>OW119924.1:14573996-17258068 GCA_933210815.1 Meta bourneti
CACCAATAGCACCTGATCACGTCCAAGACACCGGTATAATCGTTCAGTATAATACGATCCGTTTACGGCTAGGTCCCTAATGTCAACGTCTGTGCGTTGGTCAATCTCTAAACGTAGATAGGCGCATAGACATGCTTGGAACTTTTGGCTTCAAATTTGCATAATGGTTATTCATTTTCCTTAAAAACTATAATATGCTCTATTACTCTTAAGGGTAAAATTATGGAGCAGATTGAGTTAAATCCCATGAAAAAAGGTTCTTCTCTGAATTAATTTTTAAAAATCTGATACTTGTCAAAGATACTAGTTTCCTTTTAACAGAGGCAAAGACTTGTGTGTGCACACAAATAAAATAATTCAATTTGTTGATGTAATTTTAGAAAAAATAAAACTGCAGAATCAAGAGAATTCAGTATACTTTAAAGTTCTCATTTTAAAGAAAGTCAAAATACGTTTCTCTTATAAATTATATTTGGTTATATTTTTTTTCTTGCTCAAATTTAGTCGTAGAATTGAATTGCATTCAGCGCATAAACGTGGTAGAGTCAAAAAATCACACGCACATTTAAGTATATCCTTTCGTTAAAATCTTGTATTATAACACAAAATTTTATTTCGCGCATTATCACAAACACCATGTTTTCTGAGTATGTACATTCTTCACTTAGTCTTATCTTTTGTGAGTAACTATGGAACGCAAAAGATAAATTTTAACTTTACTGATTAGTAAGTGTATGGTGTTATATAGTCCAGTTCTTCGTGGCCTCCAGTTTACAATTATTTTTCCAAGAACAGCTAACGCTTTTCAATAGCAATGATTAATATTTGTGCAATTGTGCATTTTGATGAATTTCAGATTCAAGAAAGTTTCTTAGTACGTAAATACGCATACATCGCTGTAAAAGTCGCAAGTAGCTTCAAGTATTCGTTTTAACTTATCGTCTAAGCATAAACTGAGTGCCAAAGATCGTACAACTGTGTGATATGTTAAAAATTACGTATGTGCACTTCATTTCTGTCCCATGACATAGCAAATTGTGCTCCCTTAGAAAAATCTAGACTCTAAGCTTTTAGAATATTACGAGCAGACCAAGAGGGTCACTCAGTACCTAATTGCTTACAAAGGTGGTTGTGTGGAAAAGAAACGCTTAGATGCATTGAATATTCCGAATATCAACTTAGAACAATATGGGTTTCCCAAATTCGATGCATTTTATGCTCTAAGTAGCAACAAAGATATCCAAAAACTATAATGTGGTCATCACAAAAATAATTTGCATTGCCCATAGCTGAGGTGATGGCATTGAATAATTGGCTTGTCGGAAATAAGTCTCTTAAAAAAATGTAAGTATGTAAAAATAAGTTCTTTTTTTACTACAATGTATTATTTTTGTAAAAATATTAATCATAATGTTTTTACTATTAAAAAGTGTTCTAATTTACTTTGTTTCCATGTGGTTTCCTTCAATCTGTTTAAGAATTGTCTGCTGGATTTGCAGAGATTGTTTTAAGAATACATAGAATTCAGATTTAATCCATTATTTCAATAATTTTTGTTCATTTTAAAATTCACATTAATACTTAAAATTTTCAGTTATTATTTAATTTTACTCATGGGTAAAACTATCAGCGGTGTGAGTAAATATTTAGATTATGCATTAAATATCAAGAAAAAGGCAAAAGTTAATTTGCTTTGCAGCACAGATGTGCACACATTATTTTCAAAAACAGAAAACCCACTAACTATCCATTTAATATAGCAATGTAGAACACTTAAAATTAAGAAAACAGTACCAAAGTATCTTGTAAAATACTTCATAGCTTCGTACAGTATTGGTATTTTGCTGTGCAATTTTAAATTGTACGATGTGCATAAGGTTTTCAAATAAATAAAAGGAAGTTCATATATAGTAAAATGTGTGGTTTTGCAAAAGCATTAAAGAAAAATAACTTTTAATTTAGAACTTCAGGGACAAATGGTTTTTAATTCTATATTTCACTACTTCAAATGTGCAAGGAAACATGGTATGGGTCTTGTAAAGTTTCAATGTATAAAATTCTTTTTACTCTTACAGGTTTTTTATAATATTTTTTTTTTACTATGCATAAAACGCACTTTAAGAATCAAACTTTTCAAAATGTCTCAATTGTAAAATTAAAAAATAAAAAGCAAATTGCATTTAAATGTTTGTAATAATATTTAAAGTATATATCTCTCTCAATTGTTAAACGCTTTCTAAAAATCTTCAATGTTATAATACGTGCAATAGTATTTGATATATAATTAATTTTTGTGTAAAAAACATCTAACTTTTAAAATATAATCCTTATATCAAAGAAAATTTCGTTAAAAACAGTTTTATAAATCTTTATAATATAAATAAAATCACTAAAATGAATGAAAATGTATTTAAAGTAAACAATAATATGCAAGGAAAGATTAAATAAAAATAATATTTAATTTATATTTTACAGGATAAAGGGTTTTAATACTATTTTTCACTACTTCAAATGTGTAAGGAAACATGTTCATAATATGGGTCTTGTAAAGTTTCAAAAATTTTTACGCTCACTTATGTGTATAATATTAAAAAATTCTGCAATAAAATATGTGCTATAGCATCTAATGTATAATTAATTTTTGAGTAAATCTCAAAATCAAGGAAAATTTCATTTCAGATCGTGCATTTTAAAAGAAAATTTATAAGACCATGGTAATAAAAAAAAAAAAACCCAAATAATCCAAAATACAGTGTATGTGGTAAGACAAGCAAAAGTTTATTTAAAATAGAAAGGTGTAAGCATTAAAAAGATTTCCAATATTCCCTTATGGATCTGCATTTAAGTGTTTGTCATAATATTTAATGTATATGTTTCAATTGTAAAATGTTTTCTAAAAATCTTCAACATTAAAAATACGTGTAATAGTATTTAATATATAATTAATTTTAAGTAAAAACATTAATTTTTAAAATATAAAATCCTTATATTTCATCCAAAAACAGGTTTGTAAATCTATATATAATATAAATTAAATCACTAAAATTTATGAAGATTTATTCAAAGCAAAAAATAATATGCAAGGAAAGATTAATTAAAAAATAACATTTAAGTTAGATTTATAGAATAAATGGGTTTTATACTATTATAACTTCTTCAAATGTACAAGAAAAAATATTCATAGTATTTGTCTTGTAAAGTTTCAAAAATTTTTACTCTTACTTAAGTGTATATTATTATTTTAAAACAAAATTTCTGCTATAAAATAGGTGTTATAGCATCTAATGTATAATTAATTTTTGAGTAAAAACATCTAACTTAAAAAAACCATAAATCTATATAGGAAAGAAAAATTTCATTTCAGATCTTGCATTTTAAAAGAAAATTTATAAAACCATGGTAATAAAAAAACCCAAATAATCCAAAATACAGTATATGTGGTAAGACACGCTAAAAATTTATTTAAAAACAACAAGATGTAAGCATTTATAAAAATACTATTCTGAAAGGCAAAGATCAATTGCAACGTTGTCCAAATATCGTCTAGTGTACGTCACTGAGTTCTAGTTCGGGGGCACATCAGTGGTTTATCGCTGCTTTATACAAGGATTTTACGAAACGTTAAGTTTATTCTAGGGCATAATGCATTCCCACGGGGCAAGCTGTGAAACCAAAATTGGTTTGTTGGATACTTCATCACAAGCAAGCTTCCATTTCCAGAACAATTTTTAAAGAATTGTAGTTCTTTCTAGAAAACACAAATTGCCTTTTCTGTCCAAATGAAACAGACGCTATGGGTGCATAAAGATCCAAATCGTTGTCATTATGGGCACCCATACAGTCCTTACCATCTTTATAACGGTTCACCAACACAAAATTAAATCTTGTAAGGAAATGTACTGTGAGTAGGCTTTTTCAAGTTCAGACTTGGCTTTTTTCAAGTTCAGACGTGCTCGATGGACATACTCGTGACGTCACATCGAAATCTCAGAAGGAAAAAAATCCAAGTCCCAAACGTAAACACACTGACGTCACTGGTCATGAATAAAGTAAAAACATTAAGAAATCAATTCGTTCCTTAGATTACTTACTTTTAAAATCACTAGATGGCGCCATAAGTCGTTTTGAAAAAGCATTTATTAAAACCCCTATGCAATTATTCAAACCATTTTCTAAAAATAACCCATTCCTAATACTAAGAAAAAATACAAGTCCAAAAGAGAGAGAAACACTACATTAATTCACCGCCCATAGTTAACTCTCTTACAGCGTAACGGATAGCGCACTTGACTTCGGATCCTATGGTCCTCGGTTCGAATCCACGAAATTGCTTTTTAATTAAAAATAATAGGGTTTCGAATATCTCCACCAGATGACACTACGAGTGATTCGTCATCATGGCAACAAAACGACGCCATCTTGAAACAACTCAACGCCTGCACGAAGTCGATGACAAAAAAAAAATTCCCAAGTCCAAAATGTAAACAAACCATACGTCACTTCCGCTTTTCGATGACGTCACGCTGTGATGTCACTTGGCCCCGCCCACTTCGGGTCACGTGGTATGACGTCACTTCCGTGTCCTATACGGGGGGGTATACTACTCACATGTTTTCTATCGGCGAAAGATCCGGAGAGCGAGCTGGCCAGGGAAGCAATTCAATCTGGCGATTGACGAAGAACCCTTGGACAATGCGTGCCACGTGTGGTCGCGCATTATCCTGTTGAAATATGACTGTGGGCAAGCCCTGAAGGTAAGGAAGGACAACTGGCTCCAACACCTCGGAGATGTAGCGCTGGCTGTTTAAAGTACCGGCAATGCGTACTAGAGGAGTGCAAGAGTGATATCCAATACCGCCCCATACCATAATACCCGGTGCAGGACCAGTGTGGCGGTGCATAACGCAGCTGTTCAGCATCCTCTCTCCACGGTGTCTCCAGACTCGAATCCGACCATCGTGGTGTTGCAGACAGAAGCGTGACTCGTCAGTAAAGACAATTTCATTCCATTCTGCCGTCCACATCCTTCTTTCATCGCACCATTGGCGGCGGAAAGGTCTGTGGTTCTGCGTCAAGGGTAGACGAAGCAATGGACGTCTTGCGGACAGACCACTCTGCTGTAAACGGCGTCGAATGGTACGCGCAGACACTGGATGATGCGGTACAGACTGAATGTGCTGTGCTATGGTTCGTGATGTGGCTGAGCGATCCGTCACTGCCATACGCGCAATATGCCTGTCATCACGTGAAGTGGTGCACTGAGGTGGATGCGATCGAACACGTCGGTCCGTCGTACCCTCCTGCATCCAACGATCACATATCCGCATTACAGTTGTTTGGTTTCGTCCAACACGACTACCGATTTCCCTGAAAGATAATCCACAATCTCGGTAGGCCACTATCCTTCCTCTGTCGAACTCGGATACTTGATCAAAAGATGATCGCTGTTTTCTACGAGGCATAATTGATCGTTTTTTTGAAAAAACCACAAGAAAAACACAATTGCCGTACTTGAAATCGTCGAAATCTCCAAGCCTTAAATAGCGCTTTGAAGTGGCGCCACAGGCGCGCGTGATGTGCGTCTGCGTTGAAATTCTAATCATTTGCATATCTCACCTCCGCTAATGCATGTTGTAAATTTCATATTATTTGCATGCTTCCTTCAGGGTGTTGCATTTACGGTGGCCAGCAGTGTAGATTGTCATTATTTATTACGTATCTGATTGTCAAATTTCCCCTCTTCCAGTTTGTGAAATTCCCATTCCAGTTTCTAATAACTCTAAAGTATCTGTTCCTAAAACGTCAAATTTTAAAGGAAGTCTAAGTATATACTCAAAAAATCAAAATTCCGAATTTGTAAACCGAAGTAACTTTCATTCTCGTTCAAAAAGAAAAACCCCAAGCACTGATTTCCTCGGATAGAATGTCGCTCTTATGAAAAAACAAACAAGACGTTTTCCATCCTTTCGGACAGGTAGCGAGTTGTTAATAACGCCAAAGTGTCTGTTTCTAAAATATCAGTTCTTAAAGGAAGTCACAGAACCCTTGGTTCACATCTTCGCATAAAACCAAGCATCCCTCGTTCTCATTCAAAGAGAACTTAACGCGCTCTGAGAATTTACGACTTTCACGTCCTCTTCGACAAACAGCGAGTTGCACAAAACGACCCCACCATAAAAGGGAGAATTTTCTCCCCACAGCTTCAATTTCATTCTTTTTTCAGCCCAACCGTTTATGACCTTTAACCTGTCACCGTATCGCAGCCACCCGTCGAGAGTCTTTCTTCTCACTTTGCGTCTCCAATTCAATACATACGCGTCGTCCAATTATTTTTCTGTTTGTGCATTGTCGTTACTGGCAAAGTTCTGAGAATATATTTTGTCATCAATTCTTTACTTTTAGTTTAAAACGATTTTGAAATTCAAACGTTAAATGTGGAAGAAAATGTTTAGAGTTATCTTTATCTTTTCATCATGCAAGAAAATGTGATAATGATGTGAAGTAATGACAAACATCATATAAATGATAATATTACATGATGCCTGAATGTATTCAATAACGAATTAGTAATGTGTCGAATAATGTAAATAATCTACACTGCTGGCCACCCAAATTGCAACACCAAGAAAGACAAGAGATATCTCAACAAAATTTATTTTGTAGATAACCAAGTATCAAATGATTAAATTTATAGACTTCTGTGAAGTGTGGTTCCTGCCAAAATCAGTAGCCAGAGTAGCCGCCATTGTTGGAGATCACCGCTGCCACACGCCTCGGCATTGATTCAAAGAGACTTTGGATGTGTTCTTGGGGTACAGCAGACCAAGCAGTTTCCACACGTTGCCAAAGTTGATCTGGTGTGGCAGCTGGGGATGTATTCTGGGTCAATCGTTGAGCAACCATGGACCACATGTTTTCTATCGGCGAAAGATCCGGAGAGAGAGCTGGCCAGGGAAGCAATTCAATCCGGCGATTGACGAAGAACCCTTGGACAATGCGTGCCACGTGTGGTCGCGCATTATCCTGTTGAAATATGGCTGTGGGCAAGCCCTGAAGGTAAGGAAGGACAACTGGCTCCAACACCTCGGAGATGTAGCGCTGGCTGTTTAAAGTACCGGCAATGCGTACTAGAGGAGTGCGAGAGTGATATCCAATACCGACCCATACCATAATATCCGGTGCAGGACCAGTGTGGCGGTGCATAACGCAGCTGTTCAGCATCCTCTTTCCACGGTGTCTCCAGACTCGAATCCGACCATCGTGGTGTTGCAGACAGAAGCGTGACTCGTCAGTAAAGACAATTTCATTCCATTCTGCCGTCCACATCCTTCTTTCATCGCACCATTGGCGGCGGAAACGTCTGTGGTTCTGCGTCAAGGGTAGACGAAGCAATGGACGTCTTGCGGACAGACCACTCTGCTGTAAACGGCGTCGAATGGTACGCGCAGACACTGGATGATGCGGTACAGACTGAATGTGCTGTGCTATGGTTCGTGATGTGGCTGAGCGATCCGTCACTGCCATACGCACAATATGCCTGTCATCACGTGAAATGGTGCACTGAGGTGGATGCGATCGAACACGTCGGTCCGTCGTACCCTCCTGCATCCAACGATCACATATCCGCATTACAGTTGTTTGGTTTCGTCCAACGCGACTACCGATTTCCGTGAAAGATTATCCACAATCTCGGTAGGCCACTATCCTTCCTCTGTCGAACTCGGATACTTGATCAAAAGATGATCGCTGTTTTCTACGAGGCATAATTGATCGTTTTTTTGAAAAAACCACAAGAAAAACACAATTGCCGTACTTGAAATCGTCGAAATCTCCAAGCCTTAAATAGCGCTTTGAAGTGGCGCCACAGGCGCGCGTGATGTGCGTCTGCGCTGAAATTCTAATCATTTGCATATCTCACCTCCGCTAATGCATGTTGTAAATTTAATATTATTTACATGCTTCCTTCAGGGTGTTGCATTTACGGTGGCCAGCAGTGTATTTTCATGTTGAATAATGTTCTTTGTTATGCAACGTAATTTATTTGAATGACTCATTGTCATTTAAGTTATTCTATTGTGTTAGTAAGGGATGAACCAACGAAAATTTCTATCTTTTGTATCTACTTGCAACGTGTCCTAATTTTTCTACCAAATGATATGAAAAGATTTTAGGGTAATTTAATTTTTCAATGTAGGAGGACACTTTAATGGAAAGCACTTTCCTCAACATTCCAGTCTCTCGTTACGCAGATTTTATTTCTATTTTGTACTGATTGATAATGAAATGAATGTACTGATAATGATTTTGTACTGACGAATGAACGAAATTCCACACACACATTGATCACAAAATATATTGATTTTAAAGTTAAAAATGATTAAACGAAACTTCATTACATACAACACAGCACACACATTTTCAACGTTTCAGGATGCTTGACGTAAATTAGTAGCATACAATGAGCAGTTACTCATTTAGAAGTATTCGGAGCTCATTTTTAGCCTACTTACAATAGCGCTCTCGTAAGTACAGACACCACTGACATGTCGGTACTGCTACAGAGAAGGCGTCCCTATTGCACATCTAGATTCCCGAGTTTTATCATCTTCCTTTTCACACGTTTTGTTGCGTCAAATTAATGAATAAGAGATAAAAAGAAAAACGAATGAACATTAGAGTTTTTACTGTAACAATGAATTTAGAAATTGTTTAGTGATGTGATTATGATGTCGTATATGTGTGGTTCATCCCCATTACAATACTCTATATTTCTTCAGTCACCATACATAGAAAAGTTTGATACAATACTTGAAAAACGTTTGAATATTTCTGAACAGTAAAAATTTAAGAATTGTCACTAAGTAGAGGAAATATGGAAGCTTTTATGAAGTTGTGAGGATAAATTTGGAAGTCCTTATACTAGATGCCTTTTACTTTCATTAACCATCTATTATTTGAAATTTATAAATTAATATTGTATTATTTGTGAATCAAGTGTTTAGGAATCATATTGGTTTTGAAATGTTATTTTGTATCTTTGTTATATTGTATGTTTTGTATTGTTGATAATTTAGTGAAAGCCTTCCTGAAACGGTAAGACTTTTCCTTCAAAAGGGAGTAATATGAAACGATACCTAAAACTAACCCCAATGTACAATTCTCACTGCAGATAAGTCCCTTAGCGGTCCCCTTTTCTGCCAGTCTTTCTTTCCCTATCTAAGTGGTCAATATATTTTGCCACCCCCTTTCACCTTTGAACTCAAGCCGCCTCGTTATCTTGGACCTCCCACGGACTCTCCTGTTTTCAAATCGCATATGTTAGATCACATTCCTCCTTCGTTAAACCACCGATTTCTACCAATGAACTTTCTTGTTAGATCTCCTGGTCCAATATATTTCTTTTAATCCTAATCCTTCTTGCGAGATCATTGAAAAGTATTCATTCTTTCACGAGCCTCTTGGGCTAAGAAGCCCTCAGAGCCGTTCCGAACTCCAATCCCTCAACAACCTCCACGCCGTATGATGCATCTAGTCTTATGATGAACGGCAATTAACCAAAAGTAGCCCACACATCCCTCTCCAAACACCATAAACAGAAAGACAAACTAGAAAACAAAGACCAGAAAATCAAAACCACAGAAGAGAAAACAAACTTACCCAAATTAATAAACCGCGCAAACTACATGATCGCCAGCAAGTGCCATTTATAGCACCCAAAAATCAACTTATTTTGCTAACCTGTGGAAATCGATTTACCCCGATGAATTATATTTAATAAAAACTAATTCAGATAATAATAAAGCCTTCTTTCTGGATCTGAATATTTGCACTTTGAATGATAGAACTGATATTGGTGTTTATGATAAGAGAGATGATTTCTGGTTTCTGGTTTTTAAGTTGATATATTGGGATACTAATATATCTAAAAGAATTTATTGTAACACAATTGCTAGTCAACTGGTGCGTTTCAATAAAATTTGCAACTCTAAATCTAGTTTTCTTTTGCAATGTAATCCCATTGACACACTTAATGATAAATACCCTCACTCCTTTTATAGGGTTATTTTTGAAAGATTAAAAAATGGATCTTTGTACCCTTCTTGGTAAATATCTATTACTCTACCTTATGTAAGTGCTACTTTATTGCAACTTAAATATTATAATTTTTAGAGATAAATTGTTCACAGCAGAAACCAATGCCTATTCTCACTAAAACTTATTAAGCTTTTTTTTCGGAGCATATATCATCTTATTAAGCAATCTTACGCTCATTAAGCAATAAAATAAGCAGCACGAATGCACGTTCTTAAAACCATATTAATAGCTTAAGAACCAGTTTCCAAAAGCGAACCGAGATTTAAAAAATAGCGCTGTTCACATGTCATAGAGAATGTACCCATCCCTACAAAAATCCCTATCTTACACATAAGAGTGAGAAAGTAGTTTAAAATTCTTCAACAGTTGGAATTTGAATTTTCGAAAAAAATGTACATTATTTGTGCAATGCCAGGAAAAGAAACAGCGTTTTCTTACAAAACGCGCTATTTTCTTCGAGAATCCATTTAACTCAAACTTAACTGCATTTCCGTGCAAATTTAATGTAACATCTATTTCTCGTCCCAGCGTTACGAATCTGGCCGGCGTTTTTTTCCCACACTACTTGCGGCACGAACCTGTTTATCTGCTTAAGAAGATGTAATTTTTCTAACAAAGAAAAGTAATATTCGCGGCGAGATGAATAGCGGTAGGAAAAATAATCTCGGGAAAGATATTTCATTGTTTCAGTTCGCTTATTTGCTTTTTGTTTCATTTTGCAAACAAGATGAGAGGCAAGGCAACGTTTTTTGCCTCTCCCCTTTCACATCCGAACTTAATTTGCTTTCGCTCTACCGGATTATTTGCGTAAGTGAGCGCCGTAAAGCGTGTAAGAAGCGAGGCAGAGCTTGCAAAGTAATGCATCTTCTTATGGGATTATCATTCCCCAGTCGGTGGTGGGTGTCTGTCGAAGAAATGGCGCTGGTTGTGAAGGCGCAAAAATGCTTTTCGGGGTGGAATCGCTTATATTGGCCTTGGTTCTGATTTTTATTCGGAGGTCTGAAAAAGTTGTAAAACATGAGATGCACCAGAGAACCTCGTTTTAAGGTTTCACATCCTAACTGAATTGCACCTTTCCACAAGAGAATTAAGTGGTTTTACGTTGAGTATGCCAAATAAAACTTAAAGTTAGTTAGGTCACAGTTAATAAATAATAGTTGAGGTTAGTTAGGTCACAGTTAATAAATAATAGTTGAGGTTAGTTAGGTCACAGTTAATATATAATAGTTGAGGTTAGTTAGGTCACAGTTAATATATAATAGTTGAGGTTAGTTATATATATATAGGTCACAGTTAATAAACAATAGCAAAGGGGTTAGTTAGGTTTTTTTATTGAACAAAAGGGCAAAGTCCCTATGCATCACAAAAGTACAACACGAGGTTTACAGAAGTAAGTACTCAGAAAAAGTTGTAAAACATGAGATATTTCAGTGAATGTTACTGTGAGGTTTCTCATCCTAACTGAATTTCACCTTTCCGCAAGAGAAATAAGTGATTTTAGTGTTGAGTATCCCAAATAAAACTTAAGGGGTTAATTAGGTCACCGATAATAAACAACAGATTAGGTTAATTAGGTCACAGTTAAAAAACAATGGTTAAGGTTAGTTAGGTCACTATTGAGCAATAGTTAAGGTTAGTTATATATAGGTCACAGTTAAATAATAGTTATGGTTAGTTGGGTCGCAGTTGATAGACAATAGTTAAGGTTAGTTAGATCACAATTAATAAAGAATAGTTAAGGTTCGTTAGGTCACAATTAGGAAACAATGGTTAAGGTTCGTTAGGTCACAGTGAGCCCTCCAAATGGTTTCGACGAGATATCTACGTAGTCCATCAAGGTCTGACCAATTTTGCTAATAAGATATTTCGTCCATCAAGATCTGGTTCGTTTTGTTAATGACTAGATACCTTGATGAGACAACTACCAGGAGGGTTAATAAACAATAGTTAATGTTAGGTCACAGTTAATAAACAATAGTTCAGGTTAGTTATTAGTCACAGTTAATGAACAATAATTTAGGTTCGTTAGGTCACTATTAAACAATAGTTAAGGTTAGGTCACAGTAAATAAACATAGTTATCGTTAGTTAGATCACAGTAAATAAACATAGTTATCGTTAGTTAGATCACAGTTAATAAACAACAGTTAAGGTTAGACAGGTTATAGTGAATAAACAATAGTTAAGGTTAGTTGGATCCCAGTTAATAAACAATGCTTACAATTAGTTAGATCACAGTTAATAAGTAATAGTTAAGGTTAGAAAGGCCACAATTAATAAACAAAAGAAAAGGTAGTTAGGTTACAGGTAACAAATTACTCGGCCGTCGTAAATGCAGCTCCAGGAAGGTTTTGTGATTACATTAACGTTCAGAAAACTGAGAATATAAAGTATCATTTTCAATTAGTACCATGCTGTAATCCCAATAAAGATGGATGCTTCGTGTAATGCTCGTCTGATATGAAAATTGGGATGAGCACCATTATGAAAACTTTTCCTGTTGTACTGGTCTCGCGAATTTAGGATCACAATGTAGGTGAACACCTATGACAGGGAACATTATGTAACTGGATCCATCAAGTCTTAAGAGGCGGAAAGCGCAATTGATTATACTAAGTCTGCATTAAAACCATTCATATTTTATAGATTCTAAGATTAATTACAGCTAAATTGAGGGAACATTTTTTCAAGAAATAAGCGTTAAATTCAGGTGTTTAACCCTCCTGGTGGTTGTCTAGACGAGGTATATCATCAAAAAAGGAATCATTAGCAAAATTTATCACAGTTGATGGACGAAATATCTTGTGATTAGCCAAATTGGTTAGATCTTGATGGACGAGTTATCTTATTAGAAAAATTGTTCAGATCTTATGGACAGTTATCTCATCGAAATCACTAATGGGTTAAGAAAGTGAATGATAGGAACACTATTCTAGGATAACACATTCAAACTTGTGTGTTCCTCTCGTTGCTCCACACTACTAACCATTTTATCTCATGTTTCAATCTTTATTAGTCGTATTTCGACTTTTTAAAAAAAATGTTTTGACTAAAATTCTAGTTGTGACAGATCGCACCAGATATGAATGGAAAGCATACGTGGTCCTCGCCATGTCATACGCAGTTTGAGGATACATTATTGCATCATGTAATCCTTACATCCATATAATCTAGCTCAGCAGGGTTTGCAGTCATTTCATGCAAGTGTGCAATTTACAGTACTACAAAAGAGTGCTACTGTTCATACTATTCCGTACTAATTCCATTGCATCTTTCCTACATTACATGTTAGGAAAGATGTAATGGAATTGCATAGCTGTAATTATAATGTGTATAAAAACATTACCATACATCGAATTTCTTATTTCACCTTCTTTGTATTTAAATAATTTACACTCACAATAGTTTGTGTTTTTAATTGACTGTTCAAATACATTTTGCCCCTTGCGGATCTTGAAGTTTGTACGTTGTCAATCATTACTTGGTCACTAATTTCCGTCTCTTTTATCAATTAACTATCCTGGTGGTTGTTTTGACGAGGTATTTCGTCATTAGCAAAACTGATCGTATCATAATGACCGAGTTAACTTGCCATTAGCAAATAATCTGATCAGATCTTGTTCACTTCATAAAAAAAATCGGCAAAATCTTGATGACGAGAAATCTTGTTATTAGCGAAATTGGTTGGATTTTGCTGGACGAGATATCTCGTTGAAACTACTTGGAGAGTTAATGCGAAACATTTGTTTTGTTCGGTTGAATTTCATTCAAGATAAATAAAATTAACGGAGAAAAAGCTTTGAATATTTTCCGTTTGTATCTGCGCATAAACATATAGACGTTGGGTTTTATGTACACACATGTTCACAAATTAAGAATGCACTATTCACATCAAGCAAGGTCGCCTAATCTCAGTCCAATAGTTGTTTGGGATGCTCTTGGACGTAGCATTGCAGTCAACACACCACCATCAATGACTGCAGTAGAACAAAGACATGCGCTAGTGGGCAGTGGGACTCCTTGCAACATGAACTTTCCGTCAGTCTTGTGGAAATAATTTCTGACCGTTGTGAGGACTGCATTAAGGTCAGAGGTCAGCACATTGCCTTTTTTGGTTTCTCTTAACCCTCGAAGTGATTTCGATAAAATATCTCGTCCATCAAGATCTGACTAATTTTGCAAGTGACGATATATCTCGTTATCAAGATATTGCCGATTATTTGTTGATGGCGAGAACAAGATCTGATCAGACTTCTTTCTGATGACGTGATATCGAGCCCATCAAGATCTTGTAAGTTTTGCTTAATGACGAGATACTTCGTCGAGAAAACCACTTGCAGGGTTAATAGAGAAAAAAATGCTTTTTCGCAGTAACTAAAAACAACAAGTGTTCACCTAAGCATTTCTTTAGTTTCCAATAGGGGCTTGTGGGTGGTCTTATTTTATTCCACATAGCTTATGGAATATTAATTTGTCAATTTCGGTACTTTCGTGCAAGTACTTGCCATGGGATAAATCTCGGATTGTATTATTTTAATTTTTGTTCATGTGTGTAGTTCTAGGCAAAATTCTATATTTATTACAAATTATGGCTGAATTCTATAATATATTTGTTATAAACTATAGGTGAATTTTATAATATTTGTCTAATAAATTATAAATGAATTAAAAATGAATAAAACTTACATTGCTGCATCTCCACTCCACATTTCCAAGAAATTACAAATTCATCACACGCAACTATGCTTATAGTTCAAAAAATGTCTTAAAATATACAGCAAACAAAACCGCTTCTGTAAGCATGTATAATTAATATTCATTAACAATATCTTTTGTTTCCAAAATTTAATCAGCGTCTGAGAGCCTAAGTTCCTCATCAAAATGCAAGAATGCTGAGAGTTAGAAGAGTGGGTTTCATAATCTGCGTAAACACAAATGGATGTGTACCATCATAGAAAGATGTTTACAAAATCTAGGTGCAAAAATCTGAGTTATTTTTTGCCTCTAAGCAATCAAAATAGCTTCTTTTTAGTATCCCCTATTTTTTTTACGAAAAAAATGAATAATCATAAGACTTTAAATATCCGAACTGTAAACATTAACCTTGGATTCCCTTATTATTACAGATTTAGCTCTGTTAGATAAAAAGGTATAGTACCTTATCATTTGAAAGTTACGATCAAGTTACTTTCTTCCAAGAACATAAACATACGTAATTAACCCTCCTGGCGATTTCCTCAACGAGGTATTTCGTCCTTAGCAAAACTGATCAGATCTTGACAGACGAGATATCTCGTCATTAAGAAAAAGCCTGAGCAGATCTTGATCTCGTTGTCATAAAAAGAATCGGCAATACCTTGATGGCGAGATATATCTTAACTATCAAAATTGGTCAGATCTTGATGGACGAGATATCTCGTCGAAACCATTTGGAGGATTAATACCAATCAAAGGTGTTTCAAAGCATATATAAGTCAAGTTGGTTTCTAACATCATAGTTATAACCATGTTCCACATTTTGTTGACTTAGAATAAGTTAATGTATCAAAATAACCCATAACCCAAGAATGTTAATCATTATTAGTCAATCAAAGTAGCGATTATTAGGTATTGTGAATTAAAGTCGATAATCTTAGGTAAAGTGAATTAAAGTCGATAATCTTATGTAAAGTGATTTAAAAATATGTGAATCATAATTATTTTGCTATCAATCATTCAGTACACAAATTCAGTCATAAACGAGTTAGTACAGAAGTACTCTACGTCACAAATATATATACACAATGCCCCCGGATTTTGTTGACCTAAAAACGTAAAAAAATTATGCGAAACATTTATCTAAAAGTTTGATTGGTATACTTTTTATTTGCAAAATATTTTTATTGCAGACAAACTGTAAATAATGCTGATTTCGCATTTATATAAGGACTACGCTAGCCCAGTCGGTAGAGCCGTGGAACAGCAACCGGAGGGTTGTGAGTTCGAAACTCGATCCAACCTGAAACACATCGTGTATGTGGGTGCACGTCGTGGCCTCAAACTCCTCAAGGCATGGAGTTTGGAGAGTGAGATGCCCGCAGAGGTATTGACCTCGTCATCTGACGTGGATCAAAATTACAAGGTGTTGTCCTCAAGTCTCTTAATTTTTGGGTAGTGGAAGTAAAATCTTCGCATTCTGTCTGGTTTGTTTGTTCACACAGAAAGTCTTTTTCATAGTTAATTGTGTTGCCCTAGTGTGACGTTAATTAAAATATCTACCTTTCCATAGATAATAGACCGGTTGGAAGAGTAACGGACTTGCAACCGAAGGGGTGCGAGTTCGAATCCAGCCAAACACCGTCGTGTACAAAGTGGGCTGGTGCACGTTAAATCTGTCGTGTCCTCAAATGTCCTCACGTTGGCGTGGTGTGGAAGTTTGGAGAGTGGGGTGCCAGCTCAGGTGTTGCCTCGTCATCTGACCGTGGTTCAAAATTACGTGGTGTTGTCCTCGGATCTTTCCCTTTGGGATTGATCCCGAACCGTCACCAATAGCCGGTTGTGTTGCTCCAGTGTGATGTTAATTGAATTACCCCCCATAGTTTTAATATCATTTAAATTCTCAAGTAAATAGCAGTTTTGTTTATTAGTATTAACCATTATCATTTGGCGATAGTTTGGCGACAAAAATTTAAAATCAAGCCAATACTGCATCATTAGTATTTTACCTTGGAAGCATTTACATTCGTTAACTGTAGCACGCAATGAAATTGTAGTAATATGAAATCTCCCTTTAGAAGTAGTATTTAATCATTATTTGCATTTAATAAGAAAACCATTACATTTAATATTATCCGTGAATAAATGCTTTCAATCCTCATATTAACGTTGCGTATTAACTAGCATACGCAACCGTACATAAACTGTCATGTTAAGATTTCAAATATTATACATTTCCTCATATTTGTTCTTCTGAAGCAATTAACGATTCAATGTATCGCTTCAAAGTTTCAAAATGTTTCATTTCTTTTAAAATCCTTTCGGAAATGTCAGGGAAACCGTATTTATGTGTGAACAAGTGGGTTTGTATAAGTTAGATGATTAAGGGCAAATAACTTAACACTCTGAAGTATTTTAATTATGGGAAAATAACTGCGTTTCTATGGTAACAAGGAAGTCTGTTTGCGTTGTCTACAAGAAGTATTCTCTTTGATCTGGAGATTGAAAAATGAGGTTTAATATTTATTCTGAATTGCATCTATGTAATCACGGATATAGGAGAAACTTAAAGAGGTATTAGGTTCGTTTAATTCCAGTCAATAATCTCGTTACGACCCACGATGAAATTGAGTAAGTATGTTTACAATTGCCAAATGTCTTCAGTAGAAAGTGGTTAAAATATTATCGTCTCTGGAAGTTAAGAAAATATTATCATACATTTAGAACTCTTTCGTAAATCGAAAAGTACATGTTTTCAAGAGAGGAACACCGAGTTGTAATTATATTACGCTGATTGTGAAATAGATATTCGAATTTTTAATTGATATGGCTTGGGCATAAGACAAAATTGTGACATCACTCTTCGTAGATGTCGTTATGGTCATGATTCCAGTAAAGGCCTTACAGGAAGCATAACTTCAACGACATTGTAGCTACAATATGTTAAATTAGAGAAATCTGATTTTGTATATATTTAACATATTTTATGACAGTAACGACATTACAATTGCATTAAGTTGAGTTGTGATGTGACTATTTGAATTTAGAATTCCTATGTTTGGGGTATCAGGCAGAATTGTAGAGTTACTGATCTACGTAAATGTTATTAGTCAGGTTTCCTGTAAGGCTGAACTTAAAAACGCTGTTTGATTATTAAATCATTTTTCAATTGTGACATTTTAGAGTGAATCCATTCAAATTCAGGCAATAAAAAATAAAATGTTCACTTCACCACCTTCGATTTTTTTCAAAATTTAGTATATGGTGGCAGTAGCGTATGTTAAACTATACCATGTTTATTTTTTGCAAAATACATTTTCCATGGAAATAAGACCCTTTAAAAGGCGGTCAAAAATATTCAATTTTACTTTTCAAGAATGTCTCGTAGCACTTAAAATTTCGCTACGCTTAAACTATTAGAGATAAATTTGTTTTGTTTTTGCTAGTGATACTTAAATGTACTGTTCGTAATAATAAGAAAAAATATCTTTTAAAATTGGATTCGTTTTTTAAGTTTGGCACGGAACTTGCTGAAGTTTGTTAAGATTTAATGAAAAGCCATCTTTAAAATTTTTGAAACGTTTTGTGTAAGTTCATTAGAATGTTGTTAATGTAGTACCCTATATAGATAATGCACGTTTTTCGATGCGATATTTTAACATGATTCATTATTTCTATACATATGTCAATAAAATGTATGGAACTAAGATATTTGATAATCCTATAAATCTACTGTTAATAATTTTAAAAAAGAAATCAGCAAAACTAATTATTTACCGCGGAACTTATAACTAACTTCTAATTATTTACTGCGGAAATATTTGGGCTGCATATTGTTTCAGGACTGCATTAAAATTTTCATTTGGTAATAACTTGCACACATGGTTTGCATCTGCTGCAACAAATTGCAAAATAAAGTTACAAGATATACTATTCTGAGGGCTCTATTAGCGTTGATAGTTTATATTCTACAAACAGCTGCTTTTTATCCACCCAGCTGCTCACATGGGGAAGATTATTTATATAGTGAAAGATTAGCGTTTTATCTTACATCTTATCCTATACATTTTAAATCATTTAGTACATAACACTCATTTACTCTTAATTCATTCTTGGATTTGGGTATAATTCATTCTGGGATTTTTTGTGAAATTAATCTCTCAAACAAATCAATATATTAAGTGAAAAGCAATTTCCAGATTTCAGAAGTTACTAATAAATTTAATTATGTCTTTATATGGAGGAAGGCACATGAAAATTTTCCTACATCAAAAATTGTTTTTAAATAACTAACAAGTTCATATGACAAAGTCGGCCTCTTTTTATACACAAAATCCGATCTCCTAGTATTGTGACATGAGAGTGCAACTTTTCTAGAATCGAGGATGATTGAACGTGTTTATTTACTTATGGAGATGTATTTAGTTATGAATTGCATTCGTGAAGTGCAACACTGAAATAGTTATTTATTGAAGTATCCGTTGAATGCCTTCTTGTTTTATGTGGCAGAAAGGACATATTTTACACTTTCGCCGAATTTAACGAATCTCTCTATTTATTTTAATTAATAGTTTATTTAACGTAACTAATATTCAATTGCAACCTTTCTTATTGCTTTAAGTAAATAAAAATGTATACCATTTTATCTACGATGTTAAATATATTACTGAGCTTCGTAATTTTTCTTATCTATGAATTTTAGAACTGTTTTATGAGGATTTTATAATGTATTACGTTTTGTTCTGCTAGTTACAATATAGTTATAGGAATTTATTAATATTTAAAATATGTAGTTCATTACTCTGATCCTTTCTATCAAAACAATTGTAGTGTATTTTTTAAAATTTGGTTCTGTAGTGAGATGAACAGGAAAGTTAGTATATGTTTATGAAATATCTGTGTAAATGTTTAACATGTAATTTTGTGATAGATAATTTATTCAAATTAAGTAAATACTGTAAATTGCTATTCAGATTATTCGGTTAACGTTGAGTAAAAAAGTATTTTTAAACAAATGCAGAAAGCGTAGTTCTTTATGTTGAAAAGGAATCCCGATTTAATTTAGGGATTTTGAAAACATTTTCGAACTTTTATAGGGAATTTGACATGCACTTAAGGATTTTTCGTACTTCGAAAGGGAATTTGACGGTATTTCATTATTTTCTGATCGCGTCGGGTTTTCCGATCTTAGTCACTACACAAAATAATATTTATTTAAGCTCAACTATTCAAAAACTGCAAAAAATGCTCCCACACTCTGATAGAATATTTATATAGGAACTTAGAAAAAAAATCAGATTTTTAAAAGATGGCTTTTTTGAGAAAAGTGAATTTAAAATTCATCAAATTGAAAAATTCATATTTCCAATACTATTTACGTACCACTAATAAAATTAATATCAATAATTGCTCTAGAGTCTTGCAATTGTTTTGAAAAAAAATTGAATTATCTTAAATACTTTAGGAGATATGTGATTATTAACTGTACGCTAAGAAAAATGACTTAATTTGTCACATCACTTTCACAGCCCTATATCTCTAAGAAATTTTTTTTCGAGATTATAAAAAATATGTCGATTCAAAGTGGCTCAAAATGTACGTGTTTACAAAATATCATTCGATTCGAAAATGGTGAGGCGAACAGCCTTACTGGATTTGAATTGAGATTACTGGATTTGAATTGAATTGAGATTGCCACGTTCTCGCTAATTAGTACTTGAAGGGTCATACAATTCATAATTTGGAAGAGTAGAGGATTATCAACCTGGGAGTTGAGAGTTTGAAATTCGATCCAACCAATGACCGTCATATACGTGGGGGTTGGTGCAGGCTAAATCTATCGTGACCTCAAATCTCCTCACATTGGCGTGATGTGGAAATTTGAAGAGTAGAGTCAGATCAGTGTTGACTCGACATATGACCGTAGTTCGAAATGACGAGGTGTTATCCTCGAATCTTTCCCTTCGAAATTGATCCCTGACCATCGCTAATAGTGCGTTGTGTTGCTCCAGTACTACGTTAATTCAACTACCTGCATACCTAACTGAAAATCAAAGTGGTTATTAAACATTTGATAAAATACATTCAAATCCAGAGCTTCACTTTAATTTAAAAATTATAAAAACGGTAGCTAAATAGCGTCCGTGAAACAAAATATAATGTACATCGCACTGATTTTCCCTCAGTAGAGTATAAATACAAGACTTCACAATGTTATGGCGATATATAATTCAGACCTGCTTCAAAAGTAATAAAATACACACCTAGACGCGATTATTATTTCCTCCTAGATTACTAATTTTTGTTACTTATAAATGTATCTTTTCTTTCAAGAATCGCAATACTATCCCGATGTCAGTTTAATTATACTCTGAGCGTAGGGATATTTCCGAGAAGTGTAGTGTTGATTTTTACACACGTAATAACTAAACAACCTCATCTATAGGTTGAAAGAATACTAGAAAAGATTCTATTAGTCAAGAAGTCCAAAACTAGTTGGAAGTACATGCATGGTGGAATAATACGTGCATGACTCCCAGAAGGTTAACTTTTCCAAGCTGTTTCTCAACCATTATACACCTTGGCTTACACTGGCAGTGATATCAATCATGAACGGCACTAGTTTGGTGAAGAATGCAGTGTAAAAAATATTTTCTAGAAGAAAGGATTTATGATCTGCTCTTTATTTTATGCCACGGAACACCTAATATAATCTAGTAGAACCCAGATCATAAGAGAGCCCTCCACGGCTCCGCTGGAAGAAGGGCACTACTCCCTAGAGAGCCGCTTCAACGCGTACTTTTGAAACCTCTGCACTAGATGTTGTCTAGAGTTATGATGCATCACATTATGTTATATGCAGCCTTTAAACATTATCATATTACGTTCTTGACAAGTACGGCATAATACTATACTTGAGGTCACCTTGACTTGATTATACAGAATACCCTACAGATAGATAAATACGTTTTACGAGCATAAATGATCTGCTCCGATTTGGATTCAATCTTGACATACATCATGCATAAGATCTCATCGACCTTCTAATGAAATAGACCGAGTATTTGCTTGCAGCTTCATGCTATTTCTTCCAGTTGCTCGGTTTAAAGACCTGTCACGTGGTTGTGGGAGAAAGAATGAATCTTAATGTGAGATAAATTTTTGATTGGTTAGTGATTGTTCAGTGTGATAAAAAAATACAAGTCTGCGTTTCGATAGCCAGTCACGCCAAATTGATTCGTAAACTCATGTGACTCACTCTTTTGAAATCTTACGACAATGACTCCGCCCACATGCTCTGTCTATTCCATTAGAAGGTCGATGCAAGAGCACTTCAAGAGAGAGAGATTGGTCATCGGTGTTGCCCTATTTGGCGTAATTATCGCTTTTTGGTTTGTTTATGTTATGTATTGATAGCTGTTTTGCTTGTATGGACTCTAACTTTTATATCATCGCGAACGAAATAAACGAACTGCCGCACCAGTTTACCAGTTCTGAACGAGTGGCATTCATATCCATTCAGCCGGCTGAAATAAATTGCGTCTGGTAATAGGAAGAATCGTGCTTCAGGGCGATATTTCTTTCTTTAGGCTTGTTAAAAAAGCAAACTAGCTCTTCCTTCTTTAGGTGTTGGTTGTTATTATTTATCACAGAAATACATATTATTCAATATAGAAATTATGATATAGTGTACAGTAAAAAAGAAAAACAGTAAAGCGACCAAATTTTCCATGGTTTCAAATTGCATGCAAAATTTTATTCAGCATTCATTTATTCTTCATAAATGTGTGGTGTTTCAAGAATTATATTTTTGAGGTGAATTATCCTCTTTGTGTAGCATAAACACGGATGATCAAGTTAAGGTGATCTTAAGTACGAGAGTATTCTTCCGTAAAGCTAAATGGGCAGAGGCGCATGTGTTTTTGCGGTAGAACATGCTTCCTTTACGTATTTTACATTAGGTAGTATGGAGTAAACTCCGCGTCTTCAGTTGGTTTATTTGTTGTCACTGAAACTTCCTTCTCACGGTCTCATCTTCAGAAATAATAACGAGACGCAAAATTACACAAAGTATCTGATTTTCAAAAATTTTATTTATGATACAGATAATTTCTTACAAGTACACACAAGTAGTTATCACAAGAAATGCTCAGAGGAGTAGAGGAATGTCTTTAAAAAAATATTCTTTAGAACAATTACTGAAAAGAAACAAAAGCACATTACAAAATGCCTCTCATCGCTAGCAATAAAACCTTTCCTTTACTTCTCATGATTTGGGTGACAGGTAAATGAACAGCATTTTATTCAGTCAGTTTCAATAAACTGTGCTAAAATAGGTATTTGCGAATTGTCAAACGGAATCAGTATTGAATTTGACTTCTAATAAATTTTCACACCCATGGGAGACAGCCTAGTCATTGATTTGTGCTATAAGGAATTTTCTCATATTGATATTTCAATACCAATTTCGGTTATGCTAAGCAAAGAAAGCTTCAAAATCGGTGCTGTGGTTTTTCCGACTTTGCGCAATAATTAGATATTGAAAGAAAATTTTCAGCCATGGAGAAAAAAAGACCCTTTAATATTTTTGAAGATATTGGGATATGAAAATTTAATTTTTGCAGTTGTCTGAAAATATATCGGGGTGAGGGCACGGTAACCTGGTTGGAAGAGTAACGGATTAGCAACCGGAAAGTTGCGAGTTCGAATCCAAACAAAGACCGTCGTGTACAAAGGGGGCTGGTGCACGTTAAATCCGTCGTGGCTTAAATGTCCTCACGTTGGCGTGGTGTGGAAGTTCGGAGAGTGTGGTGCCAGCTCACAGGTGTTGCCTCGTCATCTGACTGTGGTTCAAAATTACATCGTGTTATCCTCGGTTCTTTCCCTTTGGGATTGAACCCGGACCGTCACCAATAACCCGTTGGCTCCAGAGTGACGTTAATTAAAATACCTACCTATTGCCTATCTACCGAAAAATGCAGTTAGGTGAAGATCGCCAAAATGCAGATTGATGCCTTTGGCGACATAGTAACGATATGGTACTTACGTGTCTTCCAGATCAGTATGCTTATAATATGCACACCTTCACTGACAAGTTTGACAGTGGAGCACCCAAAGCGTTGACTGACGGTCTTCAACCACCCATAAAGCAATAGAAAAACTAAAATTACATCTTTCTCGACATTTTTGTGGTAAAATAAAATTTGATATATTTTGTCATATAATTATGCTTTTCGGCTATTAGTTTTTAATGCTCTCAATACGTTGAAAGGAACGTATGGAAATCATCTCCCCTTTTGGAATCAGTTTAGAGCGGCGTTTTACCACAGGTATGGCAAGAAATGGTGCACCAAATTGTGTAAGATTCGTTTAATATCAACGGTTAAGTTTAGTGTTCACAAAAAATTTCAAGTAATATCCCAATTTTTAATATCTGTGTAAATAATTGTCATTAAAAGAAAACTGACCAGATCTTGATCCTCGTCATCATAGAAAAACCTCCAATATCTTGATGACGACATAAAAAGTATTCATCTCGTCGTTTGCAAAATTGGTCAGATCTTGATGGACGAGATATCTCGTCGAAATCACAGAGGGTTAAGATTTTCGTGCTGAAATTACAAATCTGGCGTGTATATTGAGAGAGTACCTAAATAATATATATGCTCTCCATCAGATGAATTCTTCCTACATTAAAGTAGCTTTTGAGGTAGAAGATGAGAAAAAATGCTCCGTGGCTAGAATGTCTTGTTCAACTTGAAATAGAAATCCCCAACAGTTGAAATTGTTGATTTTCCCTCCCCGAGGGAGAAACAGATTACGATAGGATTTTGTTACGAAAGGATATGCTTTTCAATTGATCCGGAAATCAGCCAACTATTTCTCTATATATACCGTATGTGTAAAGCAAATGTTAAAACAAACGCAGAATTTCGGAATTTTTTTATTCCCTACTGATTTAAATCATACCACAGTCGCTTGATTTTGCCACATTTGAAAACAGAAATCTGTAAAGTGATCACAATGCATATCTCTTAAACTTCCAAGTGGTTTCGACGAGATATCTCGTCCATCAAGATCTGACTCTCTCGATGACGAGATAACTCGTCATCGAGAATGCCGATTGAATGCAGAATGATGAAAGTATTGCCGTTTTTTGATGATGACGTGATCAAGGTCAGTTTTTCTAATGACGAGATTTATCGTCCATAATGATCTGGTCAATTTTGTAAATGAAGTAAGTCGTCGAGATAACCACCAGGAGGGTTGAAGATATCCACTTAGATATCAGGCAATGTTTGCAAGTTACACAGGTGAGTTGGCAGTAGAGAATTGAAACGAGCCTATTTGTTAAATTAGGGTACAGTTTTAAAAGTTAACTAAACGTTTCCACAATTGGCGTCTTCAGCGCAGATTCAGGTTTAAAATTTATTGTTAAATGTCAGAGGCTATAGAAGGGATTTAAGAGTTGACGAAATAAAAAATACCTTATGGCGATTGACTTACATGATATTCGTATGGCAGCTCTTTCCCCTGAGATCTTACCATCTTTCTAGAAATGAACTCTCCCAAGGTCAACTCTCTTCTCATCAGAGTCGAACTGTATTAAAATTTTGTCACTAATAAAAGCGGATAAAATTGCTGTCTGTGGTTAGAACAATCAAAAATGCATTTGAATTTTTAATCATTACAATTATAGTTTACGATAAATGAACAATATTGATTTGAAATATTCTGTTATCTTTGAAATACATCGCTTTTTTAACGGTACAATAAGACATAGGATCGAAACATACTATTTATCATTTTTGGACGAATAAAATTGCAAAACATAATTAAAAGGCGTGATAATTTTGTCATCATAAATTGATAAAATGTTTAATGAAATACTTGTTCTGTACATTAGAGGAGAAACAAATTTACAGCAAATATGCATTGACGGGAGTATTCTGTACACATATTTATAAGTCCCATGAAATTAGAACATCACATTTATGAATATTTGACATCGAATATAAAGTTTTTCGTTCCAATGAAAATTTCAATAATCCGATGGAGTTTTACAAATGAAAAATTAACGCTTTTTAGCACCCCAAACGTCTCACTTCTCAAGACCACTTCGGGATTCAATTTCATGGATGATGCGATCCATGATCTTGTCGATCAGATTTCAAAACTTGAAGTCCACAAGTGGATGCGTTGATCTAAACGCAGGTAGTTTGTCTATTTCATCCCATTTTGTTGTTGACAGGTAGCATAATTTTTTCCTAATGCTTTATGTAGACATGTAGCGGCTGGATGATACAGCAATACATAGATTTCGCTGCGTCCTTTACAACACATACCATGAAAGGAGTGATAGAAAAATAATGATCCAAACAGGATTTTGAACTTCATATCTTTGGAAACTTTTACTTGAAACTATAAATGAGAAAATAAAAGCATGACATAGAGATTTAACACTTACAAATTATAGAAACTAATTAGATGAATACTATCGATTTTATTTTAACCACCACACATTTAATACGTGAGGCATACCTTCCAACTCTTACCAAAAGGTTAGACTCGAAACTCGTCAATAGGCGTCCAGAAGATTCATATAATATAAAGACCAACGCACAGCCGTAAGACGAATGCCTAAAAATAATTCTTAAAATAAAGGTAAATTAAATCCCCCAAATTAACGACAATTGCGCCAAATTAAATTAGACTTTCTGAAAGCTATTGAAAACAGGAAAAGTAACCCTGTTAGTCATATAATTCTTGGCTGCAGTTCGAACTTTGCGAAATATACACAAAAATGAACAACTAGAATTTTTTGAGTGTTTTAGTTATGTTTGCTGTTTTTTAAAAAATTGGTGCCGAAGAACGTTTTTTCGACTATCTATAGGAACCACTGACTCCAAAATTTTTTCTTTCATGTCTTCCGTGGCTTAGAGCCAAAGCTTAACAATATCAAGCATAGATATAAGTAAAGTGAGAAATAAGTATACTGAGCATTGCTATTGAGAGGAGTTTCAAAAAGTGTGACCAACATGTCGACTAGTAGTCACGTGACTGCACTGTGAAAAATGGACTTTGTTGGCCGATTTGACATCTTATCGCCTCTTTTGGCGATATAACATCTCATGACAGTGTAGATGTGCGAATGCATATTTCTATAGAGTGCGAAATTGCCAAACTACTATGTCGGACTGACCAATCCGATGACGAATCAATGGATGGGTGTTTCCTATCGTCCTGTGGATCAATCAGATGATGAATATCCGTTTCATCCGCTGATGAAAGTAGTGTAAAGGTAACGTTACTACCTGTTTTGGTCACCTGATTCTAGGCACATGAAATGGCAACCATTGCTCCCTCTACTTTTATATTTTCTCTGTAGTAGCAACCAGGCTGCACTAATAGTAAATAAAAATATCACTAACATGTACGGGAGAAGTGTTGTAGTAAAAGTTGCCTTGTGATCCGTACCTGCCCCGGTATTCACATCCACGTGTAGGTCCGACATTTGTTGCTCCGATATCTCGACTTCCAAAGCTTCACTGGACATTTTCTTGACTTTCGAGAGCGTCGCCGTACATCGCAACCGCATCTCGTTCTTCTGGAAATGCCTGTGCTTGACCGTGAACCGGAGTCCCAACATGGTGGACACCATGCCGTCCGTGTACAGAGTTGGCTCCAGGGACTGCAAGTGTTCCGACTTTGCCTGCAATGAAGGGAAGAAAATGAACAGTATGAAGTAATGGTATAGAATCTGATGCCTAACGGTGAAAAAAGTAATTATTTTGATACCAAAATCCTATTAAGACTATTGGCGGCAACCTACAATAAAATTTTGTATTGGATAAAGGGGAGCAAGTGTGAACCAAAGTTCATATTGAACCCCTTATTGTTCCTAGGTAATTTAAAAAAATTCATATCTTACTGCACACTTCCCGTCTAATCATCGACCTTCTAATGAAATAGAAGGAGCACGTGCACGCAGCTTTATGTTATTTCTTCCGGTAGCTCGGTTTGAAGATCTGTCACATGGTTGTGGTAGAAAGCACGAATCCTAAATTATTGATTGGTTATCGTGATTATAAGCAGTGATAAAAAAACCTAGTCTGCGCTACGATGCCAGTTCTCTCAATTCATTTCTTAAGCCTACGTGATTTATCCTTCAGAGACCTTACGACAACGACTACGCCCATGTGATTTGCATATTTTATCAGAAGGACGATGTTACTTATGTATTTACACATTCTTATTTGTTTAAATTTAGCATTGATGTTATGTACGCTCAATTTCGATTGGTCGCAGTTTGAGCCGGCGTAATGAGGCTTATCAATAGAAGCAAATATGGGCAATGATGTCTGGGTCATTAACCTGTACTGACGCAAGCTAGAATTCCGAAAATGTTGTAGTCTAGTCTAGTCTAGTCTGCGCACGAGAAATATTTTTGGGAGGAGTAGTTGCATTGCACTGGAGAAACACAACGGGCTACTACCGACGCTCCGGGATCCATTCCGAAGGAAAGATCCGAGGGTAACACCTCGTATTTTTGAACCGTAGTGAGATGACGAGGTCAACACCTGAGCTGGCATCCCACTTTCCAAACTTCCACGCCAATGTGAGGACATATGAGGCCACTACAAATTTAACCTGGACCACGAACACGACGGTCTTTAGTTGGCTCCAGTTTCGGACTGAAGACTCTGCCAACTGGACAACCGTGCCCCCTGATCAAGAAGTACTGTTGTGGTAGATAGAATTTGTCTGGTAGAGTATAAGATTTTATCGTTAAGTGCATAGAAACAACGTGTTAGTAAACAGAAGTGCTTTATTTGGATCGAGTTTCGAACTCTCAACCTTCCGGTTGTTAATCCGTTCCTCTTCCAACCGGGCTACCGTGGCCCCCCTAGAATTGACGGCTATCTCATATTTCCAGCTAAATGCCAAAAGTCAATTCAAGAATTTAAGTCAGTCTTTATGGTACTTCAATAAAATCAAGATGCAATTTTCTCCGTTCCAAACTTACCAAAGGCTTCGCTACCACAGTAACTCCTTCCCATATTCTAGTAGGTAGGTAGGTATTTTAATTAACGTCACAATGGAGCAACACAACGGGCTATTGGTGACGGTCTGGGATCAACCCCCGAAGGGAAAGATCCGAGGACAACACCAAGTTATTTTGAACCACGGTCAGATGACGAGGACACACCAGAGCTGGCGCCCCATTCTCCAAACTTCCACACCATGCCAACGTGAGGACATTTGAGGCCACGACAGATTCAATATGCCCCAACCCCTTTTGTACACAACGGTCTTTGGTTGCATTCGAACTCGCAACCCTCTAGTTCGTTACTCTTCCAACCGGGCTACCGCTCCTCCCATATTTTGGAAACTGCAGGTTTGAGATTTCGAAACTAGATCCAATCAAAAACCGTAGTGTAATTGGGGGCTCCCGTGGCCTATAAAGTCCTCACCGCGGCGTGGTGTGGAAGTTTGGAGAGCGGTGTTCCAGCTCAGGGGTTGACTTCGTTCTTTGACCGTGGTTCAAAATTACGATATGCTGCTCTCGGACCTTTCCCTTCTAGGTCCCCCATACCCCCATACAGATTGACCCCATACCGTCGCCAATATCCCGTCGTGTTGCTCCAGTGCGACATTAATTAACAACCTACCCATCCATATTTTGGACTGTATTGCTGTCTCGTGGAAGAACAATAGTTGAAAAACATGGTCTTTTGAGCTTGGTCTAGGTATCACACTCGACGAAACAACTACGCACTTTCTCCTTAAAATATTGTTTATAAAATAAAATTGCAGTTGAAAGTATAATAAATAGGACATTCTATCTCACGGAAATTCCTTTCATTCTCCACTTCAAATTAGTTACTAATTTCAATAAAAGCAACTAGTTATCCTATTTGGCTAATTAGATTTTCAGACACCCAAACAAATGAAAAATAACATACATTCCTTATTGTGCTGGAAGAGTTTATTCTACAACTGAATCCTCATTAAGGAATTAAATGCGTTAAAATGTCACAGGAGTAACAAGAAGGCTATAGGGATCCTGCGGAAGAGCTTTATTTGCACAAAAATATATTTGTGTGTATTAGAAAATCTTTTCACAAAACTCCCTTATTCATTAAAATTTGCATAATATTCCCATTCTTTTACGGTTAAAAAGCCTCTTTTATTTCCTAGAAGACATTTTCCCAAGCTTTTTGGCTTATTCAAATTCCTTATCTTTATGAAAACGCTAGAAGTAATTTATATTGAAATTCAGACTTGCACCAGACAAGCAAGGTTTGGTGCATTAGCAGTTTGTTTATGGTTTGCAAACAAGTATGTGTTTTTTATTTTGTGTCTGTTGTACGATAAATTCATGAACGTTTCTGGAGACTGGACTGGAGATGTTCTCATTTTGCATTTATATGTGGTTATAGAATAAATATGGTGGGTTGGTTTCGTTTGGCGCAAAGTCCATATTTAGCCAAACTACGGCAAACAATGTTGAACTATCAAATAAATAGATTTACACATGAGAACCTTTTTCACTTGCAAAGAAAGAAATCCCTCATGGAACAAGAATCGAACCTAAGCCACCTAGGGCTCGTAGGCACAGAGGGTAAACCCATAGACATGAAATGTAACTAGGTAGGTATTTTAATTAATGTAGCACTGGAGCAACCACAACGGGCTATTGGCGACTGTCTGGGATCAATCCCAAGGGAAAGACCCAAGGACAACACCAGGTAATTTTGAACCACGGTCACATGAAGAGGCAACACTTGAGTTGGCATCCCACTCTCCAAACATCCATCAACGCGAAGGCATTTGAGGCCACGGCAAATTTAACTTGCACCAGCCCCCTTTCTACACGACGGTCTTTTTTGGATTCGAACTCGCAATCCTCCGGTTGCTAATCCGTTACTCTTCCAACCGGGCTACCGCGGCCCTGAAATGTAAGTAGACTGAGCATGCTATTGAGAGGAGCTTCAAAAAGTGACTAACATGTCGACTAGAACTCATGACTACACTCTAGAAAAACGATTTGGTTGGCCAATTTGGCATCTAATCGCCGAAACGAAACGAATAGCCGAAAACAAAAACGAAGTAAAAGTCTCAAAATTAGTGGCAATTGCGTAAAATGAAATTAGACTTTTTGAAAGCGATTGGAAACAAAAATCAGCCCTGCTGTCTTTTACTGTCTCATTATTCGCGGTAGTTCGAAGTCGACGAAACCAGTATGGTATGGTGATACACAAAATGGCGCCAAATATATACAAGAATGAGCAATTCAACTTTAGCGAGTATTTTAACAGGTTTATTTGCAGGTTTTCCTTGAAAATTGATACCGAAGAACATTTTTGCGGTAACCTAGGAACCAGACTGCGATGATTTTCTTTCATGGTTGCCACGGCCGGCACCAAAACTTAACAGTAGCAACCATAGACGTGAAATATAAGTATACTGAGAATTGCAAATGAGAGGATATTCAAAAAGTGTGAACAACATGTTTACTAGTAGTCACGTGACTGATCTTTGAAAAATTGACTTGGAAGGCAGATTTGGCATCTTATCTTCTAGTTTGGCGATATAACATCATGACAGGGTAGATATGTGAATGCCCATTTCTATAGAGTGGTGACAAAAATGGTGATTTCGCCAAACTCTACTATGTCGCGCGGTCCTATCAGGTAATGAATCAATGAATGGTCGTCTTCTCCCGTCCCGTAGACCAATCAGATGATGAATTTTCGTTTCTACCCAGCAGACGAAAGTAGACTAAGGGTCACGTTACTACTAGTTTTTGTCATATGATCCTGGGCACATAAAGAGGTTACCCCATTGCTCACTCTACGTTTATATATCCTTTATGCATAAACCCACCGAACCACTCAAAATGGTGAGAGATCAAGCAATTGAAAAATAGCTTTTTGACCAAGATAAGGTTATGATCATGTTTGCTTTGGAGTTATGTTTGACAGTGTTGTTTGCATAAGTCCATACGTCTTGCACACAACTGAAACTGTTCATCAGAGAACTTGTAAAACTCTCCATTAGGAGTAACGGTATGTTACCCACCGAGTTTTAATGGAATATTGTAATTGTGCTGTCCACCAATAGATGGCGTTGTTCAAGTCACAATATGTATATAATCACCACGCTGACGTTTTCTTTACACCTTTTATGTTTTATCGTTCTTCTACTATAAGTGTTTTCTCTCTGCGTTGATTGGTATTTGATCGATCCATATATATGATCCATCGCTGATATATATGAACTCCTATTTTTTTGAATGAGGTACTCGTTCAGAAATAATTTCACCAGTTTGTCCCTTGTAGTGCCGAAAAGGTCAGTGGCCGGACATTTAAAAATATTTTTGAATTCCCTAACTACTATCTCATTCTCGAATGATGATACCTGAATGTGAAAAACAAAATATTTAATTCAGTTTTTCAAATGTTAAAGGAAAATAACCCTGGTCTCCTTTCACACACTGTTGAAATGAAAACAACACACAAGAATATATTTTTACTTAAATAAAACCTTTACATTTCAAGTAGCTAACTTAATGTACTTCTTGAATTTCGTACCGCTCTCTCTCCAAGGTCCATTACTTTATCCTAACATTCGCTTTCAACCCAAAACTAAGAAAATTCGGAAAATATCTTTCTAAACCTAATTCGCAAATAACGTTGAAAGCTAGTTGACATGGTCAAGTGATATTGCCCTCCAGGGATAACCTTTACGGAACTATTGCATTGGAAATTTGAAACTGCTCCTTTAAGATACGACGCTCAGAGTGCTAAAAATTTCTTAAAAGGGCATTTTCATTTTTCGTTTAGTAGCGGAATGGACTTCTAACAATATATACCTGGTCTCGTCAGAAATATTTGATTCGCTTCCTTTGAGAGACATTGGATCTAATATATATTGTGCCAGGAGATGAGCTTAAAATGTTCTTTGATAGATTTAATCTTTGTTTAGAAATGTCATATTGGAGTGTGACAAATAATTTAAATAACTGTTTTTTACATTTCTGAAGGGCATTATTAACCCTCTCCAAGTGGTTTGGACGCGATATAGCGTCCAAACCACTTGGATCCATCACTTGGAAACCACTCAGATCCATCAAGATCTGGCCAATTTTGCTAATGACGAGATATCTACTCATCAAAATGCCGATTCTTTGATGATGACGAGAACAAGATTCTAGTCAGTTTTCTTCTAATAACGAGATATTTCGTCCATCAAGATCTGGTCAGTTTTGTTAATGACGAGGTACCTCGCCGAGACAACCGCCAGTGTCAATAAAAAAAGGGATTCCTATTACGCGGATGTGATGTCTATAAATATACTTAACTAAATATATTTAACTAACTATAGATATATTTAACTATTTGTACATGGCGCAGAAATCGATATTATTTATATATTGCAGAATGGCAGCAGATGGATGTTAACAATATAAAATCAACCGCTATGTGACTCGTTCGCCGCTTACATTACGCATGCTCTTACTTCAAGAGCTTAATGGTCTGGAGTACTATTTTTTTCATTTACGCTCTTGGCTTGTACCGCACTATGAACAGTACGTCACAGTGGATTTGGAAACATGTCTTACCCTCGTACATAACACCCCAGAAACTCTATCAACAGGACAATGCTCGTCCCTATGTAACCCGAATGGTCCAATGTTTCTTCTATAACTAACATGTGTAACGTTTTCCTTAGTTCTTAGTTATACATTATACCACAAGTCAACCTTCCGAGTGGTTTCGACGAAATATCTCATCCATCAAGATCTGACCAATTTTGATAATGACAAGATTTCTCATCTATCAAGATCTGACCAATTTTGATAATGACGAGATATCGCATCCATCAAGATCTGGCCAATTTTGATAATGACGAGATTTCTCATTCATCAAGATCTGGCCAATTTTGATAATGACGAGATTTCTCATCTATCAAGATCTGACCAATTTCGATAATGACGAGATATCGCATCCATCAAGATCTGGCCAATTTTGATAATGACGAGATTTCTCATCTATCAAGATCTGGCCAATTTTGATAATGACGAAATATCTCATCCATCAAGATCTGACCAATTTTGATAATGACCAGATTTCTCATCTATCAAGATCTGAACAATTTCGATAATGACGAGATATCGCATCCATCAAGATCTGGCCAATTTTGATAATGACGAGATTTCTCATTCATCAAGATCTGGCCAATTTTGATAATGACGAGATTTCTCATCTATCAAGATCTGACCAATTTTGATAATGACCAGATATCTCATCTATCAAGATCTGATCAATTTTGATAATGACCAGATTTCTCATCTATCAAGATCTGACCAATTTTGATAATGACCAGATATCTCATCCATCAAGATCTGATCAATTTTGATAATGACCAGATTTCTCATCTATCAAGATCTGACCAATTTTGATAATGACGAGATATCTCATCCATCAAGATCTGAACAATTTCGATAATGACGAGATATCGCATCCATCAAGATCTGGCCAATTTTGATAATGACGAGATATCTCATCCATCAAGATCTGGCCAATTTTGATAATGACGAGATTTCTCATTCATCAAGATCTGAACAATTTCGATAATGACGAGATATCGCATCCATCAAGATCTGGCCAATTTTGATAATGACGAGATATCTCATCCATCAAGATCTGGCCAATTTTGATAATGACCAGATATCTCATCCATCAAGATCTGGCCAATTTTGATAATGACGAGATTTCTCATTCATCAAGATCTGAACAATTTCGATAATGACGAAATATCTCATCCATCAAGATCTGACCAATTTTGATAATGACCAGATTTCTCATCTATCAAGATCTGACCAATTTTGATAATGACGAGATATCTCATCCATCAAGATCTGACCAATTTTGATAATGACCAGATATCTCATCCATCAAGATCTGATGAATTTTGATAAAGACCAGATTTCTCATCTATCAAGATCTGACCAATTTTGATAATGACGAGATATCTCATCCATCAAGATCTGGCCAATTTTGATAATGACGAGATTTCTCATTCATCAAGATCTGAACAATTTCGATAATGACCAGATATCTCATCCATCAAGATCTGACCAATTTTGATAATGACCAGATATCTCATCCATCAAGATCTGATCAATTTTGATAAAGACCAGATTTCTCATCTATCAAGATCTGACCAATTTTGATAATGACCAGATATCTCATCCATCAAGATCTGACCAATTTTGATAATGACCAGATATCTCATCCATCAAGATCTGATCAATTTTGATAAAGACCAGATTTCTCATCTATCAAGATCTGACCAATTTTGATAATGACGAGATATCTCATCCATCAAGATCTGGCCAATTTTGATAATGACGAGATTTCTCATTCATCAAGATCTGAACAATTTCGATAATGACGAGATATCGCATCCATCAAGATCTGGCCAATTTTGATAATGACGAGATATCTCATCCATCAAGATCTGGCCAATTTTGATAATGACGAGATATCTTATCAAGATATTGCCGATTTTTGTTGATGACGAGATCAAGATCCGATCCGGGGTTACTAATGACGATATATCTCATCCATCAAGATCTGAACAATTTCGATAATGACGAGATATCTCATCCATCAAGATCTGACCAATTTTGATAATGACCAGATATCTCATCGATCAAGATCTGATCAATTTTGACAAAGACGAGATATCTCATCCATCAAGAACTGACCAATTTTGATAAAGACCAGATTTCTCATCCATCAAGATCTGAACAATTTCGATAATGACGATATCTCATCCATCAGGATCTGACCAATTTTGATAATGACCAGATATCTCATCCATCAAGATCTGACCAATTTTGATAATGACCAGATATCTCATCCATCAAGAACTGACCAATTTTGATAACGACGAGATATCTTATCAAGATATTGCCGATTTTTGTTGATGACGAGATCAAGATCTGATCCGTGTTTACTAATGGCGATATATCTCGTCCATCAAGATCTGGTCATTTCTGATACTGACGAGATCCCTCGTCGAGACAACCACCAGGATGGTTAAATGAATTTCATTGCTGTAACTCATATCTTTGTTGGTGTTGCTTTTCAATGAACAGCAAAATGTAGATTCTGCATAACTCTCACAGCTCCTAGGCTGCTTACAAGCAGCTTTAAACAAAAAACCTTAAACGAAAATTACATTGATTTCGAACGTACTTCTCTGTCGTTTATGTACCAATGGAGCTCTGCTGGCGGCTGTGATTTTGATGATGTGCACGTGATGTCCACGATATCACCGACGCTGTATTTGGATCGTCCACCACTGATCGTTGGACCGTCCTTTTGAGTCCCTATACATGGAAAAATAGTTATTTTGAAAGGCATAGAAATTCGAATTCACAAAATGATAAAAGCAGAACCTTGTATTTAACTCAGGGGTGCACAACTCCATGATTGCTGAGGGTTCGATTACCCCTCCAAGTGTGCTGACGAGATATTTCGTCCATATATACATCAAGCCAGCTTTTCTTAAGAACAAGTTACCTAGTCCAGACAGAAGTGCCCTATTTCTCCAAGTGGCATTAAGATCCAAGTGGGTAAAACAAATTGTTAATTGCGGAGAACTAATGACAGCTTACTACAGGGTTTTGCATCAGAGGCTTGCCATTACAGGGCATTTTCAACGCGAAAATAAACCACGAAGAGGGTTAAGAAAGATTATGAAGAAATAGACCAAAAATATTACTTGGTAGGTATGTAATTCACGTCGCGCACTGGAGCAACACAACGGGCTATTGGCGACGGTCCTGGTTCAAACCCGAAGGGAGAGATTCGAGGAACAACACCACGTAATTTTGAACCACGGTCAGATGACGAGGTCACCTGAACTGGCACCCCACTTCTCCAAACTTCCACACCACGCCAACGCCCTCACGGACATTTGAAGCCAGGACAGATTTAACATGCACAAGCCCTCTTTGTACATAAGGGTCTTTTGTTGGATACGAATTCGCAACTCTCCGGTTGCTTAATCAGTTACTCTTGCAACCAGGCTACCGCGGTGAGGAAGGAGCTGACAAAAATAATACATTTTTAAGGAGTATTATGTAATTAACCCTCCAAGGGGTGTGACGAGATATCTCGTCCATCTAGATCTGGTCAAATTTGCCAATGACGAAATATATCGTCCTTAACATATTGGCGATTGTTTTATGATGACGAGATCAAGATCTGGTCAGTTTTTTTCTATCTCGTCTATCAATATCTGCTAATGCTTTTGCTAATGTCGAGATACCTTATCAAGGAAATCACGAAGGAGGGTTAAACTATGGTCAACTTTTTTCTAATGGCGAGATATCTCGTCTATCAGATCGTGTCAGTTTTGCTAATGACGAGATACCTCGTCGAGACAATCAACAGAAGAGTCAAATATTTTTAAAAACTTATAAAATTAAAAAAATCCATCTAGTCCAGTATTAATAGATGCAAGAGCTTCGCAGGCTGGATTTCGTCCACCTCTGGTCAAAATAATTGGAATGTGCTATTACGGGATTCAGAATATTAGATAGTATTAAATCCCAGAAAGCAAATGTCAACATTAAAAATCTTCAAAACTCGTTATAACGTATTTCGGAAAACGCTTCCTTCTGAAGTATTTGATGATGCAATTTAAATATACGTAGTTATGGGGATGTTTTCAGAAATGCTTATAATAAGATTTAGTTTTCACAAACTCTTCTGGTTTCATAATCTAATCAGATGGAAGCTCAATACTTCGGAATAACTATTTCTAAAATCAGCCTCCAAAGCAAATTGAATGGAGATGCAGAAGCGATCGCATTATTTATGCATGGCAGACAAATCTAGCTATTTGAAGAACCGTAAGCGCTTCAATTATTCAGAAATGTATTGTGTTATTCTGATTTTGATTTACTATCAAGTGTGGTTATAAAGTAAGGAACTTGTAAAATCCAACAAGGAAATCAACGAGTAGGATTTTGTCAACTGAAGACAATTTTTAAATTTTATTAAGTTATATATTTTAGTATTAGTTTCGCAAAATATGGTTTTGGGTATAATAGAAAACAAGGCTAAGTTTAACAAGTTAAGTTTGAATTATCTTTGAACGACTTTTTTATTTTTAAAAATATTTTAAGTATAAAAGAGTATTTAAAAATATAGAGTATAGTATAAGTAAGGAGAGAAGTATTTATTGATTCTCAAATAAAGTAAACATGACCAGGAATCTTATTTTGAACATTTAAGAGAAATGAAACTCTTGATGAAACTGCACTTGGGGAAAGGTCTTCGATTTATTGATTTCAATAATCCCAATGCCTGTATTATCTTGTTTGTCTGGGATATTTTGTTTAATGTTTGGTTTGATGCTTTTGGTTCTTCGCTATCTAGCACTTACTAGACCGATTATTTGTTTTATAGTAAGAACAATTGCAGAACACATCCCTATGGAAATGGGTTTGCCGATCCTTTCCGATGACGCTACTTGTTAAACACATTGATCAGAAAAGACGCCACCTGTTTGATGGTAGACGATCCTATAATTAGGCAAAACAGTTGGAACAAAAAGAATTTTGAAAGGGCAAATTTATTTACCGTCGTACAATTTACGTTTTCAGAAGGACGGATTGTTTATTACCAGAAGCAGTAGTTTTGCGGGCATCTATAAACACGTTTGTTTTACAAGTTTCAGGAAAAACCATGCAACCGTACTATTTACCCCTATAAAACCGCACAATTAACCCTCCAAGTGGTTACGACGAGATATCTCGTCCATCAAAATATGACTACTTTTGCAAATGACGAGATACATCGTCATCGAGATATTGCCGATTGTTCGATGATGACGAGATCAAGAATCTGTTCTGTTTACTTCTAACGACGAGATATCACGTCCATCTAAATCTAATAGTTTTTCTAATGACGAGATACCTCGTCAATACAACCGCTAGGTGGGTTAAGCCAAAATCTGTACTTAGCACACCTAAACCTGCGTAATTTTCATTATGAGCTGCTGTCTGAAAATAAAACCATCGCTCAAAAAAGACCTGCACAAGTGAAACAAAAAAGGTTTGCTTTTTCATCATGAAACTCACACGAGAAACAATGCTAACGTTAAGACAATTCTAATGATAAATTATGACTCATCCACCTTATTCTCCTGATCTGTCACAGTCAGATGACCTTCAAAATCACCTTAAAAAACCTCCAAGTGGTTTCGACGAGATACCTAGTCTATCAAGATCTGAACAATTTTACTAACAACGAGATATCTCGTCACCAAGTCATTACCTATTTTTGATGATGACGAGATCAATATCTGTTCACCTTTCCTCTAAGGACGAGATATCTGGTCATTAGAAGTCCTGAGAGTTAAAGGACAATTTTTTAAATTTCAAATGATATCGGAAGAGACCTGGGTTTATGCTTTCGATTAAAATGCTTCCATCGACAGGGTATTGGAACTTTAAAACTAAGATAAGAACAAATTGTAAACAACAGTGGTAAAAATATTGGGTTGATGCAAAAGTTAGTCCCGTTTTAGGCGCTAGATGGTAATTCATCGCAAAATCGAAGTGTTGCCTACTTCATACGTGAAAATTTTGGTGTTGTTTATAAGAAGGAATTTCAGCGATCACTAGGGGAAAAATTGTGTTATTTGGCTGTGTTTTTTAAATTTTGTTAAGCATTTAAAAACGGCAGAAAATAAGGAGCATTTTCAACATATGCTTTTTTATTTCCGAAAAGGCAAGAATGGTTCGCAGAAGCAAAAGAAGATATGTGTTGTGTATGGTGAGGGTGTCGTTTTCGATTCCACCTGCCATAAGTGGTTCAGAAACTTTCGTCACCTAGATCAGTTCTTTAGCCAGAAACCTCAGAACTTCTATGAGTGCGGGATTATGCAACTCTCTGTCTCTCTCTCTCTCTACAGGAGAGATGGAGAAAGGTTATCGAACAGAACACACATACCATATTGATTAAATGTTAATTTTTAGTAAATAAAATTTTTCTTCAATTTTTTTCATAAAAAGGAAGAACTTCTGCATCAACCTAATATATTATTAAAATTAGGGTAATTATATTAGTTAAAGTTGCATGTTTTCTTGCGTTATTTTAAAATGTACTGTTTACGAAAAACCGCATTAATTTTGGAATGACCCAATATTTTAATTTCATGACATACCGTAGTCGGAGAAGATGGTCGTGGGCATGGCCGTGGAATTGCTGGAGACCAGGATCTCTTCGCTCCTCAGTGTGTGTGCCTGGGAGATGATGGCCTCGCACAACAACCTCATCCGTCCGTTCCTGAAGTGATGTGATCTCGCCTTGAATCGCAGCACCAACTCGGATGTGAACAGGCCATCTGAGGATTCGATTGACATTGGGCGAAACAAATCTTCATTCCGCGCCTGTAACACATAAACGTTTGTAAAAGTCAACTGAAAATTTCCTGTTCCTCGACTTTTTTTCTGAACTAAAATCTCTACAAAGGAAGAAATGTATGATTTGCGACAGAGGATGCAGTATCATCTCTTGCATCCTCTGTCTTTTGAGAATAATTTATATCAATAGCATTAACCATCCAACGAGTGGTTTCAACGAGTTGACTCGTCCATCAAGATCTGACCAATTTTGATAATGACGAGATATCTCGTCCATCAAGATCTGACCAATTTTGATAATGACGAGATATCTCATCTATCAAGATCTGACCAATTTTGATAATTACCAGATATGTCATCCATCAAGATCTATCTCATCAAGATATTGCCGATTTTTGATGATGACGAGATCAAGATCTGGTCAGTTTTCTTCTAATGACGAGACATCTTATCAAGATATTGCCGATTTTTGATGATGACGAGATCAAAATCTGGTCAGTTTTCTATTAATGACGAAATATCTCATCAAAGATATTGCCGATTTTTGATGGCAATTGAATGGCGATTTTTGAAGATATTGGCGATTTTTGAAGATATTGGCGATTTTTGAAGATATTGGCGATTTTTGATGGCAATTGAATGTTGATTGATGAAGATATTGCCAACTTTTGATGGCGATTGATGAAGATATTGCCGTCTTTTTATGATTGAGAGATCATCGTCGTTTTTTTCTAAAGACGAGGGGTACCTCGTCCTTCGAGATCTGGTCAGTATTGCTAATGACGAGATACCTCGTAGAGACGACCACCAAGAGGATTAAGGTGAATAACAGATAAGTAAAACTGAGACCATTACTACTATCAAGTGGTTTCGACGATATATCTCGTCTATCAAGATCTGACGGATTGTGCTAATGACGAGATATCTCGTCATCAAGGATGCGTATTGGATTCCGAATGATGAAGATATTACCGTTTTTGATGATGACGAGATCAGGTCAGTTTTTTTAATGACAAGATATCTATCGCTTTCATTAAGATATGCTCTGATTTGCTAATGATGAGATACCACATCGAGAAAACCACTAGGAGGGTTAAGGTAAATAATAAATTAAGTCAATCTAACCATTACTACTACAGTTTTTGTTCGTTTATAAGATACCTTTTTTTAGAGTTCTATTTTTAGTGAACAGAATTAAAAAAGGGGCTACTCTATTAAATTGATACTGATGTAAATATGTTTCAATGTTTGTCCATTGGAAATAAATTCCATTGTTGATAAATGCCGAGATAGATTTGCCAGGTTAGTTGAATCAATATCACACTGGAGCAACGAAACGGGTTATTGGTGACGGTTCGGGATCAATCTCGAAACAAAGATTCGAGGACAACACCTCGTCATTGTGAACCACGATCAGATGACGAGGTTAACACCTGAGCTGGAACCCAATTTTCAAAACTTCCACTCCACGCCAACGTGAGGACATTTGAGACCACGACCGATTTAACCTGAACCAGCTCCCAAGCACACGACGGCTTTTCGGTCGGATCGAATTTCGAACTCGCAACCCTCCGGTTGGTAATCCGCTACTCTTCCAACCCTGTATAGTGACCCCCTTAACTCACTTCAGTTCCGGTAAATGCGTATTTTGCACTGGAATCAAATATTCATTTTGTTTGGAGCTTTGAAAATGAAATGTTTTCGTTGGCAAGGTGCTTACCAAGGTGTTTAATAATTCACAAAAATGAGTTTGATTACAAATCAATAAGAACGGAGGTATAACTTGTATACTTACTTCCTGATCGTTTATCCACCATTTTAAAAATGCTTGTGGCCTTGATGGAGCTGATATGCAAGTCACATTGACAGATTCGCCAATAATATATTGGTTCTTAACTCCTCGGATGACCGGTGCAGAGCTGGGATTAACTGCAATTAACAATGGATCTTCAATGTGAGTATTATAAAATCAAAAAATGCTACGTAAAACTTTTTTAAGTATGGCTGATTCCACATTCAAAACTATGTTTATGTAACTAGTAATACATTATCAAGAACAATATAATGAATTAATTGTTAATTTGAATCTAAATGTACAAACAAATGTACTCCGAAAGTGATTCCTATTAACACACACACATTTACACAGTTTATATTTACACACACACTTATACAGTTTACATTCACACACATTTACCCAGTTTGCATTCACACCACTCAGTTTTAATTCATACACATTTACACAATTTACTCATAAATTTGTGTGTGAATAAATTTAAACTGCTTCCCAACGTTTTTATGAATTGAACTTACAGATACAATTGAAGTGTTTGGCTACATAATGGTGTCATATTTCAAGCTAGTAATATTCACATTTTAAAAACTCCAAAATTATTTAGATTTATTCACTATTCCAGAAGTTATGTTATCTTACACTTACATGTGTTACGAACTCATTTGAACAATCAAAAATTCGTTTGATCTTAAATATTCTGTTTTTAGTATATTTCATTACAGAGATTCTATAGAAATACGATTTATATAACTAAGAATAAATTTAGCTAATTTTAGTAGCATAATCCATACGCTTTGTTTTCAAGTCATTGAAATACATGTATATAGTGTTCTGAATATACAAATATGCGTTTTACTATCAATTAGCATCAACGAAGATGTCTAATTTCTATACAACTGTTCTTTAATCTGTTCTTTTTTCTTTTATTTCTGTCTTTTTTTTTTGCTTATAATAAACGACTGAGTGAAAAAGAACTTTTTAATACGTCGAATAAAAATTATCCAAATTTCGGTGCTTGGATTAAGAAATTGCAAGAGAAATCCATCTTCAAAGTTAAATTAATTAATTATTGGTAAGTAATTATTTAAAGTAAAGTTTTGAAAACACCAAGAAAATCTGCATTCAATTAACGAGGGAAAAAACCCAAACCCGATGTGATGTTTCGTTGAAAATCATTATCAGACGCAGACATGCACAATTTCCTTCCTGGCAATTTAACAGATTAAATTGAACTCTAATTAAATTTAGAAGAATCCGAATTGCTTCAGTATTTTATTTTTGATGATACAGCAAAGAAAATAATTTCTATAATGCTAATCAAATGTAATCATTATCATATGCTGATGAATCAGTTTTCTGAAAATGAGAGGGCTGCTGAATTTGGTCATTATTTTTACCACACTAATCAAATTGCGATACTTCTATATTGTCTCCTACAGGATAATTAAACTGTAATTTTTGTGTTGTTATATATAATAATTGCTAGATCAAAAACCATTTGCATTTTGTACCGTAATATTTTCCTTCTCGTTTCATTAAAGTAGTTTCTATTAAGCCTTGTAATAAATCTTAAGTTCTGCATTTAACAATATTTTAAGTAATAGTTTCAATGTTTATATAAAGTTTACCTTAAGCAAAACTTACGATGCACAAAATCGAGCTCGCTTACGACGAAATTTGTACCGCATAAATTTAATTTTTAAAATTTTCTACTGAAGTAACGTTGAACTGTTTTAAAAAGTTTTAAATTTATAGCAAGTATATAAGCACAATGTATAAATTTTGAATTACATTACATTAGCCGGCCAAATGCTTCTATGAGTATTCCTTGTATTAACATTCTGTCAAATGTCTGTATTAGCATTTGGTATCGTCTTGATTTGCATTTGCAATACATGAAAGTAAATTATTTTCCTTATAAATCACACCATTCTGGCATTTGAAAACAGGTTATTCGGGGAGTTTAAAAGTGGGGTTATTACATACTATATACAAATGTACACTATCAAATATTCTGGATTAAAGTTACGCCCATTTCTTAAATAAGAATGTATATTTTAGTAAATTTTTAGCCATAATGGCAATGGTTGGATTACCTTTTCAATTTTAGTTACAATATTATCGATATTGAGATGTATAATTTTTTTTATTTTCAGCACATTAAATACAACTGTATCAACCGATAGTACATCGTTAGTGAATGTTCAAACCTTCATTAATATACATAAAAATAAAATAAAATATTCAAAGTATTAAGGGAGTAAATTTGTAAAACATTTTTAAATAAACTTTAAAACATACATTGCTTTCCAAAATCTAAGAACACATCAGTCAATCTGGTATAATTCTTAAAATTCTCCCTTAATTGACTTCATATTTCAAAAATAGGTCTATAATTGTGTTTTTAACTCTCCAAGTGATTTCGACTAGATATGTCGTCCATCCAAATCTGACCAATTTCGCTAATGACGAGATATTTCGCCATCAAGATATTGCCAATTGTTTGATAATGACATGATCAGATCGGATCAATTTTCTTCTAAGGACGAGATATCTCGTCCATCAAGATCTGGTCAGTTCTGCTAATGATGACATGCCTCGTCGAGACAACAACCAGTGGATTTAACAATACGCTAAGGATTTATTTTAAGTCTTAAATGGTCACTTCCCACTTGATACATTTCAGCAAAGAAAATTCTATGGTACGCAGATGAACCAAGCTAGCTTTATTCAAAAATGTGAACACGGGCATTGATGCATCAAGCTATGCATCAAAGTCAGGGCGGTTCAATTACACTTCTCAGTACAAAAATAGGGACATTTTTTATGAATATTCCTTGCAGGAAGCTTTTCAGCCCTCAGAAATGCGCAACAACTCCTGTCGTATACTTACGAAGCACGATCAAGGTTAAATTCAAGCTTACCATCAAAATGTGGTACTTAGCACTGCGCTGTCAACTAAATTTGGGTTCAGAAACGTTTATCTATCTTTTTCAGCTATCCCATATTCTTTTACGACCTATACAGTGACAGTCCGTCGTAGAGTCTGGTTGAAAAGACTCACCGTATATCCTCATTTCGCCTTCTCCCTTTACTGTGCGAAAAAAAGGTGCCTCTGTAGAAACCTCGCATCTGTAAGTGCCTTCCGAATACACATCTGTCTTGCTCATGAATATGTAGCCCTGTTTGCACCAACTCAGCTAAGAAATAAAAAGGAAATAAATTTGTTGATGTATATGAAATTGCAAATTAATGGTGAAAGAAAATTTGGTGGGGAAAGTCAATAACGAAAAAGAAAAAAAATGAGTAGCAAAGATGATGAAACGGCTTGTAACAGAATTTTAATACAACAGAAATGCACAAAATAGATCAGAAACAAGAAAACAAATAAGTCTCATTGCTCATCGCTATTGTGAATTTTTTCAACTGTTCCATTTCAGCCCTGTGAGGAGTTCACACGCATGATTCCACTTCTGCAGTCTTCTTTGCATGACGTCTAACCAAGTTTGACATTCGTGATCAATAGAATCTTTCAAAAAGATACTATTCTAAGCAAATGAGCAAGGGAATCTTTCCAAATGATTCTATTCTAAGAAAATGAGTATAATGAGTAATTGAGAATAGAATCCCTTGGAGTCTTTCCAAGTGATTCTATTCTCAAGAAATAAGCAATAAAGTCTTTCCAAATTCAGTAAACATTTTGCAAAAGAATTAAATTAAAAATGCTTAATTTAAAAGTTATTCCGAAACAAAATGGCGCCCTTACATAAAAACACCCGTGATATTTGTATTATGAAGCAGAATTCAATCTATTAATCTGATTTAAAAACATTTATTTTATAACCTTTTTAGATATCAATCAATACAGGGTTCACGGATTTATTTCGTTAAAATTCCATCAGGTAATTTCATCAATTTAATTAAATGACATTGACCAATAGAACGTCTAAAAATTTGAAACAAGCAATTCTGTAACCTTATCCTGGAAAATAACTTTCTTTAATTACTTTTTGCTCTTGGAGGTTTTAATCTAAAAGTACTTTGATAAATAAATTTGATTATTAATTTTGGTGGAGTATAATTCTTGAAGTTGAAAATTCTGAGGATGTTATTCAGGAAATTGAACATCTAATATTAAATAAAAAACAACTTATGCCAAGCGTTGAATTGAATCGTATCTGAAGAATATGCTTTAGAGTACACACGCTAGCACCCACCAGTTAATTAAATTTATTTCTCTAGGCCAATAAAAAATACCATTGTATGATTGAACAAAGAGGTTTTTAAAATAGCTGAGGTATAACAGATTAAATAAAGAACGCATAAAGAAAATCAAATTGTACGCGGAACATGTTTTCAAATGAAACGCTTGCAAAATAATCATACTTAATGGGTAAACCTACGATTTGCTTCTGCTTTTTAAAATGTAGGAAGAAAGATGATATGGATTTCTCAATGTTATTCGATGAAATTTAATTTGTGGTGTGGTTTGAACCATTCTTCGCACTATTTGCTAAAGGTCACAAGATAAGAACTTGCAAGTCTACGATTGTTTATTTTCGATTGAATTTTAAATCATTTCAAACTACATGGGAAAACTTTTTAAAAACATTAATCTATTTTAAGGTTGGACTTTTAGGTTTTATGGCGCGAGGACCGTATTTGTCCAATCAGCGCCAAACATAAGACAACTTCAAGTAAGAAATGTCGTGAAAGGGAAAAAAGGGAATTGGGAAGTAGAGTAGTGAGACAAAAAAGATCACTTGGGTATATAGGGAACGCGACCCCCGTATTTACTGAAGACAGTAAACACTATGGGAAAGAAAAGATTTCTAGAGTTCCTCAGGACCGTGAAGCCCGTACATATCTAAAGGAGATGTGCCCCTGAGGGCTCCATTATAAAGAGACTCAGTAAAATAAATGACTTTATTTTAAAAATAAATAGTTGCATTAGTTTCTTAAAAACATTCCTATAAAATTTCCAAGTGATCGGAGTACCATTGTGCAATTGACCTAAGTGTCTCTGAAAGTATTGAAGTAAAAATACCAGTGTATGACATATCAGTGAGCAATCTCTATTGGTTATTGTTTAATAAGGTGCAATAATATTTCTGTAAGATTGCTGGAATCATCAAATGTCACAAATTACTCTTACCTCCAAATATATTCCTGGAAGCTCGTATTTCTGTCCTGGTGGATTGTCAGCTGGTAAGTACCTGTAGAATTCTACATTGTTCTTGTGCCACTTGATGGAGTACAGTTTGTCCCTTTCCAGATCGTACGAACAGTTCAGCCACACTGGCTCCCCTTTCATCACAACCGCCGGGACACTGAAGTCTCGGAGCTTCAGAGATGTAGAAACTAAGGGACATAAAATGCAGATGATAAGAAACTACTCTTTTGGGTGTTGAATAGCGTTATTTCCAGTTTATTGCGAATTTGTTACATATTCCTTAAGGCCTGGCTAAACAGGTACACCATGTGTCCAATCCAAGTACGTTCAAAGGAAATGGTAGGTTGTTTCGAGGACAAACCGTAGTTTTGACGTGAATACACGGTTATGATTGTGGAATGAATGGAGCAGACATAGGAAGATTGAAAGATTGTTTATTGTGAATATTCAAAATTTAATTTACAGTTATAACGATTTAAGTGCAGTTTGACATTAATATTGAAGAATAATTTGATTGATTAAAGGTTTGTGATTGTAGCGTAGTTTGGTAGCTTTCAAACGACACCACATACGCAGTTTTCACTCCTAGCAATGAAAGATTAGACTGGCCCAAAGCTAGCCCAGTAGAATTTCAACTTATTGTGAACTCCCTCCCCGTGCTCAGAGCACCTGCGAAATCGGCCAAAGGTCATCTCAGGTACGGGCATCCTTTGCCTACACGAGGCTAAGTATATCTTGAGGATATTTCCTCTAGTTCTGAAATCATAAGACAAAACAGTTGTAACGTTTTTCGTAACTTTCGCTTGACTATCCATGCATGCCCCAGAACTGTTCCGATTTTAAAGACGTATTCACGTCAAATAGTCCCTATCAGGACTTCCACAGAAATCCTCTGTTGCCAGAAAGACACAGAAGATGACTTGGGGAGTCTTGTTAAGTCTTACATTTTAGGCAAGTTGTTAATGCCTTATGGCCTTGGACGAAGGATAAAGTTCGGGCATGTCCACGTACAAGTCTGGAAAAGGTATTTTGACATTTTCTGTCGCCCCTATATTTGAGCGAGTCTCCGGAGTGAAAAAATAAAATTAACCTATCAAAGCTTTTCACGGTGGCGCTTGTAGATTAGAGAGCAAAGTGTGTGGAAAGACTCGGTAGTGGCCTCCTTGGCAAGTCTATCAACGATTTCATTAAATTTGAGGTTTACGTGAGGAGTAATGGATTCGATGACAATATATCTGTAAATAAAGCACCCTTGAAGTTAGTTTAAAATGCCTGCTCCACTTGTATCTCTTATTTTCCTCCAACGACTGGAATATATCGAATGGAGCTCGATAATATGAAAGCCTCCAGATATTTGTGTGACAAATCAAGGAAAATGATGTCGCTTTGTGATGTTGACTATTTGCAATCCAAACTTAAGAAAACAGACCTGATCAGTTTTTTCTAATGTGATAGTACTAATGTGATAGTCGTGTTTTCTTCTAATGACAAGATATCTCGTCCAACAAGATCTGGTCAGTTTTGCTAATGACAAGATATCTCGTCCAACAAGATCTGGTCAGTTTTGCTAATGACGAGATACCTCATCAAGACAACCACCAGGAGGGTTAATTTCATCTGGTGGTTTGTCTTAGTATCGAAAAACACCCTGTAGTGGACAGCCTCTAATGTAAAAAACTGTTCCAAACTGTCATCAATTCTAGATAAGGAACATTTGTATTTAGTACTTGGATCTTCATTCCTCTTGGAGTAAAAGAACAGTTTTGCCTCGAAGAGATATCTCGTTATTAGCAAATGGACCGAATCTTGGACGATATATCCATTTCAAACCACTTGAAAGGTTATTTAAATTTTTCATATTGTAAACTTATTTTAGAAGTTGCATTGTTAAATTCCTAACAGACGATGTCTACAACGTAGCCTAGAATATGGTCGAAGTTCTGATTTCTACCTGTCAACCTGACTATGTGATTATTATGCTGTGGTATTTCTCTGCATGGAGAAGTAACTAATAAAGAAGTTACTAATAATTTTATTTAACACTAACCCCTTTCGTATTTGTATTTTTTCAATGAGTGTGAACTAATACCTGTTTAACCTTCCAGGTGGTTTTGACGAGGTATCTCGTCTAAGATTTAACCAATATTGCTAATGACTAGGTTCCTCTTCATCAAAATACTGGCGATTTTTGATGATGACGAGATTAAGATCTGGTCAGTTTTCTTCTGATGACGAGATATCTCATCCATCAAGATCTGGTCAGTTTTTTCTCATGACGAGACATCTGAAGATCTGGTCAGTTTTTTCTGATGACGAGATATCTGAAGATCTGATCAGTTTTCGAGAGATACTTCGTGGAGAGTTAAGCCTAGAATCACGGCAAGTCGTTGCCACCCGCTTAGGTTAAAATTAAAATAAAAACCTTTATAAACTTGTTTTAAGGTGAACCCGGAGAATATAATATTCAAAAAATCGATTTTGAATTTATAATTTTAAAAAATACTAGAGTTCTTAAGCTTTAAAACGCTGCATCAATTTTGTTTTTAAGTATAGTAGAAGTATTTTTAATAATTGTTTAATATATTCTTGTCATGTCTCCAAAGTCATTAAATGGCATTTAAAAAGGTAGAGGTCGCTACTAAATTGTTACTATTTAATTTTTGCTCAGGTTTTTCATACATTAATTTAATTATATTTAACATTTCATCTAAGTGGCAACAGTGCTTATAACTGTGATTTTAACCGTAGTGTCTAGTTCTATATTCTAATCATTTGGCAGAATTTTTCCTAGTTTGTTTTATGTTATAATTTACTATTTTTGTATAGACGTTTTATATTGTAATTGAAATTAGTTGTTCAAAATTGGATTTCATTACAAAATAGTTTTTGATTATGGCGCGTTCTTCTGCAAAATGAATGTTATCCTTCAATGAGGGTAGTATATCAAAATTGGACATATATTCTCAAAGATTTGGGTATTGCACCAGGTTATTATGCTTATTCGTCAATGCTTGCTATTGACAAAGAAAAGCTAAGAAATGCAAATAAATCTGAAAAGAGGCTGAAGAAAGAGCTAGGCCGTGCAGAAGGCAATCTAAAAGGAAACTGCAAGATTTAGAGTGCGAAAATACAGATGATCCTTCATATGGTGCTGGAATGCATTAAGAAATAACTTTAAATAGTGATTTCTGAGAATGGTGATTTCTTTTACAAAAGGTACCTTTTCTCAAATACCATTTGTCTCAAATACTTGAAACTTTTTTACATAATGAGGACCATTAGTGATAACTTAACCAGAGCGTTTAATGATATTCTAATAAATTATTAAAATAAAAAATTTCAAACTTCTTAACAACATAATTTTACCTTATTCTTGTATTATTGTTAAATTTATTTTTTCAAAAAGTAAAACAGCTATAAATAAAATGACCGGTTAAAATATGTAGAAGTATTGAAATAATTCCCACGAAAAAAATCCAAGATTGTAAGTACAATAGGAACAGAGAAAATGTACCTTGAATTTTGTCAAATTTAACATAGAAAACCATAGGGCATTGCGGTAAACCTCCGGGTTACCTTAAAAGTTTCCATCAGTAAATTACTGCTAACAAGAATGTCAGTAATTTGTAATGTGCATAGTATATCTTTTGAAGCGACATCTGTTTTAAATCGTGTTGAAATCAATAGTTCACTCATGCAAATAAATGTTTTACAATATTCTCAGTCAATATTATAACTGACTGTAGAGTGGGCACGAGATGTTTATATTCGTGCCATTCTTCAAAAAACATCACCTTTCAAAACACGTCGCACGAAACACTCAATAACCTACTTAAAAAAATCTTCGCTACGATTACACCACAGCGTCGCAGCTTTAGGGTTTCCTAAGCGGATATAATAAAAGGCACACGCGTATACAGATATAGATTATAAAGGACCGAAGCGACATAATAGCAGCGCGCGCCGCAGAAAAAGTCAGCGGTCTACTTCCAAGTCTAAAAAGTCCCATCGATCTTTACGAAAATTCTTGACGGGCGATCACGTGATCGAGAACGAGCCAAGACCACCCCGTCGAATTAATATTCAAAAGGCGGCGCTTTCAAAAGTGTCAAAACTCCTCTCCGTCTCAATAAAAAATTCATTCCGTGTAAGAAGCCCTTTCCAATAACACGGCCGAACTAAGAGATGGGCGGATAAAGATGCATAATTGGGAAAACACGCAGCTAACTTTTCCACCGCACAGGTGCCCGACTTCCCACATAATTGTAGTGAGATTGGACAAGGGGCGTAGAGCAAGCAAAAGAGGCCTCTTTTAAAGGAACAGAAAAGGCGAGCGCTAACTTCGTGGCTCCTCTATAGGCTGCTCCATTGTTTTCCCCTGGCCGTGGGATGGGCTGAAATTCATTTTTAAAACCTACATTTCTAAGGCGCTTTTAATTTCGTGAAGCAACGTCATGCAGACCATCTGAAACAAGGGACATGAAAGAAATGTTGAATAATAAAGAGCTTGTAGGCATATAACTGCGCGTATGGATCTTTTATATTATATGCCCTGGTGAATTTTATACATCTCAGACGCACATTCAATTTATTGGAGGAACCTTAAAAAGCCAAACAAAATAGGAGACATGAAAGAAAGATTCAATAAAGAGGTTATTGGCTTATATCATATGCGTGGATCCTTTTATATCGCATACTTCCCAAGGTCTTTGTACATTACCCATCCTTTAGACATAATTTTAATTTATTAGTCAATTGTATGCAGATTATCTTAAACAGGAGACATGAAAGAAAGATTGAATATAAAGAGCTTATTGGTCTTTTACTGTATGCATGGATCTGTATTCTTTTGGAACTCTGTCTTTCTACGTTACATACTTTAGGCAGTTTTACTTTTATAACACTCATATTATATAGATCATTTGAAACAAGTGACGTGACAGAAAGTTTGAATAATAAAGTCATATACCATATGCTTGAATCTTTTTTGTATCGCATGCATTGGGAGACCTTTGTACATTACACCCTATAGACGCTTTTAATTTATTAAAGTCAATTTTATGTAGATCATCTGAAACAGGAGACACGAAAGAAAGACTGCACAATTAAGAGCTCGTATGCATATAATTATGTATAGATCTATATTATTGTATGCTTTGGTGGATTTTGTATACCTCCAAGGTACTTTTAATTTATTAAAGGTAACTAAACAGATGAAACAAAACAGAAGACATGAACGAAAGATTGTAAAAGATATATCGAAGAAAATGAGCTTATTGACATATATCACATGATTTATCTATATTATACTATATTGCTTATGTCTGCGTCTGTACATCATTTCCTTTATACTCTTGAATTATTAATGCTAATTTTATGTACATATGGAACAAGGGATATAAAAGAAATGTGGAAAAGTGGAGCTTGTTCTCATGTAATCAATATATCTCTTTCCTTTTTATTCAGCTTAAATAATTTAGTATTGTCTGTATCTTGGTAGAAAGGGTCAATAAAAATTTTGAGATATATCCACAAATCACTTCGGAGTAATGAAAGTTAAAACAGACAATAGTACTTCTAGAAAGAATAAAAACATTGGAAAGTCTTTGTACACTGAATTAAAATTTTTGAAACTAAAACTTACTAAATCAGGTGGGTTGGCATTTGAGTTGACGTTGCACTGGAACAATACAATAAGCTATTAGCGATGGTACATGATCCATCCCGAAGGGAAAAATCCGAGGACAACGCTTCGCATTTGGAATCACCGTCAAATGAGAGGTCAACACCTGATCTTGCACCCCACTCCCCAAACTTCCACACCACGCCAACGTTAGCACATTTGAGGACACGATAGATTTAATATGCACCAGACCCTACTCAAACTACTAAATCAGGTGCTATCAAAATCTTGCAAAAAGGACATTGAACCTTTGGCTAAAGAGATACGGATTTTTATTTAGCCTTTTGTTTCATCTTTCTCACACTACGTTCGATCCCTCTTATTTGAATATTTCTGCCTCAACCCTATTGTAATTACTTTTCCAAGCTATCTTCGATTACAAAATCGGCCTCGTAGACATCGTATGAAAAGCTGAGAAGAGATGATTGCTGTAACGAGGTACGACACACGACTTCAAATTAATTTCTTTAATAAAATTATCTATATTAAAATTTTAGAAGCGGACAGGTATGATTATTGTGAGAGGAGTTTACCCTCCGAGCGGCACGAGAGTTCCTAGTCCATGAATTCTTTCCCCTTGGATTCTTTCAGCCTTAGAAAGATTCTATTGGTCCTTTTCTTAGAATATAATCCATTGGAATTATTCTACTGATCCTTTACTTGGACGTGAATCCTTTGGAATTATTCTACTGATCCTTTACTTGGACGTGAATCCTTTGGAATTAGTCTACTGATCCTTTACTTGGATGTGAATCCTTTGGAATTAGTCTAATGGTCCTTCACTTGGACGTGAATCCTTTGGAATTATTCTACTAATCCTTTACTTGGAAGTGAATCCTTTAGAAAGATTGCGTTGGTCTTTTCCTTAGAATATAATCCTTTAGTAATTTTCTGTTTATTTCCATAGAAAAGAATCATTTAGTAAGTTTCTGTTGGTGATTTCCAGACTAGAATCCTTTGGAAAAATTTATTGATCCTTTTATCTTAGAATATAATCCTTTGGAATTGTTTTACTGATTCTATCCTTGGAAGTGAATCCTTTGGAAAGTTTGCGTTAGTCCTTTCCATTGAATATAATTCTTTAGTAAATTTCCTTAGGTGATTTCTCCAGAATAGAACCTATTCGAAAAGTTCAAGCATCCTTCCTCAGGGTATTTATATATATATATATATATATATATATATATATATATACACACATACATATAATAATGTCAAAACACGAACAATTCTGACTTGTAATACTAGATTTATATAGCTAGCGAAAACAAATCTAGTTTATTCAACGAGACAAAGTACTATGAACTATAAACAAGGTTACGTAAGAAAAAGGTAAAGTATATTTTGGCCACATTGGAATTTCATGGCACGCAAAGGTCTTTGTATTTGGCAAAGATAGTAGGAATGATTTATTTTATGATGATAGTTTTGGAGTTCCCTCGAAGTTATTTTTGTTTGGTAAAAACTTCTCGGGATTTGAAAAATATAAACAAATATCATTTATTCCAAAAAATGATTTGATGATACTGAATAAGATGCAAATATTACTGTGTTTGACGTCTAAGTGCATTAATCTTACTTAAGGCGAGTGAATAGAAGAATTACAGCTTATGAGATGTTTTGTCACTCAAGCTAAACGAATATGGCGATGGTGTTTTTGTGACGAAAATTTTTCACGTATCGACCTTCTAATGAAATAGACGGATCATGTGGGTGGAATCACTGTCGCAAGATCTTTGAAGGGTAAATCCCAAATCGACTTGGCCGATTGGCCATGGAAGCGCAGACTAGTGTTTTTGATCACGGTGGATAATCACTTTAACCAATCAATAATTCAGGATTTATGCTTTTACCCACAACCACGTGACAGTTATTGAAACAGAGCAACTGGAAGAAATAACATAAAACTGCGGGCGCATGCTCCGTGTATTTAATTTCTAGGTCGATGGTATATCGAGCGTGACGTCACTTGGCTTGTCTTTCGAATACAATTTCAGCACGTTGCCAATAAAAATTCGAAAAAATGAATTCCGAATTGGGTTTTGATAGTTGATTGGTCAATGCCAATTAGGTTAACCGCCAAATGTAACCATAATGGCCATAAGCTACATTTTAAAGCAACCCCCAAAAAGCACCATCCGAGAGCATTTGGGGAACGCAAGTAAAATCTTTCCTTCTGGTTTGCTTGTTTTTGCAACGAAAATCCCTCTCATACGAAAAGCATTAAGTACGTGAAATACGTAAATTGCTGTCCTTTCAAAGAATAAAACAAAATCAATGGTGAATGGAATTAACCCTACAAGTAGCTTCAACGAGATATCTCGCCCATCAAGATCTCTCCAATTTTGAGCCCAGTTGGAAGAGCAATGTATTAGAAACCGGAGGATTGCGAGTTTGAAATTCGGTCCAGCCAAAGACCGTAGTCTTCACGGGGGTGGGGCAAGTTAAATCTATAGTGGCCTCAAATGTCCTCACTTCGGCTTGGCGTGGAAGTTTGGAGAGTGGTGTGCCAGCTCAGGTGCGACCTAGTCATCTGACCGTAGTTACATGGTTGTCCATGAATCTTTTCCTTCGGGTTTGATCCCGGATCGTCTCCAATAGCACGATGTGTTGCTTCAGTGCATCGTTAATTAACTAAGCAATCTCTCCAATTTCGCTAATGGCGAGATATCTCGTCATAAAGGTTTTGCCGAATTTTTGATGATAGCGAGATTAATATCTGGTCAGATTTTTCTGTGACGAGATATCTCGTTCATGATCTCGTCTGTTTTGCTTATGACCTTTGAGATACCTCGAATAGACAACCACCAGGAAGATTAAAGGTCACAGATACACAATTAAAAAAAAGCATTCAAAATAATATACAATTGGTTTTTCAATTGATTATTTTTTAAAGTGTTAAGTCAACGCATTTAATAGTTATTGTGATACGTTTGCTGGTGATTTCAAGTTGTGGGTGGCGTTGATATGCGTTGACCACTCTCGACTGACCTCCCCCCTTTCTGTTTACAACTCCTGAGGATGAAAACTAGTTGGGAGTTTGGAGGTCCTAGTTTTCTGTCGAATGTTTCGCAGCTACTGAAAGCTCACGAAGTCCAGATTCCATCTCTAGATAATTGTACTTAGAAATATTAAATGTATCTATGAAGATTTTTCTTAATTTAAATTATTTTCTCAGTGTTCTTTAGCTGATGGAGCTTGCTTTGTAAAGAATTGTTTTTGGCACCTTTACAATGTTAGTCGTAATCATTTCGAGTCACTTAATAACACTAAAAGCGGAATGAATCAGATTGTTTTTGTCAGTTACATTTATTTGTCGCATCCCTGTACGTACAACGAAAGAGTTCAGAGAAAAGGGAAAATAAAAGTAAATACTTGAAAGATATTTTGGATTTATTTCTCTTTATTCATAATGTAATGGAATAAATATTCTAAGAAATAAAAAGTTTTATATTGGAAGGAGTATAAAAATGTTTTTAGAACCCCATTGATAATTCAGATTACTCCTTTTCTAGTAGGTTTTGTATAATTTTGTAATACTAAGAAAAGTATAGATTCTCTGAAAATACCATCATCCCGATGTATTTTATAAAGAGTTCATTTTTTTCTTGTGTACTTTAATAGCTAATAAAACAATGAGATTAAACCATCAGATGAATATATCTGCGTTGAAATAAATAAGAAAAGCGTGGGTAGAGAGATGCAACAGCTGAAATAATTTTTATTTATCCTAATATATCTTTATCAAAGTATTGTATTATTTATCAATAACCATATGTTGAGGGGTATCTGTTCAAAACAATTTTGTTGCGCCTCTAATACATTAAGAAATTTCCTTTATAAAAAATTCTACGACGAATCTTTTTACAAATTATTTTTATTCAGGTATTTCTTTTCTTATGTTATCCATTGTTAGAAAAGGAGGTATCTATTATTACATTCTTGTTTACTTTTACGCTTTCTTACTTGTTGTATAAGATTTCATATTTATCCAGTCTCGTGAAATATATTTTTCTTATATATATTCTTTTAATAAGTTTATGTTTTCGCAGTTAATGGTTAAGAAGACGTATTGGTAGGTAGGTGGTTAATTAGCGTCTTACTGGAGCACACTCTGGGTTATTGGCGACACCGATGGTCCGGGATCAATCCCGAAGTGAAAGACCCGAGGACAACACTTCGTAATTTTGAATCATTGTCAAATGACGAAGTCAACATCTGATCTCGCACCCAACTCTCCAAACTTACACACCACGCCGACATGAGGACCTTTGAGGCCACGAGAGATTTAACGTGCACAAGCCCCTGCATACTCTTTGGTCGGACGAAAATGTATTAGAAATAAAAGATTATAGTGATGAGAGTTCAAAATGGTGGAGCTTATTAACCTTCAAAGTGTTTCGATGAGATATCTCGTCCAACATCTGGTCACTTTTGCTAAGGACGAGATATCTCGTCGAGGCAAAACTGCCCTATTACTCCAAGAGGGAATGGAGATCGAAATAGAAAAAGAAATTCTCCCTTGTCCAGAATTGATGTCAGTTTTTGCAAGGCAGTTTTCGACCCGAAGATATAGTCAGTACTTCTGTCAGTACTATATAATCAGTATGATCAAGTACATTAGTCTACCAGCTTCAACCTCCTGGTGGTTGTCTCGACAAGGTATCTCGTCATTTGCAAAACTGACCCGATCTTGATGGACGAGATATCTCGTTCATCAAGTTCTCGTCGTCTTCTGTCATCAGAAGAAAAATGACCAGATCTTGATCTGGTCATCATAAAAAAATCAGTGACAAACATCATGATGACGAGATATCTCGTCGTTAGAGAAATTGTTCAGATCTTGATGGACGAGATATCTCGTCATTAGCGAAATTTGTCAGATCTTGATGGACGAGATACCTCGTTCATCAAATTATCGTCGTCTCGTCATTAGAAGAAAACTGGCCAGATCTTGATCCTCATAAAAACATGGGCAATATCTTGATGACGAGACATTTCGTAGAAAACTCTTGGAAGGTTAAAAGGGGACACCTTTAGCCCCTCGGCCACTGGTGAACGATGGAGCTGAAGTTTAATAAACTCATTAGAAAGCAGACTGATCGGTACAGCAAACATTGTTTTCCATTTCCCGGTCACCCTTACCATGGTACAGACACCCCTCTGCTTGGGTCATGATAACTTCCCACCAAGAAGCCGTTTCATAAAATTTGAAACATTTGACAGTGTGCACTATCATTCCATTCCACGTCGCAAAATTTGAATTTCCCTTGCAAACCCAGAAGAAGCCATTCGTGCCAAAGTCTCCGGTTGCATGCGAAGGGGGTGATCTGCCAACAAAGCCTTGCCTCTGATTAGCACGCAGCTCGTGCTCGGCTCTCGTGCTGTCTGGCCGATTCAGAGAAAACCCCGGCAATTTGCATCGGCCGGGGCACAATGAGGGCTAATGAGCCTATTTCGAGATGAAACCGCGAGATAAGCTAAGCACGTTATACACACAGCTTCCACACTTGACATCGTAGCCTTTTCAGCCATCTCAATTCGTTTAAAGAGAAATGGTTCTTTAAGAGGAAACGGGCTCGAGGAGAAGGATGGATTGAATTTGGCAGCCGGCGCGCATCTGTCAAAGTGTGGTTTCGTGAGGGTGAGGTTCCGCAGGGATATGCGAGTCTACCCGTTAAACGCATTTTTATGCTGATAGTTTTCGGGTAGTGAAGGGCCGTTTTCATGTATTGTTAAACTTTTTCTCGGGTTCTTGTGTTGAATTAACATAATCACTTTTAGTTCCAATTTCGGTATAATTCGACTCAGAGTCGTATTAACCTTCTCAGGTGCCACAAAGTTTTGAAAGGTGTTAATATATTTTAGTCATTTTAATGTGCACATTTATTATTTTTCTAGCGGAGGTCGCATGCTCATTTACTGTATAATTTATTTATTGCACTTTCATTTTAAATTATAGTTTTGTTTCCTGAACTTGTACAAATGTAATTTCCAAAACATGGCCATTACAGCCACCAACAATAGGTAGTCGAGTACCCTGCGGTCAACATGTAAATATATCGTCGGCATATGGTCAGCATATTATATGTCAAAGACGCTACGTTAACCCTCCTGGTGATGTGATTTATCTTCGCATCGAAAACCACTCTTCAGAATCAGCATTTGTGGCAAAAGCCTGTTCCAAACTGCCGCCAGTTCTAGGCAAGAGACAATTTGTTTTTCCTACTTGGATCATTGCCCATTGGAAAAATAGTGCAGTTTTGTCTCCAAGAGGTATCTCGTCATTAGCAAAACTGACCAGGACGAGTTAAAAACAGTTCTGAGAAAACGGGAAATAATTATACTCACTTGCTAAACACACTAAGAGCGTTCCTCAAGAAGAAATATGGGCTGCGGTAGCCCGTTTGGAAAAGTACCAAATTAGCAACCGGAGAATTGCGAGTTCGAATCCAACCAAAGACCGTCGTGTACAAAGGGGGCTGGTGCATGTTAAATCTGTCATGGCCTCAAATGTCCTCACGTTGGTGTGTTGTGAAAGTTTGGAGAGTGGGGTGCCAACTCAGGTGTAATCTCGTCATCTGACCGTGGTTCATAATTCCGTGGTGTTGTCCTCGGATCTTTCACTTCGGGTTTGATCCCAGACCGTCGCCAATAGCCCTTTGTGTTGCTCCAGTGTGATATTAATTAGAATAACTACCTACCATACGCACCAAGAAGAAATATAGCTTCAATACAATGAAGAAATGACACAGAAAATTTCACTTTTCTAAAATTCACCACATTATGGTTTAGAATAGATATAAATACATATCTCGAAATTTTTGATGCCACTTGTTTCACTTATAAGCCTACGATATGGTCTTAGATAAGCTGTTTGTTATACCCTTGGAAGCTTGAGTAAAACTAGTTTATATTTTCTAGTTTATAATTGATGTTTTTAATTCTCTATACATAAAACTCAACAGTTACCATCGATATCTTGACCTTATGTACAGAGACCTCACATTACCCCAGCAAAAACAGTGATCCCGTTTGGGGCTGTTTCGTACTCACAAATGATGGATCTCCAGGACTACTTAAGAACTGTTATTGGATACTGGAACAATAGTGGCTGATAGATTTCAGTTTGTGTTCATACTTAGATCTTTTATGTTTTGCTTAATTATTTTCTGTCAGAGATAAGAATGTGGTAGTAACTGGACTTGTTTTGGATGTGTGTAAAAATAATTTTCTTCGTAGTCGTTTTCATCAATTAAAAATGTTTTTTCTTAGCTCAAGAAAATCTTAGTATTTTATGTTTAGTTTTTCTGTTAGAGGTAAATTAGTAATATTTATACTAATTATTATTAAAACTTCGAAAAGAAGATGAAACAAGAATTGAGTACCATTTGAAAAGCATAAAATAGACTATTCAAAAATTTAACAATTGATATTTTCCAAAAAGTTTGATTCCAACACTCCTCGAGAGAGATAAACGCCTAAATTATTTGAATCCTTCTTTGATAAATGATCCTCTTTAAAAAAATATAATGCCCAAAACCATTCACTTTTACATCCAGCTTAAATCCTTTAGTATTATATTATTTTCGTCGTTAATTTAATCTTTATCACATTCATTTTAACCCTCTGATGTGAATATTACTATCTCAGTGATAACTGTCATTTCTCCATTGAAATTGACCCGATCACGTTACTCCAATCCATACCCATTTTCCCAGGCTCTCTTCGATTATACTATTAGCCCCCGTAGATATAACGTGTTAAATATATGTTCTTTCTGGCCATGCTCACCGTCATGCGAGGGAGCTCTGGGACAAGTTGCTTGTTGTAACAGGGTAGATAGATAAATGAATATTTGCCATTTTACCATATTTGCCATTTTACATTTTTGGGTGGACTAGAAAATGGTAAATGTTAAATTATTAAGTTTTTTGTAAATGTAAAGTAGAAAAAGTTAAGTAATTTGTAAGAGATAAAACTCTACCACATAACATAATTAAATTCCTTATTGGTTAAATACTTTCTGTTCAGCTTTTTTAATTCAAAGGACAAGATTTGAGGTACAAATTTCTTTATTTCAGGTAGATAAGTAGGCACGTAAGTTAAGGACACACACACACAGTACCTTTAAAACCTTAAAAAATCGATTTTCCAACTTTGATCTATTTAGATAATTTGAAATGTTCTGATTCTGGTAAAAAAACCGCATGAAAAAATTCGCATTCGTTCGTTCGTAATGAGGATTTTTCGAACACACCTATTTTTATTTTCAGCTGTTCGTTTGTTTACGTTTCTTAGTTTTGATTTGGAATTATGCTATTTATTTTTTCGAAAGTTTTTAATAATATTTTTACTGCAACAAATATAAGCAGAATATGTACTACTCAACTCTTTCATTTCACAAATCTATTTGTTTACTTGAAGCACGGGAATGCTAAAAATAAATATTTCAACTTTAATTGCATTTATCTCAGAATTGTAATTTTCAAGCTTGCGCACACTATAACTCTGCAACTAATGAATGTAGACTCCTGAAATTTTGAATGAAAATAGATTATCAAAAGGGCTTCAAAATGAAACCAAAATTTTACTCCAAAGCTAAAAATATATTAAAACATTTTGATATAGTATGAGCGAAAATTTGGAAAAAATTAATGATGTGAAATATTAATTGATTGTTATATTTATGTGTTACTTAACTACTATTTTTTTGTTTTAATTTAAAATAAAAGCATTGTGCTACTCATATCAGCCATTAGTTTTATATAAAATGCACAGGATGACTCAGAATGTTGCTCACAAGTTATGCTTCTAAAAAAGTATGTTAATAAATGACCTTATGGTAAATTCTAGTAAAATATTATTTAATTTTTAAAAATCAAACCAATTTTTCTGCATTGTGTAGTATAAAGTATAAATAAACCCTGCAAAAAATTTCATTATGATACACATAAAACTTTTGGTAATACAGTTTACCGAATTTAGTCTACCTGCTGATTTCTATGCTTAAAGATACTGTGCCCCTTAACATTATACTGGAGTAACACAATGGGCTTTTAGCAATGGTCTGGGATCCATACAGAAGGGAAAGATCCGAGGACAACACTTCGTAACTTTGGACCACGGTCAGATGAAGAGGTCAATACCTGAGCTAGCACCAAACTCTCCAATCGTTAATAGGATATATCAGAGGACAATATCTCGTAATTTTGAGCCACGGTCAGACAAGGTCAACACTTGAGCTGGCACACCACTATCTAAACTTCCACACCACGCCAACATGAGGACATTTGAGACCATGACAGATTTAACGTACACCAGTCCCTGTGTACACGAAGGTCTTTGATTGGACCGTGTATCAAACTCGCAACCCTCCGGTTGCTAATCCGTTACTCTTCCAACTGCGGTACCGTGGCCCCCACGACTATAGTACTAATTTCTTTAATGAAAGGGTATATTTGAAGCTCATTCATGTCTTATGTATCTAAGCATGATACGAATTTTTAATCGAAACTCATTGTTTCAAACAAATAGCTTAAGATTATTTCCTAGACGACGTTTACGAGTTACTGGTCAAGGATGAAATATGAATTTAAGTGCATTTCAAATACAGAAGCATGGCTGATGAAAACGCAATGCAATCTGGGACAAGGTAAAAGGAAATACTAATAGATTTCTCGTGGTCTGTATATGCGGCTCAATTTATGTCACGCAAACAAACAAAATAAGCTGATGGTCTTAACGTCGATAATGTGGAATTAAGTGAAATACTGAGCGGCATTTTTCAAACTTTCATTTCGGAAGATTAAGATGTTTTGTGGGTTGGCAGAGATTCAAATGTCATGTTAGGAATTTTCTCTTCTTTTCAGCATTCAGCTGTCTTCCGCTTTGTATTTCTCCATAAGAAACATTTTATCTTCTGATACTTCTATACATCCAAAGATGGCGCATTTAGCGGAATAATATTTTGTATTATATTCTATGGTTATCTTGTGATAAGAGATGGCACGTTTTCTGTATTCAACGTTCAGTAAAACTCGCCACTTAACCCTCCAAGTGTTTGGACGAGATATCTCGTCCAAGATCTGATCAATTTTGCTAAGGAAGGAATAAACCCTTTGAGACAAAACTACCTTATTACTCCAAGGGGTATGAAGATCCAAGAAGGAAATCAAATTGTCCCTTGCCCAGATTTGGAGCACGTTTTTGCATCAGGCTGGTCACTACAAGGCCGTTTGATGTGAAGATAAGATACCAGGAGGTTTAAAAGAGGAGGGTGAATGATGGATGAGGTTAAAAGATCCAACTTTAATTGAAATTCGTCAAATATTAAATAAACATAATAAGCTGATTAGTCAACCAGCTCGTCTTGTAACCAACTGTAACAATAATTCTGATTAATAACCAGCAAAGTGAAGACTTCCCAGCTTGTTCTTACAATCGCAATCTTTTTATTGCTACAAGATATACTTATGCTATGATATACTCGATATGATATGATAATTTCTGATGATGACTATGATAATTGCTAATTGATAATTACTATGATAATTGCTAATTGATGATGACCATGATAATTCCTAATTTATGATTACTATGATAATTGCTAATTGATGATTACTATGATAATTGATGATTACTATGATAATTGATGATGACTACGATAATTGATGATGATAACTATAATAATTCCTAATTGATGATGACTACGATAATTGCTGATATACTTATGGGCAGCGCGCAACACAAGAATAGATAATTTAAATTTAGTCCGCTGCTAGAGTCACGCGAGTTATTTTCATGCCACATTCACATGAATTGGAAACAAGTCAAGATAATCTAAAAAAGAAAGATTATGATTTGGTGTACAGTAGTACATCACGGACGACATTCAGTTTAAATTCTTTGAGCAAATTTCTGTAACTGTCCAGGTCACTATATATGAATCTTATACATCATGAATGGGAGAAATTCCAGCTAATGTGCAATGGTCTGGCAGCCGAGTGGTTGATTAATAAGGGTCTGGGTCTGGAACCAGATCTAGGCATGGACTTACGTAGTGGTTCGGAATGCTTTTTAAGACGTGGGTTCCGGTCTAATTAACAAAAAATTACCGTAGAGAGGGAAACCAAAAGCAAAAACACCTAACATGCAGCTGACCAAATATGGCTCTAGCGACATTAAACCCACAAAACCAACCTAACATGCAAGACATTTTACGCATATCTCATGAGCAAACCGGTTATGAGCCGATTATGAGTCGATGCGGGATTGTGTGGCTACAAGGGCTACAAGGCCCACCCTCTCATCAATCATAATGGGCCTTAAGTTTTCTAATCTATGTGTTTCACTAACGTACCTGTCAAAGAAATCGGCATTACAAACTGGCCTCTGTACATCCAAAGACTGTCGTGTGTACACGAGGCTGGTGCACGTTAAATCTATCGTGCCCTCAAATATCCTCACGTTGGGGTGGTGTGGAAGTTTGGAGAGTGGGGCGCCAGTTCAGGTGTTGCTCTGGTCATCTGACAGTGGTTGAAAATTGCGAGGCGTTTTCCTTGGATCTTTCCCTTCGGGATGGATCCCGGACTGTCTCCAATAGCCCGTTGTGTTGCTCTAGTGCGACGTTAATTAACTACCTACCTACCTACCTTGTAAATTGGCGCATAGCAACAAACGTTTATAAACACATAAATTCAGCTCAGTTGGAAGAGTAACGGATTTTGAACGGAGAGTTACGTGTTCGACATTAGGTCCAACTAAAATACCGTCGTGTGCACGGTGGCTGGTGCACGTTAAATCTATCGTGACCTCCAATGCCCTCATGTTGGCGTGGTGTGGACGTTTGGAGAGTGGAGTGCCAGCTCAGGTGTTGACCTCGTCATTTGACAGTAGTTATAAATGACAAGGATCTTTCCCTTCGGGATTGATCATCGCCAATAGCCCTTTCTGTTGCTATAGTGAGACGTTAATTCAACTACCTACCTCAATCATTAACCAGGGCAAAATAAAATTTGTACATATGCTTATTTCACTTTATGACAAGCCTACATAAATTGTTTCACAGCATTAAATCCAACTGCTTTAGAAAATATTAAACTAGTATATTAACAACTATATCGATTATGATTTACTGTAGACGTCAGAATAGCTTTTGACGGACGACAAACGAGACTGTTTTCAGACAGACATTTTATTTACATAAATAGATCGCGTTAACATCATCATACGATATTTTGAAGTTAACTGGAGACTGAATTCGAATGGGCGCCGCGGTAGCCCGTTTGAAAGAGTAACGGATTAGTAACCAGAGGGTTGCGAGTTCGAATCCAACCAAAGTTAGTGCGTGGAACAAGCGTAAAAATATTTCACTTCCGGATACTAGCACCAAACTTTGAGGGTCGACTAAATACATATCAAAGACTAAATCAGCCGGGAGACAACCTTAGAAATGATTACGTCACGAGCAGTGATGTCATCAATATGGCCGCTTAGCCGATTTTATAGTCGCATATCTCGGAAACCACTGATCGGATTGTGATGAAATTGGTCTCATTTTAAAAAACAGCTGTGTATCTAAAAGAAATGCTATGGTTGTAAATGCAATATTTTTGAGTAATGTTTCAATTATTACACTTTTTATACATTTTTGTTATTTTCATGCCTCAGCTACTTCCTGAATGACATATCTACGTTACACACCTACTTAAAAGCACCTATGCGGTAAAAAATGACTGCATCATGTTTTATTGTATGCATATAGTAACCGTTACAAATTTCACAAAATATTTCTTTGTCGTGTTTCAGATGTAAATAACCAGAACCGACATGGCTAAACAAGAAAGGCGAAAGTTAATGTTGGACGCAAGCCTCAGCAAACAAGTCGTATCATAGGAGAAATGAATTTTTTTGCCAAATTGATAACAAGCAGCAGCCTCTTATTGTACCAACAGAAAGTGGTTATTCACTAAGTAAACATTTAATTGCGTATGCTGAACATGAACCCCTTCCATCAGTTGGAAAACCTTCACTTTTTTCAACCTTTTATTGAAAACAGTGCTAAGTTCACAAAAACGTAGATCAAGAAACTCCTCTGCCTTTATATTTTGGGCTGATGCTTCACAACCGTACAGGGGGAGAAAAGCTCATTGACAGACTGTATCCCCTTGTACTGAGTGTATCATATAAAAGAGTTCAACAAGCAGAGAACACTGTTGCCGGTACTCTATGTGAATATTACAACCAGGAAAAGGACGTTGTTTCGACACCCAATGTTATACACAGTGTATTTACATGTGCGGCGATTGACAATGTAGATCACGATACCTCCTCTAATCAGTCTGTCAATTCATTTCATGGTGAAAGCATATCACTAATACAATATCCCTCAGACATTATAAATAGCAACTTGATAGAAACGCTAAATCTCAATGTAAATAACACCAAAATCTCTCTACCTCAGTGGTACACAACAGTTCCACCAACAGCAAAACATAACTCTGAAAACCCGTTGCCCTTGGTAAATGACACGTATGGTAATTCATATTTCAATGTATTTGAAGAAACAAAATAATGGGTAGAGCATGTCCAATGTAATGTTGAAGGAGACATTCTTCCATGGGCTGTGTTTTATTCCCGTAAGGAAGAAAATACTGAAATCAAGAATTTGAGGAATACTTCAGTTTTGCTTCCACTTTTAAAAGAAGATATTAACTCCACAGATGTTATTAGCCATGCCATGGACATTATTGTAACTTTGTTGAAAAATATAAACTCAGATCAAATCCCAGTTATAACATCATACCAACCAGTCTACGACTTGCGAAACAACTTCAGTGGAGGTATCCTGAGTTGTATGGAGAAGACAAAATGTTCTTGATGTTAGGAGGACTACACATTGAAATGGCCATAATTTCGATGATTGGATCATGGTTGGAAGGCTTTGGTTAGACTGAAAACCTCGTAGAGTCCAGTGTTACAGCTCCAGAAAGAGCTGAGGGTCTCCTTAAATTATCCCATGTTAAAAGAAGTCGATATGCTCATGAAGTGAGCTACGCATCCCTTAATATTCTTTTGCAGGAAGCATACGACAGCATTGAAGATAGATCATCAGAAAGTATCACTCAGTGGTGTAACCGAATGCAACAAGAATCTGTTCAGTTCTAGTACTGGCTGACAACTATACAATTAGGCCTTCTTGTTTTTGTTCGGAGCATCCGCCAGGGAAACTTACCAGTGTCTTTCAGCACTTGAAAATATATGGCCTTGAATGTTTGTACTTGATCATGTGAACTATGGCAGATGGTATGGTAGATTGTTGTGCACAGCCTGTGAAAATTACCAGAGCTTCACCCCACAGTGTACGGGGAATTTTTGAAAGGAAATTTTGTGGGCTGTAAAACACAACGGAGCTTATCACGCATATCATGATCAGATCCATAAATAAAACATCAAACTTGTAAAACTTGATAGTGCAAAACTATCCCTTCTGAGCAGTAAAGATGCATTACTAAAGTGGATGACTGCTGGCCCTGAAATTGCACGCATGAACAGTGAGTGTGAAAAAATCAACTTGAATCAAAAAGCTACGTCTATTGAAGGTAAACACCACGAAAATAACAAATCATCTTAACCCTTTCGGGGCTAATGGGCATATACGTCCCAGAGATTAGATTGGGTAAATAAATCCCACTTTTGAATGGGTTTTTACGTTTTCAGTGTTCTTAAGGAATTAGGGAATAAAAATATGACTAAAAAACCCGGCAATACTTTCAGATTACAAATGGCGGACTTATGGTTTTGAGCACGCCCATTCATTCTGATGAATAAGTGACCGTAGTTCGGAAACAAAAAGATGATACAAAATTAGACGTTAGTTGCCCAGAAGCCATTTCCCACTACAATATGTACATGAATGTAGTTGACCGCTGTGATGAAATGGCTACTTTTTAGGGTCATGGCAGAAAATCAGACAAGTGGTGGAAAAAGATTTTTTGGAACTTAGTTATGATTTCTGTTGTGAATGCATGGATTACGAAGTGTGATGTGGAACATAAAACAGAACCACTATAATCATTCATGGTCCCCTTAGATGAGCAACTAATAAATGTTTGAAGGGAGAAAGCAAACACAAAAGGAACGCGAAAGTACGGTCGTCCGTCAAAAAGAGCAAAAACTACTAAACTACTAAATTAAACTACTTTTCAGAGTTAAATTTTAATCATGCAAAAGTCGGGGTGAAAGGGTTAAGTTCGCTTTCAGAAAAATGTACGTGATTTAGTTAAAGTCTATCAGGAGCATGGTAATCCATTTAAAGAGAAAGGACTTACCAGCGTAAGCAGTGGTAAAGTAGTTATGAGCGAGGTAGCAGCAAAATTTGTCTTTGAAGCCTACATCAAAGGAGAAAAACAATACGCCACCTACGTGAATGATCGTTTAGTTTTGGGAAAAATTTTTATTCATATCATCAAACGGAACAACCTTCCATTGTTCAGTCATAAAAACCTGCCCTCAAATCTAAAGATAAAAATAGGTTGGCGCACATCTGAGAAAGGATTCCAATGTATTTTGTCGGCTTTACGTTGCAAACCAAGTTAGACATGGAGACGTGGAAGAGTTATTCTCATGAAAACAGCACGTATCCCCGATCTATTTCCAAATTCCGTGAACTACGTCTCCCTTCCAGTAATGCTGACATTATATCGTGTATTCAAAAAAACATGCAGCTTATCAATCGAAGTTACTGCACCTGCCCTAAAGCCAACTGTATCTGTCGTAGTCATTGATGGAGCTGCCCTTGTGCACATGTTGAGACCAGGAGCAAGAATTACTTTTCACGAATACGGCGACTGTGTTGTAATGCCCAATATAGAGACAAGATTAGAAACCATTAGTAGAGTGGACATTGTGTTTGACCAGTATATTAAAGGAAGTTTAAACTCGGCAGTCTGGAGGTTGTGATTCCCGGATAGCAGTCAAACTTGAAATAAAGATGCTAAGCAATTTTAAACAGTTTTTGTCTGAAGAAAGCAATAAGGAGGAACTGTTTAGTATGTTGGCAACTAATCTAGTTTCAATAGAAAGTCCGGCAAAAAAAAAAATTTGCACTTTGAAGGATAAAGTTTTATCGTCCGCCGGAGAAAAGAGTGTAGTCTCAAATTGGAAGCAGATGCACGGCTTCTTTTGCATGCATCGAATGCTGGTATGCATGGATACAGCAAAGTTGTTATTAAAACGGTGGTTTCGGATGTGATTTCCATAGCTTTAATTGCATTTCCACGCATTGCAGAAGCCGAAGAACTGTGGATTGAGTATGGATCAGAGAAAAACTTATAATATTTGCCTATTCATGAATTATATTCAAAGTTTCCCAATGGAGAATCCAAGCTGATTCCCTTCATTCACCGGGTGTGCACGGTGTCGTCGTTTACCGGCTTTAGGAAAAAAGTGCTTGGAAAACATGGATGTCATTTCGTGATGTTGATTTTGCCTTCCAAGAATTTTCTATTTCAGCAACAACAGTTATGGCCGACAGCATTGCATTTTCTGCACTTGAGCGTTTTGTTGTATTAATGTACCATGCCACAAGTACAGCAGAACATGTAAACCAAGTACGCAGAATACTGTTTACTCAGATGAGTAAACATATCCCACCAACGGCGGATGCCCTATTACAGTACTTAAAACGTGTTATGTTTCAATGTAACGTTTGAAGAAACTACTTAACAAAAAGACCTTAAGTTAACCATGTTCAAACCTCCCTGGACGACAATTCCAGACGTAAGTAAATATTGTCCAGAACTGGTGTCGTGTAAGTGTAAGGAACGATGTACTCAGTGCCGGTGTGTAAAAATTGGACTTCGGTGCACTCTTGTGTGCTTGCGAAGGTCATTGCTCAAGAATAGACGAATAATGCGCTGGTTACGTTTACATGAATGCATAGCCTTGTACAACTCAAGTAATTGTTTTATGTGTTGTTTGTATGTATATATTTTTACAGAAATAATTAATCTTAAAAAATACGAAATTATTATTAAAACCATTGCAACTGAAGTAAAATTGCTAAGAAAAAGTTATTTGTTAAGAATAAATTATATTCTTAAGTTACATCTTGTATTATTACTCATTCAAACCATCGACAGGAAAATAATAAAAATGTGTGAAAAGTTTAATAATTGAAAGAATACTCAAGAACTATTGCATTTACAGCAATATATGTATTAACATTTCTTTTAGATAATCAGCTGTTCTTTAAAATGAGTCGGGCGACGAACCCGAAGGGAAAATCCGACGACAACACCACGTAATTTTGAATCACGGTTAGATGACGAAGTCATCTGTGGTGTGGAGTATGGGTTACCATACTCCACACCACGCCAATATGAGGACATTTGATGCCACGACCGATTTAACGTGCACTAGCCCCCATTGTACACGATGGCCTTTGGTTGGATTCGAACTCGCAACCCTCCGGTCGTTAATTCGTTACTTTTCCAACCGGGCCACCGTGGTCCCTTCACAAATAGAATCTGGAACAAACCAATGCTATTATGAACTCGAATAATCTTTTAACCCTTCTTGTGGAACACCCTCTTAAATGTCGTATCAGATGCACACCTCAAATAGAATAATAAATCACAATAGAATTTCAAATCCAAATCACACGTTTATTCGCCATATCCCAATCACTTAATTGGGAGATCAACTGTTAAACTTTAGAGATTGAACTTTCGAAACATTAACCACCTCAAACGTTCTAAGCATCTGCACAAATAGGTAGTTAGCTGTAATTATGGTAATTAATTAACGTCGTACTGGAGCAACACATCGGGCTATTGGCGACGGCCAAGGATCAATTGCGAAAGGAAAGATACGAAGACAACTCCTCGTAATTTTGAATTTTGAACCACTTTGGATGACGAGGTTACACTTGAGATGGCAACCAACTCTCCAAACTACCACACCACGCCAACGTGAGGATATTTGAGGCCACGACAGATTGAACGTACACCAGCCCTCACGAACACGACGGTTTTGGGATGGATCGCGTTTCTTCGCAAATAGAAGCTGTTACAAAGCATTGTTGTTATGAACTGGGATAATCTCTCTAAGCTTCTTGTCGAACACCCGCTCGAATGTCGTCTCAGAAACACACCGCAAATAGGATAATACATCACAACAAAGACACCGGGTAATACATCATTTATGAATCGTAAATAAGGAGGTTAGAGCGGGGCTCAATAACTGGAGTGCACTCTGCATATGTCAACAAGATTAAGATCAAGACCGATTTATCGATCAATGGCAAAGGTTTCCAAACACGCGATTCAAGTTTCCATTGTGTGCGTGGTGCATAGTCCCCTCATTTCCTTCCGACATTATTGGATTGCTTGTCAACTGTTCAATTGCAACTGATCAAAGCGAATGTAAAATTGGCACGGTCCGAATCATTGATTCGCCAATGGGCTGGAAGTTGTTCGCATCTGCATTGCGACGAGCAAACAGCAATTGGTCATTTGGGGGCTTCTGAACACCACAATCAACTGATGAATATAACGGGTTGTAGGGATTCCGGGCAATGCGCAATATATCATAAGTGCGAATTCCTCGAAGTTTGGATTCTTCGTGGCCATTGTTCTTGTGATATGGCAGCTATATCACCTGACTTAATAAGTGAACTTAAGATTCTGAGACGGATACTGATTTGGACGTTGATATATGACTTAAATCATTCTATAACAGATCCAGAGGTTTAACTAGAGGAGGTAGAATCGAGAGCCAATGTCTAAATGGGTGGCATTTCCGATACATCTAAAAGCAGAGTCTGCGTCTGTCTGTCTGTACTATATACAAATCTCTCCTTTGGTCAATCCACACTAAATTTGGTACACCCATTCTTAGAACCGTGCGGGGAACGTAAACTACATAATAATAATCATTTGATTTGTCTTGGGTGTGCATAGGGGAATATAATCAATTCGGAAAATCCATAGGATGGTACGTAGGTATATAATTAATGTCGCAATGGAGCAACACAAAGGGGTATGGGCGACGGTCCGGGGCTATCCCGAGGGGAAAGATCCGAGAACACCACTACGTCATTTTGAATCACGGTCGGATGACGAGGTCACACCTGGACTGAAAAACCATAGGTTTTTTTTTTTGTTATTGTTATTTCAATTAACGTCACACTGGAGCAACACAACGGGCTATTGGTGACGGTCCGGGATCAATCCCAAAGGGAAAGATCCGAGGACAACACCACGTAATTTTGAACCACGGTCAGATGACGAGGCAACACCTGAGCTGGCACCCCACTCTCCAAGAAAAACCATAGGAATAACATTGAGTACTATTATGATCACTGATCAATTCACAGTGAATTTGATACTTATTCTTTAGAACCCTTCGGGAAATGTTGGTTGCACATTAACCCCAGTTCGATTTGTCCTGGGTCTGAACATGAGGATCAAATCGATTTGAAATCACTATAGGAATAACATTGAGTGTTATTACGATCAATGTTTGACAAATTCCACACCATATTTGGTACTAGTATGCTTTTGAACACTGCGGGGAATATAGGCTATATATTAATCCCCTTTCGGGGATTTGTCCTGGGACCGCAGATGGGCTAAATTTAATTTGAAATACAGACAGGAATGACATTGAGTAATATTACGATCAATTACAACCAATTCAGCCCGAGATACGCCGAGGAATTCTACTAGTTTAGTTATGTGTTATTTTTTGCAGGAAAAAGAAATCCTTACAATTCTAACTACAATTCTGTCCTTGTCACAAAGGGCCGCAGTGGCCCGGTTGGAAGAGTAACGATTTAGCAACCGGAGGGTTGGGAGTTTGAATCCGACCAAAGGACTGTCGTGTACAAGGGGGATTGGTGCACGTTAAATCTATCGTGGCCTCAAATATCCCAACATTGACGTAGTGTGGAAGTTTGGAGAGTGGTGTGCCATCTCAAGTGTTGCCTCGTCATCTGACATCGGTTCAAAATTACGTGGTGTTGTCCTTGGATATTTCCCTTTGGGATAGATCCCGGACCGTCACCAATAGCCCGCGTGTTGCTCCAGTGTGACGTTAATTAAAATACCTACCTTGCCATAAAAGATTTTTCCAGTGTGAGGTTAGTTATTTGCTCTGGCGTTTTCTGGAGCAAGGGCCATATTTGGCCAAGCTGCTCCAAACACAAGAAAACTTCCAAGTAAAAAAGTCGTGAAAGGAAACAAAAGAGGGATAGGGGGATAGAATAGAAGGACAAAAGCAGAAAAAAATCGCTTGCATATCTCGGTAGCGCGACCCTCGTGTTTACTAGACAGCAAGTTCCATGGGAATAGAAAAGATCACTAGATTACCCCGTGTCCTTCAAGCCCGTACACGTCTAAAGACGATGCGTCCCTCAGGGATTCAAGTGCATGTGAAGTGAAACTCTTCATTCGCAACAATGCAACCTCCATGAAATCTCGTGGTTTTGACGAGATATTTCGTCCATCGCGATCTGACCAATTCTGCTAATGACGAGATATATTGTCATCATATTGCCGAATTTTTTACGGACGACGAGATCAAGATCTAGTCAGTATTCTTCTAAAGATTATCAACCTTAATTCACAATACTTAATAATAACCATCGCTACTTTGATTGACTAATAATGATAATGATTAGCATTCTTGGGTTATGGGTTATTCTGATACATTAACTTATTCTAAGTCAACAAAATGTGGAACACATGGTTATAACTATGACGTTAGAAACCAACTTGACTTACATATGTTTTGAAAATTAAACACCTTTAATTGGTATTAATCCACCAAATGGTTTCGACGAGATATCTCGTCCATCAAGATCTGACCAATTTTGATAATTAAGATATATCTCGCCATCAAGATACTGCCGATTCTTTTTATGACGACGAGATCAAGATCTGTTCAGGTTTTCTCCTCATGACGAGATATCTCGTCTGTCAATATCAGGTCAGTTTTGCTAATGACGAGATATCTCGTCAGGACACCCACCAGGAGGTTTATAAAAGTCAATTCTCTCAATTATATATCTCCCTTTAATCGTATTGGTATTCGGAAAAGTCTTTTCTGAGATACAGCAATAAAATTATCTTCTAATAAGAGCCTGGTGAGCACAAGTTAAGGCAAGGGTCGCCTTTTCTTACTTCAGACCTGGAGATCCATTAACAGGAGCCATCAACAAAGCCCAATTTGTAATTTTTTTATGCCAGGTAAATTAAATTGAAATTGAAAATTAATAGTTTTGAATACAAATTAATTAACAAAATTATCATGGCTCTAAATAATACATTTCATCCTATTTAAAAATATATTTTATCTTAATTTTAAATACTTAAATTTAGCTTTAGCACAGTGATAACAATATAGTCGTAAACGTCATTCCTGAACCCTCCAAGTGGTTTCGACGAGATATCTCGTTAATAAAGATCTGACAAAATTTCTGATGACGTGGTATCTCGGTATCAGGTTAGTTGGTTTTTGGGGGTTTTATGGCGCAAGGGCCATGTATGGCCAAGGTGCGCCAGACACAATAAATACAATATCAAGTAATAGACACACATACAATGAAAGATTTACTGACACAGAAGAGAGAAATACACCCAGAAAGGAATGCACATGACAGGAATTGAACCTGCGCCATCTACAACTCGAAGGTTGCTAGCCAAGTGGGCATACCCACTGAGCCACGACGGTCCCTCGCGTTATCACGATACTGCTGATTGTTTTATGCCGGCGTGATATCTGCTAAGTTTTTTTCTATGGTTGATATAGGTAGGTATTTTAATTAATGTCGCACTGGAGCAACACAACGGGCTATTGGCGACGGTCCGGGATCAAACCTAAAGGGAATGATCCTAGGACAACACCACGTAATTTTGAATCACGGTAATATGAGGAGGCAACACCTGAGCTGGCACCCCACTCTCCAAACTTCAACACCACACCAACGTGAGGACATTTTAGGACACGACAGATTTAACGTGCACCAGCCCCTTTGTACACGAGGTCTTTTGGTATGATTCGAACTCGCAACCCTACGGTTGCTAATCCGTTACTCTTCCAACCGGGTTACCGAAGCCTTTTTTTTCTAAGGACAAGATATTTATCCCTATAATGCACAGTCGCGGAAAAAAATGAACAACCCCCTTTATTTCAATAGTAGAACAAATTCAAAGATATCATTCAGTAGGGGATAACGTCCTTTTCAAATTCAAATTTAAAAAAAATTGCAAATGGGTCTTTTTTATATAAAATTTTGCCCAAACCACATTTCCAATGGAAACACTCTGTTTTGATACCTTAATCAGATTTCACATCGTTAAATTAGTCTAAATATAAAATTTCATTACTACCTTTATATCCAGAGATATTCAACGTTAAAATTCCTTTCGATTTTAGGGATCGTCTCCACATTGAAAATCGCTATTCGTAGATCGAGAATAATTGTAGTTATAGCTACCCGAATTTAAAATTTAAACACTATTTCAAATGTATTTGTTAGAGCGTGCAAATGATCCGAGAATTACATTTATTATGCAAGTGAAAACGATTCGAGAATTATATTATATTTATTATGCAAGTATAAACGATCCGAGAATTATATTTATTACACAAGATCAAACGATATTATTGTGAATTGTAACCATGATTAAAATGTGATAAAAGAATGATTTGGGAATTTTTAACAATTCGAAACGGAAAGAAAGGGTGTTGATCGATGTTCCGTATAATTTTGTATCGTCTTTAGTAAATGTTAATATTTTTATTTAGAGTTCGTCTCCATGTATGCAACCAAAAAGCCTCCCTAGCATTATTTAATACATAAATACATATTTAATACAATGGAACTTGTATTCCGATAATCCAAAACGCGAATAGAGTGTGTCATTCACTTGATTATTGATTAATAGAGTTCATCTATACGAAACAAACTAGATTACATAAATGGAATTTCCAATTATTTTTCAAGAATTTAAAAATTCCTCATGTTTGTCAGACATTTTTTAAACTTTTGACTGTCCCCTAAAATCGCCAAAACGAGGAAAATTTAATGCAACTCAAAAACTAACACTTAGAATGACCTGAAATTTTGCATGGTCATATTAGAAGTCCTTTTGAATCATTTCCTATCATAATATAGTAAGGTTCCAATTCATAATTTTTAAAACAATAATTTAATAATTATTATTGCAAACTAAAAGCTATTTTTAAAATAAAATATTAGGTGGATTTAGTTTGGGTTTCTTACAAGTGACATGGTACAAAATATCAGCGCTATAGAAATTATATTTAGGAAGATATCCATAAAAGTCTAAGAAACTGATTTAACATTAGGAGGCTCCAATCTTTCTGTACTCATAACTTCGAAACGGTAAGACCTAATGATAAGAAATTCGGTATCTGAAGTAAAATTTTTAGACTTGAAATTGTGTGTCAAAATAGGGAGTTTCCATTGGAAATTAAGAAGTTGGTTCTCAATTTAATATGAAGACGGCCCTTATGGTAATTTTATGCATTTGAATTTATAGCAGACGTTAGTTTCTGTCGAACACCATCTTTGAATTTTCTCTACTGTTAAAATTGCTCAAATGAAGATAGTTCTTTTCCATGATTGTACATGGCATGTTGGATCGAATATAAAGATATATTAAACAGCACGAAAAAAAATTAGTCCGAAACATTTTTAACGCAATTACATTTACAAGTGAACAAACCGAAACCCAATGGATTTAACAAACGACAACAAAACTGCACATTGAATATTTAAAGACAATAACGTTTTTCCATAATTACAGATGTTGATGAAAACTTAATTGAAAAGATCAAAATCGTTTTAATTTGCCTAGATTGTCATTACCAGATAGATGCTCAAAAATTGTCTATTGTTGCACAACTGCCAAGCAATACATTTTAAAGAACCAATTCCAATACATGAATTCCTTGTCCAAGTTGACAGGTAATGTAAAATACTCTTTATTACCAGTAATTATTTCGATAAAGTAGGATCTGAAACAGAAATAAATTTATAAGCATTTCAGACATTTTCACTCCAGAAAAATCAGTTGGCAAAACAATCTGAATGATATTTCAAATAGAACAATGGGGACACATCACCTCCTAGGATTTCGAGTATAATTTGCAAAAACGAATAGGTCGCCATGATAAATTAAAACTTCCTCCTAAGTAGTTGATATTCTTTGAGAGCCGAAATTAGAAGCTTTGCTAACAGAAGAGAACGAAGACGTTTCCTTAGAGGAGATAATTCCTGTTAATTTATTAGATGCAATAGAATTAGAAAATGAAATATAATGGCTTTGTAGAGAATAAATAAATTTTGTCATTGAATTAATTATTAAAAATTCCAAATAAAACTGAACCTCATTACTTTCATTTCGTTTCAAGAAAAATTAATTTTTTTTTTCATGCGTGTTCGTTATTAATTTTGGAGAAAAAACAATATTTTATCGAAATTAGACCACAAATTCGTAAATTAAATTATACTTAATGACTCTAATTTCGTTATAAGAAATATTTAGGTCAATATTGTAGTCTTCAATTTTGGTAAAAAACAATATTTTATCGAAATTGGACACAAATTAATAAATCAAATTATACATAATGACTCGAATTTCCTTATAAGAAATAATTAGTTCACTATCGTAGTTTTTCCAATTTTGGTAAAAAAAAGTGATCTCAAAATCCATTGTACGAGATTTAAAAAGCCCTGATTTCGCCTCTCAACAGATTCAATTAATCATAAATGTGAGCTACATTCAAAAATAGAGTACCAGTAACAAAGACGGGTCTTCGTTCTATGAGACAATTTTGCATTGGGTTGCTCTATAGTATATGGTCAAATTGCTTGAGACAGACATCGGTTGAAACAATCAGGATCGATAGGTAGGTAAGTATTTTAATTAACGTCGCAGTGGAACACACAATACAGCGAGCTATCGGGGACTTCCGGGATCAAACCCGAAGGGAAAGATCGATGACAACACCACGTAATTTTGAACCACGGAGATGACGAGGTCACACCTGAGTTTGCACTCTCCAAACTTGCACACTACGCCAACGTGAGGACATTTGAGGCCACGACAAATTTAATGTGCATCAGCCTCCTTTAAGGTCTTTGGTTGGTTTTGGACTCGCAACCCTCCGGATGCTAATCCGTTACTCTTCCAACGGGGCTACCGTGGCCCCAATTCAGGACCGGAATTCATTCTAGTCAAATTGGTTGTTTGTTTCGCGGTTTTATGTCGAAAGGGCTGCTTGGCCAAGCTGCGCCAAACACAAGACATACAACTTCGAGTAAAAAATGTCGTGAAAGGGAAACATATGGGATTGGGACAAATAATGAAGGCTGAAAGTAGAAAAGATATCTGAGTAATCCCTGTTTGAGCGAACCCCGTGTTTACTAAAGACAGCAAATCCCATGGGAAAAGGTAAGATCGCTAGGGTAACTCTGGTCCGTGAAGCCCGCTACGCACCTAAAGGGGATGTGCGTTTTAGGGCTTTAGTTCAATGAACATAGTTGATTAGAAATGAAATCGGTTATCTGTCGGGTTGGTAATCTACTGATCACGGGAGATTTACTCTTCAAATTCTGAATTTGATGCTTCATATTTTACTGATTTATCTTCATCTGTCACTACACTTTGATACGATACGATTAAATGTATTACATTTATTATAATGCGTCATTAAATCTTTCTAAACATTAGATACCTGTGAGTTGTAGGTGGTGCAGGTTTGATTCCTCCTGGGAGTACTCCCTTCTGTGTCAGCAAAACTTTCCTTGTGTGTATATATCCATTTACTTGAGATTGTTTGGCGCAGCGTACTCAAATATGGTCTTTGCGCCATAAAATCTAGTTAACCAACCGTCAAATAAAGCGTCTACGCGTTTGCACGTTGTCAGTTTGGATCAGCATAGCCCAAATATGGCCCACTGCTCCATAAAACCCAACCAACTTAACCATTACCAGCTTGGTGCAGCAGTTTTACCATATTGCGGGTGCTAGTGTTTTATGGTCGTACATATTTTCCATTTCATTCCATAAATGACGTTTCTTTGCTCTTTCCAATACGATTTCAGCTCGTCGCTTATAGAATTAGTCAAAAATTTAATAACTTTTCAGTGTTCACTTTTATTTAACTGAAAACATCGTGAAAAGGGCGATAAAAGAAATTAGTTTTAAACCTGAATTATTTTCCACGTCTTCCGGCGCCTTATGTTACATTCAACAACTCTCTCGTTCCAGGGCTTTTCTTCGGTTGCTCCAGATTAGTCAGTGTATGGAATCACACTTCAGGGAAAACCAAGACTTCAGCATCAAGAAAATAATGCATAAAAATTCGCTCTCACTTTCCTATTTGGGTAATAACGCTATAGTTTGCTTTGATACATTTTCTTTAATTATTTACTTTTTTATCAGTTTCCTTTGGAATATATCCTACTCGTATCTATAAACCTATTACGAGGACCGTATCTGGTCTCCGGGTCAGATAAACCTATTCTCTACTCCTTTATTTTAATTCGTCATCAAACCGTGGTTTGAAATTAGGAGGTGTCCTCTGATATTCCCTATAGGAATTGAACCCTAGAAGAAATAAAAGTAGATTGATCAATGGTAACCTTTTTATGTGCCCAGGATCATTTGACCAAAACTAGTAGCACCATAACAATTAGAATGCTTTCGTCTTCTGGGTGGAACCTAACATTCATCGTCTGATAGGTCCACGGGGCGGGAGAAGACGCCCATCTAATGATTCATCATCTGATGGATCATTTGAGTGATCATCTGATAGAAATAGACTGGCGCTTTCACCCCTTTTGTCGCCACACCAGAGAAATACGGGGTCACATACCTACCCTTTCATTAGATGTTACATCGCCAAAAAAGGCGATAAGATGAAATTGGCCAACCAAGTAAATTTTTTACAGAGAAGTCACGTGGCTATTAGTCGACATGTTTACCACACTTTTTGAAGCTCCTCAATAGCAAGGCTCAGTCTACTTATACCTCACATCTATGGACTGATCCCGGACCGTTGCCAATAACCTGTTGTGTTGATCCACGACGTTAATACCTACTTACTTTTATTTTACGCGTACGCATTTTTCTTCACGCCAGCGCACCCTAAACAAGACAAAACATATTTCGCATATAGCTAGCAAATGAAATAGTCAATACTCGGACGTTCATAATAGTATTTTCTCATTCATACAACAGCGGTAGCCCAGATGGAAGAGTAACGGATTAGTTACCCTAGGTATGCGAGATCGAAACTAGGTCCAACAAAAGACCGTCAAGTTGGCTGGACCACGTTAAAATTGTAGTGGCCTCGAATGTCCACACTTTTTCGTGGTGTGGAAGTTTGGAATGGGATACCACACACACAGCTCAAGTATCGACCTCATTATCTGACCGTGGTTCAAAATTCCGAGATGTTGCGATCTCTGATCATTCCTTCTAGATGGATCCAGGACCGTCGCCAGGGTTTCAAAATTACGTGGAGTTGCCCTCAGATTTTTCTCTTCGCGTCTGATCCCGGACCGTCGCCAATAGCCCATTGTGTTGCACCAGTGCGATGTTAATTAAAATACCTACGTACCTACCCTGACCGTCGCCAATGGCTCGTTGTGCTGATTCAGTGTAACGCTAATTCAACTACTTGCCCATTCACTAATCCAGGGGTGTCAAACTCAATTAAAACACGGGCCATTTAATGCAACTGGTAAGATTCACGCGGGCCACATCACATTTACAAATTTTTTTAAAATTATATTTTGAAGTGGATTCAGGAATATGGATAGGATAATTAAAACACATTATGTAATTAAGTGAATTTAGGGTAATAATTTATAATATTGCTATACAATTGATTTTATTTAAACGTTTATTTAATTTAATGTAATTATAAAACTAAAATTAATTTTTGTTATCGGAAACTTGCCAGCGCTTTCCTCCAACTAGTTTACCAATATCTGGATTCAAAGACTGAGAACAGACAATCTTCATTATCGCAGATATATGTTTATCAGTTAATCTTGATCTGTAGGCCGTTTTATTTAATTTCATGGACGAAAATAGTTGCTCACACAAGTACGTACTCCCCGAATAGCATAAAATTTGTGCAGCAAACTTTTTAATTTCCGGGTATTTTTCACCTAAATAAGAATATATTTTGGGAATTCCTACTTCTCGATATTTGTCTTTTAAAACCGAATCATTCTGGAAATCAATTAATTCCAGTTGTATCGAAGTGGGAGCATTTTCAATTTAAAAGGAAAAAAGCCTAATAAAAAAAAGAGAAATTTTTTTTTTGTAACTTTGAAATAATTAAAACGTTTATCGAATTCTTTTTTGATTTCTTCAATTTTACCACAATATTGTAAAAATGCTATTTTCTTCGTAACTTATTGTGCTGTTTTCATTTTATTTCAGAGAATCGTGGGCCACAAAAAATTACTTCGGGGGCCGCCAGAGTTTGACACCCCTGCACTAATCCTTGTGTAGCAAAACAAACTGACAGTACGACCCAGCAAAAATATTCATATAAATATCAGTACATTTAAGAAATATAATCTCTTCAGTTTACTGAATATGCGAAGCTGGTTAAAAGCCTCCACCTGCCCACTCAGCATTCCTAGGTTACCGTAAAACCCAACTCGTTTCGAGTTCCGTTCTCGAGTTACTAATGCACAAAGCATAGGTCCGGTTCGGAATCAATAAGGGCGAAGTGCTCGTGTAGCTCCAAGGGAAAAGGCCTCAAAATAATCCAAAAAATAAGAGGATGGTAGGCAGGTAGGTATTTAATTAACGTCGCACTACCTTTAAACAACACTACTCTACTTAGAAATCTCGTGATGTTCGGAGGGTTTAGGGGTAGGTTAGCTGAATTGATGTGGAACTGTGCAACACAACGGGATATTGGTGATGGTCCGAGATCATCCGATCAGAGGATGGATTCATTTAAGTTGACAAGAAAATCAAATGAAATCCACTTGCGCAAAAATTTCAACGTAGCACTTGCGAAAAACGCCAAGCTATTATTTGCTACTTTTTGAAATATTCGTCTTTTATGAATGAGTATCTTTTCTTTCTAGGAATATCAGGTGTAAGTATTTTGTATGCGCACCAGGAAAACCTATCCGGAGGACCGTACCTGGTTTGCGGGCCTCATAAAAATATCTTGAAAGCCGTACCTGGTCAACGGATCCAGTAAAATGCGCCGTATCTGGCCTGAGGGGAGGTAAATTTGTTCGGAGGGTCGTATATCGTCCGCAGGGTCGGAACTGTTCAACCTATATGGCCGTGGTACCCCTGTTGGAAGAGCATCGGATTAGAAACAGGAGAGTTTCGAGTCCAAAGCTTCGGACAAGAGGTTTCGAGTTCGGTCCAGCCAGACACAGTACACGGCTCACCTTAAATCTGTCGTGACCTCAAATGTCTTCACGCTGGCTTGGTGTGGAAGTAATGGGGTGCCAGCTTAGGTGTTGACCTCGTCATCTGACCGTGGTTCGAAATTACGTGGTGTTGTTCTCGGTTCTTTCCCTTCGGGATAGGTCCCGGACTGTCTCTAGTCCGTTGTGTTGCCCAGTGCGACACGTTGATTAACTACCTACCTATACGGAGTGACGCATCTGATCTGCGGGCTTTGTTAAAATATTTGGAGGGTCGTATCTGGCCGAAAAACCTATTAGAAGGGTCTAGTCTGATCTGCTGTCCGGTTAAATCCATTTAGAGGGTTATATCTAGTTTGAAACGTTTGGTGGGCCGTATCTGAACTGAGTTCCTGATAAAAAATAATTGGAGAGCCATATCTGGTCTTCGGGACTGATAAAAATATTTTGAGGGCTGTATCTGGAATGCGGTTTTGCTAAAAAATATTTTGAGGACCCCATCTCGCCTCCGAGCTTGAGATAAATTTTTTCGCTACAACTGCCAATTATCTTACTCTTTCGATTTCTGGTGTAACGGGTGGCTGAAAATTACGTGGTGTTGTCCTCTGTCTTTCCCTTCGAGTTTCATCCCGGACCATCACCAATAGCCCGCGTGTTGCTCCATCTCAAATACCTACCTTCCTTGTGTAACGATCTGGTTAAAATAGTTGGTTGATAGTTGAATTAATGTCGTACTGTATCAACACGATGGGATATTGGCGAAGGTCCGGGATCCATTCCGAAGGGAAAGATACGTAGCTAACACCATCATTTCGAACCACGCTTAGATGACGAGGTCAACACCTGAGCTGACACCACACTCTCCAAATAACCACTCCACACCAACGTGAGGACATTTGAGGGAACCACAGATTTAAAGTGCACTAGCCCCATATACACGACTGTCTTTGGTTGGATATTTCTCAAACAGCTAACAAAGGGTGTCAGAACATGAGCCCTTATAAAGTTCTGAATTACTTTAAACCGTATGTTCCTGCTATATTAGCCTCATGTAGAAACAAATATGACAGCAGCATCAAAACAATCCTCTAGTATTCTCCTATTCGTACAAAAGGGTCACGGTAGCTTGGTTGAAAGTGTAGCGAATCAGCCAACGGAGGGATGTGAATCTCGATCCAACCGAAGATCGTGTGGGCTGGAGAACGTTTGCAATAGCCTCAAATGTCCTCACGTTTAAAGACTGAGGTGCCAGCTCAAATGTTGACCTCATCATCTGACTGTGGTTGGAAATGACGAGGTGCTGTCCTCGGACCTTTCCCTTGGCGACCGTCGTCAATAGCCCACTGTGTTGCTCCAGAACGACGTTAATTCAACTTCCTACCTACCTATCCACGCAAAAATCGCCTTAGATCCCAATCTAATGAGCACACGTCTAGCAAAAAAACACGATCTTAGAGCGAACGAACAAAAACAAGCTCGGATATTTCATTTCTTGGAGAAACCATATATCTAACCCACGCAGTATATGAAGCCTTCATCTGCCCACCCAAAGTTCCTGGTAAAACCCGTTTCGTGTTCCACTCTTAAATTAATAATGGACAGAACATCAGTCGGGTTCGGAATCGATACGGCGGCGAAATACTCGCCAAGGAAAAAGGTCCCAAGGGGCCAAAAAATGCCGCGACCGCCGAAGAATTGCAGATGTAATAAATAACAAAAGTTTATACGGCTCGAGTCCAAAACGAGCAACAGCCCCGTGCTTTTTCCCCTACCGTGTCTACGTGATCTCCTATTTCTGCTTATTCACTACGCTCATGGGGGGACGAAGAAACCGTAAAAATATTCTGTCCGATATAAAGCACGTGACCTCTTGAAAAATAAGAGTCACGCACAGTTGCCATCGGACCGGATTTAGTTTTATACCCGCGTCTCGTGAGAAACTTCTTTCGGTCTCTTTTTCTTCTGTATGCGGGTTTCGTTACCTTAGGGTTGGCGTTGCGCGTACGAGAATCCCTTTTAAAATGATGATATCCCGCCATTGCGTTGGGATCCTGCCTCTTGTTTAGAGGGAAAGTTTCGAGAGTCGAAAGCGGAACGGGTGAGGAAAGGGATACGGTGTTGCGGATCTTTTCCTTTTTCGTAGTTCTTGGCGGTGTCTAATTTTTTGTGTTGTCGGTTTCTTTTGCAATATTAATGCCATCGCCTCCCGTTTTTGCTTTTTGAGGCCAACCGCCTCAAAGAGTGAGTTTGTTGAGATTATTATCTTATGTACTGGGAGTCTCTCTCGTCTCGAGACTCGAGTTTGGAGAGTGGGGTGCCAGCTCAGGAGTGACCTCGTCATCTGACCGTGTTTCAGAATTGTGATGTATCGTCCTCGGATTTTTCCCATCGGGATTGATTCCACACCGTCGTCAATAGCCAGTTCTGTTGCTCCAGTGCGATATTATTCAACTATCAACCTACCACATTAATACTTTAATCAAAACCCTTTATTATTACTTGTATTTCGACTCAAGTGTTTAATATATATTGGTGTTTGTGATATGAGCAATTTTCAGCAATCTTTCTCCTGACATGTAGAAAAAACATATTTGTGTTGTTTGGGTCTAGCTAGTTAAGCCATCCATATACTCACCAACATTTCACTATTTTCATATTTTCCCACGTTTTGTTTTATGTAATGTTTGCCATCAAACTGTTGCACTGGTCATAGCCCCTGAATAAATATAAAAGTAGAGGGAACAATGTTAACCTTCTTATGTGCCCAGGATCATGTGTCCAAAACTAGTAGTAACGTGACCCTTAGACTACTAACATTCATCATCTGATTGGTCCACGGGACGGGAGAAGACGCCCATCTATTTATTCATCATCTGATTGGTCCACGGGACGGGAGAAGACGCCCATCTATTTATTCATCATCTGATTGGTCCACGGGACGGGAGAAGACGCCCATCTATTTATTCATCATCTGATTGGTCCACGAGACGGGAGAAGACGCCCATCTATTTATTTATCATCTGATTGGTCCATTGTATAATAATCTGATAGAAGTAGATTCTGACGATTTCACCACTTTCGTCGCCAATCTATAAAAATGCGCATTAACACACCAACCCTGTCCCAAGATATTATATTGCCAAACGAGGCGATAAGTAAAGGATACAATAAATAAGAGCATTTATACATATAAAACAAATAAATAAGTTTCGTGATCCTAGAAACCCCAACAGAGAGTTCACGAATTTCACTAACCGTTAAGATCAGCTGGTAAACCTTGTCGAAAAAAGTGCTTATAAGCTTCCGTACTCTTACGAATATTCTTCAAAGAAAACGAATTGGATTTTCAAAACTCGTACCCTTATTCGAAGGAGTAATAAAGAAACAAAGCATCTCCCTCCATTCTGCCACAAATATCATTACGACTTAATTAAAATGTAATTTTAAGTTATGCAAATATGCAAAAACTGAAATCCAATTATTTTAATACAAATAAATGTATGCTATTAATTAAAACTTAAGTATCTAGTTTCATTAAAATACAGATTGAAAATATTCCAATTACAATTTATTGTTAAAAAATTCAATTCAATTTATTCCTTGCAAACTATTGCAATAAAATGTACTTTATTCAAATTGCATTTTTCAATCCAAGGGAAAGATTAGGTAGGTATTTTTATTAACGTCGCACTGGAACAACACGAGCCATTATCGACGTCCGGGATCAAACCGAAAGGAAAGATCCGAAGACAACACCACGTAATTTTGAATCACGGTCAGATGACGAGGTCACACCTGAGCTGGCACTAGACTCTCCAACCTTCCACACCACGTCAACGTGAGGACATTTGAGGCCACGACAGGTTTAACGTGAACCATAACCCTTTGTACATGGCAGTCTTTGGTTGGTTTCGATCTCACAACCCGCCGGTTACTAATCTTACTCGTACCGGGCTACCACGGTCTGGTTGGAAAGGGAGTTACCATTAACAAAAAAGTTTGAAAGGGGCCGATTTAGGCGAAATTTGTTCATGAAGGTACACGAAATGATGCTGAAATTAAACCCTTACAATATAATCATCACAGAAAAGTCCCTAAACGTTCATCAATAACTCCCCCTTTTTTCTCCTCCTTTCACTTCTAGTATTATATTTTATAGCTAAGGCCATGTGGTCTAAAGTGTATGTTTTCAACACTCGCATCTTATGAATTTTGGCAGGGTAGCCGATTGGCAACTGGAGGTACAAGTTCGAAACTCTATGAAACCAAAGATCGTGTACAAAGGGACTGTTGCGCGTTAAATCTGTCGTGGCCTCAAATTTCCTCACATTGGCGTGGTGTGGAAGTTTGGAGAGTGGGGTGGCAGCTCAGGTGTTGTTCTCGTCATCTGACCATGGTTCAAAATTGCGAGCCTTTGAATCTTTTGCTTCTGTATTGATCCCGGACCGTCGCCAATAGCCCGTTGTGCTGCTTCAGTTCGACGTTATTTCTATTACCTTCCTTCCCATCACGCTAACCATGGCTTGAAAGAGCCTCGCTCTCATTCAAGTTGTTTATTTCCTTTTTCTTTTCCGATCATAAATGCAGTTGAATTCTGCATTTAAGATGCACTTGTGACCGTAATGGAAACCTCGCCTTTTCTGCCTCCCAGTAAACTTTCCCTAACAGGTCCTATTATCCAATAATCTCCCTCTAAATTCTTAATTTCTACATGGATTATTCGAACGACTGTCTACACTACTCCTGATACGCTTATAACTTTGATTTCTGTTATTATGGCATGCATATTCAAATTCAATTTGATATTTCGTTTTTACTTCTTGCTAAGTAGTAAAAGACACTTCAAGGAAGACGCTAAAACTCTGAAGTCTCTTGAAATCGATAATTTCGGGGATGTAATTAATTTTTAGAATTACCGATACGAAAGTTTTCCCGAATGTGTGTTCGATACTCTAGAAAAGGTATCTTTTTACTTTAATTAAGATATTATATTTCAGTTTTATTCTTAATAAAGCAAGTTGAAGAAATCATAAAATCAAAAATGTTTCTTTAACTTCGTGTGATAAACTAGAATTATATCCGCGGAACATATATAATTATGCAATACATTAACAAACTTTCTCGTCAAATGAATTAAACATCATTAAAATTTAAATACATTGCGTCAGGCTACCTCATTGGGAAAACGTGTTTTGAAAGTTGAATTTATTTATCAAAACAGAACACCTTCATTTTACGTTTATTTTTATCCCAAAGGATGTTGAAAAAGCATGGCCACATAATTTAGAAAAAACAAGTTGGAAATACTTTGTTTCATGGTAAAATGTAATCCTAAAAAAAAGGGGGATAGATTCAGGTATCCCTAGATAACTCACTTATAAAATCCATGCGAATATCAAAAGAAACCTATCAGTAAACACTTGGAAGATTTGTAGTTATTTTACATCTTCACCGTGATAAAATACCTACTTTGATATAGTCCTTAACACCCACCTTTTCAAAATTTAAACATGGAAAAATCCACGACTCATCTAATTATAATAACCTATTGTTGGTAATCGGGTATAACTTTTGTTCTCTAAAATATTAAAAACACCAGAGGATCTAGTCCTTAGTTGGAAGGCTTTTTTAATTATGAAATGCTAATCAAGGAAGAACAGTTATTTTTTAAAGATTAATATTCTTTTTATTTTATGCGTTATTAGGAAAATATTGTAGCAAAACCGTTCTTAATTAAGAATTATAAAATCCAATGAGGATGAAAAGAGGGAAAAAAGCTGCTATTTTGAACTGACGGTTTCTTTTGTTTTTTCGTAATTCTTCCCGATGAGCTGCAAAAGGTAATTATCAAGGTATATTATTTGGTAAAATAATGCCTATATAGTCGATCAAAGAATATTCATTAATAAACAATTATTTTTTCAAAGAACAATTATTTTATTTAAGTAATCGGTCGAGAAATATTCTTTGATAAAACTATCTATATAGTCGATAAAGGAATATTTTTTGATAAAATAACGTCTACGTTGTCGATCAAGGAATATTTAATAAAGTAATATTTAAATAATCGATCGAGTAATATACTTTGATAAAATAATATCTAGATAATCTGTCAAGTAATATTCTTGGATAAAATAATATCTGCGTAGTTGATAAAATGATGTCTACATAGTCAATCAAGGAATTTTCCTTGATCAAATCATATTTACGTAGTCGATTAAGGAATATTTGATAAATTTATATCTAAATAATCGTTCGAGTAATAGTCTTTGATAAAATAATATCTAAATAATCGATCAAGTAATATTCTTTGATAAAATAATATATAAATACTTTATCAAGTATTATTTTTTTTGATAAAATAATATCTACGTAGTCTCTCAAGAAGTATTCTTTGATAAAATAATGTCTGTTGAAAGAATATTTGACAAAAAATAATATATTTAGTTTTATTTATGAAAGTTGATAAAGGAATACTCTGATAAAATTATATCTACGAAATCGATGAAGGAATACTCTTTGATAAAATAATATCGTCGTAGTCTTTCAAGTATTCTTTGATAAAATAATGTCTACATATTCAATCAAGGAATTTTCCTTGATCAAATCATATTTACATAATCGATTATGGAATATTCTTTGATAAAATTATACATATGTAGTCGATCAAGGAATATTTGATAAAAATATTATACGTAGGCATTAGATTCTTTTATACGTAACATCTTAAATATTAACAGTAAAGACAAAACATGGGTGTACTGTTTTCTTGATTAGTATGGCAGGCATATACATCCTTAGTTTTGTCAATAGCCTATTTTGCGTTGCTCCAGTATATCAATTAACTACCTACCTTAGCTTTGTGCATAGATAAAGGTAAAATTCGCTTTAATGTTGCAAATATTGATCAGAAGGCGAAAAACCAAACCTTATGCTAAGTCTGGCAGACACTTTCTTAGTCTTGTTCATTGATCACGGTATAATTTGCCTCATATCAAAAATAATGATAGCAAAGCGACAAGCCAGAATGCTTATTGTGGTCGTTGGTAAATCGTCGAATCGATTCCACCAATATGCTACTTACGCATACTCGTTATAAACTGTAAATTGCAATATATCTCATGAATACCGAGTTGTCATTGTAGTTTTTATCTGGTGCATGAGGAACTGGAATTTAACTTTAAACCAACAAATGTTTTCAGTATTAAATTTTTCACATGTTTAAGCAGTCCTTTAATTGTAAAAGCGCTACGCAGGGCTACCATTAATTTGTGACACAGAATTGATTCGAACATACAACCCTTAACTCATGTAGCAAATAATGACAGCAAAGCATACATCAAACCTAATACTTCTCAACTCCCCAGAGCTATCCCATTTCTCCTCGACTCTGTGATAACTTTGTTTCACCTCGCAGAATAACAAACAGAGCATTCCAAAACCCTCCACACACAAAACAAAACAGGGATGAATCTCTCAATACAAAATTTTCCAACAATGCCGCGCTAATAACACCCGACGCCAGTCCTTGTTTACCTGGGCAAACAAGACCCGGCGAACTTTAATCTAATGCGAAGCTAAAAAGCATGATCTGGTCATGAATAATAAACAAAGTGTCTTCCAACTCGGAAAGTTTAAATCGCATTACGTGAATTCGGCGTAAGAGAAGCGGGAGGGAACCAACGCGTGGTTACTTTCTGTAGTTGCATTAAGCCGTTTTAATCACTGCAGGTGAAGGCGGGTTCGATCCCCCAGGAGTGGGATTATACGGAAGAGGATTTCGAGTTCGATGTTAAAAGCATATTTCGCTTCTAGTATGAATGGGGTGGTTGGGGAGGGTATGCAATTGGAGCTGTGCTAGGGGATGATGTTTTATTTCTCGTGCATTTTTTTGCTATTGTAATACCTCACGGGAGACAGATTAATAAGAGATTCTCGCGGAGATTGGGAAAAAATGTTTTCGTGTCGCTTTTGTATGAGAGGAAAGTTTAGGGAAGTTTATTGGGAACTTTTAATGACCATCGGCTTTTAATGTTGCTGGATAGGAATTGTTTTTAAATGGATTTTTCGTTGGAGGTTGCTTTTGTAATTTTTGAAGTGTCTTTGCTGAGTGTAGGATAAGGCCCTATGATCTTAAAAGCAGTTTTGTTGTAGTTCGTTTTATTGTTGTCGATAGAGAAAAAGATGAAGAATTTAAAAATCGTAGTTCCTTTTTGTCTTCTCTCTTCTTAAAAGGCATTCCGATTACTACTTTGAGGTTGTTTATATTGCTTATGGAATACAATAGTGGCACAAGTAAAATGTGATATTTGGAGTAATTGCATGTCTCAAATAGGAAAACTACATACTTTCAAGCAACAAACTAGAAAATCCCTTAAGCCGTATGTATACACTAGAAACCACGAAAATCGAACAGAATATATCCTAATACATTTTTAATGATTCAAAATATTTTCCAATTCCTTAGTTTTCAAACGATACTTATATCTTGTAAATATTCGAAATAGTTTTCTAGTTACAAGGGTTTCGTTTAGTTCTGACTCCATATACAAACATGTTACCAAAAAATTTGAAACTCAATTTCTGAAGAATTGTGTTTGCAATATGATGCTTTATTCAAACAGTGATAACTCAACAATGAATTGATCTATTATAATTAGTTTTGTGTCATTATAATCTATGTAATGCAGCAGATGTTTTGACTCTCGGTCAAAGTTATTAGTTAAGAAATGAATTTTTAATTTATTTTTAAATTTTGAAATTCATGAAAATATCCTTAGACTTCCTTGATAAAAAAAATTGTCAAAAGAACCTATCCTTTCTAGCAACTTGATGGAGGGTTAACACATGAAGAATAGTATTAGGAATAATTTCCAACAGGAATTGTCTTTGTGATCAAATTAGAATTTGAGATATCACTGTTCAAAACCGTGCTAATTAGCTAATCATACCTAAATTAGATAATTAATGATTAGCTTACTCTGAATTTTTCACACTCAAATGAGTTTAAGCACAAACCAATGACCTATTGTAAAAAATTGGATTTTTAAAGTCGAAATTTAAAAACAAATCTTCTAGTATATACATACACCTTAAATGCTAGACTGATATATGACAAAAGTGTGTTTTAGTTTATAAAGGCTTCATAGTAATGAAGTTTTTAAAACCGTTTTAGCTCAAGATGTGATATTTTGAGTTGCACAACTGTTGTTACCCACGTGCGGTATATATATTACATTAATTCTTCTAAAAGGCTCCATAGTATTAATGAACTGATTGACTTTGACAATCGCACACAATCGACCGAATCGAAATCAAATTTTGATACATTGATAGTCATGAATTTGTGTAACATAATTTTTTGTTAGTCGTTGTTGTTAAATTTTATATTTTAACCACACCACCAAGTGCTTTCGTCGAGATATTTACATCAAGATCCGACTTATTTTACTAATAACGAAACATCTCGTCATCAAGTATTGCCGATTATTTGGTGATGACGAGATCAAGATCTGGTCATCTTTCTTCTAATGACGAGAGGAAGAGATCTTGAAGGACGAGATATCTCGTCTATCGATATCTGATTAGTTTTGCTGATGATGAGATACTTTTGCTCGATGATGAGATGTCAAGCCAACCACCAGGTCGGTTAAGTTACATGTGGTGAAGCAACATTGAGTGTATAAATTTAAATAAAATGGTATGAAAAACTCTTGAACCATCTCTCATTTTACCCCATGTTTCGTTGACAACAAAATATCTAACAATTTCATAAATCAACACTATTTTCAACATAAATATTTGTATTATATATATTACAGAACAACTACGGCATTTCTTAAAGATTCACTGAAAGAGAATTTCATGTATTATTTAAAAACAAAACATATTAACATAACTATTGAATAATCAGACCAAATCACTGTTCCCATTGAATTGAGCAATAAGCAGATGTATCTCAATAGTTTACATTGGTAAGAATCGCTACGTACCCATTTGGTTGCTTTTTAATGTAGAGCTGCAGAAAGGGACATCATTCTTCGTTATTTGTGGGGCATTCATGGGAAATCAAACCCAAAGGTATAATTCATTAGGGAATGACATCTAAAAATAATTATCTTAACCCTCCTAGTAGTTGTATCGACGAGGTATCTCGTCATTAACAAAACTGACCAGATCTTGATAGACGAGATATCTCGTCGAAACCATTTGGAGGGTTATATTTCTATGAAACCGCTTTCATATAAATTATCATATCAAATAAATCAGTTTTGAATCTTTTTAGATGCAGTTTCCAGTAATTTAGTTAATCCATTCAAGGGATATGATTATGTAAATTTCTGAGCTGTTGCTTAATTACTTCCAAAAATTTATTCAAGTGGGATATTTGCGTTGGTGTCTAGAAATTAATTGGCAGATTCGTGGACAAACATTTAATTAGTTTACAAACGGGACAGACAGTACAAACTCTGAGAATGGGCCACATCCTCATGCTCTTCGATAGCATAACACATACCTCGTCGCTAGTCCTACTCATAACTATATCATGACAAACACAAAAGTTTTTATCAATGGCTCATAACGCCCTCTGGTGGCCACTCCTCTGATTTCCACAATCATATCTTCCGAAATTATCTCATCACGTTGATTTTTATTGTAATTCTTTAAGAGAATGCACAAAGCCTACCTATAGTTTCTTTAAAAATAATTTTTAGTATGAAGATATAAAAAGTCGATAATCTTACGTATACATTGTGTACATAAAGTCTTTCCTTGATTAAGAAAATGAATAACATAAAAACTTAGCTAGTTTGGAACGTAATTTTGTTTGCGAAGTTTATTTAGTTCAGAAAGGTTTTTTACCAGACGTCAGCTTAGTTCAACGTGGGCATCTTTTGTTACACAAAGAGAACATGTAGTCAATAAACGGATTCTCTCCTTGTTTTGTCCACCATCTCTAATCTTTTCGTTACAAAAGGGAAAAAACTCTTAAAAGCGTCCAATTCAATACAACGAACCGCAACTTTCTAAGTAGCTTACATTTTAAAAATGCTTTTTCTTCATCAGGGAATGATTTTATGCACACCCCGGTATTACTACCCATTAATTTGAAAAGAAACAACGAATTTCTATCGGAAGAAAGAGCTGGAGCTTCTGCAGTAGAGTGTGTAGCTCAATTAGTAGTCCTACCTCAAAAATACTATTGAATTGGTTAACGATTTCCTTCACATCATAATGAAGGTTACAAGTTAAAGTGTAAATAGTTATGAGTAGAACTAGTAGTCTGAAGACCTAAAATTGTTAGAAAATATCTAATAAAACAACATTTGTGACCCCAAAACTACAAAAATACCTTGTAAACAAAAATATAATGTAAGCATAAAATTTTTGCAAAACGTTTTTTGATAGAGGTGCATGAAAAACGAAAAAACTTAATCCAAGCATCCCTTATTCGACAAAAAATATTCTTAAAAATGTAAATTAACGTATTACAGTTTCTATGCCAAACTGAATGTCTTTATATTGTTAATAAAAACAAGATAATTGTTTATATGATTAAATTGATAGTAAAAATAAGTCCAGAATTGCAAGAGACAAGACAAAAATCAGACACAAATTTTTAGATGATGATTTTCGATTATCTACCAACCTAGTCTTACACATTTCAAAATTTCTTTTCCTTCATTTAAAACCAAGGAACACACTTTAAGATTAAGCATTTAACTATGTCCCTTTGCTCAAGCCTCCTGAAGTGTTAACAATCAAAAAGTTTCTTGTTTGTTTGGTAAAACCAAACTGTTTTTTGCATCAGACGCGGAAGATGTTATACAACAGTGAACTTTAGAAATCAATGAAGTCTATCGAAAAATCTATTTTTCCATTTTAGCGTTAAAAATTAATCGATATCAAATTCTGTGGATAACAAAAAGAAATTTCCAATTGCGATAACTTTTGGTAGAGTTACATTTTCAAACATATCAAATATAGTAGATATCTATAAGACTACTACAAAACCGCTTTTTTCACCGATTAAGATTTTTTGACATCATTCTGACCAATCAATTTTTGCTAAATTTTAACCACCTTTTATGCCATAACTTCCGAATGACTTAATATTTTTGGACCAAGCTAAATACAGGCGTTTTAATAGAGAAGAGTCTGCAAATTTCATAACAATAGGATAACTGCAAAAGTTTGTTTTGTAAGTCCACTGTCTAGTTAATGTCAGGTTGGAAATGCAACTGAAGTCCACAGAACAAAAGACTACTTAGGGAGGAATAAGGTTCTGTAGGAATTTAGGTCATATAGTGATCTTCCTCTTTTAAGCGAAAAACAGAAACATGTTTTAAAGATAGTCTGAATCAATTATCGTTTATATATTGTTGCTGGTGAATTTTTGAAGGACTCGATTACTGGAAGCTGACTTTAATACTATCAAAACTTGAAGCCTTGAGTAAAATCTTCGTATTTCACCATTTAAGATAGGATATAATTGCTGTTAGCTTAATATAACAAAACGACCAATATATTCAGAAGATTTAAGTTATCTCCGATACATATTTTTACGTTTTAATTATAAAATGCGAAAGTACAGTCAAGTACACTTTGTATTGTTCAAATAGAATGAAACAACCTCTGTCAAAAGGGGAAAATCTCCGCTTTTGATAAATTAAGAGTCACTGTATGTAGTTCTGTATTAAGCACATTATTATATTTCACTAATTTTCAGCTGATAGCAGCTACGAACGAAATCACATTTTAGAATATATATTATTTTCTTTCATGAAGACAAATGTAAATTCTTTGTTAACTAAAATAACTCATAAATGAATCCCGAAACAGAAAGGATCCACCATTGGGAGTAACAATGCGAATTAGTCTTTGATAAAAATACAAAAATTAATTTTTTTTGTCTCATAAATCAAAAACCCAGCGTTAATTTTATGTCAGCAGAAAATATTATTACATGGGGAGGAAGCTGTTAATCCAGACAGATATTAGTTTCACTCCATTGTCTGACTTTCATTCCATTCTTCACCAAGAATGAAATATTTCCCCATGCCGTTTAATAGTTCAAAATATAATTATTTCGCCGTTTCATAACAAATATTTTCATTTTATTAAATTCCCAGCCGATCCTCATTGGGATGAACGTGGATAAAACATCTTTCTTATCAATCGTAAGATCTATCTTTTTTATCATAGAAAGAAGCATTTCAAAACCAGTTGCACATCGTCAGTAATTCATTGACTTGCAGAAACCATCACCAATAAGGAACAGACTTCGTCCATCTTTAAAAACAGCATTAGATAACAATGTTAAATTGACTTTGTAAATCTAATAATTCCAATCGCTAGGCCACCTTAAGTAAGAGAGAAAGGTAAAATTAAATTCACGTCTTAGTGCTTCTCATCCATTTTAGGACTTTCAATAAGATTCAAATAATTTATTCACGACTAACTGAATTGACAAAAATTTGCAGTAGTGGCTGTTCGGATTTTTGATACGTCTATATAAGCGGTGTAAGGGACAGTAGTTACTAAAATAGCTTCTTGGTGCGACCAAAGTTGAAGCGAACTACTGGATATAAAAACGTTGCATTGAGTTTCAAAAATTCCATATTCTATTGACATGAAAATGGCTTTCAAAACGTGTGCATTCCGACCATCGTTCCCTGAATTTCCTTAGTGTTTTCAACATTACTTTTTATAAGAGAAAGTCTTTGTTTCATTTCCAAACTAATCTTATAAAATCATTTGATTCAAAATAGTAAAATAAAATTTTAAAGATTCGGTAGGTAGTTGAATTAACCTCGAACTGGAGCAACACAAAGGGTTGTTGGCGACGGTCCAGGATCAATCTCGAAGGGAAAGATCCGAGAACACCTCGTTAATTTGAACCACGTCCAGATGGCGAAGTCGATATTTGAGCTGGAGCTCCACACTCTAAACTTTCGCACTACGCCAACGTGAGGACATTTGAGGCCATGATAGATTTAAAGTGCACCAGCCCCCACGTATACGACGGTCCTCGGGTTGGATCAAGTGTCGAAATCGCAAACCTCCAACTGCTGCCCTACCAACTGTGTTACTGCGGCCCCTATAGGAGAGGAAATTAATTTTTCTTTCATTTTAAAAACTAATTTTATATTATCATTTGATCCAAAACAATAAAATGATATTTTTAAGATTTGGAGATTTCAAAAATAATTCTCTCCAACGCATTTATATAATATAAATGTTTCCACTTTCAGCTTTCCTCTGAGGGGAAACAGTAAAATAGGATCGGCATAGCGCTTTGTGACAGAGAAATGAAACTCGAGCTGTAACAAGAAATTTTTCTAATCCTAACAGCAGCTACTAGAAGTTTTTCATCAATCCAGTTACCCGAGCTTTATTTATTGGTGAAAGATATTGAGCCAAACTGGACAGAGTATCGCGGAGTTTCATAAGTTCAATGTTGTGACAAAGGAAAAAAAAGAACTTATTTGTCTCGAAAGGAAGTGAATTTTTCTAAGCGTTCCGGCTCCTAATCGGATTAACGACAAAAGCTTTTAGCGCAGAAGGGCTTAACGACCTAATTCTTAAGTGCTTCACACCATTTCCCTACAGTGGGCAAAGAACCCAAAGGTGTCTGTTTTACAAATGTTACATCAACAACAACTTTCCCACCGTGAAAAGGTCCTCGAAAAGAAATGGCTCTGCCTGATCTGAAAAGAGCGGAGCTATCTGATTTGGCCCAATGTTCTGCCGCTTTTTGTTTGGCCACATTACTTAAGTGAACGTCCGAGGTTATAGGAAAGGATCTGCTTGGAAGGAAATGGGTTCTCTTGTTTAGGGTAGTCGCGCAACGTTTCGAGCTGTTTCGGCAAATGGCTTGGGTGTTTTGTCTATGTTTACACGATGCAAGTAATGCTGAACTAATAATGTAAAACAATCTCTCTCGTGATGCTTCCGTGAGGGTGATAGTGGTGCAATTGAGATCAGTGTTTTCATCTCATTTTTATGTATTGGATCTAGAGGTTATGTAGTTTCTTCTTTATTTTATATCTTTGTTATGCATTACGAGTAAAGGTACTTCGGTTCAAGACAAATCATCAATGCTTTTTATTAGATAAGCCACAAATGGTTGCAACACAAAATATTCTAAAACAGCATTCTGCACAATGACACATTTACTGTACTGAAAAGGCAGGTAGGTGGTTAATTAACTACGTGCTGGAGCAACACAAAGGGCGATGGTCCGGGACAAACCCGAAGGGAAAGATCCAAGGGCAACGCCTCGTAATTTTGAACTACGGTCAGATGACGAGAACAACACCTGAGCTGGCACCACACCCTCCAAACTTCCACTCCACGCCAACGTGAAGACATTTGGGCCGCGGTAGATTTAACCCTCCAATTGCTTTTGACGAAATCGCGTCCAAGATAAGTTCGATTTTGGTAATGAAGATATATCTTGTCTAGCGACATCTGGTCAGTTTTGCTAACTGCAAAATATCTTATCGAGACAATAACCTGAAGGGTTAAATCCTATAACACCGAATCCAACGAAAGACCTTCGTGTAAGCTGGGGCAAGTGCACATTAAATCTATCGTGGCCTCAAATGTCCTCACATTGGCTTGGTGTGGAAGTTTTGAGAGTGGGGTGCCAGCTCAGGTTTTGTTCTTGTAACTTGACCATGGTAAAAATTACGAGGCGTTGTCCTTGGATCTTTTCTTTCTGGATTGATCCTGGGCCGTCGGTCAATAGCACTTTGTGCTGTTCCATTTCGACGTTAATTAAGTACTTACCTACTGATATTGAAAATTTCCGTCGGTAATTCACAGGTATTGAAAATGTCGGTAATTTTCATGCCCAAAAATGTGATCATACATCTGCATGGAATTACATATAAAATAAATTGTGATAATAATTTCCAAGTAATGATAGTAAAATATGTGTAAATGTACTACATATTCACATTCAAGTAAGATTTTAGAAGAAAAACAATATATTTCATGCACATTGTTGAGGTAACAACACTAATAAGATTTTCGTCTCGCTTATAATACTTTTCTGTAGAAAGGTTTCTAAAAGAGTGATGTCTACCTTGTCAATTCTCTAAGACACTAAATCAAGCTTAGGGTCTTTGAATTCAGCCTAAAAAGGATCAACACAGACAAAAACCTACACACAATCCCAGCTCTAAATCTCAGAGGAAATCCGAATATGTTCAGCTGCAATTGTGTTTCCTAAAGCTGCTGTATAGGGTTTCAAAAATTCAGTTTCGTATGTCCCCATTGCAATCTCAAAAACTACTCAGCTAGAGTTTCTTCTAGAAACGACACAGTCACAAAAGGGTCACTGAAACTCGGGTAAGTCATTATTTTTTTGATTGACAACTTGTTACTTCTATTTTTGAGTATGGTCAGCTGACAGATGAGTATGATCAGCTGACAGATGAGTATGATCAGCTGACAGATGAGTATGATCAGCTGACAGATGAGCATACTTTTGACAGACAAATTGTTATTTTGAGTATGGACACTTTTCATGGACAACTTGCTACATAGTTATATTTCATATCCATTTCCATCATATATTGGGCTGCGGTAGCCCGGTTGGAATAATAGCGTATTAGCAACCGGAGATTTGCGAGTTCGAATTCAACCAAACACTGTCGGGTACAAATGGGGCTGGTGAACGTTAAATCTGTCGTGGCCTCAAATGTCCTCATGTTGTCGTGGAAGTTTGGAGAGTGGAGTGCCAGATCATGTGTGACCTCGTCTTCTGACAGTGATACAAAATGACGTGTTGTCCTCGGGTCTTTCACTTCGGGTTTAATCCCGGACTGTCGCCGTATTTTAATTAGTGTCGCACTGGAGTCCGCTGTGTTGCTCCAGGGCGACGCTAATTAAAATACCTACCTACATACTATCATATACATTTCAATCCATTCGTCTCAAAGTTTTTGGATCTCGGTGTTCAAACATCTCGAGAACAAAAGTAACTATCGTATTTTTAACCCTATAAGTATTTTCGAAGAGGCACCTCCTCCAAGATCTGATCAATTTTGCTAATGACGACCTAGTCAAGATAAAACTTCCCTACCACACTTCAAGGGGTTAGGCTTGGGTTTTACGGCGTAAAGGGCCCTCCTTGGCCAAGCTGCGACAAACGCAAGACAACGAGGTAGGGGAAAAAAAGGCAAAAAGTTGAAGGGTAATGTAACGTAGTGGGCCGAGTGTTGTACCAACAAACACAACGACACAGCCTAAATTACAAATAACTAACGATTATTTACGTTAAACATATAATATCTACACTATATACGATCAGGGATTTGTGCCCCTTGGTAGTGTGCACTGCAAACAGGGAAAAATGGGACCTACTCAACGGCCAACTCTAACCAGCACACAAAAACATATCTGCTCAACTCGAGCTCTGCAACCATTCTCTTTTCTTGTCTCACCAATTTCACTGGGATAGTTCAATCACAGAGTCACTGGGACAGTTCAGTCACAGAGAGTCACTGGGACAGTTCAATCACAGTCACTGGGACAGTTCAATCACTGGGACAGTTCAATCACTGGGACAGTTCATTCACAGAGGAGAGTCGTGCACCCCTAAAAATCATCTGGACGGTCATTAGACCACCATAAGACCACCCCAATGGATGCTTTGGGATTTCCTGCCGGTGGTCAGTGGTGTTGATCTCTGATCCCGAGCTTGTTGCTGGGGATGTTGAACCGAACTGGACATAATAACTTTCGGGGCACCCGCTGCAAAGGAGCTTATCGCCGCATCATAAAAGAGAAAAATATTAAAATAATTGCTAATAACATAAGGGTAGGGGAATTTAAGAAAATGTCGATCGAGGGGTAGGAAAAACTTAAATGCTAATGAGAACCATAGGTAACACCCAGTTTCAAAAGAGATGGGAGGTAATCTTCCCATCTACTGACCGCGATCGACGGTGCCTAGGTTTTGGTCAAAAAATTAAAAGTTGACAATGGCACGCGGTGTTCCCAGGTGGTCATCCTCCCAAGTACTGACCGTGCCTAAAGGTGCTTAACTTCAGTGACAGTTTTTAACAGGTTTTTGCATTAGGGGCTGATCACTACAGGGTGGTTCTTGACAGAACAATAAACCACCAGGAGGGTAAACTTCACCAATTGTCGTGCTGTATTGTTTACTTTCTTTTATCTTTCGAGTCGAAGTATTTTTATCGAAAAATGATTGCTTCCATGCGTGAATTCTTTCGAAACGATTTAAATAAAATTGTTTCGAAAGAATTCACGAAGGAAATAGATAAATTTTAACATTAAACTTATAATTTATTTTATTTCCACACGAATGTTTAAAAGTGATTTAAATAATGATCAAATTATTTCTTTTGACAATATGTGAAATCGGTTTTTGCCTTTACTCGGGAATAATGTATTGTGCTGGTACAATTCTTTTGGAAAATTTATCGCCTGAAAGAAAGGAATGTTGCTATGAGGAGTTATTCAGTATTAACGAGAAAATCCGTACTTAAGTCCAAGAATATTATTCCAGGAATTCGAAAAAACCTCCGAATTCAGGAATTTGAATAGAACAATAGTGAAATAAAATTTACCTAAAAGCTTCTCAGAAATGTAAACATTCATATTTAACCGAAAGAATAGCATCGCTACATTACCTAGAATTCGATTGTAATTCTCTATGTTATTTTTCTGTATAAGTAAAATATAGTGGGCAATCAGAATAAAGTGCAAAATATCAGAAAAGCGTCAGTCAATCATTTTATGAGTAAATGTAATATATTCTAGTGCTTCTGATGTTAATCTCAACTAAATTATGTGCTTGTCAATAAACGGATGTGCTTTCCTAAATTGGTAAATAGTAAAAATGATTGATATGTTTGTACACAACAAATACGTTGGTATGTGTCTTCCTAATTACAAAAGCCATTTCGAATATTTCATTTTAGGTGCAGGTGTTTCGAAACTTCCAGTACAAACTTCACGGAACACAAAATTAAGCCCCATAAGGATAAGTATAAGGATGTATATCCGCAAGCACCACCTGGATTCCTAGAGGGAGCTGTTCGGCAGCGCAGTAGATGGCCAATTTGGGCCTTCGTCAGTTGAGACGCCGACTTCATACGGAAAACACTTAAGAACACTAAGATGTATGACATACACAGAGCATATAGGACCATCTAATGAAACGGACTAGTGGCTGTGAGATTGTATTGTGAAAGGTTGTTTGCACCAGACTGTATCAAACCGGATTCCACCCAAATAGGCATAATACTGATCGGCGATTATTGATACTCCTTCAACAAATTTTTTCGACAGTTCAAGAAATTTGTGTTTGAGTTGCCAGAGGATTTTTCAGTGTAAACAAGCGACTGAAAGACTCGGATTTTATTTCTTGTTACCCAAATCGAAATAAGTTGAGGAAGTACTTCCTCTCCACAAAACATTAAAGCTATCTACATATAAAATTGTACAGAAAACCTTCCACGGTCTGTTTTATTTTAGTGAAACGCATTCATTAGTCGTTTTTGTTACGCCATTTAAAATCTTAAACAAAAAAGTAATGTCTTTCTTTCAGGTTTTAGGAAACATTAAATTCCGATCAAAAGTTTGTAAAATTAAACGCTTACGTTAGAGCAAAAAAGAGTCAAACCTGGACGAAATTTTTTTTTGTTTATACAACTAATTGCCTACTTATTTTTTCTATAAGAAACGCGTTTCAAACTGTCAGCTTTCTAACGTTGAAGAATTGCTTTCTTGCGAGGATTTGACAGACTGCACCTGCGCTATAGGTCTGCACCAAGGAGCTGAAAAGGTTTTTTAAGAGAAGCGGGTATGGCTTCAAGTAATTTATAGTAATAAATATTCCACCTTCCACACAATTGACAGCCGGATTGAAAATAGCTTCCACTATATTGTACTAAATTAAAAGGAGTAATAGAAGGCAGAAACATTTAGATAATATGATAACTTTTAATATGATAATATGATAATATAATACCCAACTTTTTTTAAAGAAGGGAGTGGATAATCCTTACTAGATATTCTAATAATGGAAAAACATTGCGCAGCATACAGGTTTATAAGAAGGTTCACAAGTATAATTCCACCTTGCAACCTTCAGTTTTCCACCTGCATGACTTTTAACCAATTTTAACCTCCTTGACCGTCTTAAATAGTCTTTCCAAAGGAAGGCAATTTTTTAATAATTCAAAATATTGTCCAACCCCTTAGCTTTCAAACGATACCAAGATCTTGTAAATATTCGAAATAGTTTTCAAGTTACAAGGGTTTGGGTTAGGTACTGTTACCTTAGACAAACACGTTTCCAAAATTTTAAACTCGATTTCTGAAGAACTATGCTTTTGCAATATGATGCTTCCTTCGAACAGTGATAACTCAACAATGAATTGATCTATTATAATTACTTTTGTGTCATTTTAATCTATATAATATAGTGGATGTTTTGACCCTCAGTCGAAGTTATTGGTTAAGAAATGAATTTTTAGTTGATTTTTAAATGTTGAAATTCCTGAAAAAATCTTGATTTTTTTAGACTTCCTTCGTGAAAAAAATAACCTATTCCCTCTAGCAACTTGATGGAAGGTCAAAACATGGAGAATAATATTAGGAATAATTTCCAACAGGAATTGTCTTTCTGAACACATTAGAATTTGAGATATCGCTGTTAAAAAAACATGCTAATTAGTTAATTATATCCAAATTAGACAATTAATGAGTAGCTTAATAGGAATTGTTCACACTGAAATTAGTTTAATCACAAGCCAATGACCTATTGTGAAAAAATTGGATTTTTAAAGTCAAAATTAAAAAAAACAATGTTCTAGTGTATACATACACCTCAAGGAAATGAGAGCAATAGAATCTTTCCAAAGGATTGTATTCTTAGGAAAAAGCTATTAGAATCATTCCAAAGAATTCCATTTGAAGTAAAGGATCAATAGTATCATCCGAAAGGATTCTATTTCAAGCAAAGGATCATTAGTATCATTCGAAAGGACTCCATTTCAAGTAAATGATCAATAGAATCATTCCAAAGGTTAATATTTAAAAGTAAATGGTCAATAGAATCTTTCTAACGGATTCCATTTCCAGTAAAGAACCAATAGAATCTTTCCACAGGATTCATTTTCAAGAAAAGAACCAATAGAATCATTCCAAAGAAAGGTTCTATTCTAAGGAAAGGATGAATAAAATCGATAGATTATTTTATTAGGGAAGGACCAATAGAATATTTATAAAAATTGGGAGAATCGATAGATTATTTAGAAAGATATGGTTATTTAATTATCAAGTATGGTGTGGGGTAAAAGCACAAAACTACTCTTCTCGGAAATCTCGCGACGTTGCACGTTTCAGAGGGTTAAGCTAATTTGATCCTTCTTTTAAACTGTTTGAACGCCATAGTTCTTAAATCACATACATTTGAAGTCTACAGCAGCGTAGACGGTTTTACTCCCCAAATTATTGAGAAAAATAGTTAACTTTGGAGAATCCAACTAAGTGCTTCTTAAAAGGAAAAAAGGCTCATAAGTAGAAATAGTTTTACAGTTAATGTTTACATAATAGGTTTATTGTGAAAAATTAAGCTGATTTTAATTGAAAAATAATTCAAAAATCAATGCAAATCTAAAACTAATGACTGCACTGTTGTCATCTTATTTTTATTTTGTTAGTAAAACTTTGAAAGCAATTTCTAATGATTAATAATTTTACAATTATGAAACGATTATTTATAGTTTCGAGACTAATAATACTGACAGCAAAATGGCTTAATGCAGCTAGATTTGTAGTTGTAAATGTTATGAGAAACTTCAAACCATGCAAACAAGACAAAATAGTATGCGAAATAGGCATTAAAGCAAAAACTTTAAACCTATATCACAAACAGACAGTTTAGAACGTATATTCTAATTACCTAACCATTTCTAATTTTTAAAGTATGTTTTAATTTTGTATTGACTATTTCCTAATGAAACTAAATTGATCCATGAATAGAAAAAAGCAGTTCTGGTTTACAATTATTTTCCTGAATGTCTACAATTCCTTCACAATAACGTGTTAAAATACTATTCACTGTTTTTAAACGTCTTGAAATTCAGAGAATTCCACGATATCTTAACCCTCCAAGTGGTTTCGACGAGATATCTCGTCCATCAAGAGCTGACTAATTTTGCTTTTGACGAGATGTCCCGTCATCCAGATAGTGCCGATTTTTTGGTGATGACGAGATCAAGATGTGGTCAGTTTTCTTGTAATGACGATATATCTCGTTCGTCAAGAGCCGCTCAGCTTTACTAACGACGAGATAACTCGTCGAGGCGATCACCAGGAGTGTTGCTTTTACAATTTCTTTCCCGTTATCCTTCTTTTACTTGACAGTTGAAGAGTGTCTATAGAATGGTGAACTCTGCATTTTTAATATTCTATTGTTCCGTAACACAAACCTAGCCATATTTCAACCAAGTGACAAAACTTTCAATAAGTCGATTAGCATTTGAGTTTATTTGTTTATAAAAATTTGCTGGGATGAGTCAATATACAAATAACGAGAATTTATGTACTGAGTACGTTAGTGAAGTATTTTCATATATAGAAAGAGGAGTATTGATAAAAGAGGGATACGGCTAATTTAGGCACTTACCTCATTTAATGGCAATTGGCTATAAAATTTTCAAAAATATGATTTTTAAATTTTTAGATGATCGTTTTATGCTTTATGAAATGATAATTAAGTACCAATTCTTATAAGAAGCTTTAGAAGTATTAATAACTGTAACACTAAACTGAAGTTTCAAATTTTACACTCTATTTTCTCAATTAAAAAATAGTTTCCATCATAAAAGTACTTTTTTATAAAATACTACTTTTCCTAACATCAATTCTTTTCAAGAGTCATAGATTGTATTGAAACAGTTTGTTAATATAGAGTAATTATTTTTGCATAACTTTTAAAGGAAACAAAGAATTTCGTGATTTTATATTTGATTTCATATAATTATTTTTAAAACTTATTATATGCAATATAATATTAAATCTTAACTTCAAGCATAGTAATTATATTTAAATATAATTACTATGCTGAATAAACTCAAGACCTTATGTATTTTACTTGATATCTAAGTGAAGTTGATCAACCGAAAGTAAGTTTTACTTTGATTGACTAATATACGTACACCTGTCCTTAGTTATTTCTTAATACCTAGCTTAACAGCTAGACCAAGTCTATCAGTCAAAACACCCTCACTAAGTCCAACACTAGATCAGGACTTCCATAGCGACTTCAGGAAATCCGAACAATAGCTTTGGGTTTCACGACCAAAGTAAAAAAGGCCATTAGCTATTAAAGAGAACAAGAGAAGGTCGCCATTTTTTAAGACGAAAAGTGATCCTGACCAAAGAAAATAAATATTTTACAATCTAATTTCTAGAATTTCGAATTTTAAAAAGTAACGAAAAAACACTCGAAAAGAATGGCTTCATAAAAAAATTAGTAGTTTTTGAAGAACACAACAAAGAAGTTTTCCACGTATTTAATTATAAATAATTAGTCGTGTATCTTTAGTACGCTAGCAGTGGCAACGTATTGTTGATGAGAGTTGATTTTTGTTTCAGGAAAATGATGCGAATTTATTTGAAAGAGTGTTCATGTTGTAACAGTGATTGTGTACATATTTGTTGTAAAATGTGCTTGCTCAATGCATAGTAATTGTGTCAAACGAGTGGAAAATAAGTAATTCGAGTACTTTTTCAGAATTTATTGATCTACAATATCTCCTCTGCAATTCTTCAACTTTATTGTTAAGTGGGTCTTAACTAGGGTGGGCATTCAGATAGACATACAAGTATTCCCCTATTCAGTTATGTTTTTCATCGATTTCAAAATAATTGTTTTTGATAATATTAACCTTTTCAAACTTTCAAACTGGGCATCATTTCGTATGCGACATATTTTTCACAGAGCTCATTTAAGGATATGAAATCAACTTACACTCACTACTAAAAGTTAAGCACGAAGCGGTAAAATGCGAAAAAATCGACAAGTACAGCTTTGATTGACACGAAATTCCGCAGGAAAGTAGCAAATATGTTTATGCATGAAACCAAACAAAGAATTATATACAAAGATGAAAACAATATTGATTATTCATAAATTATAAGATGAAGTCATATTGGAGTCATTAACAAAATGATGTTTAAATCCAAAACAAACAAACAAAACCGACATTAATAGGGTATGTGACCACCCCTCATCCTCATACAAGTTTACAGCGTGTGACCATGCTTTCCATGAGGTGATCAAACACCCCAGATTCAAGTAATCGCCATTCCTCCTGTAGAACAGTTTGCAACTCTGTGAGAGTGACTGGGGGTGAGAAACGTGCAGACACAGCACGGACGAGGGCATCCCAAAGATTTTCAATGGGATTAAGGTCGGGGAGTACGCCGGCCAATCCATACGCGCAATCCCCTCACTCTCCAGGTAGTCGTCGAGGATGTTGGCTCGATGGGGACGCGCATTATCATCCATTAAAACGAAAGCAGGACCAACTGCTTCAGCGTACAATCTCGCAGTGGGTTCTAGGCCTTCATCTCGATACCGGACAGCCGTCACAGAACCCCGTCTATAGATATGCAGGTCGGTGCGATATCCCAACGAAATCCTTGCCCACACCATGATGCTTCTACCTCGGAATGCGTGATGCTTGATGATGTTCTGGGGCCGATTGCGTGTGCCTTGTTCTCTCCAGACCCTTACACGCTTGTCATCTGGCTTCAGGGCAAATCTCGACTCATCCGTGAACATAACGTTGGCCCAATCAGGCACAGTCCAATTCACATGTTGCCGACACCACTTTAATCGTGCCCCTCTGAAATGGACTCAAACACTCAAAGACTGGAACACAAACTCGTGGTACCCGGGTGTAAAGTCCATTCATGTGTAGCCTTCGGCGAACAGTAGTGGCAGATATCGTCTTTTACCAATGGACGCTGCAACCATAGATGTCACACGTATGGAGGTCGCTCTTCGATTCCGCTTGGCTAAAACAGCAATATATCGATCTTCCGCGGGGGTCGTAACCCTTGGGTGATCGGCCACAGGTCTTCGGACAACTGTTTGGCTTGTTTCCATAATCGTGAAAATGACGGAATAATGAACGCCGAAGAAAAGAGCAACATCAGTGATTGATTGTCCTGCTTCAAGGCGTCCCATAGAAAGCCTGCGCTCACTATCTGCCATTCGTCTTCTGGAAGTCATAGAAACACGTCTGTCTTGAAAAACAATCGTACGAATGTTCTAAACACTTTTTATCAGCACTTACGTGAAACTCCTCTAACCCTTCACATTGTTGGCTTCTTATACGACTGCCTTGTTTGCATATTTCTCGACACGAAACCGTGATTAGCTGTTACAGAACATATTGGCATACTTCCATTTACCTCTGCAGCGAAATGCAGCCTCTCAAATTCAGATTGGCTTACGGAAATTAACATTTTCCTCTTCGTGCTTAACTTTCGGCAGTAAGTATATTTGAAGTTCAGTACTTATAAAAAGAATTAATAATTAGTATTTGATCTATTAATCTAGTTTTAAATATATTTGTCTCATAACGTTTTACAATGCTACTTAATATAGGGTTCATGATTTATTTCGTGAAAATTCAATCTTGGAAATTTCGTTCACTCTATTGTCCAGTCTATTAGAAATTCTAGTTACGAGACATTTTAAATGACTCACATAATGATTACTCTAAGAGAACAACTGTTGAAAATTACTTTTTGCTGTTGGAGGTTTTAATCTAAAAAATAATTTTATAAAAATGAATTTTAAATTTTAAATTTTGGTTCATCAAGCGACATAGTTAGCCAAGCCTTGAGATGCAACGGTTGCATATATATAATATAATTTTAGAAACCCAAAGGAAGATTTCAAGAATTACAAGAGAATATATATAATAAACAAACACTTTTCCCCATAGAATGTATGGTCAAAAGTGCAGCAGTTGGCCGCTAGAGAGCGCAGATAAACGCTTGCATAAAAGAGTTACCTCGGCGATGCGAGGCCTGCATCAGGTGTGGTGGTCGACATTTTGAACAGCTTCTGTAATTGTACATTAGCGTTGTACTTACCGACTGATGTTTGTACACGTCGTTTCATTTCCATGTGAAAAGTTTCTCATGTTTTGTACATGTTATTTCTTTCTTACCCGTTTTTCCTTGTACTTATCTTTAATTTATGCAAATCTAATTGTATTATTTCGTTTTGTCAAGCAGTTATTGATGTTTATTTGACATTAAAGCGTTGTTTCCATATTTCATGCCTCTTCTTTCCAACTTGCGTCGGACCGTGTGTTTGTGCCGAAATGGAAAGCGCCCTCTAGCGACCATACATTCTATGGGGAAAAGTGCTTGTTTCGTTGTACATATATATATATATATATATATATATATATATATATATATATATATATATATATATATATATATATATATATATATATATATATATATATATATATATATATATACAGGATGAAATTTTTTGCAACAGAGGCCGCTCATTTTCTTTGCTCCCGAATTTGGCGGAAATTCACCAGAAATAATGAATATTTGACCAGAATAATTTAATATTTTTTTCAAAATTCCTGACTTTATTCAGACATTTTATTGACTTTTAAGCTCAATAAGCCTGCACATCATCATCCCGACTCCAAAGTTGCATCATCTTAAAGAATAATTGAAAATCTACATTTCCACATCTTCTACAAAAGTCTGCATCTCTAACACAAACAGGCTCGGAGCCAAGACAGTCTTCTACCTCCCGGTGCTCCAGTCTTCGGATTACAGAAGCTGCACATTTCCTTCTATGAATCAGTTGATCAGTTGACTTTAAAGTCAACGGATTCCTTGATCTAGCCTGACTCCGTCAGACTTGATCGGAGATTATTAACAACAACATATATATATATATATATATATATATACACTGCTGGCCACCGTAAATGCAACACCCTGAAGGAAGCATGCAAATAATATGAAATTTACAACATGCATTAGCGGAGGTGAGATATGCAAATGATTAGAATTTCAGCGCAGACGCACATCACGCGCGCCTGTGGCGCCACTTCAAAGCGCTATTTAAGGCTTGGAGATTTCGACGATTTCAAGTACGGCAATTGTGTTTTTCTTGTGGTTTTTTCAAAAAAACGATCAATTATGCCTCGTAGAAAACAGCGATCATCTTTTGATCAAGTATCCGAGTTCGACAGAGGAAGGATAGTGGCCTACCGAGATTGTGGATTATCTTTCAGGGAAATCGGTAGTCGTGTTGGACGAAACCAAGCAACTGTAATGCGGATATGTGATCGTTGGATGCAGGAGGGTACGACGGACCGACGTGTTCGATCGCATCCACCTCAGTGCACCACTTCACGTGATGACAGGCATATTGTGCGTATGGCAGTGACGGATCGCTCAGCCACATCACGAACCATAGCACAGCACATTCAGTCTGTACCGCATCATCCAGTGTCTGCGCGTACCATTCGACGCCGTTTACAGCAGAGTGGTCTGTCCGCAAGATGTCCATTGCTTCGTCTACCCTTAACGCAGAACCACAGACGTTTCCGCCGCCAATGGTGCGATGAAAGAAGGATGTGGACGGCAGAATGGAATGAAATTGTCTTTACTGACGAGTCACGCTTCTGTCTGCAACACCACGATGGTCGGATTCGAGTCTGGAGACACCGTGGAGAGAGGATGCTGAACAGCTGCGTTATGCACCGCCACACTGGTCCTGCACCGGGTATTATGGTATGGGGCGGTAGTGGATACCACTCTCGCACTCCTCTAGTACGCATTGCTGGTACTTTAAACAGCCAGCGCTACATCTCCGAGGTGTTGGAGCCAGTTGTCCTTCCTTACCTTCAGGGCTTGCCCACAGCCATATTTCAACAGGATAATGCGCGACCACACGTGGCACGCATTGTCCAAGGGTTCTTCGTCAATCGCCAGATTGAATTGCTTCCCTGGCCAGCTCGCTCTCCGGATCTTTCGCCGATAGAAAACATGTGGTCCATGGTTGCTCAACGATTGACCCAGAATACATCCCCAGCTGCCACACCAGATCAACTTTGGCAACGTGTGGAAGCTGCTTGGTCTGCTGTACCCCAAGAACACATCCAAAGTCTCTTTGAATCAATGCCGAGGCGTGTGGCAGCGGTGATCTCCAACAATGGCGGCTACTCTGGCTACTGATTTTGGCAGGAACCACACTTCACAGAAGTCTATAAATTTAATCATTTGATACTTGGTCAACATGTTATCTACAAAATAAATTTTGTTGTGATATCTCTTGTCTTTCTTGGTGTTGCAATTTGGGTGGCCAGCAGTGTATATATAAATGAACGATACCGAAGCCTAACCTCTAAGTACAAATTTCATTACAGATCACACCTCAGCGGTCCCCTTTCTAATATCTCCCTATCTAATATCTAAGTGGTCAATATATCTTGCCAGTGAAATTGTTTTGATCCATATTACAATTGGTTGCATTACAAAATGCCTTAAATCTTTGGCCATCAACTCTGCATTATGCATTGCTAAATTTTGAAACTGTGAATCTATTTAATTTGAATGTTAATTGCAAAAAAGCAGACAAATATTTCAATTTAATCATAATGTAACTTCAAATGATCCTATAAGTTCTGTAAAAATTATCTCATCATTTTTATAATCAAGTTTATTCACAATATTCTAACAGTGTTCAATATAATACTTTTGGATCATGTGAGAATACTACTTGTAAGAATACTTATGATGAACAATGTTCAAAAATTGAAAATATGAAATGTGAAAATAGGTACTTATATGATAAGAATGATAGTATTAAGCATTGCACTGATAATAATAACATTAAGGACTATTACTAGTGTTAACTCAAATAATGTGGATAATATCAATTATGCTATTAACTATGGTGGAAAATTAACTGCTCTAATTAATAAATACAAGTAGGTTTTGCCAACAATAAATATGATGTAGGCTCAATTAATTTAGAACCTCAACGAGTTATTTTAAACTCGGAACTGCCAATTGCTTGTCGCCCATACAGAGCCTCGCCTAAAGATAATGCAGAAATCAAAAAGCAAATTGATGAACTTTTAAAGACAGACATTATCAAACCTTCTTACAGCTCCTGTAACATTAGCTTACAAACGAGATGAAAACTCCAAAATTCGTTTATGCATCGATTATCGAAAACTAAATGAAATTACTAAAACAGATTCAGAACCCATTCCTCGTATCGATGTTGTATCGGATCAATTGTCCCATGCAAAAATATTCTCAACACTAGGTTTAGCCTCTGGATACTGGCACATCAAAATTAAGGATCAAGACACAGAAGAACTTGCATTTATCTCAAATTTTGGTTTGTACGAATGGAAAAGATTACCTTTTGGATGGAAAAACGACCCTGTAATATTTCAACGTGCCATAGGGCAAATTTTAAATAAGCATCAAGTTAAATTTGCCCTAAATTATTTTGATGACATAATTGTATTTTCCCAAAATTATGAAGAACATCTGGAACATTTAAAAATCATCTTTGAAATATGTGAGAAAGAGAACATGAAACTCAAACTGTCAAAATGTAACTTTACAAAAACGAAAATAAATTTCTTGGGATATGAAATTGAGAACAGTACTTACAAACCAAGTAATATTTAACATCGAAACTATCAAAAAACTTCAACCACCCAGAAACACCAAAGAGTTGCAAAGATTTCTTGGTAGTATTAATGTCTATAACAAATTCATTCCAGATTATGTAAAAATTCTAGTCCTTTTGAACAACCTTCTTAAAAAAGATATAAATTATCAATGGTCAGAAGGAATGTCAGGCCTCATTTAAGAAACTCAAAGATATTTTGATCTCTAAGCCCGTGTTAAGTTTATTTAACCCGAATTACCCCTGCCATTTATACACCGATGCCTCAGGAGAAGCAATTTCAGGAATTTTAAAACATGAATATCCAGATGGTTCATTACATCCAGTTTTCTTTTATTCTAGCAATTTTCGATCTTACGAGAAAACTTACGCGATAACAGAACTCGAATGCTTGACTATAATAGATTCTGTCGAAAAATTTTACTGCTATCTTCATGGAAATCATTTTAGTATTTATACCGATCATGGTGCCCTGGTTTGGCTCAAAAATATCAAACTCCCAACCGGTAGGCTTTTTAGATGATCATTGAAATTGTCTATGTAAAATTTTGCAATTAAATACAAAAAGCGATCTACTACTGTAGAAGCTGACATGCTAACCAGAAACCCAATAAATCATCACATGCTGCCAAGAGCACAGTTATTAACTCATTCTGAGCTCAAAGAAAGTCAAGAAAATGATAATGTTTGTAATCGCACACAAAATTGGATAATCTTTGTACGATTAGAAAACAAGGTTTGAATAAAATTGTCCCATTTTCATTGCGTTCAAAATTGTTAGAGAAAGCACATATTGAGTATGGGCACCTAGGAGTGTCATCAATGTTAAATTTATTATCGCCACAATATTATTGAACTGGTATAGTAAATGATGTTAGGAATTATGTCCGACACTTTGAAGTTTGTCAATTGAATAAATGGAAAAAAAACAAAAGAAATATAGCTTGTTAAAATCCCTTCCCACAAGTCATGAGCCTTTCGAATTAATTTCCGTGGATACAGTTGACGGATCAAGCTACTATGGCTCTCCAAAAAAGTACCTACATATTTTAATCGATCATGCAACAAGATATATTTGGACATTCCCTTTAAAAAGTGTGACATCAGATGCTTATATTAACTGTCTTAAACAGGTATTCCAAACTAAAGCTCCAAAGGAAATTCTAAGTGACAGATATGCAGCCTTCACGTCACCCAAATTTAAGCATTTCTTGCAAAAATATAACGTCACTCAATTACAAACTTCTGCACACAGACCCCAAACTAATTTTAAAGTTGAGCGCGTCAACCAAACCCTCATAACTAGGTTTAAATGTAAAATTAATGCTCAAACAAATAATACTCCTTGGACCCAATTACTTAAACAAGTCACGGAAGAATATAACAACACTCCTCATTCGATTACTACGTACCCATCTACTTATTTAATGCATGGAAAACTTCCTTATGAACCTTTAGTTGAACCAAATTTGTATCCGCCCATTGAAGAGGCCCGAAAAATTGCCGAAGAAAAAACTAAGTAATTCCATGAGATTTCAAAAAAAGAGATATGACACCCGTTTTACTAAAAGTGATTTAACATTGGGGACTGTAATGTATGAAGAATTTGTTTATCCCAATAGGTCGAAAATTTAATCCAACTTTCACAGGACCATACGTTATCCTGAAGAAACTTTCTGACGTAAATTATGAAATAAATAGGCCTAACCCTCTCCACAAAAGGGATTCTGAAGTAGTTCATTCGACTAGATTACGTCATTTTTACCCGGTATCTGATTATCAAATTTCTCCTCTTCCAGTTAGAAAAAGTAAAATTCCCCTTCGAGTCGCTAACACCAAAGTGTCTGTTTCTAAAGTACCAATTCTTAAGGGAAGTCAGAGTATCCTTGCTTCACATCTTCGCGTAAAACCAAGAAGCCTTCGTTCTCGTTCAAAGAGAATTTAACGCGCACGGAATTTACGACTTTCACGTCCTTTCGGACAAGCAGGGAGTTGCACAAAACGACCCCACCGTAAAAGGGAGAATTTTCTCCCCAACAACTTCGCTTTTCATTCTCTCTTCACCCCAATTGATTGTGACCCCTGTCGAGAGTCTTCCTTATCTCTTCTCGTCTCCAATTCAATACAAACGTCGAATTATCGTCCTGTCCAATTATTTTTCCTGTTTGTCGTTACTGACGAGGTTCTGAGAATATGTTTTACCATTAATTCTTTTGTTTTAAACGGTTTTAAAATTCAAACACTAAATGTGGAAGAAAATTTTTTGAGTTAACTTATATTTTCATCATGCAAGAAAATACGATAATGATGTGAAGTAATGACAAACATCATATAAATGATACTATTACATGATGTATGAAATGTATTCAATTAAGAATTAGAAATGTGTTGAATAGTGTAAATAATTTATTTTCATGTTGAATAATGTTTATTATGCACTGCGATTTATTTGAATAACCGTCATTGTTTATTGAATTATTTTATTGTGTTAGTATGGGATGAACTGACTATATATATATATATATATATATATATATATATATATATATATATATATATATATATATATATATATATATATATATAAAAGTATCTATTTCTCTTTTGTACTTACTTGTAACATGTCCTAATCTTTCTACCTAATAATATAGAAAGTTTTTAGGGTAGTGCTTTAAATTTTTATTGTACGAGGACACTGACGAAAAATACTTTCCCCCAATATTCCAGTCTCTCATTACGTAGGTTTTATTTTTAATTTTGTACCGATTGATAATGAAATGATTGTACTAATAATGATTTTATACTGATGAAGGAACGAAATTTCGCACACATATTGATCACAAAATACATTGATATTGAAGTTAAAAACTTCATAACATACAACACGGTACACACATTTTCAACGTTTCAGTACGCTTGATGTGAATTAGTAGCTTACAATGAGCAGTTATTCCTTTAGAATATACGGAGCTCATTTCTGGCCTACTTACAGTAACGCTCTCATAGGTACAGACACCACTGACATGTCGGTACTGCTACAGAGAAGGCGTCTCTATTGTTCATCTAAGTTCCTGAGCTTTTTCATCTTCCTTTTCACAGATGTTGTTGCGTTAAATTAATGAATAAGAGATAAAAAGAAAAATGAATGAACATTAGAGTTTTCCTACTGTAACAATGAATTTAGAAATTGTTTAGTGATATGATTATGATGTCGTATATGGTTCATTCCCAAAACTTACAATACGGTATATTTCTTCAGTCATCATGCATAGAAAATTTTGAAACAATACATGAGAAATGTTTGAATATTTTCTGAACAGTAAAAATCTAAGAATTGTCAATAAGTAGAGCAAATATGGAAGCTTTTACGAAGGTGTAAGGATAAATTTTGAAGTCCTTATACTAGATGCCTTTTGCTTTCATTAATCATCTACTAGTTGAAATTTGTAAATTAATATTGTATTATTTGTGTAACAAGTGTTTATGTATCATATTTGTTTTGAAATTTTATTTTGTATCTCTGTTATATTGTATATTTTGGTATTGTTGAGAATTTAGTGAAAGCCTTTCTGGAACGGTAAGATTTTCCCTCCTAAATTGGGGGATATGAAACGATACCTAAACCTAACCCCCTAAGTACAATTCTCACCACAGATTTGTCCCTTGGCGGTAACCTTTTCTACCAGTCTTTGTCTGTCTATCTAAGCGATCAATATATCTTACCACCCCCTTTCACCTTTGAACTCAAGCCGTCTCGTTAACTTGGACCTCCCACGGACACTCCTGCTTTCAAATCGCATATGTAAGATCACATTCCTCCTTCGTAAAACCACCGATCTCTACCAATGAGCTTTCTTGTTAAATCCCCTGGTCGAATAATATTTTTCTTAATCCTAATCCCTCTAGCGAGATCTTTGTAAACTATTTATTATTTCATGAGCCTCTTGGGCTAAGGAGCTCTCAGAGCTGTTCCAAACTCCAAACCCTCAACAACCTCATGATGTAACTACTCGTCTAATGAATTAATAAAGAATTGTTATAGAACTTTCTGCCTTTCCATTTGTGTAATCTGCATTACATTCAATACCAATGGATCATTCTTTCCGGTTGCCTTATGCCACTATCGTCACGACTGCAGGCTTATAAGATCTGTTATTATGACATTCATATATATATATATATATATATGTATATATATATATATATACATATATATATATATATATATATGTATATATATATATATATGAATATATGAATATATATATGTATATATATATATATATGAATATATGAATATATGAATATATATATGAATATATATATATATATATATATATATATATATATATATATATATGAATGTCATAATAACAGATATAAATTAGTACTTATTTTAAATTATATATATATATATACACTGCTGGCCACCGTAAATGCAACACCCTGAAGGAAGCATGCAAATAATATGAAATTTACAACATGCATTAGCGGAGGTGAGATATGCAAATGATTAGAATTTCAGCGCAGACGCACATCACGCGCGCCTGTGGCGCCACTTCAAAGCGCTATTTAAGGCTTGGAGATTTCGACGATTTCAAGTACGGCAATTGTGTTTTTCTTGTGGTTTTTTCAAAAAAACGATCAATTAAGCCTCGTAGAAAACAGCGATCATCTTTTGATCAAGTATCCGAGTTCGACAGAGGAAGGATAGTGGCCTACCGAGATTGTGGATTATCTTTCAGGGAAATCGGTAGTCGTGTTGGACGAAACCAAACAACTGTAATGCGGATATGTGATCGTTGGATGCAGGAGGGTACGACGGACCGACGTGTTCGATCGCATCCACCTCAGTGCACCACTTCACGTGATGACAGGCATATTGTGCGTATGGCAGTGACGGATCGCTCAGCCACATCACGAACCATAGCACAGCACATTCAGTCTGTACCGCATCATCCAGTGTCTGCGCGTACCATTCGACGCCGTTTACAGCAGAGTGGTCTGTCCGCAAGACGTCCATTGCTTCGTCTACCCTTGATGCAGAACCACAGACGTTTCCGCCGCCAATGGTGCGATGAAAGAAGGATGTGGACGGCAGAATGGAATGAAATTGTCTTTACTGACGAGTCACGCTTCTGTCTGCAACACCACGATGGTCGGATTCGAGTCTGGAGACACCGTGGAGAGAGGATGCTGAACAGCTGCGTTATGCACCGCCACACTGGTCCTGCACCGGGTATTATGGTATGGGGCGGTATTGGATATCACTCTCGCACTCCTCTAGTACGCATTGCCGGTACTTTAAACAGCCAGCGCTACATCTCCGAGGTGTTGGAGCCAGTTGTCCTTCCTTACCTTCAGGGCTTGCCCACAGCCATATTTCAACAGGATAATGCGCGACCACACGTGGCACGCATTGTCCAAGGGTTCTTCGTCAATCGCCAGATTGAATTGCTTCCCTGGCCAGCTCGCTCTCCGGATCTTTCTCCGATAGAAAACATGTGGTCCATGGTTGCTCAACGATTGACCCAGAATACATCCCCAGCTGCCACACCAGATCAACTTTGGCAACGTGTGGAAGCTGCTTGGTCTGCTGTACCCCAAGAACACATCCAAAGTCTCTTTGAATCAATGCCGAGGCGTGTGGCAGCGGTGATCTTCAACAATGGCGGCTACTCTGACTACTGAATTTGGCAGGAACCACACTTCACAGAAGTCTATAAATTTAATCATTTGATACTTGGTCAACATGTTATCTACAAAATAAATCTTGTTGTGATATCTCTTGTCTTTCCTGGTGTTGCAATTTGGGTGGCCAGCAGTGTATATTCCTTCTCATTCCTTCTCATGTGAAGATACAGGTAATGAAATGACGAACGTGCTAGAGTTGGCTGGACTTAAATTTGCCCGAGGGAACCTCACTTAGCTTTGAAAAAAGTTATTCCTTCTACAAAAATAACAGAAATTATTGGATAGGAACCACAACATTTTTGTTATAAAGGATAAAGACCAGGAGAAACAGCTAACTTCAAGTTAGATGAAGAAGAGCAGACACCATTTTCAAGACTTAGAACTGCTCTCAACAATGCGATGAAATATCTGGCAGGACCAAAGATTTGCCCTGACTGTCACAGCTGTCTATGTGACAGAACAGCTAGTCTTGACCATCTACTGCAGTGTTTCCGGATGTCATTAGAAGATCCGAGACATATTATGGACAATTTTTGCAGGAAAGGACATCACACACACACACACACACACACACACACACACACACACACACACACACACACACACACACACACACACACACACACACACACACACACACATGGGACTGGTTTGCTTTGATCCGGTGTAGGAAAAAACTATTTCTAAATGCTTAACCTTCCAAGTGGTTTAGACGAGATATCCTGTTCAAGATATGACTAGTTTTATTACTGACGTCATATTTAGTTATCAAGATTTTACCAATTTTATTATGATGACGAGATCAAGATCTGGCCAGTTTTGCTGATTGAATTTTAAACGAGACAACCACCAGGAGAGCCAATACCGATTTTGTAAAAATAAATTGTAAATAAATAGCGTCTTCATTTTTACTTGCGACTTTCCAACTTTTAACCATTTTCGACATTTAGTAACTGGAGTCTACGAACGTACGCATGTGCAAGGCAGGTAATATAATTTACGTCGTTCTGGAGCAAACGCAACAGGCTATTGGCGACGGTTCGAGGACAACATCTAGTAATTTTTGAACTATGGTCTTATGAGGAGGTCGAAACCTGAGCATTTATACCCACCTTGAGGGTTGTCCAAAATTGCTAGGAGACATTTTTCAGAGATATTGGAAAGCAAGGGATCTACTTCAAAGCGTACACTGATTAAGTGCTATTTATTTCTTTTTATCTCGTTTTGATGTTTTGTCCCTTTGTAATTTGTCTCCATGTTTTTGTGCTGAGTGTTTACTACAGTGAATGAATGTATTGCAAGTGCTAAAATGATGGTAGTTGATGAATTACGTTACACTGGAGCATCACAATGGGCTATTGACGACGATCCGTGACCCATCCCGAAGGGAACACACCTTATGATTTCGACCCACTGTCATATAACGAAGTCAACACCTGAGTTGAAATACCACTCTCCAAACTTCCACACCACGTCAACGTGAAGACATTCGAGGCTACGACAGATTTAACTTCCACCAGCTCCACGCACCTGACGGTGTTTGGTTGGATCGAGTCTCAAACTCGCAATCCTCCGGTCGCTAATCCGCGTCTCCGCTAACTGGGCAGGAGCGTGCAGATAAATAAAATAAAATGACAGACGCAATTTCATCGCAAGAAACCGTTTCTTGTTCCACGGGAAACAGAAACTCGGGCAGGAATTGAAACCGTCCCCCTCATTCTTTATTGGCAACTTGATATTTTCACGCCGCCGGATGCTTTTGTCATTTCGAGCTGGAGTGTCGCCAAATCTTGGCGGCGCAACTAAAACAGTGGCATATTACACTCCGATTTCACTTATCTGCGAGGAAGCAAGAGATGGGATATATCCATTTCTTTGTTCGTTTCCCCACACACACACACATATGCTTTGATGAAAGCGCTGAGAAATGAGAACTAACGTTTCCTGTAAGACATTTTTCAACGCAACCGAGGAAATGTCTTTTCTGTCCGAAGGAAGAATAGAAAAAATTTCTTGTAGAGTGTTGCTTTTTTAAAAAAAAAAGCTTCGCTCTTGTGAATGTTTGGGATGCTTCCCATTGCGCTGTCGTTTCGAATGAAAATGACGCGATTTATTCGATAATTTGTTTTCTTGTTTTACTTAATTTGTTAGGCTCGAGTGAGCTTGAAAGTTTTGTAACGATCCATCAGATAAGCTGGATTCCAAAACAGATTAAGCTCATATTACGGAGAATTGGCTTTACTGTCGGAGGTAATGAATTTACATTTTGCAATAACGTGGACATGAAACTTTTTTTCCATTGCGACGAAAGAGAACGATGTTTGGTATTTTCTTGAATACATGTCACCGTTTGAGTTCCGGGAAACAATAAGAGTATCGTAGCAGCACACATTTTTGCAATAGGGCCTTCTGTATTTTATTTCAGAGGGCGCACACATTTAAAATTGAAATTTTACATGCAATGTTAAGACTTTATCAGATTGTATGTGACTTCCTGCATTCTGTGTTATGAACTCCTGTAGCAAAACATGATCTTGAATAGCTGACCATAGATCTTAGTCATATCAATATTTAAAAAGTGAATTTGTCTTAGAAATATACAATTCTAGGAGGAAGGTTGGGTTTATGCATATTTCTCTACTAGACTGATTGCGAGTTCGAATCCAACCAAAGACTGTCGTATACAAAAGGGGTGCACGTTAAATCTGCGGTGGTCTCAAATGTTCTCACGTTGGTGTGGAAATTGGAGAGTGCGGTGCCAGCTCAGGTATGATCTCGTCATCTGACCTTGGTTCAAAATTACTTGTTGTTGTCCTCGGATATTTCAATTCGGGTTTGATCCCGGACCGTCGCCCATAGCCCGCCGTGCTGCTCCAGAGCGACATTAATTAAAATACCTAACTACTGAATCAGAGCAGATATTATGCTGATACTCGTTAAAAAGAATTTATTGTAGAAACGTGCTTCCAATCAGAACGAATGTTAAATTCACGTAAGATAGGTAGCTGAATTTTCATCGCACTGGAGCAACCCAACGCGCCATTGACGGCGGTCCGGGATCAATTCCGAAGAGAAGTTTCTGAGGACAACGCCCCTTCGTTTTGAACCAAGGTCAGATGATGAGGTCAACAACTTAGCTGTCAACACTCTCCAAATTCCTGACTACTCCAACGTGAGAATATTTGAGGTTGTGTCAGATTTAACGTGCAATATGCTCCCAAGTACGAGACTGTCTTTGGTTAGATCGAGTTTCGAATATGCAACCCTCCGGTTCTAATCCGCGACTCTTCCAACTGGGCTATCGTAGCCCCTATAAGAAGAGAAAGTTTATCCATCGCATGCGAGGAATGTGTCCAAAGTTTTGGGAACTACGATCCGGCGACATAAGTCTTTCAGGTACAGGTAAGTCCTAACAGGTTTTCGGGGGCTCATTAGACCAGTTGGTAGAGTACGTGTTGGCTAATAAATCTGTCGTAGCTCCACATATCCTCACGTTGGTGTGGAAGTTGGGAGAATGGGATGCCAGTTCAGGTGTTGACCTTGCCATCTCTGATTGCGATTCAAAATGACGGGTTGTCTAGAGATATTTCCTTTTGGGATGTGTTCACGCCGTGCTTAACAGTTGTTGGCGCTACTCCTAAATTGGCGTAACTTTTTATGTATTTGGCGAGAGCCAAGAACATTGCGAACTTCTCAGTCTGATCACTTGAGGCGATAAGACGATATCGCTAGGTTTCCGTTCCAGGAACCATTCTTTGTGTGATAGTGCGCGTCTCTTTCTTTATACTTCAGATAGTACAGCAATCAATCTAAATAAACATAATTACAGTTCACTAAAGTTTGTATTTTTGTGTGAGCCTTGACAGGATGGTTCACGGATGATCGCCCAATTGCTCCAGTGCGACTTTAATTTAACTACTTACTTACTTACTCTTATTCAATGTCTGTCAGCACAAACCGAGCAGCGAATTTCTTTCGAATTGAAGTATGGATTCCCACTCTCTGTGAAATCTATGGAAACAAGTTACCAAAAAAAAAAACAACCATGGAAACGGTTTGGCCACGACGTCTTCTTTTTCGGGGTAGATTTCTATACCACCATCGACATCCTAATGAAATGTGCGGAGTCGGGAGTCGCTGTCGCAAGATCTCTGAAGGGTAAATCACAAATCGACTTAGCCGATTGTCTAAGGAAGCGCTGACTAGTGTTTTTGATCATGGTGGGTAATCACTTTAACCAATCAATAAATTAGGATTCATGCTTTTACGCACAACCACGTGACAGATCTTCAAACCGAGCAACTGGAAGAAATAACATGAAGCTGAAAATCTATTTCATTTTAAGGTCGATGTATACCACATTGTGACGTAAATGAATTCAAGCTGAGGCGAGTGGATTTAGGCATATGGAAAATCTTTAAAGCAAACATTTACTGAAATGAAATATTAACAGCATTTGCATAGATTAAACAACTGAAAGCAGAATTCAAGGCTGAATGAAAGTTAATACGAATTGTTTTCAGCCTGCTGTTCCGTCGGAGCAGACAAGCTGTGTCCGATCACTCCCAAACCATCGAGGGGTCAAATATCCTGGTCACCCCTCCTCCTGTGACTCGTTAACGAAAAGGGTCAGTTACCAAAGAGAGGGGGATACTGGACACTACTTATCGCCATCTCATTGGGAACTCTACATACGCTTCCGGATTTATATTACGGTTGGCCAGTGGAATTGGGTTTCGTAGCACAAGGGGCCATATTTGGCCATGCTGCGCCAGACACACGACAGAAAATGTCAAGTTATGGACATACACATGCATTCTGCTAAGACAGGGGCTGTGGTAACAATGGATTAGCAATCGAAAGGCTGTGAGTTCAAAACTCGATCCAACCAAAGATAGTCGGATACGGAGGGCTGATGCACTTTAAATCTGTCGTGGCCTTAAATGTCCTCACGTTGGAGTAGTGTGGAAGTTTGGAGAGTGGGTGCTAGCTCAGTTGTTGCCTCCTCATTTAATCGTGGTTCAAAACTATGAGGTCTTGTCCTTGGATGCTTCCCTTCTCAGACCGCCGCCAATAGTCCGTTGTGTTGCTCCAGTGCGACGTTGATTCAACTCTCCCTCTTTAGGGACACAAAAGAGTGAAATACACCCAGGGAGGAAATACACCCAGAGTTGACAACAATTCGCAGGTCGCTAGCGCAGTGGGTGCACCAACTGAGCCGAGCCGGTCTCGATTTATACTAAGGAGGGACATTTTTGGTCAAAGTATCGATATTTTGTATCGAAGCACGTAGTATCGATACACCTAAAATATCCAACCAAAGAGTATCGATCCGTGAAATATCGATGTTCGATTCCATCAAAAAATATTTTCTTTTCACAACACACCTTGGTATCGAACTAGCATCTCCACGGAAAAGTATCTAAGCGGTCCTACCGTAATTGAAAGGATACCGGCTAATATCTGGATTTCTCGAAATAAGTACTTTCAGAGTATCGATTCCCGTTCCAGTTCAAATTGCTTGGTATTGTTCCTGATAATCTACAATGATATTCACCAAAATGTATCGATCCACTCTTCGCGTATCGATCCAAAATATAGGGTATCGAGAAATAAAAATATCGATACGTCAAGTATCGCTAATTAAACTATCAGTAATTTATGCACCGATGGTCAGTTCATGTTAGGGAGGAGTTTCAGGACCCGAAATAGGGAAACTGAAACGCTACAAGAGTTCGTGGTCACGGAGTTTGAGTAAGATCAACAATGAAATCAGATGAAAGTGGTGCGATTCCTGGAGTAACACGGGTTCGAGTATTCATATCTTTTAAAGGAACTTTATCCTCTTGTATACTTTAAGAGGGTTTCTCGGCGAGTTATCCCTTTTACAGTCAGGGCAGATTTGGACACATCGGTCCAAATCTGATCTTGTACCTTTTTGTGGACTCGAGGGGGAGTCCTGTTTGTTTGGCCTAAGAGGAGGGATTTGAACACATCTCATTGTTCGGTACCGCAGAGAATATTTTACACATAGAGGAAACATAAAAGTAGAGTGAGCAATGGTAGCCTTTTTATGCGTCCAGGATCATGTGACCAAAACTATTGATAACGTGACCTGAAGCGGTGTTCAAATTGGAAGCGGAAGGCGGAAAGCGATACACGCAGACCAATCAGAGGTACGGGCGTGAGCGGTGAAAACGCTGTTATTGGTTAGCACGTGTCGCTATGCTCTTCCTGTTTGACCACGGCTTTAGTCTACTTTCGTTCACCGAGTGGAAATGAACATTCATCTAATTGGTTGACGGGACTGGAGAAGACGACCATTCATTCATCATCTGATTGGTCCGTTGTAGTAGACTTCGGCGATTTCACCACTTTTGTCTCCACTCTAGAATTGCGCAATCACATTAATATGTATTTATATCGCCAAACGAGGTGATAAGATACCGAATCGGCCAACCAAGTCAATTTTTTCAGAGAAGTCACATTACTACTAGTCGACATGTTGGTCATACCTTTCGAAACTCTCTCTCAGTATCAATACTTGGTCCACTTATATTTCACGTTTATGGTTTTGCAGTCCACTCTTTCTGTTTTTACTAGTTTTTATTTTGTAACCATTGCTTTTATATAGATTGTATAACAGGCATCGTGAAATCGGATCTAAGAGCTCTGGACTCGCGTTGCACTGTATTATATATTCCATACACTTCTATTCAATTATATTACAAAAATCAATACTTATGTAACAAAATAACTCAAATATTTTGTTGCAAGGACGCATCGTTAGTGAGGGAGGAGATAGTCCCCCTATTTACTTATAATATGATCTAAAAGACCCACCAGTACCTCATTTTAGACCTCCCCCATAAAAGCCAGCAACCCAGCACTCCATAACACGGCTCACGACTTGACTTCCAAACACTCCAAAATTTACTCGGGTACCCCAGGGAAACCTTCAGCAGACTATGGGGTGGGGACCGAACGGAAACAACACAATAAAGAACCCCAAAGGGTGAAGGCACCACGGAGAATAATAAAAAAAATACCAGACCCTGGCAGAAAAAAAGGGGGTAAAAGAGAATGGACCACTTACCCGGGGAAAAGCGGTCACGTGTCCCCTATTTTGCATTACCTCCCTCGCTGTAAAATTCGAGCTCTATAAAGCCACTGCTCTGGAAATTGATCGAGCAAGCCGCCTCCGCGTGCGAGGGGAAAGTGTTATATAATGAAGATGAAAAGTCCTTAATGCCGTGTGTGCCCGGGTAGAGAATTTTCCCCGGCGAAGATTACGTGCCCTAATAAAAGGTAAGGGCTGAGAGGGAGTGCAGACGGTGTTTTAATGTTTCTAATGGACGGTGTCAATCTCGAACGAGTTGGTTGGAGAGAAAAATAAATCGATGTTTCGTTTTTCCGGAGATGAAGATTTAGAGCGGTGTGTTGTGGAGTTCCAGCCTCGGCGATTGTTGCTAAAGTGTTATTGATTTTCCGTATGATAATGAAAGTCTCGCCTCAATTGTTTGTCAGGACTAAACTCCCTTCTCGACACTGGATCTGGTGCGTTGGCTTAAGTGGGTTTCGATTGTGGTATCATTTTGAAGATGTTTCGGAGTGTATTTTTAAGGATTCATATTAACCCTCCGAACGTCACGGGATTTCAGAGTAATGTGATATTGCTTTTACATCTCAACACTTATAATGATTAACTAATAATGTCTATTGTTTGAAAGATTATGTTGGTCCTGTCCTTAGAATTGAATCCTTTGGAAATATTCTATTGATTGATTCCATTGAGTAAAATTCTTTGGGAAGAATTTTTATTGGTACTTTCCTTTTAATTAAATCTTTTGGATATATTCCTTTGGTCTTTTCCCTAGAATATAATTCTTTGGAAAGATTCTATTGATACATTCCATTAAGTGGAAATATTGGGGAAGATTCTATTGGGTGTTTTCCTTCGAATAGAATCTTTTGGCAATATTTTATTGGACTTTTCCCTAGAGTAGAATTCTTCGGAAAGATTATGTTGATTCATTCCATGAAGAATTCTTTGGGAAGATTCTTTGGTACTTTTCTTAGAATAGAATCTTTTGGAAAGATTATATTGGTCCTTTCCTTTGAATAAAATTTCTTGGAAATATTCTATTTATTTTCCTAATGATTTTAGAATTGAATCTTCTTGAAAGATTGTATTGATCCATTCTGTTGAGTGGAATTATTTGGAAAGATTCTATATGTTCTTGGAAAAGAATCCTTTGGGAAAAAAAATCTAGTGGTTCTTTCCTTTAAATAGAATCTTTTGAAAAAATTCTATTGGTCTTTCCCTAAAATTGAAACCTCTTGAAAAATTCCATTGAGTAGAATTATTTGGAAAGATTCTCTTAGAATAGAATCCTTTAATTAAAAAATCATGATTAAACGTATGTAAAATTTCATGCAATATATTAATATTTTAGTTGCAGTCTGAAAAATTAATGCTATGTATTTAATTTGGTATATTTTACAACCCATAAAAAAAGGATAGTCTCCTTTAATGAGGGGAACTTGACTTCGGCCATAAAAATGATTTTTGGGTAAGATGTGTATTTCACTTTCATAAATAAATAATTAACCGCAATGAACCATATACACATAAAATATGGTGCTTTTAAACTTTAAAAAATAATTTTAAGGGCATAATATTACATCGTAAAATAAGGTGTTTATGAATTTTTAAAGTTGCTTATCACGCCTAATGTATTCATGTTTTTATAATTTATTTTAAATTATTAGATTTGCAATATGACAGATTAAAAAATGAGCTTAACTAGTTTTTAACCCACTGGTCAATCGTCCCTTACAATGCGTGGGTCAAGGCTCTCCTCAAAACCATTTTGTGCAGAAATTCACGTGGTAATTTTATCGTAATTCCATCCATGTTGGCCTTCGGGTTTTGATCCAAGACCGTCGTCAATAGCCCGTTGTGTTGCTCCAGTGCGACGTTAATTAAAATACCTACCTATCATCCACATTGGCATGAACTAAAGGTCTGGAGAATGGGCTGCCAGTTCAGCACGTCAGAACCATGGTCAAAAATCTCGAGGTGTTAACCTCAGACCTTTTTTCTCGGAATTGATCCCGGATTGTCACCAATAGCCCGATGTGCGACGCAGAATTCAACTACCAACAATACCGAAATATCTTAAAATTCCACAAAAATTCGATAAAAAGAGAAATTCACAAAACTTAAAGGGATGGTGGCAGTAATAGAAAATATTTAAAAATTAAAAAATTATATCTTTGCCAACGAAATCGGTTAAAAAAACTAGTAGTAGGTCCGTAATTAAGAAACGGATAGGCGTTAAAATGCCTTTCATTTCGCACTTTGGTAGTATGATAAATATATTCATATATTCACATACTACAAAAAAAATATATGGAAATGTTATATATATGGAAAAAATTCCATATATATTACATTTATGACAAAAAGAATCTCTGTGCCGTCTTCACATTGGTAAACGTCTGTCCTAGCGAAAAATCAGCGATTGCTGGAATAAGAAATACCTTCCTTCCAAATGATTGACGATCCCTCCTCCTTGATCACTTAAGGGGACAGCGAACGTCCAAAATCGATTTTTTAATTTTAGCGTTAAAATTAATTGGTATCAAACTAATTAATTTATAGCAATTTTGGGATTGATAACGGACAGTTGCCTATAGCCCGTTGTGTTGCTCCAGAGCGACATTAGGTAACTACCTACCTATGAATAGCAAAAAGAATTTTACAATTACGATAATTTGTAATGAAGTTGCATGCACAAAACATAGTTCATAAATATAGTAAGTCTACTACCAAAACGATACTAACAATTTTTTGGCATTCTCCCAATTTCAAAACATTTCCTTGTGCATCTGGTCCTAATCGGTTTACTTGAAACCAGCTGGCGTCTGTAAGAGTTCACAAAACAGCTGAATTTTAGCAGGAGTTAATATCTCCGCATGATACAAAAATTTAATAAAAGTCAAAATTAAGGTCTAATTAACACAGTAAATAATATAATTTCTGTAATCTGAATGAATCTATATATACATCACCGCTCATGGTACTGATTTAATCTTTGCATGTAGTAGTGGGAATACAGCATAACCGGGTAATTATTTTATTCTAATATATCATTAGTATGAACCTATGTACACAGCCCAAATCAAACGACTGATTTCATCTTTGAATGAGATATATGGGGGCACATAGAACCGAGTATACAAATGTTATGCTGTTATTCTGTTTCTAGAATTTCTCTAAACACAATTGTATATTTCAGAAGTTGGAGACACGACAGATACCGAGTCAAAAGAACGAACTCTAGATAGACCAACATATAATTGGCCATGGTTTAAAACTGGCTGTGATAAAGCTAAACATAGGTTTTCAAAAGTTTGTCCCTGAGATTTATTAATTGTTATCGAAAAAGCTAATCGAATAGGAAACTGTTTACGCCTAAACTTAAAAGGCTGCCATTCGGCAAAAACTATCGGCAATATATCTGATAATATATATATATATATATATATATTCTCAGATATATTGCCGATAGTTTTTGGCTTCAGACGAATTGCCAGACGATAAATCTTTCAACACTTCATGAGTTTCTGAGAGTGATTGCAAGCTAACTTTAACATCGTGGCAGCAATTCGTGCATTTTTTATTGGAATTTACTTCAAGCTTCCAATAAAATGCACAGCAAAAAGGACACACCTCCGACATGTTTCCACATTTATGCTCTTCAACGTCCAAAGTAAGTGCATTACAATCTTTAGGAAATCGACTCGAGCTACGCCGAAGCCTAATTTCTCGTTCCCTGAAACTTTCGTTGCTGCGACGATTTCTGTCTTGGAGATTTCTAATCGCCCTTCGTTCTTCCGAAAGTTCAACGGTTTCATTGGAACGTCTCGCTTTCTTTCGAGCATTTCTGATGACATTCTGTAGCTCCATAATTGTAATCAAAATATGCGCAAAATTTGAATTCCCGCTACAGATAAAAACACTCGAGCTTGGATTCAAGATTATAGATTGTTGTTTTATCTTTCGTTGCCATTCGTTAATAGACAAATAACAGCGATTTATGTGCCACGTACGTTAGTGAAATATATATATAGATTTTTCGAAATGTGCACAATATATCTAAATGAGATAAACTCACCATGCTTCTAAATTTGGAATTTTAGTTTAAAGGTTGCTTAACCTATGCTTGTTTGAAAAATTTTAGGTGTTATAGCTCAAAAATTTATTTTATTTAACAGTTGAGTGATACTCTTACCAAATGGAGCTAATTTGATATGTTTTCTTAACTATTACGTGAATTAAAATTTTGATAATACATGGAAAATTAATGCTCGTGGGACTTCAATTTTTGCTAATTTATGAAAAATTGTGACCACATTATACTTAATAACTTCCGACAATTTAATATTTTTAGACCAAATCTTCTATATAAACTTTTTAGTCGAAAACTGAGCAAATTGTATCACAATAGGACGATCGCTTCAAAACTTTGTTTTGAAAATCCACTGGTTCCTTAATGCCACTTCAGGTAAGTAAACGTCCCCAAGGGCTTAATTCGGTGGGTGATACAAGCGCAAAATAGGAAATGGTCATGAAAATGAATTTTCGATATCGTCAAATCGGCCGTGTCAGGCTTCCCTTCCACAGGAACTGTCATGGCGCCGATGGTTCACCGCCTTCCCCTTGCGGTGTGAGCAGTAAACGGACTTAAGGACGCTTTATGTCGTCTCCAAGTGATTTGGTGTCGTCCGGATCATATTGGATCTGGCCTAGATGTAGAGTATCTCGGGGGCCGAGTAGATCCTTTATCTACAACCACCCTGCCACCTTATCCCGAGAGCTTGAACTTGCATGAAATATCGATATCCATTTCTCATTTAAGTGACAATCTAGTTTTTTACTCACATGAACCTACACGCCTGGTCACAGATAATACCCGGAGACGAATCAAATGAAGCCCACTTGACCTAATGATTCTTTTCCACACGGTAAAACTCAAGGTGTACATATACACACGATTTTTTTTTAATTTTGACTTTAAAAATCCAATATTTTTACAATAGGTCATAGGTTTGTACTTAAACTCATTTCAGTGTGAAAAATTCTGATTAATCTAATCATTAATTATCTAATTAAGATATAATTAGGTAATTAGCATGTTCTTTGAACAGTGATATCTCAAATTCTAATGTGTTCAGAAAGACAATTCCTGTTCGAAATTATTCATACTAATTCTTATGTTTTGACTCTCCATCAAGATGCTAGGGATAATAGGTTTTTTTTATACAATTTTTTTTTCACCAAGGAAGCCTAAAAAAATCATGATTTTTTCAGGAATTTTGACTTTTAAAAATCAATTAAAAATTAGTTTCTTAACCAATAACTTTGACTGAGGGTCAAAACATCCACTGTATTATAAAGATTAGAATAATACAAACATAACTATAATAGATCGATTCATTGTTGAGTTATCACTGTTTGAACAAAGTATCCTATTGTAAAAACACAGTTCTTCAGAAATTGAGTTTAAAGTTTTGAAAACATGTTTGTACAAGGGAACAGTACCTAACGAAAACTCTTGTAACTAGAAAACGAGTTCGTATATTTACAAGAACTAGGTATCGTTTGAAAGCTAAGGAGTTGGAAAATAGTTTGAATTAATAAAAAAGTATCTTTATTCTAGTCAATTTCCGTGATTTCTAGTGTATACATACATACACCTTAAGTCACATTTTATACATAATATAATTTCTAAAATTCTTAAACATCTAAGAAAACGTTTGCTTAGGTGGTTAGATAAAGAAATGTCAACTTTAACCCCCCTCAGGAGGTTTACTTTCTTCAAGTAAACACAGGCATTACAACGTTATTTCTAGTGTATACACACACCCATTTTGCATCGGATTTTCAACTGACACAGATAATGAAATGAACTCTCCCCCCAAAAAATTGACACCTTTTTTTCTCCGTTCCTTAACCTTTTCTTACATTTAACCTATATGAGTATGAAGCGATACCTAAACCCAACCCATCAAAAACAATTCTCACCACTTGTAAGTCACTTATTGCCTCTTCACCCGCTAATCTTTGTCACACCGACCCAGACGTAGTCAACACATCTGGTCACCCACTTTCGCCTTTGAACTCCAGCCACCTCGACTTCAGACTGACCCGCTCACTCAAAATGTTTGTATCATCCTTTCAGATCGCCGGTGTAAGATCAACTTGCTTCTTCGTAAACAACCGACTTTCTACCTCTCCATTTATGGAAACAACACCACACTCATTGGAATTATTTTAAGATTACCTTACACCACCCTCCACTTCTGTCTCAATTGCAGGCACCTGTGTTTCTGTTATTAGGACATGTAAATATTGATTATCTTCGTCAGACCAACGTTCAAAAGATATCGATTGCTTCCAGGCAAAGAGAAAATTTTCAAACTGTATTCTAATATAATTAGATCATTATATTCCTTTCATCTGTCCAAACAGGTGAAGTCCCGGTAGCGAGTTGTTATGTATAAAATTCAATGCCAATAACCTACTCGTTTGCAGAAGCATGTTGCTATTTGGGGTATCTAAAATCTGTATTGATTGAAAAATGAAAATACCCTTGGTAACTTAACCTTGGTAATTTAACGTGCGCCAGCTCCCTTTCTACACGACGGTCTAATTGGATTCGAACTCGCAACAATCCGGTTGCTAATCCTCTACTCTTCCAGCCGGGCTACCGTGGACCAGCTGCTGTTAGGACACACGACTTTTAGAAATGCAATTGACATATTACTTAATATGTGATCGAGGCGATCACCAGGAGGGTTGAAGTGTCTGCTTTTACAATTTCTTTCTCGTTTTCCTTCTTTTACTAAACAATTGAAGAGTGTCTATAGAATGGTGAACTCTGCATTTTTAATATTCTATTGTCCCATAACACAAACCTAGCCATATTTCAACCAAGTGACAAAACTTTCAATAAGTCGATTAGCATTTGAGTTTATTTGTTTATAAAAATTTGTTGGGATGAGTCAATATACAAATAACGAGAATTTATGTACTGCGTAAGTTAGTGAAGTATTTTCATATATAGAAAGAGGAGTATTGATAGAAGAGGGATGCGGCTAATTTAGGCACTTACCTCATTTAATGGCAATTGGCTATAAAATTTTCAAAAATACGATATTTAAATTTTTAGATTATCTGTTTTATGCTTTATGAAATGATAATTAAGTACCAATTCTTATAAGAAGCTTTAGAAGTATTAATAGCTGTAACACTAAACTGAAGTTTAACTTGTAAGCGCAGTGAGTAAATAAAACTATGTACTCAGCCACAACTGCTCCCCCCCCCCCGATGCCGGAAGCGATATCAACAGAGGTGTTGCGAGTTCAATACTCAATCCAACCGGGTAGGTACGCAGTTAGCTAACGTCGCACTGGAGCAATACGACGGGCTATTATTGACGACGGTTCGGTATTGGTATTTTCAATTAACGTCACACTGGAGCAACACAACGGGCTATTGGTGACGGTCCGGGATCAATCCCAGAGGGAAAGATCCGAGGACAGCACCACGTAATTTTGAACCACGGTCAGATGACGAGGCAACATCTGAGCTGGCACCCCACTCTCCAAACTTCCACACCACTCCAACGTGAGGACATTTGAGGCCACGACGGATTTAACGTGCACCAGCCCCCTTTGTACACGACGGTGTTTGGCTTGATTCGAACTCGCAACCCTTCGGTTGCTAGTCCGTTACTCTTCCAACCGGGCCACCGCGGCCCTCGACGACGGTTCGAAATCAATCCCGAAGGGAAAGATCGAGGACAACGTCTCTTAATTTTGAACCATGGTCAGATGACGAGAACAGCACCGGAGCTGGCACCCCACTCTCCAAACTTCCACACCACGCCAACGGACATTTGAGGCCACGACCGATTTAAAGTTTCACCAATCCCCGTGTACACACGTGTTTGGCTGGACCGAGTTTTGAACTCTCAACCCTATGGTTGCTAATCTGTTGCTCTTCCAACTGGGTTAGACCAGGTTGTGCACGTTAAATCTGTCTAGGGCTCAAATGTCCTCACGTTAGTCTAGACATTTGGAGAGCGGGGTGTCATCTCGGGTATTCACCTAGATATCTGCGTGGCTCATAATTATGAGGTGTTCTCTTCGGATCTTTCGCTCCGGTATGGATCAACGCCAATAGTCTGTCGTGTTGTTCCAGTGCGACGTTAATTCATCAACTACCTACTAGATAATAATATATAGTTCTGATTTCATGTAGATTTAATATCCAGAGCAGCTTGTATATTCTCATACCGCGAACACCATTGACCGTTTCAAGAGTTGTGCCTTTCACCAGAATCGTGGACATGCATGGAAATTTCATATTCAGTGACGAAGCCCGCTTCTGTCCATCGACCTTTTAAGAGGACACGGTACCCTTTGAACAATTTTTTTTGTTTTCATATGTGTAGCAAAATTTTTTAGTATACTATATTGAAATGCACATAAAATGAATATTTCAGGCGAAAGAATTTAATTTTACAAAAGCAATAATTCAGAAATTCAATTTTTTTGAAAAAAAATCAACATTTTAAAATCCCTACTACTTTTTTAAATATCCTGTTTAAAATTTTTTTTTACACTTTTCTATTCATTGCAGCATTTTACACAATTCTATACATGAGTTTCCATGTATTCTGATTATTCATTTTTCTAGAACTTTTTTCTAAAAAATACTGTGAAAAACTGTAAAAAACAAGATAATTTTAGTTTGTCAATTAAAAAAAATGTTCATCCAAATTCTTATCCCATGCACGGAATTGTCAAATATACTATTGTAAACAACTACAAAAAGTTTCAAACTTCTAAATTAAATTTAAAAAAAAGCCTTAGCAATTTGAGTACATCATAATCATCGAAAACAGAAAGCTCAGAAAAAGCCATTTAAAGTTTTAATTTTCGGTTATTTATCAGGTTGGCAACTAAGTTCCCGTCGTTATTTTTAATTTTAACATTCCGCATGTCATTAAATGTTTTTGGCATAATGTTTTAAATCATTCGAAAGAGGATGTTTTGTTCTACCGGAATGTATGTATTTTTTTGTTCGAGTTAATTTATGTTAATTTTCCGATCATTAAAATGGAATGTCAAGTTGAGAAAAATGAGCATTTTCGACACCTCCTTCTTTTTGCTTTTAATCAAGGTTCTAAGGCCGCAAAAGCTGCTCGCGACATTTGTGCTGTGTATGGAGAGGGTGCCATAGCTGAAAGAACCGCTCGAACTCAAAAATGGAAATTTTGACCTCAAAGACGCACCTCGTTCTGGCCGTCCAGTTCAGTTCGATGAAGAGCGATTAAACCAACTTTTGCACGAAAATTTGCGTCAAACGACAAGGGAACTGGCAGAGAAAATGGAATGCTCCCACACTGCTATAGAGAAGCATCTTCATTCGATGGGAAAGGTTCAGAAGTGTGGAGCATGGGTTCCGCATGCTTTAAGCGACAACAAAAATCAACGAGCCACAATCTCCGCTGGTTTGCTTGCTCGTCACCGCTCAACTCACGGACGCAAGCAACGATTTCTTTACCGAATCGTTACTGGCGACGAAAAATGGTGCCTGTACATTAATATGAAGCAGCGCAAGGAATGGCTTGGCCCCGGTAAACAAGCGACACCGCGCGTGAAATAAGACCTTCATCCGCGTAAAACGATGTTGTGCGTATGGTGGGACTGGGAAGGGATTATCCATTACGAATTGCTTGAACGGAACCAAAAAGTCAACGCGGAACTCTATGTTCAACAGATGGAACGACTCAAAACGGCGGGAACTTAGTTGCCAACCCAATACATCAAAGAGAAAAAAACTTAAATAACTCCTAAAATAATGTTGCTAGAGCTATGAAATTTTGCACACATATTCAGAAGGGTTGTATATTTAAAATAAAGCAATAATTTTTTTTCGATATTTTGGTCATTTTAAGGGTACCGTGTCCCCTTAATGAAATAGACAGAGCATGTGGTTAGAGTTGGTGTCGTAAGATCTCAGAAGGGTAAGTTGCGTGGACTTGCGAACGAACTTGCCGATTGGATGGAGAAGCCAGACGTTTTTTAATCACGATGGATAATCGCGTCAACCAATCCATAATTAGTCCTGCATTATGATTCATTCTTTTTCCCACAACCATGTAACACGTCTTCAAACCGAGCGATCAGAAGAAATAGCATTAAGATGCTAAGCTAAGTTCACGTACCCCTTCTCTTTCATTCAAAAGTAGATGCTTCTTCTTTGGGACGGAGGCTCATTATTCCATTTTGGTGGCGACCCTACCATTTTCAGTTTACTGTTGAGCAGAACACCGCTGTAACTCCTAGCAAAAGGATGCGGAGTCATTACTTACGACAGCCGATGCTCTCTAGTAGTGATACAAAGTAGCTTGACAACACAGTGATGCGAATCCTATAACCTGTAGTTTTGCATTTCATGAGATAATTATCAACACTAACGCCTGTTGCATTTCCCAGGAGCACCTCCGGAGTGTGGAAATCCATCCTAGGCCGGAGAGATCCCAGATCTGAATCCCATTGAGCATGTCTGATATTCTAGGCCTTCAATTGCACCATCCCGGGAATATAAAGGAACTGGAGTACATATGGATCAACAGTTGCAGAATGCTTGGTATCATTTTCAACAGAATAGTCCATGTCGCGTATATTGGTCTGTATCACCACCAGAGAGGGATTTGCAACTTATTATTTTATGATATTTCAGATATCTTTCTACAATCCTCTAGATATGATATTGTGATAATTTATCTAACGATTCAGGTACATCATCCGTAGCCCAATTGGAAGAGTAGCATATTAAAAACCGGAGGTTTGCGAGTTCGAAACTCGATTGAACCAAAGACCGTATTGTACGTGCGGACTGGAGCATGTTAAATCTGTCGTGGCCACAAATATCCTCACATTGGTGTGGTATGAAAGATTAGATAGTGGGGTGCCAGCTCATGTGGTGATCTCATCATCTGATGGTAGTTTAAAATTAAGAGACCGTCACCAATAGCCCGATGTCTTGCTCCCGGTGGTAAGTTAATTCAGCTATCTACCTCACATGTACATCTCACCTATGCGAAGTTCAATTCTGAACGAACACTGACTTCGGAGTGCTTCAATTTTTTTGTCACATGGTATATTTGTAATATAAAAGTACTTGTATTTGAAAGGAATATTCACGATATACATGTTTTTAAACAATTGGGTTTACGCTCTCTTCTCATTCCTTTGCTGTTTTCAATTAAGAAACTCAACTCATCTGAATCATTAATGTTGTAAGAAAGTTTAAAAAGTGATAATTACTCTAAATTCATTCATTTTCCAGTTCGGTTAATTTACTATGAATAGTAGGATATATAACAGATCCAAAAAATGGTAAAGGCATTGTAAGGAATTTTTCTCAATCGTGAAATTGATTTTTTCAATATTTGTCTTACGTATCCGTATTTATATTCAAATATCATGCAAATGATTTTTAACTGATGATTATTTTATAATCACACAAAAGAATATAAAGAATAAAAATTGAAACATTCTCGAAATTATGAACTGGATACAAAGGAAGCCGTCAAAAACATCTGTTATTCTCCATTACGAATTAAAAGAAAGCAAGCCGTTTTTCTGGTAGTTTTTAAGTTGGGAATTTTTATGACTGGGAAAAAAAACTTGCTTTCCATATCAAATTTGATTGCGAATTCAGTTTCTTAAAAAGTATATTTTTTGCATGAGTTTAAAAAATTTACTTACAACAAAGGATGCTCTTCATTTTTTACCGTTAAAACTTTCATTTATAATTTATCCCGCATATTTTTAGAAAATACTGCAATAATTTCCTTAACACAGTGATGATTTTATCCATTATATACACCTAAAGTACTCAGGTTACTATAGTATACTGATAATCAAAATTGTTTTTATTTCTATATATTTTTATCATTTGGAGAGTCCTTTATGATCCATTCCTTTCTTTACAATTAATAACACTCATAAAATGTCTTCGTATTAGACTAGTGAATATCCTGCTTCACTTGATATCTATATTGTAACATAGTGTGCCGAGTTATGAGATGTAAAAACGACTATACAACCAAAATACAAGTAAAGGATTGGATTGGGTGTTGATTTTATGGCACAAGGTTCAAATACGGACAAATTGTGCCAAGCGTAAGATGAAACAAATTAGGTAAATAAAAAATTAGGTAAATATAAAAGTTTTAAAAGGGAGTGTGGGAGGAAATCAAGCGCAAGAATTTTTGTCAGAATAAAAGTTCAAAACCCTGCTAAAAATTGTATTAAAAATTAATGTACCAAAGTGACGATTTAAAATATTTTGAGTGTCGATTAAGTTGATGTATAACAAAAAAGGCACATTTTGGAAATGAAAAAAAATTAGATGATATTTAAAAAATCAAGTGAATGGTAAAAAGGCGAAACGGTTTGAATGGGGATTTTCCCCGACCAAATCTTGTAAGCTAAAAATTATACATTTAAAAAACTTTTGACGATGATGATTAACAGCAGGACATGCAATTAAAAAAATACAAGTAAAATAACTCTTTATTCAACAGAAAAATGCACTATTTGTACAATTAATTCAGGGTTTCATGTTCCTATGTTATGGGTTCTGCAAAATTGGATAGGCTCAAACGGCCGATAACAGCGCGCCAAAAAATATATTTGCCCCATTCGAGTTCTTGTAATCATATATCTTCTTTTGTCAGTTCAACTGAACTGGGACACAGTTCATTAAGAGGTCGTTGAGCACCCCTTTAAAACTATCTGAACGGGAAGGGGATCTTTCCGATAGACTGTTCGATATTTACAAACGGTCAGTGGTTAAGATGTTGACCTCTGCTCCCCGAACCACCGTTTCTAAGGACGTTACAATATGCACCAAAATTGACCTCGATATGCTAAATCACTCACCATTTCTGAGAGAAATACTTTTTATCGCAAACTTAACATTTATGCCAAACGAGTCTGGGAAAAAGTACTTGAAGTATAGCAACTTCTATGAAGTAAATATTTCAATACGACCAATAAAAATTTAATTATATAATTGTAATAAAAATACAAGTAAAATGCAAGTAAGGAATCTTTTACGAAATAGGTGATGGTAAAAAAGATATCGAAATAAATGTGGGGTGTTGTGTGATGACTTTTCAACCCTCTGAGGGGTTTACAAGCATGCTGTATAACCTGTAGTCTTCCCTTATGGTGTATTTATGAAATTAACCCGTTTTGGCCTTCTTGCCAATATAATCTTTCCTCGGATTCTTTCAACCAATTAATGGGTTGTTTAGTCGTTTTTCTGTTTACTGAGAGAATCTTCTTAATCAGAAATCTTTGAACGTTCAAAGGGTTAACTACGTAAATTACAGATAGTTATGAATCGTTAAAAGTTTTGCATTCAAAGTATGTTTGGTTAGAAACGCATAAATAACAATCGTAAGTAGCGTTTTCTTTTCGTATATGCATATTTTATTTTCCCTGGCTCCATTATATGGTAGGGACGCGGAATCCCGGTTGCAAGAGTAGCGGATTAGCAGCCGGAGGGATGCTAGTTCAAAACTCGATCCAATGAAAGACCGTCGTGTACGTGCGGGCTGGTACACGTTAAATCTATACTGGCCCAAAATGTCCTGTGTGGAAGTTTGGGGTGGGATGCCAGCTCAGCCATTGACCTCGTCATCAGACTTTGGGTCGAAATGACAATGTGTCCTGGGATCTTTACCTTCGGGGTTGTTCCCGGACAGTCGTCAGTAGCCCGTTGAGTTGCTTCAGAGTGACGTTAATTCAAATATATATGTAAAAACTAACCTTATAAAGAGTGAAAAATATTTAAACGGAGACAGCGGAAATTTTATACTTATATCATTAAAACGTTTGTCCCGAAGTTCGCAAAGTATTCAGAAAGGTTTCGCAGAGCTTTTAGCACACGATCCATGAAAAAAAGCATAAAATCAATCTTCCCCCAATTTAAGGCCATAGTGGATGCTCAAAGTTTATTTTCAGACTTTTAAAAACGTTTTGGCAAATCGCAATAAAGTAATTGTTCGTGTCATTTGAAACTCCCATTCAAGAAGTTAGCAAAAAATATATAGTTGTTTTTCAGATATTAAATTTTTTATTTGAACAGCCACGTTATTAAAAAAATGTTTAATGCTCTAGGTGGTTTTATTGTTTCAAACAAATAGCAAATTGATACTTTTTCACTACAACCGATACAAATAAAATTCGTACTTCTTCATTATATTCCTTCAATAATTAAAGAGGAAAAAATAATAAAGAACGTCATTACGTCATTGACATTCTATCTCATCCTAGTTCGGAGTTTATATTTCTTTTTAGCAAAATAATAATTCTTTGCTTTTGAAATGTATACCAACATGCGTTCTTTGTGCCGTAGGCATATGCAAAACATTTTATACAAATCAGTGAAAAATAAATCTGGAGGAATATTTTGCGTGAATGTGGGCAGGTTAGGTAATTATCGTCACACGGGAGCAACACAAAGGGCTATCGGTGACGGTGCGGGATCAATCCCGAAGGGAAAGATCATATCACACCTTGTCATTTTGAACTACTATCAGATGACGAGTTCAACACCTGAGTTGGCACCCCACTCTCAAAATTTCCACCCCACCCCAACGTCAGAACGTTTGTGGTCACAACAGATTTAACGAGCACCAGCCCCTGCATACATGACGGTCTTTGGTTGGACCGAGGTTCGAACTCACAAACCTCCGTTTCCAACTACCGCGCACCTTTGCGTGAACGTTGTATTTGAGAAAATAGGTTCTGTGAAGTTTCACTGTGTCACTTGTTAGCATATAAAAATTCGGATACAGTGACCCGCCGATATATCGCACTTCTTGGAGGACAAGAAAGGATATAACAAGCGATAAAAACTTGCTTGTTAGCAATGAATAGGTTAAGTTACGTATCGATAAACTGTTTTAAGTGAGTTATGTAAAAGTACATGTTATATAATCACAAAATCAAAAGTAACACCATTTAAAATAACACTAAGTATGAAAGATATATTTTTGAATGGCTAATATTTTTTATATATTTAGACACAAATACTTCTTACCACTTCAGTTTAGAATAACTACTTGAGACAAGTGGGTCTTTGAACTCCAGTTTCTAAAGAAACAAATTGAGATTTTTCTGCTATTTGCAAACCAAGTATGGGCTATAGACGAATGCTTGGTATAGAAAAGGTTTTATTATACTTCGATTAGTAATCATTACAATCGTAGAAACATTATTTAACCCTCCAAGTGGTTTCAACGAGTTATCTCGTAAACCACCGATGTTGTTAATGACGATATATCTCACCCATTAATATTTGACTAATTTTGCTAATGACGAGATATCTCGTTATCAATAAGGTCGATTGAATTCCAATGATGAAGATATTGCTGTTATTTTATGGTGACGACATCCAGATCTGGTCAGTTTTTTCATGACGAGATATCTCGGGTATCTAAATTTGGTCAGCTTTTCTAATGACGAGATATCTCGTCTTAAAGATACTTGGACCTCATCAATACAACCACCAGGAGGATTAAACAATTTTTTTCACAACTTACCGCACAATAAAGTTGAATCACCGTTTCTGATATGGATATTGATGTCCTCTGCTATACTTTATTATTTTTAATTATCTTTTGTTACACCTGGAAAAAGAAAGCATGTAACAATTTTGCTACAAATAAATTGTTTTAAACTATTATTTTTTCGGAAGGTTGATATATTTTTTTAAAAAATTCAACTAAATTCAGTAACCTGCTTCAATGAAGTATTTTGTTTTATCTCTTATCTCTGCATTTGTATATATATTATTTCCTTCTATGTTGTTTACTATACATTTCTATTGTATATGTATTTTATTTGGATAATCCATTTTTTTCTCGGTAGTTGAGTATTTTCTGTAAAAATCCAACTAATTTCTGCGCCGCGGTAGCCCGGTTGGAAGAGTAAGGGATTGGCAACGGGAGGGTTGCGAGTTCGAATTCAACCAAAGACCGTCATATACACGGTGGCTGGTGCACGTTAAATCTGTCGTGGCCTCAAATGTCCTCACTCTCGTGTGGTTTGAAAGTTTGGAGTGTGGGGTGCCAGCTCAGGTGTTGTTCTCGTCACTTGACCTTGGTTCAAAATTACATGGTGTTGTCCTGGGATCTTTCCCTTCGGGTTTGATCCCGGATTGCCAATAGCCCGGTGTGCTGCTCCAGTGCGACATTAATTGAATACCTACTTACCTACTAACTAATTTCTGGCAAGTGAACAAATAAAAATAAATAAATTACAGTAATATTTTTTGCCATTAGGCAAAAGAATGAATTTCCGTATAAAAGCTTAAAACGGATTTTTTTCCATCGATTTTCCTCTCTTGAACGTCTACTGGCTCCATCGACCCCTCCTGGTGATTGTCTCGACGATGTATCTCGTCATTAGAAAAACTGACCAGATGCTGTTGGACGAGATATCTCGTCATTAGAAGAAAACACGATCCCGAACCTTAAAGAAAAATTGATCAGATCTTGATCTCACCATCGCCAAAATCTCGAAGACTACATCATTAGAAAAATTGCTAATCTACATCATTAGAAAAATTGGTTAAAACTCGATGGACGAGATATCTCGTCGAAACCACTTGGAGGATTGAATCGTTTCCTTCCTCACTCAGATGTGCGTAAGAAACGGTTTCACTCACCTTGAACAGCGATGATCAGAAGTGAAATCAAGAGCGCGATCATGCTGCATAAATATCCATTCACCGCTCGACTCGGTGGAAGTGTTCGAGACTGCGACCCGAATTCAAACTGCCCGTCGGAAGGCGCGTTCCCCCTTTGCCCGGGCACCAGCGCCCCCTATGGGTCGACGCGCGAAACAACGCTCTCGAGTGACCGGACTGGATTGACACTTGTTGAATAAAGGTAGAGACAGTCGGATTGGACAGATCAATCATTTAAATGGGGGAATTCTCTTCAACGGTCTAGGCTCCAATTATCCCAATAGTCTTACGATATCATTTCGAAACCAGTATATCCATTGCATTAATTCTCCTGGTTGTCTCGACGAGGTATCTCGTCAATCAACATTTGATAGGTTTTGATAATGAAGAGATATCTCGCCATAAATATATTGCCGATTTTTTTATGATGACGACATAAACATATGATCTGTTTTAGTTTAATATCAATGATATCTTGTCTATCAAGATCTGATCAGTCTTACGACGAGATATCTGGTCATAAAGATATTACCGATTGTTTGATGTTGACAGATCAAGATTTGGTCAGTTCTCTTCTAATGAATGCTTGCAAAAATGCGGTTTGTTTCTTAACAGCACAGTATTTATGCAGTTTTAACAATTGTTTATCAATACATTGTATAAACAGAGGCTGTTCGGACATTTTTGAACGATTTTGATCAGCTGTAAAAAATTGTATGCTAAGAAATAATTTTATTTTGCCAGCTGTTAAACAGTTAAAGTATAACTTATCGTCTGATAATTCAGAGTTTTGTTTACTTTCTAAATTGGGCTTTTAAATAAGCAATGGATGGAAGGTTATGTTTCCTCTCTTTCCGAAGAGAATTATGCTTATTCAATTATTCAAAAACGCTGTAAAAGTCATGATTTTTCGATATCTAAAGGAACGAGAAGTAATATTATTAATGAGAAAGAAAGAAAACGTAAAAATGGAAAAATACTTCCAAATACGTATCCAAAAAAGAAAAGAATTTCTGAGAATATTTGTAAGGTAAGATTTTTAATTTTAAAAGAGAATCCATGAAGTCAAAGGACTATTGCAAAGTCATTAAAATGTTGAGTTTCAACTGTGAATAAAATAATTAACAGTGATTTGAAACTTAAAAAGGCCAAAAAATACAATGTTCATCGTCTATCTCTAAAACATATTGCAGAACGCAGAACTCGATGCAGAATTCTGTATGAGAAGCATTTAGCTGGAGAAAGATGGAAAAATGTTGTGACAATAGACGAGGCGTGGTTGTATTTAAATGAGTGCAATAAAAAAAGGAACAATTTTTTATCATAAAAGAGGAGAGGAAATTTTAGAACGTGGTTCAAAGAATCTAAAGAAACTTTGTCCAAGGGATTTATGATTGTTGCCGGTTTTGCATATAATGGAAAATTAAAAGTAAAGAGACAGGGAAAATGTAAAAATCAACTCCACATACTATCAAGACCATATTTTATCCCCAATATTCAAAAAAGAAATACCGTATCTTTACCCACAGTGCCAACAATCAGTAGAACTGCATCAGGATAAAGCAAGCAGCCATACATCTAAATCCACTATTAAATTCTTGGGAAAAATGGAACAAGAAACTGGTATCAAGTCAATATCCTTTACTGATATTCCTGCTAAATCTCCAGACGTCTCACCCATGGACTTTTGTGCTCTTGGACTTTTAAAAAGAGCATTATCAAAATGTCGACCGAAAACCATTCAAGGACTTTGGAAAACTGTGGAACAGGAATGGGACAAAATAACTCTGTCGATACTACAAAAGTCATTATTATCATGGAAATTAAGGTGTAGATAGTTAATAGGCTATCAAATCGAACATTTAAAAAAAATTTCATGTAAAAAATTGATTTTTAGTCCATTAAAATCGTGCAAAAATGTCCGAACAGCCTCTGTACGTATCTTATTTACAATTGATACAGTTATACAGAATTTCTTTGCCACATTTTCCGCGAACCAATTACTACTGCACATGTTTAGTGTGTGAGTTGGTTGCGTAAAATTTATGTTATGTTTATTTTTTTTGTTTTATTAGCGTTAAGGTTATTTTACAATATTCTCATAAACTTTTAATTATTTATGCCATTAAAAGGTACATTAAATCGATTGGCGTACTCGTAGATTAAGTCATTGAATTTAGAAAAAAATGCGTTATTTTCTTGACAGCACAGTATTTATGCAGTTTTTAATAATAATTTTTCAAATCTAATTTCTATACATACTTTATTTACTATTGATTCAGTAGTAAGGAATTTCTTCGACCATTTTTCCGCGAACCATTTACTTTCTGAATAATGTGTTTTGTGAGTAAGTTTGTTGCACATAAATTATACCTTTTGATTTCACATTTTCTGCGTTTCAGATAAATTTCCTAACCTGATCTAAAACGTTTGTGCTTTTACCCATTGACTTTAACTCATGTCGAACTGATTGGTGTTTTGCTTGGAAAAACTAATAGAACTTACTTTCACGAAAAATATTTCTAGCAGGAAAAGGACCAGTCACTCATTATATATTTACCATTCCGTGCTCATCCAGAATGATATAAATCAAAATTATCATAGATATCTCTAGGATCTGCTGTGTGCTACTTTATGTAATGGTCTGATTTATTTTCACGTAATCGGTTTCTACATGGGAATCGAAATCAGACAATATAGCTCACCACCATCGATTTCGTTTTAGGATAGTTTGTGTAGTTATTGTTTCTGTGTTTGATAGGATCAAGAATCGCCCTGAAAACAACTTTGTAATTGAAATAATAATTTATATGATGCACAAAGACATGAAATTCGGTTGGTTTGAGGGTTTTACGGCGCAAGGGCCGTTTTTGTCCATGCTACGCCAGACACAAGACATACAACATCAAGTATTAGACACACAATGAAGGTTTTACTGACACATAAGAGAGAAATACACCCAGGGAGGAATGCACCTAACAGGAATAGAACCTGCGCCGCCTACAACTCGAAGGTTGCTAGAGCAGTGGACATTCCCACTGAGCCATGACGGCCCCACATGAAATTTGGTTTTACGAATTTTACTGCTATGCCATCTGATTCAGATCACCAGGTGATATGTTTTGCTAACCCTTTAAGCAACACGAGATTTCCAAATAGTGTAATATTGCTTTAACCCAACAACACACTTAATGACAAATACCCACATCTATTGAAAGAATCCATGGATTCTTTCAACCCTTAGTAAGATTCCGTCGATCCTGTCCTTAGAATAGAATCCTTTTGAATAATTCTATTGATTACTTCCTTTGACTAGAATCTTCGGAACGATTTTATTCGATCTTTTCTTAAAATAGAATTCTTTGGAAAGATTCGTTTGGTCCCTTTATTTGAATAGAATCCTTTGGAAATATTATATTGCTAATTTCTTTAGAAGAGAATCTTTTCGAAAAATCCCATTGATCCCTTTTTTATAATAGTATCCTTTGGAAATATTCTATTGATCCTTTCCTTAGATTAGACTCCTTTGGAAATATTCTATTGGTTCTCTCTTTAAAATAGAATCCTTTAGAAAGATCCCCCTTTTGTTAAAAAAAGTGATTAAAACTCATAAAGGACTGTATGCTACAAGGTAGGATTATGCGTGTAAACCCTTCAGAGGATTAATGTATACACCAGCGCATCTTTTCGTATACGAAAGGAAAAATTACTCATCTTACTATTGAGTAACGAAAAGACGAATTTACATTTATCATAGATATTGATACAACAAAGACGAAATAATTCAAAGGCACTTTTCCAACGCTATCTATACATTTAAGACATTTGCAGGCTTTTTCATAGTAGAGTAACATTGATTTATTTCCCCTCTTCTTTCTTTCAGTCCAATTCATTAGCTTCGTCGTCTCACCGAATACTCGACTCGTTACGCAACCAATCGAATGAATCTTTACGTACTCTGGGAAAACTGGCATCCGAAAATAATTGCCGATACGAAAAGATTTCAGAATAATTACTCCGAAGAAATAAAATAAGGAAGAAGGAAGGGAACTTCAGCGATCTTCTCCTATTATGCTTGCTTATTAGATGTGAATTCTTGTATCAGTCTGAAAAGGACCTTCTGATTATTTTATTTTTTTATTCGATTTGAGTTAATCTAGTTCCAGATAAGGGTTGTGCACGGTTCGGAATAATTCGAGACGTCCTACATTATCTGAATGGGTGTTGGAAAATGCAAGGTTTGTAGAACTGAAAAGATGAATCATAGGAATTTGTTGTGAATCTATGACTTGTTCACAAAAATGCTTTATGATATCACAGTTCTGATGTCAATCTCAAATGGTATGATGATGGAAAAAGATACCCCCATTCCTATGAACCCTTCTGGTGGTTATCTCCGTATTAGCGAAACTGACCAGATCTTGATGGACGAGATATCTCGTGAGAAAAAAATGATCAGATCTGTATCTCTTCATCATAAAAGAAATCGTCAATATCTTGATGACGAGACATCTCGTCATGAGCAAAACTAGTCAGATCTTGATGAACGAGATGTCTCATCGAATCCAATTGAAGGGTTAATCTTCCTGGTAGTTGTCTCAACGATGTATCTCGTCATGAGCAAAATTGGTCAGATCTTGATGGACGAGATATCTCATCGAGGCCAATTGTAAGGTTAATCTCGTCCTGGTAGTTGTCTCAACGATGTATCTCGTCGTGAGCAAAAATAGCCAGATTTTGATGGACGAGGTATCTCATCGAAGCCAATTGTAGGGTTAATAGTCCTGGTAGTTGTCTCAACGATGTATCTCGTCGTCAGCAAAAATAGCCAGATTTTGATGGACGAGGTATCTTATCGAATCCAATTGTAGGGTTAATCGTCCTGGTAGTTGTCTAAACGATGTATCTCGTCATGAGCAAAAATGGCCCGATCTGGATGGTCGAGACATCTCGTCCAAAGAAAAAAATGACGAGATCTTAATTTTGTCATCATAAAAATTCGGCAGTATCCCGATGACGAGATATCTAGTCATTAGCGAAATTGGTCAGATCCTTATTGATATATATATATATATATATATATATATATATATATATATATATATCACCCAATTTATAGTGCAGTGGTTTCTTTCTTTTGGGTAGGTAGGTATTATAATTAACGTCGCACTGAAGCAACACAACTGGCTATTGCTGACCATCCAGGATCAATCCCAACGGGAAAGATGCGAGACCCACGTAACTTTGAACCACGGTCAGATAACGAGGTCAAACCTGAGTTTCCACTCTCCAAACTTGCACACTACGCCAATGTGAGGACATTTGTAAGGTTTGTTCTTAAACTTGTTATTTTTAAGAAATAAATTGATTTAACGATTGAGTCACTTTGATAATTTGTTTCAGAACTAGAATCACCACAAAACCGATATTTTTAATACTTTTTAAAACATTACCCTTGTTAATAAATTGACTTAGTCGTCATTTATTGCTAAAGTTAAATTTCCAATATGACTGAAATATTCTTTTCTTAACTCCAAGTGGTTTCGACGAGATATCTTGTCCCTCGATATCAGACCAATTTTACTAATAACGAGATATCTCGTCATCAATATACTGCCGATTTCTGGTCAGTTTTTAATGAAGACTGTTAATGAAGATACCTCTACAAGACAACCACCAGGAGTGTTAAGAAACTTCCCCAATGAAATATAGTGTTATGAAATGTATGAGAAAATATTGATTCAATAGTAAGCTTTTAAGTAAATAATTATCGATTGGACTAAGGAGGTGCTGCTATGGCGAGTCTTTCCTGTTAATACTCGTTCCACGATAAAATGCATCATTCATATGTAGCCCTCACATGATGCTACTTTATCGCATGGAGAATTTTGTAAAATAGCCATACGGAGCTAATTATGATAAAACCCAATGGATCCCTGAGTGTAGTTTGAAACCGCTTCTCTGAGACTCGCTTTGAAGTTTCCTAATACATGATACGTAATGCTGTATCTCCTATTGTGTCTGATTGCCAATTACGGAAATGCGGGGAACGAAGGTAATACTTTGGATAATGATAATTTGTTTTGGCATAATAAAAATGATCGGTGCCTTGCTTTCGAATTCAATCTTTCAATTAGTTAAGTCATTAGTTAATTTCATGTGAGTACATAGTTATTTTACTGCAATCCTGAGTCGAAGAAATGTATTCCAAAGTTTTCCGGTTATCAAGATAAAGATGGTTTTGCAGGTTTAATTAAAATCATTTGTCAATTTAATAGTGGAAAAATTCCTCATTTAACACTATTTTACTTAAAAACTAATAAAGGGTTTTTGCGCTAAAAAATAAGTTTTATGAAATGTAGATTCATGTCTTGTAGTCACAACCTTTAGTTAGAAAAAAGATAAGTAAAAGCCAAATAATTTTTTTCCGGTCTTTCCCTGTCAATGCTGCTTTGCAACGCGGTGACTTAATATGCAGAGAAAACAGATCATTGGGAAGCTTGCTGTTAACCAAGTCAGGGCTTTTTGCAAGTTTTTCTGCATATTCGATAATTAATTGAAATAAAAAATTATTATTGAGCGCATTAATTAAACAACACAATTAATAATTACTATTAATACAACACAATTAATAATACATTGTATCTTTTATTTGAATAATTTAAATAAGTATACTTTTTTACCATCACTTTAAATATGCTTTGTTTAAAATTTCTTTAAATTTGTTTTGAATAAGACAGTTTCAGACCCGAGCCCTCATCTGAGATTCCTTTCCGAGTGGAGTTTATTACTCAATGAGGATTTAAACTCTGAGAGGTTCATATGCAAAATTCCACTTTACAACCTACAGTATTCCCCCTGCATGATTTCGAAATATTTTTAACTTTGCGACCAATAGAATCGTTCCAAACTCTTCTATACAAAGGAAAAGAACAATGTAATCGTTCATATCAATATAGTTTTTCCAAAGTTTCTGTTCAAAGAAAGGACATATTGAATCCTTCCATATGACTCTATTAGCAGAATTAACCGGCGTTTCCCTGGTTGAATTGATTAAATGTTGATTGAAAAGTGATTAGACTAATTACTTTCCTTTCATAGAAAAACGCAAATATCATTCAAGTTGTACGGAAAATAACTTTTTAACATCGTTTTGACTTTTTCATAGCTTCTAAAATTTACTTCGGTCGCAAATATGTATATATGATATATCCATCCATATAATCCATTTCCTATTCATCGCACTTCTGCTGTAAGACAAACTACAAAAGTTTTTTCTAAGGTGACTACTTTAGTAGTAGAATTAGAAATATCTTTGAACTACAATGTATGGCACCCATTTTAATTTAACGTAACCTATCCAATTTTTAAATTATTTTATTTCAACCGGTCATTTTAAAATGAGAAGTTACACACCTTACTAGTTACTTACACTTACTTACTAGTAGAAAGGTTTTGTTTTGTACATTTTATTTATTTTTATGAAACAGAATTCTGTTTACCATTACTTATTCAGCCAGACTTAAGAAAAGTTGGTCAAAATGTACACATACCGCCAAGAAATTACCCATGTTTAGTGATATTTTGCAGACAATAAAAATAATTCATTAAAATTTAACTCCTAAATAATATATCTGTAATATGTAAAATACTGAAACACATAAATACAAAGGAAACAAAATTCCCATCATTGAAAGAATGCCGAATTCTGAAAAACGAAAGATATGAGCAAGCGTGTCGAATTTTGACTTCTTGAGTATGTTCTGAAATAGATCATACAGAAGAGAGAGAAATTCCAAAAAGAAGTTTGAAAAATATTGATAGACAATAATGAATTATTTACAAAAAGAACACAAATTTACAAAACTTAGAAATAATCAAATATGACCGCAACATTTCGCTGTCTTAACTCAAATACACAAACCCAGAATTCCAAATCTAATTTATAAAACAAAACATTTATTCCGGCGTTGACAGACACCGAATTGCAAAATTACGTTTTTATGATGAATATGTTTTGTGTTTCATAACAAAATGTAAGTTGTGTTAAGTTAGGTATTTTAAGTATCCATTTTTCATCAATCAAATATTCATAAATTATTTATATTATGGAAAGAAATAAAAAATCAGTTGAAACATAATTAGAATTTTAAATTGTTTAAATATAATATTTTGGAAAAAATTGCTATTCGATCAATACTGGTTAAACAAACTAAGATGCTTACCGCATCGCATCTTTCCCTTTGGGATCGATCCCGGACCGACCATCACCAATAGCCCGTTCTGTTGCTCCAGTGTGACTTTAATTAAAATACCTACCTCAATCGTTTTATGCTCAATGTTATTCCTATGGCAATTTCGAATAGTTTTCTGCCCCTTCTGCACACTTAGGTTAAAGAGAATGGGAGTTAATATTCTGGCTACGATACCCGCACGGTTCCAAAATATAAGTGTACCAAATTTGGTGTCAAACTGTGTAGATATGTATAGGGAACAGACAGAAAGATAGACAGACGCCAATTCTGCTTTATGTATATGTTACCTGCAATGTATGAAAACCAGGCATTGAATAGAATGCCTAGGCATTATATAGAATGCCTAGCGTTCTTGGGAAAAGTGTTAAATATCCTAATTATTTTAATATTATACATACTTTTCCTAGGTATTTTATGTAATACCTAGTCATTGTATAGAATTACAAATGCTATTTATTCAAAGTATTAAAAGAGAGTCATGAAAAGGCTTTTATTGAAAAGACGTATATGAGAAAGAAAGAAATACAAAATAATGTATAGGACTTTCTTATTGTGGAAAACAAGAGAAAATAAAATATGAACCTACTTGTTGCAACAAGGAAGGAAAGAATTTTATTTTAAATTGCACTTAATTGTCTTTCTCACTAAAAATTAAAACTTGAAAAAGGTCATGAAAAGGCCTTCATTAAAAATACATGTTTCATACTTTAAAACATTAGAAACGTCATTAGCGGGAGTATTTTATACTTTGCCGGTTTGTTTCTTGGCATTGCATAGAATGCCTAGGAAATGTGTGAAATATTAATCGTTTCATAACTTTGCCCCAAAACGCCAGGCATTCTATATATTGCCTAGGCATTCTATATATTGCCTAGGCATTATATACAATGCCTGCTTTGCATACTTTGCCGGTAATATATATACTGTAGATTCTGAGGAAAAGACCAATACAATCTTTGCAAACTATTGTATTCTAAGGAAAGGACCAATGCTATTATTACTAATACATTGGTCCCTTCCTTACAATATCATTGGTCCTTTCCCAATTGTTTCATTTACAATTCATTAAGGGCAGTAACCATAACAACTATATTTACGTCAGATTAACAGGGCTGTGATACTGAAGCCTCAATACTTAATTCTTATGCTGTCCCTAACTAAAAAATATCGATAGAAAAAATTTGCGCTTCATCTAATGAAGACGAAAGGATGCTACTGGATAGTTTCTGATGAAAAATTCAATTATTAGTAATAATGGCACTAATACATTAGTTATAATGAAGGAAAGTTCTGAGTGAACATTTTTATCAAAATTTACCGAGAAAATGCCTTTCGTCCCAATTAAATTAAGCGAAAATTTTGCTAATTGACAAATTTTAATTTGGGGACCACACAAAAACTATTTATTAGTGATTAAGTATACGGACCCTACATATGAGATTAAAATTAATTGCTTATTACCCCTTTTCTTAGAAATGCGGCTATGGGGATGCTAAGTTCAAAGTAACCGAAAACATTGACAACGAGGTTGAAAATACAACTTTTAACAATAAACTTACATTTCGCTAAAAGAAATCATAGTGCAATTATAAGACAATATGGATTGAAAAATCTTAAAGTATGGTGCCATCTTATTTTGTTATATTTATAGTCAAACAAAACAAAAATAAATGACAAGAATAAGGCAAGCAATTCAAAAAGCAACCAATATAATTCAAGTATAACAATAACTTCTCTTAGCGTACTTTTAGTAGTCGAGTACATGGAAAGTGTTGCATGGCAAATGTGGAAAATGAATATCGAAATTTATTTTATATTTTATTCATTCATGTCTTAAATAAAGGGCCGCGGTAGACAGTTGGAAGAGTAGCTGATTAGCAACCGGAGGGCTGCGAGTTCGAAAGTAGGTCCAACCAAAGACCATCCTGTCCGTGGGGGGTTGATCACGTTAAATCTGTTTTGGCCTCAAATGTCTTATTTTGGCGTGGTGTAGAAGTTTGAAAAACAGGGTGCCAGCTCAGATGTGACCTGTGACCTCGTCATATGACCATTGTTCAAAATTGCAATGTGTTGTCCTCGGATCTTTCCCTGTGGGATTGATCCCGGACGCTCAACAACAACAAATGTTCTGTTTCTCCAGTGCAACGTTAACTTACGTATCTATCCGAAATAAATAAAGAAATTTGTACTTCAAATCTTGTCCTTTGAATTGAAAAAGCTGAACAGAAATAGTTAACCAATAAGGAATTTAACTGTGATGGTAGTTTTATATTTTACAAAACTAATAATTTAACATTTACACTTTTCAAGTCCACCCAAAAATGGATACTCTGGGTAATTGATACAAGATTTTACAGTGATTATATACGTTTCTAGTCGAAACATGCTTTCAAATAAAGTGTTCAAGGCATGTAGATGTTAAATTTACCATATGTCAGTTAGAAAAACGTAATTTCATATATGGGCTGAAGAAACTCCTATTAAAAATGGGTCCGGAATATGATTAGTTAAATAAAAGAAATCCTATCTTTCCAAAGTAAATATTTTTTAGATATAACTTTACAATTTGAGCATGCAAATTTAGCAAGTGGAAAGTCAAACTGATAATTTTTTCGATTCATTTTATTTACGGTCTCTAAATAATTTATTTCACCAAAAGCTCAACAAAATAGCATACAAAATGGTTTAAGTTACAGAATGTTGTTTCACAATGCTGTCGAACCTTTCATTTAGAAATATAAAATTACTTTTACTTAAATGATTGGCGTTCGATATAATTTTCTTCTATTTTAAAGCTCCTTCGAAAATCGAGCATGTTCTATTTTTATACGAACACAACCCTTGGTAAAATAAATGATGCATCTAAGATTTATGCTAGATCATGATGTAGAAACTTACTTTTTTGTCATTCAAAGTACGTTCCTACGACAAGTAGAAAAAAGATAATAATCTTAACATCTCGTTCTTATCACCCTTATAATGGTATGTGATTTCCCGTAGAATTCATCTTTCCATCTCATTAAACACGTGACTTGTTTGGTCCAATATCGTATTAGGAACATGGCACCATATTGTCCGAACTACCGCTTTCAACATCTAAGAAATTGAAAAGATTTAGAGAAAGATATTTTACTTCAAAATATTTCGACCATGAAGTGAATCTGTTAATTACTGTTTCGCAGGTTTCAAGCACTTAAAAACTTAAGACAATTTTTTACATAATTCGCCAGAAGAACCGGAAAGCAGATTTGAAGAAATCAACGCATTCAGTTACCGCCATTTGTAGAGTTGAGGAGTTTTCTTTCTGACCCACATTCTTTTAGGCGGTAATTCCAGCAGGGAAACAATTCAAGTAAAAATCTCCCATAATCCCTTTCGCCTAGCTTTATCTCCAAAGAATTCTTTTTATTTAGTCTTGCAGCTCCCGTAATGTACACAATGGCTTAGGCAAATATGTTAATATCTTTAAACTGCTCTTTTTTATGGGAAGTTTTCTTTTCGGCGCCTTTTATTTTTGAAATGCCGCAAAAGTCATCAATCAAAAAGTGCCGCTTTCAGATCCGTCCTTTGTGTTCGGGTATGGAAAGATATGGATGCCTCGAGGAATATATGCGGATAGGATGATCAATTAAAGGCGTTCCGCATTTAATTTCATAAAAATTGTTGAAATCAGAAACATTTTACCTTTCATGTTAATAATTCAGTTATTTCTTAAAGCAGGATAAAGAAAATTTTGTTACAAGCCTCAGAGGTGTATGTATTATAGGTATACAAATTAAAGTTTCTTGAGGAAATATATCATAGAAGCCGTCTAGGTTTCATCTTTTGAAAAGAATAAAAATCCAAACTGCATTGTTCTTCCTATTTCAAAAAGCTTTGTTAAATTAGGTTACTGAGAATATTTTTAAGTTTAAGTTAATTAAATTTCGTGAATACATTTTCTGTGTGGAGTGAAATCAAACTGAACCTATCGACGTAAGTTCTTTGTAACAATTTTGCTACAATTTATGTTACAGAGGATATTATGCATTACCACAGAAATTTAAATGAAGTTGCGAATACATTTCTTGATAGTTGGTTGGCTGTTTTTAGGTTTTATCGCGCAAGTTTTAACATACTTGGAAAAACACAAGACAACGTCAAGTAAAAAATGTCGTGAAAGGGTAGGTAGGTATTTAATTAACGTCGCACTGGAACAACACAACGGGCTATTGGCGACGGTCAGGGATCAAACCCGAAAGATAAAAATCCGAGGACAACACTACGTAATTTTGAACCACGGTCAGATGACGAGGTCACACCTGAGCTGGAACCCCACTCTCCAAACTTCCACACGACAGATTTAACGTGCACCGGTCCCACTTGTACACGAAAGTCTTTGGTTGGATTTCAACTTACTGTTGCTAATCCGTTACTCTGCCAACTAGGCTACCACGGAAATGGGAAAAATAACATTTCCTCGTAGACACGAAGTGTAATCAAACTGGACTTTTCGACGTTAGTTGTTTCACGAAGACGTATGTTACAAAAAGGATTATACATCGTTTTTTTTACAGTACGTGTAAATGCAGTTTATATTGAGTTGGCGTTAGTTGTGTCTTTAATGTTTCAAAGTATAAATATCACACAACAGTGGATCAGTAGTCGCTGTGGTGTTTATAGTAATGAATTGGCGGACGAATTAGCTAAGGCCGGTTCTGAATTGCCCAAACAATACCTTCCTATTGAACATCGTACAGTAAAAAGGATTATAAATACAAAAATCGAGCCTCTCAACTTTTACTTACAGAAAGATAAGGGCCTCGGTAGCCTGTTGGAAGAGTAATCGATTAGCAATCGGAGGATTGTTAGTTCGAATCCAAACAAAGATCGTCGTTTATCAAGGGGACTGGTGCGCGTTAAATTTGTCGTGGCCTCAAATGTCCTCACGTTGGCGTGGAAGTTTGGAGAGTGGGAAGCCAGCTCAGGTGTTGCTTAGTAATTTGACCATGATCAAAATGACTTGGTGTTGTCCGCGGATCTTTGTCTTCGGGTTTGATCCCAGATCGTCCCCAATAGCCCGTTGTGTTGTTCCAGTGTGACATTCATTAAAATTCCTCTACCTACCTACTTACAAAAATCTATGTAAAGACAAAGACTAACTTCTTGCTTAGGTCTCAGTTGCCACAGGATCTACCAGGACCCAAGGCTCCAGTGTGACGTTCATTAAAATTCCTCTGCCTACCTACTTACAAAACCTATCTAAAGACAAAGACTAACTTCTTGCGTAGGTATCAGTTGCCACAGGATCTACCAGGACCCAAGGCTCCAGTGTGACGTTCATTAAAATTCCTCTGCCTACCTACTTACAAAACCTATCTAAAGACAAAGACTAACTTCTTGCGTAGGTCTCAGTTGCCACAGGATCTACCAGGACCCAAGGCTCCAGTGTGACGTTCATTAAAATTCCTCTGCCTACCTACTTACAAAACCTATCTAAAGACAAAGACTAACTTCTTGCTTAGGTCTCAGGATCCACCAGGACCCAAGGAGTCACTTGTTTTGGTCTTCTCACTGGTAGATAGTTTAATTTACGTCGTACAGAACAAAACAGAAAGAGCTATTTTCGACGGCCCGAAATCAATCCCAAAGGTAAAAATCCGAGAACGACACCACGTCATTTTGAACCACGCTCAGGATGTAGGTAGTTGTATTAATGTCGCACTGGAACGGCACAGTGGGCTATTGGCGACAGGCCGGGATCAGTTCCGAAGAGAAATTTTCGAGGACAATAACTCATCATTTTGAACGCGGTAAGAGACGAGGTCAAACACCTCATTCTCCAAACTCACACCACTCCAACATGAGGACATTGGAGGCCAAGATAGATTTAACGTGTACCAGCCCCCGTGTATTCTGCAAAGAACTATAAACTTTATTTCAACAAAAATATGTAGACAGCTTACAGCAATATCATTTATTAACAGACTAAATGCTTTGCAAGCACTAGTTCCTAGTTAAGCATGGAATAAAATTTTTGAAAATTAATTCCTTATACATAATTTTGAGACACTCATATATTTCTTACCAATTCAGTTTTTAGATAACTCCTTGAGACATGTGACCTTCGAACTCTCGATTCTAACGAAACACATTGAGACAGAATGGGACATCTCTGGTCTCATTGAGACTTCCCATACTTATACTCTTTTTGTATAGAAAAGTGACGTGTATTCCTAGATATTTGGTATTAGCTTATACGAAGCAAAGTTTGTCTAAGCACTAGACAGTTTTTGATTAATAAAGAATAATGAAAGAAGAGATACGACAAAGATGACTGAGAGGCGAGTATATGCTACCATTTTAACCTCGGTGATTAGGAGTATCTTTTTAAGCAAAATCGTCTCTAAACCTCCGATTTTTACAATTTTGGCAACTTTTTTTTTAAAAAGTTGACAAGACTGACTTTTTTCTCCAAAGGTCAACGAAAGTGTCGTTCCTTTTTTGTTAACCAACAGGGGACATATTTTTTTGGGGGGTGTAGGTATGGTATTTTTAAATAACGTCGTACTGGAGCAACACCCCGAAGGGAAAGAATCGAGGACAACACCACGGAATTTTGAAACATGGTCAGATGACGAGGTCACACCTGAGCTGTCGCCCTACTCTCCAAACTTCCACACCGCAGCAAAGTGAGGACATTTGAGGCCACGACAGATTTAACGTGGACCAGCCCCCTTTGTACACGATTTTGGGGAATTTTTCTTTAATTGGAATTTTTTCAAGGAACGCCGATTTCTAAGATTTGGTAGCAACCACGAAATAAAAACATTGGAATCTGGTTGCTATATGGTCATGAAAACCCTATTTAGAAAATATTTAGTTTTTAATTTTGAAATTTATTTTTTTCGCGAGATATTCAACGTCTGTTTCATACTTTATTCGCGCATATGCTTTATTCGATTCATGTTTTTTGTATCTGAACATCTAAAGGTAAGGTTCAAGAGGAGACATTTTTGTTACTATTTTTAACAATTCATGCTACTAATTCAACTATTTCATGAGTGCTTTGAGGCAGCCTTATAAAAGATAAGACCGTTTTCATGACTGGTAAACCCGGAAAAGTTTCATTTCTCTCAGTTTTTTAGAACAGCAATAAAACAGTCTGATGCAGAAATTAAATGGCTTGCAGAATAAAAATTCATTGAAATTCTATACTGATGATCCAGTTCATCGTGGTATTAATTCTAGTTTTTTTTTATTTATTTCATTCATGTGTAACTTTAACTTTAATGGACTTTAAATGGACTTTGAAAAGGAATTATATGGGTCTAAAAATATGAAGTAAAACAAATCAGATCATGCGTCGAAAAAGTATAAAGATCAACAATTTTATTATTTACTAATAGAGTGTTAATGACGTATGAACCGTTAAATATTACAAATAGTAAACTGAAATTATATATCACATCCTTAATTCTGAATTCAGCATGAAATTTCTGACTTCCTAGCTACAACACACACAATGGAAATCCCTTCAGAACAGAATCCCTTCAATTTTCCTCTTAAACAATAAAGTTATTTTTAGTATAATAATGACAAATCCATTGTTACCTGAACATCGAAATTTGTATTTCATTGTTACCCAAATACTGTTGAATATATAAGCAGTAGTTTTTAAAAGATTTCGCCATTCATGTTATGTTTGTCAAACTGCTAACTAGCGCCTTTTAAAACTTTGATCAAGTGAGATTAATATACGTTTGAATAAAGCGATTTTTGTTGTAGAGGAATCTTCCACTGCAACGTTTTAACAAAAAGTACTCTTCAGTGCTATTTAGGTCATTTTCACCGACGTTTTACTTGCAAACAGTACTATTCAGTGCTAATTGCGTCATTCTTATCGATGTTTTAAACAAACAGTACTTTTCAGGGCTATTTATTTATAGACATTTCATTTACCTTTCAAGATGTTGGATTGGTTCGGGAAACAAATGTAAGTGTGTGATCTATTCCTTATATCTTTCTTAAATTACTTCATTAATATTTGTATGCATTTTGGTGTCTATTAACATTGCATTTTCCCATAAACTAATGGTTTTAATTACATATTATGTGTCTCCTTTTTGAAAAATTAATAAATATGAAACTGCTATTCCAGAAAGAAGTTTCGAGAAAAGCAAAGCAAAAAGAAACAGGCTAAAATTGAGGCCAAAAAGCAGAAAGAGCAACTCTATGTTGAACGTGACTATCTTGAAGAGTGGAATGCTGAACATCCCGAAGAATTCATGGACTTGCGTCTGCGAACCATCGAAGACGAGATGGCAGAAAGGGCTCTACTTGCTGCACAAGCTGTTGACGCGCCAGCTGCAGAACTGCCATAGATCTCAATGGAGAAGACGATGAATTCGACTTATTTGTGAAGAATAGAATCATATGTGAAGTAACATCTTCAAGTGTCCACAACACTGGATCGAATAATCTTGAAAATATGGTCTGCTGAAACAAAACTTCTGATAACACCGATGGTAACGGAGCATCAACCTAATTTCAGATCTGTTGGATGAGACTACAGTAGATTCAGATTATTAAAAGCCCTGCTTAAATAAAAATGTTAATAATTGCTCAGAGTGCTGTCCTGATTACTCGAAGTGCTTTTCCCGTTACGTAACTCGAGTCGTTGAAGAGAAAGATAAAATTATAAGTAGAAAGGACTGAGGATTTTTCAATTTCGGCCGAAATTGTGTCATCGTTGCGAACATCTCAGATATGTGATACATCATTATTTTCTATATTTCTTGGGATTAGAAATCAAAATAGAGAAAGAATTATACAAGCCATGGAAAGAAATTGATTCCTTTGAAAAGGTCTATATTAAACATACTAGCTTCAGCACTCCAAATCTTTATGAATAAGTATTAACAAACTTACAGTAACCTTACGTATTCTGCATACAGAACTTTTTCAAGAAAATCCGAAAAGCTGAATTGAAAAATAGAGTTACTAACTGGTGGAGCACTTCATCCTTTTTTACCTTTGTTATTTGAAAAATAATTAAAATCAGTCCATGATATTTACAATTAAAGGAAGCAAATATAATTTTAACCCTTCTCCGTCATGTATATATTTCTTTTATTATAATATATTTATGACATATTTGAGATTTATCACAGCTGTCCAAATTTTGTGTCTGATTCAACAAACTCCGTCCTTATTCCGTGTAGCAGGAATATTACAATACTTTCTATCCTTCAATTCAAATAAAGTATTAAATGCTCCAGAAGCAATTAGATATTATTCGTGCTCGTGTGTTTGCAAATAGAACTTTTATTTCAAGAGTTCACTCACTATTTGTCGTAACCCTCCAAGTTTCGACGAGATATCACGTCCGTCAAGATCTGATCAATTTTGCTAATGACGAGATATCTCGTCATTAGCATCAATATATAGCCAATATTTTCCTAATGATGAGATCAAGATCTGGTGAGTTTTTTGCTATTAAGAGATATCTCGTCGAATCAACCACCAGGGGGGTTATTTCCCCGCTTTTAGCATATATTACGATTTTGTCATGTATTTTAGTTATGGATAAACCATAAAGCTGAGACAGTTAAATCGCCAGAAAGATGAAATACTAGAAAATGACTATAATTTAATTAAGTATTTTATAGTTTTAACCCGCGAAGACGCGCGCCGGGCCTATCAGGCCCGAGCGTTACAAAAACTTGGCACAGAAAATCAGCCCCTCAATGGAATAAATCCAGTTTCACAGTAGCTGCATTCAAGGTCATGTACGTCACAACCACAGGAATTTCAAGAATTTTCCCCCACTTGTTTTCTCAGAAAAACGGTGTTCGGGCCTTTGAGGCCCGGCGCGCGCGCTGGCGTTTTCGTTAAGATCGCGAAGGAGAACAGACGGATTGAAAATGTCTCGCTATTTGAGCTATGATGATGAAATGAAGAGATTACGGACGCTATTAGCTGAAGTGTCAACTGATGAAGAATCCATTAATGAAGAAGATGAAGAAATTATTGATGAAAAGGAGTTTAGTGATCATCAGTCAAATTCGGAAGAAGATATTGATTCAAGCAATGAATCAGATATTTTTGAATCTATGCATCACTATCTTGGTAAAGATAAATTAACAAAATGGAGTAAAAAAGAACCAAGAAAAAATGTGAGAACTCTGGCTCACAACATCATGACAAAATTGCCCGGAAATGTTGGAGAAGCGAAAGCTGTATCCTCGCCTGTAAATTCTTGGCAATTGCTTATGAACGAAACAATACTATCAACTATTGCGGAGTGTACGAATATTTATATTCAATCGATTGCTGGTAATTTTGAACGGGAAAGAGATGCTCGCCCCACAAGTACCTCAGAAGTAAAGGCATTCATCGGACTTCTTTATTTTGGAGGACTCTACAAAGCTTCTCATGTAAATGTTCGTGATCTTTGGGCTACTGCTGGTACTGGGTTTGACATTTTTCACAGAACTATGTCATGTAAACGTTTTTTTATTTCTAATGAGGTGTTTGAGATTTGATGATGTTAGAAACCGTTCTTCTAGAAGAGAATTGGATAAACTTGCTCCCATCAGAAATATTTTCGAAAGATTTCTTGCAAATTGCAAAAAACTGTATAGTCTTGGCGAATATGTAACAGTTGATGAAAAGTTAGAGCCATTTCGAGGAAGATGCTCGTTTCGTCAGTATATCCCTAGTAAACCTACAAAATATGGACTCAAAATTTTTGCTCTAGTGGATGCAAGAACATTTTATATTTGGAACCTTGAAATTTATGCAGGAGCTCAACCTACAGGTCCGTACAGGACAGAAAATAGTCCCGATAAAATTGTCAAGAGATTAGTGAAACACATCTTCAATTCAGGGCGAAACCTTACGGTTGACAACTGGTATACCAGTTACAGTTTGGCAAAGGATCTCTTAGAGAAGAAAATTACACTTGTTGGAACAGTTAGAAAAAATAAAAAAGAGCTACCAAAAGAATTTATTTGTGGAAAGAATCGAGAAGTGCATTCATCATTATTTGGATTTCAAAAAAACATGACTTTGGTTTCCTATGTGCCAAAGAAAAACAAATGCGTCGTCCTGTTATCTACAATGCATAATGATAGTGCCATTGATAAATCGACAGAAGAAGCCAAGAAACCAGAGATTATAACATTTTATAATCTAACAAAGGGTGCTGTAGATGTAATGGATGAAATGTCATCTACATATTCTACTGCTAGAATAAGCAAAAGATGGCCCATGGTTGTATTTTTCAGTATATTAAATATTGCAACAATAAATGCCCGAGTACTGCTGTTGTCAACTAAAACACCGGCGATTCAATACAGAAAACGAAGTTTGTTTATCAAAGAACTTTCGTTAGAACTTTTGAAGGACCACCTACAAGAAAGAAGTTTGCAACCAATGCTTCCACGTGAAATGCGAGAAAAACTAAACTGTAACCAGAGTGAATATTGTGAAGCACCCCCGACAAAAAAACAAAAGAATTCTTCAAGAAAAAGGTGCCATGTATGTCCCAGTTCAAAGGACAGGAAATCATAAATTTGTTGTGCTAAGTGTGGAAAAAATGTATGTGGAGAACATAGCAATGTTCTCTGCAATAAATGTCAGTGAAATGTAAGTTTTATTTTCAATTTATTAATGTAACAATAATTTAATTTTTCATAAATGAATACTATTTCTAATTCGGTTTCTTAAATTTCGTTTTTCAGTATCAATGTGACATAATTATAAATTTAAAATGCATTTTAAAATGTAGAATTTTAAAAGCTATATTTATCTGAAAAATACTTTTTTTATTTTTCATATTGTGTTTTGATTAACTAAATTAATTTTAACGGTAAAATAAATTTTGTTTATGTTTTTTTTTAAAGAAAATATTGCTTCGGGCCTACGAAGCCCGGCGCGCGTCTTCATGTAACAACAAGTAGCGCGCGTCTCCGCGGGTTAAGGATTTAGATTGGATTAAGAATACATTTGAAAATGATCTTCCAACAAAACTTTAAGGGAGTGAAGGCTGTATGTAGATTAAGGGGGTCTGGGACTCAAAATATGAAAAAAAGTCCAATTTTTTTTATTATCTTAAAAAATAATATAGATATTTCTGAATAAAATAACACCTACATTTTGTTTCTACCATCAGTAGAACCGGAAATATTGGGCTTTTTATAACATGACAGCTGCAAATCAAACGAGCCTCACTCATCAGATAATGTAAACAAACTGTTTTGGAGTCTACTTTCTACTGTTTCAGCTCTATTTTTTTATAACTCATAAAATACGCTACGAACACTTTTGAAGCGATCTGTATTGATCATCGTAATATTCTTACTGTTTTTATTGTTGAATTTGCACGTTTTCGGATTTTCTGTACTATCAATATACCTTCAATAACGCTTTCCATAAAGGACTGTAAGCGGTTCAGGAAAACGACGATGAATCCACAAATACTTTTAAAAGGTATAGGAAAAAGGTCCAACTTGCTAAAATTAAATTAAATGAAGTAGTAAAACTAAGAAGTAATACACAATACTATCCAGGAGGATTTTAAACAAACATAAAGTATGCAAAAGTGCTTTTTAATAACTTGAATATTTTCATAATTTTAAACCCTCTTTTTCTCCTTTTCTGTTAAATGGGATTACGATAGTGAAAAATGGATATAACTTAAAAACTACTTGTCATAAATGAATGAAATTTTCGACAGTTACTTTTCAAATATATTTCTTTAATTTGTCTTCAGCAATTGTGTATATATATATATATATATATATATATATATATATTATTTTTTCTATAATTTTTCGAACTTTGTATACTATGTGTTTTATGTAGTTTTTGAACAAAATATTTTTTAAAATTTTTTAAAACTGTTTTAACCAAAAATCACGAAGACAGTTTAAAGTATGAACTTTTCTGAGTGAATTAGTGCAAAATTGAAGTGATTTGTTGTAAAATATTTTAAGATATATCAATTTTGCCCAACGTCACAATTTTTAATTTTAATAAAAAAATTTGAAATTTTTAAAATATAAAATAGTTATTATAATTGCAAAATACAATATATACCTACAAAAAAAATTTCAGAATATAAACTTTAAAATTGAAGATTTTAGAATTTTGAGTCCCGATCCCCCTTAAGGGGCGTGGAAGTAAAACTTTTGAGAACTGACTGGAAGGGATCAAATTTCTCCCCAAATTTATCTTTCAAACATAAAAACCATTAAGAAATTTAGCATACATGACGTCCAGAGTACTCTTATCCACGCTTCTCAAAACATCTCCGACAGTTCTGGCATCAGTGTTGATCGAAGAACGACTGTTTACCGAGACCATGATGGTCACCCGACTTCAGGTGTCTGTCTAGTTCACACGCTCTGCCTGGTCATCACATCGCAGAGACCATAATATTGACACTCAGACATAAACACATTTTCCATTTCAATCGTTTGTAGCAAGTTGCTATAACCTGTGGTTCTTAACCTGGGGTGTGTGCACCCCTGGGGGTGAGAGAGGTTTCGAAATTTTCGATGGGAACTATCGTCTGTGAGAAACTACTGAACGGCTACGTCGACTTTTGGGATTCCACGCCTACCCTCTCTACCTTTCCCTCAGCCACTGAGGTATTATTTTTCAATAAATAAATTATCTTGCAATAGATGTAATTTCCTAAATAAAGAAATTTAAATACATTTTTCAAGGGGGTGCGAGAACTTATTAGATTGAAGGGGTGCCGATCACTAAAAAAGTTAAGGACTACTGCTATACACGGTGTTTCAAAACTTCCCGTACAAAACTTTAAAGGAAGGTAGGAACATAAATTTAAACCATATTAACACAAGGATGTCGCATAGGTACATTTTTGGTTAGTTGTTTTGGGGGTTTTATGGAGCAAGGGCAGGTACATTTTTGGAGCTGGATGGATTGGCTGTAATTTCCTAAATAAAGAAATTGAAATACATTTTTCAAGGGGGTGCGAGAAATTTTTAGATTGAAGGGGTGCCGATCTCTAAAAAGGTTAAGGACTACTGTTATACGTGTTTCAAAACTTCCCGTACAAACTTTAAAGGAAGGTAGGAACATAAATTTAAACCATATTAACACAAGGATGTCGCATAGGTACATTTTTGGTTAGTTGTTTTGGGGGTTTTATGGAGCAAGGGCAGGTACATTTTTGGAGCTGGATGGATTGGCTGTAATTTCCTAAATAAAGAAATTGAAATACATTTTTCAAGGGGGTGCGAGAACTTTTTAGATTGAAGGGGTGCCGATCTCTAAAATGGTTAAGGACTACTGTTATACGTGTTTCAAAACTTCCCGTACAAACTTTAAAGGAAGGTAGGAACATAAATTTAAACCATATTAACACAAGGATGTCTGCATAGGTACATTTTTGGTTGGTTGTTTTGGGGGTTTTATGGAGTAAGGGCAGGTACATTTTTGGAGCTCGATGGATTGGCTGGGGTGGTGTGCTGGTTTAGGTTTCATGGAGCAAGGTGAGATATCGGAGCCAAACTCAAAATAAAATTCGACCCTGTAAAATTTATAAAATAGTTAAATTAATAGCCCCTGCCCAGCAATAAAGTAGGTTTAAAATAATTAGGTTCGCTATCGACATATTTAGAACATCAAAAAGAAAATAACATTTAAACTCTGAATCGCGCGAATTAAACAGGAAAATATAAGATTATCGTCGACATCAACGTAAAAATGACTGATAGTTAAAAAGTTTCAATGAAGTGACGAAGTTTAAAAGACATGAAAGATAAAAAACATTAGATGGAATTTAAAAATTTTATGCTCGGTAAAAATTTAAAAAAGATTTGGGTGGGAATTTTGAATTTTCCTCTACCAAATCTTGCTAGTTTAAAAGCGATTCAATAATAAAGTAATGGCGTAGACAATTGCAATCAGGATAATCACTTCAAATATGGCGAACAACAAAAGGAACCACACACACGTTACTGACGGGGACACTCTCTTTTTATAAAAGGATGCCTGTGATTGACATCAACAATCCCTTCCAGACTCATCCAGACTCACCTCCCCTCGGCTCACCGTGAGGTGTGGAGCCCATATAGAGGGGAGGGAAGGAAATCCCTTGAATAAGCTAACTTTTTAAATGTCTTTTTAGCATGGTTAGGTTTCAAATTAAATTAAGCTATGATCCCAGATGGTGGAAGTACAAGTCTTCATGTTATGCCAAATTTAGAAAATAATTGATTTAATTCAGCAGCAGTTGTCTTTGTTGGGAAATTTTTCACCATAATCAGTTTTTCTTCGTTCTGCATCAGCTTGACTGTAGGCATCAAGGTGTACTCCATTTGCATAAGGAATTTTCTGTTTTCCATCACCATTTCAGTCTCTGCAAGACCCATTATCACACCAACATTTTCTTTGGAGTCCTAATAAAAAAACGTGAATTTAGGTCTAATATTTGACATGTAAAGCCTGGAATTCGAAAGAGGGGAATACAGTGTGAATCACGATAGCCTCTGAGATTTGGCAAGCCAGATTATAATAATGGCAAGACATGCAAAATCCCTGCATGATGCTTACAAAAGAAAAATCTGTCCCATTCCACTTCAATGGAGTCTCATTCCACTTCAATGGAGTGTCTTTCCACTTCAATGGAGTCTCATTCCACTTCAATGGAGTCTCTTTCCACTTCAATGGAGTCTCATTCCACTTCAATGGAGTCTCATTCCACTTCAATGGAGTGTCTCACCCCACTTTCAAAGATCAGTTGTGGCTTTTCCATCCCAGTCTATTTGAATCCCAGTCCACTTCAATGGAGTCTCATTCCACTTCAATGGAGTGTCTCACCCCACTTTCAAAGATCAGTTGTGTCTTTTCCATCCCAGTCTATTTGAATCCCAGTCCACTTCAATGGAGTCTCATTCCACTTCAATGGAGTGTCTCACCCCACTTTCAAAGATCAGTTGTATCTTTTCCATCCCAGTCTATTTGAATGAGAAGTTACCTCAATGTGTATTAATTCGTGGATTTTACAGGAAGATGTGGTTATAAAATATCATGTATAGCGGGGTAAAAGTAACACTACTCTACTCGCATAGCTCAGAGGGTTAAAATACTAACTTCCTCTTCAATATTGGTTAAATATGTCAATATTTTAAAGGTAGGTAGTAAATTAGTTAATTAACGTCGTCTCGGAGCAACACAGTGGGCTATTCGGGATCAATCCAGAGTACAATGCCCCGTAATTTTGAACCACGGTCAGATGACGAGAACACCTGAGCTGGCACCCCACTCTCCAAATTTCCACACCACGTCAACGGGAGGACATTTGTGGCCACGGCAGATTTAACGAGAACCAGCCCCCGTGTACACCACGGTCTTTGGCTGGACAGAGTTTCGAACTCGCAACACTTCGGTTGCTCTCCCAACTGGGCTACTGTGGCTTGTCAATATCTTAAACGAAATTCGTTTAAAAGTGAGAAGCTTCAAGAATACTATTAAGGTAGCTTACTTCATGTATGTCCCATATTGAGATAGATTTTATAAAAATAAAATTTTTAACCTGGAAATATTGAGCAAAATTTCTTCATAACGGCTGAGAAAGGTACGCGAGATAGCCCGGTTGGCAGAATAACGGATTAGCAACCGGAGGGTGGCGATTTCAAATCCAACCAAAGGGGCTGGTGCACGATAAATATGCCTAGGCTTGAAATGTCCTCACGTTAGCGTGGTATGGAAATTTGGAGAGTGGAGTTCCAGCTCAGGTTTGACCTCGTTATCGGACGTGGTTTAAAATTACGGGGTGTTGTTCTCGGATCTTTCCGATTCGATCCTGAACCGTGGCCAATATCCCGTTGTGTTGCTCCAGTGCTACGTTAATTAAATACCTACCTAGGGGCCATCGTGGCTCAATGAGTATGCCCAATTCACTAGCAACCTGGGAGTTGTAGGAGTAGAGGTTCGTTTCCCATCAGGTGCGATTCCTCCCTTTTTGCATTTCTCTCTTCTGTGTAAGTCGCCAATAGCCAACTGTATTGCGCCATGGTGACGTTAATTAACTATCTACCGACCTCTTCTGTGTCAGTACAACTTTCATTATGTGTATATTATTTGATATTGTATATCTTGTGTCTTAGGCAGTATGGCCAAATATGGCCCTTGCGGCAAACATTTGTTGGGTAGGTAGTTGAATTAACGTTGAAGTGAAGCAACACGATAGATATTTTTGACGGTTCGGTATTCCAAATTGACAATGCCGAAAGGAAAGACAATAAATCGTAATTTCGAATAACGGACAGATGATGATATCAGAAAAATAATTCCGTGACATTGATAAAAGTGAGTTATTTTTTAAAAATTAAAAAAAAATTCCAGGAAATTTACTTTTGATAAATATTTTTGAAGCACCACACTTTAGGTGGTCGGGAGGCTACTTTCTGTCTCTGCCACTGATCTCATTCCAAACTGAGAATTGCTAGTATACTTCCCGTCTGTCTCCAAACTCTCAAACGCGATTTCACAAATCTATTAACACCCACACCTCCCCACCCAATAAGAATCAAACACTCGATCTCAAGACAAAGAAATCGCTTGCCTCGAGAGAAAACACAATATCCATTCATCCCCAGAATCAACCTCACAAATAATCTCTCGAAACTTTCAACAATCTTAGTAAATCAATAATAACGAACCCATTCTCCTAAAACTCCGAGCACTAAGTAAACCGAAGAACTGCCCTAAGCTGCGAATAGTTCCGATTCGACCCATATGTAAACTCAGCATGAGAGGTAGATTAATTCCACTCACATACACCGTAAGAGCACATTAAGTGATTAAATGATTCATTGCCCCTAGAAACTGAAGGTTCATTCTTAACTGGATTCGGCCTCTGCTGGAATCCTGTTCCTCCTTGAACGTTAAATTAGGACTGAAAGCTTCGGTCCTGTAGTGAAAAAGGAGGGAGAGCTTTAAAACTTCAAACGGGGGATCCACTTATTCGCATTAATACTACAAAGGATGTTTTAGGCGAAGGGGATCATAAAAATCGAAAGCATGCTCTGCATTTACGAGGGTACGTTTACTTGCTCGAATTTATAACGGGCTCGTATTGATTCGGTGGGACATTAAAAAATAAATATCTGCGGTTCGTGCTTAGGATAGTGATACAAGAATGTTTTAGCACTCTTGGTGATTGTCTCGTCATTAGCAAAATTGACCAGATCTTGATGGAGGATATCTCGACATTAGAAAAATCTAGTCAGATCCTGATCAGGAAATCGGCAATATCTAGACTGACATATCTCGCCGTTAGTAAAATTTGTCGGATCTTGATGGACGAGATATTTCGGCGAGACCACTTGGAGGGTTAACTTTTTAAGCGTCCAGAGTTTTTCGAATAGTGTTCTATTACTTTTACCCTACTTAAACATCTAATAACTAAATGATCAGACTCATACTGAGGGCCGCGATAGCCCGTTTGGAAAAGTAACGGATTACCAAGCGGAGGGTTGCGAGTTCGAATCAAACCACAGACAGCTCTGTACAAAGTGGGCTGGTGAACGTTAAATCTGCCATTGCTTCAAATGTCCTCACCTTGACGTGGGATGCCAGCTCAGGTGTGACCTCGTCATCTGACCGTGGTTCAAAATTACGTGGTGTTTACCTTGGATCTTTCCCTTTGGTATTGATCCCGGACCGTCACCAATAGCCCGCTGTGTTGCTTCAGTGTGACGTTAATTAAAATACCTACCTACCCCAATAACTGATGATAGTGGCATCGCAATACCACCCTAAGTTTAAAAAAATGGATTTCTAGTTTTATGCGTAGAAAGACTGTAAAGAAGAAGGGGGGGTATTTCAAGTAACGTCGCACTGGAGCACAACACAACGGGCTATTGGCGACGGTCTGGAATCAATACCGAAGGGAAAGATGAGGACAACACCACGTAATTTTCAACCACGGTCAGATGACGAGGTCACACCTGAGCTGGCACCCCACTCTCCAAACTTCCACACCACGCCAACGTGAGGACATTTGAGGCCACGACAGATTTAAGGTGCACCAGCCCCCTTTGTACACGACGGTGTTTGGCTGGATTCGAACTCGCAACCCTTCGGTTGCTAGTTCGTTACTCTTCCAACCGGGCCACCGCGGCCGTAAAGAGGAAGGGTAAGTATTTAATTAAGTGGCACTGAGCAGCACAATGGGCTATTGATTGTAACTGAATGCTGCAAAACTGCTATCTACTAGAGTCTGCAGTTGTAGGTAGGTATTTTAATTAACGTTGGCACTGGGGCAACACAAAGGGCTATTGGCAACGATCCAGGATCCAGGACAATTCCCAAGGGAAAAATCGAGGATAATACCACGTAATTTTGAAGCAAGGTCAGGTGATGAGGCAACACCTGAGCTGGCATCTCACTCTCCAAACTTCCACACCAAGCCAACGTGAGGACATTTGAGGCCACGACAGATGTAACGTGCACCAGACCCCTTTGTACACGACGGTCTTTGGTTGGATTCGAACTCGCAACCCTCCGGCTGCTAATCAGTTATTTTTTCAATCGGGCTTCCGCGGCTTCAGTCTGCAGTTGTGATAAAATGTGAAATATAATATGTGAATAACGAATCTATTTGCTGATGGTCTATCAACAAACCTCTCTGTACTACAAGAAAAAATTTTGAAAGATCTTCATTTAACCGTTTATTAAAATTAAATTTTTCACAAGTACAATTGAGTTTCGGTATATGCAATGACTGACTAGCCTTAAATCGCATGAAAAGTAGAGAATTGCCAAAATGTGCTCCCCACAACTTACTTAGGTGAAACTGTATTCTTCCATCCGAAGTATTCGAAGGGGTCGTCGTGGCTCAGTGGGTATGCCCACTGTGCTAGCAACCTTCGAGTTGTAGGCGGCGCAGGTTCGATTCCTGCCATGTGCATTCCTCCCTGGATGTATTTCTCTCTTCTCTGTCAGTAAAGCTTTCACTGTATGTGTCAGTTACTTGATATTGTATGTCTTGTATCAATTATTTGATATTGTTTGTGTCTGGCACGGCATGGCCAAATATGGACCTTGCACCATGCAAACCGAAGTATTTGAAATTAAGTTAAGAAATACACTACTAAGAATGCACACTGTAACGTAGTAGACTGAGTGGTGTGCCAATGAACACAATGATATACCCCAAATTACATATAAACTTACGTTTATTTTACAATAACGATCTGTACAATATTTTACAATAGGGATTTTTATCCCAATGTCGTGGGCGCTGCAAAACAGGCAAAAATGGATCTCCTCAACGGCCGTGGCCCCAAAACCGAGTACCATGAAACAAACCCTCTGCTCATCTCGAGCTCTCCAACATTTCTCTTTGTCACCAAATTTTTCAGGGAAAAACAGTTAAATCACCTGCACCTCTAAAAACCATCTGGACGGTTGTCAAAGACCATTTAGACGGCCGCGACAGATGTTTCGGGAATTTTCGGCCGGAGGTCAGTGGTTTTTACCTTTGATACTGAGCTATTAGGGACGTTACAACACTTGGAAGTTGAGAATAGATTTAATATGACGTTACCTGACACTAAACCAAAATATTGCTAAAACACAGATTCATTGTCAGATCAAGATACATTTTTATCGCATTATTATAATTTTGCATGTAAATCCTTTTTTTTAAATTTTGATACAGTTCTATTAATAAATAAGTCTTATATCTGTTATTCTTATTATTTCCAGTTTTCTGTCTCCTAACTTCATCTGACCGTGGTTCGAAATTACGTGGTGTTGTCCTCTGATCTTTCCCTTTGGGATTGATCACCAATAGCCCGTTGTGTTGCTCCAGTGTGACGTTAATTAAAATACCTACCATATTTACCAAACTTTTAATTGTCGTCACTAATCTTTTATGTGTCGTTTTATAATCTATTTAACACAGATCTAAGTATTTTACTCCAAATATTAAGGAGAAAAATTAGGATCTCGTTATAGTCTTATGCAGGGCTAACGTATTCCCTATTTAAAATTATATTATCGAGCGATACGAGGGAACTTTTAAGTTTCTATGATTTTTTTGGAATGAAATGTTTGGGAACCACTGCTCCTTTGTAAAATTATTGATTAAAATATAATATAGGGGAGACCGCAGTACCTTAAGACAGTTGTACCTACGGACATTTTGTTTTAAAATTTGAAAACAGGTGCGAATTTAGGGTGGCGGTTCCTAGCGGATACAAACTAATGATAGGCAGTTGCTCACAAGAAGCCGGCTCGTGGAAGACTCAATGTAAATGATATTTTTACTCTTTTGAAGGTCAGTGTAAAAAAGTGCATTTCATCTTTATTTTTTTTTCTTTCCCTCTATTTTTTTATGATTATTTGTCATAGTCTTAGTTTATTATTGAGGTTTTGATGATTTATTTTTGATTTAAAAGTCATCGAAATCTTAACCTATCTGTTGCTATCTCCCTTTAGGAAACAAAATGGCTTACGTTGTACCTTCGAACACTCTAAGGTGATGTACCTTCGGACACAATCGTTTGTCCACAGGTACATCGGCCATTTCTTAATGGATTTTTATTATTAATTCGTCATTATGTTTGGTTTTTCTTTAAATTTCCCTACAAAATAGTGTTTTATTTTTGGTTTTTCTTTAAATTTCCAGGCAAAATACTGTTTTATTTTTGATTGTCTGTAAAAACCATATAATAACATAATTGTAAAGTTATAAAGAAGTTATAGGTCCTACATGAGATTTTAAATTGACTTTTTTAGATACGAAATTGTCCGCATGTAAATCAGGGTGTGTCCATAAGGTATATCAGGTTGTTGTACCTAAGGACAAAAATTACATCTCCAAGTTTTGAATTTTCAAAAATTCTATATTAAGAATTTTAGATCTAAAATAATATGTCTTTATTCACAAAGGTTTAGAGCATAACCTGAGCGTTTTACTAGGTGAAAATATGATTCCCAGCGGCTGAGAAAAATTAAAATGTGAGTTTTGTCCGTAGGTACAGCAGTCTCCCCTACAAATATATAAATCAAGACAGGTTTAAACCTCCACCCACATGCTCCGTATTTTTCATTAGAATGCCGATGCGTAACATACAGTGAGTCAAACAGGAAACCAGACAACTGAGTTAAGTTGACGAAACACTTATAAACTCAGAACAAAGGATATTCGAAACATTTTTGCAATAAATCCAAGATAATTTAATGTACTTTTTAATGAGAGCATTTACAAAGTATGAGACAAGAAAAAGTACATATTCTTATCTCAAAATGTAAATAATTGAAGTTCAGAGCATTTTTAAGTGCAGGGGCAAACAAATTTCACTTTTAGTAAATGAAATACATCTCTATATATTTGGGGATGCTGTATGTTAACAATCCGTGGTTTATCTTCGAGTTTGAAACCTATTCCAAACTGTCACCAGTTCTGGAGAGACAGTTTGGTTTTCCTACGTCCTTCTTCACTCCACTTGGAGTAATAGGGCAGTTTTGTCTCAACGAGTTACCTCGTCCTTAGCAAAATTGACCAGATCTTAGACGAGATATCTTGTCGAAACACTTGGAGAGTTGGACTTGGGAGAACGCATATAAAAAATCTTGTTTGGCGTCTAATCCCAAAAGTACGAATCGTCTCTTTCCACGCTTACCCCTCTTACTACTTTGAAGAGATATCTCGTCCATCAAGAACTGGCCAATTTTGCTTATTACAAGATACCACTTTATCAAGAAAGCTGATTGAGTTCACAATGATGAAGATATTACCGTTTTATTGATGACGACGAGATAAAGATAAGGTTAGTTTCTAATGAGAGATATCTCGTCTATCAAGATTTGTTCAGTTTTGCTAATGACGAGATACTTCTTAAAGACAACCACCAGAAAAGTTAAATCTCCACGTGGCTGTGACGAGCTATGTAATCCATCAAGATTTGGTCAATTTTGCTCATGAAGATATCTCGTCCTTCAAGATTTGGTCAATTTTGCTTCTGGCGAGATATATCTTCGAGACAAGACTCAAGAGATAAATGAAGATCTAAGTATGAAACACACATTTTCCCTTCCCCAGAAGTGGTGACAATTTGGTGCAGGTTTTTGTTTGATAATCTGGCTAATGCAGGGCAGTTTTCGATGCGAAAATAAACCACCAGGAGGGATAAAAATCCAAACAAAAACGCGTTTTATTGTGTGTGCATGTAATTGACGTTCTCTGTCTTGTGTTTGGAGCAGCTTGACCAAATATGGCCCTTACGCCATAAAACCCAACCAAGCGAACAATTACTCAACTCCACATATGCATGGAAATGAGCGGACCTGAAATTGGACGCCGTCCTAACGACTCAATAACTGCGTCGAGGACATTTCACCTAACACTCCATTCCCACCTAATGTTAATTCCCATTCGCTCTTCCTTCATCCAGGCGTTCGGATCTGACTGGTGACGAGTTAGGGCTGACAGACATTGACATGCAAAACAGCCGGATGGAGTCATTTCGAGGAGTCCCCCGTTTATGCCTCACGACTCGCTTCTTTTGTGAGCGTGCCGGGGTTATGCAAATGGGTCCGCCATTTGCGAGCCCGCGGAAGCAGAAGGGGATTTGGAAGTGGCGCAGAAATGACCGTTTATTACCTTCAAGGCTCTCCTTCCCTAATCCCACTGTCTTTTGGATGCTCTGGGGAAATATGTACAGAGGGAATTTTTGAGCATATTTTCCCCCATGCATCTTGATGTAATTCTTTGTTGCCTTCAGATATTTCCATGGTGAAACGCTAAGGATTCCAAGATATTAAACCAAAGACCGTCGTGGGGGATGGTGCACGTTAACATTGGTTTTTATGTACGAGATTTTCCCCACTGGGGACAAAAACATGTTTCAAACTGTCGCCAGTTTTGGTCAAGGATCAATTTGTTTGATCTCATTGGGTTTTAGTTCCTACTTGGGATTAAAAACCCAAGTAGAGACGGGCCCAAGCAGTTACCAAGTACTAATAGGGAAGTTTTGTTTAGGTGATGTACTGGTCATAAGCAAAACTGGTTAGCTGTCGATAGACAAGACAAGTTCCTACTTGGGATTAAAAACCCAAGTAGAGACGGGCCCAAGCAGTTATCAAGTACTAATAGGGAAGTTTTGTTTAGATGATGTACTGGGGTCATAAGCAAAACTGGTTAGCTGTCGATAGACAAGATATCTCGTCATTAATAAAATCGATATTATATTATGAGCTATCGTGTCCAAACCACAAGGAGGGTGAAATTTGTTGTGGCCTCAAATGTCCTGACGTTGCCTTGGTGTGGAAGTTTGGAAAATGGGGTGCTAGCACAGATGTTGTCTCATCATCTGACCATCGTTCAAAGAGATGTGGCGTTATCCTTGGATCTTTCCCTTCGACATAGATCCCGGAGAGTCGCCAATAACACGTTGTGTTGCTCCAGTACGACGTTAATCAATTACCTTAACCCGTACATTCGTTGTCTTCAGATATTTCCATGGGAAAACTCCAAGAATTCCAAGATATTAAACCAAATTCCGTATTGTACGTATGGGTTGGCTAGGTTTTCATGACTTAAGGGCCATATTTGCCCATGCTGCGCGAGACACAAGACATACACTCATGTCCAAAAGTTAAGCATAATTCGTAAAATGCGAAAAAATCGGAGTAAATATGGATACAATAGTTCAAAATCACTAGCGGAGAATCGTGGAACGAAGGTAAAACCTCATGCATATGCAAAACAGTTCAGTCGACGTCGACATGCGCAAAGAACCGGCACACGTCGGAACGAGTATAAAACGGCCTCGAGCGACATGGCCAGTTTAGACAGAAATTTCACAATTGCTGTGGTACCGAGAGTTGTTAACAAACAATAAGGACTAAAGATGTCACAAAGATGCCAACTGGACATGTTTGTGAAGGGACAAATTATTGGAATGCTGGAATCCGGTGGATCCCAAACCGAAGCATCTTGAATTCTGAATATGCCTCAGTGTGTAATCTGCAGACTGTGGCAAAGGTTTCAAACCACTGGATATATTACTCGACGATCAGTACCAGGTCGGCCAAGGGTAACAACCTCTCGGCAAGAACGATATCTGGCGATAACTGCGCGACGTCAGAGGAACCGTTCTGGGTTCAGCCCTGAGAGCCACCACAGAAGTCATAGTTTTGAGACAAACTGTTTAGAGGATACTTAGGCTCGTTAGTCTCTATACCAGACGACCTGCAGTTTGCATCACCCTGACGTCTGCACAGAAACGCGTGCGTTTACAGTGGAGTTTGAAACATCGGCAATGGAGTCGACAACAGTGGGGCAATGTCATGTTCAGTGACGAGAGTCCAGATTTAGTCTGAAAACTGATTCCAGTGATGGTAATTGCTACAAAGTATTTTGGAGAAGATCTTGGAGCAGGTAAATTAACATTTTGGAGCAGCCAGACTGTCTTTTGGAGCAGCACATCAAAGGAGCAGTGGAAGATATTTTAATAATGAAACTAATGAAATTCAGGTTTTTAAACTTTAAACATATGACTGTATGAATGATAAACAATAAACATAACTGTAAACTATTACAAAATTCATTTTAAATACATACTAAAATTGATGAAATATGTATAATGAATAAGAAAAACATACATAAAAACTTATCAAGTGTTTTCCATTTCCATAAAGTCATATGCAAGGTAAGAAATAACTTTGACATTAACATGACTAATAAACATTTTATTAAACAAAAAATATTATTTTCTTTTCTTATGTTTGTTACATTCCAACTGCGCCTTTCTGTTTTCTTCTAAGACTATCGGTTTAGACATTCTATCTTTACCTTCTTTAAAAAGAATCTGTCCGCTTTCAACAGCACTCATCTGTCTGCAATACCTTGTGAAATCTTGCTTTCATCATGATTTAATAGTTTTTGAGAAAATTCCTTTTGCAATTCAATTTATTTCGACTTTAATTTTAAATCTTCCTCATTATGGCAAATATTTTCTACTTTTCTCTTTTTTTGTTCTGATGCTAACAGAAATCTGTCATGCTACCGCCTCCAGGAATTTCGAATTGATTTAATCAAAACCGTAGTAACTTAAAAGTTCTTTATGATTTCTGTATTAGTAAAATGTGACTTAATTTGCCTTACACCATTTATACTCTATAGTCAGATTACTCCTATTTTCCAACATATGATTCTTCTCACTGAAGCCTCTTCCTACATCAGTTTCCATGCGATAGCTTAAGAGACTTGACAAAAATAGGCAAAATCTCAAACTTAAACTTGCCAGATGATTCTCTTATATTAAATATATTTATTCCTCCAATAATGGTCTATACGACTACATGTTGAAACTTCTGGAAAATGAAAGATATCAATAGTTTCACATTGATATTTGATCCATAATGATCTATACGACTACATGTTGAAACTTCTGGAAAATGAAAGATATCAATAGTTTCACATTGATATTTGATCCATTCATATGATAGTTGGTGGTTTATGTTCGGGTAGAGAAACTGCCTCTGATAGAAAAACCAAATCCACTTTCACCAATTCTGGTCAAGGGTCAATTTGATTGACCTCTTGGCTTTCATTCTACTTAGAGTAATAGGACAGTTTTGTCTGACAAGGATCTCATCATTAGCAAAACTTGTCAGATGTCAATAAACAAGATATCTCGTCATTAACAAAGTCGATCTTATCATGGATGATATATCTCGGCGAAACCATTTGGAGCGTTAAATCTGTCTTGGCGTCAAATTTTCTCACGTTGGCGTAGTGTGGGAGTTTGGAGAGTGGTGTGCCATCTCAAGTGTTGACCTCGTCATATGACCATGGTCCAAAATTATAAGATGTAGTCCTCGGGTATTTCTCTAAATAAATGATTCCGGGCCATCGCCAATATACTGTTGTGTTGCCCCAGAGCGACGAAACCTACCAAAGATATTAAACAGATTCTCGAGTGGATAATAATTCATTTGTTTATAAAAAGATGTAAATAATGAGCTACGAGAACATTTTGTAAGGGAAAAACAGGAGATCATCTATCCAATAACATAAGTTTAATAAATCAATTAAAAACATGAAATGTATACGGATAGTAACAAATGAAAAAAAAATTCAGGGAAAATGACGATTCGATGCTTTATGTCTCTAAGCCTACGATCGGAACTGATGTTCTTTTTAATTTGAAAGTTCCACAAATAATGAATTTATATATATTGCTCCACATCCAACTCAGCGCCGATACCTCACCTGCTATAGATTAAAGTTTTGACAGTTCATTCGTTACAACGATATGTTTATTACTAGCGATGTAATCTACATCATTAATACTTTATAAAAAGTATGTATACTTATAAGTACTAATTCTGTTATTTAAATTTAGTTAAAGTAAGTCCTGAGAAAAGCTTCTCATATCATTTCCTTTGGAAATATTACATTGGTCCTTTCCTTATAATAGAATCCTTTGAAAAAATCTCTTAGTCAAGAATATAAAAAAGGGTTAGAAGTCATTCAGGTAAGACTGCAGGTTGCAAGGTATCATTATGCATGTGTACCCTTCAAAGGGGGTTAATTTCTCTTATATGACGATGCAATGATGTTTCCTGTCCAAAATAGACCGCTATCAGAGACAAGCCGATAGTATTAGGTCATCCCAAAAGTAATGTGGCTTTTAGAGTAAGTTTTAAAACAACACACATATACATATATATATATATATATATATATATAAATTCAACTTTAATGTAAAATATATTTTCCATTATTTTTAAAACTTATTCTTATTTTAATGTTCTATACCCTGGGAGATAGATCTTGCATTTTCATCCAAAGAATGAATCAAGCTCTTCGGACATCATTCCAAATTGTAAAGTTTGCCATTAACCCTTTCGGGCCTAATGGGCATATACGTCCCAGAGGTTAGATTGAGTAAATAAATCCCACTTTTGAATGGGTTTTTACGTTTTCAGTGTTCTTAAGGAATTAGGGAATAAAAATATGACTAAAGAAACCTGGCAATACTTTCAGATTGCAAATGGCGGACTTATGGTTTTGAGCACGCCCATTCATTCTGATGAATTAGTGACCGTGGTTCGGAAACAAAAAGATGGTACAAAATTAGACGTTAGTTGCCCAGAAGCCATTCCCACTACAATATGTACATGAATGGGGTTGACAGCTGTGATGAAATGGCTACTTTTTATGGTCATGGCAGAAAATCAGACAAGTGGTGGAAAAAGATTTTTGGAACTTAGTTATGATTTCTGTTGTGAATGCATGGATTACGAAGTGTGATGTGGAACATACAACAGAACCACTATTATCATTCATGGTCCCCTTAGCTGAGCAACTAATAAATGTTGGAAGGGAGAAAGCAAACCCAAAAAGAACGCGAAAGTACGGTCGCACGTCAAAAAGAGTAAAAACTACTAAACTACTAAATTAAACTACTTTTCAGAGTTAAATTTTAATCATGCAAAAGTCGGGGCGAAAGGGTTAAGGTGGATTTGGAAACTGTTCGAAATGGATATTTTAACACTGTGTGTGTGAATCATCAAAAAATCTTTAGCACATTCTTTGCAATACCTTGCCATTTCATCGTACACAAAATACCAATGCGTTCAAAGATTATTATGATAACGGTTTATGTTTGAAGCATATTCTAAAACCAATTTCATTTCATAAATTTGTTGCTACTGTACGACGGCTAAACGAAGCACATTAAATAATAAATATAAAAGTTTAATTATGCTATAACCATAAACAGAATGAGTAGTAAACCAACACAAACTGAACTTCGTATAAAAAAATACCTCTGCACCTGCGAAATCACAGTATAAATACTACAGAATTAATAGTCATTTACTTAGCGGCACTTCAATTCCACGCAAATACTGACGATATCTTTCCGATTCAAGTGCTCTCCGCGTATACATTATCAAACGTTAGGAGTAAACATTTAATTCTATGAAGAGGAAAGATTTCAATCATCAATGAAGCTTGAATACGCCGAATCACCAAACACTTACCTCACAGTAAACAAACACAAGCTAAATATAGTACAAAATAAATCTCTGGTGCACCTACGAAATCAGCATCCCTGTAAATACAGTGGAATTTTAAATACAATAGAATTTGATAGTAGTTTGTCTCGCATTTAATATTGAATATGTTTTCGTCTAAAATACTTGGTGTGACTATTTTCAACGCTAGGCGTTTGTTTGGATTAATTAATGAGCGCTTGCACATACGAAATCAACATAGAGTTTACATATAATAGAAGAATGGTCTTTATATTACAGAGTAATATCATGTAAACATTGACGACCTATTCGTCTCAAGTACTTCCCGTGTACATACAATAGCGTTATGCGAGTTTCCATGAATAGGAGCGATCTTAATTATCAATGAGACACTGAATACACCACCCAACCAAACACTTACAGCACATTACATATTTAAAACAGGCATCTTTATCGCACACTGCGTTTTCCCTTTTCCCCCTCTCCGCGAGGGAAAAATCCCTGAAAAGGGGATTGTTTCGATTGAAAATCCCCCAAGGATTCATTCTTTGTGCGGAGTCCCAGAGATTGCGGGAGATGCGTAATCTTTATAAATCGCACACAAAACCACCTTCAGAAAGCGGGTAAACAAAACGCTATTTATTTTTCGCGTTCCGAAAGCCCAGTCGTATATTATTTGCGTTGGCGAATAAAAGCAAATGCCAGCCATTGTGTTTCAGAAATGGAAATTTAAGCTCGAATCACCAATTGCGGTTAATGCCGTCGCGTAAGAGCGGGAGAGCCGCGTGGTCGTTGCTTTATCGCCGGGGCTTAGGAACGTCGGTCTTTGCTGCTGTTTGTGAAGTAAAATGGTTGTTGCTCTTGATTAAGGTTATCAATAAGAATGAGATTTTCGCTGTTATTGTTGTTGAAATCCCTGTCTTTTAGAGTCGATTCTTTGGCATTTGATGGGGGATATAATGCATTTGTAAAATATTAGGTTGAGACTTTTCAGTTTTTTGATAACTCTTTCGAGTAGGATGTTGAGGTATATTTTCTAACGGGATGCTTTGATAAATGCTTCGCTTTATATATATATATATATATATATATATATATATATATATATATATATATATATATATATATATATACATATATACACTGCTGGCCACCGTAAATGCAACACCTTGAAGGAAGCATGCAAATAATATGAAATTTACAACATGCATTAGCGGAGGTGAGATATGCAAATGATTAGAATTTCAGCGCAGACGCACGTCACGCGCGCCTGTGGCGCCACTTCAAAGCGCTATTTAAGTCTTGGAGATTTCGACGATTTCAAGTACGGCAATTGTGTTTCTCTTGTGGGTTTTTCAAAAAAACGATCAATTATGCCTCGTAGAAAACAGCGATCATCTTTTGATCAAGTATCCGAGTTCGACAGAGGAAGGATAGTGGCCTACCGAGATTGTGGATTATCTTTCAGGGAAATCGGTAGTCGTGTTGGACGAAACCAAACAACTGTAATGCGGATATGTGATCGTTGGATGCAGGAGGGTACGACGGACCGACGTGTTCGATCGCATCCACCTCAGTGCACCACTTCACGTGATGACAGGCATATTGTGCGTATGGCAGTGACGGATCGCTCAGCCACATCACGAACCATAGCACAGCACATTCAGTCTGTACCGCATCATCCAGTGTCTGCGCGTACCATTCGACGCCGTTTACAGTAGAGTGGTCTGTCCGCAAGACGTCCATTGCTTCGTCTACCCTTGACGCAGAACCACAGACGTTTCCGCCGCCAATGGTGCGATGAAAGAAGGATGTGGACGGCAGAATGGACTGAAATTGTCTTTACTGACGAGTCACGCTTCTGTCTGCAACACCACGATGGTCGGATTCGAGTCTGGAGACACCGTGGAGAGAGGATGCTGAACAGCTGCGTTATGCACCGCCACACTGGTCCTGCACCGGGTATTATGGTATGGGGCGGTATTGGATATCACTCTCGCACTCCTCTAGTACGCATTGCCGGTACTTTAAACAGCCAGCGCTACCTCTCCGAGGTGTTGGAGCCAGTTGTCCTTCCTTACCTTCAGGGCTTGCCCACAGCCATATTTCAACAGGATAATGCGCGACCACACGTGGCACGCATTGTCCAAGGTTTCTTCGTCAATCGCCAGATTGAATTGCTTCCCTGGCCAGCTCGCTCTCCGGATCTTTCGCCGATAGAAAACATGTGGTCCATGGTTGCTCAACGATTGACCCAGAATACATCCCCAGCTGCCACACCAGATCAACTTTGGCAACGTGTGGAAGCTGCTTGGTCTGCTGTACCCCAAGAACACATCCAAAGTCTCTTTGAATCAATGCCGAGGCGTGTGGCAGCGGTGATCTCCAACAATGGCGGCTACTCTGGCTACTGATTTTGGCAGGAACCACACTTCACAGAAGTCTATAAATTTAATCATTTGATACTTGGTCAACATGTTATCTACAAAATAAATTTTGTTGTGATATCTCTTGTCTTTCTTGGTGTTGCAATTTGGGTGGCCAGCAGTGTATATATATATATATATATATATACATATATATATATATATATATATATATATATATATATATATATATATATATATATATATATATATATATATATATATATATATATATATATATATTGATGTGTCGATTCAATTCAAAACCTAAAGGATCAATCATTTTTATATTTTATTTGGTATGTGCGTACAGATTTCTTTATTTCATGTTCCAAAGATACACTGCTGGCCACCGTAAATGCAACACCCTGAAGCAAGCATGCAAATAATATGAAATTTACAACATGCATTAGCGGAGGTGAGATATGCAAATGATTAGAATTTCAGCGCAGACGCACATCACGCGCGCCTGTGGCGCCACTTCAAAGCGCTATTTAAGGCTTGGAGATTTCGACGATTTCAAGTACGGCAATTGTGTTTTTCTTGTGGTTTTTTCAAAAAAACGATCAATTATGCCTCGTAGAAAACAGCGATCATCTTTTGATCAAGTATCCGAGTTCGACAGAGGAAGGATAGTGGCCTACCGAGATTGTGGATTATCTTTCAGGGAAATCGGTAGTCGTGTTGGACGAAACCAAACAACTGTAATGCGGATATGTGATCGTTGGATGCAGGAGGGTACGACGGACCGACGTGTTCGATCGCATCCACCTCAGTGCACCACTTCACGTGATGACAGGCATATTGTGCGTATGGCAGTGACGGATCGCTCAGCCACATCACGAACCATAGCACAGCACATTCAGTCTGTACCGCATCATCCAGTGTCTGCGCGTACCATTCGACGCCGTTTACAGTAGAGTGGTCTGTCCGCAAGACGTCCATTGCTTCGTCTACCCTTGACGCAGAACCACAGACGTTTCCGCCGCCAATGGTGCGATGAAAGAAGGATGTGGACGGCAGAATGGACTGAAATTGTCTTTACTGACGAGTCACGCTTCTGTCTGCAACACCACGATGGTCGGATTCGAGTCTGGAGACACCGTGGAGAGAGGATGCTGAACAGCTGCGTTATGCACCGCCACACTGGTCCTGCACCGGGTATTATGGTATGGGGCGGTATTGGATATCACTCTCGCACTCCTCTAGTACGCATTGCCGGTACTTTAAACAGCCAGCGCTACATCTCCGAGCTGTTGGAGCCAGTTGTCCTTCCTTACCTTCAGGGCTTTCCCACAGCCATATTTCAACAGGATAATGCGCGACCACACGTGGCACGCATTGTCCAAGGGTTCTTCGTCAATCGCCAGATTGAATTGCTTCCCTGGCCAGCTCGCTCTCCGGATCTTTCGCCGATAGAAAACATGTGGTCCATGGTTGCTCAACGATTGACCCAGAATACATCCCCAGCTGCCACACCAGATCAACTTTGGCAACGTGTGGAAGCTGCTTCGTCTGCTGTACCCCAAGAACACATCCAAAGTCTCTTTGAATCAATGCCGAGGCGTGTGGCAGCGGTGATCTCCAACAATGGCGGCTGCTCTGGCTACTGATTTTGGCAGGAACCACACTTCACAGAAGTCTATAAATTTAATCATTTGATACTTGGTCAACATGTTATCTACAAAATAAATTTTGTTGTGATATCTCTTGTCTTTCTTGGTGTTGCAATTTGGGTGGCCAGCAGTGTAGATTAATTTGAATTTTATTGTCAAGGTTTGAAGGATGGAGTTGTACTTTTATAAATACACTGCTAGCCACCGTAAATGCAACACCCTGAAGGAAGCATGCAAATAATATGAAATTTACAACATGCATTAGCGGAGGTGAGATATGCAAATGATTAGAATTTCAGCGCAGACGCACATCACGCGCGCCTGTGGCGCCACTTCAAAGCGCTATTTAAGGCTTGGAGATTTCGACGATTTCAAGTACGGCAATTGTGTTTTTCTTGTGGTTTTTTCAAAAAAACGATCCATTATGCCTCGTAGAAAACAGCGATCATCTTTTGATCAAGTATCCGAGTTCGACAGAGGAAGGATAGTGGCCTACCGAGATTGTGGATTATCTTTCAGGGAAATCGGTAGTCGTGTTGGACGAAACCAAACAACTGTAATGCGGATATGTGATCGTTGGATGCAGGAGGGTACGACGGACCGACGTGTTCGATCGCATCCATCTCAGTGCACCACTTCACGTGATGACAGGCATATTGTGTGAATGGCAGTGACGGATCGCTCAGCCACATCACGAACCATAGCACAGCACATTCAGTCTGTACCGCATCATTCAGTGTCTGCGCGTACCATTCGACGCCGTTTACAGCAGAGTGGTCTGTCCGCAAGACGTCCATTGCTTCGTCTACCCTTGACGCAGAACCACAGACGTTTCCGCCGCCAATGGTGCGATTGAAAGAAGGATGTGGACGGCAGAATGGAATGAAATTGTCTTTACTGACGAGTCACGCTTCTGTCTGCAACACCACGATGGTCGGATTCGAGTCTGGAGACACCGTGGAAAGAGGATGCTGAACAGCTGCGTTATGCACCGCCACACTGGTCCTGCACCGGGTATTATGGTATGGGGCGGTATTGGATATCACTCTCGCACTCCTCTAGTACGCATTGCCGGTACTTTAAACAGCCAGCGCTACATCTCCGAGGTGTTGGAGCCAGTTGTCCTTCCTTACCTTCAGGGCTTACCCACAGCCATATTTCAACAGGATAATGCGCGACCACACGTGGCACGCATTGTCCAAGGGTTCTTCGTCAATCGCCAGATTGAATTGCTTCCCTGGCCAGCTCGCTCTCCGGATCTTTCGCCGATAGAAAACATGTGGTCCATGGTTGCTCAACGATTGACCCAGAATACATCCCCAGCTGCCACACCAGATCAACTTTGGCAACGTGTGGAAGCTGCTTGGTCTGCTGTACCCCAAGAACACATCCAAAGTCTCTTTGAATCAATGCCGAGGCGTGTGGCAGCGGTGATCTCCAACAATGGCGGCTACTCTGGCTACTGATTTTGTCAGGAACCACACTTCACAGAAGTCTATAAATTTAATCATTTGATGCTTGGTCAACATGTTATCTACAAAATAAATTTTGTTGTGATATCTCTTGTCTTTCTTGGTGTTGCAATTTGGGTGGCCAGCAGTGTAGTTTAACTTACGAAGTGGTTGATGTGGGGCAACGAAATGAAAACTAACCTAATAAAATATTCTGTTGTAGAGTTTAAAAATTCTTTAAAATTGCTTTAATCCTAATGAAAATTAATTTATCCGTGAATATATCGCGTTTTTTTTATGAAGAGAAAGTAGTAATAATAAAATACTGTTTAATTCAGATGTGTTTAAAAGAAAAAAAAAACAGATTTTTTTGGAGTTTTTCAGTGTTGCCCGTAAATAACTTTTATTAACTAGGAGTGGAATACAAAATTTAGAATATTTAAGGAAACTATAGGCCCACTATATGGAAAATAACACGTTACACTCTTTATGACAAAGCTTTGCAGCTATAGTTTTGCTCAATTGATGCACTAACATTAGCTCTAAATACAAGGTGTGTTCGAAAAGTTCGGTGAATGGTCTCATAAAATAAAGGAAACAAGAGATACAAACAAAATACATTTACTGGCATTCAAAGTAATCGCCATTAGCGACAATACGCTTTTGACATCGGTTGTACAGCTGCTGGAAACTGTCAGCAAACGCTTCTTTCGGTATCGCTCGAAGCACCGTTGTCACACGTTGTTAGATCTGCGCAATGTCAGAAAAGCGTAGGCCTTTCAGGACTCCTTTGAGGCGGGGAAACAAGAAGAAATCTGCAGGTGCCGGATCTGGAGAATATGGAGGGTGTTCAAGAACTGTCACCTGGCGTGTAGCGAGGAAGTGCCTTACGCGGATCGCAGTGTGCGGACGGGCGTTGTAGTGGAGCAGAGTCCACTGTCCACTCTGGAACAATTGTGGCCGAACCCGCCGGATGCGTTTCAGCAGCCGTTTCAAAACTCCCACGCAGAATTCTGCGTTGACGGTTGTACCCGCCGGTAAAAATTCATGATGGATCAAGTCCTTACTGTCGAAAAAGGCAATCAACATCGTCTTCATCCTGGATTTGGTCCGACGACAATTTTTGGGAGGGGACAACGGCGATGAACACCATTCCATGGACTGTCGCTTGGTCTCTGGATCGTACTGGTAGCACCACGACTCATCTCCTGTAATGATTGTTTCCAAGATCTGCTGATTCCGGTCACACGCGTCAATGAAATCTCCAGCGGTTTCCATCCGGTGTTGCTTTACTTCGTCTGACATCTTGTGCGGTACAAACCGGGCACAAATCTTACGCTTGTACAAATGTTCGTGAACAATGGTGCTCATACTGTCTAGGCTTATATGCAAATCTTCTGCTATCATTCTCAAAGACAGCCGCCGATCATTCGCAAGCATCCGTCGCACTCGTTCGATGTTGTCTGGAGTTCTGCTTGTTGACGGTCGACCAGAACGCTGCTCGTCTTCGATATCTCCCTTTCCGTCTCTGAAGCGTTTAAACCATTCAAAAACACATTTTTACTCACTGCTTCCACACCGTACACTTTCACTAACATTTCATGTGTCTCCGTCGCCGTTTTGCCTAATTTGAAGCAAAACTTGATGTTCACGCGTTGTTCCATTTCGCAGTAACACTCCTTCTCACACTGACTGCTTTGCATTGGTCGTAGCGTGCACTTCTGTTTAACTATCGTGATTTGGACGCTAGGGGGCACTAGTTGCCATGTCTCTCACTGCGTCTGCGTGAGAGCAACATCCTAACCAGCATTGTTTTTTAAATATTGGACCATTCACCGAACTTTTCGAACACACCTTGTATTATCATTGTGTTGCTTCAGTATGACGTTAATTAACTACCTATCTACTTAGTATTATCTTCAGTTCTTCATTCGGAAGTAATCCACTGTGGTAGTCATGGTGTATTGGTAGAATGAAAAGTAAAAGACTACATCTGCGATTTTTGTTCTCATAATCCTTAAAGGAACTCGCTCATTTTTTTTTCAGTTCGTTCAACGCTTTTTCGGGATCAAGATCGGGCCAGTTTTCTAATTACGAGATATCTTGTCCATCAAGAGATCTGGCCAGTTTTGCTAATGATGAGATGCTTCATCGAGACAACTACCAGGAGTGCTAAACGCCCCCCTTATTAACTAGTAGACTATCTACGTGACTCATATGCTAACTCGCTTCAGCCGGACTCTAAACTGTAATTGAAACACCAACAAGAAAGTTACTAAAAGATAAATATAGACACAATCCCTTTCTGGGAGTTGGAATTTGAGTTATGTAGTTTCTAACAGGTCTGTATTCGTTAAAATCGGGGAATGATTAAAGCGGTAGAAAAAGGGTTTCCACGATTGGCGTATTTAGCGCAGATTCAGGTTTCGAGTTTATCGTTCGGTATTGCCCAACTCCGACTAATTGACATTTGAGTAACGCGTTTTCTTTAAAGTTTACCTTAAATTCGGTGATGGATTGGAAGGTAAAAGCAAAGCGATTCCACAACTCCTATCATTAGTATGAATTATGTATAGTTCGATGACGAAACCGATGTAGTGTGGCTTCGACGAAAAGGCAGTCGACCTTGGATCAGTCAATTTTTGAGAAGGTATGAAACCTTACTAGGGTAAGGCTGCCATACGAAAAAACACGAATGGGATCACCGCAAATAGTTCTCCCCTCGAAAACATGTTATCACTGCTGCCGCTTTCGACACCGAACCGCTCTCAGGTGTACACCTTTATGGGTGTTCGGGCTTTAAGGACCCGGAGGTACCTGAGTGATCTTTTCCTATGGGGTTTACTGTCTTTAGTAAACACGGGAGTCAAGCCGGGATACCCAAGCGAACTTTTTCGGCTTTTATCCTACTACGTTGTTCTCCATTTCCTCTTTTTTCCCCTTTAACGACATTTTTCACGCGACCTTGCCTTCTGTTTGGCGCAGCTTGGCCAAAAATATGGCCCTTGAGCCAGAAAACAAAACAACCAACCAATCGACACCGATCGATATATGTAAAACCAGAATCCACGCTAAGGACGTCAGTTATGGAAACGATTTGCTTGCGTTACCATCAATTCCCTAATTTTATTAATAGACTCGTTTAAAACCACGTGACTTGAATATCAGCTGGCGTATTCGGGTGGGGTTTTTGAAGAAGCATCTGGGCAGAAGGCACTCAATCTCGCAGTTAAATAAACATGAGTACAGAACTATATTTGATTTGCAGGAACTTCAGAGGGTAGTATGAACTTGGGACTAGGAGTCCATCTCGCGTACTACACCAGTGGTAACGAGTTGTCTGAGAGGAGAATAATCCACTGCGCCCGTATTCATACTTCTACGTATGGAAGCCTTCTTCCAACGAGCTTTCATACCCGTACAAAAATCGACTGCCTCAAGGTAGACAGCCGCCTTGTCGATAGGTAGTTAATTAACATCGGAATGGAGCAACACAACGGGCTATTAGTGACGCTCCGGGACCAATCCCGAGGACAACAACACCTCTTCACTTTGAATCACGGTCAGATGACGAGGTCAAAACTTGAGCTAGCACCCCACTCTATAGACTTCCTCACTGTAACGGCGGCTAAGGAGACTGACAATCTTGCCGGCAATCAAACGCCGAAAAGGAAAGAGCACCGAAACAACCTATTAAAGACAGATAGGGAAGCTTTTACAATCTTGCTGGCGATCAAGTGCCGAAAGGAAAAGACCACCGAAGCAGCTTTTTAACGGCAGATAGGAAAATGTACCGTTTCCGGAGACGAAACTGTTTGTGGCTTCGAAACAAAAGGCAGGCGCCTTTCTGTCGCTCTCCATGACATTTGAAGACAAAAGGGTACGGATATGAGTTACGATGACCATTGCCGACAAGGGTTAATGGTCCCCTTTCAAGTCTGCCGAAGTCTAACGTAAGAGTCAAGGGGAGAGGCCAAAGTGCGAGGGCAATTCGGGAAGGTCCGAAGAAGGTGAGGTGATCAACAACCAATGAGCACCGACTAAGAGGCCGACCCGAAACGAAAAGGAGGAGTCGAGAAGCACCCGATATATATATATATATATATATATATATAGTTTTTCGGATCTTTAGAGAGAGAGGAGGATAGACAGAGGGAAGAGAAAGAGAGAGGCAGAGACAGCTTTTGGAGAGAGACGAGAGTCGAACGAGAAGTGAACACCGTTCACTGTCGGCGAAAGATTGCCATTTTTCGGGAGAAACTGCTCACCCGAGTAGTGGAGATTTGAGCTCATCCGAACTGGGAAAGGCCGATTTATCCCGCCTTGGGACCCTATACTCGCCTGAGTATTTTGTTGAGAAAGGCTCGCCCGTAGCCGTGAAGGAGACTCCTCCGAGTACTTTGTGAAACTACTCACCCGAGTAGTGGAGATTTGAGCTCATCCGAACTGGGAAAGGCCGATTTATCCCGCCTTGGGACCCTATACTCGCCTGAGTATTTTGTTGAGAAAGGCTCGCCCGTAGCCGTGAAGGAGACTCCTCCGAGTACTTTGTGAAACTACTCACCCGAGTAGTGGAGATTTGAGCTCATCCGAACTGGGAAAGGCCGATTTATCCCGCCTTGGGACCCTATACTCGCCTGAGTATTTTGTTGAGAAAGGCTCGCCCGTAGCCGTGAAGGAGACTCCTCCGAGTACTTTGTGAAACTACTCACCCGAGTAGTGGAGATTTGAGCTCATCCGAACTGGGAAAGGCCGATTTATCCCGCCTTGGGACCCTATACTCGCCTGAGTATTTTGTTGAGAAAGGCTCGCCCGTAGCCGTGAAGGAGACTCCTCCGAGTACTTTGTGAAACTACTCACCCGAGTAGTGGAGATTTGAGCTCACCAGAGCCTGGAAAAGGCCGATTTATCCCCTTTGCTACCCTATACTCACCTGAGTATTTTAATGAGAAAAGGCTCGCCCGTAGCCGTGAATTAGACTCCTCCGAGTAATTTGTGAAAGGCTCACCAGCAGCCATCAGAAGCACCTCGATAAAACCTTGGACTTTCCAACGAACTATCTCCAGTTACCTTGTGTACATATATCGAAGATTGTACTGAATTTAACTCTTCAATAATTGATGCAATTGATAGTTTCTTTACCAGCTTAACCCTATATTCTAACTGCCTTACTACCGCAAATGCCATGTAACATATTGCTATATGGGCTCGAATTCTTTCAGGCGAATTGGCGAAATTAAAAAAAAACTATTAATGAGCTAAAAACTATTGTAGAGAAATGGATGTAATTTTTCAAGCATGCAGAACATAGTACATTTAAAGAAATAGAGGAGTTAATAGGCAAGGATGTAATTATTAGAAGAGAGATTGAAGATATGAAGTTTAATTTAGCACCAGTCGCAGATTTTATAAAAATAGTAACCCTGAGATCGAAGAAACAATTGCCTGTATAGAAGCTCTAGCAAGAGTACCCCAACAGGTGATGAAATGGGGATATTTAACGACTATGTCAACAATGAAAGACTCATGAATTCATTTTGAACTTTTAAATGAACTCTTCATTCGTTTTATCAACTAATTGTAAAAAGTGTAAATAAAATACATTACTCTAGAAACGGATCACTTTTGAATGGTAACTAGTCTAAGCCACCCGTGAATCAAGACGTTACAACACCCCGCCCACGTGTACACCAATTGGTTTTAGGTTGGATCGGGTTTCCAAGTCGCAATCCTCCGGCTGCATTTGTAATTAACGTCGCACTTTAGCAACCCAACGATCTGTCGGAGGCGGTCCGGGATCAAACTCAAGGGAAAGAACAGAGCACAGCACCACTTAATTTTGAACCACGATCAGATGACGAGGTCACTCCTGAGCTAGTACAGCACTCTCCAAACTTCCACACCACTCCAACGCGAGGACATTTGAGGCCACGACGGATTTAACAAACTCTAGCCCTCTTTGTACTCGACGGTCTTTGGTTGGATCGAACCCGCAACCATCCGGTTACTAATCAGTAACTCTTCCAGCCGGACTTCCCCCGGCTGCTAATCCGTTACTCTTCCGACTGGGCTGCCACGTCCCGCCTTCACGTCTGAGCCGCGTTTATTCACACATACGACACCACTCCAACGCGAGGACATTTGAGGCCACGACGGATTTAACAAATTCTAGCCCTCTTTGTACTCAACGATCTTTGGTTGGATCGAACCCGCAACCATCCGGTTACTAATCAGTAACTCTTCCAGCCGGACTTCCCCCGGCTGCTAATCCGTTACTCTTCCGACTGGGCTGCCACGTCCCGCCTTCACGTCTGAGCCGCGTTTATTCACACATACGACACCACTCCAACGCGAGGACATTTGAGGCCACGACGGATTTAACAAATTCTAGCCCTCTTTGTACTCAACGATCTTTGGTTGGATCGAACCCGCAACCATCCGGTTACTAATCAGTAACTCTTCCAGCCGGACTTCCCCCGGCTGCTAATCCGTTACTCTTCCGACTGGGCTGCCACGTCCCGCCTTCACGTCTGAGCCGCGTTTATTCACACATACGACACCACTCCAACGCGAGGACATTTGAGGCCACGACGAATTTAACAAACTCTAGCCCTCTTTGTACTCAACGGTCTTTGGTTGGATCGAACCCGCAACCATCCGTTTACTAATCAGTAACTCTTCCAGCCGGACTTCCCCCGGCTGCTAATCCTTTACTCTCCCGACTGGGCTGCCACGTCCCGCCTTCACGTCGGAGCCGCGTTTATTCACACATACGACTCAACAGCATTCAATGCGTCCTCCAATCAAGCGGTTTCACTTCAAAGAAAAGTTACAAACATGTATGGGTTCGATAGACTCTGTTTCTTCCCCTCCACCCAGAACATTTTAAATCAATGGACTCAAAAAAGCAGCTACTAAAATAGAGTCCGCTATTATCAGGGCGTTTAATCTTAATTTAGATTAGCCGCACATAAATATACTGCAGAACTGGCGAAGGAGGGAGAAAAACAAGCTCTCCGCCATCAAAATTCAATTAAGACGCCATCTCTTCTTAGCCAATAAATTCCTCGGGGGAGTTTTTTTATTAGCATTTTTATTACTTTTTCCCCACGTCCGACTCATTTTTTCCCCGCGTCTTGAGAAGTTTCTTCTCAGCGTCTTAAACTAATTAGTTTTCCCTCTGATACGCTAATTATTTTAATAACGCATCGGGATATCTCTAAGTACTTTTCTTTGTGACTCGCCGCAAATTAAGTAAAACATGCTAGGTAATAAGCCCGGGCGAGTTCCGAAGGATATTTCCAAACACCTCGTGCATGAGGAGGAACCTATTAGCACCCGGGCACGTTCAGGACGGTGGTTAATCGAATAATTTTTAGTTTGGAAACGGGAATTACTTAATTTGAAATGCTTTTTTATGCGGGAATTATCGGGCTGTGTAAACACCAACACCGGCGTGTTTGTCAACGAAGGGCAATTGGAATTGGATTATCTTTGGGCACCGTGTGGGGCAGTTAAGTTTAAAAATTAATGCAATTATAATCAGCTGATTAGTTTTATTTTTGTACTGACACCGAATATTTGCTTTCCATCAAGAATCTTTCAAAACCACTGTTCCGTAATTAGTGAAATAATTATGCGATTTGTATTCGAGATTCCAAATCATCTGAGACAAAAGCAATTTCTTTCCAAGGATTTCTGCATACTGATTACTAAAATCTGAGAGTTTTAGGCCCGATTCCTCTCTGGGTGCATTTCTCTCTTCTGTGTTAGTACAATTTTCCTTGAGTATGTCCGTTGCCTGCCGATGTTATTCTTGTGTTTGGTGCAGCTTGGCAAATACGGGGTGCTTCGAAAATATCCAAATTGTGAAGAGTCGTGGAGGAGACCAAAATAAACATTCATAGAGAGGACACTCATTCATTCCGGACGGACAAACATCCATGCCTTATCTCGGATTCAAACAAGGAACCTTGAAATCCAGAAGCATTGTACAACCTTGTCTCAAATACTGTACAGTTCGTCCGTTTCCGTTCGCAACCCCGTACATTAGATGCATATCTGCGAACTCCGAATTCGTGTAGCGATGCCGGCAGTTGAAAATGTGAGCTGGGGAAGACGCCTTAGGTCACAGAAACGATGATATCGACTGACCTAAACAGCCCCTCTTCCACCTAATCGTGTCATTTTCGGACACATTTTATAAAAAAATATTTAATTTGGATACCACCTTTTACAATTTCGCCGGATATCCCCCTGTATAATCATATCTATAAAAACCCAATCAAACAACTGGTTATAAAATTTGGATCCTCTGTATCTGGATTATAAGTAAACTTAATTCCGGCACATACGATACTTATTAAAAGTAACACTTAATTTTTAGCATTCTGCTTACGAAAATGAGAGCGAAACACATGAATTACATCTTGTTCTAGTGAGAGTATGAAATAGTATGCTGATATCCCTCTATCTGAATTACATGAAGTAAACCTAATATCAACCAGGGTATTTAACACCAAAAGTAACCTTTTCAAGCATTTCGGAATGCTGATTACAAAAAGTTAAAGCATAAAAATGTGTATGCTCTAGTTTTCATGCCACAGAATTAGACTCCACTACGATCCTCTGTATATATAAATTATATTTCACAGCTTTCTCTAAAACTCCATTTAATAATTGTACGTACGTTATAAATGTAAAACAGTAAAATTAAAATTTATTTTAACCCTCTAAGAGTCATGAGATTTCAGAGTATTATATAGTATGCTTTTACATCACAACACACATAATGACAAAATAACCACATCTATTATTTGAAAGAGTCATACAGGAGATTTTATTGGCCAAGAGGGTCAAAACCATCGACCTTCTAATGAAGTCGGCGAAGTATGAGCGCGCAACTAAATGCTATTTATTCCGGTCGCTCGGAGGGCCACGGTAGTCCAGTTGCAAGAGTAACGGATTAGCAACCGGAGGGTTCTGAGTTCGAATCCAACCAAAGACCGTCGTGTACAAAGGGGGATGGTGCATGTAAAATCTGTCGTGGCCTCAAATGTCCTCACGTTGGCGTGGTGTGGAAGTTTTGACAATGGGCTACCAGCTCAGGTGTTGACCTCGTCATCCGACCGTGGTTCAAAAGGACGAGGTGCTGCCCTCGGATCTTTCCCTTCCTGATGGATCCCGGACCGTCCCTAATAGCCCATTGTATTGCTTCAGTGCGACGTTAATTCAACTACTTACCAAGCTGTCATTAGATAATTGGTGTAGAATTCTTAACAAACCTAATATAATGTTGCTTAACTTTACCCATGAATCCAACCTTTCAATAGATAATAATCAGTCAAGAATTTTTAGCAAATCTATTGAACTGGGATTGATGGAGTCATTGAGTTGGTAAATGTTTAAATTTGTATTATTTTGGGGGTGGCTGATGTGCATCAGCCACCCTCTTCAATGAGCCAATGATAGATTATATTCTACATTAAAATAGAGATTAGCTCAACAGTTTTGAACACTCATCTCAGAAACCGCACAGAACATCTCGAAGAGCACATCTTTTTCACTTCAACAAAGTAACCCCCCCGAGTTACTTAGTTCCTAACGCGAAATTCAAGAAAAGCATTAAACGTCCCCAAACATCCAATACCTCATTACTACTTCCATTTGCCAACGACGAGAGGAGGAAAAAACTATCAGAAAAAACCCGAAAGATACCTACCAAGGAGAGAATGGAGTCAGTTTCCAGTGCGTACATCTGTAAAAAACCGTAAGAACCGCCCCGAGAATACAAACTACACCCCCACGAAGCAAAGAAACAAAAGAAAGAAACCCCCTTCCCAGAGAATGGCCCGAAAGAAATAGAGGGCAGGCCAGGAACAGAAAATTGCACTTTGTCGACCGAATCCCAAGGGACCAAAGGTCTGGGTAATTGTGTTTTTTGTGCATGAACGCTTTTTACACGTGAAATATTGACAGAGGCCCGATCCTTTTCCATTGCTACAAGACACCATCGGTTAAATGGAGCTTAGGAGGAGGGAAAGGAGCTCATAAGGGTCTTATATGCTCAAGACAGACAGAAGGAAAGAACCTTTCCCGAAGACGAACTCCGGGCGACCTCAATCATTTATCTTAACTGTAGATGTCCGTATGTACTGGAACAGAGGAAGGTTATTTTATTTAAGGTGGCTCTCTGCCTTTAACCTCTTTAAGCACCAGCTTACTCGGACTTTTTCCTGGTGATTTAATTTTTGTATTTCAATGAAACATAATCAGTCCCTAGAAAAACCCTAGTACAAAATAATATTTATTAACAGTCCTGGTGGTTATATCTCACTGCCTTTAACCTCTTTAAGCACCAGCTTACTCGGACTTTTTCCTGGTGATTTAATTTTTGTATTTCAATGAAACATAATCAGTCCCTAGAAAAACCCTAGTACAAAATAATATTTATTAACAGTCCTGGTGGTTATATCTCACTGCCTTTAACCTCTTTAAGCACCAGCTTGCTCGGACTTTTTCCTGGTGATTTAATTTTTGTATTTCAATGAAACATAATCAGTCCCTAGAAAAACCCTAGTACAAAATAATATTTATTAACAGTCCTGGTGGTTATATCTCACTGCCTTTAACCTCTTTAAGAACCAGCTTGCTCGGACATTTTCCTGGTGATTTAATTTTTGTATTTCAATGAAACATAATGAGTCCCTAGTAAAATCCTAGTCCAAAATAATATTTATTAACCGTCCTGGTGGTTATCTCCATGAGGAATCTATTCATTGGCAAAACCTGACCAGAATCTTCACGGACTAATTATTTCGTAATTGGAAGAAAGCTCACCAGATCTTGATCCTAAAAATATCGGCAATATTCTGATGATCAGATATCTATTTTAATGTATTACCTGTGGGTACTGTATGGATGAAGAGGCTAAAAATGGGTAGTTATTTATGTACAAGCGATACATAAATGACAAAATCGAGAAAATAAACAATTTACAGAACAGTGGTAAATTGTGCTAAAACCACATGAGGAACGGCATAGCATAAGAAAATACAGAAAATAGATACCCACAAAATATGAAAAATACCACAGCAAAATATACAATCACGTAAAACTAAAGAAATGTTAGTTCTTTTAGAAGTCAAATATAAAATTTTTGAAAACCGGAACTATCAAAATAGTAGTTTTTATGACATTTATGATCTTCGTAAATTGGGAAAGAGGTTACTTTAAGTAGCTCTTAATAATAAAAGTTTCTATAAAAAATATTTTTAAATACATTGTATAATATATTTTCAGTGGTTTTCCAGTGGTTTTCAGTGGTTCGTTGTAGCATCCCTGAAAATGAATTGGTTGACGGTTTGTCCAAATTGTCATCTTCGGGGCCTGTCCTTTCGCTACATGTTACGATCACCGGGTAGGTACATAGGTAGGTATTTAATTAACGTCGCACTGAAGCAACACAATGGTCTATTGGCTAAGGTCCTGGATCAAACCCGAAGAGAAAAATATTCGAGGACAATATCACGTAATTTTGAACCACGATCAGATGACGAGATTACATCCGAGCTGGACCCCCACTCTCCAAACTTCCACACCACGCCGACGTGAGGACATTTGACGCCACGACCAATTTAACGTGCACCAGCCCCCATGTACACGACGGTATTTTGGTTGGATTCTAACTCGCAACTCTCCTGTTGCTAATTCGTTATTCTTCCAATCGAGCTACCACGGCCCTACGATCACCGGGAGTTTGAATGCGATCAAGAAAGAAATTTGGCGAAAGTAGGTGGTATTCCTGGAGTAACATGAGTTCAAGAAGTCACATTTTTTATTTTTTAGAGAAACTCATTGATCTTGTATTCTTTGAGAGGAACCCTCGATCTGCATCCTGCTAGATAGGGCCAGATAAGTCATATTTTGCTCGAGTGTATCTATAAGTTTCAACTTGTGGACTCTGGAAGATACCTTGCGTGTCTGACCGACGAGGAGACAGTAGCATCTTACTTTCTGTACCGGAGAGAAATTTTTTAGATAACTTTTGACAAAACTGTACCATTCTTTCAGGAAATGTAAAAGCAAAGTAAGCAATGGTAACCTTTTTATGGGCCCATACTCATGTCACCAAAAGTAGTAGTAACATGACCCTTGGACTACTTTCATCTGCAGGGTGGAAACGAACATTCATCATCTGATTGGTCCGCGCGCTTTAGTAGATTCTGACGATTTCATCACTCTACACAGAGGCTGTTCGGACATTTTTTGAACGATTTTAATGCAATGAAGCTCAATTTTTACATGAAATTTCTATGTTTTAAATATTCCATTTGATAGCCCTTATTGTTAACTATCTTTCTACACCTTAATTTCCATGATAATAATGACTTTTGTAGTATCGACAGCGGTATTTTTTCCCATTCTTGCTCCACAGTTTTCCTGTCCTTGAAAGGTTTTCGGTCGACGTTTCGATAATGCCCTTTTTAAAAGTCCAAAAGCACAAAAGTCCATGGATGAAACATCTGGAGATTTAGCAGGAATATCAATAAAGGGTATTGACTTGATACCAGTTTCTTGTTCCATTTTTTCCAAGAATTTAATAGTCGATTTAGATGTGTGGCTGCTTGCTTTACCCTGATGCAGTTCTACTGGTTGTTTGCACTGTGGGTAAAGATATGGTATTTCTTTTTTGAATATTGGGGATAAAATATGGTCTTCATAATATGTGGGAGTAGATTTTTACATTTTTCCCTTCTTTTTACTTTTAATTTTCCATTGTATGCAAAACAGGCAACAATCATAAATCTCTTATAGAAAGTTCTCACGTTCACTTTGCTATAGTCCTTTGACTTGGCGGATTCTCTTTTAAAATTAAAGATCTTACCTTAGAAATATTCTCAGAAATTTTTTCTTTTTTGGATACGTTTTTGGAAGTATTCTTCCACTTTTACATTTTTTCCTTTCTTATTAATAATATTACTTATCGTACCTTTAGATATCGAAAAACCAAGACTTTTACAGCGTTTTCGAATAATTGAATAAGCATAATTCTCTTCGGAAAGAGAGGAAACTTCCATCCATTGCTTATTTAAAAGCGCCATTTTGAAAGTAAACAAAACTCTGAGTTAGCAGACGATAAGTTATACTTTAACACACACTATTTAACTGCTGCGAAAATAAAATTCTTCCGTAGCATACAATTTTTTTGCAGCTCATCAAATTCGTTCAAAAAATGTCCGAACAGCCTCTGTATAAGAATGCGGATTCACACACCTACCCTGCCATAAGATGTTATACCAACTAAAGAGGCGATAAAATGCCAAATTAGCCAACCAAGCCAACTTTTCATAGAGCAGCATCGTGAATACTGGTTGACATGTTGGTCACACTTTTTGAAACTCCTCTTAACAACAATGCTCAGTCTATATTTGACGCGTCTCTCTCGCGCGCGTTTATGGTACCTCTCAGTCAATTGTTACAAATTTTTCTAGGTTTTATTTGTTGACCATTGCTGAAAGATTGTATAGTAGACACGGGGGAGGTAAAATCGGAAGAAATAGTTCCAGACTCACAAGTAATAAAGCTGCATTTGTATAGGTAGGTATTTTAGTTAACGTCACACTGGAGCAACACAGCAGACTATTAGTGACGGTCCGGGATCAATCCCAAAGGGAAAGAACCGAGGAAAACACCACGTAATTTTGAATCACAGTCAGATGACGATGTATTTGTATAGGAATCTACATGAACGTATATCTAATAAAAGAAGCCTTAAGCAATTAATATAATAATACGTAATAATTTATAATGTAATAATTTATGTAAAAGCATTTATAAATACAAACACATTTATTTTCTAGAGGGTATTTTGTCTATCTGTAAATAGGCAAATAAATATTAACTATCTCCTCGGATTTTTCCCTGGGATTGATCCCGGACCGTCGCAAAGAGCCTGTTGTTTTGCTCCAGTTTTTCGAAAATTCAACTACCTACCTCCAACGAGGGACATAGGCATGGGCACCGCAGGTGACCACTTACCTCCCGACATGAATCAGGTTTAAGTGGTGTCTAGGTCACCTACGGGAAAGTAGTCTGAATTCACCTATTGGGAGGCGACAGTCATGACTGTGACCGAAGTCACCACCGTGGCCAGACGTCTCGGCTTCATTCCTTAAAGCATAATTGCATAAATTTCAATTTTAGATCAATGTACAAAAATATTTACAAGATAATCCATTAGCAAGTACAGGTATACAAAGGCACAACACAATAATTTACAATTTTTCCTTAGCACATCTTATATGCGGTGTTTGCATTGTTCACATTCACTTCTATCACTCATGGATTGTTCGCCTCTATTGGGTTCATACACTGGCTCATTAGTTTATGTACTTTGCTACCTTTTAATAAAGTCAATGTTTTTCCGTGAGGAATTGCATTACTTTCTTAATTTTATGTAGCACCCAACGAAGGACATGGCACAATATGACCCTTGTGCCATAGTTAGGTTACTAGAGCATCGGGCATACCTACTGAGCCACGAATAGTCTCTCGTTGGTTGTTTTTTGGGGGAGGTTCTATGGCACAATATGGCCCTTGTGCCATAGAACCTCCCCCCAAAAAACAACCAACGTGAGACTATTCGTGGCTCAGTAGGTATGCCCGATGCTCTAGTAACCTGCGAGTTCTAGGCGGATTCAGGTTCGATTCCTTCCTGAGTGTATTTCTCTCTTGTGTCTGATAATGGAATGGCAATTAATTAACGTCACACTAGAACAACACAACGGGCTATTGACGACAGTCCGGGATGAATCCCGAAGGAAAAGACCGAGGAACACCACGTAATTTTGTACCACGGTCAGACGAGGCAACACCTGAGCTGGCATCCCACTCTCCGAACCTCCCCACCACGCCAACGTGAGGACATTTGAGGCCACGACGGATTTAACGAGCACCAGCCCCCTTTGTTCACGACGGTATTTTGGTTAGATTCAAACTCGCTACCCTCCCTCTTGTGTCTGGTGCAGCATGGTCAAATATGGCTCTTGCGCCACAATACCCGCAAAAAAGCAACCGGGACTAAGATTCTGAATACGAATGAAAGCAATATGAACATTTCAAAGAAATTCTTAAAAAATCTCCGATTGGGCCTTTAGAAAATGAAGAGTTTTTCGATTTGGTTTGACAGCAGTTTTTGTATTTTGTGAGTGTACTTCGTTTGTCGCAAAAAGCTGTTTCTAAGAAAGGCTTCTGTAATCACCACAATAAATTCTCTTCAAGTTCTAAGTCGTTTGATAGAATGAACTAGATGAAGATAAAATGAAATCCATAGATTTTGATGTTTTCTGTTGCTGGTCACATTGACGAGCAGAAAAAAGTAAACATTTACTATACTGATAGAATATATATTGGTTTATTTCTTAATAATAGTCTTGTCAGCAGAATTCTGTTTTAATCTAAACATTTTAAGTAGTTTTTGAATGATAACCCTATTTTCATATCTGTCCTCTAGTTATATTTTAACATAATTTTGCTTTACAATATAAAATAGAAACGCAACTACTATTTTGGGGACTTACTATTTATCAGTTATATCTACTTATTCCTATTTTTACTATTACTTCTTATCTATTGATCATTTCAACTTATCTTCTTATTAAAGAAAATAATCCATTAGAATCTAGACTGAAGAAAATCTGAAAAGCTGGAATAAGAATTCAGATTTGAAAAAGAACGAATTTTTAATGCTCCGCGTTTCAAGTTTCTCTGCTTTGGAAACAGATAGATATAGCATACACACAGGACTATATTTGGATTTCGAATATTCATGGGTTTTAAAGGTTTAGAGTTACTACACGAAGTGCAATTTCCCATTTTACGAATATTTCAGTTCCCGAAATACTGAAATGGACGCTTGTAGAACGATATTCAAAAGTCTACCATACATCGCAATGCCTTTTTAAGGTTTTAAAATGGGATCAAGGAATTCCTTGTTGGGTTGTTAGAACATAATACATTTCAATAACTTGAATAATTCAGATGTGAATTCTGTTTAGAAAGTTTACAGTTTGCCGTAAGTTACATTATGCAGTTTTTATCTTATCGGATCCATTCGGGATTGGTTCCGAACTGTCGACAATATCCCGTTGCATTGCATCAGAGCGATGTTAATTCAACTACCTACCTGCCTTTAATTGTATATGAAAAAAAAATTTTTACTTTTATTTATTTTGGTTTGTAAATATACATGACTATTTGTTAAGCATATACGTATGGTATAGAGTTCTTAATCCATGTTAATATATAGGCATTGTATGTATTAACTAGATAGTAAATATATTTTGGGGTTAAAAACCTCTTAGGATTTTTAAGTGTTGCTGATTTTAGACTAAGTTACTGGAAACGCGAAAGTCTTACGCAGTTAAATAATGTTCAGGAATCTAGTAATTATGTTTTATGAATATGATCAATTTACCAAATGTTCTCTACGAAAAGTAATTTTAATTTTTTTCATAATTTACTACTTCATAAAAACGTAACAACTTGTTAAAAATACTCTTCATAATAAGAATTACTTAATAATCCATCGCTCTATTTTTCAAAATTCCAAATGTTTTATCATAAAATCTGGACATTTCATACGAGTCACAAAGTTTTAAAAATCTTATGTAATTGTATAACTTTTGTTGTATATGTATATGTTTTGTTGTAATTGTATATGTTTTGTAAGCTAAATTTTACATTTTTCAATTTTATAGTAGTGAATGTTTTGCTCCTTGAAACCTTTTTCTCTGCTTGTGTGTTTGCAAATTATATAGAACTTCCATCTGCTTTGTCTTACTGTTTTAATGCGTTTTTCACTGTCATGTAAATTGATTTTTATGTGTGTGTGGCTGTATGAATAAATTAGGTCCAGTTAAGTTTCGAAACCAATTATAAAAACAGCGTTCCTGGTAGAGCGCCAAAACCTCTTGTTTTCCCCCGAATGTATTAAGAAACCACTACAGTGAATGCCGAAATTCCTTACTCATTCAAAAACTAGCGCCTATTTTCTTACACTTGTCATAAAAATGCATCATAAAACACACAGGACGAAAGGTAAAGTGTCCGATTGGATTCGAATACAGATGTGTCAAATGATGAATATACTAGTAGGATATATTATAATTGTAAACAATTTTCCAAAAAACAATCTTTTCTGTTAAAACAAACATTAAGTTAAGTAGCCCTCTGAATGTATCGAGATTTGCTACTAGTTTAGTGTTGCTTTTACCCCAAAGCACACATAATGACAAAATAACCACTTCCAGAATCCATGGATACTTTCAACTCCTCTCTATATAGAAAGATTCATTTGGTCCTTTCCTTGGAATAGAATCTTTGGAGCGATTCTATCTCTCATTTACTTAGAATGGAATCCGTTGAAAATATTATATTGCCCATTTCCTTTGAACAGAATCTTTCTTTGGAGGATTGTATCGATACTTTCCTTGGAATAGAATACTTTTGAACCATTTTACAGGCCCATTCTGTAGAATAGAATCTTTTTGGAAAGATTCCATAGAATAGAATCCTTAAAAGTTTGTATTGCTCATTTCCTTAAAAAATATTCATTTACAGATTCTATTGGTCATTTCCTTTCAATGGAATTTTTAGAAAGGTTTCTTTCGGTACTTTCTTTAGAATATAATCTTTTGGAAAGATTCTATTGCTCATTTCCTTAGAATTGAATCTTTTTGAAAGATTGTATTGCTCATTTCCTTAGAATTGAATCTTTTTGAAAGATTGTATTGCTCATTTCCTTAGAATTGAATCTTTTGGAAAGATTCTATTGCTCATTTCCTTAGAATTGAATCTTTTGGAAAGATTCTATTGCTCATTTCCTTAGAATTGAATCTTTTTGAAAGATTGTATTGCTCATTTCCTTAGAATTAAATCTTTTGGAAAGATTCTATTGGTCAAGTTCAAAACTGGTTAGAAGTCATGCAGGGAATTTCCTTTCAATAGAATCATAGGTTAGTCGTAGGATTTCGTCTTATTTCAGGAGGTTCAAATTTCATACCATTAAATGTCAAATGAAAATTAAAAAAAAGAGTCCAAGGTATTCGAACTATCCCACAAAAATATTAATGTCAATAAATAACATTAAAAATATTTAAATACGTTAATATAAATTTGCTTAATCTCGAGTAATTTTTGAAACGCTTACCTGATTGTGCAGGCATGTGACCCCCCCCCCCCTCTCTCTGAAGATAGCATATCAAGAGAATTCTTCAAGAGAATGGATTGTCATCAGTTTTCGAGTTCAACGAGCTTCGTTTATACAGTTCAATTTTCTGCTGGAAGTGAATTGTTTTGCTAATAAATCATTTATAGTAGTATGTATACTAGTGTAGAGTATAATCGTAGTGTAGAGTATAGTTATTGGTTTTATCTGCTGTTCATAACCATTTCCACCTTTATACTGATTTTATTAAAGGGGCATAGTAACTAAAAAACAATACGGCCACATGTTGCACAATTTGAGGAATTCGAAAACCTAGCAAATTTTAAAATTCAGTTTTTAGCAGACTTTTCTCTTACTGTTGCATGGGGATATTAGTGATGCATATAGTAATATAGACATTAATAATTCGAAATTTTCTTCTAGAAAAATGAACAATTAATCGGGATTAAATATTTATCGTCCCGGCATGTATATATTTATAAATAAGGGGACGTATTTGAACAACGGCGCTGATTTCATTCACAACTAATGGCTGTAAAAATGTTCAAAAATGAATACGTGAAATATACAGTGATATTAAAGATATAATTTGATTTCCAAGGTGATTATTGCATAAAACCACAGACAATGAAACTCCAATCATGTAAAACTTCCATTTTACGACCGTTCAAAAGAAAAAGTTTCAAAAGTATATGAAGCATTTTCTGTCAAGCTTCTGGTAGTCCAGTTGGTTGGGCCACGGATTGGCAACTGGAGGGTTACGTTTTCGAAGTTAGATCCAAATAAGACCATCGTGTACGTGGGGGATGGTGCACTTTAAATCTGGCGTGGCCTAAAATGTCCTCACGTTGGCGTGATGTGGTAGATTTTAGAGTGGGGTGCCAGCTCAGGTATTGATATCTTCCTCTGACCGTAGTTCAAAATGACGAAGTATTGTCCTTGTATCTTTCCCTTCGGGATTGATACCAGACTGTCGCCGATATCCAGTTGCGTTGTCGAAGCATAAATTCAACGAACTACCTACCCGAATTGATAAAAATAATTGGTTGGCCAACGTCAATTAGATTAAATGCCAAAGCGGCCATAATCTAAGTTTATCGCGGCATGTATCATGCCAGAGCATTTGGGTAGCGGAAGTAAAATCGCATCCCGCCTGGTATGTTTGTTTGCACTGAAAATCTCTCTTTTATGCATCTGTTTTGAGTTATAACGAAAATTCAGTCTACTGGAAATGTTACAGAGATGACTCATGCTGCCATCTTATAACAGGCTGTATAACTAACATTTAAAAATATTTTTCTTCGTTCAAAATATTATTTGGTTATATTTATTTCTAATCACAAGCTCCTTGTGAAATATTACAGATAATTTGCAATCATATTTTGTCCTACACGTACTAATAAATTTGTAAGTATTTTTTCGCTGCCTTTTACTTTGATTAAATATTTGTCAGTGAAATAGATTTAAATTGTTCTCATTATTATCGAATCATTTCACTGCTTTGCTCAAAAGTATAAAACGTAATATACTTAAGCTGTAAGAAAGGTTTGCATATAATATACATTTTTCAGTAACCAAAAACCATATATAACCAAAGAGAAAATGTAATGTTTTTGAAAGAATGAGCGATAAATATGATAACTAATTTGTTCTCTATAAGTCAGGATGAGTGTTAGTCTGGACATAGTTGTTACCATCACCAATTAGCCTCCGTGTTCCTAAAATTATCATAGAGTGACAAACTGGACGTACTATTCAGAAAACCAATACGTTATTTCATCCTTATTTTTAAAGATGGATAACCTTGCATACGAATAGATGTGTGATTTTTTCTATAACTCTGATTAGGTCATTGAAATGAAAATTCGTTCTCCTTGTCTTCTTATGTTCAGTTTTGTTCAATTTCTATATTATACTTCACTGGATCAAATATTTTTATAAGTGTCGGAGATACAATACAATCCTAACCCCTTTTATTTCCAGAAGCAAACATTACTTCTAAAGAACCCCAAATAAATTTTAAATCGCTATATACAATTTAAATATCTTAGTCTATAAGTTAATTCTTAAATTCTGAAACGAAATCAACAAATTCATTTCACTGGACTTATTATGACAGATTATTATACTTGAGACTGCCTGATGATAACAAAGAAATTATTTTACAGTCGACATTTTACAATTCAAAAATTAATATTGCCACAGATTTAGTAAAGAAAATATTCACTTTCAACTTGTTGAGCTTCATAGTACAACAGTATACGAAGTTTGGTATCAGATTATTATTACAATGATTTGAGATTATGATTATAATTATAGTGTAGAACAGGCTCTAAATTTTCACCGGCGAAATGATTAGAGTCCAGGTTCTCAGTGTCACGGGTTTTGGATTAAAATTGCGCTCTATACATAGATGGTTATCACAATTCGAAATCTTACCTAGGCTGTAAGACCTGGCCACAGTACAACGAAATGGTTAAATGTCCATGTAGAAAAGGATTGAAGTAGAACGAAATGGCTAAAGGAGTCCTCATGTAGAAAAGAATTAAAGTAGAATAACCTGACCAAAGGAACTCTAATGTAAATGTCATTATTTTCACAAGCATCCTTCAATGCATTTACGAAAAAGTTCCCTTAAATGATAGACTTTCCTTCACATAAGAATAAGATGTTAATACGATACAGTTGGAATAGATTGTATACAGATTTTAGTTTGGAAACAGCATATCTATTTAAGCTGGAGATGTGTTTGAAATTTTTCAATTTACTGAAATGCAGAATTGCAAATATTTGATGAATAAATTTCAGTATCTTAAAGATTATCTCAATGTTGAAAGTGCTTTTAACAATAATGCATTTGTGTTTACTGAACCGAAACAAAAAAAGGTGGGATAATTCGACTCTCTGGGCATCTTTCATTTTCTACCTATAGGTGAAGCAGGATGTTACTGAAAAGTTTCGGTCTGTGCTCCCTATTTATGAAGAACTAATTATCCAGTTTTGAGGTGCAGTAAATATCTCATGTATTGCACAATCTCTTATGAGTTATTTTATATCATGAATGATCGATAATAGAATAAATGCTATGCACATTTCGATTTCATATTTGAGATCTATTTAGTTTTATTATTAAACATGGTTTTTCGTAAATATTAAAATAGAACCTAATTCTTATAAGGTATGATTTTTGAATGAATTATAATTGAGACTTGTTTTTAAAATATTCTTCCTTCGCATTGTAACGGCGGCTAAGGAAACTGGACAATCTTGCCGGCAATCAAAAGCCGAAAGGAACGACCACCGAAGCAGCCGATTAAAGGCAGATAGGGAAGCTGGAAATCTTGCCGGCGATCAAGTGCCGAAAAGAACGACCACCGGAGTATCTTATTAACGGCAGATAGGAAAAGTACCGCTTCCAGAGGCGAAACTGTTGGTGGCTTCGTAACAAAAGGCAGGCGCCCCATTGTCGCTCTCTATGACATTTAGAAACAAAAGGGTACAGATATGAGTTACGATGACCATTGCCGACAAGGGTTAATGATCCCCTTTCAAGTCCGCCGAAGTCTGACGTAAGAGTCAAGGGGAGAGGCCAACGTGTGAGAGCCATTTGGGAAGGCCCGAAGAAGGTGAGGTAATCAACAGCCAATGAACATCGACTAAGAGGCCAACCCGAGACGAAAAGGAGGAGTCGAGAAGCACCCAATCTATATATAGAGTTTTTCGGATCTTTGGAGATAGAGAGAGGGAAGAGAAATAGAGAGAGGGAAGAGAAAGATAGAGAGAGGGAGAAACAGTTTTCGGCGATAGTCGCGAGAGTCGAACAAGAAGTGAACACCCGTTCACTGTCGGCGAAAGATTTGCATCTTTCGAGAGAAACTACTCGCCCGAGTAGTGGAGATTTGAGCTCACCAGAGCTGGAAAAGGCTGATTATCCTGCCTTGGGACTCTATACTCGGCTGAGTATTTTATTGAGAAAGGCTCGCCATCAGCCGTCAGAAGCACCTCGATAAAACATTGGACTTTCCAACGAACTATCGCTCGTGAATTTTGAACTCTTAAATGAACTCTTCATTCGTTTTATCAACTAATTGTAAAAAGTGTAAATAAAATTCGTTAATCTAGAAACGGATCACTTTTCAATGGTAACTAGTCTAAGCTACCCGTAGACCAAGACGTTACAGCATTAATACTGATTTCATGTTACAAATATTTTCTCATTTGATATTCTGAGTGTTGCTGTAATGGTGCATTTGGCGTCTAAAAATATAGATGTCCAAAATACATTCTATAAGATTGAGTTCGCGTCTATCCCTAAAGTTCTACCAATTTCCTTTAGCACATAGTGCCCTAAAATGCATTAAAACAAAACTAAAGATGCCGATACTAAGTAGTTATTATATTTATTTTGAAATAAGTGTCCTGTATAAGACGATTCAAAGCAGTTACACACCCAATTAACATTTATATCAATGTGTGTAGGACAGTGGTTCTTCACCTGGGTGCGTGCACCCCTGGGGTACGAGAAAGCATTTCCAGGGTTGCGAAAGAAGTTTCGATGGACGACAGCGATTTAATAAAATACGATCTTATTGAAATACGAACTAATGCACGTATTCAACAGGCATTTGAAAAACTGGACAGAAAAATTCTGGTGTATACACTTAGAACCTTATACACAGCTGGCAAAAGCAGCATTGAGGCACTTTTACCATTTGCCACCACCTGCTTGTATGAAATGGGATTTTCATCACTTTTGTTCATAAAAACAAAAGCCAGAAGTAGTTTAAATAGAAGTGATGACTTACGAGTGTCTCTTTCAAAACAAGGAGCTTCGCTTCAAAAGTATTATTATGAATAAACAATAAAGTAGTCATTAAAAATTGAGATATTGTTTTGTATATATAGTGTAAATGTATGTGCATATTTTTCAATACATAAATTATATTGCAATACAAGTAGAGAGGCTGTTCGGACATTTTTTGAACGATTTTGATGAGCTGTAAAAAAAACTGTATGCTACGAAAGAATTTTATTTTCACAGCAGTTAAATAGTTAAAGTATAACTTATCGTCTGCTAACTCAGAGTTTTGTTTACTTTCAAAATGGCGCTTTTAAATAAGCAATGGATGGAAGGCTTTGTTTCCTCTCTTTCCGAAGAGAATTATGCCTATTCAATTATTCAAAAACGCTGTAAAAGTAATGGTTTTTCGATATCTAAAGGTACGATAAGTAATATTATTGATGAGAAAGGAAAAAAACGTAGAAGTGGAAAAATACTTCTAAAAAAGTATCCAAAAAAGAAACAAATTCTAAGAATATTTGTAAGGTAAGATCTTTAATTTTAAAAGAGAATCCGCCAAGTCAAAGGACTATAGCAAAGTGAACGTGAGAACTTTCTCTAAGAGATTTATGATTGTTGACGGTTTTGCATATAATGGAAAATTAAAAGTAAAAAGAGGGGAAAAATGTAAAAATCAACTCCCACATATTAATTACCAATACCACATCTTATCCCCAATATTCAAAAAAGAAATACCATATCTTTACCCACAGAGCCAATAATCAGTAGAACTGCATCAGGGTAAAGCAAGCAACCACACATCTAAATCGACTATTAAATTCTTGGAAAAAATGGAACAAGAGACTGGTATCAAGTCAATACCCTTTACTGATAGTCCTGTTAAATCTCCAGATGTGTCACCCATGGACTTTTGTACTTTTGGATTTTTAAAAAGGGCATTATCGAAACATCGACCGAAAACCATTCAAGGACTGGAAAACTGTGAAACAAGAATGGGACAAAATACCACTGTCGATACTACAAAAGTCATTATTATCATGGAAATTAAGGTGTAGAAAGATAGTTAACAATAAGGGCTATCAAATAGAACATTTGAAACACAAAAATTTCATGTAAAAAATTGAGCTTCAGTCCATTAAAATCGTTCAAAAATGACCGAACAGTCTGTAATTTTCTAAATAAAGGAATAGAAACGCACATTTTTCAAGGGGGTGCGAGAACTTATTTTTAGATTTAAGGGGGTGCCGATCACTGAAAATGTTAAGAACCACTGGTGTAGGAGGAAAATATGTCTGATCACGTTTTCAAAATACAATGAATTAACCTCAATTGCGTTGATGGATTTTGTTAAATGCTTAATAAGAATATGTTACCGATTTTCCTATAGATGGCAGCATCATACATGTTCTCCAAATTTCATTCCGATAATGAATTAATATGAATTTTAACCTGTAGATGGCAGCTCGATACAATATTTATTCAGCCGATTAAAGAGCACTGAAAACATTTTTTTGAGGATGGGTGAGAATTTTATAAGATAGGAGAGGGGAGGCGGATACCAATACTCTTTGTTTGTATTTAGGGTATTAAAAATGTACTTGTACTTTCTAAGGGTTGTGACACCGGAATATACCTACATGAAAATGTTTTTTTTATGAAGAAAGCTAATGCTGTCGAATTTCAATTTATAAATACTATTCACGTGAACAATTCGACCCTATAAGAATTGAAAATTATATTTTAAATCATGCACCAAATAAAAGTCGTGCAACATTGAACTTGACATTAAATTTCAAATATGGAAGCGGAAAGAAAATACGTGGCTTACCATTATTCTATTGTCAATCCTTCGTTATTAAAATTAACCGATAAATGAGGTAGTACAATATAAACTTTTTACCACTCTTCAACAAAAATTCATAATCATAATAACAAAAGCATAATTTGAAGCGAAGCTTTTCAGAAATTCAGCGCTGTCGTCTATTGGTTGAAATTCTAGATGCGATGTGAGACAAATATATCCCACGTTTTTGTGGGGATAAGGTAGCCCGGTTGGAAGAATAACGGATTAGCAACCGGAGGGTTGCGAGTTCTAATCCAACCAAAGACGGTTGTGTACAAAGGGGCTGGTGCATGTTAAATCTGTCGTGACCTCAAATGTCCTCACGTTTGCGTTGGTTCGGAAGTTTCGAAAGGGGATGCCAGCTCAGGTGTGACCTCGTCGTCTGACCGTGGTTGAAAATTACGTGGTGTTGTTCTCGGATCTTTCCCTTCGGGTTTGATCCCGAACCGTAGCCAATATCCCGTTTTGTTACTCCAGTGCGACGTTAATTAAAATACCTACCCACCCACGCTTTTGTTATAAAATATAAAAACGTATGATTAGAAATACCACTCTTTCCAAGAAACTAATGTTTGCAGTTCAACGTTTCAGTACGATCGAAATTTTCTTCAATTTAAAAGAGACTACTTCAAAAACATTATATATAGAATCTATTCTATCTGCACTTTAATGAAATTTGTTTATGCCTCTGGGAAGTCAAAGTTATTATAGCAAATATGAGTATGGACACTTACGAAAAAATATCATTAAAGTATGGAACGACGTACTTCCACCTAGGCTGAACCGTTTCGAAAAGAATTCTAAATATTTTCTTTGACAAACAAAGGTTATTCAGTTTACAGGAATAACATCAATCAAATCACTGCGAAATACACTGCTGGCCACCGTAAATGCAACACCCTGAAGGAAGCATGCAAATAATATGAAATTTACAACATGCATTAGCGGAGGTGAGATATGCAAATGATTAGAATTTCAGCGCAGACGCACATCACGCGCGCCTGTGGCGCCACTTCAAAGCGCTATTTAAGGCTTGGAGATTTCGACGATTTCAAGTACGGCAATTGTGTTTTTCTTGTGGTTTTTTCAAAAAAAACGATCAATTATGCCTCGTAGAAAACAGCGATCATCTTTTGATCAAGTATCCGAGTTCGACAGAGGAAGGATAGTGGCCTACCGAGATTTTGGATTATCTTTCAGGGAAATCGGTAGTCGTGTTGGACGAAACCAAACAACTGTAATGCGGATATGTGATCGTTGGATGCAGGAGGGTACGACGGACCGACGTGTTCGATCGCATCCACCCCAGTGCACCACTTCACGTGATGACAGGCATATTGTGCGTATGGCAGTGACGGATTGCTCAGCCACATCACGAACCATAGCACAGCACATTCAGTCTGTACCGCATCATCCAGTGTCTGCGCGTACCATTCGACGCCGTTTACAGCAGAGGGGTCTGTCCGCAAGACGTCCATTGCTTCGTCTATCCTTGACGTAGGACCACAGACGTTTCCGCCGCCAATGGTGCGATGAAAGAAGGATGTGGACGGCAGAATGGAATGAAATTGTCTTTACTGACGAGTCACGCTTCTGTCTGCAACACCACGATGGTCGGATTCGAGTCTGGAGACACCGTGGAGAGAGGATGCTGAATAGCTGCGTTATGCACCGCCACACTGGTCCTGCACCGGGTATTATGGTATGGGGCGGTATTGGATATCACTCTCGCACTCCTCTAGTACGCATTGCCGGTACTTTAAACAGCCAGCGCTACATCTCCGAGGTGTTGGAGCCAGTTGTCCTTCCTTACCTTCAGGGCTTGCCCACAGCCATATTTCAACAGGATAATGCGCGACCACACGTGGCACGCATTGTCCAAGGGTTCTTCGTCAATCGCCAGATTGAATTGCTTCCCTGGCCAGCTCGCTCTCCGGATCTTTCGCCGATAGAAAACATGTGGTCCATGGTTGCTCAACGATTGACCCAGAATACATCCCCAGCTGCCACACCAGATCAACTTTGGCAACGTGTGGAAGCTGCTTGGTCTGCTGTACCCCAAGAACACATCCAAAGTCTCTTTGAATCAATGCCGAGGCGTGTGGCAGCGGTGATCTCCAACAATGGCGGCTACTCTGGCTACTGATTTTGGCAGGAACCACACTTCACAGAAGTCTATAAATTTAATCATTTGATACTTGGTCAACATGTTATCTACAAAATAAATTTTGTTGTGATATCTCTTGTCTTTCTTGGTGTTGCAATTTGGGTGGCCAGCAGTGTATAAGCACAAGGTCAATTTTTCGAAGAAATATTACTGAATTCTTCATTTCGTTATTGCATGAACATTTAGTGACGATACCGTTATTTTGCGTTCTGTCTTACCTTTTAGACTTTTGTCTGTATTTTTTTTGTATACGGAATTTTTATAAAATAAGATCTTAACAAAATAAAACATGAAATCTTCAAAATGTTTTTATTTATTCATCGCTTCAAATTGTCATTTTGCAATCGGAGCAAAATCGTAGTCTCAATCGTATTTTCATTCGGTTCATAACATAAATATTTCCCTTTTTAACCCTCTTGATGGTTTATTTTCGCGTCGAAAACTGCCCTGTTGTGGCCAGCCTCTGGCGCAAAAACCTGTTCCTAACTGTCACCAGTTTTAGACAAGGTACAATTTGTTTTTCCTACTCGAATCTTCATTCCCACTTGGAGTAAAAGGCGGTTTTGGCTCCACGATATCTCGTCATTAGCGAAGTTGACAAAATCTTGGACGAGATATCTTGTCGAAGCACTTGGAGGATTAAACCAAAAAAAAAAATTTTTTTCCCAAACATTCAAGCACAAAGTGCCACAAGAAGTACCTATTTCTAGAAACATATTATATCCTATTGCCATCTTTAAATACTCAATACCAATTTATTCTTATTATTCTGGGTTTGACATTGAGGCACTTTAGGAAAAACTAAAAATTATTTACCGAAGTTATTTTTGTCTCTTCAAAAACAATCTAATTCTTAGATTGATCGATTACACTTATCGATTTGACTTATCGAAGTTTCCACTTGGATCCATTTCTGGATTGGGTTTCCATTTCTAGTGAAGAAGCGAATCACATAACAATGTAAGTTCCTAGTTGCAGTTGTTTCATCTTCTCTTCATAAATCATCGAATTCTAGTACATTAGTCAATTCTCTCAAGTTAAGTAAAATAGATTGATCGCTTCGACTTATTGGTTTCCACTTGAATCCACTCCTAGATTTGATTTCCATTTTTAGTGTAGCAGTTAATCATATAACAAAGCAAGCAAATTCCTAGTTGCAGTTGTTTCATCTTCTCTCCATAAATCATCGAATACTAGTACATTAGTCAATTCTCTCAAGTTAAGACAAATAGATTGATCGTTTCGAGTTATAGAAGTTTCCACTGCGACTAATCATCTCCAGCATCAACCTTTTTTTTATCAAGGTTCCTTTCAGCATTTCTATGCCAAAAACGAGCAGCGAAACGAACAGAATCACACAGTATTACTATATTACAGAATTTTTATTTACCAACCTAAGCTTTATCTCAATTAATTCGGAAAATTGCAGTTGGTATAGAATCGACAGAGATGTTATAAACAAAGAGAACACAATTTGTCGCTTCAGGGGACCAGTGCACAAAAATCTTTCAAATTTTCGATTTTATTTTTTTCAATTTAAATGAATGTTTATACATTTCTGCTTAAAATGATACAAGATTTATGGAAATACGTTGAGTAGAAGTATTTTAAATAATTTTTTGAAAAATACTTGTACGTCCGTTTTTGTCATTTAAACGGCTTCCATCTTTGTTTACATGTCTTGAACAAACGCCCAAAACGAGAAGCCCATTAGAAAACTTTATTTACCAAGCCACACTATTTAATTTATCTATTTTATTTTGTATCTATTTTGCTACTTTGGCAACAGTAATGATAACTGTGACTGTGTTTGTGAATAATGTTTGTTTGAATTTGAAATCCAAACTCGTTTGCAGGTGTTCTTGATCTTTTGCAAATAATCTAAATCTGTCTAGCTGTGTATAATTTCCGTCTACATTTGTCTATTTTGAAGTAATTTAAACAGTTTATTTCGAGAAATATGCCACGTTTCACTAATAAGGTGTTTAAAAAGCGTAGAAGTGTTGGCAAAGCGAATGTTGTAACTTCTAGTAATACTGATGTAACTAGAGATTCGACAACTAACTCTTGTCATAATGATCAGTCGTCGTCAGCGAAGAAATTAAATATATCAGCGCATTCAGAAGTATCTGTTTGTTCTCAAGAAACTCATACTAATGAAATAATTAATTTAGAATTGCTCTCAAAAGTTCTTTGTGAAAGTGTTTGCTGTAGAAATTGTGGTGGTGTTGGCTTATCAATCAAAAGCAAAACTCTTCATGGTTTAGCATCAATAATTATGCTGTTTTGCACAAACTGTGAATTTAGTGTTGAATTTTGTAATTCCAAGGAGTGCACAACAAATATCGAAGGGAATTTCAAATTATATGAAGTGAACGCTCGATTTACCTATGCGTTTCGTTGCATTGGAAAAGGCAAGACGTCCGCAAAAGTGTTCAACGGAATAATGAATCTGCCGTCTCCATCATTTCGTTATTTCAAACATAATGATATATTAGCTGATGCCGTACAAAAAGTTGCTGAAGACTCGATGACCAGTGCTACTGCAGAAGCCGTTTTGAAAAATGATGGTGCTGCAAATATCCCTGTTGCATTGGATGGTTCGTGGCAGAAAAGAGGTTTCAAATCTTTGAATGGAATAGTCAGCTGTCTCAGTGTCGAGTCTAGTAAGGTGATTGATGTAGAAGTGTGCACAAAGTACTGCAAATGCCCAAACAAAGATGCACATTTACCAGATTGTTCTTCAAATTATAGTGGAACAAGTGGTGGCATGGAAGTTCAGGGTGTCTTGAATATCTTTGAACGTTCCAAAGCTAAAGGCGTTAGGTACAGCCATTACTTAGGTGATGGGGACTCAAAAGGTTACAAAGCTATCACTGACGCAAAACCTTATGGTGATGAACTAGTTGTTGAAAAGTTAGAGTGTGTTGCACACGTAAATAAAAGAATGGACAGCAGGTTGCGCCGGTTGAAAGAAACCTCACGTTCAAAGAAACTTTCAGATGGCAAAACATTAGGTGGTAAAAACAGACTAACGGATAATGAAATTAATAATCTGCAGTCTTATTATGGTATGGCGATTAGAGGAAAGCAGTCGGTCGAAGAAATGAGACGTTCTATATGGGCAACCTGGTTTCACAAAATGTCCACTGATAATATACCACAACATGGACTCTGCCCGTCAGGTGAGAATACATGGTGCAAATTTAACAAGGCACAAGCTGAAGGCAAAACCTATTCACACAAAAATAGTTTACCTGCTCCAATAATGGAATACATTAAACCAATATACAGAGATCTATCTGATCCTCAACTTTTGGAACGCTGTCTTCATGGCAAGACACAAAATTGTAATGAGAGTTTTAACTCTGTTGTTTGGTCGAGAGTTCCAAAAAATGTATTTGTTGGAATCACATGCCTAAAATTTGGTGTATATGATGCTGTGTGCACGTTTAATGAAGGGAACATCAGTCGGTGTAAAGTTTTAGAAAAACTGGGTATTGAACCTGGAGTGAACATGCGTCGTGCAATGAAGCAAGGTGACAATGAACGACTTATGTATGCCGAAAGAAGCTTTCGTACCTTAAGTACAATTGCAAAAAGATGCAAAAGTGCTCATAAGAGTTCTATGAATAATATATGTGATGATCCAGATTATGGAGCTGGAAAATTTTGAGGTAGGGTCAATTTTATGCTTTAAACTTCAATATCTCAAAATGTGTATTTTTCCCATAAAAGGAACATTTTTTCAAAATCTATTCAAGCAAATATAAAAAAAATTGGTTTACAAGTGTATCATACCCTATAACATATTTTAACACAGGCATTTTTTTCTATCTGCTCAGAAAAGTTTATTTTGAGTGTTAAAAAGGATGAAAATTGGTCATTTTCCAAAAAAAAAAAATTGGAGTCGAAGAAAAAAAATTCTCAAAATTTCAAATTTTAAGTTTTTTAAAAATCCCTGTGTTAAAGTGTTTAAAAGTGTCTTCATAACCTGTATAAAAAAATTCAAGTCAATACATATAAAAGATTCTGAGAAAATGTTCCTTAAAATATGACCATTTTAACATTACTGAGATAGGACTGCACCGGTCCCCTTCAGTTTTTACGCTTCTCTTCATAAACTATACAATACTTGCAGGTTTGAAAGTGTTATCCATATTAGTTAGTCCCGTCTCTCTCACGTCAATACAAATACAGATGTATAGTTTCGAATTATTGAAATTTTCTCTGGGAACCAGCATCCACCATGTTTATCCAAGTCCCTTTCCATTCCAAACCCAAAAGGCCAATCAAGGACAACTACTCAGAATTACTATAATACAAAAATTCTTATTTACCGATGCAGACTCGAAATAAATTGATTTGTATTCTTATAACGGTTCTTCTGAATTCGACTTTGAATCCCATATCGAATCGCTCTAAGTTATCTTCAGTTGTTTCCTCTTATTATTCTACTCAGAAAAAAATTCATATCAATTAGCCTCTTGTCTCAAATCGAGTAAATTAGACTTATAGTTTCGACTTATGGAGCTTCTCACTGGGAATGATTGTATCCAGTTCCCACCCTGTTTACCAAGATCCCTTTCAACATCCCAATTCCAAAACCCGAACCGACAAACACGGGAATAACCACGCATTACTATAGTACAAAAAATAATCCTATTTACTGATGCAGACTAGAACTCTGTTATAAGAGTAACTTGATTCCTTTTCTTAAAACAGATCTTCTAGGTTTGACAGTCAGTCACATAACGAATCGCACAAAGTTCCTTTCAATTGTTTCGTCTTATTCCTTATCCAGAAAAGATCATTACTAATTACTCTCTTTTCACAAGTAGAGAAAATTACAGACTTATGTAGGTTTCCACTGGGAAACCATTGTCCCCAGACTCCATTTACCAAGGTCCCTTTCAACATCCCTACCCCAAAAACCGAACAGCCAAACACGAACATACCAACACAGCATTACTGAAGTACAAAAGTTACTATTTGCCGATGCAGACTCGAATTCTGTTAACTAGAATAACTTGATATTTATTCATATAACAGAGGCTCTTCCAGATTTAACAGTGAGTCATATAACAAATCTCACAAAATTATCATCAGATGTTTCTTCTTATTTTCTATGCAGAAAGATTCATATCAATTAGTCTCTTCCTCAAGTCGAGAAAATTACAGACTTAGGGTTTCGAGGAGGTCTCCAACCCTGTTTACCAAAGTCCATTTCAGCATTCGAACCATCAAAACTGTACAGCCAAGCACGGGCATAACTACACAGAATTACCCCAGTACAAAAATTTCTATTTATCGATGCAGACTCGAATTCTGTTACACGAATAACTTGATATTTATTCTTGTAACAGAGGTTCTTCTAGATTTGAAAGTGAATCGCTTAGCGAATCACATGAAATTCTCTTCAGTTCTGTTTTCTCTGATTATTCTATGCAGAAAAGGTCCATACCAATTACTCTTTTCTCAAGTAGAAAAAATGAACTTATGGTTTCGACATTGAGGTTTCCACTTGAACCACTGACTCCAGCCTCCACCCTGTTTTTTAAGGTCCCTTTCAGCATCCTAATCCCCAAAACCGTACAGCCAAACATGGACATTCCCTACACAGCATTACTATAGTACAAAAATTTTCCTATTTACCGATGCAGACACGAACTCTGTTAAAGAGAATAACTTCATTTCTATTCTTACAACAGAGTTTCTAGATTTTACATTAAGTCATACAACGAATCACACAAATTTCTCTTAGTTGTTTCTTCTACGCAGAAACGATCCATAGAAATTACTCTCTTTTCTCAAGTCCAGAAAATTACAGACATGGTTTCGACTTATGGAGGTTTCCACTGGGAACCCCATTGTCCCTAGCCTCCATTTACTAAGGTCCCTTTCAGCATCCCAACCCCAAAAACCGAACATCCAAACACGGACATAATCACACAGCATTACTATATTTCACGGTCACTTTTAAAAAAGCGTTTTCGCTGCCCGCCCCAATTTTTTTTACAAACTGATGATATAGGAGAGTATTTTTCAGAGGGAGACATTTTTATGGGGACGAATTTGTCCTCGCGAAGCATTTTGCGGGCGGCAATTTCTTCGCCGCTCATCTTTTGTGGGAGGGAGGGCGGAAAGATGAGAAGATGTGGGTAATATCTTCTTTCCCTCTTCTTTTTGGTCCGTGAGAAATGGGTGACCATTTCGTGGCGCCAAGTCCGAGCTCCGTTCTCGAGTAAATCCCCTTTTATTTGCTGTTCCCTTTTTTCCGGGCCGCACATTAAAGGCTCGTAAACCCATCGTCGCTCTGGGGAAGGAAGTATTTTATAATTGAAACGCCTATTGTAGTTATGTACAAGGGGAAGCGGTCGATGGGTTTTCCGGATGTTCTTGTGGACATTGGGTTTCTAGACGGCGATGGCTCGTTCTGTCGATTGGTCTGTTGATGGTGAGCTCTGGTTTCTAATTGGTTGGGATGCATGTAGTCGGCCGTGAATGGAGATTTTATTCGGAAGTTTAGTAGGCTGAAGTTGACGTGTTCGTACTTCGGAAAGGAATATATAATTCCTTCATTGTTTTTTTTCTGGTGTTAATTGATGGCCCATTACAGAGTTTAGTTGTGACGAACTTATCGTACAACTAGAAAAAATTTACAATATCGTAGCAGTGCAATGAATATCAACTATGCAATGCTTTTTGGTAAGTTGAAATTACACTGTTCACATTGGTGACCCGTGTAATTACGATTATGCGGGCTTTCAAATAAGCTAGATGGCGCTCTCCGCGATTAGTTTGCAATTTGACGGTAGTCAACAATGAATGGTTGTATCATCTATGTGGGGGATTCAAAATCCCTTCCAAATGTAGCAGAATGTGTAACTTCAAACTACCGAAAAGTCCTTCAAGGTTAAGAGTAGTTACACTGCCACTATATAGTAAGTTATTTTTTGTAGTGGTGATTGATTTATTGATTGAATATTTATGGCACAAGGGCCAAGTTTGGTCAATCTGCGTCAAATTAACGGTAGTTTTAAATAAATTTTATCGTGATTTATCCATAAATTTAGAACTAATAATCAAAATTTAACATTAATAAAGTAGTATAAAAACGCATTTCAAATCAATTTTTAAATAAAATTATAAAAACCTATGTCCGATATAAATAAAGATTTGAATGAGGATCACTTAATAAATCATTAATACCAGGGTTAGTAGCTCCAAAGTGGTTGAGTCTAATAGTATTAAAACCAAGACAGTCACTTAAAATGTGTCGAACAGATATGATTGTATTACACTTCGGACATGTCAGAGCTCGTTTTGAATGAAGCAAATGCCTGTGAGTTAAATGAACGTACTATACGTAGTCGTGTTAGTTTTACTTCATGTCTTCTATTAAAATCATTGGATTTAAAATTCTTTACATATGATTGAATGGAATATAATTTATTTTGAATTTGTGTATACCATTTATTCTGCCATGAATTTTGGATGGATACTTTGATAATACGATCCATGTCTTGGAATGGGAAGGAGGGTCTTCTAATGGTATCAGCCGTTTGGCTTGCTTTGTAGTGGTGAATACGTTCATCATATTTGTAAGCATATTACTAACCTAGATTGGGACATTGGGTTTCCATGTAGCGTCTGTTGATGGTGGGCTGTGGTTTTTAATTGGTTGCGATACACTGTAGTTGGTCGTGAATTGCGACATATAATATCTTGGGCTTAAATTACTTCAAGTTGATGTATTGGTTCTTCGTGTCATATATTTTTGTGCCTTGTGGACGATTTTTGTGCCTTTGAAAGGACGATATCGATATTTTTACAGGTTTTTATTCTAATGTTGATTGATAACCTATCAGAGAATCCTCACGATTATTGTCTAAAGTAATGTTTTGTGTTCTGTTTTAGTTGTAAGTTTTGACAGCTACGTGAGATCACGAGAAGAAAAAGAATCACGAATTAATATCTTCAGAACAAGATTTTTTCCAATTTTATTTATCTGTTTTCTGTAGTTGTAAATTTAATAAATATTTATTATTTTTTAATTTTTATAAATTTTTTTTTTTTTTAATAAATTGTAATTCCTATTCACCACATGCAACATCGACCCCCATAAGATTCGATTTAAAGCTGTATGCAAGTTAGAGAAAAGCAAATTTTAAATGGAACTTTTTCGATATTAATTGAACATAAATGTTAGTAAAAATCCGAATTAGGACATTTTAAATACAAAAAATTCTTTAGTGGTAATGACAGGAGATCAAAGGTGTCTATTTTATATGTTGAAGTTATAGTTAAACAATTTATGCGTGTTAGAAGTACGCTAAAAACAGCGATTTTCTTTTTAAAAAAGAAACAAAAGCGAAAAAAACACCGTCAAATCGAAAAATGGTATTCGGCAGCCTTTGCTTCATCTGTACTGAAGACATTCAATTTTAAAACAAGTTCTGTTATTGCACGTGCCACTAAATGGAATTATGAAGAAAAAAATGTATTCGCCTTAAGAAATGGTCATGAATATCTTGTAAAATTAATTTGTCATCTTTTCCTTAAAGATGGGATGTTCGAAAATGTTGCATGCCTGGTGAGAGTCCCACAAGTCCAAAATTATTGATAGGAAAACTATGAATGAGAATGAATATTCGCTGTAGATTCGACATTTTTACTCATTATGTCACTGCAATTTTATATCAAACGAACCTAGAAGTATCATTCCTACATCCCCCCAAAAACTTAACATAAATTTTTAGTCGTTACCGTTTGTAGTTTTGTCAAACAATTGTGCGATGTGAAATGTATTACATGTGGATGTATTACATGTGAAATGTATTACGTGTGTGAAATGTATTACGTGTGTGAAATGTATTACGTGTGTGAAATGTATTACGTGTGTGAAATGTATTACGTGTGTGAAATGTATTACATGGATAAATATTCATCTCTAATACTATTTTCGTCCAAAGTAAGTTGTAGAAATTATAAAAATGTTAAAAAGGTGTAAAAATTTTTCTAAGAGAAAAGTGATTATTCAGGTCAGGTTTTTAATCTACAGTTAGCCAATTCAACTCGAGTAAGGTCGGGTAATTCTGCTAGTATTATATAAAATCTTGATAAATGCAAAAAGCTTTAACAAGGATACATAAACCAGAAAAGTTTAACAAGGATGCATAAACCAGAAAAGCTTTTTATAAAACATATTTGAGCAATGTTATAATCCCATACATGGCAATCCGTTACTTCATATACAGTGCGAAAATGTTAGAGAAGGCAATAACATCATTGATTCTAAAAGGGTTTTCTACAAATAAATTAGGTAAAACCAAAATACGAGAAAAAAGATATTGTTATATTTTGATATTGTTTTTATGAATTTAAATATCGATTCGAATTAAAGTGAGATAAAATTCTAACTAATCGATAAAATCGATATTTTTAATTGGTGGTAAGAAGTTGCATAAAAAGTTAGTTTCATCAAGCAAATTATGGAATCGGCTTAAAAATCTTTATAGTTAAGAAAACTACAATTGGGTTAAGGAGCTTTTACTTTGTTTTAAACAAAATCAAGTAATTTTTATCTAACTTAGTTACCCAGTTGGAAGAGCAACAGATTAGCAACCGAAAAGTTGCGACTTCGAAACTAGGTTCAGCCAAAGACCGTCGTGTACATGGGGGCTGTGGCATGTTAAACTTGTGGCCTTAAATGTCCTCACGGTGGCGTGGTGTGGAATTTGGGAAGTGGGGTGCCAGTTCAGTCTCTCTCGTCATCTGATCGTGGTTCAAAATAACGAGGCGTTGTCCTTGGATCTTTCCCTTCGGGAATGATACCGGACCGTCACCAATAGCCCGTTGTGTTGCTCCAGTGCGGCGTTAACTACTTACCTAACATAATTAGTAACAGTTGGCCTGGTAGCCTAGTTTAACGCTATGAGTTCCAATCCCAGTCTAGGTACATATATTCGTAGTGATTCGGAATTCACTAAGGGTCATAGGTCTAGATCTAATTAGATCTTGTGTAGCAACAAATGACTTTAGAGTGACAAACCAAAAATAAATACGGTTTGTAAACTCTGCGTCCAAGCGCTTCTGACATAGAATGAAGAGAATTGCCATTCTGAGCATTTACTATATACATATAGATCTCGTTCTTATCAAATTTTCACACATTCTAATAAAAAAATCATCACAAACACAAAAAGCGAACATAATCCTATAAGACCTGTGTTTCCTTGAAATAAAAAAGGTGGGACATTAAAAGTGAAAAAGCTCCATTTTTATTTTCTAATGGTTTTGCATCAATTTAATTAATTCATTAAATCGATGTAATTAAGTTAACAGCAATAAAGTTAACCTTCCCAAATTTATATCAATTTTAGCTAATCATGTGGCATGTCAAAATATACACGGATATTGCAACTCAACATACACATTTCACATTGAGAAAATCCAAACAAAAATATAGCGTTGAAGTTCAGTTTCCAAATGGTAGGTAGTTATTTCAATTAACGTCGCACAGGTGCAACACAATGGGCTATTGGCGACTGATACGGGATCAAACCCGAAGGAACAGATTCGACAGTTTTCAAATGGAATGTTTGTTTGAAATAAAGACCTTTAGCTTAGTTTTTAATTTTGAAAACATTTCCACACATGAAAAATAAAACGGAGAGTTGTAGGTATGTGTTCACAGAAGCAATTTTACAATCAAAATCCATTTTTGGTAAACCATTACATTTTAGTGATAAGTTAAGTGTGACATGGGGTAAAAAATTTTAAAATATCCAATCCGAGCAAAATTTTAACCTTTTTTGTGGCTGTAGAAATAAAGCAGTTGATAAGTAAAATACTCCAGTATATCCCAGTAAAACTCCAGTGAATTCGAGTGACAATGAATAATTAAACTATACATAATTCAAACCACACGAGAAACGATGAATAAAACTGAAAATATTCGTTTGTTTGTAAAGTTACTAGCAAAATTACCCGGCGATGCTCGGTTTGAATTGGTTAAATGTTGATTATATTTCATAGAAAAATGCAAGCATCATTTAAGTGTACAAAAATTGTTTTTTAACGTCGTTTTAACTTTTTCATAGCTTCTATACTTTACTTCGGACACAAATATGTATACATAATATATTCATCCATATATTCCATTTCATATTCATCACACTCTTACTGTAAGACAAACTACAAAAGCTTTTTCTGAGATGACATCTTCAGAAGTCGATTTTGAGCTTTGGAGTGATTACAAATGCCAGTTAAGTCCATTTTCAGTAAAAATGAGGAACTTTCAGCGCATAGTCTTGCACTCAGTTTTCCAATCAATATTTATTATTTGTGGTACCCTTGCACCATGGATTCGATGTTTTGGAATTACATTATCACTATGAGAGGATTTCAAATTAAACTGCTACGGCATTCGCGGTTAATTTATTTTGAAGTGCACATTTCTTTTCTTGAAAATTCTATTCAGCCGCACGTGGAATAACGGAGCTTGTTTTTAAAACAAATATCATCAGTGTAGACAAAGCAAACTCCATCGATTACACTTTTTACAAAAGCACTGCTTTTAGTGAATGTTTCACAGGTATCAAAACTGTATACGAACAGTTTCAACCTCAAGTAAGCACAACCTAGACCTTCTGCCACAAAAAAAAATCTATTTTTCAACAGTCCTAGTTTACATACTTCCTTACTATATTATTCCAAGATCAGCAAGTCTTATTTAAAATTCGCTTTCCTCCAACAGAAAAATGTAGTTTTAAATTGAATCCTTAAGGTACTTGTTTCAATTGACTCAGTTTCTGTATGGAAACCACGTACCTATTTAGAATGATAGATGTAGTTACTTGACTATGGAGTACAGCTTTCAATAATACCCATGAAACATGAAAAACAATGTAAATTAAATTGATTTAAATCGTCTTGTAATGAAAATATGCCAAAATTTAAAAATATCTTTCAACAAGAACGTATGGCTACCCGTTTTGATTTAACGTAACATATCTTATTTTAGAAAAACTTTATTTTAATTTTACCAGTCATTTAAAATAAGAAGTTATACACCTTACTTAAAAAGGTTTCCATTTATTTTTATGAAACAGAATTCTACAAACTATAACGCATTTAACCATAGACTTAAGGAAAGTTCATCGAAATATACATATACAACCCAGAACTTACCCATGTCTAGTGGTATTTGGAAGAAAATAAAATAATTCATTACAATTTAACTCCTAAATAATATATCTGTAATATAGAAAGTAATGGAACACATAAATGCAAACAGAAACGGAATTCTGGTCATTGAAAAATGTAGAATTCTGAGAAACGAAAGATCTGAACAAGCGTATTGAATTTCGACGTCATGGGAATATTATGAAATAGAGAAATTCGAAAAAGACGCTTGAAAAGTACTGATAGACAATAATTAATTATTTACAAAAAGAACACAAATTTACAAAACTTAGAAATGCTCAAATATGACCGCAACATAGTTTGGTCAAATGGTGTAGATTTGTATAAAGAACATAGACTTCCAACTCTTCTTTATATGTATAGATATTTATTGTACAAAATAACTTCCCCCTATGTTTGCCATTTGGAATATCCTCACCAAATTCAAACAAAATGCATTTTGCACAAAGAATAAAGTTAGTACAGGAGATAAACTATAATTTTTTTACAAAACCAAATCATATTGTTAAGATAATACAGATGCTTCTTGATTACACAGATATTTCCCGATTACGCAATGTTTTTCTTGAAATAGTTATGATATCGATTTCTGTTTTGCTTTTGTAACATTCTTTCAGAAAATCTTTAATGCCTTCAACGCTGTTTAATTGAGCAGATGAATTTTCAGTGCCTAACAAAAATCGATTAACAATTTCTAAGTTTCAACTTCTCCAAATGAATGAGATTCGGATTTTAAAAATTTATTTTAACCCTCCAAGTGGCTTTGTCGAAATATCTCGCACAAGATCCGACCAATTTTTCTTATTATGACCTATCTCGTCATCACTAGTTTCAAATCTTAGTTTTCTAGTGACGAGATATATCGTCCATCAAGTTCTGATAATTTTGCTAATGACCTCTCCTGATTTTTAGCACATAATTTATAAATCAGCCAACTTTAGCAAAAAAATGTTACTCTACCAAAATTTATACCAAATTATTACAGGGGCCGTCGTGCCTCAGAGGGCATGCCCACTGCGCTAGCAACCTGAGAATTGTACGCGGCGCAGGTTCGATTCTTCCCTGGTTGTATTTCTCTCTTCTGTGTCTGTAAAACGTTTCTTGTGAGTATATGTCCATTATTTGAGTTATCTGTCTTGTGTTTGGCGCAGGTTCGATTCTTCCCTGGTTGTATTTCTCTCTTCTGTGTCTGTAAAACTTTTCTTGTGAGTGTATGTCCATTACTTGAGTTATCTGTCTTGTGTTTGGCGCAGGTTCGATTCTTCCCTGGTTGTATTTCTCTCTTCTGTGTCTGTAAAACATTTCTTGTGAGTGTATGTCCATTATTTGAGTTATCTGTCTTGTGTTTGGCGCAGGTTCGATTCTTCCCTGGTTGTATTTCTCTCTTCTGTGTCTGTAAAACGTTTCTTGTGAGTGTATGTCCATTACTTGAGTTATCTGTCTTGTGTTTGGCGCAGGTTCGATTCTTCCCTGGTTGTATTTCTCTCTTCTATGTCTGTAAAACTTTTCTTGTGAGTGTATATCCATTACTTGAGTTATCTGTCTTGTGTTTGGCGCAGGTTCGATTCTTCGCTGGTTGTATTTCGCTCTTCCGCGTCAGTAAAACTTTCCTTGTGTGTGTGTCCATTACTTGAGTTGTCTGTCTTGTGCTTGGCGCAGCATAGCCAAAAATGGCCCTTGCGCCATAAAACCCAACCAACACAAATTATTAAACTCGAATTTTATTTGCACGAAAAACGCCAACCTACATTTTATAACAAATAGTTCAATACATATAAGATCACATTTTTTATGCATTAAATATCTTTGCAGCTTACGATCTGCATTAAATCATAGAAAGAGAAAAAAGCCAAGTCCCGGGCAGAATATTGTTCCATCCGATGATCTATCGCATTCGAGACATCACTTTTGACACACAAAAAGCATTTGGGCTTCAGAACTCCATAGTGGCGGAGATATAGATATATTCAGAGAGCTCGGTGGAATCTTATAAATCCCTTGAAAATTTGTTTTCTTTCCCTGATGTTGATGCCAGTAAAAGCATTCCGAGGAAAGAAAGATCTTGAGCTCGGACGACAGATATTCCATCATGGCTCTACAGTGGAATGTAAGCGGGAGAGCGAAAATAGATCTGATTTCTCCATTGAGTCGCTTTGGAGATGGAAATGCAATGGGCAAGTCTCATAAGTGATTCTTCAGAACATTGTTGCGAATACAAACATTCCTACGAAATTGCATATTAACCCTCCAAGTGGTTTTGACGAGATATCGTGTCCATCAGGGTGTGACAAATTTTGCTAATTGCCAGAAATCTCGTCTTCTAGATATGGCTGCTTTTGGATGACGTTGAAATTAAGATCTGCTCAGTTTTCCTCTCACAATGACATATCTCGTTCGTCGAGATCTGAACAATTTCGTTATCATGTTTTGTTATTCGTCGAGATATCTCATCCTCAAGATATAGCCGAGGGCCTACGAAATTACATATTAACCCTCCAAGTGATTTTGACAAGATATCGTGTCCGTCAAGGTGTGACAAATTTTGCTAATTGCCAGAAATCTCGTCTTCTAGATATGGCTGCTTTTGGACGAGTTTGAAATTAAGATCTGCTCAGTTTTCCTCTCACAATGAGATATCTCGTTCGTCGAGATCTGAACAATTTCGTTACTATGTTTTGTTATTCGTCGAGATATCTCATCATCAAGATATAGCCGAGGGCCTACGAAATTACCTATTAACCCTCCAAGTGGATTTGACGAGATATCGTGTCCGTCAAGGTTTGACAAATTTTGCTAATTGCCAGAAATCTCGTCTTCTAGATATTGCTGCTTTTGGATGACGTTGAAATTAAGATCTGCTCAGTTTTCCTCTCACAATGAGATATCTCGTTCGTCGACATCTGAACAATTTCGTTATCATGTTTTGTTATTCGTCGAGATATCTCATCATCAAGATATAGCCTAGGGCCTACGAAATTACCTATTAACCCTCCAAGTGGTTTTGACGAGATATCTTGTCCGTCAAGGTGTGACAAATTTTGCTAATTGCCAGAAATCTCGTCTTCTAGATATGGCTGCTTTTGGATGACGTTGAAATTAAGATCTGCTCAGTTTTCCTCTCACAATAAGATATCTCGTTCGTCGAGATCTGAACAATTTCGTTATCATGTTTTGTTATTCGTCGAGATATCTCATCCTCAAGATATAGCCGAGGGCCTACGAAATTACCTATTAACCCTCCAAGTGGATTTGACGAGATATCGTGTCCGTCAAGGTTTGACAAATTTTGCTAATTGCCAGAAATCTCGTCTTCTAGATATTGCTGCTTTTGGATGACGTTGAAATTAAGATCTGCTCAGTTTTCCTCTCACAATGAGATATCTCGTTTGTCGAGATCTGAACAATTTCGTTATGTTTTGTTATTCGTCGAGATATCTCATCATCAAGATATAGCCGAGGGCCTACGAAATTACATATTAACCCTCCAAGTGGTTTTGACAAGATATCGTGTCCGTCAAGGTGTGACAAATTTTGCTAATTGCCAGAAATCTCGTCTTCTAGATATGGCTTCTTTTGGACGAGTTTGAAATTAAGATCTGCTCAGTTTTCCTCTCACAATGAGATATCTCGTTCGTCGAGATCTGAACAATTTCGTTACTATGTTTTGTTATTCGTCGAGATATCTCATCATCAAGATATAGCCGAGGGCCTACGAAATTACCTATTAACCCTCCAAGTGGATTTGACGAGATATCGTGTCCGTCAAGGTTTGACAAATTTTGCTAATTGCCAGAAATCTCGTCTTCTAGATATTGCTGCTTTTGGATGACGTTGAAATTAAGATCTGCTCAGTTTTCCTCTCACAATGAGATATCTCGTTCGTCGAGATCTGAACAATTTCGTTATCATGTTTTGTTATTCGTCGAGATATCTCATCATCAAGATATAGCCGAGAGCCACGGTGGCCTGGTTGGAAAAGAATTAGCTAAAGGAGGGTTGTGAGTTCAAAACTCGGTCCAATAAAAGACCGTCATATGGGGGACTCGTGAACGTTAAATCTGTCGTTGTCTCAAATGCCCCACGTTGGCGTGGTGAGGAAGATTGGAGAGTGGGGTGCCAGCTCAGGTGTTACCTCTTCGTGACTGTGGTTCAAAATTACGTGTTTTCCTCAAATAATTCCCTTCGGCATTGTTCCCAGACCGTCATCAATAGCCCGTTATGTTGCTCCAGTACGACGTTAATTACCTACCTACCAAAATATTGCCGATTTTATTATGATGACGAGATCAAAATCTGGTTATTTTCCTTCTAATGACGAGATATCTCATCCATCAAAATCTAGTCAGTTTTGCTAATGACGAGATACTTTGACGAGACAATTACCAGGACCGTTAACCATCCTGGTGGTTGTATGGACGAGGTAATTCGTTATTGGCAAAACTGAGAAGATCCTGATGGACGAGATATCTCGTCATTAGAAGAAAATACGATCACGATCATTAGAAGAAACGCTAACCAGTTATGTCTTGTCGTCATAGAAAAGCATTAATATCTTGAGGACGAGATTACTCATCTTTAGCAAAAATGGTCAGATCTCGATCTACGAGATGTCTCATTGTGAGAAGAAAACCGACCAGATCTTGATACCATCAAAAAGCAGAAATATCTTGATGACAATATATCTCTTTACAAGCAAAATTTGTCAAACTTGGATGAACGAGATATCTCGTCTAAACCACTTATGAGGTCATGTTTTGCCGAACTTTCCCAAACTGAAAACAGAGAATATTAAGAAAATCGACACCACAAAGGCGTTTTACTGACACAGAAAATACAAGTAGACGTAGTATAAGTTACATGAATCAAACTTGCGCCAACTACAATTCACAGGGTCCCAGCATGGTGAGCAAAAACACTGAACCTCGGCTCAAAAGACGTCATCGACATACATATACAAACTATTTCAATGCATCACGTAGTTTGATAGACACAAGGGAATGTTTAACAAGCACTAAATAACCGATTCCCGCCAATGAAGGATGAATTTTAAAATTTAATTCTTATACATCAGTTTAAAAAAAACTGAAAAAATCAACTTGATTGCACAAGTGACTGCTCTATCTGCCACGATATCTCACAAATAAAACGTCGAAGCGCTCAAAACACTTCGAGTGCTTTTGGAAATACCATCCCCAGTTGCCGTTCACCATTTCCAATTATTCCTCCCGATTATTTATTTATTTTCCCCTGACTTCGAATTATTCCGACCTGGAATCAAAAGAAGATCGCATCAACAGAAACCCGAATAAAAATTGAAACGCATTTTGCAAACTTTCTGCACTTTTGCAAAAAAGAAAGCAGCAGCAGCGAGCGTCCCCCAAAGAGACACAAACAATGAAAGAGAGAAAGAGGGAGGCCCAGGGAAAAAAAGATTACAAAGAGAGCGGCAACGTGAAACTTATTTGCTTATTAAAGTATTACGCCTGTGGATATAAGAGATCAAAGGGGGGATGCGTATCAGGAAGACAATGAACGTGCGGACGAAAGTGACGTGAGTCGTCGGTAAATGTTTTTGGCGAGGTACGTTCAACTTCCTATGGTAATTAGGTCAAAAGTAAATATTAAGTTTTGCTAAAAGACTCAAGTTTAGGAGGTTAAAATTGTGTTTCTATAAATAGATTACGGGTTCTGCGTTGTTTGGAGAAGGAAATGTCTTTAAAAAATTTTCAAGTACCAATTGTTATGCATCTCTCCACATAAAAGGGGGAGTCAATAATTATCCTCAAACTAGCTATAAACTTTATTTTAATAAAACCATACAACGAAAATGATATCACTTTTCAGCAGTCTCCTTTCATTTCAACCACTTTTGTTCCATGAACGATTTATTCCCTGAAAAAAGTGGTATTCATTTCTATAGAGATTCAAACATGCACCGGTCCTTCCAATTCCTAGTCCCTGGTGACTTCACTAATTTGCCACTTCGTCAACAATACTCACTTTTATGTTTATCAGAGCCATGTTATTACGCTATTAAGTAGTCAGTCGAAATTCATGTAAAGGACGGTCTGCCTTTATGCATAGTACCTGTTCGACTATTGAAGTTTTCAAACAATTGATAGAGTGTGTTGTTGCAGATAAACACTGTTCCCGTACTGTGCTAAACAACTGCGTATTTGGGTGTCTTCTACACTTTCGGATCGTGTGAACACAAAGGGGTCAGTAAACACTGATCTAATGGAACTGACCAGGCGATAGTGAAGGACTAATTTAACAATTCACATCACTAATAGTCGTCTGAGATTCACCACTTTACTGCACCATTTAGCGCAGTGGTTCTTAACCTTTTTAGTGATCTGCACCCCCTTGAAACCAAAAATGAGTTCTCGCACCCCCTTGAAAAGTGTGTTTCTATTTCTTTATTTACGAAATTACATTTATTGTGAGATAATTTATTTATTGAAAAATACTATCTCAGTGACTGAGGCAAAGGTGTAGAGGGTAGAAGTGGGGGTCTCAAAAATCCACGTAGCGTTCGCTAGTTTCTCCCAAGCGGTAGTTTCCGTCAAAGATTTAGAAACTTCTCGCATCCCCAGGGGTGCACACACCCCAGGTTAAGAACAATGACTTAGCGGGTTACAATAACTAAAGATAACAAGACATTTTTAATAAGGTTACTCATAGAATGTTACCATTTATAAATTTGGCGAACCGGTGTGTTTGGTCTGGCACATTATTTATCTGTCACCTAGTAGGTCTAGGTATTGAATCTCGATTTGTAAGTAAATGAATATTGGTGATTGTCCCTGAGACTACTGCGTGCTGCTTCACAGTAAAAGTGGGTATTCCTTTACAAATAGCAGGACCAAGGTAGCCTGGTGGGAAGAGAAGCGGATAAGTAACATGTTGGTTACGAGTTCGAAACTAAGTTCCAAAGTTAGAACTTCCCAGTTCTAACCAAAGCATGTCGTGTACGTGGAGGATGTTGCACGCTATATCTGTCGTAGTCTTAAATGCTCTCACGTTGTCGTGGGGTGGAAGTTTGAAAGGTGGAGTACCAGTTCAGACTTTGACATCTGACGGTGTTTCAAAATGATGAGGTGTTGTCCAGGGATCTTTCCCTTCGGTATTGTACCCGGGTAATCGCCAATAGCCCATTGTGTTACTCAGGTGCGAAGTTAGTACAGCTACCTCCTTTCACAATTAGTAGCAAGTTCGAGCCTTTATTTCGAAGCCTAAGAGTTCAGTGGTCGAACATTAAAAAGTAAATAAAAATAAACGTGACGTTGACACGTGTACAAAACACTAACATTTATCTATACTATTAATGTGTGATAGTTTGTCTGTTGGAAATCGATCTTCGTCTCAACCACAGCACGTAGAGATCCGAGAGAGGTGTCAAAATACGCAGAATAAACTGGGAAAGTTATTCCGCCCCTTTAAAATTTTCAAAAATTTAAATTTCAACATAAAATGTTCAAAAAATTACCTGATTGGACAGAGTGCCGTGACCTCACTGGCTGATTCCGTAACGCTTCCGTAGCAGTTTCTGCCCCAACTTTTTTACTATGGTTTTTTGTCAGACTTGACTTAAATATTCGCGTTAAATTCGAGAGAAAAACGTAGATGTTCAAAATTCAATATACAGTACTTTTTCGTGTCTTACATTTTACTCTTTAAATAAACATTTAATAAACTACTTTTTCGAGCCTTATATTTTAATAATTATCTTTAATAAGCATTATTTTTTTATAATTATTTCACATTCAATACAGCAAACCTGTACAACTCAACTCTTAAATCCATCGTAATTTGGAATTTCAAATTGTTTACTGCTGCCTTTTTTATAGCGATTGTTTTTTTGCGTTGTAATTGCTCTTATTAACGACAAATGTTACTTTTAAATGTTTTCGCTTTGTAAATAATTCATTATTGTCTATCAATATTTTTCAAGCGTCTTTTTCGAATTTCTCTATTTCAGAATATTCTCATAACTTCGAAATTCGGCACGTTTGTTCATATCTTTCGTTTTTCAGAATTCTACATATTTCAATGACCAAAATTTCGTTTCTGTTTGTATTTACTTGTTCCATTACTTTCCATATTTACAGATATATTATTTAGGAGTTAAATTGTAATGAATTATTTTATTTTCTGCCAAATACCACTAGGCATGGGTAATTTCTTGGTTGTATATGTATATTTCGACGAACTTTCATCAAGTCTTTGGTTAAATACGTTATAGTTTGTAGAATTCTGCTTCAATTCTGTTAACTTTAATAATTTGTTTTAATTTTTGTAAACAATGTTACGTTAAATTAAAACGGGTAGCCATACGTTGTAGTTCAAAGATATTTCTAAATTTTGACATATTTTCATTACAAGACGATTGAAATAAATTTAATTTTCATTATTCTCATTTGTTTTTCATGGGTATTATTGAAAGTCGTACTCCATAGTCAAGTAACTACATCTATCATTTTGAATAGGTACGTGGTTTCCATATAGAAATTGGGTCTCTCAATTGAAAAAATACCTTAAGGATTCGATTTAAAACTAAATTTTTCTGCGAATAAAGCGAATTTTAAATAAGACTTTGCTGATCTTGGAATAATATAGTAAAGAAGTATGTAAACTAGAGGACTATTGAAAATAGAAATTTTTTGTCTTAAGTGGCAGAAGGTGAGGATTGCTTACTTGAAGTTGAAACTGTTCGTTTACAACTTAGGTACCTGTGAAACATTCATTGAAAGCAGTGATTTTGTAAAAAGTGTAATCGATTGAGTTTGCTTTGCCTAGAGTGATGACATTTGTCTTAAAATCAAGCTCCGTTATTCCACGTGCAGCTGAATAGAATTTTCAAGAAAAAATGTGTGCTTCAAAATAAAATAACCACGAATGCCGTAACAGTTTAATTTGCCATCCTCTCACAATGATAATATAATTCGAAAACATCAAATCCATGGTGCAAGGGTACCACAAATAATAAATATTGATTGGAAAACTGAGTACAAGACTACGCTGAAAGTTCCTCATTTTTACTGAAAATGAACTTAATTGGCATTCGTAATCACTCCAAAATGCATAATTGGTTCCTGAAGAAGTCATCTCAGAAAAAGTTTCTGTAGTTTGTCTTACACCGAGAGTGTGATGAATATGAAGTGGATTATATGGATCGATATATTATGCATAAATATTTGCGTCCGAAGTAAATTGTAGAAGCTATGAAAAAGTTAAAACAATGTTAAAAATTTTCTGTACACTTAAATGATGCTTGCATTTTTCTATGAAATAGAATCAACATTTAACCAATTCAAACCGAGCATCGCCGGGGGAATTCTGCTAGTTGTAAATTAAAATATGAGTGCTATGAGAATTATTATCCAATCTTGCATAAAATGACGCTGAAAAGGTTTGTATTCAAATTTCAACCTAATAAAATTAATTTTAGTTTTAAAGAAACGTTTCGGTCTTTTATCATACATTTAAAGGACAGAATTTGTCATGTAGGTATTCTAAATGAAATGGGTAAACAAATTATGATCACATATGAACTGATTTTTATGAATTTTGTACAGAGCTTCAGTTTACTCATAAAGGTATTCAAAATATTTTTGCTTCAAACGAAATATTTTGGTAGTTCCATTCATTAAATAGCTTATAACTTCGAAGTGTAGTTTCTTAATTGCTTAATGTAGCATATTTGCGTTATGTTTTTCGTAAAATATTCAACGCAGAACAATATTTCACATCTAGCAATATGAGAGATATTGCCTTTTCGTCAGTTCTGTAATCACACTTTTTAAACACCGTATTTTAATTTAAATCGATTGAAAAAGACGGGAAAATTGGCGATTTTGTTAGAATTAAAAAAAAGTTGGGAAGAAATTTAAAGATACCTTTTTGAGAGGGAGAGAAAAATGAATACTTGAAACTGTACTAAATATAGCAAAAAGTTTCCCGAAGTTTGGAAATCGTCCTTTATTTTCATGTCTTCGAAACATCTTCTGAAAATGACATTTTTTCCAGTTATGTAAGTACAAAAAATAAATGAAAAATCTCTGACATTAATATTTTTAAGAATGTATGTGTCTTATGTTTGCACAACATAACTTATGCTTGCCTTTTGAGTCCTTAACCAACAGAAAAAACTATCGCCCACTCCCCGAAAAAAAGAGGAAGAAACGAATGTTAAAATCTTAATCTTAGACTGAGCTATAAGTATACGAGTAAAGCAAATAAACTTAGCCGTTACAACATTGCTGCATAGTAATTATTGTGTTCACTGTAAAATAAAGTTACAGATAAAATCATGGTGTGACGACAATAATCTGTCCACATTTATTTTGAAAATTATTTTTTTTTCTTTTCGAATTACTGTCGAATGGAATCATTTACAGTTTATGAAAGGAAAGTGATTTCAATGCATTCGTTGCCACAGCGATTGAGAATTTTTCAATTTCAAAACATGGCATGTCCTGGGCGTAGGGGGTCTGAAATCTGAAAAGTTAACCTCTTCACTGTGAAAAAGGTGAAAATTAGGGAGGTAATATATTACGTTCTACTTGTGTGATGGACTCTTCAAATTATAAAACTGGTGTTATCAAATTGTGAATAGAAGAATAGCGATTATGAATATGGTAAATGAAAAAATGTGGACGAATTTGAACGTATCTTTAACTATTCAACTTTGATAGTTTCTTACCAACAGGGACATAGCAGAAAACAGCAATGTCTTGGACGGACTAACCAAACATGTGTACTGAAGCACATTTGTTGGGCAGCGACTCATTTTCCCTCCTGAGTTAATAAAATTTTCGTGAACCTCAAAACGTTTCGGAAGCTCGAAAAATGATTCGTGTTGTTTGAGAATTTCACATCGGTATTCTCACCTGGAAGACCAATACCATTACAGTAGCGAGAAAACTGTGGAATTATTTTGGAGAACAATTCAGCTATTGATATCATATAGGTTTTTTTCTACTGTCAGTTTTTCCAACAAGAAGGTAGTGAAACCTGTGTCAACTTTTATAATGATCCATTTGTAGGTCGAAGAGACTTCTGTTCTTGCGAAACTAGAGATGGCACACATTATTTCTTGGAAAACTGCACCAAGTACCCTTTAGTGTTAACTTTTATTATGATTCGTTTGTGGGTCGAAGTGTTCAGGTAGAAGAAACTTCTTTTATTCAGAAACTAGAGACGGTAGATGCTATTTCTTTGGAAACATCGCACCAAGTAGGAGAATATCAATTTCTATTATGATTCGTTTGTAAGTCGATATGTTCATGTAGAAGAAACTTTTTTACTCAGAAAATAGAGACGGTGCATGTTATAAGTAGGAAAACCTCACACCAATTTCCCTATGTGTCAACTATTATGATGATTTGTTTGTAAGTCAAAGTGATCACGTAGAAGAGCCTTTTTTTATTCAGCAACTCGAGAGGGATCATTTTATTTCTTGGAAAACATTGCACCAAGTTCCCTATTATTTTACTAAACTTCTTTTATATAAGATTATAAGCTTTTACAATATCATCTTAGTAGAGTTGTTATCGTAAGTCTTAACATCCAGAAATTGAGTCATGTTCGATTCATTAAGTGCATGCAGTGTCAGTTTTGGAAAACTTTGAATTAAAAAAGAAAATAATATTGGTTACTTCTACATTTATTGTAATAAATATGTAGGGTATGTTGATGAAAGAAGGTATAGAAAAACCATGGTTAATTCATAAGAACTTTTACAATGCATCATTCTTTTCATGCAAAGGCATAAAAGAGCTGATATTGCATCAGAATATTTAGAATGTGATTAGAAATATGTTTACTAAAAAGCTTTCTTTGAGTATAAGTCTAACAGGAACATTCAAATAGGCTCAAAGGTTTCGAAGTGCTAGCTCGAAGAATGGATTTCTTCAGCTACTTTATAAAGTAGGATACATGTTTTACCGCAAGTCCATTTTGTTTATATGCTATTAAAGAGATACGTCCCTTATGCTATTAAAGAGACGAAAAATAGTTAATAATTGTTCAGAAATACCGCTGATATTTTTATATTCTTTATCTGCATTATCAGTTCTAAATTGCATATCGTATCAGTTCATATTGCATATCATTTTGAACATCTGTTTCAAACAGTAACTTCCCAACTTTCATCGAAGTTTCAACACATCTATTTTAGATCCAGGCGAATTTAGATGTAAAATAATGTCAGGACTTCCCAAAGCATACAAATAGCTGCTCTCAACAAACAAATATTTTTAAATTGTTCGAGTGATGATGTAAATCCTGAAGGAATAGAAGGAAGAATATTTTTCGACGTTTTATCTCAAGCCTTAAAATTTCTGTATAAATTGATTCCCCCACTGATAAAGAGTGGGGTTGGCTTTCAGATAATGGAAATTGGACTGGTATAGTTGGAATGGTTGAAAGAGGTGAATCGGATTTGGGTTTAAGCTATCTCACCATCACAAAACAAAGAGTAAGTTGTCAACTTTAGTGAACCTTACTCTGAAAGTCCAATTACTTTCGTAGCCGATCTACCCTCTACAAAATCCAGGGAGAAATTTATTTATATCCATTTGATTTACCAACGTGGGCGTGCATTTTGTTAGTCTAACTGGTTTCACTTTTCGCAATAAGCACCGCATACAACGTCAGGCTGTCGTACTTGGATCTCTTAGTCAAAGGAAATGTATTACGTCAAGACTTGTTCAGGAACAAGACCAAAGAAAGCTTCATCATAGGGTGATGGTGGTCGGTGGCCACTATTTTTTTGACGAGTTGTGTAGCAGTGTTGTCTTCTTTCCTCACGATTCTTATGTACGAGACGCCAGTGAGAAATTTCCAAGAACTTTTCAGAGCTGTGAAGGAGAACGAACATATGGTTTTCACCTTAAAAGGATTAGCTACCGTGCAATATTTAAGCAATTAGTGGAGAGAAGCATTTACTTCAAAACGCTCAAGCAGTAGAGAAGAACAAATGGGACTTGCTTCTTGAATCCTCGAATGACAGAGACAATTGGAGTTAAAAAAACAGTTTTATTGCCGAATATTATAAAATATTTCCAGTACGGAAAACTCCCTTGGTCCAGGAAGTTCTCGTCTGAAAAAAAGAAATATCACCTTAAAATCAGCTGCCGTGCAACTTTTATACGATAGCGGATAGGAGCTTCTGCTTCAAATCGCTCAAGTAATAGAGAAGAACAAATGGGATTTGCTTCTTGAAACCTTGAATGACAGAAAGGAAATTGGAGTTAAAAAAGCAATTTTATTGGCGAATATTATTACGTATTTTCAGTACGGAAAACCCCCTTGGTCCAGGAAGTTTTCGTCTGCAGATGGTGGTATGGCTCTAAATGTAGCAATTGCAGTTAAACAATTTTGCTGCAAGTGGAGTGCTTTAGATACGGTTATTTATAGAACAAAATGTGCGGGAATCTTTGATAAAATTTTTGACAACGAAATCTATGGACGATGGATAAAATCCTATAGTAGTAATGGGAGTGATACAAGAATCAGGCCACTATCTCTGAGTGACGTATCAGGATCTTTTATTTCTCTGATTTGTGTATACATTTTAGCTGCGGTTCTTCTAGTATGAAATAATTTTGCATGCTTGAAACTTAAACATCCTTTGAAATAACATCATAAAAAGGACATTTCTCATTCAAATTTAGGGAACAGTGTAGCTACCACTACAAAAATGTTCTTACCATATATACATCAACTACAACACGATGTACTTTTTGGAGCACAATGTTGCACTATCTTTCAAGCGTCTTTCTGAATTGGTGACTTGTGGACATGATGTAAACAAGTGCACTTTCAAAAACAAGTGGGATGATGTTCGCCTCAATCGGCCTACCCTTCGATGGTGTCCTATGAGAAGTTGAAATGCCAATGTGTTTCCTATCACTTTTCCGCTAAATTTGAGTTAATGAAGCTGCATAGCATTAATAAAAAGACGAGGAAGAGCTAGCTGTCGTTGAAATTTAGTAGTCTGATGACAAAAGGCAATGAAAAATCTGGAAGATTGAAATCAGTGCAGAAAAGAAAATGTGAGTGAACGCCGAAACGTCAAATAACTTCCGAATCGTCCTTGTGCATGTGAAGGTAGGTAGGTATTTCAAGTAACGTCGCACTGGAGCACAACACAACGGGCTATTGGCGACGGTCTGGAATCAATACCGAAGGGAAAGATGAGGACAACACCACGTAATTTTCAACCACGGTCAGATGACGAGGTCACACCTGAGATGGCACCCCTCTCTCCAAACTTCCACACCACTCTAATGTGAGGACATTTGAGGCCACTACAAATTTAACGTGCAACTGACTCCTTTGTACACGACGGTCTTTGGTTGGATAAGAACTCGCAACCCTCCGGTAACTAATCCGTTTGCTAGTTCGAATCCAGCCAAACACCGTCGTGTACAAAGGGGGCTGGCGCACGTTAAATCTGTCGTGGCCTCAAATGTCCTCACGTTGGCGTGGTGTGGAAGTTTGGAGAGTGGGGTGCCAGCTCAGGTGTTGCCTCGTCATCTGACCATGGTTCAAAATTACGTGGTGTTGTCCTCGGATCTTTCCCTTTGGGATTGATCCCGGACCGTCACCAATAGCCCGTTGTGTTGCTCCAGTGTGACGTTAATTGAAATACCCCCCCCCCAACCGATCAACCGCGGCTCCTGAAGGAGATGCAATTGAAATGGACATTCAGAAGCTGATTGTGGTAACATGACTGATGTGTGCAGTTTTATCTAATACTTCATTGGAGATTAGAATTTACATCAGTAAGGTGTATGAAATGCTGTTTTACAATTTTGACTACTTTTATTTTATTTGGTAGTTAGTTTAATTAATGTCGCACTGGAGCTGGGGCTATTGGTGAAAGTGCGGGATCAAACCCGAAAGGAAAGATCTGACAGTTTTCAAATGGAATGTTTGTTTGAAATTAAGAATTTTATCTTAGTTTTAATCTTCGAAAACATTTCCCACACATGTAAACTAAAACGGACAGCTGTAGGTATGCGTTCTCAGAAGCAATTTTACATACTAAATCCTTTTGTTGTAAACCATTACATTTTTGTGACCAGTTAAATGCGAAATCGGGGTAAACTATCTTAAAATATCGAATCCCTTAAATTTTTAACTTATTTGTGGCTTTTATTAAAACTTCAGTGAATTCGAGTGACAAGGAAAAATTAAACAATACATAATTGAAACTACGATGATAAAATCTGAAAATATTCGTTTGTTTATAAAGTTCTATTTATTGTACAAAATAACTTCCTGATACGTTTGCCATTTGGAATATCCTCACCAAATTCTATCGAAACGCATTTTGTACAAAGAATAAAGTTAGACAAAGAGAAAAACTTTTATTTTATACGAACAAAATCATATTGCTAAGATGATACAGATGATTCTTGATTACACAGATCATTCCTGATTACACAGATATTTACTGATAACACAATGTTTGTCTTAAAATTGTTCTGATATCGATTTCTGTGTTGTTTGTGTGACATTCTTTAAGAAAATCTTTGATGTGATCAACGCTGTTTAATTGAGCAGATGAATTTCCAATGCCTAATAAAAAGAAGTTAACAATTTCTAAGTCAGCAGTAGCTTCTTTTCAAAGAGGCCGGTTTTTTCGTCTACTTCGGAATTTCTTCTTTCTTCTCTTTTCCACAAATAAATCTAAAATTTTGGAGTCACTTAATGTTTCTGATAATACGTTTGCCCTTAAGTTTCGAAATTTTTTTCATATCAACCATCAATTAATGTAACCCGAATTCTTCTTAAGCGGATGTAAACATTATTTGAATATACATATTACTGATGGCGATTGAAATTTATTTCGTAAAATCATTAATTCGCATTAAACGAGCTCATTTTAATATAGAAATGGATTTTTATGAAATTTGCTATAGAGAGGTTCAGTTTACTCATAAAGGTATTATTCACAATATTTTCGTTTCAAGTTAAATATTTTGGTAGTTCCATTCATAAAAGAACTTGTAACTTTTAAGTGTAGTTTTTAAATGCTTAATGTAGCAAATTTTAGCAATGTTTCTCAAAAACTATTCAACACAGAAAAAAATTTACACTGCTGGCCACCCAAATTGCAACACCAAGAAAGACAAGAGATATCACAGCAAAATTTATTTTGTAGATAACATGTTGACCAAGTATCAAATAATTAAATTTATAGACTTCTGTGAAGTGTGGTTCCTGCCAAAATCAGTAGCCAGAGTAGCCGCCATTGTTGGAGATCACCGCTGCCACACGCCTCGGCATTGATTCAAAGAGACTTTGGATGTTTTCTTGGGGTACAGCAGACCACGCAGCTTCCACACGTTGCCAAAGTTGATCTGGTGTGGCAGCTGGGGATGTATTCTGGGTCAATCGTTGAGCAACCATGGACCACATGTTTTCTATCGGCGAAAGATCCGGAGAGCGAGCTGGCCAGGGAAGCAATTCAATCTGGCGATTGACGAAGAACCCTTGGACAATGCGTGCCACGTGTGGTCGCGCATTATCCTGTTGAAATATGGCTGTGGGCAAGCCCTGAAGGTAAGGAAGGACAACTGACTCCAACACCTCGGAGATGTAGCGCTGGCTGTTTAAAGTACCGGCAATGCGTACTAGAGGAGTGCGAGAGTGATATCCAATACCGCCCCATACCATAATACCCGGTGCAGGACCAGTGTGGCGGTGCATAACGCAGCTGTTCAGCATCCTCTCTCCACGGTGTCTCCAGACTCGAATCCGACCATCGTGGTGTTGCAGACAGAAGCGTGACTCGTCAGTAAAGACAATTTCATTCCATTCTGCCGTCCACATCCTTCTTTCATCGCACCATTGGCGGCGGAAACGTCTGTGGTTCTGCGTCAAGGGTAGACGAAGCAATGGACGTCTTGCGGACAGACCACTCTGCTGTAAACGGCGTCGAATGGTACGCGCAGACACTGGATGATGCGGTACAGACTGAATGTGCTGTGCTATGGTTCGTGATGTGGCTGAGCGATCCGTCACTGCCATACGCACAATATGCCTGTCATCACGTGAAGTGGTGCATTGAGGTGGATGCGATCGAACACGTCGGTCCGTCGTACCCTCCTGCATCCAACGATCACATATCCGCATTACAGTTGTTTGGTTTCGTCCAACACGACTACCGATTGCCCTGAAAGATAATCCACAATCGCGGTAGGCCACTATCCTTCCTCTGTCGAACTCGGATACTTGATCAAAAGATGATCGCTGTTTTCTACGAGGCATAATTGATCGTTTTTTTGAAAAAACCACAAGAAAAACACAATTGCCGTACTTGAAATCGTCGAAATCTCCAAGCCTTAAATAGCGCTTTGAAGTGGCGCCACAGGCGCGCGTGATGTGCGTCTGCGCTGAAATTCTAATCATTTGCATATCTCACCTCCGCTAATGCATGTTGTAAATTTCAAATTATTTGCATGCTTCCTTCAGGGTGTTGCATTTACGGTGGCCAGCAGTGTAGTATTTGATATGAGAAATTTTCTTTTCGTGAATTTTCGTTTCACAGTATTTTACTTTAAAACGATTGAACAAGACGGGGAAAATTGGCAATTTTGTTAGAATTTACAACACTTCCTTTGGGAAGTAATTTAAAGATATCTTTTTTTTAAATTAATACCTGATACAATATTAATAACAAAAGATTCCTAAAGTTTGGAATTGTTCTTTATTTCCATGCCTTCGAAACATCTTCCGAAAATTATAAAATTACATGTTTTCCCTTGATGTAAGTACTAAAAATAAATGAAGGAAGTCATTAATATTTTACAGGAATAAATGTATGTTTGCACAATATACCGTATGCTTGCCTTTTGAGTCTTCAAACTACAGAAAAAATCAATGTACATTAATATTATATATGCATATTCCAAAAGTTTCAAATCACAACGGACATTTCAAAGAAAAACCAAATTAATTTTTAACTTTCAGAGTATATACAGAATGTAAACGTGAAGTTCTAAATTATGTGCAAACAACAGTAACAGAAACACAGAACGACATAATATATTCTAATTCAATAATGTACAGAAAGATTCTATATTACTAAAAGGTAATGCGTGTTCTGTTGTTGAGAACACAGAAGAAATTAAGGAACTGTCTTGAAATTAAGGATGTAACATTTCAGCCAAAATCAATTCTTAGAATTTTATACTATTATTTTCTATTGATTAAAAACTTTAATTTCTCATAGAGAATGTTTTCATAACATGAAACTTCCATCATTTTCAAAATATATTTCAAAGGAAAATGCTCGTAATATGGAACTGCTTCTGTATTGTGTGCTATCTAGGTTTTCCATATATAAACGTGTTCGGGGACTGAACAATTACACCTTTTCAAGCCAGCCACCTGGTGGTAGACTCCACGAGGTAGGTAGGTATTTTAATTAAAATCCCACTGGAGCAACACAACGGGCTATTGGTGACGGTCCGGGATCAAGCCCGAAGGGAAACACATCGAGGACAACATCATGTAATTTTGAACCACGATCTGATGACCAGGTCAGACCTGAGCTGGCACTCCACTCTCCGAATTTTCACACCACGCCACCGTGGACATTTGAGGCCAAGGCATATTTAACGTGCACACAAGCCCCCTTTGTACGCGAAGGTCTTTGGTTGGATTTGAGCTCACAAACTCCCGTTGCTATTCCGTTACTCTTTCAACCTGGCAACCGCGGTCCGTCTCGACGAGGTATCTCGTTTTTCGCTAGATTAGGTCAAAACTCGTCACATCTTGAAGATCGAGATACCTTACCATTAGAAGAAAATTGACCAAATCTTGATCTCATAATCATAATCAAAAAGTCGTCATTACCGTGATGACGAGGCATCTCGTCATTATCGAAATTGATCAGATGATGGACGAGATATCTCGTCAAAACCATTTATAGGATAAGATAAAATAAATTTAATAGAAAACTAGCATTGAACATTCACATACGAATTTAGAACTCACGCAATAGAAATATTTGTAAGTTTATTTTCTCCTGAATAATTGACTATTTAAATGAGATTTAAAAATCTCTTCAGCTCTTCGAAAGCCAAAAATGCTTTTATTAAAAAAGGATTCTCGACTGACACTCAAAAGAGAATATATGGAGCCTTCAACCTATAGAAACATGTTTTATAAAGATTTCGATATATTTTGATAATCACTTGTTGAGATATTAGTGTTCCATATCATGTAAACTTATTCTATTTTTTATGGTATCATATCTATGAAAAAATTTATAAATTATCTTGTACCTTGTTTGTTGGGTTTCGAGAAATAGGAATCCAAGGTCTTTTAATTTTTCAAAAACTTCTATTTGAACTCGATACACCAAAATAGACGTCATTTACGACAAGAAAAATATTTTGTATCCGGAAATTCAATTGAAATAAAATACCGTTTACCTAAGTCAAAGAGAAAATATTCAATCGAAAACTAAAGCCTACCTAAAACAAAATTTTGCTCGATTTCGTTTACAAAATGGGGCCATCAGAAAAAGGATGAACAAGCTTATGTTACGACGTTTACTTTAATAGCAGTGCAAAGAAAGTCAACCATGCAGTACTTTTGGTAGATTGAAGTTGCACTATCTTTCTTTGTTAAAAATTAGGAAATGTTTTTGTATCACATTGGCCAATAAAATATTCATTGTGGCTCATCCATCGAAGTAGTGTCTTCAGTAATTGGCCAGAAGCACTATATGGCTTGCTTGAATGGCAGGTTCACAATCACGTCCGAGTCACCAATGTAGCAGAACGAGCAAAGTCATCCCAAAATGTATTACGTGATTTAAATGTGTCTACATTGTAAGGTAATTTTTGTAGTGGTTGCTAAGTTCACAATAACCTGCGTCTGTCAGACAAATAAAGAGTGAAAAGTAGATTAAATAACAAAGCAAATCCAGCTACTTTCCTCATAAAATTTTAGTGCTATTAAAGGAGAGTGAATGCAAAAACGGTAGGTTTCTGAATTAGTGTCGCACCGCAGAAACACAACAGCGTATTGGTGACGGTCCGGGATCCATCCCGGATGGAATGTTCCGAGGATAACACCTCATCATTTTCACTGATAGATGGCGAGGTCAATTCCTGAACTGGCACCCCACTCTCCAAGCTTCCACTTCATGCCGACGTGAGGTCATTTGAGGATTTAACAAGACCGATTTAACGTTCACAAGCCCCAAGTACATAATGGTCATTAGTTGGATCTAGTTTTTGTAGAACAGAAATATTTTGAAACTGATTGTTTAAGAAAGGAAAGTGATTTCAATGCATTCGTTGCCATGGTGAATGGGAATTTTTCAATTTCAAAACATGACATGTCCTTTACGTGGGAGAATTAAATATGAAAAGAGAAACTCCTTACTATGTATAAAACCAGCTGAAAATTACTGATGTAATACATTTTTTATGTGATGGAATCTTGAAATTTAAAAAGTGGTGTGATCAAAGTGTGCATAAGACTGCTGAATTGCGAAAACGGTGAATGAAAAAATGCAGATGAATTGATGAGTATAAACCAATCCAAATCAGTTTCTTCCAAATAAGCACACTGCAGGAAACAACAATGCCTAGGGCAAACTAACCAAACATGCATATCGAAGCACATTTCTTAGGTGCAGATGGTTAATGCACTCTCCAGAGATGCTCAAACTTTCATGTTCCTCAAAACGTTTTGGTACCACGGTAGCCCGGTTTGCAAGAGTAACGGATTAGAAACCGGAGGGTTGCGAGTTCGAATCCAACGAAAGACAGTGGTGTACAAAGGGGACTGGTGCAAGTTGAATCTGTAGTCGCCTAAAATGTCCTCACGCTGGCGTGGTGTGGAAGTTTGGAGAGTGTGGTGGCAACTCAGGTGTGACCTCGTCATCTGACCGTGGTTCAACCTCGGATTTTTCCCTTCTGGTTTGATCCCAGACCGTCACCAATATCCCGTTGTATTGCTCCACTTCAAAGCTAATTAAATACGTACCTACCTCAAAACCTTTGGGATGCTTGAAAAATGATACAGGTTGTTCGAGAATTTCACATCACTATTCTTCCTTAGAAGACCAATACCACTACAGTAGCGAAAAAATCTTGTGTGAAATTATTTTGCAGCTTCAGCTATTGTTTTCGTTGAGGTTTTCCTCTATCCCCGCATTTTTAGCAACACGAAGGTAGAAAATGTGTCAAATTTTATTGTGATTTGTTTGTAGGCCGGAGTGTTCAGGTAGATAATACTTCTGTCATTGAGAAACTAGAAACAGTACATGTTATTTCTTGGAAAAATCGCTCCAAGATCAATAGTGTCGCATTTAATTATGATTCGTTTTTAAGTCGAAGTGGTAGAAGAATCTTCTTATATTCAGAAACTAGAGATGGTACACGTTATGATACAAAAAAATCAAGTTCCCTTAGGGTCAAATTGTATTATGATTCGTTTGTAAGTCGAAGTGTTGAAGAAGACACTTCTGTCATTGAGAAACTAGGGACAGTACATGTTATTTCTTGGAAAACATCGCGCCAAGCTCATCAGTGTCGCATCTCATTATGATTCGTTTGTTAGTCAAAGTGTTCAGGTTGAAGATATTTCTTTTATTCAGAAACTAGAGATGGCAGACATTATGTTTAGGAAAAATAGCACCGTGTTCCTTGGCGTCAATTTTTATTATGATTCGTTTGTCTGCCGAAGCGATTTCTTTTATTCAGAAACTAGAGATGATACACATTATATCTTGGAAAACATCCCACCAAGTATCCTTAGTGTTAACTTTTATTATGATTCGTTTGTAGGTCAAAGTGTTGATGTAGAAGATACTTCTGGCATTGAGAAACTAGAGACAGTACATGTTATTTCTTGGAAAACATCGCACCAGATCATTAGCTTCAATTTCATTATGATTCGTTTCTAAGTCGAAGTGATTAGATAGAAGAGACTTATTTTATTCAGAAACTAGAGATGACACGCTTCATTTCTTTGAAAACATCGTACCAAGTTATGAGTGTCAACTTTTATTACGATTCTTTTGTAAGTCGAAGTGCTCATGTACAAGAAACTTCTTTTATTCAGAAACTAGGGACGGTTCATATCATTACTTGGAAAACATAGCACCAAGATCCCTAATCTTTATTAAACTCCTCTCTTTACAGGATTCAAGTTTTTACAATATCCTTTTGTTGTGATTGGAAATCTTAACATCCAGAAATGTAAAGATGTTTGATTCATTAAGTACATGCAGTGTCAGTTGGAAAACTTTGAATAAAAAAAGAATATGTGCGCATATACTACATACTGGTACTGCTTCAGATTAGTTTGCTAAAAACTTCAGTTTGCTAAAAACTTTTAGTGTAGTACAAGTCTAACAGGGAAATTCAAATTGGCTGAACGCTTTTGAAGTGCTAACTCAGGAAAGCGGATTCCGTCAACTACTTTCTAATGTAGGATAATGTGTCCATTTTGATTAATATGCACGCCCCATATAATATGACATAGTAGAAAGTAGTCGCAAACAAATACAACCAAAAAGTTTTTTTAATTCTTTATCTGCATTATCAGTTCTAGAATATGCAAATCGTTTTGATACTCTCTTTCAAATAGTAATTTCCCATCATTCATAGAAGTTTCAGCACAGCTATTTTAGATCCAGGCGAATCCAGACGCAAAATAATGTTAAGATTTCCCCAAAGCATGGAAATAGCTCCAATCAACAAACAAATATTCTTAAATTGGTCGAGTGATTATGTAAATCCTGAAGGAATAGAAAGAGTATTTCTCGACGTTTTATCTCAAGGCTTAAAATTTCAGTAGAAACTGATTCCCCCACTGATAAAGAGTGGGGAGACTTAGATGATGGAAATTGGACTGGTATAATTGGAATGGTTAAAAGTGGTGAATCAGATTTGGGTTTAAACTATCTCATGATCACAAAACAAAGATAGCAAGTTGTTGACTTTAGTGAACCTTACTCTGAAAGTCCAATTACTTTCGTAACCGATCTACCGTCCACGAAATCCAGGGAAAATATGTATTTATATCCATTTGTTTTACGAACGTGGCCATGCATTTTGTTAGTCTTACTGGTTTCGCCTTTCACAATAAGCACCGCATAAAAGGTCAGACTGTCGTACTCTTAAATCTCTTGTTCCTTGTCAAAGGAAATGTATTACGTCAAGACTTATTCAGGAACAAGACCAAAGGAAGCTTCATCATAGGGTGGGGTGTTGGTGGTTGGTGGCCGCCATTTTTACGACGAGTTGTGCAGCAGTACTGTCTTCTTTCCTCACGATCCCTATGACGAGACACCAGTGAAAAATTTCCAAGAACTTTCCAGATCTGTGAATCAGAACGAACATACGGTTTTCACCTTAAAATCAGCTGCCGTGCAACTTTTATACGATAGCGGATAGGAGCTTCTGCTTCAAATCGCTCAGGCAATAGAGAAGAACAAATGGGATTTGCTTCTTGAAACCTTGAATGACAGAAAGGAAATTGGAGTCAAAAAAGCAATTTTATTGGCGAATATTATTACGTATTTTCAGAACGGAAAACCCCCTTGGTCCAGGAAGTTTTCGTCTGCGGATGGTGGTATGGCTCTAAATGTATCAATTGCAGTTAATAAACAATTTGCTGCAAGCGGGGTGCTTTAGATACGGTTATATATAGAACAAAATGTGCGGGAATCTTTGATAAAACTTTGGACGATGAAATGTACCTACGATGGATAAAATCCTACAAAAGCAATGGGATTGATGCAAGGATCAGGTCACTATCTCTGAGTGATGTATCAGGAACTTTTATTACTCTGATTTGTGGATATATTTTAGCTTCGGTATTTCTAGCGTATGAAATACATTTTGCATGCTTAAAACGTAAATATAGTTCGAAATAAAATCACGGAAGACCAGTACCTCATACAGAAACAGATCCAGTCTCATAGGTCATTTAACAAAGGGACCAAGTACCCTAGAATTAACCAAAATGTCGAAATTCGTTTATCATCTTTTATTACTTTACACTTTATACAACTTTAAAGAACATGTGTATGAAGTTTTATAGCTGTATCTACATTATTTAACAAGTTATTAAAGTTTTTATATCGAATATAAGGACCGAAAACCGTTTAAAACTTTAACATGTTTTTTCTCAGCTTTCTATTTTTCATGACCACAGTGTATTTAAAATGCTAAGGCTTTTTTGTAATTGATGCAGAGATTTGAAATTTTTGTAGTTATTTATTATGATACATCTTGATAACTTTGTGCATAGAATAAAGATTTGGAAGAACAGTTTTGTTCTTCCCAAATGAAATCAACTATGACTGTTTTTACTGTGTTTCATAGTTTTTGCTACAAAAATATTTGTAAGAAAAAGTAAATAACAGTGTTATATGCGTAATCGCATGCATGAAATTGTGGGGAACACTTAATGGAGGTAAATAAAAAATTGAAAGAAATTAAAATTTGCATACGGAGTAGCAATTTTAAAACATTAAAATATTTTTTAAAATTGAATATTTTAATTATTGTGAATTTAAAAATTATTATTTTCTCTTTTGCAATGTATATTTAGTGTGTGTTGGAATAAGGTACACTAAGACATTTTGTTCTGAATGTGACAAAAAATGTTCAAAGGGTACCGTGTCCCCTTAACCAAAATTTTTCAGCCCTCAGGGGCATATTTTCTTTTCCTGTGTACGAGGTTCACGGACCCAAGGCACTCTAGTGATCTTTTCTTTTCCCATGGAGTTTACTGTCTTTAGTAAACACAGGTGCCGCACTCCCGTGATACCTAAACGATCTTTTTTGGCTTTCATTCCATTATTCTATTTCCCATCCCTTTCTTGTTTCCTTCCATGACATTACTAGAAGCTGTCTATCTTGAGTTGGCACAGCTTGGTCAAATATGGTCCCTGCGCCATATCCCTGAACCAACCACATGAAAAAAGACCTTTCTCATTCAAATTGAGGGAAGAACGTAGTTCACATAGCCACATCTACGAAAATTAACCTACAATATATATATATATATATATATATATATATATATATATATATATATATATATATATATATATATATATATATATATATATATATATATATATATATGGTGAGTCTAAATTATTTTTACGAAATAAGAGGGGTGGTAGTGCCAGTCCAGACGAGCATTAATTACCATGGAACATAGGGTCGCATTCCACCCTGAGAGACAGAAAAGAGTAAAGTCGAAACGCGTCGAGCATGAACAAGTCATCGCCTCTGACGTCGTTTTGTACCTGCCTAAGTAACATATCTCCTAAGCAAGATGGCCTGGTCGGTAGCGCACGATGGATCGGACGTGGCGGACCTGCGGCTTGGCCTCCTCGCTCACCGGACCTCAACCCACTGGACTTTTTCTTCTGGGGGCACATGACATCTTTAGTGTACCAGACGCCTGTGGACTCGGCTGAAGATCTCGTAGCGAGAATCGGTGTTGCCGCAGACAAAATTAACACTACACCATGAATCTTCGAGAGGGTGCGCCAGTCATTCCTTCGCCGGTGTGAACTGTGCAACGACACGCGTGGCCGCCACTTTGAGCATTTGCTGTGAGTTTTTCTCTGATCAATAAATCAGATTGTGCAACTTTTGGTATCGTTCATTCGCTTTCCCAACACTATTGTAAGTTCATGTTGAAATTCTAATTTTACTCTTTTCTGCCTCTCTGAGTGGAATGCGACCCTATGTTCCATGGTAATTATTGCTCGTCTGGATGGGTACTATCACCCCTCTTATTTTGTAAAAACAATTTAGACTCACCCTGTATATATATTCAACTACAACATATGAAATGCTTTTGGGTGAACAATGTTGCACTGTCTTTCACGCTTCTTTTCACATTGGTGACTGGTAGACGTGATATAAACAAGTGCACTTTCAAAAGCAAGTCAGAAGATGCTCGCCAAAATCGGCCAACACTTCGATGGATGGTCCACCACGAGAAGTCGAATAGCCAAGGCGATGCATATCAATTTTGAGCTCAACTGTCCAAGTGGTTTTGACGATATATCTCGTCCATCAAGATCTGACCAATTTTGCTAATGATGAGATATCTCTCTTCATCAATATATTGCTGTTTATTGATGATACCGAGATAACGACCTGGTCAGTTTTTTTTAATGGCGAGATATCCATCGAGATCTCAGATTTACTAATGACGAGAAACCTCGTTGAGACAACCACCAGTAGGATTAACTTAAATGTGCTTAATTTGAGTTAATGCAGCTGCATATCATTCTAAAGAAAAGCGAAAGAGCTTGCCGCAGTTGAAATTTATTAGTCTAATGACAGAAGGGAATAAGAAATCTGAGATATAGAAATCAGTATAGAAAAGAAAATGCAAGTGAATGCCGAAAATAAATTTAAACGTCAAATAAATTCCGAATCACCTTTGAACATGTGAATGATATGCAATAGAAGTGAACGTTCAGAAGCTGATTGTGGTAACATAACTGTGTGTGCACTTTTACCTTTATTGGAGATTAGAATTTAGGAGATTTATTGAAGATTTTATGAGATTTAGGAGAGTTATTGGATTACTTTATTAGAGATTTTACACTCAGTAAGGTGCATGAAATGCTGTTTTACATTTTTGACTAATTTTGTCATTTGGAAGTATGAAATATGAGTAACGACACTGACAATAACAAATGCAAACAATTGAGAAACTTTATGATGCTATTCGAAGGTCTGCTAGTATTATATAAATATAAATGTTACACCGAAATGTTTGTGTGATATATTGGAAATCAAGCAGTTTAATTGCCTTTACCTTAGTATATCGTTTGTTTATGCATTATTGTTATTATGTTTACACGTGTTTAAGCTCATATATGTGTCACAATGTCATATGTGTCACATATGAGTGTTTAAACTCTACAGCTGTTATGTTTACATATATGCAATAGGTACGTATAATTATATTCTCACAAACATATGCTATAAATGAGTTAAGGTGTTATATCCATGTTTCGGAAAACAATCGAGTCGCAAGGAGTCTTGTGGTAACTTGGTTGTAAAATTTCTAGGAAAAACTCAAGAACACGGTACCTATACCTCACCAAATTGGCGACTGAAATTTTTGTCGCCAAACGGCTATTTGGATAGACCGCCATATCAGTGCATGTAGAATATCATATTCCCGAAATATCGTTAATTGGCGATGATAATTATTTCCTATTCGCGATGGTCCATGGTCTTGAATGAAATCAATATTTCCCACATTACAGCGAAAAATTGGGAATTCAAAATTATATTTAACAAAAAAATTTTTATGTAATATTTAAATGTATATAATACAGTCTGGATGAGTGCGAATGTCGTGTGGTTATGGAAGAGTCTACTCGTTTGTTTAAGGAGCAGGTTAAACGTAAAGAATGTGTTCTCACATATGGCGTCTTAACATTTCTGGCTCCAATTTCCAGAAGCAATGATAGTAGTGATTATGAATTGGCGAAACAAATGATCACATACGGCAGTCGCTATGCACGATTATGCGTGTGGCAGCCCTGATCGCTTGGCAAGCTTAAGTACCATTAAACTAATTTGCTCCCCAAAGGTCATCTGCCTTCTCACCGGAACCGCGCTACATAGAATAAAATGTAACACATATTTACAAAAGTATTTTATGTTCACAAGTAAAATTTGTACAATTCCTGAGAACAGGAGCGAAATGATTTCATTCTCAAAAGGAATGAATGTTTACCGGCAAATAAGTATTTCACTGACAGAATACGTAAGACGCATGAAGTAACAATTAAAAGCAAATTGTATGCAAGTAATATCAGGGGAAATTTATGACTTGCATATATTAGTTTTATTTAAATTTCTGAGGGGTTCACTCGCATAATTCCACTTTATAACCTTCCCTGTATGACTTCTAAACAGCTTTAATTTTTTGACCAACAGAATCTTTTCAAAGAATTAAATTATAAGAAAATGAGACCAACAGAATCATTCCAAATGATTATATTCTAAAGAAAGTAGCAATGTAATATTTCCAAAGGATTCTATTCTGTGGAAAAGAACAATGTAATATTACCAAAGGTTGACAAATCCGTGAATTCTTTCAACAAATAGATGTGGTAATTTAGTCATTTAGCCAGATGTAAAAACAACATTACACTAATCGGAAATCTGCAATGACAGGTCCAATTCTACCAGGAATAGAATTAAGCTGAATGTAATTATGAAACTTGACATAATAAACATTTTGAGCCACAATTTTTTGAAACGTAAATATTTAAGGAGTTTTCCTTCACATCTAAACAAACATTTTAAAATAGGGAACATTCTGAACTTTCCAAAAGTTTTCCTTTTAGAAAATAAATTTTTCTTCCTCAGGAAAGGGAAACACAATTACTAAATTACACCAAGCATTTGGCATAAATAGTTCTTCAATATAAGTTATTATCAATGTTGTATACATTTCTAGAGACAACCATTACACTTGAAAACCTGAAGCAAATTGAGAAAGTTTAATTTAGTCAATCGCTCAGATTCAATAATGATGTCTATTTAATTTTGTTTTGGATTCCTAAGAGATAGTTTGTGAAACTGTAACGAATATTTTTTTTAAGATTTGTGTCAGTTACAAACGAGCCATTTTTAGTGCTAAGAAATCTTCATGTATGTGACCTTTAACTGTCAATTTCAATAAACAACAAAACACACATTTTGAAATCTAATATTTTGCAGTTTCTCATTTCTTTATAACATTCAAAACCTGATCTTAATTAAATGATGTGAATATCATGTTACAACTAATTTGCTCATTTTGCATTTTCGAGATTTCCGAGCAATGTAATAGACTATTCAACAACACACAATTACTAAATAATCACACCTATTGGTCGAAGGAATCCAAGAAAATATTCCATTGGCCAAGAAAGTCAAAACTCATTAGAAGTCCGGCAGGAAAGACTGTAGGTTGCAGGACGAATATATACTGTGTGAACTATTCGGAGGATTAATGGTTCAGTCAAGTCAGGACAAAAAACATTCGAATTTTGATAAACTGCATATCCTAAAACTTGCTTTAAATAGTGTTTATGTTTACTATACTGCATAATATAGAAAGATTAGATTAATATTTTCTTCTTCCTTATCCCAGTGTAAAAACACATTACACTAATCAGAATTAATCACTAACAGAATCAGAACATTTAAGACTTTTAAAGTAATCGAAATTGAAAATTTGATTTTTAAAGTTTTATAGCTGCTGTATCCCCTTAAGGACTAATTGGGTAAAAATATTTTCCTATTTCGTTGATCTCAGTGTACCCTTATACATGTGGGTAGAATTGATATCCTATAAAGTGGTAGTAATTATATACTAGGAAAAATATTAGGTTTTTTCATGAACCAGTTGACCAGGGACCATTGGAGCCTAGGTGAAGAACTTACACCACAAAAATTAATTTACAATAGTAGTATATTAATAGTGCAACAGATCTCAACCATTAAGTACCTTTTGTTAGACTCAAGTTGCACTGCCTTTCGCACGTACTCTTCAAATCTTTCTAGATACTTTATGTAATATCCTATATTTTTTCCCATTTAATATCACTGTACCTCGCATACTTACTATTAGAAAAACAAACTTTAAAGTAAATATACTATTCGATAGATCCGGAAATGTGATATTACTGATCAACTCTGTGACATTAGCCTTCGGATAAACCTGATAATGACACCATACCGAACGGTAAACAATATATAAGAGATTCACATCACGTGCTCTCTGTGTTTCCACATGAAGACTGGTGGAACAAATGACTAGTAGATAAAAATATAAATTAATCAATCTCTATAAATAAGAATGGAGTGTTTGTTTGTACATTGAATATTTTCGACCCATTTCAAGTTTTCTATCCGTTTTGGACCCTTCTGATGCAAAATCCGTCTCTTTGCGCTTTTGGTGTCTGTCTGTCCATATATATGTGCGTGCTCGTGCTACGTCCAAACGGTTGAACATATTTTCATGAAACTTTGCATTTTGTGAGTTCTTACGTTCATTTAGAGACTGAACTTAGTTGCGTGAATCTGTCTGTCCGTCTTCACGTTCTAAGTTTGATTTGTGTCTGTGTGTTTATACATATATCACATCAAACTTATTCAATATATTTTAATGCTGTTTTCTATATTTGATACATCATATTTTAGTTTAGTGAATACATTATTTGAAATGTCTTTGGTTACATATTGAAGCAAGATTCATGCTAAAACATCTGAGTAATTATACTTAAATCAATCACAATTTGGTAGTTTTGGAGTAGCTGGAAGGTATATCGAACATTGAATTTAAATTCTAATACATTTGTATTTTGAGCCTTATTTGTTTTCTTTGCGAACATAAACTATTTCCGGATATTTGGACAAACAGACGATATTTTGTAACAAAACGGAAACTTGTGTTCGTTTGCCACGTGCAGTGATATTTTTTACGCTCCGAATTAATTTCGTATTTTAAAATTCCATCTAATTTTTAGTTGTATGTTGCGGCAACTGTGCGAGATCAGAGAAAAAAAATCATGAATTTATAACTTTAGAACTTTTTCCTGCCAACTTTTGTTTTGTTTTAATTTTCTGTTTTAAATATTTATTATTTTAATAAATTGTAATTCATTTTCATCACACGATCACCGCAAAAATATTCTGTTTAAAACAGCATGTAAGTTAGAATAAAGCAAATTTGAAGTTGATTTTTGCCATTGAAAGAAGGATAAAGTTAAAAATATCCAAACTAGGACTTTTGAAATATTACAAATTCTTTGTCATAGCGACATATCGCCAAGGTGACTTATTTTACGAAGGAAAAGTTTGCTTGAAACAATGATTTTCATTAGAAGAAAAGCTGTCAAATTAATTTACCATTTAAAAAATGGTAATAAGTTACCTTTGCTTTATCTGTACTCAAGATATTAAATTTTAAATCAAGTTCTTTTATTATTGCACGTGCCACAAAACGGAAGTTTCAAGAAAAACGTATTTGCTTTTAAAACAAATTTGGTGATAAATATCTTATCAAATTAATCATCTTTCCCTTAATGGTAGCGAAATTCGAAGAGTGCCACAAATAAAAAAATATTGGCAGGTAAATTATGTGAGAGACTATCTGCCGTAGATTCGTCATTTTTACGAATTGAGTTGAGCAATTTTACAGGAATAGCATTTAAGGAAGGCAATCCTCCTTCAAATCGTCTTTCGTAGCAGTTACTTTAGTGTCTCCCCTTTGGACAATTTGTACCTTTATCAGGAGTGCGATATATGTGAAATGTATTACATGGATGGTTATGCATGTACAGGATTTGCGTCCAAAGTAGGTTGTAGAAATTATAAAAATGCCAAAAAAGATGTTAAAAAATTATTTTACTCACACTTAAATGATTTGGCATTTTTCTACGAAAGAGGAAAGTGATTTTCTGGTCACTTTCAATATATAATTAACCAATTCAACCCGATTGAGGTCGGGCAATTTTACTAGTATTCAATAAATATATAAAATGATGGCCGTCTAGCAGAGGGTGGCCTTAATTAGATGTTAGGTAACTACCTAACATAACTACTCATCAACGTTGCACTGGAGCAACACAACGTACGATCCAGGATCAATCCCAAAGGGAAAGATCAAAGGACCCCACCTCGTAGTTTTGAACCACGGTCAAATGATCAGGCAACACCTGAGCCGGTACCCCACTCTCCAAACTTCCACACCACACCAATGTGAGGACATTTGAGTCCATAACAGATTTATACTGCTCCAGTACCATGTACACGACCGTCTTTGGTTGGGCCAAGTTTCGAACTCGCAATCCTCCAGTTGGTAATTCGTTACTCTTCCAACTCTGGGCTATAGCGGTCCTAGTATAATTTAGAACAGAGATATTCAGAGTGGATGGTGAGATGTTCTTGGTACACATGTATATAATGTATCATTTATGGCAAGATTGCGTTCCTCTCTAAGTTCATTATAGTAACATCTAGCACATATCCCTCGCTTAGATCTGATACAATATCCAATTATTAAATGATTTGCAATATACTTACATTGCATGATGTATGTATTCGAAAAAATATGCAATTTACAGTATATACTACAGCATGTGTTTCAAAATGAAAACATAAATATGTCTCAATAGAATGAATTCTCTCTCACTGGTATTTCATGCGCCATTTTCTTTTACATCACTCAGGACTGAAACAAATCTAAGAACTTCCACTGAAATGAAACACAAAACTCAAACTTAATGGGCAAATAAATTACTCTGTGCAGTTATTAAAATCTGGGGCACAGAGAGAAGGACCCATTAGTTAAAAATATTACCAAATTATGCATTCACTTCTGTTGAGATTTTTCTGAGGTTTATTTTGCTGGGAGTATGAATAAAATTATTCCGTCTCCTTTGCAGTAGTTAGTGGAATCTTTTTATCAAATTGCAGTGCATTTCCTACTAGCACTACTTATTACTAGTGTTGGGCATAAGGTGATTTTAAATCTTTTTTGCCAAGACTTAAAGTTGTTTGAAAAAATGTCATAAGAAATGAAGCTGATTTAAGTTAGTTTTTTAAGGCATTTTCATGTGTGTGTGAAGGTTTTTCACGATTTTTATGTAAAATGACATTCTTTACAAAATAGGTCGTTTTAATCCTTCTGGTGGTTGTATCGGTAAGGTACATCGGCATTAGAAGTGACCAGATATTAATGGACGAGATATCTCGTCATTAGAAGAAAACTGACTTAATTTTGTCATTACCCAAAAATCGGCAATATCTTGATGTATATCGTCATTTTCAATTTCCGAAACCACCCGGGGGTTAAATTTTTTTGGTATATCAAAGAAAATCATTCTCTTGTAGATCCATTTGTATTTTTTGTTATGCTCTGCTATTCTAGATTGGTGAAATGAAAACTTTTAGTTGTCATGGCAAACTTAAAATATTCAATTAAATGTGTTTTGTTAGTAAAATTCAAACTTTCAATTTTACACAGGAATTGTCATAAAATGTAAGCTGTGTTTGCACAATTAGCTTTTTTTATAGGGCCCGAATTGAATTAACAAAGTCAAGACTTGATTCGAAGACTTGAGATAAATTGGAAATGATTTAAACTGTTTTTTGTCGTAAGGATGTTAGATTATTTTTGGGTTCGTCCTCCACCTATTTTTTTATAAAAAGTTAATAAAGCAAAGAAATGTAATTTTAGGTCATGCCCATAAAATTGCATGTATGAATTAATGAACAAAAGTGCCCTAAAACAACAAAAACGACCCAAAAATTTACATTTTTTGTAGAAAGTTGTGTAAAATGAAGAGGTTAATGAAACAAAAGCAACAAAAAAATCTAAACGACCCCCATCCAAAAAATAATTGTTTTAAAATACAATAATTACAATTCCTCAGCTGAACTAAGCATTTTTTATTTTATTAGTGAAAATAGATCCTATGCGAACTCCACTTTGTACACTTTCCTTAAATGTCATAAGGAGAAAACAGACAATCCATCTTCCCCTGGAATAGAGGTGGAAGATGGAGTTTTATAGGGAAAATCATCCAGAAAATGCTTTTTTTAAACACAAAAGTTATGCAAATTAGGGACTAAAAAGTTTCTAAACAAGGCTTCAATATAACCGAAACACCGAAGTTTTGTGGAAAAATTATGTAATTTTCATGAAAATGCTCTAACAAAGGCGTTTAAACAAGCTTTGTCTTATATGAAACTCATTTCTGTTCAACTGAATGGTCTTTCAGTTTTTCCATAAGAGATATAAAATTATCGAAATCCTATCCTTAATAGCTAGCAATCTAGTTTTTAAGGATAGGATTTCGTATAATTTCGAATTTTTCATGTGCGTTCTGGTGAAAGGTAAATAAATTTATTTACAAAAATTGACTATAGTGTTTTCGAATTAATTAAACTTTTGAAGACATGGACCGCTAACTTGATGCCATACTATAACAGTCATTCTCTACACCAACAAATATTGCTAAGTTACTTTTTATTCAAAACAAGAAGTAATATATTAATGTCAATCTGAAATCATTTCACCCACGGATTCTCAACATTTTCATTGTTCTTTGAATATTCTTTATACTTAGCAAAGACTCGTCCGTCTTCATGTTAGTTATATTCGGTTGCTTTAGCCTATAATATGGACTATACACAATAATTTGGTGCCTAAACAAAACTGTCCCTTACGAAAAAATTTTATAGAATTCCATACAGAAACAAAATTTTGTTTCTATAGAAAAAAATTCTATAGAAATTTCTATAGAGAAAACGAGCTCTGATTCTATAGAAAAGTAGTGAAACAAACAAATGAATTTCTGTAGAATTCTGTAGAGGTTCCTACAGATTTGTCTGCAAACCTCTACAGGATTCTATAGCCCGTTTTTCTATAAGCTTTATAAGGTAATCTCTAGACTTTCTAAAAGAGGTGACTTTATAAAGTTTATAGGAAAACGGGCCACAATTCTATAGGATTCTAGAGACCACATCCTATAGATTAGAATATTTATAGAATTCTATATGAATATTTAGTAAGAGTGCATCTGATACACAAAACATCGGGAAACGGAACAGATCGCGAATTCTAACGAATATGTTCTACACCGAAACAAAACTCCAACGATACACAGAGAGGCATGCGAACTTACTTCATTTTTGCCCGTCTAAAAAACGCCTTTGCTTATCTTTAAAGGAGAGGCCAGCTCAGGCTTTTAATTCATTTAACGGAGCTCTGATTTGAGAGCCTCCTCGACATTTCATCGAGTGCTCGTTGAAATTTCAGACCGGCCACTTCAAAACTCCGCTTTGCTGATTATGCTTTTGAAGATTTCGGGGTTTTTTGCTGTCCCCCATTCACGTCATTCTTTCGCGGGGGTTCTGTGCTAAAGGAAGAGACGATGCCAATGTATTCAGAATTCTTTTGGGAGTCGTAAATTAATTCATATTGTTGAATTTGTTGCAAAGTGGAGCTAGAAAAAATGCACGGGCGTCGCCTGAGTTTGTTGGGAATTACTTCAGGTGGAATGGTTTTTAATGTGGGTTTTCTTCATTAGAGTCAATGTCGAAGTTCGTAAGATTTGGTAATTGTAGGGTTTTTTTGCTTTCTGAAGATCGTATTTATTTTCTTTTTGAAGTAATATGCTGGGGAAAAAATGAGTTCACACTGTGTGAGTGACACATTTTGTAATGAGAATTGTGTTTCTGAAATCAAACATTTGAGAAATTTTTAATAAATCTACGAGAGATTATCAATGTAAACAAAAAACTACCGAAGCAGAAAACACATTTCCAGTTAACCCTTCCAGTGGTTTCGAGGAGATATCTCGTCCATCAAGGATCTGATCAATTTTGCTAATAACGAGGTATCTCGTCAAGATATTGCCGATTTTTTTATGGTAACGAGATGAAGATCTACTCGGTTCTCTACTAATGACAAGATATCTCGTACAGAAAGCTGTGGTCAATATTTTCTAATGACGAAATAACTCGGGCAGACAACCACCAGGAGGGTTAGAAGCTAATTAGATGTAGAGAGCCTATATTGATAGAGAAAAGATGTACACCCGAACTTTTTCTGACTGGCTGATGCGGTCGGCAGCAAAGTGTTTGCTTTTCAAGTCAGTTCAACATGGCGGTAGTACGTTGCTGATTGCGATTTTGGAAGTTTCGTTTGGTTACACTAGTAATTTACATAATTTTGAAGGAAAGAACGCTTTTTTCATTTAATATAAATCAACCTACCCACTTAATGAACAAAATAAGTGTAAACTGTTGATAACATTAATTTAGACAACTAAAAATAAGCAAAGGTACATGTGTAAAATTCTGTCGACCATTCTCGCCAAACCAGAAAAATTGCGCCAAACGATGCGATATTCCCCCAATAATGGAAAACGTATGAAATTGTTTTTTTACTAGTATTGCTAGAAAAACAATTTTTTCCGAAACGTTATATTTAAACAATTTAAAATTCTAATTATGTTTAAAAAACTGATATTTTTATTCCTTTCCACAATATAAATAATTTATGAATATGTGAATGATAAAAAATGGATACTTAAAATACTTAATTATTTACCTTGTTTTCAAAATACAGTACATTAGGCCTACTTTTGTTTTATTAAGTTGCCATTTAAAGATACTGTATTCTCCTAATAGAAATAAACCAAAGTTATTTTAGATTAATATTCGCGTTTTATTTCACAACATAACCGTCTTTTTATGACTGTCCCAATTCTCCGGATTTTTGCATATCCGGATTACGTCCAGCACTCAATCGTGATAATTAGAGTTTTACTGTATTTCTATTAACCACTTAACGCATTTACCCGTGTTTGACACGGGCGAAAGTTACCGGCAAATTTGCACATGCCCGTGTCTCACACGGGCGCTCTTCCGTTCTAGTAAAAATAGATAAGCTAGATTAAACTTATACCAAAGATGGCATAAACGTATTTATCATAGATGATTTACCACTTATTTATAGATGGATATTAAACTTATTTACCGTAGATGGCACCACTATGCACCATTTTTCTTGTGTAAACCAAGTGGTGCATTTTGATGATTAGGTATAAGTTTGTTAGGAATTCTTTGTTATAAAGCAGTTGTTAGGTGTCTAAAAGGAAATATATCCATTTTTATTACGTTAAATATCATAAAAGTAAACAGTTAACCATAAATTAATTTTTACTAAGTGTTTTTGTAATTTGTTCAGAAAAAGCTATCTCTGATAATGAGCGACTGTGACGATTTTGAATATGCCAATTTATCAGAAAGTGTCAGCGATGAAAGTGATGATATCTTGAGTGATGGAAGTGAATCTGAAGTTAATATTTTATTATTATTAATATTTTGAAATTCAAAATAAACATGTAATCAAATCGTTTACACTTTGTTTGTATAATAATTTTTTTATAACTTTTACCCCACCCCCGCAAATGAAATCGCAAAAAATAACTTATACTATACCTATCTATATATTCATTTTCTGTCAAAAAAAACCTCGATCATTTTTTACCAGTTTTTCCGAAAAAAACTCGTGCTTTAAGTGGTTAAGGACTTAAAGCTCTTTTATCTTATGAAAAAATATTTTATATGAATAATTTATTCGGAAAATTACAGGGCAAAATACGTTGCCCCACATTGGAATAACATGCAAGTGTTTTTAATTCAAATATAACTCAATGTATAAAATTAAAAAAGGCTTTTTTTATTCAGATCCCCAAGCACACACCAAATTATGTCCTGTATATTACTGGTTTATAAACTGGTCCATGATCTAAATGAGTATCTCTTATGCCATGAGAAAATCCAATCTATCAATATTTAAAATCCAACGCCAAACTGTCGCCAAACCCGAAGTCTTCATATCAAAATAACCTGATTAGCAACCCTAATGAACACATCCATTTGCATAGCGTCCGCGTTAGCACAGCAACTGTCGAAAAACATGGCTGCCGTTTCTCTGTCACCTCTCTATCTATATAGGCTTTCTAATTAGATGCATCTCCGTTTTGATAATGTTTGACGGTAATTTTTAATACGAGTCACGTGATGAAATTGAATTCAAATAACATGCCAAATTAAGCCTCACGTTCCAAAAGAGGTTACCAGAATACTAGTGCCTTCTATTTAACTATACAGAAAAACTTGGCGAAAATGTGTGATTGTTTGCTTCTAAACATGTACTTTTTGAGTTGCGACTTAAATTATGTTTTGCAATAAAAAATCACAATTATTTCATTGCTGTCTAGTTAAAATAGGCCATACGAGAGGGTTTTTGTGTAAAGATAAATACAGAGGGCACTAGTGTTTAGGTAACCTTCTTTGTAATTTGTTGGGTAATTTTGCATTTTATATTCGACTGCAATTTCATCGTGTCGCTTATACTAAAAATTAACTCCGAACATTGCTAAAACGGTAATAAACCAAATTCATTGTTAAAAGAAGTATTTTTGTTGTCCGGTGAATAGTTTAAGCCTTACATTGAAAACTTTCTCATTGAAATTCATTGTTAGACATTGAGCTTTTACAAATGTCTTAGTATGCAGTAAAAATTATTTTATTATCGCATTACAAACTGTTAATTGAATCTCCGAAGCAATTCTTGACCTACATTTTTTCAAAAAGACACAAAGGAAAGAAAAGAAAAATATTCATATTTTAAATATTTTTTAAAAATTAGGTTTAGAACGTTTTAAGTGTTTAGATTTGAACTGTTTCGAATGTTTCAGACAGCAGGAAAATATTGTTAATTTCGATAGGCCAATTTCCTTGAGCAAGAAATTTAATTTTTAACTCTATTATTTGGTTGGTTGAAGTAAAGGAATTTTGTGAGCTCTTGAATGGTCAGTTGGAAAAGATGAAACATGACAACATATATTGAAGTGTCATTTAAGGTTACTACTCAAATGGATTCTTTTGGTAGAAACATGAATGAAATGTGAAAGTCGAAATTGATCCATATCTTACGAAAGCGCATTTTCTTGTGGATATAGGCGATCCGACCGGATTATTTAGTAATTTTGTGAGCTGAGGGTAAGTTCATATTAAAGAACTTTCATGTATTATGAGAGTTTGTTTTAGTCTGAAAAACAAAGTATAAAAAGGAAAATTACTTGCTAAGATAAGCGCCATTTCTAGCAATATAGCCCATTTACGGTATTTAAAAATTTTCTTAACAAACAAGTTTCACTGCAAACGTATTCCTCTATGTTCAAGAAGAAATATTTTCATGATAAAATGTGAGCAATTTATGTTTAAAACTACTTATGCTAGGCTTTCCCAATAAAAAAATTATCTGTCACATTTAAAATAAACTATCATTTATTGATTGAATCCGACAGGATTCATGTAAAATATGGATAAACATGGATAAAGTAATGGGCGAACAGATGATTATGTAAGTGAAACAAAATGTAATCTTAGAAATGACCATTTACTTTTATTCAACCTTTTCTCACATTATAGACATTAATAAATCTGATTAGATGAAAATTTAATTATTTCTGAAGTACCCGACTCCTTTATACTTAACAGTAGAATAACGATAATTTAAAGTTAGTTAAGAGTTTAAAAAGGATAATTTTTCGTTGAAAGATTATTCTTTAATATCCACTTTTAAACATTTAATGTGCATTTTGAAGTGTTTTAAATGCAAAATGAGTGTTGGAACTTTAGCGTTGCTTTCACTAATTAATGAATAATTTGCTTATACTACGAAAATGGGGAACATAAAGCCTGTGATAAGATTACGATTAAAAAAATCGAAAAAATATAATTGCATAATTCTTCATACTTTATCAATGATATATAGTAGAGAATTTATCACGATTCTATAACGGGTAACGCATAAAGTAAAACAGCCTCAATAGCTTTTTTAAATATTTGAACAAACCAGCTCAAGGAAATATTAACGGAGGTAGATAATACACACGTGCCACGATGATTATACTTTAAAAACTTTATTAAATTTATATATTTAGCATACTTAAAAGCTTTTTAGTCAGAGGCTCTTCTATTTTTTATATTCTGTGCAATGCAGTTTAAAAAATCACCAGTTAAGGATGCGTCATTTTATCACCTCCATTATGCCATTTTAGCAGTGCGTATGGTACATGTTTTATAACGTTTTCCGCTCAACTGTAACATTTCTAATACGTTATCAGTTATGACAGAAAATACTAAAACGTACTCAGCATAAGCTCTCAACAGATTTTTTTCAAAATTTGCCTTTAGAAGTTTATAGCAGTTTAGGGAGAATTCTTTGACTAAATTTTATCAAATGATGTTTCTTCGTTAATTTGCATTAAATGAATTTTTCCTGGAATTACAAATTTTCGTTTAAAAGATGGGGAGATTAACTATTTATTTAACCCTTTCAGAATCTCGACCGGTTTTTCTGCTGAAAGGGTTATGAATATTGTATATGCAAGGTGTTTCAAGGTGTCTGTATAAACTTTAAGGGGATACAAAGAACATAAATAAAACTACATTCACTTAGGGATGTGCATATTCTAAAGAGCTCACATGATTTGCTACTTAGAGTTGGTTGTCGTGGCTTAGTGGGTTTGCTCATTGCACTAGCGATCTACCAGCTGTAGGTGGCGCAGGTTCATTCTTACCTAGGTGAATCTCTCTCTTCTGTGTCAGTAAAGCTTTCCTTGTGCGAACAAGGAACCTTTGCTTGCCTTACCATTTACTCTGTTTCTTGGCCAAATATGGCCTTTGCACCATAAAAACCCAACCAACCAAACATAGAGCTATTATCTTTTTGACTAGCACAACAGTCTAAGCAGCATTTCGTCAGAAAACATAAATCATTCATTAGAGAGAAGCACAGTGAAAAACACGCTCCCCCAAAATGTCTTTTCACAAATCCTTCCGCATTTAATAAGCCTCCGGAGGCAATTAAGACCCCATATCTGGTCCACTCTTCCGGAACGAACGCTTCTGACAAACCCAGGCAGGAGAAGAGCAAAAAAAAACCCATCCAACCGAATTTAAAAATCATGCGTTCTGGTCCCAATCCTGACAAAGCAAAATGTCACTTCTCTCCTCCGAATTCTCCAGATCATTGATTCCGGTTAAAAAGGAACGGACATGGTTTACCGCCATTCCTCGTTCCCGGCAAACGAAGAATGACAAAGGTTGTTCATCTTGTCCCCTTCCTCCAGCCGAACATTCATACACAGCCAGGGTGGGGTCTAATAGGGAAGGTCTGTACAAAAAACACAAAAACGGTTAAAAGTTAACAGGCGTCAAATGCCTCCCGAATTCGTGCTGGCGAGGCCACATATCTTCTTTGACTAAGTGGAATTAGGGACGTCAGATCGGCAACTGTGCCATCAGAAGTACGACGTCGCTGCTGTAAATCAACAGGGACGAAGAGTTGTGTGTTTTTTACCCTCGCCTGGCGTTTCGGGGATTTACGTACGACTCTATGGAAGGAGGCGTGTTCGCTTGGTAAATGAGCTTACAATGGAAATAAATTGTTCGCATAGTCAAGGAAAGGTCAGAGGATGTTAGTGGGTTTTCTCTGGTTTCCGTTTTTTAGTTTGAAGAGCTTACTCTTTATGTATATCAGTACTACATGTTATATTGAATTAGATGTTACTGTGGCTTGAAATACCTGAGGGGTTTTGAGGAACACAATATGATATAAGTAAGATAAACTAGGTGGGCAAAATTGAATTTTGCATAGAAAGTTTTTCGAGAAATGTTTGTTGGCATAATTATGCAAACATGTTGAGAAAAGTTCATTGACTACACACTTAAAAACCTTAACATTCATCTCTTTCAAAAAACCATATACGTTCCATTATTTTCAAATTAGTATCATAATTATTTTATTAATTTTTCATACTCTTTTATCCAATCCTGTCTAGTAAAGAAAAATATAATTCATTTGCTTCAAGAAGGGAGGTAGGTAGTTGAATTTACGTCGCACTAGAGCAAAACAAAGGGATATTGGTGTCGGTTCCGAATCCCGAAAGGAAGGCCCTAAATATCTTAACCACACACACATTATTAAAGGTACTGTAATCTCCCTTCAAATGTATCATAATTCTTAAAACACAGATCCGTTTATTCTGTTCAATCCAAATAGTGATGAATGATTCTGGATGCTTGTGGCTTTCGAACCTTTTTACTTCTTTATGATGGGTTACAGTATACCAAATGACTTGTTTGTGATGGATTACAGTGTACGAAATGTAAAAAAGAGTCAATCTTTACATCTATAGTCTATAGCCAAGAAATCCTGTCCAACAATAGCTGAAAAATTATTTTTGCACAAACTCCATATTTTGGTGTAGAATTTATCAAACCAATGATGGGTTTAATAATAAGGTTCATTTTTCACCCTCTTGGGGTTGTTCTGACAAAGTACCATTAACAAATAAGATCATCAACAAAAATAACCAAATCTTGATGGACGATATATCTTGTCATTAGAAGAAAACTGACCAGATCTGGAGATCGTCGTTATCAAAAAATCGACAATATTATGACGATATATCTCGTCGTTAACTAAATTGGTCAGATCTTGATGGACGATATTCCTCGTTATTAGATGGGAAACTGACAAGACCTTGATATCGTCGTCTATAAAAAATCGACAATATCTTGATGACAAGATACCTCGTCATTAGCGAAATCGGTTAAAATTGGAATTATATCTTAATGGAGTGTTAAATGTTTATTCTTTCACGTGCCCTAAGAATAAGGAGTTCAAAGCCGTTTCAAACACCCTGCAATCTACACCGAAACAAGCCTTGCGACTATAATTACGTAATTTGTCAAATTTGTTGAACTTAATAAACTATTTTTATGGAATTATTTGCTTCTACACTTGTGAACACAAGGGGATACAGCCCTAGATTAATTATTCGGCGTATTGCTTAAAACTTCCTAAAACCAGAAAATCATTGTATTTTTTCATTCGATGAAAACCGTAAGCCTTAAAAGTCAGGAGTTTACAATTCGTTTCCTTCCAATGTCTTAAGAGAACTGTTTTCTGCTAAGAATACAAAGCAGATTTGAGATCTGGAATATTGCCACGTAGAAGAAATCGTGATCCAGTGATGATAATCTCTAAACAAAGAAGCAACTATCAACACATGCTCAACTGAATATTCTTACAGCAAAAACTAGAGATATTTTTAGCTCTCCGAATGTAATCACCGATCACACATAAAATACTGAGACTTGAATCTTAGATTGTGACATTGACTCTTGTTGATTTTGTGGTCTAGTTGTCTGCCTTCAGATTTTCTGATTGATCTGATTTTCCTAATTTCTAAATGTATTCAATCTCTAAATCATTGTTCATAAAATAACGGTAAACAAGAGTCAAAGATTGGGAGTTCAAAACTTGCTTCACCCTTTGGTCTAATTTTCAGCCTGCTGATTTCCTTATTGATCCTACTTACCAAAACAGCAATCTTGAAACGCTGTTATAACTAAAAAAATACACCTTTTTAAGAAAGAAGCAAATACTAATTACATAGCTTGAACTACCAAGCAGCAGCTATTAAAATTCAGAATTGCTATATATGGGCAAAACAAGCTGCGACACTACCTGTTGCTGTAGATATTGTTTCAGATACACTTTGTAGCACTTGTGCGACTGAGATCTTTTCAATTTATTATTACACTAGAAAACCCCGACCTTACTAGGGTTGAAATGGTTAAGTGCAGATTGAAAAAGCGACCACAACAATAATAACTTTTCTCTTTCGTAGAAAAATGACATTTAAGTGTCAGAAAAACAATTTTTTAACGGCTCTTCGAAATATTTATAATTTCTACAACTTACAAATTAAATACACGGATATCCATCCATGGAATGCATTTCACATACATCGCACCTCTATAAGACAATATTACGAAAAGTGATATTAAGATGACTATTCCAAAAGTAATTTTGAGTTCGGGGCTGATCAGATTCCCCCTTCTTAATTAAGCTCGTGTTTCCTATAAAATTGCCGTAACTCAAATCTTAAAAATGGCGAATCTAAGGCGAATGCTCACGCACTCATAATAGTTTTATCAATACTTTTTTAGTTGTGGTACACTTGCACCAGCCATGCGACGTTTTCGAATTTTACCATCTTTCAGGGAAGTATGACTAATTTGATAAGATATTGATGACTAATTGTTTAGGAAGCGAATACATTTTTTCTTGAAAATTCCGTTTTGGCGTTACGTGCAATAACAAAAGATATTGTTTTAAAATTGAACGTCTTCATACAAAGCAAGACTAATCGTTCATCATAAAAAAGTGAGGTATATTTGACATAGTTTTTTAAAGAAATAACTTTTTCCCAAATTTTTAACAGTAACTTAATAATTAAACTACAATAAGTTTCCTAAATATAGCTTCAACTCGTGGGATAAGCAACCGTGACCCTCTGCCACAATGACAAAACATTTTAATATTTAAAAAATCTTAGTTTGGATTTTTCGAACATTGATATTCTTTTAATATCGCTAAGTTCCATATAAAATTTGCTTTACTATAACTTGCATGCAATTTCAAATCAAATCCTCGGGTTGTTCTTGCCCCGTGTGATGAATATAAATCAATTACTTTACAATTTATTAAAAAATAAATATTAACTCATTACAAGAATCAGAAAGAAATAAAACTAAGTCGGCGGAAAACAGAGTTATTCAAAAGATAGTAATTCATGATTGTCTTCTATCTTGTGATTTCGCATATTTACCACTTTTAACTAAAAATAGAAAAAAAACTTGAAATGCGAAATTAAATGCGAGAAACAAAATCAGAAAATAATATTACTGCACAGTGGTTAACTATCTCGAGATTCCTTTTCCTTGATCCCGCGCTACACTTTAAAGTACATTTTTTCAATTCGGAGATTTCGTTTTGAATGAAACTAGGCATATATTTCGAATAAAAATGTTGAAGTCATTTGCCTATTGAATGCAGCTTCCAATAAAATCAAGGAATTTTAGTTGAAACATGGATAAAAAATGCAAGTTTTAATGAGTATAATCGTTTTGTAAAGGAAACCCATTTCAGAATTTTAAAATACTTTGAATAAATTCAATTAGTAATGATCTTGGTTAAAAGGTTTTGTGCTGTATATTTTATTTTAATAAAAGAAATTCCATAACCACGTGAGCTAAATGAAGGATGTTTGAGAACAGTTAATCGAAATGTACCCATGCCGTACAAAAAATGAACACACGTCTTTCGCAATGTTGGATAGAAAATAATTCCTACTTTGCTCTCTAGTGCAAAATTGACTTTTTTATTCTCCTTATAACATCTCTCCTAAATATTCCGAAGTTATTTACATTTCGAAAAGAGAAAATAAGTTCAAAATAAGTGAAGTATTAGAACTTAAATTCCATAAAATAATTTTTGGAAAAATGATTGCTTTTTCAGCTGTACTGATAAAAACAATCCAAGCAATCGCAATGCTCGATATACATTCCAACTTCTACAAAAATACCAAAATATGGACGATTTAGAAGAATTAACTGAAGAATGGATTACAAGCAAATACCACTCGATTTTAGGAAATATTTACAAAATATTTGTAAATGGTCAAACAGACAAGATGTTTTACTAAGCAGATATAGAATTAAAATGTTGATCACACCCTCCTTATTATTCCGGTTTATTCTCGGAGAATCAGCGGAATGTCCTACATGTAAAGAAGATTCATTACATCATATTTTACTAGTTTGCACAAAATACAATGGCGAACGAAAAAACTTTTCCAAACTTCAAGCAGCACATACTGGAAACTTCTGCAATCTGATGATCCGAGGATTTGTAAACAAAATACAACAAAAGAACTAATCCGTTTTCTAATCTACAAATTCTAAGCCTCAACGAACACTCTTCTACTCACTGCACATAAGCAAAATCTAGGAATTAAAATGTTGATCACACCCTCCTTATTATTCCGGTTTATTCTCGGAGAATCAGCGGAATGTCCTACATGTAAAGAAGATTCATTACATCATATTTTACTAGTTTGCACAAAATACAATGGCGAACGAAAAAACTTTTCCAAATTTCAAGCAGCACATACCGGAAACTTCTGCAATCTGATGATCCGAGGATTTGTAAACAAAATACAACGAAAGAACTAATCCGTTTTCTAATCTACAAATTCTAAGCCTCAACGAACACTCTTCTACTCACTACACATAAGCAAAATCTAGGAATTAAAATGTTGATCACACCCTCCTTATTATTCCGGTTTATTCTCGGAGAATCAGCGGAATGTCCTACATGTAAAGAAGATTCATTACATCATATTTTACTAGTTTGCACAAAATACAATGGCGAACGAAAAAACTTTTCCAAATTTCAAGCAGCACATACCGGAAACTTCTGCAATCTGATGATCCGAGGATTTGTAAACAAAATACAACGAAAGAACTAATCCGTTTTCTAATCTACAAATTCTAAGCCTCAACGAACACTCTTCTACTCACTACACATAAGCAAAATATAGGAATTAAAATGTTGATCACACCCTCCTTATTATTAAGGTTTATTCTCGGAGAATCAGCGGAATGTCCTACATGTAAAGAAGATTCATTACATCATATTTTACTAGTTTGCACAAAATACAATGGCGAACGAAAAAACTTTTCCAAATTTCAAGCAGCACATACCGGAAACTTCTGCAATCTGATGATCTGAGGATATGTAAACAAAATACAACGAAAGAACTAATCCGTTTTCTAATCTACAAATTCTAAGCCTCAACGAACACTCTTCTACTCACTACACATAAGCAAAATCTAGGAATTAAAATGTTGATCACACCCTCCTTATTATTCCGATTTATTCTCGGAGAATCAGCGGAATGTCCTACATGTAAAGAAGATTCATTACATCATATTTTACTAGTTTGCACAAAATACAATGGCGAACGAAAAAACGTTTCCAAACTTCAAGCAGCACATACTGGAAACTTCTGCAATCTGATGATCCGAGGATTTGTAAACAAAATACAAAAAAAGAACTAATCCGTTTTCTAATCTACAAATTCTAAGCCTCATCAAACACTCTCCTACTCACTACACATAAGCAAAATCTAGGAATTAAAATGTTGATCACACCCTCCTTATTATTCCGTTTTATTCTCGGAGAATCAGCGGAATGTCCTACATGTAAAGAAGATTCATTACATCATATTTTACTAGTTTGCACAAAATACAATGGCGAACGAAAAAACTTTTCCAAACTTCAAGCAGCACATACTGGAAACTTCTGCAATCTGATGATCCGAGGATTTGTAAACAAAATACAACAAAAGAACTAATCCGTTTTCTAATCTACAAATTCTAAGCCTCAACGAACACTCTTCTACTCACTACACATAAGCAAAATCTAGGAATTAAAATGTTGATCACACCCTCCTTATTATTCCGGTTTATTCTCGGAGAATCAGCGGAATGTCCTACATGTAAAGAAGATTCATTACATCATATTTTACTAGTTTGCACAAAATACAATGGCGAACGAAAAAACTTTTCCAAACTTCAAGCAGCACATACTGGAAACTTCTGCAATCTGATGATCCGAGGATTTGTAAACAAAATACAACAAAAGAACTAATCCGTTTTCTAATCTACAAATTCTAAGCCTCAACAAACACTCTCCTACTCACTATACATAAGCAAAATCTAGGAATTAAAATGTTGATCACACCCTCCTTATTATTCCGGTTTATTCTCGGAGAATCAGCGGAATGTCCTACATGTAAAGAAGATTCATTACATCATATTTTACTAGTTTGCACAAAATACAATGGCGAACGAAAAAACTTTTCCAAACTTCAAGCAGCACATACTGGAAACTTCTGCAATCTGATGATCCGAGGATTTGTAAGCAAAATACAACAGAAGAACTAATCCGTTTTCTAATCTACAAATTCTAAGCCTCAACGAACACTCTTCTACTCACTACACATAAGCAAAATCTAGGAATTAAAATGTTGATCACACCCTCCTTATTATTCCGGTTTATTCTCGGAGAATCAGCGGAATGTCCTACATGTAAAGAAGATTCATTACATCATATTTTACTAGTTTGCACAAAATACAATGGCGAACGACAAAACTTTTCCAAACTTCAAGCAGCACATACTGGAAACTTCTGCAATCTGATGATCCGAGGATTTGTAAACAAAATACAACAAAAGAACTAATCCGTTTTCTAATCTACAAATTCTAAGCCTCAACGAACACTCTCCTACTCACTACACATAAGCAAAATCTAGGAATTAAAATGTTGATCACACCCTCCTTATTATTCCGGTTTATTCTCGGAGAATCAGCGGAATGTCCTACATGTAAAGAAGATTCATTACATCATATTTTACTAGTTTGCACAAAATACAATGGCGAACGAAAAAACTTTTCCAAACTTCAAGCAGCACATACTGGAAACTTCTGCAATCTGATGATCCGAGGATTTGTAAACAAAATACAACAAAAGAACTAATCCGTTTTCTAATCTACAAATTCTAAGCCTCAACAAACACTCTTCTACTCACTACACTTAAGCAAAATCTAGGAATTAAAATGTTGATCACACCCTCCTTATTATTCCGGTTTATTCTCGGAGAATCAGCGGAATGTCCTACATGTAAAGAAGATTCATTACATCATATTTTACTAGTTTGCACAAAATACAATGGCGAACGAAAAAACTTTTCCAAACTTCAAGCAGCACATACTGGAAACTTCTGCAATCTGATGATCCGAGGATTTGTAAACAAAATACAACAAAAGAACTAATCCGTTTTCTAATCTACAAATTCTAAGCCTCAACGAACACTCTCCTACTCACTACACATAAGCAAAATCTAGGACTCGAATAGAGGCGAAGGTTAACAACATCGTAATCATAAGCCCCAAAGTACTCAACAAACTTGAATGCCGATTTAAGTACAGTTACACAGATGTTTTAAAATGAAACTTGCCTTAATAGTATGTAAGAAAAGGAAATTCAAATAATATATTTACTAAGTGAAAATATGTTTTATCTATAAATAAAGCAGAGTTGGCGTCTGTCTGTCTGTATGTATGTTCTCTATACAAATCTACACCGTTTGACCAATCCACACCAAATTTGGTTCACTCATACTTTGGAACCCTGCGATTAACGCAAGCTACATATTAACCCCCTTCACTTTAACCTAAGTGGGGGCTAAATCAATTCGAAATTGACATAAGAAAAACATTGATAATATATTGATCGCGGTATGCAACACAATTTATTTTACCAGTATCGATCGAAAATCAAATTTTGTAATAAAATAGTTTTACCAGTATTGCTCGAAAAAGAATTTTTTTTGAAATGTTTTATTTAAACGATTTAATTTTCTAATTATGTTTGAGCTGATTTTTATTTCTTTCCACTATATAAATAATTTAGGAATATTGGAATGATGGAAAATAGATATTTAAGATACTTAATTTTACACAACTTACATTTTGTAATGGAACACCGAAAAGCCAAACGAAAAAACTCATTGATCATAAAAGAGTAATTTTGCAATTCGGTATTTGGCAACGCCAGAATTAATGTTTTATTTTATAAATTATATTTATAATTCCGTGTTTGTGCATTTGAGTTACGACAGAAATGCTGTGGTCATATTTAAGCATTTCCAAGTATTATAAATGTGTTCTTTTATAAATAAATCATTATTGTCTTTATCGAAATTGTTCAAAAGTATTTTGTCAAATTGTTCTTTTTCAGATTATATCCAGGAAGTCCAAATTCGATACGTTTGCACATATCTTTCTTTTTCAGAATTCTGCATTTTTTCAATGACTGGAATTTCATTTCTGTTTCTATTTATGTGTTCCAGTATTTACAGATATATTTAGGAATTAAATTTTAATGATTTATTTATTTCCTGCAAAATATCAGACAGGAGTAATTTCTTGGCGGTATATGTATATTTTGACCAACTTTCCTTAAATATTTGATTGAATAAGTTATGGTTTGTAGAATTCTGTTTCATAAAAATAAATAAAATATACAAGACAAAACCTTTTCAAGTAAGGACCGTAACTTCTCACTTTAGAATGACCGGAATTTCGTTTCTGTTTCTATTTATGTGTTCCAGTATTTTATCTATTATTACCCTATTGCAGATATATTATTTAGGATTTAAATTTTAATAAATTATTTATTTTTTGCAAAATATCACAAGAGGGGTAATTTCTTGGCAGTATATGTATATTTTGACCAACTTTCTTTGCCTTTGGTTGAATACGTAATGGTTTGCATAATGCTCTTTCATAAAAATAAATAACATTAAAAAACATTTTTAAGTAAGGTGTGTAATTTCTTATTTTAAAATGACCAGTAAAGTTAAAAAAATCACTTTAAAATAAGATGGATTACGTTAAATTAAAACCAGTAGTCTTACGTTGTAGTTCAAATGTAATTCAAAATTTTGACTTCGATTTTCATTACAAGACGATTAAAATGAATTAAATTTACATTTGCTTTTCATGTTTAATGAGTGTTATTGAAAGTTGTACTCCATAGTTAAGTAACTAAATCTATCATACTAAATAGATACGTGGTTTCTATTTAGAATCTGAATTTAAAAAGTACCATAAGGATTCGATTTAAAACTGAATGTCTGTTGGAGTAAAGATAATTTTAAATAAGACTTTGCTGATCTTGGAATAATATCAGAGTGAGGAATTTTGAAAAATTAAAATTTGTTGTCTTAAGTGACAGATGATCGAAGTTGCTTACTCTATAAATTGAAGCTGTTCTTACGCAACTTAGATACATGTGAAACATTCGTTGAAAGCAGTGATTTTCTTTTTAAAATGCGCTGCAAAATCGACCTTCTGTTTTTTGAAAAATTGTAATCGATTGAGTTTGCTTTGTCTACACCGATGACATTTATTTTTAATACAAGCTTCGTTATTCCACGTGGTGCTGTCCTCGGATCTTTCGCTTCGAGGGATGATCCCGGACCGTCGCCAATAGCCCGTTGTGTTGTTCCAATGCGATGTTAATGAAATACCTACCTATCTACTACCATTATTCCACGTGCCGCTGAATGGAATTTTCAAGAAAAAAATGTGTTTGCTTCAAAATAAATGAATCACTAATGACGTAACAATATAATTTATCATCTCATATTGATGATGAAATTCGAAAACGTCGCATACCAGGTGCAAGAATGCCACAGGTAAAACATATTCATATGAAAACTAAGTGCAAGACTACGTCGAAAATTCGCCATTTTTACTGAAAATGAACGTACAGGGATATTCGTAATCACTCCAAAACTCAAAATCGACTTCTGTAGTAGCCACCTAGGAATAAACTTTTAAAGTTTGTCTTACAAATGACGATGAATATGAAATGGATTATATCAATGAATATGAAAAGGGTTTATAAGGATGGATATGTCATGTATACATATTTGCGTCCAAAATAATTTGTAGAAGTTATGAAAAAGTAAAAACGATGTTAAAAAATTATTTTCCCTACACTTAAATGATGCTTACATTTCTCTATGAAATAGAAGTGATTATTCTGATCACTTTTCAATCAACATTTACCCAATTGAACCCGAGCAACGCCGTGTAATTCTGCTAGTTAAATATATAACATTTTATTAAAATGAAATGCATAAATTGCACGTACAGTCAAAAAACGGACAGACTGACGAAAGGATAATCAGTCACTAAAGGAATGCAACTACTCAGAGCATGCAGTTTCATGAAAATATACCCAGCCATTTTAACGTAGCGAGGGGCACACACATACAGACGGACAGTCACCAAATGTGAAAACCACTGATTTTGCATTAGAATGACCCCAAACCGATAAATAATTTTAAACGAGGCAAACATAGTTAATGTACAAACACTCGGTCTTTATTTATGTAGATACTTTGTTACAGTAAATTGCTGTTGTATATGCTGAAATTGTTCTTTGGATTTCAGCCTTTGACAGATTTTTAGATCACAAAAAATTTATCATCGCAGGTCGTTCTATACATAGTGCAAATGGAAAGAGGAAGGTTGGTTAATACCATCGCAAAGAGATGTAATTTGATCTTATAACTTCTAAACTGGGAAAAAATTTGGAAGGAAAATTCAACTGTTAGGGGGACCTACCAAAAATATTGCATCTGTTTGCTATAACAATATGGCTAGAAGAATCTGAATTATATGCTCAAGGTATTATTTTACGGCTTAAAATTGAATCGAATTAAAATTACAGATCCCAATTAGCTATATGTAGGTTTATATATGCATTGTTATCGTGTTCGCACATAGCTTGGCAAGGACTTACATCTACTAACCAGATTGCAATATCAGTTCCATTGTCAAAAGTGACGTTAACCGGCCGAAATCCATCGAAAACAGCACAATACGGGAAAGGTATTTCTAAGCAACGGAATGTCTACAAATGAAATGGAAAGTTCAAAACTGATCATTCAAGGGAAATCACAACTGACTGCATCAGTGATTTGTAATGTTCTCATAACTTGATTCTATTTCACAGACGAATGATTAGATGGAGTCGCAAATTAGTCATTCATCAATAACCACGAAGTGAAGGAAATGGTACTCTGCTCATCAAAATCCTTTTTGGGGCATGAAAAGCTTGTGCAAAGATGGAACAAGTCTAGACTCTTTATGTATCTTCTAGATGTTTCTTCTACACTCATGTCCAAAATTTAAGTATAATTCGTAAAATGCAAAAAATTCGGAGTAAATACGGATACAATGGCTCATAATCATTTTTGGAGAATCGTGGGACGAAGGTAAAACATTGTGCTTATGCAAAACAATTCAGTCGACGTCGACATGCGCAAAGCACCGGCACACGTCGGAACGAGTATAAAACGGCTCGAGAGGAATGGCCAGTTTAGACAGAAATTTCGCAATTGCTGTGGTACGGAGCGTTGTTAACAATCAATAAGAACGGAAGATGGCACAAAGATGACAACTGGACATGTTTGTGAACGGACGAGTTATTGGAAAGCTGGAATCCGGTTGATCCCAAGACGAAGAGTCTCGAATTCTGAATGTGTCTTAATGCGTGATCTTCAGACTGTAGAAAAGGTTTCAAACCACTGGAGATGTTACCCGACGGCCCGTACCAGGTCGGCCAAGGGTAACAACCGTTCGGCAAGACCGATATTTGGCGATAACTGCTTCGACGTCAGAGGAACCGTTCTGACAGACAACTGGGTTCAGCCCTGACAGCCGCCACAGGAGTCATAGTTTCAAGAACGAACTGTTTAGAGGGGGACTCAGACACGTTGGTCTCTATGCCAGAAGACCAGCAGTTAGCATCGCATCCCCTGACGTCTGTACAGAAACGCGTGCGTTTACATTGGAGTTTGAAACATCGGCAGTAGAGTCGACAACAATGGGCAATGTCATGTTCAGTGACGAGTGTCCAGATTTAGTCTGCAAACTGATTCCCGTCGTACTACGATCTGGAGAGAACGTGGAACGCGTTTTCACCCGGGAAAACATCATGGAAAGATATCCTTTTTCTTCAGGGGAGTCATAGTCTGGGCAGCATGTTGGACGGCCGCACAGACTTCCACTTCTTTGACACGGGGTTTGTTACCAGTCAAAGAAAGAGAGACGAAATCCTTGAGCCTACCGTTCGCCTGTTTCGAGGTGTCCTGGTTTCATATTTTCATATTCATGGATGATAACGCACCTCCTCACCGTGTAGCCCTGGTCGAAGCCTTCCTTCAAAGTGAAGATATCCGCCGCATGTAATGGTGTGCCAACTCTCCTGTTCTGAATCCTATAGAGCATGTGTGGGATATGCTCGGGAGACATTTTGCAGCCCTCCTCCACCCACCAAGCTCCGTTCCGGAATTGAAAACTGCTCTCCGTGAGGTTTCGAACTGTTTGAGCACCCAACTTGCTGATACCCTCATCGAAAGTATGGGAAATCGTTGTGCAGCATACGTGGCTACTAGAGGTTCCCACACACCGTATTAAACGTCAGCATCACATTTTTCAAATAATTCTGTTTCACTAAAGTTGACACTCGTATTGATAACCTTTTTCTTTCAACCCTTTTCTTTGGTAAATTATTATCCTTGTTTTGTATTGTTTTCTTCTTCTATAACTCTATTACACCCGCATACCGCGTTTCCTTCCATTCCTATGAATGTTTTCTGAAATATTCGCATAAACAACAATTATGCTTAACTTTTGGACATGAGTGTAGTTCTGAAATCATAAGACAAAGCAGTTGCAACTCTTTTTTGCAACTCTAGAATTATCATGCATGTCCCTAGTACTTTTCCATTTTTAAAGACGTATTCACGTTAAAACGACGAAACAAGTGTATTCAAAAGCATGGGACTATTTTGAAAAGGGTGTTATTATCAGTTTAATTTTATTGATAGCTGTTTATAGCGGAATATTACGGAGAACTATTGACCTTCGTATAATATGCAATTCATCAACAATTTAGCTTTATATTATCATAGCACACGGACCACGGTTGAAATATATTACCACTTACACCCGTTTTGAAAGATAATACCACCCATTGAAACATATTATCACCTATAATTAAACCGTAGCATCATTTTAAATGAGTTTAACATATTTTCCATCACAGCAACCGCCAATTAACGTTTTAGTGTCTTTACCACAACACTACCGATATCCTATCCACACCATTGATCAACCATACAGGCAGCCATACAGGCAGCCCATATAAATAGCAATACACACAACCCCACCAAGTAGTTGTCTAGTCAACAATGGTTGGTGTTTTAACGATTATTGACCAGCAAAGCCGCTTTTCAGTGACTGCCCATTCATGGGCATGAGAACCGGCAGAGCTGCTCTACGTAATTTGTTGCGCCTGTGTGTGGAACGACCGGTGCTCTTTGAGGCAGAGGGGATCAGGCATGGGAAAATCAAGTGTTTACTCTTTGTCTGTACGTCGTTGATGTGGAGGTAATATTCGCCCCTATCTACAGAGGCACTTGTTATCGAATTCCTGCTGCGTTAGGAATTGTTTGATTGTTACATCATTGAGCTGATGAATGAAGTTTGACATGACGTATTGAGCTTGGATACAAGTGATGTACTCTATTTTAAACGGCATTTCTGTTTTCTAATTAAACAAGAGTCGATTCTATGATAGGTATTTTCCGTCAAGCTAAATGTAGGTGCATCGGCGTTCTAATGAAATAGACGGAGCATTTGCGCGCAGATTTGCGCTATTTATTCCGGTCGTTGGTTTCAAGGTCTGTCAAGGGGTTGTGGGAAAAAGCATGAATCCTAAATTATTGATTGGTTAAAGTGATTTAACAGTGTGATAAAAAGAAACACTAGTTTCCGCTTCGATAGTCCATAGGCTAAGTCGATTCGTGAGCCCACGTGATTTACCCATCGGAGATCTTACGACAGCGATTCCGCACATGTTAGAAGTTCGATGGGTAGGTGGCGATAGTATGTCCGCAGCGATACGTGTTTCCTGTAAGTGACGTCAGTTCGTTTGTTTTTCGAATATGATTTTTGCACGTCGACAATAATAATTCCAAAGTGTGAATTCCGAAACTTTGGAACTGTACTTTGGAATTTTGATGAATTTCAAATTGAGAGATTCCAAAGTTTGTGATTGGTCAACTCCGATTAGATTAAACGTCAAACGACGCCAAAATGGCGATAAGCTACATTTTAAGGTAACCCCGATATGAATATAGCATCATATCAGAGTATATGGGCAGCGGAAGTAAAATCTTCGCATTCCGTCTGATTTGTCTATACTAAAGCTCTCTCTCATGTTAAACCCTCCAAGTGGTTTTGAGGAGATATCTCGTCCATCAAGATCTAACCAATTTCGTTAATGACGAGACACCTCGTTGAAATAAGCACTCGTCGATATAAGAAATAAGGAGTGTTAACTGAAATCCATTTTGCAAACTTCTCTACATAATGAATTTTTATTGAATTATACTACCAATGCTAGTAGCGTAGTTAGCCCAAAGTAAAATGGAATATGATTTCTGTGCAAAATAAAGATCTGAGAATAAAAGAATGAACGCTGTTTCCCCAAAGTCTTTATATCTTCGTATTCGTTGATTAATTTTAAAGGTAATGTAATATGAAAAATAATTGATTAATTTAAAGAGGTATAAAAAATGACGCAAATCTCAATTGATCCGAGTGCATATATTTAAAAATGGCTGTTTTTGAACATTTTTGATAGTTAAATGTAGTATTAACTGAGTACTCAATAATAGAATGGTTAATTTTAATGAAAGGGCATGATAGGGGTGCAGAAATAATTTTAAAATTGTTATGTTCGCCAAATATTTATCACAACTAAATAGCATTAACTAAAGATTCAGCGATGACATTAACCCTCCTCGTGGTTGTCTCGACGAGGTATCTCGCCATTAGCAAAACTTATAAGATCCCGATGGACGAGATATCTCGTCATTAGAAGAAAAAACTGTCCTGATCTCGATATCGTCATCATAAAGACATCGACATTATCTTGGTGATAAAATATCTCATCGAAACCAGGTGGAGGATTAACTAAACATACATGAATATTATGATTAATTTAGAGCTATTCTCTCCATATTCTAAGTTTTTTCCCCTATAAATCTATTCCTGTCCCAATCTTTGTCTTAATAATTATTTCTTATCGAACAATTTTTTTGCTTATTGTTTTTATCTCAGCTACCTACATGCAATTATAGCTTAATAAAAATAAGTGATATTCTCATGCATAAATTAAAATATTTACGTAGAATGTGAAATAAAATACACATTTTCTCACTGTACGCAACAAAATTTATTTAATTTAATATTTGAGCTCTGTAGAGCAAATAAGATTTTCAAATAAAGACCTGTATCAAAACGATGCAGTATGGTATTTCAAATTAAGACCTCATTTAGTTCAAATTACAACTAAAACGAAAAACCCAAATAAGAATCCGATGAGTTTTACAAAATATCGCTTTTTGTTCATCCAGAACTATCTGAAATACGATATACAAGCACCCAATTAAAGTCGACTGCTTCTTCCGAGCAATTAGACCCCAAAGTTGCAAGAGCTGCTGTCGGGACATGGATGCACATTTGCACGCGCATACACTTCAATAAGATTTCCTTTAAACCACGGTATCATTTTTCAATAATTAATTAGCCCTTTTCTACTGAAGCTCATGCAAGGCAGAGTTAAATTTTGAGTGTTAGCACAATCTTTCGTGACTGTGCTCAATTACTCACCAACTCTGAGTTTTCCCTAAGAAACTAAAGTATCTTTATCTAAGTTTCAGCTGTTAGGAGTGAGCATTTAGACATGAGCTGCATAAATCTGTTGAAGAGAGAAATACCACGAATGCAAATTCATTTCTGTAAGAAATACATTTTATCGGGTTATGCTGTTGGCAAGATATGTTTTCGTAAATATATGAATTTGATATGGTTAAAGTGCGCATTCGACAAAAAGTCCGCATAAAATGGCATAATTCGGAATGAAGTTGGGTCTTTTAGTAAGACATAAATTTTATCGTCTTATGCTGTTGGAAATACGTTTTCCTTATTGAATTTGATGTGACTGAAGTGGAAATTCGACAAATTATCTGCATGAAATGGCATAATTCAGAATGAAGTTGGGTCTTTTAGTAAAATATATTTGATCGGTTTATGCTGTTGGAAAGATGTTTTCCTAAATCTGTGGATTTGATGTAACTGAAGTGCAAATTCGACAAAGTGTGCATGAAATGGCATAATTCAGAATGAAGTTCTATTTTTTTTATTAAATTACATTTTGAAATGAATGAGATTTATAAAATTGTTCACATGTTTTCATTTATAAATTTATTAAGAACTAAAGGTAGGTATGTTTCCATAGGTGGATATGTATGTAAATGGCAAAATAAACAATAGTTAAAATATATAAAGATGATTTATTAATAGAAGATTCGATTGCGATTACAAGTGGCATGATCACAGATTAATGAACAGAGATGATAGAAATTAACGAGTATTTTTATACAATTAAAGCGTGATCATTCACATAAGAATTTCTCTTCTTAAATTCAAAACTTGAAGTAATGTCATACAGATTTATTTATGAAATAAGTGCATAGAGATGAGAAGTAATGTCATACAGATTTATTTATGAAATAAAATGGTGTATGTAGGTAGTTGAATTAACGACGCACTGGAGGAATACTCCGGGCTAGTGGCTACCGGTCCGGGATCAATCCTGAAGGGAAAGATTCGAGGAAAATACCACGCAAATTTGAACTACGGTCAGATAATGGGGTCAACACTTGAGCTGGAACCCCACTCTCCAAAACTTTGAGGCCAAGACATATTTAACGTGCACAAGCCCCCGCGTACACAATGGTCTTTGGTTGGATCTAGTTTCGAACTCGCAACTCTCAGGTTGCTAATCCGCTACTCTTCCAACCAAGCTATCGTGGCCCTTTAACCCTCCAGGCGTCCTCACCACGAGATAATTCGGAAACCAAAATGCAAGTTTAAGTGTCAACCCCGAGATATCTCGGAAACCAAAGTGCAAGTTTAAGTGTCTACCCCGAGAATCTTTGAACGGTCATTTTTCTTTCCCCTCGACCACCCATATCCCCTAATGAGGGGAGTGGCTGGAGACCTTTTGTGCGAGTGTGATGTGGATGTGGGAACGGACAATCCCTAAAATGCTATACTATCCCTCAAGTCACTGCCTTTGGCGTGTTCGTTGAGTATCACGACAGCATTTCTGTCTTTGTTAAGCTACACTTTGGAAGCGTAGGTCCTCGAGTTCTTCGGGAAAAGAAGTTGAATTGGAAATGTGCAACTTACAAGCACATTTCAAAAATGTATTCTCACTGCTATTTTGCTTTTACTTTTTGAGATGAAAACATTTTAAAATGCTTCATCTGAAGTACGACTAAAATTGTACCAAATAAAAAGCAAATAAAATGAAGGGACATGAATTTAGGGAAAAAGATTGAAAATTAAAAAAATTAAAGGTATGAATTTTGCTGCAGCCAAAATCACAAGACATACTTTTTAAATTACGCACAATAGTTTAATTCAATATTTCAGTACGTATTAAAAACTTGATGAAGTGGGATAATTGGCGGATTCGAATAGGTTTGGTGAAGCGGGCGACCTGTGGGCCATCGATGCGATAAAGAATTTAAAAATTCCAAAAACTCTATTTTGGTTCTTTCTCACAAATATTAATTATCAATGGATAATTAACACTTTGAAAATAATGCTAAATAAAATATGTTTTACAAAAAAAACCTATGGGTAAACCTTTCGCCTCGTATTGAATGTATTTGCACAAAACAAAATTTAGTTTTTTAAGGGGTGATGCGCTCTTGTATGTCACGTCTAGAACACCTCCTAGGTATTACACTATCAAATGAGAGAATAGTCTTAATATGCCTAGAACATACCTATACCGAACTTTTACCATTCGAAGGTAGTAAGATGTCCTACCGCCCTAAAATTGTTAACATTTGCCAGTCTTCTATTAAAAACTTAATTTTTAAGAAACGAAATGTTCCAGTAACTCACATTTTTATTGTCTTTAAAAATTTAACCAAGGACATATGTATTTTCAGTCACGAATGAATTCGGTTGATGGGACATTGATGACATATTCAGAATCCAATCATGAATATTGAACAAAAAAATTGGTTCCTTACGTACTTGTCCTTAAAATTCCTTTACACCACCACGCTACTAGCAGGTGCGATTAAATTTTTTTAATCTGAATTTCCCAAATCATCATATTTGTATTGCTTTTCTAATTTTATCTGCCATATATTCTATTTAATTATAAAAATTTCAGATCAGAAACAAAATATATTTAACGCACATAATGCAACAAGGGGATAGACATCTATATATAAAGCTGAGTTGACGTCTTTCTGTCCTCTATAGAAATCCACACCGTTTGACCTATCCACACCAAATTTGGTACACTTATTCTTCAGAACCCTATGGGTAATGTATGCTACATATTAAACCCCGTTCTATTTTTCTTGGTTGTGCAGAGGGGGAAAAACAATTTGAAATAACCAGAGAAATAGCATTAAGTATTTTTACGAGATCACTGTCTGAACAATTCACTCCAATTATATGGTACATTCATTCTGTAGAATCCTGCTAACAACATAGGCTATATATTAATCCCGTTCAATTGGTCCTAGATCTGAAGAGGGGCCAAAACAAATTTGAAATCCCCACAGGAATAACATTGAGTATTTTTACGATCCAGACCAATTCACACCAAATTTGGTACATCCATTCTTTAGAATCCTGTGGTAAATATAGACAACATATTTAACCCGTTATATTTGTCTTAGGTCTGGAGAAGGGATAAAAACAATTTGAAATCCAAATAGGTAGGTAGTTAATTAACGTTCTCCTGGAGCAACACAACGGGCTATTGGAGATGGTCCGGGATCAATCCTGAAGTGAAAGATCCCAGGACAACGTCTCACAATTTTGACCCACTCCAAACTTCCACACTTCGCCAACTAGAGGCCACTTGAGGCCACGACAGATTTAACGTGCACCAGCCCCCTTGTATCCGACGGTTTTTGGCTAGACCGATTTTCGAACTCGCAACCCTCTGCTTGCTAATCCGTTGCTCTTCGAACTGGGCTACCGCTGCCCTCGAAATCCCCATAGGAATGACATTGACTAGACCAATTCACATCGAATTTGTTACACTCATTCTTCTCAACTCTGCGAGAAACATAGTCTAGATATTAACTCCATTCAATTTATCCTGGGTCTGTAGAGAGATCCCCATAGGACTACTATTGAGTATTACGGTGAGTTACAAACACTTCGAGCAACGCCGGGTAATTCAGATAGTGTTTTATAAGAGGGCCCGGTTTCAACAAATTTACTCCTAAATACCTTTACAATTCTTTTAAAGTGCATGCATTAAAAAACAATTATTAATTATGTCATGGTTATAAGGAGTGTGTACACACTTATGTATGCGATGTGACATGTTACATTTAAATTAGTTATCATTCACTGGACTAATGAAATCTTGTAGCGTGTTGTTTTTTAGTTCAAAATTAAAATAATTTGCTCTGATTTTCATATCTCATTCTGATCACCAAATATTTATATTTGTTGGGCCATAAATATCTTCCATACGAGACTTCTTTACACCAAAGTTAAACGAAGTCCTTTGTCTCTTATTCATATTACAATTTTAATCTTTAGGCTTATTAATTTAAAAAAAAAATCACGTCACTCGATTTTCGAAACCAGAACTTACACTGCAAGTAGAACTTGCGAGGAAACAGTATTCGGTATTATCAGATTTGTGACCCCGATAGACTGCTTTGATCTTCATTTTCAGAGGAAAAATTTTCTTTACAGTTCCTTGGTCAGTGATGTTTGTTATATAGATGTTATTTAGGCTTTCTGAGCCTGAACATTTCGGCACATTCACGAATATTATTCTCAGAATATACCACTATAAAATATTTCATCATAAAAAATCCTTAGATATCAAAAATGACAAATCCGAGGACAATCACTTACGACCCGATATAACTAATGCTAGGGCTGCGACCCGGCGGTTGAGAAACACTTCATTTTCAGTGGATAGATATTTAATGAACGTCGCACTGGAGCAACACAACGGCTATTTGCGACGGTCCGGGATCAAATCCGAAGGGAAAAATCCAAGGACAACACCATGTAATTTTGAAACACGGTCAGATGACGAGGTCACACCTGAGCTAGAATCCCCCTCTCCAAACTTCAACCCTCGCCAACGTGAGGACATTTCAGGCCACCGGCAGAATTATTTGCACCAGACCCTCTTTTACGCGACGGTCTTTGGTTGGATTCGGACTCGCAACCCTCCGGTTGCTAATCAGTTACTCTTCCAACCAGGCTACTCATTTTTAATGGAAGACAAAATAAATGACACAGAGCTTCGAAAAAGCTGGTTGAAATTTAGGTTTTATTATGTAAAACTATTTGAGGCTGTCAAACCATTATCACTCAAATCATATGTGTATGCATTTTGTAAAATTATTTTCAACCATTTATATGAAACAAATGCAAATGTTTCGGGATTTACTTAATTCCACCATTTTTGTATTCTGTACCTTGCGCCTATGAATCGTTAATTATCCGGATGCCAATTTAGTCTATTGGGGTTCTGAGGTTTGTCTGAAATAACTAGACCATTAAAATTTAACGAAAAATAATCGTTCGAAATCGTGATCAAGAAGATTCCAAACGTCTCATACTTCCTTTCTTTAAAAAGTTATTGGTGCAAAATAACTCAGATTACCATATGTGTACGGTTTTGTTTCTACTCGTTTCTTCACTGATATGTGAACACCCAAAATCTGTAACCTTTGGAGTAATATCCGTCGTGATTACTCTTTAGGATATTTTGCATTAACGAAGCAAGTATTGGATATTTTTTGTTTAGCTTTGCTTTAAGTCTCTCATGTCTAACTCAACTGTGATAAATAATTTCATTGTTGATTTATACAAAAATCATGCTGTAAATCTGAGTAATGGAGGCAAACATTTGTGGGGAAGAAAATCAATGCTAGAATCTAACTTATTTACCAATTAGAAGGATATTACTCATTAAAAGACAAATATATAAATTTATAATTTCAAAGTTGTTACAGTAAATATTTGTTTTTTCAAACACGCGTAAGAATATTTGTATGGATCAGTCGAATGTATCTGAGCCCCTGAATTACTTCACTATTTGAAAATCATTCTACAAGCATTTGAGAAGCACACTCGAGAAGATTCTATGAATACTTAGTGTATTCTGAGACCTGGGAAGTACCCGTGGATTTTCTATATTTTCATTTATAAATTTATTAGGAAATATAGGTGAGCATGTATATAAATGCAGAAACTAATAATAGCTAAAATGCATAAAGATGATTTATTTATAGAAGATTCGATTGTGCGATTACAAATAACATGATAAAAGACTATGAATGACAAGAAAAGATGATAAAAATTAATGAGTATTCATATAAAATTAAAGCGTGATTATAAGCATTTGAATTTTTCTTAAATTAAAAACTTTATATATAAGAGTGTGTTGCCATATAAATTTAATAATATGCCATAAAAATAAAATGGGGAAATGTTTTCCTTTAGGTGTGAATTCGATGCCGCAAGTTCAAATTCAACAAATTATCTGTCTGAAATGGAGGTATTCAGAATCAATTTCCATTGTAAGATAACATTTTTAAATAAAGATTTACGTAACTGTAGATAATAAGAAACATGATATTTTTAGTCAAATGTCTTAGAAATTTATTTCATATATTCACTCTGATTCTTTTCTGATGAGATTTTTAATCTTCATTGGTATTCATTTACTTTTAACCCTCCAAAATTGTAGAATTTTTTAGAAAAGCGTATTATGATTAAAATAACAGCATTTTGAAAACAAATCTATTTTTTAAAATTCTATTCAGATCTAACAAAGAATCCACCTAAAATGACGTGTTTACCAAGATTTTAACATAATCTTTGTAAGTGTCGTGAGCTCAAAGAGATGGAGAATCTTTTCTCAAATATAGATTCTAAATAAGATACGTAAGTATAAGTTCGTATAATATGCAACACCACAATATCTCGACAAGTAATTATTTAAATCTATCGGAACTTGTCAAAAATACAAAAAAGAAGACACTTATATTCTATTTTGATAGTCATCAGTATTTTATATAGATGGATTTTTGTATTTCGAGGCACTGAAAATATTTTAGAGAGCTCATTTAAAAACACAATTATTTAAGAGAAAATAAGTTCAAAATCTTTTATTACGGGATTATGATGAAGATATGAATATGCAATACTAGTTTTCTGTTAAATTACCAGTGTTGTATTATTTTTATTTCGTTATGGTGTATGGTATCAGATTAAAAAAGAGTTTTTGTAAGGACCAACACCTTCATTTTCACAGTAAACGTAGACATCACGATCATATATGACATGCATAATTAATATTTACATGAAACGAGAAAAAATATTATAAAGAGGGGACAACACTACCTCGAGCAGTAACAGGAAGTCTCCTTTTTCGCTCTGTACACTTTTCTCCCCACAGTTACAGTAAGGGGTTTTGATTTCACAGATATTTTCTTAAAACAAGTATAACGTTTCTGACGATTCATATGTATAAGTTATATGGAGCACCTCAACAATACACAATGTGGAACATGTTCCATATTGTGTGTATTTTCCATATTTTGAAAATAATAGAACTTTTATACCATGAAAACATTCTGTTATTAATGTTCTGAAAATTAATGTTTTCAATTAATTGAAAATTAACTTATTAGTATTTTTACGCCAAACGTCGGAGAATTGAGTTTGTCTAGTACTAGATCCATGGAATCAAGGACTCCAGTTGTTTCAACTGTGGACTTCACAGGCAAACACTCACTGTTTTGTAAAACAGTAGGTTCTCCTGAATATTATATTGAATTGTTATAAAAGTAGCATTACAATTCCATCTGAGGTATTAAGTAACTTAGTGTTGCTGTTGTTATGGTTTGCACTTTATGAAAGTTCAATATCAGCGGTACTGGCTAAGATCGGACGGGGAAATTAAACGAAAAATCGGTGAATGAGCCATTATGTAGGAAACTTATATTTTAAATTTAAATCTTGTTAAATGCAGCACTGATATGGATAATAGATTTGGTTTGCAAAGCAAAGTCTTGTTATAAGCATGGTGTATAGCAAAATTTCCGAAACTTTTCGAATGTATAAGTTTAAAAAGAAAAAAGTGCGAGTCAACAACATGATAATGTTTATTTATTTCTACTTTAGAACAAATCAACTCTGTAGGTGATTTCGACGAGATATCTCGTCCATCAAGATCTGACCAATTTTGCTAACGACGAGATGCCTCTTCGAGACAACAACGGAGGGTTAAATAAACACTTTTTGCAAAAAAGTTAAGATTTCAGTGTGTTTTTGCAAATTCTGTATGTGCTTCATACTAGACACCATTTTTTTTAAATGTATAATTTCGACTGTTTTATTTTTGGGTGTAGCTAAAATATTATTAAAAATTTGGTAACTCATCTATTCACATATGAATCAATATTGTCGCGATTTCGAGTTTGATTCATAAAAAAAAGCCTTTGGAAATCTTTTGAAATGAGGGGTTCCCTACTAATTGTGCTTTACTAAAGATAAATTTGTTTTATTTGGGGCGAAAAAAATACCTGACTTGTGCTTTCTGTATGGCAACACCTAGATCAAGTCCCACGAGGTTCGCTCGCGAATCAAAACTGCCGTAGGGAAATACAAATATTTTTACAAGATACATAACAAAATGAATACAATGAGTAGTTTTCAATTCGTATTGATAAAAATAAATTTATGTCGTGCGCAAGGTGTTACGTTCGTTACGAAGACATGATATAATAGCAAATGAATAATTTCAAGAAACCCATGAAAGACGAGAGAACATATAGTTACTTTAGTAAGGTACTTCCAAAACAACTGGATTTCCGTGATGTTTTAATAACGAAACTCAATTAATTTAGCTGATAAGACACAATTTGAAGTTATATATAATAAAGATCTGACAAATTTTGCTAATAATGCGATATCTCGTCAAGGTATTGACGATTTTTATAACTAGATCAGGATCGGGTGTTTTCTTCAAATGACTAAATATCTCATCCATCAAGATCTGGTCAGTTTTTTAATTATGAGATAACTCGTCGAGAAACCACCAGAAGGGTTAAAAATGTCTGCAATATGCACAAGACTTAGAATGTCGCATTGACTTTTACCTTCATAGGATTATCATGGAATCTCTTTTCCAGACAATATGGTCAGTATAGTGAAATCCTGAATATATATGTGACAAGTTTCGTTCTCCATTGATTCAATTACGTTTCTTAACCCTCCTGACGGTTCTCTTGATGAGGTATCTCGTAATTAGCAAATCTGATAAGATCTTGATGAAAGAGATATCTTGTCATTAGAAGAAAACTGGCCAGATTTTGGCCTCGTCATCCTAAAAAAAATCGTCAACATTTTGATGACATCTTGGCATTAGAAGAAAATTGACCAGATTTTGGTCTCGTCATCCTAAAAAATCGTCAATATCTTGATGACGAGATATCTTGTAATTAGAAGAAAACTGACCGGATTTCGGTCTCGTCATCCTAAAAAAATCGTCAATATCTTGTTGAAAGAGCTATCTTGTCATTAGAAGAAAACTGACCGGATTTTGGTTTCGTCATCCTAAAAAATCGTCAAATCTTGATGACGAAATATCTTGTCTTTAGAAGAAAACTAACCAGATTTTGGTCTCGTCATCCTAAAAAAATCGTCAATATCTTGATGACGAGATATCTCATCAATAAAACAAAATTGATTCGATCTTAATGGGCGAGATACCGCGTCATTAGAAGATAACTGACCAGAACTTGATGTCATACAAAGATCGGCGATTATTTGATGACCTGATGTCTCGTTTCTAGCGATATTCGTCAGATCTTGATGGACGAGACATCTAATTGAAACCATTTGGAGGGTTAATTTGATACATTTTATTTAACAAAATAGTTATAAAATGTTTTGGTGCAGAGGATATTGCGAGTGATCGCTAGCATGGCTATCTGAGCGAACCAATAAAGGTCGCTTAGCAGGTCATAGAGCAAACTAATTCTCATAATAAATCGCAGCATAATACACTTCCATCCATGAAATAGTCATTTTCTCCCAAACAGCAGAGTCCTAAGAGAGAGAAATCTCAGTGACACCCCAACCAGTTGCGGTCTCCTCAACACCCCCGAGAAAAAGAACGGCTCCCTCTCCATCCTCAAATTAATTTGCGCACAAAGCTTGTTTACCGTGCCCTAATTGAGTTACAAAATGCGCCTGCAACTGCACAAGACTATTAACAACACTTGCCGGGAAAGTAACAAAGTTTAAAGATATACTTAATTCCGGATTACGCCGCGGATCCGTGCGTTCGCCTGTGCCCTCAAAAGTTTGCAACCCGCTCTTGACTTCATCTCTCCCTTCGCCGCTTTTCCATGAATGCGAAGACTTGGTCGGAGTTCCATTTCGGTGATTGAGGTGGGGGAAGTTTTCCTTGCCTCCAAGTGGATGGGGTTTGCGTTAAAACTGTCGGTCTATGAGTGGGTAATATGAAGAATCGATAGGAGATTGTTTGTAGTCGATTTAGATAAGTGGGAGAGGTTTATAGAGCGGCTTTTCCGTTATATTACGTGCTTAACCCTCCAAGTGATTTCGACGAGATATCTCGTCCATTAGGATCTGACTAATTTTGCTAATGACGAGATATATCGTCATCACGATATTGCCGCTCTTTTCATGACGAGATCTGGTCAGTTTTCTTCTAATGACAAGATATATCGTTCATCAAAATCTGATCAATTTGTCTAATGAGATATCTTGTCATCAAGATGTTGCCGAATTTTTTTATGACGACGAGATCAAACTGGTCAGTTTTTGTTTCTAATAACGAGATATCTCGTCAATCAAGATCTGACCAATTTTGCGAATGATAAGATATGTCTTCATCAAAATATTGACGATTTTTTAAGACAAGATATCTTGTCCATCAAGATCTCAACAGGACAACTATCGTCGAGACAACTATCAGGAGAGTTAATGTAAAACTGTCGTCTAATTAATAAATTGAGAACATGGAAAAGATCATGGTTGACAATTATCAAGGGGATTATTTAAATTGTCAAGAATAAGTCAATTAGCGACTCGCTAAAAGTTAATGGGGTCATTTTAACCCTTTGACTTCTACCTAGTTTTGACTTTCATAACCAAACAAATCTTTCATAGGATTCTTTCAACCAATAGATGTGGTTGTTTAGCCATTATGGTGTTGTTTGGTGAAAACAATACTATACTCCTCGTAAATCTCGTGACACTCGGAGGGTTTAACTAAGGGGGTTACATACACTTCGAACTAAAATTGCTATTATTGGTTCTCTACGTTAACCAATATCCCTAGAACCACAATGCTTTATTGTTATATACAACGGATCCATTTAACTAAAATGATTCTTTAAGCGTAGAAAAAGGAAACCTTGGAAATTGCACATTTAGAACTTCGAGGCACACTTGAAGACTTGGACTTTGGAATGATGATTTGGTAACAGGAATAATAACACTAATTTCTAGTAGCAACCTAAGAAAGAAAAAAAAGCAACATCTAGTCATTAACCTTGCTGATAATTTTTAATTATCATTTGTGCGGTTATTTCATACTGTAATGAATTAAACCTTTTGTTTAATAAGTGGATAGTATGAAGAGTGGAAGTACCGTTAAAGTTTGCTCGTAGTCAATTCGAAGAGGCTAAGGACTTTATATTACTAGTTGTAATGGGCTTAGCGCAAAACTTATGATGAATCCAAGTAACTGTAGCATAGTATATGGCAATGAACAAATCAACTATTGTGCTAGGGCTGGAGCACAGTTGCCCCAACTTAAATCCCCTTTACCTCTGCGAACATCAAGAGATTTATATACTCGTCTATGAGGACAAACAGATTTTCAATCTACAAAGATATATACAGAACTGGAAAGTTATATTGAGAAATAAAGCTCGTATCCCAGGTTCTTTGCCCAGAACTGTTAAAAGTCGCATGCTTTCGACTTCTTACAAATCGACTGCCTACAAAGACACGTACATAGTATTAGAGTAGCGAGATCAGTTATCTGGCCTCTTTGCAACACGGATGAGACCACTTCACGGATTGCCCTTAAATTCCTGACAACACAATTGAAAATACTGTAGATAGTGCATTTAAAATGTATAGTAAATTATTAGATAGTATATTTTAAATTTTTTATTATTCTAGATCTCTACTGGACTGATCCTCGATTAATGGTTCGGAGCCCGGAAATAAAAATAACGCTTAATTAAACTATACAAATAATGCCAATTTCTATATATCGTTACGTAGTGAAATATCTATATTTAGCAAAATCAATGATTTCCGCGTTCAGTGTTAGCGCGTTAGTGCAAATATCAGCCAAAACAGCTGAATTATATTTGCATGAAATTCCGTACGATTTACATAATTACAGTAGTAGTGAATAGACTATTGAGTGTCATGCAATTCAATCGAGTGATCGATTGGTGGATGAACGTGGCCATAAATCATACTTAGATCGTATTTTGAATACGAACGCAAATGAGCATACAATTGAGAAGTGAAGCAGCTACCGGATGAGCCACCAAAATGTCAACCTACGTCCAACCGGTCACAAAATGTCAAACATTCACATAAGGGTAATTGAATTAACGTCGAACTGAAGCAACAAAAAGGGCTCTTGACAACGGTCAGATGACGAGGTCAACACCTGAGCCAGTACCCCACTTTCCAAAACTCTACATCACGCCAACGAGAGTACATTTGAGTCAACGACAGCATCAGCCCCTACGTACACGACGGTATTTGGTTGGATGGAGTCCCGAACTCGCACCCCTCCGATTGCTAATCCTCCGTTACTCTTCAGTTGCGAGTTCGAATCCAACCAAACACCCTCATATACGAGGGGGCTGGTGCATACTGAACTGTCGTAGCATCAAATGTCCTCACGTTGGCGTGGTGTAGAAGTTTGGAGATTGGGGTGCCAGCTCAGGTGTGACATCGTCATGACCATGGTTCATAACTACTAGGTATTCTCCTCAGATCTTTCCCTTCGGGATTGACCCAGGACCGTTGCCAATAGCCCGCTGTGCTTTTCCAGTGCTCAATTTAATTAAATACCTGCCTACCGTTACTCTTCAGAGTTGTGGACGGCGCAGGTTCAATTCCTGTCAGGTGCATTCCTCCCTGGATGTATTTCTCTCGCCTGTGTTAGTAAAACTTTCATTGTGTATGTAGTATGCCTAGTACTTGATATCGTATGTCTTGTGTCAGGCGCAGCGTGACCAAATACGGCCCTTGCGCCATGAAGAATCCCCAAAACAAGCAACAACCATTATCTTTCCCACTAGGTTACAGCTGCCCTGTTTTACAAAAGATAACATTTTAAATCAAGCAATGTGGTAGGCTTTCAACAGCATTACAACAGTTCAATTTTTGTAAATCAGAGTAAACAGTTTACGGAACAAGAATTGTCTTAAACGTTCTAATTGCTCTGTGCACAAGATAAATTGGAATTTTGGTATGGTAGATATGTATTTTTTTAACATTGCACTGGAGTAACACAACGGGCTATTGGCGACGGTCCGGGACCAAACCCAAAAGGAAAGAGCCCCAAAACAACCAACAACCGTTATCTTTCCAACTAGGTTACAGGACAACACGACGTAATTTTGCACCAAGATCAGATGACGAGGTCACACTTGAGCTGGAACCCCACTCTCCAAACTTCCACACCACGCCAACGCAAGGACATTTGCGGCCAGGACAGATTTAAAGTGCACCAGCCCCCTTTGAACACGACGGTCTTTGGTTGGAGGAATTTTGGTATGAGAAGTGTGTGTAATAGGATTACTAAACACGACAGAAATGTCAAGTAAAAAACTGGTATTCCAGATTCTGTTTCGCTTCATTTGACTACAAATATATTTAAGACATTCCATCCGTCTGTTGGGTAAAGAGCGAAACATAAATCCAGGACCTCGTTCTCGGGAATTGAAGGGATGAAATGTGATCCCAAGTTCCCTTTCCAGACTTAATGATACAGAGAATCCCTAGCAACGTTATCAAAAAACGAAACTCCTTAAATTTTCGTATGACCCCCTGAGACCTCCTCTGCGAAAACTAGCCCTCGAAGGCGTTCGAATCAAACTCAAAGGGAAAGAAAAGGTCGTTTTCACAACATTATAACTGAGAAATTCAAGAGATGATCTCTGGAGAAATAAGTCGTAGCCTTATTTTTGCTCTTCCTCCAGTTTTTTTTATCCAGGAACGAACTCCGGATCATTGTTTTACTTACTGACCCCTTTGAAATCACTTTCGTTTTATTATTTTTTCCTCAACCTCTTCATTTTATCTGCGTCAAAGAGGGTGAGAGAAACGATTAAAAATACAAGCTGGGAAATGGGTTTCTTTCTTTTGCTCTTCTTTTTTTATCAAGTCAGGAAAGCGAACGATCGAACGCGCACAGCGTTAGGTTAAATGGTCGAAGAGTTGAAAAAAAATAGTTACTTACCGCTTGAAGTCAGAAAACTTAAATTGAAAGCATAAAACGGGCCTTCATTTTCCGTTAAAGAAATTACAATTTTTTTCTTTCCTTCGGAGCCCTTTTTAGCTTTTGGGTGAGTAATGATTTTTTATCGTGATACTTTTATCAAACTTTCGCTATAGGTGAAATGTTTTTTTTTCGGCTTGGAACTGGATCATTCTTGTATTTACATTTTCGAGAAAGGGAGTCGTAAAAAAGGATATGCTTGTTTTTCGCAAATCGAAGAGTTTATAAAAAAATAATATGAAAAAGAAACAATCATAACTGATGCAGTTACCTTAGGTAACTTTATACGAATGTCAAATTTAAAAATATAATAGGAAAACACAAGTATTGCGAAACGAAACAGAATTCGTTTTTGTCGGAGAAAGGATTATATCGAAATGCTTCTTTATTGAGTAATTTTTTTAAAAATCCTTTTGTATTTTTTATTTTAATGCATGAAATTTTGTTCATTTTGAATTGATAACTTAAAGACTATACAGTCCATTTCTCAGTTGTTTTAGTAACCTTTTTCACACGTTATCTTTTCGTAATTGACAGCTCGTTGGAAAAGGATAGTCATTTGACCTTGGTTCAAAATTAAGTGGTGGTGTCCTTGGAACTTTGTCTTCTGGTTTGATCACGGACCGTCTCCAATAACCCGTCGTGTTGCTCCAATGCGACTCTGATTAAAATACCTACCTACCATTCGAAAAGGAACTCTATTCTTTAATTATACTATATGGACAAAAGTATTTGGACACTGCATATTTTTCAGGCTTTATTTTTATTGCTTTATTATTTGCTTTATTATTCTATTTATTGCTTTATTATCTTTTATTTATTGCTTATTCTATTTATTGCTTTTTTTATCTTTATTATTTGCTTTATTATTTGCTTTATTTATTTGCTTTATTATTCTATTTAGTAACGGGTAGGACCTCCTTTTGCTTGTATTACAGCTGCAACACGTCGAGGCATACTTTCCACAAGTTCTCTATAAGTCTGGGCTGGAGTAGCTCGCCTAGCCTCTTGTAAGGCTGTGAGAAGTGATTGTTGTGAAGATGGGCGTGCGTGGCGGTGTCATATCCGTCGCTCCAGTTCGTTCCTCAAGTGCTCGATCGGATCGAGATCGGGGCTCTGAGCAGGCCAGTCAAGCAAATTCACCTCATTTTCAGGAAACCAGTCCAGCACACGTTTTGCAGTATGATATGGAACTCGATCCTGTTGGAAGAAACAACCATCATCGCCGTAGTATTGCCATAGTGTAGGTAAGGCCGAATTATCCAGAACGTCGAGGTACACGTCAGCGTTCATGGTACCAGGTACATAAAGCAATGGGCCGAGTCCAAACCAGGAAAAACAACCCCGTATTTGCCGATTTTCTGCAGTGTCTAAATACTTTTGTCCATATAGTATATAAGGGATACAGATCACATACAAACATTCGAGGTAACGGCCAAAATGCAAAATGAATTTATATGACGCCGACCGTTTAACACTTCTGATTACACTGATTCTCATCGTTCTTCCAAAGTTCCAGTTAAGAATCAAGTGGATTAAATTCTGATTAGTCCCGTAATCGAACTCTACAACTTTATACAGTAAATAAATAGAACATCACATTCATCTTCATGTAATCTCAAATAATCTGCTCTTGTCAGGTGTTGACGCGTCATCTAACCGTCAACACCTGACAAAACGTGATTCAAAAGAGGTTTTGTCATCGGATCTTTCTCTTCGGGATGGATCCCGGACCACCGCCAATAGCCAGTTGGGTTTGCTTCACTGCGACGTCAATGCAATAACCTACCTACCTCAAAACTGTTGCAATGCAAATAATGTGAAGTAACCGCAGAATAATTTCTAACTTAGACCGATGTATTCGGCTATTTCTCACAGAAATAGAGGGCCTCGGTAGCCCGGTTGGAAGAGTAAAGGACTAGCAACAGAGAGTTGCGAGTTCGAATCCAACGAAAGACCGTCGTGTACAAAGAAGACTGGGGCACGTTAAATCTGTCGCGGCCTCAAATGTCCTCACATTGGCGTGGTGTGGAGGTTTGGAGAGTGTGGTGAGACCTCGTCATCCGACCGCGTTTCAAAATTACGTGGTGCTGTCCTCGGATTCCTCTTCGGGAATTGATCCCTGACCGTCGTCAATAGCACGTTATGTTGCTCCAGTGATACGTTAATTAAAATACCTACCAGACAGAAATATTGTATATTATACGAGACTATTATTTATTCGATTTCTAATAGTATTGTTTCTGTGACCCACCCCCGGATAATGCAATAAATTTTGAATGACTCAGACAAACTGGTTACTCAAGGATTTTCCATCTCCATTCCGTTTGCACGAGTCCGTTAAAGACTGTAAGAGCCCAATTATCAACCCTCCAAATGATTTTGACGTGATGTCTGGTCCATCGAGATCTAACAAATTTTACTAATGACGAGATATCTCGTCGTTGAAATGTTACCTATTTTTTATGGTTTCGTAATCAAGATGTGGCAGTTTTCTAATTACCATACAGCAGCAAAACAAAACTAGTTCAAGTATATTTTTAAACACATAACGTCTTCCACTAAGTTAGAGATAAGCAAGTGTTGGATTATTTTTGGTTCGTTTTAATGCATGGTTTCATATCAAAAAGAGAGCTTTTAAGGAAGAACACTTTTATTTCACAGTAGACGAGAATAATGCAATTACCTTACAAGCATCACGGATATTTATGTCAAACGAAAAATTAAGAATAACATGAGAGACTGATTAGGGTAGAGCACGTCCACCCTGCCACGAGCTCTAACAGGAACACCCCTCCTTTCCCTAGCATTCTTTCCTCCTCGCACCATCCCTTCGGTAAGAGTTAGGGGTGGTGATCTCACGGTAAGGGACAGATGGCGCAGTGGGAAAGATGACGCATAACTAGAATGGTTCCCGTTCGTTACTCTGAAATTCAATAGCTCGGAAAATATAGTGAGGCAAATGTCATCGAGCTGTAATTAAACAAACAGCATTTAACGCCCTAGTGTGAGAATGGAAGTACAAATGTGTCTTTCTTATATAACTTATGAAACTTCAATTAAATAGCAACACAACATAAGACCTCCAGGTGATTGCCACTACGAGGCATCTGGACAGATTTTTTTGGACGAGATATTTCGACATTAGAAAAAAACTGGCGAGATCTTGATCTCGCGATCATGAATAATAGGAAATATCTTGATGACACGATATCTCGTCATTCGCAAAATTTATCAGATTTTGATGACGAAATATCTCATCAAAACCGCATGGAGGGTTTTATATGTTGAGGGATAGCTTGGAAGTAAATTAGGCGATATGATTCGTATAGCTATTTACTTCATCAAATATCTAAGTGCATCGCATCTCCCTGAAGTTTGGGAAATGACACACTGATATTTGTTTCCCCCATTTCCCGTAAAAATTTTCCTTAATCCTCCAAGAGGTTTTGCCAAGATACCGCGTCCACCAAGATCTCAACAATTTTGCTAATGACGAGATATTTCATCACAAAGAATGCCGATCGAATTCCAAATGATGAAGATATTATCAATAGTTGATGACGAGATCAAGATCAGGTCAGGTTTTTTCTATTGATGAAATATCTCGTCCATCAAGATCTGGTCAGCTTTGCTAATGACGAGATAACTCGTCGACACGACCACCAGCAGGGTGAAAAGATTCCTATTATCATCCGTCTCCATCTAGACTTCCGACATTTGCCGAAAGTGAATCTACACAAATAAAAGTTCAAACCATCCCAACAATCTTTGCTTGTGCAAAGCATTGATATTGTCATTCGACATCATTTAAGCTGCTACACGGAATTCGAATACTTCTGAAGTGAATAGACATGAATTCAGATTCAGGCAATATGCAACAGTTTTAACATCACCAGAGGATGCGATCTGATTTGAAATGACAAAGTAGCAACAGAAGCAGTCAGGTGAAGAAACACGGTAAAGGATTTGAGAATGAAAGAACTAAATTAAATTTGTAAAACGTTCTTACCGAAATACTCAAGGTAAATATGCAGTTGAACTTGTGAGAATTACGATGTAGTCTACTCGTAAACAAAGATTAATTCACTTAAAAATTAGTCATAAGATGTATAATTCCAAATAATTCACCATAAAACATCTTAGACTTATTTGATCCTGCTCATAAGTTTATACAACTCTAACAAATTAAATTGGAAGTAAGGAAACGTTTATTGATAAAATTATGATTTGACCTAAGGATGTACTTCAGGGTAGAAAAATCACTAAACTAAATACATCGGATTGAAATAAAATTAAATATTTTAATTTTTACGTCACTTCTAAATAATAAAAATATTTTTAAGGTCCAATTACATTTCATGTGTTTACTTTTAGACATTACTAATACATTTCTATATTCGTTTTTGATAAAAATATAAATTTGTGGAACAAAAAGTTATTTCCAAAATCTGTACTAACTGAAAACATTTAACAAATATTGATAAAACTGAACTCCCAGGAGACTTTTCTATGAATTCCTCTAAAAAATGCATATTTATAGAATATGTAAAATGCATAGAACATGAAGGATCATATATATTATTCTATTATCTTTTCGTTTCTATTGAATAATGTATTAAGCGATATAGAAATAAGTCGATATCTTTCAGGAAGAAACCCATTAGTTATACTTCCCTGTGAACAACCACCTCAACTATCTCAGCTAATAATACTTTTAAACCAATAAAAATGACGACATCTATAAGGATAGTTCCAAATGTTTTTGACATATTTTCCATTTATCACCAACCCTTTGTATCTTAGTTGTATTAAATATAATAATTTTTCAATAGAAGTATATTTTCATAGTTATGCTTCTCGCATGTGAACACATTGTATTATAGTAAAATGTAGTCTTATTGTGAAATCTCTTCAAGAAAATAACCCTATGTTAATACATTTTATCCTGAAAACTTTGCCTCGAAAATAATTACATTTTCAAATCATAAGACAGAATGGTTCAAAATAATAATAAACCATAGACATTCTAAATTCAAAACTTGGGATGACAAATAAAATTTTCAGTAGATAAAATAGAAATGAAACAATTCTAAGAAAATCCAAGAAAATGCTCAACAATTGTAAGGATCAAAAGTGGAGCTGAGAATTTATTTTTGGTAAGATTTCAAAATTAAAGATTCCAAGGCACTCTCCGTACATTTTGAAGCTTCATATTCTTTCCTACGCTCATAAATTTCACATTCTCACGCCCTCTTCGAAAGTGACAACTCTAAATAGATGAATTCCCAAGAGCTTAAAAATATTCACGCGCACTTTCAGCTTACGTCAATCTTATTTGAGTTCAAAAAGTTTTAAATTTTTGTAAAAGGCAAGAGAATTCCTTTTTACTATGCAGAAGTTTCCTTTTAAGTGCTTATGCATCCCTTTGACTTTCTATTTACGTGTCTATTGCTGTAGGCGACAGTACAATATAATATGAAAGCTTTCGGTTTCCAGTAATTTTTTCTTAAAATTAAGACGAATGGACATATTTAGAAACTAAATTCATTTTAATGCAACTCATTATTATCAAGTTAACATCATAAAAATAAGCAATAAGGCATGTTATAGTTAAAGCTCATGTTAAGTCAAGTTATTATTGTCAAGTTCATGTTGCAGCCAACTTTTTATGGTCAAGTTTAGGTTATAGTCATGTTAGAAACACGTTCTTAAAGTCAAGTTAATGCTATAGTAAACTTTTTATGTTATCGTCAAGGGCCCCTCTAAGGGGTTCACCACGCATAATTCCATCCTGCAACCTAAAGTCTTCCCTGATTGACTTCTAACCAGTTTGAACCTTGAATAATGGAATCTTTCCAAAGGATTCAATTCTAAGGAAATGATTAACAGAATTTTTCTAAAGGATTTACTTCCAAGGAAAGAAGCAATAGAATCCTTCCATGGGATTTTATTCTCTAGAAAAGGACCAATAGAATTTTTCTTTTGGTTGAAAGTATACATTGATTCTTTCACCCAATAGATGTGGTTTAATCATTATGTGTGTTCTGGGGTAAAAACATCAATACTACGCTACTCAGAATCTCGTGACGTTCAGAGATTAAAGTACAAAAATTTGCATTTTACCATTGCAGAATTGTAGACAACAACTGCAAGAAAATGGCAACTTACAGGTGCTTTATGGAATTACATCTAAAAAATATTTCGTACAAAGAATAGAAGAAATAAATATACAGTCAGAATAGAAGAAATATACAGTCAGAATAGAAGAAATATACAGTCAGAATAGAAGAAATATACAGTCAGAATAGAAGAAATATACAGTCAGAATAGAAGAAATATACAGTCAGATTCGAAGAGATATTCAGTCAATATACAGTCAGAATAGATGAAATATATAGTCAGATTCGAAGAGATATTCAGTCAATATACAGTCAGAATAGAAGAACTATACCGTCAATATACAGTCAGAATAGAAGAAATATACTATCAATATACAGTCAGTACAGTCAGATATAGAAGAAATATACAGTCAGAATAGAAGCAATATACAGTCAGAATAGAAGCAATATACAGTCAGAGCAGAAGAAATATATAGTCAATATACAGTAAGAATAGAAGAAATATACAGTCAGAATAGAAGAAATATACAGTTAGAATAGAAGAAATATACAGTCAGAACAGAAGAAATATACAGTCAAAATAGAAGAAATATGAAGTCAATATACAGTCAGAATAGAAGAAATATGAAGTCAATATACAGTCAGAATAGAAGAAATATACAGTCAGAATAGAAAAATATACACAGTCAATGTGCATAAATATAGTCAAAATAGAAGAAATATGAAGTCAATATACAGTCAGAATAGAAAAATATACACAGTCAATATGCATAAATATAGTCAAAATAGAAGAAACATACATATAATAGGAGAGAATAATATGCAGTCCTAAAACGAATATACAATCACTGAAATATCCAATTCGATAAACTTCGAAACCTACAGCCACTGAATCGCTCCATTTAATTCCACACTCTCAATAAGAAAATCAAGTACGGAAGATTTAATTTATTAATTGTGAGGTCGATAATTTTTGCACACTGTTGATTACGAGAATCAAATGATCCTTGTAATCTGTTTTCGGGACATTTCCTTTCGGTTTGCTTTAGCAATGTGAAGTATTTCAATTTGCATAAATTAACTTACTTTCCCAGTCCCGACGTGGCCTTAAGCTCATTTCGTTTATTAATTTTCATCTGGGGTTACATGAAACCGAATGGAGATTTGATGGCGAGACAAAGAATGTTTCAGAATAGGGGACATCTGATTGGGAATGACTCGTTTTATACCGGATCGAAACCGAGCGTTTTAATCATTTAATCAGTGAAGGGGTTTTATTATATTGTGAAATAGGATTTGACTGAGAGATTTCGGGAGTTGATATTTATTGATCTAAGCTATTAATTACTGGGTTCAAAATCAAATTTAAATGTGAAATAAATAGTTTTTAAGGATTTCTTCTTTCAAAAAATGGAATTTAAATTGTTGTGAGACTGTTACAATAATTTTATTTTCAATCGAACCAACATATATATTATTTATAACTTAAATTTTACGATAATTATTTTACGATAAATAAACGTTTTCTGGTTTAGCAACCCTTTCCTCCATGTAAAATTTATTAAAAATATGAGTGTACATTTGAAAGAAAAAGAGGGATTGAATACCATACTCATGGATAACATATTTTTATTTCAGTATACGAAGGAACTCCATTTCTGCTCTGCATATTCTCTTGATAATAGCTTCTAATTATTCAAATATCGCAATATATACTAGAAGTAGAAAATACACACTAAAATGAATGTGAATATTCCCAAAAAATGTACAGTAACTTCTAAAAGATTTTAAGTGTGCTGATACATTACAATTCTACACTTTAATTATATGTAAAGATACTCAATGTTTTAAATATTTTGTAATCTTAAATAACATTAATTAGGGATTCGTACTTGAAACGATATATTAATATATCGCCAATTATACGTATAATAAATATATTGAAATAATATTTACTTAATAATACCACTTAATAGTATATTTAAACGATATATTAAGTAAATATCGCCACTTTTAATGAAGAAATACGATTTTAAATAATTGTCTTGTGTTCATTATTCAGTCTGTTTTATTCCAATAGTTTTCTCAACTACAATTTAAATCCCCATTGATTTTAAATTTAACCTTTACAGATATTCCTTATTTTTCAAATAAGAGTAGATGAAACTCTAGAGGTGCTTTATACTTTTGTTCAACTTTTTCTAACTTTTAGAAAGCATTTGTTAATTTGAGTACCATATTAAATTGAACTGAATTAAATCGAAGGATAGTGTTTTTGAACTAAAGAACAGTTACAGTAATCCATAGATAGCTTCTGTGTTGTTTCATAGTAAATTGAACTCAAATGTGGTAAAACCTCATAAGTCGTCACTCAAGGGATCAACAAATTTTGATGACTTAATCAGAGTAACCACAGAATGTACTCAATATGGTATTACTCTAATGGTAATGTAAATTTTAAATCTGTCACACACAATATTCATATCAATAATGTAAATTAATGGAAGAAATAAAATTAAGTAAATGATAAAAAAAAAGTTAACTTCACCTTTTATAAGCTATTTTGAACATTTTTAAGCTACAATACTACTTTAAATACATATTATAATGCCGCGTTCTTGTCTAATTTTCACTGAAACGAACAGTCAGGATAATTAACTTTCTTCTCTAAAACCTTTAGTGTTTACCAAGACGCGTGAAAGACAGCACAACTTTGTTTACCAAAAAGTACTTCATGGTGAAGTTAGATTACACTGTGTTATATGTATACTATTGTATTGCAATTAATTTTTTGTATTGGTGGTTAAGTTACCAAATACTCCTTCCGGTAGAATTCGATAGATGCTACCATTATGTGATAGATTGATGTGTGAGACTAAAATCTGTATTAAGATCACGGTTGTACTTCCGTATGCGTTGTCCGCGCAGTAGAATATTGCGACCATTTGATTGTCTTGTGTTGCCCTTAGCAGTCGAGTTTGAGTGCAATCGAAAGCTTGTTGAAAAACGCTGAACAGCAAAGAAAAGCGAAACCATGATTGAAGCAGGCGCTTTATCTGCTATCACAGAGCTTCAGACAGTTTTTGGAATCGCATTGGCAATTTTTTGCATCGCGATTTGCATTGGAGGTTTGCATCGCATTGGCAATTAAGCAGTTGATCGTGGACCATCCATCGAAGTACGCGTCGACTCCATCTGGAATCTGTCAGAAGCGGCTTGCTTTTTTTAAATGTGTTCGCATCATGTCACCAATTTAGCAAGACGGGCAAAAGAATTCCCAACTTACTCATAGTCTTCCAAAAAAAGCTTTTCATGGCGGAGTTAGATTATACTGTTGTATATATCATTGTATATACTATTGTAAGTTAATTTTTGTAGTGGTGGCTAAATTCACAAGTGCTTTGAATTCATCATCTCTAGTACCTTCAATTAATGTAAGGTTTTCTCGAAAATGTTTCTAAGATTTCGAGAGATGTGTTTCATTAAGTGACAAAGGAATTCGTGTCAAAAATAGTACATTCCCTTTCATTTACAATTTCAAATAAATACAATGAAGAATAAGGGTCTGACCTCAATTACGACTTAATTTTATTTGCCATCAGATACAAACCCTGCATGTTACTCTTATGGTTGTTGTCTCGATGACCAGATCTTGATGGATTAGATATATTTTCCTTAGAAAAAAACTGAACGGATATTGATCTCATTATTATAAAAAAAATTGGCAATATCCAGATGACATGATATCTCGTCATTAGCAAAATTGGTCGGATTTTTATGGACGAGATATCTCGTCGAAACTACTTTGAGGGTTAATTAATGTTTAAAAGAGATGAGATATCAGGGTTAGCATTTTAATTCGTGACGAGTAAACGATGTTCTATTACATTATCGTCTATGAGAGCTAGACGGAACTAAAGAAAATTGACGATTTATCCGGAGTGATGTGTTATCGAGGTTTTACTGCATATAGAAAGACTAATGTGCGGTTAATGAGAACTATCTAAAGCTAAGGAAAGCTTGAATGAGGAGAATCATTTTGTGGCATTTCTTTCACACTTGTAATCTAGAACTGTTTTATGAGTTCGTAGGTTTTCAGCTTTTAAAGATTAACTAATTTCATCAGTTTAAAAGAATCCACGCAAGCCACGTTTCAAAATTTATTCAATTTATTTGAACCCATTCTTATCCGTATGAATTGTCTTTTGATCACAATCAAGAAGAACCATTTTTTTTCCTGAAATTCTACCACGTCAGAAACTTTCTGCCTTTATTTCCGGAGGAGATTCACGCAAAGGAGAATGGATGTTTTTTCTCCTCAAAGATCCGCATTCTCCCAAATGTCTCTTCAGGCATATTTCTAATTAGAGAGTGAGGCGTAAAAGTTTTCAATGTTTTCCAGAGATTTAATTGCTGAGTTCAAATCAGCGGATTGTATAACGTGTCTCTTGGTTCAGCGAATTAATTGTGCAAAACATTTTCGGTCCATAGCCCTAGGGATCGAAGCCATTAACGACGCTTTAGAAACCTTTTGAATCCGTTGTCTTCTCTCGAGACGGAATCCTCCTGCATTAGTTTCGATCCTTTTTAAATCGAGACGATCAGCTCGGTGACGGGGAAAAAAAGAAAATATTGCGGTGATCACTAATGCATTTTGAAACATCGGAAGGGGCTGTCTATGATTCCTACCACTGTCTTCTAAAGGTCACTCTACAATAACCGATATTTTGCCTGGTCATACACGTTCGTATACATTAAGATTTGTTCCATTTATGTGAAACAAGGAACTGGTATGTGTCATACCATGTTCTACTATTATCCCATATGTCCTATGTCCAGTTTAGAACAATGTACTTGCTTCATGTTTCAAGGAATTGACTGTAATTCTCTCCATTGTCTTCAGAGGATGACACTTCAGGCGTACCATAACTAATGAGATTCAAAGTTACATTTACTTGAAGCAAGAGCTGATCAGTTTTCATTAATATGACCAACTATTTTATCTCTTGCCCTAATTGTTGTAAAGAACGCTGTCCAGAGAACATGTTTCGTGGGATTAGATTCATGTTCAAGGACTAATTCTCTCCATTGTTTTGTGTAGATCAAACTCGGGGCGCACCAAAACCAATGTTCTTACTTAACTATAGATTCAAAATTATATTTAAATGTGGGACAGCAGTAGCCTGGTGGCTCAAGTTAAATCTGCCGTAGACTCAAATGTCCTCACGTTTGCGTGGGATGGAAGTTTGCAGGTGCCAGGAGGCAGATGTTGACCTCGTCATCTGACAGTGGTTCAAAATGACGAGGTGTTGTCCTCGCAACTTCCCAATCGAGATAGATCCCGGACCGTCATCAATAGCCCGTTGTGTTGCTCCAGTACGACATGAATTTCTAAAGTAATATGACATTGGAAATTATTTTGAGCTGCTGAAATATACCAGAATTCTACTGCATTTTTTGCTGTTGAACTGGAATTCTATTTATTTAAAAATTGTCCACATTACATCATTGCTGTTTCTGCAAGAAAATATACTGCTTTCCGATCTGACACTTTCGTTCGATCCAAACCTGCTGGTTGTTTTGGTGTAAAGATGTTTATCCGACCCTCTTTCGCTGATCAACCTGAAATTCTTTTTCCTCTTTTTTTACCACTACTTTTTTTCGCTCTTTCCACCTCTTCATCAGAATTCTCAGATGATGGTACTTTCGAATAATTATCTTTGTGTTGGATGAAGCAAATTTAGCAGAAGTTTAAACCTTCAAGTAGTTTTGACGAGATATCTCATCTATCAAGATCTGAACAATTTTGCTAATGATGAGATACCTCGTCATCAAGAGATCTCCTTTTTTATGATAGGATCAAGATCTGGTCGGTTTTCTTCCAATGATCGTGATCGTGTTTTATTCAATAGACGAGATATCTCGTCCGTCAGTTTCCCCAATGACGGGATACCTCGGCGAGGCTAATACCAGGAGGTTTTAAATGCTTCTTTTTCATATCCTTCAATTTTTTTATATGAATTGCATAAACCTCCTGGTGGTTGTCTCGACGAAGTGTCTCGGCGTTAGCAAAACTGACCAGATCTTGATGAACGAGATATCTCGTCGAAATAATTTGGAGGGTTAAAAATAACTGTTTTTACCAAGTGTGTTAAACAATTAATTGATTAACCTTGATACCTTAAATAAGTACAATTAATGGCTTTGATTTATTACTATTAATAGATTCAATATATCCGTTTATCGTTTAGATATCTCGTCCATCAAGATCACGTCGTCTCTCGTTATTATAAAAACAATGATCATACTTGTATCTTGTCATCGTCAAAAAAATCTCGATGACGACTAATTTTGATAATGCGTCATCATTATCAAAATTAATGAGATATCGAGTAGAAACCACTTGGAGGGTTGAGATAAAAATATTGACTGTTACTAAGCGTAAAATATAATGAATGATATGCAATCTAATGTCATCGTGCTTGACCCTCAAATTAAAGGCACTGAATAATTATGCACTTGGAAAGCTAAACTTCATCGAAAGCTGATCTGAACGCACAAATGCATTGATATGTTTGTGTGGCATTCGAACAATTAAGCTCCACTTCTCCGCTATGCGTTCCGCATAGCTTTCGGCGCTATTTCATTTAAATGTGTACGTTACATGTAATAGGAATGATTGCTTTTAATCCCTTTGATATGTTTTGGAACATTGTTACGACATACAAAGGATTACATATGCGGAGAGCAAATAAACCGTCGAACGCGTGACGTTAAATGCTTATTGGAATCTTAATTTATTTGGGGTTTGGTCCAAGTTTTCTGGAGGGACCGGGCTGCGAGATCATTCGAAATGAAAGGCCAAAACGAACTAAATTCTTTAAAAAATTGGGCTGTTTGTAAAAATGATTTTATGGGACCATTGCCAAATACCTTTCAAAATTAAAAATTAACGTAATCTGAGGTGTGGATTTTTAATTAACGTCCCACTGGAGCGACACAACGTTCCGTGATCAAACCCGAAGGGAGAGATCCGAAACATAATCTGATATATTACAGCTGAAATTGACAAGGGTTTCAGAGGTACAAGGTATGTAGTTGAATTAACGTCGTACTGGAGTAACATAGCGTCCTATTGGCGAAGAAGCGGGATCAATTCCGAAGAGAAAGTGCCAAGAGCGCCTCGTATTTTTTTAGTAGATGATGAGGTCAACACCTGAGCTGGCACTACACTCATAGAAGTATGAAAGTAGAGTGAATTATGTAAGACTTTTATGTCCCCAGGATCATGCGAAGAAAGCTAGTAGTAGCGTGACCCATAGACTTCTGCTGAATTGAACCTAACATTCATTCAGATTTGTCCATAGGATGGGAGAAGACTCCCATCCTATGGACAAATAGGATGGATGAATAGATTTTCTTCGCATGATCCTCATTGATTCATCATCTGACTTGTCCATTGATTAATCATTTGATTGGCAATTTCATCAATCTTAGAACACTCTATAGAAATGCACATTCCCATACCCTGTCATAAGATGTTATATCGCAAAACGTGGCGATAAGATATCAAATCGGCCAAGGAAGTAAATTTTTAACAGAACAGTCACGTGACTATTAGTCGACAAGTTGTTCACACTTCCTGAACATCCTCTCAGTAGCAATGCTCAATCTACTTATATTTCACGTCTATGAACCCACTCTTCAAACTTCCACACCACGCAAACGTGAGGATATTTGAGGCCACGACAGATTTAACATGCACTTGTCGGCGGCACAGAGCTGCTGATATTTCAGCTAATCCAAGGCCAAAATGTACTGACACCTTGAAAAATTGAGCTTGTAAAAAACGATTTTACAGTAATATTGCTTTATTTAAAAATTAGATACCAGATACAAGATTTGAAGGCTACAATGATTTCAGTGATTCTGCGAGAGAAATCCACTGTTATAAATGTGGTAAAAACCCGGAAACATGTCAAGTTCAAAATTTTAAAAGCGGATAATAAATAAATTAGGACTTTTTCAAAACGATTTTTAGCGGAAGAGAGTTGCAGGAAATACCTAAAAAGTCATTTAAATTATTTTTTTAGTTGATTTAAGTGTCATACAACAAAATTTTAAGATTTTTAGTTCCCGAAACATGTTTCTAAAGTAACAGAGATCGCATGTTTTCCGACCCATCGATTCAAATATAAACTGTAGGTTGTATTCACTTCTACAATTAATGTTAATAAAGTAAAACACCACATGAGTGCAAAGATTTTCAACCTTGAAATGCATTTTGGCAGACTGAGATTGTACGTTTAAGAGGACGCAGTTTTTCTTCAGTTTTCTTGAAATTTTCCTTACGTAGAATACGTCTGTCGTTTTGTTACACTACTGGGTCCCTCGGTAAAAATCCGTGCGTACCAAAGCATGCATTAGACTTCAATAATTTCAAAACTATAAACATTAGCAAAAATATTGTATCATCATGGTTTACCTTCTTCGTTGGCCTGAAATTCCTCCCTAATCTGAACTGATCGTTGTCGATGTATAAATCCTCCAGATCAGAAGTGTCTGGAGAGTTTACAACCAGATGGAATAAAGGGTGTCCAGCATCCCCCTTTTTGGTAACATTCCCCTTCGTTAACAAGTAACTGGAGGAGCGATGACCTTCATTCTTGACCCTTCGACATAGAGAACCGTTGAAGTTTTGAAAGTCTACGCACGCAGAGCTGGTCTGCTACGATGGAACCACGAGACTGAGTCCATTTGATTTCAACTTTAAATTAGTCTCTACATATGCCTCAAATTGTTTGACCATTGTAAATACTGCAAATTTAAATTAATTAAATGTGTTTGTTTTCAACTGTTTCTATGCCTAAATCCATTCGGAAAAACTTAAATTCATTTCACGACGCTACAATGCGCTTTCATAAATTCTAGACGTGGATCAATTCGAGTAACAAAACTATCTTATTTGAACTTTCATTTAGCTTCGAATTCTGCCTCGAGTTGTTTTAACTCGTGTAAATACTGTATAAATAATTTTATTAAATGTCTTGTTTGCTTCAAAGCTGTTTCTATGCCTAAATCCACTCGACACTACTTAAATTAATTCACGACGTAATGTAATAACTGAGTTGGAGAGAGAGGAAGGTTCAGAGCCAACGGAAATATGGTTTAAAGGTCAGATCAAGTGAGCGACGCGCGCTTCAGCAATTTTGTGGTGAAATAGGCTCTCGGCGAGCGAGCGGTAAAATTAGTATTGGGTTGATGTAAAAGTTCGTCCCATTTTGGGTCCTAGATAGCATTGCATCGCAAAACCGAGGTGGTATCTACTTTACACGTGCAAAGTTTTGATGTTTTTTGAAAGGACTTTCAGCGAGTATTTAGGAAAATATCGGGTTATTTGGTTGTTTTTAACTGTATTTTAAGCACTGAAAATGGCAGAAACAAAGAGCATTTTCGACATATTATGCCTTTTTATTTCCGAAAAGGCAAGAATGCTTCGCAGAAGGCGCAAAAGAAGATATGTGCTGTGTACGGTGAGAGTGCCGTTGACGATTCCAAGTACCGTAAGTGGTTCAGAAAGTTTCATCCCTTGGATCAGTACTTTAACCAGAAACCTGAGGACTTCTAAGAGCGCAGGATTATGCAGCTACCGGAGAGATGGAGAAAGGTTATCGAACAGAACGGCACATACTACATTGACTAAATGTAATTTTTAGTAAATAAAAGTTTTCTTCCATTTTTGTCAAAAAAAAAAACCCGGGACGAACTTTTGCATCAGCCTAATATCTCGGGACCTCGATGTGATAGCCCGTACAGTGAGAAGTCATTCGTTTCGTCTGTGCCAGATAAATCGATATCTGTAATAATATTTGAGAAAACGTGATTATATGTGAAAAATTGTGAAATAGTTGAAAATTTTGTCAGCATTTCCGACATATCTCATCATAATTTAAAGAAGGTTCAAGCCTACCACAAATGCGAACAACGAGTCAAAAGGAATCGAACAAGCCATCATCTACGTGGGGGCTGGTGTTCTTTGAATCTATCGTGAGGTGAAACTTCCTCATGGTGTGGTCTTGAAGTTGGGAGCGTGGCGTTCCAGCGAAGGTGTTTACTTCGTCATCTGACCGAGATTAAAAATGAAGAGCTTCGATATTTTTGGTTTCTTTCAATCTGTTGTACATATGTAAATGCAAATGCGAAATTTATCATGCTACCTAACTTTAAAATTTGATTTGAAATAATAATAATAAATCTATGTTTTGGCAAAATGTTAAGTGATTCAGTACAAATATGTTTATCTTTACAGAGGAATGATACAATTGTAAAATGATTGATTATTTGATTAATATGTATATAAACTATTTATCAAAACACAATAATTAGATTAATACGCTTGATAGTTATCAATGTTTGCTAACGTTGCAAAACATTTTTAACAGGTACTATATTGTACCTTCCACACAGCTTAACATTTTAAGACCAACTTTTACATATTTCCCAATTTGAGGAGAACAAACAGTATTTGGAAATTCATACGCATAATTCCACCTTTTAGCGTGCATGGTATTCGCTGCATGACTTCTTACCAATTTAGATATTCTTGACCCATAGAATCTTTCCAAAGGATTCTATTCTACAAAAAGGAGCTATATAATCTCTCCAAATTACTCTAATCTAAGGAAATAACCAGTAGAATCCTTCTAAAAGGATTCTATTCCAAGGAAAGAAGCTATAAAATGTTTCCGAAAGATTCTAATGTAAGCAAATGACACACACACCAATAGAACATTTCCAAGGGATTCTATTCTATGGAATGAGCCATTATAATCATTCAAAAGGATTCTGTTTTAAGGAAAGAACTAATAGAGAAACGTTCCAAAGGAAGATTTTATTCTAAGAATCAATGGAATCTTTCTAAAACTTGAAAGAATCCGAGGATTCGTTAGGAAAATGTGGTTATTTAGTCATTAAGTGTGTGTGTTGTGGAATAAAGGCAACACTAGACGGAAATGTCGTGACCCTCAGAGGGTTAACACTCTAAATAGTTTCGACGAGATATCTCGTCATCAAAATACTGCCGATTTTTTTATGACAACATCAAGATCTGGTCAGTTTTTTTCTAATGACGAGATATCTCGTTATCGAAATATTGTGGATTTTTTTAATGACAAGATGATCTGGTCAGTTTTCTTCTAATGACCAGATATCTCGTCCATCAAGATCTGGTCAGTTTTGCTCATGACGTCAAACGTCGAGACAAACACCAAGAGGGTTACACAGAATGTCATCGTCAACAGGAAATACTCCTTCCTCCCCATACGCAACTTCAACCCCTCGGTTACAGTTAGGGACGGTGTTCTCACCTCAAATATAAACGTAAAACTCAAGTTGAGTTAATTTTTCATTCGGTAGAAATATGACCGACAGCTGATTGGTTAAACTTCAGTTCTTAAAATCGAAGTACCTCTACATTCACCCCTCACTTTACTCGTTTATTCATCCGTAAAAAGCACAAACGCAGCGTTCTCCCTGACTTTAAAAGAGATACTTTTATCCCACGAGTAAAAAAAAAAGAGTTTCCGGAGTATTAAATCACAAATGACGTTTGAGAAATGTTTGAGCAATGATTTTCTTGCTGCCCTCTCTGTCTGTCAGGATTAATTTGAGCAGCGGTGTAGGAGCAGAACAACAGGACACGAAAAAAGCAATTGCAAAGACCGAGTCCCTGCCCATCGCTCAATCTGGGAAAATAACAACTGACACAGTAAATAAAAATGACACAATACCGATCAGGATCTCAGAATGAGCATTTGCTAGCCTGTCTTTGCTATTTGTTTACATTAAACAAACTACTAATGGTTTCGAAATTATTTCGTAGATCCTTTTCTTAATATAAAACTATCTAGTTTATCATTAAAGCAGAACTAGTTTAGCATATACTTATATACTCTTGTAATAAACTTACGTGTTATGAACTCTTTGATAAGCTCTTACGTGTATGTAATGTATATGCATATGATTCAAAATTGCCAAACCAAACTTTAACATTCTGAGGGGATCACATGCATACTTCCACTTTGGAATCTGCAGTCTTCCCCCAGCATGACATAACAAACTTTGATCTTCTTCGATGAATAGAATCTTTCTAAAGGATTCTATTATAATTAAAGGTGTAATAGAGAGAGAGAGAGAGAGAATATTTGCAAATGATTCTATTCTAAGGAAATGGGCAATACAATATTTCAAACGTATTTTATTCTGAGGAAATGAGCAATATAAATATGTGTGTGTGTTTCACAAAGGATTCGAGTCTACTGAAATGACTAATAGAGTATTTATAAAAGTTAATAGAATTTATGTAATTCTTTAGAAAGCTGTGATTATTTAGTCATTAAGTGTATTTTATGGCATGTTCTCTGATTTTTCCCTTCGGAATAGATTCCGGACCGTGGCCAATAGACGATTGCGTTGCTCCAGTCTGATGTTAATTAACTACCTACCTACTTTATTCTTTGTTGTATGTGCTTTTTATATGAATAATAAATATGATGCATAAAAAGTAAATTGCAAAATTGGGAAAGTGTGATTGAGAGAACAACAAATAGAGTGCGCAATAGAGTAAAATAATATAATTTTAATGTAAAGTTAAGAACTACCTAGTCAATGTCGGAATAGTTTTACGAAATGTTTTATTTTATTTGTGCTGAATCATTAAATGAAGTTCCCATGGTTATGCATGTAGTACTAAAAGAACACAAGTGACATCAAAAATTATTTCTGATCAATGTATTCAATAAACTTCAGTTGACAGTATTTGGAAGATTTTAAGGAAACGATTCAAACTCAACTAAATTATCAGTAGTTCAGCTCAAACTCACAGCATGCTGCTAACATAAAGACAGATTATTTGTTCTTATAGCGAATTCGATCATCTTCTGGGTACATGGGGGTCTAGGACGGGATTAGTGATGGATCATTCTCTTCGTTATTGATCCCGGATCGTCGCAAATAGCTCGTTGTATGACCCCAGTGTGACGCTAATTAACTACCTACAGCGGGATTAGTATAATCATATTCAACGATATTTATCTTATACCGCGATTGGGCCATATTTGGAAAAGTTTCTCACTTTTTTGGTCTTCAGTGCATTAACTTTCTGAAAATGAACTATTTTTTTTATAATATTTTTTTTACGAGATATTTTCACTGTGAGAGGGACTATTAGTTTAAACAAACAAAACCAGGTGGAAAAAGGAGATTTTACTTTTTGTTGAACCAAACGCTCTCTGAGAAAGCTGGCCACACCAAAAATTTTTTTCCTACTATTAAGCATAGATTGAACTCAGAATTATTTTTCTTCACAAACTTCCAAATTACACAATTTTTATCTGGCCATGGAAATTTTGCTAAATATCTATATAGGTTTCATCTTCGGACTAATGATTTGTGCGAGTGTTTTAAAAAGCAGCCACAAGATGTAGAGCATTTGCTTTTTAGTTGTCCTGCATTTAAAATTTCAAGAATGTGCCTGAAAAATGATTTGAGAAAATTAGGTGAAACATGGTCAGTGAAACTCAATGTTTTTGTAAAATCTAATCTTCTTTTCTACTCATTTGTCAAGTTCATAATATCTTGTAATTTCAGTTAAATTGTTTTCCACTGTTTCTTTGTTAAATCAACTTACCTCTGTAAGCCCCGTGTTGTACTTCTGTGGTGCACGGGGAATTTGCTTTTGTTCAATAAAAAAAACCGCTCTGGTATGGGGTTTTCCTTAAAATGTAGTTCATCACCCCTTTGGTGACGTTTGATATTTAATCCAAATGGAGTTGATCAGTTTACTATTATACATCAGTTTAGAATTCATTCTTTGGAATTTCTGTTGGCGACGTGTTGAAATCGTATTCGAAGAACAAGACAAGTGACGTCACGTCCGGAAGATGTACAGGAAGCACGTTCCACCAGAAAAACATCACCACCACCAAAATTTCCTTAACAGAAAAGGGCTCTCATAATCAAAGAGAAAAACATGCTAATTTTTAAAAGTATGTACCTAAGCAGTTGATCCTACTTATAATTAGCCATTTTCCCCCTTGGCGCTTAGTTCTTATCGATGCAAGTCAACTCCAAGAACCAAATCTCAAATTGGTGAGGATCCATCGGTCATGTTGGTTCTGTGTATTTGTGTCGAGGGTAGGTATGGTAGGTAGGTATTTTAATTAACATCACACTGGAGCAACACAACGAGTTATTGGTGACGGTCCGGGATCAATCCCAAAGGGAAAGACCGAGGACAACACCACGTAATTTTGAAGCACAGTCAGATGACGAGGCAACACCTGAGCTGGAAACCCCCTCTCCAAACTTCCACACCATGCCGACGTGAGTACATTTTAATCCACGACCGATTTAACGTGTACCCTCTGTACACGATGATCAACCCTCCGGTTGCGAATCCGCTACTCTTCCAACCGGGCTACCGAGGCCCCATTTTTGTCGAGGGACTTAAGACTAAGCATTTGAGAGGATTTATTCTAAATGTATTATCACAATCTAATATTTCACGCAAGTGACGGGACTATAAAGAAATTCGCGAGGTAGGTAGGTAGGTATATTAACTAATGTCGCACTCGAGCAACGCAACGGGCTATTGGTGACGGTCGGGGATCAAACCTGAACGAAAAGATCCCAGGACAACGCCACGTAATTTTGAACCACGGTCAGATGACGAGGCTACACCTGAGCTGGCACCCCACCCAAAGTAACGACATTAGAAGCCACAACAGACTTAACGCGCACCAGCCCTCTTGTACATGACGGTCTTTGGTTGGATTCGAACTCGCAACCCTCCGGTTGATAACCCATTACTCTTCCAACCGGGCTACTGCGGCCCCAAAATTCAAAAGATTGCTGAGTAGTGTAGAATTGCTTTGTAACCACAACATACATAATGGCTAAATTATCACATCTATTGGTTGAAGGTAGTTATTTAACGTCGCACTGGAGTAACGGAACAGGCCATTGGCGACGGTCCGGGATCAAACCCGAAGGTATAGATCCGAGGATAACGTCTCGTAATTTTGAACCACACTAAGATGACGAGAACAACACCTGAGATGGCACCCCACTCTCCAAACTTCCACACCAAGCCAACGTGAGGACATTTGAGGCAACGTGAGATTTAATGTGCACCAGCCCCCGTGTACACTGCGGATCGACCGAGTTTCGAACTCGCAACCCTCCGGTTGCTCTTCCAACTGAGCTGCCGCGGCTCCGTCTGTTGGTTGAAAGAATCCTAGGAAAATTTCTGTTCGTCATGTTTGCAGGGAAGGCTTGATAAGTAGGTAGTTAATTGACGTCACACTGGAGCAACACAACGGGCTATTAGCGACGGTCCGGGATTAATACCGAAGGGAAAGAACAAGGACAACGCCTCGTAATTGTTTTACCACGACCTCAGGTTGGAGAACGGATATGTGGTGTTCACTACTCAGACGGTTAACCGTATTCAGTCCAGGATCCAAATGCTTCAAAAAGTAATTTGAAGTAAATCAAAGTGACATTATTTGATCTAATATAGTAATATACAAGATAAATAAATGTGAGATATCTAGAAATGAAGAACAAAATTATGTAGATATAGTGAAAGTAGTCAGGATTTTAAGCAGAATAGCTGCTCACGTGAAAAGGCAATGAACATCGGAACTTTTGATTTCTGTGATAGAAGGCTGCCATACGCAAAAATCGTGGATTTTTCACCCTGCCAGCCCATCATTTTTTTAGCTACCGTTTTTGTCATCGAACGATAAACCAGAATCAGCTTTAAGTTATCAATTGTGGAAGGGATTTGTTTACGTTACCACCAGTTCCCTAACTAATATACTCGTTCAAAACCATGCAATTCAAATGTCCCCTCGCGGGAAAACACGACATGCGGATTTCGATTTTTCTGTTCAAAACAAGATGGACGTATAAATATATATAAATGATCTGGTATTAAATTTTCACCTAACATTACGTTTTTCATGAGGGGATTTTTCTGTAAAGCAAAATGTAGATACCGCTAGTGTTTGTGTGGTACTTCTTGTACGTATTCCGTATTGGGAAGCAAAACTCTCGTCTTCCAGGGAATTTGCTTACATTTAAAATCCCTCTCTCAGTGAGACTTTCTTTCAATTGCGACTACGATGTGAATAAATGCTTTTTATTTCAACCAAGACAGTTTAAGTAAAAATTCTTTCCTTTAAAATATTTCACGTCACTGATAGAAAACAATGTTGACTTTTCTATAACCCGGAGGATTCAATTGGTTTCAACATTTATTATAAAAGGAATATTTCTTCGAGGAGATTTTTATTTGAAAGGATCACATAAAACAATTTTAGTCGTCTGGAATATGTTGGGTGATAGTGTGTGATACGGATAACAGAAAAGCAGGTTGAAGAAAAAGGTACCTCATATAACTTTCAAAAATGTATTACAGTTTTTAAAGAACGTTATTGTTGTTTGTATCCCTGAATAATTGCAGATTTGACGAATCAATATATTTTGAATTATCTTTCACAATTATAAATGTTATCCAATGAGAATTTCTCAGTGTTATTGTATTTAAATTTCCAATGAAATTCTCATAGCATCGTATACATAATGCGAAATTTGCATCCACATATTATTTGTCATTCGAAGTGTTCATAAGTTTTCATTTGATGGAATTAAGGTACGCGTCTGTCACTGGAAACGCATTAACCTTCCTGGTGGTTGTTTTGACCAGGTATCTCGTCATTAGCAAAATTGACCAGATCATGAATAAGACATCTTTTTATTTGAAAAAACTGACCACATCTTGACGAAATATCTCGTCAGTAGTAGAATTGGTTAGATCTTGATGGACGAGATATGTCGTCATTAGAAGAAAATTGACGATATCCATCATCAAAAAATTGGCAATTTCTTGTTTGGAGAGTGGGGTGCCAGGTCAGGTGTGACGTCATCTGACTGTGGTTCAAAATTACCTGGTGTTGTCGTCGGATCTTTCCCTTCGGGTTTGATCCCGGACCGTCGCCATTGGCCCGTCGTGTTGCTCCAGTGCGGAGTTAATTAAAATACCTACCTCTCTACATATTCAACACTTTTATAGGAATAAAGTGAAAAACACCTGGATATGAGAAAGTGACGAATGGATATTCCCATGAATAAATACAAGCTCATTCAGATAGGACAAATGGTTTGAAAGAATTCAGTTATTAATAAAATGTATAGATCTCACACACTTCTCTTGAGGGAATGATTCAAAATGCCCTTCTTTTAATTTCGCTTAATACCTTTAGTTCCGTGAATTCATCAGTCCCGTGTTGTAAAAATTACTCCAACTCATGCGAAGGACTTTTAATTCTTCGACATTCTTCCTCCTATCGTGTATTATAATAAATTCGCAGTCCTGTTCTCTTGTAAACTGGAAATTCAATCTACTAAGAGCGTAGGCTTCGCATGGAGAAAGTTCTGGACAAAGAACCATAATGTAAGAGCTACTAAAGCACAAAAAAGAACAGAATCACCCTTCGAAATTGAATTTCGAGAGATGGAGTTCGTTTTTAAATCCATCTTTTTTTGGAAAAAAGGGGAGATTTGGCGCGAATTTAGAAAATAATAAGATTTATTAATTTTTCCATTTCATTAACTTTTAAAGAAAGAACAGTTTTCTTTTCCAGTTAATCCTGCCTTAGAAAGTTAATTAAACGAAAGGTGGAAACTTCGTTTAGCGGAAAGGCACAGGAATAATGAAAAAAAGGCATTATATAGATATATTTCCTGGGTTCTTCTTAACAGAGTGGAGACAATGGAATGTTTCGAGAATAAGTTGTTTGGTTAATTCTCTGTTCTCACGACTTGTCTCGGAAAAGTTCGCGATTAATTAATGGCGTAATCGAAATATTTTCCCACCTGAAACACTGAAGTTCATTATTCTGAAGAGTAATTTTAAATAGCAGTTTTTTCCTTCCCACATTTTTGCCAGAATCTCCACGCCGTGGTTGATATTTCATTAAGAAAACACGTTTTCTGTTTATGCCTTTATTTGGAAAGGTGTGGATCGTAGATGACATCGACAGTTTTATGCGTGGTTATGAAGTAAAAATATAAGGCTGAATACATTTTCTACTAGCATGACAGGCCTACTAGCATGGAGAGACCTACTAGCATGAGAGTCTTACTAGCATGAGAGGCCTATATCTACTAGCATAACAGACCTAGTAGCATGAGAGACTTATCTCTGTTCCTTTGCTCTTGAAACAGATATGGCCGCTGTAAACCAGTTGGAAAAGCATCGGATTAACAACTAGAGAGTTGCGAGTTCGAAACTCGGTCCAGTCAAAGACCATCGTGTACACGGGATCTGGTGCACGTTAAATCTATCGGGGTCTCAAATATCTTCACGTTGGCATGGTGTAGAAGTTTGGAGAATGGGGTGCCAACTCAGATGTTGTTCTAGTCATGTGACCATGATTCAAAATTACGAGGCGTTTTCCTTGGACCTTTCCCTACGGGATTGATCCAGGACGTCGCCAATAGCTCGTTGTGTTGTTCCAGTGCGACGTTAATTAACTACCTACCTTGGAACAGATATGGGTTTGCCTACAGTGCTCGGGTTAGTTACACGTAGAATAATTTCGATTATTGTCAGGTTTGATTTTTACCTAGGCTATTTGTCATCTGTGTCAGTAAAGTTTTCCCTGTGTGCGTATATCTATTCATTCGGCGTTGTTTGGAGCTGATTGATCAAATATGACGCCAGCGCCATGAAGCCCAATCATTTTTGCTCTTGCAACCGAAATTGTATTATTTGTCAATACCGAAATCAATCTTAACCTGATGTTGAAAGAGGTCGTGTGAAATGCAAACCACCATGCAGTGGTTGATATTTCGTTAACCCTGGTGGTTGCCTCGCTACGAGTTATCACGTCATTAGCAAAACTGACCATATATTGATGGACGTGATATCTCGTCCGTAGAAAAAACTGACCATATCTTTATTTCGTCATCATAGAAAAATCAGCAATATCTTGATGAATCGCCATTAGCCAAATTGGTCAGATTTTTATGGACGAGATATCTCATCAAAACCACTTGGAGGTTTAAAAAAGCAGGATTTCGCTTTATTACTTGATTTCAAAAGTTGACACCAATGTGGTTTTATATATGGTTATGAAGTTAACAAATTTATGGCTAAAATTTTAATACAACTAAGGACTATTGGTCCTTTAATAACATGAGTAACTTGTATCTGTTGCTTATTTCTTGTGGTTTCACAACCATACTTTATTGCTTGTCTATAAGCCTTACCACAACACTTACTTTCTCAACGGGAGTTTACATTTTCTCCAGGGTTTACCAACCCATCATAATTATTGGACAATTTGTTGGAGTTGGTTGGTTTTTACGGCAATCATATTAACCATGCTGCGCCAGACACAAAACAAACATCAAGTAATGAACATACATACACAATGAAACTTACTGACACAAAAGAAATATACACCCAGGGAGGAATCAAACCTGCGCCGCCTTCAACTTGCAGGTTGTTAGCGCAGTAGTCATTCCTAATGAGCAGTCAAGACGATCCCTAAATTACCAAGGACAACACTTGACGAAGTCAACACTTGAGCTGGCATTCCACAATACAAACTTACACAACACGCCAACGTGATGACATTATTAAAGTGCGCCAGCCCCCACGAACGCGACTGTCTTTCGTTGGACGGACTCTACCAACTGGGCTACTGCGGCCCTATTTTTATCGTGTCGTTCATAGATTGAAAACAAATTTTGGTGTGAGATGAAACCTTGAAAATCAAATTTTCTTTGATGTTTCGTGGTATTGTAAAAGTAGAATAAACGGGAGCACGATAAAAGCAGAGTATGCTATTAGTGATAGAATACTAGTTGAATAATTGTTGAATGGAGGTATATTAATTTTACAAAACTGATGATGGCGATGCAAGGATTACATTTTCTGGCAAGAGTCACGTCACATTGAAATCAATTTCTTTCGCGAAGGATTGTCTGTCAGCAACATAACAAGACCTGAAAAACATAAACATAAAAGACTTCGGGTAGGATGAAAGGATTTAAAATGTGAAGTCAACAGTCACTTTCTGTGAAAGACAAGTCCAAGCCTGTCTAGAGACCTAGTGGCTATTATCTCCCGAGGAATCATTTTTATTCGTCCTGGAGATGAATTGACTTAAAGTGAATCGAGACAAAAGCGAGGAAATATCAGGCATCTTTTCTCTTATGCCACATAATAAAAGTATAGTACATACACTATTGAGCTAGCATTTCAACAGAAGTATTTCGTATAAACTAGTTTTAAAATAACGCATACTCATACTACACGGCATATTTGACAGTGATAGAAACACGAAAAGAATCTAGATTGGAACTGTCATAAATCTGGAGTTTACCGTTTAAAGCAGACACTTTTCCTAACATACTTTGCTATTCTATTGTATGAGTGTTTTCCAGAAAATATTTTAAATTTACTTCATATGCGATGCATACAAACACAAAAAAACAGTTATGAAACGAGAAGAAATACAAACTTAAGCTGTCAAGTTCAGTCACCAAGATACTGTAAGTACTCAAAGTCTATAGAAGTGCAAGAATATATATAGCCGTTTGAAAGTACGGACAGACAAACAGATAGACACGAAACGCGAAAACACTGACTGCATTGAAAGGTCCAAAATAAATAAATAATTTGAAATGGTTCAAATGTATGCACACACCCCAATTTTATTTATATAGAATTTCTTGAATCGAGACATTATTCAACATATATTTGTGAAATATTTTGGTGCATTATAAATCACAGAGGTAGTAAATAATAGGTGTAAACAGAGGTAATAAAAGAGTGAGTAATGGTAAAGTTTTGTGTCCAGGACATGTGACCAAAACTAGTAGTAAATTGATCCTTATACTACTTTCGTCAGCCAGGTGGAAACAAACATTCATCATCTGATTGGTCCACGGGGCGGGAGTAGATACCCATCCATTGATTCCTCATATGATTGGTCTGTAACACACAGACGACTTTGGCGATTTCACTATTTTTGTCGCCACTCTATAAAAATGGGCATTCACACATTTACCCTGTCATAATCTGGCACATAGTCAAACGAGGCGATAAGATGAGAAATTGTCGAAAATAGTCAATTTTTCACAGAGCCGTCACGTGACTACTAATCGAAATGTTGGTCTAACTTTTTCAAGTTCCTCTCAATAGCAATGCTCAATCTACTTATATTTCACGTATGTTATGAATGGGAAAAGCGAACCTTTGAAAATTTCTTAGTAATCTTCGAGTGAGCTAAAAGGGGTGTAGATCTGGTGAGTTCTGCCAACTACAAAAATTAGCTTACAATACAATATTTTATAAAGCAGTGTAACATTTTTCCTCTAAATAGTACTTTTGAGATTTCGTCCGCCAAAATCTGACCGATTTCGCTAATGACGAGATATCTCATCATTACGATATTGCCATTTTTTTGGGATGAGTAGAAGATGGGATCAGTTTTGTCTAATGCCGAGATAACTTGTTAAGATAACCACCAGGAGGGTTAATAAACATCTCTGTAGCTAAAACTATCAACTGATTTCTAAAATTGTATCCGTAATTTAACTCTAAATAAATTATGTAGGTAGCTTTGGTAGTTGAATTCACGTCGAACTGGAGGAACACAACTGCTATTGGTGACGGTCCGGGATCAATCCCGAAAGGAAAAAAATCCAAGGGCAATATATGATCATTTGGTAGCCTTGTTCGGAAGACCAGGTCAACTCCTGTGCTGCCACTCCACTCTCCAAACTTCCATACCACACAACCGTGAGACCATGATAGATTTAACGTGCACGAATCCCCCTGTAGCCCAGTTTGAAGACTAACAGATTAACAATCGGAGGGATGCGAGTTTAAAACTCGGTCCAACCAAGCACCGCAGTGTAAAAGGGGACTGGTGCATGTTAAATTTCGTGTACCCTCAAATGTTCTCAGGTTGGAGTGCTGCGGAAGTTTGCAGAGTGGGGTGCCAACTGTGATTCAAAATTACGAGAATACGTCCTCGGATCTTTCCTTTAGGGATAGATCCAGGACAGTCACCTAAAGCCCAGTACGACGTTAATTACCTACATACCCACATACACGACGATCTTTTGTTTGATCGAGTTTCAAACTCGCAATTTCCGATCGCTAATCAGTGACTCTATCAACTATGCTACCACGGCCCCAAATAAATTATTATGGTATACAGAATCTTAAATTAAGGCTGAGTATTAGACATTGGACAAAAACTGCTTCCCTTCCACGTGTGAGATGTTAACAATTACACCATGGACAATGCAACCGGTATTATACCTCTAATTGATACCTATTTTATTAAATTTCAAGTTTTGATGGAACAAACAATACCGCATAGAAATTTTCCATTATTTTACCATAATCCGTTCTTGTATTAATAAATTATTTTACCTTCATTAAACTGCCATAAAAGATTAATGACATTCTAACAACATTCAAACTACTTTTTCTTCCTCCTCCGCGGTTTTAAATTTAAGTTTATCTCGTATACGCGCAATCTATTGACCCTCTACACAAATATTCGGTCCATAATTCTTGAGTATGGAGTATTTTTCTCAGAAAATAATTACGGCTGGGATTACGGGGAGAAGGAATTTTATTTCTCCTCTGGTTGGTTGAAAAGGTAAAGAAGAATAGCATCCAGAACCAATTGTAGGCGAGAAGATAAATGGAGTGATTTTAATGTTAAATTAAAAAAATTGTATCTGGAAAGTTTGAAAAATGATAGACAATGGGTAGGTAAGTAGATAGCTGATTAATAAAAGCAATTTATTATGTTGCTTCGTGAGCTTTAGGAGTGGCCAGTTCCTTTGCTTTATTCTTTAGGTGAAGCTTCAATGATTTTGAAATGTTTTGGAATATTTAATTTTTTGTTGATCTCTTTTGGAATTATTAATAATTGGAATTGATTGATTTCCATTTTTTCTGCGATTTTTGATGATTTTAAATTATTACCAAAGAAGTGTGATGATAATAATCAACTAAATATTAAGCTTGTAATTTAACAAAGGATTTTTGTTTAACATAACATATTAATATTAATCAAATGTATTTTATTTAGTAATTATAAAGATTTAGTTTAGTTTGAAGAAAATAGTCAGTTGCTTTTTTTACGAAAAAGCAAAGTGTAAATCATTTTATACATTGCTTTAATTTTACTAGAAAAACGTTATTTCCTGCATTAAGTTCTGCAGTAAATTATAATAGTCTGATTCTAAAACGAATTTTGAAAGTACATTACATAAGCATACAAATGTAGCTCATATGCAATTATATAAATCACAATAGCGAAAATTATTTTATGAAATAATTACGCCTTACCCCGATGAATTGATCGCTGGTAATTTCAAATTTATTTATGAATTATCCAAACCTTTAGTTCATACTCACATATGGAAACATTATTTTTAATTTAATATAACATTTATTGATAATAGAAGAGAGAGTACTATAGAAAAATCTAAAATTATCCAGAATCAAATACAGTTTTCACGTTTACTTTACGAAAAATAACAATACTTGTTTCATTCTAAGAGCTGGAATATACGTATATCTTAATTGTAAGTATTCTAGTTATGGGTTGCCAATGATTTGCTTTTAAGTTTTCCAGGTAAAATTAAATTTAATTTCATGTAAACTAAACCCTGCAGCAAATTCAAACGTAAGGAAAAAAATTAGCTATTCCCTGGGGTGTTAATCAAAATAATACCCGGCATAATCCAAAACATCAAAAATTATTGCTTATATAATTTTTATTCTCTCGTTTTGTGTGCAGCTTGATTTTCACCAATCGAGTTCGTTATAAGATTGTTTTTCAGGTTCCACTTTGAAAATATGGTTAAAACTCATGTTTTTTTTTATAAGATATATACTTTACATGAACCATTGACAGCCAAACATTTCTAGTGTATTCGTCAAATGATAATTGCGAAGTGGAATAATGAACACCCAGGTTTGGCTTGGTTTGTCAGTCAACTCTTTTCTTAATACATGAGAGCTACTTTGACCAGGACCTAGGACTAAAAGTGATTTCCGAACTACTAGGAACATCCCTATTAAGGCTTAAAAATCTGCAGTAAATCACGGGTTTTGGAGATTGATAATTACTGTTCCCGAAACATCATTAGAAATTAACAATTAAAAGCGATTTGAGAACCACTTCAAGCATACATAGTAGGGCTTAAAATGTGATAATAAATTACTGGTCTTAGAGATTGGGGTTACCGTTACTGAAACACTATTATACATTTTCTTAGCTATAATATTTTATTATTTTAGCTGACATTAAAGCTCTCGCCAAGATATTTAAATTTTGAAATTAAAAACAAAACATGTCCTTAATAAGGTTGTTATGACAATCTAGCAACCAGATTCCTATGTTTTTCTTTCGTGATTACCACGACTTAGCACCGAAACTTCAAAAATTGGCGTCCCTTGACATATTTTCTCTAAAGAAAAATTCGAAAAATATGTTTCCGCCCGCTATTAGTTTTAAAAAAGGGATTAAATTTTTGACCTTAAGTGCATTTTCCGAAAAGTGGCAAAACGTTTTAAAATAGTAGCTTTTGTTACGATTTTGCTTAAAAAGATATCCCTATTTGCCAAGGTTGAAAAATAGTAGTAAAAGTCGACTTTTAGTCGCTTAGTGGGAGGGATGCTTATTTCAAACCAATTTTTGGTTCCGAATTTCGGTAAAACTAAGATTGCATGTTAAGAAAAAAAAATGTATCTCAGCCCTCAACAGCTGCGATTGCTGTCATTACAGTGCTTAAAGTAAGTTCAGTAATGAAAAAACTAGAATTTAAAAACCGGTATTACAATATGAATCGGTAAGTTACCGATAATGTGAACGTTGGTAATTTTTAAACCTTAATCGGAGAATCCTAGATTCAGTGGATTTGCCCACTGCCTAGCAGCGGAAAAGCTATATACGCGAAGGTTCGATTCCTGTCATAGTAGCTTGGTAGTAACTGATACGTATGCAGCATACAATTGCTTTTCATGATGAAAAAGACAAATTTGGTGGAGGCATCTGACAAGAAATTTTCATAATAGGCAAATAGTTGAAGTCAAGGCTCTCGTGTGTTACTTAAGAAACTACACTGAATTAATTTCTATCTTTTGTGCCAGTAAAACTTTCTTTGAGTGTGTATATCCATTTACTTGAAGGATGGTTGGTTTTATATGGGGCAGAGTCCAAACATGCGTCCAGGCTGGACCAAGTAAAATTTGCATACGTAAAAAAACATTGCTTGGCGCACCCTGACCACATATATTTGGTTTTGTGCAATAAAAAACAACCCAACCCCTTAATCTATACCATACCAAATCTAGGATTCGGACACAAAACCGGTTAAATCGATATCCAAACATTCAATCAACGTTGGATTTATATATATTCGAAAGTTTTAGTTTATGTTGCTGGAATTCTTTCAAAACAAGGGTTTTATACACTTTACATAAAATAACATCATTATCAAGCAAATATAATCCATCTTCATGATCCGAGAATACACGCACAATCAGGATAAATATCACGTTCGGAAATTTTGATTTATTAATTTATTCTGCGCAATTTTTTGTACGTGTTGAATGCGATATAAAAAAAAATTCTATTTATTCCAATTTCTTCCCTCTTTTTAAAAGTGGGAGCCTTGTTTTCGCTACTTTACCAAATCTCCCACAAGAAGAATCCACTGCAAGACAAGGATTTGCTCCACGAAACAAACTCCGCAGAACCTTAATATAAAATAATAATAAACTGTCTGTTTAGCTTATTCCAACCGGAACCTGATATTAATGGATGAAAAACGCTGCGACGGCTCTTCATTTTTCTTTTTTAATTCAAGATCTCCAAGAAGATCTTTCCCTGGGCAAGTGCTCAGAACAGATGTTATCCTATTAAATTTTATATTTACTTCTCCCCGTCTTTGGGTGTTATGCGAAATTCCTTGCTCAACCCCAACGAACATTTCTACCTGAGTGTTCTTTGTGCGTTTCAATTCCCCCCCACCCATACACCTGCATTTCGTATTTAGAGATTCCTCAAGTTTTGCACTTAGTTGTGTTGGGCTCTTTTTTATTTTCAATTCAGTCATCCATGTATTGCAGGTTTTCTTCCGTCTTGTAGATACCATTTATTCAACATATTCGATTCATATTAATAGAGCAATGTCAGCAGTTTCGCAAGTTTTTTTTATCGTTGTTGCCGTGTTCACGATGACAAAGGTTTCTGCGATATACCGCCTATGTGAAGATTATCGAAGATGAAGAGAAAGAGGGTACGAAATTCTTTCGTAGAATTTTTTGTGTAAACTTATTTATTTACTTTTTGCATCAAACGCAGTTTTTACTCATATTCTTTTTCAGTCATTTGATATTCTACAGATAGAAACGAGGTAAGAATTTTATACATTTCGCCATTTTTATACTTATTTAATCATATGAAATAGTATGAAAGTTTCGTGTAAATTCTTTTGAAGGTAAAATTACCAATTGAACTTGTTCTGGCAAAGATTGAAAAGTTCCCCTAAAACATTGTACCTTCTCTAGAAAAGTAATGCAACTCAAAATGCGGATTTCATTTCTTCAAATTAACAAACAGTTCTTTTAAATTTGAAACCATGGAAAATTAAATCAGAAAACATACTACAAACTTTTAACAAATATATGATGGGTTTCTACTAGCTTAAATTGTTAGTTGTTTATGATGTTTTAAGGAAATGCAGTAGCAAGTGAATGAATTCATTTTTATATAATTTTTTCTATTCTGAATTAAATACAAACTTAATAAACATATTTTCACGCATTTGCTGTTCTAAGATTTGGTAGTAATTATGTATGTTTTCTGCTTTTTGTATTTATACTGTATTGTATAAATATTAGAGTTTTGTGATTGTTATGGAAGAATAAAGTGTAATTAAGTACTCTATAAAATTGTCTGTAATACATTCAAATCTTTTTCCTAAAACATCCCCTTTTCAAATCAAGGAACCTTTTCAAAGAACATATATATTTTAAATTCTATCAACCCTTCAAGTATTTCGACGAGATGGTAGGTATTTTAATTAACGTCGCACTGGAGTAACACTATTGGCGACAGTTCGGGATCAAACCCAAAGGGAAAGATCCGAGGACAATACCACGTCATTTTGACAATCAGATGACGAGGTAACACTTCAGCCGGCACCCCACTCTCCAAGCGTCCACACGTTGGATATTTGAGGCCACGAGAGATTTAACGTGAACCAGCCCCTTTGTACACGAAAGTCTTTGATTGGATTCGAACTTGCAACCCTCCGGTTGCTAATTCAAACTCTTACTCTTCCAACCGGGCTACCACGGCTGTTTTTTTCAACGAGATATCTTATCCAAGATATGAACAATTTTGATAAGGATAAGATATCTCGTCTACACAAAACTTCCCTATTACTCCAAAAGTGAAATGTGGGGGACTGATTCCCGACCGTCGCCAATAGCCCGTTGTGTTTCTCCAGTGCGAAGTTAATTAAAATACTTACCTACCAAATGGGATATGAATATCCAAGTAGGAGAAACAAGATTGTCTCTTGCCCAGAATTGGATACAGTTTAAAACAGGTTTTTGCCAAAGTTTGAAACAGGTTAAATCACCAGGAGGGTAAATTCGAATACAATCATGCCAATTGAATCAAACATGCTACCAAATTTTAATAAAAATATAAGATGCATTTCTATATTTCAGCATAGTTTTTTTTCTTCAAATGCCCAGCCAACTGAATATTTCTCATTATGGCAATTACAATGGTAAAACTGTGTGTGAAATACGCCAGACGGCGCTAAGCGTGCCAAATGGTGAGAAGTTGTTGGCAGCCAAACGTTGGTAAGAAGTCGGTAGGCAAAAGCAAAAACTGAATGCAAGTAGGTCAGAGCTCCTCATAATAGCTCCAATCTCTGAACTTGTCAAATTTAAAATAAATTTGTTATCTTTAATAGAACTGGTTGATTACTGAACCACTGAACACACCAATGCATTATACTGTGAACCACTCGGTGCTACCCAGGTGTACCACGCGAGTAGGTTCACGTTGTACATACCTTACATTTTAGGCACAAACTTTTTAGAGAGAGCCCACATGTTTTCTCCAGACGTACAAACATCCATGCCTAACCCTGGAGGGAAACATGGAGCCCAGTTGGTAGTCACGGATCCGAGATCGAAATTCAATCCAATCCAAGACCATCCAATACTTGGGGGTTCGTGCACGTTAAATCTGACGTGGTTTCAAATGTCCTCATGTTGATGGATCCCTGGCCGACGCTATTAGCTCGTTGTGTTGCTCTAATGCGAAGTAAATTGATTTACTTAACCTACTCTTAACTCTCTACTTCCGACATGGAGCTACCCCTATCCCAGGTCCTATTTCTCTAACATACCCTGAGTGCATTTATCTCCTCCATGTCAGTGAAAACTTTCCTTGGGTGAGTATGTCCAATACTTGACAACGTCTGTCTTGCGTTTGGCGTAGCTTAGCCAAAAATGTCCTTGCACCTTAAAAGAACCCTAACACCACTGTTCCCTTCGCTTCGGGAAATGATGGGATTTTGCCATTCCAGAATTCGAGATCTTAATGTGGTCTGTGATGGAGGGGGTTACTTTTCCAATTGGGAGCCTGTGATGGCAATGGAGTAATTTGTCCAACTATCTACCTTACCTTGTATCAGAACAGGGACTTTTCGATCCAGAAGCCAGAACTTTTACCATTAGAACGATTGGTTGATTTTGACATAAGTAAAATATTTTTATATATGTTTATTCCCGACCTGCAAAGGAAGCTTGATTTTTGAATAGTGTCACTTTTCTTTGAAGTTGAGACATTTTGATACATCACTACATATTGAGGTACAATGCATATTAGCGGTAGTCGCGACATAATTGTGTGACCTATTTAGACTCGAAATAACTGTGGGGTTATAGGGGATGTGGCAACGGAGCTGGTATCGTTTGAAAGCGCATGCATGACGTTTGGTGAGAATTATAAATGTTGTCGGCAGATGAATAGCAGTTCGTGACAGACCGAAGTGGATGTCTGTGCACATCATAGATTTTTTTCCTTCAAAGATCTCTTAAATGGCATTATCCAAACTAAATTAATCAAATTTAGAAAACATAACCAGTGAACGGTTTAAATTCGAATCCCTGAATTGTTAGTCAATTCTAGAACTGACTAGAATCGGTACAGATGATATACGGAGGCCGTTTGATAAATTTGTATGAGATGGCGACACAATTAATTTGGTGGCGTTATTGCTGTCAGGTGTCACTCTTCGAACCAGATCAAGCCGAGTTTCAGTCAGTAGCAGTAGGTAGTTGAATTAGCGTCGCACTGAGGCAACACAACGGGTTACTGGTGACGGTTCGGGATCCATCCCGATGGTAAAAATACGAGGTCAACACCTCAGATGGCACCACACTCTCCTATCTTCTACACCGCGCCAACGGGAGAACATTTGAGACCGTGACAGATTTGACGTGCCCATGCCACCACGTACACGATAATCTTTGGTTGGATCTAGTTAATTTCGAACTCGCAATCCTACGGTTGCTAATCCACTACTCTTCCAACTGGGCTACAGCGGCCACAAATTTCAGCCAGATGTGACACTTTGTTTGCATTCTACAGACGTTTAAAGCAAGCATTGTAGTAGCTCCCACAAAAACGGAAAATTGAATTCCAGGCAGTGATAACAGTTTTATTCAAAGAGGTGGAAGGTCACCCTATTCTCCAGACCTGACCCCATGTGACTTCGTGTTTCTAAACTTAAAAATTTGGTTCACATTGGGTAGAAGTTCAAATTTAATAAGGACATCAATGAGTATTTTACAGCCTTTGGCAAAAGGTACTTTTCTGACGGGATGAAAAAATGGGAAACTATCTGTACCAAGCGTGTAACCATCAATGGAGACTACTGTAAGAAATAAAATAGATTTCTTTTCCAAAAAAGGTTTTTAACTTGCTATTTTACTTATCAAGCAACCCTCATATGAGAAGAGTAAAAATATCCATTTTACGGCACAGAATAAAATTAGATAACATATTTATGGAGAGGTAAAACTTTTATTTCCCATTTTCTATACCCTATTAAATTCTACAGTGAGTACTTTACTAAGTTAAAATTGTTCTTTTTATTACGTCTGCAGTCATATTTAAAAGTTAAATTTAGGTTAAAATGGATTTGAAAAAGTACTTTGAGCTTTAAAACGTACTTATTAAGCTTATGTGTTTGATCTCAAATCTGCGTAAATATAAAGTTCATCCTCCTATAATAGCCGCAGTTTAGTTCTCGGAATTTTAAACTATGCCCTCGTTCATTTTATTTACTCTGGTTGGATATAAATGTGTTATTTTCCAACTATAAAACTATATTATCTGAAAGAGTATAAAGCAAAATTGTCCGAAGTAGCAAAAACTAACGCTGAGCTCTGGCGTCATGAAATCTGAACACATAACTCAGTCAACAATTGCTAATTTAAACCCAATTCCTTAGTACCCTAGATCAATAGAAGTTAAAATTGATATAGAATATTACTGGAAAATAAACCAATTTTTAATCTAACTAGAATCACCGCAAAACGTAAAAAGCTGTCACGACACGGGCAGTCAGAAAATTAAAGAGTGCATGCATGTGAAGCGGAGAAAGTTCAAAAAGTTGTTCTATGACGCAACGAAACTGCTGAGAAAACATGGTTTTTATGAAGCAGAACCTCTTGGTTGACACCTAGTAGTAAACCTAGTTACATATAAAAAAGAAGTCTGATAAAAAAGTATCGCTGCTATTTGTTTTATCGTTTTAACCCACCGAGATGTTTTGACCTGCTATCTTGTCGATCATAATAAGACTAATTTTGCTAATGACGAGATATCTCGTCATCAAGGTATTGTCGATTGTTTGATGATGACGAGATCAAGATCTGGTCTGTTTTCTTCTAATGACGAGATATCTCGTTGAGACAACCACAAGGAGGTTGACAGTTTTTTTTTTTCAATTTTGAAATGAGCTGTAACAAAGACAAACAATTTTGTTAAGGGTCACGTAAGGAATGCCACTCGGTCGTCCTTTTTATTGTACATAAAGACTGTTAAAAATAGAAACAGGAACTTTTTATAGTACACTCGTTAGAAAACGTTTTCTTAACATTGCAAACATGCATGGGCAGTGTAATTAGATATCATCTGGAAGGAATGTCTGTAAAACTGTACACATTAAGAGAGAAATACACGGAAATGGCCTTAGTAATAGGAACTGCAATCCTGAAACTTCATTAAAATTCACCGTGGGCCGTCTAATTAACGTCGTACTGGCGAAGCTATATTGAAACCACTCTCTTAATATGTTATGTTTGACCATGTTAGAAACAAACTTTAGGATTCACGATTATGTCACTTTCTTTTCTATTATTTTTGCAGGCCATGGTAGCCTGGTTAGAGGAGTAGCGGATTAGCAACCGGAAGGTTTCGAGTTCGAAACTAGATCGAAGCAACACCGTTATGTACGTCAAATCTGTCGTGTAATCACGTTGGAGTGGTGAGGAAGTTTGGAGAGTGGAGTGCTAGATCTGGTGCTGACTTCGTCATCTGACTGGTTCAAAATGACGAGGTGTTATCCTAGTCTCTTCCTCTTCGAAATAGATCTGTGGTAGTCACCAGCAGCCCGTTGCGTCACTCTAGTGCGATGTTAATTCAAATACCTCCCTATCTATTATTTTTACAAATGTGACAACTATTTCGCTAGAAAATTCAAGTGTCAGATGCATAACTTGTTTTTTGACAGAGCCCGCCAATAGGTCTGATAAACAGGGTGCTGGCTTCTGGATCGGAAAATTCCTGGTTCAAATCCGGAGTTAAGGTTTGTTCATCTGGAGTGAATGAGTAGTCTCTCTATAAAAGGGCTGTGCCTTGAATGTGTGTTAGATATAACGTTAACCGATTTCCATGATGCACCAAGGTAACGAAAATGGTTCAAATTTAGTACTTGTAATGCCACGATGAATCATTTTCAATTGCACGGGCATTGCTAAAAAATCGAGGATAGGGCAAAGGGAATATTTAATTTTGCAACCGGTTTAAATTCAAATAAGTGCAAGAATGAGAAAGTTAGGAAATTTAGCATTGTTTTATATCAAATACATTTTCAAGAGCTTTTAGTAACTTCATTTGTTCATACTGAAGAATAAAACTATTTTTCAATTACTTTTCAAATATTCAAATTGAAGTTTAACTCTCCAAAGAAGTTTCGACGAGTTATCTCCTCCATTAAGATCTGACTAATTTTGCTAATGACGAGATATATCGTTCTAAAGATCGATTTTTCGATGATGACGAGATTAAGGCCTGGTAAGTTTTTCTTCTAACGACGAGATATCTCGTCCATCAAGATGTGGTCAGTTTGACTAGATACTTCGTGGAGACAACCACCAACTTGGTAAACAACTTCATTGGTAAACAGAATTCGAATTTTAGAAATATAAGAGACAAAACACTTTATTTCAAAAACCACGAAGTGTCCCTAAAAGTTAGTCTAGCGGTAATCGAATTGCAAAAGCTGTGAAAACATATTATCTCGAACCGCACATTTCCACGATATGATAATATTGTCTTAAATAAATAAGGAAATGATAGATGAAAATTAAGTATGTCAATATTTGCTTTGGGAAAGTACCTAAAAGCATATTTCTACGAATGTTATTTCTGTAAATTATCGGCATGAAACATAATCTCAAATGTAAACTGAAGTATATTTTTGAGAACATTAATATCATCTTTTTAAAGGTAGTTATTCGCAATTATGTGTACGTTTGCTTTGTTTTTTTAATTAAACGGAGTTACGACTTATCAAGTATATTCGTATTTATATAGCTGAACGATTAATAAAAGATATTAATATGCGAAGTATACAAGCAACCGTAAGTAATAATTCACTACTGCAGTCGTGAGATGCATTAAGTGACGTATAAATTACTAACCCTCCAAATCTATATCGACGAGATATCTCGTCCATATAGATTTGACCAATTTTGAAAAGGACGAGGTATCTCGTCATAAAGAATCCAGATTGAATTCCGAATCATGATATTGCCCTTTCTTTATGATGTCGAGATCAAATCAAGTCAGTTTTTTCTAATGACAAGAAATCTCGTCTATCAACATCTGGTCAGTTTAGGTAATGACGAAATATCTCGTCAATCAAGATCAAGTCAGTTTTTCTAATGTCGAAATATCTCGTCCATCAAGATCTGGTCAGTTTTGCTCATGTCGAAATATCTCGTCCATCAAGATCTGGTCATTTTTTCTAATGACGAAATATCTCGTACATCAAAATCTGGTCAGTTTTGCAAATGACGAGATACCTCGTCGATATTGTGATGGTATCATTTCTGCAATGTGCAAAACTGCGGTGGCTTGACTCCGCTAATAAAGAATTCATTTAACCTTTATTCATGAGCATAGTTCTGCGCATGTTTTTGAATATAAAAGACATCGAAGTCCCTTGAAGGAAGCTCATGATTATAATTTCATATGGATGAGATATTGACTTAAATTTAATAAGTTAAATTTTTGTTCTAAGTCGGGATTCCTCTTAGAGATAACCTTCTGATTGTTTAAATTAAAAGTATCCATCAACCATAAAACAACCACCAGGATGGTTAAAATATTATTCAACCGCTTTCTGGTCATTTAGTACCCTACTCTTCCTGGTGGTTGTGTCGACAAGATATCTTGTCATTAGCAAAGCTCACCAGATATTGATGGACGAGATATCTCGTAGTTGGAAGAAAACTGATCAGATCCGTATCTCGTCGTCATAGAAAGAGGTAATGGCTTGATGACGAGATATCTCGTCATTAGCAAAATTGGTCAGATCTTGATGGACGATATAACTTGTCAAAACTATTTGGAGGATTAAAGCCAACCAGGTTTTCTGCATTTCTCATCTTCCGTAACCCGCAGAGGGGTTCACGAGCATTTATCCGTTCTGAAACTTATAGTCGTGCTTGCGTTTCTAAAATTTTGACGTTCGTGAACAACAGAACATGTTCTAGAATTATTTAAACTAATAGTTGTGGTTATTTTTCGATCATGTGCGTCGTTGCGGGGAAAATGCAATTCTACACTGTTCTGAAATGTGAATCTCCGAACTCAGAGCGATAAGCATCGTTAGTTGTATGAAATTTACACATGCGACGGTGGTAGATCATATCTATATAAAGTAGAGTTGGCGTCTGTCAGTCTTTCTGTCTGTTCTCAATACAAATCTGCACCGTTTGACCAATCCACACCAAATTTGGTGCATATACTTTGGAAGCCTGCGGGGAACGTGGGCTACATATTAACTCCCATTTCTTTAACCTAGGTGTGTAGATGAGGCTAAAAACAATTCGAAATTGCCGTTGGAATAAGATTGAGGCTAAAACGATTGCGGTACGCAGCTCAAATTTGTTTTACCGGTATTGATCTAAAACCAAATTTCCAATGGAATTTTTTTACCAGTATTGCTCGAAAAATAATTTTTTCCAAAACATTATATTTAAACTATTTAAAATTCCAATTATGTTTGCACTGATTCTTCTTTATTTCTTTCCATAATATAAATAATTTATGAATATTTGATTAATGGAAAATAGATATTTAAAATACTTAATTTTACACAACTTACATTTTGTAATGGAACACGAAAAGTCCAAACGAAAAACTTATTGATAATAAAAGCGTAATATTTCAATTCGGTATCTGGCAACGCCAGAATTAATGTTTTGTTGTATAAATAATGTTTAGAATTTCCTGTTTGTGTATTTGAGTAAAGACAGCGAAATGTGTCGGTCATATTTGATCGTTTCTAATTTTTGTAAATTTGTGATTTTTGTAAATAAATCATTATTATCTATCAATATATTTCAAACATCTTTTTTTTCGAATTTCTCTATTTCAGAATATACTCAAGAAGAAATTCAACAAGCTTGCTCATATCTTTCGTTTTTCAGAATTCTGCATTTTTTCAATGATCGGAATTGCGTTTATGTTTGTGTTCCAGTATTTTACATATGAGAGATATATTATTTAGGAGTTAAATTTTAATGAATTATTTTTATTTTCTGCAAAATATCACTAAACATGGGAATTATCTTGGCGGTATATGTATATTTCGACCAACTTTCCTTAAGTCTGGATGAATATGTAATGGTATGCAGAATTATATTTCATAAAATTAATTAAATTGTACAAAACCAAACCTTTTTAAGTTAGATGTGTAACTTCTTATTTTAGAATAACCGGTTAAAATAAAATAACTTTAAAATAAGATAGGTTACATTAAATTAAAATGGATAGCCATACGTTGTAGTTCAAAGATATTTCTAATTAGAATAATGAGTAGTCACCTTAGAAAAAACTTGTAGTTTTTCTTACAGCAGAAGTGCGATGAATAGGAAATAGATTATATGGATGGATATATCATGTATACATATTTGCCTCCTAAGTAAATTCTAGAAGTTATGAAAAAGTTAAAAAGAATATTAAGTTATTTTACGTACAACTTAACTGATATTTGCATTTTTCAATGAAAGAAAAGTAATTAGTCTAATCACTTTTAAATCAACATTTGACCAATTCAACTTGAGCAACGCCGGGTAATTCTGCTAGTAATTTATACATATAAAGGAGATGTAATAATATTTACATTACTGTAAATTTAGAATACGAGTAATATAGTCAATTTGTTGAAGTGTGTATGAGGGTACTTTTTTTCTCTGTTACTACCTCCTCACATAAGTTAGAACCTACTCTCTCCTTACTTATGTTAAAACTTACTATCCCCTTATGTTAAAACCAACTATCTCTGAATCAAAATTTCAGAACAAAACTTATGATTATAGATAAAATTAAATTTTAAGCATCCAAGTGATTTGGACAAGGCATCTTGTCCATCAAAATCTGACTAATTTTTCTAATGACGAGATATTTCGTCTATCAAGATCTGATCAATTTTTCTAATGAAGAGATATCTTGTCATCAAAATATTGCCGATTTTTTTATGATGACGAGATCAAGATCTACTCAGTTTATTTTCTGATGACCATATATCTCGTCCATCAACATCTGGTCAGTTTTGCTAATGAGGAGATAACTCGTCAAAACAGCTACCGGATGAGTTAAGCTTAATTTAATTTATTTAAATGTTTAAATAAAACAACTTTTAATTTAAATCTCAAAATAGATTTTTTATTGTGGAAATTGGAGTGTCAGATTTGATTTTTTCTATCAACCTTGCTCCATTCGGTCCAAACACAAGTTCAGTCAGTTGAATAACTATTACCAGATTGTTCCTTTGGTGGAATATGTGAAAATGTGCTACAAAATGTGAATATGAAAGTGGCTTTCTGTAATAAATAACTAATTCCTCTTTCAAATTATAAGTTGAACGTTGAATGAATTTGTGTTCACATATTGTGTAATTTGCATTAAAAAGACAAGTAACAGTAATTACACAGATCTACTGTTGATATAAATTACCTTTACGTTCAAATAAATTCGCCTGGTAAAGTGCAAAACAGATCATTTGCTCATAACAAATGATTGTCGATTCCATTTATCTCTAACCAGACAGAAATTTTATGGATTAAATAATTTTTACCTAATTTAATTATGTAAACCTAATAAAATTTATTCCGCAAATTAGATGTGAATAAAATTCAAGGTAAGCACAAGATTGGAAATTTTAAGAATGCTTTAAATGCTTTATGGAATATTATTTGAATAGATGGAAATTGAATTATTTAGCACTAAATTTAAATTCCGCTAAGAATTATGACACACGTGAGAAATTTTATAAGCTTAAAATGTCTTTTTAATATAAAAGGAATATGCTTATTGAATTATTTGTTTCTGTTTAATATCTCCAGTGGATAGAAATATCGAATTAAGGTTTGAAACACAGATTCCTGCCTAACTTTAATACCTGCACAATAATTTCAATACTTTGACTACGATGTTTAAAGTAGCCTGTTGTTCTGTTTGGGGGAAGTGTTTCAAGGAAAAAGAATAAATTTAAATTAAGCAGCAGAATTTATTGAATTTTTTGCTTATTCAGAAAAAAATGGCATGCTTCTACATTTGGAGGTTTCATTTCATAGTGTGCTTCCTGAAATACTTTTGTTTTTGAAAATATTAATATTTTTACTGTAAATTTAAATTTTGACGTGAATATGTTCTTAAAATCGGAATGGGTGTGTGCATGAAACGTCAATCGTTACACCTGTTTTGTGTTATGATTTCAGAATTTGAAAAACGTCCAGAAGATAAGTATATAGTCTGTAGACGAAGGATGCCCGTACCTTTCTATATAAACTCCTTCGGACCGAGTGCGCATGCGCATCGAACGCGGGGAGAGGGATCTGCAATGTCGAAATTCTACGGTGCTGAGAGAGCTTTGGGACAGTGTAACTTCGAATTGCTTGGAATGCGAACTGCGTAAGTGGTGTCATTCGAAAGCTACCAAATAACGCTACAAAAATATAAACAATAACAATCGTACACGAAGAGATGCTTGATGCTAATTGAGTATAAATTAAATAAGTATGAAACTTCATATGATTTCAGAATTAGAAGCACCCAGAAGGTAAATATATCGTCTTGAAGACAAAGAATGACGGTACGTGATACGACCTTCGGGCCGAACTCATCACTGCGGGGAGGTGATCTGCTATATGTCGAAATTCTACGGTGCTTTATGAGTTATGGGGTAGTGTATCTTTGGATTTTGTGGAGTGAGTACAGCGAAGTGGTGTTATTCAAATCTACCGAACTATTCTACAATCATAGGCCTTTAATCAATAAAATTATCCATAAATATTAATAATAAAACTGCACTGCACTTTAATTGTTCAAATTGTAAATTAATTGTTGAATATTCACAATACGAAATCGTTCAAACTTTCTATGTTTGCTTCATTCATTCCGCAATCCAATATCTGGCCCGAGTATTCAAGGCAAAACTACAGTTTGCGTCCTGGACACAACCTACGAATTTTAATACATTTTTTTGTCTTTCTATGCCATAAATTATACTGAAAATAATTGAGATTTTTATTTGGATTCTTCCCTTTTAAAAATCAAACCACTTACCCTAATCAGAATGTGTTAGTCTACTTAAGGGTCTGCAAAAACCAAGATCTTGCCGTCCAATTACAATCGACTTGCAAAAACCGTAAACAGGACATAAGATCCAAAAATAAAATCACAAAGGCCATTAATCTCCACTGCACCAAATAAGAATAAATAAATGAACATGCAATAAATAATCGAAATGAATATAAATTAAATGAAATGGAAATAATATACATCCCGTATAATAACGGTGATTAGTGAACGCGGGCCCAATGTACAGTGAGCATATAAATTAGACTATGAAAAACGAAAACATAATGAACTATTTATACAATATATAGACGTAATCCTAAAATGTCTTGACGATCAAAAAATGGCTCCTCATAAAATAACTGATTATAACTTGATGAACGTGATATCCCGTCGTTACCAAAATTGTTCTTGTCTTGATGGACGAGATATCTCGTCGAAACTACTTGGAGGGTTAAATAAAGGCAATTAATGGTTTTGATTTATTACTATTAATCTTTTCAATTAATAATTACTATACTTTTGAAATCGGATTCTTTACAGAGGGATCTTATTTAGACAGACAGCCGTGTTTCTCTCAGGATTCGTGTTATGTATCATGTCATTAACCCTCTGAGGGACTCACTCGCATATATCCGTTCAGTAACTTATAGTATTCCCTGCATGACTTCTACACCGTTTTGATTTTCTTGACCATTAGAATATTTCCTTGAATTATTTTTAACCAATGGATGCTGTTAGATAATCATTGTGTACTGTGCTGGAATAGCAATACTGCACTACTCCGAAATCAAACTATCTCTACCCTCAGAAGGTTATATTAATTATATAACTATAATGAAAGGATTGTAATGAATCCTTACAATTAATACCTATCATTAATGTAACCATCTTTTGAAATCAGAAGGGAAGGTATAAAATATTCTTTAGAAAACTTTTCAACCCTCCTGATGGTTTATTTTCGCTTCGAAATCTACCATTTAGTGGCCAGCCTCTGGTGCAAAATCCTGTTCTAAACTGACACCAGTTCTAGGCAATGGAGAATTTGTTCTCCTACTTGACTCTTTATTTTCCTTGAGGTAATAGGGCAGTTTTGTCTCAACGAGGTACCTCGTCCATAGCAAAAATTACCAGATTTCGGACGAGATATCTCGTTGAAACAATTAAAGGGTTAAAGAAGGTAGGTAGTTGAATTCACGTCACACTCAGCAACACAATGGGCTATCAATGACGTTCCGGGATCAATCCTCAAGGGAAAGATTCGAGGATAGCCCTTCGTAATTTTAAACTATGGTCAGATAGCGAGGCCAGCTTCTAAAGTGGCGCCCCACCGTTTTGCTAATCGCGACTCTACCAACTGGTCCCACTATTTAACTCTCTTGGTGATTGTATCTCGTCATTAGCAACAGTGATGCGATCTTTATGGACGAGACACATCTTCATTATAAGAAAACTGACCAGATCTTGATCTCGTCATCATCAAAAAATAGGCAAAATATATCTTGATTACGAGATGCCTCGTCGAAACCACTTGGAGGGTTAAAAGAAAACCGCACAATAAAAAAAGTTCTGAAATGTCGCTCTTCTAGAAATAGGCTTCCCTGGCCGCTGACCCTGTCGCCTCTCTTTAGATATAATTCTGAAGCCATCGAATCTTTATATTTGAAGAAATAGATAAAAAACTATAGAAACTACTCATGTTTTTCTTCGTTCTTGGGAAAATTAATATCAAGCCCACTCCACACCAGTTCAATTTGTTTCAGCGTGGAAAGAGGAGTACATATATACTTCTTTTTACAAGCAATACCACTCCTTTCCATTCCATTTCTTATTCTCAGAACCCCCGAGCACATTTATCATGCGTGCCCCATCCCGCATGGGGCAATCCGAGTCCTTCTTTCGGATTGCCCCTGTCAACTTACCTCGCGTGCTCGGGTGCCCCTGCTCATACACAAGTAATTACACAATAATTCATTACAGCAATAACCCCACGCTAACCCTAGATTCCTGAGGAATACGGCCACGCTTTTTCAGTGCATATGCAGATTCCCTTTTTCTGCGTAATCGTTTATTACGAATACCACACTGAAATGAATCAAATGTATCAGCAGGAAACGAAGGAGGAATACAGCAAAGGAAAAAAAAACCAGTCTGGTGTATGGCCACGGTAAAAGAAAACGGCAAAGTCATTACCTAAGATGACAGCGGAAACAAATAGTAGGACCCCGATTCCACCAGAGGGCGCTTCGCAGATTGTTTCTATTAGAAAGTTGTGGCGTTCGCCGTGATTGTGGAAATTCATCATAAACAAGTTGAGGGACCCTTGAGAAGCGGGACACCTGGTTAGACCTCGCTTAATCTCTATCCTACTCGAAGCAACGGGAGTTTCTAATAGAATTTCGATAGGACTATAGGGTTTAGTCAATATCCAAAGCCCTCGGTGGAGCGATGAAATATACATATATTGGGAAAAGACAAAATTCGCTCTTTTTTTATGCTTTGCAGTTTGGTGGAACATGCTGCAGAGGGTTTATAAAAAGCATTTAAGACTTCAGACGTTGGGGGGAGGTTAAGTCAGACAGTGAAGCTGTTTTTTAACGACTGCTGCATGTGTTCGTTTATCAAAGTTGCGACAGGTTCATATATTCTGGCGTTCGGATTTTTTGTTGTTAAATGTCTGATAAAACGATGTCGAACAGAGGAAGGTAAAATTTATAGCGTCCTGTTGTAGTTCATAGACAGCTATACTTCCCATAGAAATAACAGAGATAATTGTTTTCGAATAAAATGTTTTCAGAGGGATAAATTTTTAGAGATCGATAACATTTTTGACTGCATGAAACCAAGTCACCGAAAAAACTAGCATGATTAAACTCAGCTCAATTGAAATATAAATTATTAAACGAAGTTAAACTATTAAAAATATCAGTATTTGGTTAGGTTGGTTTCTCACTTTACTGTCCTCTTTTCGCTACAATATGGCTAATTAGACGAAATTATTTCGACGAAAATTCTACAAAACTTTAATTAAATATGTTGTTTACCAATCAATTATAGTTCTATGTGCTCTGTAAACAAGTTTAATTTTTAAAACAATAGTTTTTCATTTTCAACCGAAATAATGAAAGCTTTCGCTTATTTTTCTTAGTCTAACTTTTCTTCCTGACTTGACGTGTCATTACTCGTATAAAAAAAGATAATTTTTATTACTTCCTTAAGATTGCTGGACGTATTTACTTCTAAACGGAATAAAGTAATACATATTTTTATAAATCGATGGTTAAAAAATCACTTAAATGATAACTTCTGATGTATTTTTATTAGCAAGAAAAGATTTATAAAAAAAAACATATTATATACTTTATTATTGTGAAATATAACAAACACTAATAACATTTACAATTGTATAATGATATTTTGATGATAAAAAATACGCATAAAAATATCCGTAAAGTAATAAAAAACGTAGCGAAATAGATAATATTTTAGTAATATTCATCAATATCTTTGATGAAAACAATTTTTATAGTTTCGCTACACTGTGTATTAAATTTAAAGTTACTGCACCAAAAAGTAGAGTTGTATATTTGACTACAAAATCAAAACAATTTCATAAAATGTGGAAAATATCCGAAAATATTCAGATAATTTTTGACGTATAAAAATATTACTATAAATCAAAACTTATACTCATATATAAAATGATTGAAAATTCGAAATAACTCATTGGACAAGAAAGCATTTTCCATAAAAATAAAAAGAAATAAAACACCCGCACTCTTTGAAATCGCTAACTTTAAAAAAGTAAAGAAATAAAGTCATCCCTCCAAAAAAGGATAGGAATCAATATATCCTTCGAACTGCTTGATTATATAATTAAATAAATATTGACTTCCTTTACTTCCCTTGAAAAGGAACAGAATATAAGGTATTTTGACTCAAAATGTCTATTTTAGAGAGAAGTATTGTGCTAAGTTGTAGATGTCCGTAACAAATAACATTAGTCTCGTAACAAAATGTTTGGTAGTTGTATTCTTATAAGTATTTTATATCAATGTAATCGCAATTGTTCATTGATATAAATTAGAAGGAAACAATCGTAGGAGGTTGAAGTCAGATTTAGCACATTAATATAATCTTCAAGTAAAATAAATGAGACATAATATATACAGGTATTATATGAATGTGTGTAACCTACACGTTTCAATCTTAACTTTTAAAGTGGTTTACTTCGTCGATTGACGCACATTTTTTGCCGGGTTAATTCAAACGAGACCTACTGCTTAAAATGGGTTTCGAGATACTGCTTAGCCGAAACACATAATGCGATAGCTTTTTATTCAAGTTGGAGATAGTTGAATTAACGTCACACTGGTGCAACATAACGAGCAATTCCGACGGTCCGGAATCCATCCTTGAAGGAAAGTTCCGAGAACAACTCGTCATTTTGAACCAAGGTCAGATACAGAGGTCAATACCTGAGCTGGAACCCCACTCTAAAAACTTCCAAACCACGCCAAAGTGAGGAGGTTTGAGGTCATGACAGATTTAACGTGCACCAGCCCGCAAGTTCACGACGGTTTTTTGTTGGATCTAGTTTGGAAATCAGAACCCCCCGGTTGCTTATCAGTACCCTTCGAACCGGGATTCCGCGATCTCTTAGTTCAAGTATGAGTTACTGATTTATATACTCGTCAAAGTTTCTCACAAACACAATTAAACAGAAAACTGAGTAAAACTAATAATTGACAAAATTGGCTTTATACATTAATGAATAAAAATTTATGAAAATTTGAACGCTCTTAGATTTTTCTGGTTCCTTAAATAATGTAAAAAAATAAAAATTTTGAAAATTTGCTTCAAAAGTAAATCACTCATTGCATATGCGTGTAAGTTAAACGAGTATTCATCAATCAAAAGAAATGTGTGTGGTCATAGCAAAGTATTTAAACTAATTTTGAGGAAGCAAAGCAAGAATACAACATAAAAGGAAGTAAAAAGAGCATACGTGATCGGCCTATTATTTGTGATAGCAAAAATTAATTAGACATGAATTTTATTTCTTATGGTACTCGTATTTCAACTTTTATGAAACATGTAAAACTTTACAAGAAAAGTTTTATTAATGATATAGTAACAAAAGTTGTAACTTCATAAGACAAATTTTGGAGATAAGTTTTTCACTATTTCTTGTTTACCTTTGTAAAATATATAAAAATATATTACCTTCCTTTAGAGGTCTAATGTTTAATATTAAAGTATAAAAACCACAGAAATACGAATGCAAAAATGCACACATGACAGGAAAAACGTTCAAAATCAAACACACAAAACCAAATAAACATAAAATTGAAATTTAGTAGTTTTCAAACCCTATGGACTCCGACTTTTTTAACGCTCCCACTCTTAAACTCATACACATTAACACAAAAATATATATGTGCAGAGAATACACACACACAAATACACTCTCACTCAAAACAAGGTCTAATGTAGCGCAAAACAATGAAATGTAAATTAATCCTGGATGAGCAAGTTTTCAAATATGAATGTTATGCATATTTTAAATAAAATGTGTATAAATTTGTCACACTATATACATACACATTCTTCGATAAAAAAATAGTATTTTCAGATACCATAAAACCCATCAATAATTAGTGACAATCAGATACACCAATCGCCCACAAAGTATATAATATAAACTCACTCAAATACACAAACTTATGCAAAATGAAATTAAATATAACGTAAACTAATCTATGAAACACAAATTAACCCTCCTTGGTGGTTTACTTTCACGTCAAAAACTGCCCTGTTGTGGTTGCCAACCTCTGATAAAAAAGTCTGTTCCAAATTGTCATCAAGTCCAGTCAAGAGAAAATTGGTTTTACTACTTGTATCTCTGTGCTCACTTAGAATCATAAGGCAGTTTCGTCTCGACGAGTTATCTCGTCATTAGTAAAACTGGTCAAATCATGGTGGACGAGGTATCTTGTCATTAGCAAAACTAACAAAATCTTGATGGACGAGGTATCCCGTCATTAGTAAAACTGGCCAAACCTTGATGGACGAGGTATCTCGTCATTAGTAAAACTGGCCAAATCTTGATGGACGAGGTATCTCGTCATTAGTAAAACTAGCCAAACCTTGATGGACGAGGTATCTCGTCATTAGTAAAACTGGCCAAACCTTGATGGACGAGGTATCTCGTCATTAGCAAAACTGGCCAAATCTTGATGGACGAGATATCTCGTCGGGACTACTCGGAGGGTTAAATCCTGAATGTGGCATTCCTGGATCTCAAAAAAAAATCATTTAGTATACGTACATTCCAAGTGTAGTATGTGTACAGTTTTATCATTTTCAAACATAAACCAATTCATTCTATAAGTAAATAGTATTTCCAGAGACCATAAAACCGATCAATAATCAGTAAACAATCAGTTATCGCAGACCCTCTAAAGCACCCCCGATGCCCTAAAGCCGACCCCTCACCCACGATCATCGTCTCAGGTGCACTATTGAACCCTCCGCCATCTTCTTCCCATTTAGAGCACGTGTCTGTTCCAACAACCCCAACACTGGACGGCCAAAATAAAAAGAACAAAGACCCAACATGCGCGTTCGGGACTAAGTTACTGGCAAAGACACTTTTCCTCCCCTCTCTCTCGAATTCATCCCCATTTCTCAATTCCTTTCCCTACCGCCCCTTTCCCTGCTGGCCATCGTGTCTGGCCCTAATCCAAAAAGATGGATGCGGAATCCCGACCGCCTACCCTCTCGGAAGTGTCCGTCCGTCTCGTGTACCCATCATCGATATTGTTTTCCGACGTGATTCTAAATCTCACGAACTACTGCGCACACCCCGGTTTTTTCAACTGCACCCCCCGTCCAAAACGCCTCCAAAAACTTCCTCCCGATTCGATGTGGTCAATTTTTTGGCACGGAGTATCTGTAATCGAAGATGATTCTACGCGACCGACAGTTACTTTTTCTTGGGAGAAGGAAGAACTTCGGTTCCTTTTTTATTCGTCTCTGGTTTTTTTTACTCCTCGTCTTGTGCGTGATTTTTTTTTATCCATTCTGCAGCTTCCGGTGGTCAGTAATAATCGGGATTATTATTTCGATAATTGAGAAAGTTGCTCTTGCAGTGCAAAGGAAGCACGTAATTGAAAAGTGGGGAATGGGTTGCTTCTTGGGAGATTGTGCCCTGGCTGTTTGCAGACTGGACATAAAAAAGACGTTACCATTTCAAACAATGCTGTGCAATGGTCTTCAGACTTCATTGGAAGTTTACTTTGTCTGCTGAATAGAATATAAAAACGTAATTGAATAGTTAGAAATCATCTCTGATGTCCTGAGTGAACATCTTACAATGAATGGTCAACTCCGTAAACCTATTGGGCATTGTACTCATAAGGAAGAAACCACCAATCAGTGTGTAATACACACAGCCTATTATTTTCACTATATATGCCTCCCAACTATATTTCTTTATCATTCTTTGTCTTCGCATTTGCGTGTAATAATTTCAACCTGCTGATGCTTTTCATGGTGAGTAATAATTAGGATTATTATTTCGATAATTGAGAAAATTGCTTTTCCTGTGCAAAGGAAGAGGGTAATTGAAAAGTGGGAAATGAGGCTCGTTTTTGCCGAGTCGTGGCCTCGGAGTGTGTAGATTGGTTTCTTCTTAACCCTTCTGATGGTTGGCTCGACGGGTATCGCTAATCATTAGCAAAACTGACGAGATATCTCGTCATTAAAAACCTTGACATGATCTTTATCTCGTCGCCATAAAAGAAATCGGGAATATCTTGATGACAATATATTTCGCCATTAGCAAAATTGTTCAGTTCTTGGACTCGATTGCTCGTCGAAACCACTTGAAGGGTTAAAAAACCTTTACCATTTTAAGAAACGCTCACCAATAGGCTTCATACTGCTTCATTTGAGAAGGACTCCATACAAGCGTTAGTAAATTGTGCATAAACCAAATCAGACAGGAGTACTAATTCTAGCCTGATGTCTTTGTAAATTAATGGGTGAGCATCTTAAAGTGAATGGCCCCTCGGGGGAACATCTTTAGGTGTGTACGGTCTTCACGAACCCGAGGTACCCTAGTGATTTATTCCTTTCGCATAAGTCCTCTGGTAAACATAAGGATCGCGACACTTGGATTCCCAGGAAATCTTTCTCTTCTCTCCATTCTTTCTTTCACAATTACTTGACATTGTATGTCTTGAGTAAGATGCAGCTTGGCCAAATATGGCCCTTGTGCATAAAACCCAAAACCAATCAACCTAAAGTGAATGGTAAACTCTATTAACCTACTCTATTAATTTGACGTTTTCTGTCTTGTGTTTGGCGCAGCTTGATCAAATATGGCCTTTGCGCTACAAAACCCTACCAACTATACCACCTTATATCCAGAACCTTAAATGTAACCAACGCCTACCTGGTTCAATGGTCGTAGCGTTTGTCTTTCACCCAATAGATCCAGTTGCGAATACCGGTTTGTAAGCGCATCGATGTTGGCAATTGCTCTTGTCAGAAATAATGACGTTAGCACGGTGCTTCCTTAACTTTCCTGGTGGTTGTCTCGTCGAGGTATCTAGTCATTAGCGAAACTGATCAGATCTTGATCTCATCATCAAAAATCGGCAGTATCCGGATGACGAGATATCACTAACTACTATCACTAACCACACTTCTAATGGTTTCAATGAGACATCGCGTTGAAACCATTAGAAGCGTAAAACCTCCTGGTGGTTGACCCGACGATATATCTCGTCATTATCAAAACTGACCAGATTTGATGGACGAAATACCTCAGCAGAAAAAACTGACAAGATCTTGATCTTGACATAAAAAACTGGCAATACCTTGGTAACTAGTTATTTCGTAATCAGCAAAATAAGTCAAATCTTGATGGATGAGATCTAGCGTCGATACCACTTGGAGGGTTAAATTAGCCATCAGATCACCCCCTCCTAGTGCTGTAAAGATCAGTGGTCGAACTTAAATAAGTCAAATCTTGATGGATGAGATCTAGCGTCGATACCACTTGGAGGGTTAAATTAGCCATCAGATCACCCCCTCCTAGTGCTGTAAAGATCAGTGGTCGAACTTAAATAAGTCAAATCTTGATGGATGAGATCTAGCGTCGATACCACTTGGAGGGTTAAATTAGCCATCAGATCACCCCTCCTAGTGCTGTAAAGATCAGTGGTCGAACTTGAAAAATATTGCACTCCATTATTTCCTTTCATAATATTTCAGAGTTAAAATAGATTCCGTCTACTATAAATAGAATGGAGTGAAGTCACGCAGAAGCAATTGCTGACATAACTTAGCAACAAAGGTAATAGTTACTCCATGTAGCAACTAATATCCTGTATAATTATATCGTTGGAAACATCTTCAATACAATACGGAAGCTAGTTATTTTAGTTGCCTTCTATCGCTGGTGTGAACATATAAACTTCTCAAACAGAACTTGGCTTTTCTCCAAAGGTCTGAGCCGTTTTTTACGGCCCTTTTACATTGCTTAAGCTTTATTTTACTAGCGTTTGATAAAGTAGAATCTTGGAAGACTCGGATAATATAAAATGGATCACACCCAGAAAAATACTCACTCTGGAATAAAATTTTCGCCTAGACAGAAAGAAAGCAGTTCGAGATGGGTTTTTGAAAAATACCTAAGAAAACGAATTGAAGATTCCCGGTATTAGAAGAGTTCAAAAGTAAAATGATACTAAAGAATTTCAAATGCATGCTCATTTTTTAGTATTAGCTACACCTATCAATCAATATTGAATGCCGTTGTTTTTTAAATATTTTTTCTCTGATTAAAAATGCAGTAGTCAAAAATTCGAAACTTTAAAAAATGACCCCACAAGAGAAAAAACAGGCGATAAAATTGTCAATAGGTATTTGGATGAAGCAAAAAGTCGACGATCATAAGGACAGAAGTTTAAATGTTATCTTAGAAAATTGTTGCCACACTCCATTTTTAAATTAACCCTTCCAAGTCAGTAAATGGTATTATGTTCGGCTCCGTCGAGCAAGCGGCTGACCGTGGGTCAGTTGATTTCAGAATAGGGATGAAAGGTTGTCTTGTATAAGAGCTGCAATTACGCAGGAGCCAAAGAAACATGTGCGGCGATCGCTATAGATTATTTATTCCTTTCCAACACAAAGAGCTATTAATGAAGATCCAGGATCAACCCGAAGGAAAAGATGCGAAAGCAACACCTTGTAGTTTTGAACCACGATCAGATGAAGAAGTCGACACCTGAACTGGCAGCCCAATCTGCAAACTTAAATCACAGAACGTGAGGACATTTGGGGACACGACAGATTTAACGTGCACCTGTCCCCACGTACACGACGTCTTTGGTTGGTATGTCGGGAAGGGCCTAATTCCTAAATTGAATCTTAGTATTTGTTTAATCGTAGACATCACAGGAAAAAATTGCTATTCAAGTGAGATTTCTGATGGCATTGCATCCTATACTGAAAGTTTCAGCTACTACCGTTGTGTGAATTCATCCTTGACGTACGATCTTGTAACATGAAATACATACCACTAAAATAACGAAATACTGTAACTAAAAATCAATATTGATGTTTCGGTAACAGTAATTCTAACCACTCTCCCAAAAAACAGAAATACCAGTTTTCAAAACCTAGTGAAAATATTATGCTATGAGTATGACTGTTAATCCAATCCATCCCTACTTGTCAGTTATATTTACTTACCAGGTTTATTTATGTTAAAATAAGTGTGTCATGCATTTTAAGTTTGCGAAACATACAGAATTACTTAAATATTTAATATTTATGCGTACCTAAAATGAGGGATTTCAAAGACAGATAATTGGACAGATAAAACAGATTTGAAATAAATATTGCGACCTCCGTTTACTAGTTGCATCCAAAAGAAATGTTTATTAAAAGAAAAAGATTTTAACAGTCCATTCCTTCACAAAATTGTGAGGGAATGGACTGTGAAATGTCTTTCAAGAAACTAGACTGTGAAACTTCTCAATCAAGTTCTTAATCAACTCCAGTTTTTAGATCCTGTACCATAAACCCAAACCAATCAACTATCCTAATCAATTCCAAAATTCAAAATAATAGGATTTTGAAAGGGACGAAAATTTTTTTATAGTGTAAAAATACGAATACAGATTTTCTTGCCTATCAGGCTTAACAATACTGAGGTTATCTCGCCATTAGCAAAACTGACCAGATCTTGATGGACGAGATGTCTCTTAATTAGAAAAACTCGCCAGACCTTGATCTCGCCATCAATAAGAAATTGACAATATCCTGATGAGACGAGATACCTCTTCATTAGCAAAATTGGTCAGATCTTGATGGATGATATATCTTGTCGAAACCATCTGGAGGGTTAAAGGTGCAAATGTATCACTATAGCTAATTACTCTTAATTAATTCACCACTCCATTTAGGAATCAGATATTTATATTATGCATTTTAAGTTTATAGAAGATCCTCTGAGATTTACGAGTACTGTAGTATTGCTTTCACCCCACAACCTACGTAATGACAAAGCACATTGATTAGTTGAAAGAACCCTAGGAAAGATTACAGTGATTAGTTATATTGAAGCCACCTTTATATATTAATAATTTTACATTTCATCCATTCTAATTAAAAAGAAAACTTGGTTACAATTTTTTTTAATTTTGACGTTATTATGTAAAAAAAAATGATAAATAAATAGTAGTTTATATAGTCCCACAACCTGATTAGATCAAAACTCGTTAGAGGTCGTGCAGGGAAGACAATAAATTGAAAAACGCACATATTCGTGTGAACCCCTCAGATGGTTGAATGTTTTATATTTATGCGTCCTAAACTGACTTAAAAATGGTAGGTTGTGTCAAGGACACAAATTGTTGTTTGGACGTGAATATCCGGAACTGATGTTGAATTGTGGAATGAATGAACCACACATTGGTAGTTTGGACGACATTTACATTTTGAATGATTAAAGTTCAATTTGATATTAATATTGGTTGATTAAAGGTCTGTGAGTCTAAAGTTGTTGGGTAGCTTTCGAAGGTCATGCCAGGTGCGGGCATCCTTAGTCTATACGACGCTATATTTATCTTTTGAGTGTTTCTTCAAGTTCTGAAATCAAAACACAAAACAGGTGTAACGAATTTTTGTAACGCTGCACTTTTCATACATGCCCAGCATATTGTTCCGAGTTCAAAAACTTATTCACATCAAAAACAGCTTATATTTCAAATAAAAACTTCCGCTAACTAGTTACTCACAAAAAAGGCGTTTAATGTAACGGGAAAACCGTCTCAGAATCCCTTCTCTCACAAAAGTTGTGTGTACTACTTCTCAATCAAGTCCTTGATCAACTCCAAAATTCGGATTAATAGGATTTTGAAAGCAAACGGACGAAAATAAATTCCCTTCCCTCTCCAGCTCCAAACGTAATCCCTTTTCTACTAACGAAAAGTGTTTTCGGAAAAGGAGTTCTTTATCCCATTTAGAACGTATATTCCAATGTTGTTCCAAAATAACGCTTCCTCCCAGAAAAAAAAGCGGGACGAAAAATAATAGTAAAAAAAAGAACTCACTCAGACGATTGTAGTTTTGCAAGATTATTCTAAGCTGCTGGAAAGGAGAGAGAAATATTTAATTTTCTTGTCGCCATTTTAATTTCCAAATGCACTTCTCTTCCTCGTTCTATTTCCATTTTTTGTTCGTTCCTTCGTCCGGAAGCAACGTCTCTTGCGAAGTAATATTTCCCTGGAAGAGAAATGTCATTACAGGAAAACGCGCAGAGGAAAAGAGGAAGAAACATAATTTTATTTTGCCCTTCTGTTCCAGTGTTTTAAATTACAAGAATAGGGAAAAGAAACTCAAAAAATCGGGACTGGATATAGATGTATTAAGCTCTCTTCTCATGCAGATTCACACCTTGTTCTTTTCGCGTGATTTAGTTCACACTAAATAAGAAACGATTAAAGCCACGTGTTTCTTCCCGGAGAGAAACGTTCTGATCGGAAGGGGGCGTTCTATGACTCTTTAGTTTTCGGAATACATTTGTTTCGAGTTCTGTTTCTTTTCTTCCCTACAGTAATTGTTTTTCATCCTTTTCTTTTGTTGTGAGTTTGGTTTCTCGTATCAAGTGACGATAGCTTGCTCATCGAGTTGTTTTTCAACATTATATTTCAATACATTGTGATATGTTCATTTTTATTCCACTGACTTTAGTGTGTCAAATACTGAGGGAAAGGTTTTAATCCTTCCAAAGCTAATACAGAGAAAAATTAGTGTGCTGAAATCACAACCCTAACATGATACTGTTATTTACGTTACACGAGTCTTCTTGAAGTTGGTTGGGCTTTATGGCGCAAAGGCCATACTTGGCTATGCTGAGCCCAACACAAGATAGAACAAAAGTAAATATATTATAGATAAATACCTAAGATAAATTTCTTAACTTCAATAAATAGAAGATTTGAAAAATAGAACACTCGAAATGCATTGAATGTGAAAATAAAAATAAACATTTAAAGCCACGATTAAACAGGAAATGAGGTCATCTTTGTTATAAAAAAAAGAAGTGTGATTGTAAAAAAATCATGAAGTTAAATAAATATAAATGATAAAATATATTAGGTGGAATTTGGAATAGTGGAATGGAATAATGAGCGATTGTAAAAATTTAATGAAGTTAAATAAGTATAAAAGACAAAATATTGAATGAAATTTAAAAATTATGGCTTGTAAAAATTTTAAAGGATTTGGGTGGGGATTTTCCTCAATCAAATCTTGCAAGTTTAAAATTGGTTTGTTGAAAAAGTATTTGTGGTGACGATTAAAAACAGGACAATCGACCAAAGTATGACGGACGACACAAGACAGAAAATGTTAAGAAATGACATACGCACACAAGGAAAGTTTAACTGACTAGATAGAAATAAAACCAGGAAGGAATTGATCCTGCGACGCCTACATGAGTCTACATTTTTCACTATGATTTATAAGCTTATCCGAATTATTGTGTAATTTGGAGAAAGCCAGAATTCTTTTACAGTAACTACGATGAAACTATTTGCTCATTTTTTTTTGAAAAAAGCTTATTTACATTTTATTTATTTAGAGAAAGAAATTTGATAAAACTTTCTCTTTAATGGTTCATTCAGAAATCGTCGCCTTGAGGAAAAACCCATTAACAGAAGAAAGAAACAAATTTTAAAGTACAACCGTTTAAAGACAAACAATAAATTTTAAGGCCAAAAATAAATATAAGCATTTTGAGTGTTGCATCTTTCTTTGTTCAAATAGGTTAAAATACGACAATGCCATAATGAGTTTCTGCTCTAAGCTGTCGATAGGCATCTGAATAAATAACCTGGAATTAATTTACTGTTCGCTTTTTGAGCACTTCAGAAAAGATTCTTTGGCGTTTTTAATAATTCACAAGCAAGAGTTGAAATGAAAGTGAACGTATAGTATTTTTGCTACGTGGTATTCTAGTATTCAATTTCAATTGTTTTAAAATAATCATTCGCTTGTTTTGGATACTTTTATCATGACGTTAAAGAATCTATTATTCTTAAAGAACTAGATTTAAATTATTAAATCAATAACTATGCATAAATTAGTAGGGCTGATAACTAAATTAAATATAAGTCTGCCAAAGCCATTACTTCTAAAGTTCTTCAAAGTTGTCAAGCCAAAGCAAATCCATGCTTTATGTTAAAATCATTGGTAGAAAGCATAAATATTTTTTATTTCGTTGTATCCGTATCATTTTTACGTTTAGAAAAACTTAAATTCTAAGAATTTTAAGGTTTCTGAATCCTGAAAAAGCATTCCAAACTATTGCGAATATTTGACATGCATTCTATTTTTTGTCGTATGTTTCATCCACAGCATCACTAACAGTGACAAGTAGGGGATTTAAGGGGGAAGAACCTTTAAACGCTCGAGTTCCAGTGAAAAAGAGATAGAAGCTTCAAAGTTCCTTAAAAAGATTTTAAGCTGAATTCTTTTTACAGATTTAGTTTTGTATGAATGGTATACTTAAGAAGGAAATTACTTCATTTGAAAGATTCTACAATTTAAGCTTTTATGTTTATGAACAAAAATACATACCAGTTTTGGTCATGTTCTATTTTGTGAACCACAAGATAATTCAAAAACAAACTACTCTACAATAATGAAACATCACACACTTATAGGACACATTACCTATAAAAGTACCATAAAAATCTTAGCTTCAACTGTTCTATGTTTTTATAATATTCTCTGATATGTATATCAATGAGGAAAGATTTAAATATTTCCAAATCCATAAATCAAATAAGTGTGAATCGATAATTGTAATTATTCGTTATTTATAGGTTCTATAAGTGTGGAAAATGCATCGCGCACACAGCGTAGAACAGTTCCATAAGTCAGCCTAAGTTCCATAATAATCCATTTCTTTAATAACCCCACAACCAGAAATCCGATAGACTCAAGACACCCGGAGAACGTCACACACATATAAAGCAGGCTCCGCTAAAGAGTTTGATAACCATAGTTGCTGATAACTACGAGTTCCTGATAACTACATTCAAGTTGTCAGCAATTTTGTATCCAGACCCAGTTGTAACTCGTGTGATAATGCAAATCAGATTGAGTTTTCTTTGCTTGTAGTTGCATAAAGATAATTGTTTTCACTGATTTTATTCTAAATATTTATAAACACAAAATAAAAGTTTGAATGGACCTTTTAGTTTGGTCTTTGTTGTTTACTGATTTTGTTTAGCTGTAAAGAAATCACTAACGGGTGGTCTTTGAACTTGTGTTTGCAAAATCCTTTAACACTTTTTGAATAACTTGTACACGCATTTTAGTATCAATCTGTTTGTTAGAGTTACGGAACGATTTAAATAGACCAACTTTAGTTACAATCCATGTATTATACTCAAACAAAATATGGGAATCAAATCAGGATATATAGTACCTATTTTAATAAATAATTGAGGCGAATCTTCGAATTTTCTATTGATAATAAACATCCTTAAATGTTTTCAATTTCTTGGCTTAGAATGTTAAATTTCCTATGTTAAGTTGTGTCTTCACAGCATAAAATTACATCGTGCATTTGGTAAGTTAAGCTGTCGGGGTTGCAAAGATGATATGTCAGTTGTCTATGAAGGGATGTTGAAGTAAAATTAAACTGTCATCAATAGCAATACAAAAATCTCATAAAATCAGAAGTTTATTTCTTAACGTTGAAAAACGTTAACGAAATCTTTTAATCTTTAGTTTCTAATCTTGATTAGAAATATATATATATTTAGTTTCTAATCTTGATTAGAAACTATATCAAGTTTCAAAACCTTAAAAGATTTCGGGTTAGACAAGAAATAAACGCAATATTCCTGGGTTCTTAAGTTACTACGAATGCACTCGTAAGTTTGCCTTTTACTTAATACAATTCTTTTTTACATTTGATAAATTGGGGAAAGAAGAGTAGCAAATAACAAAGAATGAGCTCAAAAAACGGATGAGTACAATTGAGGTGTCAAGAACAGTCAGTTAGAAATGATTAATACGTCTTAACTCAGTGAATGAAGGTATGAAATATTGGTATCAGATAAAAACGGGAACACCCAAGTATATATATATATATATATATATATATATATATATATATATACATATATATATATATATATATATATATATATATATATATATATATATATATATATTACACTTAATACAAATAAGAATGTTATCACTAATTATAAATATATCTGCAACAGTATACATATATTGCTTTGTTTAAGTTTATAATTTTTATATTACCTTTGTTTATGTGTACGTATTTCTTATAGAATCTCTACAAAAATTCTCTTGGGTATATTTCATTTTTAATATATTCCTGAAATCCTCAGTTTTGATTATATCGCGTGTGAAAGAATTGTATTACTATTATGATTATTATTATAGAGCTTAACACGCGCGCATTACGTAAACAACTAGCACTAGGCATCATATGAAAGCAAGACAAATCACCATTGGAAAGGAGCCAAAAAATGTATTTTAAATTAAAAAAGTTAAACGTAAATATATTTTATCCGCTATTTTATAAAAAAATATAAATCTGAATATACGCACGCATTACGTAAACATTTCGCAGTAGGCATACAAAACAAGACACGTCGCTATAAAAAGAAGCTAATAATTTTATTTCGAATTAAAAAAGAAAAACACCAACATGTTTGAATTCACAATTTTATAAAAAATTATAATTCCGAATAATGTATTCACACTATTTGAAGGATTTTATTTACTTCATTGGAAAATTCTATTGTCAAAGCCTTCAGTCCATGTGAACGAATTAAATATCTTGAATAATGTAGTTTAACTTTCTGCAATGTAATATTTTATCAAACATATATTTCTTCTATACGGACTGCTTCTTTACATATTCCATCTACTTAAATCTTTACATATCCCATCTATTTTACATATTCTTCTATTTAAAAAACAAAGTTCTGCTTTCACGGTGGCTGGAAATCTTAGCAATCCGCAAAATGGCCGCCATGAGTGAAACCAGCATTAACCAAACTCTAGAAGCTTTATAAGCAATTCGTCTTTAGCCAACTTTACACAAGAGTGGAATAAATTAACTTTCTTTTTCCAATGGCCTTTCCACTAAATTTTTGACTTTATGTTCAACAGCTACTTTCTTAGTGTTGGGATGAACTCTACATAATATTCTTTATATGTTACGTTGGGATTGCACACCTTTTATGTATTCCAAATCAATCATTCCTTGGGGCCATCGTAGCTCTGTGGGTATGCCCACAATGCTAGCTCCTTGCGAGGTGTAGGTGGCACAGATTCAATTTCTGTCAGGTGCATTTCTCCCTAGATGTATTTCTCTCTTCTGTGACAGTAAAAGTTTTTCTGTGTGTTTATTGATATTGTAACCCTTGAGTCAGGCGCAGCATGGTCAAATATGGCCCTTGCGCCATAAAACCCCCAAAACGAAACAATCCATCTTTCCTTAAAACCAATATAGTGGGAAATTTGGAATCGTTATTATTGCAATCGTCACTGATAATCCATTCATTTAAAACATTCAATTATTTTTAAATTCACTTTGATCATACTGCGCTATAAACCTTTAGAATCTTTGAATCTTCATCGTTCATAATAATTGTAACGTACAGTTTGGCACGTCTTTCATGCATTGCTAGTTTTCTTCCAGTTTTACTTCGTGCTTTTAACTCTCCAAGTGGTTTCAATGAGATAACTCGTATATTAAGATCTGATCAATTTTAATAATGACAAGATATCTGATCATCAAGATATTGTTTAATTTTTGATGATGACGAGATCAAAATCTGATCAGTTTGTTTTCAAATGACGAGATATCTTATCCATCAAAATTTGTTCAGATTTGATAATGACGAGATGCCTCGTCGAGACAACCACCAGGAGGGTTAAAAGTAGATGAAAAAATCGAACCACCTTCCTTAATAGACGTAAATGTAAATCTGGCAGACCACAAGTGTTCTACAGTTGTGTGTATGTGATGTTAATTTAATAGTACAACTTTAAGAAACAATTTATCTTCTTTGAACTGTTTTGTTAACGAAAATTGCAGCGGCATGTAGTACGTGGTTCCCTAAAATATTATATTGAGAACACATTGAATGTCTTTTTTTCTTATTCAATTTTTATTAATTTAGAGACTCATCGAAAGCATTACCTCTTAAATGGTACACATAAATGGCAATTGACACGTTCTTTACGTGTTTCAATTGAAGGTGCCATTCCGAGCGTAATGGAAATTTGATACCTATATCTTTTTTATTCACTTCCCATTACTTGGTTCGTGACTAACCGGAAAATCTTACCATCTTTAAATGGTACACTTGAATGGCAATGGACACGTAGGGTTTTTTAGAGCTCCAATTGATGTTAAAACGTGTTTTAATATCATGATTTTATCACTTACATCATGAACTAATTTTGCTGTACGACATATTTTGACAGTGTTACACTTATAATCAGACAAATCCAATGAGGAATCTCTAATCCAACATTAAAAGACCTTTTGGGAAATGCTTAACACAAACATTTATTTTATATTTCAATGACATCCATTTTATACATTTTCTGAATTTTATATTAACCAGTTTAGTTTTCTTAATTTATTTTTAAAAATTTCTGTCTTGTGTGTTTAACCAAATGTGTGTGAATCCAACAAACCTGTTTGTATAATTTTTATTTTCAAGGCTCAACTCTCCAAGTGGTTTCGACGAGATATCTCGTTCATGAATATCTGATTAATTTTGCTGATGACGATTTATCTCGTCATCAAAAAACTGTCAATTTTTTTATGAGGACGAGATAAAGATCTGGTCAGTTTTCCAATGCTCATCTGTAACAATCTGGTCACTTTTGCTAATGACGAAATACCTCGCGACAAAACCACCAGGAGAATTAACCTAATAACAGAATATAAACTAAGCTCTTTATATATAAAAGGAAATCCTATAATATCTAGACGGTATATATTACACAATAACCAGAAAATGCTATAAAATTATTTTTGTATTTTAAATCCAAATTCATAAACTTAAAAATCCCACAGGAAAAATTAATATGCATTAAAATAATATCTAATGAATCCTTTATCTCAAAAAGGAAGGTTTACAAATTCACTTTAATACGCACATACATCCATTTATTCAAATATTAAGATAACACGACATCCCGCTAAATTAATAATCGCAAAAACACCATGTAAAGTAACTACTCCAAGGGGGTTCCGGAACTGCGGAAAGAGGCTCAACAGTTCCTAAGCGTCCAAAGTCAAGCGAAGATCGCTGTAGGGAAGCAAAAGGCAAAGCCATCGATTCAGCGCTCACAATTACAGGGTAATCATACACAAAGCGTTAATTGTGTTGAAACTTGGGGGGAATTTAATCGAGAGTGCTGATTAATTACACACACTCGAAACGCTCTTGATAAAGCCATTCATTTTGCCACCGAGCTGACAGTAATTACAGGCGCAGGACAGTCCGAGTCCTCTTGCCACCGGAGGAAGAGGTTTTCGATACGCTCGGCCGTAGACGTATCGCGTCGTGCGATGAATGTTATTATTTCTCGACTGCTATTAATAACACCGGGGAATGTTTGTGTGGGGAGACTGGTAAGTGACGCCGGTCGGCGGTCGGGAAGACGAGTGGGGCTCGTGGCTTCGTTGGGGCGATACGAATTCGGTGGAAGACACATTGAGAATGAGTCCACAACTGAGGAAGAATTTAGAAATATGACTGTGAATGTAAGATTAGGGCTTTCAAGTAACTGACATTCTCATTGATTGGAATGGAATCAAGTATTTTATATGATGTCTATGAATCCCTTAACCCTCCAAAGCCCTAATGGATTAGCAACCGGATGTTTCGAAACTCGATCCAAACAAAGACCGTCGTGTATACGAGGGCTTGTGCACGTTAAGTCTGTCATGGCCTCCAATATCCTCACGTTGACTTGGTGTGGAAGTTTGGAGAGCGAGGTGCTAGCTCCGGGGTTGTCCACGTCATCTGACCGTGGTTCAAATTACATGGTGCTGTCCTCTGATCTTTCCTTTCTGGATAAATACCGGACCGTATCCAATAGCCGTTGTGTTGCTCCAAGGCGTCGTTAATTTACTACTACCAAATGATTTCGACGAGGTATCTCCTCCATCATGATCAGGGTAGGTAGTCCATCACGATCTGACTCATTTTGCTATTGACGAAATACTTCGTCATCGAGAATGCCGATTGAGTTTTGAATGATGAAAATACTGCCGTTTCTGATGATGACGAGATCAAGATCAGGTCGGTTTTTATAATGACGAGATACCTCGTCCATCAACATCTGGTTAGTTTTGCTAATAACGAGATACCTCGTCGAAACAACCACCAGGAGGTTTAAACATAATTCATTTTGAGTTTAGTCTGCGTATATTCAGTGAACCCACAATAGGCAACATTTACTTAAATATTCCGAAATGGGATTTAGCTACTGTAAACTTAGATCCTAGTGGAATAGCTTTGATTACAATTAAATTTTGATTGTAGATGTATGACTGTAACAGGTACTAAATATCCCCAAGAGAACTAGATCACAGATAATGCATTTATACATTGCGAGTAAATACATCATTGTAAATCCTTGGCTTCAATTTTTCTCTGACTTTTCGATTCATGCTTTCCTCAATTATTCCATCTGCAAGAATTTCAAGATGGATGGATTCGCTGATGACTTTCTAACTCGTTCTGAAGAGGTTATAATGAATTGAGCATGGGGAATTCATAGGGAGCCGACAACCCACGAAATGTTCTTGATGTTACAAAATGATGACTGATGTTAAACACTAGAAGTAGAACAAATATTCAACCCTCCAAGTGTTTTCGACGAGATATCTCGTCTATCAAGATTTGACCAATTTCGACAAGGACGAGATATCTCGTCCATCACGATCTCGTCAATTTTACTAACGATGCGATACCTCGACAAAACATAACTACTCTATTACTCCAAGGAGAGTGAAGATCCAAAAAGAAATCGTCCTTTGCCCAGAACTGGTGACAATTTTTAGCATATTTTTTTGTGAGATCAGAGGCTGGACACAACAGGGCAATTTTTGACACGAAGATAAACTACTGGGAGGAACCACGAAGACAAACCACCAAGATATATGACTTAATCGCTGATGTTGGATTGTTACATTGATAACTGCTTTTTTTTTGTCGCTTTGTGGTATTTTTGTGCTTCCCGAGGAATAGTTTGACCTGAATCTAAGGCTCAAAGCGGATCCCAAACTTCTACGTCGTGCCAAGATCCGAATTCAAACCCGTCACCAGTCTAACCAGTCGGATACCACCACATTGGTAACGAGATCAATACATGTTCTTTTGATTTGGGAAAAGTTGATATAAATTTTTAATGTTTCCATTTGTGCAGATTCCGTTCGTTTTGACCTGTTCGAATAGGCTAGATTATGAACTTTATGTTTTCGTGACATATATGTAAATACTTTCAGACAGATGTAACAGGACGTGAGGTAAATGATTGTCCAAGTCTTTACTGATAGCGGTGGACTATAAAATAGAAAATTTGATACCCTTTTCCTATATACTTTAATATATACACTGCTGGCCACCGTAAATGCAACACCCTGAAGGAAGCATGCAAATAATATGAAATTTACAACATGCATTAGCGGAGGTGAGATATGCAAATGATTAGAATTTCAGCGCAGACGCACATCACGCGCGCCTGTGGCGCCACTTCAAAACGCTATTTAAGACTTGGAGATTTCGACGATTTCAAGTACGGCAATTGTGTTTTTCTTGTGGTTTTTTCAAAAAAAAACGATCAATTATGCCTCGTAGAAAACAGCGATCATCTTTTGATCAAGTATCCGAATTCGACAGAGGAAGGATAGTGGCCTACCGAGATTGTGGATTATCTTTCAGGGAAATCGGTAGTCGTGTTGGACGAAACCAAACAACTGTAATGCGGATATGTGATCGTTGGATGCAGGAGGGTACGACGGACCGACGTGTTCGATCGCATCCACCTCAGTGCACCACTTCACGTGATGACAGGCATATTGTGCGTATGGCAGTGACGGATCGCTCAGCCACATGACGAACCATAGCACAGCACATTCAGTCTGTACCGCATCATCCAGTGTCTGCGCGTACCATTCGACGCCGTTTACAGCAGAGTGGTCTGTCCGCAAGACGTCCATTGCTTCGTCTACCCTTGACGCAGAACCACAGACGTTTCCGCCGCCAATGGTGCGATGAAAGAAGGATGTGGACGGCAGAATGGAATGAAATTGTCTTTACTGACGAGTCACGCTTCTGTCTGCAACACCACAATGGTCGGATTCGAGTCTGGAGACACCGTGGAGAGAGGATGCTGAACAGCTGCGTTATGCACCGCCACACTGGTCCTGCACCGGGTATTATGGTATGGGGCGGTATTGGATATCATGCACTCCTCTAGTACGCATTGCCGGTACTTTAAACAGCCAGCGCTACATCTCCGAGGTGTTGGAGCCAGTTGTCCTTCCTTACCTTCAGGGCTTGCCCACAGCCATATTTCAACAGGATAATGCGCGACCACACGTGGCACGCATTGTCCAAGGGTTCTTCGTCAATCGCCGGATTGAATTGCTTCCCTGGCCAGCTCGCTCTCCGGATCTTTCGCCGATAGAAAACATGTGGTCCATGGTTGCTCAACGATTGACCCAGAATACATCCCCAGCTGCCACACCAGATCAACTTTGGCAACGTGTGGAAGCTGCTTTGTCTGCTGTACCCCAAGAACACATCCAAAGTCTCTTTGAATCAATGCCGAGGCGTGTGGCAGCGGTGATCTCCAACAATGGCGGCTACTCTGGTTACTGATTTTGGCAGGAACCACACTTCACAGAAGTCTATAAATTTAATCATTTGATACTTGGTCAACATGTTATCTACAAAATAAATTTTGTTGTGATATCTCTTGTCTTTCTTGGTGTTGCAATTTGGGTAGCCAGCAGTGTACTTTAATATCTATAATGGGCCTGTTCTATATAAGCAATCCTAAAATTTCATAAGTCATATCAACGGTAAAATCGATCTTATCGTACTCATCATAACTTATATACATCGTTTACTAATGCAAAAAAACGAGAAACCTTTCCCATGATGTTCTATTTTGTTGTATTTTTTGCATATGTCTGGAGCTTGCGTTTACAATCTAATGAAAATTTTTGAAAAGTTCCGAAATATACGTTGATTATTTACATTTATATCCAAATTTAAAAGCTACCTTCGTGACATTTCAGCCGTATGGGGCAATAATAACAAAAGAAATAAAAAGGTCACTCCCAAGTGGTAGTTGTGCGTGCATGTACTTTTCATTTCTCCGCATATTTTACGTCTGATTGAATTTCATTTATTGTGTCAGGTAGATCAGTTCGAGTGCTCGGCAATGGCAGAATTTTTCACCATTCTGCATAAAATTTCGCTTTGAGAGAAGCGTCCAAGTAATTGAAGGAAGAAATCGTTTTGACAGCAAGAGAGTGCATTTATTCTCCATTTTTATTCCGACGTTATTTACATTTGAGCGATATTAAAACATAATTTTTATCGTGACTTTTAACTGATATGACATTTTCACTCATGAATTATTTTTTATATTATTCCCATGAAAGAGAAAGTGGTTCATCCACTGCATTTTGTAAAAGGGTGGCAGAAATTCCAGGAGCTGATTCATCCATTTTTCAGATAATTATGTTTTGTTTCTTCTGATTAGAATTTAGAAGAGAAGACAATTCTACCTTCGGTACAATGTACTTTGGAATATATTCAATTTGGTAGCTCTGATGCTCTCAGGTGGCATAAACCATAACTACATCTTGAAATAGCAGTACAGAACACTGCTCTTGTACTTATGTTGGCCATATTAATGTTGCCTAGAAAGTATTTGTAATTTTTAATTACTAATTGTTGCGAATCGTTATACTTTTAATCGTACTCGTTATGATTATTTACTCAATAAATAGCAAGCTGCATCTGGCAACAGTATAAATAAAATATGGAGAAAAAGATGGTTGTTTGTTTTTTATAACTAAGATTGAAGCGTATTCTTTGCATTGTTTAACTTGCAAATTTCGCCTCTTATTTTATAATGAGGTCTCGTTCGTAAAACGAAACATGGCGTCCGTGAATTAAAAGAAATTCTGCGACTTCGTTTGAAAATATTGTACTGTGAATACAACGATTAGTGTTCGTTCAAAGTTAAGCCTACTTTGGAATTTCATATGAAAATGGCCGAGGAGAAAAGTGTTCCAAGTAACTTGGAAGATCTGAAGAAAGCAAGAACACAGCTACGTCGGGCTTTTACTACAGCTTGCAATCAATTTGCGAAGTTAGAAGAATCCGAGAAAATTGAAAGTAAGGAAATTCTTACTATTTATAATAAGATAGTTGATAAATCGACTAGGTTGTTTGACTTGGACTCTCAAATAAGTCTGTTAACTGATATTTCTGAAGAAGAATTTGATTTAACTGAATCTTATAGAGATAAATTTATTGAAGTGAAAGTATTTTACGATTCTTATGTTCAGAAAGAATTAGTCGCCGAGTCATGCAATTTTCAGTCCCGAGTTGGAGCGAATTTAAAGCTGCCTAAGATAGTTTTGAAAGAATATGAGGTTGTTCCAAAAACTTGGGTAGCATTTTGGGGACAGTTTTCTCGCATACACAAGGATGATGGCTTGAAAGAGGAAGATAAATTTCAATATTTGTTGGCGTCTGTTAAGCCAAATACGAAAGCGAGAGACATCGTTGAGAGCTATCCACCTTCCAAAGAAAACTATTTGAAAGTAATAGACCACTTGAAGTCTCGTTTTGGAAGGACAGATTTATTAATTGAAGTATATATTAGAGATCTTTTAGCTTTAGTGCTGAATCGCCAAAATGTCCGGCTTGCTGAACTTTATGACAAATTGGGTTCAAATCTGAGATCTCTCGAAACATTGGGTGTGACTACAAAAAATTACGCAGCAATGTTGTACCCGGTGGTTGAATCGTGTTTACCCGTTGATGTTTTGAAGGCGTGGGACAGATACAGATTAAACGCCAAAATTGGCGAAGAAGATATGATAAACGTAACAAAAGAAAATTTGTTGGAAGCGTTATTGGCCTTTTTATCTCATGAAGTGGAAGGTGAAGAACATATAGGATTTTGGCGGAAAATGGTTTTGGAAGACAGAAATGCAAACGAGAAATAAATAAGCCTTTTCAACAAGACGAACCAACAGCAGCTGCTTTAATATCGTCGCTTCCTGATAAATCGTTTGGAAAGCCCGATTGTTTGTTTTGCCATAAGCCTCATAATAGTCAAGATTGTCGAAAGGCTTCTGCAATAAGTTTGGAAGAAAGGAAAAATGCGGTTAAGCATGCAAAATGTTGTTTATTATGTTTCAAAAAAGGACATTTTTTCCGAGATTGTAGAAGCAAAGTAAGGTGTTTGCTGTGCAATCAACGACATTATGTGATAATGTGTCCAAATCTCAGCAGAGGATCCGTAAGTTCTCCTTCTAAAGAGCTTGAGCAAGAAGAAAAGGCCACAGCACTGCTTTCTTCCCAGTCTTCCCAACGAGAAGTTTATCTCAAGACTGTTATGTTAAGACTTCGTAATAATGGCAAAGAGGTTTGTGTAAGATCTTTATTGGATGATGGATCGCACCGTTCATATATTGAAACTGGTTTAGTTAAAGAGTTAAATCTCCAATCTTCAGGTACGGAAATATTGTCACAAGGTTTATTTGGCGGAGGAACAACACCTGCTGTTAAACATGGAAAATATGAAGTAAATATAGAGGGTTTAGACGGAAAATGTTCGATACCAGTTTCATTCCTCGATCAGCCAAAGATTTGTACGTCATTGCCTAGAATTCAAGATGAAAACCTTATTTCCGAACTCTCTTCCCGGGGGATAGTCCTAACTGACGTAGGTAGAAATGCGCTGCCTATAAGAGTCCTACTTGGAGCGGATATCCTTGGTAGCATTTTAACAGGAAGAGTAGAGATTTTCAAGTCGGGGATTTCAGCTGTAGAAACCTTAGTTGGTTGGACCATCTTGGGTCTTGGCAAGAAAAAAGAAGTTTTTAGTATGGTATCGTTGGCTTTGAAGAACTTTGAATTGCGTAACATTTGGGATCTAGACGTTTTGGGCATAACTGATCCAACAGAAGTATATGAGAAGAAGCTGCTGGAAGAAGACACGTTGATCCATTTTCAAGAAACCCTGAAAGTTAACGATGAACAACGTTATGAAGTTACACTGCCTTGGTTGGTTGGACATCCTCCCTTGTACAACAATCGTGAAGTAGCCGCAGCCAGACTTCGTTCTGTTACGAAGCGTATAGTGCAAGAAGGCACATTCAACGCGTATAACGAAGTTTTCTTGAATTGGCAAAAGGAAGGAATTATTGAAGAGGCTGAGTTTTCAGAGGTGAAGAATTCAGCCTACTACTTACCACACAGACCTGTAATTAAGTTATCAAGCGCTACAACGAAAATACGGCCTGTGTTTGATGGTTCATTCAAGACTAAGGGTGGTGCTTCATTAAATGATTGTTTGAGTACAGGACCAAGTTTGACACAACAAATTCATCCATTACTAAACAGATTCAGATGGGGTGCCAAGGGAGTAACAGCAGACATTAAACAAGCATTCTTGCAGATAAGTGTAAATCCAGTAGACAGAGATGTGTTACGATTCTTGTGGTGGAAGGATCCTGAATGCTCAACTATCCTCGAATATAGACACTGCCGCGTCGTTTTTGGGATAACTACATCTCCTTTCCTGCTGAATGCAACAATACTGCATCACATTGGTCAGAAAAAATTTAGAGGTGAAGATATGGCTTCTACAAGGAGCAAATTGGAAGATGGGTTTTACGTAGATAACCTGATTACCAGTGTCAAAGATGAAGATCAGTTTCAAATTCTGAAGAGACAGGCAAATGAGATAATGGCCGCTGGATGCTTTGATTTACGATGCTGGTTTTCTACAGGTAGTTCAGAAGATTCAATTCAGTCAGTATTAGGACTTAAGTGGAATTGTGAGACAGATGAAATGTCATGTGTTTCCCCCAAAACATCTGTCGACCTAAGTCTATCACCAACTAAAAGAATCTTACTTTCAATAGTAAACAGCGTATACGATCCAATAGGATTTTCTTGCCCTGCAATGCTGGTTCCAAAATTAATTCTGCAAGAAGCTTGGAGAAAGAAATTGAGTTGGGACGAAGAACTTCCTGAGGATCTTAAAGTGAGGTTTCATAGTTGGGCAAGACATCTTAGTCTGATTGAACAATGCTCTATTCCAAGAAGAATGTTTAGAGGAAAACTCGATGATGCAACTTTACACATTTTTTCAGATGCATCGGTGTTTGCTTATGCTTGTTGTGCATTCTTGCGATGTGAAGACCAAGGAGAAGTTTTCATAAATTTGCTGGCTGCAAAATCCAGAGTGATGCCAATGAACCGTCCAACGATTCCCAGAGCGGAATTATTAGGAGCTGCCATCGCTGCTCGGTTATATAAGTCTATTCAAGAATCTCTGAAGTTGCCTCTTAGGACATTTTTTTGGAGTGACTCCATGGTTGCGTTAGCATGGATTAAGAAACAAGAACCTTGGAATACCTTTGTCGGGAATAGAGTAAAGGAAATAAGAGAGCTGACGGATATCAACGCATGGAGACATATACCAGGAGAATTAAACCCTGCAGATTTACCATCTCGTTCCTGTAATTGGTCCGACCTTTTCAAACAGAAATGGTGGGAGGGCCCTTTGTGGTTACGAGAAGATGAAGAGTCATGGCCTGAAACGAGCTTGTCGTGTCCGGAGGAAGCGCTGGAAGAATGCAGGAAGATAGTGACGAGCGCAGCAAGTGTACAGAAAGACGTTGTAAGTCAAAGATTCTTATATTTTTCGAAATACTCAATGATAGTACGGATGGTTGCGTGGATTCTCCGTTTCTGTGTCAACTCTCGTAAAGTTCAAGAGAAGATTGAAGGATCAGTGACCAGTGAAGAGTTTCAAAGTGCTGAACTATGTCTAATAAAGATGATTCAGAGCGAGTGGTCAGAGGAGAACAGGAAGAAGTATAAAACTTCAATGAAATTTTATGAAGACGAAGGTGTACTGAAGGTCAGAACTCGCCTTGTATTTGGTGAAGATAACGAGGACTTTCAATGCCCAATTGTTCTACCTGATCATCCAATAACTCGACGTTTAATTGAGTATACACATAAGACCCTAAATCATGCTGGTGTACAGACCATACTGGGACATTTGAGAGATAGATTTTGGATCCCCAGAGGACGGAGGATTATCAGGGAAGTGATTTCTAAGTGCATTCCCTGTAAGAGGCATTCCGTGAAACATGCGACAACAGAGTGTGCGCCGTTACCAGCCGATCGTATTCAGAGAGTTGCTGCCTTTCAAGTCGCCGGTGCAGATTTAGCTGGCCCAGTCTTTCTGCGAGGAAGTATCAAAGCTTGGATCATATTGTTTACCTGTGCTGTGTATCGTGCCGTGCACCTCGAGTTGGTAACGTCTTTGTCAACTGATGCCTTTATTCAAGCCTTGCGAAGATTCATCGCTCGTAGAGGGAAATGCAGTGTTATTTATACAGACCAAGGAACAAATTTTCTGGGTACCGCAAGAGCACTTCAAAATTTGGACTGGGAAGCTATTCAAGCAGACTGTGCAGCACAACAAATAAAGTGGAATTTTAATCCTCCAAGTGCACCTTGGTACGGTGGATGGTGGGAGCGTCTCATTAGAGTTCTCAAGGATCTTTTGAAGAGGAACATCGGCAAAGCTAGTCTCAACTACGAAGAGATGCTTACTGTGTTGGCTGACTGCGAAAGTACCATCAACCAAAGACCTCTAACCTACACATCTGAGGATCCTGAAGAGCCAAAGCCTTTGACCCCTGCCCATTTTTTGCGTGAAGTTGGTCCACCATTACATCGTGACACAGTTGATCTAGATCTGATTGACAGCAACCATTTACGAAAGAGACTGTGCTACCTTCAAAAGGTTCGTGAGAGTTTCCGCAAGAGGTTCCAAAGAGAATATCTAGCTGCGTTGGTGAAAAATCCTGAAGATAAACAACGTTCCAAATTGAAGGCGGGTGATATCGTTCTTGTGGGATCTGATAATTCTAAGAGAATAGAGTGGCCCTTAGCACGGGTCGAGGAGTTGATCTCGGGCAAAGATGGAAAACGAAGAGTCGCTCGATTGAAACTGGCTCATACTACTCTTATTCGGCCTATTCAACGACTCTATCCTTTAGAAATACGGTCCGAGGATTTACCACCCATCACCGAAGCACGGATTTCTGATGTTTCTGGAGACAATACCCTAGAGACTTCTGAAGTAAAGTGTACCCGAAGTGGTCGTCAAGTGAAGATGCCACAGAGACTAGACCTTTGACTAGAAAGAAACTTTATCGACTTTACTTTAGAGACTTTAAGTTATAATAATGTAAATTTTAAGCAATATTATAGATTTAAGTTTAAGTATTACTCTGCAATATTCTGTAATAGTAGTTTCTCATACCAGTTGTTGTAATATCACTTTAAGGTTGTTTTTCTCTCGCAAACATTTTCCCCTTTTGGTCTACTTTCATCAGTTCATTAAGTTTTGTCTTGATTAAAATCAATACAAAAGGTGGGAGTGTTGCGAATCGTTATACTTTTAATCGTACTCGTTATGATTATTTACTCAATAAATAGCAAGCTGCATCTGGCAACAGTATAAATAAAATATGGAGAAAAAGATGGTTGTTTGTTTTTTATAACTAAGATTGAAGCGTATTCTTTGCATTGTTTAACTTGCAAATTTCGCCTCTTATTTTATAATGAGGTCTCGTTCGTAAAACGAAACACTAATACTTACGTAAAGTTATTTATTTTAGTGTTCTTTCAGTACTGTATTCATGACATTTTATTGCAGTACCAAATAAAGCTTTGTATTGTGAGTATTTTTGTATATTTACTTTTGTTTCACATAACTTATACGTTGTATTAACAGATATTAAAAGAAAAAGTAAAAACATCTTTAAAATCGAAACTAGGGGCATGCATGAAAAGTACGAAAAACAGCTGCAGCTTTTGTTTATAATACTCGACTTTTCATTGCCTCCCAGTACAGTTCCGATTTTAAATACGTATTCACGTCAAAAAGTGACAATTCTTGTACTTATGAATACAAGGCCATCATGACCTTTGAATACTGTTCTAAAGAACTTTCATGCGAAAGGCCATCATCTGAAAATAGTGCTTCAATCAAGTCAACAATGTTTTTTATTTGATTTATTTGTCCTCATCTAGAATAAAACTGGCAAGAAATAAAACTGGCAAAAAAGACCCGTTTGATGCATCTAGTATGAGTGAGTGCTGCTGTAAGAGCTAAAACTGTTTCTCTTCATAAGCAGATATCTATCCGTGAGGCTTTAAAAGTTTACAATACAAAATTGGGGGCACTTGATAAACATGCAACATAAATTTGCATTTAAAATTAAGTTCTTAAAGAATTTTGGACAGTCCATAAAATTGTGTTTATTGCAGTAAGGAAGCATTTGATGTGATGAAGGAAGACATAATATTAGATTTCCTAAAACCTCTTAAATATGCACATCAAAGAGACAAAGATCGGTTAAATTTTAAAGTTAATTTCCGCAGCAGCAAATAAGTGTTAAATTGATAAATCTAAAAGCATAATTTTATTCAATTATTACAACATGATTATTGTTTTTCATTTACATTAAAATACTAGTATAAATTATTACAAATACTTATACATGCCTTTTTATGATATTATTTATTTATTATCCACAAAATGAATTGAAATGGTAGTGTGTTAAGTACAAGAAGGCGTCTATTCAAAAGTACATGGTCATTATATACCTTTGAAAGGTTAGTAAGGGTTGTTAATTGGTTGTTTGGTTTTTATGCCACATGGGTCAAATTTGGCCAAACACTGACTATAATTAATGACTAGTTTTCAAATAGAAGAAAAAGTTTTAAAAACTGCGTATTAAATTCAGTAATTTTAATCTAAATTGAGTTATGGTCAAATATAAAATCTAAATAGTTTACAAAACCAATGTCAGTAATAAATAAAATTAAGTTTTTATAATATGGGTTCATCAAAAATCTTTCAATTTAGGAAATGAAATATCAAACAGGTTCAGTCTATGATTATTAAAATCTGGTATTCTGTTAAGATGTGTCTTATGAATAAAACACTATTACATGTCGAGCATAAAGGAGCAGGTTCTCTGGGTAGAAAATGGCCATGGGTAAAATATGAATGTCCAATTCAGAGCCTTCACAGTTTAATATATTTTCTGCCTAATTTCGTTTTATTGAATCCCTTTATAGATGGTTGGATATTATGTATTTCAAGTTTTTAAATCCCATATGGATTGCCAGATGATAAGTGAATTTACACAAATATGAAACTGTGTATATTACTCTGTATAAACTCAGTGTAATATTAATTATCATAAAAATATATGAGACACGTATTTGTGATGAAGAATTACTTAGATAAATAGGTATTCCATTACGTAGTAACTGTCTGATACGAAGTATGGGTTTAGGATACTAAAACATGTACTAAACTATAACTACTCCGCTTTAATGAATCCCAAAGTGTCTTGTTTTGCACTAGGTCTCAAGGTTTCAAAGAACTATTTGAAAAAGGGCTGGATATACATATATCTACTGTAATTTAATAAAAAGATAACATCAGTGTGTCACAATCTCGATTCTAGTTTTTGGCTCCCTTAGTGCTTAAAGGTGTTATGAGTAAATGATATCTTAAATCTGATTTAGGTCAGCCCTCTAGTGCAATATATGTTCTTAATGATTCGGAATCCACTTTGAGCGATAGATTCGGATCTAATTAGCCTTGTGCAACAAACAATGACAGAAAGTGACAAACCATTAAAGATGAGATTGAAACTTAAAATTTAATTTTACGCTTACACATATGAGTATTTAAATTATATCTTATTGAGTCTGAAATTGTGAATAGCCAAAATTATTCCCTTTTAATCTGTCAAAAAATTATGAGTTATAGTTTTTGTTCAGATAAAAATATAGGGTCCTGACATGCATTTAGGTAATTAAAGTCTATACTAACCCACTAAACGTCACGAGTAGTTACTATTGCTTTTACCTTACAACACACTTGATGAATAAATAGAGATATCTATAGGTTGAAAAAATCCTAGAAAAGATTCTATAGGTCAAGATAGTGTCTGAAATACGTTAGAAATACATGGAAAAATGCAGGTTGTAGAATGGATATATGCGTGATCCTCAAAGCGTTAATCAATCCAACCTCCTTAGGTACCTAAAAATTTCGAACATATGTGTAACTCTTTCACTATAACCATAATCCATCAGTTATCTTTTATAAAATATTGGGGTTGCGGTAGCCCAATTGGTAGAGTCGCGGATTAGCAACAGGAAGTTAGATAGTTCGAAATTCGATGAAACCAAAGTCGTATACGTAGAGGCTATTTCACATTAAATCTGTCGTAGCCTAAATGTCTTCTCGTTAGCGTGGTGTGGAAGCTTGGAGAGTGGGGTATCAGATCAGGTGTTGACCTCGACAGCAAACAGTGGTTCAAAATGACGAGGTGTTGTCCTCGGTTCTTTCCCTTCTGGATAGATCTCTGACCGTCGCCAATAGGCCTCGCTCCAGTGCGATGCTAATTCACCTTTACCTCCCAATTGGCGTACTTAGCCCTAATTCTGGCACAGTTCATCGTTCGATTCTAATATTGGCGAGGAATAAATCAACTATGAAGAGTAGGAAGAACAAGGATATTGATACGCTCAGGTCTGACATAATCATTTGACCATGGTCCAAAATTACGAGGTGTTCTCCTTAGATCTTCCCCTTTGCGATTGGCCAGCGATCGTCACCAATAGCCCGCTGTGTTATGCATTGCGACGTAAATACAACTACCTACCTATAAAATATTAATTGCCATTCCTACATTCACATTGGATTTGTCAAAAATATACATATCTCAGTTTCTAAAGAAAGGTTTCAAAAGAACTATCGACTCATAAATCCATGTTAAAATTTAAACGAACCAAATTTAAAAAAGTAATAATAGTTTACATTCGAGTCCGATAACGCCCCATGTATTTAAAACCGATTAACGCCGGCAAATTCAACGCAGAGAGACGGGTGGCAGTTTCCCAAAACGTCATCCCTCGACCGAATCTAAATTACTCGAAAATCCCGCATCTCTCGATATCTATGCACTCGCCTCTCATTACTCCTCCACATCACGAAAGTAAAATAAAAAAGACGCGAAGAATTAATAGAGATGGAAATTCTCTCTCTCTCAGTCGCATGAAGAAAGTCTTTGTCATCGATTTTCAATGGACGAAAACTCACCATCATTAAAGAAAAACGTTTGGAATTCCTGGCAGCAGAAAAGCAGTTCACACGTACAAGATGGAATTGGATAACCCGGCCGACTTATGAGAAAGTGATTAAATTTTAATACGTTTATTGAGAGAAAAAACTGGCGGAGGAAGTTCCCAAGGGTCTCCTTTTGGATGTTGATCTTTGATGGGAGCGTTTGGAAGAACAGTGATGTAAGATGTGCTTGGGAAGTCTTAGCTACGATGCGTATAAAATGGTTACGTGATGAAGATTCTTAACTAGTCCGAATGAAGCAGAAGGTGCATTATGTTTGAAAGTATAAACTTTGTGTTTATCCGTTTAAAACCTTTTATTATTAAAAGTTTCGGCAGCTCAATTTTAATTTGTTTTGTTACACATTTGAACTTTCTTTCAACGCTTAATTTACGATCGGCAGTTTATAAATTCTCCTGGTGGTTATGTAGACTTGGTATCTCGTCATTATTAAACCATTAGCAGATCTTGATGAACGAGATATCTCGTCATTAGCAAAACCATTCGTAGATGATGAACGCGATATCTCATCATTACCATTCGCAGAAATTGATGAACGAGATATCTGGACAGCGAAACCATTAGCAGATCTTGATGAACGAAGTATCTCGTAATTAGCAAAATCATTAGCAGATCTTGATGAACAAGATTCTGGGCATTAGCAAAACCATTAGCAGATCTTGATGGACGAGATATCTCGTCATTACAAGAAAACAGACCATATCTTGATCTCGTGATCATTAAAAAATCGGCAATGTCTTGTTGGACGCGATATTTCGTCATTATCAAAATTGGTCAGATCTTGGTGGACGATAAATCTCGTCGAAACCATTTGGAGGGTTTAATCTCTACGAATAGTTCCCAATTTCCTTGGTACTTCAATGAAATGAAAATACATTTCCATTTAATAGAATTACACAAATAAAATACATTTGCTAAGATAGATAAGAAACTAAAGTATGTAAGTGATTTTATTGAATAATACTAGAAGTTATACGAAAGTGAACTGAAATTTTATGCATGTTTAAATCTATATACATATAAATGCATGTGTGTATGTATGTTCTCGATATAAATCTACTCCGTTTGACCAATCCATATCAAATTTGGTACGAGTAACGCAAGCTACATATCAACTCCTCTTCCTTTTAACCTAGGTGTGCAGAGGGGGCTAAATCAATTTGAAATTGCCATAGGAAAAACATTGAGCATAAAACGATTGTGGTATGCAACTCAGTTTTGTTACTTGTATAGATCGAAAATCCAATTTTCTAATAAAATTGTTTTACCAGTACTACTCGAAAAACAATTTTTTTCCGAAACGTTATATTTAAACAATTTAAAATTCTAATTATGTTTAAGCTGATTTTTTATTTCTTTCCACAATATAAATAATTTAGGAATATTTGAATGATGAAAAATGGATATTTAAATTACTTAATTTTACACAGCTTACATTTTGTAATGGAACACGAAAAGCCAAAACAAAAAACTCATTGATGATAAAAACGTAATTTTGAAATTTGGTATAAGGCAACGCCAGAATTTATGCTTTATTTTATAAATTAGATTTAGAATTCCGTGTTTGTGTATTTGAGTTGCGACAGAAATGTTGCGGTCATATTTGAGCATTTCTAAGTTTTGTAAATTTGTGTTCCTTTTGTAAATAATTCATTGTTGTCTATCAATATTTTTCAAGCGTCATTTTCGAATTTCTCTATTTCAGAATATTCTCATGACGTCGAAATTAGACACGCTTGCTCAGATCTTTCGTTTTTCAGAATTCTACATTTTTCAATGACCACAATTTTGTTTCTGTTTGTATTTATGTGTTCCATTACTTTCCATATTACAGATATATTATTTAGGAGTCAAATTGTAATGAATTATTTTATTTTCTGCCAAATACCACTAGACATGGGTAATTTCTTGGTGGTATATGTATATTTCGACGAACTTTCCTTAATACGTTATAGATTGTAGAATTCTGTTTCATAAAATAAATGGACACCTTTTAAGTAAGGTGTATAACTTATTTTAAAGTGACTGGTAAAGTTAAAATAAAGTTAATCAAAAGAAGATATGTTACGTTAAATCAAAACGGGTAGCCATACGTTGTAGTTCAAAGATATTTTTAAATTTTGACATATTTTCATTACAAGACGATTAAAATCAATTTAAATTACATTTGTTTTTTATGTTTAATGGGTATTATTAAAGTTGTTCTCCATAGTCAAGTAACTACATCTATCATTCTAAATAGGTACGTGGTTTCCATATAGAAACTGAGTATCTCAATTGAAGAAGTACCTTAAGAATTCGATTTAAAACTAAAGTTTTCTGTTGGAGGAAAGCGAATTTTAAATAAGAATTTGATGATCTTGGAATATCATAGTAAGGAAGTATGTAAACTAAGATTGTTGAAAAATATAATTTTTTTGTCTTAAGTGGCAGAAGGTTGAGGCTGCTTTCTTGAATTTGAAACTGTTCGTATACAACTTAGCTACCTGTGAAACATCAATTTAAAGCAGTGATTTTGTAAAAAGTGTAATCGATTGAGTTTGCTTTGTCTACACTAATGACATTTGTTTTAAAAACAAGCTCCGTTATTCCACGTGCGGCTGAATAGGATTTTCAAGAAAAAAATGTGTGCTTCAAAATAAATTAACCACGAATGCCCGTAGCAGTTTAATTTGAAATCCTCTCACAGTGATAATGTAATTCCAAAACATCAAATCCATGGTGCAAGGGTACCACAAATAATAAATATTGATTGGAAAACTGAGTGCAAGACTATGCGCTGAAAGTTCTTCATTTTTACTGAAAATGAACTTAACTGGCATTCTTAATTACTCCAAAACTCAAAATCGACATCTGAAGAAGTCATCTTAGAAAAAGCTTATGTAGTTTGTCTTACAGCAAGAGTGTGATGAATATGAAATGGATTATATGGATCGATATATTATGTATACATATTTGCGTCCGAAATAAATTGTAGAAGCTGTGAAATAGTTAAAACGATGTTCAAAATATTTTCTGTACACTTAAATGATGCTTGCATTTTTCTATGAATTAGAAACAACATTTATCCAATTCAACCCGAGCATCGCCGGGTAATTCTGCTAGTCTATATACTATATATAAATGGATGTGTGTGTATGTATGTTCTCTATACAAATCTACACCGTTTGACCAATCCACACCAAATTTGGTACACATACTTCAGAATACTGCGGGTAACGAAGACTAAATATTAACCCCCGTTCTATTTGTCCTCGGTATGCAGAATGGGCTAAAAATAATTCGAAATCGCCATAGAAATAACATTGAGTTACGCAGAACAAACGATTGCGGTACGCAGCTCAGTTTGTTTTACCAGCATTGATCGAAAATCAATTTTTCCAAAATTGTTTTACTCAGTCTTGCCCAGTTTTGCAATTTTTTCCAAAAGAAATTAAATTATAATATTTATGTTTGAATCGATATTTTATTTCTTCCTATGATATAAATAATTTATGAATATTTGATAGATGAAAAACGAATATTTCAAATATTTAATTTTACATAACTCACATATTGTAATGGAACACGAAAAGCCCAAACGAAAAACTCATTGATCATAAAAGTCTAATTTTGCTACTCGGTATCTGGCAACGCCAGAATTGATGCTTACTTTTTATTTTGATTTAGAATTCTGTGTTTATGTATTTGAGTTGACAGCAAAATGTTCCGGTCATATTTGAGTATTTCCAAGTATTATAAATACGTGTTCTTTTGTAAATAAATCATTATTGTCTTAATCAATATTGTTCAAAAGTCTTTTTTCGAATATTCAGAATATATTCAGGAATTCGAAATTCGACACTTTGCACATATAGTATTTATTTTTTCAGAATTTTTCATTTTTTCAAGGATCGAAATTTCGTTTCTGTTTGTATATATATATATATATATATATATATATATATATATATATATATATATATATATGTTCCAGTATTTTACATATTACAGATATACGTATTATTTAGGATTTAAACTTTAATGAATTATTTATTTTCTTCAAAATATCACTAGACATGGGCAATTTCTTGGCGGTATATGTATATTTCCACCAAATTTCTTTAAGTCTGGTTGAATACTAATTGTTTGTAGAATACTGTTTCATAAAAATTAATAAAATATGCAAAACATTTTTGAGTAAAGTGTGTAATTTCTTATTTTAAAATGGCCTGTAAAATTTAAAAAAATCAGTATAAAATAAGATGGGTTACGTTAAATTAAAACGGGTAGTCATACGTTGTAGTTAAAATATATTTCAAAAGTTTGAATCCGATTTTCATTACAAGACGATTAAAATGAATTAAATTTGCATTTTTTTTTCATGTTTCATGGGTGTTAATTGAAAACTGTACTCCATAGTCAAGTAACTACATCTATCGCATGTATGTACGTGATTTCCATTTAGAAACCTAATCTCTGAATTTAAAAAAGTACCATAAGGATTTGATTTAAAACTGAATGTCTGTTTTAATCAAGCAAATTTTAAATAAGACTGCTGATATTGGAATAATATCAGAGTTAGGAATTTTGAAAATTTGAAATTTTTTGTCTTAAGTGACAGAAGGTGGACTTTGCTTACTACTGTATTGAAGCTGTTCTTACTCAACTTAGATACATGTGAAACATTCGTTGAAAGTAGTGATTTTCTTTTTTAAATAACGATGTAAAATCGACCTTCTGTTCTTTGAAAAATTGTATTTGATTAAGTTTGCTTTGGTCTACACCGATGAAATTTATTTTTAACACAAGCTCCGTTATTCTATGTGGTGTTGTCCTCGGATATTTCGCTTCGGTGTATGATCCCGGATCTTCGCCAATAGCCCGTTGTGTTGTCCCAGTGCGATGTTAATCAAATACCTACCGTTATTCCACGTGCCGATGAATGGAATTTTCAAGAAACAATGCGTTTGCTTCAAAATAAATTAATCACGAATGCCGTAACAATTTAATTTACCATCTTCTCGTATTGATGATGAAATTCGAAAACATTGCATACCAGGTGCAAGAATACCACAAGTATGTAGGTATTGTAATTAACATCACACTGGAGAAACACAACGAGCTATTGAGAATGCCACAAGTAAAACATATTCATAGGAAAACTTAAGTGTAAGACTATGTCGAAATTTCGCTGAAATTTTCTGAAAATGAACGTACGGGGATATTCGTAATCACTCCAAAACTCAAAATCAACTACTGTAGTAGCCACGTTAGAAAAGACTTTTATAGTTTGTCTCACAAATGGCGATGAATTATATGGATAGATATATCATGTCACATTTGCGTCCAAAATAAATTGTAGAAGTTATGAAAAAGTAAAAACGATGTTAAAAATGATGCTTCCGTACAATTACTAAATGATGCTTACATTTCTCTATGAAATAGAAGTGATTATTCCGATCACTTTTCAATCAACATTTAACCAAATCAACCCAAGCAACGCCGAGATATTCTGCTAGTTATTCCATAAAAATGAATTGTTATAAAGAAGGATGTACTTTCTGTATTGTATTTATTTGCCGAATATATTTGCAGAAAAATGTAAACACATGGAGTCCGAGCACACACAGACACGAATTTTAAGTTATAAGAAATTGTAAGCTACTAAAATCTTAGTGATTTCATGAATCCGCAATAGCCTTATTTATTCATATCACTGAATAACATTCAATTCGGTCTTATAAAAAAACAATTTTCGAAATACAATCTATAAAGGAGTTTAATTCCCAGTCATTTTTCAATCAGCATTCCGTCTTATATGAACGATTAATCAATCAGCTATGAAAGGTTTTTCTTTCATGCAGGGTGGTGGTATTGTTTTTCGTGGCGGAAGGTCCCAGACGTTACGTCACTTACTGTGCCCTCGTCCTTCCGACTCACCAGAGGTTTAGGGTTTTGATTAGAGGGAAAGTGATAAAAATAAAAAAAACTATCACATAATATAACATTTGAACACATTCTACAAGTGCATATATGGATAAAAAGGTATATTAAAGGGCAAAGATTAAAATTAGGACAATAGGCAAAAACATGAACAGAATACAACGAAGAAATCATCCAAAACAATACACACAATTAACACAACACGAGAATCAAGGGCTGGAGGGCCGAAAGGGGGCACACAGGACGACGTGATTTTTTAATTCGTCGTTCCTTAAAATTTATGATATGGAGGTTTATATCTGATATGCATTATGATGGCTAAGATTACCATAGGGGCAATAAAACCCGTTTACTGGCTAAAATATATTTAAATTTAAAGTCCCCAAAACTTTATTAAAAGTAGAGTGCTGAGGATAAAATAGGAAGGTAGGTAGGTATTTAATTAACGTCGCATTGGAACAACACAACGGGCTATTGGCGACGTCCCGGTATCAAACCTGAAGGGAAAGATCCACACAACACCACGTAATTTTGAACCACGGTCAGATGAAGGATAAAATAGGAAAAAACCCTCATAGGGAGAGTCCATAAAATAAAAATAAAATAAATCTTATCTTTAAAATAATGAAAATAGTAACAAGCCTTAGAAAGGCGAAATGATACATTGCGTTAAGTCTCATTGGAACTATTTAAAATAAAACTCGTTACGTCGCTTGGCTTGCTTTGGAATATATTCCGCCAATAAAAATTCTAAAGAAATTCCGATTTGATGTATGATAGTTGATTGGCCAACGTCAACTATATTAAACCATAGAGGAAATATAAAAGTAGAGTGAACAATTGTAACTTTTTTATGTGCTCCGGAACATGTAACCAAAACAAGAAGTTACGTGACCCTTAGATTATTTTTCTCAGCTGGGTGGAACAGAACATCCATCATTTGATTGGTTCACGAGACAGAAGACACCCATTGATTGATTCATCATCCGGCGACATAGTGGTAGACTAGAGATTTCATGAATTTTGTTTTCACTCTATTGAAATGAGCATTGGAACACTATTCTGCCATTAGATGTTAGATCGCGAAACCTGGCGATAAGATTGGACAATCAGGTTAATTTTGAACAGAACAGTCATGGGACTACTCCTCTCAATAACAATGTTCAAACTACTAACATTTCACGACTATTGATTTAACTCCATAACTGTAAAATACACTTTAGTACATAACTGTAAAATACACTTTACCCTGTATCATGTCAGATCCTTTAGCAAACAAGAAGTAAAATCTCCGTTTCAAGTCTAGTTTGTTTGTTTACGCTGACAATCCCTCATTTCCAACGATTTAATACAACTTCTGGATGGTTTTCAGGAACACTGCATCACAGGACAAAACATTTTTAAGGGATTTGTCTCATTTTTGTCATTGTTCAATTCATCATTGCAATTGCCAGTACCAAATTCTAACTCTCGTATATGGGGGGGGGGTATTTCAATTAACGTCACACTGGAGCAACACAACGGGCTATTGGTGACGGTCCGGGATCAATCCCAAAGGGAAACTCTCGTATATGAGAGGTAATGGTAATTTCAATTAAATAACGTAGCACTCTGGAGTAACAAACGGACTATTGGTGACGGTCCAGGATCAATCCCCAAGCAAAAGATCCGAGGACAACACCACGTAATTTTAAACCACGGTCAGATGACGAGGTCAACCCCTGATCTGGCACCCCACTCTCCAAGCTTCCACACCACGCAAAGTCAAGACATTTGAGGCCACGACAGATTTAAAGTGCGCCATCCCCCTATGTACAAGGCGGCCCCTTTGGTTGGATTCGAAGTCGCAACTCTCCGTTCCTCTTGAACCGGTTGCTAATCCGTTACTCTTTGAACCGGGCTACCTGGGCCCGGTTCTCACTCTTATGTGTCTCACCCGGTCACCCCTAGTGTCTCACTCTTATGTGTCTCACCCGGTCACCCCTAGTGTCTCACCCTTAAATACTCGTATTTAGAGCTGTAGTGTTTTGGTAACTTCATTTCTAGGTTGACTTCATATTCGAATGATAATTTCGACACTTCTGGTTTTTGTCAATTTACTATATTATAGGGATGCTGAGTGTTAATAAACAAACTAGATGGTCTACGAAGATTGTACTTCTGCTGTCAAATGCTCGCATGATTCATATCGGGGTTACCTTAAAACGTTGTCAATCGTCGTATATATTGGCGTTAAATCTAACTGACGTTGTCTACTATCAATTCAGAATTTATTCATTGGAATTCTTATTGACGAAGTGCTTAAATGATATTCGAAAAACAGCCAAATCACATCACGTTGGGAATATATACAAAAAACACGAATCTCCATAAACATCAACTATATTTAACTTGACAGAAAGTGTCTCTCACACGTCTCCAAAATGGCGATACTAAATAAAATTAGTTCGTGTCTGGAGTATTTTTCTTTCGGAAATTTGTTATTTTCTCCGAAGGGCCCTCTTAAATAGTACGTATTATGAGTGTTCATTTTACCTCGCAAAATGTACAACTAACTCATAGCGATATCTAATGATAAAATATTCAAGAAAAAATAAATAAGGATTATTTTTGCATGTCTGAAATAAAACCAAATCATGACAGAATTTCATACAAGCTTAAATGAATTCCCGACGAACCACTTTTCACTTTTATTGAATATAGATAGTTCTCTTACTCCATAAAGAATTTTAAAGAGACGGATATCATTTAATAGTAAGAAGTTAACCGAAGCTTGACGAATTTAAATTACTTTCTCAATTTCCTATATTCTTTTTCTCTGAATGTCTAACCTCGGATATTTTTCTATCAGATGATCGATAATTATTGAATTTGACGTTACAGGTGAAAGAAGGATATAACAATTTCAGATAATCATTTCGTGTCTCTCGCAACTATAACTTTATCGAATTTATATCGAAATCGAATAGGTGCAAGCTATTAAATTCAATATTGAAGTGCACAGTTATTTATATAATATGCTATGATAAAAATAACATTGTTAATGTCATAAATGTTTATAATACTCATGGTTATTATATATTACATTTACGTTTACAATGTCATTAATATTGTATAGCATTAATGTGTGTGATACCATAAATTGCGGGATATGCATGCCTTAATAACAAAGATCAAACGTCACAAGTGTTAGAGGGGTAGTGTAGGCAGACGAAAGCGTAGGTAAACAGAGTGAGGTTGGTTGGTTTTATGGCGCAAGGGACAAGTTTTATGGCTCAAGGGCCATATTTTCCCACGCTGCGAGTTCTAAACTTGGTCCAGTCAAAGATAATCGTGTACACGGGTGTTGCTGCATGTTAATCTGTCGTGGCCTCAAATGTCCTTACGTTGGCGTGGTGTGGATGTTTGGAGAGCGGAGTGCCAGCTCAGGTGTTACCTCGTCATCTGATCGTGGTTCAAAACAACGTGGTGCTGTCCTCGGGTCTTTCTCTTGGGGATTGATCCCGGGCCATCGCCAATATCTCGCTGTGTTGCTTCAGTGCGACGTTAATTAACTACCTACATGCTCAAGCTGCGTAAACACAATATAACGTCAATCAAAAAATGTCGTGAAAGGGGGAAAAGAGCGTCTGAGGAATAGAACAGAGGGGTGAAAGCAGAAAAGATCGCTTGGGTAACCCGTGAACTCGACCCCCGTGTCTACTAAAGACAGTGTCCCATGGGGAAAGTAAAGATCACTAGAGTACCTCGGGTCAGTGAAGCCCGTACACACCTAAAGGATATGTGCCCCTAAGGGACTAGGGTGAGAGTGGTTTGAAAACTCAGTAGCTATGGATAGGCAGAGAAATATCCAGAGAGAGAAACACAATTTTATTCAATCCTTCATAAAACAGCAAAGGAAAGTTGCAATAGAATTGGTTATATCAGCGTCTAACAGTAGTTAGATCTGAACAAAGGCTTCGGGGATCATTTTTTCAAGGGAAGTGATTCTGCTCTGTAACTTTCTTCTAAGGGGCTCGTGGAAGATATGAGTTAATATTTAATCTGCTGGAAGATTAATGATTTGGAGCAGTTCTCTGGATTTCTATTAACCCTCCAAGTGGTTTCAACGATATCTCGTTGAAGAGCTGACCAATTTCGCTAATGACAAGATATCTCGTTATTAAGATATTGCCGATTTTTTATTAAGGTCTGGTCAGTTTTGCTAATGACGAGATATCTTGTCAAGACAAGGACTGAGAGGAGGGTTAATTTCACACGTAATGGTTCCATCACAAAAGGAAGGCATAAATATCACAAGTGTGAAAGGGTAGTTTGAAGGAATATTTTGGTTGGGTTTTATGGCGCACAACAACCGTATTCGGTTAAATCTGCGCCTAATACGAGACAGCCAATGTCAAGTAACGGCATACACTAGGAAAGTAAAACAGAAGAGAAATACAGGTAAGGTACAGGAATCGAACCAGCGCTGCATATAACTCGCAGGTTACCAGGGCTTTGGTTAAGGAAAGGAAATTTCAACCCACTAAGGAAAAATCATTTTTAGTGGTACAGCTTCATTTAATTATTTTAGAGATATCGGCTCTTAAAGTTATATAAAAAGAAAATTCAGGATAGGAAATGCTTGAAAAATAATTATTTTCCTGGTATTACTTCTGTACCCTAAATCTGGGTTCATGAAAAGAGAATGTAAATGGAAATTGACTGCAATTTCACCTAAGTATTTTACTTACCACTTTTAGCATTATTAACTGTACAGTTAACAATACACGCTGTAATAAATTACCATTTTTAACACTTAAAAGAACGCCTTCAGATATGCTTGGGAAACTATTAATACGTGATTTTAATAATTTGCCTATTTATCAAGGTAAATTTTACAAAAAAGATCAATTTGAAAGAAGTTAATACGGGATAAATTCGGGCCTGAAACATTCATTAATAGAATTCACTGGTTTATTTAGTTGATTCTAATTCCTGTTTTATCCATCCAGTATTCTTTTAGTGTTCTAAAAATTATAAATATATAGTTGATCAAGCAATCGAGATCTGTCTCAATCTATTTCAAACAGCTATTCCTTCCACTGTACTCCACATCTGTCCGTGGTTCAAAATTACGGGTATTGTACTCGAATCTCTCCCTTCGGGTTTGATCCCGGACCGTCACTAATAGCTCGTTGTGTTGCTGCAGAGCGATGTTAATTAAATTCCATACCATACCTTTTATTGTATAGATTTTTCTATTAACAATAGGATGACTGACATCTGAAACGATAATACTGCAATCACAAAACCCACTCGATTCAATTTTGAATCAATTCAAATAACTTGAAATTCCCATGACCAGAGGTATTATATAATATAAAAATAGTGTTGATTATTGAGTCTGTAAAATGATGGACGACATATTTTGTTTTCGGAAGGTATTCGTCATTTTATTTCAGCAATCCTAAAGACCTGTATCCTTCCTCAAAGATTTTTAGTTATTAGAATGATATATTGACGGAAACATGTGAGTACTGATATGTAGTACGGATATTTTTTTACCTTTACTTGCCATTTAAAGTCTTGTCTGTACAGAAATTTATCATTCATGTGATAAACACTTATAAAAAGTGACAATGGCTCCGAAGTCTCTTGAAAGTTATTGTTGCGTTTTTCTTTTCAAATGTGATCAATCATTCGTGAATACAATCTCACAAAGGTCTTATATATTTTTAAGGAATAGGTAAACAAACAATACACAGATCTTTTGGGGCGATATGCTCTAAAATGTTTCGTTAATCACAGCTGTCTCCTGACATTCTATGTGGCCCCAAAGTATGTGCTCTTTTATGAACAAAGGATTTACCAATTGAAGGTCTGTCTGCAAAAATGCGCTGCTGAGCCTTTTTCAAACTCTTTTCGTCTACGGCTCCCTTTACCTAAGCCTAAATCTCACTTGCTCCTTTTGATAAATAATACCATTTACATAAATTACCCTATAATTAAATTAGATATTTAAACTCATTTCATTGACATTAATTATGGCAATTTAGGTTTCAAAAATTCTAGGGATTATTTATGAACAAAAGGAGAAACCGAAAATGTATTGTAAACCGCCTTCATTTTTCAGAGAGATATCCTGTATGATGAGGAAGTTTGGGGAGGTGGGTATCGGCTCAGGTGTTGACCTCGTCATCTAGCTGCTTCAAAAATACAAAGTATCTGCGAATCCTTCCCTTCGGGATTAATCCCGGACTGTCGCCAATGGCCCGTTGTGTTGCTCCAGTGCGACTTAAGTTCAATTACTAACCTATCCCTTCAGAAAGAAGAATAAATATAAGACTTTGCAACTTTCCTGAAACATAATTTAGACCATATCCGCATGTACGAAAACCAACATTTTTTTTCTCTAGATACTTGAATGTAAGTTCTTACTTTTTGCAATTTGCCACTTTTCTTACTCGAAATGCCTTAAAGTGTTGGTGTGGTAACCGGTTAAGCAAAGTAAACGATTGCGAGAAATATAGGTTTATTTAGACCTACATCGTTAACTTAAAACTCAATAATTTCTCATATGAACATAAAATAAAGTATATACACAATTAGTACCATCCTTTTGGTTACTAGCAGGAAGGCAGAAGTTTCTCATAAAAAAAAGTAGGCAACCACTCTGTTTATGAAGAGGCTTGGTTTTGGTTTTAAAGCATGAGGGCCATATTTGGCCATGCTGCGCCAAACACAAGACAGACAATGCCAAGTAATGGACATACACACATAATGAAAGTTTTACTAACACAGAAGAGAGAAATGCACCCAAGATGGAATCGAGTCTAATATCAAGAGGTAAATCTCACAATGCTACTGAGACGGTTGGTTGGGTCTTATGGCACAAGAGCCATATTTGGCCATGCCGTGCCAAACGCAAGACAGATAGCATCTAGAAAATGAACATACAGGTAAAGCTTCGCAGACACAAAGATAAATACAAACACGGGGAATGTCAAAGGTTGCCCTATCACTGTGGGCAGTTTGATTGAGTTTTATGGCTCAAGGGCCATATTTGGCCATGCTGTGCAAAGACAAGACAGACAATATCAAGTAATGGACTCAAGTAATCGTTTTATTGACACAGAGGAGAGAAATACACCCAGGGAGAAATCGATCCTGAGCCTTCTATAACTCAGAACGTGGTGGGTAGGAAATAGATGAATTTCATACCAATTTTTGATTAATTGCTTATTTCTAATGCATCAAAAAGAAAGATTTATTCACTCATATCGAATACATTACAATGACAATTGAATCAATTCATCGCGATGTAGTAAGAGGCCAATTAGTCATGGATCGCCATCTCTTGCACTGAACTTGCTGAATTTAATGTCATCCGCTATTGGAATTGTTCACCAGACACAATAATTAAATATTTCCCCCGCGTTTTGACGCATTTTTATTATGGGACAATTTTTCGAACACATATCAGACGGGATGTGATTTATGAGGTGGTTATTAAATATTTCAATGCGCTTCGTGTCCATAAATAGTTAGTAGCCGAGATTAATTTAACGATTTCGAAATAGTATCCGCCATTTCATTTACAAGATGGCTTACTATAAGAGAATTATATATTATAGACATGAAGATTTATTCCTTTAAGATTTTTATACCGGTTTGATCATATTAAAATGTTAAGACGCATTGTGTGCTTGCAAGCACAGCATATGCAAATATTTTCTTCTTTAAGAGAAATATGCAGCAAACATTGAAAGAATTGTTTAAGCGAATAAATTTGTTTAATAAAATATGTTTTTAGTTTCAATATTTGAATGCGGATATCTTGAGAAAAATATTTCTTCATTGATTGGGAAAATATATACATATATTCTAAACCGTTGGTGTTTTATGCCATGGAGCTAAGTTGTTATACACAGAAGCATCAAATGGTCAAAGAATCATCTAAAATAAACTCATCCATAGCCATCATTAATGTTTACTAACAAGTCAATTCAATTTAATAATACTTAATGCTTAAGTGAAGTTTAATACAGTAATTATTTCATTTTCTATTTAGAATTTCCAATCTTGAAATGCCCATCATTTGTCAACCTACGGAATCCCTAAAAATGGGTTTGCCTGTGTTACTCAGAATAAGCGCTGCAATTTCTGAAATTCAATGCTTAAATAACAAAAAGTTGCAGAACAGAATCGATTAAATATGATAACACTCTTTTACTATCATAGCTATTCTTCATATTAAATATGGATTTGATGATTTGTTTAATGATTCATGTATGCCAAAAATTTATAATGATCGTCAGATATTTATAATAATGTCATTTATAATAACCTTAAACGTATATTCAAATTAGTTTATTGAAATTCTTTTACTTTATCTGTAAGTTTTGGAGTTGACACGATATGCAGAAATGGGAATAGGTTGCGTCAGTCAGATTGAAGAACTATGTCATAATAACGATAAATAACTAACGGTCATGTATTACAAATAACTACGATAAAGAACTAACGGTCATGTATTACAAATAACTACGATAAAGAACTAACGGTCATGTATTACAAAATCTCATGCACTGATTGAGATTGTATGGAGATATAAAAAAACCTGAAAACAGCACCTCTATCTGCGTGTATGCCTCTAATACCGAAAAAAATACGATTCTTTGGTAAAACAGTGCGATCGAAATTCCTACAACCCAACTTCTTGTTTATAGACTGCTTCTTGAAGTCAACATTCAGTCACATGAGTCACATTTCTCGAGCCTCCTCGGAATTTACATTGGTCTATGCTGGGGGTTGTGCCCCCAACTAAGAAGCAGTCACAAACCAGAGCGTTGCCACCTGTTGAGAAAAATAAATTGTGGCTACGGCCGTATACGATAATCTAGGTAGGTAGTCGAATGAACGTTGCACTGGAGCAACATAACGGGCTATTGGTGACGGTGTGGGATCCATCCCAAAGGGAAATTTGAGATCACGACAAATTTAACGTACACCCTCCCCACCGTATACGACGGTCTTTGGTTGGGTTGAGTTTCGAACCGCGGGCTCATATACGATAATAGATATTTTAAGATAAGGTAGCGAGGGTTTTTGATACCGCTGCGGCTTGATTGCGTATGTATTATCTGGTAATGAATGGCTTTGAAGTTTGAAGTGACCACAGAAGCATGAGATCATTAAATTTCGCGCTTAAGTCACTACGAGCGAAAGAGGATTTCACAGGTTTCTCTCTCTTTCACCAAATGCGGGTCAGTTTCCTAAGTTCTCACGAAGAGACTGAAGACCAGAATGAAGTGTTCATCCATTAGACACAGCGATTCCACATATTCTACGAGCTCGGGTAGGTAGGTAGTTAATTAACGTCGCACTGGAGCAACACACAGGACTATTGGCGACCTACAAGCTCGGGAAATAAAGTTTGCATCTAGTACAGTGAGTCGAATGTTAGGTACAAATTACTCACATCTTATTATATCCAAATAAGCTTTCCCTGTATACACGTAATAAATAACACATGACATAAATGAGGCTATCTGATTAAGAGTGGCCTAACCCACAAAAACCTGCAAATACCAAAATAATTAATTTTGGCACCTACAGTGCACTCTTTTGGCATTTAATGTGCTTGCAATATAGATTTTTACCCTCCTCAAACCATAATGTGGATAAATAAAAAAATACAAAAAATGGTGCCAAGAAAATCGCATTTATCTCCATTGGGTACGTTGGTTGGTTATGCCACTCTTGCTTTGATAGCCTCACATATAAAGCAGGGCTGGCGTCTGTCCTCTATACAAATCTGCTTGATTTGACCAATACACACAAATTTGGTACACGCTCTTTAAAACTCTGCAGGTAACGTACGCTACATATTAATCCCCGTCCTATATGTCCTAGGTGTGAATAGGAGGCTGATAACAATTCGAAATCTCCATAGGAATAATATTGAGTATTATTAAGTTTATACGTAAGTAACTCAGATTGTTTTATCAGTATTGCTGGAAAAACAATTTTGTTCCAAAACATTATGTTTAAAGAATTCAAATTTTAATACTGAAGTTTAAAATTCATTTTTTTCTTTGCAAAATATAAATACTTTATAAATATTTGACTAATGATATGAAATGATTCAAAACTTTTATTTCACATAACTTACATTTTGTAAGGAAACGAGTTTATTTAATGTAAAATCGCAAGCAAAGAACCGACTGATAATAAAAGTGTTATTTTGTTACTTGGAACCTGCAAAAGCCAGAATAAAAGTTTCATTTAAAACTAGCAGAATTACTCGACTTAACTCGGGCTAAATTGGTTAGCTGTAGATTGATAAAGTGGCCAGAATAATCAATTTTTCTCTTTCGCAGAAAAATACCAATCTCATTTAAGTGTCAGGGAAATAATTTTCTTTTCGACATTTTTTATAATTTGTATGAAGACTAGGTAAGCCAATTACAAATTTTTCAAAGAAAGGTAGATCAATTCGACAGCGTGTTTAAAAAGAAAATTACCATTATCAATGAATTTTTTAACATAAGTAACAAGTTACTAAACATAGCTTTAGTTCGTAAAATAAACAATGACCTTTCACTGCAACAAAGAATTTTTAATATTTGCAAAGTCCTTAATCGAATTTTTCCTAATATTAATATTCTTTCAATGTTGGCAAACTTCCATTTAAAATTTGCTTTATTTTAACTTGAATGCAGTTTCAAATCGAATCATTTGTGTATGTTATTGCTTATGGTATTACCATTTATTAAAAAAATAACTATTTATTAAATTTAAACCACAGAACGAAATAAAACTAAAGTTGTCGGTGGAATAATAAGTTGTTCTAAGGGTATTAATCTATACTTGTTTTTTTCGCATTTGCCACAACTTACTACTAAAAATAACACAAAAACACATTTTGAAAATGCAAAATTAAACACACAAGCGAAAAAAATATTACTTCACGTGGTCAACACGAATTTCCTTTTCTTTGATCACACGCTACACTTTAAAGCACATTTTTCAATTCAGATATTTAGTTTTGACTACAAACCACATACTTGTTTAGAATGACAATGATGGTGCTTCTTGTCGAGTCCAACTTTCAATAAAACTAAGTACTTTTATTTGAAAGATGGAAAAGAAACGCAATTTTTAATGAGTTAAATTGTTTCTTAAACGATTCTATATAAAATTTTCAAGATTTTCACAAATCGATTCCGCTTTAAAAATTACAAAAACAAACCACTATGTCAAAGTTTTAAAATACTTTGAATAAGTTCTATTAGCTACCAGTCTTGGTTCAAAAGGATTTCTTCTGTCCGTTTTAATTCTTTTTATTAAAAGAAATTATATGACAACGTGTTAAATCAAGGACTTTTGAGCAAAGTTTATCGAAATGAACACATGCCGTCCAGAAAATGAACACGCCTTTAGCTTTGGGTAGAAAATAATTCATTTCTATCTTGCTCTAGTGTGCACAATTGAATGTTTTATTCTCCTTATATCATCTATCCCAAAAAAGGGGAAATTATTTATATTTGGAAAAGAAATAAGTGAATTATTAGAATTTAAATAGGTAAAAACAATTGCTTTTTCAGCAGTGCTCGTAAAGCAATGCTATATATTTCAGCTTCCCCAAAACTTCCAAATTAGTATTGATTTAAGTATAGTTATACTCAGATGTTTTAATATGAAACTTTCCTAAATATGTAAGCGTAAAAGGAATTCAAATGATGTATTCATTAAATTAAAATATGCTTTAAAATATATTTAGCCTCTTAATAACATTTAAGAAACAAAATGTATATGATGCTTACCCAAACACATGAACACAAAAGTCATAAAATGGGAGGACGGACAGAGACTAACGCAACGAAAATCAGTCATTAAATAAATGTGAGTACTCACAGTATGCAAAGTTTTATGAAAATATACCCAACCGTTTGGACATAGTACGGAGACACACATAGACAAATACGAATCGCGGAAATCACTTAGTTTGCTTTATAATGACTCAAAACGGATCAATAACTTGCAATGGGTTTACAATATTCAATGTAGAAACAAAACTCCATTCTTATTTATATAGATCATGAGTTCATGTATTTGATTAAGACAGCAAAATGGTGGGGTCATATGTGAACGTTTCTAACATTTATATGTTATAAATAAAATATTTAGTAGTTAGATTTTAACGAATTATTAATTTTGTGCTTTATGGCTTTAGAAATGGGTTCTTTTTTCGTTGGTATGTGTATATTTTGACCAAATTCCCATAAAAGTATGATTCAATAGCTAATGATTTAGTGAATTCCGTTCCTAAAAATAAATCAAAAGTACATAGAAAACCTTTTAAAATAGGTTGACAATGCCTTTAAAAGAGGATAACGCTAAAATAAAGTTATTTTAAAATAAAGCAGTTAATGTTAAAATAAGACGTGTCAAAGGTAAGTCAAAGTTTTTTTTCTAACAAGGACTTTTGTAAAGCTGAAAGGTTTTTCTTAAGTCACAATTGAAGTTGTTTACTTTACGATTTGCTATAGTTATCCAACTTTGAAATCTCATCCAAATATCCAATTTTGCTTTCCAAAATCCTGTAAAATTGACCCGTGTTTTGACAAATAATAACACTAGTCTACAAATTGAAAAATAATTTTCATAACAGAAACCACAATAATTGAATTTTATGCGTTTGATGACGCTGAATCTGGAAATGAAGTCAGTTTTTCTCCATCACGTATCACTTTTTTGTTATATAACCTTGAGTAATTGCTAGAAAAGTATAAAATTTGCAGTGACTAAGTTTATCAGTATATGAAATTATACAAAATGTTAAATAAATTTGCAGTACTCATAATTTATTTAGCTTATTATATGAACAAATCTTGTAGAATATAACTATAAGAGATAAAATGTACCTACAATGTGTTATAACTGGAGTTGGAGAACACAAATTACTTCTTCCTTCTGTGTACAGTAGGGTCCTCTCTTTGGAGAAACCAACAGTAGTCACTCATCATTGATTCATCCCATCTACCTTGGTAACGCTGCTCAATTTGCAATATGTCTTGGTGGATGCGTTCTCTCTGCTCGTCACTCACTGCACCCAAATTTGGTGGGAAAAAGTCCAGATGAGAATGCAAAAAATGAATTTTTAATGACATCCGGCAGCCTAAATTTTTATAGTTCAACAAAAGATTTTTTACTAAAAGATCCCAATTGTGTGCTTTTTATTGCCAAAACCATGGACTAGGTGCTTAAATGACTGCTAGCTCTACATTATTCAACTTGCTGTCAAAATTTTCATTATAAAGTAATCTTCTAATCTGAGGTCCAACGAATATACCTTCTTTTAATTTGGCTTCACTTAACCTTGGAAACACTTGGCTTAAATATTTAAATCCTTTTGTTGTTCTTTATTCAGTGCTTTCACAAAATTCTTCATCAACCCCAATTTGATATGTAAAGATGGCAAAATTACCATGCTGAGGGTTGACTAATAGAACATACTTAATATTTTCCCCCCAGGAGTGAAGGTGTCTCTTTTGGGCCAGTCTTTAACCACATAATGTTCACTTGTTGCACGACTGTCCCACAAACATAAGAAGCAGCAGTATTTTGTAAAGCCACCTTGAAGGCCTAGAAGAAGACCGATAACTTTGAGGTCGCCACAGATACGCCATAAATTAGCATCGTAATTCACTGCTTTTAAAATCGATGACATACTTTCATGTCTCTTTCATTCCAACAGCATGCGCTATTGGTATGGAGGGATGCTTGTTTGCATTAGGCAGTAGTACTGCCTTTAAGCTGGTTTTGGACGAGTCTATGAATAACCGCCAATCATCAGTTTTATAAGGAATACTCAGAGCAGACATCAAACCTTGTATATTGCAGTAGGAACACAGCAGATCTATCTTAGTGAAATATTGCATTAATTCTTTATTTCTGTTTCTGAAATATGAAACTTTGGTATCATTATGCAATAAATTCCATTCCTTTAAGCGTGAACCTAGAACTTCTGCTTGTTGTTTTGATAAATTCAAGTCACAAACCAAATCGTTCAGTTCCACTTGTGAAATGAGATGTTGTTCACTATTTGATTTTTATGGTATGAAATCAACGTCTTTTGAAGCTTGTGCCACCGCAGTATTTTCAGAACAATCCTCTTCAGAATCAGAAATTTCCTGCCACGAAGCTGGGGCTGTAGGAATAGGTAAACCATCTCCATGAGCAACTGGTCTCATAGCCGATGAAACATTTGGGTACACAATATTACTTTTATTTTTTGCAGAGAAACCACTGACACTTGTTAAACAGAAGTAGCAGTCGTCATAATGATTTTTCGGTTCATGCCAAATCATAGGTATAGCAAAAGGCAAATGCGTTTTTTCCCCTTTTAACCACTGCGTGAGCTCCACATAACACCTAATACACGTTAGATGCGGCGCCCACAATTTATCCTGATCTCCGAGTGGACAACAGAAATAATGTATATAAGCAGTTTTCATCAATTTTGACTCATTATTTATTGGTTCCGGGAGGGTGACTCTTTGTTTTTTAAGATAGCAGATCGTTTCTATTATGTGCCAAAAATGACATAATAGGGATCTTTAAAGTTATATAAATAAAAAATGTGACGTGATAGAAAATTTTTGATTACATTTTCTGTTTCAGCATTAAAAATACTTTATAAAACACTCATTGACTTATCTGTTACGAAAATCGTGTAGACCAGTGTAATCGATTAACTTTGTTCCATTTGTATGTTTGTAGTTTGTATTGAATTCGGAATGGAATTTTCAAGAAAAAATATATTCATTTGAACATAAATTATTCATGATATCATATTTCAGAAGCATCACATTCTTGGTACAAGAGTTCTACAACTCAAAAATTATTGATAGGAAAATTGACTACGATAACACTCTGTAAGTTTGTCGATTTTACAGCAAATGAACTTAGAGGGCATGCAGACGCACTTCAAAACAAAAATAGACTTCTGCAATAGTCATCTTACTATCACCTTCAGTAGTTTTGTTTCACACTATACTGCGCTGTATGTGAAATGGATTGCATGAATGGATAACGCAAGCATATGAATTTTTTATAAATTAAATTCCAGAAGCTATAAAAATGTCAAAATGGAGTTTAAAAATCTATTTTCTAATCTACGACAGACAAGTGATTTTTCGGATCACCTTTAATCAACGCTTAAGTAATTCAACCAGAGAAACGCCGGGTAATTCTGATAGTAGGTAATATATAACTTCTGGGCACTGGATTTGTGAGATGTTTATTGTTGCTTTTACTCTAGGACATATTTCGGACGGTTGTCAATACGCCAATAGCCCGCTGTGTTACTCCAGTGCGACGCTAATTCAGCTACCAACCTACAACGCATTTAACCCTCCTGGTGGTTGTCTTGACGAGGTATCTCGTCATTTTCAAAACCATTAGCTGATCTTGATGTATCGACATTAGTAGAAACCTAACCAGATATTGGTCTCGTTCTCATCACAACATCCGCAATACCTTGATGACGATATATCTCGTAATAGCGAAATTGATGAGCTCGTGATGGACGAAATATATCGTCGAAACCCCTTGGAGAGTTAATGACTAAATAGCCAGTTCCATTGGCCGAAAGAATACCATGAAATATTCTATTGGTTAATATTTTTTAGAAGCCGTGCAGGTTGGAATAATGCAAGCATTGGCCATCAGAAAGCACCTGAGAAGTGTACAATGAGGAAATTTAGTGGTTGGCTATGACTTTTGAGAGATGATTGCAATAACACTACATAATGAATTCGTGCCTGGAAACTCGATGGAGAAACGAATAACGAACATAAATAAAGTATGTTAGAGAAAAGCGTTTCGGGATTTTGCCACATACCGAAGTGTAAAGTTAAGATACATAAACAGATTAATTATGGAATTTTATCCAAATGGCAGTAAAAATAAACATTTAATGGGACACGATGCTGATTATTACCCTAATGAATAGAAATGATGCCTTTGAACAGTGGTAATCATCAATGGAAAACAGTTTTTATTTACCCCTGAGGGATTCTCATTTCTGTACCGAAAGCAGGTTATAGCTTTGGTTTAAAGGTTTTAAAATTTTTCATCAAGGTTTTTTTTAGAATCGTGATTCATTCTACACACAAGACGCCGAAATCAGAATAAAAGTATTCGACATCAAACATTCGAATGTTTTTGGAAGGTCCCTTTTGCCACAGAAGTTGACACTCATTTAAAGCATTTGACGTATTAAATGCTCATCAATGCATGCATGCACTTCGCGTAATCACCTCGTAAAATTTAATTCTTAAAATCGACCGCTCAAATAGATCCTTTACTGCGCTTTTTCAAAGCAGGAAAGCATCCGATAGGGAATAAAAATTGCTGTTAATCGGTACAAAAGTGCTGTTAAATGGTAAACATTCTCAAAGACCGAGTTGGAACTAACCGGGGTGGAGGAGAAAAAAAGAAGCAATAATGACGATCACGAAATTCCTTTAATATGTAAACGAATTTTACACCGGGTCTCATTAAAACAACAAAAATTCCATATTTATTGTCCCCAGGCGAATCGAGAGCTGGTGAGTTTTAAAGGAAAATTCGACTTCAACTGCTTTGACTTCCCCCTCAAGGCGCTTTCGAATTCAAAATCGTTGAAAAGTGTCAAAGTATTTTCTGGACCTCGTCGCTTTTCTTTATTTTTCTTTACGATTCCACGTTTCGCACTCTCGCTTGTTTTAACACCAGGAATTATAATTGGAAGCTGTCATAAACTATACCGTTACTTTTTTTTCCATTCCACTTTTTCGCGTTGTCCTGGAAGATAAGTTTGCAATGAATTCGATTATTCCGGTGAATGGGAAAAAAGCCGGCTCCCGGAAATTATTTTAAATGCTGCTGCTGAGGAGAGAAGTGTTTTGCCTGCTTTTGTCTCTCCGGGGTGAGCTGCCAGAAGCAGCTGGGCTTAAAGACGGTCGATCTTGTCTGGCTGATGTTTCGATTATTTAATTTTTTGCGGAGGAAATCCTTTTATTACATGATCTGATCCATGAAAAATATAGGGTATAAAATAATTAATCCATCGAGTTAGTCTTTCAGCCAAGAGCCTTTCAAGGTTGTACATAAGATAGGCAAATAGTTGAATTAACGTCGCATTTGAGGAACACTAAGGGCTATTAACGACGGCCGAGATCAGTAACGAAGGAAAATATCCAAGCACACCTCATTATTTTGAACCACTGTCAGATGACGAGGTCAACACCTGAGCTGGCACCCCACTCCCCAAACATCAGCACCACGACAAGGTTATATGTAAGAAGCGAAATCATTTTCCATTTACATTCAGCTATATAGTCCGGCTATTCCGAGTCTAGTCACATGGTTTTGAACGAGTCTATTCTTTAAATAAGGTGATAGGTTGGAACGCAACCGAAGCGCTACCAAAAGTGGCGTCTTTAGCGCTGCTTTTGGTTCCAATTTTCTCGTTTGGCGTCGAAAGAGATGGTGAGAGGAAACCATCCACGGAGGTCGTCATTCATGCGTGTCTGTAAAATAGTATTATCCTGGCCTTTTTAAAAGAGGGTACTGACCCAAGGTCAGCTGCCTTCTCGTTGGGGCCGTATACAATTCTAGTCCGCTGTGCCATTTTTTTTTCATCGGATATTTCCCTTCGGGATTGATCCCGGACCGTTTCCGCTGTGTTGCTCTAGGGCGACGTTAATTCAACTACCTACCAGTTTGGATTGTAGTTTATTCTGTTGACGCAATGGCCAGATCTGACCTAGCAGCACCAATCAATGTGTTTTCCGTGAAGTAAATGGATATACACAAAAGAACAGTTTTTACTGACATAGAAAATGAAATATGAATCGAACTTACACCACCCAGGCTGCTAACGCAGAGGGAAAGAGACACGAGAGCCCCAAAACTCTACTCCCGAGAAGTAATGAGTGCTACTTTAGATATTTATGTCATGTTTAAGGATCCGAGACAGTTTAAGACATGAAACAGCGATAAGTTTTAAAAACATCCTTTTATTAACCCTCCAAGTGGTTTCAACGTAATATCTCACCCATCAAAGTCTGTCCAACTATGCTAATGACGAGATATGTTGTCTCATGAAGATATTACCAATATTTTTATGAAGAAGTCAAGATATATGGCTAGTTTTCTTCTAATGACGAGACACCTCGCCGAATACAACCACCCAGGAGAGTTAAAGAAATGGGTTTTGCACTTGTGGGTTGAACGATCTAGACTTCTTGATCAATAGAACCCTTTCTAGGATTATTTCAACAAATAGACGTGGTTGTTTAGTCATTATGTGTGTTGTGGGGTAATAGAAACAGTACACTACTTATTCTACACCGTCTAATGGATCTCTACCGGTCTAACTCGGTATTGGCTGCCAATGCATTCCTTATTTTACTTAGTCTATCTAGCCCTTTGAGGGTCATGAACACATTATTCCGTCGTGAAAAATCTGTTTTTACTTGCATGACTTCTAACGTTTTAGACTTCTTAACCAATAAAATCCTTCCTTCGGATTCCTCCAGCCAATATATGCGGCTATTTAGTCATACGGGAGATAAAATCAATTGTACACGACTCGGAAACCTCGTGACTCTCAGACGGGTTCATAAAAGAGGGAAAAAGGCCTCGCATATAGATAAGTATTTGCGAATTCTAACGTGTTATAAATGGATATCAATCAATGGTCTACCTTAACATTTGGTGACTGTCTCGACGAGGTATTTCGTCATTAGTAAAACCGACCAGATCTAGATGGACGAGATATCTCGTCATGAGAAGAAAACCGATCTGATCTTGATCCCGTCATTATAAAAAAATTGGCTGTATCTTGATGACGAGACATCTCGTAATTAGCAAAATTGGTCAGACCCTGTTGGACGAGATATCCCGTCGAAATTCTTTGGATGATTAAGGACGCATTTCTTACTGCATTCATTGCTTTCATTCGCTATCGTATTCAAAGGATATACCATTCATATCAATCGAAATTTTAAAACAAGATAATGGACCAAACTGAAGAATTGGAAGGAAGTTAGTTTTAAAAGGAAAAGTTTTTCGAAGTTTCGCAAATTATTTTCCCAAAAGAAGTGAAGGGGAAAACAACAAGTTGGATACCCAGAAATTCTAAACATTTTAATAGCAACAAATAGTTTGCTTGCATTTATTACAATCTTATCGAGTGCAGTTACATGTCATTCAAGATCCCTGGTTATAGTAGCCTATCAAATTAAGGGGTTCAAGAATACGTTCATCTCAATTTTCATTTGACAGCGGATCATAATTGCAGAATACTATTATGATTCTATCAAATGACGAAGATTATCGTCTAAATGACCAATACAACTGGCAATATTCGTATCAATCAGATTTGCAATTACTAAATGCTTTGTGATAGCGGGAGTTTCTTTTTTGGTTAAAATTAACCTATCAGGAGTATAAATATATTCGGAACCACCAGTAAATCAAGAATATCTCAAACATGAATTTGGTTAACATGGTATCAGGAACCGATTCTACGGAACTTCGAGAAAAGAATCGTGTGTGACTCTAAAGCAGACAGAAAATTCCTAAATTAATCATTGCATTGGTTCACTGAATTGATCATTGCATCACTACACGAAAAATGCGGAAATTATAATAAGTCACAATTCAGATCAAACAAAAATATATCAATCACAATTTCGTCAAAGATAGTATCTGTAACAGATTTTAAGAAACCTTGCGAGAAACGTTCATGAGATCCTGAAGCAACCTTCAAAACTCCCCAGCAACAGCACAGTTATGGTACATTAACAATTAACGCACCAAACCATTTGGCCCGCATTAAAACAACATTCGTAACGCGTTGAAACCACTACATCGAGTCTAATTAATATTGCATACCTTATTATACCCGAAGAAAGACATCGTACAGGGTAAATGGTCTGTTTCTTACACTTAACAGCAGACACTTTGTTTTTTCAACGATCCGAATTACCCGCTCCAGCATTCACGGCAATGGGGGATTTTATATATTTTTTCTAGATATATCATAATCAACGGCGGGCAAATTTATGTGCGGTGCGTGACACTGGGGGGTGAATGCGGGCTAATTAAGTTTTTCGTAATTGCCACGGCGCTCGGTGGTCTTGGGGATGTCCGAGCCGTGTTTCACTCTGCCCGAATTTACAACAAGTCGTAAAAAAGAGGGACGTGGTAGAAGGACGAAATGGGGATGTTTCGCCTTTGCATATTCTTTATGTCTGGACAATGAGTGAATGCAAATAATAGCGGGGTTGGGGAAGAGTGGCGTGAGTGTGGAAACTGTTTTCTTGCAGATTAAGTAACAACAGAGCAACGTCACTCTACTGTTGTACTTCATTGAGATTCATTGGATCGCTATATTTGATAATAATTACCCACACGGTAAAACTTGATTCAACCAAAGACCGCCGTTTACGTGGCGGCTGGTACGCGTTAAATCTGTCATGGGAAGATAGGCGTGAGTGTGGAAACTATTTTCTTGCGGATTGGGTAACGTCACTCTACTGTTGTAATTCATTGAGATTCATTGGATTGCTATATTTCCTACTAATTACCCGCACGGCGAAACTCGATTTGACTACTGACCATCGTGTAAGTGGGGGCTGGTACAAGTTAAATCTGTCGTGGGAAGAGTGGCGTGAGTGTAAACTGTTCTCTTGCAGATTGGATAACAAGAGCAACGTCACTCTACTGCTGTACTTCATTGAGATTCATTGGATTGCTATATTTGCTACTAACTACCCACACGGCGAAACTCAACCCAAACAAAGAACGTAGCATACGTGGGGGCTGGTGCACGTTAAATCTACCGTGGCCTCAAACGTCCTTAAAATGGCGTGGTGTGGACGTTTGGATAGTGAGGTGCCAGCTCAGGCATAGACCTTGTCATCTGAACGTGGTTCTAAAGGATGAAATGTTGGCCTCGGAATCTTTCTCTTTGGGATCTTCTCTTTCCAAACAAAGACCGTAGCATACGTGGAGGCTGGTGCACGTTAAATCTATCGTGGCCTCAAAAGTCCTCACGCTGACGTGTTTGGACGTCAGAGTGAGGTGCCAGCTCAGGCGTAGACCTCGTCATCTGAACGTGGTTCTAAACGACGAAGTGTTGGCCTCGGAATCTTTCTCTTCGGGATCGATCCCGGACTATCGCCCATAACCCGTTGCGTTGCTCCAGTGCGACTACCTCGATTACATTGATGCACAGCATTTCACATGAGAAGTTTTACTAGTTTTACAAAATTTGCACTTAGCTAAAATTTACATTTTCAAAATACACGAGTGGGCCGCAGTAGCAGTTGGAAGAGTAACGGACTAGCAACCGAGAGTTGCGAGTTCTTATGTAACCAAAGACCGTTGTGTACAAAAGGGGTCTGGTGCGCGTTAAAACTGTTGTGGCCTCAAATGTCCTCACGTTGGCCTGGAGTGGAAGTTTCGAGAGTGGGCTGCCAGCTCATCTGACCGTGGTTCAATTACGTGTTGTCCTCGGATCTTCCTTTCGGGTTTGATCCCGGACTGTCACCAATATCCCATTGTGTTGCTCCAGTGCGACGTTAATTCAACCACCACCCGACACTCACGGGAACAATTTTGAATTTACGGCGATCGACTTTTAGAACTGAGGTCTCAAGATTTTCTAGTAGACGAAATTAGTTGCTTTTCCACTGGACATTCGAGTTAGATTCCTACATGGGTGAGATCCTAAAGTTTACGACTTCAATTCAACTTCTTTACCCTGGAAACTTTAATTTCAAGCCCATTTCTGGTACGCGATTCACAAATTTTAAGTTATCAATTAATTTTAAATTAATAGTTGACATCTTAGCCCTCCAAGTGGTTTGACGAGGTATCACGTCCATCAGATTTAACTTCCTAATGGCGATTTCCTAATGGCACAACCCTTTTAATGATAATTTTTACTGAAATTTTTACTTAATGCGAATTAATTTTAACCCTTCTGGTGGTCCTTGCCTCGACGAGGTACCTTGTGATTAGCAATACTGATCAGATCTCGATTTCGTCGTCAACAATCCATAATATCGTGATGACGAGGTATGTCGTCTCTAGCAAAATTAGTCAGATCTTGGTGGACGAGATATCTCGTCAAAACCACTCGGAGGGGTAAGATACTTTATTTATGATGAGCAGATAAGGTGCTTGAATTGGTGCTCCGTAAGTGATACGTCCAATCCTGTCGACCCTGGGTGTATTTCTCTCTTTTGTAACAGTAAAACTTTCCCTGTGTGTGCATGTCCATTACTGGACGATACCTTTCTTGCGTCTGGCGCAGCTTGGCCGAGTATGGCCATTAATATGTCCGAATTTATTATACAAATCGTAAAAGAGAGGAACGCGGCAGAACGGCGAAATGGGATGTTTCGCCTTTTCATATTACTTATTTCTCGACAATGAGGGACTGCAAATAACAGGGCAGTGAAGGGAGAATGGTGTGAGTATGGGAGACTGGTAAATTCTGGTTTTTATAGGGAATTCTTTTTCTATTGGAAAAAAGAAATGTGGAAGCGTAGTAGGGAGGAATAAGAAAAAGTAAGCATGGGATAAGGTCGACATTCTCTAAGTCGACATATAAGTTACCGGTTTTTATAAGAATCTTTACACCACCCTTAGAAGGTAAAAGTAAGTGATTGAAGCTTAAGTGGGATTGGGAAAACTAAATGCGGAATGGACATTCTCAATACTGCAAACTTACTGATAAAAACCGGAAGTAGGACTACTCGATTTTAACGGTTGTTTTCCTTTTTTCCCTTGCGAGAATACGTGAGTGCTCGAAGCGTAATTGGGGAATAGGTAATATATAGACCTTTCTCCTATGGACAAATTATATGTAGATAGCGTTATCGAAAACAGCAAGCTGCGCCATTTTTCGTTTCAATTTTTCCTACATGAATTCGGATTAGATTTCCATTGGTGATGAAGCGAGCCCCTTTCCATTGGATGGGTTTCATATCCCTTACCTTTGGATAACATACAACTTAGTCTTTATTTGGTGGGTACTGAATATCTTGCAAAGATGTGTCGTTGTCAGTATGTTGTTGTGTGGTGTGCCATAAAACCACGACACAGTCAAAATAAAAGTAAAATATTTATGTAACACGGGGATGTACACTATCACGCAATCAATTCAAGGTTTTGTCCCTAGATTGTGGGCGCTGCAAAAAGAGAACAGTGTAATCCCCTCATACAACTGGAGACAGAGCGTCCAATAATTACATCTGTACAGCTCGAAATCGTCTTCACTTTCGTCTCACAATTACAACTGAAGTAAAACAATGGGCTATTGGCGACGGAGAGGGATCAATCACGAACACCTCGTCAGTTTGAATCACGGTCAGATAACGAGGTCACACCTGAGTTGGCACCCCACTCTCCAAACTTCCTCACCACACCAGCGTAAAGACATTTGTGGATGCTACAGATTTTCGTCCACGAGCCCCCATCCCCGTACCCGACTGTCTCTAAGATGAGATGTTGTGTAGTTCCAGTACGACATTGATTTTTAAAAAATACCTACCTACCCACCGTCCATAAGACAGCCCAAAACCCTGTCAACGCAACTTAATTTTGTAAATATCCTGTATATAACTCATTAAATTCTTAATATAAATTCATCTCTTTATTTACTGAATTATGATCATTGTGTCCCACACGTATGCCATATAACTTAAACAGATATACTAAATTTAGTTTGGTAAAATTATTTGACGCTTCAACAGCTAATTCAAATAGCTAGGAAGTTCCATATCACGACCTAAAGCAAGGTCTTAAAAACTGACTTTGAAGTATGGACTGAATAAACTGCATGCCAGATCATCCTGATGGAACGGTAGGATTAATTACGCGTGATAATAGTTGGTAGAATCAATGGATTAATTTACACTTCACCGCACGGCCCTCTTCAAATCACTTATGCAGATAGTTTGTAATGTATTATATCCAGCATTACGTAGAAGCTTATTGGATGAAATGTAACGGCGATCCGATAATGTCTGATTCCGATTTACGAGGCCAAGTCTTACAAATGATTTCTGATGCTCGCTAGGCATCTGGCATTAAGCTAATAACCTGTTGAAGCGACGAGAGCGAGATTTTACATACGTTTCGAATATGGCATTAGTTATATAAAATTTTACATGAGAAGTCTTGCAGTAGTTTTACAAACCTTGCATTTGGATATTTCCAAAATACACGAGGATTAAATGAGTGTAACGTGTATTCACGGATGGCGTGCTTTTATAAAAATTAGTTGATTAAAAGATAAATAAAATTTATTACTTTTATTTAGTTTTCAATCATAATGATTTTTAATTTTATTTTCGTCATCTGACCGTGTTTCAGAATGAAGAAGTGTTGTCCTCGGATCTTTCCATTGGGAACTGATCCCGGATCGTCCCCAATAGCCCGTTGTTTTGCTCCAGTGCGACGTTAATTCAACTACCTACATATAATTTTTTTTTGTTTTTCTCATTTGTAAATAAAATTTCCTATCAGTGGTTTCGTTTTATCAATACTTTTCCACCAAAAAGTGTTTTTTACTGGAAACCGCAAAGTCATGTGGTATGTCTGTTAGCATTAGACTTAAAACTTCGTGACTGATAAAATATGTTTCTGATGGTTGACTCGTTTTGTCAATTGCTTTTCCTGTCAAGTAAATGGATACACATAAGAGGAAAATTCTACTGAAACAAGATATAAATACGCCCAGGATAGTTACAGGCATAACTCAGCTGTTCTGCCTTAAGCTCGCAGTATGCAAGTGCAGTGTGAAAACTCATTGAATCGCCGGTGGCTCCCAAATATGCTTCCGAATTTTACGAATGTTCCTTCAAGTGGTTTCGACGAGATATCTCGTCCAATAAGATAAGACCAATTATGGTAATAATGAGATATCTCGCCATCAAGATATTGCTGCTTTTCTATGATGATGAGATCAAGATCTGGTCAGTTTTCTTCGAATGACGAGATATCTCGTTTATCAAAACCTCTTCAGTTTTGTCACGACAACGACCAGGTGGGTTAATGAAACACTGCATTGAGCGTAGTGAATGAATTAATTGATTTAGTGAGCACAAAGTGAAAAAACGTATGCAATTACTTTCTTAATGTATAACAAAAAATTCGCTTATCGAAAAACGAACTTACCGCTCAAAAAAGAAACAAGTAGTATTGGTGTAGCAAATTGTGGTGACGTAATAACTTTGACTTAGGGTATACTATTCTGATTTGTTGTACTGTCCTTATGCGATACTATTCTAGTATGCATGTGATCCAGTGATGACTTTTTACTACATTAAATATAGAACACATGTGCGAAAATCAATACTTCTTTGGTAGTATATTTGGTGATATACTGGCATAAGCACAGAATATTAGTAAACTGATGTGATAGTATGATGACAAGAAAAATTAAATAACGAACAGAATTTTACATTGAATGTAAATTTCATTTTTAAGCTCTGTTTAACTTTTTCATATTTTAAAATCTTAAATAAATGTTAGTATACTTTTCATGGAACAGTTTAAACATTTTTTGCTGAATTCTTATTATTGAAGGCACAGTAAAAAATATCCTATCTGAAATTACCCTTTAAAAACGACAGTAATCACCAGTACCGCTCTTCTTAATTTGAGTTATGTAAAAAGCAGTGGAAATTCGGGTAGAGAATGAATTAAATAATGCATGTATACTTCCCTAAGCATTAAGATACATAGTTTTTTCAGTACTTAGGTTGAAAGATTGTTGGTGTAAAGTAATTTCATTTAGAGATGATTACTTAACCCTCTGAGGGGCTCACACACCTAATTCCACCTTGGAATCTGCAGTTTTCCCTGCACTCTTCTAACCAATTTTGATCTTTCTGACCAATAGAATCTTTCCAAAGGATTCTATTATAAGGAAACGAGCAATAGAGTCTTTCCAAAGGATTCCATTATAAGGAAACGATCAATAGAGTCTTTCCAAAGGATTCCATTATAAGGAAACGATCAATAGAATCTTTCCAAAGGATTCCATTATAAGGAAACGAGCAATAGAATCTTTCCAAAGGATTCTAATCTAAGGAAATGAGAGTAATAGAATCTTTCAAAGAATTATATTCTAAGGACAGGACCCAAATAGAATATTTCTAAAGGATGAAAGAGTATATGGTTTCTTTATAAAGATGTTATTTAGTCAAAATATGTGTTATGGGGTAGAAACAAAACTACACTACTCACAAATTTGCGGGTTAACGTTCTTCTGACTCTCTTCTATGTTATAAATTTTTAGATACAACTGCATACATGCTACACAAATTAAACATCTTTATTTTTGTATGATTCATAGTAGAGAAAATTGAAAGATAGCATTCTATAGGAGATAAGGTAATCCATCTATACATATAAAGCAGAGTTGGCATCGGTCTGTTTTTCTGTCTATTCGTTCTCTATACAAATATATACAGTTTGGCCAATCTACACCGAATTTGGTACACTTATTCTTTGGAACCCTGCGTGTAACGTAGGCTACATTTTATTTGTCTTGGGTGTGCAGAGGAGTGTAACGTCCCGTCATCCTGGACAGAGCACTTGCTAGGGGGCGCTCTCTCCCGGTCTGGCTGTGCAGATGACGTCAGAACATCTACAGGAGTTGCCTCTCAAGATGACCTTGAAGGTGTTTTTAGAATACTAGAGTATGATGCAATCGAGATGGGTGCGGTTGCTCTGAAAATCGCTCAGTATCATATCATTTATGCATCCCGTCTGTAAATTCTTAAACTGTAGCTTTATTATTGGAATGTAAATTCCTCCTGTAGAATTCTGCGGGACAAATAGGCTATATATTAACCCCGTTCGATTTGTCCTGTGTTCGCAGGGGGCTAAAAACAATTCGAAATTTTCATAGGAATAATGAGTAATATTACGATGAATTATAAACAATTCCACCGGAGCAACACAGCGTAATTCAGCTAGCAAATTAATATACAGAAAGGATAGCCTTCTAACTAAATAATCGAGCCCAAACTTCGTCATAATTTCTTATAATATCAAAACTTTTCAAAGAATTTGAAATCAGTATAAAAATTCTATTTCGCTTACCAAGTTTCGACTCATTTGCTCCTGCCGTTTTTGGATTATGAATATGGTACATTTGAAGAATTTAATGCTAAATCAGTTTCCAAGACTTTTATCCATAAGTTCCTAAATAACATGTTTATCACGTAGATATTTTTTTTAATTATTACTATTAAAGAACAGAAACTAAATAGATGTAATGTTTCATCCAAGTTAGTTTTTATTCTGTAATATAAATTACTAATAATGTTCATAAAAATTATAAATAACAACCTACATATATTTGTATCGAACCGATTTAGATATTTTTTATACGACTATGCAAAATGTCAGCTGTTTTGTTTTTGCATAGAAAAAGGCTAAAAATAGTACGTATTCAATAGATAAGAGGGAAAAAACGAGTGGGAGATAAAGGAATATCTTCTCAATTACCTTTAAATCTATATATGTGTTATCAAATATATATCCAGTTAATACCTTTGTTCGGTTTCTCCGAACTTGTGTGAAAAGGAAAACTATTTTCGAGAACAAGCACATGATGCTAAAAATAGTCTTCTTGTTAAGCACTCGTGTATCATTGTTAGTCCATATTACTTTGAGATTCTCATGAAATACGCAAGATGCTTTTAGGAACCAGATGTTCATTACTAATATTACACAAAAGTACAAGACAAAGGCGGGAAAAACGAAAGCAATATTTTCATCATTTACCGGAAAGACAGAAAAGCTGTATGGGTGAATCCATTCAAATCCAGGTAAGGCTGTTCATCTCACCATCTTCAAATTGAATGACATTTTGCATACAGGTACATTTCGGGCCACCTTGAATCAACATATTTTTATAATCTCGAAAAAATAATTTCCTTCGGGATACAGGGCTGTGAAAGTGACATCACAAATTAATTTTTTTTCTTAGCGGACATCACCTAGTTAAAAACCACGTATCTTAAGTATTTAAGATAATCCAATTTTTTTTTCAAAACAAATGTAAGACTTAAGAGCTACTACTGATACTAATGTCATTACTAGTATGTAAATGGTATTAGAAATATGAATTTTTCAATTTGGTCAATTTTAAATTCATTTTTCTCAAAAAAGCCATCTTTTAAAAACCTGATTATTTTTTTCTGTTCCTATTTAAATATGCTATCAGGAGTGTGATAGCATTTTTTGCAGTTTTTGAATAGTTTAGCTCAAATAAATTATTTTGTGTAATGACCCTGATCGGAAAACCCAACGCGAACAGTAAATAATGAAATACCTTCAAATTCCCTTTCGAAGTACGAAAAATCCCTAAGCGCATGTCAAATTCCCTATAAAAGGACGAAAAGGTTTTCGAAATCCCTAAATTAAATCGGGATTCCCTTTCAACCAGTGGGAACTACGTCATTCTGTATTTACTTAAAAATACTTTTTTACTCAAAGTTAACCGAATAATTTGAATAATAATTTACGGTATTTACTTAATTTGAATAGATTGTCTATCACAAAATTATATATTAAACATGTACACAGAATTTCACAAGCATAATTTTGCTGTTTATTTCACTACAAAACCAAATTTTAAAAACCTGCAATTGTTTTGATAAAAAGGATCAGAGTAATAAACTACATATTTAAAATATTAATAAATTCCTATAATTATATTAAAACATTTTAACAGTATTGAACCTAGAAGCACAAAACGTAGTGCCCTATAAATCCTCATAAAACAGTTCTTAAAATTTCATAGATAAGAAAAATTACGAAACTCAGTAATATATTTAACGTCGCAGATAAAATAATGATATAAATTTTTACTTACTTAAAACAATAAGAAAAGTTGCTAATTTGAATATTAGTTACGCTAAATAAAATATTAATTAAAATAAATTGATATTCGTTGAATTCGGCGAAAGTGTTTAATCTGTCCTTTCCGCCACATAAAACTCCAAGAAAGCATTCAACGGCTACTTCAATAAATGAGTATTTCAATGTTGAACGAATGCAATTCATAACTAAATATAGCTTCATAAATAAACTTATTTTCAATCATCTTCGATTCTTGAAAAGTTGCACTCTCATGTCACAATACTAAGAGATCGGATTTTTATATATGACAAGAGGCCGACTTTGTCATATAAACGCACCATTTTCATGTTCCTCCATAAAAAGATGTAATTAAATTTATTTGTCTCTTCTGAATCCATGAAATCGTTTTTACCTACTATATAGATTTCCCTTTGAGATTAATTTCACAAAATCCTAGAATGAATTATACCCAAATCCAAGAATGAATTAAGAGTAAATGAGTATTATATATTAAACGATTTAAATGTATAGGAAAAAGCTTTAATTAGACAAAGGTAATGATTGGTACATTATAAAATGCTACTCTTTCACTACATAAATAATCTTCTCCATGTAAGCAGCTGGGTGGATAAAAAAGCAGCTTTTTGTAGAATAGAAAAAATCAACACTCCTAGAGCCATCTCAGAATAGTATATCTTGTAACTTTATTTTATAATTTGTTGCAGCAGGTGCTATATTATCACCAAATGAAAATTTTAATGCAAACAAAGCCCTGAAGCAACATTCATCCCAAACATTTCCTCGGTAAATAATTAGGAGAGATTTTAGTTGATTTCTTCTTAAAACCATAACAGTGGAATTACAGGATCATCAAAAATCTTAGTTTCATTCACTTTATTGATATATGCATAGAAATAATGAATCATGTGAAAATTTCTCAACAAAAAAAGGTGCTTGAGCTGCTGGTTCGGGAGATTCGAGCGCTTACTTACTAGTGGAGGAATACGGTTGGCCCCACTCGTTGAGCGCGCGTTAGTGATTGAAATTTCAATATCTTACGTTGAAGGCTCTTGAGAATCAATCTTTGGGAAACCGCCTTAGCTATATAGAGTTACATTAACAACATACTAATGAACTTATACAAAAAGTCTCAAAAATTTTAAAGATGGCTTTTTTATTAAATCTTAACCAAACTTCAGCAAGTTCCGTGCGAAATAGTTAAAAAACTAATATAATTTTAAAAGATCTTTTTACTTATTATTACGAAGAGTACATTTAAGTATCATTAGCAAAAAACAATTTATCTCTAATAGTTTAAGCGTAGCGAAATTGGAAGTGCTACACGACATTCATGAAAAGCAAAATTGAATATTTTTGACTGTTTTTAAAAGGTCTTATTTCCATGAAGAAAAATTATTTTGCAAAAAAAAAAAACATGGCATAGTTTAACACATGCCATTGACCCCCATATTCTATTTTTTAAAAAATCGAAGGTGGTGAGGCGAGCATTTTATTTTTTATTGTCTGAATTGGAATGGATTCACCCGTTTCCAATTAAAACATTACATGAACAAGTCACTGAAGCCATAGATAGTATCAACCATCTTTCGTCAATACTTGATATCCTACATTACTTTTACATTTAACTTTTTCATGTTGAGATATTTTTAATGTCTTTATGTTCTTCATACCTTTGAAATGTTTATCTTGTTTTCTATTCATGTATCATGTCTTCATTCTTGGCCTGGTGGTAAACCTGATATTTTAAAATCTATTTTTAACCCTCTAAATAATTTCGATGAGATACCTTGTCCATCAAGATCTGACCAATTTTTCTAATGACGAGAAGTTTTGTCATCATGATATTGACGATTTTTTGATGATGTCGAGATCGTTTCAGTTTTGGATGATGACGAAATAAAGGGTCAGGCGACTTCTAATGACGAGATATCTCGTCCAACAAAATCTGGTCAGTTATGATAATGGTGAGATACCTCGTCGAGACAACCACCAGGAGGGTTAATGAATCTTATTTTGTCTTTTTTGGTGCAACTTATAGATTTTTTGGATCTTGAGTCATAAATCCCCGAGCATCCCATCTGCATTGCGTACTTATGTAGTTGGTAAGTAAGTAGGTAGTTAATTAACATCGCACTGGAACAACACAACGGATATTGAAAATGGTCTGGTTCAATCCCGAAAGGAAAGATCCAAAGACCCTCGTAATTTTGAACCACGATCAACTAATGCAGTTCAGTTTAAGAATCTTTAAATGCAAGTTCAAATTGCGCAAGAAACCCTGTTGCAAAAAATGACTGTTGAAGTCCACTTGCTTGGAGACAGTAAAAAATGGCGACTCTGAACCGTCCAATCAAACGACCCGACGGCATGAGTACCACTTTTCCTCTTCCTCATAAATTTATTTAGAGGACAATGAAAAACAACACACTCAGACAATTAACTTGTCGACTTTTTGGCCGGCTCTTTTTGTCCTCGATTTACGGTTTAATACCTCCGTCCACAAGGACCGTATGCCATGCTAATGCGCATCAAGACGAAAGGATATCGGAAGAAAGAAGCTTCGATCGCCGCCTTCCATTAGAAAAGGCTTCGAATCAGCAGACTTTCGGAAACATAATTTCTGATTTCATTAGTGAGCGGCAATCGCTTCGCTTAGTGGCCGGGCAGCACTAATACCGGCCAGCGATTGCCCTTCGCTTTTGCGAGACTGCACTAAAGTCGAAGGCCACGGTAAATGCTCGAAAGGAAATGGGTGCCTGCATTTAATCGCTCACTAAATAGGCCATGCTGATTCTATGGGAATTGATAAACAGTTTGGAAATAGGTTGGATTGCTTGCAGGCAGGAATTTATTGTCGATATGAGAAGTACATTTAACATCTCATACCTTTGGGATCGTTTGGATCATGTTTGTTTAGAGAAAGTGTGCTTTAGGGACCAGTTGGAAGAATGTAGGTTTAGAAACCATTGGGATGCGAGTTCAAAACTAGGATCAACCAGAGAACGGCGTGTACGTGGGGGCTGGTGCACGTTAAATATGGCGTAGCCTCAAATGTCCTCACGCTGGCGTGGTGTAGAAATATGGAGAGTGGAGTGCCTGTTCAGGTGTTGATCTCGTCACCTTATTGCGGTTGAAAATTACGAAATGTTCTCCTCGGATCTTTCGGTTCGAGATTGATCCTGGAGCGTCACCAGGTTTTTCCCTTGTGGACCTATTAGCGATAAATCCACGAAGAGAAAATATTCCTGGTTTTAATCGTTTACTAAACTGGTTCTATGGAATTGATAAACAGTTTGGAAATAACTAAGTTTTCCTGTAGGCAGGATAATCTGAAATAGGAGTATATTTAGCATAGAATACTTTTGTTCTGTTTTGATCATGTTAGATGAAATTGTATGCTCCTCAAACATGTCCACCTTGCCCTGGTGAAGCAAAATATTGCAGAACTGAAAATTGAAGACCTTGGCAAATGCACAAAGGAAATTAATGTCTGAACTGAATTTAATCTATTACCAAATAGGCCATACTAATTCTATAGGAATCAATAAACAGTTGGCTAGGTAAGTAGTGGAATTTACGTCACGCTGGAGCAACACAGCGGGTTATTGGCGATGGTCTGAGACCTATCCATAATAGAAAGATACGAGGACACCTCGTAATTTTTAACCACGGTCAGATTACGAGATAAACAGTTGAGAAATTGGAGGGTTCCCATGTAGGCAGGAATGTATGGGCAGTCTGAAAAAATTGAAAAAATAACATAAATACTTTTGGAGTTGACTTGTTTATTTTTGTAAAGACTAAGTCCTATTATATACCAGGAAGTCCACTTTGCCCTGGTGAAGCAAAATACGATAGCACTAAAAGTCGAAGGTCACAAATTCACCAATAGAATGGGTGCATGTATATAATGGGCTACTAAATAGGCCCTACTGATTCTGCAAAAATTGTTAAATAGTTTGGTTGCAGGTTTGTATGTTTGCAAGCAGGAGTTATTGCCATTTTGAAATGGATTTGCGTGTAACATCACATACCTTTGGGATTATGTTTGTTTAAGAGAAATTCCTATGCCCTCTTCAGGCATGTTCAGTTTGCCCTAGTGCAGCAAAATATTACTATAGAGGACAAAATTTAAATCAAACCAATGTGAACACACCGATGCTCTTGGCGTTGGAATTCGGTGGTAATATCGACATGTAACTACTAGTCGACATGTTGGTCACACGTTTTGAAGGAAGCTCCTCCTAATAACAATGTTAAGACTAGTAATATTTCACGTGTATGGTTAGGAGTAACGACGGTTTAAACATTGGGTGCGCAAGCACAAATAGCCATTAGTTCGCCATTTGTAGTTCCTAAGAGGTCAGTGATCGGGCATGAGAAATAAGACTACTCGAATGCACATTCAAAAGCATTTTCACCATTGGTAGTTACAAATATCATCCACCAAATGCATTTACAAAACTAAAAATACCAAAACTCTTTCAGTCCTAGTCCTCGGTATCACGCAGAGAGTTCAATCAAGCTTCTTCCTCATCTTTGCTCTCACAATTTCTAAGTAGATAGATCAGCTTCTGTCGTGTGTATTTTAATACTTATGTGGAATACCTTTCCTGTCCTATTTATAAATGGGGCCGGAACCCGTTTGAAACAGTAACGTATCAGCAACAGGAGGGTTGCGAGTTCTACCTTCGATCCAAACAAAGACCGTCATGTACGTGGGTGCTGGTGCACGGTAAATCCGTCGTGACCTCAAAAGTCCTCACGTTGGTTGGTGTGTCAGTTTGGAGAGTGGGGTGACAGCTCAGTTGTTGAACTCGTCCTCTGACCATGGTTCGAATTTACGAAGCGTTGTCCTTGGACTTTTCCCTTCGAGATTGATCCCGGGCTGTCACCCATACCCCGTTATGTTGCTCGAGAGCGACGTTAATGCAACTGCCTACCTACCTATTTATTATCTGATCGATTTCTCAATTAACTTTCTATCTTAATACTTACAAAAGACATAACCTAAACTCGCACTGAAAGCATTGTCACTATTTGTAGTTTCAAAATAAATACCGCACACCAAATGCAAACGAGATACCCAATCTCTTTCACTTCCAAGTCAACCCCACCGTTCCAAAACAACACTTCCTCTCACCTAATTCATCGTATAACCGAATGACTATCCCTTCGTCGCCTTCACACCCCAGAAAGCAAAACAGGCAGATAATTATTATCATCCGCATTTGCTATTGAGTCGCGAAACTTCATCGCAGGGGCATCTTATCGACTTTCCAGCGTCCTGGGAAGGTTCGAGCTCTGAATACCCCTTTCCCTTCCAATGTTCCTGTAATTATTTATCGATCTTAAATCATGAGGAACAAGCAATTATTATCAGTCACTGCAGTACGAAAAGGCGAGCAGCCCTGATGAAACCGTGAATGTCCCGAGTTTAATTCAATAAGCAAGTAAGACACAATTTAACAGAGATCAGATTTATGATGTTAGGGAGGAGGTCTTAGCACGGGAATTAAACACCCGCTAACGAGGAGTGAAGGATGGAGATTGCTGGGTTGGAATCTTTGGTGAAACGAAGGGAGGACGCTTGGGTTGCTTTCGAAAACCATTGAGGGTGTCTGGCTCGGTGGCTTGTGGGTGTCATTACGTGTGACATACTCATGAAGGATTGTAGGATTGGAACTATCAATATACTATGAAGTTGCATTGTAGTGTAACTTCAATTTACGAGCTTATGTATGCTTTCCGGAGGACTTTATAAAAACTATTCCACTTCATGCGAATTTACAAGCTTGTGAATGCTTTACCAAGAGCTTAAGAAAAGAAATATTACACTTCATGAAATTACTAAACATTCATAAAACAACTAACAAAACGGTTATTGGCAAAAGTAGGTATTAATCTCAAGGATCTAATAAAAAACTTTCAATAAAATCTACCAATATTAAAAAAACGTAATTTAATTATTATTTACCAGATCAAAATGAAGTCATTTCATACTTTTCTAACATGTTATTTTTATGTGTTTATCCATTCAGTTTGTCAGGATTGTAGGATGGAGATTATTGGATTCGAATCTTTGGTGAAACAAAGGGAGGATTGGATAGGTTTCGAGTACCATTCATGTAGTCTGGCTCGGTGGTTTGTTGGTGACATTGAGTGTGACATACTCATAAAGGAACGTAGGAAATGGACTATCAATATACTATGAAGTTGCATTGTAAAGTGTAATTGAAATTTACAAGCTTATGTGTGCCTCCTCAAGGACTTATATGATCGCGGAAGCCCAGTTGGAGAGTAATGGATTAGCAACCAGAGGGTTGAGAGTTCAAAACTCGGTCCAACCGAAGACCGTCGTATACGCGGGGACTGGTGCAGGTTTAATCTGTAGCAGCCTCTAATGTCCTCACGTTGACGTGGTGTGGAAATTTGGAGAGTGGAGTACCAGCTCAGGTGTTGACGTCATCGAGGTGTTCTCGGATCTTTCCCCTCAGGAGTGTCCAGACCGTCTTTAATAGCCTGTTGTGTTGCTCTAGTGGGGCATTAATCAACTACCCACCTACCTACTCAAGGAAGTATGAAAAAAAATGTCACTTAATGAAATTACTAATAATTATTAAAACTAACAAAATGATTATTGTCAAAAGTAAGCATTACCCCCAATGATCTAATAAAGCACTCAGGAATACATCTTTAAATGTGTACGAGTATCACTGAAAGTAGTTAAATTCATGTTTTATATTAGATTATCCTACAGATGCTTGATTTGTATAAGTACATTTTGTATCCGTGGAAACAATGTAAACCTATAAAATACTTAAGGCCCGATTGAAATAAAAACTTTCGAATGATGTTCACAGGCTATTGTATTCTAGAAGATAACACTAATGCAAAATGGAGGCCTTTTTTGCATTTCTGGTGAGATAATTTTATAAGTTTTATTAGTTAATTCATTCAGTCTAATCAACAAAGAACCATAGCGGTAGGCGGAAAACATTTAGATTTGTCACTCATGAAGAAGCGAATATTGGTAGGAGGTATTCCTGAAATATTTTTCAAACAACAATAGGTAATTACCTTATCTCACTACGGAAGCTATTACGAGTTTGAATGGATGTTTCAATTTGCCCAATAAGGTATCTTTCAAAAGAGAATAACGTTGGTGGTTGTCTCGACGAGGCATCTCGTCATTAGCAAAACTGACCAGATCTTGATGGATGAGAATCTCGTATTTAGATAAAAACTAATCAGATCTTGATCTCGTCATCATAAAAAAAATTGCCAATATCTTAATTATCTTAAAAATTGAATTATCTTGATGACAAGATATCTCGTCAGAAGCAAAATTGGTCAGATCTTGATGGACGAATTATCACATCGAAACCAATTGGAGGGTTAAACAGTTTTGGTATCATTTATTATTTTAATTCTTTATTATTATTAATATAAAACTTTTTATTGCAAAGGCACTTAGACAAATACGTCTATTGACCCCATGTGTCACAGAAACATTCAGTTAGAACATAGAATAAAAAATAAAAATATCAATCAACAAGAATCCAGCAGCCTCAAAAGTTCTATAGCCCTCTAAGAAAGAGCAAGGACGCCTTCCCCTGATAATAGAGCATTCTAAAAGGTGAGCACTCTAACATTCTAAACGTGGGCACTTTCTAACATTCTAAAAGGTGATATCCCTCTGTACAGGGTACATTTGAAGCTATCAGCCTCAAACAATGTAAGTTCTTAGGTAGGCCACCATACTATAATATCTAAATAATCTATACATCTTTAAAATATATCTATACATCATTAAAATCTATACATCATATAAAAGCCATCACCACTATGCAACTAAGTCCTCTAGAGATGTATTTTTTGCAAGATAAGTGTACGCAAAATGCATAGATTTTTATATAGATTATATTATAGTGGTCAGAGCAATTTTGTTTTATTTTAACTCGGCAAGCGGTTTCGACGAGATATCTCGTCGATCAAGATCTGACCAATTTTGCTAATGACGATATATTTCTTCATCGAGATATTGTCGACTTTTTATGATGACGAGATCAAGATCTGGTCAGTTTTCTTCTAATGACGAGAGACCTAATGAACGAGATATCTCGTCCATAAAAATCTGATCAAATTTGCTAATGACGAGATATCTCGTCGAGACAACCACTAGGAAGTTTAAAGTATAATACTCAAATTTGGTTAAAATAAAGACATCTTTGGTATTTTGTTGCTGTAGAAAATTTCTAAATGAGCACATTTTGACGAATTCTTAAAAAATACAACAAAACAGAAAACATTTAACTTCAGTTAATTTAGTCCTTTCTACAAGAGTACTCACAAGTGCCTTGCTTTTGAAATAGCTCTTATTAAACTTCCAAGTGGTTTCGACGAGATATCTCGTCCATTATGATATGACCAATTTTGCTAATGGCGAAATATCTGCACATCAAGATATTGGTGATGTTTTGTTTAAGTTGAAGAGATCAACATCTGGTCGATTATCTTCTAATGACCAGATATCTAGTTCATCTAGATCTGGTCAGCTTTGATAATGACGAGATATCTCGTCTAGGCAACCACCAGTAAATAAATTTTATATTTAATTGTTATACACAAAACTGAGAAGAAAATTAGATTGCTTGATTACTGGGCAATATTTAGTGTTCAGAAATTTCCAAAATAAACTCGCATTTTTATTAAAACTACTTTTATCTATTTTATTTCCAAAAGGAATTTCTCTTCCTTTTATACGTATACACATACGAAAGTATACGTATTTTTTAAACATACCTCTGAAGATTTTCTTGAAGGCTATAATTTTTTTCGGACGTTTGCTTTAAATTTAAAATATCGATAAAACAAGAAAGGTTGCTAGATGTACTTTTTCTTTGCTGATGCTAGGCTAAAAAATGCATCTTTCTTTAAAATATTACAAAATATGCATGTGGATTTTACTGTTATCTTTCTAAGGGTAAAAAGTTGAAACACTGTTTCCAAACTTTACTTACGTAAGCCTGTATTTTGGAATAAAAAGTATCCTCCAATTTTTATAACAGTAACCTCATATATCACTGAGATAATTTACTTAATCAAACACCGAGAATATTATGCAAAATGGGAAGATGAGAACTGAAACTGCAGACTGATCGAGTGATTTAGAGGAACTGATAATCATCTTTCCATCGGTACAATTGTTTTTGACATTAGGAAAGACATCAAGGATATTATTTTCCAATATTATCCACAGATCATCCTTTTCATAAATGTAGCACGTTATTTTTCTGCATCAGATCAATTAGAGGATCTTGCATTGGCTTGTTTACAGTACAGTGCCTTAAAACTTTCCAACCGATACGCAAGTTCAAGAAGGAATTTTGTAGCATCAAACAAAATAGTTGTTTCATATTTATTTACCACTGAGAAATAGCCAGTACCTTCTCTTCCAAGTACTTTTGCACCAGGATACCAGCCAGAGAAGTAATATAGAAGTGGTCTATCACCTATACCACACAATTTGGTAGAGCCTTTACCTTAATCGGCAGTTTTTTTACTTGAATACCTCTTTAAAATAGAAAAGTACGGGGGCCTTGCATTAAAAGTCGAGCGTAATAAAAAGCGTTACAACTGTTTTACTTTATGATTTCAGAAATAGAAGAAATATCCAGGAGATAAATACATCGTCGTGTAGACAAAGGATGTCCTACCTGACATGACCTTCGGACCGAGTACACGGGCTCACTGAAAAGGGGGAAGATGTCCTCAATATGTCGAAGTTATACGGTGCTGGGAGAGATTTGGGCCAGTGTAGCTTTGGAGTGTGTGGTGAGGACTGCGTAAGAAGTGTCATTCGAAAGCTACCAAACTACGCGACAATTAATATTGGACAACAGTTAATGTCAAACTGAACTTTAATAGTTCAAACTAAATTAATTGTTGAATATTCGCAATAAACAATCGTTCAAACTTCCTATCTCTGCTTCATTCATTTCACAATCCAACATCACGTCCGAGTATTCACGTCAAAACTACGGTTTGTGTCCGCTACACAACTTGCCAATTTTTTATAAAATTAATTACTCTTGCAACAACCCTATAATTAACTCACATTTCTTATATACAGTTTACTTACTATGCAAGAATTCTCTGATTAATGGAAAAGACAGCTATTTGATATTAATGGAAAAGGATCAATATCAAAGTAGCTATCCAAATTATTTTGATTACAGTCTCAAGTTCCACAGTTTAGGAAGCATTGGATTAAACTAACCTCATTTAAATACATACAAGCAGACCTACGCACATATGAGCTAAGCTTTCTATGGATGATAAAGTGTTGCAACTGAACCTTCATATCTTATTTCAATCCACTTATAATGAATCAATATTCACATAAATGAATATCATACCTCTAAATGAAATTATAAAAAAATATATAATAGCGCTTCGTTTACTTTTACTGGTATTAACTCTTCTTTCTAATAAATTGAATAGCAAAATGTACACTTCAGTCATGCTACCACAATTAGATTCTGAACGTCTATATCAATTTCATCCCACTCCCTTAAACAAAGACGGTTCGGAATTTTGTGACGCTAAAATTAGTTTTCGTAAATATTTTCTTTTCTGAGCTGATTTTTATCTTCCAGATTTCTCATTGCTGTCTGTAATCAGATTGGTAAAAATTTAGTTAGCGAATGAACCCCGTAGTGGTTGATTTTATATTACTTTTATCGTTAGTTACATTGTTTATAAAATCTTTAGCCATCAGCGTTACGCAATTGCTTCATTTTATAACTTTGCATTGAAAATCCATTTTCTTATAGTGAATTTTATAATTAAAAGGGAACGTCTTAGAGAAATCTAAGAAAGCAAAATGAATACCTTCGCAATGGACACACGGAAGTCATTCCTCGTTGCATTTTACTAGGAGAGAACGCTTTTAATTGTACTTCATACTCAACTCCATTAACAGATCATCACCTTTAATTTTGATTGCCTGTCCTGTCTTTAATCAGCCTTCCCATATATTTTTTAAATTGAGATTTGATAGGGGAAACCTCATTCGACTCTCTTCGCAATCTTACATACTATGGTTTTTTTTTTTAATCTTATCTCATTTATTTCTACAATTCAAACTGACTAATCAATCTACATTTTTATAATTATTTTTGTATTTAAATTAAAATGGTGAAACTGACTGCATTTAAAGCCTTCAGTTTTACGCAATTGCTTGCTTTTATAGTTTTGCGTCGAGGACGGCTTGTTCTGTTTCGGACCTTGCCCTATAAAATCTATACACTGTAAAAAAAAGTAAATCGGTCACCTTTATATTGTCTGTACTGAACATATTCAATTTCAAAACAGGTGCGTTTGTTATTCGACAAAATTTAACTTTTGTAACAACTCTTTAAAAAGTTAGTCGTGAATATCTTATCAAATAAATTTGTCATCTTTCCCTTTAAAGTTTAAATTCCCTTTAAAGTTTAAAGGTGAAATTTGAAAATGTCGCGTGCTCGGTGCAAGAGGTCAAAAAATATTTCTAGGAAAATTATGAGTGCCCGTAGGTTTGTCATTTTTACAAATTGAGTTGCGACAATTTTAGAGGAAACGAACTTTAGAAAGAGCATTCATAAAACTCCCCATAAAACTCAAAATTGACTTTTGTAGTAGTTACCTTATGTAGTTTTGTCATGCAATAGGGAGATATATGCTAAATCTGTTTTTGTGGAGGGATGTATATGTATACGATTTGCGTCGAAAGTAAGTTGTAGATATAAAAATGTCGAAAAGGTGTTAAAAATTATTTTCCTGACATTTAAATTATGTTTTGATTTTTCTAGGAAATATTTACAGATAACCATTTCAACCAGAGTAAGATGGAGTAATTCTTGTAGTAAAAATTAAAAACCCTTTTCAAAGAATGAATGACATCTATTTCACGAAATTACCAGAGGAAAAGATTAATGTATTATCGAGAGAGTATGTTTCTAAGTACCAAATTAATGTTTCTAATCAGGTTTTACCGTTTACATCCATTTGCCCAATAACATAATAAAGCTTATAATATACTTAGCATAACTTAGTGAATCATTGTGTGTTGAAATATTTTTCTAATTTTATTCTTTCAATATTTTTAACAAAGGTAAAATCGAAAAATTCTTAATTTCCAACAAAAGCTATAATTTTTAATTTTATTGCGGAAGTAGATATATGAATTTTAATTAAGAGGTTAAATAGATCATTTCTAGATTAAGTTTACATTCTGTTTTTTTCATTCATGTACTGCTTATTTATTAAAGTACGGACTTTTATTTTAACAATACAAAAAGTGCTCCATTTGATTCAAGTATAATTCTCATCAGTCTTTTTATAAGGTGCGGTTTCATACCTGTTATACACAACTTTATATTTTATTAAAAAATACTTTACAGGTTTCCGCAATAGTTGATAAACATAATTTGCCTAAATAAGTACATAGTATGTAGGATTTAGAACTTATCAAGATAGATTTCATAACGAAACAGGTCTCTGACCTTGCCATGAACACTGGGGAACTGTTGATCACACAACTGCAAACTGCGGAAGCAGATTAGGACAACTTCGGAGACTTAAAAGGTAACTTCGGAACTATCAGGAACAGAAACAATAGAAAACTTCTCAAACTAATCATACATGAGCACATGCAGATTGTTCCAAGGGGTAGGATAGTTGAATTAAAGCCGAACTAGGTCAACACAACTGGCTATAGGCGATTGTAAGGGATACATTCCTAAGGAAAATATCCGATGACAACACCTCACCATTTTTAAATAGTGTGAGCGGAGATTTGTTATTCTATATACATGAACCTTGATCTTTTGGCAAGGGATACATGTGATACCCCATATAGTAATGTCGTTGCTCTGTCTAGGTCAAAAATACCTCGAGCTTATTAATCGCTTATTATCTAGAGTAGGAATCAAAGATCTTTTGACGCAAAACCCCAGGAACGTAAATCTGTCTCTACTTTAATTCACAACAAATATTTATTTATCGATCAAGCATTCGGATTTTTCCTAATTTAACGGAAGTGGAACGATAGTTTGAGAGTTTCTTTAACTCATCGGCTCAAGGACAAAATCTTGTAATTTTGAATCACGGTCAGATGACGTCAGACACGGTCAACACCTGATCTAGCACCCCACTCTCCGAACTTCCAAACCACTCTAACGTGAGGAGATTTGAGGCCAAGACATTGAGGCCAAGACAACATGCACCAGTCCCTACGTACGCGATGACTAAGGTTGGATCGAGTTTCGAAATCGCAATTCTTCAGTTGCTGAGCCGCTATTCTTCCAAACCTACTACCACGGTCTCTGTAAATATTTTATAAAACTGGATAGATTGGTAAATTTTGTGTTCTTTTCTCATTTCTTGTATTTGAATATATTATTTTAATTAAATAAACAAATTTTCATGGTCTTTTGATTGAACAAGGATTTTACATCTTAAACATACCTTTTTTTGTCATTACGAATCAAGTAATGAATCAGTCAGCAATGAATGTTCAAAATGTGTATTTAGAAATATTATTACTATATAATTAAAACAGCAGGGTAATCCTATTGGGTCAACTTTTGATAACGATACACAGTAAACATGAACGCCATCCAAAAAGTAATATATTTGATGTCACTTACCGCCTTTCTCATTTTAATAGTTCATTGAGTTTGGGATATAAATTATATCCCCAGAAATACTCAGCCTCTTCATACTTTTAGAAATTCCACGAAGCACTAAGGACTAGTTTTAGTTATTGCTAAAATGGCAGACAACCCCTTTTCATTTATTTCTTTGAACATACGCCATTGACATTTTTTCCCTATTTCCTTTTCCCTAATCGAGCCACCTATCATTGTGCAGTTTTGCTATATCATTATGCAGTTGTCTGATATTTGCTTCGGAAGTCATTTTTTGCTGTGTTACTGCTTCATTGGATGGATGGGACAACTGTTTAGAAACTTGACATCTCATATCGACTCCGTAACTGCTGGTCTTGAGAGAGAAACGAATCGTACTTTTCCAGAATTTTCTGGCTATATTTTGTAGAAATGGCGAAGTTTGGGAAAACAAAGCTGGGTGTTTGGAAGAAACTACGACGCCCTTCCTGTAACCCTTCAAAGCATTCCTTCCTGCAGTTATTATTATGAATTTTTCTTCAACAATAAAAGTCAAGATACTAAGTTCAGGTAGGTAGATAGTTTGAATTAACGTCCAACAGGATCAACCCAGCGAGCTATTAGCGACGGTCCGGGATCACTCACGATGTGAAAGATCCGAGGATAACACCTCGTCATTTTGAACCATGGGCAGATGACGAGGTCACACCTGAGCTGGTATCCCACTCTCCAAACTTCTACATGGCGCCAACGTGAATACATTTGAGGCCAGGGAAGATTTAAGTTGCACCAGCCTCCACGAGCACACGACTGTCATGGTTGGATAAAGTTTCGTACTCGCAATCTTCCGCTTACTAATCCGCTACTCTCAAAGGCCTTATCGTGGCCATAGAATACTAAGGGAAGCAATCGTCTGGAAATTTGTTCAAAAAGCATGATTCTTTCTTGATACTGCATGCTTCACAAATTGAGTATTTTGAAACAGTTTTCCATATAATTTGAGTATGTTGGAGGTAGTTTCATAGCCACAGCTGAGTACAGCACTTGTCTAACAACATTTAATCCTTAAAGATGTTCGGGCAACATAAGCCACTTTTCAAATTTGTCAGGCTAGCAATTTTCAAATTTAAAAAATTTCGAAATTATCATGGTTTATCCACTTCACAAGAGATCATGTTATCTTAAACTTTCAACCACTACTCATTCAAACAGAAAAAAAACGGAAAAATTATTTGGACTATTTGAATTTATTTTTATTTGAATTATTTTTTATCTTGTTTTAGTTTTTTAATTACGGAACATATTTCTTGGATTATTACTGTGCTGCCCTTAGCCCTTCAACTAATTTAATATTTTATTTAAGCTATTTTATAAAGAAACAAATTGAAAATTCGTACATTTTCATGTAAATGCAAAGGTAATAGGCCTAGCTTGAAAAATAAAATGTACGACTTTCAATTCAAAATTTAAGCCCATCGTCATATTTAAACAAAACTTCCTTGTGCACATTAATTTCAAATTTGTTATAAATTTATATGAATTTATTTGAATTAAAAACATGTAACTATGTTTCCTCTTAAATAAAAAAATTAATTTCTCATTGCATATTACGAAATTGCCTATATCCCTTTATGTATTGTATAGAAAATCAGTTCAATTCCTCAATCATAACCATAATCGCTTTAGAATGAAACATTATCCCTTTGCAAATGAGTACTTGATTTTTAGTATTGGAAATTTTATAAATAATTAATAAAATATTAATAAAATTAAAATTAAAATTAAAATTAATTAAATTAATTAAAATTAAAAAATTAAAAATAATAAAATATTAATAAAATATTAATTAATACATAATACATTATATAAATAATCAGTCATATCAACAAGATTTATGTACTTTCTATTCTCATTAAAACACGTTTGATTTATTTTCACTAAAATGTATTTCCAATAATATATTTTTGCTTATTTAGAATGCCAATTTCATTGAAGTACTTAATACAATCGACCCTTGTGTGGTATTTTATTTTTAGCATTTTATGTTCTTCGAATATGTGTGGTAAATATTAATTAAGATACATGCAAATTTTCATTTAGAAAATTGGGGATGAAGTGACTTGTTCAACGAATATTTCAGAACTTATGAATACATTATTCAACGTTTTCTCCCAATTTATTTTCCTCTGGATTCGTATTTATTGCTGGTGATTCGATTTACGACCCAAATAATTCGCTCATGAACTTGTTTTAATTAGAAATATGCAAATAACCTCAAACCTCAAATGCAGTAGTTTAAACTGTTAATGCTTGATGTCAAACATTTTCAGTTCGTAAATGCAAATAAGATATTTGACCTAAAATGCAGCCTTGGCAAATTCTGTTTCTGAATGTAAAATGGTAAGCGGATAGTTTCTAATTAAGTCTGCTGGTTCTAATGAGGTAATAATAATAATAGAAATGGAAAGCAAAATATTTTCTAAAAATAATTAGCTTATTAGATTAACGCACATGCAGGTATTATTTCTTTGATTATTGTGCTGTTGATACCGACCACCCCGCATATAATTCATTAGGTAACGAGCTACAGTGAAGTTACTGATCAAACGCGAATGAATCATTACAGTATATACGCACATCGATATCATTGTAAATCTTCCATACAAATTAAGAACACTAAAAAGAGGAATTAACTCTCCTGATGGTTGTCTCGACGAGGCATCTTGTCATTGCCAAAAATGACCAGATCTTGATAGACGAGATATCTCGTTATTTGAAAAAAACTTACCACATCTTGATCTCGTCATCATAAAAATATCACCGATATCTTGATGACGAGGTATCTCATAATGAGCAAAAGTTGGCGAGATATTTTGTCAGAACCATTTCGCATGTTAAGGGGTTGGGTTTTATGGTGCAATGGTAACGGGGAATATACCCTTTACCGGGGCTTTATTAAAGAAATAGATTATTGCAAACCGATTCCTTTAATAAAATGAAAAATTTTAAACTTTTCCATGACACACGAGTTTAATCCTCCTGTAGTTTTATCTTCGCGACGAAAACTACCCTATAGTGGCTAAAACCTGTTCCAAACTACCATCAGATCTGGACAATGGACGATTTGTTTCCTTCTTGGCTTTCATCCCCTTGGAGTAATAGGGTAGTTTTGTCTCGAAGAAATATCTCATCCTTAAATTGACCAGAAATACTGGGATGGTTAAACATGATGTCTATCGTATTAAAACGAGGAATTAGATAAGATTTAAAAGAGCGGTTTATTCTATAGCATTATTATGAGCATTAATGGACAGCGAGGTCAGAGGTGAGAATACGGAGCTGCGGAGGTTTAAGTCTGAGGCAAACGGGTAAAATTATGAAAAATGACAAGCAGAGCGCATGAAATTGCTCGATTAGCGGTTTGAGACTCAGGTTTACAGGTTTCAGAAAGCGGAATGCAATGGCACTGAATTAATAATGGGTCAGCATGGAAATTCCATGCGGAAAGGAATATCGAATACAACTAGTGTGAAAAGAAAATTGCTGGGTATCCAGCCTATCGTTGGCTAAAAGTATAAATAACATTTTACTATACAGCCGTCTTAAGACTAACTATTGATTTTTAAGTTAAAAAATAAAACTTATGAACTCTTTTTTAGTCTTATATATCTTTTACATCTCCTGGTGGTATCTTGGCATTAGTAAAACTGACCAGATCTTGTTGACGAGATATCTCATCATTAGCAGAAAACACGATCACAATTATAAGAAAAGTGACCAGATCTTGATCTCGTCATCCATCATCAAACATCGGCAATATCTTGATGACGAGGTATCTTTCCATTAGCAAAATTGGTGAGATCCTTATGGGCGAGATACCTCACATCAAAACCACTTGGACGGTTAAACATATTACAATACAATTGACTATTTCTCCACATCCTGAAATGAGCATTTAGTGACTGTGAGGTTTTCCGGACAGATACTGAGGAATGTTGGCCAGAAGGAACCATTTGATATTCGAGGGACGTCGGAAGGGGTGGTCTTGGAAGGTCATCCGGGGACTGTGTGGAGGCGAAAAGAGAATGGCGGGGAAGAAGTGGACTCGAAGGTGGGACACTGAAGAGGAGGGACGTGTGGAGGTCCTTCGATGGTCATGTGATTGGGAACGTCGACGTGTATTTTTAACTTTAAATACATTGTAGAAAACATTTATGATATTCGAAATTCGTGAATTATGATATGAATTCGCGTTATTTTTTGAAAAGCACACCCACGAAGCGTCATTCTTAGTGGTAGCAGAGATGAAAGAAAATAACTATGCGACAGTGTCTCTGAAAAAATGTCAGTTAACCCTAATGGTGGTTGTCTCGACGAGATATCTCGTCATTAGCAAAACTGATCCGATCTTTGTGGACGAGATGTTTAGTAAACACGCTCACGATCATTAGAAGAAAACTGGCCAGATTTCGAATAAAACAATCATCATTATCATCATTAAAAAATCGGCAATATATATTAAGCATAGTATACAGATTTTTGTCGTTTCAGAAGCGCCTTCGATTAGCGAGTGTTTTCTTTATCATATTCCTTTCAAAGTACACAATTTTTATCTGACCATGGAAATTTTGCTAAGTATCTATATAGGTTTCAACTTCGGACTAATGATTTGTGCGAGTGTTTTAAAAAGCAGCCACAGGATGTAGAGCATTTGCTTTTTAGTTGTCCTGCATTTAAAACTTCACGAATGTGCCTGCAAAATGATTTGAGAAAATTAGGTGAAACATGGCCAGTGAAACTCAATGTTTTTGTAAAATCTAATCTTCTTTTCTACTCATTTGTCATGTTCATAAAATATTGTAATTTCAGTTAAATTGTTTTCCACTGTTTCTTTGCTAAATCAACTTACTTCTCTAAGCCCCGTGTTGTACTTCTGTGGTGCACGGGGAGTTTGCTTTTGTTCAATAAAAAAAGTACCTTTCGCACCGAGTGATTACCACTCAAACCTACAAATTTACCCTCCTGGTGGTTGTCTTAGTGAAGTATCCCGTCATTAGCAAAACCATTTGCAGATCTTGATTTTCAAGATATCTCGCAATTAGCAAAATTGGTCAGATCTTGATGGACGAGATATCTCGTCGAAACCACTTGGGAGGGTTTTTGAGTTTCTACTCCAAGGCCGATGATAAGTTTCAATCGATTAAAAATCAAGTTTGCAATATAAGTATGTAAATCAGGCTATCACAGCAAGAGTGGCATATCCAATCCCACCAACATATCCAATGGAGATAAATGCGATTTTCTCGGCACCATTTTATATATATTTTTATTTATCCACAATACGATTTGAGGAGGGTTAAAATCAGTATTGCAAACGTATTAAAATGCCAAGTGCACTGTAGGTGCCAAAAATAATTATTTTGGCATTTTCGGGTTTTTTTAGGTTAGGCCACTCTTGCTCTGATAGCCTCAAATAGCCGTCGTGTAGGGATGTTTACATACTTTTATAACAAGCACAATTTTGTTATGTCTATATTTTGTATTTTCCTCGACAAAAATCTGTTTTCTTTTTTAAGTGATTTAATATTCTTTCCTCTACTGTGTATACGCTATCCTTTAATTTCGAACACCATTTTTTTCCGTAAGACGACCCCCACTCCTCTGCCCCACGTGTTTGCTACCCCGGATATATCCCTCCGAGACGGTTTTCAATTACCTCACAGGGAGAGAGTGCAGTTGAAAGGCCAAGAATACAGGAGCAGCAAGTTGGAAAAGAATGAGGGGAAAAGACGACGAGAAATAATGCGATTCGCCGAGCATATCAAGTCGCGCCGTCTTCTATCGCAGCAGCGGACTTGAAAGGTGCGTTTGCTCAACAGCTTAGTTAGTCTTATAAATGGATTCGGTATATCACGAAGAATGGGCATGTCTTCCTCTCCCCAGCAAGAAAAAATTTCCAAATAAATAAAATGCCAGCAGCGGAGTATAACAAACAAGAAAGAAGAGGAAGAATCTCGGAAAGTATTGAAAAATGCGACCGCATCCTTTTTTATTTATTTCCAGCTTCCCTCTCTTGGTTTTTTTTTTAGAAATAAAAAGCCCGGGCTGATCAAGATGGATCGTCACTGATTCGGATCGAAGCATTTTTCACCGGAGCACATCCTTATGTGAAATCAAGAAGGACCGCCAGTGTCTTTCGCCCCAACATCCAAGTGAATAAAAGGGGACCGACGAAATCGATTAAAACGAGCCTCCGCTTGATTTATACGGAATGAACCCGTGTTCTACACATGTTCTGTACGTGAGTTTGACGTTGGCTTCGCTTGGCATTCATTGATATTCTTGAAGTGAAGGATTCAGTAAAAGAGATACAAAGAAATGGTTAGAAAGTTATATCAAAAATATAGAGCACGAATGGATTTTTATGATGCAAAGGCTCTTTAAAAAGCCACCCAGAAACTGGGAACTATTCACCCTCCAATTGGTTTCGACGAATTGTCTCGTCCATCAAGATCTGACCAATTTTGCTAATGACGAGATGTCCATCAAAAATCGACAGTATCTTTATATCTCGTCATCAAGAAACTGCCGATTTTTGATGATGACGTGATCAAGATCTGGTCAGGTTTTTTCCCAATAATGACGATATCTCTTCATCCTTATGTCGAGATATCTCGTTCATCAAGAATTGGTCAGTTTTTCTGGAGACGAGATACCTCGTCAATTAAACCACAAGGTGGGTTAATAGGTAACTTGTGAACCCGAGGTGAAATTCAATCCAAATTAAAGTTTATTAAATCATGTCTGCGACAAAAAAATAAACATGGATGATAGAAATCCACCAGCAAATCTTTGAGTAAAATTAACAACACCAAACCGGGTTTAATTTAAGATTATTAAAATTCTGGCACACTGTTAAGATATTACGAATGGATAAAACAATACAGCAACGTGGTCTAACTGGTATAGTGGTTTTAGCGCTTGTCTGACATCTAGTAGGTTTCGGGTTCAAATTCCAATACCAAGATGAAATGTAATTGGCTGAAAAGAAACAGTTGGTGTTTAAAAGGATAAATAGAAAAAATTTTAACTCAAGTGTTTAAAAGGATAAATAGAAAAAAATTTAACTTAGTGTTTAAAGGAAGGATACATTCACGACTCTACCAACTGGGTAACCACGGCCCCCTTCAATAAATGAAAACTAGAATTATGGTATCACGCATGAAGGAAATCCATGACTTTTCAAGACAGACCGATAATCTGGTCCCAATCTCCGTATCAAGAAGGTAACTACTTTTTTATCCGTGTTAATCTTTGCTATAATTTTGTTTTAAGTACAGAAAATATCTGAACACAATCGGCTGCAAATTAAAAAATCTTACTTCTCAGGTGCTTAATAGTAAGATAAACATTCTCAAAGAGTAACTAAGTGTAAATTGTACTGTAGTGGACTTGCAAAAGTATTCCGACAGATATCGACAATCAAGATTGTCCACGATAATATTTACCCTCATCCGTAGAGATTCAAAACTATCCATTGAAACACTCAATATTTTTATTCCTTGAACATTTGTGTTGTTTTAAATCATACTATCTTAGTTTTATTCACACACATTATAACACGTTTCTGGTTAGTGACATTTACACTCACACACATAACATTGTAAGACATTTGTGGTTGGAGACATTTACATTCACATATAACATTATAACACATTTATGGTTAGTAACATTTACATTCACAAACATTATAACACATTTCTAATTAGTGATATTTACCATTCACGCACATGACCTAACACTTTCAGGTTAGTGATCATTTACCATTCACGCACATAAAACACATTTCTGGCTAATGACATTTACATTCACATACATAACATTATAAAAAATTTCTATTTAGTGACCATTTACATTCACACACATACCATTATAACACTTTTCTGGTTAGTGACATTTACATTCATACTCATAACTCTTTTACACATTTCAGGTTAGCGATATTTACATTCACACACATAACATTATAATATATTTCTCGTTAGTGAATGCCAAAGACATATCTGGGACACATCTAGGGACACATCCCGAAGTTCAGAAAGAAAACCATTCCCCTTCCATGAAGTCTACCATTGTTCGCAAACAAAATAACAATATCTCCCAAACTTGAGCATCACGATAAAGAATCCTAAACTGCCATCAATTCTACGACCACTTCCATCAAAATCCTATTACAGATACTCTCCCATCATCCCGATCCAATACCATAGCAATGTTATTAAAAGCAGAGTCTACAACCCTTATAGCGTTGTACCAAAAAGCTCTTCATGCCCTATCCTGAATCCTTAAATAGTAATAATCCAAAGTGACGGTGTATGGAATCTTAAATGACTTTCTTTTAGATGAAGGAAAAAAACAGAACCTTCCGAACTTCTGGCCCCACATCTTTCTGTACATAGCCACTGTGAAAGGGTTCATAGATTTTTGACCAGGAAGGATTGTTATAAAAACCTCCCAAGGCTAAGAGGAGCAGTGAGGTATAATGTTCCCCTTGAAGAAAATGTGATTGGACTTTAATCACATAGCGTTCAGTACATCAGAGTAGGTTTTTTCTACCAGATGGAGTCTCTTCAGTTATTATTTTGTTGAAGATGGCAGGACACGTAGGCTGGATATCATATCAAATAGAGGACCAAAAGATGAGGGTGCTTTTCAAGCAGCGATATATAAAAGATTGTTCCTTTATGATGTTTTTAACCTCTGAAGTGGGTTCTGCTCATAGCTATCTCAGAGTAGAATGGACGTGGGATTCCTTATTCATGATCACCACTCAGTTGATGTGCTAGACTGGGCAAGAGCTTGATGGGAAATTAGATAGTTAATCATGCTGATAAGCTAAAACGTCATTAAATTTCGCTTTCATTATACGTGAATACGTGATCATCGCTCGTTGGATGTACTATACTTAAGATTTCAGTTTGTTAAACCATAAAGATAAAAATTGTAACTAAATTTCGTTTTCTTTATTCATGATTAACATTATCGTTGGATAAGCCAAACGTAGTAAGGAGTTTAATGAACAATTAGCCTGATAATTGTACTGATAAGCTAAAAATGTGTCGCTCAATTTGTTTAGAAATAAAAAATTGTCTTAAATCAATATTCTATCTCAGATTTAACACTTATTTATTAATGCTCCAAGTAGTTTCGTCAAGATATCACATTCATCACGATCTAACCAATTTTGCAAACCCCAGATATCTTGTTATCAAGATAGTGCCGATTTTTTATGATGACGAGATCAAGATCTACTCCATTTTCTTCTAATGACGAGATATCTCGTTCATCCAGGTCCGATCGATTCTGTTAAAAGAGACATATCTCTTCATCAAGATATTGTCGATTGTTTTTATGATAACGAGATTAAGATGAGGTCGGTCTTCTTCTAATGATAAAGTATCTCGTTCTTCCAGATCAGTTCAATTTTTGCTAATGATGAGACACCTAGTCGAGATAACCACTAGAAGGGTTAACATCAAATTTAAAATTTATGAACTTAAATATCTATTTTTCCTAATTCGAAGCTAAGAATTGCTTCTTAAGCATTAATATCGTGTTTCTAAGTGGCCAATCTATGTTTCTCATATGATTATTTTTTGTAAAGTAATCTATCAAAAGATAAAGCATAATTTGATGTCTTGAGGACAAAATTATGGGACAGCGTATATCACAATACCCGGAGGAAACTAAATTGGCTAAGAGGAATCGGGGGGAGGGGTAAAAATAATTGGAAAACCAAAACGTGTAAGAGGAGAAATTTTCATCAAAAATATTTTACCATATTTACATTATTTCCCAATGGTTTACTTTCGATTTCGAATTTAATAAGAGTGAGAGTGTACAAGCGCAACGTGAATTTAATTTTTATTATGCGCGTGCAACTGCTACTAGCCTACTTGTAAACCTTGTTGCATATTGATATTATATTTATTATGCACCTACAAACTATCATATAAGCGAATGTTTCTAATTAAGCAAAAGCAAATTATAACCATAATATGGAATGTCATGAAAAATTCATTTGGAATTTGGAAGAATTGAAGAGAGTTGATCCGTGTTTTTTTAGTTTTGTACCGTCTTTAGTTTTTAAGAAATATCTAAATTTTTAAGAATCATTCGTCTCCATGTGTGCGACAGAAAAGGCTAATCTACAAATATTTAACCCTCCAGGTGGTTTTCTCGTAGAGGTGTCTCGTCACTAGCAAACATAGTTATATCTCGATGGACGAGATATCTCGTAATTAGAAGAAAATTTTCCAGATCTTGATCTCGCCATCATCAAAAACTATGCAATGTTTTAAGACAAGATACCTTGTCATTTCAAAATTGGTTAGATCATGAATGGGATACCTCAACGAAAATACTTGGAGAGTTAATGCAATCTCACTGATGCTCGGATCACATGAAAAGTGACCAGTCTTCATCCTCAGTTGATTTAGGAGCTGACTCAGTGGCCACGCAATATCTCGACAGTGAAATTTATTGTATAATTGATGTTCTTTTATTTCTAATAAGTAATTGTCCCTCTAACCTCACTGCATCGCGAACCTCGATGTATCACGATAGTGAGGATTTGGGTAACGGAAGTAAAATTATCGCATTCCGTTTAGTCTGCTTGTTAGCACTGAAAGTCTCCCAAACAAAAACCTTATTTACTCTGAAATAGGTCATCTGAATTTGGTTCAAAATTACGTGGTGTTGTCCACGGATCTTTCCTTCAGGTTTGATCCCGGACCATCATCAATAGCCTGTTGTGTTGCTCCAGTGTGACGTTAATTAAAATACCTACCTATCTGAAATAACTTACTTTTTTAAATGAACCTCTAAAATATTTTCAGCATCTCGAAATACAAATGGACTTTTATTTAAAAAATGGATTATAGACTGATGTTCAAAACAGAATATGGGTGCCTTCTGCGCACATAGAAGTGAATTCCGTAGATTTGGAAAATTATTCCCATAGATATATTGCGATATTCTATTACGTGCACTTATTTTATATCCTGAAATAAGTTTAGACTTCAGACACTTTGTACTGAATTCAGACCGTGCTAATGATATGCCTTAGAAATTATGCTGAGGATATATCTTAGAAATTATGCTGAGGATATATCTTAGAAATTATGCTGAGGATACTTCTTAGAAATTATGCATTTTCTGATCAAACAAAACTTCCTGTTTTGATCAGGTGATAATGATTACTTGGAATTTGTTCAAATCCACTGGTGAGTTATAATGCACAAATATATTTCTGAGACAATGTGTGTAAAAGCCATTCCATTTAAAGCCGAAATATTATAATCTAACTTCTTTCTAACGAACGATTTTGAAATAGCTTTAATGATTAATTAATTTATTAATTCCTTGAATGAATGTTTAGAAAAATTTTCCTATCGGTACCAACGATGCGGAAAATGACTGTAAGGAAGATTTGAATTTTGACATCAATGAAAATGCTGGATTTCAATGAAAAGGACAACAATCTTTTAGGGCGAACTGATGCAGAATCAATAACGAACGGAAATGAAACACTCAGGATCGCAAATCAGTTCCAGTTGATGAGTAAAAACAAAAACTGAAAAATACGGTGATTTTAGAGAAATTTAATAAAAAGGAGTTTTCGTAGAAATATATAGGGTAGGTAGTGGAATTAACGTCACACTGGAGCAACACAGTTGGCTATTGGCGACGGTCCGACATCAACCCCGAAAGGGAAGATCCGACAACACCGCGTTATTCTGAACCACGGTCAGATGATGAAGTCAACACCTCCGGAACTCATAAAACTTAAAAATTTTCTATATAAAAGTTTTCTCGCTTATGGCTGATTTTGTAGCGCCATTTACTAGTCACTTGAGAGCCACCAAATTTTCATCCTTCACTTCTAGTTCTAACGAAGCGCGAAGCCGCAGTAGCTCAAGTGGTAGAGTCGTGGATTAGCAAATATACAAGTATATATACGGAGTATATAACGGATAAATATACGGAGGTATACAAGTTCGAAACTCGATTCAATTAAAGATTGCCGTGTACGTGGGAATGGCGCACATTGAATCTGTCGTGGCCTTACGCTGCCTTGATATGGTAGTTGGGATGCCACCCCAGAAGTTGACCTCGTCATCCGAATGTGATTCAAAATGACGAGGTGTTGTGTCCATCTTTCCATTCGGCATCGATCTCGGACAGTTGCCAATAGCACGTTGTGTTACTACAGTGCGACGTAAATTCGACTACCTACATATCTACCCAAGCGAGCAAGACGTTGTATCGGTCGTTTTCGGCTACGTTGAATAAAAAGAATTACGTTTCTGATAAAAGGTAAAACTTTATTTGTAAATAAAGATCTTGTAATTTCAGTTTAGTAGACATTATAAAGTTAATTATTTAGTGATAATGAATTTGTCTCACACTGATTTACTTTGTGATCGAGTACAAATGGTATTGTGTGTGGATCGAACAGGGGTCAGTACTACTAGCTTATTAACGAACTAAACAATCTGAACTATTTCCACATTCTCTAATTCACAATAGCATCTTTTGATAATCAGTTAAACTATAATTTGTAACAGCAAAGGATTTATATATTCGAAACTTAAAGCCTTATCAGATTTTCTTGATTAAAAACTTCGTTCCTATTATACCTTTCTATGTATCTCTTATCAACCAATTAGAGTAAGAATGTAAGAATAAATTGATCATCTGAAAGATCAACAACTTTTGGAATGAGGGCCTAAGATAGTAGATCAGTAGTAAACCGTTATATGAACGATACATGATATCGTTGCATAATATACAAAAGTTATGTTATATAATACGTAAAAAATGCAAAGTGCGTAATATGATACATAATACGTTATATAATGCATAATACGCAAAAATACATAGTACGTAATATAATACATAATGCGTAAAAAATTCATAGTAAGTAATATAATACATAATACGTTATGTAATACATAATATACAATAAGTTATATAATGCCTGCAACGTTAGTTATATAGCGTCTAGTATGTTATATAATGGTTACTACGTTAATTATATAGTACCTACTAAGTTATATAATGTACAGCATAGTTAAACAGCGCATACTACGTAACAAAATGTACACTATATTACGTTACTTAGTGCATAATACGTTAGTTAAGTATGCAGAGTACGTTACATAATGCATAATACGTTAGTTAAGTAGTGCAGAGTACGTTGCATAGTGCATAAACGTTAGTTAAGTAGTGCAGAGTACGTTACATTATTTATACTATGTTGGTTATATAGTACATAGTACGTTATATAATGCATACTACGTTCGCTAAGTAGCGCATAGTACATTATACAATGCACATTACGTTACGTTATATAGTGCATAGAACGTTACATTAAGCATAGTACGTTAGTGAAGTAGGGAACAGAACGTTACATAATGCACACCATGTTAGTTATAAAGTGCATACTACGTTATATAATGCATACTACGTAAGTTATATAGTGCATAGTACTTTACACAATGTGTAGTAGGCTATCTAATATAAAAATGATACCGTTACATAAACGATAAACAAAGAAAATTTATAATTTAACTCCCAAATAATATGCATATTTCTCCATATTCTTTGTGAACCAAATGCAGCACATCTTTTTCCTAAATATTAACTGCTGCTTTAATGTGTAGATTTCCAGACAGATTCAAGGGTCGACTCGACTTCGAGCAATTTAATGTGCAGAGCAAGAAAAATATTCTTCCCGGCGCGATAGAAAATATGTACTACAGAAAATAAGAATACTTAAGTACAGTTGACACCAGTCGTATATCTATGTAAACAAAAATCAATCTCTACATGGTTGATTAAGATTCATGTCTTGACCCATCACGCCTTTACTGGATCTTAGCCAGACTAGATTTCCTTTCTGGCTCGTTATTTTGGCATCTATTTAAACAGCCATTTTTTGTCGACTGGCCCGGATAGAGCTGAGGAATTTTTCCCGCCTCGAGAATCAAGCCTATTTGAAGTTAGTAATGGATCATGTTTTTGTGAGAAAGAAAGATAATATTCTTGCAAGAAATGGTCGTAGATCAGAGTCAAAAGCAGGCTCTCTGAAAGAAGTAGTTTTTAAATTTTAACTTTCTTGGTAGTTGTCTCGAGAGGTATCTCGTTATCATCAAAATTGACCAGGTCTCGATGAACGAGATCTCTCGTCATTCGAAGAAAACTGATCAGATACAGATCAAGTCATAAACATAATGTCAATGTAACTTGTCACTATCAAAACTGATCAGATCTTGAGTGACGAGATATCTCGTCCAAACCACTTGGAGATTTGAGCGGCCAGTTTTAGTCGACTGACCCTGGTAAAGCTAAGGAATTTTTCCTGTCGCACGAATCAAGCCTAATTGGAGATAGTAATGGATCTTGTATGAAATAAAGTTAATATATTCTAACAAGGAATGGCAGTAAATCAAAGGATCAAAAGCAGGTTTTTGTATTCGACTGACTATGGAGGAATTAGCTTTCAAATTTAAGCAATCCAGATAGTTGTCTCAACGAGATATTTCACCATTAACGAAATTGATTAGATTTTGAAAGATGATATTTCGTTATTAGAAGTGACCAGATCTTGATCTCGTCGTCTTAAAAAAACCGGAAATATCTTGACGAGATATTTCGTCATTATCAAAATTGGTCAGATCTGATGGACCAGATATCTAGTCAAAGCCAGTTGGAGAATTAAATTTCTCCAACTATAGAAAAGCGCGAAATGTTCTATCATAAATTAAAATAAAAAAGTTTTAAATTTTGTATTAAAATTTTAATAGCCGTATTGTTAGTGAAGTATTTTAATCGAAAGGCCACACGCGCAATAAGTTCAAAATAAAATGTTCAATGCCGAAACTGATCGGCATTGCTTAAATAAAACAGCATTGACTGAATTCTTAACCATTCAGAGATTTCAGTTTAAGACGTGATAAAACATTTCTAAAAATATCAGTAGAATGTGATTTGTTGTAGAGGCGATTTATCAATCTTTAATTTTTCTTTAATTACGTTCTATACTACGTTTATGAAACAAGAATTCTTAAACAATCTATTCCAATAATCACGGATGTGTATAGAACAAAATGCATTGAATAAGAAATTTATTTTTTAATGTGCCTTATTAATAAATATTTTATATAGAGATAAGAACTTACGTATATGTGTTACACTCCACAAAAAGATAATTTCCTCTTTTGTTTATACGAAATACATTAAATATGACTAATGATAAATACATTCATTTATAAAGAGGGGTGAATAGCTTATCGTCACTAGTTTTCACTTAAAAAACATTCTTTGGTAGTTTATAGAATAAAATAGTAAATCTATTCAAGTATGCATTTTCCCTTCTATTCAAAATGTGTATTTTTAGAAATATTTTACCTAACCCTATTCATTCATTTCATGACACATTCCAATGAACACAGTATTTACAGTTCCAATATAAGTACTTAAGTTAGTAAGAGTCGAACTGAATGAGTGGTCTAGTCTTTGAAATTTAATATATTCTGTTTTTTTTCTCTCCATTTAATGCGTAAAACATTTAAAAAATGAATACGCATTATTATGTTTATAGGATATACAAATTGTCGGTGATAAAATAGTCATAAATCAGCTTCCCTAAAATCATTCAACGACACCGCTGAAAATTCCTTTCATCGTTAAGCAATTTCGAATAAAGAACGTTCCTTAAAAAGTAAAGAAAGGCGTTTGTGTGCACCTTTAGAAAACGTCCTTTTTTGAAGAAGGGAATTTCTTTCTAAGCCCGAACCTAATCAACAGTTAGTTTCCCTTCCAAATTTGTTAACCTAATCTCTGCGTGAATCCATCGCTATTCAAGTTATTTAGAGCCGTATACCTTTCTTTAGTCATCATTTATCAATGTGGATTATTGGAAAAATCCCCATAGAAAAAGGCTGCGAATTGCAATTGAGAGACTGCTGGCGTTGCCTTTTCCTGGTAGGATTTTTTAAGGTTGCATTAATGCTTCTTCTCTTCATTGTTAGGGTTCCACGGGGACATGGCAGTAAACACTAAGGCGAGTGGAGCTCGAATTTTATGGACAAAAAGCGCTTGAAATCACATTAATCTTTCTCAACGACAGGGATATGTTGAGCCCAAAACTATTTAGTGTTTGTTAAAGGCGAAATAGTTTATATAATGTACAGACATGTACCTAGAATGTAACTGATTTAGAACCCGTCTACAAACAAGAATAAAACTCGAATAGAGAAGACGAATCGAGTTGGGAATTTTACATCGGTCACGTGATGTCTGGATTGGGTTCTTGCAGCTGATTGGCTTAAAAGAATGAGATGATTTGGTTATGTTCAGATGTAAACACTAAAGCGAGTCGAGTTTAAACTTCATGGAAAAAAGATTAGAATCACATTAATCTTTCCCAACGATATAGATATGTTGAGCCAAAAACTATATAGTGTTTGAGGCGAAATAGTTTAAATAGTTTAGAACAGGCATGTACCCAGAATGCAAATGATTTAGAACTCGTCTATAGACAAGAATATAACTATATTATGAGGATTTTACATCGGTCAATGGTCACTTGATGTCTGGGTTGGGTTCTGGGAGGTGATTGGCTTAAAAGAATGAGATGCTTTGCTTATGTTCAGATGAGAACTTTCATAAAGACATATTGTCTAACTAATAGGAGATCGAGTGAAATAAAAAAGTGTATACCATGCTTAGTTTAATATGCATTGTTTAACAATCGTTTAGAGAATGCGTTAATTTACGTGTAATTGCTGGGGGCACATTATATAAGAGGTTGATATAATGATTATATCTTCCAGATAGAAAGATAAACTTTAAAATATGGCTGAGAAAGATTTATCAATTAATGATGCGTGTGTGACGTGAATTGAAATGAGGAATCCTGGAAGTATCTTACATAAAAGTATTCCCATTACATTACATAACCTAAAAGCTCTCAAATAATCATATCCTAAACTTTCACACAACACATATTCATCAATAAATGGAAATAATTGCAATATAAGTTACCAGCATTCCAATTAGAAATTTTAAGAAAGTGAGAAGTATAATATGAGAAGATTAAATGAACTATTTTCTAAATCGATTATTAAAAGCAGCAAGTAATATAGGATATCACGTAATCTGGTTCGTTATAGGGTTTTATAGCACATTTGATATATGTGTGTATCAAATATACTCGTGCATGTTTGAGGAGTGGGGTGCCAGCTCCAGTATTGACCTCGTCATCTGACCGTGATTCAAATTGGTGAGGTGTTGCCATCAAATCTTTCCTTTAGGGATGAATCGCCATCATAGCGATTTCAATTCCCCTACCTACCAACCAGAGTATATTGTCATTCGAATCACAAAACCAGCTTTTGACCCTGTGATTTACCAAGTATTCCTTGTAACAATATTAACTTTATTTCTAACAAGATACGTGATGAATTACCAACTTCAAATAGGTTTGATTCTAACGACGGGAAAAATTCATCAGCCTCATCAAGACTATTCAACTTCCTATCTGTATAAAATAGAAGCATAAATGTGTATTTAACTGGATACGTATACTCCCATTTAGTTCTATCCGAACAAATGAATCAAAATATTCTACAGAAGACGATCCCATTTTTGAGACACATTCCTAGCAAGTAGTATCCACTCAATACAGATCAATCTATCTACACTCACACTTGTACGACCACACGAGAAGCAAGAAATATCATAAGCCGTAAGCGAAAGATTGAAAACCGGATTCCCAGCAAATGGTAAGTGTCCTTGAAACCACCCCGAAATCGGAAATTCCTCCCTATAAAACCCAGCTGACGAACTCCAGCTGTCTCGATCTCTGTAGCAGGAACAAGTACGGAAAAAGCATGACAGGTTATTCTCGACAATTTAATCAATTCAGGACATTTTTATGAAACTTTTAAGCACTTCACACAAGAGACCGCGGTAGCCCTGTTAGAAGATTAATGATCCAACCATAGACCGTCGTCTTCGTAGGGGCATGTTGAAATCTGTTGCCGCCTCAAATGTCCTCACTTTCGCCTGGTGTGAAATTTGAAAGGAAGAGAGTGGAGTGCCAGATCTGGTGTTGATCTCGTCATCTGGTTGAGATTCAAAACGACGAGGTTTCGTTCTCGGATCTTTCCCATCGAGTAGGTAGATTGGTAGTTAATTAAAGTCTCACATTGAAGCAGCACAACGGGCTACTAGCGACAGTCCGGGATCTATCCTGAGGGAAAGATCCAAGGACAACGCCTCGCCATTTTGAACCACGGTCAGATGACGAAAACGACATCTGAGCTGGTATACCACTGTCCAAACTTCCATAACATGCCGATGTGTGTAGAATTGAGGCCACTACACCAGTCCGTGTACACGACGGTCTTTGGCTGAACCGTTTCGATCCCGCAACCCTCCTGTTGCTAATCCGTTGCTTTTCCCCAACTGGGCCTTACCCTTCGGAATAGACTGCAATGTTCTAGTGCGATGTTAATTCAACTACCTACCTGTTTAAAACAGAAGCATAAAAGTGTATTTGATGAATACATATATATATATATACCTTTTTCAGTTCTACCAAACCAAGATGAAATCAAAATATTCTACAGAGGACGATCAAAAATACTTTTCTGCGGCGCATTCCCATCTAATATCCACTCATACACAACTCAATCGATCTACACCCACACTTGTACGAACACACGAGAAGCAAGAAATATCGTAAGCCGTAAGTACAAGATTGAAAACCCGACTCCCAGCAAATGGTAAGTGTCCGTGAAACCGCCCCGAAATCGGGAATTCCTCCCTATAAAACCCAGCTGACGAACTCCACCTGTCTCGCTCCCTGTAGCTGGAATAAGCGCAGAGAAAAGCCCTGCTTTTAACCAGCGATAAAATGTACTCGGGGCCATTAACACCTTAAGTGGGCCATAAAAATTCTGAGCGCAATCCCGAATGACATATGCTCTTTGCTTTCCCAGCTATGCGGTTCTTCTTAATCAGTTGGCTCTTCGTTGTAACGCTATAACATCTATTGCCGTAACCCGCCGCTTGTGCGGCTAAATGTGATTACATTAGGCCATGACGCATGGCCACTCAAGTTCGTCCATTTGCGCCAAATTATGTTGTTTCTTCCCGGAGACTTCTTTTTTACTTACTTCCTTTTTTGTTATGCCTTCCCGCAGAGGTGAATAGTTAAGTTTTAATGTGATTTACGTCCCGCTTGATATGGAGGAATGCAGTGGGAAATCTCGGCGGTTTTGCTATTATTTTAATGACATATCCTCGCTATTAAATCTCTTATTTATTTATGCTTTGGGCTCGAGAGGTTTAATGATGTTTTAATACGGATTTGTAGAAATAGGTATTCGTTCGTGTTTTCTCGTTAACTGTTTTAAAGTTTAATTTAGTGCGGTCAGAGTAAATGTATATCAAACGCTTTGATGATGGTTCTAGGTAGCTAATAATTCAAAATTACCTGCAGTGACTGAGTAAAAAAGAAACTTGGATATAGATAAGCAGATGAAAACCAAATGGTGTCAAAATGATGGTATGATTGAAAAAGCTTCAAAACAATTCGACTAATAAAGATTAAGAACTTAGAAAAAATAGTCAATAGCCATTTCGGAGGAGCAAGACGTCCACCATCACCAAAAGCAAGTCACAAGCATAGAGGAAATATAAAAGTGGAGAAATTAATGGTCACCTTATTATGTGCAAGGATCATGCCACCAAAACTACTAGTAACGTGACCCTTAGACTGCTTTCGTCTGAGTGGAACTAAGCGATTCATCATCTGATTGGTCCAAGGCACGGGAGAAGACCATTGATTCATCATTTGATTAGTCCACTGATTGATCATATGATAGTTGTAGACATTGGCGATATCACCACTCTATAAACATGCGGATTCACAAATCTGTCATTTGATGTTATATCGCCAAAGGAGGCGATAAGATATGAAATCAGCCAACCAATTAAATTTTCCACAGAACAGTCACGTGACTGCTAGTTGACATGTTGGTCACCTTTTGAAGCTCCTCTTAATTGCAATATTCAGTCTACTTTTATTCCACGTCTATTGTCACAAGAAGAGACTTGTGACTTAATTCTGCTTAGGACAGTGCAACCTCGTCTATACGCGCAGCCGGGAAATGCTTAGTTATAAAATGATTGAGGCAACATTATTCTAGAACAGCCATATTAAAACATGTGTTATCCTCTTATAACTTACTTTTGTCCTGATGATGGTGTCTTGCTCCACTGAAACGGCCATCAACGATCTTTTGTGAGTTTTAATTTTCTTTATTCGTCTCGTTGTTGTAAAGCCCTTTCATTTCCACTAGCTCGAATGTAATCAAATTCAAAATGTTTGGCAAATATATTCATATAGCGGTTTAAAACTAATAGGCGAATAAATCTTAAATATTTGTATCGTTTCCTGAATATTTCCTTTTTTGTCAACTAATTGTATCCGAACCTCATATATATTCAAGTGTTAAGTATACTCAAGACCCTTGTTAAACAGACAAGTGTTCAGTTCGTAATCATACTATGACAAATATATGCGTATGAGTTGTTACGAAGCCATGCACAGTAAGACATAATTTACATAAATTCGTTCTTGCATGTATTGAAAATAAAAAACGATTATTGCTAATCTGATTAAATTGAAGAATATTATAACGTAGTTTTTTTAAGGTACTGAAATTGGACATTTTAAAAACAATTTATTACCTGATTATATCGCTTTCAATTCTCACTCAAACAGATAAACAGGGTAATGGTTCACAAGAACAATGATTTTCATTCTCTTTTTCTGGTAAAGTTCGAGCTAGAAATTTATAAGACGATTGATTCATGTAGTTAACCGCAAAAGGAGTACAAAAAGTTGGATTTCTTAAGAGCGAGGCTGAGAAGGTACTAGATATATCTGTGCACTAGCATTCGAAAGTTCTTATCCAAGTCCCTATTCTCTTCAGTAGTCGAAATTTAATTTTTCTAAAAATGGATTTCAAATTTTAAATATCGGTAAAAGTTTTACAATATCTGGGGCTGAAATTAAAATTTTTTTTCGGCTACTTCAAGAATATCTATAAGCTTATATTTTTTAATTATTGATATTTTAAAATTCTTGCTTTCTTTTAGTGATTTCTAATAAGCTAAATTTATACATGCACGCATTTAGAAAATAATTTTGTAAGAGGTCCAGTCTTTACTTGTTTTCAATTCAAATAGAAAAGTAGGTAGGTAGTTGAATTAACGTCGCACTGGAGCAACACAAAGTGCTATTGGTGACAGTCCAGGTTCAATCACGAAAGTAAAGATCCGAGGACAACTCGTTATTTTAAACGACGGTCAGACGATCAGGTCAACATCCAAGCCTCAACCCTACTCTTTAAACTACACGACGGCTTTGGTTTGGAGTCTCGAACTCGCAACACCCCGGCTGCTAGTCTGCTACTCTTCCAACAGGGCTTTGGCCAATTTGAAAAGATCATTACGTATGGGAAGATAGGTAGTTGAATTTACGCCGCACTGGAGCAACACAACGAGCTATTGGCTACAGTCAGGTATCGATCCCGAATGCAAAGATCCAAACCTCGTCATTTTGAATCACGATCAGATGCCGAGATTACCACCAGAAATCACCCACACTCCACACCAACGGTGAGGACATTTGAGGTCACGACGGATTTAAAGTGCACCATCCCCACGTACACGACGATGGTTGGTTGGATCGAGTTTCGAACTCGCAACCCTATGGTTGCTAATCCACGACTCTAACTGTCATACCACCTGTTGTAGAATACGAAATGATAAGATGTCCACGCACCATACTTTCTCTCCAAAAACAATAGATGCAATTCGGAAACATTTTTATACATCGTTTCCGTAAAGGGAGAAGTTAACCTCATCTGTCTCACAACATATTCATTACGGCACTACCTCTGGAGCGCATAGTATCCGCTTAAGCAGCTGGAATGCTAAAGTTTCGTAATTTATCATCTATTTATGACATGTAATTTACGCGTGGTTGCCTGCTGTTCGTGCTTTCCCGACCTCAAAAGATTCTCAGCCTCAATGAATTAAAATTGAGAACACTGCTCAGCAACAATGCGTTCGCAATACGATAATGTATCACATTAAAGGACTCCTTGATGTTCCGCTCCTACACAGAAATGCGATTTCGTTCACATATGAAAGCACCAATTAATGATAGATCGGAATTATAAAACTTCAGAATCCACGTGCGGGAGATTATTTTGAAATTAAAATTACTTTTAAACAATTTTCCAGTATAATGGGTACGTATACACAATATATTTTTTAAATTTTGATTTTAAAAATCCAATTTTTTACACTATATCATGCTTAAACTCATTTCAGAGTAAAAAATCCAGATTAAGGTAATCATTAATTATCTAATGTAGATATATAATTAGCTAATTGGCATATTTTTGAACAATCTCAAATTACAAAGTGTCCAGAAAGACAAATCCTGTTGGAAATTATTCCTAATACTATCCTTACTGTTTCGAACCTCAATCAAGTTGCTAGAGAAATTAGTTTTTATAATTTTTTTTCACCAAGGAAGTCTGAAAAAGCAAGATTTTTAAAGGAATTTTAACATTTAAAAATCAACTAAAAATTCATTCTGAACTAATAATTTTGACTGATATACAGGTGGTTATCAAAATAATGGAAACACCTGTGAATAAAAGTGACATTTAAGAATGCGCTTCGTAAGCATTAAAATATAATCCTAGCTACCAGTTTTTTTAATATAAAAAGTACTATATATCATGGTAGTATGAGGTAGCTTTAGGGAAGTTGTATACGTCGTGGATTTTTATCAAAAGCTTAAAATGTCAGACCTCACAGACTTTCAAAGAGGCCAAATTGTAGGAGCCCGACTAGTTGGAGCAACTGTGACCGAAACATCCCAGCTTTTAGGCGTTTCTAGAGGTACGGTGTCTAAAGTCATGACAGCGTACACACAGCGCAGCAAGAAAAGCTCGGCAAAGTAAAATAATGGACGGAAGGAGAAGCTGAGTGAAAGAGACCGACGGGTATTGAAGCGGATTGTAATGTCTAAAAAGAAAACAACTGCAGCCAAAGTGACCGCAGAGCTCAATCAGCATCTGGATTCTCCAGTGTCAATAATTACAGTTAGAAGGCACCTTCATAAACAGAACATTTACGGCAGAGTAGCAATTCCCAAGCCACTGGTCACAGATGTTAATGCCAAACTTCGTCTACAGTGGTGCTACAACCACAAAACCTGGTCGATTGATAAGTGGAAGACAGTTATATGGTCAGACGAATCATCTTTCACACTTTTCCCACAGCAGGACGGGTGCACGTGTGGAGGACACCTGCACAAGCGTATGATCGTGATTGTCTCCTTCCAACTGTCAAGCATGGAGGTGAATCTGTCATGATATGGGCAGCCATGTCGTGGTTTTCTGCTGGCCCAATCGTAACCCTGAAAGGAAGGATCACTAGGGAGAAGTATAGAGAAGTTTTAGCTGACCAGGTCCATCCTATGATGCAAACTTTGTTTCCTGCAGGAGATGAAATTTTCCAGGATGATAATGCTCCTATTCATGCAGCAGGACTGGTCCAATCATGGTTTGATGAACACGAGGATGAACTGAAACATCTACCTTGGCCAGCACAGTCCCCCGACCTCAATATAATCGAACCGTTATGGTCTATTTTAGAGCGTTCAATCCGGAATCGATATCCTCCACCGGCATCTCTCCCGGAACTTTTACAATATCTCCATGAAGAATGGTACAATATTCCTCTAAACACTATTCAGCACTTGTATGATTCGATTCCCAGGCGAATCCAAGCTGTATTACATGCCAAAGGCGATCCTACGCCATATTAGCAAAGGATTCCTTATAAATCCAGTGTGTTTCCATTATTTTGTTAACACCCTGTAGATTGTAATGATACTAAAATAAATATAATAGATCAATTCATTGCTGAGTTATTGTTCGAACAAAGAAGGCATCATATTCCAAAAACACGGTTCTTCAGAAATTGAGTTTAAAGTTTAGGAAACATGTTTGTACATGGCGACAGTACCTAACGAAAACCGGGTAACCAGAAAACTATTTCAAATATTTACGAGATCTTAGTATCGTTTGAAAGCTAAGGAGGAGAAAAATATTTTGAATTATCAAAAAAAATATCGATATTCTGGTCTATTTTCGTGATTTCTAGCGCATATATACTCTTACTATTTACATTATATATGTGGGCCGCAGTAGCCTGGTTGTTAGTTTAGAGCAGGGGTGTCAAACTGGCGGCCCCGAGGTAATTTTTTGTGGCCCACGATGCTCTGAAATAAAATGAAAACAGGACAATATGTTACGAAGAAAATAGCACTTAGGGGAGATAGAGGCAATACCATTCACACAATTTCGTCATGTTAACTGACTGTTTAAAAATCATCTACAAAAAACGTTTTGACTTATTTTCCTACGTGTGAGCAGTTAAAAGCACAAAATAAAAGTTGCTCATTTTCACAATATTGTGGTAAAATAAATCAAAAACGAATTCGATAAACGTTTTAATGATTTCTAAGAGTTACAAATGTTTTTCTCTTTTCATTAGCCCTTTTTCCTTTGAAGTTGAAAATGCTCCCACTTCGATACAACTGGAATTAATTTATTTGCAGAATGATTCGGTTTTAAAAGACAAATATTGAGAAGTAGGAATTCCAAAAATATATTCTTATTTAAGTGAAAAATATCCGGAAATTAAAAAGTTTGCTACACAAATTTTAGGCTATTTTGGGAGTACGTACTTGTGTGAGCAACTATTTTCGTCCATGAAATTAAATAAAACGGCCTACAGATCAAGATTAACTGATAAACATCTATCTGCCATAATAATGACTGTCTGTTCTGTCTTTGAATCCAGATATTGAAAAACTAGTAGGAGGGAAGGTCTGCAAGTTTCTGGTAAAAAAAATTAATTTTAGTTTTATAAATACATTAAATTAAATAAACGTTTAAATAAAAGCAATTATATAGCAATATTATAAATTATTACCCTAAATTCACGTAATTACATAATGTGTTTTAATTATCCTATCCATATTCCTGTGTGTGAATCCTCATTTCAAAATATAATTTAATAAAATTTGTAAATGTGATGTGGCCCGCGTGAATCTTACCAGCATTAAATGGCCCATGTTTTAACTGAGTTTGACACCTCTGGTTTAGAGGATTAGCCACCGCAGGGTTTCAAGTTCGAAGCTCCAACCAAATACGGATGTGTTCGTGGGGGCTGGTGCACGGAAAATCTGCCATGGTCTAAATGTCCTCAAGTTGGCATGGTGTGGAAGTTTGGAGAGTGTAGTGCCAGTTCAGGTGTTGACCTCGTCTTTCAACATTGTTTCAAAATGACGAGATCCTGTCCTAGGATCTTTCCTTACGGGATGGATCCCCGACCGTAGCCAATACCCCGTTGTGTTGCTTCAGTAAGACGTTGATTCAACTTCCTACCTGCCATTAATATTATAAGTCGTATTATGTAGCGTATGAAATTTAGTCATTCTCATTACCGGTAGGGGGTGCCGTAGCTCAGTGGGTTCACCCGTTGCGCGGCAACCTATGGGTTGCCGCGTTCTGGGTATATTTTCCTCTTTTGTGTCAGTATTTCCTTGTGTGTACTTGTGCGGTCCCTTAACTTGTTTCAGTTTCTTGGCGCTGCTTGACCAAATATATGCCTTGCGCCATAAGACCCAAAACCAACCAAGAAAACTCAATATTGGTAAATCACTGACAGTTGGTTGGTTTACTGCATAAGGGCGGCGTATTTGGTCATACTGCACCAAACAGAAGACAGAACTATCAAGTAATGAACATACACACACAATGAAAGTTTTACTGACACAGGCGAGAGAAATACGCCCAGGGTAAGCTAAAGGAATCGAATCCGCGCCGCATACAACTCGGTTGGTAGATAGTTAATTAACATCAAATTGGTGACGGTTCGAGAACAATCCCGAAGGGAAAGGTTCAAGGACAATGCCTCGTAATTTTGAACCACGGTCAAATGACGACAACACCTGAACTGGCACCCCACTTTCCAAACTTTCACACTGTGCTAACGTGCCCCTACAATTCGGAGTACTGGCAGAAATCGAAAACTTTACCAGTTTTATTTCTATTCTTTTCCTAAGAGGCTCTGATTAAATATGACTATAGGACTTCCATGAAGTACTGGTTCCATATCACAACTTTCAATAAAATAAATGAATTGTATAAGTTAGGTAGTTAACTAAAGTCGCACTGGAGTAATTTTGAGCATCGGGCAGATGGCGAAGAAATGTGTAAGAGGATAGTGTAAAATAATATAATATAGCTAACACTTACTTGAAAAACACACACAAAACAAAGATGAGATATCCTCTCTTACAATGTCATATATTAGAATTCTGACCACATGTTTCAAAGAGTGCGTAAGAAATATCCCAGTGCAACTTCTAAAATAGATTTACAACTTGAAAAATTTATTGAAAAGGTCTAGAAATTAACATCCAGGGACTAATTTTATAAGCAGATACTTCGGTCTCTTTTAACCCAGGACCATCAAGTACTAGTTTTATACCACAATATTTAATGAAAAAGTTATGTGTAAGAGGATAGCTTAAAAAATATAACTAGCAGAATTACCCCGCGATGCTGGGGTTGAATTGGTTAAATGTTGATTCTATTTCATAGAAAAATGCAGGCATCGTTTAAGTGTACAGAAAATTTTTAACATTGTTTTAACTTTTTCATAGCTTCTACAATTTACTTCGAACGCAAATATGTATGCACAATATATCGATCCATATAATCCACTTCATATTCATCACACTCTCGGTGTAAGACAAACTACAGAAACTTTTTCTGAGGTGACTTCTTCAGGAGTCGATTATGCGTTTTGGAGTGATTACGAATGCCAATTAAGTTCATTTTCAGTAAAAATGAGGAACTTTCAGCGTAGTCTTGCACTCAGTTTTCCAATCAATATTTATTATTTGTGGTACCTTTGCACCATGGATTTGATGTTTTGGAATTACATTATCATTGTAAGAAGATGGCAAATTAAACTGTTACGGCATTCGTGGTTATTTTATTTTGAAGCACACATTTTTTCTTGAAAATTCTATTCAGCTGCACGTGGAATAACGGAGCTTGTTTTTAAGACAAATGTCATCATTGTAGACAAAGCAAACTCGATTACACTTTTTACAAAATCACTGCTTTCAATGAATGTTTCACAGGTACCTAAGTTGTAAACGAACAGTTTCAACTTCAAGTAAGCAACACTGACCTTCTGCCACTTAAGACAAAATTTTTTTTTTCAACAGTTCTCTAGTTTACATACTTCTTTACTGTATTATTCCAAGATCAGCAAAGTCTTATTTAAAATTCGCTTTATTTGCAGAAAAATTTAGTTTTAAATCGAATCCTTAAGGTACTTTTTTCAATTGAGAGACTTTTTTCAATTAAATTTATTCCAATCGTCTTGTAATGAAAATATGTCAAAATTTAAAAACATCTTTGAACTAGAACATATGGCTACCCGTTTTGATTTAACGTAACATTGTTTACAAAAATTAAAACAAATTATTATAGTTATTAAAACAAACCAGTTTGTTTTCGAATAACTTTATTTTAACTTTACCTATTTAAACTAAGAAGTTATACACATTATTTAAAAAGGTTTCCATTTATTTTTATGAAACAATTCTACAAATTATAACGTATTTAACCAAAGACTTAAGGAAAGTTCGTCGAAATATACATATACCACCAAGAAATTACCCATGCCTTGTGGTATTTGGCAGAAAATAAAAATAATTCATTACAATTTAACTCCTAAATAATATATCTGTAATATGGAAAGTAATGGAACACATAAATACAAACACAAACGATATTGTGGTCATTGAAAAATGTAGAATTCTGAAAAACGAAAGAACTGAGCAAGCGTTGAATTTCGACGTTATGAGAATATTCTGAAATAGAGAAATTCGAAAAAGACGCTTGAAAAATATTTATAGAAAATAATGAATTATTTACAAAGCGAAAACATTTAAAAGTAACGTTTGTCGTTAAAAAGAGTAATTACAACGCAAAAAACAATCGCTATAAAAAGGCAGCAGTAAACAATTTGAAATTCCAAATTACGATGGAAAAAAGAGTTGAGTTGTACAGGTTTGCTGTATTGGATGTGAAATAATTATAAACAATAATGCTTATTTAAAGAAGTAAAATATAAGGCTCGAAAAAGTAGTGTATTGAATGTTTATTTAAAGCAGTAAAATGTAAGACACGAAAAAGTACTGTATATTGAATTTTGAACATTTTTACGTTTTTTTCTCGAATTTAACACGAATATTTAAGTCAAGTCAGAGAAAAAAAACATAATAAAAATTGGGGGCTAAAACCGCTATGGAAGCGTTACGGAATCAGCCAGTGAGGTCACGGCACTCTGTCCAATCAGGTAATTTTTTGAACATTTTATGTTAAAATTTAAATTTTTGAAAATTTTAAAGGGGCGGAATAACTTTCCCAGTTTATTCTGCGTATTTTGACACCTCTCTCAGATCTCTACGTGCTGTGGTTGAGACGAAGATAGATTTCCAACAAACTATCACACATTAATAGTGTTGATACTTAGATAAAAGCTACTTGTTACACGCAGCAAAATGATCACATATTCTAGACAAGTAGATATTCTAATTCTGACCAAATGTTACAGCGGGGTTGTAAAAATCAACATCCGTAAGTAATTTTCGCTATGTAACTTCTAAAATAGGTTTAAATTTTTAAAAAATTATTGATAGATAGGTCCGGAATCCATCCCGAAAGGAAGGAATCCAAGAACAGCAGCTCGTCATATTGAACCACAGTCAGAGGACGAGGTCAACACCTTAGCTGGTACCCCACTCTCCAAACTTCCACACCAAATATACTTAAATAAATAATAAATATCATAACTAATAAAATTGGTTCACATGGGCTTCGGTAATTCTCCCAATCTCATGGGCTTTTAAATCACAATAAATTGTGCCCAATTGTGATTTAAAATCCTGTGAGATTGGAAGAATTACGGAAGAATCATTACCAATTTTCTTATTTGTGATATTTTATTAAATCACAATGCATTAATGTGATTTATAAATAGAATATTTAACTGTCGAAACACATTTGTAGGCCCATGTACTGATTCGAAAGCTAATAGTTAGTGTCCATTACACCCAAATGATAAGATCAAGTATCTACATCATTTGATAATATGTCGGATCTTATTTGGTTCGGAAAATGCTGACGGCTGTAGTATTCTGAGATCAATTATATTCTTTTTTACAAAGGAGCTGTGTTTATTTCTCTGATGTAGGTAGGTAGTGAATTAACGTCACACTGGAGCAACACAAAGACGGTCCGGTATTATTACCGAAGGGAAAATTCCAAGGACAATGCCTCGTAATTTTGAACCACGGTCGGATGACGAGAACACCTGTGCTGGCACCCCACTCTCCAAACTTCCACATCACGCCAACGTGAGGGCATTTGAGGTCACGACAGATTTAACGTGCACCAGTCCCCTTCGTACACGACGGTCTTTGGTTGAATTCGAACTCACATATCATTGGAAAACACTTCTATGACAAGCTCCAAATTAATTTACCTATGGTCGGTTGGTTCGCTTTTTATGCCGCATGCGCCAGATCTGGTGAAGCTGCGCCAAGCTATGTTTTTATATTCGTCAAGTAATTGGACACACACAGGAAGGCTTGTGGAAGTTGCAAAATCATCAAATTTAGAGGTTGGGTAAGAGCTTTCTGAGATTATGCTGTGAATTAACCCTCTATGGGCCCGTGTAACTTTCAGGTCACATGCTAATATATCGACATTTTACCAAATAATTTTAGTTTTTTCACAAGATGACGTATACGTCTCAATTATATAATGTCTCTGAGATAACCAATAACAATATTGATGACGGTTGGCAGCACCATCAACCTGAAATATCAAAGTAAATGCCTTGCAAGTTGTCTGCAGATAGAAACCAACGGAACCATCTTGCGCAATTGACATTATTTGTGCTTCTGTCAGTGTTTACTAAACAAAAAAGCGTACATAATAGCTCTGGGTTTGTGTATCAATAACAACTTATTTTTTTGCATTTCAATAATCATTTTGTTACTATTTGTGTATGATACAGTTTTGTGAATTTCAGGTTACAGTGGGCTATTTTGGTAGATTTCGGTAGATTTAGGATAATGCTTGTGCTTTCTTCTATTTTCAGATTTATATATCATATACCCAAAATATGGATACAAAATCACAAAAATAAAAGAGGAATTAGTATTAGACGCATTAGCGGTAATAGATCCGAAGATTCTTTATTAGATTCTGAGTCCGATGATCATCCAGTAGTATTTACCCGACGACGCATAAATATTATTGACAGTGACGATGAATTTAGTACTGAATCATCATCAGATATGGAAAATTGAGGACCACAAAAAATTGTTTGGCAATCAGTATCCCAGACGAATAATAGTTTTCATCGCCCTTGGAAAGGAGATTGTCATGAAAACCCCGAAGGACCCTACTCTCCTGTGACCTATTTTCGTACATCTATGTTTAACGCCAAGTGAAAACTGTTTAATGGAATTTCACGCTTAAGCTTTTATGCACAGAAGTGCAAACATTGTAAGCCGTTGTTACTTCAAAGTTACAAAGTGAATTAATTATAATAAAATTGTTTAAACTGGTAAATTTCTTTAATTTGCATATATAGGTTTATAATTGTTGATTTTCCGTTGTATAAATTTTTTATATTTAAGAAAAAAAATTCGGCCCATAGAGGGTTAATATTTCTATGCCATAGACCTAGATTGAAAATAGGAGCGCTGAACATCAGTAGCACTTTTCTGACCAAGGGTAATACCTTGTAATTTTGAATCACTGTCAGATGAAGAGAACATTCGAGCTGGCACCCCTCTCCAAACTTCCACACCACACCTACATGAAGACATTTGAGACCACGACAGATTTAACGTGCACCAGCTCCGTTGTACACGGCGATCTTTGGTTGGATTCGAACTCGAAACCCTCCGGTTGCTAATCCGTTACTCTTCTAACTGGGCTACCGAGGCCCTTTTATTTCTCTGAAGTATATGTATTTTCATGCAACCCAACATTTTGAATAAGTTTTCATTTCTGTTTCGAAGTGTACTTAATTGATTGAATGTTGCTTTGTAATAACAGTGATTACCTTTTTACGATCAAGCTAATAGTTTTCAATATTTAAACACATCGTGATGTTACAAGAGATTACAAAGTATTCTATGAATTATTAATTGTTCATAATTTATTCAAACGTTTGGAGGAAATTTTTGGAATTCGTAACGGAAAAAAGTTTTTGTTTTCACACTTTATTAATTTAGCAGATTTACGAAAACGAAAACAGCTATGTGCACAAATAAAACTATTTTATGTTTACCAGTTGACATTTTTCATATTTTATTTCTTGTTCCTTATGTTTGTGTAGCATTCTTACAGAAAATAATGCTTTATTTTTGTGTTTCATGCAGCCAGAAATGTGTTATAAATAATTTATATGACTAGGTAATGTAGATCTGGGGTTGTGTGGGTTAAATCAGCTAACATGCACAGCAATAATTTCATTCTGCAGAACCGTTTACAATTATTTTTTTCTTAAGCAATCATGTTTGTTTTATAGACACATACACATATACACGTAAGTACATTTACATTATTAAATATATAATAATTTTACATTTCGTTCGTCTTTATCAGGCACTTTTTGAAACTTATCATTTGAAAATTGCTTTCTCAGCGCACGTTGTAAATACTTTACCAGATTCTTTTCGTTTACATTAACAGCCCCGTAGTCTAATAGATATCTCTCTTCTCACCGTGACCATCATCATGTAAGGAACTCAAAGTCGAGCTGACCTCATGTAATGGGGAACCCATTACAGAGCCATGACGGAAACTCCACTCTCCAAACATCCACACCACACCAACAACACAATGGAATATTGGCGGCGGTCGGGGATATATCCCGAAGGAAAAATGGATCCGAGGACAACACCTCGTGGACACCGAGGACAACACTTCTCACCGTGACCATCATCATGTAAGGAGCTCAAAGTCAAGCTGCCTTATGTAATGGGGAACCCATTACAGAGCCATGACGGAAACCCCACTCTCCAAGCATCCACACCACACCAACAACACAACGGGCTATTGGCGACGGTCGGGGATATATCCTGAAGGGAAAATAGATCCGAGGACAACACCTCGTCATTATGAACCACGCTCAAATAATGAGATCAACCCCCGAGCTGGCACTCCACTCTCAACTTCCACATTCCCCAATATAACACTGGTAGGTAGGTAATTGAATTAACGTCTCACTGGAAGAACGCACCGGGCTATTGGGGAAATTTATCCCGAAGAGAAAAGATCTGAGGACAACACCTCATCCTTTTGATGCACGGTGAAATAACGAGGTCAACATCTGAGTTGAAATCCCACATACCAAACTTGCAACTTCCACACCACGCCAAAGTGAGGACACTTGTGGCTACGACATATTTAATATACACTAGTACCCACGTACACGACGATCTGTGATCGGATCAAGTTTCGAACTAGCAACCCTCCGGTTGCTAATACGCTACTCTTCCAACCGAGGACAAATAACTTCTGGGCTGTCCCATATATAGCAGTGGCATTTTAGGTACTGAAATCATCAAAGACTGCGTACAGTTGAGTAGGAGGTTGTCATTCTCAAGCACTGAATATGAAAATCGAAAACAACAGTGCCACGGTGTTTGCGAAGGGAACGGCCGAAAAGTTTTTTGTGCGCCCAAGTTGCCCACTAGGGGTCGGGCGTCCGCGGCGGGCGTCGAAGGCGCGCATCCGGCAGTCCGTTTGAAATCGAGTCGCAGGCGGCTGCTCTCCGGACTGTGATGCGGATACCTCGCTGATGCCATGTTGATCAGACCGACGCTTCTTCTCTTCGCCGCTTGTCTCTCATGCCATGGTAGGACACAAAAAACATACCTCTCTTTTCTTTCCCTACTTCTTTCGAGTGAATAGATGTTTTTTGTATGGATCTCGTAGAAGTTGAAAAAAACGAACCGCATTCGTTTGCGAAAAGTTTGCGCTCCAAAGTTTCTAATTTTCAAAACAATATTTGAATAAGTATTTCCTATAGAAAATAATGAAAAAATTTTAATGGGAGAATTATATGCTGGAAAAAGTCTTAGAAAATAGTAAACAAATTTTTTTGATAAGTTTAATTTATTGTTAAAAACAGTGTTCATAAAATAGGAACCATAAACATTCTTCTTTTCTTTCCATACTTCTTTTGATTGAATAGATTATTTTTTCCGCGTGGACCTCATAGAAACTGGAAAAAAATATCATCAGGGAATTAAAAAAGAACATTTGCGAGAAGTTTGCGTTCGAAAGTTTCTAATTTTCAAAATAATATTTGGATAAGTATTTTCTTTAAGGCTGTGAAAAAAGAATGAAAAATTTAATGGGTGAATTCTATTTTGGAAAGAACTTTAGAAAAATGGTGAACAAACAATTTTTGATATGTATAATTTCTTTCGAGCTTATATTGAGTGTACAAATAGCAGGAGCTCAAACATCCCTCTCTTTTCTTTCCATACTTCTTTTGAGTGAATAGATATTTTTTTCGTATGGACCTCGTACAAACGGGAGCAATAGAATATCAAGGGGTTTAAAAAAAAATCTTATTCACTAGCGAAAATTTGAGTTCGAAAGTTTCTAATTTTCAAAACAATATTTGGATGAGTATTTTCTCTAAGGTCGTAAAAGACTGAAAAGATTTTTATGTGGCAATTGTATGATTGGAAGAACAATAGACAGTAGTAAACAAACCATATTTGATGTAATAATTTACTTTTAAAAACAGTTATGTATATTGAGTGTACATTTAGTAAGAAAATAAGCATCCCTCTCCTGTTCTTTCCAAACTCCTTTTGAGTGAATAGATATTTTTTTCGATGGACATCGCAGGAACGGTAGCACTAGAATATTAAAGGGTTTAAAAACAACCGCATTCACATTTCCGAAAAGTTTGTGCTTCGAAGTTTCTATTCCAAACAGTATTTGGACAAGTAATTTTTTTAAGGGAGTATAAAAAATGAAAACTTTTTAATGGGCGAATTGTATGTTGGAAAGAACTTAGGGGAATAGTAAACAAATTATATTTGATATGTATAATTTATTGTTAAAAAAGGTATTATATTGGTGCGTATAAAGTAGGAAAACAAACATCCTTCTCTCTTTTTTTCCATTCTTCTTTCGAGTGAATAGATTTTTTTCGTGTGGACCTCGTAGAAACGGGGGCACTAGAACATCAAGGGGTGTAAAAAAAGAACCGTATTCATTTGAAAAAGTTTGCTCTCGAAAGTTTCTAATTTTCTAAACAATAGTTGACTAAGTATATTCTCTAAAGCGGTGTGAAAGAATGGGACATTTTAAATGGGTGAATTGTACGGTGAAAAGAAGCTTAGAAAATAAATAGTAAATAAACTACTTTTGATATGCATAATTTATTGTTAATATGCATATCAAAAGTAGTTATTTACTATTATATACACAGTACACTTAATATACACAGTTGTGTATATTAAGTGTACATAAAATTGTAACATAAAAAACCTCTTTTCTTTCCATACTTCTTTCGATTGAATAGCTATTTTTTCGTATGAACCTCGTAGAAAAGGGAGCACTAGAACATCAAAAGATTAAAAAAAACGAACCGTATTCATTTGTGAAAAGTTTGCTCTCGAAAGTTTCTAATTAAAAATATTTGATAAACAGTATTTCCTCTAAGGCAGTGTAAAAGAATGAAAAAATTTAAATGGGTGAATTGTATGTTGGAAAGAACTTTAGAAAATAGTAAACAAACTATATTTGATTTGTATAATTTAAAATAAAAAACATCTATGTATATTGAGTGTGCATAAAACAGGAACACAAACATTACTTTCTTTTATTTCCTTACTCCTTTCAAGCGAATAGATATTTTTTTCTTATGGACCTCGTACAAACGGGAGCAATAGAACATGAAGGGGTTTAAAAAGACGAACCTTATTCGCTTTCGAAAAGTTTGAGCTCGAAAGTTTCCAATTTTCGAAACAATATTTGAAATTGAAAAAATATTTTCTCTAAAGCAGTGTAAAAGAATGAAAAAAAAATTAATGGATGAACTGTAGGTTGGAAGGAACTTTTAGAAAATAATTAACAAACTATATATTAAATATGATTTATTGTTAGTGGGCAGTGGGCTGTGTATTGAGTGTACATATAGTAGGAAATAAATATCCCTTTTTTCTACATACATTCTTAGGGTTAAAGATATATTTTTGTGTGGACTATATAGAAAGGAAGTACTATATCGTCAAGAAATAGAAAAAAACAATCGCTCTTCATATGTGGAAAGCTTGCGCTAAGAAAATTATTTTAGGTTTAAGAAAGTTTGGGTTCTAGATTTAAGGAGATTTGAGTATTTTTTGTATAGCTGTATGAAAGAATAAACAGATTTTAATAGCAGTGTATGTTGGAAAGAACTTGCTGGAAAAGAGTAAACAAACTGCATTTGATGTAACAAAATTAAACAAAATTTGATGTGGATAATTTGATTCTGAGAAAAATGGGTTGTGTGTATTTTGTGTAAGGAGAATTAGGGGCATACAGACTATCTTTTTATTTCATGCTTTTTATATAAAGACTTATATTTTTATGAACTGCGTAGAAACGGGTGGAATAGAACCTTAGGTGATAAAAAAGAACGGTATTCACTTGCGTTCACATTTTTTAGATTTAAAAAATATTTGAATGGATATTTTCTCTAGAGTTGTATAAAAGAATGAACAACTTTGAGTGGGTGAATTATATTTTTGAAAAAAAAAAAACGAACGGGGCTGTGTCAGGACACGGCCACTAAGTTTAAGGCGTAGAATACGTCAGTGCGACCACATAGCGAATGAGAGCGAAAGAAATAATTTAGTACAATACAGATTAAAACATTTAATTTTACACATCAAATGTTCATATTTCGTTACAACGAATACAAATGCAACATTTCATCAGTACCGCCATATCTTGAATTAAATATCTACTTTTCTATCACTTTACAAATTTACAACATTTAAAAATTAAATGACAAAGTATGTACATAAGATTTCTGGCTTCGGTGGGTATTGAAAGCTATTAGATTTTGACAACGGTGGTATTTTTTCTTGATAAATTTGTTCTATAATGACTACACAGCATGAAATCATTCCCATTGGACTGAGGTAACTCGTTGCGGAACAATGATATCACTCCACTGCTCCGTGACTGCTTCAGGTTCTTTTCAAACCAAAGTCTATCACAAACATTACACGAGTATCCAAATTCATTGTTTATGAATACAGCACGAAAATGTCTATTGGCGTTACCCAAATTCTCCCATATTCATGGCTCCGCACATATATCACAATTGGTGCACCCGCTGTTGATGTTGATGGTTGTGGCTCATTACCTACCTCCATGGGTTCAACTCCATCACTCTATAATGAAACGTTTATGTTATCAGATGTGCTATTTGCGTCGAACTGAGCGGCAGAAGTACTTGGCGCATTCGTATCAGCCATATGTCCATCTTGACGGTACGACTCCTCAACTGCCAAGTACTCCCGCCGAGCCGGTGAGGCTCAGCATCAGATATCTGGGTCTTCTTGGATTTCTCATCTCTCGATCTTTCTTCCTGTAGACATTTGCTATAATTCTTCTGGTGTTTATTATGCATATATTTGGACATTTTAAAAAATCGTGCAATTTTCACACTTCGAAATCCGATATCTAAACAAGTATTAAACATTTGGGTTTCGTTTATATTATCATTTATAAAGCGCAAAGAGACGAAACAAATGACATCTCAAACGTAGTGCGCGCACAGAGGCCAATGCTAAACTGAATTAATGTGCGTGGAATCTCACATTTCCGTGACTCAAATTTGCGCTACGATTGCATCAGCCCATGAGGTCGACGCAAGCTCAATGTGTATTTATAACATGCTTTCTTTAATGCTCTATTGAACACGATATCGTTCATTTATGTATCATTTATAGTTTTTAAGTTATTAAATTTTTCGTGATCAACGTTTTTCGTGACACTCACAAATTAAGCGCAGTATCCCGGTTTCGAAAGGAAAGACTTATTCTACGTCAAAAAACGTGTTAGGGGAAAGAGAGGCAAGCTGTATTTGATATGAATATTTTTTAGTTAAAATAATGGGATGTGTTCATTGTGGGACAAATAGAGAAATATGAGGACTGATCCATTTCTTGCTGAGGCATGACAATGGAACAGCAGCACTTTTTTTTCTGTTAAAAATAGTGGGCTGCGTATATTGTGGGACAAAGCAAGAAATCTGAGGACTGATTCATTTCTTGCTGAGATATGACCATGAAACGGCAGCAGTAATTTAATCTTCATAAGTTAAATTACGTTCTTTTCTTTCATCTCTTACTTAGTCACTCAGAAATTGTATTTTTTCATCCTACGCTCATCTCCGGCCTCTCGGCCATCAATTAACAATCAGTCTAATAGAATTTTGAAGTGAAAAAATATGGCTATTAAACTCTACCAACGATATTTTGCAATTCTATTCTTGGGAATTTTAGGGCAGTCTTTGAGGTGGTCTCCAATCATTTAGTCCAGTTCAAAAAGGGGACAGTTAGCTTATTTCGCTACTCCAATACGATATACGTATCCTTGTAGGTAGTCATATCTGTTAAGAAGTCAAAACCACGACACTACTTCAGCTTGGACAAGGAATCTGGGATACGAGGTTTATTGCTCAATAAAACATCCCAGTTCTTTCCTGTAGAATTTTTTCTAGATTGGAAGTCTATTAGTCCTTACAGATGAACATATAAGCCTCTTGATGTTACATAGAGGTAAAGGGGATTTAGGTTGGTATAACTGTGCTTCAGTCTTAGCCAATTGGTGCGCCTGTTCAATACTATATATACCAGTGACTTGGAATCCACTATAAGGCAACTTCTTCACCTTCCCAAGGTGGGAAATTATGCTATGGAAAATTAGTTTCAACAGACACCCCCTCTGCGAAAGGAGCTTCAATATCATAGCGGTCATTACGTTCAGAAATGCCACTTTGCAACTTCTTTTTTGCTTTTAAATAAAGTACGCAGGAGTGTCCATCATGCTGTTAAGTCCCTACGAGACGGGCACGGGGCTATTCTGGTAGTGACTGGGTTATCGTGTGTATTTTGTACGGATAATAGGGAATACCATATATTATTTTATTTCCACCCTTCTTATGAGTGGAGATATATTTTCCGTATGGACTTGGCAGAAACTCTGAAAAGACGTGGGATTGAAAAACGAGTGCTCTTCATTTGCAGAAAGTTTTTAGATTCAAGGTTACCCGGAATTTATTGCCACCAATATTTAATCCTGTGTTAAAATAAATATCGATATACAGTTTTTCAGAATCTAATAGTCTCTCATAGGCACCATATTTTTTACCATATATTAATAGGATACAAAAGAATGAAATTTTTAATGGGTGAATTATGCATTAAAAATAACCTTTTGTTGGATAGAACTGAACTAATAATGAACCTACTAAATCGACGAGGATAATTAATTGCTATAAGCAGGGGACTGTGTGTAGATTTTGAGTTCGTCAAATAATTTTGGACAATATTTAGCTCCATATTTGTGTTAATCATAATGAGTCGGTTAAACATTTCTATAATTCTACAGAACGAAGCGTGGGATTAGTGTATTTGTATTTAATTTTTAACATCAAGTTTAATTTGTAATATATTCAGGTGCTGAAATTTTCTATTGTTTGTTAACTGAAACCAAACAGGGACTAGAAATCGAAAACTGAGTATATAATTAATTAGACAAATCATCATGAACTACGAAATACGTATTTGTAGCATTCTTAAATCTATATTTAATAAATTAGCAGACTTTTACGAGCCGATTTGTCTAGTTTTATGTCTACCGTCAACTTCGTAACAGAATTTATAAATGTAAAATTATTACAGTAACTACTAAACTTAGATGGTTAATACTTCCGGTAATGTTTGGTGTAAATATATACGAATATGTAAACCACATATGCGTATATTTTTACCTGAACGTTTTAATAACATGAATTACACATATTTCCTTAATATATATGAATAAAGATTTAAAATCTTTAGTATAGACCACGTAAAAACTGAGGCACTAAAAAAGAGCGGTCTTATTGGTGGAAAGTTTACGTTCAGAAAGTTTTTCAGATTTAGAGAGGTTGAGTATTTTCGTAAGGTAGTCAAAGGAAGGAAATTAGTTTAATGGATGAATTGTATGTAAAAAAATATCTGTTGGAAAGATTGAACTTAAATTACATTTGATAGAAAGGGCATATGATATTGCTAAAATTAGTGGTCTGTGCATATTGAGTATTAGTCAAATAATTTTGGGATCCACACATATGATAGGAACATATGTAAAAACATTTTCTAACCTTAATTAATCAGGTTTTGAATTCTTTCAATTTAAATTGTTAAAATTTAATTTCCTTGCTGTTTATACTGATTCCTATGGTTTATACTTTACTCCAAAGGGCGTGTATAAAGTTATCCATTTATGTTTTATTTAAAATAAAACTTTTCTTTTTAAATGTTTCATTTTTCTTTAACATTTTTAAGCCCCTGGGCTTTTAAATTATCGTTATAATTAAAGTCGGTATGTTTCTTTTATAGCATAGTACATAATTTATTATTTTCGTTACTTCATTTTCATGTTATATTCTGAATGAAAACTAAAAAACAAACGTTCCATAGTTTTATTTATGTGTATTTCAACTTTTTATATCAATACCGAATTCATAATCACCGAATATTCATTATATTTCAACTAAGATTCAATGATATATTATATGGCTTCCAAACGGTTTAATTCCTTCTATTTTCAGTTGTTTTTTCAGTTTTCGTAGTTATATTTAAACATTACAATTTTTGATGTAAACCTTTATTAGATAACAGACTGTAAAAGAGGTAATTTTTAAATAATTCAAGTGTATAGGTACTATGCATTTTATGTAAGTACATTATGGAAATTGTATTTTAAATGTTTAAAAATATTGCATAAATTCATTATATAACATTTTTGAAAATTCACTGAAAAATTTTGTTTTGCCAAACATGATCATTAATTATTTCATGGATGCAAGAGAAATCTACCTGTTGACATTTTTATGGTATATTTGCAATTATTTTTTCAATGATAACTGGTAATTAAAGAGAGAAATATAAATTTGAAAGTTGTAATGACTTACTGGTCTTGGGACTTTTACTATTTTAAATTAATTAATTTCAGTGAAATTGCATTTTTGTATCAAATAATCATGCACATTTCACACACATGTGTGAATCTTTGAATTTATAATATCATAATTACAATTTTAATCGCTGTTGGAAAAATTAGTACATTCCATATTGTCATTTAGATTTACTCCAAGAGTGCATACTTATTTAAAAATATCTTACGTAAAAACAAACATTAGATATCGTGTTATGATATAAAAATAGTATTATTTATTCAATTTCTAAGGTAGTGCAGAAAAATGTAATTTCCCATCAAGTAAAAATGACTTGATATGGTAAGAAAAGTTGAGACATAAAACTAGCTTAAAGAATAAACTTTGTGATAAAGAAAAATTAGTTATTCTAGAAAACTTCGTTAGTTACTTGATTTTAATAATCATAAATTTGATAAATAAAATTTTTGTATCGAGTTGCATGTGTCTACATGAACTGTTTAATGGGCAGATCTTTTTAGAAAAGAATTTAATTAATATGAAAAATGACACAAGAATAAACGTAACTTATATTTAATATATTCATTTCCCTGTATATCTTACCTTTAGAAATAATTTAAGAAAGTAGAAATTTCCAACGTTTGTTTTGCTATGACTAAATAACACACACACACATGTCGAAAATATAATCTATACATTCATTTTATTAAAAGTGAAAGGCTATAATTTCTACTAAAAACTACACAAATTTCAAGAAGTAGATGTATCTGGAGTAACGCATTTTGTAATGACACATTTCTAATTTAAGTATACACAAAACAGAAGAAAACCTAACAAAATATGAATTTAAATATTTTTTTCTCAAATTAAAAAAATTGGTAAATTTTTAAACGCTACTCTTACGTTCTTATGCACAGATATTCTGAAACATTTTATTTTTTAAACCCTAGATTTTCTTCTTTCTTTGAAAGACATGAATTTGTATTTTCTCTAAGGTTCAACGCGTTAAACAAATAAATATGAGACCTTGCGTTAGAAGTCATGAATAAAGCTTACTCAAGTTTTAAGTTAATAAAATATACAAATAAAACATACAAAAAAATACAAGCAAACTTTTGAAGATAAATAACATGCAAGGTTATGTAAAGAAATGTGAAGCTTAGAATAATAAATGAGAAGCCCAAGTGTTTTGAGGGAAGTTGAAACATCACTCTTTTTCGTTTCTGACAAACAAAATTTTCACTTCTATTCACAATACAAGAGAATGATGGATGTGTACAGAAATGTTTACAAAATACCGTACAACTAAAGTACAAAGAATGTAATTATAGAAAAGAAAGATAATTGACCATATGAAATCAAGTATACAATTTCAAATATGAATTTTTATAAAATTTGTAGAAATTTAGATACCATTATTTAAAAAAAATTATTCACTTTAAGTATTATTAAATGAGAAAGAAACTTTTTCACAACCTTAACTTTTATTAACGGTTATACAAGAGAGAAAACGTTTTTGTTTACCTTGTTGGAAATGTGTAGACTCACGTGCCATAAGTTGAAAAAGTTTTCTTCGAAACAATGGTTATAATTTGTTTTGTAATTCCTTAGTGATAATATTTTGTAATCAAAAGGAGAACTTCAAGATACTCTACAGATTATGCTTATTATGTCTAGCTAAGTTTTAATTTTAAAACAAATTATTTTCATATTTTACTTTTCAATTATTTTTGCTTGTGCTATGAGTAAGGTAAAAATTTGAAACGTTATTAACGATTACATTCTTGATTGAAATAATAAAACTAATTATTTTAAATCACTCTTGATTTGCCTGCGCTAATTATTACGATGGATTTTAATTAAACATTTGTATTTTATTTGTTAAATAGTGAATCAGAATGATTGGATTCTTTTTCTTTCGGAAATGAAAATTGGAAAAGTCAAAGAGAAATGCAATTTCTAAGTCTTATTAGTTCAAGAGATTAATTAGCTGAATAAAAAAAAGTTGCTGAGACTTCCACCAACAGGAGAACCGTTCTGAATGCTTTGATGTCTGAAAGGTATTAACCATATCAAATAATTTCCAGAATTCCTGCAAAACATTTTCTCACCGTCTGCCTATTCAGTTTTTTTTATTTCATTCCTTTTGAACATCATGTCTTTTGATTCAAATTCGTGTTGAATGATGCGATGCCGCTTTTCGCACATGAATTCGGTGGTCTCTAAAATCAAAATGAATGAGTTGGTGATTGGTTTTCTTGAATGGATGTTTTCGAGTATTTACTTAATTCACTTAATTCGCCTATTGTGCCATATTCGTTCTAATTCTATCCTCTAGATTCGGCCATAAGATCAGGACTACTGGGAAGAGCTCACCGTTTTAATGGGATTCTTCATCTTTCTGGATAAAAATGCAAACAGAAATCTGGAGCATCAAAATAAGCATACAAAAGAAAACGTGGGCGAGCGGGAAAATATGCTTAGTCATCAGAAAATACTGAATCGTTTTTAAGCATGTCAGTGATGTGCAAAAGTTGACGGTCAAAGCTAATTATGGTAGTATGACTGAAGAGTAGTTTTTTACTTGACATGCACTTAAAAGGAAATATGAAATCAACACCACTAAACCGGGAAATGTCCAGTGGAGGATTACTCACTAGGTACATTGGCTGTAGCAGTTTTTTAAACAGAAAAACCTAAATGGATAAAAATAAAATTGTCAACCCTCTCGGTGAATGCTTCGACGTGGCTTCTCGTCATTAGAATAAAAATGACGAGATCTTGATGGACAAAATATCTCGTCATTAGAAGAAAACTGAGCAGTACTTGATCTCGTCATCATAAAAAATCAGCAATATTTTGATGACGAGATATCTCATCATTGGCAAAATTGGTCAGATCGTGATGGACGAGATATCTGTCAAAAATACTTGGAGGGTTAATTATTGTTGTATGTACAATTTATAGCAAAATAAAACTTTTTTTAAAGATTGGCTGGGAATTAGACCAGGCTACATTTGCTTTTTTCCACATTGGGTGTGTGCCATTTCCTTCATAAAACCAATCACTCCCAGGTGTCTTCTTTTCCTGTTTTCGCTCATAGTGCATTTTTTGTCAATGTAAGGGAAGGGGACAACTCATGGTTTTTAACAATATATTTAGAGGGCGCCTTAACCCTCCTTATGGTTGCCTCGACGAGGTATCTAGTCATTAGTAAAACTGACCAGATCTTGATGGATGAGATAGCTCGTTATTGGAAAATTGACAAGATATTGATGGACGAAATATCTCGTCATTGGAAGAAAACTGACCAGATCTTCATCTCGCCATCATAAAAGAATCGGCAATATCTTGATGAAGAGATATCTCGCCATTAGCAAATTTGATAAGATCTTGATGGAGAAGGTATGTCGTCGAAACCACTAACAGGATTAAACATATTTTAGGACTACATTTATCTGCCTTTATTGACAGAATATTCGAGGGACATGGAGAAAAAACCCTCAGCAAAAGTGTTAATAAAACTTACCAAAATATAAGGGGTTACCAAAATATAATTCCCTATCAGGGCAAAAGGGGTAAGTCAAAATGGCTACCTTCTCAAAATCTTAATTTGAATACTTCACTCTTTATCACAGTTATTCAGAAGGATAAAGAAGCATGCCATGATACAAATAATTGTAATTTGGATTCGAAGATTCATTTAGTTTTGATTTTAAGCATATATTATTTTTTAAACTATAATGACGTACTTGAATCCTTTGAATCTATCGAAAGACAGATTTAACACAATTTGACCTGACACGGAAGATAGTGTTGTACAAAATAGTCTAATGTAGTAATACGAACCGGAGTGCTGCAAAGAAAAGCACTGGTGTACTTACAGGATGGTGAAATGGTTTAAATTGTGTAAAATTTATCTCATTTCAACGAATTAGTTTTGAACTTCTGACAAGGTGTTCACAAATAACTTCAAGTAATACCCGTATTTTTAGGTAGGTAGTTGAATTTATGTCACAATGGAGCAACACAAGAGGCTAGTACCCGCATTTTTATACCTGTATAAATCATTTGAGTATTATTTTTTATTACAAAGTACAATTATTTTTGTATTTTCTATAAAGCTATTTTGGAGCAAAAAGCGTTAAGTAATTACAATTATTTTTTTGTTGATAAATCAAAGTTATATCGATACATTTGTCTGATCTGCAATATCTGTAATATATTTGTGGCGTGTCACAGAATTTTTGTAAACAGTTTATGTGGGCCATTGTTGGAAAAAGATTGAAAATCGGCTGATCAATGATTCATCGCTTCGAACATTTTACCTGAAAAAATTTACTTAATATGCATTCGCTATATTTATAAACATTTTAATAGAATCCTTTTCGGAATAAATTGCAGATTCTACTTTTTAAAAATTCATGACATTATTGATCATATTACCACAATAAACAGACATTTAGAAACTTCATTACATTTTTCAATGCGCTTTTAAACATAATTTATTACATTTTACATCTCCGTTGTCCTTATAATTCCATGAGAAAAAAAGAAACTCGCATTCATTTTAACTGGAGAAGTTTGGTATTTTATTAACGGGAACAGTTCTTTCGAGTTCCCGTTTGAGAGAAAACAACCATAAGTATGTAAAACAGCAATCTAGGTACAACAAAGATTTTATTTCCCAGTAACAAGATAGCCTTTCCCATTCAGATAATTGAATAAAATTGCATAGTTTCTTTATATGCTACAATGAAAGCTGAGAATTCCAGAATTTATTAAAGTATTTTCTTCTAAGAGGAACAAATAAGTAAACGATGAAAAAGGAATGCCTTTATATGAATATGAATAAAACGAGGTGATTATATTTCAATATAAATATGTTGATCATATTTTTTCATTGAAAATGAATATTCTATACAAAAATAGTAATAATAGTAATTCAGTTTATACAATCCACAACCAAAGAGTATTTTAAATGATATTGAAATACGAGAGTACCACACAGAATTGCGATACATGTCTTAGCCGAAGAGAAATGCAAAAAATACATTTATATATCGAATTTATTTTCAGACTTTTAAGGCAAAACAAATTAGAAATGGAATTGGGTTAAGTTTATTGTTCACGGTGGGGTTGTTTGCTACCCCAAAGGTGGGTAATCATAGATGAACGACATAAAGTGGATTTCAAAACATTATACAGGGCCCTTTAGGATATATATGTCCCTTCTCTAATAACTCGAACCCAATGTCAAAAACGTGGATTCAAGTATCATGGATATATATAATACTTAAGATATAAACAATATATACAATAGCGGAATAAGTTGAAACCATGAATTTCGACTAATGAAGGAAATATTGTATTATGAAGTCTATGGTCTTTTCGATAAGACTAAACGCCCACCACCGTCCAGGACTAAAAAAAGAGTAGAAACTAAAGTTGAATTAAATTTCCTTCGGGATTCTCCGTGGTTCAGAGGATTTGCTCGGCAACCTGAATACTGTGGAATTGCAGGTTCGATTTTCCTAACTCATCCTACGTATGATAGGGTTTTTTATATAGCCTGAGTATGGTAGGGTTTTTCTGTAACTTACTCTAGGTATTAAGATAGGGTTTTTCTGTAACTTACGTTAGGTATTACGATAGGGTTTTACTGTAACTTACAATGGGTGATAGGGTTTTTCTGTAACTTACTCTAGGTATTAAGATAGGGTTTTTCTGTAACTTACGTTAGGTATTACGATAGGGTTTTACTGTAACTTACAATGGGTGATAGGGTTTTTCTGTAAAGCTAAATAGAGAGATCACTACTATTTAAGAAACCTCTTTCGCAGTTCATGGCACAACTTGGGATATTACTTGAAAAATCCTTTCTACTTTATATTTGATATAATTTAAAGTTAAATTCAATATTTTTTAATGGTTCAAGTGAATTTAATATTTTAAAAGTAGTTTTCTAGGAAAGGTTATATAATTTGTAAAATAAAATCTACGTTATTGAACATTTTTACAGACACAAGCACAAATGCATCACGTTTCATGGTGATTATTATATGACAAAATTAACGTATTCCCCCATCCAAAATTATTTATGAAAGAATAGTTAGCATCATTTTCTGAGCTACTTTTATTTATTCGAAAATAGAATTCATAAGCCTATTTATTCTTACAAACATTGAAGTATGGAATTCGGAAGAGATTGAAATTAAAATAATTTTAATTTTAGGATGATTTTACTTTATAAACTTAATTATGGAGAAGACATTATAAATCATTGGCTTCATTTGATAGAAAAATAATTTGAAGTTTCACTATCAGAAGCAATTAGGATAATTGTTATATTAAAAGAAACAAATCTTGGGAAATGATAGTATTCTTTACTCGATTATTAATCATAGTAATCTTATTAATGTAACTCGAACTCATACTATATTGTATATCGTCAGTTTATAAAATTATGTATGATGAAACCAGACTTTCCTAACTTGAAAAAGTTTACGTAAACTTTAATGTATTTTTACATTTACTTTATGCTAATTCACTCAGGTATTTATTCTTTTGTGCTAATAAACTCAGCTTAAATTTAGTGAAAAGAGATTTTACAATTTAATTTTATGTAATTTGAGCTAATAAGAGCTTCATATATCGTCTTAAGTAATTACGTAAACACATAACTAGCAGTTAGTAATATGTATTATTACGAAAATTAAACATTGTAAATTGTCTCCTTTATAGTTTCAATCCTATTAAGTATTACAAGCTTAATGTGTTTTGTTTCATTATGTGTTTTGTAAATATTTTATACTAAATGAAAATTAAGGGTAATAAAATGTAAATTTTGCTTAATTAACGTTTTAGTTTTCTTTTAAGAATCAGTTAGGTCCCGTTCATATGGACTTTTTCTAACGCGCGATTGATTAGACTTTTCGAGCGTTACCATGTGAACACCTCTTGGGCGTTTTTCGAGATCGGTGTCTGTTATGCATTAAATTGTGTTTTTATTCTCCTAATCCAAGTTTCTATCTTTTGAATGGTTAAAGATAGAATCAAAATTTCAAAGGATTTCAAATCGGCGTAAAATTTTGCGACGGATCGCTACCAAAAACATGATTTTCTTTGAAAAAATAATTTTTTATCAATAGTCGCAACTAATCCTTTTACAGATATTCCTTTTATACAAAGCGTAAGCGGAAGTATTGCCTTGTTTTTAAAGGAAATGTCACTTTAATAAGATATTTTTTTTTGCCCCTTATAAACTGTTTTAATTATACAGCCATTAAAAATAGAATGAAAATCTTTCTTTCTCAACCTAAAATTTATTTCCCTGTGTTCACAAGAGACTGGATTTGGTTAACTTAGAAATGTATAAAAAAAGACCAATAAAATGCCTAAAATAATCTAAAACATATTCAAAATGACGTAAAAATTTGATATTTCGATTTGTAAAACATCCGTTCCCTAATTGCCTGTGAATAAAGTGTTTTTGAACTTAAATCTTTATACATAAATAAATGCAATATAATCAACTTGCTGACCAGAAGTGACAACATAAGCGGGTAAATCTTTCGTAATATATAGTATGCGATTAGTTCCGGTGCAATGCCAATGCCATCAACCTCGATTGTAATTTTTGCATGTTACCTTATCGCACGTTTTTCAAAATTTTTCGAAGGATGGGATTATTTTGGACCTAGGAACCGGTATGAGCCAGCGGATCACAGAGAAATTGTTTTATGTAGTTCAAATTCCGGTATTATTAAACATTTTCATTAACTCTAAAATAATAAAGTATTTGTTTTTTTCTGTCAAGACTAGAGGAAAAACCCTATAACCTTCACTCTCCAGTGTCACCCACCAATAAAAAATAGTAAGAAGGATTTGTTTTGTGTTAAGGGATGATCACGGATTTTTTGGGCTCAAGAAGCTAGCAGATGAGTCATTTGTAATGTGTTTTATCGTACAAGCGAAACTGCGTATAAAAAATTGGAATATTTCTATAAAATTTTGATTAAAACAAAATTAACTGAAAAATAACCAATTTCCTTAAAATTTTAAAATTGACAATGTAAGTAAAAATATATACCCCAAAAAACTACAATAGGAAATGGAATTTCTGTTTGTATGGTATTGTCTACGAAGTACTATCAAAAAGATGACACGCAAACAAAATCCGGCACTGGTGATAAACTTTCTTTTTTATGTTATTTTTGCAGATTTTATCGTGTTCCTACGACCTATAGCTAATTTTTATTTAATTTTCCTTCAAATAAATCTCTATATTTTTTTAAAACCTATCTCTACACATTTTAATGTATCAACACAAATAACACATATATAACAATAATTATTTTTTTAATTTTAAAACACAATTTTCCCTGAATTCTGATTATCCGAAACGAAAACTATCCCTCCAACCTACCCTCTTTCGGGGATTTTGTAGCACAGATGGAACCACGAATGGAATAACGACTGGGAAATATTTTAACTAAAATTTGATTAAAACCCACGATGAAACGAGAAAATATGTTAAAACACTAAAAAAATAAAAAATCTCAAAGAAATCCCAAAAAACTGTACATATCGAAAATCAGGAGATTGCTAATAGAATTTGCGTCTACACGTATATACACTGCTGGCCACCGTAAATGCAACACCCTGAAGGAAGCATGCAAATAATATGAAATTTACAACATGCATTAGCGGAGGTGAGATATGCAAATGATTAGAATTTCAGCGCAGACGCACATCACGCGCGCCTGTGGCGCCACTTCAAAGCGCTTTTTAAGGCTTGGAGATTTCGACGATTTCAAGTACGGCAATTGTGTTTTTCTTGTGGTTTTTTCAAAAAAAACCGATCAATTATGCCTCGTAGAAAACAGCGATCATCTTTTGATCAAGTATCCGAGTTCGACAGAGGAAGGATAGTGGCCTACCGAGATTGTGGATTATCTTTCAGGGAAATCGGTAGTCGTGTTGGACGAAACCAAACAACTGTAATGCGGATATGTGATCGTTGGATGCAGGAGGGTACGACGGACCGACGTGTCCGATCGCATCCACCTCAGTGCACCACTTCACGTGATGACAGGCATATTGTGCGTATGGCAGTGACGGATCGCTCAGCCACATCACGAACCATAGCACAGCACATTCAGTCTGTACCGCATCATCCAGTGTCTGCGCGTACCATTGGACGCCGTTTACAGCAGAGTGGTCTGTCCGCAAGACGTCCATTGCTTCGTCTACCCTTGACGCAGAACCACAGACGTTTCCGCCGCCAATGGTGCGATGAAAGAAGGATGTGGACGGCAGAATGGAATGAAATTGTCTTTACTGACGAGTCACGCTTCTGTCTGCAACACCACGATGATCGGATTCGAGTCTGGAGACACCGTGGAGAGAGGATGCTGAACAGCTGCGTTATGCACCGCCACACTGGTCCTGCACCGGGTATTATGGTATGGGGCGGTATTGGATATCACTCTCGCACTCCTCTAGTACGCATTGCCGGTACTTTAAACAGCCAGCGCTACATCTCCGAGGTGTTGGAGCCAGTTGTCCTTCCTTACCTTCAGGGCTTGCCCACAGCCATATTTCAACAGGATAATGCGCGACCACACGTGGCACGCATTGTCCAAGGGTTCTTCGTCAATCGCCAGATTGAATTGCTTCCCTGGCCAGCTCGCTCTCCGGATCTTTCGCCGATAGAAAACATGTGGTCCATGGTTGCTCAACGATTGACCCAGAATACATCCCCAGCTGCCACACCAGATCAACTTTGGCAACGTGTGGAAGCTGCTTGGTCTGCTGTACCCCAAGAACACATCCAAAGTCTCTTTGAATCAATGCCGAGGCGTGTGGCAGCGGTGATCTCCAACAATGGCGGCTACTCTGGCTACTGATTTTGGCAGGAACCACACTTCACAGAAGTCTATAAATTTAATCATTTGATACTTGGTCAACATGTTATCTACAAAATAAATTTTGTTGTGATATCTCTTGTCTTTCTTGGTGTTGCAATTTGGGTGGCCAGCAGTGTATAATATAAAAATTTCGATTAAAGTTGTAGCACTAACTGCAAGATTCAAATATAAATTTTATGAAAAATAAGCTCACAGTGAATGAATTTCAGTAAATCAGAAGTTTATTTTCAAAAGTGATATCGAGTTTAATGTAACACACGAGGATGTGAAAAATGAATGAAAATTGAAACTTATCTTACGCGTTTCACTTTGAGGACAAATAAAAAATAACTTTAGAGTTTGGCTTTTAAATTGAATATTTAATGTTAGCTTTATTTTAAAGACGTTTGCCATGAATGAAAACTAGAACGGACAGTTGTCGGTATATGTTATTCTCAGAAATAAAATTACCCACTATCCTCTTTAGTTATAAACTATCACATTTTTACAAGTTTTGTCTGAAAGCAGGGTAATTTTCTTCAATAAATCGAATACGATTAAATTTTTTTTATCCTATTTTTAATGGCTATAAATATAAAGCAGTGGATTAAGACAAATTACTCCAATCAAGTTATATTTTTTCTATAAAAACGAGATGAATACTACCTTTTATGTTCGTAATGAATATATTCGTAAAATGCGGCCAAATGCGTATCGCAGAAATATTAAATTTAGTTGAAAAACTATTTATTTAAGGAAAATCACATTTTAGGTATCGATATAGTGTAAAATTTTCCGCAGATTTCAAATCCGTTGAAATTCTCACTCTATCTTTAAAGATCGCGAAGATAGGAACTTGGACTAGGGGAATAAAAAAAAGCCCTAACGCGCGTCAAAACGCGTGTTATGTGAACGGTGCAGTACAAACCTATGTATCTCCAAGCGCCTTCTAATCGCTAGAACGACCAGAGATTGTTGAAGAGCCAAAGCTATCTAGCGCGTGGATTCTCACTATTTTTGCTTGTGAACACTCCAGTAGAACTCTATGTACTTTGGTACCCGCGTTTAGTTTTGACGTAGAACGCGCGTTAGAAAACGCCTCATGTGAACGGAGTCTTATTTCATATAAGTGCAAGGTAAGTTTCCCGGTCATTTAATAGCTTAGAAATTGCTGAGCTCCTACAAAAAATTATTTATTTATTAAATATTTTCTTAACAGAACTTTAGATTCTGAATAATCTTATAAAATAGGTGTTTAGTACAACACTGGGATATTTACAATGGGAAATCATGAGTTTATGAAATGTTTTTAAATACAAAAATAAGGAAAATTCCATCAAATAAATTCAATTTTAATTTATATAACTAACACAGAAGTTTATCCCTCTAGATATGATATTCATGGAAACGAATTATATACTATTGTGTTTTCACATCAGAAAAATAGTGAACAGATTGCTGATTTTATTCTTATCCTTGAAAAGTTTTCCATATTACATGCTTAGTTTCCTAACTTTTCTAAAGAAAGAAAAACTAATTTCTCCATTGTAAAAGAATTGTAGTTTTAGAAAAATTAAAAGTTAAAATCATTAGCTCTTATATCTGCGAAAAATGTCAAATGAGCAGTTTTGGAACATCGAGCGTATTCATTGGTTCGCTGCACGAACCATGCTCGCTTCACCTGCTCGCAATGCCCCCTAGCGTCAAAACTTTAGACAAACATTTTGTTAAAAATTACAAATTTAAGAAATACAACTTAATAATTGAATAAATAAATTATGGCATACTTGGATGTTAATTCAAGTGGTCATAACGATACCACTGTTTCAATAAATAAATAAAATAGCAGGTAAAAAATAACTTTAATAAAAATTCATCAAAAATTAGATAAACATAATAAGCTGATTAGACTACCAGCATAGCGTCTTTTCTCAAAGTAAAAAGGCTTAACAAAATATTCTAAATATCTGAATCGTTGATCGTTACATTCTAAAGATATTTTTATTCGCAATGCTCATGCACAGCACGACTGAAAGAAAACGATAATTAGTTTAATCCGTTGCCAGAACCACGCTACTTATTTTAATAAGTATATTGATGCCCCCACAAAATAACCCTCGCAATAACGCATTTAGGATTTCAAGCTAAGGATCATATATCTGGAAAACAGTCGGTTCAATTTCAGAATAAACCTAGAGATAAAAGTCATCATCCCTTGATAAAGTGCAGATAATTTTCGACAGCTTTTCCAAAATTTTCAATTTGCTAAATCAAATCTAATAAAACACCAGGAATTGAGTTTATTAAAACGCTATCCCATTGATTTAAGAACCACAATTAAATTAATTTTCGGTTCACTATTTTTACCTTTCATATTTTCTTCTAAGGGTATTCATTTTCTATTCGATTATGCTTTTGTTATGAATGTAATACTAATACAATTTGCAAATATTTAACGCGCAAATTTGAAATTAATCTCACTTTATTTTAAATCCAGTGTAAAAAGTTTGTATTTTTCATTGGCTGATTTTTATTCAAGAGCGCTGTCGTGTGATGCTTGATCTATTATTTGCCATGCAACAGATGGATTTTTTTTATCGAGTTTATTTATCGTCGGCTTATTGTAGACTTAAACACTGACAATACGAATTTTTTACTGTTCTGTTTAACATTAGGCATCTGTTTAACTCTTCTGGTGGTTTGTGGTCTTGACGTGGTATCTTAACCAATTAGCCAACCTGATCTTTCTGGACGAGATATTTCATCATTGGAAGACTTACTAGATCTTGATATCATCATAAAAATATCAGCAACATCTTGATGACCAGATATCTCGTCATAAAAAAAAATTTTCAGATCTTGATGGATGAGATATCTCGTCGAAACCACTTGGAGGGTTATAGACTAACTATTAGTTTTTGCTCGAAAATAAAAATTATAAACATTTTGAAAGCGTTATGCATCTTTTTAAACGATCGATCTATGTATTTCTCATCTTCATGAAAAGTATTTAGTGACTCCAAAAAATGTCACGTAATGAGTTCCTGTTCTAAGCGGTTGAAATATATAGACAGTTTAGTAAACTCTTACGCATAGCTCGGGTCATTCCCTCGGGATTGATCGCTGACCGACGTCAATAGCCGCACGTTGTGTTGCCCCAGTTCAACTACCTACCTTAAGCATAGCATATACATCTACAGCACATTCTGATTTTCTCCAGTGAATTACAAAGTGTTTGCTTAATTCCTTTTTCAAGAAAATGCGCTTCAATGAATACTTACACTGGCCACATTTTGTCACACAAACAAAAATAAATCAGAAACAAAATACAACACTAGCTTACTAGAGAAACCGAATGCATTCCACTTCCACGGCGGATAATAAAATAATATTAATGCCAAGGTACCGAAATATGAGTTTAACCAAGCATATCCAAACATCCAATTTACTGTTACCTTTGAACAGGACAAGCTGGATAATTTCCTTCTTAGTAGGGTCACCGTCCCAGGGGATGAGTGGGGCGCTCAATTCCGAAATCTGCCGCACAGGAACTTTTGGTAAATCGGCTAATGTTGGTATGGAATACTTGTGAACTCGTATTAGCCACGTTCTGTCAGCTTCTGTGGGAGTGCAGTTTTCTCTGCTGATAACGGCGGAACATTGCTTGGAGTAATCATATACTTAGGAATAAAGGTCATTTTAGTTTAAGCATTGCTGTTTACGTTTTGTATTCACGCGTATATGGCAGTATCAGCACGGAGGGAAATTATTGGGGGCCCCAGAAAAATTTGCTCCTCATATGCGTTTTATGAACGCTATTTGCTTTGACACTCCTGGTGGTTTATCCTATTGTTCAAAACTGGCCATTATTGGCCAGCCTCTGGTTCAAAAACCTGTCCAAAATTGTCATCATTTCTCGGCAAGAGGCTATTCTACTACTTTCATCTGCATTCCCTCTTCGAGTAATATCACGTTGTCGTGGTGTAGAAGTTTGGAGAATGGAGTACCAGCTCAGATGTGATGTCATCTGACCGTGGTTCAAAATTACGTGTTGTCCTCAATCGTTCCCGTCGAGTTTGATCCCGGACCGTCGTTAATAGCCCGTTGTGTTGATCCGGTGCGAAATTAATTAAAATACCTACCTACCTTCGAGTAATATGTAGGTAGGTAGATAGTTGAATTAACGTAACACAGGAGCAACACAATGGGCTGTTGGCGACGGCTAGGGATCCATCCAGAAGAGAAATATTCGAGGGCAACGCCTCGTCCTTTTGAGCCACAATCAGATGACGAGGTCAACATCTGAGCTGGCACCCCACTATCAAACTTCCACACCACGCCAACGTGAGGACATTTGAGGCAAAGACGGATTTAACGCGCGCCGCCCTCGACGTACACGGTGGTCTTTGGTTGGATCTAATTTTGAACCCCAAATCCTCCGGCTGATAATTCGCTACTCACTCAATCAACAAGGCTACTGAACCCTTTGAGTAATAGGGCTGTCTTGTCGCGACGAGTTATCTTGTCAGAGCAAAACTGACCATATCTTGATTGATAAGATAACCCGTCCGTCAAGATCTGGTCAATTTTAGTATGGGCGAGATAACTCGTCCAGAGAAAACTACCCTATTACTCGAAGGGGAATGAAAGTCTTGTAAAAACAAAGTGTCCTTTGCTCAGAAATGTGAAAATTTTTAACAGGTTTTCTTTCCATCAGATTGATCACTAGAAGGGGAGTTTGGGGCACTAGGATAAACCACTAGGAGGGTTAAACATGTCATTACTAATGTTATCGGTATATTTGTAATATTTATCCATCATGTTGGAGAGAGCTCGGGACCCAACTAAGAAAATATTCTGGCCCTCAACTCGGCACCCATGTCGACCTGACATAGCGGTCAAAAGAGCCTAGTAAACGAGATAGTGAGAGCTGCTTTAAGATTGTACAGTGAAAGCTTTTCCAACAGGCGAGTTCCGAATCGTGAAACATTTCAGCGTTTGACTCCGCCATCTGTGTGGGAGTGTAACATTTCATGTCAGCGGGCATGATGCGGATCGGCCGAGAAAATCCGAGTATTTCAGAAATTTAAGAGGACGTAATTCGTGAGGTTTAGGGAAATCCAAGTACAAGCATGTATATTCAAGCACGTGTGAGAAAATCCAACATATTTGTATGAACAGAAATTACACCCCTTCCGCTAAAGCTGAAATGTTCCCTTCACACTCACACATGTTTTACGATTATTCACTAGCCTATACACGGAACCATTTTCAGCTGCTCTTCCATTTCCATTGTCTTTCCTATGCATTAGATGCATGTCAGCCATTTCAGAAATTAGGTAATGCTCTATTACATATGAAGTCCACGTTCGAATGACCAAGTTTTTTTAATTTGTAAACGCTCCAAACAATGCCATCTAACACTTACCTGGAACACACACTTAAATATATTATGTGTGCATGTGTATGTAGTATATATATATATATATATATATATATATATATATATATATATATATATATATATATATATATATATGTATGTGAGGCAAGATAATCATAAGCCTTTCCCTATTCTTCTTAGATCATTCAATAGTTTTCGCAATCCCAGAACGATCTTCTAATTGGTTGGAGTTTCATACGTTCTGGCCACTATGTTCTAATGGGTTGGAATTCTATGCGTTCTGGTCACGATGGAAACGCTCCAGGCAGAACGGGAAAATAATTAATTCTCACATGAGAACATCGTGATTTTTCGCATGTAGTAGGCAGACCGTGTCGGTTATCCATTTTGTATATATTCCATCTGTTATATATTTCATCTCATCATCGTTAATATATAGATTTTTGAAATGCTAATATTTGAATTTTTAAATAAAAACTATACGACTGCATTGGTCCCAAGTGGGGGCCTTTTTCTGGCTTGATATGTAAATATATGTATATGTATGTATATTTATATGTATATATATATACATACATATATATACATACATATATATACATAGATAGATAGATAGAGAGTATTCTTGCGAACATATTAAAAGTTACACGATCACTAGCTAAGAGTTGTGGGAAATGGGTTACGAATCCTGGCTGTAGTACCAACAGGCAATAAATTACCTCGTATCAAGGGAAATGAAAATAAAGTGTCAATATGGGGGTATCCCCAAGAAGTCAAAGATTAGAATGAATAGATGCATTGAAACATTGCTCTACAAATATACATGAAGAATCGACATTTGAGGTTTATTTAATTTCATCTGAACCCGAGAAGGCATTTCTTCCAACTAGGTATCTTGTCTTGTTTGACTTGTGTGTGCCGAATGTGTTTTCTTAAGGGAATGTTTGCATTCTTTGGACCATTTTATCTTTGCGGGAAAACTGTCGGATCATATTTTTATCTTCATTTGCATGCAAAGCCGACTGCGCGCATTAGTCTCGAAATTTTTGCAAAGTAAACAAATTGTAGATTTAACGTTGCGTGATTGATCTTCAAGGGAAGCGTACAAATCTGAGGTACAGAAATGCTGTGCTTCTCTTGCTCTTCAGTTCTTTCTAATCCCGTTTCCTAAATTTTCCCTTTTTGAAAAATACGGGAAATAATATTTTGAGAGTGGAATTCCAGGAACAGTGTATTTTTTCCTTTGTAGTAAAAGGTTTAGGGATATTTTGGGTTGAAATGAATGCCGGCGAAACCGAATGTGGTGAGAATTATTGTTACCGAAATATCTTTACCGATTTCCTTATTCACGATATTTCTTTTTAATTTTGCCTTTGTGTTTTTAAAATAAATTTACATCAGGGATCAATTTACAACACAACAGTAGCGGCAAAGGCCGTCAATATGGGGCAAGACGTCAACAGATCTAATCCATCGACCTACTAATGAAATAGGCTTAGCATGTTTGCGGAATCGGTCGCAAGATCTCTGAAGGGTAAATCATATGGATATACGAATCGACTTAGCCGATTGGCTGTCAAATCGCAGACTAGTGTTTTTGATCACGGAGGATAATCACTAACCAATCAAATCAATAATTGATGCTTTTACCAGCAACCACGTGACAGACTTTCAAACCGAGCAACTGGAAGAAATTACACGATTCTGCGGGCACATGCTCCGTCTATTTCATTATCAGGTTGGTGATCTAATCTGAACAGTAATTTTTTCCCTTGAGTCAAAGGTTATACAAACATAAGTTAAGAAATAACATATTCACTACAAGTTGATTCACTTATTTTGTTATTGTTTTCGTGATTTATGCGAAAAATTATTACTATTTCAGAGTTTAAAATTTACGCTAGTATTGTTTATCCCCGGTTTGTACATATTTTCGGAGATGTAGGTCTCAATTCCATGTAGTCCTAAAGATATTGTCATTATGATACTCCTGTATCATAATGACACATATACACACAATATCTCGAGAGTGTCTTACACAATTTCCTTACATATTTGAAAATGATTTTCATGGAATGCTAGTAGTACGAAACTTGTACACGATTTTATGTTCTGTATTCATGTACAGTAAGTGCCTCCAGCTACGAGGTACAACTTAAAACCAGTATTGAGAATTTCTGTACAGGTTTCGAGAACGCCAGTTATTTGTAGACCTTTGAGAACAAACTGTTTAGCATGGTTAAACGTAACATGAGTTTTATTAATTTTTTACGACGAAATGGGTATATTGAAAATGTTTCTCAAAGGCTATAAGTGGTAACATAATGCTTCAGATAGGGAAACATTAATTGGTCAGGGCCACAAAAAATATATTGATTTCTATTAAATGTCCTGTAAATCCAGTTCTTAGTCTAATTGGCCTTATTACAAAATAAGTTATTCTAAAAGTATGTGTTAACTCTCCTTTAATTGCACTACACCTGACAGGTGTACAGTGATTTTGTGATGTGAATACGTCTTTAACCCGCCATATGGTTTCTACGAAGTATTGGTCCATCAAGATCTCTGACTAATTGAGCTAATGACGAGATATCTCGTCATCAATATATGGCCGAATTTTTTTATGATCATGGCCAGTTTTCTTCTAATGACGAGATATCTCGTCACGTTATGGTCAATTTTGCTAATGACGAGATATCTCGTCACGTTATGGTCAATTTTGTTGATGACGCGATATCTCGTCACGTTATGGCCAATTTTGCTAATGACGAGATATCTCGTCACGTTATGGTCAATTTTGCTAATGACGAGATATCTCGTCACGTTATGGTCAATTTTGTTGATGACGCGATATCTCGTCACGTTATGGTCAATTTTGCTAATGACGAGATATCTCGTCACGTTATGGTCAATTTTGCTAATGACGAGATATCTCGTCGAGACAAGTACCAGGAGAATTAAATTCGGTCCGGTATAGAAGGTCTCTAAAACTCTTGCGTCCTAAAAATATGGGGGCCGCGGTATCCCGGTTGGATGAGTAACGCATTAGCAACGGGAGGGTTGCGAGTTCGAATCCAACCAAAGACCGTCGTATACATGGGTGCTGGTGCACGTTAAATCTGTCGTGGCCTCAAATGTCCTCATGTTGGCATGGTGTGGAAGTTTGTAGATGGGGTGCCAGTTCAGGTGTGACCTCTTCATCTGACCATGGTTAAAAATTACATGGCATTTCCGTTCGGGTTTGATCCTGGATCGTCACCAATAGCCCATTGTGTTGTTTTTTTTTCCAGTGCGAAATAATTAAATACTTACCTACCTAAAAATATGGCCAGATTTGTCACGCGCACATCTCGTAAACTATGAATGATAATCTAATGATTTAAATTTCGTTTGACAGAGGGTTTATGTGCGTATCTAAAATTATGGGAAATGGGTGTAGAATTGTGAAGGGGAGGAGGTAGCGATTGCGCGTGAAAACTGAAAATGGCAAATACGGGGGTTGTGTGAGGAATGTAACTTTGGATTGCGGAGATGGAACATTGAAATTGATGGCGGTTTGCAGAGAATAACAGGATCAATATTTGAAATAATAACCGATAAAATAAAATTTGTAAAGTTATATAAGCTGATACGTATGCTGAGTGAAAAAACTGCAGAGGAAGTATGAACAGGAATGTACTAAACGTATATCATTGGAGCGAAAAATTCAAAAGGAATCATAAAAGCTGAAATTGACTAATGCCAAATGATACTGAGTGTATAAGAGAACGTAAGAAAGCCGAGAGCTTCAAGGTCGGTGTGCCTTTCGAATGCTCTGCCTCCGGTAGCAATGGATATTGACTTGGAATGTGATAACTTTGAAACATTAAACGATGAAATTCGAAATGGCAATTTTACTGTCACAGTTCGTTCTAAAGTGTTTGTAAAAATATAGCAGTGGGTCATTACGAATCAGCGTTTGTCAAGAATCAGTTCTGTTACGTTTGTAATGTTTGTGATAGCCTACGGTTTATCAGAGATATGGAGAAAGTTCAAAACATTTCGCTTTTTTTAAAAGTATTTCGAAATGAAGATAACATATCGTTTCAATTGTGTAACATTTGTAGTTCATCATTAAATGTTAATTCAATGCCGGCATTGTCAAAGTCAAATGGATTTTCTAATACTCCAAAGCTCGATAGATTGCAATCACTCGATTCTGTGGAAAATGAATGAGTGAAAAATGAATCTCATTGAGATTGCCATTTATGCAAATAAGACGTTACGAAGCAAACTATGATATAGTTGGTCAAACAATAAATGCTCGCATCCAACATTATTTCAAAAATCAATGCATCCCTTATGTTTACCGATGATTTCAATGTCGATGTTACTCAAAACAAATCACGTATAGACTATATTCATCATGAGTCCAACCTGAAATACGTTTCTTCATCTCCCACTACTCTGCGTTATACTGTTATAGATTCAAACTTTTGTAGGAAACATCGATGTCAATTCTATGCCACACGAATCTTACTTCTCCTATCATCGGCCTTAGATAAATAAAATCATACTTCACTTAAAATCATCAAGGTTTTATTGATTTACATCTTACCGTTTCTCTATTAACACAAAGACGAATTCACGACGTAAACGATTGTGATTGTGTCCTCATTCACAACCCACCCCATTTTTTAATCTTTTTCAACGTTACGCAATAAAAAGAATGACTGAAAAATTTTATTATTAATTAACTTAAATAATGCATTTCTTACAGTTATTTCTTTTAAGTATGTCCTTTTAAGTATACAATGTATTTTTTAAAATGAATAGCCAATGCTTGTGTAACAAGGAAAGAAAACGTCGAGCACTATATCACCGCTATCTCAGATGGTAAAAAAACACTTGATGGAAGGTTAAAAAGGTAATGCGTTATATATATATATATATATATATATATATAAATTCCATTTCTTATTTGTTAACTGAACAACACTCAGGGTCACAATCGTTCTAAAATAGTTTAATGGTCAACAAAACCACTCTAAAATACTTTTAGGTTTTCTAACATTTCCATGGTCCCCAACCACGCATCCAAACTTTCCCGAGTTTCCAGTTCCGTCGTGTGACTCGAAAATACCTGACGGTTTGCAACATTGTGGAAGGTTGGCGGCTCTCGCTTCGGCACACCCTCCAAAAGTTAGGTAAGCCCTTTCCGCAGAACGGGACTCGCATCAAATCGGATGAGAAATGACATTTATTTTGCATGAGTTACCTGGGAGGGTGAAATCTGCTTTCCTCCTGGAACAGCGGGTTACTTTCAATATAAACGCCATTCAGACGTGCACCTCCTCCCCTCTCTATGGAAATGCCTTTCTTAAATGTCAATACTTTCCGGCCGAGCTTCCTTCTTGAAGACAGGGATGGTTTGGGCTGTTTTGGAGAGTGTGGCTTCTGAGATTGAAAATAATGCACTCGGAAAAATGATTGTTTGGATTCACTTGCCCATCAACTTGAACTGAGTGAGTTAATCCTCTTGTGGTGGTTATATCCACGAGGTATGTCGTAATTAAGCAAAAATGACCAGATCTTGATGGACGAGATATCTGGTCATTAAAACACAATTAACCACGTTTTGATGATAAAACATAATGGGCAATATCTTGATGATGAGATATTTCGACCGTAACAAAATTGGTCAGATCTTGATGGACGAGATATCTAGTCATTAAAATAGAACTAACCACGTTTTGATGATAAACAAAACTGGCAATATTTTTATGAGATATCTCGACCGTAACAAAATTGGTCAGATCTTGATAGAAGAGATATCTCGTCATTAGAAGAAAAGTAACCTCATCTTTATTTTATAAAAATGGCAATATCTTGATGACGAGGAATCTCGACAGTAGCAAAATTGGTCAGATCTTGATGGACGAGATATCTCGTCATTACAAGAAAAGTAATCTCATCTTGATCTCATCATCATAAAAATTATTATATATGATGGAGTATTTGATGACGAGATATCTCGTCAGTAGAAAATTGATCGTATTGGTTGGAAGAGATATCTCGTCATTAGAAGAAAAGTGACCACATATCTTGATCTTATCGTAAATAATTGGTAATATCGATGAAGAGATATCTCGTCATAAGCAAAATTGGTATTTATTGTTGGACGAGATATCTCGTCGAAACGACTTGGAGTATTGAGGAACCAAGTTACACCCTAAATTGGTTATTGATGTAAGAAAATTAATTACTGAAATTAGATTAATCGATAGAAGTACCGTTACCGGTTTTCTTAAGTACAATATGTTTTAATATATAATTATTTTGTACTATGTTTTCAACTCTCCTGTTGTCTCGACGAGGTACATCGTCATTAAGAAAAATTATCAGATCTTGATAGATGAGGTACCTTGTCATTAGATAAAACGGAGCAAATCTTGATCTCTTCAACATAAAAAAATCGTAAATACCTTGATGACGAGATATCTCGTCATTAGCAAAATTGATCAGATCTGGATGGAAGAGATATCCCATCGAAACCGTTGGAGGATTGAAAACGATTATTGACTGGTCATTAGTTAAAATGATTAGTGACTCCATTAGCAATTTAGCACCAAATAGTTGAAATTTCACAATCATACATTTAACGTCTCGTATAATTAGCAGGATTCCCGAATTCAAAATTTGATAAGTTCGTAGGTTTGGAATTACAAAAATAAAGTCGAATGAACTAATCAGCTTTCAGCTCCTATCATAACAACTGAATTTATTACAAATAATTATCACATGATGATTCCAATTTAGGTGCTGAGCCATTTCTTTTCATCTATCCTCCAAGAATCCCAAAGTAAATCTGCTTTCAAATGCTTTGGCATTTTCGGGTTTTTGTGGTTACCCCTTAATAGTAATTTTCATCGAGAAAGGTTTGAGATTAATTACTTTCAATAAAGTCTATGCTGCATTATTTGGTATCTGATTTTAATCCATTATTTAAAATTTATTATTTTATTGAATTTTATTTATTATTTTAAATTGAATAAAACAATTTTATTAATCATAGCATTTTTACTGTTAGATTAGTATCTCAATATATACGTTTTACTTTATGTACAGAGCAAATTCACTAGCACGCAACTTAATTTCTTTAATTCTTGCTGAGATCTAGTATTTTTGCACAATCGAATGTTTAATTCATCGTTTATGAGAAGTTCCTTTCTTCTCTTATTTGTCTTCAATTTACAAACACACATTCTAAAATTCAGTGATATTTGTATACCTTTTGTTTCGTATTAAAAATAATGTTAAGAAAACAATAAGTTTTATCGCATTAAAAGAAATGCATAAAGTACTCATAATAAGTTGTGATTGTAAAAAGTAATTAAATTCTTTCACTTTAAATTTTGGAAGACGAATTTTTTGTAACGTATCCTGTATTTGTTAAAAAATAATTGGATTATTTATTCATACCCTTACATATTTATAGAGCTCAACAAGGGAAAGAGAAACTAAATAAAAAAGAAAGAAAATGATTAAGGATTGTTTTTAGAGCTTGAAATCGGATCCACGGGGAAACCAGCAATTCTATTTGTCCAATTACAAAATAGCTTTCAACTAATAGTAAAAATTCTTTTAAAAAACAACACGTAAAAATACTGCATAGTAGGGTTGCTTAAATGCGGAATGGAATAAAATAAATCATGAAATGAAAACAGAATCGTAGTAATTTGAGTGCAGAAATATCCTCTGATTGCATGTATATGCGTTCTGATGTCAAAGAAATAATTGATTGTAAAGAAAGACAAAAATACACTTTACATAATTCCTTAGTCATCTACCCAGCATTGTACAAAATATGCTTTTGCAAACTAAAACTCAAATTAGAACATCCTCTTTTCCCCAATCCTCTTTCTAGAAAATTGTATCTAAAATACAGATTATTTTTTAATTCTTTGTAGGGATAGAAAATGAAATAAATAAGGTAAATAGTAATGAACATAAATAGCAAAACTAATGATTTAGAAGATGGTGGACTTAAATTTCACGCTAATAGTAACCTATCAAACAGTCTGCACAAAACAGCATAATTTTCAAATTTAAGCTATTACTGCTACATACCTCTTCTGAAACATTTTTACCAATTTATAAAATTATAAAATTTGGATAAATATCTTTTTGAACTAGATAATCGAAATGTGCTCTGGAGGGAATCGGAGTTCTTCGAATTCGTTGATATCAAAACACCAGATACCGATAAAGTGGATATGAACAATGCGATGCAGGGGCTTGAAATAATTGTCGAAATGTAAAACGAAATAACTGTCCACCGTTAGTTGTGAAATGCCTTTAGGGAATTTCAAATATGTAAGATGCATTATAAATGTCGATGACGGTTTGGAAAAGGTAAACTCAACCAAAACAATGAATTTAATTTACAAGAAAGTATACAGGCCTTGCACGTTTATCAAACAGAAGTCTAAATCCGTATCCAATATCAAGTGGCGTGAGCATTATATTAGCCGAGATCCAATAAATTTATCTCGTCATCTGATCGTGGTTCAAAATTACGTGGTGCTCTAAACGGATCTTTCCCTTCGGGTTGAATCCCAGACCGTCGCTAAGGGCCGGTTGTGTTGCTCCAGTGCGACGTTAATTAACTACCAGCCAACCAATAAATGTATCAGATGAAAACGAACAAACAATTTTTATTGAATTCCGCTTTATCTCATTTTTTCTTTCTTCCCAAATCACATTTAAAATTACGATTAGGGTGAAAATTAAAATGCTGAAATACAAACGCCGAAAAGTTGCACGAGCAATAAATAATAACGAAGAAAAATTAAAGTGAGACATTAATTGCACGTTCAAACTCGCACGCAACAACAAATGTAAACACATTAAGAAACAGAAGGACTATGTAGTTTTGTTGTTCAATGACGCAACATAATAAAAACCATTACTAAGACCTTCAACCATATAAATGTTAACACCGTAAGCTCACATTGACATATCCCGGAATGAAATAACTAATTAAATGTCGGGACATCGGTAACCCAGTTGGAAGAGTCGCAGATTAGCAAACCGGGGGTGTTACGGCCAATGAGAATTTGAGCAAAAGAGGGCGCTGTGCACGCCTCTGAAGTTTTGAAGAGTGTAGAGAATTGGCCGGCGCTGTTGTGCTGAGAGAGATCAGGCAATGATGATGTAACAAGTTAACTGTAAAATGTCTTAATGTCTGTCCTTGTTTTGTGATAATAAATGTTGTGGCTGTAAATCGAATGCTGATTCTTAACGAATCTACATCAAATAACAATTTGAGAAGACGTCAGTTTTGGAGCGTCACAGGGGGTTGCGATATCGAAACACGATCCAACCAGAGACCGTCCTATATGTGGGGGCAGGTTCAAACTGTCGTTGCTTCAAATGACCTCACGTTGGCGTGGTGAGGAAGTTGAGAGTGGGGTGCCAGCTCAGGTGTTGACCTCGTCATCTGAACGTGGTTCAAACTTATAAGGCGTTGTCCTCGGTCTTTCCCTTCGAGATTGCTTTCGTCAATTGCTCACTATGTTGCTCCAGTGCGATGAAAAATAAACTACCAACCCTAAGAAACGTTCGTCTAAAGATTTTTTATCTCCTATTCACTATTGCTATTATTAATTACTTTTTGAATAGGTAGGTAGTTGATTTAACGTCGCACTGGAAGGACACAACGAGCTATTAGCGATGTTTAGGGATCAATCCCAAAAAAGAGATTCCAGGACAACATCTCGCGATTTTGAACCTAGGTCTGATGAGGAGATCAACAATTGAGCTAGCGCTCCACTTTCCAAACTTGCACACCAGCCAAAGTGAGGATATTTGAGGCCACGACGGATTCAACGTGTACCACCCCCACGCACACGACGTTCTTCGTTGGATCTAGTTTCGAACGATTTTATAAGAAAACTGACCGCATTTTATTCGATTTATTAAGGAGATAATTAAGATCACGTGTGCAGATTTAAATCGTTTGATTTTAAAGGAACGCTTGAGGTTTGTAATTTTACGAACGAGTAGAAGGTTGAAAATGTGTCAAATCGTTTAGGTACATTATGGTAATGGTAACGGTAATTCATCAACGTCAAATTGGAGCAACGCAACGGGCTATTGGCTTCATATGTCCGGGATCAATCATCAAGGGAAGAACCGAGGACAACTACACGTAATTTCGAACCTCGGTCAGATGACGAGGTCAACAACTGAGATGGCACACTCCAGACCTTCACACCACGCCAACGTGAGGACATTTGACGCCGCGATATATTTAACGTGCACCAGCCCTCGTGTACACGACGGTCTTTGGTTGGACCTAGTTTCAACCTCGCAACCCTCCCACTGCTAATCCGTTACTCTAGCAACCGGACTACCGCGGCTCCTAAGCGCAATAAGAGAAAGGTATGTTATGACTATTTAAAAGGCATTACATAGGTATCAATATTGTAGCGAGGATAATTTATGGTTTGTATCATCTGGATTATTTTTATCTTTTGTAATATTTGTGCGCCAAGCATTTAAATTAGCAGCTGGTGTTCTGACTTAAATCTACGTTTTATGGTACGTGTAGATTATCAGTGGACGCGATATAATTATGAGAACGATTTCAACTCGCAATAACGTAACAATTCTTGGAGGAATAGGTGCCTTTTAGTGACAATTATAAGCAGTTTGACTGGGGAATCGATGGCACTTCGTGACAGGACATCGAGGTAGGCAGTCATTTTTGCGCTCCTCGCTGTGAGTATATTTTTGTTTTCATTGCAATTCTTCCTGGAGTAAAGGTGATTTAACATGGATTTTGGTGTCATTAATGCTAGCATTGACTAGTATGGATTGCGAAAATTGCAATTTCAAAAAATTCATTACCAACACCCACTGTGTGTATTATTGGATTTTATCATAGGCATAAGGCGGTATGCGAATTTACTTCTGTTACATCGGCTTTTTAAACGTCATATAGAAGTGAAGGGACTGTTACATTGTGGATTGTAAGATCCATAACAAGTGTCGACAATAATCCAGCAAACTTTGATTCTTAGAGTGAATTACAAAAACTGGAGGCTTTCCGAATATACGTCGTCGTTCCTAAGGGAATCACTTTCAATAAGTGCCGTGGAAATTCGACTGTGCTCTATCGTTTTGTTTCGTTAGGTGATATTAGGTGTTCTGTTGTATGAAATCGAGAAACATATTTCTTAATCCACAAAAAAACATGAAATTCTTCGTTGATGAATATTTTATGACAACTGCTTTTGGTTATGAAACTTGGTTCTTCGGTTGATATCGCATTAGAATAGTTTGAGGTGGATAACGTCTGATACACTGGAAAATAACATTCCATTTTCGAAGACACCAAAAGTAAGAAGAGCTTTTACACTCTAATGTTTTCCGTTTCATCTTTTGTTCACCACTCATTGACTTCAAAAGTATCTAGAAATCAACTATAAGACTATTAACTCCGAGGAATTCACGTACATAACTCCACCATGAAGTCCAAAGTCTTCCCAGCATAACTTCTACCTAATTGTGAACTGAGTGACCAATAGAATCTTTTCAAAGGATTCTATTATATGGAAATAATCAATAGAATCATGCAGAAAGATTTTATTCTAAGGAAAGGAGCAATATAATCGTGCAAAGGATTTTATTATAACGAAAGGACCAATAGAATATTTCTAATGGTTGAAAGAATCCATGTATTCTTCAGAAAATAACGCTATTTAGTTATTAAGTGTGTAATGAGGTAAAAACAACATTACATTACTCGGAAGTTTCGCAACGCTCAGAGGTTTAAAATACATTTTTAGAAATTAGCATTGATCTAATTAACGACAATCGGATTCAATTCCTTCAAGTGATTAGTTTGAGGGAAATTAATTTAAATTAATCAAATTAATCTATTAACTCGAACGCAATTTTATATCAAATGTGTCGTTCTTTTTTGCTTAGGCAACGAGAATCATGGACCAAAAAGCGTAACAAAGAATGCATTTAGCTATAAAAGTAGACATAATAGTGTCAGAATCATTGCATTGCTTAACCATAGAAAGAATTCTCTGATGTATAAGTTCTCGGCTTATTTATGTTAGTATTACCAAGTTGACCTTAACATGTCGCATTTCAACTCATAAGCGAATTAATTTCTCTAATAAGAATTCCAACGGTGACAGCTGTTGAAAAAGTTTGTTCAAACTTTGTTCTCGTTTCTTAGTGTTCATTTTTTGTGTTCAGGTTTTATTTTTGCGCCTACACCTGGCCAGATCCGAATTTATTTTAGCTGCATCCAGGACATAGACACATGCAATCGAGGACCTTACACATATGGGGTTCTTTTCTACCTCGGCCTTCTTATCTTCTTAAATTGGTCTTCATAAGCGACTAACTTAGGTTAGTCGCTTATGAAGGCCATTTTACTAGCGCATGTATTCTGTGGTCATCGCATTTTTGTTTTAGTTAAATATGATTAGTAGCACTAGATAAGCTGAAATATGCCAATGTTGAGAGCAGATAGTTCATCATAGGGACCCCCATCCCAATCTATGGTAGGTAGGTAGTTAACTAACGTCGCACTGGAGCAAAACAACAGGCTATTGGCGACGGTATGGGATCAAACCCCAAGGGAAAGATCGAGGACAACACCACGCAATTTTGAACCACGGTCAGATGACGAGGTAACACCTGAGCTGGCACCTCTCTCTAAAAACTTCCACACCACGCCAACCTGAGGCCATTTGAGGCCACGACAAATTTAATGTGCACCAGCCCACTTTGTACACGACGGTCTTTGGATAAACCAAGTTTCGAACTCGCAGCCATCTGGTTGCTAATCCGCTGCTCTTCCAACTGTGCTACCGCGGTCCTCTAGTCTATGGGAAGTATTTGAAATAAACTATTATCTGGTTTTTAAAAAAATGATAACTAGCCACGAGGGGTTGCACGCATAATTCCACCTTGAAACTTGCAGTCTTTGCTGCATGACTTCTAAACAATTTTGTCCTTCTTGACCAAGACAATCCTTTTAAAGGATTCTGTTCTACAGAATATGCCATTTGAAAAATAGCCTCATATATAGATTAAATATAAGTTTTATTTTACAAAAAACGTTAGTTAGAATGATATATATCAACGAATCGCTTAATTGAAGTTGCAGATTAAATTAGAAAACATTCGAAGAAACGAATTCCATGTTAAAGTTTCTCGCAATCAAAAAAAATATTATCCTATTGAAGAATTTTATAATGCGCTACAATGAAATATAAAGAATTTTTCTCAAAGATCAAGTTGCAATTTCCATGAACAAAATATATGTTTCGTATCTCTTAAATTTTTATGTTAAATGTTACAATATGGTATACGGAGAAATATATTTGGATTATAAATTTGAGTATCCAGTCAAAAAGGAAGATAGCAAAATATTGAAGTTATGATTCAGGACACAAAGTAATATAAATCTTCCATCAAATGTTGCAACAATATACAATCTAGACTGTTGTAGTAGACTATGCTCTGGTTTAATAATCTAGTTCAATCCGGAATAGGTTGACAATTTATGTAGTTGTGGGAGGATTTATTCTCCGATTCCTTCACCAAGTCGGTTTATCAAAATCAATTGGATTATTCATAATATGTGTAATATGAATGTGTGTGTCTATTACATGAGTATATAATAGGTTTAGAGCTGATTTCTCTAGTGACCGATATGTGTATAGTATAAATACTCTGTTACTAGTTACAGAGTAGATTCAGTGATTTTCAGTTCATTCGTCTGAAGATATATATCAACTGAAGCACAAGCTATTTCCTTTCTGAAATCCGGATCCAGAATTGCCTTTAAACGAGCTTTTAAATAAATATCGATAAAAAATGGTTTTGAAGTTTGGTGAGAACCAGTCACCGGTTTTCTTAATCACAATATTTTTTAAAATGTTATGTTTTGCATTATATTTATAACTCTCCTGATGGTTGTCTCGATAAGGTACCTCGTCATTAGTAAACCTTACCAGGTCTTTATGGACGAGATATATCGTCATTAGAGAAAACTAACCCTATTTTGATTTCGTCATTATAAAAAAATCGGCAATATCTTGATAACGAGATATCTCGTCATAGGCAAAATTGGCCAGATATTGATGAACGAGATATCTCGTCGAAACCAACCACTTGGAGGATGAAGATCTTCCTTTCATCGAGGATATGCGATGGATGTCGTGGTAAATGCATCAGTGTGTCTAATGTCTGAACAGCAACTTTTGAAATAAAGGTTAAATGAAAATTTATCAGTTAGGAAATCCCACATCCACAAAAAGCTATATTCTCATTTTTTGTTTTTATGATTGATGTGGAAAAGATAACTATTTCTAAATTAAAAATTACTTGTTTCCATATGACTGATCTATATGATTGATTTTAAGATTTGTACTACCTGAGAAAAATTAGGTCTCGATTGCATTGTAGAAAGTATTGTGATGATACGTCTGCATGCAGTACACAAAATTCCTTGAGATTATTTTACATTATCCTCTTACACATTTGAATTCTTGTTTCATTGAATGTTCTAATACGAAATTTGTAAGAAATTTAAGTTTTATATTCAAATCCAGTCAGTACGGAAAAAAGTAAAACTAAAAACCAGTAAAAATTGTTATTGGAAATGTTCGTAGGTGATTTACCAATATTGAGAAGATTGGTAACCTACAAATCTTAATTTAATTTTAACCAAGTTTTTGTCATTAGATAATTCATAATTTGTCAGGGTTTTGATTTAGGAAAGTAATTCTAAAAAATTATAAAATAATTTATAGTATTTTCCAAATACAATTGCCGATTTGGTATCGACTAGAAAACGTTTTAGTAGAAACTTAACCAGAAAATACCGCATACCTATATTATAACTGTTCCGTAAACTATATTTTTCTCTGTAAGAAGGTGCGAGTACATGTATGGTCGACATTACAGCGTACTACTGGAAACAGTCAAGGAGCTTTTTGTTAATTTGGTCTTATACTGCGGCTCCAATGAGAAGGTTGTCGTTGGGTCAGTTGTTTTCTGAATAGGTGTGAAAGCTCGTTTCGGGAAGGGTTGGAGCAGAAGAAATATGTGCGGCGATTGCCATAATTGATTTTTCTCTCGCCAACTTCGGAATCGAACCATATACTAGGATTCAGAATCAGCGCTAAAGACGCCAATTTAAGAAGGTATTTGTTTACGTTTCCATCAGTCCCCTAATTCAATTAATAGACGTTCAAAACCATGTAACCCAACTACTTACTCGCTGGAGCAGGACTGTATCTGCTCTGTGGAAAATAACATTGAATTTTTCAAGGAATCTAAAACTCCATAACACACTTAATGACTAAATTACCACATCTTTCTAAAGAATCTGGATTCTTTCAATCTTGAAGAGAGAAAAGATATATATATAGAGATTATATTTGTCCTTTCCTTAAAGTAGAATCTTTCTTTGGAACTATTATTTGTGTCCTTTCCACGAAATAGAATCTTTCTTTGGAACTATTATTTGTGTCCTTTCCATGAAATAGAATCTTTCTTTGAAACAATTGTATTGGACCATTCTGTTGAATAGAATCCTTTCTACCGGTTCTTTAGAACAAACTCCTTTGTAAAGATTCTTTGGCCATTTTGTTTAGAATATAATCCTTTGTAAAGATTATATGGTTAAGGTCCTTAAAATATCATTTGGAAATATTCCACATTGCAGCTTCCTTACAATAGAATCTTTCTTTGGAACTATGGTTTGTGTCCTTTCCTTGAAATCGAATCTTTCTTGGAACAATTGTATTAGCCCATTCTGCAGAATATATTCCTTTGCAACGACTCTATTGGTTCTTTAGAATACCCCTTCTCCTCGACTTACGACCTATGCGACTTACGACCACAAAAAATAAATAAATAAAAATAGTAAATAAAGACAGATATCTACATTGGTAGGGTCAAAAAGATACAATGGAGTACATATTATGTATTTTTCACATTCTGTATAATTATACGTACATAGATTGAATTGTTGTGTTTTATGTACAATTTTTATAACCCGTTTGAATGAAAATAGTGTTGAAAAATATAAATCCGACTTACGACCTGTCAGTCGGAGCGGAACTGGTCGTAAGTCGAGGACACCCTGTATAATCCTTTGCAAAGATTCTACGCCAATTTCTTTCGAATATAATCCGCCCTAAAGATCCTATGGCTAATGTCCTTAAAATAGAATCCTTGGGAAATATTCCATTGCTAGCTTCCTTAGAATAGAATCCTTCGGACAGATTGAAGGGAAGACTACAAGTGTCGCAAGGTGGAGTTATGCGTGCGAACCCCTTAGAGGGTTAAGTGTTAAATCACGGTCTAATTATCCCTCGTGTAACAAAATATGGCCAGTAAAACGATAAACCAAACCATTATCTTAGTCGATTTTAATTTCTGCTTGTTCCCCATGTTCTAGACTACAAGCGGACCAGCAGTTAATTAAACAAAGAATGTCAGGCATCTGTGAAACGAAGCCTAAATATTCGTCTTTTGAAGGCGTCCCCGCATGGAACACACCGCTTGGGACAGCACGAGTCGAAGAATCCCGAACATCCAACGTCTCATATCCAATTATCTGCTTGCATTAAAATCCAATTAGTAACTCCGATCTGAACGATCTCGGAAAATCGGAAATCTTCGGATCATCCGCCGATATTAATAGAATTTAAAACTTATTTCACTTCCTTGATGGCTCTGAAAACATCCAAATTAAACCTTTTCACACTTAAAGAAAGACGGCCTCTCTAAGCTAATAACCGATAGTTATTCCCTTGTTAGCCTCCTTCTTTGGCTTTTTTTCATTCCTGAGGAATTGTTGGAAGAAATTTAGCTTATTTTGTTGTCTGGTCGGTCGCATAGAAAAGTAGTATATTATTTTGAAGAAATACAAAAGAATAAGGGGGAGTTTTAATTAATTTTTGTGGAGGGGGAGATTCGATGGAATGCCATTTGAAAATATAATAGAACTCTCCAGCTTCTCCCCCGCCGCTGTGTTGTCTCAAAATCGTTTCACTGATTTTCCAAATCGCATGGCGTTTCGGTATCGTGTGTGATGCAATTGGAAGTTTTTCATTTGCGAACGCTAATTGAAAAGTTTTGTGTTCCGTAAAATTCATTACATGAAAAGTGTATTGGATTTCATCAATACGGAAAAGTAAACGGAGTCCTGCGGAGAATTGTTAAAGAGTATTTTCTTTCGTGCATTTTTGGGTTTTTGTTGGGGCTATTAAATTATCATTTCCTCGTGGGAGAGCGTGAAAACTTTCATCCGGAATGTGACAAAGAATAGGGAAAGGGAAATTTCTTTAAAGGTTTCTTTCCTTCCAGAGTAGCATCATTGATACGAGTTATTGAATTCGGTAATTCGTATAAATATTTTATGCAAACTTGAATACATATTTAGAATAAAAATTGTCTTACTAATGTTATTGAGTATCCTATGCAGATAAAGATACTTACATCTCCTGGTGGTTGTCTCGACTAAGTATCTGGTCATTATCAAAACTGATCAAATCCTTGATGTACGAGATATATCGTCCATCAAGATCTCGTAGTCTCGTCATTAGAAGAAAACCGACCGATCTTAATTTATTCATCAAGATCTAGTCAGCGAATAGATCAAGATCTGGTCAGTTTTCTTCTAATGACGAGAGGTTACGAGATCTTGATGGACGATATATCCGTCCATCAAGAGTCTGATCAGTTTTGATAATGACGAGATACCTAGTCGAGACAACCACCAGGAGAGTTAAGTGTCTTTATCTGCATGGGATACTCAGTAACATTAAGACAATTTTTATTGTCGATACGATATATCTTGTCATAAGCAAAATTGGTCAGATCTTAATGGACGAGATATCTCGTCGAAACCACTTGGAGGGCTAAAAATATTTTTTGTTTGTTTCTCGGAAGCGGTTCAACAGTTATCAAAATGTAATTTAGCGGTGAACTACTACATTTTCCTTTACCTATATAAAAAACGAAGTAATAGCTGTACATAAATATGTCTATTAAACCAACCTTCATGGAAAATTGTATACTGAACACGAGCAACATATAGAATTAACACATTCGTTAATGTAACACCTAAATCAATTTTGATATCTTATATCACTTAAACTCAAATGAATCGTAAATAACATTTGCTAGCATAGCATAGATCGTCAAACGCTTTTAATTTGCATCACATCTCATGTGCGTGCATAAACTGAGTCTGTTATCTATATATTAATACGTGAAGAAAAAACTTTGTAACCCTTTTTAAGCACATTGCGCGCACAGAGGAGTATGAGATTTGGCATAATTAAAGTTCTTATGGAGGAGTGCAGAAAGATAAAATTAATGTATAATATGCGTTACAAGTATATTAACCTTTACAGTACGGCGCTTTTATTCCGCTATCTGAATTTGGGATGACTGTTGTCCCGCCCGTAGTCAAAAGGTTAAATTAAACAAAATAAAACATTCATTGTTTACGTTCATATACTGTAATCTATATATTAATACGTGAAGAAAAAACTTTGTACCCCTTTTTAAGCATATTGCGAGCACGGAGGAGTATGAGATTTGGCATAATTTGCCACCACATAAGTTAGTATTGAAAGTTAATTACATCGTTTTGCTGATCAGAAACTTAAGTGGAACCGCACGCCATAAGAGAATTTTGATTCCACGTATAAATTTAACATATTCCGGAACTATTTTACCATTTACCTTTCAAAGAACTCAATTTCTAATTATACCTGCATTTGCGATGACAATAAATAAGTCTCAATGACAAACATTCGAAAAAATTGGAATTTTATTGAGGCAGCCAGTTTTTACACATGGTCAATTGTTCGTCGCAGCAAGTAGAGTTCGATCATTCGATGGTTTGAGATTTTATATTTCAGAATATAACGGTCAAGGGCATTTAGCAAACGATGAAAGAGTTTTTACAAAAAACATCGTCTACACAGAGGTTTTGAATAATTAAATTCATTGTCGAACTATTTCAAGTTCAATGGGCAACATTTATTTTCTTAACCACCCGGTTTTTTTGTTTCAATAAAAAATATATAAAAAATACGAAGCACGTATTCCTTATTTCATTTTTTGGATATATTCTTTTAAATTTTATATAATTTGAAAAAGATAGGCAAACTAACTGTGTAGCCTTGGCGAAACCTGTGCCCAGTATAGCAATAAAAAAAACCAAGAAAATGTCAAACAACGCGTTATTGTTTTTTAGATATGGCTTAACCAATCCATACCGCATTTTTCCTATGACGTATTTGTACATGCTCACAGCTTACGTAATAGAACAAAATTCAAAAAATTATATGCAATGAATATAGAGGTATACTCTTTGACAAAAGAACTTTATTAACGTTCAAACTTAAAAATTAAATGAATTATGGTCGAATTTCGACCACTGGGCGACCACTAGTCCTATTAAAAAGGCATTTCACACACACACGTATTCAATATGCCCGGATTGTGTAGGAAACGTAAAAAAACGAGAAACAATGTAGTAGATGGTGTAAATAAGGTACCAGGAAGAAAAATAATACAGGTTTAGTTGTTGGTTAACTAAGGATCCTGCTTCCTAAAATAAACTATAAGTTTGAAGCTCCATTTAATTTACTGAAATGAGTTGAATTAACGAAAAGATCCGTTAAAACTAGAATTTTACTTCGACATATTAACTAAAAGTATGATTTATCTTTGTTGATGATGAACTCTGATGTTGGCATGGGGTCGAAATGTGGAGAGTGGGGTGCAGCTCAGGTGTAGCGTACTCGGATGTGTCCTTTTGACATCGATACCGGACCATCGGCAAGAGCCCGTTATGTTCCTCCAGTGCGATGTTAATTCACCTTCTTACCGTCAGTAACTGTCGACAAAACAACGAAAAAATAAAAGCTCCCAAAAACTGGCACTGCCAATTGACTAGAAAATTTAAAAACAAATCCAGATCTATTATCCGGTCAAAAAACCTTACGATTCAGACACCGAAAAAATGCTGAACATGAAACTCGAGGCCCTCCTATTGCTGTTTAGGAAAACCTAGGGCGACACCAGGAAGAAGAAATCTGTCCGAAATTTGGCGCAGTTTCAATTTTTAATGTTTTTACTTCAACTACCTACCGTCACTAACTGTCGATAGAACAACTAAAGAATAAAATCTCCCCAAAAATGGCACTGCCAATTGACTAGAAAATTTAAAAATAAACCCAGATCTATTATCCAGTCAAAAAACCTTACGATTCAGACACCGAAAAAATGCTGAACATGAAACTCGAGGCCCTCCTATTGCTGTTTAGGAAAACCCTAGGGCGACACCAGGAAGAAATCTGTCCGCCATTACTATTTAGTAGTTGCCTGGCGACAAAAAAATTGAAACTGCGCCAATACGTACTAAAATTTTACAAGAAGCGGATAGATCCATTAGACGTACCATTAATTTCCGTCAGTAACTGCCAATTGAACAACGCAACAAAAAACTCTCCAGACCTGACACTACCCAGCAAACTGAAAAAACTCAACAAGATCAATCATCAGATCATAAAATCCCTTGCGATTCAGACACCAAGAAAAGGACACCATAAAACCCGTGGTCCTCTGATTGCTACTCAAGCTGCTCAGTAAACGCTGAGGTGATACCAGGGCGAAGAATGACACCTGACACGTGTCAGAGTCCTGGAGGGGGTGGAGAGAGAATCACCGTTCCATTCCGTTGACAGTCTCGTTAACCCAAGCGTGCAGGGGAGATGGGATCTGATTTTTTATGGAATAGAGATCACGGGAAATGAAGACCTTCCCTTCTCTTAACACTTTGGAGCTGACACTTATTTATTTTTTGCCACGCAGGGGGCCGTCCAGGATTTTTTGTGTAACGGGACACCTTTGGAATGTGGAGGTGGAGGATGCGCTTTGTGATGAAATTCGATCGGATTTAATTTTTTATATCGATTTTGAGAGGGGTTGTTTTTCTGGGAAATTGATTTGGAGACGGTGTTCCTTTTAAATCGCGGAGGAGGTAGGAAGCCCAGTTGGAAGAGCAACGGATTAGCAACCGGAGAGGAGCGAGTTCGAAACTCGGTCCAGCCAAAGACTGTCGTGTACAAGGGGGGTCCAATGTTAAACCTGCCGTGGCCTCAAATCTCCTCACGTTGGCGTGGTGTGGAAGTTTGGAGAGTGGTATTCAGCTCAGGTATTCTCGTCATCTGACAGTGGTTCAAATTTACGAGGCGTTGTCTTTGGATCAAACCCGAAGAGAAAGATTCAAGCACAATACCACGTAATTTTAAACCAGTCAGATGACGAGGTCACACCTGAGCTGGCACCCGTTGGATCTTTCCTACCACGATCTGATCCTCCTTTGATCTTTCCCTTCGGGTTTGATCCCGGATCATCGCCAATGCTTCGTTGTGTTGCTCCAGTGCGATATTAATTAACTACCTAACTACCTTATGAATTACTTCAAAGGTATTATTTTCTTAGGTTGGTTGGTTGATTGTTGGATTTGTATGGCGCAAGGTCCATATTTGGCCAAGCTGCGCCAGATACAAGGCATACAATACCAAGTACTGGACATACACACACATAAAGAAAATTTTACTGACACAGATGAGAGAAATACGAGAGAACCTGACAGGAATTAAACCTGCACCGCCTACAGCTCGCAGGTAGCTAGCGCAGTGTGTATACACAGTGATCAATCATGGCACCTGACTTTCTTAGGTGAAAAAAATTTAATTCATTCCGTACTGTCTTACTATTTTAAAACTCCAAGTGGTTTCGACGAGATATCTCGTCCTTCAAGATCTGACCAATTTTGCTAATTTCGAGATATCTCGTCATCGAGATATTGCCAATTTTGTTTATATGATGACGCGATCCAGATATGGTCAATTTTTATTTATTATAACGATATATCTCGTCTATCAAGGTCTGGTAAATTTAGCTAATGACGAGATACCTCGTCTGTCAAGACCTGGTCATCGTCTGGACAACCAAAAGTAGGGTTAATGATCAAATAATGGAATCAAGTGGTTGAAAGAGTACCAGGAGGTATTCTATTGGTCAAGATGGTCAAGACCGGCTAGAGGTCATGCAGAGAAGTCTGTCAGATTTTTTCTTTTGACGACAGATGAGAGCTTGATGAACGAGATTTCTCGTCGCTCTCAACCCTCCAAGCGGTTTTGACGAGTTATCTCGTCCATCAAGATCTGTCCCATTTTGATAATGATTACATATCCCGTCACCAAGAAATTAATGATTTTTTTACGATGACGAGTTCAAGATCCGGCCATTTTCTTCTAATGACGCGATACCTCGTCCATAACGATCTGGTCACTTTTTAAATGAAGAAACCTTTTCGAAACTGCCAGGAGGATCGAGACAACCCTCTGAGAGTCACGAGGTAGATATTTTAGTTAACGTCGCAACACAACGGACTATTGACGACGGTCCGGGAGCAAACCCGAAGGCAAAGATCCGAGAACAACACCACGTAATTTGAACCATGGTCAGATGACGAGCTGAGAGTCACGAGATATCCGCATAGTAGAGTATTGCTTTTACCGCACAACACACTCATGACTAAATAACATAATCTATTCGTTGATAGACAGGTTGGTAGCCAGGATTCTTTCAATCAATAGTTATGATTCTATCGGTTGAAAGAATCCTGGCTAAAATTCTACAGATCAAGAAGGTCGACAATGAAAAGAAGCAATGCATATACAGAGTGAGTCTAAATTGTTTTTACAAAATAAGAGGGGTGATAGTACCCATCCAGACGAGCAATAATTACCATGGAACATAGGGTGGCATTCCACTCTGAGGGGCAGAAAAGAGTCAAATTAGAATCTCAACATGAACATACAACAGTGTTGGGAAAGCGAATAAACGATACCAAAACTTGCACAATCTGATTTATTGATCAGATAAAAACTCACAGCAAGTGCTCAAAGTGGCGGCCACGCGTGTCGTTGCACAGTTCACACCGGCGAAGGAATGACTGGCGCACCCTCTCAAAGATTCCTGGTGTTGTGTTAATTTTGTCTGCGGCAACACCGATTCTCGTTACGAGATCTTCAGCCGAGTCCACAGGCATCTGGTACACTAAAGATTTCATGTGCCCCAGAAGAAAAAGTCCAGTGTTTTGAGGTCCGGTGAGCGAGGTCAAGCCACAGGTCCACCACGTCCGATCCATCTTGCTTAGGAGATATGCTACGTAGGCATGTACAAAACGACGTCAGAGGCGATGACTTGTTCATGCTCGACGCGTTTCGACTTTACTCTTTTCTGCCTCTCAGAGTGGAATGCTACCCTATATTCCATGGTAATTATTGCTCGTCTGGATGGGTACTATCACCCCTCTTATTTTGTAAAAACAATTTAGACTCACCCTGTATATAAAATCATATAAGGAAGACTACAGGTAACAGAACGGACACATGCGTGTGAACCCTTCAAAAGGTTGAACCGGTCCATGAATGGCGTGCGCCAACGTAACGGAAATAGAATTGATAACAGGTTATGAATTGTTGTTAAAGGTACGTAAGCTCCTATCACCGGTGGGCTGCGAGTTCGAAACTCGGTCCAACCAAAGACCGTCGCGTTCGTAGGGCCGGTGCTCATTAAATCTATCGGGCCCCAAATGTCCTTTTGTTGGTGTTATGTGGAAGTTTGGGAAGTGTGTCAGCTTAGATGTTACCTCGTCATCTGACAGTGGTTCACAATTACGAGGTGTTGTCATTGGATCTTTCCCTTCGGGATAGATCCAGGACCGTCACCAATAGCCAGTTGTGTTGCTCCCCCAGTAACTTCCTACCTACTTTACCAACAAAGCAGATTTACAAGTTATAAAGAGAAACGTGCATTCGTTATCATATCATTACTTCGTTGCATACTACTTAAAATTTAAAATGAATAACATTGAAGAAAAATATTAGGAGTCTTCGTTATTAATAACTGGTGTTTAAACAAATTGATTCATCTTAAATTAAAAATACACAAATGATTCATCTTAAATTAAAAATACACAAATGATTCATCTTAAATTAAAAATATACAAATGATTCATCCTAGAATAGGGATAATAGATTTTTACACTTTATATTTATATATTGAATTTAGGTGGTTGCATCAGAGAGATAGTAAGATTTCATAAAATTTGCAAAACATGTTAGTTCGGTTATTAAATTGAATTTTTTACTTTTAAAATCATATTCAACAATTAAAACTTACAGAAAATAAAGAATTTTAACATTTGCATAATAATTGGTTAAATGATTATATTGCTTCTAACAGATAGTCCATATAACTATCCATCACTTCATTGTTTGTTATAGCAGTAATTAGAAGGTTTATATGAACTAGTAATTATTGAGTTTAATAGTTTCTGCGTGCCTTAAGGCTCATGGTATATGCGGGACGATTAAATATGAGTTGGAACGTTTCGCAGAGTTGACGTCAAAACGTGAAATTCTCGAACCTTATGTCAATATTTATCAAACTTCATCGAATACATTTATGACTGCGCATAACCTCAATAACCTTATCAAGTCTCACCAGATTTCAAACGAAACGAATCCGATGAATTGTTCCGATGAATCCGATGAACCGGGGCCGCGGTTGCCCGGTTGGAAGAGTAACGGATTAGCAACCGGAATGTTGCGAGTTAGAATCCAACCAAAGACGGTCGTGTACAATCGAGGTTAGTGCACGTTAAATCTGTCGTAGCCTCAACTGTCATTGTGTTCTCGTCATTGTACCTTGGTTCAAAATTATGCGATATAGTCCTCGGATTTTTCCTTTAGGTATGGATCCCGGTCCGTCTCCAATAGTCCACTGTGTTGCCTAGTGATGTTAATTTAACTACCAGTCTTTCCTATGCGACTATTAACTTCAAAATGTTTTTTATAAAGCAGGATATGGACATGGGAAGAATTTTTAAAATACACATTAATTCTAATAAGCATGCAAATTCTATATATCCTAGCTATATTTACGGGTTTGGTAAATAACCATTTTTAATTATTAAACATTCGTAAGTACAGCAATGTATAAATAAAATAAATACTACATTTTAAAGATGTATTCAACAGTTTCCCTTTTACCCAAAGTATTCTTATACAAATAATGTCTGTGTTGCAACAATTCTGCTGAAAGAAAATCATCACTAGAAGTATTATGTAATTATTAGTCCTAAAATGAAACATTTGTCAAGCTGAAAGGAGTATGCATTAGACACAACTATGTATTAATTTAAAACAACGTCTTATTGTGTAATATTTTGTAAGAATTCTAAACATTTGGGCTCCGATCCAAAATCGTTGAATTCTTTACTTTTACTATTATAATTTTATACGTGTATGCAGAAATGCTGGAAACTGTAATGGTAATGATAAATCACACAAGGTAACAATTAATTTTCAAGAATTTTAAAGTAATTAAAGGAATCTAACTCATTTCGTGTATCCATCGATTTTGACTTCATTGAAAAATAAGATAAGCTACCTAAATATAATCATAAAAAGGCGCATAGATGACAAATGCAAACTAAAAATAAAATCTTAAAAGGTATTATGAAGTGGTAGAGAATGCTGACACGTTATTTGAAACTGCATCTCTAATTAGTAAAAAAAATTTCGTCACCAGGTCTTATGACAGAAAGCAACAAAAATCTGGAAGATAGAAATAATACGCTACTCTACAAACGGAAGGGGAGGTAGGTATTTTAATTAACGTCGCACTGGAGCGACACAACGGGCTATTGGCGACGTTCTGGGTTCAAACCAGAAGCCAAGCGGAAGGGAAGCAACGTCTGGAAATTTTGTTCAAAAAGCATGATTCTTTCGTTCTATTGCATACTTCACAATATGAGTATTTTGAAGTAGTTTCCCATTTAATTTGAGTTATGTTGGAGGTAAGCTTCAAATCCACAGCGAAATGCAGCAGGTACCTAACAAAATTCAATCCTTAAAGTGGTGTCACCAATAGCCCGTTGTGTTTGTCCAGTGTGACGTCAATTGAATTACCCCCCCCCCCTTTAAAGTGGTTCCGGCACTTGGTTTAGTATTTACTAGAGGATTGAATTTTGGATTGAACTTTGACCACTTTAAGGATTGAATTTTGTTAGGCACCTGCTGCATTTCGCTGTGGATTTGAAGCTTACCTCCAACATAACTAGGTGGTGGTAAGCTTCAAATGGTTTAGTATTTACTAGACCAAGGAAATTAGCAACAATATAATTACATCCCCAAACCCATGTGGGATGTCGACACTCTCCAATCGAAGCACACGAACACCTCGATTTCACAAAACCTTTGTTTCAGTTCATTCCTCGACCAGCTCCGGACGGAATAAACAAAGCGCTGACCACTCGGTAAAGAAGTCCCTCCTCACTCGCAATTTCCGCTCGGCCCCTCTCGTATCCTTCTCCCCGGAATCATATTCCCCTGACCGCTGTCCGGCGGTGGAAAGCGTTCCCCTCCGTTGAAGGGTTTCTGACCGCACTTGTCAACATCTGTTGCGCTGTCGTTCCTAACACTCTCGCCGATGCGGTGGCGGAAAAAAAGTTGCACAACCCGGGAAGAAAACTGCTGCTACCCGCACTTTTTGTTGCCTCTTTCCCCTGCGGAGGGCATATTTACTCCTGTTTCCTCGGCCCTTTTACTTATTCCCCGGTGGCAGCGGCTGGCGGTTATTGTATTTATGACGTATTGTTTCCGGTGTTGACTGCATGTAAAGTAAGGGTTCGGGTGGGATTCGACAGTGTTTTGACATTGATTTTCGGTAACGGCGTTCAAAGGAATGTAAAAATGAAGAGCATTAGCTATTCGGGACTTGTTTATGGAGATAAGAATCGCGTTTTCGGTCTATGTTTCTTCCTCTTGCAACACGAAACACTGAGAATTTGTTTAAGCATCCAAGTGGTTTCGACGAGATATCTCGACCATATCGAGAACGCCAATTGAATTCCGAATGACGGGATTGCCGAAGACTATTTCTTAATGATGGCGAGATCACGATCCGGTCAGTTTTTCTGATGACGAGATATCTCGTTCATCAAGGTAGGTAAGTCGGTAGTTGATTAACTTCGCACAGGAGCAACGCAACGGGCAATTGGCTGCGGTCCGGAATCAATCCCGAAGAAGATTCAAGAACAATGCCTCGTAATTTTGACGAGAACAACACCTAATCTGGCACCACACTCTTCAAACTTCCATACCACGTCAAATCTCATCCATCAGATCTGGTCAGGTTTGCTAATGGCAAGATACCTCGTCGAGGCAACCACCAGGACGGTTAACACTCTCGGGGTGGCTCACACGCATAATTCCACCATGCAACCTGTAGTCTTCCCTCCCGTTATATAAGACTTCGAACCAATTTTAACTTTCTTAACGAAGATAATATCTCAAGAGGAATCCATGGACTATTTAAAAAGATGTAGTCATAAAGGGTGCTGTGGTCTAAAAGCAACACTATACAAATAGGAAATCTCGCGAGGCCCAGAGGGTTAAACACTAGTAAATATTATGTACATTAGAGGTACTACATCCCCTGCTAACCAATCATCGAATATTGTAATGTAATATTCATTGGTTTGCTGCGCGAAATATGCTCACGTGCTCGCAATTCGCAGCATAAAAACATATTACACATATTTTGTTAATCCTCCTCGACGAAATATACCGTCATAAGCAAAACTGACCAGATTTTGAGGGACAAGATAGCTCGTGTTTAGTAACACTGACCAGATCTTGATATAGTGATCATCAAAAAATTGGTAATGTCCTGATGACGAGATACCGCGTCTTTAACAAACTTCGCCAGATCTTTATAGACTAGATATCTCGTCGAAGCCGCTTAAGTAAAACATGATCAATTTAACAAACGTAACTTAATAAGTGTCAAAGAACTTACCAATTTCACATTTAGTATTTCAAGCTATTGATCACATCCAGAAAATATTTTGGCTCGTTCCATGAGAAACATGGAGACTAAAGCCATTCTGACATTCCATTCATTGATAGGTAGCGAATAATGTTTTCTACTTTTCCGATCAACTAGATCAGTGATTCCCAACCTTTTAATACTTAAGTGCCCCCTGACAATTTTGTAGGGTCGTGGCGTACCACTGGTTATGTTATAACTTTTGAGGGGGTCAAATAAGTTCAATACACATATGAATAACATTACAAAATGTATTTAAGTATAAATAAAACAAAATACAGAAAATAAATCCATAAAACTATAAAAAGCAGTTAATATTTTATTGTTATTAACAAATGGCAAATACAATTTCCCAACACTAAAATGTCTATAAGGAGGCTTAATGAGGAACTTGCTGTTGCTTATTTCTTATTAGAGCTTTTATGTCGGGTTCAATACTGTTTATCTTTAATCTTAAGTCGTTTTCCACGCAGTCTATACTTGTGTTAAGAGCTAGTGTGTTTATCACATACACTAGCTCTTAAAACTCACATTCACATAAATACGTTGTTACAAATGGAGTTAAAGATTTTAGTGCTTGATTAAAAAGAGCAGGATTCTCATTTCTTGCAGACATCCAGAAAGAAACAAGACTTTTCTCCTTGAAGTCTTTCATTGAACTGTCTCTGATTAGTTCTATGAAACATTCATTAAGTTTTAACCCAGTACTTTAGGTTTGTATTATTATTGAACCTTTCAGCGTACCACCCCAAATGCTCTCGCGTACCACCGTTGCGAACCACTGAACTAGATAAAATTCATTAAAATATCAGAACAATCCGATTATTTTAGAACTCAATCAACTCTGCTCTCTTTTTACCACTTAGAAATTACGGGTAAGGGTTACTTTGGTAGTTGATTATGCTGTCATTCATTATGAATGTAGTACATAGCAGTGAAATTTAAACTTATTTTTAAATATTAAATTTGAATCTAAGACTATTGATTGTATTTATTTTGTCTAAAATCAATCTGATGGAAAAGATCGTGTATTTACCTTCAGCGGATTTGATTAGAGAGCGCTATTACGTGATGTTTGATATATGTGTATACCAAATATACCAGTTCTCACCTGTTTCTTGAGCAGTTTCATTACACTGGAGAATAGATTTTTTTATCTTTGTCCGCTTTACGTGCTTGCGTTTTTTCTTCTTCCGATTGCTCAATTCGTAACATCTTTTGACATTTTGTGTTGATTCGTCTCTTGTAATATTCTATATTATATTCTACTACTATGGTTCTAAGGCAATGACGTATTGAGCTGAAAACAGATGCGTTGACCTAGAAATTCCAAAGAGAATAAGCTTTTCCAATTTCCTGACGACAGAGTTCAACATTTTTCCTGCTTCAACATATTTTCTACTTAGATTGTGTACGATTGGAAGGAAACGAAAAATGCCGATTTTTAGAAAATGCTGGCTATACCACTTCAATATCACTCTTCACAAGAACAATAATTTCAGTGGTCTAATATATTCTACACAGTTACTAAATTACAATATGCACATGGAAACACATACATCAAGTATTTTAGTATTTTTCGTGATATCACAATAAATTGATCTTGGTAAAGCAAAGAATGGAAGGAAATCTTTAATGGATAGAACATAACAGTCCGAATTCCTCAAATAATAAAATAGTCTCATTTAGCGTAAGTAATAATAAATTAATAATATTCCATTAATATGCATAATGCAGGGAAGTTTTAATTTTTAACTTTGATGAATCTCAAATTATGTTACAGAATATTTTACGTGCATACTAAAAAAATAGTTCATATCGTGTTCTGCAGTTCCACACTTTAAGGAACTTGTTTATTCTATTTTTAGATTAATTATATATATATAAGAGGTTAAATAAGAACTTCGATGAGTTTAAGAAATATTTATTGCTTTTAATTCATTCCTGCGGAACTTTACTTAAATTTTTACTAAAAGATTATGAATCCTCATGTTATAAGGCAAGAAAATTTACCGCCTTGTGTGAAAAACTAATTTCTGTTGCCTAAAAAATAGTTCTATTGTCACGATACGGAAATTTTGAAACTGTCCTTGCACTCGATAGATTTTAACTCTCCTATACCTTTCGATGAGATATCTGGTCTATCAAGATCTGGTCACTTTTGCTAATAACGAGATATATCATCAATTGCCGATTTTATTATGATGACGAGATCAAGATGTGGTTAGTTTTCTTCTAATGACGAGATATCCCGTCTATACAAATCTGGTCAGTTTTTCTAATGACGATATAACACGTTGAGGTTAACCAGAAGGGTTAACCCTCAGTATCACGAGACCCTAGCTATGTCGCATTGCTATAATACTACAGCACGTGCGACTAAATAACCTCATTGATAGGGTTGAAAGAATAGGTAGTTGAATGAACGTCGTACTGGAGCAACACATCTGACTATTGCCGACGGTCTGGGATCAAACCCGAAGGGAAAGACACCACATAACACGTAATTCTGAACCACGGTAACATGACGAGGTCAACACCTGAGCTGGCACCCCACTCTCCAAACTTCCACACCACGACTCGAGGTTGCAAGGTAGAATAATGCGTGAGAATCCCATAGAGGGTTAGAATGTACAAAAAATCAACATTTGATAGTCGATTTGGAATAACTGGTGAAAGTTACCAAACAAAAGAACAAAATCTCAAAGCAAAGTTATTATTTGATGTTTCGATTTAAACTGATTGAAATCCACTTCATGCGTGTGAATCGGATCTTTCCCTTCGGGTTTGATCCCGGACCGTCAATAGCCCGTTGTGTTGCTCCAGTGCGACGTTAGTTAAATACCTACCTGATGCGTGTGTACCCCTCATATCCTTAAAATGAGTTATTATTTTATGTAAACAAAAAGCATGCATGGTCCTGCTCTGTTTGAATATTAGCATCGCTCCTTTACCATCCAATAACCCACCGTCTCATTGAAAAGCAGCAGAACACTTAATGCAACTCCCTTAGCTTACAATCCTCTCTTCATCGACGAGCAGAATTTCAATTTCCCTGTCAAACAAAAAGACGTCGAACACCACCAAACCAACCACAAAGAGGACTATCATCAAAACACGGACAATCACTTCTTATTACTCCACAACAGCCAAAAGCAATCGACCGAAACGCTAATGTCACGCTTTTTACTTACTTAAACTTAAAAGCTTTCTCTGTAAAAACGAACGGGAATCGTTGCTGTTGTCCTTGTAGCAGAGCCGGCAATGGTTGCCGAAGGTCCCGCGCTTCCGCAGTGCATTAGTGGCCGCAAATTCCGTCCATGTCAAAGTCCCGATGAAAAAAAGGGGGCAGAAATTTCATTACGAAATGGGTTCCTGACGGCGGCCACGAGGGAACTTTCCGCGGGATAAGCAACCGTGTCAATCACAATAGATCAATGACAAAGTCAGCGACTGCCGCAGCTTTCCGCCGATCCATCAATTCAGAAGGAGCGTCGGCAAGATGTGATATGACGGATTACAAGTCCCGCGCTTCCTGAGAAATAATCCATGACTTTAATTTCATCCAGGAAAAACCTCTTACGATAAAACGCGCATCGGGTGTCCTCTGGCACTTTTGTTTTTGTGTTGTCATGTGATGAGATTTCTTGGAATGGCTTTTTGCGTGTTTTGACTAAGGCTGCGATCTGACAGTAATGTGAACTCGTTGTTTCCATTTTAACCCTCCAAGAGGTTCCGACGAGATATTTCGTCCATCAAGATCTGACTAATTTTGCCAATGACAATTTACGTCGTCATCGAGATATTGTACATTTTTTGCTGAAGGCACAATCAAGTCGGTTTTATTCTAATAAAGAGATATCTTGTCCATCAAGATCCGACTAATTTTGCTAATGCCGATTTACGTCGTCAATATATTGTCAATTTTTGATGATGACAAAATCTAGTCAGTTTTCTTCTAATGACGAGATATCTCGTCAATCAACATCTGTTAAGTATTGCTAATGATGAGATACCTGGTCGAGACAACCATCAGGAAGGTTAAACCTCACGAACAATGGGATTTATTTAAAGCAGTAGATGTGGTTTTTTGATTAATTCTAGTCCACATAATCCCTTCAAAAGATATGACATTGATACTTTTTTTCTTGTGTGATTATTTGTTGAAACCAGAATTTCCCTAATCCATCAATTCACAGAGATTGTCGGCAAGATGTGATATGACGGATTACATGTCCCGCGCTTCCTGAGAAATAATCCATGACTAATTTCATCCGGGAAAAACTCTTACGCTAAAACACGCATCCGGAGTGCTCTGGCGCTTTTGTTTTTGAGATGTAATGTCATGAACTGTGATTTCTTGGAATATTCTTCTATAGCCACTTCTTTTTGAGGCGATAAAGACTTTGCTTGCTTGGACTAAGGCAGAGATCTAACAGTAATATGAACTCATTGTTTCCATTTTAACCCTCAAGTGGTTTCGAAGAGATATCTCATCCATCAAGATCTAACCAATTGTGCAAATGACGAAATATTTCGTCATCAAGTATAGCCTATATTTGTTTAGGATGACTAGATAAAGATCTGGTCAGGTTTCTTCTAATGGCGAGATATCTCGTTCATCAGGAAAGATCGGGTTTCCTAATAACGAGAAACCTCTTCGAGACAATTATCAGGAGAAGCCTCAAGAACAATGGTATTTATTTGAAGCAGTAGATGTTATTTTATAGAACTCTAGTCCACAGCTCACTTCAAAAGCTATGACATATTTTCTTGTGCGATTCTTATTTGTTTAAAACGATAGAATTTCTCTAATCCATCAATTCAGATTGTCGGAAAGATGCGATATGATGAATTACAAATCCCACGCTTTCTGAGAATAATCCATGACTTTCATTTCATCCGGAATACATTCTTACGATAAAATACACATCTGGAGTCTTGTGGCACTTTTGTTTTTGCATAAGCCTGATGTCTTGAGTTGAGATTCCTTCGAATTCTGTAAAAGAAGTAGCGATAAGAGATCTATCGTTACTTCTTTTACAGACTTTGCTTGCTCTGAGATCTGACATTAACGTGAACTCACTTTTGCCATTTAAGCCTTATGCTTTTTACGAACAATGATATTAATTTGAAGAAATTGTCATTTTTTGAAAAGACGACAGGCAGTTAAAAGGTAATTTAATTAACATTTTCTCGTGGGTGATGATTATTCATAGAAAAGAGTGAAGTTTCATTCAATAAGCAAGATTTGATACATCGCGACCTCGCAAGATTTGATACCTCGCTTCCTAAGAAATAATCCATGACATTAATTTTATAGTGGAAAATTTTTTTGTTAAAGTACACTCAAACCTTCTTCGCTAAATAACACTCTTCTTGAGTGCTCTAGCATTTCTTGTAAGAGCATGAAGTCAATGTAATGGGTTCAGATTTCGTGTAATGATCATCGCCAGTGTTTGATAAAATAGATTTAGCCAGAATGTGTTTTGACTGGGGCTGATGGTAAAGTGAATGTACCTTTGCCATTTTAAGCTCACGAACAATGATATTTATTTGAAGCAGATGTTGTTCTTTTATAGAATAGTTCTCGTCCACATCGTCAATATGACACAAAACCCTCAACTTCTTTCGATAAGATATCTCGTCCATAAAGATCTCACCAATTTTGTTCATGACGAGATATCTCGTCATCAAGATATTGCAGTTTTTTTATGATAACGAAATTCTGATCTGGTTATTTTTTTTTGGACGAGATATCTCGTCCATCAAGCTCAGGTCAGTTTTGCTAATGACGAGACAACCACCAGAATGGTTAACAATTATCTTTTTGAACATTTTTCTTGGGTGATTCTTATTTGTTGAAACCACAGAATTTCGCCAATCTATCAATTGAGAAGGTAGGTATTTTAATTAACGTCACACTGAAGCAACCCAACGGGCTACTGGAGACGGTCCGGGATCAATCCCCCAAGGGAAGTATCCGAGGACGACACCACGTGATTTTGAACCAAGGTTAGATGACGATATAACACCTGAGCTGGCACCCCACTCTCAAAACTTCCACACCACGCCAACGTGAGCATATTTGAGACCACGATAAATTTAACGTACACCAGCTCCCTTTGAGCACGACGGTCTTTGGTTGGATTCGAACTCGCAACCTTCCGGTTGCTAATCCGTTACTCTCTAACCAGGCTTCCGCGGCTCCAATTGAGAAGGATCTTCTGCAAGATGTGAAAATACGATTACAAGTCCTTCGCTTCCTGATAAATAATCCACGAAATTTTTTCATTAGGGAAATCCTCACAATAAAATGCACTTCTTTAGTAGTCTGGCAATTATTGTTTTGCAGATACTTTTCGTTTTTGCTTGCGATTAGCTTCGTTATTTTTCCTTGGTTGATGCTCGTTTCTTGAAACTGTATTCTTTAATAGTTCCAAGAACTGTTCTTTATACAGTTTAAATTTCCTATTATACGCCTTAATTAAGAGTTCGTAAAGAAAACTTGAAAAGGTGCTTCAATCGCACCAAGTATCTTTGTTCCACAATGCTTTGGCTGATATAAATCTTTAAGCTAACACTATTTATATATTTTGGAGTATTGAATAGATAGATATATTTATCTAGTAACTTTATTGTCATTATATTGCTTATTTCTGGAAGTTTTATAAAACAGGTATTAAGATATAGTTAATACTTTTCCTGATTTAAACTTTAAACTACAATAAAGGATTCATTGACTGCTTTTGAACACGTGGCAAGAATAGATTCTGATTGAGGATCTCTAAAATTTTAAAATAATAGTTAATTTAAATATTACGATGACGTAAATATACAACCGAAAGTAATAAGACCCTTAAATAATTGTATTTACACAGATTATATGTATAAAAAGTAAAAGTATTTCTTAAATGCCATATTGATTAAAAGAAACATTTATTTTTTCAAGGATGATAAAATTTGTTAGAAATAATTGAGTTCTAGCTTTTCAATGATACCCTGATTAGAGAATCTGGTAGATTAACTTTTGAGTCAGGAGTAAGAACCCATCAAAACATAATTCAATTGCCCCATTTCTCATGCAGTACTTACTTATGATACCATACACAAGTATGGCTATGAAATCTGCAATTACAAAATCAATTGGTCACCGTTCAATTTCTAATAGGTTTCGATTCTAATTCCGTCTCATTACAGCCGAAACTCTTTTAATAATTTGATTTTAAACTTGCGAGATTTTATCAGAATAAGAAAGAATTCATTTTTATGCATGATTGGATTTTTAGATTTCATATCATTGCCTTACAAGTAAAACACACTAAGTCAATGAAGAATGAATGAAGTCTTCCAAGATGAATTTTTTAGCTTTACTATACAAGGTTGTTGTTATTGGTTGCTTTGGGGATATATTGGCCAAATATGGCGCAAGGGCCAAATTTGGTCATGCTGCACCAGACACAAGGTATACAATACCAAGTAAATAGACAAACACAGAAAATGAAAGTTTTACTGACACAGAAGAGATGTAGGTATTTTAATTAACATCACACTAGAGCAGGCGTGTCAAACTCAGTTAAAACACTGGACATTTAATGCTGGTAAGATTCACGCGGGCCACATCACATTTACAAATTTTCTTTAAATTATATTTTGAAGTGAGGATTCACACACACACACACACACACACACGCACGCACACAGGAATATGGATAGTATAATTAAAACACATTATGTCATTAAGTGAATTTAGGGTAATAATTTATAATATTGCTATATGATTGCTTTTATTTAAACGTTTATTTAATTTAATGTATTTATAAAACAAATTAATTTTTTTTACCGGAAACCCCTTGCAGCGCTTTCCTTCTACTAGTTTTTCAATATGTGGCAAAGACAGAACAGAGTCTTCATTATAGCAGACAGATGTTTATCAGTTAATCTTGATCTGTAGGCCGTTTTATTTAATTTCATGGACGAAAATAGTTGCTCACACAAGTACGTACTCCCAAAATAGCCTAAAATTTCTGTAGCAAACTTTTTAATTTCCGGATATTTTTCACCTAAATAAGAATATATTTTTGGAATTTCTACTTCTCGATATTTGTCTTTTAAAAGCGAATCATTCTGGAAATCAATTAGTTGTATCGAAGTGGGAGCATTTTCAACTTCAAAGGAAAAAGGGCTAATAAAAAGAGAAAAAAATTGTAACTGAAATCATTAAAACGTTTATCAAATTCGTTTTTGATTTCTTCAATTTTACCACAATATTGTGAAAATGAGCAACTTTAATTTTGTGCTTTTAACTGCTCACACGTAGGAAAATAAGTCAAAACGTTTTTTTGTAGATGATTTTTAAACAGTCAGTTAACATGACGAAAATACGTATTGCCTCTATCTCCCCTAAGTGCTATTTTCTTCGTAACATATTGTCCTGTTTTCATTTTATTTCAGAGCATCGTGGGCCACAAAAAATTACCTCGGGGGCCGCCAGTTTTACACCCCTGCACTAGAGCAACACAACTGGTTATTGGTGACGGTCCGAAATCAATCCCAAAGGGAAAGATCCTAGGATAACACCACGTAATTTTGAACCACGATCAGATGACACACCTGGACACAAAAGAGAGAAACAACACCTGGACACAAAAGAGAGAAAAATACACCCAAGGAGGAATGCATCTGACAAGAATAGAACCTGCGCAGTCTACAACTCAAAGAGTTGCTAACGCAGTGGGCATACCCGCTGAACCACTACGGCTCCTTTTTTTATACTGGTGATGCTCTTTAGACAGATGACGTTCACTAAATCGGACCTAGGACAACACCACGTAATTTTGAACCACGGTCAGATGACACACCTGGACACAAAAGAGAGAAACAACACCTGGACACAAAAGAGAGAAACAACACCTGGACACAAAAGAGAGAAACAACACCTGAACACAAAAGAGAGAAAAATACACCCAGGGAGGAATGCATCTGAAAAGAATAGAACCTGCGCAGTCTACAACTCAAAGAGTTGCTAACGCAGTGGGCATACCCGCTGAACCACTAGGGCTCCTTTTTTATATTAGGTGATGCTCTTTAGACAGATGACGTTCACTAAATCGTTTTTTCTTTGCTTCAAGGTTAGATTTATTCTACAGAAACACACTTAGTGAGTTTAGATTACTGAGTAAAATGTTTCCTTTCGTTTTCTCAGAACTGATTTTTGACTTAACTTGTTTCACTTGCAAGCCGACGATAGGTTAGTTCCGTGTTTCATGCTTTTTACTGTACTTAAGTTTTCGTCTATTTTAATTTAACATTCACATCAACATACTACACTGATGGCCATCGAAAATGCAACACCATGAAGAAGAGATATCACTCACATTTTGTAAACACGTAACATAAGGCACAAGGGAGAAATGATTGAAATTACAGCTCCGTTCGACTTGCGGAATATGAAGAAATCGGTATTTTGTGTAGTCGACATGGGTGGCAATAACTGCTCCTACACTTCACGGTATTTAAAGAGGCTTTTGATGTCTGTCTGGCGGAATGTCAGTCATGGCGGGTTCTACACGTTGCCAAAGTTCATCTGGTGTAGCCATGGGTGGTCTATGGTGTGTCAGTCGTTGGGTGACAGATCTGGTAAACAGGTGGGTCATGGAAGAAATAAAATCTGGTGGATATTGAGGAATTGTTGAACGATGCCTGCCACGTGCGGTCTTGAATTGTCCCTTGCTGCAGAAAGCCATGATTATAATGGGGGACAACTGGCTCCAAAACTTCAAAGATGTAGCGGTGTCTGTTGAGTGTAGCAACAGAGCGTACTAGACAGATGCGGCAGTAGAACCGAATGATGCCCCATACCGTAACGTCAGGTGAAGGACCGGTAAAGAGATGCATGATGCAAAAGTCACGCAGTCTGTATCAACAGTACCAACAGACTCAGATGTGACCATCGTGGTGCTGTAGTCAGAGTCGAGATTTGTCTGAAAAGACGATGTCATGCCATTCGTTAGGTCATTCGCGACTTTTTGCGCCATTGTAACAGACGTTAGACTCAGACCAGGTTTAGACTCAAAGGTAGTCGCAGCAAAATTCTCCGATGCTGAAGACGGTGTAGAATTGTACGTGCCGACAAAGGCTGTTGTGCAAAACAATCTAACTCTTGAGTTAGGGGTTCTTGATTGTTGCATTAAGATCCATAACAGCTATGTGCACAAGATGTCCGTCTCTCATTAAGTGGTGTGACGAGGCTGCGACAATCTTTCACTTCGACTAGTCTAACCCTCGTGCACCCACCGATTCCCTATTCGCATCATTGTGACTTGATTGCGACCAACACAAGAACCAATTTCTCGGAAGGAGAGTCACCAATCTCGATAAGACACAATTCTTCCTCTGTCGATCTCAGAAACATGCTCGATGACTGCTGCATTTATAGACCAGGCATGATTAAGCTTCCTATACACAGAAACAACGAGAAAACACAATTCCAATACCTAAAACCCCGCTCTCTGACCTCTTTCTATACGGCTTACAGAGGGCGTTACTGGAACACGTAATTGGAATATAGGCTGCACTGCTAATCATTTGCATGTTTCCATGATCTACGGATCGTACAAATTTCAATCCTATAGGAATCTCCTTCATGGTGTTGCATTTGCGATGGCCAGCAGTGATATTCACATCACATCATATTAAATGTTCACATATTATATTCGTGTTGTTGATAAACGGACTTTTTAAATCTGTAGTTAATTATTGGTCTATCTTCTTATTTGTAATTTTATTTTGCTGCTAAATTGAAACTCTATCATTCTTTATAGCTAAATTTATATTTTAATATTTTTTATTGAATTTTGTCTGGTCGTGATGAACTTGCGCATTTGTGAACATTGTGCGTAATGGCCTACAAACCAACCAATCGATATATCGATATACCTTAAATACAAATCAATGATGCCATTTAATTAATAACCTTAAGATGAAATGACGGTAATTTAAAGATAAAATACCATTAAATATTCTCCAAACGAAATAAATTCAAAGCATTTTGTGAGCCTTTTGTAAAAATTGCTGTCTATACAAGTTAATACCTTAAGTATTACAATAGATCAATATTATAAAACAAAGAATAGAGCTGCGAGAGAAATACGTGAAACTTTATAACTTCAACTCGTGAAGTAGACAAATTGACCTTCAATACAACAAATAATTTTTAATCTTTCAAAAGTCCTAGTTGGAACTTTTTCTTACATAAATATTTTTAATCAATATCGGAAAATTCAATATCGGAAAAATTATATTTATAATTTGCTTTATTTTAACTTGCATGCCATTTCAAATCGAATCCTTTGTGTGGTTATTGCGTATGAATAGGAATTACAACTTATTAAAAGCATTTATTAAATTTACAACCACAGAAATCAGAACGAAATAAAACTAAAGTCGGTGGAAAACAAAGTTATTTAAATAATTATTTCTCGATTATCTTCTATTTCGTGACCACGCATAGTTGCCACAACTTCTAACTAAAAATAGAGCAAAATTAAAAGCGCGCGAAAAAATATATTACTACACTTGGCCAACGAATAAGAGTTTCCTTTTCTTTGAGCACGCGCTACACTTTAAAGCACATTTTTTAATTCAGATATTTTTTTTGCAATGGATACCACGTACATATTTAGAATGAGAATGATGGTGTTAGTTGCCTATGAGTGCAGCTTTCAATAAAAACAAGTAATTTTATTTGAAACATGGAAAATGAATGCTAATAAACCATTTTGTAAAAGAAACCCATGTCAAAATCTTAAAATAAATTCCATGCCACCATTCTTGGTTAGAAAGGTTTTGCTGTCATACGTTTTACTTCTTTTTATAAAAAGAAATTCTACGACCACGAGTGTTAAATCAGACTTCTTAAAAAGTTAATCAAAATGTACACATGCCGCCCAGGAAATGAACACACGTCTTTATCAATATTGAATACAAAATAATGCATTTCTATCTTGCTCTACTGCAAAATTGAATGTTTTATTCACTTTAAATCATCTGTCCCACATATTCGGAAGTCAATTATGTTTTGAAAAGAAACGTAAGTCAAGTATTAGAATTTAAACTGCAAAAATGTTTGGAAAAGTAATTATTTTATAAGCACTTCTGGTAAAATAATACAAGTAATCGCAAAGTTCAACATGAATTCCAGATTCTCTAAAACTACTAAATTCTAGTTGATTTAAGTTCAGCTACAGATGTTTTAGCAAGAAGCATGCCTATTTTTATTTAAAATTTCATTGATGTTGTTACTATTCATAATTTGGGGCCGTATAACCGGGTTGGAAGAGTAGCGCATCCCAAATTCGATCCACGAAAGACCGCCGTGTACATGGTCTTTCGTACACGGCGTTCTGTTGCACGTTAAATCTGTCGCTTGCCCAAATGTCCTCACGTTGGAGAAGTGTGCAAGTTTTCAGAGTGGGATGCCAGCTCAGGCTTTGACCTCGTCATCTGACCGTGATTCAAAACAACGAGATGCTGCCTCGTAACCTACAATCCAAGATTGATCCCGGACCTTTCCCAATAGACCGCTGTATTGATCCAGTGAAACGTTAATTAAACTAAATACCCGTAGTCCCTCAATGCCTTTTAGGTTGAGTCCCCTTTCAAAGTATGCGAGCCCTTTCAAGTTGCGTACATGGTGTTCCAGTGGCATCCTTGGTCGAAACTGATGCAATTGTTCTGCAAAACCAAACCAGAATATCCACAACGGGCCTATGACACCTCTTCAATAAGCATCAGAATGCTCACTTCATATCCTCTTTAACAGGAAATGCCCTCGACGTTCATTGGTGACAAAACTTTAATTGTTTGCATGTCTGGTTTAGAGAATTTATCATGCCAAACTTCATAGTTTATCGCTGAATGTTTCTGGACGTTTTGATTTTGATGGTGCTTTGTATAGTTGGAAAAAGTCTGCCCTATATTGTTTTTATATTGGTTGAAAATTTTAATTTGTTTAATTAGAAAATGAGAAAAAACACAAATTCAGATCAACTAATATATTACTTGCCCGTAAATACTACTTATGCTGTACTTCCCAATTCCTCGCTAACCTTCTCAAATACTCATAGCTCGGGATCGCGGTAACCTTTATGAAGAGTAACGAATTAGCAACCGGAATGTTGCGAGTTCGAATCCAACTAAAGACCGTCGTGTACAAAGAGGGCTGGTGCTCGCTAAATCTGTCGTGGTCTCAAATTTCCTCAGGTTGGCGTGGTGTGGAACTTTGGAGAGTGGTGTGCCAACTCAGGTGTAACCTCGTCATCTGACCGTGGTTCAAAATTACGTGGTGTTGTCCTCGGACCTTCCCTTCACGTTTCATCCCGGACCGTCGCCAATATCCCGTTGAGTTATTCCAGTGCTACGTTATTTAAAATACCAACCTACCTGAGTCATAGCTCTTACGTTTCATGACTATTTAGTGGAATGAAATTTCTTAACATCTTATATAATTCCAGCTTAATCGTGTGTATGTCTTTCGCTCTATTTTATTAAGATTTGTAAATATTTCTTTGAAACAAAAGGTAATGGGGAAGAGATTTTAGTTATGGCTGTTTCTTCATATCAATGGCACTAGTGTACGCATCGATAATTAATACTTATTTTTTTTCTTCAAAATGATATCGCTCTTGTGATCCCAGTAATAAGTGCACAGTATCTTCTGATTCACATAGGTCGCAATGCATATTGAAAGTTAAAGTAAATGCGAAACAACTAAGTAATGCACAATACTTCGTTGTTCTTCTGGAAACAACTTATACAAAGAAAGTATTCTTTTGTCACTTTAATATACCTCCTAAGACATAAGGGATCCTAAAACTATGATTTAAATAAACTAAAAATTGAATGCTTAAAAATATTTGAATTTTCACTGTGATTTTCATGCCAAACTCAATATATATAAGATGTTTTAGATTCCCTAAACATTTTAAACCTGTAGGAAAGGTAGGAACACCTAATTAACCAGCATTTACTTAAGGATGTATGTCCGTGAGCCCCGGATATTCCCTTAAAGTTAGATTTTGAAGGTTTGAAGCACCCTTATAAAAGTACATTAATCGCAAAAATGTTTTCAAATTTCCAGGAAACACTTTTGACACGTTATTTTAAATGTTCACACATTTTCTCGGTTTAGTGAATATTTTTTGCCACAAATACAGTTTTTAAAGAACGACTAATTTGTAAAATACAGGAGTACACAATCAGTTTTGAGTTTTTATGTTTAAGTATCCTAATAAAAATCCACGGTGTTGTACACAATTAAATCGGCACATGTGCTCATTACCTGTTGTATTGTTCTCCATGATCAAGTTTTAGAAGACATTTTACTGTTTGTACAAGTCGTGTATAATCCGTACTCATCAAGGTATCACGAGTTGCAAAGTACACTTTTCTGTAAATGAACAATTAATTAAGGTCGGTAGGTAGGTAATTAACATCCCACTGGAGGATCACAAGGGGCTATTGACGGCGGTCCGGGATCAATCCCGATGGGAAAGATCCGAGGAAAACACCTCGTAATGTTGAACCGCGGTCAGATGACGAAGTAAACACCTGAGCTGGCACCTCACTCTCCAAACTTCCGCCACGTCAACGTGATGATTTTGATGCCGCGATTTAGCATGCACCAGCCCCCACATACAAAGTGGTCTTTGATTGGAACGAGTTTCGAACTCTCAATCCTCCTGTTACTAATCAGTTACTCTTCCAATTGGGCTACAGTGGCCCAACAATTCATTACACACCAAAGAGTACAAAAATTGTAACACGAATAACAACACTGTAGAAGTAACCAACCTTTCTAAGACCACTCTTTTCACTTAGTTATACAAATTAGATTTTCATACTAACAATGAGCAGCCAAACTGGTATAATAGGGATTTTCAGTGTAAAAACAAAACAAATCTGGAGAAATGCGAAGATTTTACTTCCACTACCCAAGTACTGTCTCATGACACATATCGAGGTTCCCTTAAAATGTAGTTTATCGTCCTTTTGGTAACGTCTGGTGTTGAATTAAACTGACGTTAACCAATCAACTTTCATGTATCAATTTGGAATCAATTGTTATGAATATTTATCGGCAACGTGCTGAAATCGTATTCGTAAAACTAGTCAACTATCGTTACATTCAGAATACGAACAGGAAACAAGTATAGCCACAGAAACACTATCGTAAACTACATTTAGCTTGGCACAAAATGCCTTTCATAGTGGTCAATGTTTGTCTGACACCCAGTAAGTCCAGAATTGTAAGAGCAGGGATGTAGCTGATTATACCCGATAGGAGTAACGGTGGCTTACCCACTGAGTGCTACTTCACAAATGGTCATTGTTTAGCCCTTTGAAGTGCCGAATGCCGAATACGTTAGTGGTCGAACACTAAAAACTTACCATTGCAAGAAAGTTATACATAAGAGTGTTTACTACGAAAATACTTTTTAAATTATCAATACTAACTAAATATTAATGCAATGTAAATGGATATCAATCCATGATCTCCTTAAGAACTCGTTTCTAACTTTATTGAATTGTTTCCATTCGCTATCATATTCAAAAGAGATACCATTAACACCAACACGAATTTTTAGAACGAAAGTTCCTGAACCAAACTGAAGGAATAGAAGGCGAGGTGAGTTTTAACCCTTTAAGAGATTTCGACAAGTTATCTAGTCCAAGATATGGTCAATTGTGCGTAGGACGAGATATCGCGTCAAGATAAAACTGCCCTATTACTCCAAGGGGAATGGAGATCCAATTAGTGAAAACAAATTGACCTTTGACCAGAATTGGTGACAGTTTGGAACAGGTTCTTGCATGAGGCTGGCCACTACAGGGTTTGCAACGCGAAGATAAACCCCCGGTGGGTAGGAAGGTAGTTATTTAATTAACGTCGAACAGGAGCAACACAACGGGCTATTGACGACGGTCAGGGATCAACCCCCGAAAGGAATGAAGCGAAATAAACCACCGGGGGTTTAAACTACCAGTTGTAGGTACGTATTTCCGGAATGCCGTGTCGAATGGAAAAACAGACAATTTATTTAAACTAGATAGTTTATTTACGCAATGCACATTTGGTAACAACATCCAACTTAGGTACACACAAATGCAATCCTATTTATAAGACATGCAACACTTCCCTTTGAAACCTTCGCCATATAATACTCGATCCGACTCTATCACGCAAAGCCAAACAAAACACGCATTTTATTACAACTGCACTTGAATACCCACACTTCACAACACATCAATTCCTGCTCAATTTTTATTCTGTAGCGCTACTCGTCAGTTGTAAAAGGATTTAAGGGCACAGCATTCGACGTTGATATGGGATTAGAAATGTATTCGAGACGTTCCATTGAAACGCAAGTAGATGCCTCCGATTCCACCAGCTCATGTTTTGATTAAATTCTTCACCATAACTGGGAAATAGATTTGCATACCTTGTATGGAGTGCATGCGCTGCCAATGTCTGACTATCCGATGCAATTTACTAGTTGAGAGGATGACGTTTCATTGAACCCGTTTCTCGGCTTCTGGTTTCCATCGATGGAATTATAAACAAGAAACGTTCAACCAGTTGGAGACAGAAGTTGGACAATTGAGCTGAATTAGCTTCGAGTAGGAATTTGGGAAAATATGTTTCCCTTACTGTAAATTTATGAATTTTTGAGATTTTCGATGTATCGTCAAGCATTTAAAACTACATAATGGATGGTAAAAGTAGATGTTAATGAGTTGTCTAGTCGTGGTAATTGTCTTGACTGCTGTGTATTGAATTCCCTGAGAAGTTGGATTTCCATCCTAGTTTTAACCATTATAGTGGTTTCGAAAAGATATCTCATTTATCTACCTCGACGCGATCCGACCAATTTTGATAATAACGAGGTATCTCGTCATTAGCAAAATTGGATAATGACGAGGTATTCTCGTCATTCTCGTCTCCAATTTTGTCATTCTCCAACTACACCTCGTCAGATAATGACGATGTATCTCGTCATTATCTGACGAGACATCTCGTCCCAATGACGAGATATCTCGTCTATAAGGATCTCGTCAGTTTTGTTAATTACGAGGATACCTCGTCGAGACAACCATCAGGATAGTTAAAAAACGTTCTAATCACGTACACATAATTTCTATTTATATGATTTTGCGAGAGATAGGATGATTTTCTATTTAGATTTCATTATACCAACTTAAGTCAAAACATATCCGATTGATTTTTAAAATGTTAAAAAAATATTGAATGGGACCGTTGTGTTATAAAGAACGACAGATCAGTTATTGGATAAGAGAATCTCTCTCCTGCTGCTGTTGTCATCACTGTACCTTAGACGTGAGGTGTAAGTAGACGCATTGCTATTGAGAGGAACTTCAAAAAGTGTGATCATATCGGTTAATAGTTCCGTGACTGCTCTGCAAAAAACTGATTTGGTTGGCATCTTATCACCTCGTTTGGCGATATTACATCTAATAATAGGGTAGGTGTTTGAATGCGCATTTCAATGGAATGGCGGCAAAATTGGCTAAATAGCCAAAGTCTACCGCTATGTAGCGCTGACCAATCTGATGATTAATCAATGAATCAATGGATGGGCGTCTTCTCCAGTCCCTTGAATCAATCAGATGATGAATGTTCGGTTCCACCCAGCTAACGAAAGTGGTTTAAGGGTCACGTTGCTATTAGTTTTGGTAACATGATCCTGGGCACATAAAAAGGTTATCATTGTTCACTCTACTTTTATATTTCCTCTTTGCACTGTACCGTCGATTGGAGAAACGTGAAAGTTGTAACGACAAAAAATAATGAATGCGTACTACAATAACAAAAGATAAGCACACATACTAGAGATCATGGTTACGAACGTAACTAAAGTTAAGCGCAAACCCGTCTACTTAAGAAAAGATATTTACAATTCGTGTGCATGGATTTTACTTACTGTTCTTAATACATGATTTAACTGATCTAATACACGGATCTTAGCTGTTCTTAATACATGATTTAACTGATCTAATACACGGATCTTAGCTGTTATTAATACATGGAACTTAACTGTTCTTAATACATGCATCTTATCTGTTCTCAATACACAATGTCACAGTTTTTATACTAGATCTACGGCTTTATTAGATTTACGTTTTTATATAGATACGTGGCTTTCAATACACGACTTAATACACGGATTTTAATTGTTCGTAATACATGGATCTCAATATATAATTTCATTGTTCTCATTACATGGATATTTTCGAGTTTTATTATCCATATTCGAGGTGACATTTCACGACCGGTTTCAGAAGAAATAATTTGTAATATTATCGTAATTTCATTGAACTTATGGAAAATAATTTGTAATATTATCGTAATTTCATTGAACTTATGGAAAATAATTTAAGTAGTTTTACTATTTATTTACATTTTGGAGAATATATAAATGTCTACCGCACTTCGAAGATTTAAACTGGATTATCTCATCAAGGTTTTGTAAATATTCTGTCAATTATAAGGTCCATACTCATTGATTTGTGTTTGTTTACGTAGCGCGTGATAAACAGCCTGTTTCCATTATAGTCTTGCTTGCCTCTTGTATCGTTAAGTTCACACACGGAAACTTTATTATCCAGTAATAAAAATGTACTACAAACAATATGATAATGATAATGGCTTCATCTCGGGTCGTTTCGTTATGACATTTACGACACAAACATTATCACGTTTTGATGGGATGAGTGCTTCATAGGAGTAAAAAAAATCAATGGGATGGCTAATTGACTTCGCTAGTAATCACTATGGATAATAAAATGTTACGACTGTTCCAATTATTGAATAAAGAGCCTAAGAGGACACTTACACTAAATTGAGTTAAGATAAAAACGAAAGGACTAATTTGCATTTAATTACAAGATGTATATGTATGTGTAGTACGTGTTGTTTTTTTTAATCATGATATCCCACACGGTGTGTAAATAAAAATTATTTTGACTGTCAAGAAAATCATGCACAATGGTATTATGAACTCAATTTCAAAGAATGTTAAGGGGACACGGTAACCTTAAAATGACCAAAATATCGAAAAAAATTTATTGCTTTATTTTAACTATACAACTCTTCTGAATATGTATGCAAAATTTCATAGCTCTAGCAACATTATTTTAGGAGTTATTTAAGTTTTTTTTCTCTTTGATGTAACATACCCCGAAACCAAAAATTAAAACTTTAAATGGCTTTTTCTCAGCTTTCTGTTTTTGATGACTATGAAGTACTCAAATTGCTAAGGCTTTTTTAAAATTTAATTTAGAGGTTTGAAACTTTTTGTAGTTGTTCACAATAGTGTATTTGACAATTCTAAGCATGCGATAAGCATTTGGATTAAAAGTTTTTTTTTTAATTGCCAAACTAAAATATTCGTGTTTTTTACAGTTTTCCACAGTATTTTTTAGAAAAAAATTCTAGAAAAATAAATAATCAGAATACATGCAAACCCATGCACAGAATTGTGTAAAATACTGCAATGAATAGAAAAGTGTAAAAAAAATTTAAAAAGATGATATTTAAAAAAGTAGTAGGGATTTTAAAATGTTGATTTTTTTTTCAAAAAAATTAAATTTCTGAATTATTGCTTTATTAAAATTAAATTTTTTTCGCCTGAAATATTCATTTTATGTGCATTTCAATATAATATACTAAAAAATTTTGCTACACATGAAAACAAAAAAAATTGTTCAAAGGGTATCGTGTCCCCTTAAATAATAGTATTTATTTGTCTCTAAGGTATGTAGTTGATAAACGTCGCACTGAAAGCAACACAACGGGCTATTGAGAACGATCCGCGATCAATCTCGAAGAGAATGATTCGAGGACAACACCTCGAAATTTCGAATCACGGTCATTGTCTTTGGACCTTGCGCTATAAAATCCAAACCAAACCATGGAAAAGAAACCAAGTTTTAAAGACTTCAATAATTTTGTAAAGGGACCCCATCCAAAATTTTCAAATACACTGCTGGCCACCCAAATTGCAACACCAAGAAAGACAAGAGCTATCACAACAAAATTTATTTTGTAGATAACATGTTGACCAAGTATCAAATGATTAAATTTATAGACTTCTGTGAAGTGTGGTTCCTGCCAAAATCAGTAGCCAGAGTAGCCGCCATTGTTGGAGATCACCGCTGCCACACGCCTCGGCATTGATTCAAAGAGACTTTGGATGTGTTCTTGGGGTACAGCAGACCAAGCAGCTTCCACACGTTGCCAAAGTTGATCTGGTGTGGCAGCTGGGGATGTATTCTGGGTCAATCGTTGAGCAACCATGGACCACATGTTTTCTATCGGCGAAAGATCCGGAGAGCGAGCTGGCCAGGGAAGCAATTCAATCTGGCGATTGACGAAGAACCCTTGGACAATGCGTGCCACGTGTGGTCGCGCATTATCCTGTTGAAATATGGCTGTGGGCAAGCCCTGAAGGTAAGGAAGGACAACTGGCTCCAACACCTCGGAGATGTAGCGCTGGCTGTTTAAAGTACCGGCAATGCGTACTAGAGGAGTGCGAGAGTGATATCCAATACCGCCCCATACCATAATACCCGGTGCAGGACCAGTGTGGCGGTGCATAACGCAGCTGTTCAACATCCTCTCTCCACGGTGTCTCCAGACTCGAATCCGACCATCGTGGTGTTGCAGACAGAAGCGTGACTCGTCAGTAAAGACAATTTCATTCCATTCTGCCGTCCACATCCTTCTTTCATCGCACCATTGGCGGCGGAAACGTCTGTGGTTCTGCGTCAAGGGTAGACGAAGCAATGGACGTCTTGCGGACAGACCACTCTGCTGTAAACGGCGTCGAATGGTACGCGCAGACACTGGATGATGCGGTACAGACTGAATGTGCTGTGCTATGGTTCGTGATGTGGCTGAGCTATCCGTCACTGCCGCACAATATGCCTGTCATCACGTGAAGTGGTGCACTGAGGTGGATGCGATCGAACACGTCGGTCCGTCGTACCCTCCTGCATCCAACGATCACATATCCGCATTACAGTTGTTTGGTTTCGTCCAACACGACTACCGATTTCCCTGAAAGATAATCCACAATCTCGGTAGGCCACTATCCTTCCTCTGTCGAACTCGGATACTTGATCAAAAGATGATCGCTGTTTTCTACGAGGCATAATTGATCGTTTTTTTTAAAAAACCACAAGAAAAACACAATTGCCGTACTTGAAATCGTCGAAATCTCCAAGCCTTAAATAGCGCTTTGAAGTGGCGCCACAGGCGCGCGTGATGTGCGTCTGCGCTGAAATTCTAATCATTTGCATATCTCACCTCCGCTAATGCATGTTGTAAATTTCATATTATTTGCATGCTTCCTTCAGGGTGTTGCATTTACGGTGGCCAGCAGTGTACTTTGAACAAATTCGATTAGCTAACAGTCTTGATTCAAACACTTTTGTGCTGTGCCATTTTACTTATCATAAAACATAATTTTACATACACGAGTGTTAAACAGGGACTTTTTAGGAAAGTTGGTCGAAATGTACACATGCTGTCCAGAAATAAATACGTCTTAACGATATTGGACATAAAATAACTAATTTTCGTCAAGTTATAGAGCATAATTGAACACCTTATTCTATTTTAATAATGTTCCACATTAGAAATCATTTTATTTCGCAAAAAAATATCAAAATAAATTAACTATTAGAATTTAAATTCCATAAAAATAATTTTTGAAAAATAATTACTTTTTCAGCTGTACTGGCAAAACAATCTGAGTAATAAGAATGCTCAATATATATTCCAGCTTTTTTAATACTGCCAAATTAAAGTTTATTTAAATATGGGTATTCAGTTCTTTTAGCTTGAAACTTGCCTAAAATGTAAGAAAGAAATTTAAATAACCTATTCATTAAGTTTGAATATGTTTTATAAAATATTTAACATTTCATGAACGCATATTTAAATTGTTTTGATGTGATACTTTCACAAATATACAAACCCAAAAACAGACATAAAATGCGAAGACAGTTGATTGGTTTGTTGATTTGGGTTTTATGGCGCAAGGTCCAGTATCAGACAAGCTGCGCCAAACGATGAAGTAAAAACCAATAAGTTGTGAAATTTCGGGATATCGAGCCAAATCAACAATAAAAAAATATAATTAAAACAGTACAAAGACGTAATATAACAACCTAAATTTAACATAAGGAAGGAAATAAATTTAAGATAAGGAAGAAAACATAAATTTAATCAAAGATATATTTAGCAAAGCATAAGATTAAAATTTACCATCATTAATGTAAAATGTATAAAATCAGATTATATGAATTGATTTAAAACATGTTGACCAGCAACAAGATGTATAGTATAGAAAATGTATGATTAATAAATAGTTGCGAAGACAGACTCACACTGTTAAATTCAATCACTAGTCAATTGCAATCACTCAAAGTATACAAAATTTCATGAAACATATCAAGCAGTTTTGATGTAGTGTAAACAGACACTAAATGTGGAAACTACTGATTTTGCATTAAAATGACCCAAAACGGATAAATAACTTGAAATGGGGCAAACATATTCCATATCTAAGCACACTCCATTTTTATTTATATAGATTGACAAAGATGTTTATCCAGAATATCTGGATAGGTTGTTTCAAGTTTTACGAAAACTTCCACAAGACTGAGAGATGAACTGCATTTTTTGGAATAATATATTTGGAATTCATAAATATTTCTGTGGATTTTGAATGAAACAGCGGATTACCCTCAAAAGAATCAGGTTATTATACCTTGCCTCCTGTTATTATTCGTAATCTCTTCATTCAGCAGCGTCCTGAATTCACGAGACGATTAATACCCCAAAAAATAGTTTCGTATTGATCAAAGGCAAGTCCGGTGCTGGCCCAACTCGAGTCCTCGTAGAAAATTAGAGCATCATCACCCACCATTTAAATTCTGGAAACTCTTTACTGATCTATAGCGCATTTGGCATAGTACGGTAGGTATTTTAATTAACGTCGCACTGGACTAACACAACGGGTTATTGGCGACGGTCCGGGATCAAACCCGAAGGGAAAGATCCGAGGACGAGTCACGTAATTTTGAACCACGATCAGGTAACGAGGTCATGTCTGAGCTTGCACCCCATTCTCCAAACTTCTAAACCACGCCAACGTCAGGACATTTTAGGACAAGACAGATTGAACGTGCACCAACCCCCTTTGCACACGACAGTCTTTCGTTGGAATCGAACTTGCATCCCTCCGGTTGATAATCCGTTACTCTTCCAACCGGGCTACGGCTGCCCAGCGCATTCTGCATATCAAGTTAAGGTAACCTCAAGTACAGAGAAAGTTTTCTCCAAATCAATTGATAATTCCATTTTAGGACGGCTCCAAAATATGTCAAGGTAAGAAGATAATTAAATAACGTCGCACTGGAGCAACACAGCGGTCTATTGGCGATGGCCTGGGTTCAGGCCCGAAGGGAAAGATCCGACAACGCCACGGCATTTTCAACCAGGGTCATATGACGAGGTCAACACCTGAGCTGGCACCCTACTCACCAAACTTCCACACTAAGTAAACCCAAACGAGTAAAAATAATGCATTTTTGATTAAAGGATTGTGTATCTCAAAAACTACTAAAAGAAATAAACTAAATTTAGCACACCTAGGTTTGAGACATCGCCAAGTCAATTGCATTTCATATCAATACACCTATCTATTTATTATTTTTAAAATTAAGAATTAATTAATAATAATTAGAAAAATGCTGTTTCGTAACTAAAAGAAAGCATACCTTTTGATTATGCTATTTGAAAGAACAGAATTATGAAACGTAATAATTAGTTTGGCCAGCTGGTTTATTTAAGAAGAAAAAGGAAAAATGAATCAAGCATATATATATATATATATATATATATATATATATATATATATATATATATATACATACACACACACTGCTGGCCACCGTAAATGCAACACCCTGAAGGAAGCATGCAAATAATATGAAATTTACAACATGCATTAGCGGAGGTGAGATATGCAAATGATTAGAATTTCAGCGCAGACGCACATCACGCGCGCCTGTGGCGCCACTTCAAAGCGCTATTTAAGGCTTGGAGATTTCGACGATTTCAAGTACGGCAATTGTGTTTTTCTTGTGGTTTTTTCAAAAAAACGATCAATTATGCCTCGTAGAAAACAGCGATCATCTTTTGATCAAGTATCCGAGTTCGACAGAGGAAGGATAGTGGCCTACCGAGATTGTGGATTATCTTTCAGGGAAATCGGTAGTCGTGTTGGACGAAACCAAACAACTGTAATGCGGATATGTGATCGTTGGATGCAGGAGGGTACGACGGACCGACGTGTTCGATCGCATCCACCTCAGTGCACCACTTCACGTGATGACAGGCATATTGTGCGGCAGTGACGGATAGCTCAGCCACATCACGAACCATAGCACAGCACATTCAGTCTGTACCGCATCATCCAGTGTCTGCGCGTACCATTCGACGCCGTTTACAGCAGAGTGGTCTGTCCGCAAGACGTCCATTGCTTCGTCTACCCTTGACGCAGAACCACAGACGTTTCCGCCGACAATGGTGCGATGAAAGAAGGATGTGGACGGCAGAATGGAATGAAATTGTCTTTACTGACGAGTCACGCTTCTGTCTGCAACACCACGATGGTCGGATTCGAGTCTGGAGACACCGTGGAGAGAGGATGCTGAACAGCTGCGTTATGCACCGCTACACTGGTCCTGCACCGGGTATTATGGTATGGGGCGGTATTGGATATCACTCTCGCACTCCTCTAGTACGCATTGCCGGTACTTTAAACAGCCAGCGCTACATCTCCGAGGTGTTGGAGCCAGTTGTCCTTCCTTACCTTCAGGGCTTGCCCACAGCCATATTTCAACAGGATAATGCACGACCACACGTGGCACGCATTGTCCAAGGGTTCTTCGTCAATCGCCAGATTGAATTGCTTCCCTGGCCAGCTCGCTCTCCGGATCTTTCGCCGATAGAAAACATGTGGTCCATGGTTGCTCAACGATTGACCCAGAATACATCCCCAGCTGCCACACCAGATCAACTTTGGCAACGTGTGGAAACTGCTTGGTCTGCTGTACCCCAAGAACACATCCAAAGTCTCTTTGAATCAATGCCGAGGCGTGTGGCAGCGGTGATCTCCAACAATGGAGGCTACTCTGGCTACTGATTTTGGCAGGAACCACACTTCACAGAAGTCTATAAATTTAATCATTTGATACTTGGTCAACATGTTATCTACAAAATAAATTTTGTTGTGATATCTCTTGTCTTTCTTGGTGTTGCAATTTGGGTGGCCAGCAGTGTATATATATATATATATATATATATTCATTTAACATTAGAAACTTTGAATTTCAACCACTCGTAACTCATCATAGATTTGACAGACAAAATGGGAACATCTTTAGGTGTTTACGGTGCTTCAAGGACCGAAGTACTTTAGTAATCTTTTCTTTTTCCATGAGGTTAGCTGTCGTTAGTAAACATGGGTGGTCTCGCTCCAGATATACCCAAGCGATCCTTTTCAGCTTTCAACGCACTACTGTTTCCCAATCCCTCTTTTTTCCTCCTTTCACGACATTTTTTACTTGTAGTTGTCTTGTACTAAGCGTAGCTTGATCAAACATGACCCTTGCGAAATAAAACGACAAAGCAACAACATACGTATATTTAACCAAAACTTCTGCCCAAGTGGTGTTGTCCTCGTTCTTTCCCTTGGGGATTGATCCCTGATCGTCGCCAATAGGCCGTTGTGTTGCTCCAAAGCAACTCTAATTACCATTACCGCCAAAACTTCTGAATTCTGGCTATTTTGATCCAGAAAAAAGAATCTGTCATCAAATCTAAGGGTTACAATTAAAAAATTGACTTGATGCAAAATTTAATATGAAGACGGTCTCTTATGGAAATAAGATTGACATTTATTTAGATTATTCCTAGACGAATAACACTTCTGGGTTAATTGTACAACTTCATGGACGCGTATAAGAGGTATACGGATGCTTTTTTAACTAGTTATACCTTAAGGCGACTATTTCATCTTCAAAATCGGAAAAACTGAAATTGCATGTTTCATTCCTCCTTACACTTCTAAGTTACATTTGCTCCTCCCAATTCGCGGGAACCGTTGTCGTCGTTTATGTTCCCTAACGGTATTGAACCGTTTGACAACCTAAGTCGTATTTATTTTCGTCCGTAAGTCTGACAACCATCCATCGCGACATGATATGAGTTGTCACTTTGGCTACTTCGGGTGCTTTATGTTTGTGACATTTATTGAGTGAACATCTTACTTTTCGCACTCTAAAGGAAAGGTTTCTTTGAAAAAAGAAAGCTTCTCCTCTCACTGCGGTCAAATGGATATTTATTCAGGTTTCTGCTTTTCTCTTGAAAGCTTGCTTGTGTTTCACTTGCCCAAACAGGTATGGCGTCGCGGTATCCCGATTGATGGGTTAGCAGCAGACTGGCAACCGGAGAGTTGGAGTTCGAAACTCGATCCAACCCAAGACCATCGTGTGCGTGGGGGCTGGTGCACGTTAAATCTATCGTGTCCTCAAATGTCCTCACGTTCGCGTGGTGTGGAGGTTTGGTGAGTGGAGTGACAGCTCAGGTTTTGACCTCGTCATCTGTTCGTGATTCAAAATGATGTGCAGTTGTCCTTGGATAATTCCTTTCGAGATTGATCAGCTGCCAATACCCCTTGTGTAGCTCCAGTGTAGCGTTAATTAAAATATATACCTATCCTTCAGGATTGATCCCGGACAGTTGCCAAGAGCCCATTCTGTTGGTCCAGGGCTGTGTTAATTCAACTACCAACCTACCCAAACAGGAACTGCTTTGAACTACATTCCTACCGAAAATTAAGATTGCACTTAGCTTTTATACCAAAAATTTCCTTTTAACTAAATAAATTGGAAACAATAGACGTATAGCATGTATATTTTCTTGATTACGTACACGATATCAGACACTTAATAATTGATATACAAGGTGTGTTAATGCGTTTGGTACATACTTAAAGAGGAGGTGGGGAGAAGAATTAAATTGTATTTCCATAGGGAAATACAATTTAGTTCTTAAGGGCCGCTGTTCGGCAGTTGACCACTTTGTATGGCAATCCATGCGTCGACACTATGAGGCATGCATCATTGTTGGTGGTCATTACTTCAGCACCAACAGTGAAACTGCAATTGTACAACTACTGAAAATGTTGTTTTAATATCTTTTATTTTTACACATCAGCACATCAGGATGGTTCTTGTGGACATAAATATCCCTGAATTTGAGTGCGGTTTAAATTCGTGTAACCTCCTCGTGTAACCGTATAACCTCCCTTTAAAGTTTCTGAGGTCACAGTGACTCATTAAGTTAGCCGCTACACTGGCAAGGCAAAGTTGTAGGAGGCGCAGGTTCGATGTGTCAGAAAAACTTTCTTAGTGCGCATGTCCATTATTAGATGTTAGTCTTGTGTTTGGTTCAGCATGACCAAATAGGATCCTTGTGCTATAAAACCAACGAACCTTAAAGTTTCAATGGGAAGTATTGAAACACACTGTAATCAAAAGTTAAAAAATGTATTAATTTAATAGTATTGTTTATAAGTTTCTGAAAAAATAACGAGAGACAATTATTGTTCCCAAATGTTATGAATACACTTCTGACCAAATTGGTACAAGCACCTCTTAACCTTTTAACTCACGTCTTACAATTCGAGTACACCTCAAATTAGGATTGTTTTCATAACATTGTATTTATTATATACTTGGTATTGAAAAATAATATCACACGAACAAAGCATGTTAAGGACAGATGAAATAGATTCGAAATAGTTTCGATCATTTTGTTAACTGATTTTAGAATCCAACATAAATTAGTTTACCACTTACATAATTTTTCGAAAAGTATTTTTGAAGATTTCCATTTCAATGATTATTATTTTAATATAAGACTAATGGTTCTAGTGAAATGTTTAAGGTATTCTTATTTATTTGGCTGTATTCGAATTTATATTTTACTATTTTAGAAAGTACTATCCAGAATTTTCTACGTAATTGTTTCAGGATCATCGAAATTAGTTTTGTTTGTATTCGAATTAAATTTTCAAGTTGAGTTTTCAAATGTTTGATCGTTGCAACACTATGAAAATTGATTTCATTACGAAATGTCGTTTAGTTTAAAGATAACAAGGGTGCTAATTCTGTTCTGGTTAATTACGCCAAATGGAATACTATTTTCTTTCTTAAATTCTGTTTAAACATGCATTATTTCTTGAGATGAGTGGAATGTCATTTAACTAGAACAATTATTCGTTTTCATTTGTTCATTATTTCGTTACATCTAACTAAACGAAGTAAAAATCATTTTAATCAAACGACCTAACAATTTTTGGCGAGTTTAAGATCATTTTCGATCAGAGAAAAACAAAGAAAGGTAAGTGTACTATTTTTAAGGACTTTCTTAAGCAACTTTTAATAGTAGTTAAGATGTATTGCATTCTTAATCAAAGTGTATAATACGTATTTATCTCTCAATGTTATGGCTTTACAATACACAGCAAATTATGAAAATATATTTAATCGTATTGAGGTATTTACATCTATTCATTTACATATATTATTGTTTTTGATAGACGCGCAATTCTCAATATCTAATTGCCAAATGAGACAAATAGTTTATATGAAAAATTAAATTTATTTAAATCGATATAAGCATACATGTATATTACATTATCGTATGTGATACAGAAATTGTCATTAAATGTATACTTGAACATGGTAACACATATATGAATGCCTCACTTGCCAAATCGATTAACTCCATAAAACAAAAAGTTGAGAAAAATGATAAAATAGTATACATTGTTTTTTAAAATTCATTTCAAATTATAAATTCAAATAAACGATGTAGACTGTATTACTGCAGATGTATCTTTTATCTAACGACATATAGAAAGTATAAGATAGAATATCCTTGGAGTAATCGTTATTATTGCTACAATTTTTGCGTGATTAAGGGAGTTAATCGATTTGGCAAGTGAAAGAAAATTATTAATTCAAATTCAGTCTTCAAATTATTCTTTTAGTACAGAAAAACTTCATTATGTACATTTTTTATTAAATATTTTAGCAAAAATGAATAATAACTGTTCTGTTACTGTTACATATATTACGAGTATTATTACTTTGTTTAAATTGATTCATCAGCAATATAAATTATGTCTTCTTCGTTAGCTCGTATTGAGCTCCCGTCATTTTTGTGTTTGTTCGGACTGTACGTACAAATTCCTTTAATTTTCTTTGGTGTTCGGTTTTTACTTTGATTCACTGTATATAAGTAGTCAATTGCTTTGTTAAAAAGTGTTTTAACTCAATTTGTATTACGATTTACATTAGAGTATGGAGTTAATCAGATTGGCTTCTGAAAGCTTCTGAGACCACGACTGATTTTACTAGCACTAGCCCCCACGTACACCACGGTCTTTGGTTGGATCGAGTTTCGAACTCTCAACCCTCCGTTTGCTAATCCAAAACTCTACCAACTGGGATACAGAGGCCCATCCAAAACACTAAGGAAACTCTTTTGGTGAAAGAAGTTTAACGATACATTAATTTAAAATTTAATTAAAAAAATTAAGTAAATTAAAAAAATAACAAGGGTTCGTCGCAGAACAAAAAGTAGGACTGAACGCGAAATTTATTGAACTTCCTTCCGGAAAATGAAAAGAGGAACTGAAGTCTTCGAAAACTGAATATGGAGCAATTACGGTGAACCTTTAAGAGCATGATTGTAAACACAAGATTTTGAGGCTGCACAACCTTTTTCACGCTTCATAAAAAACATGAATCAAACGCATATAAAATATACGAAATCCTCTCATTTTATTTCATTTTATTTTACTAGGAAATATCAAAGGCAAAATGAGAACATACTTGAATCCATTAATACATATCAAGTTAATGCAAAAGTTCGTCCCGTTCTTTTGACAAAAATTTAAGAAAAATTTTATTTACTAAAAATTACATCTAATCAATGTAGTATGTGCCATTCTGTTCGATGGCCTTTCTCCATCTCTCCGGTAGCTGCACAATCCAGCGCTCATAGAAGTTCTGAGGTTTCTAGCTAAAGAACTGATCCATGTGACGGAACTTTCTGAACCACTTACGGCACGTGGAATCGTCACAACGGCACCCCTCACCCTATACAAAACGTATCATCTTTTGGTCTACGAAGCATTCTTGCTTATTCGGTAATAAAAAAAGCATAATATGTCGAAAATTCTCCTTATTTTCTTCCATTTTTAATGCTTAACATAATTTAAAAACACAACCCAATAACACAATTTTTTTCCCAAGTATTCGCTGATTTTCCTTCTTTCAAACATCAAAACTTTACACGTGTGAAGCAGATAACACTTCGGTTTTGCGATATAATGCCATCTAGAACCAGAAACGGTACGAACTTTTGCATCAACCCAATAGTTAGGTGACTAGAATATGGCTAAGCTTTTTGGAATTTCATGGCGCAAGGGCAAGAAATGCAATATAAAGTAATAGACAGACACACAGTGAAAGTTTTACTGACACAGAAGAGAGAAATACACCCAGGAATGAATGCATCTGACAGGAATCGAACCTGCGCCGCCTACAACTCGAAGATTGCTAGCGCAGTCAGCATACCCACCGAGCGAAAACGGACTCGAAGGTTGCTAGCGCAGTGGGCATGCCCACTGAGCCACGACTGCCCCGATTAGAATATGGATTAGAATCAACTGTATGTGTTTATATTTACATTTTTCTTTAAAGCTTATTTTAAAGAAATGTCCGAATGGTTTGCTATTTTCTCGAAGTTTTATAACTATGATTCTAGCAGCTGATATTCATTTTAATGTCAAAAACTGTCTCAAAATGATGAAAACTTTTTCCTAGTTTGCAAATCATTAATCTTGAACAATTGTTTTAAAAGACGTTTTACCAGCATAATAAAAAGTAAATGATAACAATACAGACATAAGTTGTTGATTTCCATCACTTTTACTAAATCCGAAACTAACTTTTAAGAGACTAAACGTGCTTAACAACAAACATCAATATATCCTTCAGCTCCGCTTGACCTAATAACTAAAATTTAAATAACTCTTCGTGTAATGCAATGTTGTTGATATATATATATATATATACTCTCTGAGCGTCGCAAAATTTGCGAGTAGTTCAGTGTTACTTTTACCCCAAAGCACACACTTAATGACTAAGTAACCACACCTTTCTAATGAATCTATGTATTCTTTAAAATTTTAGGGAGATTGTTTTTGTCCTTTCGTTGGAAAAGAATCCTTTGGAACCTTGGAATTAAATTCATTGGAATGATTCTATTGGTCCATTCTGAAAAATAGAATGCTTTGAAAAATTCTATTGGTTCCTTCCTGAGATTAGAATCCTTCTGATATATTCTTTTTATCCCTTTCTTCATAATAAAATCTTCTAGATAAATTATACTACTAATTTCCTTAGAATAGGAGTTTCTGGAAAGATTCTATTGGTTCTTTCCTTGTAATGGAATTTTTCGTACCGATTCTTTTCGTCCCTTCTGTAGAATAGAATCTTTGGGAAACATTCAATTGCCTATTTCTTTGGAATAGAATCCTCTGGAAAGATTCCATTGGTCAATAAATTTGAAATTCGTTAGATGTCATGCAGGGAAGACTGCAAGTTTCGGGGTGAAATTATGCGTGTGAACCCCTCAGAGTGTTAACTCATTATGCAGAGTTAAGTATGTAATGGGATAAGCAAGGTTGATTACCATGTTTAACCCTCCAACTGGTTTCGACGAGATATCTCGTCCATCAAGATCTGCTTAGTTTAGCTAATGAAGAGATACTTTTTCCCTTGCCGAGATAACCATCAGGAAAGTTATGCAAGACCTTTGCTTACAGTATTTATTTCTACACAACACGCAAAGATTCATTGATGTGACCAATCTATTGCTCCACCTTTTAAGTACTGTCTCTTTCCAGCCAATTTTATTTCAATCTCGGAATCGGGAGATAAAACTCTCCAAACCGGGTATTAACTCTTCGACAGTCACGAGATTTCCAAGTAGTGTAGTATTTCTTTTCCCTCACTACACACATGACGACGAATTCCTTCCAATCATGACTAGTACCCGGGAAAAATTCCGTGTCTATTCTTGTTATCCATAGGGGAAAGAGAGACTCGAACAGCTTTATCTTGTTTGTGAAGTAGTGGGCACCTTAGGAGCATGAAATTCCTAAACGGTCAAAACTGTTTTCCAGTATGTCCATATGTTTCCACTTTGTTTACCAAGGGGACCCCACCACAAGTAATTATATTAGAATGAGCCCTTCAGGCTTATTCCAGAACCCTGATGACAAAAATGTTTTTGACGAAGAATGACTCATTGGACTTGGTCTACCAGGCGGCAAGACCAGGAAGAATAAGCAACAACTAAATTACAACATCAAAAAGTTAAAAGAATCCTAGGAAAGATTCAATGTCAAAGTAAAAACTGGTTCGAAAGCATATAGGGGATACTGAAGGTACATTTCCATGCTGTTTAAAACACGACTAAATCCAAGAAATATTTTAAACTACGTATGGTATTTTCATTACCGGAGCGTATGGACCTAACATTTAATAACCGTTATCTGTCTGGGAACAATAACGATGTCAAAAAATTTCCAACTTAAAAATTTTATAACGATTGACAAGCCATTCAATCGCATTACCTACCAAAAATCTCATACAAAAGTATTTCTACTTTTTTACTTTTGCAGTACATTGTTTTTAATATGTCATTAGTATGTTTTAGTTTGATTACAGTATGTTTGTATTTATGTAGTATTTTGGTATGTTTCATTTGAAAAAATTGCAATCAAAATAGAGCATGACTAAATCCAAGCAATATTAAAAACATTGTAAGTAATTTCATTACCAGAGCATATAAATCCAATATTTTACTCAATCTTCACGTTTCTGAAAATAACACTGATCCCCAAACATGTCATAACAATTCCAAAAATTTTTTTAGCAATCGACATCGCATTTAACATGACTTAAAACGGGCATTCAGAAATACTGCAAAAAAGCGCATGTTAGACTGTTTATGTAGCATGATGGTAAAACGTATGTAAATAGTATGTTGTAGTTTGATTGTACGAGTTGTATATTTGTAGTAACTCTTTATATAGCCCTCCGAGGGTTTCCGACGATGCATAGTTCTACTTTGCAGTTTAAAGAGGAAATTTTCATGCTAAGGTAGGCAAGCCATTTCTGGCAATCTAACATTTACGATATTTATAATTTTTCTAAATAATCTTTAACCCTTTGAAGAGGTTCACAAGCATAATTACATCCGCAGTCGTACCTGTATGACTTAACCAGTTTTGACCTACGTAACCAATTGAATCTTTCCAAAGGATTCACTTCCAAGGAAATGATCGATTATTAAAGGATCAGGGATTCTATTATACGGAAATAACCAACAAATTCTTACAAAAAAATTCTATCTTACGGGAGAGACCAACTGAATCTTACCAAAGGATTCACTTGCAAGGAAAAGAGCAATAGAATCTTTCCAGAGTTCTATTGTAACGAAATAACTAATAGAACCTTACTAAATATTCTTATTACCTATATTCTAATGAAGGGACCAACGGAATCTTTACAAAGGATTCACTTCCAAGGAAAGGAGCAATGGAATCTTTCGGAGAGATTCTATTCTAAGGAATGAACCCGTAGCATATTGCTAAAACAGTGGTTCTTAACCTTTTTAGTGATCGGCACCCCCTTGAATCTAAAAATAAGTTCTCGCACTCCCTTGAGAAATGTAATATCCTAAATAAAGAAATAGAAACACATCTTACAAGATAATTTATTTATTGATAAATAAACACATATTTACAATATACATACAACACAGAATCTCAATGTTTAATGGATACGTTGTTGTTTATTAGTAATAATACTTTTGACGCAAGGGTCCTTTTTCGAAGGAGCCACGCGAAAGTCATCACTTGCATTTAAGCGATTTCTGGCTTTTATTTTTATGAGCAAAAGTGATGAAAATCCCATTTCACACAGGTAAGTGGTGGCAAATGGTAAAAGTGTCTGCAGTGCTGCTTTTGCCAGCTGTGGATAAAGTTCTAAACGTGTACACCAGAATTGTTCTAAGTCCAGTTTTTCAAATTCCATTTCAATACATGCATTGACTCATACTGTCGTCAATCGAAACTTCTCTCGCACCCCTGGAAATGCTTTGCCGCACCCCCAGGGGTGCGCACATCCCAGGTTAAGAACCACAATTTGAAAGGTTCAAGAATCCATGCGTTCTTCCATGCACCCGATAGATGTGGTTGTTCAGACATTAAGTTTGTGTTGTGAGGAGAAAACAACACTACACTACTCAGAAATCTTGTGGTGCTCAGAGGGTTAATATGATAGTTATTTTCATATGAAAAATTCCACACCCTTTAAAACACGATTAAATCCAAGACATATTCAAAACCCTTTTACGTATTTTCACTGCAAGCCTAACATCGAATCTACGTGTCTGGAAACAATAACAATCCCGAGACATGTCATAAAAATTCCAACTTCGAAAATTTTATAACAATCGACGACCCATTCAACATGGCCTGAAACGCGCATAGACAAGAGCACCGGGGATAAAAAAGCCCATGCAAAAGGACTGCTTAACTTTTATAGCGAGTCATAAGAAAAGTCAAGAGACTTAAAACCAAAGTCATAAATAAAAACCTTCTAGTTTAGTCACGAACAACCGAAAACCTCTTTTTCATTTCCCTTAGCTTTCGTTCGCAACATACAGCGATTTTCCAAAAAGAAAAAGTCCAAAAGTTACTCGCTTAGTTGCGGTCACGTAAGATATTTTCTGGAGTTCTTCCTTATTCGCAAGAAATTATTCTTTTCCCCCTTATGGAGTACGAAAGAGAGGTTAAACGAGCCAGTGCCGAAAGCTAAGATTTCGAGATATTGGAATTTTGTGTTAGTTTATTTTGCGCAATTTCACGCCATGTTATAAATTTCGCTCCATTAGATGCTTCTGTTTCCCTTTTTTTAAATTCAGTTGAAGGTTTTCATTATATCGTTCATTACCAATTTGCGTGTTTTAAAGTATTTTTCTATCTCTTTCTTAATTTTGTAATTACCGCTTTACTTTATGTTGTTATTCTTCACAAATTCCAATTAATTATAATTTCGCCCATATTAATATCTTATAACTGGAAAGAGGTTTTTTTACACGTAGCAAATAATAGTAACATCGTTCATTGAAATTAATCAAATCCAAAAAATTAATCTTAAAGGAGCTTTTCTTTTCTGAAATATGAACTGATAGAAATTAAAGCTGAAAGTCAGTAACAATTTAAGCAATTTCGTGAGATTCAATTTGGAGGCTTTCATAAATTCCCCAAGGGTTTGAAGATTACTGACGATGTTTATTTTGTCCTTTTTTCCGTAACAGCACTGAGCATGAATTTTGTTACTACTCTATTACACTACCAGTACTAGTTTTGTACCACAACAATAAATAAAACAATTTGAAATGTGTGAGAGGATTATGTAAAAATAATAATAAAGATATTTTTTGTATACTCCATAGAGGATCATCATCATGACAAACCTTTTTTTTAGGGTTAGAGTCGAGACTTATTTGTTTTCCCGTATATGTGAAAACCACAAAAAGGAAAATTTAACTCTGAAATAGCAATTTTTTTTTTACATAAGTCATGAAAACAATATAAAAAATGAGAATCGGCGAATGAGAATTTTCTGTGTAAACAAACAAACCACACGGAATGCGAATTTTTTACTTTAGCTACGCAAATGCTGTCGCATGAAACTTATCGGTATTACCTTAGAATGTAATTTGTCGCCGTTTTGTCGTTTCATGTAATTGGTGTTGACCCATATACAGTAATTTTTCTATTCGGAATTCATTTGTTGGAATTTTTATCGGTGAAGTGTGAAATCCTATACGAAAAACAAACCAATTGGCGTTGCTTTTGGAATAGATTTGGATAAAACACTTTTCGAGGCAGAAGCACTATCGTCACCTACCTTTAGTTTGATAGAGGCTTCTTATTCACAGATATGGCATTTCCTGGCTGATGTTTATTTAACCTTAGACCTTGCTGTTCAGATAAGATTCCTAGTGGCATTACGTGCCATACTGACGGCATTTGACGCTATTGTGAGCGAATCAATTAAAATCTGAAGTTAATGAATTAAAAATGCATAGCAAATTAAGCTAAATTTGTAAAAAGTATCGCCTAAAGACAAGCGGCGATGTTTCTCCAACGTTAATTCGAAATGAACTGCAAAACTGGTATTTAATTACAAATTTTTAAATCATAAACTCCACTAAATGAATTATTGCACGCATCTGTTGCGCAGTAAATTAAGTAAGCAAGAGTTAAACTGTTCAGTCTGTTTATCAGATTTAGTTTTCAGCGAAATAAACTCACGCTTGACAATGTCCAATCCATAAGATGCATTGACGCAAATGCGCCTTTTCTCTGTTTTTATCAGTTAGTTTTTATCGTCTCAACCGAAACATACGTGAAAAGAACTTTTTAACTCGATTTTTTGTAGAAAGAAGGAAGTCTGTTTTTGTCTTTCACAATGTTTTTCGTCACGTTGCCACATTCTCTCCATTCAGGATGTGTTTAAAGTTGAATAGATTGGTCTCAGTTGCTGAACAAAGCCTCGGTTAAATCATTTCTTCCTTTTAATTTGAAAGATCATTTAAGACCCATTTAATGAAACGGAATTCTAACTTTTTACAAAGCTACAATAAATATCCAGTGCTCAATTATGGCTAAATTGTTATTAATACGTAAGAAATTATCGAAAATAAAAATTATTAGCAGGTAATTTAATAACTCCTCACCGCAATGATTTTGAATTTGTAAAACCCTTTTTGAAAGAATGGCCTTGCTTATTATTCATTGATTTATTGATAAAAAATTCAAAAATCTCCGTTGTTGTGGGTTCTCCAAAAATGCTGTTAATCTATATTTCAGAATGCCTCAACTAATCAAATATATATATTAAGTGTGGGATATTTATTTGTTATGTGGAATTGAAATCAACTACAGCCGATTGGCTATCGAGAAAATAGCCTCAAACTAGTGTTTATAATCACATAAACCAGTCAATAATTTAGTCCCGCATTAGAATTCGTGCTTTCTCACAGTAACATGTGACATATCTTCAAATCGAGCGACTGTTAAAAATAACCTGAAACTACGCGCACTTGATTCGTTTATCTCATTAGAAGGTCGATGGCTCATACGAAGTTTAAAATGTTAGTTCTTTTAATTTGCGTTTTTGTAACCATACTTAGTTTTAATACAAAAATCCTTTTTCGAAACAACTTCGAGTCCATTTGTGAGTTCCATTAGTACTTGGAGTCGGGCTGCGGTAGCCCGGTTGGAAGAATAACGGATTTGCAGCCGGAGGGTTGCGAGTTCGAATCCAACCAAAGATCATGTAGAAAAGGGGCTGGTGTACGTTAAACCTGTCGTGGCCTCAAATGTCCTCACGTTGGCGTGGAAGTTTGGAGAGTGGGGTGCCAGCTCACGTGTTATCTCGTCATCAGATCGCGATTCAAAATACGAGGTGATGTCCTCTGATCTTTCCATTGGGGGACTGATCCCGTACCGTCGACAATAGCCCGTTGTGTTGCTCCAGTGTGACATTGATTAAATACCTATCTACCTAAAAATATGGCCAGATTTGTCGCGCTTATATCTCGTAGACTATAAATGATTTAAATTTCGTTCGACAGAGGGTTTATGTTAATTAAAAATACAATACAGAGTTAAAAATACAATACTGAGTTAATTAAAAACACAATACAAAACAGAAAACAAGTGGCGAAGAAAATCGAGACAAAGTAAAAGTACTTACGAATTGCTACGAACAAATAGACGTATCTGATATTGTATCCGATCGACAGTACCCTCACAGAAGAGAGCAAGCAAATATTTTGATGCAAGCCATGATCAGTTCGCTAAACTACGCGCCGTCACATTTCCTGGCTTGGATAAATATTAGTGACTCGGCTGGTAAATCAAGTTTATTCTGGCTTCTCCCTGGCTGATATTTGCAAGATCAATTATCCTTCCACATGTGACTCAATGGGTAATACTTTCACTCGATGAATAGCCAACTATCTCTATACATTTAATGGTACTAACAAGTTTGTTGTTTATGAACTAGAGTAATTTTCAAACCGTAGTGAGGATTAACATTTTCATCAACTGAATCTGTTTCTCATTGTCTAATATATAATCATCAATATTATATAACTTTTTCAGTAGCTAAAACTAGTTAATATGCACCGCATTTGATTAATGACGAATAATCTTTGTTTTCAAAAGCGAATTTCGTATAAATATATGAAATATAACTGCACCACATTTACATTCATAGGCTAAGGATTCACCACATTGGTTAGGCCACGTTAGTCCAGAAGAGCAACGGATTAGCAACCGGAGGGTTGCGAGTTAGAATCCAACCACAGACCTTCGTGTACAAAGAAGCTGGTTCACTTTAAATCTGTTGTGGCGTCAAATATCCTTACGTTGGCATGGTGTGGAAGTTTGGAGAGTGGGGTGCCAGCTCTAGTGTGACCTCGTCATCTGACCGCGGTTCAAAATTACGTGGTCCTGCCCTGGGACCTTTCCCTTCGGGTTTGATTCTGGACCGTCGCCAATAATCCGTTATGTTGCTCCAGTGCGACGTTAATTAAAATGCCAACCACCACATTGGTTGTGGTCTTTTCACAGATGCTCGTAGTCGTTCGGAATCCATTTTAAGCCGTGGGTCCCGGTCTAACAAAACCCACGTGAACGATAAAGGGACCGTAGAGCAACAGATCAAATAAAAATCACGCATCAGGTTTGCTTTTGTTTATTGGGATAGATTTAAATATATTCAAACTATCGTTAAACTGTTAATACATTTTTCGTCTAAGCGTTTTTCAATAATTGTAGTCAATTAATTTGTTTAAGGAAAATTTCAGAAATTCATTAATTTCAATTTCAGATTTGCATTAAACTGGTTGAAAAAGAAAGTGTTTTTGAGGATTTACTTCACACCAGCAATACCGGTTTTGAGGCTTTTGAAGAAGTCATGTAATTATATTGTATAACAAAATAATTAGTCAGTGAAGTATACTTGTAAAGTAGGTGTATACGTAGAAATTTCAGCTTTTGGATTATGAAAGAAAAATCGGAAGAATCATTCAATGTTCATAATGCCATGAATGTTTGCAGTCAATACATCTTTGATGGAATGAAAACATTGTATAACTTCAATTGAGTTTTTATCCAGTTTTTAAAGAATAAGGGACTGCACAGAATTTAATCTTCTCTTACAATCTAGTGGTTAACGTTTGTTATTCAGAAGCATTGGTCGCAAGCATATCTTGAGCTATGAACTCTAAAAATGTATAAACAAAAATTCAATTTTACAGTAATAGGTCCAAAATTCCGTGTTCCGTGTACAGGCGAAAAAGCTTTAAGGCAGAGTGCAGCCTTAATACTTACTTCTCAATAAAACTTCACAAGTTATGGTCCTTATTATACAATGCAATAGCAAAGCCCGCATGGCATCTGTGCGGCAAAAATGGAAAATGAACCCCTCAGCTGTTGATTTTATAGTGCTTATATCCGTTTGCTACCATTCCCCAATATACAAATAACGCCAATTTCTGAACCACGTACAATAGTGAAATAATGCATGGACCTTCCATGAAATTGATGGAACATGTTGCTGGAGTAGCTATTGAAAGATCTCAGAAAGGCAAGACATGGACTAGCGAATCGGCTTGGGTTGATTGGCTAAAGCGCAGACTAGTAATTACGCTGGATAATCACTTTAACCGATCATTAATTTGTCCCACATTAGTATTCATGCTTTTTCCCACAACCAACGTAACAGATCTTCAAACCGACCTACCGGAAGAAACAGCATGAAGCTGCGTTCACATACTCGAATTTCATAAGAAGGTCTATGAATATATGTATAGCGTGCTGAATATTTTGAAACCCAAAAATATTTTGTGTTTAGTCTACTAGGGTCGTTTGATAAGCCTTGTAAAAATCAAGTTAAACACTGTTTTTAGGTAGGTAGTTAATTAACGTCACAATGGAGCAACACAACGGGTTATTGGCAACAGTCCGGAATCCATCCCGAAAGGAAAGATCCGAGGACAACACTCATAATTTTGAACCACCATAGATTTAACGTATACCAGCCCTCGTGTACACGACGGTCTATGGCTGGACCAAGTTTCGAACTCGCAACTCTCCGGTTCTTAATCCGCTATTCTCCCAAACGGGCTACTGCGTCCCTCCATTTCATTAGAATGTTGATCTCAATATGCATATAGCTAGGAAAGCAAAAGTAATTTGGGTTTCGTCTACGAGGGTCCTTTAAGGGATAAGTCTGGTAAAACAGTTTGGTGGGGGTATTTCAATTAACGTCACACTGGAGCAACACAACGGGCTATTGGTGACGGTCCGGGATCAATCCCAAAGGGAAAGATCCGAGGACAACACCACGTAATTTTGAACCACGGTCAGATGACGAGGCAACACCTGAGCTGGCACCCCACTCTATAAAACAGTTTGGAGGAAAAATCGATTTTATTTCTCAACTGTCTCCTTTGAGGACTAAACACTTGGTCCAACAAGTTTGCAATGTTTCCACCTCGTCGGAAAAGTAGCTTTTGTCAAAAGTTGCAAAATATGCATTGCCGACGGCGACGATATCTCTATTAGACGGGGATCTTTCCACGGAACCAAACTTTTAAGTTTAGGAACAAGATGTCGCACACAGTAAAGTCCGGAGAATAGGGTGGATGAAGAATTAATTCGAAGCCTAATTTGTGCAATTTTGCCTTTGCGATTGACGATTTGTGGGACGGAGTATTTTCTTGGAGAAAAAGTACTTTTTTGTGCCGTGTTTCAGCTTTTCTTTGAGTCCAATAACGCGTTGCATAATAGGCTCTTTTTATTTTATCCTTTCTATAAGTTGTCGGTTTGGATGAGTCTTGTGGTACCTACAAAAACAGTGGTCATCACCTTCAAAGCCAACAAAACGGTCTCGCCTTCTGCGCACTTTCCCCAATAGCTGTCAACTATTTTGATTTCTGTTTAGACTCAAGCTTGTAGAGGTAGAACCATGCTTCGTCCACAGTTACAAACCGACGCAAAAAGTCGGTTAAACATCAGCAAACACTGCGTTGAAATGGTCCTTTCACGTGCGTTTTAGGTCGACAGTCAACAGACAATCCTATCGTAGTTTTTTAATCTGCAATTTTTCATGCAAGACATTGTTCACTCTTTTAGTTGAGATGCCTAGTCTCAACAATATCGTGCACTTTCACTCGGCGGTCTTACATAACTATAGCATGTAATTTTCAACGGTATCCGTTGTGGTGGCCTCAACTGGGCATCCAGAGAGCGCAATCTTTATTACATGTTTGGCCCCGTTGAAACTAATTTATCCCGAAAAAAGTCATCCTAAATACTGGTACAGAGTCCCCATAAACTTTATACAACTCCTCTTTGATCTGAGAGTCCGTCCACGTGTTTAATTAAAAATAAGTTATCACTGCAAAGAACTAATTTTTTCCATTTTTGAGATAGCTGCAACAATTCTAGCTTCAAACGTCTGTTGAACGCAAACAAAGTTTCGTCGCTTCTGACTGAAATTTGGCATGATAAATTTGAAGAGTGACACCTACCAGCCGTGACGTCACAAAATTAATTATGGCAACACCGCATAGAAATTTATCAATCTTATCAAACGACCCTCGTAAAAGCGAAGACTTTAAGTCAAAGCATAGATCTAATATATTTCCTTCACATTAAAAATCAAAAATTGTTAAGTCCTTTTTGGACAATATAATGTCCCTTGAAAATAAGTAACTGATCAAAAGTAGCTGTGTGTATCTCAACTAATATCTTTTTGGATAAATACATAATATTTATGGAGGATTACATATAAATGTCTTGCAGTAATATGCAATCCTTGTAAATCCACAATATACTACTTGCTTTTTTCATTTAAATGCAGTTTAGACAGTCAATAAACAACATATGTTATTCTAAATAGGTAAGTAGTTTCCATTTAGATATCAGATCTCTGAAATAATAACAAAAGCGCCACAAAGAATCTATTTAAAACTATATGCCAGTTGGAGTAAAGCGAATTTCAAATAAAACTTTGCTGATCGTGGAATATATCGCGGTTATATAATATTCTAAATGACTTTGAAAGTCGAAAGTACTTGTCTTAAAAGACAGAAGATCGAGGTTGTTAATTTTACGAGTTGAAACTATTCTTATGAAACTCTACTTTCTCAAACTTTCGTTGAAAATATTAATTTTCTTTTTTTAAACGCTGTAAAATTGACCTTCCTTTTCTCAATTGTAATCGATTAACTTAGTTTCTTGGGTACTGAGGACATTTAATTCTAAAATAAGCTATAACATTGTAATAGATAGTTACTGATCCTGGTTTACACTAAAGATCACTAAGGTCCTCGGAAACACGAAACGAGTAAATATACGAAATATACGTAAACTAGTTATAAATCGTCAGAAAGTGAAACTAAATTCATCCATGACAAGAGAATATTCAGTGAAACACTTTTGTTTTATAAATTCATTAAGGGAAGTTTTGTAAGAAGTAAATTTAAGGGTAGTAAATCCCTTTTGATTAACATTATCCAATAACTCGAAGGTAACGCAAATTAAGCTTTGGAATGCAATGTCGCCTAGATACAAATATTCCACCGGAAAATGAAATTTGGAGGACATGTTTGAATATTTCACGCCCCCCATTTGCCTCATTTCAACGCTATATTAAAAGAAAACAATACTGCTTATGTCAGGTAAAAAGTGAAATATGATGACTAAGCTTTAAATTCCCCCTAAATGTTTCGCAATTGGAATTAAATTAGAATGCTCCTGATGAGGAATGTTTTAATTAAAAGAATGGAAAGGATGCAGCTTACTTTGTTTGCATGAGTTTCGTAATATGTGAAAATAGATTTAATCTCCACTTAAATGTCTTAAATTAGCCTTATCTGTATATATATAGCAGAGTTACCGTCTGTCTGTCTATTCACTATGCAAATCTACACCATTTGACTAATCCACACCAAATATGGTACACTTAATCTTTAGAACCCTGCGGAGAAGATAGGCTAATTAATTAACCCGTTCTATTAGTTCTAAGTTTGCAGAGGGGCTAAAAACAATTCGAAATCCCAAAGGATGGTAAGTACTTAATTAACGTCACGCTGGAGCAACATAACGGGCTATTAGCGACGGTCCGGAATCAAACCCGAAGGGAAAGACCGAGGACAATACCACGTAATTTGAACCATGGTCAGATGACGAGGTCAACACCTGAACTGCCCCCCCTCCAAATTTCCACATAACGCCAACGTGAGGTCATTTGAGGCAACGACAGATTTAAAGTGCACCAGCCCCCTTTGTATACGACGGTCTTTTGGTTGGATTCGAACTCGTAACCCTCCGGTTGCTAATCCGTTACTATTCCAACCGAGCTACCGCGGCCCGTTATTTAAAACGAAACCCCATTGATAATAAAAGTGTCATTTTGCTATTTGGTACCTGGCATCGCCAAAATTAATGTTTTATTTTCTAATTTTAAAACGAATTATAACGAACTCTGATTGTTTTACCAGTACGGCTGGAAAAAACATTTTTTTCAAAACTTATATTAAGAATTTAAATTTTAATACTTGTGTTTGAACTTATTGATATAAAGTAATAAAAAATAATTTATAAATATTTGACTAATGATATGAAATTATTAAAATTTTTAATTTTGCATAACTTACATTTTGTAAAGAAATATGTATTTAATTCGAAGTGCAAGCGACAAATTCAGTGATAATAAAAGTTACTTTGTTGCTTGGTATCTGGTAACGTCAAAATTAATGTTTCATTTTCTAATTTTGTTTAGAATTCTGAGTTTATGTACATGAGGTAAATCAGCGAAATCATTCGGTCATATTTGAACATTTCAAACATTTATGTGTTACTATGTTTTAAGTGTTGTAATTAAATAATTTAGGAGTCAGATTTTAATGAATTATTTATTTGATACAAATATCGTTAGACAGATTCATCACGTTATGTGTAAACTTCGATAAAAGTCGTTCATTCAATACATAATGATTTGTAGAATTCTCTTTCCATAAAAATAAATCAAGTGTACAAAACAAAACCTTTTAAAATAAGACGCTATTGTCTTACTTTAAAGAAAAGGGCAGAACGTTAAAAAAGTTATTTTAAAATAAAACAGTTAACGGTAAAATAAGACGGGTAACCTTACGTTGTAATTCAAAGATATTTTTTTAATATTTAGACGTAACAAGGCAATTAAAATCAGTAAGACTTCCTTCCATTTGGGTTTCAAATTATATTATTGTATTGTATTGAATTCTGTAATCAAGAAATAACATCTATCATTCGAAATAGGTACGTAGTTTCCATTTAGATACCGCATCTCTGAACTGACAAAAGTGCCAAAGAATCTATTTAAACTACATGCCAGTTGGAGTAAAGCGAATTTTGAATAAAACTTCGCTGATCTTGGAATACATCACGGTGATAATATATTCTAAAAAAGACCTTTGAAAAGTTGAAAGTTTTATCTCAAGTGACAAGATCGAGATTGTTAACTTTACGAGTTGAAGCTATTCTTATACAACTTTAATACCTCAAACATTTTCATTGAAAACATCGATTTCCTTTTTTCAAAATGATCCAAAATTGACCATCCGGTTTGTTTTATAGTGAGGTTTTTTATTGAAGGTCTCAATGGGTTTGTTCACTGTGTTGCAACCTGAGAGTTGAAGGCGGCTCAGGTTTTATCCTTCCCAGGGTGTATTTCTCTCTTATGTGGCAGAAAAACTTTCCTTATATGTGTATGTCCATTATACGACGTTGTATGTCTTGTGTTTGGTGTAACATAGTCAAATACGGTCCTTGTCCCATAAAAACAGCCCAACCAAAAGACTGAAGAGTTGTTTATGGTAAGAACAAATAACGATGAGTGCAAACTAAGCTAGTCTGAAATTAATAAAATGTTTTAATGCGCTGCACATTTAGAAGCGTTATGTTTAGTGTATGAAAAAGAATGAATCTCATTATACTACTCTTAAGGAAAAACCTTACAGAAATTCGATGATTTAAAACTCAAGTTTGACCTAAAATGACAAAAAAGATAATGTCCCTAAATTACAAACGAATTTTCTTCATTTTCGGGGAAAACTAATAGGGCGAGTGGAACATAGAACAGCACGCAATATGGAACACCGCGAGATCTGGAGAGGTAATAATTAAAATTTATCGGAATCCGTTGTTTAAATAGATGCATATTTGTATTTTGAGGTGCCGGAACTATTTTGGAGGCAAATTACAAAAATCCAATTACTTAAGAGAAAATCTGTTCACAAATATTTTTATTGCGTGATTCATCATAAAATACCTTTGTTTGTGAAATGTCCAATACTAGTTTTACGTTTAATTTAATTTTGTTTTCAAACAATAAGTACACATTTTTCTTCGAAGCTCATTGTTTCAGCAATCTGGAATACCTCGACTGAACGTAGAATGGAACATATTCCATATTGCAAGTCTCATACCCAAACACAGCAGTTCTAATTGTTAGAGCCAATAGGTAGGTTGATCAGTATTTTAATTAACGTCACACTTGGAGCAGCACAATAGGATATTGGTGATGTTCCGGGATCAAACCTGAAGGGAAAGATCCGAGACTACGTAATTTTGAATCCGTTAGAGCAACTAAAAAATTCAATGATATGTAAGGGAATAAATAGGTCGATGATTATTAGCAATGCAGTTGTATTTGTTTTTCTGTTCACAGAACTCTCGTTCATGCGTGCATGGCTAAGAAAGATTTTTCCATTCTACCGTGACATTAATCCTGGTGATTGTTTCGACGAGGTATCTCGTCATTAGGGCAAACTGACCAGATCTTGATAATCGAGATATCTTATCATTAGAAGAAAACTGACCAGATCTTGACGGACGAGATATCTCGTCATTAGAAGAAAAGTGACCAGAACTTGATGGACGAGAAATCTCGTCATTAAAAGAAAACTTACCAGATCTTTATTTCGTCATCATAAGAAAATCGGCAATTTCTTGAAGACAAGATATCTAGTCATTAGCAAAATTGGTCAGATCTTGATGGACGAGATATCTCGTTGGAACCATTTGGAGGGTTAAACATGTCTTGTAGGGCTTACATTCGCACCACAGAAGAGTAGCGTTCAGTGTGTTTTTATGTGTATGCGGATGACGAAATCCCTTTTAGAACAGTACAAGAAAAGTGTTTTGTCGCAACAAAAAGATTCAAAACTGGTCGCACAAGTTTTACAGATGAAGACATCAGAGGTCCGTCTGCTGCTACTGGCGTCAAAATTGATTTACCATAGACTTTCTAATGACATAGAAAGAGCATATTCGTAGCTCGGTCCAGCCAAAGACTGTTGTGTACATGGGGGCTGGGGCCCGTTAAATCTGTCGTGTCCTCAAGTGTCCTCACGTTGGCGTGGTGCTGAAGTTTGGAAAGTGGAGTGCCAGCTCATGTGCTGACCTCGTCATCTGACCGTGGTTCAATATTACGAGGTTGTTGTCCTCGGATTAATCCCGGACCGTCGACAATAGCCAGTTGCGTTGCTCCAGTGCGACGTTAATTAACTACATACTTACGAATCGACTTAGCATATTGGCTATTGAAGTGCAGCAACTAGTGTTTTGGATCACGGTGGATAATCACTTCAACCAATAAGTAATTTAGGATGCATGCTTTTCCCCACAACCCCGTGACAGATCTTCGAACCGAGCAACAGGAAGAAATAACTTAAAACTAAGTGCACATGCTCTTGTATTAGAAGGTCGACGCAATTTACTGTGTACTTAACATGTTTCTGTTACACAGTCGAGTTGCTATAGTTGATGAAGTGGTAAATTAGACATTCCGCAGACCAAGAACTGATCGATGTATGCTTGCCATGACTATCGGCTCGTTTTCAGAGAAGATAATTATTTGAGGACATAAAATAGCTTGTGAAAGGATGGAACTTTAAATGTAAGGGTGCAAAAATGATGTTTTAAATTGTCTATTTTTTTAAATGAAGCTTATAGTTAAACACTACGGATAGTTATTGACTCACTTCTAATTGGAATTTGGTTGTCCTCTCACCCAAATTTAAATTTTTGTTGAGACAGTATTCTGATACTATCACGGGGTAGGTAGTTGAATTTATTGTACTTGGCACTGGAGCAACACGATGGTCTGTTGGCGACGGTACACGATCAATAAGTAAGAAAAAGATCCCAGGACAACACTTCCTAATTTTGAACCACGGTCAGATGGTGAAGTCAACACCTGAGCTCTCCGAACTTCCACACTACGCCAGCGGAGGACATTTGAGGCCACAACAGTCTTAATGCTCACCAACTCCAACGTATACAACGGTCTTTGGTTGGATCGAATTTCAAACTCGCAACACTCCGTTGCTTATCCGCGGCACTACCAACTGAACTACCCTTCCCTACGAACATGGAGAAAGATGCTTATAACAGCTTTCGTGTAAGTGCTTTTTATCACACAATAGTTAGACGCAGTTCGGCCAAATATGGCCCTTGCGCCATAAAAACCCAAACAATATTCAATGAAAAGTGACACTTCTCGAAAAAGTAAATCTTGCAGATCTAAAAGTATGAAAATCTTAAGCACACGTTTCACTACAGAATTTAAAATTTGTAGAAATCGTTCATCTCTTTAAAAAATTAGTATACTTTTTATTTTTTTCCATGGAACGCTCGAATTTATCAGAATTGTTTGTTGAATTTAAAAACAGAATATTCATTTTGAGTGTTCTCACAGTTCTGAAAATGGCGGAACCTGTGACAGCTTGTCTTGAATGAGATAAACTCCTATAAATTGTTTGATAAAAAAAATATTCACTATTTGCCTAAATTTCCAATTTCAAGGAAATATATTAAAACATAACTTTTCCAATGCACTTTGACGTTTACAGCACACATATTGGTAAAGAAATTAGACCTACTCCATGGTGATGACTCCGCGATGCTTCTACACAGCCATCAACAAGAATGGCCGATGACATAAATATCTGAGAATATGTCGTTGGGTTATTGCCAATTTTATTCAACTAGAATGAGCGAGTTATAAAATTCTAATGGAAAATCGATTCTTATTTGCACAAAGCTCTCTTTTCTAGTCTTCCAAAGCAACTTCTAGCTGTCTCCTTTGCAAGATGCCATCCATCTCTTAATGCTTGACATTATTGACTGACATTACATTTCTTATAAATATTTAGAGGAACTTTTTTTTAAGTATCCACTTTCTGTGCTTCAGAAACTGTTTCATTAATAACAGCTTCATATTTTTCTAGGATGTGCGTATATAAATACTAAAGTTAGAAAATTCAAATTATGGAACTAAAATTTCGTTTTACTGAACATTCGGTTGCATATAGATATACATATTATATTTCTGCAAGTGGAAAAAATATTGTGGGAAGTGTTTTACTTATATATATATATATATATATATATATATATATATATATATATATATATATATATATATATATATATATATATATATATATATATATATATATATATATATATATATATATATATATATATATATATATATATATATATATATAATATATATATATAATATATATATATATATAATGTAACCAATAGGTAGATTCGATTACCTAAAATTTTTTGTATACGTCCCCTAATTAAAAGATCTCAATCATTAACTGTAAACATTAGGCTTAACTTAATTAAGTACGAAAATGTTTCTTAGTAAATTTCGATGAAACATTCTCTGAAATATTTCAATTAGTATAATTAAAACAATATTTATAACTATATTAACCCTCTGAAGGGTTCACACGCGTAATTCCACCTTTCAAATTGCTGTCTTTCCTACATGACTTCTTGCCAATTTGACCTTCTTGACCAATAAAATCTTTCCAAATAAATGTTTTCTGAAAAAAGAGCAATATAATCATATCATGGCATTCTATTTCAAGAAAAGAACCAGTAGAATCGTTCCAAAGAAAGATTCTATTTTAAGGATATTACCAATAGAATCTTTCTAAAAGTTGAAAGAATCCATGGATTCTTTAGAAAAATACAGTTGTATAATCATTGTGTTGTGAGGTAAAAACAACACTACACGGAAATCTAGAGGGTTAATGAGAATTCACAAATCTCAAAGAATTTTGTATTAAAATTTACGAGTAAAATTCTTCATCCTAATTAAGTGGAGGATGAAGTTTATCTATTAACGATTCTTTAATTAGGGTAAGCATACAAATTTTGTTTTTAAGACATCAAAATCCTAGCCCAAGTGATAAGTAAATACAGAGAATCATTCTTTTTTTATTATACACTCGTTGATTGCATATGAATACATAATTAACCCTTATCACTCCAAGAATATTATAGTACGCATAGAACGCTGGCTTGCACTTGATTTTTTTTGCGGTTTTATAGCGCATATTTGGACCAGCTGCGCAAACACAAGACAGACAACTTCAATAAAAATGTCAGGAAAAGAAGAAAAATAGAGAACAGAGTAGTGGAATAGAAGCAGGAAAATATCACTTGGGTATATCCCAGAAGCATGACCCCGTGTTTACTATAAAGACATTAAACCCCATGGAATCAGAAAAGATCACTAGGATACCTCGGGTCCGTGAAGCTCGTATTCAACTAAAGAAGATGTGACCCTGAAGGTACTACCTGTGGGAGTGTGATCAGTTAAGATTATTCAAAATACTACTTACGCATAAACATTACATGCCACTGTCGTGTATCTATATAAATAAGAATGGAGTGTATATTTGTACATTGAATATTTTCGACCAATTTCAAGTTTTCTGTCCGTTTTGTATCCTTCTGATGCTAAATCCATCTCTTGCGCGTTTGGTATAGGTCTATCTGTATGTGTGTGCCCGTGCTACGTCCAAACGGTTGAACATATTTTCATGAAACTTTGCATACCGTGAGTTCTTACATTCATTTAGAGACTGAACTGAGTCCGTCTTACCCTTCTATGTTCTATTTTGTGACTGTACAAGTATCACATACAATTTGTTCCAACATATTTTAATTTAATGTCTTATATTTGATGCACCACATTTTCGTTTAGTGAATGAATTATTTAAAATTTCTTTCTTTATGTATTTATTTAGGCAAGTTTCACGTTAAAACATCTGAGTAACTATACTTAAATCAACCATAATTTGGTAGTTTTGGAGTAGCTGGAAGGTATATTGCAATTACTTGGTTTGTTTTACCAGTACTGCTGAAATATCAATTAGTGCCCAAAACTATTTTTATGGAATTTAAATTCTAATAGTTTATTTATATTCCAGCCGTATTTTGTCTTTACGAAGTATAAAATAATTCTGAATACTTTTGACAAACGATAAAGAGAATAAAACTTTACAGAACAAACGTTTTAAAATAGGACCGGTAGCTAATATGGCAACCTTGGTATTTTTTTAATCGTTTGCTTTTAAAAATTTGTGTCCGTTATATTCCAAGAATCTTTTGTAGTGAAAAGACAGATACATTCATTACTTTTCGTTCGAAGCTTTTTTAAAATCTTATTTATCGTATTTCTGGATTTTGAATTTGATGTTTTTCGTTCAATAACTGTAATGAAGGTAAATAATGGTTTAATTAGCTTTAAAAATATTTTTAATCATTGTATGATAATTTTGGGAAATGGTTTTGTTTTTAAATGACATACAAGGCATTTATATGCATACTCTGAACTATTTTGGGCATTCTGGGTAAAATTGACACTAGATACTTTTTTCTTACTAAAAATTTAAATTCTGCAAAAATGTAAAATGTTTATGACATTTATTTACATTTGTGAAATTGAGTATTTAACAGTTGTGTACTTTTATTAGAGTGTGGTAGTTGTTACATGGTATGAATGGGAATTACTATTTATAAATGAAAACGGAAATTAGTTAACTAATTCAACCCGAGTAACGCCGGGTTCTTCTGCTAGTTATATAAAATATTGAGTTTTAGTTAAATCTCATTGATGCTTAGCTTTGTGATTTGTGAACATATATTTAATGTTTTTAATTCAATACTTTAAAAGCAGGTGAATAATTTAATAAACAAATTTACTGACCTATCCCACTAATTTACTTAACTGTTGAATTTTTCTTTCGGTGTATAAGTAAAAAAACAAGGATTTTGAATACTAAAATTAAGATTCGTGTTGACATTCCTGCCGTCAAATTTTGCAATTTAGAATTAAATTAGTAGACATGAAGACCTCCAATTAAGCAGTTTCTATGCCACAACAACGTTCAAAAAAATATAAATTCTAAATTACTTCTGAAATGTTACAAAACTAAATATTTTAATGCTCAGAAGTAAGTATAAATTCTTAAATAGAATTGATAGGGGTAATAAAAGTTGTAAAAATTATCTTTGATACGTTAAGTAATCTAAAATTCAATAAAAAGGTATTTAGTGCGCGAAAATCGTTTTTACTTCAACCATTGAGGTAATCCTCTTAAACAAAGCCCCAGATTATGTTATTTGGCCGTGATTCATAAACGAACAAAAAATATTGATTTTTCAATTATGAAAGTTTACTTTCTACATTTCTACTTCACGATGTTTCTCATGTATAAGATGGGGGACGGATCGAATTTGTGCCTAAGTACTCTTTTCAAATAGAAAAGAAAATCAGTTGTTTAAAAGGATATTAAAACCCACAGAAAATCGGAAAGTAAAGTGCCGTAAACAGTAAAACTATACTTATTTTAAGAATCTTGCGCGTACACTCAATGAAGAGAATACGTCGCACTGCAGCAACACAACGGGCAATTGTCACCGGAACGGGATCTATCCCAAAGGGAAAGATCCGAGAACAACACAACGTAATTCTGAACCTCGGTCAGATGACGAGCTGGCACCCCACTCTCCAAACTTCCGAACATAAGACCATTTGAGGCCACGACAAGTTTAACGTATACCAGCACCCACGTTAACCACGATCTTTGATTGAATCGAGTTTGGAACTCGTAAGCCTCCGATTTCTAATCCGCAAGTCTATTAGTTTTTATTTTTTAATCTTTGTTATTAAATAAACTCCGAACTGCATTTTGTTTTTCTGCCTGCCATTAGAAATAATAGAAAAATCTATTCAGCAAATAACTGAAGCTCTATATGACCTATATTCTGTCTCTATTCCTATCACGGCTTTACTCTTCATTGCCACTCAGCCCTCACTTGAAACGGCGCCTCAGACTCGACTGCTAAAGCAAACACAGGATAAGTCCAGGGTTAAAATTATCCATTGAACGACCGCGCATACGGAAGTACACCCGTGATATTAATACATCCTTTACAATCTCACGTCATCGGCAATCTATCAACTAGTGGTAGCATCTAAAGAATTCAGCCACTGCTAAATTCCGGGGAGGGAGTACTGTGGTGAACTTCAGGAATCTCTACAAAAAATTAACTTTCAATACAGTAGTCTATACAGCAGTGTAACCTTCCTCGACCATGAAATACCTTCCTTCCTGGAGTACTCATTAGTAGACAAATATGCAAATTTTCACACCTTCTGTTAAAGTTCCATGGTATATAACCAATAAAAAATTATAAATCCATTGCTGTTGGGAACATTTTAGGTTAAAAAATCTGCGCTTGGATATAAGGCGTCAGCCTTGAAAAAGTGAAGATTGTGCTGATGATGAAATGATGCATTTCAATTTTAACAAGAGAGTAAATCTCTTGAAACAAAAATCTAAAAGTAAACCGAAATTAATTAAAATATTTTTAACCAAAATACAATTTTTTTACAAGGAGTCATCGAGATTTATGTTTAGATAAAGGGAGCCATGAAAAAAGATGCATTTAGACAATAGTTCTTTCCTGACCTTACTGAAAAATGGGCTAACCCATATCGTAGCCGATGGAAGTGAAAATTTTAAATCCTAGAACTTATGCTAACCCAACGCGTTATCATTAGATACCTTAGTATTAAAATATTTCATCCGATCTATCCCTAATATCCCACCTAACTACAACAAATCATTTTATCAGTTTTGACAAAATGTGGGTTAGTCCCCCTACTACCCGTAAGCATGTATTAATCAAAACCAGTACTTACATTTTCATCAGAAGAAGGTAACTGACAAAGATCAAATACCATGTGAGACAAGATAAACTGCTAAGCTTAACTTCTAAGCTAAAATCCCACTGGGAAATTTTGGGTAATTATACATGGAAGTAATATTCCTCGGTTTAAGTACATTGTATCAAATTCTGCAGTCTTCCAAATCTCGGTTAACTGCAAACAGATGCAAATGTTAAATTTCATTGACAAAATGCATGGGGAGCTAATTTAACAGTCACTTCTCATGTGCTTCGCCATCTTTTCTAGATACTTTAGCGGCTTTGTTGTCTTGTTTCAACCAGAACCCAAAATCCACCCAAATTCCAGCAATTAATTCTCCGATTATGCAGTCTTACTCTGCAACGGAACTGCTACTCACTAATAACTTAATACTTACACTTATGGGTGATAAGTACTCCAAATCCAAACACGCTCCGGAAACATGTTTCTGTCAGAGTAAAATTATTTTCGCCCATTGCGGTAGGTTTACGTCGCACCGGAGCAAAACACGGGCTATTGCGAAGGTCCGGGATAAATTCTTTGATGGACGGGAATAACAATACAAGGCAGCTGTGATGTGTACAATTTTCTTGGTACGAACAGTACAAGTCACTTAATTTTGTCACAGGTCCGCATCCAAAATTTCTCCTAATTTCCCCTTTAAAGTTCAGACATAAGGTGCAGAACTGATTTTACAAATGTTATTCATTCACAATATGTAATATTAAACGGTTTTTTGTTCTAAAAAATGTCATTTTTTGATTCGTACTGTTATTCCCCCCCAACAAAGAATTCCGAAATGAAAGATCTCATGTCATCACCTCGTAATTTTAACCAAGGTTAGATGACGAGCTAGCACTCCTCTCTCCCAACTTCTACGCTAACGTGAGGACATTTGAGGCCACGAGATTTAAAGTTCGCCAGCCCCCAAGCACACGACGGTCTTTGGTTGGATCTAGTTTCCAGCTCGCAACCCATTTGGTTAGGGAAGTAGGTGATAACTATCCCCTGATACCGAAACCTCATTACAAATTTTCTTATTCCACTCTTTAGCTTTATTTTGATATTTAAGGTAAACATCCACACCACGCCAACGTGAGGACATTTGAGGCCACCGCAGATTTAACGTGCAACAGCCCCTGTATACACGACGGTCTTTGTTGACTTTCCTTCACACCGAATTCGAATTCTCTTGCACTGCCATTTTGTAAATGTAAAAACATAAGGGTTTTTATAAGTACCCACTTTCTTTTCGAAAGTGCGTTTTTTTGCGTTTTCAGTGGATTTTTCATGGTCCTAATTCTAAAATGATTTGAATCAGTCTCAGAATCTATTTGTGAGAATATGCTTGAATGATTGTTGTTACACGGATTCAAGTAAATAATAGAATTTTACAATTCTTGTATTTCTCGATTTGGAACATTTCTCGATATGGAATACAAGATATGTACATATAAAGTATAATTTTATGTGTGCTATTACACCAACGAATTCAATAATTTGTTAATCCATCTAAAAGTAAATTTCTTGAGAAATAATTAACTATTTTTTATACTCCGCCAGATTATAATATAAATGTAATTTGGTACTTGGATATCTATGCCGAGCAACGGAGAAAAGCGGATATGTTGAAAATCAACAAAAATGACAATATTAGATTCGTTTCCATAGCTAATAGCTACATACATAATACATAATAATACATAAAAAATACATAATAAACATGAAGAACTTGAATTATAACCCTACTGTTGGTTCCTACCTGGTGCATTTCTCTCTTCAGTGTCAGTAAAACTTTCATTGTGTGTATGTCTATTAATCGATATTGGATGTCTTGTGTCTGGCGCAGCATGGCCAAATATGGCCCTCGTGTCATAAAACTCCTAAACCAACGAACCCTCCAGGTGGTTGTCTTGACGAGGTATCTCATCATTAGCAAAACTGACCAGATCTTGATGGACGAGATATCTGGTCATTAGAAGAAAACTCACCGTATATTGATCTCGTCATCAAAACATCGGCATTATTTTGATGAAGAGGTATCTCGTCATTATCAAAATTGGTCAGATCTTGATGGACGAGATATCGCGTCGTAACAACTTGGAGGATTGAAAACAACTAGAACCAAGGGTGAGACGCCCTATCTGCATGGATGTTAGCGGATAGGAGAGGAAAATGTTTGCGAAACTAAAACACAGCTCATGGAAAAGCACAGTCAGCAATTTTTAGTCTGGATCCCATGCTTCTCTGACAGAGGAATGGAATAACAATGAAGTAATTATGAATCTGTGTCTGGAAAACGGGTCTAAAACTGTATAGTGAAAATAAATTGAATGTGTTCAAGAAAAGCGATTGTGTCACATATATTGTATTCATTCATAAACATACTATTCGTCACTCAACTGCTCGAATTCATTGATATATGGAATAAAACTCTACAAGTCTATCTGAAAACAATTCTATGGTATAAAATAGAAGGAAATCTGAACTTTTATTGATTTGTTTCAAAACGCTTTCACATACGGCAGTCATTCTTTTTATGGACAAGAACTAGTACTGCCTTTTCTCTTTTCCTGCGAATTATACCGAGCAGGAGACCTTTGTGCTCTACACACTGCTTTAGTTCAAAGTGACATGGTTGTTTTTTTTATGGCGCATGGCCAGATATGGTCAAACAATGTATTTTCTGTCAAGTAAATGGACACACATATAATCTAAATGACGTGGACTTCGCATAGATTCAGCTGAGTTCAAAGGAAAATCATAATTTCTGTCTTAAAAATTAAAATTCTTAATAGATTTTTTCTAGTATAGCTAGAAGAATTCAGACAATGTTCAATGATTTAATATCTAAGTGTCTTAAGCCTCTTTGTGGTTGTCTCGACGAGGTATCTCGTCATTAGCAGAAAACTGACAGATCTTGCTCTCGACATTATGAAAAAACCGGCAATATATTGCTGACGAGATATCTTGCAATTAGCAAAAGGGGTCAGATATTGATAGACGAGATGTCTTGTCATTAGCAAAATGGGTCAGATATTGATAGACGAGATATCTTGTCATTAGCAAAAGGGGTCAGATATTGGAGACGAGATATCTTGTAATTAGCAAAAGGGGTCAGATATTGAAGACGAGATATCTCGTCATTAGCAAAATGGGTCAGATATTGAAGACGAGATACCTTGTCATTATTAAAATGGGTCAGATATTGATAGACGAGATATCTTGTCATTAGAAAAATGGGTCAGATATTGATAGACGAGATATCTTGTCATTAGAAAAATGGGTCAGATATTGATAGACGAGATATCTTGTCATTAGCAAAATGGGTCAGATATTGAAGACGATATCTTGTCATTAGCAAAAGGGTCAGATATTGATAGACGAGATGTCTTGTCATTAGCAAAATGGGTCAGATATTGATAGACGAGATATCTTGTCATTAGCAAAAGGGGTCAGATATTGAAGACGAGATATCTTGTAATTAGCAAAATGGGTCAGATATTGAAGACGAGATACCTTGTCATTATTAAAATGGGTCAGATATTGATAGACGAGATATCTTGTCATTAGAAAAATGGGTCAGATATTGATAGTCGAGATATCTTGTCATTAGCAAAATGGGTCAGATATTGATAGACGAGATATCTTGTCATTAGCAAAATGGGTCAGATATTGAAGACGATATCTTGTCATTAGCAAAAGGGGTCAGATATTGAAGACGAGATACCTTGTCATTATTAAAATGGGTCAGATATTGATAGACGAGATATCTTGTCATTAGAAAAATGGGTCAGATATTGATAAACGAGATATCTCGTCAAAATCACTTGGAGTGTTGATAATATATACACAACGACGCAGCCTTTGTCTTCAGAGTCATAGTGTGCTCAAATGTTTGAAACCTCAGTGAGGAAAGGAGCGAAAGTTTAAGCATCTACAAGGCAAATCCATACTTTACATGAACTTATCTGTTGGACGGATTATTTTTACAGTTATGCATTTTTATTTTATTTTTATCAAACAGATCATCTTATTCATTATAATAAAGGAGTTATGAATTCCAATCATTTCAAAATATCGCGTTTTGCTATCATTTGTTTGGTTGGGTTTATCACTCTACAGGGGGGCCGCGGAACCGGGTTAAAAGAGTAGCGGATTAGCAACCGGAGGGTTGCAAGTTTGAAACCCGATCCAATCAAAGACCGTCGTCCTCGAGGGGACTGATGCATGTTAAATCTGCGTGGCCTCAAATGTCCTCAAAACCGCGTGATGTCGAAATTTGGAGAGTGGGGTGCCAGATCAGGTCGTAATCTGACCGTGGTTCAAAATTACGAGGTGATTTACTTAGATATATCCCTTCGGTGTTGATCCTGGACCGTGGCCAATAGACCGTCATGTTCCTCCAGTGCGACGTTAGTTACGTTTACCTATTATAGTTCTGCAATCATTGTTTGCTACACGAGAGGTAATTAGATCTTTGTTTTCATGGAATTTGTGGGCTTTGGTTAGCATTAGTGCAATAAATGAAATTTTGCTCGCGTTTCATGGCTCAAGGGTCATATTGGCCCAAGCTGCATCATTTGTCCTAGTTTAAGAAAAGATAAGATATAAATGTTCTTAAATTTCTCTTTTTATAAAAATGCTATGGTAAAAAATGTTTTGTTTCGTTCATTGCAAATAAAATGCTGAGTGAGCAATAGCCCGTTGTCTCGCTCCAGTGTGACTTTAATTAATTACCATTGAGAGTTGGAATTTGATTCATGTGGTTTTTATTGAGCCTATTTGATGCATTAAAGAGCTACAAAAAACGAAAACAACAAGTGCCCAATTGGTGTCTTTAATTCGGATTCTGGCAACGAGTTTATTCTTCGACTAATTAAATACCTACCTACCTAAGACGACATAGACCGTTGTGTTGCTCTAGTGAATCGAAAATTTACCTACCCACCTAAGTAAAATGGATTTACACAATCAGTTCCGTCGTCTTTAAAAATCTGAAAACACATCCTCAAAACAGCAAGACGGAGCAGGCACCTCAATTTCCAGATATGCCTTCACAGAAACTGTTACGAAAAACTGAAATCATTGCATATTTTTCAATTGAGTCCAATTCTCCATCTGAATAAATTCATCGCAGCAGAGGCTAAAACGAACCCGAGAAATAGATATACTTTTGCTTCTCCCTGAGTATTTTAAGCAAATCATGTTCCTCGCTACAACGGACGGTCCCATGTGAGCTAGGCACCATCTCAATGTGGAGTTGCTATCCACATGTCTAATCAGGTTGACTGTTTCGCAACTTCAACATGTACCTACTTTTTCCTCCAGACCCAGGAGGAAGCAGAGCACCAGGGAAAAAAAGAGGAAAAGTAGGGAGACTTTCTTTTCCCGTTTATTTCCTTTTTTTATTGGGAGAGTAGAAATTCTCTCCCGAATTCCCAGAAGGTAGCTGCATCGATGTCTTCGTAATAAGCTTAGACAAGTTGATATTTTCGAGGTTCTTTTGTATTTCATTCCCTTCCTAAACTGTCGGCTGCACCTTTATCGATGGATCAAAAGGAATTTCCCTTTCTTCCTTTTTTTGTATCGATTTTAATTTTTATTTTAGACTTCTTTTTTTTTCTATCTTATTCTGAGAACGTTTTACTTTGCCCGATTCGTTCAATTTGAAATGTATTTCGGATTTATTTATCTGGGATTTTTTTTATTTATTTTTTGTGTTCTCGTATCCTAAGACTATTTTTCAGTCCTCTTCCCTCTATCCCAAACGTACTCTCATGCAGGGAACACAAATAAGAAAGAATATACGATGCTTTTTTTTTATCTCGCTCCGAAAAGGATATTTTTCCGAAAGTGAAATAGAAATACTTTAAAGGATACAATGAGCGGCTAAATATCGTTTTTATTTACTCGGTCAATTTAAAAGATTTTCATGGGTGTAGCAGTGTGTTGATCGTTGTTTAGCCAGCCCTATCAATATCAGACACATTATCCGATGAAATATTTCATTTTCAGCTAACAATTCTCAGCTTATGTCGATAATTTTCCGCAACAGCTGTATTTCAATGAAAATGAAAAACGTACAACACTATTTCTCAACACAATCGCTCTTAGCTTATTTGTTCCGTGCTTTGATTTGAAAATTATCTTTCGCCAAGTACGCCTCCTACCGAGTTGAGTTCATTTCTCGGCTTGGGGGAAACAGACGGCTTGGGTGGAAACAGACAATCCCAGAAATCGCTGTTCGGATATTTCTGGTGGCATTGTGTCTACTGTCACACCGGCCCTCGTGGGCACATCTCCTTTAGATATGTGCAGGCTACACGAACTCGAGGTACTCTAGCGATATTTTCTTTTCCCATAGGGCTTACAGTCTTTAGTAAACACGGGGGTCACTTCCGGGATACCCAAGCGATATTTTCGCTTTTCATCCCACTACTCTATTCCTCAATCCATGTTCTTTTTCTCCTTTCATGACATTTTTTATTTATAGTTGTTTTGTATTTGGGGCAGCTTAGCCAAATGTGACCCTTGCACCATAAAAACGTCAAAACAACCAACCAACTGCCGTCGTATTAATTGTTTACCTTCAGTATCTAAATAGAGCTAAAAAAGTGGAAGTCTGTAATGAGGTATCGGTATGAAGGTAATCATCCCCTACCTCCCTAACCAAACGGGTTGCGAGTTCGAAACTAGATCCAACCAAAGACCACCGTGTGCGTGGGGGCTGGTGAACGTTAAATCTCTCGTGCCCTCACGTTAGCGTGGAAGCTGCAGAGAGGGGTGCCAGCTCGTAATCTGACCATGATCCAAAATGATGAGTTGTCCTGGGATCTCTCCATTCAGGATGGATCCTTGACTCTCGCCTATAGCTCTTTGTATTGCTCCAGTGTCACTTAAATTCAACTACTTGCCTTAGCCTAGCAGTAATTCATTACTGGTTTTAAATTCTATTCCATATCTGCACAAGATTTTCTATGGTCTGAAATAAAGCATTTTTTTGTCTGAGTAGAGAGCCGCTAATACACCGCTTCCTACAATTCAAGACATATGAAAATTGAATTTCTTTCAATTCGCGCAGATTTTCCGCGGTAAATCGACATCCCTTAACCCTCTCGCTGCGCATCGTAGAAATAGCTAAATTTGTGCATCCCGCGATTTCCGCGGGAATGCATTTTTGCCGTCTATTTAACTGTGCAACCCGCTCTTTCCCCGTTCATGGTTTCATTTTGGCTTTTCTGTGATGTTTAATTGTTTATTCAAATCTGGGTTAACAGATGGCTTTAGATGTGCCACATTTCTGCGAAATATACAAGTATCTTTTGCAGTATTTTGCGCGCTCTTTTCAAAGCTCAAAGATGTCTGGCAGGAAGCGTTTCGCGAGTGATAGAACCTACATTCCTGACAATATTTCCGACACTGATAGCAGTTCTGACTCTGATATCAAGTATATTGAAGATAGCTATAGCGAAACTGATGAAAATTTCTCGGATTGCTCTGCCGGATAGTGATTTCTAATAATTCTTCATTTCTGATAAATGTTTTGTAAGTATTTTGCATATTTTCATTAGTATATACGTTTTACCTTTGTATTTCATGAAATAAATCATAATTTAACGAAGATTAATTTTCAAAATTTTGCTTTTATATGATTATTCTTCAATTTCAATATTCCGACAACCTTTTTTATGATCTAATTCTATATTGAAAAAAAAACTCTTTTACAAAAAATTTTTGTATATTTTAACTCTAAAATATATGTAGATTTGAAATATGTAATAAAAAAATACGCAATTTTTGAACCTATTTTGATAAAAAAATTACGCAGCGAGAGGGTTAATATTCTGAAATATTAGTGGAAATTATTATATCAGAGTGTTCAGAAGTTGTGAAATTAGTTTCTAAATACACCCAGATGACTGGGTGTATTTAGAAACTAATACACCCAGCGCTTAAGTGGCTGTTTGTATCATTAAAAAGGTGTGAAAAAAATTGCGCTTGAGTGTGAGAAACACGGAAATGAGGAAATTGCATTCAAAATTCTGTATATGGCGTAAATAGTATTCCTGTATTCCTCTTTCCTGTATCAAATGCTCTAATCATGAATGAGTACACATAGGCTATATTCTGAAGGGTTCTATTCACGTCACATCAAGCACATCGTCGATTGCGGTTGTGGACGAGCGTTCAGCTCTTTCATGCGTATATAGGACTTGATTCACCTCTAAGAATTATTCTGAGCCAGACATTCCGTTTTGGACCTCATAGAACTTGAAATCTATGTCATGATTTTGTGCCAGGCCATGTTCATTTGCTTAATTGCTGATAGTTTGAGGGGTTCTGCTTTCACTAGACGCCATCGTAATTTGCGAACTCCTACTATTAGAGGACCGCGGAAGCCAGGTTGGAAGAGTAAATGACTAGGAACAGGGGGGTTGCGAATTCGAATCCAACCAAAGACCGTCGTGTACAAAGGGGGCTGGTGCACTTTAAATCTGTCGGGGCCTCAAATGTCCTCACGTTGGCATGATGTGGAAGTTTGGAGCGTGGGGTGCCAGCTCAGGTGTGACCTCGCCATCTGACCATGGTTCAAAATTACGTCCTCCGATCTTTCCTATCGGGTTTGATCCCGGAACGTCGTCAATAGCCCGTTGTGTTGAACCAGTGCGACGTTAATTAAAATACCTACCTACTATTAGACTACTAGGGGATCAATCTACCTTCCGATTGCCAACCCCTGAGGGATTCTTCCCTCATACACTGAACCAGCCTCTAAATTTGATGATCCTGCACCTTTCACGCGCTGTTTTCCGCATCACACGTACTTTTCTCTCTCGTGACTACTACCCTCCTGGTAGTTGTCTCGACGAGGTATCTCGTCATTAGCAAAACTGACCAGATCTTAATGGACAAGATATCTCGTCATTAGAAGAAAACTCACCGTACACTGGTCTTGTCATCAAAACATCGGCATTATTTTGATGACGAGTATCTCGTCATTATCAAAATTGGTCAGATCTTGATGGACGATATCGCGTCGAAACCACTTGGTGGGTTAAAAACAACTAGAACCAAGGGTGAGACGCCCGATCTGCATGGATGCTAGCGGATAGGAGAGGAAAATGTTTGCGAAACTGAAACGCAGCTCATGGAAAAGCAGATTCAGCAATTTTGGAGTCTGGATCCCAGGCTTCTCTGACAGAGGAATGGAATAATAATGAATCTGCGTCTGGAAAACGGGTCTAGAACTGAATATAAAAATAAATTGAATGTGTTAAAGAAAAGCGTTTTTTGCAAAATAGGTCAGATTTTAATCAACGAGATTCGTCGTTGAAGTACTTCAATGTTAAACCTTCAAGAAGGTCGGACGTCTCATCCCAAGGTCCGCTATTCATAAATCGTGTTCATATAATGTCATTATATTATGTCTCAATAAATCATCTTTATTGTATTCTAAACCACTAGGTCCACGATAGCTTCGTCTTAATGCATGTGTATAAGAATCAATAAACACGTTAAGATAATAATATCAAATAAATTCAAAGTATTTCAGTTAGCATTTGCTTATAAATCAAAACAATGAAAGTGCTACCAAAAGGTAAACGACAAATATTATTTCAAAATAATCTGCAAAAGGAAAAGTTTATATGTACTTAGAGGCACTCATCTTTTTAACTTTTCCAATCAAAGCACTTTAATTCTTGTTTTCAAAACGAAACTTATAAAAAGCGAATGCCAGTCTTGAAGTACTTTGGAACTTGAATTACTTGTTTTATAATTCCGAATCTCAATGAAGTTTGCCTAATGGTTTGTTTTTATGATTCGTCAAAATAATATAAAAATATCTTCGGAATTTACTGCGGCGCATTTGATGCTAGAGTTGCTCTTGTTCGAGACGTAGGCGCTGCATCTTGTTCTTTTTTACCGCTTAAGAAAGGAGTAGTCTTTTGTAAAACTCTTATTGGGCAAATATCGATGGCATTTTACTCATCTTTAAAAAGATTTCTTTACTCCAGGAGAGCTCTAGTGTTCTTTTAAGAGAGTCGTAAATTGTTGAAGTATACGAAAAGGACAACTTTTTATCTTCAAATATAAAACTAATAGAAACAGATAGAGAGAAATAAAAGTTTGGCAAACTTTCCGAAATAGTTTTCTGTCAATGTTGGCGATCGATTTTTATTTGTTGTGCAGGATGTTAATAACAATAAATGGAAACGGTAACCTGCTTTGTATATCCAGCGTCTATCCAATTTAAGTGTTTTGCATTAGAAACGTTTTGCTGAGGATAATATGCAACTCTTATTTTGGTTTTAAGAATTTAGAGAAGCTTTTCTTTTGAGGAAAAGGGGACATCGCTTTCTTTAACCTATTTTTCTTTAGTTTTCTACCTTGTTGGCAATCTCAAAACCTATTTAAAATAGGGTTAATTGATAAATAGCATCTCCAATCACATGGAATAAATTTCCGACAAAATAAAATAAGTATCAAAATGAAGAGTTTATTTTTCTTAAGCCTCCAAGTGGTTTCGACGATATATCTTATCCATCAAGATCTGACCAGTTTTGCTAATGACGAGATATTCCGCCATCAAGATATTGCTGATTTTTTATGACGAGATATTCCGCCATCAAGATATTGCTGATTTTTTATGACGAGAACAGGATTTGGTTAATCTTCTAATGACGAGGTATCTCGTCCATCAAGATCATATCAGCTTTCCTGATGACGAGATTTTGTCTAATTTTGTTAATATCAGACATCCATCACAACCTCTAGCGAATTACGTTACAATTAATATTCGACAACAACAATTTCTAACTAACACTTAATATCAAACTGCATATTAATCGTTCAAACTGACTATTAAATGTTGAATATTCACACCAAATAATCATTCAAACCTCCTATTGCTGCTTCATTTATTCCACAATCCAACAACAGGCCCGGGTATTCACGTCAAAACAACGGTAAAAAAACTACACAACCTACCAATTTTTCCCCTTAAGATTATATTGTCTAACAAATGTATGAACGAAAATAATCATACTGATACCTATAAGCTACTCGAAATTTCCAAGCAAGCATCTTAAACAATAATCTAATGCATAATATTTAAAGTAATGTTATAAATGAATTGTTAACATTCCTTGCAGTCTAAGTGAGTTGAGCCAAACCTTTTTAGAGGGGTGTTAGTAGACATTGCCCGGTGATATTGATTTGTATAAATGTAATCCAAGATGTGGTATATGGTAATGCTTAATTCAGTACAAGTTCAAAAAAGTCTCAAAACTCCTGTTTGCCAGACCATACTAATACCAGACCATATCTGCAGCCAGACAAAACCCTGCTGTTAGATCCCCGAATGGAAAGGAGCTGTAATACGTCTTATTATCCTCCTCGGGCGCCCTTTTGTTTTGCTAAAAGGTTTCAGGACTAATTTAACCCCCGTCTTCCCCTCCCGCCGTACGCGACCGTCTAATGCGCTGCCATTCGCTTTCATGTTAAAAGGTCATGGGGATGAGTGGGGCTTTTAGCGGTCACGCCCTAAGGTTATCAAATTCATGCAACAGCCTCGGATTCTTGGAACGGGAGGAAGCGTCCTCGGATGTCGAACGGATAAATGGATGGGTGTCCGCGTCTCTTAACAGGAGAGTTTGAGATGAGACTTTTCTGCGGATGGATTTCTTTGAATGAGAAACGCTTAAGAAGGGGACGTGTTGAAGTTGTATTTAATATTTACTGAGGGGTGTTGCATGAAATTTATGGAGTACGTCAGTGGTCTTCAATCTTTAAGCACCTCCGGAATTCTCATTCTAACTCATTCCTGTGATTCCGTGTGCATTGAATACCAAAAGCTTACGAAAGGGACGTGTTGAAGTTGTACTTGGTGTTTACTGAGCGGTGTTGTACGAAATTTACGGAGTACGTCAGTGGTTTTCAATCTTTAATCACCTCCACAATTTTCATTTTAGCTTTTACGACTTAACAATAGAACTTACAGTGAACTCGTGTGTGCATTGAATGCGAAACGCTTAAGGATACGTGTTGAAGTTGACTGATATTTACTGAGGGCTGTTGTACGAAATTAATGGAGTACGTTAGTGGTACACTTAACTTTAGGAACCTCCGTAATTCTCTTTTTAACTTTATAACAGAACATTCCTGTGACCTCGTATAAGTGTATTGAATGTGAAATGCTTAAGGAGGACACGTGTTGAAGTTATCTTTGATGTTTACTGCCGGTTGTAAGAAATTTACGGAGTAAGTCAGTGGTCTTCAAATTTCAAGCACCTCTGGAATTCTGACTTTAACTTTTATTCTTGTGATACAGTGTGTATTGAATGCAAAAAGTCTAAGAACGGAACGCGTTGAAGTGATCTTTGATATTTATTGCGGGGGGGAGTTCTACGAAACTTATGGCGTACGTCAGTGGTTTGTAAGCTTTTAGCACCTACAAACCCCACATTATAAATTCTTCAAACATCATACAAATTTTGTACATTAAAAATTTAGGCCATAACAACAAAATGTAGAGAATTTCTTCAGGTATTTTGTATGAAATAAATAATTTATTAGACTTGCTTTTGAGGAAACAATCATGTCACCAATAGGAAATAAAATAAAAGGAACTTGTATAAAAAATTTCATGATAAAATTTCTCCTATTAGTGATGTACCAATTAATATTTAGCTAGTCAAAAATATCTTTTATGTAAAAAATCTTCCTTGTTATTATAGAGTAAACATTTAAAAATGATACAAGACATGAAACTACACAAATTGAAATAAAAAATGCCTATTTAATGAACCTTTCTCGGAACATAGATAGGTATTTCATAGGTTAGGTACATTCGAAGCACACACAAATAGGGTTTATACACAACGTACCCGAAAATGAAGCGAATTCGGTGGAACTACAAATTTTATATACTATATATATATATATATATATATATATATATATATATATATACACTGCTGGCCACCGTAAATGCAACACCCTGAAGGAAGCATGCAAATAATATGAAATTTACAACATGCATTAGCGGAGGTGAGATATGCAAATGATTAGAATTTCAGCGCAGACGCACATCACGCACGCCTGTGGCGCCACTTCAAAGCGCTATTTAAGGCTTGGAGATTTCGACGATTTCAAGTACGGCAATTGTGTTTTTCTTGTGGTTTTTTCAAAAAAACGATCAATTATGCCTCGTAGAAAACAGCGATCATCTTTTGATCAAGTATCCGAGTTCGACAGAGGAAGGATAGTGGCCTACCGAGATTGTGGATTATCTTTCAGGGAAATCGGTAGTCGAAAAGACGAAACCAAACAACTGTAATGCGGATATGTGATCGTTGGATGCAGGAGGGTACGACGGACCGACGTGTTCGATCGCATCCACCTCAGTGCACCACTTCACGTGATGACAGGCATATTGTGCGTATGGCAGTGACGGATCGCTCAGCCACATCACGAACCATAGCACAGCACATTCAGTCTGTACCGCATCATCCAGTGTCTGCGCGTACCATTCGACGCCGTTTACAGCAGAGTGGTCTGTCCGCAAGACATCCATTGCTTCGTCTACCCTTGACGCAGAACCACAGACGTTTCCGCAGCCAATGGTGCGATGAAAGAAGGATGTGGACGGCAGAATGGAATGAAATATTGTCTTTACTGACGAGTCACGCTTCTGTCTGCAACACCACGATGGTCGGATTCGAGTCTGGAGACACCGTGGAGACAGGATGCTGAACAGCTGCGTTTGCACCGCCACACTGGTCCTGCACCGGGTATTATGGTATGGGGCGGTATTGGATATCACTCTCGCACTCCTCTAGTACGCATTGCCGGTACTTTAAACAGCCAGCGCTACATCTCCGAGGTGTTGGAGCCAGTTGTCCTTCCTTACCTTCAGGGCTTGCCCACAGCCATATTTCAACAGGATAATGCGCGACCACACGTGGCACGCATTGTCCAAGGGTTCTTCGTCAATCGCCAGATTGAATTGCTTCCCTGGCCAGCTCGCTCTCCGGATCTTTCGCCGATAGAAAACATGTGGTCCATGGTTGCTCAACGATTGACCCAGAATACATCCCCAGCTGCCACACCAGATCAACTTTGGCAACGTGTGGAAGCTGCTTGGTCTGCTGTACCCCAAGAACACATCCAGTCTCTTTCAATCAATGCCGAGGCGTGTGGCAGCGGTGATCTCCAACAATGGCGGCTACTCTGGCTACTGATTTTGGCAGGAACCACACTTCACAGAAGTCTATAAATTTAATCATTTGATACTTGGTCAACATGTTATCTACAAAATAAATTTTGTTGTGATATCTCTTGTCTTTCTTGGTGTAGCAATATGGGTGGCCAGCAGTGTATATATATATATATATATATATATATATACACACATACATATTCCCCTTTTCCTAGGACAGATACTTCCAGAGGTCGTGTTCATTTAACCAGTTGAACTTTATTCGTAAACGTATGTTAATTCTTCGAAGCTTTGAATACCAGTTGAGTTTCCATCGGAAATACTCTTAAATTGTTAAAAGGTACTCTAGGGGATAAGTTTAAAACTACTATTCACTTCTCTTTTTTCCGTAACTCTTTCCAATAAAACTAGTTTCTTTAGTACACATAACTAGTGTTCTGTTAAATATTTTCTCTTGGGGCTTAGTAGAAATAAATTGGTAACACAAAGTGAAAAACTCTAAACTTTACTATAATAAAATTCCAATTTATACTTTCAAAATACAGTACTTACAGTAATGCCACTATACCAAGGAGACGTATACTTTTAAAGAAAAATTCTACTCTTACTTATTTACTACATTTCTGGTTTCATTATTTGTTCAATAAAAGTGTTTTCAAAATTTCATTCCTCTTTTTTTTTTATCTTTATGTAACTATTTTATGTCTAAAGAAATAAAATGGTAATAATGGTAAAGTATACAAAATTAAATACAACAGGTCGCAAAATGAATCACAATATATACGTATATATATATATATATTTATATATTGTAGTTTTAAGTGAAAACAAAGGAAATAAATATTTCCACAAGCTTGTAACGAGCATTTTCGGTATGCATGCTTTATAGAGAGGTTCTGGTGAGACAACATGATCTTGGGGGAGTTCATTTCTACATTTCTAGTACACACAAGGTAGTAACCTCGCCAGGGAAAAGGACAATGCAAAATCAAGCTAACCAAGGAGGTTTCTTCTTTCAACAGCTCGTCATCACTACTTGGTCTCCGGCATCGAACAATAAACTTGGTGCCAGAATCCGCACTAAAGATGCCAATTGGAAATTTGTTTCTTACATTTTTTATAGCTCTCTAATGTATCAAATAGACTCAATAAAAACCACATGACTCAAATTCTAATTCACAGTGGAAATGATAATAGTAATTAATTAAAATAGCACTGGAGCAACACAACGGGCTATTGGCGACGGTCCGGGATCAATCCCAAGGGAAAGACCGAGGACAACACCACGTCATTTTGAACTGTCAGTTGACGAGAAATATTCCTGTGCTGGCACCCCCTCTCCAAACTTCCATACCACGCCAACGTGAGGACATTTGAGGCCATGACAGATTTAACGTGCACCAGCCCTCGTGTAAACGACGATCTTTTGACCGAGTTTGGAACTCGCAACCCTCCGATTGCTAATACGTGGCTCTACCAACTAATCCAGCATTGTTCTCCAACTCATAAAGTCGAATTATATCATTTCCATAACCAAAATATTTTAAAAAGCGTTACAAGTAACATTTTATTATTAAGTTGAAACAAGGAAATTACATACCTACGAAGTTACAGCCTATAACGAGCATTGTTTTAGAGATGGGATTTGATTTCAGATGGACATTAATGTATTACTTCTTGTTTAGAACAAATAATAAAAGAATTTACAAACATTTGTTGGTACAGGAGAATGACTTAGGGCGTCAAATCAGCGATCCATGTCTTCACGTTTAATTAATTCAAAAATCTTGTAGTCAATTTTTCTAAATAAATTCATTTGCCTTTTTACAAGAACTTTTTAAAATACCAGACTATAGGAACACCAGAAAAACATAAGAATGACAACCACAATTCTGATACGTTAAATTCCAAAATAAGTTGAAATTAAAAATGCAGTGTCAGAACAAAAAACAAGAAAAATGCTGCAAATTATTACGAATATAACGGCATGGCAAGTTCTGAAAGGAAAACAAGCTTGCATAGCAAAAATATTCCAAAGGAAACTTATTCAACTTGCCCTACCGATAAAAATTCTAAGAAAAGCAAGCTCAGTTGCTTAGCAACGGGAAAGCGTTTAGTATGGCTCATAACACAAGCATTTCATATATTATATATAGAGAGAGAGAGCTGACACTACATAACCATTCGTTCATAGCGGCCCATCCTAACCATGGGTATTCAAGTTTGATCAAGGGATAATCGGTATTACAATACTCACGTTTCGTACACATAGGACGGAATAGGGTTCTAAAATTTTTAGGGTAGTGTCAAATAATATAATTATGTTGGGCCATTTTACGAAAAATATATTCATCCGAATTGAAGACATTCTATCAAAAGATTAAATTTAACTTGGAATTATATCAATGGGGGTAATGCGTATAATTGAATACGTTTACTAAAATTCTAAAGATTATTAAGTAAAATTATTACCGCATTTGTTCTATAAGGGTGTCGAATTAAATTTATTTGGGTAACTAGGCCATACCTACACTAGAGAACTATTTTTTGAATTTCCATTTTCAAACCTGCTTTTTTCATGCATGACAATTCTAATTACGTTAAGCGTTTTGAAGGAAAAACAGAGAACTCAACTATTAATTCGTTAATTAACATTTAATTATATAATTAGCCTGTTTTTGAACTGGATTACTTAGATTATTATTTAACTAAACATATAATATTGTTAGGGAAGGATTTGTAATGACGTCTAAAAAATTAAGAAATTAGTGTTTTACTGCTTATGTATTAATGTTTTGACGTTATTTGTTTATGGTCGAATGGTAAAAACGGATATGAACAATATAAAATCTACCATTACGGGACTCATTTGCCAATTTTACAGCTTTATTTAAATATATCTGATTTGAGCATTTAGAGAGACATAATATTGCTAAAACTTCTCGGAAGATCTTGCCGCTCTGAAATAAATTCATCGACAGTCTTATTACAGAAAGCAATGAGAATCAGCGAATATAGAAATCAGCGAAGAGAAAGTAGGAGAGAAAATAGATTTAGAGAAGATGCCGAATTGCCTTTGAACAAGGGAAAGGAATGAATTGAATTAGATGTTCTGAATCGAATTGTGGTAACAATTAGGACTTAAGTGTGTTTTTTGACAAGCATTTTTTGGAAATAAGTATTAATGCCAGTAAAAGTAAACTAAACGCAGTCGTATTTTAATAATTTTATTTAATCAAGAGGTATGAAATGCATTTATATAATATGTACGCTGCGAGCAATGAAACTTTGCTTTTAATAGATATAACTAATTAAGAAAGTCTAGAGCAGGTGGTATATGCGCCGGACTGCTAGATAGTCATTTCTCACGAACGTTTTGTACATTTTTTAACTTTAAACTCACATATTCCGTAATTTATGAAGTGGTATGTTAACCCTCAAAGTGGTTTCGACGAGATATCTCGTCCGTTAAGATCTGACCAATTACTTAAAGACAATATATTTTGTCATTAAGATATTGATGATTTTTGATGATGACAAGATAAAGATCTGGTCAGCTTTCTCATGGCGAAATAACGATCTGGTCAGTTTTCTTCTTTATACAGGGTGAGTCTAAATTGTTTTTACAAAATAAGAGGGGTGATAGTATTCATCCAGACGAGCAATAATTACCATGGAACATAGGGTCGCATTCCACTCTGAGAGGCAGAAAAGAATCAAATTAGAATTTCAACATGAACTTACAACAGTGTTGGGAAAGCGAATGAACAATACCAAAAGTTGCACAATCTGATTTATCGATCAGAGAAAAACTCACAGCAAGTGATCAAAGTGGCGGCCACGCGTGTCGCGCACAGTTCACACCGGCGAAGGAATGACTGGCGCACCCTCTCGAAGATTCCTGGTGTTGTGTTAATTTTGTCTACTGTAACACCGATTCTCGCCACGAGATCTTCAGCCGAGTCCGCAGGCATCTGGTACACTAAAGATTTCATATGCCCCCAGAAGAAAAAGTCCAGTGGGTTGAGGTCCGGTGAGCAAGGTGGCCAAGCCACAGGTTTGCCACGTCTGATCCATCGTGCGGGATATGTGGCATTCATGCAGTGCCGGACCGTGCTGGAAAAGTGCGCGACGTCAGAGGCGATGACTTGTTGATGCTCGACGCGTTTCGACATCACTCTTTTCTCCCTCTCAGAGTGGAATGCGACCCTATGTTCCATGGTAGTTATTGCTCGTCTGGATGGGTGCTATCACCCCTCTTATTTTGTAAAAACAATTTAGACTCACCCTGTATAATGACGATAGAATCTCATCTTTCAAGATCAGGTCAGTTTTGCTAATGACGAGCTACCTCGTCGAGACAACTAACAGGAGGGTTTAAATCTACTTTGGAGCAAAAAGTGGGGTAAGTAATTGCTATTTTTTTCACAGATCAATCAAAATTTTTCATTTTATCAGATCAGCAAAATATATTTCAGTGTGCCTCTGAAATTAAGTAATTAGCATATGTGTGCCACGAGATAAAAAAGATCAAAAATCGACTCTTCAAAAAACGACAAAAGCAATACGACTCGGAATCCCTCCTGAATGTCGAGTATATTTGCTCCAGCCTAATCGACTTTCTTCTCAGCTTTAGCCACAAAACGATGCAAAATTTTAAATAATCCCTAAAACGGGACTCATCCAATTCAATTCTTAACCTCCCACCTCCTCGACAGTGGCGTAATTTCCGAAACTCCGGGGAAAGTTTAATTCACGGTCGAAATGGCCGGCGTCTCAAATTTGTTTTCTAATTATCTCGAGTTTAGTTGGGAATTTCATTACCGTAATGGACAATATTAATTACCTGCCGCTGATCAAAAGCAAATTATTTGCGCAAAATGTGAATCCGCCTCTTTATGCCTCAAATGCAGATTTGGAACCTAAAATCTAATGAGTGTATTTACCGTCTTCAATCAGTGCAATGAGCGTGAACTGCCTTGCATAAATTATGCTAAACAGGAGCATCAGGAGCTTCTGTAGGTCAACCATACTATGCCGGGAATCGAATCAAGCGTAAAAGGATGGACTCTTGGTTATTTTTATTTTCTACCAAGGCGCCATGTCGCTTTTTACTTACAATTTATTTCTAAATATTGCTTAAGGAATAAACAAAAACTTCTTTAGGTTACGTAACTACAAAAAATATTTACCACATTGTTTGTCCTTTCAAACACATCATATAGAAAGATTTGCACTTTCGTTCAGATCAGATTAGTCGATAGAAATGTTGACCATCTATTTTGGATCATTACCCACTGAGTTTCACAAGTGGGATTCAAGATTTCCCAGTAGTGTGGTATTGCTTTTACCTCTCTACAGGCGTAAAGACTAAATAGTCACACCCATTGGTTGAATTAATCCTAGGAAAGATTCTATTGGTCAATAAGATCAAGATCTGTTTAGGAAGTCTTGCAGGGAAGACTGCAGATTGCAGAACGGATATACGCGTGTGAACCAGTCAAAGGTTAAATTACAGAAATAGCTATTTTGGATCGTACTACAGAAATAACTATCTCTCTTAGATCTTAAGATTAGAGAAACAGATTATCTGTTTTAGATCAGATTACAAAAATAAGAACCGTCTATTTTGGATCATAAGACAACAGAAACATGGAGCATCTATTTTGGAACCTAAGACTACAGAAATACGGACCATCTATTTCGGATTCTAAAACCACAGAAATACGAACTATCTCTTTTGGATCATAAGATTACATAAATATAGATAATCTATTTTGGATCAATAAACTACTGAAATGCGGATTAACGTTTTTGGATCATAAATCCAAAGAAATGCGGACACATAGTTTTGGATCCTAAGGCTACAGAAATACGAACTACCGCCTTAGGTCATTAAAGTTTGGTCAAATATGGCCATTGCGCGATTAAACCTCAAAACCAACTAGCCTTGCGTTTCTTCTAAATCAGTATGACTTTCGTTGTGTTTAATCTGTCACTTAGATTCTTAGAGTATATGTTCATAACTTGACGATTTTTAAACGGATCGTTCAAATCAATCACACAAGTCGAAATATATATGTACTCCATCTAGTAACGAGATTCTAGCCATTTATAAAATAGGTTTAACCCCCTGATAAGTTTACCAACTGAGGTTTAACCCCCTGCACGCATGACTTCAAACCAGTTTTTGGCATTTTGGCCAATCGAGTAAAATCTTCTAAGGTTGGTTGTTTTGGAGTTTTATGGCACAAGGGCCATATTTGCACACACATGAAAATGTCAAGTAAAAAATGTCGGGAATGGAAAAAAAGGGGGAATTTGGGAACAGAGCAGAGGGATGAAAGCAGAAAAAGATAGCTTGGGTATCCCGGGAGCGAGACTCATATGCTAACCTCCCTAAGGGAGAAGAAATTATCACTAGAGTACCTCGACCTCGAGTCCGTGTATACCGAATGCACCTAAAGGAGATGTGTCCCTGAGACCGAATTCTCCTAAGGATTCTTTCAACCAATAGATGGGGGCATGCCATTGTGTGTGCTGTAGAGAAAAAGCAACAGTATACTACTCGAAAACCTCACGACGCTCAGAGGGCTAAAAATTTACCTGTTATTCAAACCCTTCTGAAAGCTATTTTCCACGCTTCTGATCTCAACGTTTATTCTCCAAAAACACGCGAAACCGTCCATTTTATGACCAATCTGGCTCCAATAAGCATAACTTCCACTATAAAAAAACCTAACTCCTTTTCTCGGGAAAACAATAGCCGGGCCATCTGATTGCCTATTCCGTCCACATAACCGCAACCCAATCCATCCAAACAAGGAGGAATCTCTTCCCCGCCGTGTGGACAATCCACAAACAACTCGCATAGATCAAAGCAAAAACACGCGTTCGGAGTCAGCAGCCGCGTTTTTATGGAACCCACACACGACCTGCTTGCCAGTTGTCATAAGATTTGAACCTGATCCCATCAGAGAGCCTGTTATTTTCCCGATTTTCCTTTTTTCCCCGACTTCCCAAGCCTAGGTGCGAGGTACTTAACGAACGAAAAATCATATTTCCTTCTCCTTTTTTGCAGATGCCTGAAACGCTTTTTTCTCCCTCGCCTTGCATTTGCATTTTATTTCCAGTGATAAATTTGCCTCTGATTTATAGTTGCTTTTCAACGGAACACCGTATTTTGTATTGGTGTAATGTTTTCTCCTTCTTCTGTCTTTAAACTAGCGTTATTTTTATTTAAAGTGTGGATTCGATGGTCCTTTTTTGCCTACTTTTTTTTTCGTTTCTCCCCCTCTGAAGCACGATCCGAGAAGAATAAGTGTTTTTACGTAATAGTATCGCGTTTTTTTTATTGTTATTATTTCGTCCTCGACATTTTTTCCCGGTGTGACTTTGCTTGTTTTTTATTTTCCTCTTGTGTTTTTTGCGAGACTCGTAATCGCTTCTGCTGCGATTTTTCTTCAGGTAGGGCCGGCTCTTTCTTCGCTTTGCTCTCGTAAAAAGGTACTAGTGTCATCTTTCATACGGGATTTTTTGTAGCAATTAGGCCCGCTATCGATACGTGTTTTCCTGCTAATAACGAGTAGGTGCTTTTTTAAATTTTAAAATGCCATTATGGAATACCCCCGATATCTTAAATTGCAACTGAAGCAGTGATTACTCCTGTGATAGAATGATATTTTACAATTACCCCTTCACACTCATATCAATCTCCAATACAATTATGGCTATTAATAAATCCCAAGGATTAAAGCCGACTCCAGCAAAAATAAACTCTTTCTATCAAATCGATTTGGATTAAACTTTTTGAAAATTTTGATGGCATGAAATATTCACGTTTTTTATCACAAGGATGGTAGGTATTTTAATTAATGTCGCACTGGAGCAACACAAGACTATTGGCCACCATCCGGAATCAAACAAAAAGGGAAAGATCTGAGGACGGCACCACGTAATTTTGAACCAGGATCAGATGACGAGGTCACACCTAAACTGGCACCCCACTCTTCAAATTTCTACACCACGCCAACGTGAGGACATGACAGATTTAACGTGCACCAGGCTCCTTTGTACACGACGGTCTTCTGGTTGGATTCGAACTCTCAACCCTCAAGTTATGTATCCGTTGCTCTTCCAACTGGACTACCGCGGCCCTTTTTCACAAGGAATTCATATCCTTGTTAAACTAACTATACGGATAATTTTTTCGTTTGATTTTTCACTCTACGGTCATTTTTTGCTAACGAGGGCTAAATGGAGCGGTACCTATTACTTCAAGTATATTTTGAATCACTACATGCATCCATGCTCATACGGGATTCAAACCCAGGGTTTGTTGAACCAAGGGCTAGAGTGGTAATCACTCAGCAATTATCCGGGTGAAAGGAAGGATTTATTTGTTCCTTCCAATATATTTTTCGAAAATAAGCAAAATAATACTGTAAAGAAATATAGATACATTAGAACATGAGCCGTTTCTCTCAAATTAATTAGGAAACATTTATAAAAATTTTGACTACATAAAATTCAAATATAATATTTACTTTTTTGTCTCAGAATTTATGTCTATGCTAATAACTATTCAGATTTGGAGAGATTTATATGTTCTTTTCACTACAGTTCGAAAATAATCAAAAGAATACTTCAATAAATACAGATAAAAAATAAACTATCTCAAATAGATTCGGAACAAAAGTAATAATTTTTACTTCGAAAAAGTAAAATGATTCCAATTTTTTGACTATTCGAATTTGATAGGAGATATTGGTTCATGCCTCTTAGGTACGTAGATTATTTAGACTACGATCAAAAGAAGACATCAAGATATATTTATGCATTAGAAAAACATTATTTTTAATATATTTCAAATTAAAGCTATTGCAAGCAAACAAAATGTATTTACTGTAGTACAAGCCTATTTTTTCTAAAATAAAATTATTATTCATGCATATATAAATTAGTATGAATATCAACCTTACTTCTGGGTCATTCCACGCAAAATGAACAAATCGGCTGAGTCTGACATATCACCGATTTTAATGAAAATCAGTTTTTAAATAAGTCACATGTAGTAGTGACCAACTGGAAAATATTAGGCTTCAGAAATCCATTTTGTTAACTATTGACATTTAAAGTTCAAGGTCACATAAATTTAGATTTTCTAGCACTAAAAGTGGCCTGTTTGCGACCCTATATTTCGATAAGTTATTGACACAAATTTAAAATTTTTATATCGTTGCATTCTACAGAAAAGAGTCTCTTAGGAAACATCAGAATATAATTTAATATCCTTCATTGTTGAATCTGACTAAAATAGAAATTTTGCCAATTTGCTACAAATTTCAGGTATCTCTAGAAATGGAAAGACAATATTAAAAATTTTTCTTAATGAAGAGCCTTTCCTAACAAATACCGTGGCAAAATTTGGTGATTGTATTTTTACTCCTTTATAAAGAAAAAAACATCTAAAAGTAAAAATTATGGAAAATATAATTTTTCAATTTTTTAAAATGCATATTTCACTGTGAGGGAACTCCAAAAACATCAAAATTTTTCACCATAAAAGAGAAGATGTCTATTATATGTCCTGAAATTTTCATAATTGCAATTTGATTATTTTTGTCTCGGGAAAATTTTTAATTAGACGTAAATTTTACTTTTTATCGCAGCTGATGAGTTATAATCTCCTATAATATAAAAAATGCGATATAAGAAGGAAATACAGTTATTATTATGCTGCACGCACAAAATTTCACTTGAAATTCCTTTTTAGTCGTTTTTACTTAATCCATGGATTGTTTCCATCAGTGAAATAATTAGGTGGAAAGTTAATTTTGTTAGAAGTTTTTTCGATTTGCTTTTCCTTTGGAAACGTAAGTATCAAATACTACTGCTCGTGAATATTAAATGCGTTTTATAAATATTAAGCATTATTGGTCAGGTGAACACTAATTTTTAGAGTACAAAATAAATTTAAACATCGTTGTTATACTCGATTCTCCCAAATGTACATAACACACACGAATCCTTGTTCTATATTTATCACAATCACTAGCGAAATAAGTAAAGATTTCAAGAACTCGGCAGCACTAGGAAAATTTCAATTTAAGCAACTACGAAATTGAATTGAGACCTTTATCAGATTGAAAGTGAATTTGAAGACAATCAAGTAAAGGTTTTAAATGAATGTTTAAGCTTTTTCAATTGTGATTTGATGTCCTGCTTTTAAAATTTCCTTCAAAAGCTAAAAATAATTGGGTATTTCATTGTGTTGATTTGTGGTTTCATTGTTTATATTTGAAAGGAGTAATATCCATAGAATGGGAAATAAATGCTATATATATATGATTGGCGGTAATAAACATTGCCAGTTAGTGCGATACTGATGGAATATTGTAACCCGTCGTAGAACATCCGAATAGTCGTTTAGCGACGAAACTTTCAATCGCCAATTGATTGGATGGGCAAGAACGTATTTTTGCGTTTTACTAATTTTGTTATTGTTGCTTTGGGACTCAAAATACAATCCTGAATTTTGTTTACAAGTAATAGACCCTCTCTCGATGTTACTTAGGGAGGTTCATTTGGCTTACCCCATGATCTTTTTCTTGTAACATTATTGTATAGTATCCACTTCTCATCTCCAGTAATGAGCCGTTTCAAAAAAGGAGCTTCTTCATTTCGTTTCAGCAAAGAACCACATGCCGAAATTCGAGCAAGCATATTCTGTTGTGTTAAAGTATGGGGTACCCATACATCGTAGCGGCTTACATGCCCAACTTTCTTCAGATGATCATGAACTGTACTTTTTGGAATATTTAGTCTGTGTGATAGTTCCTGAAATGTGTAACGTAGATTTTCAGCGATGGTATCTTTCAATAGGTCCTCGTTTACAGAGTATGTTCGTCCAGAGCGGCATCATCTTCGAGGCTGAAATTTCCGCGCTTAAATTTATCAAACCACCTTCGAACTGTGTCATCAGAAACAGCACCTTGTCCATATACAGCACAAATTTTACGAGCAGTCTGACTAGCATTTTTTTCTTTCTTAAAATAAAAGAGCATTAATATGACGAAAATGAACCTTTTGGTTCTCCATTCTTAGCACAGCAGTGAAACAAAAATTGTGCCATAACACAAGCTAGAATCATGCAGTGAAAGCAGAAAAGACCGAATTTACACACCTGCTTCAATCAAAGTCACTCCTTATCAGCGGTAGCAAAATAGTAATAAGAAAGCGCGCTTCGATTTGAAAAACCGCAGAACTTTCCGGATGACCCAATACTTTCCTAGTGATGAAGAAAAGTCGTAATAATTCGAATCTTACACGTTGTCATTGGGCAAATTAAATAAATGGTAATAATTTTAAATGAGTTATAGAATATACTTTCATAATGTAAGCTGTGTTTATTCAAGTACAGCAATAACTCTTTGCTAGAAGCTGGGACGTTTCAGAGAGGTGAAAAAGTTTTTGCTCCATTGGTTTTAAATCGTACTGGAGAAATATTTTAAGACCGAAAACATCAATTGTTGTCTTCGAAAAAAATAGTTTTATCTAAAAATATTCTGTCCAATTCAGAATGGAAGCTAAAAGGATCAAATGGATTCGTTTTTCTGATATTTATTGCATTCTCTTGGATTAGCCATTTATTTCGAAATGCAGTTCTGCTACTTTTTCAGAATATTTCACAATATTGCCTAGAATTTATGATTGTACTGTTCTTTAACCATTATGCTGTTGATGTAAAAAAACAAGATTCTAAGTTGCTGAAGAATAGCTATTTTCCATATATTTTTTACTACATTAAAGTTTTGATTTATGAAATCACAGGAAATAATTAAATAAAAAAATATTTAAAAAGTTAACAAAATTAAAATGGAGAAATAAGTAGTGAAAACACGTCTAGGAACGAAATTAAATAGATAGAAAAAGCTGTTATTCCATTTTAATCCATAGTTTCATGTAATCAATCTAATCATGTAATCTCTTGTATTAAATCATTGTTATAAGTTTAAAAAGAAGCAATACACATAATATAAAACTGAATAAGACCATCTAATAAAACTAAAGGAATTCCTTCTTAATTATTAAAAACAGTTGTCACTGGACTGCTTGAATTTTTTATACTTTAAGGGCTGTTAAATCCATGTTTAATGTTTCCACTTAAAAATAATTTGGAAAAGGCTGGAAACCCATCTAAAATTGTATAACGAGTTCAAATTATAAGTTCATATATAAGTTACACTATTGAATAGTCTTAGTAATCGGACAAACATTTTATATTAAAGTGAATATTTGCGTTTAATTAATCAAATTTAAATAACAACTATCCACAAGTTTAAATAGTAGAAAGAGTAGGTTGAATACCAAACAATATATCTATAAACAATTTGAATTTATGTAACATAAATGTAATGCGTTGAATTTTTATACACGTTTGAAAAATGAGGAAATAAAAAGTGGAACTATTTTGAAAACTAAATTTATTTATATTTATTTTATGTTTTGTAACTAATTAAAATTATAAAAATGTACCAAAATGTTTGCACTTAAAAGAGGCAAAAAAAAGGAAATAAGACTTTATACAATAGTATTTTCCATACCAAACTAATTTGCTTTTGAGATTTTGTAGTTATAAAAAATTAGAAGAAATATTTTTCAAAAATCCTAAAACATTTATTTCTTAATTAAACATGCATGTTTGTCACATTTATTAAGTATTCAAAATAGATATTTTTTATTAATTCCTTTCCAATATTCTAGAACTCTTTTATTCGTACGCGTTTTTGTTTGTTATTGTTTTTATTACTACCTTAACTAATTATGAATTGTTTTAAAAATGTATGTAACTAAAAAAGCAATAGTTATTTAGCGACTTTTTCACAAAAACAATCGTAACTTTAAAATTGTGTTACTTCAATTTCTTATAACATGAGTAGAGTAATAGTGATTCTTAAAATCTATCAAATTTGAATTCTAAAATATCGTTATGGTCTTCTATTCTAATCTTTATTTAAAGTCCTTAATAGCAATATTTAATTTAACTTAATTATTCTATAATTTTATCATTGCTTTTAATGTATAGTAAAAAACAAGTATTAGCATTTTAAAATTATATATTAGCATTCTGAATAGTTCATTTTATTCTACATTTTACTAGGAAGTATTTCCACAATAACATACTATTCAAAACACATTTATATTTCATATTGAATGCTCAAGCCGAAAACTTCTCAATGTTATATAAGAGTTTTCTCCAACCAGAATGATTAGCTGGTAATCATATGTATCCACTTCTAGTTTTCATTATGGCTACAAACTATACAATGCAAATTACTTCCATTATCAAGAGAAGACAGTACGACTTACTTGAATTATGTCTATTGGTTTGTAGCTCTACGGTCATTTCTGAATAATGTAATGCCTTGGGTTTTATGGTTCAAGGGCCATGTTTGGCAAACCTGCGCCAAACACAAGACAACGATGGAAGAAAACAAAGCAACAGGCAGAAGTTTAAGCGAGAGTAAGACAGAAGGGAGGACAGAGAGAGACCATTCGAGTACCTCGGGATTTTTAATGCCCGCACACAACTAAAGATGTACACCTGAGGACAATATATAGGAAGAATCATTCACTCATCTTTTAAAGAGATCATAATTCAAATTGAATTATTACCGCAATATACATCCACGAAGTTTTAATTCAAATGAAAGAACCTCTCTTTAGTCAAAGATGGGCTAACCCATTGTGAACACTAAGCATCTATTCGTATAGGCGGCCATCCGATCTCTGTAGAAGTAACAGCTCATTTTCTCAAAGCATGGGTTAACCCAGGAATAGGGAACCTGTGACTTTCTAGAGAATTAGACCTTCAAGACCCTAACTGCGGCCTTTTGACAACATCCAAATTTTACAGAACAAATACTTTTATTTTTATTAATACATTTTCTTCGTATTTTGTATTTATATTTCAAAATTCAAATGAACGTATTTAAAATATCCAAGAATAAACACGTTTCAACGAAATGTCCTTTCAGATTAGAGTATTAGTAAATCAATAAGACAACAATTAGAACATTAGTAAGTCATAAGGGCTAACTTGATGGCTGCTACTGTGAGATCACCACCCCAAATTATAACCGAAATGCTGCAGTGGGGTGTGATAAGAAAAGGTGAGGAGGAAAGTAGGAGGCTCCATGTTTGTGCTGGAGGCAATGTGGATGGACTGTTCCCTGACCCGTTATGTTATTTTGTTGTGAATATTAATTGTTCTTGATTTGTAATATCCCAATCTACGGAAAAATTATACGTGCTTCTCCTTAGAAAGCTATTTAATCTCTGACGACAATACATAATATATCGAACCAAAAATAGTTCAAATCCAACCAAAGGCCGTCGTGTACAAAGGGGGCTGGTGCATGTTAAAATTGTCGTGGCCCCTCACGTTGGTATGGTGTAGAGATTTGGAGAGTGGGTTGCCAGCTCAGATGTGACCTCGTCATCTGACAGTGGTTCAAAATTACGTGGTGGTGTCCTCGGTTCTTTCCCTTCGGATTTAATCACGATAGCATAATTGATCGTTTTTTTTTTTGAAAAAACCACAAGAAAAACACAATTGCCGTACTTGAAATCGTCGAAATCTCCAAGCCTTAAATAGCGCTTTGAAGTGGCGCCACAGGCGCGCGTGATGTGCGTCTGCGCTGAAATTCTAATCATTTGCATATCTCACCTCCGCTAATGCATGTTGTAAATTTCATATTATTTGCATGCTTCCTTCAGGGTGTTGCATTTACGGTGGCCAGCAGTGTATATATATATATATATATATATATACATATATATATGTAGCTATAGTAAAACTAATAAGTTTGAAACAATTCAATTTGCAATTTATTTTCTATATTTAGAGAACGTATAATTTTTAACTAAGCCACTTTTCAGAGCCTCATATACATTTTTAAATTTAAATGAATTCCCTCTGAAGATCAAAATATTCCTAAATTGCCCTAGAATCTTCGGAGTACGGAAGGAAATGATAATTAATATTCAACTGAGAACTTTTAATTACATGTTTAATCTGTTTTTTAGATAGAAAATTTGTTTGGTCACAAACTAATTAAAATAATTCGCTCTTGATGAACAGCAGATCGCAAAAAAAGGAAACACCTTAATTGAGAGGAACAATAGTTTGTTCTTCGAAGTCAGAATGGCAAAATAGTTTCGCTATTATTTCATTTTACTTAGATCTGCAAATGGTTTCATATTTTTCTTCGTGGTTGTAACTTAAATGAGAAGCATATTTGGAACTACATTGTTTCATATATGACGCTCACAAAATCCGTTACAATGTAGGGGTCGTCGTGGCTCAGTGGGTATGCCCACTGCGTTAGCAACCTTCGAGTTGTAGGCGGCGCAGGTTCGATTCTTGTCAGGTGCATTCCTCTCTGGGTGTATTTCTCTCTTCTGTCTCAATAAAACTTTCATTTTGTGTGTCTATTATTTGATATTGTATGTCTTATGTCAGACGCAGCATGGCCAAATATGACCCTTGCGCCATAAAACCCTAATGCCAACCAATCGTTGGCATGTAACGTATTTCTGAGCTGAAGCGTAAATTAATGATCTTCATATTTTGCGTTTTGGACGTAATTTGGGAATCTGGCAATATCCCATGAGATTGTCATCGACTGCATTTCAAAATTTAATCTTTTCAATGGATTCGAAGAATTCCAACTAATGTTTATATTTGGTTTTTTATAGAAGTATTTAAACGTTGCGTCGCATTCTTTTAAGCTTAAATGTCGTTGTTACCATTTCACGTTTAACCCTCTAAGCGTCACGAGATCCCAGAGTCGTGTAATTGCCTTTACCCTAGATCACATTTAACCCTCCAAGTGCTTTCGACGAGATATCTCGTCCATTAAGACCTGACCAATTTTGCTAATGACGAGATATCTCGTCATCGAGATATTGCCAATTTTGTTTATGATGACGAGATCAAGATCTGGTCAGTTTTTATTTATAACAACGATATATCTCGTCTATCAAGGTCTGGTAAGTTTAGCTAATGACGTGATACCTCGTCTGTCAAGATCTGGGGACAACTAAAAGGAGGATTAATGACCAAATAATCGAATCAAGTGGTTTAAAAAGAGTACCAGGATAGATTCTATTGTTCAAGATGGTCAAAACTGGCTAGAGGTTATGCAGAGAACTCTACTAATTGCAGATTGTATATGTGCGTGTGAATCCCTTAGGAGCTTATACGCTCTCATTTTGGTTCTAAGCAAAAATGTTTCGGGGAACTCTAGTACCTTTACGTAACATCTTGATACATAAATCCGCCGTATTAATGCCGATTTCACGATGTCTTTTATAAACTAGCGAAGCAATATACATAAAATGAATATTAGAAGAAACAGTAAGAAGATGAATCACAAATTTTCTTTAAAAGAATTCTAAAAATATTCTCCGGTGCAGTAGAGCTAGATATGCTCAAAAGTCTCTTTCTCATCAAGGTAATTAAGGCACTTGTTGGAGTAAGCTAGGTGAAAACGATTCAAGTAGGCCTGAGATACAATCTGGCCTATTCTGGCTTTAGCAGAAAAAGTGTCAACTGCTCTAGCGATGTTTTGCAAGTAATGGAGGTCAGTAAGCTCACTCTGGAGAATTGAAAAAGATAAGTTTTATAAGTTAAAGTTCCTTTCAGAGTCTCAGATAATTTTACAAAAAAATTAACAGAAAACCATTTGATATTGATGTAAACCAATAGACAAACTACCAACAAAGGGATATCTTTTAGGATGGAACTTAATAATTTCGAACATAAGTATCATGGATGAATTTTGCAAGGATTATTCTTCTTGTACACTAAACAGAGTAAATGCTTTTTTACCAAAAGATTGCTTATATTTTTAATACCCAGATTTATAAAATTATACTATTTTATCAAACAAACAACGCGAATAGAGTCCTTTCGTAGTTTTGTGGCTAGCTATACTAACACAGATTCAAATAAGACATTACGGTAAACTGAGCAATAACAATAGAATTATTAAAGCTGTGTAATAATACTTAAAGTATAGATATTTTAGACTGGAAAGAGTATATAGGAAAATAAATGCACTTTTGACGTTGCAGTTGACTTCTCATAGAATATGCGCTATAAATTTCAGTTAGATAGATATGCTATACCGGTGCCATCTTCAAGTGGTTTCGAGTACCATTAAGTCTGCTTCACTGATAAATTAAACTTGGTTAACCAATGTACCAATACGTAGAATTTTCACACTCCCATTTTCCTGTTGCATATGAATATTTGGAACTCGTCAATCGATTATTTTTGGTAAATTCTGCAATAGAAATATTTGAATCCACATTAACATGGAATTATGAGGCACAGGCTATCAAGGCAGCGTACTTAAATCTTTTTTTAAACAGTTCTTCAATTACTTGTTATTGTTACTATCCCATATTTTCTATCGTAAAGAAACACCACGACGTGTGACAATAGAAAGACGGTTAGAAGGCCACTTGAAGCCATATTACTTACGATTCTGGAAATAGAAAAGCTTCTGAAGAGAACAATCGTTGCAAACAAGAAGGAACTTTGAATTGGACAATTAATGCTTCTTTGGAAACTGCTATTTTTTATTTTAGATGAACAAGATTAAGAGTACGTTGATTTGGATCTGGTTGGTTGGGTGTTTTATGGCGCATGGGCCATATTTGGCCATGCTGCACCAGACACCAAACATACAATATCAAGTAATAAACTAGCCTTAATGAGACACACGCAATGAGATAAATACACTCAGGGAGGAATTCACCTGACAGGAATCGAACCTGCACTGCCTACAATTCGAAGGTTGCTAGCGCAGTGGGCATACCCACTGAGCCACGACGCCCCCGATTTTGGATTTGGTCTGATTCTATTCTTATTAAGTGGCTTCATAATATAATATAATGATTCCGTCAGTAAATTTGAATCTACGGTATGAATAAAGAAAAATTTTCCTTGTTTGCTTCAATTATGTTGATGTGAAAACAAATTTCATACTGTGAAACATCCATATATTTTACATTCTGCTTCAGAATCTGAAAGTTATGTTCATCTGCTACCCATTACGACTTCTAATTAATTTGCGTTAGGCAGTAATACTTGTATGTCTTGATTTTGTTTTAAAGAGACCTACTTAAAATCTTTTAATATTGAGAATCTTCTTATATTTTCTAATTTAGAAACCTTCTCATAATTATTTAGGTATCAAAATAGTCTAATCTAAAATCCATTCATGAAATAACCATTTCATGATAAATGAAAGGCACGATTTCAATTTCCATGTAGTTTATCACCTTACTTTTAAATTATCCACCTTTACACCAGACCTGGTTAGTAGACTGGAAACGTAATACTACACTACTCGGAAATCCCTACTCGGAATTCCCCAAGACCATGCATTCAAATTATCCATCTTAATTCTCAATTTGGTTAGGCTTACATATAAAGTAAGTCGGTACATTAAGTCAAGTTAGTTCTAATTTATATTAACTATAGCGATATAGAGATTATTATGGCCATTTTCACCATTGATGAATCAATCATTCTGTGACGGTATTGGAAAATTTGATAACAAGAATAAAAATAAAACCCACATTAATCCTTTCAGGGATTCCGATTCAAAATTCCACCTTGAAGTTTGAAGAAAGTTATATGCCAAGAAAGTGTAATTTCTACCAATCTAACATTTAAGTTATTTATAATTTTCTATATAATCGTTAACATTTTGAGGGGTTCACAGGCATAAAAAAGCCTTGCAACCTGCAGTCTTCCCTGCATGACTTCTAACCTGTTTGACCTTCTTGGCCAATAAAATCTTTCAAAAGGATTCTATTCTAAGGAATTGAACAATGCATTCTCTCCAAGGATTCAATTCTATTAAAATTAGTAATAAAATGTTTCTAAATTATTCTATTCTAAGTAAAGTAGAGCAATCGAATATTTCAAAAGTATTCTGATCTAAGGAAAGTACCAATAGAATCATTTCAAAGGATTTTATTCGAAATAATGGGTCAATAGAATCGTACCGAAGAACTCCATTCAAAGAAAGGACTAATAAAATAGTTCCAAAGGATTCTATTCTAATGTAAATAGGTAGGTATTTAACGTCGCACTGGAGCAACACAACGGGCTATTGGCGACGGTCTGGGATCAAAACCAGAAGGGAAAGATCCGAGGACAACACCACGCAATTTCGAACCACGGTCAGATGACGATCTATTCTAAGGAAAATACCAATCGAATCTTTATAAAGGTTGAAAGAATCCTCAGATTCGTTCGAGGTAAAAGCAACACTACGCAACTCGGAAATCTCGAGAAGTTCAGAGGGTTAGAGAAATCCCCAGAACAAAAAAAAAAAAAAAAAAAAAAACCCACTAAACCAAATTTTCTCACCAAACAAAAACGCTCCTTCGTCAAAACATCCCCCATCTCGACAATCTCCAAACTAACCACGAAATATTTCCCCCGGAATGAAGGAAAACCAGTTAAAACATGCCTCCGCAACGAATTCGGAATAAATTAAACTTCACAAGCCTGCATCCACAAGGCGCCGCGCTTTCTTTTTTCCAGCCTTAATGAGGAGCTTACAGGACGACGGCGGGTGTGATGACAACTGGCACGTTAATGTTGATCTATTCATCCGCCACACCTGAAGAAAATCTCATGTTTATGTTGCCCATCCTCCTCTCCAAGTGCGAGAACGAAGAACCGGCCCACTCCATCATCCATCACGGATGAAATCATCCATGTTGCACTTCATTTCATCAGCAGGAATGCCTCGGAAGAACGATACGACAAGGGGGATGGACAGGGTTAACCACCATTTTTGGTAACCTCCACCGTGGGTGTTGTTTAAAAAGAACGGGTTCCACGACTCCGCCATTTTGGAGACGCCATCTTTGCACTGTGTCTCGAGATCCAAATAGGATTACAGTACTACACACGAAATGTATCATCAAGTTCTAATAAATGGGGTTTTATATAAAAGGTACGCTGGTATTAGTTTATTCGTTATAGATTCTTTTGAAAGTCAAAACGCATGCCACGCTCAATTAATTAGTTCTGTACAAATAAATGGAAACTTAGATGATTGGTTAGGTTAGTCTTCTAATATATTTTGAACTGAGTTTATTACCTTTTATTTGTCTTTTTCCATTGAAAATTAATCGAGCAGCTCATCTTGTATGGAAATCTAAATAGCTAATCCATAAAAAGTACAACTAATATAATGTAAATTATGCTGTCTGTTGAGCATTTATCAAAAAAATGCGGGCTTACAAGTAATGACGGAAAGTGGTTGATATTTTATTTTAGGATATATATTTCCTGCTTCTCATTTAGCGATAAATAATACATTTCTTTCAAATGACTGTGTTTTAAATAAATCAAGAAAATATCCATGGATTTAAGAATGTTTATATCATTAATCAGTACCCGAAATTAGGTATCAAAATAAATTGTGGTAGTTTAAAGTATATTGTGCGTTTCAAGTTTCGTAAAAAATAATCACCTCCTACGCAATTTCTGTACATATAATTGGTATAATTTAAAATATAATTGAGACTATATGCACATAACTGTATTATACTGGTGGATAACGAATCATAAAGTAATTGGAAGAAAGCAATGAACAGAAAGTAGTTTTTTAACGCTATCATTTAATTAACAAAATTTGCCTGACGTATACGGAGTTCACAGAATAATTTTTAATAGGTACTTAATTAACGTTGCATTGTAGAAACACAACGGGCTATTGGCGACGCTCCGGGATCAATCCCAAAAGGGCCAAGCAAACCACGTCGTCATTTGGAACCATTGTCAGTTGACGAGGACAAAACCCAAGCTGGCACCCCACTCTCCGAACTGCAACACCACTCCGACGTGAGGACATTTGAGGCCACGACAGATTTAACGTGCAACAGACCCCGTGTATACGATGGTCAAAGCCTGGACCTAGTTCCGAACTCGCAACCTTGCGGTAATAAATTTTGGGACTGACGCTAGCCTTCCATAAGTGGGAAGTGACACAATATTAGCTATTTGAAGGGTACTGAGATTAAAAAGTATGTTTAGAAATATTTTATGGATGAAGTCCTATCGCTTTATATGAATGCATTTTGCTTCATAACAAAAATTAGTTCTTTTGAGAAATGATGGATTCCCTAATGCTCCTACAGTATAGAACACTCGTAGTCATCGAGATATGAAATGAGAATATTTATTTACCTTAACAGCTTTAACCCTCCAAGGGGTTTCGACGAGATATCTCGTCCATCAAGATCTGACCAATTTTGCAAATTACAAGATATATCGACATCAAGATATTGCTGATTTTTGAATTTGAATGATGACGAGATAAAGATCTGATCAGCTTTCCTCTAATGACGGGCTATCTTGTCCATCAAGATCTGTTCAGATTTTGCTTATGACGATATACCTCTTCCAGACAAACATCAAGAGGGTTAACGTTCCCAGAATATTTACAAGCGTGCCTTAATCGTATCAGACAGAATTCTAGTCGTCCCTCCCATTGATACGTACTCAACTCAACTCTATCATGTCATATCAACCCTAGAAAGGTGTTACGGTAAAAAAAGTTCTCTCATCGTATAAGATGAGTTGAAGTGAGCGAGGAACAACTTTCCTTTAAATTCAAAGCCAAATTTTTTAGTTATAAATGAATACGCGGGTGCTATTCTTAAGGGATGGTATCTGTAGAACTTCAAAAAATCAATATTTGAATTTTTCGATGAATTTGGAAAGTCTGAATTGATAATTTTTGTAAAAAAAAGAAAAATATTTGCATTACTTTATCCATAATTAAGATTTTCTGACACGCCAGTTTCAGTTTTAACCCTTTCAAATTAAGTTTAACCGTTTTTTTCTCAGAATAAGAACTTCAACACTCCCTCCAACTATTAAACTATTAAACTTATACACATAAAATATAAAATTTAGAACCATAACAGCTGCAAAGTAAAACCAAAATTTTGCACAGAGCTTTATTAAACAAATTGAATACATGGGAGAAACTTTGCTAAATATCAATTAAGTGAAATATGAATAGATTATTTCATATTTTGTGTTACTTGAGTTATATTGTTTGGTTTCAATTTAAAATATAAGTACACACTCTATTACGCATTTCAGTCATTAGTTTGGTAGAAAATACATGGGTTGACTCAAAAAGCTCCGCGCAAGTTCTTGTCGATGTGTCTTGTAGATTGAGATTATGTAAATTTTCGAATAAAATATTACTTAATTTTAAAATATTAACCTAATATTTCTGTATTGCGTAGTATAGAGTATACATGAACACTATGTAAAGTTTCATTGTGATACAGAAAACTTTCGGGCAAATAGTTTATCGAAATTGGGCCGTTTTTCCTCATGATTTGAAAGCTTAAAGGTACTGCGCCCCCTTAAAACATTTTACAGAGATTTAGGGACAAGAAAATAAATGCAAGTGTCGTTACGTTTAAGTAAAGAAGTAAAAAATATTTAGGCGTTAAAAAATTTTGCACATAAAGATGACAGTACTTAAACAGTTGCTTCAGCTCTAACTCCCTGGCGGCCACAAATGTCATGATTTCTATGATTTTTACATTGCACTAAGTTGTTTACGCACCCATCGGCTAAGGTTATAGTATATTTGCCTCAACCTAAATCCCCTTTACCTCTACGTACCATCAAGAGGCGTATGTGCTCGTCTATAAGGACAGACTTTCAATCTACAAAGATTTCAACAGGAAAGACACATACAAATCTACAAAGACATACACCGCATTGGAGTAGCGAGATTACATATCTGTCCTTTTTGTGAACCGGACGAAATGACTTGAGGTCACCTCAAGGACTGCTCTAAAATTTCTGACGAATGAATCTGAGAATTATGTACAAATACAATTGATAGTGTTTTTAAGCCAATTTATTCACTTTAGAACTTTATTCGGCTGCTGCTCGTTGATTGATGATCGAGAGGGGCGTAAGTTGGTTGTTGGTTGTTTAGGGGTTCTGATCTAGGTGACGAAACTTTCTGAACCACTTACGGCACGTGGAATCGTCAACGGTTCCCTCACCATACACAACACATCTTCTTTTGCGTCTGAGAAGCATTCTTGCTTATTCGGAAATAAAAAAGCATACATCGAAAATTCTCCTTATTTTCTGCAATTTTTAATGCTTAACACAATTTAAAAACACAACCCAATAACACAATTTTTTTCCCAACTAGTCGCTGATATTCCTACTTTCAAACATCAAAACTCTACACGTGTGAAGTAGATAACACTTCGGTTTTGTGATACAATGCCATCAAGTGCCAGAAACGGTACACACTTTTGCATTAACCCAATAGTTAGGTGATTAGAATATGGCTTAGCGTTTTGGGGTTTCATGGCGCAAGAGCCATATTTGGCCATGCTGCGCCAGACACAAGACATGAAATACAAAGTAATAGACAGACACACATAATGAAAGTTTCACTGACACAGAAGAGAGAAATACACCCAGGGAATAATGCATCTGACAAGAATCGAACTGCCTACAACTCGAAGGTTGCTTGCTCAGTGGGCATACCCACTGAGCCACGACGGACCCTCGATAGGGGCGTAGGATTAAAAAAAGTTGCAACAGGTAGTGGACTATCAGGAGTCAGTGTTGTAGGGTTGGTTTGATGTAGAGATGAGTTGGTGAAAGCGCGCCGGTGGTATTATAGTAGCTCGGGTTCACTTCCATGCCGCAGATATAGAGGTCACGTCACTACTAATACGTACAGGCGTAGAAAGTCGACTTGAAAATAGTTTACTGTAAATAGTTCTATCGGTTTCCCTCATCTTGCGCGTTTTACTCACACACATTCATATTCATACGTAAATTACACACAGGTATTTACTTCCCAGGCCACCTCTTTTCTTCTCATTCCTATACAGGACCGTTAACTTTGAGAGTTGAAATGGATAACGATTTGGTTTATGCATGATTAACCCTCCGGGTGGCTGAATCGACGAGGTCATTCATTAGCAAAATTGACCAGATCTTGGTGGAAGAGATAACTCGCCTCTAAAAGAAAACTGATCAGTTCTTGATGGAAAATATAATTCATCGAGAGAAAGTTGACCAGATCTTGATCTCGTCATCATCAAAAAGTCGCCAATATCTTGATGACAAGATATTCTGCTCGTTAGTAAGATTGGTCAGAACTTGATGGACGAGATATCTCGTCGAAACCACTTGAAGGGTTAAACAGAAATTTATGTTTTTACTCTGGGTGGCTATTATGTTGATCTCCTAGTTGCATCTACCCATGGACAGATTTAGAGATGGTCGGAGCTCTTCCCCATGTTCGAGATGTTTCTAAAATAAATGCTGAAGTTAGCTTATTCGATGTAAATCGAAGTTCTCGAGAGCCCCAAGTGAGCAAATTGAGGACAGGTATGAAAATATTCAAATATATTTGCAAAGGTTAGGTTAGGTAGTTGAATTAAAGTCACACGCACTGAAGCAACACAAAGGGCTATGGCGAGATTAATCCCGAAGGAAATAATCCTACGACAACATCTCGTCATTTTGAATCACGGTCAGATGACATGGTCAATACCCTGAACTGGCACCCCACTCCCAATTTCCACACCAAGCCAACGTGATGCCATTTGAAGCCACGACAGATTTAACATGCATCAGTTATGTATGTACACGACGATCTGGACTTCCAGACTGTTTCCTGTCTTGGCAGGACCACTGGGATCCTGTCTGAACTTTGAGGATTACTTTTACTTACTAATTAACGCGGAAAAATTAAGGTGTCTGATTCCCCTACATTTTCTTAGTCTCATGAGTGACAACGTATTTACTAAACCTCATATAATAGTCTTAAAAGTAGCGGGTTTTGAATTGCTGTATATTTATCATTTAGAATTTAGAATCACCCTATAGTATTTAGTCTTCTCTATGCTTATGGGATAGAATAACGTACTCATATAAAGCATTGTCATTGAAAATGTGTTATTTCGTGTCATTAGGGAAAGTGAAATGTAGCATGATTTTTACTTCAATTCAGCATCAAAAATTAATTTAACCCTCCTGGTGGTTGTCACAAACACGGTATCTTGTCATAACCAAAATTAACCAGATTTGATGGACGAAAGATCTTGTCATTAGAAGAAAATGGCCAGATCATGATTTAACCAGAAAATAGGCAATACCTTAACGACGAGAAATTTCGTCTTCAGGAAAATGTGTCAGATCTTGATGGACGAGATATCTCGTTCAAACCACTTGGAGGGTTGAAAGAAACATTTCATAAAAATAGGTTTCTAAAGTACGAACATAGCTACATCATTTTAAAGTTACAATGCGTTTTTATATATTATGCATACCAGAATTAATTTTTATTTCTTGTAAGTAGACCAGACGGGCATGCAGTTTATTTCGAAAATTATTTTTACAGTTTTCATAATTTTCAAAGAAAGTTAAGTTTTTTGCTACCAGAAGTCACACTTCAAAGAGGAAGATAGAATTTACTGGAAACTGTTCAAAATAAGATAGTACATTCATTATAATTAAGAATTTAATTAATTTTCTTTGCGCTACATATTTTCTTTGTTTATAAATGAGTAGAGGTTCAAATTATTGTAAGATTTGGAAAGATATCAAACATTGAATTCAGAAAAAATGTTATTAAACTGTTTGGCTAGCTTACAATGAAAGTAATGTATATAAAGTCAACAAGGCTTGGTGGTTCTTTTGAGTTAATTATGATACTTAGTGCAAAGATTAATTATCTCATGTATTTTTTTATTCTAAAACTTCAATGATACGTGAATCCGCCTAATATAGTGTAGAACTTCGTTTTAACGTTTATGGAAGTTAATGATGTGACAGTAAACAAGTTTTAAAACATTAACTTAGATATTTGTTATATTTACTGAGGAAATTAATATTGGTAGAGAGATGACACGTGCAAATAAATCACATGGACAACATTAAAAAAATTCTTTAATTAGTTTTCAAAGAAAGCTTTTTAAAATGCATAATTGGTGTATTATTGTCTAAGGCTGATTAGCATTTGCAATCACAATAAACTTGATTGATTAAAGATATTCATACATTTTATTATGATAAATTAAACCGTTTTATTGAAAAAAAGAAGACAAGTGTGATACACAAATAATATATCGTATGTAATTGAATCTTTTGGAATTTTCTAGAGCATTTTAGACGTTTACAGCATTTCTGGAACATTCCAGAACGTTCTTGAAGAATTTTGTTGTATTTTCAGGAATTCGGCAGTGGTTGTACTTAATTAATTTATTTTTAACACATTTATTAGTTTTAAAAGCATTTTGACAAATTTGCTGTTAAAGGGGAAACACATTTTTATTAGCATTGAATCTTGATTCAAACAAAATATCTGGCATCAATTATTTATGCTTGTATATTTGAATAAAATTGCAATTGATGAAATTTGCAATTAGTAAATATATTTATGCTAACTACAAGTGAGTCATGTACATTTTTAGTTCATTCGTTCGGCATCAATATTTCGAAATTTGAAATTATTTTTTCGAACGATAAATAAATTGTAGGTGAATTATAAAGAAAATAATTACCTTCCTCTGCGAGTAATCAATAGCTTGACATTAAGATTATTTCGGAAGATTAAAGTATGGAAGAGCTAATTTAACATAAGTGCTAAAAAGTTTCCATGTACATAATCCAGAAACGATTGGACCGAATGAGTGAAACCTCGTAACCCATGTTACATTTTGACGTAGATTTGAAATTGGGGTCTGAATTGGGTGATACCATTCGAAATTAAGAGTAAGCAGTTGTATACGTAAGCGCTGATACGGCCTGGTGGCCGAATGGTTAGGCTATGCCCATCTGTTCTAAAAGCTTTAGGTTCGAATCTCAGTTTGGGCATGCATGTGCGTAGTGGCTCAGAATCTACTTTCAGTTGTAGGTTGTGGTCTAATAAAATTTAAAAATCTATAATAAATATCCTATCTAATTTAGCGGGTATCCTGGTTGGAAAAGTAGTAGATTAGCAACCAGGGGGTTGTGAGTTCGGAACTCGGTCCAACCAAAGACAGTCGAGTAAGTGGGAGCTGGTGCAAGTTGAATCTGACGTGGCCTTAATGTCCACGTTGGCGTTGTGAGGAAGTTTGGAGAGTGAGGTGGCCAGCTCAGGTGTTTACCTTGTCATCTGACCGTGGTTCAAAGTTAAAAATAAAAAGTATCCTTGATCTTTCCCTTCGGAATTGATCCTGGACCGTCGACAATAGACCGCCGTGTTGGGCCAGTGCTACGTTAGTTCAACTACCTCCTTATCTAATTTTAATTCGCTTTCCTGTGAATGACGCTGGACAAAGAGAGGAAAGAGGATCTTTTTTTTTCTCGCTGCTGTTGTTTTTCCAAAAACGTACATTGTCAGCACAGAAGCGCAATATGAAGCATGCATGCGAAATTGAATAGACTAAAAAATATAGCAAAAAGTTCACTTAATAGAAAAATTCATTTTCCAACGTTTTCAACAAGTGAAGAGAGAATTTCTCAGAACACTCGCTTAACCTTATTACTGAATCTAATTTTGTTTTCCCCTCTTGTACATCTTTTTAAATGGATCACCCATAATGGAACCGTTCTTAAAACTTGGAACCACTTTAAGAATGCTGGTTAATGTTGGATGTACTCGTCGTACATTTGTATTTCAAGGAGAGGTAAGGCCTTTAAGCACTTTTCTAGGAAAGGCAAAGCCGTTAAGGTATTTCTAGAAAAAGCACTATTATCGGGATACATTCCAGAATGTATTGAACATTCTTTCATCCTTGAAATTATAAAACTCTCAACTATTCCTTATATTAGATGAAATGTCCTTTGAAAAGGAAGTGTGCTCGAATCTCCATGAAACAGTAGAGTGGAATTTTACTTTTTTAATTCATTTTTACTGGACAAGGCTGATAAAACAGATTGATAACAATGAACTATTGCATTACTTTTTATACATAAACTGAGAGAGAATTAATTTGTGTAATAATTTCTCATCTTTTTCTTAGGTTGATGTATCGTACTTAGTAAATTTTGATAAAAAAAGGCGGAGGTTCGATCAAATTTCGATTGTTAGAATTGGTTCTTTGGTTAGGGCCTCATTTGGTGAAGCTGCGCAAAACACAATACAACTTCAAGAAAATGTGAAAAGTTTAAGGGTTTTCAAAATGTATTTCTAAAGGGTTTTAATAGAATTCGCAGCTACTTTTTAATTGCTTCAAAATGCAACATACAAAATTTTAGGGAAAATAAAACTCAATCATATTATCAAAGAAATGTATGTCCACAAGGGGCTCTTAACCGTTTGAGGGATCCACACATACATATCCGTTCTAAAATCTGGAGTCTTCTTTATATAACTTCTGGCCAGTTTTGATGTTTTTGGCGAATAGAATGTTTCCTAGGATTCTTTCAACCAATCCATGTGGTTGTTTGGTCATTATGAGTGTTGTGGGTTTAAAAGTAATATTACACTACATTAAAATTTCGTAATACACAGAGGCTTAAGGGTACTTTTGCGGCTCGGTGAATTTTCCATCAAGCTTGGACACTGGAGGGCCGCTGGGCCACCACGATCATCCGATTTATCACGTATCGATTTTTCCTCTGGGGGAAACATCAAAGGCATCGTGTCCATACTTTTCCAAAAGTTATCCTCAAGGATACAGACTCTGTCGTGGCTTAAAGTGTCCGTGAAAAGCCTCGTATTTTTTTAATACGAACGGCAATCCGTGATTGATCGACGCTGCCAGGTGTTCGTTACTGTTTGGTGGTCATAACTTTGAGTTCTTACTGTGAAACTGTAAAACGATTCTATCAAACTATAAAATAAGTGTAACTCTAATACAGTCTTATTGTGTTCTCTAATACATGCGGGTGGTACTTGCGAACATACCTCGCTTAGAGAATATGGTTTATTTCTTAATCTCTACCTCCCTTTTAACCTCTGAAGCGTTCGCATGCATAATTTCACCTTGAAACCCGTAGTCTTCCTTGCATGACTTCTAACCAATTTCGACCATCTTGACTGAAGAATATTTCCAAAAGAAATGAGCAATATAATCTTTCTAAGGAAAAGAATAATAGAATCTTTCTAAGGTAAAGAATAATAGAATATTACTAAGTGAAACACAGGAATAGAATGTTTCCATAGGAAATGAGTAATAGAATCTTTCCAAAATGTACAATAGAATTTTCTATGAAAAAGAGAAATGGAATACTTCCAACGGAAATGAGCTATAGAATCATCTTTTAACAGCAAATAGTGTCGGCTAATTATATGTCTTTAAATGAAAAATTGCATCAAATAGTTTTAAAAAAGTAACTTTCTACTTTTTTTTACGTAATTTTACTCACGAACAAGAAGCATATATTTCACAAAACATTCTTTGAAGTCTTGGTAGCAAAATGATTATTTTTTAATTACACGCTTCATCTTTTAAACTTCAAAAGGATGTGGAACAGGGCATTCATTCTCGCCGAGTCACTTTAATATCAAGAATACTTGGTACAGAAAACTGGATTCTTTTCAAGAAATTAACACCACAAGAAAACTCCGATTCAACTTTTTAAATTCTCCAACCAATGAAAAATGAAGAAACTTTTTTTATGACGCTTTTGAAGGTATTGAAGGTTTTGCAATTTTTTTTCTTGGGGAAAAATTAATAGAGAGAGAGAGAGAGAGAGAGAAATACTCTTATAAAGTAGATGGAATGTATTTCGATCGAGAACATCGACTTGTGTTCAGGTCTAAGGGAATTAAATTTTTTGTATTTTTAGGTCGTTATTGCGATTTAAAATCTATTTGTACAAGGTGGGAAGAATCTACGGCACAATAATCACACCACTCAATTCCTTGTCGAGATAGCACCCGAAAGAGTGTCCTTTATCCTTTGGACATGGCATCCGGTGATGGTACCTACAACTCATAGTTTAACGTACACATTTGAATTCACATTTCAATCAAGTGGAATGATCAAAAGTGATCAAGTGAAAAATCAAGAAATTTATGTACGTGTGCCTCGATTTACCCTCAAGTACAAGCAACCCCAGAAACGCTAAAAAGGATAGCTGTTTTGGTGTTTCGTATAGAGGAAATATAAAAGCAGAGTGAGCAATGGTAACCTTTTCATGTGCCCAGGATCATGTGATCAAAACTAGTAATAACGTGACCTCTAGACTACTTTCATCTGCCGAGTGGGAACGAACAATCATCTGATTGGTCCAATGGATGGGAGAAGACGCCCATTCATTGGTTCATCATCTGATGGATTCAAGCGACATAATAGTAGGTTTTGGCAATTTCACCATTTTTTGTCGCCACTCAATAGAAATGCTCATTCACGCATCTACTTTTTCGTAAGCTGTTATATCGCCAAACAAGGTAATAAGATGCCAAATCGGTCAACCAAATCAATTTTTCAATGAGCAGTAACGTGACTAGTCGACATGTTGGTCCCACGTTTTGAAGCTCATCTCAGTAACAGAACTCAGTCTACTTATATTTCACGACTACGGTGGTTTTGGTACTGATATTTTGAATGACTGGAAGTGACGGTCGGGAAATTTTCCACGCGATTATCGCTGGATAGGTAGGTATTTAATTAACGCCGCACTAGCGCAACACAAGGGGTTGTTGGCGACGGTCCGGGATCAACCCCCGAATGGAAAGATCGAAGGACAACATCACGTAGTTTCGAACCACGGTCAGATGACGAGGTCCTACCTGCGCTGGTACTTCACTCTCCAAACTTCCATACCACGCCAATGTGAGAACATTTGAGGCCACGACAAATTTAACGTGAACCAGCCCCTTTTGTACACAACGCAACCCACCAGTTGCTAGTCCGTCACTCTTCCAACCGGGCTACTACGGCCCGATTATCTCTGGAACGATACGTCCAATTGAAAAACGGATGATACTTTATTGGGTTGGTTTCCGACAAGGAATCGCATGGTAAAATTATTGTTCTGTTTTTAATTACCGCTACTACTACCTCTAAATATCAAATATTGCAGTAATAGAACTGGATAAATTATAATGGGTGTTTAACATTCAAGAAATTTTATTTTTAGCAAATTTCATGTATTCATCAAAAACCAATTTAAAGAACTGAACAAGTTCTTATTCTTGCTTAGGATTTCTATTCTATTTAACTTAATGTTATTCTCTGCAGTATGAGAGGCATTTTCTGTCAAGCTAAATAAAGATGGATGTAGTGTTCCCGCGACGATACGCGTTTCCTGTACGTGATGTCACTTGGCTTGTTTTTTAATACGATTTTAGCACTTCGCCAATAAAAATTCAAAATAGTAAATTTCGAATTCATAATGGCAGTTGTTTGGTCAACACCCATTATATTAAACGCCAGACGTTGCCCCAAAAATGTTGATGAACTACATTTCAACCCCCCTGGTTGTTTCGACGAGATATCTAGTCATTAGCAAACTGACCAGATGCTTTGGACGTGATTACTCGTCATAAAAACTGACCAGATCGTTATCTTGTCATAAAAAATTGGCAATATTTTAGTGTCGAGATATCTCGCCATTACCAAAATTGGTCAGATCTTGATGGACGAGATATCTCGTCGAAACTACTTGGAGGATTAAATAGACCTTGATATGTATCATGAGAGCATTTAAGTAACAGAAAGAAAAATCTCCGTTTTCCGTCTGGTTTGTTTGTATACATTGAAACTTCTTATATCAGAATGGCTAAAATACTTGTTTTGATGAAACAAAGTATTAAAGCTATGATAAACACGTCTCGAATAATGTTAGATTTGGAATTTTTTTTGCATAGAATATTCCACAAGAACGTTACGAGAAGTTTAAATCATTTTGAACAGTTTATTTTTAATGTAAAATTAAATAATGTAATCGATAATAAGGCTTATAAATATTGCTTAATTAATATATAATTAAACAATTTCAAACCAAGATTTTCTATGGTACAAGCAAATTATTTCTAGTTATTAGAATTCTCGGAATCAACATTAAACGATGTAAAACTGAAATTAGCAACAAGTCCATACATTGGTAACTTTCAAAATACCAGAATTATCTTCCTTGATAACCCGAGATAATAAATATTGATAGTAGTTATAAACTGAAAGTTCTCCCTTTCAACAATTACGACGAGAATATTTAATAATCCAAAATAGCAATGCATCAACAATGTTTGCAAAAGCTAACTTTATTAAATCCAAAACTTTTCCTATAGCTTATAATGTAATTATTAAAAATTCACGTGTCGATAAGCTTCTGATAAAAAGTCTTACATACTAAATTAAAAGAAGCTAACTAAAAAAAATCGATAAGTTATAGAAATTGGAAATGATTTTGAGGCGTCGTAGATTTCGCGGAAAACAACAGCGAAGAGCACGCAATTTCTAGCCTACTTCCATAATATCTATTTAATCCTCACTAAATCACTTGAACGCAGAGCACCGCCACCAACAAAATCCATCTGGAAACTGCAAAGAAAACCAGAAAATGTCAATATTCATTTCCCCAGCATCGAGTTCGATTAAAGCTCGGAGGGGGCCAGGAAAAAACGTTCGAAAGCGTGCAAGTTTAGAACATTTCATTAAGTATCGTTTTTACAATATCAGGGTTTCCATCTTTACTGGGGTTGGTCTTTTTTTGTTATTTTGTTGTTCATCTGGCAGAAGCCCACATTGAAAATGATTGAAAAAACCGACAGATACAGAAGAAGGGAAAAAAATATTATCCCATCAGCCGAAAGATCGCCAGTTCCCATGTGCTAAATTCTCACCACACTAGGCTCAAGGGGAAGGGAAAATAGTATCTATATTGGTAACAGGTTAACAGAGGGGGAAGCCATACTGAACTGGGGAGAGAAACTGCGATAGCACGGGCAGGAAAATTAATTCACGCGAGGCGTTAAGCGCAAGAACTGCACTTCATAAATTGCTGGATAGATCTCTTTTGTTTTGGAGTGGGAAGAATCAATAGGAAGCGTCGACTGGGTTCTAGCCTGGATATGTGTTGCTTTTCTGTAACGTACGCCTGCAGACTTTTCGTTGGGGAGTTATAAATTTTTTAAGTTGCTTCGCTGTTTTTGTTGTGGAAAAGGCGACTGGTTAATCAGATTTTTGCAGGCATTAAAGTTCGAGTCGAGTTTTAAAGTGTAATCCGTTCAAGAATTATGTCTGCTGAAACAAAACTAAGTGAGAATATTAAATAGGCTCAGGACGTAGGAACGACTTGGAAGATAATGTTTCAGTGAGAAACAAATTATAGTTTTTCACAAAAAATTCCAAAGAATATAATCTCTACATTATTTGGAGCATGTTATCAAAAATAAGTTTCTGTAAAATTCAATGGGTAAGGATGAAACACCAAAGTTATTGAATTATAAAAAATCATTAAATGTCATCATCTATTTTATATTCTCATTCTATTATTTTGTGCGGTCACAAGCTATTTGTAAAAATGTTCCTTATTTTATTAATTTTTATCAATTAAATTATAAACTAATTCAAGTGACACGAGACATAGAGTGCAAGAACTGTACTTCATAAGTTGTCAGATATTATACCTCCATTATGGGGTGAGAAAATCAATTAAAGCAGTGATAATAGGGACTAGACGTGTTGTTTTCTGTTGGATACGTCTATATTCAGAATTTTGTAGACGAGTTATGTATTTTCATAGTTATTTCGTTTTAAGACGTGTCCATTATTTAATCAGTTGTTGTACGCATTAAAGTGCGAGTCGTTTTTAAAAATTAGTAAATTCAGTCTCGTAGAAGTAGGAAAAGAAAATTTCAATGAAAAACTAGTCAAAAGTTGTCTCCAAATTATAAAAATATGTGACAAAAAATACGAGTAGATTTCCTCATCAAAATTAAATTTAAAAATTAAGTGTATAGGAAGAAAGTACAAAATTTTTAAATTTAAACTTATTCATTACGTTATTTCTTATTTTTATCCTAATGTAATGCGATACGTAGATTTCATAAATACCTTTTCCTAAGGTAATTTCCTTAATTGACTTTTCTATTATAATTGAGTTCTGTCAAAATTTCGTTATTATTTTGAGCAATGAGTGACATTTATATTAATTTAGTTTTATAACATCCCGGCAATTTATGTAGCATCTATAACTTGAAAACATGTTTCTACTTGTGTTGTAGGTTCTTAAAATATCCACGCACAATAGTGTAAAATCTGCATTTCGACACATAATAGCATTTTGTTTTTGCCATTTCTCAATCTTGAGTCACATGAGGCCTTATTTGATAGACTGCTAAGCTCTCTAGAATATTTAGCTTTCTATTCAGATTTTAAACATTTACCAAAACCTAGGAAGGAGTTTATTCAGTAGTTATGAGAGAAATTTTATTTCATAACTACCTTTATATGAGAATATAATATTTATAAATACCATTAGGACAAACAGGGACGTAACCAGGGGGGGGGCAGACGGGGCATGTGCCCCTGGCACCGGATTGGGGGGGGGGCTAAATTGGCCGAGTATTTTTTTTACTATAGATATTTACGTATGATAAAAATGAAGAGGAAAACTTATTAGTAGACTACAAAAACCAAAAACTATAAAAGGAGCTAAATGCAGAATGTGTGAAGAAATAGCAGGAAAGCTTTACTTAGATCCTCATTTTAAAGAAGTACGGAGGAGGAAGAAGCGGATGTTTGATGAGAAGGGCGAAGTTGAAAGCTATGAATTCTCAGAAGAAAAAAGTTCAGATTACGGATTATGGAAATAATAGATCGGATTCTAAATGAACGGAGGCAAAGTTTCCAAGTCATTCAAGACATGAATAGTTTATTTGGTTTCTTCAATGGAGCTCGGTTTGAAACAATGAATGGAGAAGAATTGAAGAACCAGGCACTTGAGTTAGCTACCACATTTAAAAGAAGATTTAGACAGGGACTATCTGGCGATAGAAGTGGAGAGTTTTAAGTATCATGCCTTGGATTTAAATCCTAATATGAAAACGGCTACACCATCAGGTCTTCTGACATTAATATACAAATGAATGATTAACGGACTTGAAGACGCGTCCACCAACATAACGACAGCGTTGAGAATTTTCTTCAGAATACCAGTCTCAGTCGCATCAAATGAAAGGAATTTTAGCAAACTAAAGATCATAAAAAATTACCTCAGAAACTTAACAGGACAACAACGACTAACCAACCTAAGCATTATATCAATAGAGCACAAGTTAGCTTCAAAGCTATCTTTTGAGGACATTGTAAAAATGTTTGCAGCCGAAAAAGCCCGTAAATTAAGTTTTAGTTCAGGCTTTCTGTGTTTAGATTAATTTTTTTCACATTCTGTCAATAGATTGAGATTGTGTAAAATGTCTAAGTATAAGATAATAACTCTCAAGATAATAACTTGAGTAAAATCTGTTATTCCTAATTCTTGTTCCACAGTTTTCCAAAATCCTTGAATGGTTTTCGATCGACGTTTCGATAATGCTCTTTTTAGAAGTCCAAAAGCACAAAAGTCCATGGGTGAGACATCTGGAGATTTAGCAGGGATATCAGTAAAGGGTATTGACTTGATACCAGTTTCTTGTTCCATATTTTCCAAGAATTTAATAGTGGATTAATATGTGTGGCTGCTTGCTTTATCCTGATACAGTTCTACTGATCAGCTCCTGGCACTGTGGGTAAAGATATAGTATTTCTATTTTGAATATTGGGGATAAAATAGGGTCTTGATAATATGTGGGAGTTGATTTTTACATTTTCCCCTCTTTTTACTTTTAATTTTCCATTATATTCAAAACCGGCAACAATCATAAATCCCTTAGAGAAAGTTCTCATGTTAAAGTTACCAAGTTGAACCACGTTTGAAAAATTTTCTCCTCTTTTATGATAATAAATTGTTCTTTTTTATTGCAATCATTTAAATACACCCACGCCTCGTCTATTGTCGCAAAATTTTTCCATCTTTCTCCAGCTAAATGCTTCTCATACAGAATTCTGCAGCGAGTTCTGCGTTCTGCAATATGTCGTGGAGGTAGACGATGAACATTGTATTTTTTTGGCCTTTTTAAGATTCAAATCACTGTTAATTATTCTTTATATACAGTTGAAACTCAGTATTTTAATGACTTTGCAATAGTCCTTTGCCTTGGCGGATTCTCTTTTAAAATTAAAAATCTTACCTTACAAATATTCTCAAAAATTATTTTTTTTTGGATACGTATTTGGGAAGTATTTTTTCACTTTTACGTTTTGTCCTTTCTCATTAATAATATTACTTATCGTACCTTTAGATATCGAAAAACCATGACTAACAGCGTTTCTGAATAATTGAATAAACGTAATTCTCTTCGGTAAGAGCGGAAACAGCCTTCCATCCATTGCTTATTTAAAAACGTCATTTTGAAAGTAAACAAAACTCTGAGTTAGCAGATGATAAGTTATACTTTAACTATTTAACTGCTGCGAAAATAAAATTATTTCTTAGCATACAATTTTTACAGCTCATCAAAATCCTTCAAAAAATGTCCGAAAAGCCTCTGTATTTATCATAGTTAAATATCCTATTCTAAAGCAACAGTCTGTTGATTTTGATTCAGCCCACACATATCAAGATATCATTTGATAAAGCATTTTCATTTCATTTGCAGCGATTATAAGTGTGAAAGAATGTACCAAACATGCTACTCTTAGATTATTTGTTAACGAAATATCTTAGAATTAATTAGGTATTTTATCTTGTACTAAAAATGAAATTACTGCAAATTAATCTACCCTTAAAATCAAGCATTTATCATCTAAGTTGAATAAAAAAACTGGACTAGAGGAATTAATGTGTGGTGGGACGATATCAGGTGCTGTCGGGAGGGTTTTGGTTTGGTTGGTCGGTGGGGGGGGGCGCCAAGGCGAGTTCTTGCCCCGGGTGGAAACTAGCCTAGTTACGTCTCTGAGGACAAAGCATTCAAAAGACAGCTTCACTATTTAGTATTTAAAATGAGATTTTGAAAGCACAAAAAGAACAATGGTAAAGTTTCTTAAAGTAAAATTCTTATTAGTAAATTAAAGGCCATCTTATTTCAAATATTTGCTTTCGAATTTTTATATTTCTTCAAACACATTTGGTCGGGTTTTATGGCGTAAGGGATATATCTGCCCATGCTCCGCCAAACATAAGACAAGCAACGCCAAGTAATGAACAGGAACTTTTACTGACGCAGAAGAGAAATACATCCAAGGAAGGAATCGAACCTGTGTATCTCAGTCGGCAAACCCACTGAGCCATGACAGAGCCTCAAATATATTTCGAGAAATAAATTTAAAATTCTAATTTAACTACAGTCAACAATAATCATAACAATCTACCTGACATGAATGCTGTACACGAATGTTTGAAAGAAAACCCACTTTACTGGAAATTAAAGTATGTAAACGCCATAAAATAGTCTCCCGTAACACTATATAAAATAAAAAAGAGGGGATGAAAATATTTTTCAATTAAAATATTCATTCGAATTAATATTTTATGGTATGTATCAAACATCCACTGCATCAGCTTTCTGTTACACTATTAAGTGTTAATACTTATCTTAGCAAAACTAATTAATCGTATCGCATTTTGAAAGCATTGTTTAAAATTATTAGTTCCATCCTATCCTCTCTACGAAGCTCTTAGCGATATTCCATACAAATTGCGAGATTTTTTTTACAGCAAGTGATTATGTACGAAATGAATAGCTCGAAAAGAAAATATAATGCTTGGAAGATTTCTACGTTCCACAAATCCAATCATTGGGCGAAAGGGGTGGCACCCAAATTGCTGATCTATCGCTTAGAAACGAGCAATTTTGATACTGAGAATTATCGTGCTCCTGGTTTTGGTATTATCTTAATGTAATCAACCTCTTTAGGCATATTGGTTTTGCTCTTTAACATCTATTCTATGTTCAGGAATCGCGGTAACCCCTGTTGGGAAGTGTAGTAGATGGCCAACCGGAGGGTTGAGAATTCGAAATTCGATCAACCAAAGACCGTGCACATGGAGGCTGGTTCACGTTAAATCTGTCGTGGCCTCAAATGTCCTCACGTTGAATTGGTGTGGAAGTTCGGAGAGTGGGATGCCAGCTCAGGTGTTGACGACGTCATCTGACCGTGGTTCAAAATGACGAGGTGTTGTCCTCGATCTCTCCCTCCGGGGTGGATCCCGGACCGTCGTCAATAACCCGTTTTGTTGCTTCAGTGCGACGTTGATTCAACTACCTACCTCAAGGTGTTATTTGGTAGTGTTTATTACAATGAACTCAGTGGGTAATTATTGTCTAGGGGTTAATTATTCTACTTTTAAATTTAGTTGTCTTTATAAAACTAATAAAATGTTAATGGTCCTTTATGTTTAAACGCTTTACGGTTCCGTGGTTTCTTTTTAGCATATGCTCATTGTTCAAGACTTTAGTCAGCGCTTAATACTGTGGATTCTAGAAGTGAATGTTATCCGGGATTTTATTAGTTCTTCGTTAGCTTAAAAATATGTCCGCGTGAAGTTGTAAAATGCTCAATTATCTCTTATATTTTAATTCTTTAGAGTTCCATGGTTTCGAGTTTTAGCATATACGCTATGTTCAGTACATTGTTAGTGTTTTATGCAGTGAACTTCAGTACGGAATACTAAATCGGGGTTGATTATTTGGATAGTAAAATTTCATTATCATTGTGAAATAGTAAAGTGCTAAGTACATTTCAGAGCTTTAGAATTCAATGGTTTTCTCTAGGTTTAGTTGGTTGATTTGGTTTGTTGGGGTTCTATGGCGCAAGGGCCATATTTGGCCATGCTGCGCCAGACACAAGACGTACTACATCAAGTAATACACATGCACACACAATGAAAGTTTTACTGACACAGAAGAGAGAAATACACCCAGGGAAGAATGCACCTGACCAGGAATCAAACCTGCGCCGCCTACAACTCGGAGGTTGCTAGCGCAGTGGACATACCCACTGAGTCACGACGGACCCATTTTTTTTCTCTTTAGAACATACACATTGTTCCTGATGTTTGTTAGGGCACTTAACCCTCCAATTGTTTCGACGAGATATCTCGTCCAAGATCTGGTCAATTTTGCGAAGGACGAGATATTTCGTCGAGATAAAACTTCCCTATCACTCCAAGGGGAACCAAGATCCAAGTAGGAAAAACAAATTGTCCCTTTCGCAGAAGGGTGGTATTCGGCACGAAGGTAAACCCACCAGGATGGTTAAATGCAGTGGAATCTAGAATTGAATTACATCCATTGTTTAATTAGTTCCATGCACACTCACATTTCAGTCTGCATGAAGTAGTAAAATGTTAATGACTTTTTGGTGCTTCATAGTTTCAAAGCAATGAATTGTGGATTAAAACTGTCTCAAATTACATCCTGTGGACAAGATGTTAGTATATTGAGATTCTATCAGATTTCATTTTGGACTCTGAGTTATGTATATATGGTAGTCAGATTTCCACTTCTAAATTACGTTCAGAAAATAGATGGTGATTGGAGCCATGAAGGGTTTATTAAATTATTGTTAATGAACGTTAAATTCTATATTAGAACTTTAGTGACAGTTTGTATAGGTCAGATTTATGTGATAATTAGGTAAAAAGCTACTTCAAGTAATATATCTTCCTTGCAGGGCAAAAGGGCAATTCAGTTAAGTCTGAATTTTAATGGGTCCACAGGAATCAATTGCATCATTAATTTAAAAATAATATAATATGCCTAAAATCAAAATTAATTCAATCTACTAATATGAATTATAATTATTTGTATCATGGCATGCTTCTGTTCTTTCCTGAATATTTGTGGAGTGAAAAATCCAACTTAAGATTCTGAGAAGTAGCCATTTTGACAACCCCTAACATGGAAGATATAATCATGGGAATTTTTAGTATTCATGGATTTCAGTTCAAAAGAATTATTAGTATCGATTGCAAACATGAATAGCACAAACTTACCTCTGATGTCTCTAAATACTAACGAGAATTCATGGGACTTAGGACTTGCAATTCCATTAAGATTTTCTATGCCTGCCAAGTTGCAATTTCGAATGAATGGCGAACTAAAATGGTACCATGATCTAAAATTGAGTGTTCTTTGCGTATTTTATTACGCTCACTAATATCCCAAATACGAATATTTATATCAATAGCTTATCGTATTTTAATATTCTTACCTGAAACATTGGGTTTAAAGTCAACTTCCCAACACTTAATCAAATAAAAAAATATTTAGGTAAACGTTGTAAAACAGTTTAGTTCAATTTTTGCTGATACAGCGTAAAGGTAGGTGTTATTCAAGTATCATTGTCTTCATCAAATGTCGTACAATTTAATCCTTTACCCTGCATCTATTTTGAAACAAAGCCCGTATCCAGGATGGTTTCATAGTAAATAAATATAGTTTATAGGTAGGTAGTTGAATTTATGTTGCAATGGACCAACACAAAGGGCTATTGGCTAAGGTCCGGGATTAATCCCGAATGGAAAGATCCGAAGACACTTCGTCATTTTGAACACGGTCAGATGCCGAGATCGTCAACGGAGTAGTTGATTCCCCATCACCCACTTTTCAAACTTCCACACCACGTAAACGTGAGGATATTTGAGGCCACGACCGATTTAACATGCAATAGGCCCTCCGAACACGACGGTCTTTGGTTGGATCGAGTTTCGAACTCGTAACTCTCTAATGTTGATCCGCGACTCTTCCAACTAGGCTACTATGGCCTCATATAATTTATACATAAAATATTATGCACATAGTAGTTCCCACTATATCGCGCTTCTAGGAGAGTAAAAACGTGCGATATATCTAAGGAGAGAGCGAGGGCTGAGTAGTTTATTTCTCAAATGGGAAAATTTAAATTACACATTACGTGAAGCATTTTTTAATTAAAATTAGATACAATACGGTAATTACAATACGATTATACATTATATTATGCCTTTTTTCAAATTTATGTAAAACTGCAATATAGTAGGATATATTTTACGTAAACAGTAGATTATTAATTATTTTTTTACCTTTTTTTCTGGTATTGACCGATGAAAAACAACTCGACAATGTACATTTCCCTACAGTATTTCATATCGTATCAAAATAGCTATAATAAATGGATAAAACAGGTCACCGTTGTCCTTTCAATTTTAACGAAAGAGATACTTCTCTTCGCATACTCGAAATTCATCGTAAGGCCAGTAAAGAACGATAGTCCCAATAAGCGATACATCGAGAGACTACTGCATTTACTCACATCGAATGCGTGTTTTATGGATCAATTTCGAAGCATTCAAAATTGCGTGTATTCCCGTTTCATGATAAATATCCTTACGCCGAAGCCACACTTTCTACAAGAGTCGACACAGCGCAAAAATATATTCTATATCTCACTTTTATCACGTCTTCCGAAAAAGCTGTTGAATGCCAGTTCGAGCAGATTGTTGAAAAACCAATTTTATAGCGGGCACGCCCCTGAAAGTTTTTTTCCCTTCTTCTAAAGAGCTTAAAATAAAACTTTCAAGTGCATCTGTTTTATTTCGAGCTTTGGTGGAGAAGAAGCACTTGTTTTAGAACGGATGTAAATTCAACCTTTATACACACAGCTAACTTCCCCTTTTCGTAAAGGGTAACCATTTGAATAACATCTGCGCCAATGCTTCCCTTCTTTTTGTTTTCAAAACACAAGGAAAAAAAACTTTCCCAGTCGAACGATTTTGTTCTTTTTCTCCATCTGCAGACGATTTGATCTTCCTTACACAGACAATGTTTCTCTTTATTCTTTACTACCACGTTTAAAGTCTGAACTCTGTCGAAATAGGTTTTCTCCTTGAGGTGTTTTAGGAAGAAGAACAGACGATAAAAACAAGAGAAATAAATGGTTAAGGTTGGCATACGTTTGGGATATGTTGGATACTGCACCGCATCTGCTGCACAATAGCAACCCATCAACCTGGGCTACGGGTATCTCGAGATTATCTTTGATTTTTGCGTGTTTGCTTTATACTCGGTGATATTTTATCGGATGAGATACTGGGGTTAGGTTATATTAGAATTTTACTGGCTTAGGGAAGGAACAAATATATTTGCTTTCGCGTAAAATTCAAGAAGGCTTCAATAAACCTACTCTCTACGGTGTTCATGTTTTATTTTATTTCCAAAATACGTGTTAGGAGGAGCTTGTATGCGTGTTAGCACTGGACATTGATTATTCCATTCGTCGTTCGTTCCATGGCCATTGTTTGCTAATGAAGACGGATCAAAACCACTCATCGATTTCAATTTTTGCTTTAAAACTTAAACAATACCAAACGATATGAAAAGCACAAATAATTGTTGATCATTTTTAAGGAGAGGGAGGTATTTTAATTAACGTCGCACTGGAGCAACCAATGAGCTATTGTCGATGGTCCGGTATCAAACCCGAAGGAAAAGATACGAGGACAACACCACGTAATTTTGAACCATGGTCAGATGACGAGGTCATACCTGAGCTGGCACCACACTCTCCAAACTTCCACATCACGCTAACGTGAGGATATTTGAGGCCACGCCAGATCTAACGGGGCCCAGGCCCCTTTGCACACGACGGTCTTTGGTTGGTTCGAACTCGCAACCCTCCGGTTGCTAATTCGTTACTCTTCCAACTAGAAGACAACGCCCCCAATTTTTTAACGGAGTTATTATATAAGAACAACATAGAACATATATTACAAAAGCACGTTTTTCTCAGAATTAGATCTTTAAAAATATTTTCCTGATTTCAAACTGTTCCCTTCGAACACATGTGTCGCTATTTTGTGTCAATGAAACTTTCCTTTTCTTTGTGCATATGCATTACTTAAAGTTGTCTGCCTTGAGTTTGGTGTAGCTTGGCGAAATATGGTCCCTACTCCATAACAAAAACTAAACAATCTTGAAAGGTTTTCGTATAATTCTTGCATTTAATTTTGCATTTAAATCTAATTAACTTCATTGTTATCGCATTTAAAATTAAATGCAAATGAGGAATTCATCATGATTCCTAATTTTCACGTTTTGGTTTAAAATGTTGCTTAATCTATATTTTTTGGCAAATTTGAGGTGTTTTAGTAGCACTATAATAGGGTGATACATTTGCTAAATGAAGTTAATTTGATTTGTATGAAAATTTATGACAATAATTTTTATTTTATAACTATCGAACTTTAACCCTTCAAGGGGTTTCGACAACATATCTCGTCCAAGATTTGGTCAGTTTTGTAAATGACGATATACCTCGTCGAGACAAAACTTCCCTATCAATCCAAGGGAATGAAGATCCAAGTAGGAAAAACAAATTATCCCTTGCCTAGAATTGGTAGCAGTTTTGTAGGTTTTTGCATTCAGAGGTGGCCACTACAGGGTGGTTTTCGACACAAAAATAAACCACCAATAGGTTTAAATGTTAATTTTAAACCCCACTGTACATTAACAAAGTAAATTTATTATGGATAATTAACAGATTTAATTTTAAAATATTACTGATGTCGATGCCTTACATTGCATTTAGCCTAGTTGGTAGAATCACCGATTAACAACTGTTGGGCTTCGAGTTTGAGAATTAATCTAACCGAAGACCATTGTATCAGTGGGGCCCGTAAAATCTGTTTTGGCGTCAAATATATAGGGAAAAGGATAGATGCAAGTTGATTGCAAAGGAAACGTAGACGAGACATTATATAACAAGTCTGAGAAAAAAAATGTCGAGTTGCCTTTCTTAGAAGGACGGGGACCAGAAGTTTTCGTACCAGGTACACACCGACCCCTAACTGCAGAAAAAGTACAAATTTAAATAATGGTGAATTGATTTCTATCAAATTCTGGTGAAGGTTAATTTTAAAAAATTTATAGCGACTGAAAATGTTTAGCATCTGTGGAAAGTATTTGCGAGTAAAATGTTTTAAATTATGAGCCAAAGTAAGAGATAATTGCTGCCTAAATTAAAATATGAGAATAAGGGGAGGGGATATCTTGAAAACTACAACAATATTAACTCATGACTACACGTTTCGTTAATGTAATGTAATATGTCACATTGGTGTTTAATAAATGATTCCCCCTTACAAATTAACTATTGTTGTCAGTTCCTTTCCCAACAATTTCCGCTTTCTTTAGACTAATACAACTGGCCTGCTTTCTTCACAATCTAGCCGAAGCAATAATGCGCCCCTGCACTAAAGGTACATACACAGGTGTGTAGTTACCGTTCTGTCTGACAGTATATCCTGTAATGGAATTTCTGTATGACAGTTATTAGTAAACTGTCAGATAGTTCTCGTTAGTTCTACATGCGTTAATCTAAACATTACTGAGAAACCTATCGGATCATTTTGTTGGAAGTTGAGTGATCGACTATTTCTCTGATAGAGTATCTGATAGTTCATCTAATTTCATTGTTGGATTTTTGCAATGGATTACGTTCTTGAGCGCGTATACTATTATCTTTGACAATAGAGCCATAAATGCATTATATATATTAGATAGAAGATCAATGTACGAAAATAGAATAAAGTAGATATTTCTTATTCATATTCAATTAAAAAATTCGAATAATCTGATTTTGGCTTATTTGTATGAAATCTATCGATTAATTTAAATAGCAACGAACATCAATAAATATAAGTGCATAAATTAAATTTCCAAATTCAATTTATCTATTTATCTTCTATCTATTCTGTGTGTAATCGATTTATGTTTGTATTTGAAAGAAATAAAATCGTTATTAAAAATCGTTTGCAAACATCAATAATTTTAAATGAACGTCTGATTATATATAAATCAAAATTTTTATTTTGGAGTAAATATCGTCTGGTAAAATATATTCCCGGTATACTACTCGTAACACATTTGTTAGACACGTGTGTTAATTGATGATCAAGAGTGAAAATTAAGAATGTTTCCAAAAAGGAGGTGATCCAAGGCAAGATATAGGCAAAAAAATAAATGTATTCCTCTCAAATCTATTCGATATGAAGTGCAAGCAATATAGAAACAGAACAATGAAACAAAGTATTTTACCAGAAATATTAAACCCTTCAAGCTTCTTCGAAAGAGATGAACAAAAACTTGAATATTTACGAAATCAGTATAATGGCGAGCTAAAAAAGTCAGAGAACGCGACACTGATTGAACTTAGTACCTTGAAATATAGCATTTAGACTCTTAAATTTTCTACAAGGTAATTTAACAGGAAGACCAACAGAAGGAAACCTTAGCTGGTAACAATTTCATTTATATTTATATTTGATATTATATTATAGTATGTAACAATTTCATTTATAGTTGATTCATTGACAATTATTACAAGCTATTAACAATGTTAAACCATTACAAGCTATTAACAATGTTAAACCATTACAAGCTATTAACAATGTTAAACCATTACAAAATTAACAATTTTTTTATAAAAATTTGTACTGCCATATTACGTCTCTTGTGAACTAACAAAATAATTCCTAAATTTCTCTCGAATACATTTTCTTGTTAATGTTAATTGCTACCTTGATGTACAAGAGGCATTAGGTTGAACATTGTTTCGCCATTTTGCTAACTTCCATTTTCTGTTGCTCCGCGGAAGCCCGGTTGGAAGAGCAGCGGATTAGCAAACGGAGGGTTGCGAGTTCGAAACTCGATCGAACGAAAGACCGTCGTGTACGTGAGAAGTGGTGCATGTTAAATCTGTCACGGTCTCAAATGTCCTCACGTTGGCATGGTGTGGAAGTTTGAAGTGGGAGCCAGCACAGAGGTCGACCTCGTCATCTGATCCACAGCTTCATGTTATTTCTTCCAATTGCTCGGTTTGAAGATCTGTCACAAGGTTGTGGGTAAAAACATGAAGCTTAAATCATTGATTGGTTAAAGTGATTGTACATCGTTATCAAAAACACTAGTATGTGATTCGACAACCAATAGGCTAAGTCGATTCGTATCTCAATATGATTTACCCTTCAGAGATCTTACGATAGACGCTAAATAAACTACCTACCTCTAAAGATTTCACTTCCGCTACACAAATTATCTCGCATGATACATAGCGGGGGTAACATAAAGTGTAGTTTATCACCGTTTCATGGTTCCTATTGAAGGGACTAAATCTTGAATTTTATCTCAATTCTTCAATTTATGTTTTTAGTTTGCTAGTCTCTTAATAAATGTAGTTCCTTTTTGATCACCATGGAATTCACGAATCACATTTGGCTGTAAAAACGACCTGCTTGTTTATATCAAATAAAACTACTATATTAATTGTGAAAAATAATTTGTCATTTAATTGCCCTTTGTATTTATGAATTGATAAACAACAATTTATAAATTTTGTTTAGAAAAACAACATATAAAATCAATAATAAGATATAATATTTTTGCAAAATATTTCATAAGTTTAGTTTACCGTGTAAAAAGTCTATGCGCAAAGGAAAGGAAAATAACACAATAATCAAACTATTAACGGCATATGCATTTATAATAAGTTATATAAATTGCTTAAAACCTAAAATTCGAATATCTTAACTTATTAAAACATTTCACATTTTTATTTTGCATAAAAGTATTCTTAGTTTCTAAGTTTACTTAAACAATGAACCAATTTTTAAATATTTTGAAACGAGAGAATGATGTTTTTGAATCAATTATGCGAAATTACTTTCTATCATTATTGTAATTGAAAATTAAATTAATTGAAATGGAACTATTTTACTAATGTGGAAAAGTTTTATGAAAAATGTACTACATTTATTGAAAAACAGAATAATAAATATAAAATAAATTGTCAACTTCACAAGAGCAGAATTCATAAGAGGAAAAAGATTAAGTATCCCTTAATGAATTCTATACTTAATCGTGTTTCACTTTATCCTTTTTTGTTGTTTTATTGAGTATTGTTTTCCCTTTGGGGATAAACGTTTTAAAAGCCTCAAAAATTGTGGAATAAAATTTAAAAACTTGAATTAGTAGTTGAAAAAACCTTAAACCTTTCTTCATTTAGATTCATGTTGCAACATACGAGTATTTCATATCACTGAAATACATACAAACAAATGTTTTTATGCGAGCATTTAATGTATTTTGAAACAATGTTAACGAAAATTCCAGTTAAGTAATTACTTAAAATTAGTATTATTTACATCTGTTCCTCTTACGAAACGGGTTTTAAGATTATTACGAAGCAGTATTTTAGATCCAAAAAGGCTGCGAATAAGTCGAAAGATTCAAAGTAATAAAATTGTTGCGTAGAATATTTGAAGTTGAGTTTTGAAATAATGTAAGAGGTAAACTGTGTGTGGTGAAATGGTATTTCCTTATAATTCCTTAGAAAGTAACAAATATCGAGTTGTTTTACTTTGAAGGCATTCGTTGCGAGAGATACTGGGAAGTGAGAGACCGAATGGGTTCAATGGACTTTCTTTTGTTCCTATTCGTTCTAAGTGAAAATCACTACAAAAATGGTAAAATCAAATAAGCATAATTCATGTTTCTGTCTCTGATCCCTTAAGCAGTTCATGCACATTTCATTTTCTACGGTCTACCTTCGTTTCTCGAACAATATAAACAGCACTTCCAGTTCTCTGAAACCATTACATTTCGAAAACACCCATTCAGAATTTTCTGATCAGTTTGTTCGTGTTTAGAAATGTTCGAAAAGTGTTTCTCCGATATTTATTTCCAGTCAGGAGGCTTACTTTCTTTAACCCACCTTCTGATTGTCTCGATGAGGCATCTGGTCATTAGTAAAGTGACTAGATCTGGATGTACGAGATACCTCGTCATTAGTAGAAAACTGACCAAATCTTGATCTGGTCATCATAAAAAAGTGGCAAGATTTTGATGATGACCTCGTCGGTAGCAAAATTGGTCAGACCTTGATGCCTCGTTGAAACCACTTGGAGGGGGTAAAGTAAACGCGGCATCACAATCAAGAGTAACCCAAGTGATCTGTCCCCTTTATTCCCATTGTCAGCTGCCCTTCTACTTTTTGTTATTTTTCTCCCTTGTTACTGTGTGCATATTCATTTACTTGTCTTTATTTGGCACAGCTTCACAAGAATATCCCTTGCGCCATAAAACCGAATCAAATTATATTTATTCTTGAGCCGCCTAACTTTTCACCTTATCTTACAGATTAGTGAATGATATTACTGCTTCCTGGCTAGTACAAGTGACATGGTAGGAGTTTATTAAAAATCGAGAGGTGGCCAACACTATTCGAAGATATATTTATACTCGATTTTTCTCGCGTTTATTTATATCCTGATGGTGGTGGACGTTTTGTTTCACTGAAATAGCTGTAGATCATGTGTTTATCTAATTATTTTTGTGAGGATTTTACACTATTAACTAGTTGTTATTTTTCTTACTCTACAACGTTTTGTGGCCAAGGAAATCAATATTTTTATGTGAAACGATTACAGAAAATTATTCATTCTGCCAATAAACATCATTTCTCCATATTTTGTTTCAACGTTGTCATGTCATTGGAGGGTTTCCAACCCCAATAGCCTCTAAAGGCTATGCTGCTGTAGAGGTAGGTAAGTAGTTGAATTAACCGTCGCACCGGAGCAACAGGCTATTGGTGATGGCCCGGGATCAATCCTGAAGGCCGATGCAGAAGGTGATAGTTGCATTGACGTCGCACTGGAGCAACACAACGGACTATTGGTCCGGGTTCAATCCCGAAGGGAAAGAACGAAGGACAACACCTCGTCACTGTGAACCACGGACATATGACGACAGATCTTGCACCCCACTCTCCAAACTTCTACACCAGGCCAACGTGAGGACATCTGAGGCCACGACGGATTTAACGTGCACCACCCCCCGCGTACACGATGGTCTTTGGTTGGATATTCGAACTCGCAACCCTCCGGTGGCTAATCCGTTACTCTTCCAACTGGGCTGCCGCTGTAGAGGAGAACACTTTATTGACCAGAACATAAGGGAAGCATTCTGTGTCTGAAGGTTCGACGACCTTCAGTCCAGACTTCTTTTTGTCGTCATTAGAGTGTTACTTCCAGCTCCGTGTCAAAAGAGGGTGCTCCTTATAGATGTGTTTGGTTTATTCTTATGAATGATTCATGAACAGGCTGACACTGATGGAACAATACTATCATCATCCTTTTCGGAGGAGACTTTTCCTACAAAGCCATCCTGCAAAGAGGATTCCATAAGTATGTTCGACATCATCACCCCTCTCACAAGAAGAATGAGGCAGAGAAAGCATTGTTGGGCAAATGCCTGACTACGCAGTTTTGAAAACTGCATTCGTATCATTTACAGAATGTGGAATGAGCTTCATTTGCAGTTTTAGACAACTAGAGGTAATCAGTAAAATGGCTTAAAAAATATCAATGTCAAAAATAGTTATTTAAACTTTTTACTGGCATTTAGGATTCGTATGGTAATGAATTATTTGCATTGTTGCGCAAATGCCTGATTACGCAGTTTTGAAAACTGCATTCGTATCATTTGCAGAACGTGGAATTAGTTTCATTTGCATTTTTAGACAATTGGCGTTAATCAGTAAAATGGCTTTAAAAATATCAATGTCAAAAAAGTTATTTAAACGTTTTTCTAGCATTTAGGATTCGTATGGTAATGAATTATTTGCATTGTTGCGCAAATGCCTGACTACGCAGTTTCGAAAACTGCATTCGTATCATTTCCAGAATGTGGAATGAATTTCATTTGCATTTTTAGACAACTAATGTTAATCAGTAAAATGGCTTTAAAAATATCAATGCCAAAAGGCGTTATTTAAACTTTTTACTGGCATTTAGGATTCGTATGTTAATGTAATGTAAAGATTTTGTCAATAATTGCGTTATAGTTTTGATACATTAAATGATAAATTGTGTAATGCTCTATTTATTTAATGATATATACGTGTACAGGCCTAATTTACTCAGTTGATACGTCAATATTTAATGCAGTTAATCAGTTTCAAGACTGAATAAACTAAATAAATGTGCTGGGAATACTAATGCTAAATCATTGAACTTAAGAGTGAATGTAGATGTAAGAAACTTAAGTGAGTGAAACCAGTTAGGTGGTTATCTCCTGGTGGTTGTCTCAATGATATATCTCGTCGTTAGCTAAACTTACCAGACCTTGATAGACGAGATATCTCGTCATTAGAAAAAAACTGACCAGATCTTGATCTCGTCAAATTAAAGAAAATTGGCAATATCTTGAAGACAAGATATCTCGTCATTAGCAAAGTTGGTCAGATCTTGATGAACGAGATACCTCGTCGAAACCACTTGGAGGGTTAGTTAATACTTATTTTATATTTTTCTTTGTCCTTTACGGACTTGGTCTAAAATCTTCCAAGCCCTTTTTGGACTTGGGTGTGTTTAACTGATCTTCTGGTGCACTAAAATTCGTACTGCATGTAGACACTGATGTCAAATGTCTACATTTATCCAAATAAATATAAAGTAAAGACTTATAACCAATATCTCGATAGAAACTTTTGTTTTTCAATCACATTCTTAAACAACATTATATTTTCTAATATCAGATCATTTCACTATGCAAATGTGCTTTATAAATGTAGAAAACCGCAAAAACACTACCGCCACCTACATTTAGCTTGATTGAAAATGTTTCTCATAGCGACAAACCATACAACAGCTTAGGTATTAAAATCAGTTCGAATTCCAGCATAGGAATTACAAAGTTCTAAACATTCTTCATAAAAAAGTATGAAATGCACATAAAAAATAGGATTGAAATAGAATAAAAAATTTATTTAGAACTCTTTTTCACGTGAATTTCTCATTCCTATTAAGCATTCAACGAAGCGATTTGTGACAAGAATAGCACACTCTTCCATTACACGGAATCCATTGCCTTTAAAATGCGAGCATACCCAATACAAATTTTGCTTTGTCTAGCAATTGTCTCGCGAGGCCTGCAACGCGAAGGCGAGGCCTCACCTCGCCCATTGTCCCCTCTCGCGAAGATCTCACCTGAAATTGGAATTCATAAGAGGGCAGAAAAGAAATCAAAAGAAGAGTCCAAAAAGGGGGGTCGTCCTGCCGATATTCTTCTCCAGGGGCATTTGGGACATCATGCAGACGTTGACTCGCTTGATGGATATTTAATGACCCGGACCATTTTCCGGGAGATTCCGGGAACTAAATCCCGGGCTCACTATCGACATTCGATTTCGCGTCGGAGGAGTCGATCCAAATTGCGCGCTCCCGGATGACACCGTGCCAGGGCCGCTCCCGTGCCGTTTAGAGACAATTATCAAGTCCCTCGCTCGCCCATAACTCGCAGCTGTCAGCGGCACTGACGCAAACAAATGAAGACTACCGTCAACAAGTGGGAGGCTTTTTGGATCGCCCTTTTCCCTCGGTGGTAATCTGCACGATGCATTGGAAGATTCCAAGCTCCTTCTTCGAACCTTCGAGTGGGTGAACTCCTCCGATGTATGTTTAGGACATTGTACCGCAAACCTACCCCTGAATGTCAGTTTCTTTAAATTAAGCATCTTGGTGGTTTATCTTCCAAACTACCCTATATTGTCCAGCCTCTGGTGCAAAAACCTGTTCCAAACTGTCACCAGTTCTGGGAAGGAAGTTTGTTTTTCCTACTTGGATCTTCATTTCCCTTGGAGTAATAGGGCAATTTTGACTTGACGAGATATATCGTCTTTAGCAAAACTGACCAGATCTTGGACGAGATATCTCGTCGAAACAGAGAATTAATGTAATCATTCTAGCAATCTAAAGGATACCATCCCACTTACATCCCAAACTAACCCACCAAGTGGTTTCGACGAGATATCTCGTCCATCAAAAGACTAATTTTGCAGCTAATGTTTATATATCTCGTCATCAAGATATTGCCAATTTTTTTTATGAAGATATGGTCAGTTTTCTAATGACGACATCACGAGAGATTGATGGACGAGTTATCTCGTCGATAAAGATCTGGTCAGTTTTTCTAATGACGAGAAACGAGATACTTCGTCGAGACAACCACCAGGAGGGTTATCATCGCATATAGGCTAGCAAAAGAAACAAGGGAGGAGCCTTTATATCTATCTGTTTCTCTTAAGGCAGTGATATGGACCTTGCGCCATAAAACCTAACCAAGCTCTAGAGCAGAGATTTTCAACCGGTGTTCCGCAAGATAGGCACTGGTGTGTATTACAGATGGATTTAAATTGTGCAAGATTCATTTCAATTGAACTATTTAGCATGGAAGTTTTGACAAGTGTGTTCAAAAATAAATTTGAGTAATACCGTATAAATAATTTCGAGCATTATCTTTTTGTTACAAAGTATAATAAATAGTTTCAAAAACATCTTTTATAAAGCACCTTTGGAACAAAAGGGGTAGATAATTACTATTATTCTTTTGTAACAAAATAATACATATTTTTTTGATAGATTGGCCAAAATTAAATGTTTTTGCTGTTTCGCAGAATTTTAGTAATTAGTTTCAGTGCCTTGAGATGAAAAAGGTTGGAAATCGCTGCTCTAAATATACAGTTAGGGCTACATGGCGCAATGGTCGAATTTGAATAAGCTGCGCCAAACACAAGACAGACAACGTCGAGTGATGGACATACACATACAAGTTGCACCTGTACATATCTGTATCAACTGTCCAAAAGTAACTTCCAGAAATTGTTTATGTCTAAACAAAGTTACTGTGAGTTCTGTCTTGTACAACTCGTATTCATATCTCTGGGCAGTACTGTAGGATAAAAATGAATGATGTGTTACACTGATGATGGAATATTTATGCCATGCATTCATCTCTCATCTGACTTCGGTATTTAGTGCTTTCGAGACAGCCGGTTGCAGCAAATGTAGATCAAGTAACTTTAGCTACATCTGGTTTGCATGATTTTTTACTTTCTGAAATATCTTCCGTGAGAATATACGCCTCTGATGGAACTTTATAACGGAAATATTGCAACTGGCGAAAGAGAAAATGGTAGGTTGGTCATGTAGGAGAGATATCTCGTCTATCATTAGCAAAACTGACAACTGACTTTATCTTAATGGACGAGACATCTCGTCATAAGAAGAAAATTGACCAGATCTTGAACTAGTCATCATAAAATAATTGCAATGTCTTAAAGTTGAGATGATATCTCGTCATTAGCAAAATTGATCAAATCTTGATGGAAGAGATATCTCGTCATCATAAAAAATATCGCTCATATCTTGATGATAAGGTATCTCGACATTAGCAGAATTGGTCGTGGTTATTGGATGAAATATCTCGTCGAAACCATTTGGAGAGTTATAAAATATGTACAGATGTTTTCAAAATTTTTAAACACCCTTCATGTATATGTTTATTACTCACTTTCATATTGGTATAAAGCTCATATATTATCACGTAGCACACATGAATGATTAATACTCACGAGGTAGAAAACTAAATTACCCTCAAAACAATAGACCATTAAAATGACAAACAAATCGAAACTCCATTACTCAAAGGTACTTCTCTTTAGCTTGAAAAAAAAGCCCTGCGCATTTCAAAACAACATTTGTTATTAGCCGAGTTCACATGATTTACGAAGGCAATTCCTCTTTGCATTCTAACTTAAAGATCGGAGCGCCAGACCAAATGTTTCCCTCATAATCAAACCGCTCGAAAATACTCGTTTCTCCACAAGTATCATTTATAGGAGAGAGCGTTTCCCATTACCTTCAGCACCTATGATAAATTTTTCACGGCCTCTAATACCTTTATTATGGGAGAGGACGCAAAACGAGTCGTGGAGCATATCTTCGCTTTGCTTAGCTGATAAGCTTTTTGGCGATGAAGACATTTTAGGCTAAATTTATGCTTGGCGTAATGACCCGTGGTTTCTGTGTGTGGAAATTGGACTTTTTGAGGGTACATGAAATAAATGAAACTAGTCCACCTGCGCAGAGTATCTGCGCATATGGGTCTAAGGCTTGTTTATGGGACATTTTCTGTCAAGCTAAATTTAGATAGTGCTACCGCGGCCTAAACACATCCACCAACCAAGGCAACAGTTATTTCGCAAATAGATAACAATACAGTCATAAGTGACTAATTTGCATAGCTCTTTTAAGCCTTCAAGTGTTTGGATGAGATATCTCGTCCAAGCACTTGTAGGCTTAAAAGAGCTATGAAAATTAATCACTTACGACTGTATTGTTATCTAATTGATTATATCTTGGACGAGATATTTCGTCCAAGATCTAGTCAATTTCATTAAGGACGAGATATCTCCTAGAGTCAAAACTACCCTATTACTCACTAAAAGAGGGAAAGATCGAATTATAGGACAAACAAATTATCCCTTGCCCAGAACTGGTGAGTTTGGAACAGGTTTTTACACTAGAGGGTAAGGGCGATTACAGGGTAGGTTGCTACTGAAAAATAAACCACCAGGAGGGTAACTAAATTAAAAACTAACTTAACTAGAGATGAAATGTGCTTAATATCACTGTCATATATATGAGGGGAGAGGGATTTTCATTTCATACTTCAGATTGAATGCTAAGATTTTGCTTCCCAAATTCAAATGCTCTCGCATGATCCATATCGAGGTTATCTTAAAATAGTGTTTATCAACATTTTGGGAACGTTTGGCTTTGAGCAGATCAATTCCGAATCCTTTTTTTGGAATTTTTATTATCGACTTGGGACCGCTATAGCTCGGTTGGAAGAGTAGCGGATTGGCAACTGTAGAGTTGCGAATTCGAAACTCAATCCAATCGTGTACATAGGGACTGGTGCACGTTAAATTGGTTGAGGCCTCAAATGTCATCACGTTAGCGTGGTGTGGAGGTTTGGAGAGTTGAGTGCCAGCTCAGGTATTGTCCTCGTCATCTGACCATGATTCAAAATTACAAGGTGTCTTCGATCTTTCCCTTTGGGATGGATCCCACACCGTCACCAATAGCCCGTTGGGTTGCTTCAGTGTGACGTTAATTCAGGTACTTACCTACTTTATTGGTGACGTGCTGAGAGCATATTCGAAAAACAAGCCAAGCTACTTCACCCCCGGAATACTAGAAAAAAAGCCCGTCCGTCGCAAAAACACTATCACTGTTGGAAGAGTAACGGATTAACAATCGGAGGGTTGCAAGTTCAAATTTAACCAAAACCGTCATGTACAAGGGGGGCTGGTGCACGTGAAATCTGTCGTGGCCTCAACTGACGTGGTGTGGAATTTTGGAGAGTGGGGTGCCATCTCAGGTGTGGCATTGTCATCTGACCATAGTTCGAAATTGCGAGGTGTCATCCTCCGATCTTTCACTTCGGGTTCGATCCGGGACCGTTGTCAATAGCCCGTTGATTTGCTCCAGTGCGACGTTAATTAATACCTACCTACCATGGTTGGTATGAGGGAGAGTCCACAAAAACCATGTGCGTAAAATACAGTTGCCGAAAGAGAACCTCGTTGGTTCACTAGGTGCAGTGATATAGATTTCTGGTTTATGACCAGGAATAATTATTCATTCACCTTGTAGCAACTTTATGCGAGATCACGAGATCTTTAAAAAGTTTATGTTTAATCTTTAGAGCTTTTTTTCCCGCTACTTAAGAGTTGTTTCATTTCATAATTTTCTGCGGTGCTTTTTAATTTAATTTTTATTCTTTAATTTTAGTTTGAGTTTTTTTATATTTAATTTTTGTATATATCTCGCCAAACAATTCATAATAGACATCGTCTGCTATTATTGAATTTTCTTTTAAAGTTTCAGAATTTAGTTTTACAATAACGGCAAGAATGCTTTATAAATTTTCATTATAATGATTACAATTCAATGAATTGCTGTTTTGGTGTTGGTTATTTTTAAATTGAAATAATTTATTAAAACTATTTAATCAAAACTTAAGTAGTCTGTTTTATTTTTATTCTCTTCTATAGTTTTTAACTATTCTTTAAAAAAATAATCTTCTACGATTATATTTTATTTTAAATCTTCAGAATTTAATTTACGTAAACAGAAAAGCAGCAAATGTTAGAATTATTTCACGTTTTATTGTGTAAATGTAGGTACTCTCAATTACTTCGAGGCAGGAATGGACGATACCATTTCTGCAGTCTTTTAAACCTCTTATTTTTTTATTTTGTTTCTGTTAACAAGTAATTTCTAAAATATTATTGAGTTTTTATTCGTCTTTTAACTCATATACTTGTATTCTATAATTTTAGACCAGTTATTAATATCTCTACAAGTTAAGATTTAGAATAAAATACTAAAAGTAAAGTCGTAGTGCTTCTAAAGAAGCTTCAATGTAATTTTTTGGAAAGTTACAAACTTTAAATATTTTGCAATTAGTATAATATTAATGAATAGTTAATTTTAGCATTAATACACTAGCAAATTACACTATCCCTACATAATTTATACTGATACAGAAAGGTTTTGTGATATCTGAGGACCTAGCAACCTAATCAACGAAACGGATCGACTGCTTAACTCTCCTGGGGGTTGCCTTGACGATATATCTCGTCATTAGCAAAACTGGCCGGATCTTGATAGACGAGATATCTCATTATAAACAAAAACTGCGGAGTGTGTTAAGGCCTGTGCAGTTATCATTTGTCATACTACACTCAAACTCCGAGGATAAAAACCAAATTTAGACATTGAACCCGTCAACAGAAAGCACTGCATTAAGGGTATGGTATTTTAAATTAACGTCGCAAAGGGGTATTGATGACGGTCCAGGATCAAACCAGAAGAGAAAGATTCGAGGACAACACCACGTAATTTTGAACCACGGTCGACTGACGAGGTCACACCTGAGCTGGCACCCCACTCTCCAAACTACCACACCACGCCAACGTGAGAACGTTTGAGGCCACGACAATTTTAACATGCACCAGCCCCCTTTGTACACGACGGTCTTTTGATTCGAACTATTTTTGGTTCGATATTTTATGTATTGGTGTCAGATTTTAAATAGCTTTCTAAGGACAAACACGTATATTTTTTTCCGTAGACTGGGACATTACAAATAAAGCACAATTAATATTCACAACAAAAACTTAATAACATAACGGATCAGGGAACAGCCCATCCACCCTGTGTTCAGCACAAACATGAAGCCCCCTACTTTCCTCAGTACCTTTTCTTACCACACCCCACTGCAGCCTTACGGTTATAATTAGGGTGGTGATCTCACAGTAGCAGACATCAAGTTAGACCTTATGACTTACTAATGTTCTAATTGTTGTTGTCTTATTGATTTACTAATACTCTAATCTGAAAGGACATTTCGTTGAAACGTATCTTATTCTTTGGTATTTTAAATACTTTCATTAAAAATTAAAATAAAAATACACACCACGCCAACGTGCGGACATTTGAGGCCACTACAGATTTAACTTGCAGCAGCCCCCTTTGTTCGCGACGGTCTTTGGTTGGATTCGAATTAACAAACCTCCGGTTGCTAATCCGTTACTCTTCCAACCGGGCTACCGCGGCCACGCTGAATTGAGAGTGCGGTCTTGTCAATAGTACATTCGACATTGAATGGGAGGATGAAGACGAGATGACTTGTTCAATCAATAATCCAAAGTGGAATGTGTCAGCGTTTCCTCGTGTACTTTATTTATACTTCTACACTGCTGGCCACCGTAAATGCAACACCCTGAAGGAAGCATGCAAATAATATGAAATTTACAACATGCATTAGCGGAGGTGAGATATGCAAATGATTAGAATTTCAGCGCAGACGCACATCACGCGCGCCTGTGGCGCCACTTCAAAGCGCTATTTAAGGCTTGGAGATTTCGACGATTTCAAGTACGGCAATTGTGTTTTTCTTGTGGTTTTTTCAAAAAAACGATCAATTATGCCTCGTAGAAAACAGTGATCATCTTTTGATCAAGTATCCGAGTTCGACAGAGGAAGGATAGTGGCCTACCGAGATTGTGGATTATCTTTCAGTGAAATCGGTAGTCGTGTTGGACGAAACCAAACAACTGTAATGTGGATATGTGATCGTTGGATGCAGGAGGGTACGACGGACCGACGTGTTCGATCGCATCCACCTCAGTGCACCACTTCACGTGATGACAGGCATATTGTGCGTATGGCAGTGACGGATCGCTCAGCCACATCACAAACCATAGCACAGCACATTCAGTCTGTACCGCATCATCCAGTGTCTGCGCGTACCATTCGACGCCGTTTACAGCAGAGTGGTCTGTCCGCAAGACGTCCATTGCTTCGTCTACCCTTGACGCAGAAGCACAGACGTTTCCGCCGCCAATGGTGCGATGAAAGAAGGATGTGGACGGCAGAATGGAATGAAATTGTCTTTACTGACGAGTCACGCTTCTGTCTGCAACACCACGATGGTCGGATTCGAGTCTGGAGACACCGTGGAGAGAGGATGCTGAACAGCTGCGTTATGCACCGCCACACTGGTCCTGCACCGGGTATTATGGTATGGGGCGGTATTGGATATCACTCTCGCACTCCTCTAGTACGCATTGCCGGTACTTTAAACAGCCAGCGCTACATCTCCGAGGTGTTGGAGCCAGTTGTCCTTCCTTACCTTCAGGGCTTGCCCACAGCCATATTTCAACAGGATAATGCGCGACCACACGTGGCACGCATTGTCCAAGGGTTCTTCGTCAATCGCCAGATTGAATTGCTTCCCTGGCCAGCTCGCTCTCCGGATCTTTCGCCGATAGAAAACATGTGGTCCATGGTTGCTCAACGATTGACCCAGAATACATCCCCAGCTGCCACACCAGATCAACTTTGGCAACGTGTGGAAGCTGCTTGGTCTGCTGTACCCCAAGAACACATCCAAAGTCTCTTTGAATCAATGCCGAGGCGTGTGGCAGCGGTGATCTCCAACAATGGCGGCTACTCTGGCTACTGATTTTGGCAGGAACCACACTTCACAGAAGTCTATAAATTTAATCATTTGATACTTGGTCAACATGTTATCTACAAAATAAATTTTGTTGTGATATCTCTTGTCTTTCTTGGTGTTGCAATTTGGGTGGCCAGCAGTGTAGATGATGCTCACTCTTGGAAAATCAAAGTAACGAAGCAAAGCGTATCGTTATTTTTTTACAAGTAGATGCTTTGAAATTTGCGCAAGCGGCTTCCATTTTATTTCCTTGTTACTATTTTTTTATCATGTTAGTAAGAAACATGACAGGATAATTGATCCTTAGGAACAACTTTTCAGGATAAAAGACTTTTAAACTATAAAACATGGTTTCATAATTTGGGAACAAGTTATTGTTGTAAAATGACTAAATGTAGCTAGATTAACAGTTGTAAATCTTGAGAAATTACAAATCATGCAACCTTTAGGTGTGTGCGGGCTTCAAGCGCCTGCTATACCCTAGAAATCTTTTCTTTACCCATGGGGTTTGCTGTCTTTGGTAAACACGGGAGTGTCACGATCCCGGGAGTCGATCTTTTTCTGCTTTTGTCTCACTACTGGTCTCCAATCTCTCTTTTTATGTCTCCTTTCGTGACATTTTTTACTTGACGTGTCTTGAGTTTAGTACAGCTTGGCCAGATATAGCCCATACGCCATGAAACGCCAAAACAACCAACCCCACGACGCATATAGTGGCTAAACAACCACGTCTATTGGTTAAAAAGAATCCTAGGAATGATTATATTGGTCAAGAAGGTCGAAACTGGTTAGAAATCGTGCAGGGATGACTACAGGATACAGAACGGATATATACGAGTGAATTCCTCAAGGGGTCAGAAATCAGTCATGTTTTTACAATTCTGTTCCTGAATGTAAATTAAGTCACATTCACTTGCTTGACTATTCAGTTTTATAAACGTCTTTAAATTCAGCAAATGTCACGTTTCTTTAGACTTTCTGCTCTCTGTGTGCAGATCAATCCCTTTATCAAACCTAAATTCATCGCCGTCCTTCCTTATGAAATGAAATTGATCACAAATAGAAAATAACATTTTAAGAGAATAATGGTTGACTCAAATTTTAATTGAAGTCCTTTTGAAATTGAGGATTATATTTCTAGCATTTAAGAGTGTAAGAAAATCGGAGTATCTTTAAATGATGGCGTTAAACAAAGGGAAAGCATCGAAACAAAGAATAAATGTATCCATACATTTGCAATGGGAGAAATTTAACAAGAGCCCCTGTAAATGTACCAGCCGGCGAAGCGTATAATGCGAGTCCTTTTAATCTTTTATCTACATATTTTCGATTATTTCGATTCTTGTGATAATGTCTCATCTTTATTCATATTAGTATGTGATTATATTGCTAAATGTGCTACGAAAATCTACGAAAATGGGTGCGATCTTACTCTACAATTGCAATCACCTTAACAGCAAACATATCTAACAAATCTTATTAATTGATTCAAGTAACCAAAAGGAAGCTCCTGTCTACATAAATTGAATTAATTAACAGCTTTATTAGATTTTATAAATAATTGCACTTTTAAAATTGCAGATCTCTTACGATGGAGTAAAGCTGAAAGACTCTTGAAAATTATAAATTCCAGTCAAAATACTTAAACAATTTAGATTTGGTTTTCGTACACAGGTTCAAATAATAGAAGGAATGAGTTATAAGAAAAACGGTACAAAAAAACTTTTGATGATAGACTTCTTGTGGCAACGCGTTTGACGCTTTTTGGCGTGATTTTTATGTCACCAAGGAAGAATTTCTTATAAAAAACACCGTTTTAGACTTAAAGGAAAATAATTAAAGAATGAACGAAAAAACACTTAAAACAAAAAAGGCCACTAAACTGATTGTCACTACTACTGGGTAGATATTTACTTCAATGAAAAAATCTTTGCTCTTTCTAAAATATTATTATAGATGTTTGTCGAATTTAAATAACTTATTAGGTTTGAGTCTAATGGAACCAGTGTATGTAATGTGAATGTTATAAAATATCACATTAATTCTAGCAAACTAGTTATTTAGGCATGGTAAAGTAAAAAGAATGATTTACAAAAAATTAATAAAAAGATTGAAATACTAATAGTGAGATTGCCATAATCCAAATAAAGCGGGCTTGCCTTTGCCTGCCACTACTCGCTGCAAAAAGCACGCCTAAAACGCGCCGAAAGAGTCGCCACTAAAATAGTCTTTGTCAAATCTGTATCAAAAAGCTTTTCAAATGGGAAAAGTATATCATAAAAAGGCACTCAAGATATGTGTATTGCAAATTTATTTCATTCCTCTTCAGGTCAGAAGGGTTCTTTTATTACTCAAGATGAAACAAGATTATCATGATTGTGAGTTAAAAATTTTAATCAATCTAAACAAAACCGTATCAAGAGGTAAACATGATATTACAAACATCGAACACAAAAAGTTTAGCTTGGACAAGTACGATCGTAGTTATAAAGTAAAAATATACGATAATGCAAAATTCTCTTGCTTCTGATAGTAAATAATTCACTATAATAAATATAATATTTGCTATATAATTTATTTTTTACTGAGAAATAAATGACTTACTGCAACTAGGAGAAATAAACTGAAATATTGAATTATCGTTCTTAGACTCCTGAATAGATTCCCATCAAAATACGCAAGGTTATTAATATTAATAACATTATCTAGAGTTTTCGGGTTCTTTAGTAGTAACGCAGTAAAAATATTCACTATAGTAAAGTGATTATTTCGGTAGATAGGTATTTTAATTAACGTCACACTGGAGCAACATAACGGGCTATTGGTGACGGTCAGGGATCAATCCCAAAGGGAAAGATCGAGTACGAATCTAAGTCTGAGAAACTGATTTAACACTAGATGCTCTATGATCATGATTCAAAAGCTGCTGAACTCAATGACAAAACTGAATATTTGAAGTTAAGTTTTGATTTGTTTCTAAATTGGAGTTCAATCGAACGTAGGTTGAAAATTATGAGTTGGTGCACAAAATTTAATATGAAGACGACCACCTTAGAACATTTTATGTTCACGAATTGATAGAACGTTATTCCTGTTTGAATGACGTGTAAAGCGTGTGGTTTCTATTACTATTCACCATATTTTAATTGATTGTCTTGTTTTTAATCGCCATAGCCAATATTTTTTTAATAAATCGATTTTTTTAACTTACAATATTCGATTGGGAAAAATCACCACCCATTTTTTAAAACTTTTACATGCTATAAAATCTTCTAATTCCATTTAGTTTTTATCCTTCAAATTTTAATTGCACCGTTTCCGTAAAACTTTCCGTCATCTGACCGTGGTTCAAAATTACGTGGTGTTGTCCTCGGATCTTTCCCTTTGGGACTGATCCCGGACCGTCACCAATAGCCCGTTGTGTTGCTCCAGTGTGACGTTAATTGAAATACCCCCCACCCTCATAAAAATTTCAATTCACTATTTATACTACAAAGGATTGTCTTGTGTTTCCTTGTTTATTCATCCGATTAGGAATTTGAATATTCATTTTTATTCTCATGTTCGCATTTTTCATGTTTCCAAAATTTACCTTTTATCGCTGTTTGGACTATTAATCTTAAATATTTTATACATCTTTTAAACGATTATATTGTCTTGCGTTTGGCTCAACTTGTCCGCTTTTGGACCTTGAGCCATAAAACCCAAACCAACCAACCTGATTGAATGGTACCTTTGAATTTATTCCTCTATGAACGATGCGCAAATAAGGAGTATTGGTTCTATTTTTTGCGCAGCTGTACTAGCCAGTTATAGTCTGCAACGCACTAATCTTATATGTTTAAGAAACGAAATCCCGGAACATCATGAAAGTACTACGTATCATGAAACTTAAATGCGAAATTATCCCAATCCGAAAAAACCGAATTTATAGACATTTTGTAACCTCTTTTTTTTCTTGAAACTTTTTTACTTTTCTTCGAGAAAAATTTAAGGTTTAAATTTAACCCTCAACTGAATAGCCATATAACAGTATATGTATCAAAGCGCCTGGGCCTACAATGGATCCCTAGGCAACTATTATTGACTAGATGAATCGATCTCAGTAATTGCTGTAAAATAAAACCACAAGTAAGATTCGAACAATTTGAAAGTTCATTTCGCTATACTCCTAAGTCAAAGTATTCAAACTGTTTTTTAAATTTACAAAACCTTCTAGTCACAGAATAAACTTTAATGTTGGAAAAATAGCAATTAAAGCAATTATAGCAAAACCACAAATATTGCCCTGAGGCAATATTTGTGGTTTTGCGGTAGATAAATTCAAATATTAAAGTGCACTTGGCGCTGCGAAACAGAGATGACTAAACTATCTCTCTATGCCATAGAGATATCCATCATACCTCCAATTTTGTCAGTCTCATCTTCTTTCTATATCTCTCTCACTCTATGCCCTCACTTCGCTTCCCTAATTCTCTATATTTTGTTTCTCCTATAAAATTTTTCTACGAAACATTTCTGCGGATTTTAGCGAAATTATTTAGAGGTTCGTTATTTCAATTGTTTCTTATATATCCAAAATCACATGTGACGGTGCTATTTTTCCAATCTTTATTTAGGCGATATGTATTTTTCCTATGCGCTTACAAACCGCTTCTATCGTATCTCAATTTAATATGTGGGCGTGGCAGCCAAGTTGGAAGACTAGCGGATAAGCAACCGGAGGTATGCGACTTCGAAATTCGATCCAATCAAAGACCGTCTTGTACGTGGGGGATGGTGGACGTTAAATCTGTCGTGGCCTCAAATGTCCTCATGTTGGTGTGGTGTGGAAGTTTGGAGAGTGGGGGGCCAGCTTAGGTATTGACCTCGTCATCTGACCGTGGTTCAAAATTATGAGGTGTTGTACACGAATCTTTCCCTTCCGGATGGATCCAGGACTGTAGCTAATAGCTCGTTGCTCCCCAGTGCGACGTTATTTCAATTACTTTAATTTAATCTGCGAAATGTATTGGAATTTATTCTTTAACTGCAACTTTAATGGAACAATAAATACTTTACTTTTTAAATAAAAAACTAATCATTTTCTACTGTATCTCTCGTAACTATGTGGTTCAAAATTACGTGGTGTTGTACTAGGATCTTTCTCTTTGGGATTGATCACGGACCGTCACCCATTGTGTTGTTCCGGTGCGACGCTAATTAAAATACTTACCTACCTAGGCCGTAAGTATGTATTTTTGTGTGATCAATCTACAATATTCCACGTAAAACTATTTAAGTAATTGTTAGATAAACATACAACAGAAAAAGATGTTTAGAAATACTTGACTAGTCATTTCTTTATGTTTCTTTATAAGCATAATTTCATTGCTACTAACAAATATACCAAGCCTTCCTGGATTATAAATTTTGTTGTAGGTCCACATTTTCGTATGTCAAGCGGAATAAGAGAGAATTGGACAGAATCGAGTGTAAACAAATTATGTATATTTAATTTCCCAAATTTAAAAGCTATAAAAATGCATAAAATGAATATAACAATATAAGTGCCTATAGTGGAACAAAACATATACTATCATCAGGACAATAGTAAACAAGAGGAGTAAAAAAAGTTAAAATGTGTTACCACAGAGTAGTGTAGCTACCATTCGCTTTTCTAATTAAGCTCTCCCAGGCCACGTGTAAAGACGGTGGAAGCACTAGTGTATCGTATCAGGTAGTATAAATAGATTGTGCTTTGATATTTGATCCTCCTAGTGGTTATGACGAGATATCACGTCTTCGAGATTTGCCGATTTTTTTTTTATCAAGAGATCAAGATCTGGTCCGGTTTCTTCTAATGACGAGAGACGACGAGAGCTTGTTGGACGAGATATCTCGTCCGTCAAGATCTGGCGAGTTTTGCTAATGACGAGGTAATTCGTCTAGGCAACCACCAGGAGGGTCAGCCCTTCTGGTGTTCTTGAAGGATATTTGGTTGGTTTTGGAAATTTTATGGCTCAGGGGCGTCATATTTGGCCACGCTGCGCCAGACACATGACATACCATATCAAATAATAGACAAACACACACAATGAAAGTTTTGCTGACACTGAAGAGAGAAATACACCTAGGTAGGAATCGAACCGCCAACAACTCGCACGTCGTTGCTCAGTGGGCACACCCACTGAGCAACGACGGCCCCCAGATCTGGAAAGACGAGACATGTCATTCGAGAAAAACCTAACCAGATTTTGGTCTCGTTATCATGAAAAAATCTGCAATATCCTCATGACGAGATATCACGTCGACACCACTTGGAGGATTACCTCGAGAATGTATCTTAGATATTGGACCACGTTCGCTTGTTAAAAATCAAACTGATGAGAAAATTCCCATCTGTGTTGAGCTGACAGATTTGCTGATTCCTTTTCTGACGTTATCTTGACGTATATTGCCTATTGGACTCGCTAGTTGAGCTAGACCTTAGTCCCCAACTACATACATCACTTAATAATATTGTCACCATGGATTCGCAGGTTCTCCATTGCCGACAAGACACCCTAATGCTATAGTATGTCACTCAATCCCTGCTGTTTCCATTCTTAAGTGCTCCGACTCCACTACAAAGAAACGAACAACGCAAAAACTACTCTTTGCTATTTCATAAAACAAAAATTGCTCTATGCGTTTCTTGAATATACCGGAGAAAAAAGTTTCGTTTACTTTATTTTCTCCCTTGTGTATTCTGCTTTTGTGAATACCCAAAAATAAACATTTCTTCCTCTCAATTTAATGTATTTCTTTTTTTTAAGATGTAACAGGTTACCAAATATTTTCATGAAGGACTTTTGAAAGACTTTGACGTTGCCATGCAACTCTCATTAAATAGCTAAACAATATTCTATTCTTTTTTATTTCTTAGCAGTTTTCACAAGCCTAGATTAATCTTTCTCTCCAAATAGAGCTGAAATAAGAGAAGTTCAGAATTCCGTCTGGTTAGTTGGGTTTTATATGGCGGAAAGGGCTATATTTGTTCTAGCTGTGCCAAACACAATACAGACAACGTCAAAACATACACACAAGGAAAGTTTTATTGACACAGAAGAGAGCAACTCTCACTCAGGAAGGTGACTTATTGTACGAGTTGAAGCTATTCTTACGCAATTCTGCTATCTCAAACATTCGTTGAAAACATTGATTTTCTTTTTCAAAAACGCTAAAGATTTACCTTCTGTTTTTTTGAAAAATTGTAATCGACCTGCAATCTTTAAGAAAAACTGCATTAGTTTTCAAAAAAATTAGTCATGAATATTTCATCAAATTATTTTGTCATCTTTCTCTAAAAGATGGCGATATTCGGAAATATCGCATTCCTGGTGTGGCTGTAACAAGTCAACAGCTATTTTTCAAAAATCTTGGTTCTAGAGTGTTCTCGTAGATTCTTCATTTTTACGAATTAAGTCACGGCAATTTTACAGGTATTATGATATTTACAGGAACTTAAGAAGGGGCATTTACAGGAACTTAAGAAGGGGCATTTACAGGAACTTAAGAAGGGGCAACACTAAACCCCTCCCAAAAAGACGCTAAGTTGACTTTTGTAGTAGCCACCTTTGGTAGTTTTGTCATACAACAGAGGTGCGATATATATGAAATATATTACAATGCTGAATATATATTTATACGATTTGCATCCAAGGTAACTTTAGAAATTACAACAATGTCGAAAAGTTAAAAAAATAGTTTCCTAACTCTTAAATGCTGTTGGAATTTTTCAATTAAAGAAAAGTGAATATTCTGGTCTCATTTACAATCTATAGTTACCCAGTTCAAACCGAGTAAGATCAGGTATTTCTGCTAGTCTATATGTATATAAGTAGAATTGCCTTCTGTTCACTATACAAATCTACACCGTTTGACCAATCCACATCCAAATTTAGTACACATATTCTTTAGAACCCTACGAGTAACTTAGGCTACCCTTGTTCGATTTGTCTCGGGTGTGCAGAGGGGCTAAGGACAATTCGAAATCCCCATAGGAATAACATCAAGTTTCCTTTCGATTTCAGTACGCAACTCTGTTTTACCAGTATTGCAAGAAAAATAACTTATGAAACAAAATTGTTTTACCAGTATTGCTGGAAAAACAATACTTTTTTCTAAAAAATATTAGCAATTTAAATTAAATTCTAATATTTATGTCTGAACTGATCTTTTATTACTTTTCAAAATATCAGTAATTTATAAATATTTGACTAATGATCTTAAATGATTAAAAATTATTTAATTTTTGCATACCTTACATTTTGTAAGCAAACGAGTCTATATAATTCTAAAAGCCCAAGTGAAAAACCCACTCATAACAAAAGTGTTATTTTCTATTTGGTATTAGGCAATGCCAATATTAATGCTATTTTCTAATTTTATAATAAATTATTTATTTTGGGCGAAATATCGCTAAAGACATGGGCTCATTCTTGGCAGTATTTGTGAAATTTCGACCAACTTTCCATAAAAGTCATTGGTTCAATACATAACGATTTGTAGAATATTCCTGTATTTCATAATAAATCAAGCGTACAAAATAAAACCTTTTTAAATAAGACTGTAATGTCTTGCTTTAAGAGAGTGTAAAATAAAGTTATTTTAAAATAAGACAGTTAGCGTTCAAATAAGACGTGTGACTTTACGTTTTAATTCAAAGATTTTTTTAAATTTTGATGTAGGTTTTCATTACAAAGCAATTAAAATCAATAAAACTTACATGCGTTTTAAAGTTTGAAATTATATTAATTGGATTGCATTGAATGCTGTTCTGAATAATCAAGAAACAAATTTATCATTCTAAATAGGTACGCAGTTTTCATTTAGATACTGGAATTGACAGAAGGAAATTGACACAAAAAGGTGCCGTTATTGATTTGAAACTGAATGCAGGTTTAAGTAAGCGAATTGTAAATAAAATTTTATTGAACTTGGAAAAATATAACGGTTATACTAATTATTACTTTTGAAAAGTTGAAACCTTTTTTCTTAAGATTTGGAAATTGATTAATTGAATATTAGTATTGCAGGATCTGAATTCCTTACCATTAAGGCTTAACGAGAAAGTTTTTTGTCTGAAGTGACAGAAGATCGAGATTAACTTTACAAGTTGAAGATATTCTTTTGCAACTTTGAAATCTCAAACATTCGTTTGATTTTCTCTTTCAAAAAGGCTGTAAAATTGATCTTGTTATTTGAAAAATTGTAATCGATTAACTTGGTTTCGTCAGTATTGATGACATTTAACTTTAAAACAAGCTGTTATTTCACATGTGGAATGGAATTATCAAGAAGAAATGTATTTGTTGAAAAGAAATTCATCATGACTATCAATCGTATCAATGATTTGTCAGCCTTTCATAATGATGGTTGAATTAGGAAATATCGTATTCCTACAAGTAAAAAATTCATATCAAAATTGGCTGTAATACGCTGTATGTCCTTTTTACAGGAAAAGTACTTAAAGTGCCATTCGCAATCACTACAAAACCCAAAAGCGAATCTGCAAAAGTCATCTCACTATCAGCTTTTGTAGGTTAGTTTTACACTAGTTATGTGAAATGGATAAAGCAAGTGTACGTATTTCGTCCAAGGTAATTGGTCGAAGCTATAGAAATGTCAAAATGGTGTTTAAACAAATTATTTTCGGCTTGTTTATTTTTGTTTGCATTTTTCTATGACAGAGAAAAGTGATTTTTTGGATCACTTTCAATCAACGTTTAACCAATTCAAAACGAGCAACGCACGGTTAAATCTGCTTTATAATTTCAGTTCCAAGTACAGCTATATAAATATTTTGGTGAAATTTAAAAATTGTAGGCACAGCTACACTTATAATTTATTATCAGTTGAGATAGTTTTACGGAGGCGGCGCTGAAAAATATTGACTTTGAAAAGGAGGCATTGAGGCAAAGAAAGTTTGGTAAAGTATAGTAAATCAAGTTGGTGATGTTAATTTCACATGAACTTTTGACAGAAATGCAATTATGCTTAAATTATGAGCTTAATAACCAGTTACTTTTGATGAATTCACAAAACTATAACTAGATGAATAAAAAAGAGTAAAGAAAATCCAATTTAAATATTATGAAAAAATACTTATGGTTTGAAGACATCAATATTAACATTTTCGATAAAAAATTTGTCATCCACCATTTTTCACAGAACAATGTTCTATGTTAGCAGAAAAAGACCTAATATTCTAAGCTCGATAATAGATAAATAATACTTTCAATGAATAGTAGCAGATTATTTGGTCATTAATCGCGTTAAAAGCATCAAACGAAAAAGATAATAACAATTTCAATTTACGTTTCTTCCAAATCCTTCAGGAAAAACAGCATGGATGAAAGGCGGTTTCGTTAATGTCGTATCAAGTATCTGGAGCTACGAATGACTGGTCTCTGAAAAACAATTTTTCAAACTGATTCCCACGCAACACAACTTTGTTCGACGGCATATAATTTCGAAATGACTTGGTAGAATGTATGCAGAGAGGTTTTATCAGTTTTAATAATAAAACCCATTGTCTCCCTCAGGGTCACTGAAAGGAAATAAGATTCAAGCGAAAGGAATTCCGTTGCTCAGGATAAATCGTAGAGAATCTTTGGGTGTGTTCGGGAAGTATAAGCAAAACCCGTCTATTCATCATTTTGACATTTTTATTCCTTGCATCCAATACATGTATTGCAGTTTTTGCCAAGCTGGAGTCAGCAAAGTGGAATATAACGAAGAGCAAGTAATTAACAGACCAAACATCCTTCCACGAACATAATATACACTGCTGGCCACCGTAAATGCAACACCCTGAAGGAAGCATGCAAATAATATGAAATTTACAACATGCATTAGCGGAGGTGAGATATGCAAATGATTAGAATTTCAGCGCAGACGCACATCACGCGTACCTGTGGCGCTACTTAAGGCTTGGAGATTTCGACGATTTCAAGTACGGCAATTGTGTTTTTCTTGTGTTTATTTCAAAAAAACGATCAATTATGCCTCGTAGAAAACAGCGATCATGTTTTGATCAAGTATCCGAGTTCGACAGAGGAAGGATAGTGGCCTACCGAGATTGTGGATTATCTTTCAGGGAAATCGGTAGTCGTGTTGGACGAAACCAAACAACTGTAATGCGGATATGTGATCGTTGGATGCAGGAGGGTACGACGGACCGACGTGTTCGATCGCATCCACCTCAGTGCACCACTTCACGTGATGACAGGCATATTGTGCGTATGGCAGTGACGGATCGCTCAGCCACATCACGAACCATAGCACAGCACATTCAGTCTGTACCGCATCATCCAGTGTCTGCGCGTACCATTCGACGCCGTTTACAGCAGAGTGGTCTGTCCGCAAGACGTCCATTGCTTCGTCTACCCTTGACGCAGAACCACAGACGTTTCCGCCGCCAATGGTGCGATGAAAGAAGGATGTGGACGGCAGAATGGAATGAAATTGTCTTTACTGACGAGTCACGCTTCTGTCTGCAACACCACGATGGTCGGATTCGAGTCTGGAGACACCGTGGAGAGAGGATGCTGAACAGCTGCGTTATGCACCGCCACACTGGTCCTGCACCGGGTATTATGGTATGGGGTGGTATTGGATATCACTCTCGCACTCCTCTAGTACGCATTGCCGGTACTTTAAACAGCCAGCGCTACATCTCCGAGGCGTTGGAGCCAGTTGTCCTTCCTTACCTTCAGGGCTTGCCCACAGCCATATTTCAACAGGATAATGCGCGACCACACGTGGCACGCATTGTCCAAGGGTTCTTCGTCAATCGCCAGATTGAATTGCTTCCCTGGCCAGCTCGCTCTCCGGATCTTTCGCCGATAGAAAACATGTGGTCCATGGTTGCTCAACGATTGACCCAGAATACATCCCCAGCTGCCACACCAGATCAACTTTGGCAACGTGTGGTAGCTGCTTGGTCTGCTGTACCCCAAGAACACATCCAAAGTCTCTTTGAATCAATGCCGAGGCGTGTGGCAGCGGTTATCTCCAACAATGGCGGCTACTCTGGCTACTGATTTTGGCAGGAACCACACTTCACAGAAGTCTATAAATTTAATCATTTGATACTTGGTCAACATGTTATCTACAAAATAAATTTTGTTGTGATATATCTTGTCTTCCTTGGTGTTGCAATTTGGGTGGCCAGCAGTGTACTAGATATGTGCAGCTGCTCCACGAACGCAGTTGATAATTTGCTCTTTCCCGCTACACATTTCATAAACATGCGCATCTGAAAACACACAGAGAACGGGTGTGCCTTTCGTCGCCCAACGTCTACTTGCGTTGCTATCATGGTGTGGGTGTTGTGAAAAAGAAATGCAAACCAATGCAAAATTCAAATTGCTTTCATACGGAGAGAGAATTTAGAACACATGCGGGAAAAGAATATTTTTCACCTGCACTAAAGTTTGTCTTTTAACTGAAAAAAGTATTAAAATAATATGTCGAAACCAGCAGCTGTTTGTTTCCAGTGAAGTCTTACCATCCTTCCAGAAACACCTGCCTCTAGGGAAATTCTCTCTTTCTAGGTGCACCTGTTCACTTATGTCCAAAGGGGAAAAATATGCCAAATTGGAAACATACCAATTTTGTATATTAGCAACGCAAGTCAATGCAATATTAAAAATTTTAATACTTTCATATGGAGTCTTCAGAACACAATGTGGTTTTCAATTTGTTTTATCAATACATAATAGTTTGTCTTTTACTGAAAAAGTATTAAAATAATCTGTGGAAACCAACAGTTTTTGTTTTGTTTCTTTCCATCGATGCCTTCCAAAGCATCCACCTCTAGGGAAATTCAAAATTTCTCCCTAGAGGTGGTTCTTTCCATTGAGGCCTTACTGACCTTCCAGAAGTCCTTCCACTCTAAATCCACAATCTAGGGAAATTCACAATGTCCAGGCACAACTCTCCGTCATTGGTCTGTCCCAAGGGGTAATTTATCAAATTAATACCAATTTAGGGACATGATTTTTAACCTAAATTTTTCCCAATATTTTTTACATGGTTAATGCTGTAGTGAACAACCACCATTATAAAAATTAACCCTCCAAATGTTTTCGACGAAAGATCTCGTCTAAGATCTGGTCAATTTTGTCAATGACAAGATATCTCGTCTATTAATATTTGGTCACCACTACAATAATTAACCCTCCAAGTGGTTTTGACGAAATATCTCGTCCAAGATCGATCAATTTTGCTAGCTATCGACAAGCTATCTCGTCCATTAAGATTTGGTTGGTTTTGGGAGAGACGAGATTTTCTCGTTGAGACAAAACTTCCCTATTACCCCAAGGGGAATGAAGATCCAAGAAGGAAAAACAAATCGTTTCTTCCCCAGAACTGGTGACAGTTTGGAGCAGGTTTTTGCTAAAGAGGCTGGCCACTACGGGGAATTTTTCGATGTGAAGATAAGCCACCAGGAGGGTTGGTTGGTTGGGGGGTTTTATGGCGCAAGGGCCATATTTGGCCAAGCTGCTCCAAACAAAAGACAGACAATTTCAAGTAAAAAAGGTCGTGGAAGGGAAAAAAGGATTGGGAACTATAATAATGGAATGAAAGAAGAAAGAGATCGCTTTGGCATTGCGGTAGCACTTCCCTCGTGTTTACTAGAGACAATAAGCGCCATGAGAAAAGAAAATATCATTAGACTACCTCGGGTCAATGAAGACCGTACACACCTAAAGGAGGTGTGCTCCCGAGGGACCGCCAGGGGGTTAAGCTACAATATAGTTGTATATATTTACAAGTGATTAGTAAATCCAATTACACATCAATGAATCTTATTCAGTCATTGTTTTGGTAGAAAATGCATGGGTTGACTCAAAACGTTATCCTTGTAAATATTTGTCTCGTAGATTGAGTTTATGTAAAATTGAATATATTATTATTTAATTGCAAAACAATAACCTAATTTTTCAGTATTGTGTAGTATAGAGTGCATAAAAACATTGTTTTAAGTTTTATTATGATGCACAGTAAATTTGAGGAGATATGGTTTATGGAAAGTAGGCTGTTTTTCCTCCTGATTTGAATGCTTCACTGTAATGTGCCCCTTTCACGCTCAGGTGACAAATGAATTCGGGAAAATAAAGTGCATTTGTAAGTAGCAATGAGCTGTGCAAATAGAGATGGACCTTTAACCCTCTCTTGTACATCACACATCACTTAATGCTATTGTCGCCGCGAATTCACAGATTCTCCTTTGTGACAAGTGACCCTAATGGCAAAAGACGTTGCTCAATCCCCGCGTTTTTAATTCTTAAGTGCTCGACGACTCACTCTGCAAAGAGAAACAAACACAAAAACTACTCTCCTAGCTATTTCATAAAACACACAAAAAATTGCTATAAGCGTTTCCTGAACAACCCGAAGAAACGCATTCGGTTATTTATCAAAAGAGAGAGAAAGAAAAACGGAAAAAGAAGACGTCCCACAATGCATTTCGACACCGAGTGGGCCGTCGCGCACGTATTTTAGATTCCCCTTTGTGTATTCGGCTTTCCAACGTCCGGATTAATCTTTTTCTCACCAGATAGCGCTGTCGTCAGCGGAAACACTCGCTCGCGAAGTGAAGTGAAGAGAAAAAAAACAAGGCCTTTGTAGTGGCGCGACTAAAACGCGTTGTTCCATAAAGCCGAGCCCGAAAGAACAGACAAAAAATAAAATCCGAACGCAACAAAAAATATTTTAAAGATTCTGACACGACCGTGTACACACAGCTAGCTACCCCATGTTTTTTCCCCCGACATCCCGGCTTTTATTTCGCGAAATAAATAAAAAAAAAATGAAGCAAAGAGGGAAAAGATGGAGTCGGGGAGAATGTGTAAAAGTAAATGACGGTTTGCGTTTTACGTCGGGGCTTGTGTCTCTGATTTTTGGTGTTTTATTGTCTATTTCACCCTCGCGCGTCCTTTTAGTGCTGTTGGTGGAACTTGATCTTCAAAGAGCCCTATCGATCATAGAGCGATAACGAGAGGACATTGTCGAGCGCTCTTGGAAGCCAGGGGTGAAGATTCTATGCACAAGGTGATATTTTTCTCTCACAGGAGGTAGGAAATATGCGTGTAAAAGGGGGATTTGAAGTCGTCTTCCCGTTTCGAATGACTCCTCTAAGGGAAAATGCTTCTATGGTATCATAATACCAATTTTATATGACGATTCCTCTAGAAGAATATATACCAGAGCACTTCGGAAAATTGGAGGTTTCAGACGACGAATCTCTTTCGCTTTTCAGTCTTAAAATCCAATTAAATATTATCCTAGCAAAATACAAAAATAATTTCTTAAACATTAGAAATACAATTTGCTAGTTTTTGGATTTTGCATTTTCCTCTTATTGGGTTTGTGTATTTAAATGATATTACACTCTTTTTTAAGTGTATAACTTTCCTGGTGGTTGTCTTGGAGAGGTATCTCGTGATTTTCAAAACTGATCAGATCTTAATGGACAAGATGTCACACCATTAGAAAACTGACCAGATTTCGATGTCGTCGTCATCAAAAAACGGCAATATCTTCATCAATCGGAATTCGATGGGAATTATTGATGACGAAATACCTCGGCACTACCAAAATTGGTCAGATCTTAATGGACAAGATGTCACACCATTAGAAAAACTGACCAGATTTCGATGTCGTCATCATCAAAAAATGGCAATATCTTCATCATTCGGAATTCAATGGGAATTATTGATGACGAAATACCTCGGCACTACCAAAATTGGTCAGATCTTAATGGACAAGATGTCACACCATTAGAAAAACTGACCAGATTTTGATGTCGTCGTCATCAAAAAACGGCAATATCTTCATCATTCGGAATTCAATGGGAATTATTGATGACGAAATACCTCGGTACTACCAAAATTGGTCAGATCTTGCCATGACCAGATATCTCGTCGAAACCGGTAAGCAGTTAATTAACGTCACACTGGAGCAATGCAACAAGGTATTGGTGACAGTGCGGGATCAATCCCAAAGGGAAAGAGGAAGGACAACGCCTCATAATTTTTAACCATGGTCAGATGACGAGGTCAACACCTGAGCTGGCACCCCATTCTCCAAACTTCCACACCACAACTTTTTTAAGAACATTGGAGGCCACGAGACATTTAACGTGCACCAGTCCCCGTGAACATTTCTTTGGCTGGACCAAGCTTCGAACTCCAGGACCCTCCGGTTTGCTAATCCGTAGCTCTTCCAGCTGGGCTATCGCGGCCCCGAAACAACTTGGAGGGTTTAAAAATATTTTATAGCTTGCGATTTGCTGTTGAGATGGCTTGTTGGCAATTCAGTTATTTATGTTCCCTGAATGGATTGCTCTTCAGTGTTGTTGTTGGAACTCGATCTCCAAAGCGTCCTATCGATCATAGGGCGATAACGAGTACAATGTCGAGCGTTCTTGGAAGCAACGGGGGAGGTGATTCCTCGCGTAAGGTGATATTTTTTCTCTCAGAGATAAGAAATGTGTGTTAAAAAATCGTAAGTTATATTCCGTTGGGGGGGGGGGGGGGAATAGCTCTTAAAGAAAAATACTTGTGTGGTGTCATTACTAATTCCATATGCGGATTCAGTGGTGTACCCAGAATTTTATTCTGGGGCTACCCAAATATCGCAAGCTGTTCTTTTGAGGATTGAGTGAAACAATTAAAATTGTTTATTAAAAAATAAGGTTATCTTAATTAGTGCTTTATTACTCTTTACTAATTTATTATTCACAAATTTAATAATTTACTGTACTTACTTTTGATTACACCAATAAACATTTGTATTCATTATACAGCGTGATTCGGAACTCATGGGATAAACTTCAAGGGGTGTTATAGCACACTAAAAGAATCAATTTTGTATAGCTGTGTGGGCGCAAAGCGACGCGCTTAGGCGCAAACAAGAATTGCGCAGGAAAGGAAATACGAGTAATTTTATTTACATCATTATTTTTCAATTACTTATTTACAACGATTTGTTCCAACAAATACTCAAAGGTGCTCCCAACAACATTAATGCAAGTTAGGCAGCGTCGATACTTGAATTGGTGGACTTTTTCGCCGCTAGAGTGCACTGTTTGGTTTGTCACGCTTGAACATCGCTCCTTTTCTGGCCGTTATTTACAAGCTGTTTTAATAAATTTTGTGATTCTCCGCTAAGTGGAAGTTATACAGCTTGTGGTACTGGCTGCAATTGACTAATTTTTGGATTCGACGATATCATATGGAAAATCATGTAAACACATCTTCATGAGAGAACTTGTTGCTATGATGGATTCAAAAATGCTAATAATCTTTGTTTTTGCTCCCCTGTGCATTTTCTGAGAGTGAATCGTGCATTAATTCCAAATTTGTCTCTATCGATCGTAAAATTGCAGCCAAATCGTTTTTAAGATAACCGACAATATTTTTATTAACTTTCATTAATTTGTATCAGTTCAATCGCTATATTGTAATTCTCAAAAACCTTATGGATTTGTAGCTAGCATTCGTTGTATCTGTTCCCTGATAATGTCCAACTCATATTCAACTCATATAACTGAAATTTAATGAGCATTGTAGCAAAACCAGTGTTTTCCTTCCCTTCCCCAAGCGGATCGAGAAACTTTATTATCTAATTTCAAGGACGCGATGATCGTGCTTTCTTTTGTGCATGTGCCTCGTTTAAAAGTAGGAGCGTCTGTTTATTTTTGGAAGCAAGAGGGCAATCCTTCTGTGTTGATCGTTGTGAGATGTGTACCGTTCCGTTTGGCTGTCAATAAATGTTGTGTTTCGTCTTGGGATTTGATTTGATTGAAAAATAGCTGGCTCGATAAGTTGCTATAGTATTCTATAAATTGTATTTGTGCTTGCAATACGGATATTCTAGGTTTAAAAAGCTGCTCCATTTGAACAAACGAAACAGCTTCTTTTCATTTCTGTTCTTAAAATTCAAGGCTAGAAGGTCGGTAGGTATTTTAATTAACGTCACATTGGGACCAACACAACGGGCTATCGGCGACGGTCCGGGATCAAACCAGAAGGAAAGATCCGAGAACAACACCACGTAATTTTGAACCACGTTCAGATGACGAGGTCGATACCTGAGCCACTATCCAAACTTCCACTCCACGCCAACGTGAGGACATTCGAGGTCACGATAGATTTAACGTGCATCATCCCCCTTTGCACACGACGGTCTTTGGTTGAATTCGAACTCGCACCGATTGCTAATCCGTTACTCTTCCAACCGGGTTATCGCAGCCCTCAGGGTTAGAAACGAATCTCATCATAATCCGAACCAGATTTCTTATACCCTGAAAATAGCATCAGAGAGCGTTAACTAGTAACAAAGTACCCTGGTCAAAACCACGCAGTACCTTCTCGTAAGCTATTTCACTGTTCTGTTGCTTTGATACTCCATATCCTGTCAGGCCAACCCCAAAATTTATGGATGCAGGTGGCTTTCTTCCACAGCTTTCCAAGGTGTGAAAGGGTGGTTGGCACACGGCACAAAGATTGCCCAGTGGTATATGACGTAATTTATCTTTATATATAGCAGAGTTGGCGTCTGTATGTAGTCTATACAAATCTATTAAATCAATTCAATCAATCATTCAATGTTATTTAATCGATCACATTTTACCAGAGTTGTAACTACTGTAACCTAAATTAGGCACATAAATGTTATTTACATTTATACTATTTACACAAATGCTATTTATATATAGAAAAGTGATTACTCTGATCAGTTTATCAAATTACGGTTAATCCACTCAACCCATGCCAACACCGAGTTATTCTATTAGTTTAAAAAAAAATATCGTGTACGTCAATGGAGTGCCACAAGTGACTAAAAGGCGACTTTTTCTACAATTTTTTCAAACTTGGCGACTTGGGGCATCTTCTTAAGCAAAATAGTCTCAGAAGTCAGTTTCAAAATGTTGTCGACTTCCGAAACTTCTGGTGACTATTTTAGAAAATTCACCAAATCAACGAAAATTTCGTCACTAGCTAATAGATGACGAAAAATTATTTTGATTCGTTTGTATGAATTTACTAATTTTGAAGTTTTGAGGCCAAGCCGTGGTAACCATGAAAGTGGTAGGTAGATGAATTAAAGTCGGAGGAGAAACACAACGGGGATATTGAAATCAAGAAAAACATCAAAATCTGTGGTTGTTCGATTGTCATGAAAACCTTATTAAGACACTAAATTTTGATTATGACGAAATTAAGATCTGGTCAGTTCTTTTGTAATGACGAGATATCTCGTCCGTCGAAATCTGGTCAGTTTTGCCACCAGGAGGGTTAAGTAATATAAACTTGCTGACCGCAGGAACCTATCTTCGAAAGTAGAACCAATTAAAATTTTGCATGGTCATATTTGTGCTCAGCACATTAAAATCATTAAGGTGTATTCAAAATCGAAATTATTATTTTTTACCTCAGAAACATGTTTAGTTTGCCAGATTTATTTTCTATTGATACCTTCCGAACTTATAGATACTGGTGTCACATCCAGTCTGAACTGGTGTCACATCCAGAAAAAGAACTGAATATTCTACAGTATTGACAACGAAACAAGTGACTGATAGAAGAAACAAGAAATATTTATTACTGGTAAATAAGTACATAGAAAATCGTTAAAACACATTTTCTATGTACTTATACACCAGTAATAAATATTCTAGGTCCAAAAACAACGTCGCACTAGGTTATGCGTTATCTTGAAGTCCAATCTCCTATTATTTCTGTATATAATATCTGAATTATACAGTTACTTTATTTCCCCGTTACTTGTGCCTCAGGGCAGCGAATAATAGGAAGTTGTTTAATTACTTTAATTATTAAGGTTATCGCCTCAATCAATTTTTAAATCTCCCCTACTGTATGTATAAAGTTAAGATATGTATGCATATGCATAAATATTCTTGTAAAACTACCTCATGACGCTAGGAGGAATTCTAACTATTCCGGATTGCGTAAGAAATAAAACTTAGGAAAGGCTTTAAAGCGATTTTTCTGTACGTTCCTGTTTTAATTACATAAGCCACAAACAATACGGAAAGTTAACAAGTTTTAGGCATAAATGAATATTAAATTAATGTGATGGAACTGGTTATTCCGTTCCACGAAATTGGGAAAACTAACCCTATGAAGGGTTCACACGCATAATTCCACCTTACGACCTGGAATATTCCCTGAATCACTTCTAACCAATTTGGATCTTGATCAATAGATCTTTCCAAAAGATTCTATTCTAAGAAAATGACCTCGATAGAATCCTTTCAAAGAATTCTATTCTACGGTCAGAACCTTGCCAAGGGATTCCCGATTCTAAGGAAAGAGATGATAGGAGATCCTTTGGAACGTTTCTAAGTAAATTAGAAATAGAATTTTGATTCTATTCTAAGGCAAGGGTCAGCAGAATCGTTCCAAGGGATTATATTCTGCAGAACGGTCAAATAGAATCGTTTCAAAGGATTCTATTCCAAGGAAATGACTAATAAAATATTTCTGAATGTTGAAAGTATCCACGGATTCTTCAGAAAAATGTGGTTGTTTAGTTATTAAGTATGTTGTGGGGTGAAAGCAGCACTACACTATTCGAAAATTTTGCGAAGCTCAGAGGGTTAATATCCAATTACAAGGGAAAAACAAATATTTTGTGTTTTGAATGGCTGAAATGCATACAAATGTATTGTTGTAGTTGAAACAATTTAATACTATAGACAGTTCAGTATGCTTTACAATATGTTGCAGTTTGTGTAAGATATTTTAGTACTGTAATTGTCAGTGGTGTTTTAATATTTAATACACATAAATGAATGTATTTTTATACATTTTTACGACAGATTTAATATGCACCAACCCCCACGTGCACTATGCTCTTTGGTTGAATTGAGTTTTGAACTCATAACCCTCTGATTGCTGATCCACTACTCTTCCAACAGGATATCATCCATACCCAGAGGACCACCTATTATTTGCCTGCAGTACGAGAAAACAGTTCCCTTTTACAAATGCCTGTTGGGTGATCGATGTATCATGCGATTGCTATAACCACCAGTCTCATAACCGATTCCCCTCGAGGGCACATCTTTAGGTGTGTACGGGCTTCAAGAACCGTAGGTACCTGAGTGATGTATTATTTTCCCATGGGGTTTGCAGCGTCTGGAACACATGGGGATCACGACCCCAGGATACCAAGCAATATTTCTCTATTTATCTTTTTTTCACAATTACTTCAGTTTGTCTTGTTTTTGACACAGTTTGGCCAAATATGGCCCGTGCGCCGTAAAACTCAAAACCAACCAACAATAACTGATATATTCAATAGCATTAAATCCTCAACAAAGCCTATGAAATGCAATATATCTGAAAGCCGATAGAAAAGACAGTTTTCGCCTACAGCTACCAATCCAATATGAACTCCAATTCCAAAGTGTGCAGCAATAATGGGATGCCCTTTTATAATAGTGGTGACATGTCTGCACTTGTTTGTTGCTAGGTGTCGGAGGGCTGAAGATGCTGGAGCTGCAGGTGCCGCCGTCCATCATGCAGGGCCAACCCATCACGCTGAACTGCACCTTCGACCTGGAAGGGGACACGCTCTACTCCATCAAGTGGTACAAGAACAACGTCGAGTTCTACAGGTACATCCTCAGCGAGAGGCCACCAGGACAGAAGTACCCGCTGCTGGGCATCTACTTGGACGTAAGTAGCCTGGTGTGCTAGCAGTTACTAAAATTGAATGTGATGTAAATATGTAAGTATCTCATTGGATTGGCAGTTCACATTTCTCGTATCTGCAGTTAGACTGATGGACCACAGTACCAGCATAGAGGACGGGCCTTATTACTAGATCGGATGAAGGGATTCAGTACCGATACATATGATAGTACCCAGTACCAATTTATTTACCGAACCTCACTACCTGTTTAGATGACGGGCCTTAGTATCAATTTAGATAAAGATTTTTTATGGCACCTTATCTAATAATGAACAATTAGCTATTTAGATGACGGTATCTAGTACCAGTTCAGATGATGGGCTCTAGTACCTATTTAGATTCCGAACCCCAGTACTAGCTTAGTTTATATGACGAGCCCCCAAACCAATTTAGATCAATGGCTCTAGTACCAATTTAGATGACAATTTTTATGGCGTAAAATCCAATAATGGATAAGCTATTTAGATGACGGTCTCTTAGTACTTATTTAGATTCATAACTCCACTATCAGTTTAGATGATGAGCTCCAGTAACAATTTATATGAAGGTCCCTAGTATCAATTTATATGACAGACTCTAGTACCGATTTAGATGACGATTTGTTTTATTGCGCAAGGTCCAATATTGGATAAATTATTTATATGACGGTCTTTAGTACCTATTTAGATTCCGAACTCTACTACCAGTTTAGATGAAGGGCTTCAGTAACAACTTAGATGGCGGTCTCTAGTACCAATTTAGATTCTGTTTTTTATTGGAGCAATATCGAATAATAAGCAAGCTATTTAGATGACGGTCTTTAGTACATATTTAGATTCCGAACTCCACTACCAGTTTAGATTAAGGGCTTCAGTAACAACTTAGATGGCGGTCTCTAGTACCAATTTAGATTCTGTTTTTTATTGGAGCAATATCGAATAATAAGCAAGCTATTTAGATGACGGTCTTTAGTACCTATTTAGATTCCGAACTCCACTACCAGTTGAGATGAAGGGCTTCAGTAACAACTTAGATGGCGTTCTCTAGTACCAATTTAGATTCTGTTTTTTTATTGGCGCAATATCAAATAATAAGCAAGCTATTTAGATGACGGTCTTTAGTACCTATTTAGATTCCGAACTCCACTACCAGTTGAGATGATCGGCTCCAATATCAATTTTGACGACGGTCTCCAGTACTTATTTAGATGACGGTCTCCAGTACTTATTTAGATGAGAGTATCCAGTACCGATTTAGATTCCGAACCCCATTGCCAGTTGCCAGCTTAGCCTATATGACGTACCAAGTTAGATGACGGTCTCTAGTACCTGTTCAAATGACCGGACACTGTACCAGTTTAGATTTAAAACCTCACTACCGATTTAGATTCTAGGCCCCACTACCAACCAGTATAGATGACCGGCTCTAGTTTCAATTTAGATTATAGGCTCTAGTGCCTATTCAGATGACGGGACTGAGTACCAATCTAGATTCCGAACCCCAATGACACCCATGACCTGTTTTGCTAACCTGTCATGTTGAACTCGCACAAAAATGCAACATTTTCTCTTTCCATTGCACATCTTTAAAATAAACGCAATCACTTTAAAATAAATACAAAAAAACCTTCATAAATTTTAAACTTAGAAAATAGATTGCAAATTACAGTGCAAAAACATTTCAGTTTCCTCAGATGAGATGTTACCGATGACTAATGGGAGTGGAGTTATTTTAATGAAAAATTGCTTATAATTTTAAAGTTATATTTAAGTGCACAATACAAAATTGGAGATCGTGTATAGAACACCACATCTTCCAAAAGATGGTTACTTTGGGAACGAAATTTTCCATATTTCACATCCCCTTCTATTTCCCAAATAACACGTCAGACGATATGTTTTCAACTCTATAATTATTTGAAATTTATTATTTAAGACCTTTCTTTTCGCGTCGCCCTAAAGAAAAAAATCAAATCGCATAGACTTGGCCTGCGACGTTACTGTCATGGAGATAATTACAATGTGGGAACTTCAACCACATCTTAACTATCATTATATGTGCTGCGTTCATGTCATATTGTTGAAATTGTATGGTGCTTGGTTCTATTTCATCAATTGCACCTAAAAAGTCACGTAAAAGTTTCTTGGGCTCATAACTAAACGCGTGAAATTTCTTCAATTCATAACTAAACACGAATTTTCAAAATAAATGTATGCAATTTTCTGGAAATGTTTTACATGTATTGTGTGAGATTAAAAGAACTGCATCCAGGTCTGATATAAATTTAGTTACTATTTTTTATATCAAATGAAAATAATTATGTTGTAAGGAATGTATTTACCGAATTTCAGTTCAAATATCTAGTTTTAAAAGGTATCGTTCAAATAAAATTATACAAGTAACTTTTTCAATTTAACATAGGGTTCCAATGATGCCTGTAGGTAACGCTTTGAAAACAGCTAAATTCTGTGCTTGAATTTGGCAATTGTGCATTAACTTTATAACTGTTACATGTGCTCCAAATGCTACGTTTAAAATCAAAATATGTCAAACACGTGTCATTCATTCTAGTCAGTAGTGATTTAAATCAACGTACATAAAACCGATCCATAGTACTGATCTTACAATCATTTGTTTATAAAAGAACAGATCCTAAAACTCAAAATTTCACTTCAAAACGGAACTTAAAATTACTTTTCTATAGTACAGCCAAATGAATAAAAATAAATACAATTTTGAATCTAAAATTTTTCGTCGCTGAACTCAATCAGAATTTGTTCAAATATTGTCACCTTATATTGTATAGACTCTTCTTTTATTTAAATACATTGATTATATGAATTATATTTCCTTTCTATTTGCTCCAAACGGCTTATTTTACATTTGTAAAAAGGAAACAACATGATTTCAATAATGCAGATATCGAAAATGTGCGACACATTTAAACAAAGAATATTTTTACTAGAGTATAAACTGTACTTTGAAAAACAAAAGAATTTTCAATTCCTGATAAACGTCAGTAAATTGTTTCGAAGAAGTATTGATAAAACATTTATTTTGAAATGTCATTATAAAGGAATTTCTCTGAAATGGTGGAATTGAATTTTATTTTCTCTCAACCAATGTAAAAACTGCATATCTGCAAATTCATATTAATCTTTTTATATCATGTTTACCGAATAAAGGGTTTCTAGTATTTTTGGAAGGTCTGTTTACTCAAATTAAATTCAAGAACACTAGAAAAGTAATCTTTCAAAATAAATTCCTGGATTATTTCAAACGAATATACACTGTTGCACTGATTTGAGCACAACATATATGTCTCTTTCGAGATGGAAACTCAGTCCAACCAAAGACTCGTTTTCGCGAGGGCAGATGCACGTTAAATCTGTCGTGGCCTCAAATGTCCTCACGTTGGCGTGGTGTAGATCTTTCCCATTGATTCCGGACCGTTTCGAATAGTCGTTGTGTTGCTCCAGTGCGACGTTAATTAACTACCTTCCTACCTCTTTTTCGATGAATTAACTGTATTGAGATGCCTTGCTTTATTAAAAACTTTTCACTGTTAAAAATAAGAAAATGTTTAAAATACCCTATAGATTTATTAATAGCTACTTGCAGTCTATTTATAAAAATTAAACTTGCCAATCCAAACCCTCGATGAACTTATCCCAAAGTACGATAAAATGTATTTTCTTATGCATATTTAACCTTCAATATGATGTGATTATTTATCAAAATTTAAATTCAGCAAAGTACTCATTAATTGATTTTTAACGGCTTCCAATCGTAAAATAAAATAAGAAATCTCAATCACTACGGGGTTTTTTGAAAGATTCCAGATAAGTTTTGTTACGACTCGTAAGGTATAGCATCTATCATTTTTAAACGTAGGTGAGACAAAACTGATACTAAATAAATGAATTTGATGAGACTAGTAATGATGTTAAAATTCAATTTCAATTTATACTCATTTTTTCCTGATGAAGAAACGGTTTATGTATTTTAAAATAGAAACTATTTGAATAAGATTTTTCAATCCACTGAGCAATTTAATTTAAAACTATCTTATACATTATGACTATAGAAAATGTACAGCATTTTAGCATTTCTAAAGTTTGAATTGTTTTGCATTTTATGTAGAGTAAATTTCCACATGGCCCAAGTATCCACATGTACAAAACCGATTTAGCCTCGGAAGGTACATACAGATGTGAAGTATCCACTGAAGCACCTGTCTTTGATACAGTAAGAGATGAAAAAGAACTGAGAGTATACGGTGAGTATTTTTCACTGTTTATAGATACTTTTAAAGAAAAATTTGCCTAGATAATTTATGTGAATTTGTAATGTGAAAATTACATCTTGATACACAAGTCCAGTGCATCGCCATCGATGTCTTCTATTAACATGAAACGTTACATACATAAAAAGAAGGATTCATCCTTCCAAGTGGTTTCGACGACATATCTCGTTCGTCAAGATCCTACAATTTTGCTAATGACGAGATATCTCGTCCATCAAGATGTGGTCAGTTTTTTTTCTAATCACGAGATGTCGTCCATCAAAATCTGACCAGTTTTGTTAATAAGATACCTCATCGAGATAACCACCTTTCATTACTTTATTCTGATCTATTCACCGCAAACTGAGACGTATCAAACTTTTAGTCAAGTCGTGTTCATTTTTGCTAAGTTATGTCTTTCAGTCTTTTTTGGACATGATCACAATTAATAAATTGGCTGCTTTTAGATCTTCAAATATATTTTAAACTAGCAGAATTACTCGGCTTTACTCGGGTTGAATTGGTTAACTAATTTCCATTTTCGTTAATTAATTGTAATTCCTATTCATCCCATATAGCAACTACCACACTCTAATACAGGTACACAATTGTTACATATACATTTCACAAATGTAAATAAATGTCATATTTACATTTGTACAAATACATATTTCCATTTTTGTAGAATTTATATTTTTAGTAAGAAGGAAAATCTCTAGAGGGCCAATGTTTCCCAGAAATCATAGAATAATTCAGAGTATGTATATAAATGCTTTGCATGCCATTTAAAAACAAAAGAGTTTCCCCAAATTATCATACAATGATTAAAAATGTTTTTAAAACTAATGAAACCATTATTTACCTTCATTACAGTTATTGAACGGAAAACATCAAATTCAATCCAGAAATACACCAAAAATAGATTTTAAAAAAGCTTCAAAAGAAAAGTAATGAATGCATCTGTTTTTTTCACTATAAAATAAGTTTCTGGAATATAATGGACTCAAATTTAAAAAAGCAAACGATTAAAAAAATATCAAGGTCGCCATATTAGCTAGCAGTCCTATTTAAAACGTTTTGTTCTGTATAGTTTTATTCTATGTATCTATTAGAAATTAAATTCCATAAAAATATTTTGGAAAATAATTGATATTTCAGGAGCACTGGTAAAACAATCCAAGTAATTGCAATATTCAATATACCTCCCAGATACTCCAAAATTACCAAATTATGGTTGATTTAAGTACAGTTACCCATGTTTTAACGTGAAATTTGTCTAAATATCAAAGCAAAGAAATCTAAAATAATGCATTCACTAAACAAAAATGTGGTGTATCAAATATAAAATATTAAATTCAAATATCTTGAACAAATCTTATGTGATACTTGTACAAACACAGACACATAATCGAATATAGAAAGTGAAGAGGGACAGACAGACTTACGCAACCAAGTTGTCACTAAATGAATATAAGAACTCACAGTATGCAAAGTTTCAAGAAAATATATTCAACCGTTTGTACGCAGCACGGGGACATACTTACAGACATACAGATGGACAGACAGACAGACACCAAACGCGCAAGAGACTGATATTGCATCAGAAAGGCCCAAAAGGGATAGAAGAAATGGATCGAAAATATTCAATGTACAAACAAACACTCCATTCATATTTATATAGATCAATTACTTCAAAGTATAATTTTGGTGCTGCAAAAATCTTCATCTTCACCACCGTTAGACATGTAATCTGCTGATAATTTGAAGTTCCAGATAGTAAGCAATCTCAATAGTTAAGCTATTCCATTTTTGTTCACCCATTGCTTTCATAAAAACTAGCTTTTCTACCCAGCTGCGTCCGTGAGTTTTTGCTGATTCAGACAAAGTCGTGCCCATGCTTCCTCAGCTGTTTCGTCTGACATCTTTTGAACTTTGTTCGCTTCACGTGCTTGAGTTATTTCCCCTTCCAATTGCTCTACCAGTATTGTTTTTTGTTTTGATTGATCTCTTCTTTCCTAATGTTCTATATTGAATTTCACTTCCATGATTCTCAGAAAACAACGTAGCGAGTTGAAAAGAGTTACGTTGAAGCCCTGACAAAAAAAAGTTATGCAAATTTCATGACGCTAGAGCTCAGCGTTTTGTTTTGTTTACTGATTCAAACAAACCAAGTCACTTTCTCTGTTTCCTCAGCAGTCTTCTTAAATTTTTGTTGCGATAAGTCTCTGTAGTGTAACCGCTCGGGTTCAGAGGTTACCACCTCACCACTGAACGCCAGTCTTAAATTTTGACATTTCTATCGGGAAGATATCCTTCCTGTCCAAATGGTTTTTAAGGGGTGCACGACGACACCTCTAAATTAACTTTCCTCAGTATCAACTAGAGGAACGAAAGGAGATTTCCAACACACAAAATTTGCGGACGCATTTTTGACGCCCTATCAGAGGCCGTTTTGAGTCCATTCCTATATCCCTTTTTACAGCTCCCACAAACAAGGGTCGTGGTTCAAAATTACGTGGTGTTGTCCTCGGATCTTTCCCTCTGGGGTTGATCCCAGACCGTCACCAATAGCCCGTTGTGTTGCTCCAGTGTGACGTTAATTGAAAATACCAAATACCAAAATACCCACAAACAAGGGACACTAATCCTGTATGTAATGTAAATTTCTGTGTTTAAATAAGTAATTATTTTAACCGAACTTTGGCCGTGTCGTCGTATTTTTTGGCACACCACTCATCCCAACTAAGTTGCATTGCGCCTGTTTCCTCAGTAGTTTCGTAGAGTCGTCGAATACATTTCTGAGCTTTATCTGCTTCACGTGCTGTTTCCTCCTCTTCCGATTCTTCGGTTAGTGACAGCTTTCGGCATCTTGTTTTGATTGGCTTATGCTGCTCTAGACAAACAGATTTTTTGCGTCATATATAAGATTCTATCGTGCAAGGCATGTAAAAATTTCTACAGTCACTGTTCAAAAGTATCACACGGAATATTATTAAGATATAAATAAAACATTACCGATGCATAATGTTTTTGTTATTTAACCCTCCAAGTGGTTTCGACGAGATATCTCGTACACGATCTGCACAGTTTTGTTAATGACAAGATACCGCCTCTACCAAAATCTGGTCGTTTTTCCTAATGACGCGAGATACCTCGTCGACACAAACTGCCCTATTACTACAAGGGGAAGGTAGGTATTTTTAATTAACGTCGCACTGGACCAACACAACGTGCTATTGGCGACGGTCCGGGATCAAACTCGAAGGAAAATACCCGAGGACAACACGTCATTTTGAACCACTTTCAGATGACGAGGTCACACCTGAGCTGGCACCCCACTCTCTAAACTTCCACATCACGCCAACGTCAGGACAGTTGAAGCCACGAGAGATTTAACGTGCACCTTTGTACACGACGCATTTGGTTGGATTCGAACTCGCAACCCTCCGGTTGCTAATCCGTTACTCTTCCAACCGCGTCCTACTCCAAGGGGATATGAAGACCCAAGTAAGCAAAACAAACTGTTTGGCCTGAACATGTGACATTTTGTAACAGGGTTTTGCATCTCTTGCTACTATAGGGCAACTTTGGACGCGAAGACAAACCACCAGGATGGTTAACCACCTCTATCGAGTTACTGTTTCATCGCCCCAAACCCTCGCCCCGTCCAACCAGAACAGAACCACATCCCCTACCCACACGCCTGATTGCCTCTCAAATGAAATCGCCAATCGGCGGCCATTTCCAGAGATATTACTCAATTAGCATTCTTAACGACATCATGCTAAATATATCTCATCAACCTCCGCACCCCTATCAAACCAATCCACAAACAACAACGGAGGGTAAATTTCGTATCCGGGACATAAATATGCCCTAAGAATAATCATGGCCGACACACATCGAGGGGAGGGGCACATTGATGAATTATGCAAAGGACGCTGCGGTGTTAAATTTTTGGGGTAAAGCTGCCCGGCGCTAATTGCCCGAGTGTTTTCCAGCAACGGGGAAAGAAGCGAGCGTCAATTCGACGTAAATCGCGACGGAGCGTCTTGCCTCGTACAACGTCGTTTTCGGCATTAAAGATGCCGGAAGGAGAGGGTTTTAATTTTCTTCGGGATTACCCGGATCCACGGGGTTGCTACTGGAAGCGGCTTAGGTCTTCCATTTTTAAGACCACGCGGGGGGTAATGATTAAATTCGGGTAGTTTTAGCGTGTTTGCAAAAAAGGTGTAAATCAGGAGGAAGAGGACAGCTTGGTTTTGTGTTGTTGGACTTATTTTTCGTGATTGGATACCTCCTTAATCATTGATTATGGTGCCTAGTTGTAGAGTGAGCTTTGTTACATAGGTTTAGTATTCAGACGAACGTGTGTAATTTCATCTATGTGATTCAGAAAGACTGAAATGGATGTCCTAACCCTCTGATTGGTCGCATCTGTAATTCGACCTTGCAATCTGCAGTCTTCAATGTATGGACTACACTTTCTTCACTCACACTAATGTATTTTTAGTTCACTAGTATAATTGGTGTACTTCACTAGGTTAGTCCCAGCAGGTGATGCTGTTTTATCACGATGATTTGACTCTTCAATAACCACTTCAGTTAAAATCACAAACACGTTTATTTAACAGAACACAACACGAACACAAGACATTTAAGAAAATTGAAATCAATAATATATCCCCTATGGGATTTACAAATCACACACAGGTGACACGCCTGTGTTTTTCTTACGCCGAGCGATCTACCTCGCTCCTCAGACCTCCTCGGTACTCTGGACTTATTGTCACTTCCTGTCGGAAGCTGGCGAACGTTTTTATTATTGGCGGTCGCCAATTGTCTCTCTCCATTCTAAACAGTCTTACATATGGCTTCTAATCTGTTTTGATCTTCTTGAACAGCAGAATCTTTCCAATGGATACCAATGGACAATAGAATCTTTCCAGATGATTCTATTCTAAGGAAAGGAACAATAGAATGTTTCCAAAAGATTAGATTATAAGGAAATGACCAACCGAATTCTACTACAGGATTTTATTCTAAGGAAAAGACTAATGGAATCTTTCCGAAGGATTCACTTCCAAGGAAAGGAAGAATAGAATAATTCCAAAGGCTTCTATTCTAAGGGAAAGGAGAAATACAATCCTTCCAAACAATTATATTCTAAGGAAAGAACCACTAAAATATTCCAAATGGATTCCATTCTAAGGAAAGCATCAACAGAATCTTTCCAAAAATTGTATTCTATATGGAAAGTATCAATACAATCTTTACAAATTGTTTTATTCTAAGGTGTGGTAATGGAAATAATTAACGTCGCACTAGAACAACACAACGGGCTATTGACGACGGTCCGGGCTCAATCCCGAAGGGAAAGAATCGAGGACAACACCACGTAATTTTGAACCAAGGTCAGATGACGAGGCAACACCTGAGCTGGCTCCCCACTCTCCAAACTTTGTTTTATTCTAAGGAAAGGACCAAGAGACTATTTTGAAATGATTCCATTCTAAAGAAAGAAATAATAGAATCTTTCTAAAGTTTGAAAGAATATATGAATTTTTCAATCCATAGATGCAGTAATTACCTGTGCCGTCGTGAGGTAAAAACAATTCTACACTACTCGGAAATCTCGTACCGCTCAGAGCTAAACAAAAATTGTTTTGTAAACGAAATTTCACCAACAGTGTTTTTAAACAAATTTAGAGTGAGGTTTTTGCTGGCAAAAACCACCCACCAAAAAACCACCTCTTGAAATGGTTGAGAAATATTATGTTCTTACATCGTCATTTAAATCAACCAAGTTAGGTCACCGAGGTACAACGTCAAGACTAGATTCAATTTATAGGACCCGTTTGGATTCGCTAATGGAAAAATTCCATCTTGGCATGATACTGTGACTCCAGTCCTTTCAATATCTTCAACGAACTCTTTATTGCGAAAGGAAATCTTTAATCTTCTGGAGCCACATCATGTCCGAATCTTCCTTCCTTCGTGAAAGCAATAAAGTCGGGTAAAAGAAATGCCTTGCCTTTGCCAATCAGTGTTGAAAGACTAGAGCAAGTAAATAGCACTCAGGGAGATTATTGCATGAGTGTTCATTTTCCTACATACTTATATTTACAGATGTATAACTTTAGATACTGGTTTACGTATATTTTTTATGAAAATCTGATAAATCTGGTTAAAATTGTACTTTAATTAGAAGCAGAGATTGTGAACTGTTTAAAAATTATGGTTTCCATATTTAACCCTGCAAATGATTTCGACGAGATATCTCATCCATCAAAATCTGACGTTTTAGTAATGACAAAATATCTCGTCGAGATAAAACTGCTCTATTACTCCAAGGGAATGAAGATTCAAGTGGGAAAAACAAAATGTCCCTGGCCCTAAACTGGTGACATCTTGGAACAGGTTTCAGCATCAGATCTGGTTACTACAGGGCAAGTTTCATCACGAAAATAAACTACCATTAGGGTTAAGTATGAATTGCGTATTCTTCACCTTCTGCATGTTGCAAGGTGGAATTATTCGTGTAAGTCTCCGAGGGTTAAAGTGAATTCTGAAGTTAAATTTCCGCTTTTAAGTGCCTTTCAAACATTTCATACAAGACCTTAATTAAAGAATCAAAAACTGTCTTTGTTTTCCTCATTACTTGTTCCTTGTGTATAACAGTAATTTATAAACCAGTCAGGCACATATATCCTGAAGAAAGGTCCCGCTAAAGGTTTTTATTCAGTCAGCCATTTATATTTCCTGAAAAAAAGTTATATTTATAAGATTTTAAGCTGTAGTTTCGTAAGAACTTTAAAGCAGTTATTTTTCCATATTTTAGTTTTATACAGATAATAAAATACACTGCCATGGAAAACATTAGGAACGCCATTCTCTTTGAAGGTTGCAACCCCAAAATGAAACAAACCAGCCTATTTCCATAACTAAGGATACTCAATAGAAAACTGGTGCTCATTCGAATTTTGGAATCGTGGTATCAGATTGACAGAGAAATGGACTCTGTTCCAGCAGGAAGTCATCTGCAACCTCATTCTCTGTATGCAAACGCTGTACAAAGTCTACATCAGTATTCGAGGTGGTCATACAGCCTGCAAAGAACCACCACCTCTCTTTTTTTTTAATTTTCAATTACCTTTTTCTGTCTCATGACACTCAGTTCATTGTCACCCCTTCAGTCCAAAGACTTCTTTTTTGTTATCGCTCTTGCTTTTACTCATCGTTTTGTTAATTCGAAGTGCCTTTCTTATCATTTTTCTACATCCAGATCATTTCTCTACAAAGCAGCTATTATAATTCTTACTATTCCTCACGTTTTGCACGTTAGTGTAGTATACATATGTTACACAATATTATACAGTTGAAAGGTTTGTTACGCCATTTTAGCGACACGAGATATTATAAATCACCAGAAATTATATATTAATCAATTTGTTTGGTTGAAGAAACTGTTTATAATACCTGAAAATGGTACATTTTAAAATTAGAAAATGAAAGAATATCAAAAGCTCCTTTTTTGCATCTACTCTAAGATCAATGTTATGAACTTACTCATCATTCATATCCTGTGATCACTTTCATCTACCTATTTCAAAATGCATAATAGCGACCCATTAAGATGATAAATATGATTGTAACGTGTATAAGGCAGCCCTTAGAGCGCAAGCTCAAACAAGCAAGGCATTGAGCAACAGGTAACGCGTGAACAAACCTAGATTAACAAACTTACAACAGGTGAAATAGCTCAAAGCACTGAATAATTTAACCCTCTGAGGGGTTCACAAGCATGATTCCATCCTGCAACCTGCAGTCTTCCCCCCTGTTTGTTTTCTAAACAAATTTTCACCTTCCTGATCAATAGAACCTCTCCAAATGATTCTATGCTAAGGAAATGAGCAATAGAATATTCCCAAAGTATTCTATTCTACAGAATTGGCCAATATAATCGTTCCAAAGGATTACATTCTAAGGAAATGAACAGTAGAATCTTCCCAAGGGATTATATTCTAACCAAATGACCAATAGAATATTTCCAAATGTTTCTTTTCTAAAGAAAGGAGCAATAGAATAATTCAAAATTATTATATTCTAAGGATTTGTGTAATAGAGTCTTTCCAAATAAGTATATTCTAATAAAATGAGCAAAATAATATTTCCAAATGATTCTTTTCTAAGGAAAGGAGTAATATAAGCTTTCCATGGGTTACTTTCCCATGCAAAGAATCAATAGAATCGCTCCAAACAAAGATTTCAAGCTAAGGAGAAAACCAATAGAATCTCTCTAAAGAGTAAAGAATACATGGATTCTGTAGAAAGAGTCATTTAATCATTAAGTGGGTTGTGGGGTAAAAGTAATGCTACATTAATTGGAAATCCCGGAACGCGCAAAGGGTTCATGAAATTAATTTCAAAAGATCTATATCTTCTAATTGAATTGCCTTATCTGATAAACACTAACAGAATATGAAGTGGTAATAAATTATTTCCGTGAGAAATTTATAAACGAATGATAGCATGCATTCCGATTGCGTTTTTTCCCTATAAGTTGCTCTGGGCAATCAGGATTATTAAATCAGAATATGTTGAAGTTGCAAAATTTATCAATCTATACATATAAAGCAGAGTTGACATCTGTCTGTTCTCTATACAAATCTATACCGTTTGACCAATCTACATCAAATTTGGTACACTTATTCTTTGGAACCTTATGGGTAACGTAGGCTCATATTAACCCCTTTCTATTTTTCTTGGGTGTGAAGAGGGGTGTAACGTCCCGTCATCCTGGACAGAACACTTGCTAGGGGGCGCTCTCTCCCGGTCTGGCTGTGCAGATGACGTCAGAGTTAACATCTACAGGAATCGCCTCTCAAGATGACTGGAGTTTTTTTATAATCTTAAGAGTATAGCGCAATAGCAGATGGCGCTGAAAATAGCTCAGTATTATATCGTTTATGTATCTCGTCTGTAAATTCTTAAACTGCAGCTTTATTATTGGAATAAACTTTTATGATTATTTTAAAAGAAAGTTATCTTTTTTATCATCGATTTGGTACAGTCATCCTGTAGAATTCTGCGGGATACATAGGTTATATATTAATCCCGTTCGATTTGTCCTGGGTCTGCAGGGGTGCTAAAAACAATTCTAAATATCCATAGGAAAAATATTGAGTATATTACGATGAATTATAAACAATTCAACCCAAGCATCGTCGGGTAATTCAGCTAGTATGTTATATAATATGCATCCATCAAATCGGAAATATCTCTCATCAGATCTAAAAGAACAGTTTTTCGATTTATGTTTCATCCGCTCAAAATAAAGAATATCATTCTCATTCAAATTCTATTACACTCCCTAGATCGAAAGTTTTCCTTTTACATGTTCTGAACCATCCAGTGTGTTTTGATTACGATTTTAACAAGTTATAATTAGCAAAATAGTTAATTTGTTATCTCATTGAACTTAGATTTACAATCCAAATTAAAGTGCATTATATTTACTAGCAAATAAATCTGATATGCCTTATTAATCACAATATTAAATCTAGTTTCGTATATTGTTAAGTGTCATTTACATCAGTTAACTAATTATTCGTAGAATAATTCAAAATACTTTAATATTTTCAATATTCCAATACTGAATTGAATTCAAGTTACAAAAAATTGAAAATGAATTCATATTTACCCTCCTGTGGGTTGTGTCGACGAGGTTCACGTCATTAGCAAAACTGATCAGATCTTGTTGGACGAGATATCTCGTCATTGGAAGAAAACACGATCAGAAGAAAACTGACCAAATTTTGATCTCTTAATCATCAAAATATCGGCAATGTCTTGATGACGAGATATCTCATCATAAGCAAAATTGGTCAGATCTTGATAGACGAGATATCTCGTCGAAACCACTTTCACGGTTAAACTGTACCTCTGATAAGTTAAGAGCATCACGAGATTCTTAGTTTCGTATTGCTTTCACACCACAACATACAGAATGACTCATTAACCTCATCAATTGGTTGAAAGAATACTAGGAAAGATTCTATTGCTTAAGAAGGTCAAAACTGGTTAGATAAGTACTAATTTTAGCGGGGTAGTTGAGTTAACGTCGCACTAAAGCAATACAACGAGATATTGGCGACGGTCCTGGGTCTATCCTTAAGGGAAAGATCCGAGGACAACACCTAGTAATCTTGAACCACTGTCAGAGGACGAGATCAACACCTGAGCTGGTACCCCACTCTCCAAACTTCCACAACACGCCAACGTGAGGACATTTGAGGCCACGACAGATTCAAAGTTGCATTAGCCTCCATGTTTTCGACGGTATTTGGTTGGATCGAGTTTCGGTTTCTAATCCGCTACTCTTTCACCTAACTACCACGGTCCCTTATTTAGACAACGATCTCTATAAAAATATAAATCAAATTAACTCCATTTGGTAAGTGTATTACTCAATTGTAATGCTAAGATATTTTAAAGTATACAACAGAAATAACTCTCTCGCTGGGAACAGTTATAGTGGAATCCTAACATGTCCTCTCGCAATTTTCGTCTCCTTATCCTCAAAAAAGTAAACTAGGATACAGGTTTAAGTTGTGCTAGGTTGGAAAGGATGTAATTAGGAAAGTTTCTCTACACGATACCAATTATATGTTTGAAGCAATGATTTTCTTGGAATGGAATTGGTACAAATAAGAATAAAAAAAAATTTATAGGATCATAATGAATTCCTTTCATTCCTGATGTGTATAACATTTTTATTTCAACAAATATAATCCGTTAGAACATCTCTTGTTAGAGCGAGTTTTTACTTAGAAACAAATAAGAAATGGGAATAAAAATATTTCAATTTACCTCGTTTCTTCGACTTGAAGGTTAGTGTGGTCTATTCTGGTTAGTGTGGTCTATTCAGGTTAGTGTAGTCTATTCAGGTTAGTGTAATCTATGATGATTAGTGTGGTCTATAAAGGTAGTGTGATCTAAGCAAGTTAGTGTGGTCTATAAAAATAGTATGTTCAATGCAGCTTAGTGTAGTCCATGATGGTCAGTATAATTCATGCAAGTTAGTGTGTTCTATGCAGATTAGTGTAGTCTATGCAGGTTTGTGTTGCCCATGCAAGTCAGTGTGGTTATGCAAGTTAGTGTGGTCTATGCAGGTTAGTGTGATCTAAGAAAGTTAGTGTGGTCTACAAAGTTAGTGTATTCAATGCAAGTTAGTGTAGTCCATGCTGGTTAGTATGATCTATGCAGATTAGCGTGGTCCATGCAGGTAAGTGTGGTCTATGCTGGTTAGTGTAGTTTATGCAGATTAGTGTAGTCTATGCAGGTTAGTGTAGTCTATATAACTTAGTGTAGAATACGACTGTCTAGACGCATTTGGAATTACAGTTCCTGTAGAATATAGTTTACAATTCGGTATTTTTTAATGCAAAACAACGCATTTGAATTGAAAACAAAAGTAAATGTGAGCTGCTAAATCCTAAATGAACACAAGTCGGGTTTTGAAATTTGAAATATTAAAAAAAGTCTCACTAATAGAGCATGTCAGCCAACTACCACACTAGTTTGCTGTTGCATTAAATATTAATTAAAAACTTCGATCTCCAAATCCGTCGGACAACAAATTAACACAATTAATTTATTTGTGAGCAGAACTTAATTAGAATAACGTACTGAGTTTTCTTTACTTTGGTTTACAACTAAGTTTAAGACAGTCCAAAGGATTAAAAGCAATCGAGTCCTTGCAGGGTATTATCGGAAAGGAATCGCAAAATAATTTATTCAAAACGCGTTGCTTTAAAACCTTCAAACTCAGGAATTCAAAATTTCCAGGATCGGATGAAATTCCGTGAATAATTGAACACAAAACATCAAAATGAGTTCAGAGCATTTATTCCACGAATTTCCGAATTAATGCGGAAAGTTCCGTTTGAAATGAGAAAGAAGTTCTGGATTACTTTTAAAGTTGCTTAAAGTGATAGTTACCATATTATATTTGTTTCAAACTGGGACATTTTCAACATATATATGAAATATGAGTAGACTGAGCTTTGTGTGTGCTATTAAGAGGAACTTCAATAAGTATGACTAACAAGTCGACTAGTAGTCACGTGACTCATCTGTGAAAAATGGATTTGGTCGGCCGATTTGGTATCATGTCGCCTCGTTTGGCGATATAACATTTTATGACAGGGTAGGTGTTTGAATTCTTCCTTTGAGGTCATTTAGCACTCTCAACCAAAAGTTAGTTCCTTCACTTTCAGCCAAATAAAAGCATAGTACTTCTTTTTTACCATTTACGTTGCCTTTTTTTCTGTTTAGTAAATTTCCTAACGTTTATAATTTAGATTTGTTGCGGCTTAAAAGCAATTAATTATTCGAATTTCTATAGAGTGGCGACAAAAGTGGTGAAATTGCCAAAGTCTACTACTATCAGATGATCAATCAGTGGACCAATCAAATGATGAATCAATGGATGGGCGTCTTCTCCCGTCCCGTGGATCAATCAGATGAGGATTTTTTGTTCCACCGAGCAGACTAGAGCAGTCTAAGGGTCATGTTACTACTAGTTGTGGTCACATGATCCTGGACACATAAAAAGGTCACCATTGCTCACTCTACTTTTATATTTCCTCTATGATTTTTAAGTAGATTACAATATTTTTTGTTCAAACTAGGACACTTATATAGTGTTTCCATCAACGAGAATACTAGTCCCTGAATTCGAATACCTCAAAATCTGTCTGATATGTTTTCCCTTGTTAAACTAAACTAAATTACTATAATGGTTCATAATAATGAGATGATTAGTTTTCCAGGTTGCTGTTTAAAGACTAAAATGCTCTGGCAATCACCAGTTAAAACAATTCATCGCAGAATTTCCATACATTTTCAGGCAGATGCTTAAATTTTGGAACAAGTAGTGCTGTTCGTTCAAAGTAACCCGCCTTTGTTCCTAGGGCCTCTTTCAGTAGTTTGGCGGGGATGGGGAGAATTTCTGCAAACCAAAATAAATTTCGTAGTACTTTCGAAGGGTTGGTTGGGTTAGGGTTTTTTATGTCGCACGGGCCATATTTGGTCATGCTGTGCTCGACACAAGACAGACACCAATGAACATAGACACACAAGGGAAGCTTTTACTGACACAGAAGAGAGAAATACATCCATGGAGGAATCGAATTTGCGCTGTTTATAAAATTCGTAATGTACTTCCAAAAGATCAGTGTCGGCTGATTGGTTGAGTTGGGTTTTATGGCGCAGAGGGGGATCAGGTTTGTCAAATCTATGCTAAAAACAACATACATGAAAATGGACCATACATTCAAAAAAATTCTACTGATACAAAAGAGCGAAGTAATCCAGGGTTGTTATTGCTTATCTCCACGTCTATCTCCAGCTAGACCAAATACACGACTCCATTCACCTGCACCGTAGAGAGTCCATTCACACACGAGTCCATTCACCTGTCATACACCAAAAGAGGTTCAGAAAACAGGTCGTCTCGGGACAATCCCAGGCACTCGAGAATGTGCGCTGGGGAGGGCTGGTTAGACTGGCATTTAGGGCAAACAGGATTAATCTTGCGACCACAGCAAAATGTGACGGCCACTGACAAAGCGGGAGAGCGCTATCTGAATATGTCTGTCGCAATTGAGAACAAGATATCTTCCGGGGAGATCCCCACGATACCAAGAGTGTACCGGGGTAAGTTACATTAATTAAACGTACCCCATGAGCCCGGATGAGACTAGCTCAGTGGGCAAACACTCGCTATGCCACTGTAAATTACAGGAATCAAACCTACGCCACCAACAACTCGAGGGTCGTCGCTAGCGAAGTGGGCAAACCCACTGATTGGCTTACCTTGGGTAGGTAAGTATTTTAATTAGCGTCGCACTGGAGCAATACAAAGGGCTATTGGCGACGGTCCGAGATCAAACCCGAAAGACTGACCTTGGGTTTTAAGGCACAAGGGCCCATCTGGTCAGGCTTCATCAAACACAAGCCAGGCAAGTAATATACCTACACGCATATAGAAAGCATCACTAAGAGACAAATGCACCCTGGGTAAATTACAGGAACTGTCGCCTAACTGGTATAGTGGAATGATCACAGCGTTTGCCTGCCTCTCAGTAATAGCCCGTTGTGTTGCTCCAGTGTGACGTTAATTGAAAAATACCAAATACCAATACCTGCCTCTCAGTAAGCCCCGAGTTCGAATCCTGGTTGGATGTTGGTCGTCGTTCCTGTTAGGTTGGTTTCAGGGTTTTATGGCGCAAGGGCCATATTTGGCCGTGCTGCGCCAGACATAAGACATACAAAATCAAGTAATAGACACCCACAATGAAAGTTTTATTGACACAGAAGGGAGGAATGCACCTGACAGGAATCGAACCTGCGCTGCCTACAACTCAAAGGTTCCTAGCGCAGTGGAACATACCCACTGATCCACGACGGCCCCCATTCTTGTTAGGTAGTTAGATAGTTGAATTAATGTCCCACTGGAGCAACACCGCGCTATTGGCGACAGTCCGGGATCCATCCCGAATGCAAAGATCCGAGAACAACATCTCCTCACTTTGAATCACGGTCAGATGACGAGGTATCTGAGCTGGCACCCCACTCTCCAAACTTCCACAGCACGCGATATGAGGACAGTTGAGGCAACGACTGATTTAACGTGCACCAGCATCCATGTACACGGCGGTCTTCATTTGGATGCAGTTTCGAGCTCACAACCGTCCGGTTGCTAATCCGCTACTGCCGAGACTCCTCGTATTGTTGGAAGCAAACATAAAACTGATACAAATAAACTGAAGCTAAATAACTTTAACTGGTCAAAAGAACTCGTCCGCATTGTTTTTCTTCTGATCGGAACAAAACGACCTACCCGCCGGACCCAGAGACGTATGGCAACCCTACTTAACGAAAAGGTTAATGAAAGTCGTTTAAGTGTACGAGACAGTTCATGTGGACCTCTATTCGCGACGTTAATGAGGAAGAACGACTCACTAAAAAGCTGCTCTCGAGGAAAATTTATTAAGTCACAAAAATAATTTTATTAGTCTCGAAAATTAATTTGGAAAGTGGAATTTCCGAAAAAATAAGCTTAGCTGAAAAAGAACCCCTCGCTTGTTTAAAAACATTAAACCTATAATTTGAACTTTTCAGTTCGCACAGGAGTGAAAAGTGAAATTTTTTCGACAATGTATGGGAATTTATAAAGGAGATCATTCCAATTATTCATTAGAAAGTATAAAAAAGAAATTGCGTTAAGAGAATTTATAAATTTTAGACAGATAATTATTTGTATTTTTTTACGCTCTCTGTTCCTGTTCTATAATGTAATATTTAACATATTTATAATATTTTTTCCTTATCATACTTGGGCTGGAGGATCCCGTCGAAAAGTAGCGGATTAGCAACCGGAGGGTTGCGATTTCGTAACTCGATTCAGTCAAAGATCGTCTTGTAAGTGGGGGGTGGTACACGTTCAATCTGTCCTGGCCTGAAATGTCCTCACGTTGGCGTGGTGTGGAGGTTTGGAGAGTGGGGTGTCAGATTAGTTATAGACCCTCGTCATCTCACCATGGTTCAAAATGAAGAGGTGTCTTCTGATCTTTCCTTTCTGGATTGGGGAAAGGCTTTTGCCTCTCTTGCCTCACATATATACGGGACACAATGACCATAATTCAGTAAATGAAGAGATGAATTAAAATTAAGAAGGGGAATTTAAAATGTGGCTAAATAGAAATATATACAGATACGAGATGAATTGACAGGGTTTGGGGAGGTCTTATTCCCGGGCAATGGAATTTAGTTTTCACATCTAAGCAGTCGTCTGCTGCAACGTCTTTGTTAATCAACCGCCAGTCGTCTTCGTCTTTCTGCCGATTTTGCCGGAAAATGCTATTGCTGTGTGAGCCATGAGTGGGTGTTTCTTATTTATTTATTATTCTTTCTTATTTATTCATTATTATTTATTATATATTTTTATATAGTATATTTTATGTAACATAAAATATATAAAATATATACATTATTCTAGAAGAATTTCATTAAATCCAAATATTTACGTTCTTTTCGCACCTGAAAGAAAAAGAAGTCCATAAAATTTTATTTAATTATCACAGTTATAAAATTTTGTTTACGGGTTGGAAACCTATTGCAAATCATTCAATCTCTAACATCTCATTAAAAAAGATGAATTTAAGCAACTTTATCTACAAAAGAATGGTGGTTTTTTGGAGGAAATAAATACGATACAAATTTGTAAAAGTACTTTAAAAATTAAATGGGTAAAACAAGAACTTCTCGAACTAAGCTTATCTTTTTAGAAGCATTACATTAAATCATGAATCCCACGTCTTCAATTTTTTTTCTATTATGCATGCATCATTACGTATTCTTTTCTATAGATGATGAATATATGAAAGACGTATAACTCATCTGACATACAGATGATTTAGAGCAAGATGGATGCTCACGTTTTACATGATCATCTAACAAGATAAATACACATAAACACCTCTTGAATAGCCTCACCTTTGGATTTGAACATCTCTAATTTTCTTAAAAATTACGAAGACAAGATGAATCGATTAATAGATGATAAATTGGTTTTTAATGAGTACGGCATGTTCCCTCTTTGGTCAAATTCCACAAATTGTGTTGATATTTGGCCTGTCAGGTTCTCAACCGAATCCGATCTTATTTACGAGAAAAAATGTTACAAAGACTTTATTGTGGCAACGCTTTTGGCGTACTTTTTTATTGCGAGTTGTGGCAGGCAAAGGCAACCACGCTTTATTAGCATTATGGCAACCTCGAGAAGTTAAAATTTTCATTTACAGCCCTTTTTTAGTTCCTAAATATTTTGGAATATTCCCTTTTCATTTCCGTCAAATTATCCTTTAATTTCATTGGTCCATTAAAAAAAATTCAAATTTTTTTCGGTTTACGTCCGAATTTTTGAATTTGAATTCTTTTCGAATTCTTTTCCGTGGGAGGAACAACGGATTAGCAACCGGAGGGTTGCGAGTTCCAAACTAGGTCCAGTCGAAGACCTTCGTGTACACGGGGCTGGTGCACGTTAAATCTCTCGTGGCCTCAAATGTCCACACGTCGGCTTGGTGTGGAAATTTGGATAATGGTGTGCCAACTTAGGTGTTGTTCTCATCAGCTGATCGTGGTTCAAAATTACGAGGCATTGTCCTTGGATCTTTCCTTTCGGGATTCATCCCGGACCGTCGCTAGTAGCCCGTTGTGTTGCTCCTGTGCGACGTTAATCAACTACCAACCTACTACTATTCAATTCTTTTCCGCTTCCTGTAAATTTGAAGAATTAAAATATTGGTTTGTATGTTAAACACGGCACAGCGCAGTCACTCCAGGTTGTATCGTTTCTTGTTTTTATTTGAATCTTATTTTATGTCAATTATTGATTTTACCATGCCTTAATTTCAAAGTGCTCAAGAGTTCGCGAAATTTGAAATTTCATTTTTCTGGTGGTAGGTCAATGAGGGAGTTGCTAATCGTTTATTTTATTATAGTTAAAATAGTAGAAAAACGTAAAAAAGGCAAATCAGTTGCATGGATCTTTTTCTATTTTTAAAATTCTTTTCGTCAATTATTTTAATTATTTTCCACTAAGCCTAAAGCGGTCTTTTTCCTAAGAAATTCTTTGGCGACATAAAATGCACGCCAAAAACGAGCCAAAACCGCTACCACTAAATAGTCTAAAATCAAAGCTGTGTCGAAAAATTTAAAGAACTATAATAAACATTTATTTACAACTTCGTAAGATACTTGCTACTATTCTCGCTGAGTGAGTCAGGCGGAAAGTACTTGTTTTTTTGTCCCATAAGTGCACATGATGCACTTTAACAGAGTAAGCCAATTAACACATGGCTATCCCTTGGGGTTGATGACTGAAGGGCATTTTAGGAGTCTTAGCAACCTAGTTCATTGGTTAGTCTAAGCGAAGTCACATATTTCTGCTTTCATGCGATCGAATTTTACACTAAGATTGCTGAGAGTTAAAAATATTTTCTCTTGCAATTCGTTTGAATTTTCACGTCTTAAAACAGCCTTTTCGAAACTGTTTTGTTCAACAGCTCCTTCTATCTTAACAAGGGGTCGCTGCGGCTCAATACCCAATGCGCTAGCAAACTGCGAGTCGTATGGGGCGCAGGTTCTGTTACTCCTTGTGTATAATCCCCTCTTCTATATCAGTAAATGTTTTCCTAGGTTTATTTACTTGACGTTTTGTGGTGCCGCTTGGCCAAATTGCGGTATAAATCCAACGACCCGGCATAAAACCTAACCAAATAACCATCTATCTAGATGTAAATCTTAAAAATTGCGTTAGAATAAATCGCATCTATGTTGGATTAAATGTTTTGACTGATTTCTTTTTAATAAATTGTATTTGTTTCTTTAATTAATTGTTTTAATTAAACTCATTAACTGACGAAAAAATATATTTTTCTGCATAGCTTGTTAAAGACTAGCTAGTAGCTTTTAGGTCCAACAAAATTATAAACCTTACCACCCTGTTATATCCAGCTTTATTTTGAAACACAATACCATAAAGACAGTTCAATCTTTATAGTATACATACTAATTGTAACAATATGTATTTATGTATCATTCGAAATACAGTCACTGGCATGAATTTTTCTACGGGTACTAAATCATTTCATCATTCAGCTTTTAAAATTTCTGAGCCCAAAATAAGTCTGCATAGCTATGCTTTGGTAGGTAGGTATTTTAATTAACGTCGTCCTAGAGCTACACAGCGGGCTATTAGCGACGGTTCGGGATCAAACCCGAAGGAAACGATCCGATAGCTATGCTTTGGATCTTGGGTTCGAATTCCGGACAACATATGAACGTTTATAATGTTTAAAACCCACTTTGAGCAGTACATACTCGTCTTATCGACCTTCTAGTAGATGGTTGGATTTTTTATGGCGCATGTTTGGCTTTGCTGCGCCAGACACAAGACAGACAACATCAAGTAATGGGGATACACACAAGGAAAGTTTAACTGATATAGAAGAGAGAAATACACCCAAGGAGGAATCGAGCCTGACCGGCCTACAACTCACAGGTTGCTAGAGCAGAGGGCATACCCACTAAGCCACGACGGTTCCAACCTTCTAGTGGCAAAAATTGAAACAAATGAAACATTATCAATAAAATAGATTACGATTTGATATAATTTCTATGCATTTCTGAAAATAAAAAATATTGAAGATTCCTTTTTAAGAGCATAATATGCAGTGATGAAACGTATATTAACATGAAATGACAAATGCGCTGTATATAAGATACAAACGACAACAGCTGAAAGTTTATTTAAACATTTCTAAGAGTGTAAAAAAGAAGCTTCACTCGACATTGTATATTTATGTTTGAAAGAATTATTCAAAAACAGTCTTTATTTTCTCCGCTGCTTTTTAAAAACGTGAACCAAGCAGAGCTCACATAAAGGGTGATTTATTCTAGATCGGCTAAACGAATTAATTTTTCTTCATAAAGTACATTAATAATTCACCTTGCGCTTACTTAAAAGCTGTTTATTTTGCTCGCTCTCCAAACACTAAAATACTTACTTTACGGAGTTGACTAATCGACTAATTCCTGTTTTGAGCAGAATTGCTTCTTTAAGTACTTAGAAAAAAAGGAAAATATTTGAAATAAGGGCTCTTTAAATGATGAATATTAATATCTGGGAATTTAGAGGTTGTTTTATAAATTAATCTTAAATGTTATCTATGGGTTACGAGGAGCAGCGGTAGTCCAGTTGTTAAATTCGCGGATATACAATCGAAGAGTTGCGAGTTCGAAACTAGATTCAGATAAAGACCGTCGTGTGGGTAGGGGCTGGTGCAGATCAAATTTCTCGTGACATCAAATGTCCTTATGTTGGTGTAGTGTGGAAAGTTGGAGTGGGGTGCCAGTTCAGATTCTGACCTCGTCGTTTGACCGTGGTTAAGTATGACGAGTTGTCCTCGGTCTTTCCCTTCGGGATGGATCCCGAACCGTCGCCAATAGCCCCTTTGGGTTGCTTCAGTGCGACGTTAATTTAACTATCTATAAGCAGTTTTTATACCTATAAGTTGGTTTTGATTGTAATATATGTTGGTTTGATAATAAATATATAACGTTTAATAACTTTTCCTACTGATTTTCATTGCATCGAATTTAACAAATCTGAAAATTTAATAAATTTTTCTACTTACTTCCATAGCGTTCAATTTAAGAAATCTGATCTGTTGAAGTGGAATGCCTTTCAGTTATGCTTAATTTATTTATAATTTTTAAATTTCGAAAATAAATCCTGATCTGCAGAGGTATGGCATATTTTGTCATTGTTTACATTGTCTACTAGTATCAAATAATTAACTCGGAAACGAGTATTGTCCTTTGGGGTATTTTTTTAGTTTGAATAGTTTCATTTAGCAACGTAACATACATATTTTATAATATCAATAAATAAACAGAAAAAAATGCCTTCACTCAGAATTTCCCAACGTTCGCCGTCAATTATATTTCCCTTATTTTTGATAGTTTTCATTCTTTATTCAATGGAGATAAAGGTTTTACTTACGAAGACGAAATAGCTAACAGGTGCGTGAGAGCAAAAATAAGAAATTCATTTTTTATACTGTATTTACTTGTACTCCATTTTCTCCTGTGACATATTAGAACTTTGCTCTTAAAAAATTTCAATAACAACTCTTATCTTGAGAAGATCCATATTTTTGCACGAGATATTTTCCCCTGGTTTCAAATATACCTCTTAAGTATACATTATTTTGATATATAGACTTTACATAGTGCCCTAAGTCCTAGTAAAATAACCCGTTGTGTTGTTCCAGTGTGACGTTAATTAAAATACCTAAATCCCCAAGCCCTAGTAAAATTACTTTTATTTTTTCACTTTATATACTTTTTTTAATGTTGATAATTGTCCCCAAGATTTAAACAATTAGTTGGAAAATATTAAATTAATTGGAAACGATATGGTATTATCTCACGTTCAGGATAAGGATCTCGTTGCATGTTGTGTACTAACCCGCTAAGTGGTTTGGACGATATATCTCATCCATAACTATCTGACTAATTTTGCTAACGACGAGATTTCTCGTCATCATGATAGTGCCGATTTTTTCATGATGCCAAGATCAAGATCTGGTCAATTTTTTTCTAATAACTAGATATCTGGTCCATCAAGTTCTGTTCAGTTTTGTTTTTGTTCTAATGACGAGATACCTCGTTGAGACAACCACCAGGAGGGTTAAACTCTAGTACAGTTAGCACTGGAAAGTTGACGAAGACTCGAAAGTGAAAATAAGGATTTAAGTTCGTCAATGGTTCCTGTCGCTAAATAGTTATATTTCCCCTTCAAATAAAATAACTGAAGTGTTACTATTAAGCAGACTGCTGAAAACAACGGGAAAAATTAATTTGTGATAAACTCACACGCAATCACTGAAACGACGACGGATAAAGTTGACTGCACGAATTTGTTGAAATATTGCCTGAATGACCCCAAACCTTTTCCCGCTCGATAAAAATATCTCCCCAAAACCCAACTCCCAACAATTTCTTTAAAGCAAACTCTTTCCCGGACACAGTACTGACTTGCTCTTTTTACCCGACTGGACAAAGGCCAAAGCAGGACACAAAAGCCAAACGCACCCCCAAACAAACGGACGCAAAAGGAGAGGATTATCTGTTGTTTTAATTTCTCCATTCCCTCTCCCAAAGGGAACGACGCAACCCTTTTTTCCCGAAATCCCAAAGGGGGTAGGAGAGGGGGTGGAGTGGGGGGGGTGGACGTTAGGGTCCATAATTCGGAAAGCAGTCACGTGGGACTGACAGGCCCAGGAACTTCACAAGAGGAATCTCCTCCAGATCGACGATCAGATAGCGTGACCGTTTCCCACTTTCCTCTGCCTGGCGCCCTTTTGTGCTGTTGCTCCCTTCTCTCCCGGTTTTTTTTCTCTCCCGTTTTCCGGAATAAAACCGTTCAACATCGGTTCGGATGAAAGGGAAGGGGGTCTGTGTGGAAAAGCAGAACTCCTTCACGGTGTCTAATGATGTTTTTACCCTATTGATTCAAGGGAAGGGCTCTTCGTTCCCGTTTTCATGGCTTTTGTCGTTTTTTTTTATCAATATACAACACGGAATAGTTGATTTAGATGACCGGCAGACGTGAGAAAGGGTGGATATAGTCCGAGGGAAAGAGTGTACTTTGGGTTGGTTTGCGTGTGGAGTTTTTATGACTTTATATCTGCTTTTTTTGTGTGCACCACAGAGTGATTGCTTTTTCTTGCTTTTGCCGATCGTATGGGTGGAATGCTTTTCGGTTTGAAACACAATTACCTCGAGGGGGAATGGTTTGAGAACGCTGGAGGTTGATGGAATTGTGCATGCACCTGTTAAATGGCAAAGTGCTTGCCATTTAACCCAGCCACCTCAATTCAGAAGCCAATGACGTGGTTAGAGGTTAAAAGTCGTCGACAGGCGTTGGCCGTGAATTGGTCTAATAAAGAAACATGGTTTTAGAATGTTTTAACAAGTATAGATACATTTGGTTGCTTTTCTCTGCTGCATCATTTACGCTCGCTATGACTTGGTTAGGCACTCTATAAGAGGAATTTTCTGTCACGCTAAGTGCGTAAGTCAAGTAGGTTTCTGTGGCGATACGTGTATTCTGAACGTATACCGAATGTGACGTCACTTGCCTTGTTTTTCGAATGCAGCACTTCGCCAATAAAAATTACAAAGAATGAATTTCGAATTGATATATGATAGTTGATTGGTCAACCTCAATTATATTAAGCACCATACGGCGATAAGTTACATTTCAAATGTAATAAGTAACTCCAAAATGTGTCATGCGAGAGGATTTGGGTAGCGGAAGTAAAATATTCTCATTCCGTCTGGTTTGCTTATTTACATTTGAAAATTCCTCCCACATTCATGTTTTGCCATACGATGACAAGTTAGATTGTTGCGTTGGCTAGTTGAATGCTTTCCCGGCATGTTCTAATGATGAGGGTATGAAATGTATATATACTGTTTTCACGAGATTTGGTGATACGTTCATTAACATTGAATTAATCTAATCTGCCCATAAATGCAATTGTTTCTTTAAATAAATTATTTTGATGCTCTTGAAGATTTGTAAGCACTATTATACTGAAATTTGAAGTAAATTATCCCATATTTTGCATTACAAAGATCCTGTGTCAATCACCAAACTTTGAATCCATGTCGTTTCAGCACATGGTAAAAGATATAATATTCTAAATAAAAACGTATAACAGGAAAAATGGTAAATGTGTCATTTATTTTTGATTTATTGTTAAATTTTGTGAGTAATGCTTTTCGCTTTAATTTTTTTATAAAAAAGAAACCAAACTCTTGTTTAACCTTTTGTTTGATGCATTAACAAACATTCTCGACTTACAAATCTCCATTTCTAGTAAACATGTATTATTCGAATGAAAGAGTTTTGACTAGATATCAGCTTCGATAATACGGATCGAATTCTTTAGTCTTACTTATTAAATGTTTGGAGTTACTCCACATATGGATGAAAAAAAACGGATCATTTGCTAATGTGAAGTCCAAAAATTAAAAGATATCCTCAACGAATTGAGAAAGAACAATTTTCAAACAAAAAATAATTTATCATTAAGAATTCAATACCAGAAAGAGTCAACATTGATATCGCAAGAAGTCATATATGGTTAAATTTCAGAGTTTACACTAACTGAACTAATTATTCAAAACATGCTCAGAACAGTTACACATATAATGCTGCTCACAATGATGGGAAAATTCACAATGCAGCAAGCCTGAAAGAACAGCAAATTAAATTAAGGGACAAAAAAACATTTTAAAGCCTCATTCAAAAGAGAAATGGGCCTTATAAATTTGGTCAGGTTCAAAACTAGGAGGTTGAGGTAGATATAATGATGGAAACTATGGCTATGAATAGCCACTTGAAATTAATTAGATTCAATAGGAGAGGTAAGTTTGAGGTGATAAGAGGTTAAAAGTCGTTCCCGGACTTTGACTACGAATTGGTCTTGTGCTTTTAGCTGTTTGAATTAAATACCATTAATTATGTTGTCATTATTTGGGCGCTCTATAAATTGGCGTGAAAAGGGGCCAAATAGTTTCACTGTAATTTGCATTGAAATCCATTTTAGGTCACAGAGAATTGCATTAATGCTTATTTTTACTTCAATAGAGTTGAGGAATGATCTATAGCCCAGTCACAGTATTTATTCTAATAGCCCAGTCACAGTATTGTCAGTGGTGTAGTCGTAAAATATGATGTAAAAGTAAGAAGCTGTCAGATAAAGTTATGACAGAAATATGACCCATGAATACATCACTGGCAGACATGTCATAAAAAAGGGACCTATAAATATGATGACTAGTAGACTGCTTTCGAAAAAAATGATTTGACATTATATGTTTGTCACCAAAAGGCAATGGTAAGTATGAGGTTTAAGAATGATGCTTGAATAGAACATACGGAAAAATATGCGGTTAGAAGTATATTGACAATAGATACTGGTAGGAAGAATATGAACTATAAATACACATGAACACAATGTTAGTAAAATCTTTTACATTTATTTAGCTGCCAATGGATAACATTCGAAGACGTATGCAACATAAGTTTGTCACAATTACATTTTCAAAAAAAATATGACAAAGTACATTATCAATAGTCAATGTTCTGAAACTTAGCGTGAAAGTGGGTCATGTCAAATATGTTATTTCAAATAAGAATTAACAAAAGACCCTGAAAAAAATGTATCTCCCAAGAAAATCGTTCGTTTCGTTGGGTTCAATCAGGTTTAAAATTTTACATTTCGTTTCGAATTACCTTCAATTCAGCAATTCAATAGACAGTTTCCCATTACTCTTTGATTGAATAAACTAAACCCAGTCAATAATAACATGTCCACAGGTAAATAATTGACTTCTTGAAACCAAAGAGCGGTAAATCTCTGCTAAGGCGTAAAAACAACTTTTGGCGAAGACAATGCCAGCTCTCGAAGCATCCTTTTTCAATAGAAATGAAACTAGATATTTTTGTCGCAGCTCAAGTTGAAACAAAATTCTTTTCCTAAATTAAATAATACGTTACAGAACAATTGGAGGTATTCAAACAAAATTTGTTTTAATTCCGGTGTGGCTGCTGAAGCCGCTTCTAAATAATCATTGCGTATAAACTAATACGCGAAGTTAAAAGTTTCTCTCAATTTGTGTAGATCATGTTTAATTTTAAATCTCTCTCTATAAGTTATTTTCTTTAATAATCATGCCAGTCTATTAAAAGCATTATAGATAGATGTATCCTGCGGTTGGAATTAATGGGTTATTTATATTTTACTATGATTTTAAGGAAAGTCACTATTTGTTGATTACCTTACGTTAAGAAATTAAATTATATCCTCAATTCTAGTTTGATATACAAGATGGCTATAGTTAAAAAGGAGGTGTTCGAACCTGATAATTAAAATTATTGAGTCAACCAAATCTGGTATGAATACTATTGAGACCATGGGTTTTTTATTTCCATAAACCAAACAGCTCAGAGGTCACGGGTGTTCGGTTAATATACTATATGATTGCTACCGGTTTTATGTCCTAGGTTGTCTTTAGCAGCCTAGTAAGTGCGAAGCGCCATCTGAAATGAGAGCTGAATGGCTAGGAAGAGTGAAACCATGGTAGAAGTAGAAGCATTTTCTGATATATCACAGAACTTGAAACAATTTTTAGAAGTGATTCTCATCGCGTTATTTGTAGAGGACCATTCAACGAATTGCATGCCGATAGCGATGACCGCCATTTGGAATTTGTCAGAAGCACCATCTGGCTTAACTGAAATCACACGCGTTCATAATCACATTTTCCAGTCACCAATGTAGCCGAGATTTTAAGATAGTGTGACTTCAATCTACTAAAACGTACTTCATGGTTGAGATTCGTAACATTGCTATGCCGAGATTGCATCGAAAGCAAAAGAAAATAGTTCTTAGCTTTAAAAACCTTAACTTCTTAAGTCAACTAGATTCGCCATTGTTTCTTTTCCTCATAGACAACAAAATGCAAACTACCTTTAGCCCAAAGTTAACCCTCCAAGTGGTTTCGATGAGACACCTCGTCCATCAAGATCTGACCAATTCGCTAACGATGAGACATCTCGTCCATCAAGATCTGACCAATTCGCTAACGATGAGATATCTCGTCCATCAAGATCTGACCAATTCGCTAATGATGAGATATCTCGTCCATCAAGATCTGACCAATTCGCTAACGATGAGACACCTCGTCCATCAAGATCTGACCAATTTGCTAATGATGAGACATCTCGTCCATCAAGATCTGATCAATTTGATAATGAGGTATCTCGTCATCTAAACATTGCCCATTTTGTGATGATGGCGATATCAAAATGTGGTCAGTTTTCTTCTAATGACGAGAGACGCTGAGATCTTGATTTACTTGACACGATGAAATCTTGATGTGTCGAATCATCAAGATCTCATCGAATTTGTTAATGACGAGATACATTGACAAGACAACAACCAGGAGGGTTGAAGTTTGTAGTGGTGGCTAAGTATACCTATAAAAGGAATCTTTAAATCTGTATGCATTTAATATGAAGTGTCTGGTAATGAATCTTGTCCTTCCAGTTCTACCAGATCGAGACCCGACTATTCTGGGTGCCAAGGCAAGATATTCCATAGCAGACGACCTGAATGTCACGTGCATGTCCGGGCCCTCGAAACCTCCCTCATTTCTGCAATGGCTGGTCAATGACAAGGAGGTAAGTTCCTTTGGTACAATTTATTATTTATTTATAAATTCAAACATATTAATCCGATTATATGACAGCGGAAAAAGATAAAAAGAACAGACCATTCAATACAGAAGCAATAAAACAAAACTCGGGACAATTTTCTAGAAACAATATATAAACAAAAAACTGTTGATGACACAACAAAAAGGACTACAAAACGAAATCGCGATCAAAACATACAACCGTAGAGAAAATAGTAAAAATAGGTTTTGGAACGTTAAAGTTATACAAGTACTACACACAATTAAATCGTCAAACAAAACATCAAGGGCTGGTGGGAAACTATAAATCGTTTTCACAAATTGGGCAATGGGTTGATTTCTCAAATTAATTTTTGCTAAAATAAGCTTCTTGGAAAATAATCCTCTATTAGTATATTATTTGAAAGTACATGAATATTTATTTCACTGAGTAAGCTGGAACAATTCATTTTCTTCATAATAAACTACAGAGGCCGCGGTTCCCCGCTTAGAAGTGTAGGGAGTAGCAACCGGAGGGTTGCGAGTTCGTGGAGGCTGGAGCACGTTATATCTGTCGTGGCCTCAAATGTCCTCCCGTTCGTCTATTGTGGAAGTTTGGACAGTGGTATGCCAGCTCAGATGTTGACCTCGTCATCTGACCGTCGAGGCGTTGTCCTCGGATCTTTCCCTTCGAGACGGTTCCCGTAGATAGCCAGTTGTGTTTCCAGTGCGATGTTAATTAAGTACCTTCCTAAAAACAGTGTTAAACTTGCTTTTTTAATGTACTGATGGCCGAGGTAGCTCAGTTGCTAGAGTAGCGCATTAGCAACCTAAGGGTTGCGAATTCACAACTCGAGTCAACAAAAGACCATTGTATAAGTAGGGACCACTTCCCGTTAAATCTGTTGTGGCCTCAAATGTCCTCCAATTGGCGAAGTGGAAGTTTGAAGAGGGGGTGCCAGCGGATTCCTTAGGGATTGATCTCGCACCGTCGCCAATAGCCCGTTATATTTACACAATGTGACGCAAATTCAACTACCTACTTAGAAATGTGTTGGATGATATTAAAAAAATAAATTCCAAATGGCCGGTATAAATTCCAAATGGCCCTTCGAACTACGGAGGGCCGAAGAGGTCAGTGGTCGGGCAATCAAAATAAAGGTAGGTGGATAGTTGAATTTACGTGGTAATGGACAACAAAACGGGCTATTGGTGATGGACCGGGATCAGCCCAGGAGGAAAATATCCAAGGACACAACACCTCGTTCTTTTGAAACACATTCAGATGATGAGGTCAATTGCTGAGTTGGCACTCCACTCTCCAAACCTCCACACCAAGACAACGTGAGGATGTTTGACGCCACAACAGATTTAACGAGCACCAGCCCCGCGTCTACGATGGTCTGATTGGACCTGGTTTCGGACTCGCAACACTCCGGTTGCTATTCCGCTTCTCTTCCAACTGGGCTGCTGCGGCCCCATCTATTGGTTGGAAGAATCGTAGGAAAGAATCTATTTGAAGTGAAAGTCAAAACTAGTTAGAAGTCATGCAGGTTTCTAAGCGGATAAATCCTTGCGAACCCCTCAGAGGGTTAAAGAGGGAAGTAAGCTAAGAGTTTGACCCTCCTCGTGGTTGTCTCCACGAGGTATCTCGTCATTAGAAAACTGACCAAATTTTGATGGATGAGATACCTCGTCATTAGAAAACTGACCAAATTTTGATGGATGAGATACCTCGTCATTAGAAAGCTGACCAAATTTTGACGAATGAGATACCTCGTCATTAGAAAACTGGCCAAATTTGATGGATGAGATACCTCGTCATTAGAAAACTGACCAAATTTTGATGGATGAGATACGTACCTCGTCATTAGAAAACTGGCCAAATTTTGATGGATGAGATACCTCATCATTAGAAAACTGACCAAATTTTGATGGATGAGATACCTCGTCATTAGAAAACTGGCCAAATTTTGATGGATGACATACCTCGTCATTAGAAAACTGACCAAATTTTGATGGATAAAATACCTCGTCATTAGAAGAAAACTAACCAGATCTTGATCTCGTCGTCGTCATAAAAATCGGCACTATCTTGATGACGAAATATCTCGTCCTTGGCAAAACCAGTCAGGTCATGATGGACGAGATACCTCGTCGAAACAACCTGGATGGTTAAACGACCAACGAATCTTTCGGAACACCTGTAGCACCCGATCTTCCATCAGCCCTCGTTCCCATAGCAACCCAACCCCAAATGCCACACGTTCTGCAACCGGCAGCCGAATCGCGTGCCGTCTTCACGCCCCAGCAATAACCAGCCCCTGCGATTTCATTCGAATCACGCCAGTGCCTCGACCACGGGATAATTTGGGCTCGTTAAGCGAAACGAACGCCCTTTAAAATGGAAGACAAACAAATCCCCCTTGTCTGAGGGCAATCGTCATTTTATATCTGTAATCACGGCACCCGATCTGGGAGCTCATCGGGACCGGTGCATAATTTCGGGAGACTGGAAAGAAAGAAACCGCGCACGGGGTGGTTCTGGGACATCGCGACTCAATTATGGGAATGCAGCCCGGAATAATTATCGAGCTAGGGTCTAAAGTGGATTTTCTCTGGAATTTTAGTTAAAGGGGAATTTGGCGTTTTGGTTAGAGGCAGGACGATCTGGGTAATGGTGTATTGTGATGTGAATAAACTGTCGTTAACTGCTTCTAAATAGATTATTCTCTTTGAGAATGTTGTCAAGGTAGGTAATTGACGTCGAACTGGAGCAACACAACTGGCTATTAGCGACGGTCCGGGATCAGTCCCCAAGGCAGAGATCCGAGGACAACACAAGGTAATCTTGAGTCGCGGTCCGATGAAACACTTGAGCTGGCACCCCACTCACCAAAGAATGCAGTCAAGGATATACGCTCGTAGGTATGACAACTGAGGATTTCGATGCTAACGATTCTGGAGTAGTTTAGCATCGCTTTTCTCCCACAACACCATAAAACGACTAAATAACCACTTCTACTAGTTGAAAGAATCCTAGAAGATTCTATTGGCCAAGAAGGTCAAAATTGGTCAAAAGGCAATGGAGAAAGACTGAAGATTGCAGAACGGCTATATACGTGTGAACCCCCATCAGAGGGTTAGTCCTCCTAGTATTTCGATGAGATATCTCGTTCGTCAAATTTTGCCTTGGACAGATACCTCGACATCAAGATATTGCCAATTTTTGATGAGGTCGAGATCATGATGTGGTCAGTTTTGTTTACATTTGATTAAACGAGATATTTCGTCCATCACGATCTGGTCTGTTTTGCTAACGATAATACCTTTGCTAACGACGAAATACCTATATGTGAACCAATATGAAAGTTAGTGACAAACATCTCTATACAGGGTGTTTCTAAACTTTGAAAACACGTGTACACGTTTAGTGATACTATTACCCTCCAAGTGGCTTCTACGAGATATCTCGTCCAACAAGATCTAACCAATTCTGCTAATGACGTGTTATCTTATGAAAATATTGCCGATTTTTTATGGTGACGAGATCAAAACCTAGTCAGTTTTCTTCCAATGAGATATCTCGCCCATCAAGATCTAGTCGGATTTTCTAATGACTAGATACCTCGTCTTCAAGATTTTGCCTATTTGCCGAGATCAAGATCTGGTCAGTTTTTCTAACAAGATATCTCGTTCATCAAGATCGGTTGGATCTAACGACGAAATATCTCGTCAAGAAACCACCAGGAACCAACCGAGGTATCTCGTCCAACAAGATCTAACCCATTTTGCTAATGACGAGTTATCTCATCAAAATATTGCAAATTTTTCTATGGTGACGAGATTAAAACCTGGTCACTTTTCTTCTAATGAGATATCCCGCCCATCAGGATCTAGTTGGTTTTCTAATGACGAGATACCGCGTCTTCAAGATTTTGCCTATTTGCCGAGATCAAGATCTGGTTAGTTTTTTCTAACAAGATATCTCGTCCATCAAGATCGATCGAATCTAACGACGTAATGCCTCGTCAAGAAACCCTCCAGGAGACTTCAGCTCGTTGCACAAAATCGACGCCTTTTAAAATGAAAGACAAACAAACCTCCACCTTATCTGAGGGCAATCGTCACTTTAAATCTGTAATCACGACATCCTACCTCCACACTCGAACACCCATCGAAGCTGCTTAATTTCAGGACTCGAGAGAGCGGAAAAGAAACCGCACATGAGGGCTTCGACAAGAGTTCTCCGACATCACGACTCAATTAAGGGAATGAAGAGGAAGGATCGGAATAATTATCGAGTTAGGGTTCAAAGTGTGGGTCTTCTCGTGAATTTTTGTTGTTAAGAACAGTTAATAAAGTTAAGGGTTGAAGTGAGCAGATTTCTGGGTAATCGTGTTTTGGGCTATAAATTCACTGTAATTAACCCCTGTGATTTGATTGTTAGTTAACCCTCCTGATGAATGTCTCGACGAGATGCCTCATCATTAGAAAAATGCTGAGCAGATCTTGATGGAAGAGATATCTTGTCATTAGAAAAAAATGACCAGGTCTTGATCTCGTTATCATAAAAAATTCGGCAATATCTTGATGACGATGTACCTCGTTATTAGCACAATTGGACGAGATATCTTGTCGCAAGCACTTGGAGTGTTAAATGTTTGCAGTTTGTCAGTGTGTTTGTTTTAAATTATTCAGTTAATCAAATTCACTCAAATGTGGAGCTTGTAGATACACTTCGAGTGTGTTTTTCCATTGTGACACATTTTGTTTGATATTTGTGTTTTTCAAAGGTTAAACTATACTTTTCTTTATTTAATTTTTTTTTCAATTGTTTGTATTTATCAATTAGGTACAACGATCATTAAGAACTTTTAAAACTTTTCAAATTTATCAACAAAATCCCTTTTATGTCTCTGATTTTGAATAAAATTTTAATAGTTTTGAAAACTTGAATTTTAGCCGTCAAGTAATAAAAGAATTATTAAAACATTCACCATTCTAATGAAATTTCAGAATTTTGGTGAAAGAATTATGAATTTAATATGATAAAGGTAGAGAAAATGCAAAACAGAAAATTTAATCCTCCAAGTGTTTCGACGAGATACCTCGTCCACGATCTGATAAATTTTGCTAAATTACGAGATATCTCGCCAAGACAAAACTGTCCTATTACTCCAAGAAGATTGATGATCCAAGAAGGAAAAACAAATTGTTCTTTGACCACAACTGGTAACAGTTTGGAACAGGTTTTTGCATCAGTAATGGGACACTACAGGGCAGTTTTCGAAGCTAATATAAAATCACCAGGAGGGTTAATTAGCCTCACAATAATTCAAGAACTAATTCACTAACTAATGTATTGAAAAATCTAACCCGAAATGCTTCTTACCCATTTAAAGTGATGTTTGAGATTAAGACAAAATGTTTCTCCTATTTACTCTTGAAATTTATTGCAAATCGTATTTCAATTGAAATGAGGTTTGTTAAGTGCACTTTAATTTTAAGTTAAAGAAAACATCAGTTATGTAAGTTTCATCTCTTAGTAATTTTATTCACTTGTTAAGTATCTTAATCTTGCCTTATAAGACTACTTTTGGAATAAATTTGCTTGTTTATTAAGGTATTGTTTGGTAAGAATTCAACTAAATCCTTCAGTTATTGCACTTAGATATTCTGTGTTATAGAAAATGCTTACTATTTGCTCTAGATTTAAAGCTTACACATTAAAAGCAATTGTGCATATTTCATATAATCTGCTTTCTCTTTGCAATTAAGTTGTTTTATAAATCACTAGCTGAATTACCCGGCGTTGCTCGGGTTGAAATGGTTAAATGTTGCTTGAAAAGTGAATTAGAATAAGCACTTTTTTTTCACAGAAAAATGCAATCATTTAAGTTGTACGGAAAATACATTTTAACTTTTTCATAGCTTCTACAATATACTTCGGACGCAAATATATGCATTTAATTCCTGAATATATTGCAATATGTAAAAGATTAAGACATAAATACGAACAGAAACGAAATTCCGACGAAAAAATGCAGAATTCTAAAAAACGAATGATGCGCAGTGTCGAATTTCGACTGCCTGAGTTTATTCTGAAATAGAGCGATTCGAAAAAGACATTTGAAAATATTGATAAAGACGATAATGATTTATGAAATTTAGTAATGCTCAAATATGACTGCAACATTTAGCTGTGCTAACTCAAACAGACAAACTCGGGATTCTAAATCAAATTTATAAAATAATAAAACATTAATTCTGGTTTGCCAAATCTAAAATAACAAAATTACGCTTTTATGATTAATGAGTTGAAGTTTTTCGTGTTCCATTACAAAATGTAAATTATGAATAATGAAATATTTTAACTATCCTTTTTTTATCAATCAAATATTCATAATATTCATGTAAAAATATAAAACTCATCATAGAAATAAAATAATAATTCAAACGTATACATCCAGCATCTCGGTACTCCAAATACATGGCTCTTTGTTATAACGTCAATCAGTTTCAACTGCTTCTGTTTAAATACTCTCGCAATCAAGTCGTGGCGCTCACTGGGTAATTGACCATTGGTAAGAACCTCCTTGATCTCCGTCCAAGTCGGATTGCAGGTGAAGGTGATAAATAAGTCTGGTCTCCCGTACGTCCTCGCGTACGTCATAGCATCTTGTGTGTATTCGTGCATGTGTCTGGGACTCCTGTAAATGTAGCTGGTAGTATGACCAAGGCACCGAGGTTTTCAACGTTCCCGTCATTTCCCACAGCATCTCTCAGGTGAATATATTCGTCAACTCTCAGTTTACGTTGATTTAGGCGAATGTAAAGGAGACGCTCACTCTCGACTTTTGTGTACATATCGACGATGAACTGATGAAACAATTGCCTGCAGTTCAATACGTGGTACTGCTCAGTATCTCGAACCATTAATCTGTACGCATATAAATCCATCACTGAAACTTTCTTGCTCGTTGTTTCACCTGTTCTTGGGTTGATCTGCCTCAGATTAAAATGATATCCATCTTCACCATGTGGGGGAATATCACTGGGTACTCCAGAGCATCATAAGATCGATGTGTTTCCGAAATGCGCTGCAAAGATTCACCTCGTCATTGAATAACGATATCCCGTTGATGGAATTCATCGCCTGATATAACCACCGCGACTTCATCTGCTTGAGGAGAGTTAAAGCGCCGCTCGTGTTCGCCTGCTGGTCTTCGGTCTGCTCTTATGACTACTTTATATTCATCTGTTGGCATACGTTCCAATGCTGTTTCAAACGTTTTAATAAGATTATTGTGCTCATGAAACATCCTCTGTAAGTTTAACACAATCTGACGTCTGGTTCCCGAGATGTAGGCGCACCTCTGATCAGTTTCCATTTGTTCGTTTTGAATAAAATATAGTTGTAGAAATTTTGGTGGTTGATCTGGCAGCGGAAGCAACGATCCCGCTCTATGGTAAATCTGCCCTTGCACCTTGAATGTCGACGGAAATCCGGGCTCTCCAACAACTGATGTGGCGCCGAATGATGTCATTTGGAAACATGAGTTGTATTTTCTGATGTTACTAAGAAAATGCTTCGACTCTGACGTATCTGCTGATGTGTAAGACAAAAGTTCTTGCGGTGGTGGTTCCAGTTGGCAGAGTTTAAGTTTTCCATTTTTACAGCAAATACCAGTAGACTCTGATTTAAACTTTTTGGCTTGACAGTAACTACAAACCATTTCCATTTTCCCGATGGTAACACTTGCATGCAGCGAGTAGTCTTTATGTGAATCGTAGTGGAATTCTTCCAATGCTAAGCTAAAATGGTGCGCAGTCCGTGATCGTTTGGCTCTATCTCTCTTATCCTGTAGTCGGGCCTCACGCTGCTGTGCCGTCTCTGTTGCTCTAGATGTAGTAGCTCTATCTCTCTTATCCTGTAGTCGGGCCTCACGCTGCTATGTCGTCTCTGTTGCTCTAAATGTAGTAGCACTATCCCTCTTATTCTGAAGTCGGGCCTCACGCTGCTGTGCTGTTCTCTGTTGCTCTAGATGTTGTAGCTCTCTCGCAATTGCAAGTCTTCTTCTCGGAAGTTTCTTGACTACGCTCATCTTTCATCATCTTAGCCGTTGACTGCACTTGGCCGATCGTCTTCCCCTTCCTTGGAGGCATTGCTACAGCAAAGAAATCTGTAAAAAAATACAAAAAATGCTATTTCATAAAATAAGCAAAAGGACACTCACTGAGCAATGAAATCTATTATAGAATACAATGCAAAGCTAAAATTAACGAAAAAACGAATTTAAAATTATGTAGTACTTACATCCGTTTAGAAATATAAATCAAAAATGTACACTAACACTGTCGAAAAAAGTAGGAAACACTTATACAATCAAAAGAGCGAAATAAAACTGCCAGATTCACTGAAACATGATAAACTGGAAGACTTACCGAGTTAGCTTCCTTTAAATACGACCAGCTAAGAATCGAGTGGGTGCTGGAATGTTCTCCACCATGAGTCCAATTAAGTTTCCGTTTCCCCAACTTTCTAGAAAGTTCTACAAAGTTTTATAAAAAAGAGTAAACATTAATTCTGGTGCTGCCAGATACCGAGTAGCAAAATTACGCTTTTATGATCAATGAGTTTTTCGTTTGTGCTTTTCGGAATAACGGTGCTTGGTTTAGAAATAAATATAATCGGTGTAGACAAATTAAACTGAATAGATAAAAATTTTTCAAAAAGCAGAAGGTCGATTTTACAGAATTTTTCAGAAAGAAAATCAATGCTTTCAACGGAGGATTCACATGTATCTATTGCGGACATTTTAAAATAAGTTACACGCCTTACCTAAAAAGCCTCGTGAAACAGAATTCTACAAATCATTACGTATTCAATAAATTATTTAAGGAAAGTTGGTCGAAATATACACCAACTTTCCTTGAAAATAATCCTTGAACTGAAAACCTTTCCTTGAATTTCCTTGCAAACATAAATATTTTAAAATATTCTTTCCTTCATCAATAAAATATCTATAATTTATTTACATCATGGGAAGAACTAAAAAGTCAGTTCAAACATAAATACTGTAATTTAATTTGTTTTGGAAAAAATTGTTTTTCGATCAACAATGGTAAAGCAACCATCGCTGCCTAAAGCAATCAATCTATGCTCAATGTTATTTCTATTGCGATTTCGAATAGTTTTTAGCCCCCCAGAGCCAATAGAACGGGGGTTAAGAGTTAGCCTATGCTGATCGCAGTGTTCTAAAGTATAAGTGTACCAAATTTGGTATGGATTGGTCAAACGGTGTAGATTTGTATAGAAAATATACCCACATACACACACACACACATCCTATTTTATATATATAGATTTCACACAATTTCCCACTTCTATTGTTGGAGTATTCCACTTAGTTTAATGTGCTTTGGCGTTAAATGAATTATTTAAATTGCAGATTCGCTGAAGTGGTTTATATTTCTGCATTAGGACATTAAATTACAATCTTTATTTATATCTATTTATAATTAGAAGAATCAGTTATATATATATATATATGCGAAAAGCACGTCACTTTATCAGTTTATTTGCAACGACAGTACGTCTTCCCTTTCGAAACCGGGATACTGCGCTGAATTTATGAGTGTCACGAAAAACGTTGATCACGAAAAATTTTATAACTTAAAAACTATAAATAGTACATAAATGAACGATATCGCGTTCAATAGAGCATTAAACAAAGCCTGTTATAAATACCCATTGAGCTTGCGTCGACCTCATGGGCTGATGCAATCGTAGCGCAAAGTTGAGTCACGGAAATATGAGCTGCAGCGCACATTAATTTAGTCTAGCACAGGCCTCCTCTGTGCGAGCACGACGTTTGGGGTGTCATTTGTTTCGTCTCTTTGCGCTTTATAAATAATAATATAAACGAAATCTAAATGTGTAATACTTGTTTAGATATCGGATTTGGAAGTGTGGAAATTGCACAATTTTTTAAAATGTCCAAATATATGCATAATAAACACCAGAAGAATTATAGCAAACGTCTACAGGAAGATAGATCGAGAGATGAGGAATCCAAGATGTCTGATGCTGAGTTTCAACGGGCTCGGCGGGAGCACTTGAGAGTTGAGGAGTCACACAGTCAAGGTGGGCATATGGCTGATACGAGTTTGCTAAGTACGTCTGCCGCTCAGTTCGATGCAAATAGCACATCTGATGACATAAACGTTTCATTATAGAGTTATAGAGTTGAACCCATGGAGGTAGGTAATGAGCCACAACCATCAACATCAACAGCGAGTGCACCAATTGTGATATATGCGCGGATAGATGAATATGAGAGAATTTGGGTAACGCTAATAGACATCTTCGTGCTGTATTCATAAATAATGAATTTGGATACTGTGTAATGTTTGTGGTAGACTTCGATTTGAGAAGACCTGAAGCAGTCACGGAACAGTGGAGTGATATCATTGTTCCGCAACGAGTTACCTCAGTCCAATGGGAATGATTTCATGCTGTGTAGTCATTGTAGAACATATTTATCAAGAAAAAAATACCAACCGTCGTCAAATTCTACTAGCTTTCACTACCCACCGAAGCCAGAAATCTTGGGTACATACTTTGTCATTTAATTTGTAAATGTCGTAAATTTGTACAAAGTGTTAGAAAAGTAGATATTTGTAATTTAAGATAAGGCGGTACTGATGATATGATGCATTTGTATTCGTTGTAACAAAATATGAACATTTGATGTGTGAAATTGAATGCTTTAAACTGTATTGCACTAAATTATTTCTTTCGCTCTCATTCACCATGTGGCCGCACTGAAGTATTCTACGCCTTAAACCTAGCGGCCGTGTCCCGACACAGCCCCGTCCGTTTTTTAATATCCTAATTGTTATACAATCGTATCCTTTTATCGAAGTCGTATCCTTTTATCGTAGTCCTATCCTTTTAACTACTCTATTTTGATTTAACGTCTCTAGTCTATAGTCTAGTGCTAACATCTCTATTGTTAATAGCGCTAACTACTCTCTATATTCTAGTGCTAACAACATCTCTATATTCTAGTGCTAACAACATCTTTATATTCTAGTGCTAACATCTCTGTACTCTAGTGCTAACAATATCTCTATATTCTATGCTAACAACACCTCTGTTTTTCATAAAAAGCACGTCACTTATTTTTTCCAATTGTTATTACAATGCATAGTCGTATCCTTTCAACATCTCTATTTTCACTTCTCTAATTTATCTTCATGTACAAACCTTTAATGTTTAAATTGAGTCGACTTTATTATTGTAAAATATTAGCTTCTAGAGCCTCGTCTATTTTTCCCAAACATAACCCTACGCCGAGCAATTTTAAAGTAAAAAATCTGAAATGGTAGTTACGTTCATAATTCTCAAGTTATTAGTAGACTAACGACGACTTGTAACGATTTTCAACCAACAATGATTCTTAGGAATGTACTGTCTGATGTAAAAAGTTATGTTAAGGTGTTATATTTTTTCTCGGATATTAATTTAAATTTATAATGTAGATAATTTTAATTGCTCTGGTATTATTCACATTTTCCTAAAGAAATTGTGATATAATTGTGTTAACTACTTGGTGAGAACAGGAACTAATTAATAGTTTTATAGTGCTTCAGATTTATAACTATTCTCTCATTAATACAGCACTTTTAAAAACAAGTTATCATTAATGGAAGACAAATAGTGTTCTCTGAATTTTAAAGGAATAACATAAATGCCGTTTTTTTCTTTCGATATTCACACTTATTATTGGAATTGCACTTAATTCAAAGACTCACTCGTGAAAATTTCTAGGGTACAATGATTTTTATGGATACTATCATATATGATGTATTACGTCATTCAGAAGTGACATGATGGTTTGGAGTAGCTATACGATACACTGATGATTGTTCTAGTCTCATCCGAAATTTCATTCCACGTTACTTTAATCCTCAAAACGATTTCGACGAGATATCTCGTCCATCAAGATCTGACCAATTTTGCTAATGACGAGATACCTCGTCATCAAAATATTGCCGATTTTTTTATGATGACGAGATCAAGATCTGGTCAGTTGTCTTCTAATGACGAGATATCTCGTCCATGAAGATAGGGTCAGTTTAGATAATGCCGAGATAACTCGTTGGGACACCCATCAATAGGGTTATAAACCATGATATTATGACAAATCTCAAGTTTCCAAACAGAAACTAGTATTTATGTTTCCGATTTCCAACTGTATCCTTTACCACGGCACCTACTTAGTGATATGTAATCATTAATGGCATCAAAATTGACTTCCTCTTGAATTACCAAAAGGAAAAACTAAATAAAATCGCATTCGTCCAGTCAATTCTTTAACCCTCCTGGTGATTGTCTTGAGGAGGTATCTTGTCATTAAAATAAACTAACCAAATCTTGATGGACAAGGTATCTCATCCATAAAAGTCTTGTCGTATCTCGCCATTGGAAGAAAACTGATCAGATCTTGATCTCGTCATCATAAAAAAAAATCGTCAGTATCTTGAAGACGAGATATCTCTTCATTGGCAAAATTGATCAGATCTTGATGGACGAGATATTTCATCAAAACCCCTTGGAGAGTTCACTTGTCCAATCAAACAAACAGCAGCGAAGAAGAAAAAAGTAAATGCGACTATTCAGCGACTTAAATTTCATTCCTCGTCATTTAGAAAATTATGATATTATGACGAGACTCCAGTTCCTAAGCATAAACCATTTAGTACAGATTTCCAACTGCATCCTCTAACAAGTCACCCACTTAGTGATCCCAATCATTAATCGCATCCAAATTGCATTCTTTTTGAATTTCCAAAAGGTAAAAAACGAAACAAAACCGCATTCGTCCAGCCAATTCTTTAACCTGTCCAGCCAAACAAACAGCGACGGCGAAAAAAAATAAAAGGCGACTATTCAGCGATTTAAATGCGCATTCTCAGCACAAAAGAATGCTTTCCACTTTTTGCTTCTGTTTATTCTTTGTAAATATTTCTTACTGAATTGTTTTATTCCTTTAAAAATGTCTCTCCAGAGGATATTCAAGCGAGAACTGGCGTAGACTTACGCAGCCCGATGCTTTTCCACCTTACGGCTATATTGCAAACCCTTCGATCCAGGATCCGGTCTGAGAACCTTTTTTTGTCCCCTACCCTACCCCCAAATATTATTTTGAATATTTTCGGTCACATTTTTGGCTGGAATTCGCTTAAAGAAAGAAGTAAGATGGACGTAGATCTGAGAAAACAAAATTGAATTTCTGCTTGATGGAACCAATATTTTTTGCCCGAAGAGATGCCGGGAGAGAGAGGCTAACTCTCGGAAGAAAAAAATTTTACTATTACACGATTTTTTCCCTCTCTTCTTATCATCTCGATTTCCATTGTTTTTGAATTCCTGATAGGTAGGGATACCTTTTCGTGAAACTTATAAGGCTGGTGCTATTTCTATTTCGAAAGAAAATTGCTTCAAAGGGAAGATTCTTCGCAAAATGCGGCTTTTTTCTGTTTGTTTCCTTTTTGGTTTTTATTCTGTCCGAATCGCGTTAAGTCGTAAAACGTCCACTGATTCGTTTTTTTGTGTGAATTCGAAAGAAGGTTTTTCTAGTGTGCGTCAGTTTTATGATTTTGCCAGGTTGACTGAGGTGGTTATTTACTTTTCTGTCAGCTTGTTGGGATGTGAATATATTAAGAATAGGTAGAACAGTTAAAACTTTTGTCCAAATTGTGATGAATTGGATAAAATGTTTTTTTCAAAACCTACATTTAAGAATATTAAAAAGGACATAAATTAACATTTGGGAACATTTAGTGCTGTTTTTGGTACTGACAATCGATAGTAGGTCTGTACACCCTCCAGAACAAAAGACTTTGACAAGTTTTGCTTTTTGTATCCTTAATTACTCGATTTTTGTAGGGCCACGGTGGCCCGGTTGGAAGAGTAGCGTCCAACTAAAAACCGTCGTGTACAAAGGGGGCTGGTGCACGTCAAATTCGTCGGGGCCTCAAATGTCCTCACGTTGGCGGGGTGTGGAGGTTTGGAGAGTGGGGTGCCAGCTCAGATGTTGCCTCGTAATCTGATCGCGGTACAAAATTATGTGGTGTTGTCCTCGGATCTTTCCTTTTGGTCACCAATAGCCTGTTGCGTTGCTCTAGTGTGACGTTAATTAATTTACCTACCGAATTTTGTAAGTTTTCCCAATTAACCCACCTCCCGGTTGTCTCGACGTGGCAAAAACTCAATCCTTAGCAAAACTGACCAGATCTTGATGAACGAGATCTTGGAATCAATGTCGCAGCAGAAAACATTTCAGTAACTAACACCAATCCCCCAACCCTGTACCAAAAGTCCTTCATACATCTTACGAGTTAAATCTGAGAGAAATACGTTTCAGCATGAGTCGCCAACAGGAACATTTGTTTTACGTACTATTGAAATGAAAATGGGTTAATCCGAAACTGACTAGAGAAATCAAGTAAAATTCCCTATTTCTGACACTTCACGTTAAATCCTACCTTAAGCTTTACCGACAATCGAGGAAGTTGTAAAATGTTATTTTCTGTTAGTGTCAAACACGAACTAAAATGGCAGCGTTCTGTCGAGGAATCTAGTATTCGATAGACATCAGAAATTATAGATGAAAATATAGAAACAATATGGAGGAAAGCTTCCATACTAAATTTAACAGGAAAAGAGCTACAAATGAAACAAGTATTATTATTTACATTTTATTTGTTTATTTGTGTGCAAGATGCTCCTAGTATTCTAATCTGCTAAATGCATTTAATGTATTATTTAACTGTGCTGTTTTTCTACTGAGTGTCATTTTGTACATATTCCTGTGTGATCCGTCACATGTGGAACATCCCATGTGAAATGAAAATGTAATTGTTGAAAATAGTCACTTCGACTACAACACTAAGTACTCTGACAGATAGTACTTTTAAGATATTTTAAAGTGAAACGTATTACTAACAATGATTTAAAAATAAATGCTTTTAAAGAGACCTAAAACTTCGTTATACATTGCGTCATGTAAATGTATCCTGTTCCCTGCGTGTTCTTGTAAGAGGATTCACTACTTGAAGAACTAGAATTTATTAGAACTTTACGATTTTTATCATTTTGCTAATTTCGACTTGAAATTTGGCATATTTCGAAATTTGGAAATTTTATAAAGTAGAGAACCATAAAACATAAAATTACTTGGAAATACGAAATCCTTTTTCACCGATAAAAAATCTCCCCTTAATTTGTTGCCAGTGTGTCCATTATATTTTTCTGATTAAAATAAATATACATTTTTCGTCGTTTTCTTCAACACAGAAGTTCTTCAAAGGACATTTGTTGAAGCTCAATGGACCTTTTTTCATAAACCGTGTTTGACTTTCTTGATAAGTTTTATCCTTTAAAAACATTTCCTTTTACGCAAGGAAGATGTCTGAACCTCACAATTTGCGAGAATTTAGAACGAGAATATATGCATTCTGCTTCTAAAAGACAATAAACAACAAACATTGTGTGGAACAAATATTTGCATTCGAGGTATTAGCGGGCACAAAATTGGCTCTTCTAATATTGACAAAAATAATTGTGATGTCTTTAAAAGGATTTATCACCCACTTATGTGTAATTTCTTTCATGGGAAGCTATGGCACTTTTTGAAATTGTTAACTGAAAAGAAAATTTAGAAATTCATAAATAACAAAAAATATGTTTGGACAAAAACGTTTAGTTGCAATACATACTACCACAGAACAAAATTTACAATTGCAGCAAAAATATACATCCGAGATATGGCTATATTATCATCGCTCTCAAACTTCGTGGGCCGCGGTAGCCCTGTCGGTAGAGTCGCAGATTGTAACCGGAGGGTTGCAAGTTCGAAAGTCTATCCAACCCTAGGTCATCACGCACGGGGGGGGGGAGCTGGTGCAATTTAAATCTGTATTGGCCTCAAACGTGCTCATGTTGGCGTGGTGTGAAGTTTGGAGAGTGGGGAACCATCTCAGGTGTTATAATGTGGGAGGGGTGTGAGAGCTAATGATTTCAAGAGTCGATATGTTTCAAAAGTCAGGTTGCAAATTTTCATGTCCAGAGTCAAGATTTATGAATCCAGTTTCAATAAATTCACTGAGAATAAAACTTAACAAAATTTAATAAGGTGACATTTAAAATTACAATACAATTCCACTTCATTTTGAGGCCAAGATTATGAGCGCGTCATTACGCTTCCATTGTTACAGTTCAACTGATTGGCGCAAGAGCGCCATCTACCGTCATTACGGAACAGGTGTTAACCTCGTCATCTGACCATGGTTCAAAATGGCGAGGTGTCCCCGTATCTTTCCGGACTCTACAGGAAAGCAGTTAATACAGGCATCATCAAGCCTATCTGGTGACTTTTCACAGTAATTGCTACGCACATTATTTATCTAGCAGTTTAATAATCATTTTTTAGTATTGTAGGTAGCTGAATTAACGTCACACTGAAGCAACACAACGGGCTACTGATGACCTCCAGGATCTATCCCTAAGAGAAAGATCCGTGAACAACAACACCTCATAATTTTGAACCACAGACGTATGTCGAGGTTAATGCATGAGCTGGGACCTCACTCTCCAAACTTATGCAACACGCCAACGCGAAAACATTTAAGGCCGCAACATATGTAAAGTACATCCTCCCCTACGTACACGACGATTTTTCGTTGGATCAAGTTTCGAACTCGGAACCATCGAGGTGCTAATCCGCTAACCTGACAACAGGGCTATCGTTGCCCATATCTTATTGTAATAGTCTCCCTTAGACCAGTACACGGGGCTGGAGCACGGTAAATCTGTCGTGGCTCCAAATGTACTGCATGTTGTCGTGGTGTGTAAGTTTGGAAAGTGAGGTTGTCATCCGTCTGTGGTTCAAAATCATGAGGTGTGTCGGCGGATCTTTCTCATCGGGATGAATCCCGAACCGTCTCCAATAGCCCGGTGCTTTTCTCCACTGCGAAGTTAATTAACTACCTACTTACCTCCCGCTAAATTTAGGGGCCGTCGGGTATGTCCACTGCGCTTGCAATCTGCGAGTCGTAAGAGACACAGGTTGGATTCCTGTCGAGTAAGGTAGGTATTTTAATTGACGTCGCACTGAAGCACAACACAGCGGACTGTTGGTGACGGTCCAGGATGAATCTCAAGGATCCGACCATGTAATTTTGAACTACGGTCAGATGACGAGGCAACATATGAATTGGGGCACCCCACTCTCCAAACTTTCACACCAATGTGAGGGCATTTGAGGTCACGACTGATTTAACGTGCACCAGCCCCCTTTGAACACGACGGTCTTTTTATTGGATTCGAACTCGCAACTCTCCTGTTGCTAAACCGTTACTCTTCCAACCGGACCACCGCGCCTCTTCTGTCAAGTATACCTCTCTGGGTATATTGCTCTCTTCTGTGTTAGTAAACCTTTCCTTGTATGTGTATGTCCATTACTTGATAGTGTCTATCTTGTGTTTGGCGCAGCATGGCCAAATATGTCATAAAACCAAAAAACAATCAACCAACCCGCTAAATTTACAAAAAACACAAATATTAATGATTTATTTAAATCCTATGATTACATTTTACGTTTGGCCTACTTCATAGCATGTTATTTATTCACTATAAATTCTTTTTTGCATTATTTTACTTCAGGAAGTATTGAAAAACAAACAACCCCAAGCAAATTTGAAGTGCTTGATATATTTAAACCATTATTCCGAAAACAACGATATTTTTTAGAGCACTGATAAATTTATGCATCTAAAAAAAATTTATCAATAAGAGGAAAATGGGGATAAAATAATATCAGCTGAGTACATAAAATTGCAAACAAGAACTATTATAACAATTGAGAAAAAACTCGATTTAAATATGTTCAAAAGGATTAATCTTTGTTAGTCTTCAGTAAAATTATTGCATAAAGTAAAACGCAAATATTAAATCACTTAAAAGAAACAATACGTTTACAGATTTTTGAATATGTAATAAAAATAGTTGTCTCGTAATTTTGAGTTCATTTCCCGTGACATAAATAGACGTGCATAAGCTATTTATGTACTTTAATGTACACTCACTGCCAAAAAAGTTACGAACGGAGAGGAAAATGTTAATTTCCGAAAGCCAATCTGAATTTGAGAGGCTGCATTTCGCTGCAGAGGTAGATGGAAGTATGCAAATATGTTCTGTAACAGCCATTCATGGTTTCGGGTCGAGAAATATGCAGAAAAGGCAGTCGTATAAGAAGCCAGCATTGTGAAGGGTTAGAGGAGTTTCATGTAAGTGCTGATAAAAAGTGTTTAGAACTTTCGTATGATTAGTTTTCAAGACAGACGTGTTTCTATGGCTTCCAGAAGACGAATGACAGATAGTCAGCTCTGGCGTTCTATGGGACGCCTTGAAGCAGGACAATCAATCACAGATGTTGCTCTTTTCTTCGGCGTTCATCATTCCGTCATTTCACGATTATGGAAACAATTCCAAACAAGCCAAACAGTTGTCCGAAGACCTGTGGTCGGTCGCCCAAGGGTTACGACTCCCGCGGAAGATCCAAGCTGTTTTAGCCAAGCAGAATCGAAGAGCGACCTCCACACGTGTGACATCTATGGTTGCAGCGTCCATTGGTAAAAGACGATATCTGCCACTACTGTTCGCCGAAGGCTACACATGAATGAACTGTACGCCCGGGTACCACGAATTTGTGTTCCAGTCTTTGAGTAATAGAGTCCATTCAAGAGTGGCACGATTAAAGTGGTGTCGGCAACATGTGAATTGGACTGTGTCTGATTGGGCCAACGGTTGGACTGATTGGTTCACGGATGAGTCGAGATTTACCCTGGAGCCAGATGACAAGCGTGCAAGGTACTGGAGAGAACAAGGCATACGCAATCGGCCCCAGAACATCATCGAGCATCACGCATTCCGAGGTGGAAGCATCATGGTGTGGGCATTGGGATATAGACCCTGTATATCTATAGACACGGGGTTCTGTGACGGCTGTCCGGTATCGGGATGAAGTCCTAAAACCCACTGTGAGATTGTACGCTGTAGTAGTTGGCCCTGCTTTCGATTTAATGGATGATAATGCGCGTCCTCATCGAGCCAACATAGTCGACGACAACCTGGAGAGTGAGGGGATTGCGCGTATGGATTGGCCGGTGTACTCGCCCGACCTTAATCCCGTTGAAAATCTTTGGGATGCCCTCGTCCGTGCTGTGTTTGCACGTTTCCCACCCCAGTCACTCTCACAGAGTTGCAAACTGCTCTACTGGAGGAATGGCGATTACTTGGCTCTGGGGTGGTTGATCACCTCATGGAAAGCATGGTCACACGCTGTAAACTTTGTATGAGGATGAGGGGTGGTCACATACCCTATTAATGTCGGTTTTGTTTGTTTGTTTTGGATTTAAACATCATTTTGTTAATGACTCCAATATGACTTCATCTTATAATTTATGAAAATTCAGTATTGTTTTCATCTTTGTATGTAATTCTTTGTTTTGTTTCATGCATAAACATATTTGCTACTTTCCTGCCGCATTTCGTGTGAATCAAAGCTGTAATTGTCGATTTTTTCGCATTTTTCCGCTTTGTGCTTAACTTTTGGCAGTGAGCGTATAATAGATTAAATACATTGAATACAGCATTGAAAAGTAGATTTTCTCTGTAAATTCAATGCTTAGCTGTTCCCATGGGAGAAGTCTGTTTTAGCAATTAAGTATGAAAGAGTACAGTTATAGATAAACGATAAAACATTGACAGAAAAATATTTTAATACTAATTACTATAATTAAGAAAAGAGTCGTGATTTTAACAACTGAAATCTTTGAGGAGTATAGATAAAAACACTACGAATATTCTGTTACTTTGCGGGTTTTAATTCGCATTCATGCATAAATGCATTCATAAAGTTCTAATCTAATCGAGTCATAATGGGATTCATTGAAGTGTGTTTGTGTGTATCAGTTTTTCTTAATTATTTTATTTGTTTACTTAATTTTACTTAGCTTCCTGTGAGAATTTGAAACCATGTACCCTTTATTTATAAGCCTATTTCACTCTAAAAGATATTTTTACACATTTAAGTAATAAAAATAACATCTTACAGTTGATCTGTACAACGCGGTTTCGTTCCCTGATTACATAATTTTCACACGTAAGGGCCGTATTATTCCGGTTGGTAGAGTAGCGGGTTATCGGTCGAAGGGTTGAGAATTCGAAACTCGGTCGATCCAAAGACCGTCGTGTACGCCGGGGCTGGAGCACGTTAAATCTGTCGTGGCCGCAAATGTCTTAACACTGGAGAGGTGTGGAAGTTTGGAGAGTGGAGTGCCAACTCACATGTAACCTCGTCATCTGGCCGTGGTTCAAAATGACGAGGTGTACTCGAATATTTTCCTTTGGGATAGATCCCACACCGCCGTCAATGTCCAGCTGTGTTGCTACAATATGGGGTTAATAAACCATCTACCTACCCGATTACCCAATTTTCACCCAACGCTTTTATATTGAATTGATTACATCATCTCCTGATTTCCCTAAAATATTGGGTTTCACAATCAGTTGGGTCTTACTGTCAATCTGATTTATTTTGTTCTGTGAATGTATTTTATTACGTAGTTTAATAATTTACGTCTTTATGGCACTTATGACAATTTATAAAGAGCATCTAGCACACGTTAACCACTTAAAGCACGAGTTTTATAGGAAAAACTGGTAAAAAATGATCGAGTTTTTTGACAGAAAATGAATATATATATATATATAGGTATAGTGTAAGTTATTTTTTGAAATTTCAGTTGCGGGGGGTGGGGTAAAAGTTACAAAAAAATTATTATACAGTGTAAACGATTTGATTACATGTTTATTTTGAATTTCAAAATATTAATAATAATAAAATATTAACTTCAGATTCACTTCCATCACTCAAAAGATCATCACTTTCATCGCTGAAACTTTCTGATAAATTGGCATATTCAAAATCGTCAGAGTCGCTCATTATCAGATAACTTTTTCTAAACAAGTTACAAAAACACTTAGTAAAAATAAATTTATCGTTAACTGTTTACTTTTATGATATTTAACGTAATAAAAATGGATATATTACCTTTTAGACACCTAACAACTGCTTTATAACAAAGAATTCCTAACAAAGGAACCCTCCAAGGAGGGTTAAGAACTACGCTAGATATATAAAGTGTGACCTTTGTTGTGGACACATGGGACCGAGGACCTCGAGTGCATGCGTGATAAAAACTAGTATTTGAAAACTTATTCGAAGCATTTTTCAAAAAAGGCATTCATACGAACGATTTCATGATGAGACAATAGTTGTGAAAATATGTGAAATATAGTTTGATTGATTGTTGCAACGTGTCTAATAGAAGGTGTTTAGAAATTATGTGGCCAAATTGTTTGTGGTATAGATCCAAAATAAACATTTTTGTCATGGAATGTGTGTCCGGAAATGCCGTGTTTAGGTGGTAGAGGGCGCTGTTTAGGTCCGTCGATATCATCGTTTCTGCTGCGTAAGGCGTCATTCCCCTCTCGAAATTTTAAAGGCATACGTCGCTAGTATTAATCGCAATCTTATGATGAATTCCAAGCTACAATTAATATTGGATCACAACAATCTCTCAACAACAATTAATATCAAACTGAACTTAATCTTTCAAAGTGTAAATTAATTATTGAATATTCACACTAAACAATCGTTCAAACTTCCTGTCTGTTTCTTTCATTCCATAATTCAACATTAGGCCCGAGTAGTCACGTAAAAACTACGGTTTGTGTCCTCGACAGTCTATCAATTTGGTATTATTATCACCAATGGAACTTGTTGGGAGAAGTGCTTTAGTCTTCAAGGCGGAATCGTTACCTCTTGGCATTACTCAGGTGCGACACAGAGGGTGTTCTTTGCACCTCACATCGTACATACCATACATTCAAGGTACACGTTTATAGCGAAGCTACACATTCACTCCAGGCGAACAAACATCGATACCTTACCCCGGATTCTAACAAGGAACTTTTCTATCTAGAAGCCATACCCTGACCACCAGCCCAATTTGTCGGCAAAACGGAAAACCTACAAGTGGTAAATCTGTAATATAGATGCTTCAGGCGGCTGTAACATCCACAGTAATGGCTCGGTGTCAGAGGCCAACACTTGTACCACTGGCCGCCGGTTGTACAATTTCGAACAATCTATCAGAAAAATCTCCTTCCCGTCCAGATGGTTTTTTAAGGGGTGCACGACGGCCCCCTCATAAATTAACTATCCCTGAGTGTCAGCCAACTAGTGGGACAAAAGAAAGGAGACGGTTTTTAAACACTGTGCAGACCATAGAGGAAATACAAAAATAGAGTGAGCAATGGTAATCTTTTTGTATCCAGGATCATGTGACGCGAAAATTAGTAGTAACATGACCCTTAGGCTACTTCCGTCTACTGAGTGGAACCTAACATTCATCACGATTGGTCCATGGAACGGGAGAAGACGTCCATGCATTGATTCATCATCTGATTGGTTCAAGGACGGGAGAAGACGCCAGTCCATTGACTCGTCGTCTTAATGGTCCATTGATTGATCGTCTGATAGAATTAGACTTCGGCGGTTTCACTACTTTTGTCGACTATAGAAATGCTTATTCACACACCTACCCTGTCACAATATGTTATATCTTCAAATGAGACGATAAGATACCAAAACCGGCCAACCAAATCAATTTTTCTCAGAGCAATCACGTGACTACTAGTCGACATGTTGGTCACACTTTTTGAAGCTCCTCTCGACAGCAATGCTCAGTCTACGTACTTATATTTCACTCTGTGGTGCAGACGTATTTTGCTTTTGTTTTTCGGCGTGCAATCTCCGGCCCTCATGAGCCTATTTCCCTCTTAACATAGCTCACAAGCTAGGAACACAAAACCCTGATTAAAAGTGTAAATAGTGTACATCGTTGTGAATGAATAGCTATTTTACTTGTATTTTGGATGTGTAGTCGGGTTTTGTTTAGGCACACCACTTGGTTACACCATATGCAACTTCTGCATTTCAGGTGCCGCAGCTACACACGAGTCGTATGGCACCTCTTCGCCACCCGGACGGCCTGCTGAGCTCCATGCTGGGGCTGAAGTTCGTGGTCGTGCCCCAGCACCTCAAGAACGGCATTCTTACCCTGTCCTGCAGGGCCTACATATCCAAGGCCTACCTCACCACCAAGAGTGAGATCATCGCCACCAACAAAGCCAAGATCGCCGACAACCACGCAAGTAATTACTCGCCATACCTTCCTTCTTAAGTATAAGTCACATAGTTGAGATAGAATCGTTCCCCTTTTCTAATAGCCACCTCTTTATATTTGTTTTTAAACATTTTTGTTGAACTGAGCTACTAAGAAATTGGTATGAGAGATTTTCAATGTAACTAAATAAACCAGACGGTCTGCGAAGATTTTACTTCTGCTATCCGAATGCTCTCGCATAATAAATATCGGGAAAACCTTAAAAAGTAATTAAGGTGTATGTATACACTAGATTGTTTTGACTTTAAAAATCCAGTTTTTACAATAGGTCATTGGTTTATGCTTAAAATCATTTCAGTGTGAAAAAAATCAGATTAAGCCAATCATTAATATATTATCTAATCTAGATATAATTAACTAATTAGCATGTTTTTCGAACGTGATATCTCAAATTATATTTCTTCAGAATGACAATTCCGGTCGGAAATTATTCCTTATATTATAAATTCATGTTTGAACCGTCAATCAAATTGCTAGAGGGAATAGGTTTTTTAACAATTTTTCATCAAGGAAGCATAAAAAAAGATTTTTTCAGGAATTTTAACATTTCAAATTCAACATTAATTTCTTAACTAATAACTCTGATTGAGGATCAAAACATCCGCTGTATTTTATAAATTATAATAATACGAAAATAATTACATAAAAGATGGATTCATTGTTGAATTATCACCGTTTGAACAAAGCATCATATTGCAAAAACACAGAATTGAAATTGAGTTGTTCGTTTTGGAAACATGTTTGTACATGACAACACCTAACGTAAAACCCTTGAAAACCATTCCGAATATTTCCAAGATCTTAGTATCGTTTGAGAGCTAAGGAATTGGAAAATGTTTTGATCCAATAAAAATAATCGTTATTCTCGTCGATTTTCGTGGTTTGTAATAACTTTAATCGTCGTTTTGGCAACGCTTGGCGTTTAATCTAATTGGTGTTCACCAATCAGCTATCATATATCAATTCGAAATTAAGTTTTTGGAATTTTTTATTGGCGAAGTGCTGAAATCGTGTTTGAATACAAGCCAACTGTTGTCACGTTCTGAATACGTACAGGAAACACGTAGTGCTGGAGAAACATACCACCACCTACATTTAGCTTGACAAAAAATGCTCGTCGACCTTGGGTCAGTCGAATTTTGAAAAGGTGTGAAAGCACGTTAGAAGGGCTATCATAGGCAAAAGCATGAATGGCGCCGCAGCGAATTGTTTTAACCGATGGATAACGAGTTATCACTGCTATCGCTTTGACCCCCGAACGATAAACTTTCAACGTGATTCCGAGCTAAAAGAGTCAATTGTGGAAACGCTTTGTTTACCTTCTAACGTATCAGGTGCCAAACGAAGCACTACAATCCTTACCAGCATATGATCCCATGGTCAAAAGCTCACAAAAAAGACCTAGAGCTTTTCTGCACCAACACCTGCAGACCTTTCCACGGAGACCCAAGCTTCAATGTGGAGTGTTTCGTTTGGACCCTGATGTCTTCGACTTCAATTCCAATAATTCCATCTCCCCTGCAAATTAATTGCAATATCCAAATTGAATGGACCGCGACTATGTCACTCGATAAGTTGAGTTTTTAAGAGACTCGACAGGATCCCCAATTGTACCACAAACATTAATAGTTTTTCTAATTTTAATACCAAGGTTACTGGAATACTTCTAATATTATGTTTTTATTAATTTTCTCTTTTAATTCTGGTTCCAGTGATACCAAATAAGCCTGGACTTAATTGACCAACATAGATGAAGCTCACTTCGGATCGCGACCAGTGCTTGGAAGGGTATCCGACCTAGTTTCTGGGTTTTTGCACCGAAGCAGCGCCATCTATTGAGCAGCGGAAATATTTTTATGCTTTTTCCAGCACTTCTCATTTCTCCTTAAATTAACTTATGCAACTTAACTTTATGATTTCTATAGACTTATGACGGGGAGAAAAGCTGCTCGCAGTAGGTGCTCCGTAAGTGGTATGTCCTGTCCTGTCCTACCTTCTAACGTATCACTTAATTTAAAGAATAGACTCGCTCAAAACTGCCTTCTCGCGGGAGTCGGACTATATTCCTTTTCCAAACCCTCGGATTCTCGGAAGATACCACACGGTTTTTCCCGTAAGGTCAAAATCATGTCACCATCTTTCAAAGGCATTAGTAATTGAAGCAATATTTTTATGACTTCAATGCAGTTTTCCTCTCATTGGTTCACTTACAATGGTACATTCTTTCCATGTCCAGCATTGAGTCAAGACGGTCCCTCAATCACAGGTGGTCGTTTAAGGTACCAAGAAGCAAACGTGGTCAACGTCAACTGCACTGCCATAAAAAGTCATCCCCCAGCAGAGCTGAGATGGTATATCAATGACAAAGAGGTATGCTACTCAATCATTTACTGTAATTTTTTACTCTACAAAGTGCAATAGTATGTAAAAAATTTGTTTATTGACACTAATTTCATAAAATAACATAAAGCTTTAAATGGTAGTGGGCAGTTATTGGAGCTGAAACAGATTCGACAATGACATCGATTTAAGAGGTAGGAGATGAACCTCTTATTCTATCGAGCTAATTGAAATGACAATATCTCCAAGTCTGTTTTTTTGGGGATCGCTATACTCCGATTGGAAGAGTATCGGATTAGCAACTGGAGGGGTGCGAGTTCGAAACTAGGTCCAACCAAAGCCGTCGTATACAAGGGGGCTTGTACACGTTAAACTATAGTGGCCTCAAATGTCCTCACATTGGCGTGCTGCTTAAGTTTGGAAGTCTGGCCGTGGTTCAAATTGGCGAGGTGATGTCCTAGGATATTTCCTTTCTGGATGGATCATCCTGGACAGTCACCAATGGACCTTCGCGTTGCTTCAGTGCTAATAAACTACCTACCCACACCCTATGTCGTCACCGGCATATGCAACAGATGACTGCGCCTGTTCCACAATAAAGTATCAATACTTTGTTATTTTAATTGCAACAACTCGTACAAGATTTCGTAACTTAATTTTCCAACTGTCAAGAACACGTGTATGCAATCTCGTAATGCATTTTCATCGCTATCCTATTTCAAACATAGCATTCTATACATTTTTCCTCTGCTCATTAGAATAGTTATAGTATGAGAATATTTCCACGCCAGACACTCCAAATTCTCAAACCATAAAGCTCAGCATATATAATTCAAGTATATTGCGGATCTGAGCAATAAAAAGGAAATGTGTGCTTTATCCAAATAATTAAAAGCATGCGCTTTTTCATTAGAAATTCAGAATTGCATTTTGGTCTAATATCTGATTCTCTTTTAGAATTATAAAGACAAAACTTGTCTTCCTTTTGGACATTTACAATATAAATAAAAGGTTGATAAAAAATATCTAAACTGACAACGAAAAATATTTCTAATTAAATTCTATTCCATAACTTAAACCTGACGCTACTAAAAGTAAAAGCCGGCAGGAGAAAAATACAGTGTCCTAAAAGTTCCCGTACTGATGATTCGTGAATTTATTATACAAAAACAACAAATTTTAAAACAATTATTTTTATGCTAATGGTGAAAAGCACTTTTAACATAACATAGGAAAAAAATTTGAAATCACATTTATAATAAATGTTCAAAATGTCCGCCCCTTTCTTGGAGGTAAAGCTGAAGTCGTTTGTGCATATTTTTAGAAACGCGTTTCAAGATGCTGGAAGTGACTTCTTGTATCCTTTGAGTAATGGAAATTTTCAGATCATCTATTGTTTGGGGATTGTCTTCATAAAATTTGTTCTTTAAATATCCCCACAGAAAAAAGTCAGGGATGCTCAGATCAGGGGAACGAGGTGGCCAAAGATTTCTTGAGATGAGTCGATCGACAAAAAAAATATTGAAGCATTCCCATGGTTTCATAACTTGTATGGCAAGTTGCGCCGTCTTGTTAGAACCAAGAATCTCGTTCATTCACTTCTAATAATGCAACAAATTGTTGGATAAGTTCTCTGTATACAGTGCCATCAACAGTTGACTCGAAAAACAGAGGCCCAACAATCCTTTTGAGTGATACCGCACACCAAACGCCAATTTTTTGAGAATGTAAAGGTTTTTACATTAATGAATGGGGTTTTGTCGTCGCCCAAATGCGGGAGTTTTGCGTGTTCACATAACCGCTTAAATGAAACCATGCCTCACATCGGAGAAAAATGTTTTATCCGAAATGTTGATGTTATTGCGAATAAATCTCCGGAACCATCGGCAATAATAAAGGAGCTTCTCATTGTCCAGTGGCTTTAGCTCCTGCAACATTTTTACACGATAAGCACGAAAATGCAAAGCTCTTAAAGCCTTATGTGTCGATCCACGTGATGTGCCCATTTGTTGCGACAAACGCCTCACGGATTGATGAGATTTCAATATCCTTCGTTGAGTTTCTTGCACAAAGTCTGGTTTAACGACTTTCGGTCTTCCACTTCCGTGTTTGTCTTCCACCGAACCTGTCTCACGAAATCGCCGAACGAGTTGATATAGCGTATCTTTACTCGGTATTGCATCATCTGTATATTTATGTCGCCAATATTCTTTACATCTTTCGTATGATTTACATTCAAAATAAGCACCAAGCAGCGCAATTCTCTGAATGCGTGATAAACTCATTTTGCAATGACGAACAAAATGACATGGAACTTTTTTATTGCACAACTTGAGCGAGAAGAAAACCAAACGATAAAAATTAAAGAATCCATAAAATTATAAGCAGACGATAAAATTCAATAATTAAAAATAAATACGGGCAAATGATTTTTTTAAAGTTTGAGTACGGGAACTTTTAGGACACTAGATTTCAGCCAAAATTCAACATAGTTATTTGTTTATGAATTTAAACAAGAGCACACAGTTTAACCTTCCAAAGATGTTTTCAACGAGATATCTCGTCCATCAAGATCTGACCAAGTTTGTTAATGAAGAAATACCTTGTCATCTACTCTTAGAATGTCGATTGAATTCGGAATGGTGAACATATTTATTGATTATAATGAGTTCGAAATCAGGTCAGTTTTTCTAATGACGAGATATCTCGTCCATCAAGATCTGGTCTATTTTGTTAACGACGAGATACCTCATCGGGAACCACCAGGAGAGTTAAACCAAAGCACAGTTTAACAGAAGAGGAATTGAGGTTCAACCTGTGAGGCTATTTTGATACTCCAGTGATAAAGATATCAAACTTCTATTGTTCATAAATACAAGGGTAAGTCAAAATTTATCTGCACTTTCGCTATTACACATCTTTAGATTTGTTACTCTGCCTTCTGCGCATGCATGATTAGAGTTGATACTATTGTGGTCACGTTACCGAAGTTTGACCTTGATAGCGTCATTTTTCTTGCTTCTGCTTCAGTGTAAACATGGCCGCTCCGCTAGCAGTGTGCACCAAGAAGGAATAAAGAGCAGTGATCCGATTTCTATGGTCGGAAGGAGTGCCAGAGGCTGAAATTCATCGGAGGCTTACAACACAATACGTGAACAGTGCTCTACCACTTAGAACTGTTTATGAGTGGATCGAGGAGCTTAAAAGAAACCGGACAAGCGTGATGCACGAAGAAGGAGCAGGACGCCTGTCAATCTCCACCACTGACGAGAAGGTTCAGCAAGCTCGAGAAATGATACTGGCAAACCGGCGAGTTTCCATCGACAATGTAGCGTGTTCTCTGCAGATTAGACGGACAAAAAAGTGGGGAAGCGATGCATAAATGGTTGGGCAACCAACCGAAAACCTTCTTGGATGGAATACGCAAGCTTGTGGAACGCTGGACCAAGTGCATCCAAAAGGAAGAAAGCTATGTAGCAAAATGACGAACTTGTTCAACCCCTACATTTGTGTAAATAAATTGAAAAAATAAAGTGCGGATAATTTTTGACTTTCCCTTGTATATTTTAAAACGAACTTTTATGAAAAATTCAAGATGAATTATAAGAGAATTTTTTTATAAAAATGTAAAGCAGTTGAAAAAACGATGAAGGATCATTGATTGTCTAAAAAATATTTCACTCTGTTCACCAACCCTCTAGTGGTTGGTATCTCGTCATTAGTAAAACTAGCCAGATCTCGATGGACGAGATATATCGCCATAAGGAAAAAACTGACCAGATCTTGATCTCGTCGAAAAATTAACAATATCTTAAGGACGATACATCTGGTCATTAGCAAAATTGGTCAGATATTGATGGACGAGATATATTGATAGGTCGAAACCACTTGCATTTAAAACAGTTTTAAACTGTGTCGTAATACCAAGGCAGCTGTTTAAATTTGACTACACTAATCCGGTTTCGTGGTAACTTCTGAATTTCGTGAGGGATATAGGGTATTCCGTAGACAAAGTGATATATCTTTTGCTGTTGAGAATATTTCACGAAAAATACTGCGAATGAATAAAACTGAAACTATTGTCGTTTGTTGAAGATTCCTGTCGCGTTAGTACTATGTCTGAAGTCCCAGTCTTGAAAACTTTAAGGTAACTAGAACTGGCAGTGGGATAATATATTTCGATTTTAGTAAAAGAGCAATTAAAAATATTATAATTTATCGTAAATTTATGACAAAGTACTTTAATGGAAACGCAGTAAATTAAATGCAATTAGTTAAAATGCAAATATTTCAAAGTATTAATTCTATAAAAAAGTTATTTTACCTAAAGCTGCTCCGTTTAGTTGAAGGTGAACATTTTTTCTACGTAGCGGAGTTCCGTTTTATTAAATTGATTTTGATTAAAAAATTACACATAATTCATATATTTAAACGAATTAACTTTTTATCAAATCAGTAATTTAAAATAGTTACATTTTAACTAATTGCTTTCAATTCATTGCGTTCCAATTAAAAGTACTTTGTAATGAATTTACGATAAATTGTAACATATTTGAATTGATCTTTTACTTTACCTAATTGGAGCTGATTCTGGTAAAGGGCTTATTGCTATCCTGGAGAAACACTAAAGTTCATATCGTGGACTTTGAGCACAAACTCTTAAACTGACATTTTTTCGTAGACAGTAAATATCTCTTTTCATGATGATGAGAAATATATAGCCATGTTGTAAGCTTCTTAACCCTCCAAGTGATTTCGACGAGATATCCCATCCATCAAGATCTAACCAATTTTGTTAATGACGAAAAATTTTATCATCCAGATATTTCCGTTTGTTTGATGATGGTTAGATCAAAATCTGGTCAGTTTTCTTCCAATAACGAGGTATCCCGTCCACCAAGATCTGACCAATTTTGCTAATGACGAAATATTTTGTCAACCAGATATTGCCGATTGTTTGATGATGGTGAGATCAAAATCTGGTCAGTTTTCTTGTAATGACGAGATACCTCGTCCACCAAGATCTGGTTTAGTTTTGACCTAATCTAACGAATGACGAAATACCTCGTAGAAAAGGGTTGAAAGATATGTAACTTATCGAAATACTTTACTTTTATTAACTAAAAACTAATAGTTAGTCTTTCAACAACTGTACAGGTAAAAGTTCTTAGCCAGTTAACGATTTTTTACTGTACTTAACCCTCCTGGTGGTTTATTTTCGTGTCGAAAACAGTCCTGTAGAGGCCACCCTCTGGTGAAAAACCGGTTTCAAAATGTCACCAGTTCTGGACAAGAGACTATTTGTTTTTCCTACTTGGATCTTTATTCCCCTTGGAGTAATAGGTAAGATTTTACACGACAGGGTATCTCGTCCTTAGTAAAACTGACCAGATATTGAACAAGATATCTCCTCGAACCACTTGGATGGTTAATGCAATTGACTAGCCAAAGGGTATACGTAGTTCACGTGAGTTCAATGTATATGTATGATAAAAGTATTTGTAATATCCTGTGTCTGTTTCATTAAAGGATTGGATATGGATCCAGCACCATAAGCTCTACCTTAGAACATTCTCAATCAAGTAATGTTATATTGCAATAAAATAACGTCTTTCTATTTCATCCAGGCTAATCGAGACTACCTGAGATCGTACATGCCCATCCGATACCCCGATGGTCAAGAATCGACTCTTCTGGGCTTGCGGTTCACAGTCCAGCCGCGCCACTTCCAGAGGGGGGAGATGAAGCTCAAATGCGTCGCCACACTCTTCAACGTGACCAACATGCGCAGCGTGGACATGGTCATCAGCAGTAGGCAAGAAAGCTCGGGTCTAGTGGTCGTCATCAATAGAAGCGGTAAAAAGGACCTAAATACAGTCTCGAGCATTTTATATTACCGAGCATTATAGCAATTTTAATCCAGTCTACTGGACCCTAAGTGCTTAGTGAATCCTTCCGCCCAAAAAATAAGAGTTCTTGAGACACTACAAATTAGCCTCAATGCAAATGATTGCTGAATAAAATTCTGCATACAATTTCCAACTAAGGGATTTAAAAATTAATTGGCTCTAATGTTTTCTTTTTTTTATTATTTTATTTTACTAAATATCTCGTCATATTTAGTAGTAGCAGTATCCGCATAGCGTTGCCCGTGGCATTATTCTTGTTATGTCCTCACTGATAATGAAAACATTAAAAAAGGAAAAAAATTAAGAATGAGTCTCACCACCACCCGACATGACACGGGCATGTCGCCTCATTCCTTCCACCTCACTGATCCTTGCTTCGAAAGCTTTATGAAACACTATGTTCAATGTTCTTCCATTTGGAGCTAGGATGTAAAGATTCTCGACTTTTCCAACTCTTGTACAACCCACATACAGTTGGCCATGGGAGAAACACGGTTTAATGAAATCGAGTCCTACAACTTTCAGCGATTGTCCTTGTGCCTTGTTGATGCTTATGGCGAAACTTAAAAGAACAGGGAACTGAAGGCGTTTGGGGAATTGGAATGGGAGATCCGAAGGGATGATTGGGATCCTAGGAATGAATACGTCTTCGCCTGCGGCATGTCCAGTCATGATGGTGGCTTCAATAATATTCGGCATCAGTTTCTTGATAGAGTCTTGTTCCATTGCAGAGTGAAGGTGGATGCAGATTTCTGAGAAGCATAATCGGTGCCCCAATCTTCAGCTCTAATATGTGCGAGGGTACTCCAGATGGCTTCAATGTGTTCGAAAACTCTGTTGTGTAGTTCACAGCCTCATCTGTGTCACGTGTAGTGTCGATAGATTTGTAAATTTCAACACTACAGGGCAATTCTTGTAAAAGTTGCTTATTGATGACATTGACATCTTCGTTTCGTAGGGCAAGAATTGCTCTTTGGCACAGCCATGCGGAATCAGTAAAGTGCTGCGCCACATTTGGAAACACCGCCTCTTTCAGCTTTCACAATCCTTCCAATGCTTTGCTCGGCTGAATCCATTAACTGCGGCAGTTGGACCTTTCCTTCGTTGCAGCACATATCTGGGACTGCGCATTTCCACTTCTTTGCTTCACAGTGATGACCTTACAGACATTGATCCAATGACGCACGAAGGATCAGATACATAATCTGCGGATGGGTCGTAATTAAAAGCTACATTCTCGAAATTTCTACCGATGCGCATTCGAGAAGCACTTCTGGTTCTAACTTGCTGTAGTCTTGTTTCTCTTTCTGGGGTGGATTCAACTTCTCTTCTTTGTTCTCTTTCTCTGTTCTCTCTCTGTCTTGTTTATCTTTCTGGGGTGGATTCAGCTTCTCCTTCTTTGATCTCTTTCTCTGTTCCCTCGCTGTTTTGTTCGAAAACGTTTCTTTTTCCTGGGAGGCTGTGGCATCTTTAAATATAACGCTAAACCAAAATAATGTAGTTATTTGCCTGAAATAAAAATTAGATTAAAATTGCAGAAATTATGCAAATTCAAAAGTAAGTTATGAAAAACCACTACTGAAATAAAAATGTGATTGAATCTTTAAATATAACGCTGTACTTTTAAAAAGTCTTGGTATGTCACCTCACTGATTCCGACTAACAACCTAAATGAATCACAATGTCAACACAATAAAAACCAAATTAAACAGCAATAAACACTGTTACTTCATTTCATGTAATTTATTAACACAAACATTATACTATTTGCGAATAATACCCAAACGAAAACAAAAAGCAATACAAAAAAATTAAAAACAAAGTTTAATGTAATTAGGGGAAGTTTTTTGAAAGTGCCAATTCAAAAACGAAAGTGGGCCGTAATTACTTTAATTTTGAAGCTAAGAATGAGGTGTACATTGATTAAACAATAATAAACACTGTTTCTTCATTTCATGTAATTTATTAACACAAACATTATACTTTTAATTTTGAATTTTCGAGAAATTTGGTCCACTTGAGAATTTTCAATTTATTTGAATTATTTTTGGTTCTTCAGGAAAGTTGGTCCACTTAATGATAAAGGCTTTAAATTTGGAGTAACAAACCTCTGTTATTCCATTGTTATGATTTTTAATTGATTTTGAAAGCTATATAAATGCTATTTTCTTCAAAGCTATTTATCACAATTTTATAAAACCATTATTGTTTTGAAGGAAACAATTTTCTCTTTAAGAACATCATTTTTAATAGTTTGTACTCACGCTTGATGATCGTCCACTTCTTTTCAAATATTTTATCATGGAGATGGATTATCTCTGGACGGATTTTCTGGCTTTTGGTGTTTCTTTTGATGTATCTTTTCCGATCCCTTGGTGGGCTCCGGGTTTTGAAAATTTTTGTGGATGTTCTTTTTGTTCTTTTGTATTTGAGGTCCAAATTTGGTGAGAGTCCGATCACTTTTTGCGTGATTTTCTGGGTTTTAATCAAGAGCTCTTTCGATACGTTGGATGGCCCATAGTTTCAAAACATTAATAGAAGTTAGCATGCGCAATAAGTATCTTTGTCAGATCGGTCTGCGCAGATACGTCATAGTGGAGGAGGGGCTACGCGTGCAGCACTAAATATTAATTTTAAAAAATTCTACATTACATTTTAAAATTCGGCGTTCGAGGGACATTCAGTCACCTTTAGGACTACATGTGTGCCAAATTTTATGGCTGTAAGTGCTATAGATTCGTCTGGACACCACACACACACACACAAACACTTCCTTTTATAATAGTAGAGATTTGTGTCTTGTGTTTGGCAAAATATATTCCAAGAAGTCCCAACTGATCATCAACTTGATGATTGAAGACCTTATGACAATAGTAGGCTATATAGTAGTAATAGTAGACCGTATGGCAATAATAGGCATATTTTGTAAAATTGGAGGAAATGAGCAGTTGGTCAGAAGTGACATATTCATGGACAAATAAAAGCAAAGGTATTACAATGCATCTGCAGATACATAATGATAACATTGGATTAGACCAGTGATTTTCAACCCGTGTGACTTACGGATAATGAAACGGTTTAAATTGTGTAAGATTTATTTCATTGCAATAATTTAGTTTTGAACTTTGACAAGTGTGTTCACAAATAGTTCTAAGTAATACTAGTATTTTAATAGCCGTATAAATAATTTTTGGAATTATTTTTATTACTAAAAATTATTATATTTATTTAGCATTCTTTAATATTTTATATTAAGAAGTTAGTAATAAATAACCAAGTTTCAACAGGTCCTTGTCAGTACTTCGTGTTAGATTTGTAAGTTTAAACAAAACTGAAATGCTTCTTCCAGAGTTAACCATTCTTAATAGCCGCCTTACTGGTATAGTGATCATAGGTTTGTCTACCATCCAGTAGATCCCGGATTCTAATTCCGATTTGCATGTTGGTGATTGCCCCTGTTAGAAGAATAGAGTAAATATCAAAGCAGAGTGAGCAATGGTAACCTTTTCATGTGCCCAAAACTAATTGTAATGGGACCCTTAGACTACTTTCGTCTGCCGGGTGGGAATGAACATTCATCATCTGATTAGTTCGCGACATTGGAAAAGACGCCCATCATTGATTCATCATCTACGTAACAGTACAGTTTGTCAATTTCACCATTTTTCTTACCATTCTATAAAAATTCAAATTCACACACCTACCCTGTCAATCAAGCCAAACACGAGGCGATGCCAAATCGGTCAACCAAGTCAATTTTCCACAGAGCAGTCATATGACTAATAATCGACATATTAGTCACATTTTCTCAAGCTCCTCTTAATAGCAATGCTCATTCGACTTGTATTTCACGTCTATGGTTAGGAGTAACTGCGGCTTACCCAATGGTGCTCCTTCACAAATAGAGGTCAGTTCGCCCCTTTAGTGCCACAAAACCGAAGACGCCAGTTATCGAGCATTATAAAAATATTCTTGATAAATTCATTGGACTACTTAGTTTGCTACTGTTGTATTTATGTATCGTTCATTTAACAATTACATAATTAATTTTAAATTCAATATTCTAGACTGATAACACAGAAATACATATATACAAACGAGTAACGCAGTATCAAACGTTTTTTTTTCTGTACTCAGATTATTATAATACTAGGACCAGCTTGCACGTGCACAAATAAATATTAAATTGAGATACAACAAATAAAAATGTTAAATTGAGATACAATGCTAGTAACGGTTTGCACTCGCATAGGAAAAAGAAGTTCGCCCCTTGTAGTGCCACAAAATCAGAGGCCAGTTTTTGAATATTATAAAAATATTCTTGATAAATTAATTGGACTACTTAGATCGCTACTGTTGTATTTGGTTTATTTAACTGTACAAACGAGTAACGAAATAGCAAACGTTTTTTTTCTGCACTCAGATTATTAGAATACTAGGAGCAGCTTGCACGTCCACAAATAAATATTAAATTGAGATACAACAAATAAAAATGTTAAATTGAGATACAACGCTAGCAACGGTTTGCACGCGCATAGGAAAAATAAGTTCGCCCCTTGTAGTGCCACAAAATCAGAGACCAGTTTTTGAATATTATAAAAATATTCTTGATAAATTAATTGGACTACTTAGATCGCTACTGTTGTATTTGGTTTATTTAACTGTACAAACGAGTAACGAAATAGCAAACGTTTTTTTTTCTGCACTCAGATTATTAGAATACTAGGAGCACCTTGCACGTGCACAAATAAATATTAAATTGAGATACAACAAATAAAAATGTTAAATTGAGATACAACGCTAGCAACGGTTTGCACGCGCATAGGAAAAATAAGTTCGCCCCTTGTAGTGCCACAAAATCAGAGGCCAGTTTTTGAATATTATAAAAATATTCTTGATAAATTCATTGGACTACTTAGATCGCTACTGTTGTATTTGGTTTATTTAACTGTACAAACGAGTAACGAAATAGCAAACGTTTTTTTCTGCACTCAGATTATTAGAATACTAGGAGCAGCTTGCACGTGCACAAATAAATATTAAATTGAGATACAACAAATAAAAATGTTAAATTGAGATACAACGCTAGCAACGGTTTGCACGCGCATAGGAAAAATAAGTTCGCCCCTTGTAGTGCCACAAAATCAGAGGCCAGTTTTTGAATATTATAAAAATATTCTTGATAAATTCATTGGACTACTTAGATCGCTACTGTTGTATTTCGTTTATTTAACTGTACAAACGAGTAACGAAATAGCAAACGTTTTTTTCTGCACTCAGATTATTAGAATACTAGGAGCAGCTTGCACGTGCACAAATAAATATTAAATTGAGATACAACAAATAAAAATGTTAAATTGAGATACAACGCTAGTAACGGTTTGCACGCGCATAGGAAAAATAAGTTCGCCCCTTGTAGTGCCACAAAATCAGAGGCCAGTTTTTGAATATTATAAAAATATTCTTGATAAATTCATTGGACTACTTAGATCGCTACTGTTGTATTTGGTTTATTTAACTGTACAAACGAGTAACGAAATAGCAAACGTTTTTTTCTGCACTCAGATTATTAGAATACTAGGAGCAGCTTGCACGTGCACAAATAAATATTAAATTGAGATACAACAAATAAAAATGTTAAATTGAGATACAACGCTAGTAACGGTTTGCACGCGCATAGGAAAAATAAGTTCGCCCCTTGTAGTGCCACAAAATCAGAGGCCAGTTTTTGAATATTATAAAAATATTCTTGATATATTCATTGGACTACTTAGATCGCTACTGTTGTATTTGGTTTATTTAACTGTACAAACGAGTAACGAAATAGCAAACGTTTTTTTTCTGCACTCAGATTATTAGAATACTAGGAGCAGCTTGCACGTGCACAAATAAATATTAAATTGAGATACAACAAATAAAAATGTTAAATTGAGATACAACGCTAGCAACGGTTTGCACGCGCATAGGAAAAATAAGTTCGCCCCTTGTACTGCAACAAAATCAGAGGCCAGTTTTTGAATATTATAAAAATATTCTTGATAAATTAATTGGACTACTTAGATCGCTACTGTTGTATTTGGTTTATTTAACTGTACAAACGAGTAACGAAATAGCAAACGTTTTTTTTTTTCTGCACTCAGATTATTAGAATACTAGGAGCACCTTGCACGTGCACAAATAAATATTAAATTGAGATACAACAAATAAAAATGTTAAATTGAGATACAACGCTAGTAACGGTTTGCACTCGCCTAGGAAAAATAAGTTCGCCCCTTGTAGTGCCACAAAATCAGAGGCCAGTTTTTGAATATTATAAAAATATTCTTGATAAATTCATTGGACTACTTAGATCGCTACTGTTGTATTTGGTTTATTTAACTGTACAAACGAGTAACGAAATAGCAAACGTTGTTTTTTTCTGCACTCAGATTATTAGAATACTAGGAGCACCTTGCACGTGCACAAATAAATATTAAATTGAGATACAACAAATAAAAATGTTAAATTGAGATACAACGCTAGTAACGGTTTGCACGCGCATAGGAAAAATAAGTTCGCCCCTTGTAGTGCCACAAAATCAGAGGCCAGTTTTTGAATATTATAAAAATATTCTTGATAAATTCATTGGACTACTTAGATCGCTACTGTTGTATTTCGTTTATTTAACTGTACAAACGAGTAACGAAATAGCAAACGTTTTTTTCTGCACTCAGATTATTAGAATACTAGGAGCAGCTTGCACGTGCACAAATAAATATTAAATTGAGATACAACAAATAAAAATGTTAAATTGAGATACAACGCTAGTAACGGTTTGCACGCGCATAGGAAAAATAAGTTCGCCCCTTGTAGTGCCACAAAATCAGAGGCCAGTTTTTGAATATTATAAAAATATTCTTGATAAATTCATTGGACTACTTAGATCGCTACTGTTGTATTTGGTTTATTTAACTGTACAAACGAGTAACGAAATAGCAAACGTTTTTTTCTGCACTCAGATTATTAGAATACTAGGAGCAGCTTGCACGTGCACAAATAAATATTAAATTGAGATACAACAAATAAAAATGTTAAATTGAGATACAACGCTAGTAACGGTTTGCACGCGCATAGGAAAAATAAGTTCGCCCCTTGTAGTGCCACAAAATCAGAGGCCAGTTTTTGAATATTATAAAAATATTCTTGATATATTCATTGGACTACTTAGATCGCTACTGTTGTATTTGGTTTATTTAACTGTACAAACGAGTAACGAAATAGCAAACGTTTTTTTTCTGCACTCAGATTATTAGAATACTAGGAGCAGCTTGCACGTGCACAAATAAATATTAAATTGAGATACAACAAATAAAAATGTTAAATTGAGATACAACGCTAGCAACGGTTTGCACGCGCATAGGAAAAATAAGTTCGCCCCTTGTACTGCAACAAAATCAGAGGCCAGTTTTTGAATATTATAAAAATATTCTTGATAAATTAATTGGACTATTTAGATCGCTACTGTTGTATTTGGTTTATTTAACTGTACAAACGAGTAACGAAATAGCAAACGTTTTTTTTTTTCTGCACTCAGATTATTAGAATACTAGGAGCACCTTGCACGTGCACAAATAAATATTAAATTGAGATACAACAAATAAAAATGTTAAATTGAGATACAACGCTAGTAACGGTTTGCACTCGCCTAGGAAAAATAAGTTCGCCCCTTGTAGTGCCACAAAATCAGAGGCCAGTTTTTGAATATTATAAAAATATTCTTGATAAATTCATTGGACTACTTAGATCGCTACTGTTGTATTTGGTTTATTTAACTGTACAAACGAGTAACGAAATAGCAAGCGTTTTTTTTTTCTGCACTCAGATTATTAGAATACTAGGAGCAGCTTGCACGTGCACAAAGAAATATTAAATTGAGATACAACGAATAAAAGTGTTAAATTGAAATACAACGCAAGTAACGGTTTGCACGCGCATAGGAAAAATAGATGTAGAATACGCATAACTCTTATTTGCAGTAAAAGGGATGGAAGCGACATTATTGACAATTGAAGATATTTAATTACAAAGGAAAGGAGGAAATATTTACAGGTGAAACATCTTTTTTCAAACATTACATGGGATTATCATCAGGCACGGCCGTACGTCATCCCCTTCTTGAGTCATTTTCGATAACTCTCTGGAATCACTGGAAAAATCTTACGTAGCCGATCTGGCTAGACATTGCGGAGCTTCATTTCCTGTATCTCACACAGGAAGTGGCAGATGTTCTGCTTTATCTTTAAATCATATCTCACATAAATCATAAATCGTAACATCTACTAAATCACATTCTTTCCAGGTGTCAACGGCATCGAAGTGGAGCAAACCATGATCTGGATTATGGCTTTCCTGGTCGTCTTGGCTTGCTGTCGGTAGCAAGACAGCATTCCCGAGGAATCAATTTACTGACTCACTGCTGTGCAGTGGACTTAACATGGCTCAGAGACCGGAATTCTCAGCGCACCTTTTCCCCCCAGACATATACCACGGCAAACGAATTTTCAAAGACCTATGTCTGTCGCCAGAATGTGACACCTCAAGTGGATAATGAGCAACAGTGGTCTTCGAATTGAAAGGAACGCGCAGAATTTCGTTGCTAACAGGACAGAACGGAATCGCCCAATCAGTATCAAATGTGACTGATGTCCATGCAGTTTCAAGTTGATCGTGCATGAGTTCCGAATTGATGAAGATGTGTATAATCGAATATTTACTAAAAAACAAAACTTTGCACCTTGTAATATATATGAGTGAGGGATAAGGTGAAAAAGAACTTCCCGTTCGTTTGTTCCCTTTTATGTCCTTCTTTACAGATCCTTTAACCCTCCTGGTAGTTGTCTCAACGAGGTATCTCGTCATTAGGAAAACTGACCGGCTTTTGTTGGACGAAGTATCTCGTCATTGGAAAACGACTAGATCTTGATGGACGAGATATCTCGTTAAAACCACTTGGAGGATTATTCACTTTATGAATCCCTTAACACTCAAATTTGAAAACGAATTAAGGAAGTTACAGACAGCTATCAAAAGATAGATTCTTCAGAATTCAAACTCAATGATCCAAGAAGATTCGATTTGCAATGAATGGATTCGATGCAAATGGGTAGTTTGGATTATTCTTAAGTTTGTGACTGACTCAGTTGTGTATGGGGTGCATTGAGTTCATGATGTTTGTTAGTCTATTGAAATTCAAATGGGATGCTAAGGTTTTAGGCATTTGTGGAAACGAAATCAAGTAGAATTTACTATTCGTTTGTTTCCTTTAGCATCTTTCTTTACAGATTTATACAGCTCGAATTCAAGAAGCTATAGTACGAACTACACACACAAAACTGTTTTTTAAGCTACAGAATTCAATGGCTCAAGAAGATTTGAATAGCGTGCTGCAATGCCCTAATTCAAGCGAAATGGGTACAGTTTTTTTGTTTATGACTGTTTTGCTTTGTATGATGGATTGAGTTCATAATCTTTATTGGTCTATTCAAATGAGATGCTGATGGGTAAGACGAAATCAAATCAGTCGCAACAATAAGGAGCCCAATGCAGTACACATGATCATGTAGCTGCTTTTTATCATGCCAGTATTGGATCGCCAACATTTTCTACACGCAGCTACAGATTTACATTGAAATTAATGCTTTGTGTTCTAAAGTCAGACTTCGTCAACGTAATTTTATTTTGGCTCAAACCAATTCATATAAAAATTGGTAACCAAAAGAAAAATATCCAGAATCTGCGCATGAATGAATCTTCCAAGATCCCTCGAAAAGGAATTATCCAGAGCCGTAATTACAATCAATAAAACCAGCATTTATTCTGATGTAAGAAAATAGAGCGTTTCAGATTATTTCATCCCTGCATTTCGATTGTGATCCTTCACTGAGGCATCACTGATCATTTTATGAAGCCTTTGACTGATTTTTAAATAAGTTTGCTTACGATGGTTCTTATTGTTTCTAAATTAATTTTTTTTAATCGAATGAGAACTTTTAAAAGTCTACTTCACCAGAAATCATTCATCAGGAATGCAAAGATTAAAACCTGTACTTTTTAACTTGTTATAAATGAGTCGTGATTTGATGATGCTGAATTAACTTAAGAATTTAACGATGATTTAAAACTCGCTGAAATTATGCAGTCAACATTTTCGATAGTGTGCGATGATTTTAAAAGTTTTTTTTTCGAGAATTATATGGCACAGCTGGCACCAAAGTAAAAGATTATGTTCGTTTATCCTCGAAAGTGCTTGTCATAATGAAACCACTTTACTTCAAGAGTTGGCAACTTCTCGAGAAAAGTGAAATCACTCGAAAAGATTTGCTTGGGAGCTAAATTATTTAAAACTAAGAATGTTTTACTTCTGGATTTTAAATTCGTAGAATTCTGTTTTATCGTTATCAAAAATGCGCATATTTCCTTATTTGATTTTGATGATTTGTTCTAAGGATAATTTCAGGTTAATTGTAAAAATAAAATCTTATTTTGAGTGCTTCACTTTTCTCTAGATGTGACGTGAAGGAGAATTTGAAATAAGTACCTGGAGAAGCTTTTCAGATAAATGCTGAACATGAACAATGAGATAAGCAGTCGATGAAACCAAGGATGTATGAGTTTAAAAATCATTGACTAATTCCCATTCGATTTGAGTATGATTTGTTTCACTCTGTGTGAAATATCTTTCCGGAAAAGACTCGACAAAATCCCTGTGGAGTTGAAAATTGAATGAAGTTTGACTTACCTGAATTTAGAAAGCAGTATAAACTAGTCTGCAAACTAAAAAAGTGCACAACTTTTATTTTTGTTCATTAAACCGCATTCCATTTGTATTGTTCTTCAATGTAAATTTGACACTGTTTACTGCCCATCTGTATTTAAAGACCGAGATGTAACTGAAAAATAAAATTAATTCTGTTATTGTTTCAGAGTTCTGTTTTCCATTTAACGAAAAACAGTATGCTTTTCACATAACATCAGTCTCTCTTCTGGATTATGCTTCATTATAGTTTTGGACTAAATCAACATTATCGAACAATTCAATTTTATAAAAGAATATTAATGGCGGCACAAGGTAAAATATACTGTTAAGATAGACAAGAAATGTATACATCTTCTACACAACACATTTATTGGACGTGGATAGGGTATAATTCAGAAGAAATATCTTATCTGGGAAGAATACTGTTTATCACTATGTTACCTGTTTATTATACCATTTGGCTATTCTTGTATGCTTTTCGATTATTTTATTAACACCAGATCAAACAAATCTTCAGGCTTAAACATTGTTCTCTCTAAAATCTTAAATTTATTTTAGAAAATAGGCTGGTTATATTTAGAAATACTATATCTCAATTGCGTTTCTTTAAATATTTATTCGAAACCTGTAAATTTACGTGTCATCTAAATTTAAATTATATACTTCAATTGATATAATAAAACACAATACGCTTTCGCAGACAACGGACATCTTTTTTTTAGTTATGGGCTTAATAACATTTGAACTAATTACACATTATCAAACAATTAATCTTCAAACAAGAAATCAAATGGTTGTCCGAGTTATAAAAAGAATGAAAATTTTCCACGAATAAACTGTTGACAGGCAAGAAAGGCATACTTTATCGTCAATACGACAATTTTATCGGACATGAAATTAAGCATAATTTAAAAGAACTACTTCTTGTCTGTGGAAAACATACTGTTCATCGTTACATCGATTTACTATGCTTGTGGTATGTATTTCACTCTTTTTCTAAACACCTGATCAAACAAATCTTGAGATTTGAACATATATTGTTCTTAAAGTCTAAATATATTTTAGAAAATTTCTGTCATGGTTAAGTATATTTAGAAATACATCTCCATTATTTTTCTTTTCATATTTGTTTACGCCCTGTAAATTTACGTATGTCATCTAAATTTAATTAATACTTCAGAATTTGATGACGAATTCTTTCCTTGTAGATGAATAAAATTAACCAAATCTCTGAGTAAGATTCGCCTAAAAGTAAAACAATTGCGCCCATAATTCTGATTGAGCTTATTAAAAAATATTTCAAAACTATTTTTATTTCACAATAAGTCATGCATAGCTAGGAACTTCTGAAATCTCTGCGTTCTTTATTCCCAAAGTAAGACCTATTTATAAATTAAGGCGTGATGATTTTTTTCCGTGTTATCTCTAAGCAACGCTCCGAAATGACAAAACTTGACAGTCTTAAGCGAAAGATCCCAAGTAATTACCACAATGTCGTAAAAAAGCAAGGAAAATAAATAGTACAAAGAGCTCTGACTATAAGCTAAAAAAACGAAATTAAATCATAAATCTTATCCTTCACTGGTTTCTAAAGTGCAGCTTGCTTAGCAGGGTTCTTTTTTGTCCTGTTATTTCTTTGAAGACTTTCTTTAATGCTTTTGACACTCAAAGTTTCTGAATGGTCCCGCCGCACTAAGCAGAAATCAAATTAAAGAGTTATTTCTAATTTAAATTGGAAAGCCGAAAAAATTAAGGAAATAATTTCCGAATCGCTCACAGCTTAAAAAAATTAAGACTGCTGAACTCTTCAGCTCTCCAAAAGTTCTAATTTATTTATTTGAATAACAAATGACTTCGGCTAGAATAAAAGGAAAAGGAAGTTACTAGCATATCAGTGCGTCAAAAATGAAAAGATGGGAAATACACTTCCTATATTTTATTAGAGCCATAGGAAAATTTAATTGCTTCAAAATCATTAGAATAACTCCCGACAGTTAAAATAGCGAGTCTCAAATTTCTAGTACACTAACCAAAAAAGGTTTCAATTTTGTGTTTGGGACTCCTAATGAGATTTTCACGTTAAGAAAGTTGAAGCAAGTTCTTTATATAAAACTAATGAAATAAACTGGGCACGTGGGTTGATTATCTGTCGTATGATGTAGGTTCTCAGAAGTATAAGTCACTAGGTCTTCGGATTTGGACAGATTTTCTTTAGAAGCGCAAACTAGTATTTTTCATCATTAGTCCAGTATTAGGGATTCGTGCTTTCTTTAAATAACGCGTGACCTTTGCGCGGCCAGGAATCAATCTCGAAAGGAAAGATTTCAAGATGACACCTGAGCTGGCACCCCACTCTCCAAAATTCCACACCACCCCAAATTTAGGAAATTTGAAGTCACGACAAGTTTGATGTGCACCACGTACATGATGGTCTTTTGGTTTCATCGAGTTTCGAACTGTAACCTTCCGGTTGTTAATCCGCTACTCGACTAATCGGGCTACTGCGGCCCCCGAATCTGATGAGGTTGCTAGTGAATGGTTCATATTGTGTTAGATACTGCACTAAATGTCTATCTTTTCGATTCGGGTACCATGGAAATTTTTCACAATAGTTCCCGTGTTCTAGACGTAGATTGTGATACAGTGAAACTTCGATTAACCGTCACTCTTTTAACCGTCAGTTTCTGTTAACCGTCAGTCCTTTATTAAAAGTTAATTAATTAAATATTAAAAGTTATACACACATGCATACATACTGTACTCATACATACATGCTATACTTCTACGTAAAGTACGGAACATTGAAGCTCGGAAAGCACGAGCCTCCAAGAAACGAAAGAAAAGGACAGACTATTTTAAAATTTGAATATGTATGTACGTCTAGAGTGTAAGTTCATGTAACAATATGTACTATACTGTACTTAATGTAAATTGCAGTTTGTTTCTGTAAAATAAAATACATGCACAGTGTATTTCCAGTTCGTAAACCAGCAATTTTTATCATTCGTTCATATGAAATGGATGGGTTGTTGTTTAAGGTTTTCTGTTATCCGTCTATTCGGTTAACCGTCCCGGTCCCGACCCTGACGGTTAATCAAAGTCTCACTGTAATTTCGAATGCTAACTTATAGTATTTAAAATCAAGCCTTATGGAATACCAATATCTCTGAACCTTACTTTTAAATCCTTAATTCTCCAAGTGGTTTCGATGAGGTTTCTCGTCCCTCAAAAACCGACCAATTTTGTTAATGACGAGATATCTCGTCATCAAGATATTTCCGATTTTTTTTTATGATGACGAGATCAAGATCTGGTTAGATTTTTAATTGCGTGATACCTCGTCCATCGAGATCTGTTAGTTTTGCCAATGCCGAGACAACCACCAGGAGGATTAAGGGAGCTTCTCATGTTCATACAGTTAGACTACATAGTCTGATTAGTTGTATTTTATGGTACAAGGGCCATACTTGGCTAAACTGCACCAAACACAAGACAGACAAAGTGAAAACACTCAAGAAAAACATAACACAAACACCCAAGGAAAATTTTACTGACACAGAAGGAAGAAATATACGCAGGATGTGTTACAAGAACCAAACATGCACATCGTGTAACTCGTAGGCAAACCCACTGATCCACAGTGGCCCCTTCCATAAGCTTTCTAAGAAAACAATACTAAGGTAGGTAGTTAATTAACGTCGCACTGGAGAAATGATGGATCGTCGGATGGCAAAGTCAACACCCCTCCAAAGTGAGGCCACGACAGATTTAACATGCACCAGCCCCCATGTACACGACGGTCTTTGGCTGGACCTAGTTTTGAACTCGCAACCCTCCATTTGCTAATTGCCCAACAATACTGAGGAGAATCATCAAATTACTAGATGTGTAAGCGTAAATCGTTTCAGTGGTTCGATCAAGTAAGCCTAGTTTAGTAAAGGTCGGTAGTTGTTTAAAAGTTGCCAGGGTTGTAAAGTTCATTACTATAAGTTTAGGTTCTGTTCGAGAGTGTAAATCTTCCCTTGAAGCAGGATTTACACTCTTCAATAGGTTCTTCAACGAGATAACTTGAAGCAAAGATTTGATTTTTTCTTAAATTCTTTTTCGTTGTGGTTCTCTGTTTAAATGCATACTCCTTACTTTCGGAGAGCAGATATTTTTCTTCAAGGAAGCATTTATATGAATGAACTATGAGAAGCTTTTGCTGTCAAGATGGTGGCGGTTGTGCTTCTTCGGTCGAACTTGCTGTCTGTTTATATTTCTAACATGGTGGGTTTTAATACGATTCCTAACTTGGTCTTGTTTTTTAATACGATTTCAGTTCTTCATCAATGCAAATTCCAAATAATTAATTCGAATTGATATATGACTAGTGGTCGCCCAGTGGTCGAAATTCGACCATAATTCATTTAATTTTTAATTTTGAACGTTAATAAGGTTCTTTTGTCAAAGAGTATACCTCTATATTCATTGCATATAATTTTGTTGAATTTTGTTCTACTACGTAAGCTGCGAGCATGTACAAATACGTCATAGGAAAAATGCGGTATAGCTTGGTTAAGCCATATCTAAAAGACAATAACGCGTTGTTTGACATTTTCTTGGGTTTTTTTTATTGCTATACTGGCCACAGGTTTCGCCAAGGCTTCACAGTTAATTTGCCTATCTTTTTCAAATTATATAAAATTTAAATAAAAAATAAATCCAAAAAATGAAATAAGGAATACGTGCTTTGTATTTTTTTATAAATTTTTTATTGAAACAAAAAAACCGGGTGGTTAAAAAAATAAATATTGTCCATTGAACTTGAAATAGTTCGACAATGAATTTAATGATTCAAAACTTCTGTGTAGACGATGTTTTTTGTAAAAACTCTTTCATCGTTTGCTAAATGCCCTTGACCGTTATATTCTGAAATATAAAATCTCAAACCATCGAATGATCGAACTCTACTTGCTGCGACGTACAATTGACCATGTGTAAAAACTGGCTGCCTCAATAAAATTCCAATTTTTTCGAATGTTTGTCCTTGAGACTTATTTATTGTCATCGCAAATGCAGGTATAATTAGAAATTGAGTTATTTGAAAGTTAAATGGTAAAATAGTTCCGGAATATGTTAAATTTATACGTGGAATCAAAATTCTTTTATTGCGTGCGGTTCCAGTTAAAACTTCGCAATCAATAGTATTACGATGCATAAATTTGATGCGCATTCTTATTCCATTGACTAATGCTTCCTTTGTATTTAAGTTTCTGATCAGCAAAACGATGCAATTAACTATCAATACTAACTTATGTGGTGGCAAATTATACCAAATTTCATACTCCTCCGTTCGCGCAATGTGCTTAAAAAGGGGTACAAAGTTTTTTCTTCACGTATTAATATATAGATTACAGTATATGAACGTAAACAATGAATGTTTTATTTTGTTTAATTTAATATATTTGTAGCGCATATTATACATTAATTTTATCTTTCTGCACGCCTTCTCCATATGAACTTTATGCCAAATCTCATACTCCTCCGTGCGCGCAATGTGCTTAAAAAGGGGTACAAAGTTTTTCTTCACGTATTAATATATAGAACTTTAATTATGCCAAATCTCATACTCCTCCGTGCGCGCAATGTGCTTAAAAAGGGGTACAAAGTTTTTTCTTCACGTATTAATATATAGATAATTGACACTATCAGCGCCAATTAGGTTATACGCCAAAAGTCGCCAAGACGGCGATAAACTTTATCTTACGGAACCCGATATGTATGCGTGACCTTAAGTAAAATCTTCCCTTTCCGTCTCGTTTTTTAGTTTACATCGAAAATCCCTTTCACAGAGGAAGTAAAATACAATTGGGTATAAACTAAAACAGGGAGCCTTGACGAGTTTTGGTTTGGCGACGCGAGAAATCCTGCAGAAACGGCATTCTTTTCCAATCAAAACAAAGTATCAGGTAGGTACTTAATGAACGTCGCACTGGAGTAACACAACGGTATATTTGCGACGGTCCAGGATCAACCCCGAAAGGAAAGATCCGAGGACACCACCACTTAAATTTGAACCACGGTCAGGTGACGAGGCCACACCTGAGCTGGCATCCCACTCTCCAAACTTCCACACCACACCAACGTGAGGACATTTGAGGCCACGACATATTTAACGTGCAGCAGCCCCCTTTGCACACGACGGTCTTTGGTTGGATTCAAACTCGAAACCCTCCGGTTGCTAATCATCTCTTCCGCATCGGATAGCGCGGCCCCACAAAGTATCAGGAATCCTACTGCCTCAAGTTATAAGTCGCCATAGGTTCCCATTTTGGCGACATTATCATAAAAACCCAAATTTGGATATAAAAAATTACATTCTCAATCCTAATGTTTAAGTCATAAATAAATCAAGATACGGAATGAAACTGAAAAAACAAATCACATCCAAATTCACATACATTCAATAGTACTCTTTTGATAGTTTAAACATCATATCTCTTTGCAGATGTTTTTTCATTTCACACCGTAGCTTTTCTTTGTTTTTAATTCCCACAGGTGTGAAAGAGAAACAATGTCTTAGTAACACGTATAGGGTACAACGAGTACTGGGTGTGTTTCTTATCTCGTAAGATCAAACTCTTTATCCCCCATGAGAGGGTACCCTGTTTGGAACAGAGCGTGACACGTAATCCGATTAACTCACGTGATCGTTTCCAGGTATTAGAGAACAAGTTAAATAATCTCTTAAGTGTCAAAGTTCATGTGCCATTCACGGAATGGCATAAGAAACGCTTTTCTTTCTAATGTTAGAATTCTGTTACAATAGAAAACGGGGCGCGGTAGAACAGTTGGTAGGGTAGCTGATTAGCAAGGTTCAGAGTTCGAAACTCGACCCAACCAAAGACTGTCGTGTAGGTGGGGGATGGTGCATGTTGAATGTGTCGTCGCCCGAAATGTTCTCACATTGGCGTGGTGCAGAAGTTTCGAGAGTATTTCCAGCTGAGGTGTCCACCTCGTCATTTGACTGTGGTTCAAAGTGACGAGGAGTTGTCCTCGGGTCTTTCCCTTCGGGGTTGATTCCGGACCGTCCCCAATAGCCCGTTACGTTGCTCCAGTGCTACATTAATTCACCTACCTACCTACTTATCAACCAACTGTACACCATCCATTTGAAAAGTGGTCGCAGTTTACTGCCCAAACGTTTCCCTGATGGATTTAAATTAAAAGATCTAGGCGATAGTCATATTCAGCTGTAGGGTTCGCAAATTTTATACGATTTCAGCATTTTCGTAACAGGGGGCTACTACTAAATTTAGTACTTGTTTCGTGCTACATTGAATGGAAAACAGTTTCAAATGTGTAGAATAATCTCAATCAATGGTATTTTGAGTAACGCATACAGGAGTATCATCATGGCATAAATTTTTTACGACGAGACGAAGGCGAAAATTATTTCTTTTCTAAAAGTATATGTATAAGACCCCCAAAAAGAAACCCAATCAATTCAACTACCTACCTATTTATCAACCAACTGTACGTCATCCATTTGAAAAGTGGTCGCAGTTTACTGCCCAAACGTTTCCCTATTAAATTGAAATTAAAAGATCTAGGCGATAGTCATATTTAACTGTCGGGTTCTCAAATTTTAGATGATCTCAGCATTTTCGTAACAGGGGGCCACTACTGAATTTAGTACTTGTTTCGTGCTACAACATTGAATGGAAAACAGTTTCAAATGTGTAGAATAATCTCAATCAATGGCATTTTGTGTAATACATACAAGAGTATCATCATGGCATAAATCTTTTACGACGAGACGAAGGCGAAAATTATTTATTTTCTAAAAGTATATGTAAGACCCCAAAAAGAAACCCAAAGCTGTTTTTTAACTCTGGAATAGTAATTCTTTTTTCACTTAAATCACCAAATTACTAAAATAATAAGTAGTTCATCGGAGTACAGGAGCTCGGCACTTGGTCCCAAGTAATTGTCGAAACAATTACTTGTGAATATCGAAATCCATTCGAATAATCGAATGGATTTTGATTATTCGATGCACCAAATAAATCTATGCGGTAAGCGGGAGGTAAGTAAGTAGTTGAATTAACGTGGCACTGAAGCACAACACAACCTGGCTATTGGGAAAGCTCCGGGGACAATAACTCGTCACTTTGAATCAAGGGGAGATTACTAGGTCATCACCTGAGCCGGCACCCTACTCCTAAAACAATAAGAGGCTTTTGGTAGAGACGGCATTTTCTAACATTTTTATTTAACCCCCACGGCCAAAAAATGCTATTTACATTAGATTTCTGACGAAATTATGTCCCATACTGACAGCATTTACAGCTGCTGCCGTCGTAGAAACTAACTCCGTGGTTTCGAAGAGATACTCGTCCATCAGGATCTAATTTTGCTAGTAGTGAGATATCTCGTCATCAAGATCTGATCAATTTTGCTAATGACGAGATTGCTCGAACGAGACAACTAGCAGGAGGTTTAAAACCAGTAATGATATTTCAGTAACAGCAGTTTTAACGAAACTCCAAAACCGCTTTTACCAGTTCAACTTATTCAGTTGAAATTAGTTATGTAGAACCGATTGATAATTAAGTTTTGGTACATTTCATCCGAAAATAATTTCAAAGCGAACTTAACAACACAGGTGATGACCATACTAGGCAACGGCGTATAGGCAAGCAAGGCCAAGGAGTACCAAGCAATGGAAACAAAGCACTTATCGCTAATTGGGTAAGAATTTTAATCATACTCCATTTAATCTTCAAATGTTTTCTTTAAATGTTAATACCTTTATGTCTGAATATTATCTACTCTTACAAGCAAAAGACATTGGTTCATATACTGATTGTGCCAAAGCAATTATCTACATTTATAGGGATAAGTCATTGGCAATATATTTGGGGAAGAGGTACAGAACTCAACCCATGGGATTTGGATAATGAATCCAGTAAATTCAAATCAGCATTGTAAGCTATAAGTTCTGCACGTTATATTGCTGAAGGCGTAGCAAGGGATGGCAAAGAAAGCACTCCTCGCTAATTGAGTGAGAATTTTATAGCCCACTCCATCCAGTCTTCCTTAGATTTATGCGAGGAAATCCTTCTTTTTTACTGCATCCCCTTGTACCACACACTTTTCGCAGCGGAATACTTCCACGCGCACATCGTGTCGCTCAACGAGTTTTTATCTAAAATGGATCTCCTTCCCCTCCATGCTGGTAGGAATAAAGTGGTCCAGTTTTGCATAAATCTTCCAAAGCTCCGACTCGGAAGTTTCCAAAATCCGTAAAGAAAACTGGAGCCGTTGTTTCCCGCTATTTTTTAACACATAACCTTGATAGGGAAAAAGTGTGGAAAAAGTCACTGGCCGTGGACACTGATAGGGAACGAAATGTTCTTCGACAGGGAGCTGATAAAGGGGAGAAATGGGTATTTTATGTTCCGTGCCAAACGACGCCGTTCGGAAGTTTTGGGGATACCGTTTCGGCAAATTTTGGATTAAGTTTAGTGTCACTTGTGATGGCGTTTATGGGTGAATTAGAGTTTTTAATGGCTTGTTATTTAAGAAATTCTGTTTCTTGATTTTTAGAGGTCGGTCTAGGTGATTTTTGGTGTGTACTGAAAAGAAGTTCATTTAACCCTTCACGTGATTTCAACGAGATATCTCGTCCATCAAGATGTGGCCAATTTTCGTATTGACGAGATATCTCGTCATTAAGATATTTCCGAATTTTGTGATGATGATGATATCAAGATCTTGTCAGTTTTGCTAATGACGAGATTTCGTCCATCAAGATCTTGTCAGTTTTGCTAATCACGAGACACCTCTTTGACAAAACCACCAGGAGGGTTAAGATATTTGCTTTGTTAGTCTTTGCTGGATTCTGGATTAAAAGGTTCCTGATAACTCGTCATCAAGATATTGTCGAATTTTGTGATGATGATGATGACATCACGATCTTGTCAGTTTTGCTAATGATGAGATTTCGTCCATCAAGATCTTGTCAGTTTTGCTAATGATGAGATTTCGTCCATCAAGATCTTGTCAGTTTTGCTAATCACGAGACACCTCTTCGAGACAACCACCAGGAGGGTTAAGATATTTGCTTTGTTAGTCTTTGCTGGATTCTGGATTAAAAGGTTCCTGATAACTCGTCATCAAGATATTGTCGAATTTTGTGATGATGATGATGACATCACGATCTTGTCAGTTTTGCTAATGATGAGATTTCGTCCATCAAGATCTTGTCAGTTTTGCTAATGATGAGATTTCGTCCATCAAGATCTTGTCAGTTTTGCTAATCACGAGACACCTCTTCGAGACAACCACCAGGAGGGTTAAGATATTTGCTTTGTTAGTCTTTGCTGGATTCTGGATTAAAAGGTTCCTGATAACTCGTCATCAAGATATTGTCGAATTTTGTGATGATGATGATGACATCACGATCTTGTCAGTTTTGCTAATGACGAGATTTCGTCCATCAAGATCTTGTCAGTTTTGCTAATGATGAGATTTCGTCCATCAAGATCTTGTCAGTTTTGCTAATCACGAGACACCTCTTCGAGACAACCACCAGGAGGGTTAAGATATTTGCTTTGTTAGTCTTTGCTGGATTCTGGATTAAAAGGTTCCTGATAACTCGTCATCAAGATATTGTCGAATTTTGTGATGATGATGATGACATCACGATCTTGTCAGTTTTGCTAATGACGAGATTTTGTCCATCAAGATCTTGTCAGTTTTGCTAATCACGAGACACCTCTTCGAGACAACCACCAGGACGGTTAAGATATTTGCTTCGTTAGTCTTTGCTTGCTGGATTAAAAGGTTCCTGATATCTCGTCATCAAGATATGGCCAAATTTTGTGATGATGACGACATCAAAATCTTGTCAGTTTTGCTAATGACGAGATTTTGATCAAAACCTTGTCACTTTTGCTAATGAGAGATTTTGTCCATTAAGATCTTGTCAGTTTTGCTAATGACAAGACATCTCTCTTACCCACTAGGAGGGTTAAGGCATTTGCTTTGTTAGTCTGTTTTGTGCTGGATTCTGGATAAAAAGGTTCCTGGTTCGAATCCTAGGTAAGACATAGATGTTTGTCCGTCTAAAGTGAATATGTGACCTCTCTTAAATGGGTGATGCCTAGAATGTATGGTGTGCATGTGAGGTGTTACGTGAACCCACCCTCATGAGCACAAGGGTAAAGCAAAGTGGCTTACAAATCCATGTGGCAAGTACTTCCATAATGAATAGTATTCAATTGGTTGGGCATTGAAAAAGAATTCTTTGCTTTCTTCATCTGTAATTATCTTCTCCCATGTGTTTTCCGTAATTTTACACTGATTCACGTAAAATGTGAATTATTTTCTAATTTTCTCCTAACACGAATAGGAGGTGTAACTTGAACCTACCACCGTGGTGCACCAGGGTACTGCAAAATGGTTCGCAATTCCGCCCTTGTAGTGAGTGCCATGAGGAAGAATGTTCAATTAGTCTGGCATTGAGGAAAAACCCTTCTGAAACTTCAGGGCATAAAATTAATCCCCGTTTCAATTTTCAGGTTCTTTTATAATATCTACCCGATATCAACCTTTTATGGTGAGATCTCTACCTTCAATTCATATCAAAACAATTTCAGTTTTCCAGTTATTTTATTATATACAGTACATACAAGACAGAAACAGAAGGAACCTAAAAACAGACAAGGAAGAAAATGACTCTCGCACTCGAGAAAGTGCGAACTGAAACCAGCAGAGGGGCGGAGCCAAGAAGTGAGAACTGAAACTGCGAGGTTCGCTTCACTTCATTTGAAGGCTTCTCAACACCTTCCATGCCGTTGTGAATGCATGCTTCACTCCTATCCATGCATCTTCCTCCATTCCAGATATGGCATAGTGAATTATTTCTTTATGAATCTATCTTATTTGAATTTTTCTCTCTCTCTGTTTTGTTTTGATGGAATTCTGTTTTAAACTTTGTCCACTATTTAGCTCTTTAACGGAAATATTTTCCTTCGCTACAAATTTAGATCTTTAATTAAAATGTTAAAATATAAAAATATTTATATTATATAAAACGTGGAAGCTTTTCACAAGTTTCGCCGAAATGCAAGTCAGATAAGAGCTTTTATTTATCTTAAGGAATACGTTTCGTTTATTTTCTTAATTACTAAGAACAATTGTAGGAATTCCATGCATCGGCTGTATCACACATTGATGAATGCTTTGTTTACAATTTTCAGTTAAAATCACAAATCGTGAGGTGTGATTGGAAGCTATTTCTCGCAAATAGAATTTTTTTCATTTATTCTTCAGGCTTCTAATAATAATGTGCTTCGACACGATATCCATTAAAATACCTTTGTTGTAATTCCCAATAAACTTATTCACTTTGTGTTGTACGAAGAATTAGGAAGAGGTTCAACACCTAAAAATACTTTTCTTTTTATATCTAAGTGCATTAGCAACATTGTTACAATAATCAAACGCAATTTAAATGTTCCTGAGAGGAATGAGCATTGTACTGTTGATAATATCGTAGAGTTCTTCGCAGTATTATTGATCGCATCAAAACAATCTTCCACCTTAATATGATTACATGATGTTTAATTAGATGTTCTGGATTCGATTATAAAGTTCTAGTAATTCTGGAATTGAACATTTAATCTGTGAGTTGAGAACTACGCTTTCCATTGCGACCTCTTCAGTCAAGAATTAAATGGAATTAGGTCATTTGAATCACAAATTATTTTCATCATTCTTGTATGCCTTTCGACGTTTCTTAAAACTTACGTTAGACAACAAAATGTAGGACAGGTTCCTTCGTTTTAAGTATGGACATTTTAGCCCAGTCAATAAAGACACCAAAACATGAAACCGCAAATAATTAGGGTAAACCTAATTTTTAGCCCATTGATAGACCACTACCAGAGGAGCACTTTTACATAAGTCCCCAAAAATCCCCCTGAAGCTCCCCTCAAAGGTTCAAAATGCCAATATTTACGGAACAGCCATTATCTCTGTTACTGATGATCGGATCAAGTTCAACATTCTTTTGTTTGTTTGATATTAAATGGGCTACAATACCGGCTTTCTTCATATTTACGTTAAACCTAATAGTTTTTTATAAATTTACGAAATATGTGGAAAAAGTAAGTTTTTTATTTTGAAAATTTTGATATTTGCGCTATATTTTTTATGTCATATTATGTAAAATCCCTTTCTATAAAAGTTATAGCCTATACTTTTTTTAATCTACTGATATACAGTTTTATTTATTTATATGCGATGCTAACGCTAGGGAGGGGGAAAAAGCAAAAATGTTCGGCGTGCGACGCGGCTGCCTAGTCATAGCGTGACAAAGTTGGCAAGATCGTTTTTATTACCACGAAAACTATCTCGCTGACTCATCCCTACTCCGCTCTCCCACACCATACATTGACCTTGTAGAGTACAGCCTGTTGGAAGGAATAGTTGTTTAACGTCTCTTATATTTGGTGTCTTTGTGTTCACTGTCAAAGAACAGTTTTTAAGTTCGCTTTAAGCTCTGTGTCCAGTGTTTCAAATTACAACTGCCATTAAATTAAAGCTATTTGTGTTCATGAATTTTACAGTGTACTTAACGTGAATCAGTATTTTTTTCAATATGTGTGTGTTCAAAGATTTTAGTGAGTAATTTCAATTCATAAACGTTTAATGAATTTGTTATTCTTTATTGTTCAGTCAGAGATATCCAGAGAACTGATTACAAAGTAACAGTATATTATTTTTCAATGACCTTATTTTTTAAAAAGTTTCAGTGATCGTAATGTCTTTTATAAAAAATGAACAGTTCAAATACGGTGTGTATTTTTGGTGGAAACAAGTTGGAGGGCGATACAGTATTAGTTGAGAAGGGACTAGAATCGATTATTCAAGCCAGTTTACAAGTAAAAGATGGACTTCATGTGAGGTTGAGAGGAAAAACAAAAATTACTGTTCACAAATCGTGCAGGCAAAAATATAATCGTCCATCTAGTATCAGGGCTGCTATAAAGAAAAAAGAAACACGTGAAACCGCACCTTCAACGTCTTCTGTTTTGTGGAGTTCGGAGGGGAAATTCGATTTTAAAAATGATTGTTTCATCTGTGGAAAACCAGCAGTGGTTGATTCAAAGTATCCACAACACCGCAGAAAACCTGTCGACCTTGTCTCTACGTTAAAAATCAGAGAAAATGTAATAGCAAAATGTAATGAACGAAATGACTGGGGGTGAGAGTCAAATTTGGGCTTCTTAATGTTAGCGACCTTGTGGAATGCGATAAAGGAAAATTTTCTCGATGTAAAAGACTCCAGGCAATTTTTATAAAAATGTTCCAATGAACTGGTAAGAAACGAACGAAAGGAACAAAATGTTCTTGAAGAATCTGCAGTAATTGAGGCTTTGCAAAAGATAAATGATTGTTTGAAGAAAATTCAATCTCTGAGTCGAACAACTAAGCTGTGGGTGAACCTTTTGAAGTGCATTGACCTCATAATGCGATTTATTTTCACTGAAAGATCCGGAGATAGGGATTTGCATTTAAACACAACCATTTAAATGCTTCCCTATTTCCATGCAGCCGGACACTTACCCTATGCGAAGTCAGCTCAATTGTACATTCAACAGATGACTAAAATTGAATCAAAACTATCTGAGCAAGACGGCTTACTTTAAGGAAAAGGGATTTTTTATTGTCAGGTGGAAGGGCACACATTGGTCTGGAACGTGGACTGATATGTGTATAGAATAAGGCCTCATGCGTCCCATAAAATCCATGGGGTCTAACACACGGACGAGGCATAATGGACAGCACTCTTTCGAAATGGGTCTTTGGAACTCCCTTCTTCCTCAAAGCACGGGAAGCCGCTGAAGTTTTATTGGAACATCAATACAATATAATGAGCAACATGTTGAACTACGAGAGTCAAGAAAACAAATAGATCTCTGTGACTTACTAAAGTTTACCACGTGGCTACTACACAATCCGTTCGCCAAACTCTCGGGAGAACTAATGTCCTTGGAATGTGGATTTGTATGTGACGATTCGGTAAATTGTGACCAAGCTTATGAGATTGGGTTAATGAAATTGACAAAATGTAAGGGGATAATTTTGAGGAGCTCAAACTTCATAGGAAAGACATGGTAAAAACCCAAGCACAGCAAAAATCAATTAAAGTTAGATCAAAAGGAGTTATCGTTAATTCCCAACAGCTCTTCAACCGTATATTGTGTGTCTGCGACAGCTCCAGTAAATTAAGGTTCTATCTAGAATATGAATTGTCAACACGTCCACCATCCATATTTGACGATGTATCTCTTCGAAAGGGTACAGAATCTTCTCTGATTAAGATGTTTGAGGAAGGTGTTGTCGAGAAGTTTGATATGATCGATGGTACTTATGTTTTGGATGGATGATTCCTGCTACACCATGTGCCATGGCCAAAGAATTGTACGCGCGATGTCCTAGAAAACTAAGGTGGATATATTCTCATTAAGTATGGGGAAAATGCGATATCGTTGTTTTTGACGGATATCCCGAAGAGCCTACTACTAAGAATGAAGAGCAGAACAGAAGGATGGCAAGACATTCATCCTGCGTTTGAGAAAAACACCGTTTGTGTTACAGCAAAAGAGGACTTCTTGAGCAACAGAACCAATAAAAAGAAATTGACGCTAGCTCTGGGATCAGAGCATTAAACTCATGGACTGAGGGTGATAACATCCGAAGAAGATGCCGATGTAGACATTGTAATGATAGCCATAAACCAAATTAACACTAGTTCTAAAGTTGTAGTTGTGGGTTCAGGTACAGATTTAATTGTATTGTTAATTGCGCTGTCTCCTGAACCGAAAAATATTTATTTTCGTAAAGAGAAAGGTGGTGCTATTTTTCAAGTCATATACAAGATAGAAACATTGATTGAAAAGTACAAGAGTTCCCGATAACTTCTACTATTTACCCATACATTGACCGGCTGTGATACCACCTCGTTTTTATGGTATAGGAAAAATAAAAGCAATGGAAATGCTTAAGTCACCAGACTCACAGTTGGGGCGAAATCTGTCTGGATGCTACCACATCGAAAGAAAAATTCTTGGCTGCCGGAGAGAAATTTGTGCTGTATTTGTATGGGTTGAAAAAATATTCTACGTTGAACGAAGCCCGATATTACAGACTTGTGGCTTTGACAAAGAAAAGTACGCTAAGATCTAACTTTGAACTGGCAAAACTACCGCCGACCTCAGAAGCATGTCATCAACACTTAGAGTTTTTCTACAAATTCAGAGGTGGTTAGGAAACAAACATTGGCTATATTAAAATTTTCTGTATATCCTCTTTAATAATGTCTGCAGCAGCTATTACTATTCTCATACGTTCTGTAGCAGGATCTGTTTCTTTATCGACGTACAACTGATCAATTAATTTATTGGCAGTATCGGATGAACATACAACGTTTACTCTTCCAGCAATATTGGGCAGAAGTAACCGGTCCCTAAAACGTTCTTTAGGATTTCTCAAGTGTTTATCAGTGTAAGTCTTTTGGAGACCTGAAAATACTTTCATTATACTCTGTAGTTCTTGTATAGTTAACTGACACTCGTCGCTATTTTCTAAGTATTCGCAAAGTTCGTCAAAAGCTTCGCCTAGTTCTGACTTTGGCCTTCCGACTGTATCTTTGCGTGGTGTAGTTCTTAAGAAATTCCTATAACAGTATTTATGATACCGTGCTTCAAGTGTCACAAGGTCGCTAACATTAAGAAGCCCACATTTGACTCTCTCCCTCATTCATCATATCGTTCATTACATTTTGCTATTACATTTTCTCTGATTTCTAATGTAGAGACAAGGTATACAGGTTTTCTGCGGTGTTGTGGACACTTTGAATCAACCACTACTGGTTTTTCACAGGTGAAACAATCATTTTTGAAATCGAATTTCTCCTCCGAACTCCACAAAACAGAAGATGTTGAAAGTGCGGTTTCACATTTTTCTTTTTGCTTTATAGAAGCCCTAATACTAGATGGATGAGTATATTTTTCCTGCACGATTTGTGAACAGTAATTTTTGTTTTTCCTCTCAACCTCTCATGAAGTCCATCTTTTACTTATAAACTTGCTTGAATAATCGATTCTAATCCCTTCTCAACTAATACTGTATCGCCCTCCAACTTATTTCCACCAAAAGAACACACCGTATTTGAACTGTTCAAGCCACATGTCTAGTCACGCTACTGATGAGAACCTATAAACGAGAAAACTTCAAGACCGTCACATTATGAACGAGAAAACTTTAAACTTGCGTTTAATGAGCATTCAGTCTAAACCAGAATTGCCATTCAATGTTGCATCTTCAGAACTCATTTTAATACTTTTTATACTTAGGCACGGTTAAACTTTAAACTTGCGTACAATGAACAAACAATGCAAATTATCATTCAATGTTGCATCTTCAGAAGTAATTTGAGTGCTTTCAGCAGAGCGTTCAAGGTCCTACTACTAACGAGAACTAAGGAATGATTAAACTTTGAATTCGCGTCAAATAAACATCCAATATAAATCGGAATCATTCAATGTTGCATCTTCAGAACTGATTTGAGTATTTTTAAACAAACGTCCTATGTAGACGAGAACTGAAGAACGAGAAAACTTTAAACTCGAGCACATTGAACATCCAATATAAATCAGAATTATCATTCAATGTTGCATCTTCAGAACTCATTTGACTCAACAAAAAGCATCCAACGTCATTTACTGACGAGAATCTAGAAACGAGGAAACTTTGAGCTTACTTACAATGAACATTCAATATAAATCAGAATCAAAATTGTCATAATACGAACGAGAAAACTTTAACATCAGTTACAATGATCATACAACATAAATCGTAATCAGCGTTTAATGTTACATTTGCAGAACTATCATTTGAGTACTCCAAGCCAAAAAACCCCGAACGCCATACTACGTATTCCATGACTGCCCCTCACCGTAAGTACTCGATAACACCCCACTTTAATGTCACTAGTAATCCGCAGAGCAGATAGGCTGCTCCTGAAAACGCTTTACAGTTGCTTAGGGATTTCAATTGCCACATTTCCTGTCTGTAATCCGAATTCGAATAGCAGTCGAGGATCCCAGTTGTCAAAGCGCCCGTTCCACAATTCGAAAGGGTCTTGTTAAGGATGTTTTGTTCCTGTATGAATTAAAGGGATTGAACAATGTTTGAAACAAAAGTAACGTCGCATTAAAGTAGTAAAGTCGCATTAAAGATTAGTTTAAATTTAAAACCGAAACTGTCATACCATTTCTTATCCATACGAGAAGGATAAAACGTTTAACTGTTTGACATGATCGCAAAATAAACTCAGATGAAAGTGTATCCCAATTGACAAGACATCTGGTCTGATGAAATACTACTCGTTTTAATTGGCTATTTTTAATTTACGAGGTTTGCATACAAATAGGTTCAACTTCTTATTTCTCCGTTTTGTCGGGCGTTCTAATAACTTCAATAAGATTCAGAGTCGACTTTCTTGCTAAAAACGGTGTGAATGGCAGCATCCAAATGACGAGACTTTCTTTTGGAAACCCATCGGGGGCACATCTTTAGTTGTGTACGGGCTTCACGAACCCGAGGTACCCTAGCGATCTTTTTCTATGGTGTTTACTGCTTCTGGCAAACAGAGATCGCGACCCCAGTAGGACCAGGTTCTATTTCTACTTTCTTCTCTCTGCCCTATTTTTCAAAATTACTTGACATTGTCTTGTGTTTGGCGCAGCTTGGCCAAATATGACCCTTACGCAATAAAACCCCAAATCAACCAACTTTTAGAAAATAAAGCTGTTTCTAACACTCCAAGATATCAAAATACCACCACGATCTTTGATAGAGCAAGTACAAAATGCTGGAAAATGTACCTGAAAAGCCGAGGCGAAAGGCATTTGCTTGTTTCTCGCATGAAACAGGACATGACTGCCTTACTGTTCTCATTTGCATCGCTTAGGCATTTCCGCCAAAGCCTCGCTGCCCACTCTGATTCTGAGGAAGTAATGGACAGAAACCACCTGCTTCGATGTAGAACCCTCCCCAGACTTTCTGAGGTGTCTAGGTATTGGCAGGGGAGTGAACTTTTAGGACAATGACCTGTCTTTTCTTTGTTTCTTCGTTGTTTCTCGATGTGGGCTTTTTTATTCTCATTGCTCATTGTTCTTATTTGTGCGTTATGCAATCTGTGGTGAGGAATAAGTACAGCCTGGAATATTACGTTTTTGTATAGGATGAGTGTATTATGTTTTTGCCCTAGCCATCGAAAATAAAAAAGACTCCAAGTATGAAAACCTGCGGCTTAACCCTCCAAGTGTTTTTGACGAGATAGTTTATCATCCATCTGACCAATTTTGCTAATGACGAGATACTTCGTCAGCAAGATATTGACGATTTTTTTAAGACGACATCAAGAGCTGGTCCATTTTCTTCTAATAACAAGATATTTCGTCATCAGGATATTGTCTATTTTTTTTATAATAACGAGATCAAAATGTGGTCAGTTTTCTTCTAATAACGAGATATCTAGTTCATCAAGATCTAGTTTTGCTAATGACGAGATACCCTTTAAAATAATCACCAGGAGGGTTAATAACCCTCTTTTCTTATGTTTTATTAGGGTTCTGAATATTTTAAACAGCGTTTTATATTGGTAAGGGGTACTATATGTATATCATATGGATACAGTTTGCCCAACTGGGATTCCTCAATTCGTTTATCCGTTGGAGTTCAAAAGACATTAACCAAAACGGTGTTCAAAGGACTTTAACCAAATGGCAAGATCAAGAATATGTAAGACACGTGGTGGATCTTGGGATATGTATTGGCTTCCACCAACTCTTACCGATGGCAGACATGCTGAAAAGTACCACAAGTCATATACGATCTCTTACTAAGGTTAAGCGGAATGAAATTGCATGGGAGTCTGCTGGCGTGATCTATCAAATTATTCGACTTGCAAGACGTTGCCAATAATGTGGTGTCTCCCCTTCGTATTGATCATATCTATCAGTGAATTTTCTCGTAAATGTATTTAACTCTCTGCTTTAATCTCTCTGTGTATCTGCTAACATAACGTTCACACTCATAATTTAACCTGCAGTTTTCCTTGCATGACTTCTAACCAATTTCGACCTTTTTGCGTGATCAATGAAATCTTTCCAAATTATTCTGTTACTATCAGAATTGAGACAGCGAAATGTTGCTGTCATATTTGAGCATTTCTGAGTTTTATAAATATGTGTTCTTTTTGTAAATAAATAATTATTGCCTTTATTAATATTTTTCACGAACGGCTTTTTTCGACTAACTCTATTTCAGAATATACTCAGGAAGTCGAAATTCGACACGTCTGCTCATATCTTTCGTTTTTCAGAATTCTGTAGTTCAAAGCTATTTCTAAATCGACTTTTGAAGTAGTCACCTATGAAAAAACTTTCGTAGTTTGTCTTACAGCAGGAGGGTGATGAATATAAAATGGATTATATGGATGGATATATCATGTATGCATATTTTCTTCGGAAGTAAATTGTAGAAAATACTAGCTAAATTTACCCGTCGTTTCTCGGGTTTAATTGGTTAAATGATTGAAAGTGATCTAAAAAATCACTCTTCTGTTATAGAAAATGCAAATATAGAGAATAAATAAACCAGCGCAAAATAATTTGTAAAACTGAGATTTTTATAGCTTCTACGACCTACTTTAGATCCATTTCACGTACAATAGGTAAAACAAACTTACAAAAACTGATACTGAGATTACTACATACAAAATCGATTTTTAGTTTTGGAGTGATTATGAATGCCCTATAAGTTCATTTTCTAAAAAAAATGACATACATCGTATTATTGCAGTCAGTTTTTTCTCTTATCAATATTTTTTTATTTGTAGCACCAGGAATGCGAATTTCGGAATTCTACCATCTTTATGAAAGGCTAACAAATCATATTGATACGATATGATCAACGTTTCAAGCAATTACACTTTATGCTTGTAAATTCCATCCCGCAATTTGCAGATGGATTACATAAACGATAGGATACTGAGCAATTTTCTGCGCAACCACACCTATCTGCAATTGCACCAAACTCTAAGATTCTAAAAAACTTCAAGGTCGTCTTGAAAGGTGACTCCTGTAGATGTTAACTCTGACGTCATGTGCACAGCCAGACCGGGAGAGAGCGCCCCCTAGCAAGTGATTTGTCCAGGATGACGGGACGTCACACCCCTCTTCACACCCAAGACAAATAGAACGGGGGTAAATATATAGCCTACGCTATCCGCAGAGTTCCAAAGAAAAAGTGTACCAAATTTGGTGTGGATTGGTCAAACGGTATAGATTTGTATAGAGAACAGACAGATGTCAACTCTGCTTTATATGTATAGATGAAAAGGTGCATACATGTTACAAAAATCAAATTTTACAGGAGATTAAAAGGTGTACCACTTTAATCGCGGTGTTCATAAACTAAATTCAGATAATTGATATTATATGGCCACTTATAATCCAAGTGTAATTCATGAGTTTTGTTACGGCCAGAGCCCCCCAAAAATTCTCCCACATCCACTTTTTATACATTTTACCTAGTGTTACACTGAAATTACTGGGAAAAGAATAGAAAACAATATTATGAACAAAATTATTTATTTTTAGTTATAAAACTTCAAAAATACTTTTATGACATTATACAAGCAAAGTTTTTGTTATGAAAAAGTGAAATGAGTGACAAATGGAAAAATTAACAAAACTTACTTCTGCACTGGTGGTTGGCCACTGCATTATAGACGAGTAAAAGTTCATGTGTTGCTCCGGGATGTACTGGAGGCATTTTCCATCAGCTATCTTCTTTCCATTGATTGGGACCTTTCCTTTCCTGTATGCTGGTTGGTCCGGCAATCCAGTGCGAAGAACGTTTGGTTTCCCCAGCGTGAAAGTATTCTTACTTAAACCATGAATGTAAGTCGATGCTGTAACTTTATTTGGCTCGTTGATGATAATGTGGCGAACAGAAGATGTCTTGAAGGCTACTTTGTCCTCTTTTCTTACATGCCTGCCATAACTTTCATCAGAAATGCATGTCTTCTTATAAAATGAGAGCCATCACTTTTTATACTCCTTTACATCTTCGGTAGTAACCTTTATAACATTAAATCTTCCGGTATTGCTTGATTTTCTCATGCACTCCTCATATTCGTTAGTTGAGTAGATCCGATCAGCTTTTCGAATTAGACGTTTCACTGTCCCAAAGTCCCTGTCGCAGGGGAGGAGGGAGTAGCCCCTAATAGGGAAAAAGATTTCAACTTTTTCGAACACTTGTAGTTCAACTAGGTCCATACACATTCTTAGAAGAATGATTTTTGTTTTGTCCGCTACATCCGTCAGAAAAGAGAAGCAGATTTGCATGTTCATTGATTTTATTCCGGTTGATGTAACTTAGCAGCAGACTGCAGACATCGTTTGAACTCTTTTTTGCTATTCCTTCATGATACACGTGCAAGTCAGCTTTCCCAGTAGCCAGGTTATGTATCCCAAACGCATTAACCGAAGCTCTTCTTGCTGTGTCATAAAGTGACCTATTCTTCAGTTTTTGCTCAAGTTCCTCGCATGTAACGTATACATCAACTTGAGGTCTTCCAAAGGAATAGTCAAAGTTTTCATTGAAATACAGACGAAAGTATACCACTTTTGCATTAGGATTGTCCGCCTTGAATTTTTCATATAGTATTTTGACACTAAGACGAGCATCTACATACTTTTTTCTTTCCCCGAGTATCGGGCCACTTTCGTTTCAAGCGATGCGAGAAAATCATGAATTTCTTTTGATGTAACGTGGTTAATGGCATTGTAACATGTTTTCTTTCCCCTCATATCTCTTGGACATTTTTCTAAAGCTATCAGGTTGCATAGTCGCTCAACTCTTTTGGTTATCCCGTGTATAGAAACAAATGCCTTTTTGCACATATTTACTGTCGAACCTTTTACCCTGACTCTGTACGAGAAATTTTTTTTGTCTTTGGATTGCATAGATCCGTCTGTAGACGTGCCTGTATCACTCCTCCTTCTATGAGAAACATCTCTTTTTAATATAAGTGAAGTTAAAAATAAATCTTGTGTATCTTTGTTAGGCAATTCGTTAAAATCAACTTTTATTTTTGGAGCTTGGAGAAACAAGCCAGTTTGCACGCAGTCAGGACCTGTCGATCTGGCAGTTACAGCATCACCTGCAATGAAAAATCAGCCCATTTAGATTTCACAATAAGCATGAACGCATTTGATTGATACTCATTCAAAAAATATTTACTTACCAGCATGGTTTACGTAGCTTGTTCCTTTAGTCCTTGCTTTCTTTATAACATTTCTTTGGTACAGTTCTCGATTGTTTTTTCTCTTTCTGACGCGTCCATCAATCACATTGTCTTCAGAAGAAACTGATTCCATTATACAAAACCTTTCAACAGCACAACACTTTTAACCTAACTCTTCCAATCCAAACAATCAAAACGCACAAGTTGTTACATTAAATTATGTGTAGAGGGCTCTGTTGGCAGACTACTCTACTGTTCGTCTGCTCACAGATGTCTCTGCTAACCAGAAGTTGTAAAATGGTGGCATGTGCAGCACATGTCACCTTTTTACAAAGTTTCCGATATTAGACCGTCCATTTCTCCCATTTGGGTTATTTTATGAATCCTCTTTTTACACAGTATGTGGGTCTTGGTATAAAAGTATGCTTCCGCCAATAAAACCATTTTTCGGAAAAATGTCACATATCCCCTTTTCCAACTGCCGATTCAAATGATGTTTGCATTTTTCTATGAAAAAAAGTGATTAGTCTAATCACTTTTCAATCAACATTTAACCAATTCAACCCGAGCAACGCCGGGTAATTATTCTAGTTATTTTTATTATGGAAAGAAATAAAAAAAAACTGTTCAAACATAATTAGAATTTGAAATTGTTTAAGTATTTGGAAAAATTGTTTTTCGAGCAATACCGGTAAAACAATTTTACTAGAAAATTTGATTTTTGATTAATACTGGTAAAACGGTAAAACAAACTGAGCTGCGTACCGCAATCGTTTTATGCTCAATGCTATTTCTATGGGGATTTCGAATTGTTTTTAGCGCCCTCTGCACACCTAGGTTAAAGCGAACGCGGGTTAATATGTAGCCTACGTTACTCGCAGGGTTATAAAGTATGTGTGCCAAATTGGATGTGGATTGGTCAAACGGTGTAGATCTGTATAGAGAACAGACAGACGCCAATTCTGCTATGTATATAGATTGGTTGAAAAATCCTAAGAAATATTCTATTGGTCAAAGTCAAAACTCTAGAAATTGCGTTAGAAATCATGCAGGGAAAACTAGAGGTTGCAGATGATATATGCGCGTGAACACCTCAGAAGGTTAAATGCAAAATAATTCATATTATGTTTTAGTGGATTAGAAAAGTCAACCGCTATAAGAATGTATTGAAATACAGAATTATTCTATTGAAAAATAAAAATTATGGCTTTGTTCTATAGTACTTCTTTAATACCCTTGGACCGTAAACTTTTGTACGAAATACCGTAACAGTAAAACATTTTACAGACGATAAGATACCATCTCTTAATCGGTCCCACCCTTTATTTTTGCGAAATACATGACCACTTAAGTCAGGAAACGATTTGTTTCGACCCCATTCTAAAGGGAGAAAGTAAGCAACCTTGTTGCTTACTTTTCCCCCTTTTAGAATTAGACTGGAAATCCTTATTGGATCGATCCTATTCTGAGAAAAGAACCAATAGAATCGTTCCAAAGGATTCTTTTCAACAGAAAGGGTCAATAGAATCGTTCCAAAGGATTCTTTTCAACAGAAAGGGTCAATAGAATCGTTCCAAAGGGATTCTTTTCAACATAAAGGGTCAATAGAATCGTTACAAAGGATTCTTTTCAACAGAAAGGGTCAGAATCGTTACAAAGGATTCTTTTCAACAGAAAGGATCAATAAAATCGTTCCAAAGGATTCTATTCCAAAGGAAGAACCAACGGAATATTTCCAAAGGATTCAATTTTAAAGAAAGGTAGAATGACATGGATTCTTTCAACCAATAGATGTGATTATTTAGTCATTGTGCTGTGGGGTAAAATCAATACTACACACCTCGAAAATCTCGCGATGCTCAGAGTTAAATATTTTATTTCCACTTTAAACAGGGTTGAAGAGAAAATAAAATGTTGAATAAATTTTCATTTATTTGACTGCCATTAACCTACTTCTATGTTCGATATTTGTTATACTTTGTTGGTTCCTTGTTGAATTAACGTTTAAACTTTTAATTAAGGACTTTTCCAATTAGGTACACCGTCACTCTGTTTCGTCTCGATTAAAGAACACTTCTGAGGCGTTAAAGATCGACCTCATCTCTTCACAACTCAGGTACGTGTGTTGCGGAGGTTCCTTAACCTCGAGAACCACCTCCATTCCAGGCTTCCTAAAAGTGTTTCTATCCCTGCCTATTTAATGAGCTGGTTTTAATTGTTTTGTTTGTGCCGCGGCATTCGAGACTGACCAAAGAGCGCCGTTTCCCCATTGTCCCGCGGCAGTTTATTAGTGTAAGAAACATCTGCAAGTGTACCCAGAGGAGCAGCTTAATAAGAAATTATGGTCCCAGAGGTGGATGGCGGGCCATCAAGAGAATCTCCTTTAATGCGGGCCGCGATCATCTATTTCTCAAGCTGCAACGATCCACACAAAAACTAAACAACCACTCCAAAGAGTAATGACCATATCAACAGAAAAACGATCTACTTCTCGGTCAAGAGAAATAGTGATGGGAGATATTTCCTATGCTCATCGACAGATGCGGGACTTTTTATTCTGCTTCGCCGTTTCCCTACCTCGGCGAACCAATGAAAAAGTAGATTGGGGTGGATGAGGGAATGGCATTTAGTCATTAAACCAAAAGTTCTCTATTCGATTCCGGGGACTTCGATTAGTGAAGAAACAATTCCATTTGAATTAAATGGTTTTCTTGAAACCATAAATTCAATTAAAGCTTGCTTTTCTGAAGCAATTGTTTTCATTAAGAGTTGTTCGATTTCTCTTAGGAGGGGAAGAGTTTTTCTTTTTAAGTCAAGCGCTAAATTGCTAAATGCACTTACGTGGGAGACCGCCTGGAAACGTTACAAAAACGTTGAATGCGCTGCGTTTCTTTTTATTTTCTTTCGATATCTTCTATATGCTTTATGTTTACAGTTTTAGTCACGTAAAATGATGGAAGGTTGTTCTACGTTTGTAAAAGTTAACTGAATGAAATCTGAGCATTTTTTCCTAAGACAAGTTAAACATATATGTGCCTCGGAGGCACAAGACACTATCACAAAATAAAATTTTTCATGAGGGTAGATTATAAAGTCTATTCTCTACTTGTCCCTCAAGTACTTAGCTATTTGTTAGGAAACATCCTTCATAAGCATTAGGGTTTGTTGAAATAATGATTTTAGTTTGAATTTTATGAAAGAAATTAGAGAATATTATTGGTTGTCCATTTTCAGAAAAAATGGACATAGTGTCATATGCCTCCCCACTCACATACCTTTTTGTAAAATTTATAAAACATGCTTTATCCACAGTGAACGCAGAATCGAAGTTATTCTTTTCCCGCCTATGAGCTACCTTTCCCATTATTTCAGAGGCGGTGGAATGTCAGGGTTCCATCTCCTTGAAATGTTCAGGCTATGTATGCAAATATCCTGTTTATTTATTAACGCTACTAAGGTAAGGTGCATAAATATCCTGTTTATATATTGAAGCTGTTAAGGTAAGGTATATAAATATCCTGTATATGTATTAACCCTGCTAAGGTAAAGTTCATAAATATCCTGTGTATAAATTAACGCTGCTAAGCTATATAAATATCCTGTATAGATATTAACACAGCCACATATTACATTAGTGTATATATTAACGTTGCTAAGGTATTAAGGTATATAAATATCCTGTGTACCTATTAACGCTGCTAAGGTACATAAATATTCTGTATATATTAACACTTTTAAAGTATATAAATATCCTGGTATATATGTTAACGCAATAATGAAAATTATGTATTAATTACATTAATATAAATATGCTTTCGTTTGATGATCTAATGCCTAGATGTTCTCTAGATAGGTTGTATAGGATCTCCTCACCCCTAAGAAAACTAACTTTTTTCTTGGAATAAAATACATTCATATAAGGTGATAGATAATCACCGATTAAGTTCTTTTCTTTTCAGAAAAACTTTTTTCCCATTGAGCCTTTGTGAGCACATCAAGTTGTAATACTAGTTGTATGCCATTCATATCTTAGTACCTAGTTGAATGACATTCATATTCCCAAATTTTGCACTCTTTAATTTTGCCGCTTTTGACTGCAGTCCAGACAGACTGAAAGACATTGAGCCCTGACTGAATGGAATTCTTATAGATTTGGCTTCTATATAACCTTCAAAATATTTCGCCATTTATGGTAGCGAAGCCCTTAGTGGTGTCATTCGGTACAATACGCCCTGGGTGAAGTCTCGGTTTACACACGGACGTTTGTTGAGGTTCAGAATCTGCTTAAAACTGCAGCTCTAATTTAAAAAACAAGATTGGTATGGGCCTTATTCTTCATTCCATATTTCTATACCTTTTATGTATCACTTTCTAAATATCCACCATTGACGTTGTACATTGACCCGTTTTTAACTTAGCCATTTTTACTCGAATGTTGTTGATCCGACTTGGTTTTATTTACTATTTACCTTTATCAGTTCACTATGTTTTAATTCCTCTCTATCAATTTCGTGTAGTTGATCTACAGGCGTTAATACTATTTCTATTTGCTCATTAGTCCATTAACATGCATAATATAAACTAAATTTGTCTTTACTTGTATTCCTTGTAGTTGATCCGTGTGTTAAAATTTTAATATGCTTTTTAAATTCACTTTCTGCATTTCACTTTATGTATTAAAGCCTCGTAGTCACTTTATCATTACACTTCTTTTTAATATTTTCAATCATGCGTTCGCCGAAACCTGTCTCTTTTTTCTACCTTGCGCCATTAAATCAAATAATCCAATCCCTTTTCCATAACGTCGGCGGGAGCCCGATTGGAAGAATAGCGGATTATCAACCGGAGGTTTGCAAGTTCGAAACTTGATCCAATCAAAAATAATTGTGTACGTGGGGGCGGGTGCATGTAAAATCTGGCGTGGCCTCAAATATCCTCACATTGTCATGGTCTGGAAGTTTTGAGAGTGGAGTGCCAGCTCAGATGTTGACCTCGATATCTGACCGTCATTCAAAATGACGAGGTGTTGTCCTCGGTAGGTATGTATTTAATTAACGTCGCACTGGAGCAACACAACGGGCTATTGTTGACGATCCGGGATCAATATCCGAAAGGAAAGATCCGAGGACAACGTCAGATTTCGAACCACTGTCAGATGATGAGGTCATATCTGAGTTGCCCCCCACACTCTCCAAACTTCCACACCACTCGAACTTGAGGACATTTGAGGCCACAACAGATTTAACGTGCACCAGCGCCCTTTGTACACGACGGTCTTTGGTTGCATTGGAACTCGCAAACCACCGATTTCTAGTCCGTTACTCTCCCGACCAGGCTACCGTGGCCCAGGTGTTGTCGTTGGATTCTTCCCTTTGGGATTGATCCAGGAACTTCGTCAATATCCCAGTGTTGCTCCAGTGTGACGTTAATTCAACTACCTACGATATCATGTCGGCTTATAAGTGAAACACGGTAAGGCAAAAAAACACAATTCTGTGACAACGATGGGCAGAATTCTACTTTACTCACAAAGTGCGTTCCCCAAGAAGAAACGTAAACCTTCATGCAAAGAAAAAAAAATAAATTAGTGAACCTTCACCAGACAAAAGATCCCCTATTCTGACCCAGAAAAGCTGAAAGACTCATATTAACTGACCGTCTGTTGGACAATACAGTATGCAAGTGCTCAACTTCCCTCTCAATTGTCCATCTAGCATCCTTAGCGTCCCCAAGAAGAAATGTAAACCTTCATACAAGGAAAAAATAAATTAGTGAACTTCACCAGACAAAAGATTCCCTATTCTGATCCAGAAAAGCTGAAAAACTCATATATTGACTGACCGTCTGTTGGACAATACAGTATGCAAGTGCTCAACTTCCCTCTCAATTGTCCATCTAGCATCCTTAGCGTCCCCAAGAAGAAACGTAAACCTTCATACAAGGAAAAAATAAATTAGTGAATTTTACCAGACAAAAGATTCCCTATTCTGATCCAGAAAAACTGAAAAACTCATATATTGACTGACCGTCTGTTGGACAATACAGTATGCAAGTGCTCAACTTCCCTCTCAATTGTCCATCTAGCATCCTTAGCGTCCCCAAGAAGAAACGTAAACCTTCATACAAGGAAAAAATAAATTAGCGAACTTCACCAGACAAAGATTCCCTATTTTGACTCAGAAAAGCTAAAAAACTCATATATTAATTGACCGTCTGTTGGAAAATACAGTATGCAAGTGTTCAACTTCCCTCTCAATTGTTCATCTACCATCCTTAGCATCCCCAAGAAGAAACGTAAACCTTCATGCAAAGAAAAAATAAATTAGTGAACTTCACCAGACAAAAGATCCCCTATTCTGACCCAGAAAAGCAGAAAAACTCATATATTGACTGATCGTCTGTTGGACAATACAGTATGCAAATGTTCAACTTCCCTCTCAATTGTTCATCTAGCATCCTTAGCGTCCCCAAGAAGAAACGTAGAACTTCATGCAAGGAAAAAATACATTAGTGAACTTCACCAGACAAAAGATCCCCTATTCTGACCCAGAAAAGCTGAAAAACTCATACATTGACTGACCGTCTGTTGGACAATACAGTATGCAAGTGCTCAACTTCCCTCTCAATTGTCCATCTAGCATCCTTAGCGTCCCCAAGAAGAAACGTAAACCTTCATGCAAAGTAAAAATAAATTAGTGAACTTCACCAGACAAATGATCCCCCTATTGACCCAGAAAAGCTGAAAAACTCCCCATACAGTGAACATTTTGTTTACTTGTAAGTCGACTGACTATACATGACTATTTCCTGTCCCAAAAGAAAGCTTTTTCCCTTGTCCTTTTAAAGAATAAGCTGATATGGTTAATGAATCAGCTATTTGGCTAATTATACGAACCATTTCTGCGTTATAAGGTACGATAAACTGTACGCTGCGAGCATCAAACTTCGTCTTTGAATCAAATTTGAAAACCTGCTGGCCGTCTGTTGGACAATACAGTATGCAAGTGTTCAACTTCCCTCTCAATTGTTCATGTAGCATCCTTTGAGGATCACTCTAATGTCTCTTGGCCGTGGTCATGCGTCTTGGAGGGGTAGTTTCTGAATTTTAACGAGCTCTACTCCCGAGTGATCGCTTACGGTTTCCTCATTCTCGTACCACAATGACAATGCATGATCATTCCCGCATCCGAAGTTTGTTAAAAGGTATGTTTACCCTTTATGAGTCTCCGTATGTGCCTTTAGCGCTCCCTTAATATTCAGCCACACAGCGTCCGCTGTATCTGTGGAGTAACTACTTTCAAAATTTCCCTGTTGGTGCAATTAACTTTGCTCCTCAGAAGAATCAAGGTTAATTGCAAATATTAACCAGCCGAAAGGCGCACACACATATATACGTCCGGGATTCTGCAACCCTATGCTGCATGTAACTAAGTAGTTGAATTTACATCGCACTGGAGCAACACAAAGGGCTATTAGGAGCTGTTTGGGATCAATCCCGAAAGATCTTAGGACAACACCTCCTAATTTTGAACCACTTTCAGATGACAAGGGCAACACCTGTTTTGGCACCCCATTCTCCAAGCTTCCACGCCACCGTGAGGACATTTGGCGCCACGACAGATTTAACGTACACAGCGGTCTTAAGTTGGATCGAATTTCGTTGGCAATCCTCCGGTTTCTGATCCGCTACTCTTCCAACTGGGCTACTGTGGCTCAAGGATTAACTAAAAGAATACAATCATAAATTAGACGGTATACAACTCACGCTCTTACAAAATAAAAGGTCCTGACCTCGTCATCTGACCGTGGTTCAAAATTGCGAGTTGTCCCCGGTAGGTATTTTTCATAACTAACGTCGCACTGGAGCAACACATGTCCTGGATTATCCTCCGAAGGAAAGATCCGATGACGACACCACGTAATTTTGAACCACGGTCAGACGACAAGGTCACACCTGAGCTGGTACCCCACTCTCCAAACTTCCACACCAGGCCAACAATTTGAGGCCCCAACAGATTTAACGTGCACCAGCCCCCTTCGTACATGGAGGGCTTTAGTTGGATTCGCTCTCTCTAACCGGGTTACTCTTCCAACCGGGCTACCGCAGCCCCATTACCAGCTGTGAGGAAAGTTTCTATGTAATCAGTAAGTATATTTAGATGCGAAATATTTAAACTTTCAATCTGATAATCTACATCTATGTATTTTTATATCTTTGAAATAGAAATCTATCAAGATGTCGGGTTGCGAGTTCGAATCCAACCAAAGACCGTTGTGTACAGAGGAGGCTGGTGCACGTTAAATCCGTCGTGGCCTCAAATGTCCTCACGTTGGCCTGGTGTGGAAGTTTGGAGAGTGGGGTGCCAGCTCATCTGACCGGTGCCAGCTCATCTGAGAGGTTTTGCCTCGTCATCTGATCATGGTTCAAAATTATGTGGCGCTGTCCTCGGTTCTTTCCCTTTGGTATTGATCCCGGACCATCACCAATAGCCCGTTGTGTTGCTCCAGTGTGACGTTAATTAAAATACCTACCTACCTATCAGTGTCTTCAGTGCATTTAGTTCATCGAAATAAAAGCACGTTTAAGATGGCAAGATGAAACGCAAGATAGAACCAATAAGAAGCACCAAGAACGTACCTTTTCTCTTTCCTAGCTGGTTTTACTTCCAAAGAACATTAAGCTGTTGGGTTGAATGGATTGACAAAATCAACCTAAACGTAAAATTTACAATGATAATTTTAAAAATAAAACTTAGTAAACATTACACAAAACAAAGTGCAAACGGAAAAGTTCATAATACATTCATGTCCAAAATTATCTTTGCATGCATAAAATCACGGATTTCTCAGAAACTGCGAACTATAATTTTGTGAATTTGAGTGAAATGATACATAACATCATAATATATAAATACAAAGGAAAAAATTTAAGAGCACTGCATATGATATAAAACCGTAGCATGAAACAATAAAAATGGCAATAATATGTGACAAGGAGAGTTCAGAAAAAAATTAAAGCTTATAAATTTAATATGGAATGTGATCTCCCCTGATGTGTGCACACATATCACAACATGTTTTAATGCTGGCTATTGTTATGTTGTTTTAATGCTGGCTATTGTTATGTTGTTTTAATGCTGGCTATTGTTATGTTGTTTTAATGCTATTGTTAACCACAGTTTGAGAATTAAGTTCCACTCCTCCAGCAACGCTGTCTTCAGGGCATTTATATCTCTAAGAGGAGGATGTCTCCGTGCAACTGCTTTTCCAGAGGTAGTCCCATAAGTTCTCTATTGGGTTCAGATCAGGAGATTTTGCTGGCCACGGTATTCGCTCAATGGCTTCACTTTCGAGGAATTCGTCAACGAGGTTTGCTCGATGTAGACCAGTATTATCGTCCATAAATAAAAAGTCAGATCCATATGCACCTCTGAAAAATCATACATAAGGTTCCAAGACCTCATCCCGAGATCTCTGGCCAGTAACAGATCAACTGTTGAAAACGTGTAGGTGCGTACGTCCATCGATCATTATTCCTCCCCATACCATCACACCTGCACTACCGAAACGGTCACGTTCCATAATGTTCGAAGGAAGATTTTGAGTTCCTTACCCCTCCAGATGTAAACACATTTAGAATCAGATATTAAACTAAACCTCGACTCATCAATAAAGAGAACATGAGTCCATTGGTGTTCACTCCAGTTCTGATGTTCTTTGCACCAATTAAAGCGATCCCTCTTTTGTTGTGAAGACAGTGAAACACATACCCTTGGCTTTCTGGCTTGAAGGCCTTTTTCATAAAGCCTTCTGTATACAGTTTGCCGTGATACAACAGTTCCAGTGGCGGCTATAACCTCTGAACTTAACTACCGAGCAGTAGACTTCCTGTTACGACGGGCAGTTATTGCCAGATATCGATCTTGAAAAGCAGTTGTTATTCATTTACGACCTTGTCCAAGCCTCCTTACAACAGTTCTAGAGTTCTGAAATTATTTCCGTAGCGTAGAGACTGTCTTGAAATATTCACACATCTCGCTGCTTCCGTGATTGTCTGCCCTGCTTTTAAACGGCCGATAATTCGCCACTTCACAGATTCTTCCAAATGATACTTCGGAGCCATAACAAACCGTTTTGAGTCCTTACACATTGAAATCAAACGCTATATTGCAGAAATTCATTCAGATATTCACTTTGCGCAAAGCGCTTGATTCATCGTCGGATGACGTAACGCCTTGATTTGCATATCAGAAACTGTTTGATCACTTTTGATTGGATAATACTAGTTAGGCTTGTCTTTCACACATTCCCTGCAAAAATGGATTGCATCGATTGGATATTTCATGGAATATCATTATTTTTGTACATGTAAAGATAAATTTGGACATGAGTGTAATAAAGCTTCATGTGCGAAAGTGCTAAAATGATTTGGCCGATACTGCAGAAACTCATTTGTTGTGATGAGTATCTTCACTGGCTCAACCGACTAGAGATCTTTTTCAAATGCCTGGTAGTGCTTCAAAATTACGATGCGTTGTCCTTGGATCTTTCCCATCGGGATTGATCCCGACCGTCGCCAATAGCCCATTGTGTTGCTCCAGTGTGACGTTGATTAACTACCTACCTACTTCAAATGATTTTAGGTGACAAAAATTATTCAAGGTAGGTAGTTAGCACTGGAAAAATACAACTGGCTATTGGCGATGGTCCAGAATCAATCGCGAAGGCAAAGATCATCGTTATTTTGAACCATGGTCAGATGACGAGGTCACCTGAGCTGGCATTTCACACTTCCACACAACGCCAACGTGAGACCACGACAGATTTAACGTGCACCAGCCCCAATGCGTATGACGATCTTTGGTTGGATCGAGTTTCGAACACGCTACCCTCCGGTTGCTAATTCGCTACTCTTCCAGCCACGGGTACTGCGGTCTCAAAATTATTCAAAATAAAGCATTATGAAGACGCAATATTTTCACTTAACAAAAATTATAATAACCATACTGCGGAAAATTAAATCAAATAATTGGAATTGCCATTATAAAGGGTTCAAATGCAAAAGTAGAATGACTTGGCTGTATTGCATTAACCTGTTCATTGTGGCGGGGTTTCTTTGACTGAACATGCTATAGATCCTTTTTTAAATATTTCGAGAGACGAAAATAAATAATTCAAAATAATATTTCTAAGAGGTAAAATTTTTCCACTTCACTTCGAATCAATCTTGAAACTATTTTTTCCAAACGCTCATATAAATAATTCAAAACAAAACATTTATAAGTCGTGCTTTTTAAGTATTTCGAGAGATGAAAATAAATAATTAAAAATAATATTTCTAAGTGGTAAAATGTTTCCACTTCACTTCGAATCAATCTTGAAACTATTTTATTCCAAACGCTCATATAAATAATTCAAAACAAAACATTTATAAGTCGTGCTTTTTAAGTATTTCGAGAGATGAAAATAAATAATTAAAAATAATATTTCTAAGTGGTATAATTTTTCCACTTCACTTCGAATCAATCTTGAAACTATTTTATTCCAAACGCTCATATAAATAATTCAAAACAAAACATTTATAAGTCGTGCTTTTTAAGTATTTCGAGAGATGAAAATAAATAATTAAAAATAATATTTCTAAGTGGTAAAATGTTTCCACTTCACTTCGAATCAATCTTGAAACTATTTTATTCCAAACGCTCATATAAATAATTCAAAACAAAACATTTATAAGTCGTGCTTTTTAAGTATTTCGAGAGATGAAAATAAATAATTAAAAATAATATTTCTAAGTGGTATAATTTTTCCACTTCACTTCGAATCAATCTTGAAACTATTTTATTCCAAACGCTCATATAAATAATTCAAAACCAAACATTTATAAGTCGTGCGCCAACAATGCAACTCCGTCCAAATCCCATAAGAAAAAAGAAGTCAACCGCTTACATATACCCGCTTTTGAACAACAAAAATTCCCTAGATACATACCAGTCCATCATTTCGTATTTTACAAAAACCGACCTTTTACATTTTGCATTTGCCCTATTTAAATGTTTTGAGGTGGAAATAATTCATTCAAAACAAAACATTCCAAGTCCTAAAATTTCGTCACCGCACCTCGTCGCTATCGTCTCAATCTTCAAACCCTACTCCTCCTGGCGTATGCATCGTTACAACAGCAATGCAACAATGGAACTCCAGACGAATCTCATAAAAGAGCAAACCGCTTATATAAACCAGCGGTTAAACACGCACCGCTGCAAAATTCCGAAGATACTCTAATATGCCAGCCCATAACCTTAAAACTTCAATCATTTCGTATAATTTTACGAAAACCGACTTTTTTCGTTTTTCGCCTGCATCGCTAACGAATTTTCTCTGAAACGTCCTTATTCTACCGTTAATTACTTCCCTCCTGCTACAACACATACCGAGTCTGCCGCCGCTACATCTTCGCCACGGGAAAGATCTACACGATCTCTCCAAGACCATCAACCATGCACCTACAACTCAACTCTCCTCCACCCCCGAAGATTCCAGCCCCCTCCCCGCGCGGTGGGGGAGGGGGTATCACGCGAATCGTCAAACATCCGCCTTTGGAACGTCAGGAACACATGATGCGCTCTCACTGGAGAATGGCAAGTTCTGTTTTGCTCTTATTCGAACGTCAATGATTCGGGCCGTCCCCCCTGATCGGATTACCCCCCTCCCGGTGAGTGTGGTGCCCGACTGGTGGGAGATCAGAACTTTTTAATCGCATTGTCATAGTGAGATTTTAATCGATTGTTGTGTGCTATGTTTTTGATTGCTAAATCCTTTTAAATTAAAATATGTCTCATATTATCATGAGGTATTATAACTGTGGGGTTGCAAGTCTTGCATTGTCCCTCAACGGTCATTTTTTGCTACACGAGGGTGAGTTTGACCATGATTTACTCATTTATATAAAGTTAAATTGAAGATTTAAAATCGGAGTTTATAGGAATATATAAAGTTCTTGTGATCACGAAGCCCAGACTTCGATGACACTTGATTGTTTTGGATTTTTTCGCTCTAACGACAAGCTTTATGATTTTAGGGTATGCTTCATATTTCAGGAGTAGTTTTTAGTTTCGGATCATTCTTTCGCTTTCATTTTAGTAACAAATTAAGTGTTCATTTATGTATGATCTTTTTATATACAACTCACTAACGTAAATCGCACAGAAATCGATATTATTTCAAAATTGACGAATGAAAACAAACGGATAAAGGCAATATAAAATTAATCGGTATGTGTTTTTTTCATTCTCTAATTTCGTCAATTCGCTTGATTTGAGCTATGAAATTATAAAATAGTTCTAAAAATATAATCTCGAAGTGAGCTCGGAAAAGAGTTATCAGTAAAGGGTTCCAAAAGTTACCACTTCCCAAAGACAGGAAAGATCATCGTTTTCTTATGGAAAGGAGAAATGCTCTCGAAGTGAGCTGTAAAGAGTCACCAACAAAAGTTACCACTTCCCAAAGGATGAAAATACCACTATTTTCTTAAAGAAACGAGAAATGCTCTCGAAGTTAACTGTAAAGAGAGTCACCAATAAAGGGTTCCTAAAGTTACCACTTCCCAAAAGCTGAAACTACCACCGTTTACTTATGGAAACGAGGAATGCTCTCGAAGTAAACTGTAAAATCCGTCACCAATAAAGGCTTCCAAGTCAATGCTTTCCAAAGGCTGAAAATACCTCCGTTTTTTTATGGAAACGAGGAATGCTCTCGAAGTGAACTGTAGTCACCAATAAAGGATTCCAAAAGTTACTACTTCCCAAAGACTGAATGACCGTGGTTCAAAATTACGTGGTGTTGTCCTCGGATCTTTCCCTTTGGGATTGATCCCGGACCGTCACCAATAGCCCATTGTGTTGCTCCAGTGTGACGTTAATTGAAATTCCCCCCCCCAAAGACTGAAAATACCAGGTAGATATTTAATTAACGTCGCACTGGAGCAACACAACGGGCTATTGACAAGCTTTGATATTTTAGGTATGCTTCATATTTCAGGAGTAGTTTTTCGTTTCAGATCATTCTTTCGTTCTCATTTTAGTAACAATTAAGTGCTCATTTATGTATTATCTTTTTATGTACAACTCACTAACGTACGTCGCACAGAAATCGATATTATTTGAAAATTGAGGAATGACAACAAACTGATAAATGCAATATAAAATGTTTTTCATTCTCCAATTTCGTCAATTCGCTTGATTTGAGCTATGAAATTATAAAATAGTTCTAAAAATATGCTCTCGAAGGGAGCTGTATAAAAAGCGTTATCAGTAAAAGATTCCAAAAGTTACCACTTCCCAAAGACTGGTCATCGTTTTCTTATGGAAATGACGAAGGCTCTCGAAGTGAACTGTAAAAAGAGTTACCAATAAAGTGTTGGCAGAAATGCGAAGAGGAAGTAATCGTCCCAAATATAGTCTAATTAAACTCTTTCATCGTCGAGATATTTCCGAGTAGTGTAGTGTTGCCTTTATCTCACAACACACAAAAATAACCACATATTTTTAAAGAATCCATGGATTCTTCAAGAAAAATTCAATTGATCCTATCTTTATAATTCTAACTTTCTTTGGAAACATTCTATGGGTCCTTTGCTTTTAATAGAATCATTTGGAACGATTCTATTGACCCATTGTGTAAAATATAATCTTTTGGAAACATTCTATTGATCCTTCCTTGTAATAGAATCATTTGGCTAGATTTTATCACTCCTCTCCTTAGAATCCTTTGGAAGGATTTTATCACTCATTCCTTCGAATAGAATCCTCTGGAAATATATCATTGCTCATTTCATTAGAATAGAATCCTTTGGAAAGATATCATTGCTCATTTCATTAGAATAGAATCCTTTGGAAAGATATCATTGCTTATTTCATTAGAATAGAATCCTTTGGAAAGATATCATTGCTCATTTCATTAGAATAGAATCCTTTGGACAGATATCATTACTCATTTCATTAAAATGGAATTCTTTGGAAAGATATTGCTAATTTCATTAGAATAGAATCCTTTGGAAAAATTCCATTGGTCCTTTAAATATTTGCTCCTTTTCTTAGAATACAATCCTTTGGAAAGACTATATTGCACCTTTTCCATAGAATAGAATACTTTGGAAAGATTTTATTGGTGGAGAAGGCCAAAATAGTTTAGAGGTCATGCAGGGAAAACTGCAGGCTGTAAGGTGAAATGCGTGTGAACCCCTCAGAGGTTTAAAAGAATGAAGCAATCACAATAAGTACGATGGGGAGAAATTGATGCAGCATCTTCGTTGACTTCAGAGAAAGGAAATAGAGAAGCAACACAAAAGAAGTCTAGAACCAAAATTCTTCCAGTTTCCCCCAACTCAGTCCTTCCTCTCCCCCAAGGTAAGGCACCCCCATACCCCCACATTCATCAAATTTACGCATTCGATCCCCTTTCGCAACTCCGCTCCTTATCTCACCAACACTATGGCTGGGGAAGTACCTTCTTAAATCCGCTTGCACGAGCTTAAACGCATTAGCGGGGTGTTAAAAAGACACTTTGCCACACCGCGGTCGACACTTCCTCCCCGCTCAAACTTACAGCGAGGGGGTTGGGCTGAAAAATAAATAAATTTTCTTCATTTTGCAAGAGCGCACGAAGGCCGGTGGTGTGGAGACCTGATGCTTATCTGGGAATTTCTTCATTCAATTCCGTCCAACCTCCCCATAAATAAGGGGGTGGAGGGGATCTGCACCCATCGATTTTTGCTCGCGGAAACGTTCGGGGTGGGAATATCGTTCTTTTTAAAAGCGAGTACAGTTGGTTGAATCACTTAGAAATTAGGCGTCTATTGAATGCGATGGCTTCGTGCATGTGCCTTAGAGGAACAGTCCAGGAAATGTGATTCAATAAGATTACGAGATCGAATTGGCTACTCTTGGATCATGCTTGGTGAATTAATTGTGCTTTGTCTTTTTAAGAATCGATGTCTTGTTCACTGCTGTTTCTCCTCTTTGGGTAGGTAGTTGAATTAACGTCAAACCGGAGCAGCACAACAGGCTATTGACGGCAGTCCGGGATCCATCTCGAAGGGTAAGATCCGAGGACAACACCTCTTCATTTTGAACCACGGTCAGATGACGAGGTTAGCACTTGAGCTGGCACCCACTCTCCAAACTTTCACACCACTCTAACGTGAGGACATTTTAGGTCACGGCATAACGTGCACCAGCCCCATGTACGCGACTGTTTTTGGTTGGGTCGAGTTCGAACTCGCAGCCATCAGGTTCCTAACCCGCTACTCTACATACCGAGTACCGCAGCTTCTTCTCTTAGGATTCAAGAAGCTATGTGAAATGGAGGTTGCTGACGTACCAGCCTTGATGTATGTGACTAACTCCGGGAAAATTGTGCAGACCTAATGTGTGTTCCTGTCACATGACTGTCTTTGTGGATCGAGTTTCAAACTCACAACCATCAGGTTGCTAATCTGTTTCTCTATTTAACGAATACCAAAGCCTTCTCTTAGGATTGAGGAAGATTGTACGTAGGTAAGATAGTAGATTTCTAGGTGGAAAAGTATTCCACCATCTCCACACTTCAAAGAATCTTACTCTCGCAACCATATGATGTAGTTGGTATAATCCAATTATTTTGGTGTCCCTACCTTCTCTTTATCCTCTGAGCATCACAAGATTTCCAAATAGTATAGAATTGCTTTTCTCCCACAACAGGCATAACGAATAGACAACCACATCGATTAATTGAAAGATTCTTTGGATTTTATTGACCAAGAAAGTCAAAGCTGGTTAGAAGTCATGCAGGGTAGACTTGAGATTGCACAATGGATACATGTGTGTGAACCTCTCAGGAGGTTAACGCCCTGAGGAATTCACATGTATATTTCCACCTAGAAACATATGGTCTTCCCTGCGTGACCTCTAACCAGTTTTGGCCTTTATGACCAATAGAATCTTTCCAAATGATTATATTCTAAGGAAAGGAGAAATAGAAATATTTCCAAATGATTTTATTAGGAAAGGAGCTGTGAAATCTTTCCAAAGTATTCTATTCTAATTACATGAACAGCAATTCCAATTACAAACAGAATCTTAATAGTAGATTCTATTCTAAAGAAAGGATCACCAGAAACTTAAAAGAATTATATTCTAGTTAAATGACACAGAATCTTATTAACAGATTCCATTCTAAAGAAAGAAACAGAATCTTTAAAGGATTCTATTTTAAGGAAAATACCAACAGAATCTTCCAAAGGATTCACTTCCAAGGAAAGGAGTAGTTCACAGGATTCTATTCTGAAAAAAGAACAAACATAATCTTACTAAAGTATTCTATTCTAGGAAAGGACCAAAGAATCTTTAAAGGATTATATTTAAGGAAAGGATCGACACAGAATCTAACTAAGGGATTCTATTTTAAGGAAAGGTCTAACAGAATCTTTCCAAAGGATGCACTTCCAAAGAAAGGAGCAGTAGGACAATTTCAAAGGATTCTATTCTAAAGAAAAGACCAACAGAACCTCATTAAAGGATTATATTCTAAAGAACCGGATCTTTCTAAAGTTTGAAATAATCTATGGATTATTTCAACCAATAGATGTGATTTAGTCATTAAGTGTATTATGGGGTGGAAGTAGTATACACTGCTCTGAAATTTCGTGATACTCAGAGGGTTAGAGTGTGTACAGCAAATTTTGAAACACCCTGTATATCTTTTTGTTCCATGAGCGACCATTCTCATATATCCTTTTTCTTGGGTTCGTCATCAAACCGGATTCTGGGGCACGAAATAACATGTGAATTGTAGTCTATAAACCGATCCCAGGGATTAGGTTACTGTCACACATAAAAAACTTCTGTTCACTACATTATCAGCAAATGAGGTTAATACTTATAAATGTTGACATATTTTATTCCAGCGTTTGTAAACTATAAAAAATCTGCTCCATTCTTCAACCCACAGTTAATGTCAACCTCTCATTTATTGTAGTCACAGTCAATGGCATAAGCGCTCGCAAATTTAGCTTAGAGTTCAGCGTCTTTCACGGTACATTTGAAAACATTGTTTTCTAATGTAAAACAAATTGCGGGGAAATATCAAGTTTTATCTGACAGATCGATTAAAAATGAATGTCTGATGAGCACCTAAAAATTCTCCACTGCATTAACATATTTTGTTTAGGGAAAATACTTGGAAGCCACCCAAAGTGATCTCAAAGTAGACTGCTTGAATATTTTAGAGAATCGAAAGTTATTCGTTGTAGACTTTATGATGTTTAGTCGTCCATTTACAGGATTGCTTAACAAAGTAACCAAATAATCGCCCTAGTTACAACAGAACCTTAAATAAATTCTCTCTAAACAAAATTTGAACTCCATGAAATTTTGTAATTATTTGGTTATAAACCCAAATTTGGGGGAAAATCACTAAAATTGTTTTAAGATCCTACTTGTTTTATACGCTCTATTTTATGCGTTAAAATTTTGATTATATAATCAAAATTGAGTACGATTTATTAATCGTACCACACTCAATGAATTCACTTTATTCACTGAATTCACTTTAAAAGTACTTGATTGTTTGAGCGCTTAAAATCCGTCATGTGGGGTTTAAAAGCACTTTATCAAACACAAAAAACTAAGCTTTATTTGACTTAAAAAATACTGCTTAGTAATGAATCGCACGTACGTGCATATCTTTCTACATATAAATATCGTAGTCTCCATTATTTTCATCAAGACACTCAGTGAAATTATTGAATGATAAGCCTCGTTAGTTGTGGTTATTCCTTTAGAAACCATTACGTAGGTAGGTATTTTAATTAACACAACGGGCTATTGGGAACGGTCTGGGATCAATCCCGAAGGGATATATCCGAGGACACCACCACGTAATTTTGAACCACGGTCAGATGACGAGTTCAGACACCTGAGCTGGCACCCCATTCTCCAAATTTCCATACCACGCCAACGTGACAGGTAGGAAGGTATTTTAATGAAAGTCGCACTGGAGCGGCTATTGGCGACGGTTGGGGATCAATCACAAAGGGAAAGATTCGAGGACAACACCACGTAAATTTGAACCACGGTCAGATGCCGAGGCAACACCTGATCTGGCACCCCATTCTCCAAATTTCCACACCATGCCAACGTGAAGACATTTGAGGCCACGACGGATTTAATGTGCACCAGCACCCTTTGTACACGAGTCCTCGGTTGGATTCGAACTCGCAAACTCTCCGGATGCTATCCTTTACTCTTCCAACCGGGCTACCACGGCCCTTAACGTGATAGTTACCATTAGATTAAATTTCTGCTTTTATCCTCACAGATTGCGTGTGTGATAAAACACGAGACTTTTTATAGGAAAATTTCTATAATCACCCTCATATACACACAGAACATTCACACATCAATTCTATGAGTTAATTTACATTTTCTCAGATTGTTAAAACTAGTACATATCATCATACAAATTAGCTCATGTGTCTTTTATGCACCCATTTTATCATGTCTTTTATGCACTTATTTTAATCTAGTACAAGTAGTACCGCTGAATTTTGACGTGTTCCAGAGATATTGGGTTGACCAAAAAGTTCGTTTGGTTATTCAGTAATTAATTTTCATTGTCAAAATAACTTTATTTTAAAACGCCTTGGCGTCCCATCCGTTCAATATCTCCTACCATCTTTCAAGCAACTTCATAATTTCCCCTTCCAAAACTTTTTTCTTTCTGATCCAAGAAATGGCGCAGTGTCTTCCAAGGAATTGAAAGTTCTTCCGCTCAAAATTTTGGAAGGATCGGAATAAATGAAAATCCAACGGTTAAATATCTGATGATCTCAGAGTCGAAACTTGTCAGCCGACTGTAACAGTTTTTGCCTGGTTACTAAAGAAACCCGCATTCTTGCGTTATCGTGGTGGAACCTTACGCCTTTTCTGTTGACTAATTCCGAACGCTTTCCGTCTGCTTTCAAATTGTCCTAATTGAGAGAAATATTTGTCAAAATTAATCGTTTGGTTTTGAGGAAGGGGCCTCGTAACTGCTCATTTCCAATTCCACCCTATACGCAACATCACCTTTAGATAAAGACCGGGTTTTGCGGTAATTAATGGTGGCTCATTTTCTTGTTCAACCATCTCTTTTGTTTCGTCATTACTGCAAAGCATCCACTTGTGATCAATTGTTTTAAAAACGTTATTATTTGTAACAATTTTTTTTCGTTACGTTAAAATAGCCAAACCAACCGAATAGCATAAAAGAAAATATACTGTGTTATGATAGGTACTGGATCATTTAAATTAATAGCAGACCAAGAAGTCCTTGTGTGGCGAAAAATGACCGGAGTTGGAGAGAAACAAAATAAAGAAAATTACCTGGCTACTTCACCGGAAGTAATCAAGTTTGAATAGCAACAGATTAGCAACCGCAGGGTTGCGAGTTCGAATCCAACCAAAGACGGTTGTTTACAAAGGGGGCTGGTACATGTTAAATCTGTCCTGGCCTCCAATGTCCTCAGGTTGTCGTGGTGTGGAGGTTTGGAGAGTGGGGTACCAGCTCAGGTGTGACCTCGTCATCTGACCGTGGTTCAAAATTACGTGGTGTTGTCCTCGGTCTTTCCCATCGGGATTGATCCCGGACCGCCGCCAGTAGCCTGTTGTCTTGTTCCACTGCGACGTTCAATTAACAAACCTACCATCTTCTCCGAAAGTACTTTTTCTGAGCTCCTGTAGGGTTTTTTCAGGCTGAAAGCCCTCTCCTGTTGCATGGAAGAAAATTCTGTGTTTCAAATAAAAATTTCACTTCGAAAAATCGACCGTTATATATATTTTCCGATAAATTTCACCTACGAAACAAAAGGGCTACCACGGTTAGGCGAGTTTGCCCACTGCGCTAGCGATTTGCGGGTTGTAGGCGGTGTAAGTTCGATTTCTCACCCTGTGGTGTTTCTCTATCCTCAATAAGGACCGCGGTAGCCCAGCTGGAAGAGCAAGGATTAGCAACTGGAGGGTTGCGAGATCGAAACTCGGTCTAGCCTAAGACCGCCGTGTACATCTGGGCTGGTGCATGTTAAATCTGCCGTGGCCTCAAATGCCCTCGCGTTTGCGTGGTGTCGAAGTTTGGAGAGTGGGGTGCCGACTCAGGGGTTCTCGTCATCTGACCGTGGTTCAAAATTACGCAGCGTTCTCCTTGGATCTTTCCCGTAGGGATTGATCCCGGACCATCGCCAATGTTGTGTGTTGCTCTTGTGAGACGTTAATTAACTGCCTACCAACTACCTACCTCTACATAAGTAAAACTTTTCTTGTGTGTGTATGTCCATTTACTTCAAGTTGTACATCTCGTATTCGGTGGCGAAATATGGGCCTTGGGCCATAAAACCCAACCAACCTAAGAAATTCGTTTTTCATTTATTTTAATATTTGGATCATAAGACAAAAATAACACTTCGACCCTTCGAGAATATCATACAAGTGTCGTGATAACCCACAGCCAATACGCAAAAAGAAAAATATTTCCTTGTCTAGCTTAAGAAATTACTTAAATCAATACAGAATTCAGCGAGGTTGTGTGCATTGTTATATATATATATAAACTCCTTTGCTTTTGAATACATTCGTGTGTTGAGATAAGGCGGTATTCCGAATATAAAGAGAGAGGTAAAAAAAAACGGAATGTCAGCAACCCCCCTAAGATATGAAGGGAAAAAATATTTTCCACGTTGAATTAAGAGTCATTTACCATGAAATTGTTGTACCGTTTAATTTAACACTAGAATAAGCACTGTTCAGGAGCGTTTCTTTGTAAATTAGAATCTTGGATAATTAGAAATCACCACAACTCCGCCCTGCCTGCCTGACATGACATTTAAATTCTGATCGCATTACGTGGGCCTCGCCTTAGCTTTTTAATTAAAATTTTTAAAGGGGCCGAAAAATACCCTGTCTTCTTTTTGCTTATCATAATTTCCAAAGTAGGAATCTGCCCTGACAGCGCGAAATGTGTGGATACGCTGAGTTCTGGGAGGTTTCTGTAAATTAGAGTTAATAAAGCTAATATTTGCTTTTCTTTCGCCTCTCACGTCAGAGAAAATGTCATCTGACGTGTCTTCTTTGGTGTACAGGAGACACGCAAGTTTGGTCTCAAGGAATTGTCGAAACAAAGATGGATTTCGATTATTCGACGCATCAAATAAATCTATGAGATAAGTATTTAATTAGCATCGCATTGGAACAACACAACAGACTATTGGCGACGGTCCGGGTAGGTAGGTATTTAATTAACGTCGCATTGGAGCAACACAACGGGCTATTCGCGAAGGTCCGGGATCAAACCCGAAGGAAAAGATGCGAAGACAACACCACGTAATTTTTAACCACGGTCAGATGACGATGTCACACCTGAGCTGACACCCCACTCTCCAAACTTCCACACCACGCCAACGTGTGGACATTTGAGGTCACGACAAATTTAATGTGCACCAACTCCCACGTTCACCATGGTCATTGGTTGAATGGAGTTTCGAACTCGCAGGATTCCGATTGTTAATAGACTTCTTATCCAATCGGTCTTTCGTAGCCTCTTTTATTTAATATGGAACTAGGCCCCTTGTGTGTTACATGGAGAGAAACTTCTGTTCGTAAAAAAATTATTACATGCAGCTGGTTGAAGACCAGAAAGTACATTCGGTTTTGCCATTTTCCCTTTTCGCTTTCCTAATACTATTTCCAGAAACAAGTGCAACAATAAAGAGATGTTGATCATTTGCGGATTGCCGGCGAATTATGCAGAAGAACAAAAACAGCGAATGACATCGCATGTCTTTTGCTATTCATCCACTAGGAAAGTTTTGTTACACACTTTCAGGGTCAACACACGTTTGAGGTCCAGATCTAGCCTTGGTCATCAATTTCGCCTTTGAAATGAAGTCGACACTTTCTCATTATCGCTGTGTTGGTCTTTTTCTGACGTAAATCTCACCATCTGACGTCTAAATTCAACTATATTTCATCCCACAATGATCAAAACTCATATGAGAGGCTTTTCTGTTAAACTAAATATAGGTGGCGGTAGTGTTTTGTGCTGTTGAAAGTATGAGGTATGTCTGCGGCGATAAGTGTTCCTTGTACGTATTTCCGGACCTAACGTCACTTGGTTTGTTTTTCGAATGGCATTCAGCTCTCAAAATTCCAAATAATTAATTCCGAATTCATAAACTACAGTTAATTGGTCAACGCCTATTATTCGTAAATTAAAAACTATATACATAAAATTTGCCGAAACAATTTTGCTCCAAACAAATTCAGTATTCCATTCTACGTAAGCAGGTAGGTAGTTGAATTAACGTCGCACTAGAGCAACACAACGAGCTATTGACGCCGGTCCGGGATCAATGGCAAAGAGAAAGATCCGAGGACAACACCTCGTCATTTTGAACCACAGTCAGATGACGAGATCAACACCTGAGTTGACTTTGCACTTTAAACTTCCACACCACGCCATAGTGAGGTCATTTGAGGCCCCGACAGATTTGACGTTCACCAGCATGGGCGCACTCCATTTTTGGATATTCATATATAACATATATTTAAATACTATATTCTGACTTGATGACCGAGTAGTTAGCGTCCTGACTAGAAACAATAGGCCTTGGTTTATATTCCAGTCTAAGTTTCAATGTAGAAAATCAAATAAAGTACTTTTAAATTTCTGTAAACAGAATTCTATTAAACATTTAATGGGAAAAAATCTATTTTTATTCCACTAGTTATCATTTAATGACTTCTTGAATAATTAATCAGGGTAATGATTTTTGTGTTTTCATCTTAATAATTATTCGAATAAAAATACTTATTGCAACACTACAATATATGAAAGTATATTAATAAAATTGAAGTGGCATTGTAACTGTAGTGCGTGAATTTATCGTGATTGAAACTTATTTCTAAATTCAAAATCAATATTCATGTAAAATAATCATATACGTACAGTGGCTCCCAAAAGTGTTCGTACACTTTAAAAATTTGTAGAAAAAGCGCTGTAGCCTGGAATTGAATTCGAATATAAAGTCCAGTATTTTTCCATATCATCTCCATGTGATTCTGAATAAAACCTTAATTTTTTAAAAAATATTGACTCATTTTCTTTTTATAAAAATGAAAATGCAAGGAGGCAGAGAAAGAACACGTCACAAAAGTGATCGTACACCGAAACATTTTCGGATAAATTTTATAAATAAAATTATCGTCCATCGCGTTTTTTTTATTTTTGCATTGTGGTGACATTTAAAAAATCGTTTGACTTTAATCTTTGCTTGCTTATTCGTAATATTCTATTTATTTTAAAATGGCTTGTAGTTGTAAGGAAACAACGAACAGCATTCGAAAATTGATTATTTTTCATCATAGTGGTAAATCAGTTCGGAATATCGCTAAAATTATTAAATTTATCCCATTCTATGGTGCAGTATGTGATAAAATGCTTTAAAGAAGAAAATAAGATGGAAAACAGGGTAAGAAAAGGTCGTCCGGCAAAGTTAACTCAAAGTGATCAGAGATTTATAGTTAGAAAATTTATGAAAAATCCACATTTGAGTGCTGTAAAAATTTCTACAGAATTTACTGAAAAATTTCTACTTCAATTTCATCTGAAACTGGTCCTTTGGTAAAAATTGTCAAATGCAAATGAATTTTTTATCGAATTAATTTATTTAAAAACTCAATTAATTCACTACGCCTAAACTCTTCCATATTTCTGAAAATACAATAAAATTCATGTTTGGAAAATTTCAGATAATACTAGAAGTCTAGAATATTCTACAAATTTCCTTATGAAGTTGAAGTATTCTGGAATATTTTGGAAATGTTGGAATATTTTGGAAAGAAATTTTTTTCCAACTCCAGTAGTTAAACATGTTCAATTTGCGTTGTCATGTCAAAAGTTCAACACTTGAAAAATGTAATTGTTTCGACAGTAGAATATCAAAAACTTTCGAAAAATAAGGCGCTTTACATACACAAAAATTGCTACTAAAAATCCATGCACTTAGTATATTATGTAATATATCATCTTATAATTAACACAGAAGGAAATCTTTTGTCAGTTTCAAATTTTTAATTATTCGAACAATAAACAAATTTACTTAATATTTGAAACATGAAGCAAGTTTTTAAGTGTTAATTTAGTTAATATCGTACTAAATCTATTCCACTTAACCAAAAATACATCTGTCTCAGTAAAAATCTCACAAAAACTCAACAATGTAGAACTCAATAACTCAAACTCCTGTTCAAAGCGACGTCTGAATTAATAATTCTAAATGGAATAAATAAACATATTACTGGCGTTACAAAATATAGAAAATCACATATGTAATTAAATAATTTAATTGTACTATCGCTTGCAAGCTTTTTCTCAAAGTTTCTGTATAAATATCGCTTGCGTTTTCTATTTTATAATAATTATTGTTACATTACTCGTTTTTTTTATTTATGACATTATTTAATAATATTCATCTATTGTGCGTGATAAATTTCTCGTGAAAGAGTTAAAATATTTTACTTAACCTCAACCATGAATAGTGGACAAAAAGTGCGATCCATGTCGCAAGTCTTGCCTTTTTTATAGAAGGATTATTAGGTAAAATTAAAAGTTCATAAGATATATTATTTTTGCAATACCTTTTTACTTATGATAAAATATTCTTATTAATTTATAAATATATAAAAGGATCCATAAGTTTTTTTCAATTTTCCTCATGAACCAAAATCTATCAAAACGCTCAAATTACTAAATCAAATAGATTATGTTTATTTTAGTTCATTCATTGGAGTTCATTAGAGAAGAATAGTTCATTGTTCAGAGATCATTATTCAGAAGATTCATTAGAGTTTAGTAAGAATTAATTAGAGTTCATTTTAGTTCATTCATTTCTTTTAGTTCATTCATAAGATAAGAGTTCGTTTTAGTTCAATGACCAATCTCAAGCATTGTTGACTCAAAATTGTTAAATACACTCATGTCCAAATTTATCTTCACATAACCAAAAATAATGATATTCCATGAAATGTCAAATCGATGTAATCTATTTTTGCAGGGAATGTGTGAAAGACAAGTCTAATTAGCATTATCCAATCAAAAGTGATCAAACGGTTTGTGATATGCAAATCAAGGCGTTACGTCATCCGACGGTGAATCAAGCTCTTTGCGCAAAGTGAATATTTGAGTTAATTTCTGCAATACAGCGTTTGATTTCAGTGTGTAAGGATACAAAACGTTTGTTATGGCTCCGAAGTATCATTTGGAAGAATCTGTCAAGTGGATAATTATCGGCCGTTTAGAAGCAGAGCGTACAATCACGGCAGCAGCGAGATGTGTGAATATTTCAAGACCGTTTCCACGCTATGGAAACAATTTCAGAACTCTGGGACTGTTGTAAGGAGGCCTTTACAAGGTCGTAAACGAATAACAACTGCTCCTCAAGATCGATATCTGACAATAACTGCCCTTCGTATCACGAAGTCTACTGCTCGACAATTAAGTTCAGAGGTTGCAGCCGCCACTGGAACTGTTGTATCACGGCAAACTATACAAAACGCTTAATGAAAACAGTCTTTATGCCAGAAAGTCAAGGGTATGTGTTTCACTGTCTTCACAACAAAAGAAGGATCGCTTTAATTGGTGCAAAGAACATCAGAACTGGAGTGAACACCAATGGACCCATGTTCTCTTTACTGATGAGTCGAGGTTTAGTTTAACATCTGATTCTAAACGTGTTTACATCTGGAGGGAGTCAGGAACGCGAAATTTTCTTTCGAACATTTAAGGAACGTGACCGTTTCGGTAGTGCAGGTGTGATGGTATGGGGAGGAATAATGATCGATGGACGTACGCCCCTACACGTTTTCAACAGCGGATCTGTAACCGACCAGAGGTATCGGAATGAGGTCTTAGAACCTTATGTAAAACTTTTCAGAGGTGCATATGGATCTTACTTTTTATTTATGGACGATAATGCTCGTTCACATCGAGCAAACCTCGTTGACGAATTCCTTGAAAATGAAGCCATTGAGCGAATACCATGGCCAGCAAAATATCTTGATCTGAACCCGATAGAGAACTTATGGGGACTACCTTGGTTAAGCAGTTGCACGGAGACATTCTCGTCCTAGAGATATAAATGCCCTGAAAACCGCATTGCTGGAAAAGTGGAACTTAATTCCCCAAACTGTGGTTAACAACATTATTGCCAGCATTAAAACAAGTTGTGATATGTGTGTACACGTCAGAGGAGATCACATTCCATATTAAATTCATAAGCCTTAATTTTTTTCTGAGTTATTCTTTTTTCTGACCTCTCCTTGTCACATATTATTGCCATTTTTATTGTTTCATGCTACAGTTTTATATCATATGTAGTGCTCTTAAATCTTTTCCTTTGTATTTATGTGTTATGATGTTATGTATCATTTCATACAAATTCATAAAATTATAGTTCACAGTTTCTGAGAAATCCGTGATTTTATGCATGTAAACATAATTTTGGACATGAGTATATTTCATACGTGATATGTATACTATGCTTTAAATATGTTTACAGTTTAATGCTACAAAAATACAGTTTCAAATATAATTTTCAAGAATATTTGGTATTTTTATAGCAAAAGCAAAACAAAATTTAATCCAGTTATTTATGTCAAATGAAAAATTCAACAATTAAACCTATTTCCAAAAATATTTTTACTGTTCACAAGAATTTAAGCCACTAAATAATGAAGCTTTCCTTATTAGCTAAGAATACGCTATTAGTTGTTAATTCTTAATTGTTTTAATGAACAATAAAAAGATTACATACTTTTTAATTTCTAAATTGCAAGAGAAACTTGAATATGTGCTAACGTTGTGAATTAACTTAATTGGCTTTATCAACGAAGGTGTTTTTAAGCAAAACTCCGTTGAGCGACTTGCGATTATATTAAGAGCAAGAAGTGGACGAATAAATTTAAAATTTAAAATAAAGGTATTTATGAAATTTAAATATGATGTAATTGGATTGCTCAGTGTAATGTTTTCAGTATTTACGTTATTTTTTACGTAATTTCATAATAATTACGTAATTTCTGCCTCACTGATATCTAACAAAAGTAACTTCCATCGATTGCCAGAAAAGAAAAGCGTTCAATAAGTATTATGCTCTGTATTATTTTAATGAAAACTAAAAAGATTACATACTTTTTAATTTCTAAATTGCAAGCAAAGTAAAAGAAAATAATTAATTTCGTCTCCTTAAATAGACCTTGAAAGCCAAAAATAAAAATGTTCCCAAATTTTGGTTGTCTATCCAATGTCTTGGTAACAATACCATTGATTGTTACCAAGACATTGGATAGACAGACGTTTACTCAAAATGCCTCATGTAGTTCAAAATCTTTTTACAAATTAAATTCAGGAAACTATAGGTACAAAATTGACTATATTTACCCCTCCTGATGGTTGTCTCTACGAGATATCTCGTCATCAGCAACACTGACCAGATCTTGATGGACGAGATATCTAGTCATTAGAAGAAAATTAACCAGATCTTGATCTTGTCAGCATCAAAAAATCTTTAATATCTGAATGACGATATATCTCGTCGAAACCACTTGGAGGGTTAAAAGTGCTGTTTCATGAATGTTAAGAAAAGTATTAAGGAAAAGATATTCATTCAAATGTTAAGAAAAAGATGATTGATACTCCAAGTTAAAATTGAGCATGGAACCTATAAAGTCAGTCTCCTCTGTTGTAATAATTTATTTTATAAACAAATTCCTTCTTTTTTAAAGGGCTGCGGTAGCCCTGTTGGTACAGTTGTGGATTAGAAACCGAACGGTTGCAAGTTGGGAACTAAATCCAATCAAAGACCGTCGTGTGCGTGAGGGCTGGTGTACGTTAAATCTGTTGAGGCCTTAAATGTCCTCCCGTTGGTGGGGTGTTTAATTGTGGATAGTGGGGGCGCCAGCTCAGGTTTTGACCTCATCGTCTGACCGTTGTTCAAAATGACGAGGTATTGCTTTCGGATTTTTCCCTGCACGATGGATCCCGGACCATCGCCAATGTTGTGATGCTCCAGTGTTACGTATATTCACCTCCCCTTTTTGTATGTGTCAGATTTGCACATTTTCGTTTCGAACATTTATAGTTTTTCTTCAATTTTAAAGTGGACTATACCAACGAAGACAATATTTATGTTAACGGTACCTGACAATCTAAGACTGTCACTTGGGATCGTAGTTTTTGTTGTAACAAAAGGCTTGATAACAAAAGTTTTTTAAACGGGTACACGTGTATGCAACCGTAATAAAACATTAAAAAACATTTTTAACATGTTTAGTATTAACCCCAATGTAAAAATATTTTTTTAACATTGCAAATTTATATGGAAAATGTAATGATGTACTCTGGAAGTAATGCCTGCAAAATCGTAACCATTAAAGAAAAACATACGTGAAAATAGCCCTCCAAGCAATATTAACCCTCCAAGTAGTTTCAACGAGATATCACGTCCATCAAAATCCCACCAATTTTGCTAGACACCTCGTCATCAACATATTGCCGATTTTCTTATGATGACGCGATCAAGATCTGGTCAGTTTTCTTCTGACGGGATATCTCGTCCATCAAAATCTGGTCAGTTTTGACCTAATCTGACGAGATGGTAATGACAAGATGCTTCGTCGAGACAACCACTTGGAGGGATTATTCAAACCCTGAAGCTATATTAGGACCCAAACACTAACTTAATATAGACCTTAAAACGGCTTATTGAATTTTTCCTTTTCCATCTTTTTTACAAATGCAGCAACTATTTCGGAACAAAATTCAAGTGTAAAATATGCTTACAGAGGCTGTTCGGGCATTTTTTGAACGATTTTAATGGACTGAAGCTCAATTTTTTCACATCAAATTTTTGGGTTTTAAATGTTCCATTTGATAGCCCCTATTGTTAACTATCTTTCTACTCCTTAATTTCCATGATAATAATGACTTTTGTAGTATTGACAGTGGTATTTTGTCCCATTCTTGCTCCACAGTTTTCCAGTCCTTGAATGGTTTTCGGTCGACGTTTCGATAATGCCCATATTAAAAGTCCAAAAACACAAAAGTCCATGAGTGAAACATCTGGATATTTAGCAGGAATATCAGTAAAGGGTATTGACTTGATACCAGTTTCTTGTTCCATTTTTTCCAAGAATTTAATAGTCGATGTAGATGTGTGGCTGCTTGTTTTACCCTGATGCAGTTCTGATTGCTTGCACTGTGGATAAAGATATGGTATTTCTTTTTTGAATATTGGGGATAAAATATGGTCTTCATAATATACGGGAGTTTATTTTTACATTTTTCCCCTCTTTTTACTTTTAATTTTCCATTATATGCAAAACCGGCAACAATCATAAATCTCTTAGAGAAAGTTCTCACGTTCACTTTGCTATAGTCGTTTGACTTGGCGGATTCTCTTTTAAAATTAAAGACCTTACAAATATTCTCAGAAATTTTTTCTTTTTTGGAAGTATTTTTCTACTTTTACGTTTTTTCCTTTCTCGTTAATAATATTACTTATCGTACCTTTAGATATAGAAAAACCATGACTTTTACAGCGTTTTTGAATTATTGAATAAGCATAATTCTCTTCGGAAAGAGAGGAAACATAGCCTTCCATCCATTGCTTATTTAAAAGCACCATTTTGAAAGTAAACAAAACTCTGAGTTAGCAGACGATAAGTTATACTTTAACTATTTAACTGCTGTGAAATGAAATTCTTTCGTAGAATTTTTTTTACAGCTCATCAAAATCGTTAAAAAAATGTCCGAACAGCCTCTGTATTTTGGAACAGAATATCCAAATGCTCTATTGCCTTAAAAGTAGCCATAACCAATATTTATTACTCTCGAAAATTGTTAGTTATCAAAATTAACTAATAATTCCTCTAGTCCTAAGAACTATTTTTTATGCTTTTTTGTTACTCCATCTATTTTCGATTACTCCATTTTCATTACAAAATCTATTGTTACCAGATGCATGTTTATTTAATTTTGTTAGTTAACTCGATACTTTCCGACTAACTTTTTTTAATTAGTTATACTGATTTATTTTTAGTCAACTGAGTTACAGATTTTTAGTTCACTCCGTATTGAATGTAAAATCAAGATTTCCTACGTATTCTAACGTACGCACCGATAACGTAAGCACAGATTTTCTTCGTATTTGCCTAAAGAGAAGAAACCAGAACCACCAATTATTACGGCTGACCAAAAACAAAATACCACAACCAGTAATAACCAGTTTCAGTAATAGTCTGATACAGATAACTTTGTTAATCACCTTTTAGAGCATTGAGTCCATCACTACTGGCCCTGGTTTTTTCTTTTTAGTCAATGGACTTACAGGTTTTCTATGTCATATCCATATGGATTTTCTACGTACTGCACTCCCTGTAAAGAAGAATCCACTAATTAACGGCTGTAGTACTCTGGAGAGGGATTGGTTACCAAAACTAAGTAATCACTCTCCTAAACACAAATGCCCTCTGGGGCATACCTTCTTTATGTGTACGGGCATCCCAACCCCGAGGTACCCAAGTGATCTATCCTCCCTTTCTTTATTACCCACACCTACCATCCTGCTTTTTGTCTTTTTCACCCTCCCTCGTTGTGGTTGCCTCTTCGGAGTTGGGGGCTCCCCTTGAGAAGCCTTGTCCTTTTCTATAACTTGCGCCATAAAACACAATAATCAATTCTGATTCTGATCCTGCACCTTTTAACTATACATCCATCTGTACAGTAAAAATATAATTTTAAACATACTTTTGATTGGACTATTTTAACCTTTTACTTATTTTTACTGGTTTGCATTATCTTATGTTTGGCGCAGCTTGTCCGCCTTTGGACCTTGCACCGTAAAACCCAAACCAACCTAAGCACAACTGTCATTCTCCAAACACAAGCACTGTTTCGAAGTGTCTCCAAAACGTCATCGCGTTTCCAAGTCCTCAGTCCGAGCCCCCCTGAGCATGAGCATCGATTTTCGCCAAGCAGTTGAAAGTAAAAATACTTCTTTGGGCCATCTTTGCTCATAAGAAAAGATCTCGATAATATTCTACTTGAACACTGTTGTGGTCCTCTGCAAAAGAAAAGACCAAGACATACAAGAAATTAAGAGATAAAATAATTTACTACTCACATACCTGAGTACTAAACCCGGTATAATAAATGGGTCTGGTTTCGATAGTGTACATAAAAAATTTTGATTTTCAGAGAAAAAGGGGTATATGGAAAATCTAGGCATTCATTGATCAAAAACAGAGTGCCAATACAGTTTCAGTACTTAAGTCTGATTACAGTTAATTTTGATAATCACTTTTTAGAACATTGCCTCCATCACCACTGACCCTGGTTTCTTCTTTTTAGTCAATGGACTTATAGGTTTTCTATGTCAAATCCTTATAGATTAACTACATACTGCATTTCTATAAAGAAACCAGAACCACAAATTATTACGTCTGTAGTACTTACTTTAGAGAGAGGGATTAGTTACCAAAATTATGCAATCACTCTAAAGCTCAACTGTCATCCTCCAAATGCAAGCACTGTTTCGAAGAGTCTCCAAAAGCTCATCGCGCGTTTCCAAGTCCCCAGTCCGAGACCCCTGCATGCATGAGCATCGATTTTCACCCGGCAGTCGAAAGTATAAATGGTTCTTTGGGCCATCTTCGCTCATAAGAAAAGATCTCGATAACGCTCCCCGAACACACCAGTGGCCCGCTGGAAAAGAAAAGACCATGTCATTCAAGAACTTAAGAGATAAATGAGCGAGGGCATAAAACAATTTACATAAGAAGAAACTGAATGCATAAATAATGAAAGCGAGATGGAAATCGCCTGAATATTCAATATTTCATTCGGTCGTAACCGCAATGCTCTCTCCCCATTATGCGTTTTTATTTTTCTATCATTTAGGTGACAAACTCCGCAAACGCTGTGTCATTTACATGATTATTCATGCACCCTGCGCGCGACAAATAAAGTACACAAATTACGTTTAAAACGCCTTTATCGGGTTATGAGATCGCAGCGATGGATTTCGGGGGAGCCGGTTGCACGTACGCACACACGGGCCTGTTTATTAATCTGTGCACGTGCATTTTCGGAGATGGAGATTGGGATTTATTTCGTCATATCTCTCGGAGATATTGAGACAGTGCAAATAACGCGATGAACTGGAAAAAATCGATAGGATTGTGTTGCTGAAAGGAAAAATATCTTGTTGGTGAAAATCAGAACGAATAGGTTTCAAGTAAAACTGTTTTTTTTTTCAAGTGTATTATTTGAGTGCGAGCATTCTTCTTTTAATATTATCACTCGAAAATCTTTTTGAGCGTTTGTTTCCGCCATATTTATGAATTCAAATTCTCTTCAGACTATGCATTCTTTATTCAAGTTACTTTAAGATAACTCTAGATTTCCTAACCTTTGTAGTTTGATTTATTTCTACTCTCATATCTGTAGCCGCAGTCTTATATTAAAAAATATTGAATAGAGCTTTGTCAAAACCTATTCACTTCCAGTATTTGATACGAATTGAAATGAACAAAATGTAAATTTTTTGTAGCTTCCATCCGTTAATTTAACGTAAAACTCTTGCGTTTATAAGAGTGTGTTCCTTGAATGTATCTTCTTTTAATGCTATCTCTAGAAACATCTAGCGTTTCCACATTTATTTCCCCCCTCGATGCATTATAAATAATTCAAATTTTCTTTAAGGCACGCTTTCTTTATTCGAGGTAGTTTAAAATAACTTTAGATTTCCCTCTATGGTTTATTTCCTCTATGTTATGTATCTTGTTTTATATTAAAAGTATTACACAAAACTTTGACAAAATCTATTCATTTTCAACATCTTATGTAAGTTGAAATCACTTTTCTTTGGACAAAGCGTTAGGAAGCGCATGTTGTCTTATCTTGCCCTTTAAGTAGAACATAACGCTCGCTTTTTTTCAGTCCATTATTTTAGTATGCGCAATCTTGCTTTATATCATCACTAGAAAATCTTTCGGAGCGTTTGTTTCCGCCTAATTTTTAAATTCTAATTCTCTTCAAACTTTGCATTCTTTATTCAAGGTATTTATCAAGATAATTACCGCGATTAATATCACTACAAAATCTTTCTTCGCGTTTGCTTCGGCCTTATTTTTTAATTCTAATTCTCTTCAAACTATGCATTCTTTATTCAAGGTACTTATCAAGATAAGTACCACGATTAATATCATCACTAGAAAATCTCTGCGCGTTTGTTTCGGCCTTATTTTAAAATTCTAATTATTTTCAAACTTTGCATTCTTTATTCAAGGTTCTTATCAAGATAACCCTAGATTTCTAACACTATAGTTTGATTTATTTCCATTGTCATATCTGTATAACTCTGTCTTACAGTTAAAAATATTGAATAAGAGCTTTGTCAAAACCTATTAACTTCTACAATCTGATGTATGTTAACCCACCTGACACTCCTGGTGGTTGTCTCGACGAGGTATTTCGCGTCATTAGCAAAACTGACCAGATCTTAACGGATGGTATGCTACCTCATCATTAGAAAAAAATTGACCAAATATTGATCTCGTCATCAGCAATATCTTGATGACGAGGTATCAATCCATTATGATAATGCAAATATCTGGGAAGAGCTTAATTTTAAAAGCGAATATGTAGCGCTATAAAGCTTCATGGTTTTGTTATTTTGTGCATTACATTCTATCTGGATTAAACAGTCAATTTGACTTTAGCTTTTAATGAAACACATTTTAAATAGTTGTAAGATAATTGTTATTATATTTCTTGAGAAAAGACGTATTTCGAAGCGCCCAGACCCCGATTTTTAAGATACCATCCCACCACAGCCTGGTCCCGTTTTTGATGAAGTTTCCATTAAGTGTCCCAATTTTAATGAAAATAAAATGATTACCCTACCGCATCCCAAACACGGTTTGAACTGAAATTAATATGGTATCATTACCCAGCCCAGTTTCGGTTTGAATTCACTTTCCATCAAGTGTCCCAGTTCAACTAAAAATGGTTAAACACTACCACAGCCCAGTCCCCGGTTTGAACTAAAAATAATATGATAAACTTACCACATCCCAGTCCCTGTCTGAATAAACTTCCATCAAGTGTCCCAGTTTGAACAAAAATAATGATATAAACCTACCCTAACCCAGTCCCAGTTTGAACTAAAAATAATATGGTAACATTGCCTCAGCCCCAGTCCCGGTTTGAACAAAAAATAATATGATAAATCTACCACAACCCATTCACGATTTGAACAAAAAATAATAACACCACAGCCCAGTTCCTGTTTGAATAAACTTCTATCAAAGACCCGGTTTGAACTAAAATAAAAATGGCTAATCTACCACAAACCAGTCCCGGTTTAAACTAAAAATGATACGGTAACATTTCTACAGCCCAGTTTCGGTGTGAACAAATTTGCATCAAGTGTCCCGGTTTGAACTCAATAACATAGTAACATACATCAACCTGAAAAACTGTTTTTCCTGTATAAACCTGCCCTTCCTATCCTCACTGCTTAACATTACTGCAAGTACCCTGATATAAGTCAAACTGCCGAGTACACATTTCGTTTCACCTCCCCGTTTCATTTATTATTTTCACGCGATAAAATGTTTCGCGCCAACAAGATTCGTTTTCGCAGTTTTATCCTTTCTCTTCCTTCAAAAAATCAACTCCATTTTCAGTTTTGAAAACTTACATCAAGAGGATGAAATATATTTAACAGAAATCGATTCATTTTCCCGAGTCCATCAGAAAGATCACTTGTTTGGGTTCCTGGGGATTTCAACGAAAGGAGAGGAAGTATTTCTTTGAACACACTTCTTGCATTTGCATTCGATTTTCTCCTGCAGGTGTCTCCTGTGTTCTACAGTCGAATTCTTTAACACAATTTTTGATGCAAGACCCTCCTCCGCCTACCACCCCCTCTTTTCTTCTGTTATTGAGGGTGTGTTTCAAGCTCATGTTCCGGCTTTTCTTTGATTTGGACTCTCGCCTTTTTTCCGGAAACTTGGTGATTTGGGATCGTCGCGAAAGCAAATTGAATTTTCTTTCTTGTTCTCGAAGTGGGCGTGTCTTCCGCCGGTGTCGATTTTCAATCCGTTTTGATGCAACAGCTCTAGATCTATATTTGGCTTTACTGTGCAGTAACTAGATTTCGGGTTCAAGACGCTAAAAAAACTTTAGAAATATTCCTGCAAACATGCACTAAAATTCGTGCTAAAAGAATATGAAGACAATCTAATTGCACATGAGTATGCGAATTTTTCAGTGTAAAACTAAACAAACCATCAGAAGACAAAGAAATTGCTTCCAGTTAAGAATTAATTTGATTTATTGCTCTTTATGCGATATTTGACGTTAATTTCATCAGCATTAATTACTCGTGTAAAATAATTAGTCAGAATTCAATCACATTTGGAAAACAAGAAAAAGACAAAGAAAAAATTGGTTGGTTGTGCAGAGGATACCAACCGTAGTTTTCACGTGAATACTCGGGCCTGATGTTGGATTGTGAAGCAGACATGGGAAATTTGAATGATTGTTTATTGGAAATATACAACAATTAATTTACAGTTTGAACGATTGAAGTACAGTTTGATATCAATTGTTGTTGTCCAACATTAATAGTAGCATAGTTTGGTAGCTTTCGAATGACACCACTGACTCAGTCTTCACTTCACGGAATCCAAAGTGACACTGCCCCAAACCTCGTCAAGCATCGTAGAATTTCTACATATTCCGGGCCCCGTTCCCGCGCTCAGTGCGCCTGCGCACTCGGTCCGAAGGTCATGTCAGGTATGGACATCCTTTGTCTACACGACGCTATATTTATTTTTTCTGGGTGTTTCTTCTAGTTCTAAAATCATGAGACAAAACAGTAGTAACGCTTTTTTGCAGTGTTGGACTTTTCATACACGTCCTCCGTACTATTCCGATTTTAAAGACGTATTCATGTCCAAAAAAAGTTAGGCGATATTTTAGTTTTGATTTTTGTCTTTCAACAGTTCTTTTTCTTGACGAAGGCCAATTAGACTGACACCTGATGAGGATTTGAAACAAATTAGATGACTAAAAAATAAAGTGATTATTGAGAGATTATCTCTTTTGTTTCCATTGCATCATATTGCCACGCAGACGATAAATAACAAAATGTGCATACGATAAATAGCAGAGAGTTCCAGGTACAAAAATACTATTTGATTTGGATTGCAGACGATATTTCTCCATTACTATTTTTTTCATTATAAATTAAGCATTTTATTTTGTATATTTGCTAATGGCATCAGAACTTTCTAAAAGCTTCTTGTAATCAATTCTAAAAATTTAAACAAACTATCGTATATAACGTTGATTACTCTTTATTGATTATTCCGATTCCATTTCTTTTATGCTTAGCTATGTTTCGTTTTTTCCGAATAAAACGTTTCAATTTTATTCTTTCGAATTCTTATTTCTACGTGATAATACGTATTTCCATGCAGGTAACTCCGTGATAGTTATAATCAACTTATTTTTTTATTACTGGATAGTTAACAATTTTTATATTTATAGTGTAATAATACACACAATAGTTTTCTAAGGAATTTAAAACTGTTGGTGTGTCTGTAAAAATCCAAGTATCCTGCAAATTTCTAAATTGAACTCTATTGTGAATGGTGCATTTAGAAGACCCAATGGATTTCAAAACTACCAAATAACAAGACATTTTCTAAAACTGCATATTAACATGACGATAAACTTTGTTCTAAAAACTAACTTTATCGTTCTTCCAAAGTAGATTTCCATTACGGTTAAAGCTAAAATTTAAATGATGAAAAACATGAGCGTGAAAAAATGCACGAGCAATAATTATTAAGGAAGAAAATGAAATTGAACCATCAATCATGCGCTCGAACGCGCACGCGCCAACACTGCGAATCATAATGAATTTCAATGTATGATTCATGTAAAATTTTCGTACCAATATCTAATTTTTTATCTTATATCTCTCATTTTTACTATCTATACAAAAGTAATATTCCTCACAATAAAAACATAGTTCTGTATTTACTGCCGGCGTTCTTCAATTTGAAAATATCGATGCAAATTAATCGGATTCATATATTGTCATACACATAATGAACGTTTTAATACCACAGAAGAGAACTGCATTGACCTAATGAAATTGATGGACCATGTAGGTGATGTCGCTGTTGAAGGTTTTCAAACTACTGTTTCTTATTACGCTTGCCATTTAGTCCTACATCAGCATTTGTTCTTTCTTTCAATGCCCTGTGACCTTTAACAGAGATCTTCAAACCGAGTGTGTTAGGGGTAATATTATAAAGTTGCATACACGTACTCAGTATAATTCATTAGGTCAATGGAGGTTAATGGTTTAGAAGGTCAATGGAGAAATGTATTCAGACTAGTCACTGAAATCGAACCTGCATTGACTACAGCTCGCAGGCTGCTTGCTCAGTGCGAGAACCCCACTGAGCCACATATGGGTAAGGATGGTAGGTAGCTGAATTTCAATCGTACTGGAGCAACACAACGGGCTATTGGTGACGATCCTGGATCCGTCCCGAAAGGAAAGATCCGAGGACATCTCTTATCCTTATTTTCTAACCATGTTTAGTATCAAAAAAAAATTTAATTTCTGATACTAGTTTAAATTAGCGTAGCTAATTTTAATTAGCGTAGCACTGAAGCAACACAACTGGCTATTGGCGGCGGTCCGTGATCAAACCCGAAGCGAAAATATCCGAGGACAACATTTCGTTATTTTGAACCAGGGTCAGATAACGAGGTCAACACCTAAGCTGACACTTCACTCTTCAAACTTCCACACCACGCGGACGTTGGGATATTTCAGGCCACGACAGATTCAACGTGCACCAGCCCCCGTGTACACGACGGAAACTAAACGAGGGAGGTGGTTAATTAACGTTGCACCGGAGCAACACAACGGGCTCTTGGCGACGGTCCGGGATCCATCCATAAGTTAAAGATTCATCACAACTAAGCTGACTCTGTGACTGAAGAAAGACTAACACTTATGATTAAACATTTTTATTATTCGAGCCCAGAAGAGATGTTTTAAGACATATTTCTGCAGAAAACTGTGTATGATCATTATTCGTAGAAGAAAAGAGGTAGATAGGTAGGTACTCTTAAATTAACGTCGTTCTGGATTAACACGACGGACTATTGCCAACGGTCCGGGATCAACCCCTAAGGGAAAGATCCGAGGACGACACCACGTAATTTTGAATCACGGTCAGATGACGAGGTCAGCACCTGAGTTGGCCCCCCCACTCTCCAAACTTCCACATCACGCCAACGTGAGGACGTTTGAGACCACGACAGACTTAACGTGCAACAGCCCCCGTGTTCACGGCGGCATTTGGTTGAACCGAGTTTCGAACTCGCAGCCCACCGGTTGATAATGCGTTACTCTTCCAACTGGGCTACCGCGACCCAGAATAACGGTGAGAATTTCGGTCTATAATTTACCGGTATTGCAAGCATCGAAAATTGTCTTTAGATGCTGTTGGATGAATTGATGGTCAGTGTTAAGTTCTTTTGAGTGACAAAACCATCATAAAATATTTCAATCTCGCCTGATAAACAATCGATTTTTCATACTCACGCTATTTATTTTTTAAATCAAAACGTCCTACCTAGTTTTACCACGAAACCTTACCTTCCAACCACCAACCTCCCATCCAACGCATCCTAAATAATGCATCCTAGCAATCTATTTACCGTGTTATTCCGTTATTTTCTGATGTCCTTAAAGTGACAAATTTTCCTGGCGTCCCCGCTTGAAGTGTTTCGAGCAAAACTGCATTACAAGCTGCAACAAAAAGGACGTAATTTAAAATTTATGGTGTTCATGAATTCATGTATCGCTGAATATAAACTGTCGTGACGCTATTCAAAAACTCTGTTATAACAGTGTCAACATATCACGCAACTGAAATTTTTATTAAAATCCCTGTTCTGCTCAAGACTAATATTCGTCACGTTTCTGTTTTTCATAAACTAGAAACGTTTTTGTGAATAGGAGAACGTTCGCGGGGAATTGTTACGAAATGACGGTAAACAGAATCTTCCTGGATTGAAGACTGTCACTCTAATAGTGAAGATGAATTTATGAACGTCGAGGTTTACTTCCGATTCTGATATGGGAAGTTGTGTCAGGTTTTGTAGTCAGAAAATGAATGTTGACTCTCACAGCCTAAGGTAACGTGATTTAACTATCATCATTTTTCCTTTTTACTATATCATACCATTACAATTTTTCTATGTATCATGAGAGGATTTTCTGTAAAGGTTAATATAGAGGACGCTAGGTTTTTAGATATCTTTTTTTCAACGTGACTTAACTTAGCTTACTTCTCGAATGCAATTTCAGCATGTCGCTTATATAAAAAGCATTAACTCCAAATATCGTGAAAACGGCTATAAATCAAATTAATTCTTAACCGGAAAACTGGAATTCTTAACAGTAATTTTTCTTCTAAGGTCGTTTGTTTATGTTTACAAAAAACCCTTTCACACAAAATATATTGCTAATATAAGAGGGTGCAAAACTAAATTCCGATGAAATATATAATTCAGACTATAATAAATTATTATAGTCTGACTTCTACTTACTATTTTCTGACTAGAACAATTTATTTTCATTCGTTTGAGAAGCCTCTATATTGAAATTTATAGACATTGTAATGATCTTTTTTGATTTTTCACTTAATAAATGTTTTTAATTATTTTATATTTAAAAACATTTGTATTAAAAATTTACTTACTCATTAGTTTTAATTGCATTGAAGATATTTTAGGGCTAACATATCGGTAGATGGTCTGGACCTGCCATTTTTTACTGACATGAAAACTAACTCGGTTTGTAAATGTTTTCTTTCTCTATTCCCACAAGCGGTGATAGTTTCTTATAAAATGATGCATAATTGTTTTGATTTGATAGAGAAATAGCTAGGCAGGATAGAGACGATAAAGAGGCATATAAAGAAATATTAAATGAATCCGGAAATCCTGTTCTCATTGTTTGAAAAAATTATAAATTATGTAAATTTTCTGATTTTTTTACAAGTATGCTATGTGGTCCATGTGGATTTTTCCACTTTCCCCAATAACCAGTTTACCTTTGTATTCAAGTGGTGTTGAAAGAAAGCGTATTAAATACCCAAATGGACGAAGAAAAGCAAAGTCAAACGTCTTTTAACTTACCAAACTAACCTCCCGAAGCAACATTAAAACCATATTAAATTAAAAGAGATTCAAAGTAAAGAAATACGATTATTCACCAAATCTACTTTAAAGAACTATACAATATTTTTTCATAAAGTAACACTCACTAAAACAAGTTACTTTTATTAATAACCATAACATCGTTCCCTCTTTCTGTGGATTGTTCAAGCAAGAAAAATAGTTTTTGTGAAAAGAAACTAGTACACAAACACTTCTGTAGCATAACTTTTCTCGGTCATAAAATCTGTTATTGATATGAACGGTACTCAGATATGACAAACGAAATCTCTATACTCGAAGAAACAAAATTTCATTCCTTAGAAAAAAGATTTGCCACTCCAACTAAACATCGACTGTACAAGTTCTAATACCAGATTACACCGACGATTAGAGATCTTTTGCCTCTGTAAATTCCTCCAGGACCGATTTATATAAAAAGAAAACCTAATATGATTATAATCCTCATCATTCATAGGCAGTGATAAGCCATTTTTTAAGACACCGACCAATCGAGCATGAAGCTATTTCGTTCCACTAAACTCATCTTCAAATTTCAGACTATTCGCGGAGGAACACAATGACATTGATCAGAATCTTAAACGATGTTTTCACTCCACAACAACGGGAAAATCCCAATAAAGCCCGATTTCTCCCGGAAAAATAAAAAAGGAGTCTCAACATCCTCCCCCTTTCCGTCCAATGATATTATCGGCTCAGCCAAGACGCGATTGTATTAATTTTTATCCCGAATTACCTAGCCTAAAAGGATTTAGTGCTTGCTTTAATGATATTATTCTATTCAATCGAAAATGATTACGTTTTTTTTCTCGTCTTTTACCAAGCACTCGATTGTGGTACAAATAAGCTTGTCTCCCGTATCATTAGAATAATGACTCAAGAACAAAACTTTTCGCGGAAAATTTGATTAGAGGGAAGGACTAGAGTCAAATAATTGGCTTTTGCTGCGAAAGATTATTTTTGTTATTTATTTGGGCGATATCTTCGACAAATTACACTTAACGACTTACCGGATGAGTGGTTTTGATTCGCCGGAATAATCCTGTTCGTTTTGTCTCTGGAGGGGGTTGGGGGCAGAGTTCTGTTTTGTGGAAGCTTCCTCGTTACGAGCCCCGAAAAGGGATGGGGGTGGCGGGAAGTCGGGGTTCTCCCACTTAAGGAGGTGTCTATTCAAGAAATTTATGTTCCTTCGAACTCCGAGAGACGTTCTCGAACGCAGAATTAATACGTCTGGAGGATCCTGTCTTCGGTGATAATGACAAGTGGCCACATTTAAGAAAAATGTACAGCCAGGCTGAAATTCGATTAGCTAGGATTTCGGAAGCAAATAATAAACCAGCATTCGTTTCTGTTTGAATGATGAATTGTTTGGTTTGGGGTCCTCTGGGCAATGTTTCATTCTTTTCATTCTGGGCAAAACTTCAAGATATCCAATTTGAACTTATGCTAACCATATCGTACAGAACTTTCCGTAATATTTGAAGAATACTTCATGATTCTAATAATGCTGAATGTGAGGGCGCTAACATAAAAAATTCGTCTAGTTAATCCTGCATGGCATCTATCCAATTTTGACCTTCTTGAACAACAATTTCCAAAGGATTCTCAATCCTTGATTGTCCAAATTGGATACTAGAGGTTTTGCCCAGAATAACGAATGAAACATTACCCAGAGGACAAAACCAAACAATTCTAAGGATATGAAGAATAGAATATTTTCAAAAGGGGATACTATTCTAAGAAATGGAGCGATAGAATCTATCCAAAAGACTCTATTCTATCTAAAGGAGCAGTAAAATTATTCCAAAATTATTACAGAATGGACCAATAGAATCGTTTGAAGAGATTCTATTCTACAGAATGGGACAACATATTCGCTCTAATTGATTATTTTCCAAGGAAAGATATTAATAGAATCATTCCAAAAAAAGATTCTGCTCTACGGAAAGGACCGACAGAATCTTCCTGGAGCCAGAAAGAATTCATGGATTCTTCAGAGAAATGTGATTATTTAACCATTAAGTAACATACCAAGTTACGTCACAAGCTATAAAAGAAGTTACCAAAACACTAGCGCCATCTGTATTCAGTTTTACAAAAAAAACTCTGAAAGGCAGAGGGGGCGGCGGAAGTCGCTGATTAGCAACCAGACAGCCGCCTACGTGAGGCTGGTGCACGTTAAATATGTCGTGGCCTCACGTTGACGTAGTGTGGAAGTTTAGAGTGGGGTACCAGCTCAGGTGTTCACCTAGTCATCTGACCGTAGCTCAAAATAACGAGGTTTTTTTCCTCGGATAACATCTGACAACTACGGGGCAGTTTTTGATGTGAAGATAAACCGCCAGGAGGGTTAACGGTCGTTGTCAAAAAAGGCCCTAAAAGGATCAACTCCCACACAATTTACCACACAACTTTAAAAAAAAAAAGAGTACTTTCATCTGACGCATTGTTTTCCCGACAATCTCCAGTTATAGCTATCGCTATGGAACACCAAGCAAAAAAAATCGAAATAAAAACAGTACAATAAGAGCATACTTAAAAAAAGCATTGACATCCTTTAAATAATTATTTATTTTCGGGGCATTAAATACCAATTACAGAAAATTAAGCAATAAAAAGGCGGGCTGATAGCGGGGCAAACAGCAATTCTGACACCTCTTTTATTGTGCCGGTTTTATGAGGTCGTAAAAGAACACGGAGTCGGATCATAAAGGAAGGATGGGCTAACAAGTCAAAAGTAAGCGAAGACCACCAAATTTCCGTTAAGGCCCCGCCGACAGATTGAGCGGATGCGGCGGTTATCAGTGATCGTCGTTAAGTGAATTGAGGACAAATTTATTACGGTATTCGTCCATTCAGGGTAATGAGTTAAAAGAGGGTTCGTGGCTGATACCCCAACAATTCCCTCCTTTCGATAAAGGTTTACTTCAGCGAGAAAGAGGAGAATGTACCGCGTGTTTCAAAGCTTCCTGTGCACACTTTAAGTGGAGGTAGGAACAGAAAATTAGACCACATTCACAGGCAGGGAATGTAATGTCTGTTTACCACGAGAACAGATCCAGATACAAAGTCTGTATATGTCTGTTACCGTTGAAACGAGACCATTTTCTATTGGGATTCTTGAAGCAATCAGGTTTGTCACATTGGCGCACTTAGCGACAATTGTCTCTCCAGACGTTTGTGTGGAACCGCCGTGACTCAGTTTCTTAGTCCACTGCGCTAGCAAACCTGCGAGTTGTAGGAGGAGCAGTTTCGTTTCCTCCCTAGATGTATTTCTCTCTTCTGTGTCAGTAAAATTTTCCGTGTTTTGTATAGTCAGCACTTGTTGTCTGTCTTGTGTTTGGCGAAGCTTGGCCAAATATGATCCTTGCGTCATGAAAAAACAACCAACCAACAATTTGTGACATAAGCGGATCCAACCCGTCTTACCCCACACTTAAAATGTACCAGACATGTTTCTATAGTAGCAGCCAGTACCTAGACTTTCTGTCTGGACAGTTTGTCCGCGAACGCCACCTGGATTTGCTTGAGGGGGTTGTACGCCAGTTGGCCAGTTTGTACGGCAATCCATGTCATGCGTGCAGTGGTGTGATGGAATAACCCACATTTCGGTGGATTATATATAATAAATTTATTAACGCACAGGCATTTATAAAATTTTCGTGACAAAAATATCGAAGCACGCATAGCAAAGAAATTGCAAAAGTTCGACCAGTTGTTGTCCAGGAAACTTCTAAACCAGACGGAATCCCGCTGCTAACTGTTTTCCATTTGGTTTTTGGTTAGAACTGAGAGGGAATGGTTCGGAGACTCAAGTCGATGACTAGCAGGCTGGTGAATCTTCAAGGACACTTGGTTCTTTCGCAGCCCTCACAGGGGATGTTTCAGTACGAAACTGTAAATAGGGCTAGTAAATATACTGTTCGCATACTTGCTGTCTTTCTATTTTGCAACTTAGAGTATCCTCAAGAACATCTGAGTGGCTGATTGGTTAGGTTTCATCCCGCAAGGACCATATTTAAGCAAGCTGTGCCAAACACAAGACAAACAACATCAAGCAAGCATTCGAGTGGCACTTGCGAACATTCATCTCTATGTGAATACGACTGAACCCTCCTGATGGCTGCCTCGACGAGGTATATCGTCATTAACAAAACTGACCAGAACTTGATGGATGAGATATCTTCATTGGAAAAACTGACCAGATCTTAATGGACGAGATAACTTGTCATTGCAAGAAAACTGGCCAGTTCTTGATCTTGTCATCATAAAAAAAAATCGGCAATATCTTGATGAATAGGTATCTCGACATTAGCAAAATTGGTCATATTCTTGATGGGCGAGATATCTCTTCGAAACCACTTGGAGGATTAATTTTGCATTCCCTACCTTCCCTCATAGATTGGGGGCCGCGGATGGAAGAGCAGCGGGTCAGCAATCGGAGGGTTGCGATTTCAAAACTCGGTCCAGCCAAAGACCGTCATATACGCTGGGGCTTGTGCGCGTTAAATCTGTCGCGGCCTCAAATGTCCTCACGTTGGCAGGGTGTGAAAGTTTGGAGAGTGGAGTGCCAGCTCAGGTATTGACCTCGCCATCTGACCTTGGTTCAAGATTACGTTGTGTTGTCCTCGGGATTGATGCCGGGTCGTCGAGAACAGCCCATTGCGTTGCTCCAGTGCTAGTTCAACTATTCCCCCTTATAGTTTATGCAAAAAGTTTTGAAACAAGCTGTAGAGTGGTGTGACTGTTATTGATTGAAAGGCGCATTTGGTCCGTTTTTTAACCTTGCTCCAATAATCTTTCAGTGCCAAATTTTGTTGATTTCAGTTCCAAAAGTTCTGAATATCTTACCGCAAGAAATGAAACGTCTATTCCTAAATAAAGGACAAAATTATATTTTTATACTCATAGCAAGCAGGTACTTGAATTTAAGTAGCACTGGAGCAACACGACGGGCAATCGGTGACAGTCCGGCATCCATCTCGAAGGGAAAGATCCGAGGACAACACCTCGTCATTTCGAACCACGGTCAGATGACGAGGTCAGCACCTGAGCTGGCACCCCACTCTCGGAATTTCCACACCACGCCAACGTGAGTACATTTTTAGCTACGACAGATTTAACATGCACCAGTCCCCAACGGTCTTTGCTTGGATCGAGTTTTGAACTCGCAACCCTCCGGTTGCTAATCTGCGACTCTACCAACACAGCTACCGCGGCGCTTTTATAGCGTTATACTATATATGTAATATTATATTTATATCATATACGTAATATTATATTTATATTATATACGTAACATATTATAATTTTTAGAAAATATTTCAGCCTCTCCATCTTGGCTCGAAGCAAAAAATGAAAAATATGTAGGTGTTTTTTCTATACATTTTAGCTTGATTGCTTTTTAAAACACAAAAGCTAGAACTCTCTAGGAATGCTCTGCGAGAACTCAATTAGCGTTCTGGTTTTATAAAAATGAAACAACGAAACTATGAGCTTCAATAAAATATTTAGCTATTTCCATTTATTCGCGAGAACTGTTGCATTGAAAACATGTTTCCACGAACACCTGTTGACTTAACTGAGAGGGTTTTTAAAAGAAACGGAAGTGGAATGAAATTAGACTTCTGACGAAGTGTGTCCATTTCGCCTCCTAAAGAGCTTCGAGTTCCAAAATCTAAACTTCTCAACACAATCACTTCAATGTTGGAGTTTCGATTAATTCGGGCATTAATTTCGAAAAGAACGGAAGGTATACTTTTGGTTTATTTTATATTGTCTTCATTACAAGAGCTGTTTAAAAGTGATATATTTTGAACAAAATCTATAGATTCGGGTTGGAGTGGTGTGGAAGTTTGGAAAGTGGGGTGCCAGCTTAGGTGTGACCTCGTCATCTGACCGTGGTTCAAAATTACGTGGTGTTGTCCTCTAATCTTTCCCTTTGGGATTGATCCCGGACGGTCACCAATAGCCCGTTGGGTTGTTCCAGTGTGACGTTAATTAAATACCTACCTATCTATAGATTCGTGTATTTCTTTTATTTCAGTTTTGATTTGTTCTTTTAGACCCTAACCACACAGCTTACCCAGAGGGCGTAAGTCTACCCTAGAGGTGGTCAGGAGGACATTTGTCAGGCCTCATGAGGTCTCTGGGGTCCTTAGCCCAATCGGACAATCAAAATACAATCGATTTATACAGAGCAAATACAAATAACGAGCAAAAATAATGTTGCATAGTCACTACATCCCGTAGGACAACTTAACTGCTTAGAGACTAGTGATTATAAAATTTACAAAGTGAGCATAGAAATCAGACAATGTGAAACTTAAGCATAATTAAACATGCATATATACATACATAAACATATTTATATCCATATATTCACCATATAACCGTTAGAATTATGCAATGTCTTGGAAATTTTTATGCATCAGTCTATAGATAGAAATTGAGCTACATTATTCAGCCACGTGTGTTTTACACTATCTGTAGGTTCTGTTCAATGAAGATGGTCTGTAAATTTACATTTAAATAAATAGTGATCCAGGTCACCATTTATACCATAAAAGCATAATGATGCATTTTTTATGTGAAATCTTGATAAGTAAAGATACAAACGGACCATGGTCCGTGAGATAAAAAATCACAAATCTATTTGAAATAAGTAGAGACAATTTCAATTTGCGTTAAGCCTTTTCATGAAGAATCGGGCCCGTCTTAGTGCTCTGAATTCAAATCAATCGTTAATATATGAAATCAAATTTAAGCACCAGGGAAAACGAATTTCTCCGAGAAAGCTTCGAAACAGAATGAATAATAAATATCCCTCAAGAAAACCGAATGAATTCATCGTGAGATTTCATTTTAGATTTTTTTTTAAATGTATCTTCGAGTCAACTTTATTTGAACCCTTAAAATAAGTCCATGTAAACAATAAAAAATCCTCATCCCCAGGAGATCTTAACACTAAAATACTCCATGAAAAAGTAGAAAATGCAATGCAAGACTTAAAGATGCGATTTCCTTTTTACACCACATTTATTTTTACCTCATACGAGAAGACTTGACAAATGTTTTTCAAAGAACATATCTTTTTATAAATCACCTGCTAATATTTGTAACATAACATACTGCATTTTGGACGAATGTAGGAAACAAAATAACAGGCATTTTTCTCCAACTGGAGTGTTCTGAAAGCTCGTATAAAACGGACCGAATTATTATTTTTTTACTTTGGATAAAGCTCTTGGCGTCTTTTTGAAGCATCTGAGATCTATCTTATGTGGATGAACACAACTTTTATTAACGCAGTTTAACTGTATCTTAGACTTCAGAAAACTAAGTAATTTCTTGTGACGAGACCGCTAGGAACGTCAGCTTGGTGAATATATGTTAAGTGGAGAAAAAAATCGGGGAATTGGATTTTGATTACTTTGTATCTCGGTAGGGGATGGAAGATATTATTAATCTGGTAAATTTATTTCATGAAAAGTCATATTGATATGTTGATCTACGGTTGTTTGTTTGGATCTAAGGCATATTACTAAAATGAAGATGAATATAAATCTGTTTGAGAATGCCAGCGTTTGTTTAAGACGTCATCGATCTTGATAGAAAAGCAGCTGTTAGGATGTAATACAGATTATTAAGATGAATCAAAAAATGGTGAATCTGTGCCGAGCGTTTTGCTATGACGCCGTTGGCTCATGAATCAAAAAGTTATTTAGAGTGCGAAAGCTTACTAGTAATATGAAGATAAATCAAAAAGTGTTGATGGTAAATGCCGAGGCTTTGATTATGACGCCATTGGCTCGTGAATCAAAAAAAGTTGTTTGAGTGAACGACGGTTTACTAATATGAAAATTAACAAAACGTGCTGGTGGCAATGTCGAGCGTTTGGCTATAACGCCATTGGCTCATGAATCAAAAACAGTTTGGGCGTAATACAGCTGAGTAATATGAAAATATATCAAAAAGTCTTGGTGGCAAATACCGATGGTAATGATTACAATGACACCATTAGCTCTTTAATCAAAAACAGTTCTTCGGAGTAATATATCTTTGTAATATGAAGATGCATGCTGTGGAAAATGCCGAGCGTTTGCCAATGACGCCTTGGGTTCATGAATCAAAAACATTTTAGAGTAAGACATATTACTAGTAACATGAAGATAAATCACAAAGTGTTTGTGGAAAATGCCAACGTTTGGCTATAACACCATTGGCTCAGAAATAGAAAACGTTGCTTGTTTGGATTTAAGGCAGTTTAACAGTACGAGGATGAATCAAAATTGGCAAATGCCGAGCTCTTGGCTATGAATCAATTGGCTCATTTCTTTGCGTCTTATGAAGCTTATGTTTAGTGATTGCAAACCGCGAAACCGACCCAAATTTCGAAACCGAAAACCTGTTTTTAGAAAACCGGGTTTTCCGTTTTACGCATTGGCAACCCATAAGAGAAACTCACCACAACAAGGTATACCATACTACGCACACTGATGCAAACAACTAAAAATTCAACATTATTACATGTCTGTGGTAATGTCACATGAGTCACACATCACTTTCGTGTGACACAACATGACCTACTACTCCGCTGACCAATCATAATAACATGTAGACGGATTCTCAGCATCAGTACCAATGAGCCAGACAATGGATCTTCATTGGTACTAATAAAATGTAAAAATATAGAGAAGAAATTTATATCACATGTAATTTAGGAAGCAGCTCAACTCGGCTACCACTGCCGCAAACAATAATCATACCATCAAAAACCTCCTACTCCACAGGGACCAACGTAGTAGACTTTCTACGCCTCGGCCGGCTACCTGCGCGTAATGCCACAATGTCATTGTTAATTACTGCTGTTCATTAAGTAATTGTGATTTGAAGAATTATTAGTTTTGTTTGCTCAACCTTTTGTAGTTTATAATGAACATATTTATTCAGAAATAAGAGGTAGGTGTACTCCGCAAACTTGATTTCGCAATTGTACACCGGATAGAAATAAAAATAAATAATAATTTTTTTTTATTTCAACCCATAATAGAGAATGGCCAGTCATATTTTCGAGGAGTTTAAACGTAGCAGGGGTGATTATTCCATTTGGTGTCACTATCTTCGTGAAAGAAATGGTCAACTAGCCAAATGCAAAAAATGTTCTAAAGAAATAAAATGTGTTGGCGTCTCAACAGGTGCATTACATACACACCTAAAACGATGCATAGTATTTCCATTTTGAAAAGAAAAGAAGTACCTATTTCGGAAGAAATCCCACAATATCATCTTCGACAAAAATAACAAAATATTTTAATAATCTAGTTGATGACACGTTTCCAGCAGTTTTATCAAGAATGACCACGTTGGATGGACTTCCTTTTACTGTATTTTGCACTTCAACTGATCTTCGTAAATCTCTCATTGCAAGGAGATTTCAAAATATTCCAAAATCTTCAAATACCATTCAGAAATTAGTGGTCGCCTATTCACAAAGTGCGGGCAGCTGTTGTCAGTGAATTTAATAGGCTAAAGTTAAAAGGATATAGAGCGAGTCTAACTCTTGACGAATGGACATCAGTAAGGAATCGACGATTTTTGAACATCTATGTACATTGTCAAAAACAATTTTGGAGTCTAGGTCTGGTTCGTGTACATGAAAGTTTACCAGCTGAGAGATGTGTCGAAGTAATTAGAAGAAAATCGGTAGTTTTTGGTTTGTGCCTTGATAAAGATATAGTATGTATGAATGCAGACGGAGCGTCGGTCATGAAAAATGTTGGCAAATTGATTAAAGCTGAGCAAAATCTCTGTCTAGCGCATGCCATTCAGCTTTGTGTAATCAGTGTTATGCAAAAAAGTACCTGTCGAAGTTGAAACAAATAACTCACAATCGGATAATGAACCTGAATCAGAATGTGACTGTCTCAGAATCTGAAAGAGAGAATATTGAATTGAATATTGACAATGATGACGATTCGGAGTTGGAAGATGAAAATTCATTTGAAAGTGGGTTCAGTATTTTGCTTACTCAGATGATGCAGATGGAAATTCAGCTTCAGATGCTAAACATGAAACTCTCTTACCACTTATTACAAAATTAGAATGGTGGTACGATTGTTCCGCAAATCCCCAACAAAAAACGATGACATACTGCAAAAATATGTGAAATTGGAATTTGGTAGAGTACTCATTGATTTTAGATTCAAAAACACAATGGAATAGTTTACTCGCCATGTTGGAAAGGTTCAACAAATTAAAATCATGTGTTCAGAAAGCCCTAGTTGATTTGTCATCCAAAATTTCATTCTCTGAACAGGACTTTAATTTATTAGTGGATACTATTTCTGCCTTATTGACAGTGAAACTTACAGTGGAAGCATTATGTAGAGCAGATGCAAATCTATTGACTGCTGACGCTGTTTTAATTTCATGCTGATGTCTTTAAATGATCTTCATACAATACTCGGAAATGAATTGAAAGAATCTCTAGAATTATAAATTCAAGAAAGACGCACTAACGCGTCAGCAGTACTTCAATTTCTACATAATGGGTATCGAACCGGTGATAAAAGATAGGAATGTGTTTAAAAAGTTGGGGAAACCGGCTATTTGTCGGTTTATAAATAACCTGATAAAACGTTTACCGCCGTTTTTTTAACACCAGCACAATCCGATGCAAGGGATATCAACTTCGATGACAAAGACGATGTGGAAAAATCTTGTTTTATACATGGGACAATTGCTGCAGAGGGCAATTAACAAGGAGCTTGCTGGTTCCGCATCACTGGATAATTGTACAAGTAGTGATTTTGAAAGGGAAATTGAGAAAGATGTTGCAGTATTATTGGAAGGAGGGGGAACCAAAAGCACAATTATGGAGCTGTACTACAAATACATGCTCACTATTCCACCGACAAGCGTGGAGTCGGACGGGCATTCTCATCGTCAGGTCAATTCGGAACTAAAATAAGATCGAAATTGAATGATGTCTCCATAAATTCACTGTTTTCTGCGAGCACTCTTTAATGCCGAAAAAAAATGCTAACTGTACTGACAGGTGATTTCATAGCTCTCAATGTTAGATAATAATAGTTTTATGTATGTATATAAGTTACATACTTAAGAAATAAATTTATTTAATGTTTGTTACACAAATATAGCTTTTTTCGTATTTTTTACAAAACCGGTTTTCGATTATTGGAAAGAATGAAAACCGAAAAACCGGTTTTGCATTTTACTAAAACCGTGCAATCACTACTTATGTTCGGGTCATAGTTTGCAAATTGCCAACATTCTCAAAACAACTGACAGAAATTCTCAATGCCTGTTTGAGTTCTACTGTTGCCTTAGCAACAGGCAATAGACCGTTGTGTTGCTCCAGTGCGAAGCAAATTGAACTAAATACCAGAGCAAGAGGGTCAAAATGTCTGTAATTTGAAACTCAAATCGGGTGCAAGTGTTGTATTGCATCATTCAACAAAATAAAATTTCAAATATGTAAGAGGATAATATGAAATAAACACATGGTATTTAAGCTTACTGAATATTGTAGCATCATCATTACAATATATTTTAAAGCGACATGCAGTTGAGAACAGGTAATTTTTTAACTTTGGAACTCTAATCCTTTTTTACCACACATAATTTATTAAAACAATTTTTAAAACAACAGCATTGACTTTAGTGGATGGGCATTTTTCTTACTGGCGTTTACATAACCGAAGAGACTTCACGGTAAAATTTGTTGTTCAGATTCGTCGCATTATGCCCCATCCTGGCATCATTTGCAACTACTGTTGCTGACCGCTAACGTTGTTTCGGTAACAATAATGTTCAACAAACTCCAAACCGGCTTTTACCGGTACTTAATTACCAGCTTTTAACATCTAATTCAAATAAATAAATGGTAGGTTTTGACGAGGACACGAACCGTAGCTTTGACGTAAATATTCGGGGCTGATGTGGGATTACGCAATGAATGAAGCAGGCATGGGGAGTTTGAACAATTTTTTACTGTGAATATTCAACAATTAATTTTCAGTTTGAACGATTAAAATGCAGTTTGATATTAATATTGAAGGATAATTGTAATGACTAAAGTCTTGTGATTGTAGTGTAGTGCGGTAGTTTTCGAATGGTACCACTTACGGAATCTTCACTCCATGCAATTCGAAGTTACACTGCCCAACACCGTAGAATTTCAACATATTTCGGACCCCCTTTCCGAGCTCAATGCACCTGCTCAATCCGTTCAAAGGTCTTTTAAGGCACGGACATCCTTTTTTTACACGATGTTATATTTATCTCCTGGGTGTTTCTTCTAGTTCTGAAATCATCATAAGACGAAACAATTTTAAAGCTTTTTTGTAACGCTGGACTTTCCATGCATGTCCCAGAACTGTTCCCATTTCAAAGACGTATTCACGTCAAAAATGCGAGTTTTAAACAATTTATGGATCTCTATTTTCCTACATATATTTTAAAATTGTGTATTCGAAACGAATAAATTGCTTCCTTTTTCGGAAATCTTTTAGCAAAGGATTTCATTTACCTAGAAATATGGATTCACCCGATCAATTTAGTTGGTATAGGGTTTTAACCTCCTAATTGCTTCTGAAATGCTTTCCCAAGTACGACTCGAGTAAAGCATTTTCGGTGTTCTAGGATTCCGCAACAGATTGTATGTCTCTCTCTCGTCAGTCGGGTGTTCCATTTCCAGAAATTCTCAATTTAAGATGGAGGATAGAAACTGCATTATTGAACTTATGGAACATAAGTTCAATAATGCAGTTTCTAGACGAGATTCTCGGAAAACCATCTCATAAGGACAAACCTGTGCACGGCTTTCTGAAATTCATTATATTAGTATTATTCCGTATAAACCTGGCTAAATTTGAGACTGAAATTTTTTGTTAAAGAAAGAGGTAAAAAGAAATCAGAGAAGGGCAAATGATTTCGGCGTGAAGATTTTGGAGTTGGTAGGTGCTTGGGCTTTCAAGGATTGCTAAATTCGAATACAGGTAGGTAGGTAGGTATTTTAATTAACGTCACACTGGAACAACACATCGGGCTATTGGTGACGGTCCGGGATCAATCCCAAAGGGAAAGATCCGAACAGGTCGTTGTATTGCTCCTCCATATATCGTACATTTCGCTATGTCGCTCTTTTTTATTCGTCCCTCGATGAATTCCGGTTTTAAGGACAGCAGAGAAATCATTTTATCCATTGTCCTCATTTTTACCTCATACACCCATATTTTTACCTCAGGACCCTGTGCCTGGGTATCCCGCTTGGAAGAGTAACGGATTGGCAACAGGACGGTTTCGAGTTCGAATCCAACCGAGAGATCGTCGTGCACAAGGGGGCTGGTGCATGTTCAATCTGTCGTGGCCTCAAATGTCCTCACGTTGACGTGGTGTGGAAGTTTCGAGAGTGGGGTGCCAGCTCAGGTGTGACCTCGTCATCTGACCGTTCAAAACTACGTGGTGTTCTCGATCTTCTCATTTGGAGGTTGATCCCGGACCGTCGCCATTATCCCGTTGTGTTGCTCCAGTGGAACGTTAATTAAATATCTACCTACCTTACAAAAGACCCATCATCGCTATTTTGGTAGGTGAGTAATTAACGTCACACTGGAGCAACTTGAGTAATTAGCAACGTTCCTGGACCAAACCCGAAGGAAAAAATACGGGGCGAAACCTAAACATTTTGAACCACTGTCAGATGACGAGGTCAACCCCTGATCAGGCTCCCCATTCTACAAACTTCCATACCACGCCAACGTGTGTATAAATAGTTATAATGTTCAGAAAAACTTTAATGCTTCTAATGCAAAGTAATTAAATATTTATCAATATTCATTAAAAACTAGTATCATATATTATACTTGCATTCCTAAACCTTACAATCGATATATATAAGTCCTGCAAGAAATATTGGCCTATAGTTTTTACTTTATCCTTCTGCCTTTAGTTTAGTATCGTTAATGTTTATTTTAACAGGTATGTGAGGTATGATTTTATGATGGAGACAAAATTTTCCTTGCCTTATTTAAAGAATAAATTTCTATTTCTGAAAACAAATTATTCAATTAGCTTTTAGCTCTTTCAAATAGGAGCGTTTTTATGATGAATTTATGTAATCTAATTGAAAATCTCTGCAAAAGAAAATTTGTTTCTGTTAAATACTCACAAATATTACAATCATTATTCAGCTAAAAACTAAGAGTAAAATTATTTACAAGATTAAATTCATCAAGAAAAACTCTAACCGTTACCAGATTCAAATTTCTAAATGCTGTTCTATCAAGTGATAACAGTTCGTTTTCAAGCGATTATATTGGAGTAGTTTACAGAAATATTTAGGCTAGACACTTTTTAAATGTTGAGACATCGAATCCATGAAACTATTATCACAGAATTTTTGTGGAATATTTTATAAATTCATAACCAATACGTGAAACCTCACCATTAATCCCATATATTATGCATAGCATCTTTGAAGAGTGGAAGATCTAAACAAATTTTTAAATAAGTAAGATTTAACAAAATTTACAAAAACAAAATATATTTAAAATTTATATTTTTAAGAAATTTACGCGTTAATTAAAATAATAGAATTTTTGAAGTTAATACGCCTTTAAAATCGTAGCAGTATTGGGAACATGCATGAAAATTCAAGTGTTACAAAAAGTGGCGGAATTACACTCCAATAATAATAGACAACAATAATTAATATCAGAGTTTATTTGAATCGTTCAAACTGTAAATTAATTATTGAATATTCACACAATAAGCAATCGTTCAAACTTCGTATATCTGCTACATTCATTCCACAATGCAACATCAGGCCCGAGTATTCACATCAAAATTACGTTATGTATCCTCGATACAACCTACCAAGTTTTTTAATGTTATTCAGATACTGAATCTAGAAATAAACCTTGAAATAGTCCTCTAAATCTTTACAAATACCATCAATGTATAGTTTTTATTTTGGCAATAGATACTTTATTTCACTATCATAAAAATCAGTTTAATCAAACGTAAAGTCCTTGCATAATATCCATTTGATCCGCATGCAAACTAAAAATAAATTCTAGAAAACGTACATAAATTAAGAAACATTTTTTAAACAAATGAAACATTTTTCCATGAACATTCTAGCATATCTGTTTCTCGTTTCTTCGAGTTCGAAATTATCGAATAAAACCGCATTTTTAAAAGCACACCATCGCACAAGAATCAAGGAAGCAATTAATACGAAACCTTTCGTAAATTTAAATGCGCGTATAAATAGCGAACGGTTTTTTTGCATTAAGGTTCGCACTCACTAATTAATTCGTGGGGAATTCTGCAGCTTCCTTTTAAAATGTCAACTTGCTCACGGGTACAAAAAGTTCAAAAACCTATTTTATTTAATTACAGTTCCGAAAAAAATTGGTCGAGATTTATATCACGGAATGCTTTTAAAAAGGTATTTTGGTAAATGAGGCAGGCTTGTTACAAGTGCAACAAATTAGGTTACACCGGTGGTTTTTCTGGCACATTCTTTTAAAATATTCAAATCAAATACCTCTCATAAACAAAGCCCGGTTCTTAAACAGCGTTTCCTTCAACACTTCTGGCGTTAATTAATTCCCATCCGATGTTGTAGGATTTGCAGTGGAACATTTTATTGTTTCGTTTTGGCGGAAGCAACTTCGGGCGTGAATAGTCGAGGAAAAAATGATGCAATAACTTGATTTTTGCTTGAGATTGTGTCAAAGGAATTCCTCGGTGATGGTGAAAGCAAAATTGAGACTTAAGTCTGTGGAAATTCGTATTATTCGAAGAAGTTAATCAAAAAATATCTCTATTTCCTCTTCGTGAATGTTGGAGTGATTTTTTCCATAACGAAACAAGCATTTTAGAAGATGAATTCTTTTTGACGGAATACCTTTTTCTGGAAGATTTTCCCTTTATGCGAACGGAAGAATGAATTTTAATACCTTATTAAATTTTATATGTTGCTATTCTTCTGTTGAAGGTATTTTTTCAGTTCAAAATTTGTACTCGTGCTACTGTTATTTATTCGTGATCTTCCGCCTTAAATTTTAAAAAGGAAAAGTTTTGCCTATTCTCTTGAAAAAGGCTTTGCTTGTATTGTTTCGGCGCTGACGTATACTGGGAGTAAATGATATAGATGCGAACATTGCGTGTAGCCATTTTTATAGAAAGCCCAATAAACTATTATACGGATACTTTGCAAAAAATCTATTCAGGTATATAAATATTGCATCCAAATATAATTAGACGCTGGATAAAAATAAAGTGGAATAGTTGTGACTAAAGGGTAAAATTGTTACAATGAAAGCTCACGTCAAACCAGAACAATACTCGTCTACATATGCAAATTTCATGATACCCAGATTGACGAATCTCTATGAGGATGCATTACAACATCATCTGCGCAATCCTCACCTATTGCCTTGGAATATCTCATAAGTATGGTGGTATATGAATTCATATCACACTAGAGCAACAACTGGCTATTAGCAGCAGTCTGTGATCAATCCCGAAGGGAAAGATTCGAGGATAAAATCTCGAATGAACCACATTCAGATGACAAGGGCAACACCTGTTAGGCCAAAAATATTCCTTGGGTCTAACCTCTTTTCACCTAAAGATAACGGCCTTTAAATTCTGTCTCTTGCTTCTAAAACCCTCACAGAAACATTTGTTTAGAGCAGCACCTGCGTGTGCATTTCACAGCTTAAAATTTCTGGTTTGTTTCACAAAAAAGTTATTCCTCATCCCCACCTCGTCATCTTTCACGTTATGGGAAATTTTTTTTACCGAAAACCCTTCGTTGGGTCCGTATCCCATGATGGGGTTGAGTTGAGTCAACACCGAGCTGGCATCCCACTCTCCAAACTTCCACACTACGCCAACGTGAGGACATTTGAGGCCACTACAGATTTAACGTGCGACAGCCCCCACGTACACGACGGTCTTTGGTTGGATCAAGTTTCGAACTCGCAGCCTATACGCACAGAATGGCCATACGCACAGAACTTGTGTGCGTATGGCCATTACTTGATAATCTCTGTCTTGCGTTTGGCGCAGCTTTGCCAAATATGGCTATCGTGCTATGAAACTCAACCAAAAACGACACCTTGAGGACATTTGAGGTGGCGACAGAATTCACGTGCACCAGCCCCTACATACACGATGGACTTTGGTTTCAAACTCGCAACCCTGCGATTGATAATCTGCGACTCTACCAACTAGGCTACGGCGGCGATATTTCTCTGATAGGGTCTGAGAAAGTGTGGTCATTTGGGGGTCAAAATCCTTCCTCCATATACTTCCCTTGATTCAGTTGTCCGCCTCTTGTCAAGAAGATAGGTGTGTTGTAAAACAGTAAAGCTTTATTTAACACTGAAATTTATACAAATTTTATGATGGAAGACGTTGAAGTAATCTTTCCAGTACCTTAACAGACCACCATCTTTACATTCTTATCTTTCGAATGCGTCGCACATTGATGGGGAATGCGACAAGACATCGCGTATGCGCATGCCTACTTGGTTTCTGTGCTGAAAACACGTCGGTGCGCTTTCGTATATCAGCCTATTTAGTGTCACAGGACTGATGTCGGACCAATGTGTGACTCGTAAGACTAAGACGCTGAACGCTGCACACAGTTAGAAATGATCTTTGGTTTCTAAAAAGAATACGTGTGACTCGTACTTCTTCCAGTTTCACATCCCTTACTTACGGCATCACATCTCCTTTAGATGTGTACGAACTTCACGGGTCTGAGGTATTATAGTGATCTTTTCTTTTCATATGAGGTTTACTGTCTTTAGTAAACACTGGGGTAGCTCTCCCGGGATACCCAAGCGATCTTTATCTGCTTTCACCCCACTTTTCTATTCCTCAATCCCTATTTTTTCCCTTTCACAACATTTTTCACTTGAAGTTGTCTGTCTTGTGTTTGGCGCAGCTTGGCAATATACAGGGTGTCCCAAAAAGTTTGTTCCGCAATTTATCTTTTTACCATTTGGAGATAGGTAGGCAATGTAAATTGCAAAAGTGCACCAAATAAGGTAATTAATTAAGATATGTGAATAAAATTATCACGTGATAACAATTTAAGTGGATACAGTTTTTAATTTCTATACAACCCCTCTAGATAAAAATCCGAGATAGCAGAAATGTTCCTTACCTGCATCCCTATCGTTAGCAGAAAACTGCATTTCTGTAGGTTGAACAGTAACGGAGGCATAAGGACGCAAACAAGTTGACTTATACCGCTTGTGCACAGCTGTTCAAGCAGTCAGATTAGGGACCGCATACACAATGCTAAAAAGCATTTTTTTTTCGGTCAGAAAGTGCAACATTGTGCAAAGTAATGTAGTATTGCAACTGCAGATGAAAATCGCAATGCATAATAGTAGACAATGTAATCTTTAATAAAAAATATTGTAGAAAAAAATGGTTTAAATAAAAATAAAAGGAAATTTTTCCATCTGTAGCAATGCAGAACTTAGCTCTTCATTCTTGGCCATGGGTCAGTTTCCGTTCTAGATTAGATACGGCCCCCTTAAAATAGAAACTCTTGTATCTCCGTTAATGTTCAACCTACAGAAATATGTTTTTTACTAACGATAGGGATACAGGTAAGGAACATTTTTGCTATCTCGGATTTTTATCTAGAGGGGTGGTATACAAATTAAAAACTGTATCCGCTTAAATTGTTATCACGTGATAATTTTATTCACATATCTTAATTACTTACCTTATTTGGTGCACTTTTGCAATTTACATTGCCTACTTATCTCCAAATGGTAAAAAGATAAATCGCGGAACAACATTTTGGGACGCCCTGTTTACCCCTTGTACAATAAAAACCCAAAACAACCAACCGTACAGTCCTGGCCTATTATTGCCTTGGAATTTTAACTATGGAAGGTGTGAGGACAACATTTCAAGTCTGTGGATAAAACAAGGGATGAGAAAGTATCCTCCTGTACTTCATCGACGAGATAATTTTTAATTAATAGATAATCCCCCGATCACTAAAAAATGACATCAACATTCATCAAAGTATTACACATAACTTTGGTCACATCGGCTGTCACTTGTTCGCCAGCTTCAAGAAGAGATTCTCTAGACCAGGGATGGCGAACCTTTTTCTAACGCGTGTCAAAAAATGTCTTGAAACTGTAGAAATTAACACCGCGTGTCACTTAAAAAATTTTTTTCGGCCTTTGGAAGACCTTCGGATATTCAAAAAATTATACGACATATATTTAAAACAAAAACAAATTTAACTTTTCATTATGGTTTATTTAAAACTATCAATATCAGGAAGAAAATAAGTACATAATTATCGAATTTAATGTGACGCTTGTTGTCTTTCGGACGATAATTTATTTATACGTGGTTCGATATTTGAAACTTTTAATCGTACGCACGCAGCGGACAAGTCGATGCCGAGGCGATTTCTATTCTTACTTTTAATAAAATTCATTGTCGAAAACAACTGTTCGCAAACGTAGGTTGATCCAAACATTGTCAAAAGAGCTCTTGCTAACTTTTTCATCGACATTAGCGAATTAGGCAACGAGTTCCATTCAGTTAAAATAATATTTTCAGTGCTTGTTGAAATATATTCGTCACCAATTTTCCAGATCTTATAATTTTTTTTCTAAGTTTACGTTTAGTTCTGCAAATTTATTCGTCCATACAACACTGTTTTGAAATTCAACCATTTCCATTTCTAAGTTATCAATTTGAAGCCAATCGAAAGAAGATACCAATTTAAGATCTTAAAATTTAAGTTTGTGTGGTAAAATGACAAACTGTAAAGTTTTCTCCATTTCACGAAATTGGGAGAATCTTACATCAAATATTTCTTTTGCATTCGCTAATACTGAAGAATAGTGTTTTAAGACTTCTGTTGTTTTCGACATTGCTGGCAAAATAGGATGATGTTAGAAATTGTTCTTTTAATGATGGAAAATACTTCAATTTTCCAGGAACCAGGTCATTTGAATATATGTCTAGCTTTGTTACAAATGCTTTGAAAATTTTGTACATTGTTAAGGCGATTTGACCACGGCCTTGAAGTTTCGTATTTAGCTCATTAAAGTGCCCTGAGAAATCACAAAAGAACATGAGATCATTCAACCAATTCAAATTTGTGAGTTCAGGAAAAACTTTACCCTTTTCATCTAAAAATAACTTAATTTCGTTTAACAAACTAACGAAACGTTCCAAAACTTGACCTCGACTTAGCCATCGAACGTTATTGTACATAACCAAACCCGAATACTGAGCATCCACTTCCTCCAATAAATTTGAAAATTGCCGTTTAGCAAGAGCTGTGACGCTCCAAAATTAACGTCGTCTCAAATTATTATTTGATGTGGATTCATTTGGAAAGATCAGCATTCGAATTTTACAGCCACAACATTTATTTTCACAAAACAAGGACAAAAACAGACATTGAGACATATTTACAGTTAACTTATTTCATCATCCTCTGTTCGCTTTCAGAACAGAGCCGGAAAATCACTACACAATTTAACTTCTTCAGAGGCGTGCACAGCGCCCTCTTTAGCTTAAATTCTCATTGGCCGTAACAAGAGCATGTGCTGCAATAAAATTAACGACTTTCGTTACAACGGAAAGCACATTTTCAAAACAATTTAAAATGTATTTTGCCCAAAGTGCCTCTTGGTGCACAATGCAGTGAAATTCGACCAAAGAGCGTCCTATTTCTTTTGCTAGAAGCTTAACGAAACCAACATGCTTTTCTATCATGCTTGGAACTCCATCAGACGTTACGGATACGATCTTTAGGTCAACATTCAATTCAGTGAACTCTTTCTTTAACTTCATTAATAATATCAATACCAATAGTTCTTCCTCTTAATGTCATAAATTTAATCAATTCCTCCATCATCATATTTCCAGAAGTGTATCTGACAACAACTGCAAGTCCGGTGACATCTGTTCTCTCGTCCAAAGATATAGAATACATTTCTGCATTTTTTAAATCGGACGAAAGTTGATCGGAAACATCTTTGTTCAGTGACAAGATTCTACCTTTTACCGTATTCCTACTTAACGGCAATTCTTGGATACATTTAATTATCGAGTCCTTATTTTCAAAATCGTCAAATAGGCTGTCCGAGCGCACTAGGAAAGATTCTTTCAAAAAGTCGCCATCTGACAGTGGTTTCCCATGTTTCGCAATACAGTATGACAAATGAAAACTCGCCGCTGTAATATTATTTTTAGGACAAAATGTAGATTTGAAAATAGAAGTCTGTACCTGGTATTGCTTCAATTTCCTATTGAAAATTTCAATCTTTTCTTCTTCAGACAGCGATGACAAATTTTTGTGATTTGTTTCAAAATGGCGCTTTACGCTGTAGCTTCGTGAAACAACAGTTTCGTTACAATTAACGCATAACACTTTTTCATCTTTTTCTATGACCCCGAATTTGTGAAACCACTCCTCGTGATACGATCTTCCACTTCCACTCGCTACGCTTCCATACTTTCGTTTCAGAGTCTTCGACATAACACACGAGAAATATCTATCAATCACAGACGTCGGACGCAAAATAAAAATGGCACTGGCGACTGGCAGCGTCGGCGAGAGGAAGTTATGAATGCGGGTTAGGAGTATGGTAGTGTGCCATCTAACGAAAATTTCACGCGTTTATAATGAAATGCTTCGGCTTAAGGAATTGAAATTTGGCAAAAAGAGGAAAAAAATAAATTTCAAACAATAATTATTGTTTTTAATTATTTCTAGTATAAATAAGGTTATGGACCTCTCAAGTCCGACGAATAAAAACCAAAATTTGAAAAGTTAAATTAAATTGATGTTAAAACAATGTGATCGTCTCGCGTGTCGTCTAAAATTGCTTCGCCTGTCACTATGTGACCCGCGGGTCACAGGTTCGCCATCCCTGCTCTAGACCATCTCGGGCCGCGGTAGCCCGGTTGGAAGAGTAACAGATTAGCAACCGGAGAGTTGCGAGTTCGAAACTCGGTCCAACCAAATACCGCCGTGTACACGGGAGCTTTGCGCGTTTAGTCTGTCGTGGCCAAAAATGTCCTCACATTGGCGTGATGTGGAAGTTTGGAGTGGGGGTCAACTCAGGTGCTGACCTCGTCATCTGACCGTGGTTCAAAATTACGTCGTGTCGTTCTCGGATCTTTCCCTTAGGGGTTGATCCCGGACTTTGGCAATAGTCCGTCATGTTAATCCAGTACGACTTTAATTTAAGAGTACCTACCTATCTACCTCTTTTCTTCCTACGAATAATGATCATACAGTTTTCTGCAGAAATATGTCTTAAAACATCTCTCTTCTGGGCTCGAATAAAAAAAAGTTTAATCATAAGAGTTAGTGTTTCTTCAGTCACAGAGTCAGCTTTAGTTGTGATGAATCTTTAACAGGGATGGATCCCGGACCGTCGCCAATAGCCCGTTGTGTTGCTTCTGTGCGACGTTAATTTACCACCTCCCTCGTTTAGTTTCAGTTCTTGTTTAAAAAATCAACTACGTCAATGGCATGTTGTTTATGCTGCCCTCAATGAGCGAGGAGTGATATATTTGTCACAAAACTCATCCTTGCTTGACAAATTCAGCGCCATTACTTCTTTAAGAACGAAAGCAATAATTGTTTCAAGTCACCACGACTTATATTGTTTATAAACCCACGTACTGAGTCATGGACATACCGGGAGTAGGAGAAAAGGAATCGCCACGCTTGAAATATCTCATCATTAATGGATATTTTTTTAATATCTCTCTGTTGTGCATGAATTTCAAAAACGGAAAGAAAATCGCCAACAAAAACCTGAAAAAAGGATAATTCAACGAACGAATTGCCGCTAAGAGAAACGGTTTCCAGCGCTCTTTCAGATCAAGCCGCGGAGCCATAAAACACCCCGAATCACTCCCTGGGTGTTTTACTGAGGACATAGGTATGAAAATTTTATCAATCGCAAATTGTTTTCTTCGGGTAGAGGGCAGTAAGTCACCTTCCCTTTACGATCGTTCAGGAACATATCCAGTGCGATAAAGAATTTAGCATTTTTTTCTGGGCCCGTTTTAAAACGAAACTGCCTGCCTTTTCCAGCAGAGCACAATTCCTTCTTACCGATGTTAATATAGAACAATAAAGTTGCTTGAAAGAGGTAGGTAGGTTGTTTTGAATTAACGTCGCTCCGAAGCAACAGAACGGGATATTGGCGACGATCCAGGATCCATCCCGATGGGAAAGATCAGAGGACATCTCGTCATTTTGAACCACTGTTTGGTCAGCATCAATATACAGACATACTCAAAATTTAATTTTATCTAAATAAAAAGTGCATTGAGAAAATATAGACTCAAAGCCTTGCACATGATGACCTTAGGCGTCTTCTCTCTTCCCTTGGTCCATCAGATGATGAATATTCGTTTCCATCCTGCAGATTAAAGTGATCTAAAAGTCAAGCTACAACTAGTTTTGTTCACATGATCCTGAACACATAAGATGGTTACCATTGCTCATTCTACTTTTATATTTCCTCTACAGACAACGCCTCGTAATTCTGAACCACTGTGAGATGATGAGGTCGACTCCTAAGCTGGCCCTCCACTCCAACGTGGGCATTTGAGACCACGACAGATTTAACGTGCTTCAGCACCCACGTACACAACTTTCTTTGGTTAGACCTAGTTTCAAACTCCCAACTATCCGGTTGTTGATCCACGTCTCTATCAACTGGGCTACAGCAGCACTGTTTCAAAGATTGTCAGATTATCAATTATGTATGAATCGTAGTAATTTGTTTTGATAGTTCTAGTTCATTGCAATTAACGCTCGTCCATATAGCTTGTGGAAGCACACCTTGAGAACATTGTATGTGATATATCGTCCATCAAGATCTGGTCAGTTTTACTAATGACGAGATGCCTCATCGAGACAACCACTACGTTAATTGGACGAAGGAACGGCGAAGTGAGAAGAGGGGAGAAACGCATTCAACTGTCTAGGGGAGGAGGTGGAAGATCACGTGAATAAGTGGTCAAGATCCCTGACCCATCTGGTACATCGGATGATGGTACAAGCTGCAAACTGCACGAGGAAATTATTGCTATTTGCCACCCTGGACCACTGGATTCAATAGCTGAATCGTCGATGTCAAATTTGCATGCTACAAAAAATAAGCTCTAGGGTTTATTAAGTTCCCTAGAGCTAAAGAAAAATGTGTAAAGAATTTCCCTAGAGTTAAAGAAATAATACCCCTCACTCATCGAGCAAACCGTCATTCATAAACACCCGAAGAAAACAATGGGACACAATGCACCATGAATAACAATGCTGACGAATTTGACCCTATCTCTCCAGGTTCACTTTTGCTAATCCTTACGAAACAGTCTCAAGTATTAAAGAAGAGAACCTCCCCGAGAAGATGGAAATAAAAAGGGAAAAACTCAAATCCGGGAAGACCTTGTTCAAAGTAAGGGTACATCCTCCAGAAAAAGCAAAATCCCGAAATTGTGTCAAAGTAAATATTGCCTCCCTTGGCATTTCCAATCGGGCCGTAGTGGGGACCCATGGCCACGCATAGCGATCGGCCTCTTGGACATAAGCCATTGACACTCTATTTTTTTATGACCCCACCTCTTCCCACGTACTTGGGCCGCCTTTGTTTTCTTCTTAGGTGAGGACTCGTCCGGTCACGTCGAAATCCCGAAGAATGGCCCCGCTTGATCCGATCCGGCCATTCTGGCTTCTGGTCACGTCCGGGAGCTTGGGCCAATGCAGTCATCGGATGAGGTGGTCGAGTGTCTTTGGGACAGGGGCCGAAACTAAGTGGAATCGGTGGAAAGAGGAGACTATCAATTGTCCTGCTGCGCTCCTGGTCAACTCGAGTGATTGATACTCGAGTGCTGCTTCTCTGTGGCTGCTTCAACAGCTTCGAAAGGTATTTAAAAGTCCCGTGGAGAAAAGGGATGTTTATGTCATGAATTAATGCCGAATTTCATTAAAGTATTAACCAAGTATTTTTACTGTTTCTTTCTTTGTATAGGGTTCGCGGTAGCCCTGTTGGAAGAGTAACGGATTAGCAACCGGAGGGTTGCTAGTTCGATTCCAACCGAAGACCGTCGTGCACAAGGGGTGCTGGTGCACGTTAAATCGGTTATGGCCTCAAATGTGCTCACGTAGATGTGGTGTGGAAGTTTGGAGAGTGGGAGCTCATGTGTTGACCTTGTCATCTGACCGTGGTTTCGAAATTACGTGGTATTGTCGTCGGCTCTTTCACTTGGGGATTGATCCCGGATCGTCACCAATAGCCTGTTGTATTACTCCAGTGTGACGTTAATTAATCACCCTTAACCGTCACAAATAACCACCAGATCGCCATTTTTAGTGCTAAAGAGGTTTTTGATCTGCAACTAAATATTTTTACATCTATTATACAGAAATGAAACCAAGCATATAATAACGTCAAATGAATTGTAAAGAAATGGGACATTGAGACTATCTTATGGACAAAATAGAATAGAAGACAAAATACGCCGGCGTTGAGCTTTAAAATACGAAAGAAACACTGTTCTGTGATATTTACAGTGTATTCAAAAGTCAAGTTCCAATGTGCCACACACAGCTAGGAATAAATTTTTGTTTGAATCTATGATTTATTACAAACGCAAACAGGAAAGAACGCTATTGTATCTAAAAATATTCAAGAGAATGTTGGGCAAAGAACTCCATGAAAGATACTTTTGAAACTTTCGTATGCTTCCAGTGTGGGATTTAGCACTGTAGATATAAATAGATATATTTTTAAACAGAGCTATATATTGAAGCCTAAGCAATTCCGTAATATCCCCAAATCTTCAAATTAAACTAAGTATTGGAGTTATGCAGATAAGAGTATCTGGCCAAATTTGAATTTAAAGAGGAGAGACTTGTACCTTTGAACACAGTATCTATTGTTCTCTTAACCCTCCAAGTGGTTTCGACGAGATATCTCGTCTATCAAGATCTGGTCAATTTTTCTAACGACTCACCTCTTCAAGATTACCACCAGAAGAGTTAATCTTTACCAATTTCTTATTTTGTTTAATTGCACGGCGATTACATCGAAGAACAATTTCCTATTAATCTTCAGACACATTCAAAACTTAATTTTATTAAACGAAAAATTCCATTTACAAAATGTAAACGCAAAGCCTTTGTTTAAAGTTATAGTAGATGAAAAAAACGAAACCCCTTTACTTCAAAAACTATTCATAGTAGAGTAAATTTAAAGATATCATTCAATGGGGAATAACATCCTCTACAAATTCAAATGCAAAATATTGCATAAGGGGAATTCTTCATATCAAATTTTGCGCTAACAACAAAATTTCCAATGGAAACACCATGTTTCGATGCCTTAATCAGATTCTACATCGTTAAATTAGTCTAAATATGAAATTTCATGGCTTTATATCAGGAGATATTCAATGTTAAAGTTTCTGTCGATTTCATGCATGCTCTCCACTTTGAAAATCGTATTAGTAGATCGCGATTAATTATAGTTATAGGTACCCGAATTTAAATTTGAACTCTATTTCAAACGTATTTGTCAGCGCGTGCAAACGATCCGAGAATTATATTTATTATGCAAGTGAAAACGATTCGAGAATTACATTATTATATTTACTATGCAAGTGCAGACAACCCGAGAATTATTATCCGAAGTTTGTCAGACGTCTTTTAACTTTTGGTTGCCCCCTAAAATCGCCATAATGTGGAAATATTAATGTAACGCAAAAACTAAACATTTAAATGTGGTGAGATTTCGCATGATCATATTTAAAGTCCTGAATCGATTCACATCAAAATATAGTGCAAAGTCCCAATTCATAATTTTTTCAAACATTAATTTAATAATTATTATTACATACTAAAAACTATTTTTAAAATAAAATATTAGGTGAATTTTGTTGGGGTTCTTTAAGAAAAGCATGGTGTAAAATATCAGCGCTGCAGAAATATATTTTAGGAAGCTATCCATTAGTCTAAGAAACTGATTTCACATTAGAAGCTCAAATCTTGTACTCATAACTCCAAGAAATAAGACCTAATGACAAGAAATTTGGTATCTGAAGTTCAATTTTGATATAGATTCGAAATTGTGTGTCGAAATGGGGGTTTCTATTGGAAGTTATTAAGTTGGTACTCAATTTAATATGAAGATGTCCCCTTATCCAAATTTTATGCATTTGAATTTATTGAAGACGTTCGTTCCTGTCAAACGCCATCTTTGGATTTTCTCTACTATTAAAATTGCTCGAATAAAGCGGGGTGGTTCGTTTTTCTTACGCGACTGTACATGATGATCAAATACCTTTGAACGGACCCTCTTGTTTGAACACACCACTTCAATTTTGTTTTAGGATTTTTAATTAATAACATCAGATATATGTAAAATAAAAGATAAAGTATTTACGTATTAGGGCATACGTAAATATTTAATTTGGAATCATTTATAATTATATTTTAATAGAGATAAAAAACCAATGATCAATTTACAATAATTGAATAAAATAATGCCTTTATATTTATCATTTAGCATTGTATTTGTTGCAAAAATTAACTTCAATAGTTGACTGGGATCTTTAATGCGCCATATTTAAATTGTTTTGAAAATTTTTAACCCCTCTGATGGTTGTCTCAACGAGGTATCTCGTCATTAGCAACACTTTCCAGATCTTGGTGGACGAGTTATCTCGTCATTAGAAAAAGAACTGCCCAGATCTTGATTTCGACATCATAAAATAATCGGCGATATCTAGATGACGAGATATCTCGTCGAAACCACTTGAAGGGTTATGAGCTAACTATTTTAACTATTTTTTCTTCTAATGCCCGGTCAACTGAACATTACTCATGACACTAAGAAACGGATTTGTGAACCACTTTGCTTTACACAGGTGCACTTATGTCGGGTGGTTTCATGTTACACCCCTCACACACATATTATACATCCTACTCACAATCCGTTCATAGAGAAGCCACACATTCATTGCAGACCGACAAACATCCATGTTTGAATTCGAAGCAGAAATCCTTTGTTACAGAAACTGACACCCTGACTACTAGATTGATTGGTCGGCACCTATTTCAACTATTAGAAGTATAAGCATCTCTCTGCACGTCAGGGCACTCGTGGCTCAGTGAATATGCCCCCTGCTCTTGCAACCTGCTAGTTGCAGGCGGCTCAGGTTCGATTCATTTCCTCCTTGGGTATATTTCTCTGTGTCAGTAAAAACTTTCTTTGTGTGCGCATGTCCATTACTTGATATTGTATTTCTTGTGTCTGGCGTGGCATGGCCAAATATGGCCCTTGTGCCATAAAACCCCAACCAACCAATCCTCTGAGCGTCACCAGGTTGGTTGGTTTGTTTGGGGTCTTATGACGCAAGGGCCACACCTGGCCAAGTTGCGCCAAGAGCAAAATAGACAATGTGAAGTAATTGTAAAGTAATTGTGAAGTAATTGAAAGAAAGGGTAGAGAGAAGGTATAGATAAAGATCGCTTGGGCCTCCTGGGTTGCGATCTCCATGTTTACCAGGGGCAGTAAACCCCATGGGAAAAGAATAGATCACTAGGGTACCTAGGAATCGTGAAACCCGTGCACACCTGAAGATGTGCTCCGAGAAGTTGAGCACCACCAGATTTCCAAGTAGTGTAATAGTGATTTTACCCTACATCGCATGAGGTGTACATATACACTAGATGATTTTTTTTAATTTTGACTTTGAAAATCCAATATTTTTACAATAGGTCATTGGTTTGTACCTAAACTCCTTTCTGTGCGAAACATTCAGATTAATCTAATCATTAATTATCTAATTTAGATATAATTAGCTAATAAACATGATTTTTGAACAGTGATACCTCAAATTCTAATTTCTTCAGAAAGACAATTTCTGTTGGAAATTATCTTCATTATTCTTCATGTTTTGACCCTCAATGAAGTTGCTAGGGGGGGGAATAGGTATTTTTATACAATTTTTTTCGCCAAGGAAATCTTAAAAATCAAGATTTTTTTCAGGAATTTTGACATTTAAAAATCAACTAAAAATTAAATTCTTAACCAATAACTTTGTTGAAGGTCAAAACATCGACTGTATTATATAGATTAGAATGATACGATCAATTCACTGTTGGGTCATCACTCTTTAAACAAAGCATTCTATTGTAAAAACATAGCTCTTCAGAAATCAAATTTTGGAAACATGCTTGTATATGGGGACAGTATCTAACTAAAACTCTTGTAACTAGAAAACTATTTCGAACACTTACAAGAACTTGGTATCATTTCAAAGCTAATAAGTTGGAAAATATTTAGAATTAATAAAAAAAGTATCGATATTCTAGTCAATGTTCGTGATTTCTAGTGTATACATACACCCCTTCCAACCAACCACACCTACATACATTGATTGAAAAAATCGTAGGAAACATTCTATTGGTCAAAAAGTTCAAAACTAATTAGAAGTCATACAGCAAAGACTGCAGGTTCCAGAACGTATACATGCGCGTAGGTCTCCCGGGGATTATATAAATATTATCAAGTTGTAAATGTGACTGAATTCTGTACATCTTACAACCAATTTTTGGTAAACATATCATTAGATTTACCACCAATAAAATCATACTAATGACTTTTTCTAATGTTTGTTCATTAGAGTTTATATTCCGTATACGGTCTCAAGGTACGCACCGAAATTATTTTTGTCTGTATTTATTTTTTCGTATTAGGTAAAAGTTCCAAACTCATCGCAGACTTCCGTGCGGATCCCCAAACCTTTTATATAAGATGTACGAGTAAATATAAATGATATTTATCTTTAAAATTAAATTCTTGGCAAACTCCAAAGTCGTTAAACAAGGTACACACCAGGTGTTTGAAGTCTCTGTGACGAAGTGAAAACTGAATGAAAATCTGTGAAATATCTAGTTTGAAAATTATTAATGCCTTCAACCTACGTGTTCAAAAACAACTTTTTAAAATGTATAAAACTTTCGTTCCAAACTGGGTGTTTCATAGTTTCTTCGTCCTTAAAATCGTGTTTCTCCATACATTTTATAAGGCGACAGTTATCTTTCGTCTATAGACTTTTGTAAGTAAAATTGTTTTCTTCTGTTGACAAGAAAAACGGTAAAAATAGTTATCTGTAATAACATCGTTATTTAACACTTGATAAGAATGTGAGACCAATAGAAAAAGTGTTAAGCGTGGAGAACTAGGGGAGAGAATTTTCGGCAGAGATAAAGATGCAACAAAACAGAGATAAAAAAAAACTATTTTAATCTTTTCTATTATTATTTAGGTTTTATATTCATTAGACTCCACGATTTTTTCTGTTCTGTTGTCAGCTTAAAAGATTAGTTTTTAAGATTATTTAAGATTAACTTATTTTAAGTATTTTAACTTTATTATCTATTCAGTTGTTTATATTCTATATCGCTTAGAGCAAAAACCTTTGATATTTTTTTTTCTCAGACTTTAAATGCTTATTTTCATACTGATGATAAATACATAGTCGTATTGTAATAATCGTTTAGAAGATATATTACGCTAAAAAATGCTTATGATTTTTATTTTTTATCTGAACTCTAATAGTCTTTAAAAGGCTGCTTAGTAAAAATAAATTTCTGTCGTTTGATGAGTTTCTACTTTAAGCTGACTATATGTTCTGAAAAATGGGTTGGTTGGTTGTGGTTTTACGGTTGGCTGTGGTATGTTTAGAGATTTCGAGAAGATGCAAAACGGTCTATAGAACGTTAATGGATTGATAATTATTTTTATAAAAGTGAAACAGTCGGATAATAGGATCTGAATGAATCCAAAACAATTCTGTGATTTACATAAATATTTAAGCGGTTGGTTGGTTTATTGGGTTTTAAGGCGCAAGGACCATATATATTTGGTCATGCTGTGCCAGACACAAGACATACAATATCAAGTAAATAGACACACACAATGAAAGTTTTACCAACGCAGAAGAGAGAAATACAGCTAGGTAGGAATGCACCTGAGAGGATACGAACCAGCGCCACCTACACCTCTCAGGTTGCTAGCACAGTGAGCATACCCGCTGAGCCACGTCGACCATTTGGTAAAATAGGAATAAGATCTACAGAACATTTTAGATTGTAAGAGAAAATTGAGTCAATAACGCTTCGCTAAAATTAGTGAAACATATTGACATTTCACAGTCAAAGGAATTGGTAGCTAATATTTTTTAAGAACTTAGAAATTGATACTCGTAATAAAAGATGTCTTACCAGTATGTCTCACTGGCATACTGGTAGAACATCTTTTAAATTGGCTGCTTATCACCTACACGAGTCATAAGCCCGTACTGTTCATTAAAACTATATTCGTCACAAATTTAAAAAAATATCAATAATTTCGCTCAAGTCAAACATCAAGCATTGAGTTAGAAAATCCAAATGTTATGTAAGTGAAAATGAACAAACCATCTCTAAAACAAGATAAAGAATATCGAATATATGCAGATGGTAGCAGTAAAAAGCTTAATTTCCTTTTTAAAAACCTGAAAATTTCTGATATTACTTAAGTAATCTCCGATGGGATAAACCATTTTTAGCACTATTCCACAGTGGCTTGATATAATTCGCTGCAAAAAGAACAAATCCAATGTGATCAACAATAAATTTGGAAGACTATAGGGATATATTGAACTGAAAATTTATTGCCTCAAGCACCACTCATCTCTGGAAGCAGTGTATCCCCTCTTTTGGGAATACGTTTATATTCTTTTTTCAATAACTTCTATTCTTGTCCAAAAAGTAAAATGGTGGGAAGAAGTAAATGGCCAGATTGTACCCTCTGAACGTCACAAAATTCCCGAGTAGTGTAGTATCGATTTCACAGCACATAATGATTGAATAACCACATCGATTGGCTGAAAGAATCCTAAGGAAGAATATATTAGTCAAGAAGGTCAAAAAATGGTTAGAAGTCACACAGGGAAGACTGCAGTTTGCAGAGCGGATATGTAAGTGTGAACCAGGGTTAAAATCTTATTTAAATTCTTTAGAAAACTATTGAGTGTATTGTTACACAAGAAATATAAAAATGGTTTACCATCCAGTAATAAAAAATAAGTTGATTATAGCTTTCACGAAGTTATCTGCAGGGAAATATTATCACGTAGAAATAAGAGTTCGAAAGAATAAAATTGAAACGTTTTATTCGGAAAAGCGAAACACAGTTAAGCATAAGAGAAATGGAATCGGAATAATGAATAAAGAATAATCAACATTATATGCAATAGTTCGTTTTAATATTTAGAATTGATTATAAGAAGCTTCTATGATTCCATTATCAAATAAACAAAATAAAATGCTTAACTTATAATAAAAAAATATCAAAGGAAAAATATCGTCTGCATTCAAGTCAAATATCGTCTGAAATCCAAGTCAAATAGCATTTTTGTACCTGGAACTCTTTCTGCTATTTATCGTATGCACATTTTGTTATTTATCGTCTGCGTGGAAATATGATACAGTGGAAACAAAAGAGATAATAATCAGTTAATTTTTTAGTCATCTAATTTGTTCCAAATCCTCATCAGGAGATCTCAGTCTAATTGGCCCTCGTCAAGAAAAAGAACCGTTGAAAGTTAAAAATCAAAACTAAAATATCGCCTGACTCTTTTTGACGTGAATGCGTCTTTAAAATCGGAACATTACTGGGGACATGTATGAATAGTGGAGTGTTACAAAAACTGTAACAACTGTTTTGTCTTATGGTTTCAAAAGTAGAAAAAACATCCAGAAGGTAAATATAGCGTCGTGTAGACAAAGTATATCTGTACTTGACATGACCTTCGGATCTCCTCAGTGCGCAGGCTCACTGAGCACTGGGAGGGGTTCCGCAACATGTCGAAATTCTGCTGTGCTGGGCGAACTTTGGGCCATGTAACTTTGGATGGAGTTAGAACTTTGTAAGTGATATCATTCGAAAACTACCGAACAACACTACAATCATAGGCCTTTAAGGGGGTCCGGGACTCAAAATTCTGAAATCTTCAATTTTAAAGTTTTTGTTCTGAAATTTTTTCTATAGGTATACATTGTATTTTGCAATTATAATAACTATTTTATATTTTCAAAACTTCAAATTTTTTTTATTAAAATTAAAAAATTATAAAATTTTGACGTTGGGCAAAATTGATATATCTTAAAATATTTTATAACAAATCACTTCATTTTTGCACTAATTGACTCCTAAAAGTTCATACTTTAAACTGTCTTCGTGATTTTTGGTTAAAACAGTTAGAAAAAATTTAAAAAATATTTTGTTCAAAAACTACATAAAACACATAGTATACAAAGTTCGAAAAATTATAGAAAAAATAATAATATATATATACACAATTGCTGAAGACAAATTAAAGAATATATTTGAAAAGTAATTGTAGAAAATTCCATTCATTTATGACAAGTAGTTTTTAAGTTATATCCATTTTTCACTATCGAAATCCCATTTAACAGAAAAGGAGAAAAAGAGCGTTTAAAATTATGAAAATATTCAAGTTATTAAAAAGCACTTTTGCATACTTTATGTTTGTTTAAAATCCTCCTGGATAGTATTGTGTATTCTTAGTTTTACTGCTTCATTTAATTTAATTTTAGCAAGTTGGACCTTTTTCCTATACCTTTTAAAAGTATTTGTGGACCATCGTCGCTTTCCTGAACCGCCTACAGTCCTTTATGGAAAGCGTTATTGAAGTATATTGATAGTACAGAAAATTCGAAAACGTACAAATTCAACAATAAAAACAGTGAGAATATTACGATAATCAATTCAGATCACTTCAAAAGTGTTCGTAGCGTAGTTTATTTGAGTTAGAAAAAAATAGAGCTGATACAGTAGAAAGTAGACTCCAAAACAGTTTGTTTACATTATCTGATGGGTGAGGCTCGTTTGATTTGCAGCTGTCATGTTATAAAAAGCCGAATATTTCCGGTTCTACTGATGATAGAAACAAAATGTAGGTGTTATTTTATTCAGAAATATCTATATTATTTTTTAAGATAATAAAAAAAAATTTGACTTTTTTTCATATTTTGAGTCCCAGACCCCCTTAATCAATAAAAATTATCCTTCAATATTAATTTCAAACTGCAATTTAATCGTTCAAACTAAATTAGTTGTTGAATATTCACGTCAAAACTACGGTTTGTGTCCTTCGACACAACCTTCCATTTTTTTTCAAATATATTGCATAACAACAATGCACATAACATCGCATACAATTCTAATTAAAAAGCTTGTTCAAAAGTAATCGAACTCAGCACTAAAACTGCTCAACAGGACTTCAGGTAGTATTTAATGGGTTCGTAGTTAAATTTGGAAACACGGGGGTTAATTAGAACGGGACCCACGCTTTAAAGTGGTTTCCAAACCCTTCCGAACATCCATATCCATACCGAGATTCGAGAGAGAGAGAGAGAGACTGGAGTACTAATCACTCGGATAACAGTGAGGTAGTATTTTAAATTGTGTATCATTCTTTTATTTCCGTCAAGAGATATTTTCTCATGATGATGATTTAATCACATAACTAGGTAAAGTTAATCTGCAGCTTCCCTTAATTTGCGAATTGAAGTCGATTTTCAAATCAAAATCAAAACATTACTCGAGTTAGTGTTATTCTCAATTTGCACTTACAACACAATGCAAGTTAATTCTTACAACCCTCCAAGTGGTTTTGACGAGATATCTCTTCCATCAAAGACCTGACCAATTAGCTTATGATTTCGACATTAAGATATTGCTGATATTTTTATGATGACGATATCAAGATCTGGTCAGTTTTGCTAATGACGAGACAATTACCAGGAGAGTTACTTTATAATAATTGTTCCAATTAGGACTTGTTTAGTTTCGTTTGATTGTATATCTGAAATCCTTTTTCACTTCAAAATTTCGCCTGGACAGTTTAACCTTCCAAGTGGTTTTCACGAGATATCTCGTCCATCAAGATCTGACCAATTACGCTAATGATCTCGACATTAAGATATTGCCGGTTTTTTACGCTGACGGTATCAAGATCAGATCAGTTTTCTTCTAGCGATGCGAAACGACGAGAACTTGATGGACGAGATATCTCGTCCATCAGGTTCTGGTCAGTTTTGCTAATGACGAGATACCTCATCGAGACAATTACCAGGAGAGTTACTTTATAATAATTGTTCCAATTATTACTGGTTTAGATTCGTCTGATTGTACATCTACAATCCTTTTTCACTTCCAAATTTTGCCTGGACAGTTTAACCCTCCAAGTGGTTTTCACGAGATATCTCGTCCATGAAGATTTGATCAATTTCGCTTACAAGATATCTCATCGTCAAGGTATTGCCGATATTTGATGATGATGAGATCAATAATATCATCAGTTTTCTTCTAATGACAAAATATCTCGTCTGTCATAATCTAGTCAGTTTTGCTAATGATGTGATACTTCCTCATCAAGATAACCATCAGGAGGGTTAAACCCTAGGTTGAACCAATTGATATTTAACTTTTCGGCACATTCCATGGATTTAAATGATTTCAAAGGGGGCTTCAACTTACCAGTTCTTGATAGACGTCATTACAACCACCAAGAGGGTTAATGAAAATAATGCTTATTTATATTTATTGTATATTTTTTATAACGCTTAAAGTTAACTTTTGCAAAGCCATCAATTTGTGACAGCTCGTAAAATATTTCTTAACTTCACGACGTCCATCTTTGAATCTGAATTCTTAGATGGATAAATATACTACAGAATAAAAAAATTAATAAATGAAGATAAACTCTCTTTTCTGATAACGAGCAGAAAAATGACCGAAACTGGCACACAAATTCTATGCAACCCTTTCAAAGCAGTCATACGTAACAGCGGGGTTTAAGGAAGGGATTAGAGACTAACCTCGGGTTCTTGCAAATACTTTTCAAGAAACGCAATTTCGTGCATCTCAACTCCAAGGGATCATCGCATTTAATCAACTTTCTCGAACAATTCAGGCGATAAAAAGGCATACTCTTATAAACTATAACTCTATTCGAAGCTTCGTTTCCAAGAAGTTTATGCGACATTTCTCAGTACAGTGAATGCATGTCAAGTTATATTTAAACAATGGAAACGTGTTTTATGTTTGCTTTTGTCGGGAGTTACAGTTTTGAAGATTTTGATTTTGTCAGTGGGTAAACTTACGAAACTACTATTACAATAAAAAGTTTAAAACTTACAAGAATGCTTAAAATTAAACCATTTGTTGTGAACAAAATTATCAGCATAATACATTTCTAATTTTCATAAAAGTCATATATATATATATGTGGGGGTGCTGGTTTGTGGGCGATTGGCAACATTACGAAAGTTTTAAAGAATAACTAAATTTAATGAGATTTATGAATATTTACAATGAATTTGGTTTAGACAATTAAAGTTAAGTGCACAGCACAGACATCATAAACTCCATCGGCGCTCGGCGCCCGTCAACATTACACAGTCTAACGCTACGTCCGTCTTGTAGCTTCGTCGTCTTCCTTCTGTGTCGCTTTTTTTGACTGCGTTCCTCCAATGCGCGCAATGGCTGCGCAGTGGTCGGAGATGACATCAGCGTGGAGGTGCCCTCTAGTGGCAGTCTGGGCACCACAGATCGGCCATCCTGGGTTCGACTGGTCCACCAGGCGTTACTGAAAATATACAAAAAAGGCAAAAGCAGAAGCAAAGTTCCAAAATCTGTCAGTCTCTGTAAAGCAAATGTATCTAGGTTATAGAGCTCTGAATCGTCCTTCAGCTCTGGAAATGATTAAATGAGCCAAATCGTCTTCTGGCTTCATTTGTCGTCTTTAAACGTCGTTTCTAGTCTTTCTTTAAACGTCGTCTTCTTCAAACTTCTTTCGTCTTTAACTTCTTTCAACGTCTTTCGTCTTTAACTTCCTTCAACGTCTTCAAATTTCTTTCGTCTTTAACGTCTTTCTTCTTCGTCTTTAACTTCTTTCTTCTTCGTCTTTAACTTCTTTCTTCTTCGTCTTTAACTTCTTCGTCTTTAACTTCTTTCAACGTCTTAGCAAACCCTTAAATCCAATTCCACGGTTTAAGAAATTCAGCGCATGTTGTAGTGAGGTTGGGTCCTTCATGACATCCCTCTTTTACAACGTCGTATGTATTTCCTCCTTTAATTCTGGTGATTCTATAGGGTCCAAGGTACTTTGGTTTTAGCTTCAAGTGCGGACCAAACTGAGTTCTCTTGATGGCAACAAAATCATTAACTGCATAAGAATTTGGTTCCTTTCTTCTTAAATTGTACGTCTTCTTATTTTCTTCTTGAATTTTAAAAATGTGTTGTTTTGCATGCTTCCTGAGTTCTTCTCTTTGCGTTTCAAAATTTGCTTGAAATTCAACTTCGATAATTTCTTTGAACTTGTCCAGACCCTTTATTTTCACTTTTTTTAATCTTCTATAATCTATGCACACACGAGGGGTTCCATCCTTCTTCTTTACAATTACAACGGGGCTACAATATTCTGAAGAACTTGGTTCTACTATCCCTTGATCTAACCATTCAGTAACTTGAGTCTCGACAATCTTTTTCTCTGAGAATGGTAACCTACGTGGCTGATGAGATACGGGTTCATTACTTTTTACCAAAATATTTAATTCAACATTTGTTGTTTTTGTTTTGTGTGGTACATAATTCAAAACTAACTGTTGTACCTTATCCTTTAAGATATTTGGAACGTCAGGTTCAATATTTACATCAACATCGTCTTCAGTTGACAAATCAATTGGTAAAATAGACAAAGTATTTATTTCCTCAACACACTGGGATTTATTTTTCAGAGTAATTCCGTTTTCATTAATTAGTGTTTCACCCAACATTAACACATTTAGTCCTATAATAGCGTCATAAGTCATAACATCGTTTCCTACTACGCATATATCTGAATCTCCCTCAAAATTATCTATTTGAATGTTTCCTTTAAAATAGCCTAACGGTTTTACACGGTGTGTACGCCGCGAGATGGCGCCCTTTGTAAGGGTTGTTGCCCTCTGTAAGGGTTGTTTAAGGGGTTAAGCGTCAGAGCGTTGGAGGATTTGTATGAGGAGAAGGATGAATCTCATCCGCTCAATAAATACTGTTGATTTTATACCATTGAGTTTTATTCATTGAAGTCCTCCCGAACATGTGGTCAGTTTGATCCGGAGGTGAAGAAGCAAACAAAGAAATTTGCGAATTTGGAGAGTTTCGGTTGTTTGTGAAGAAATGTGCTCGTTACATGGATGACATTGTGTGAAAGACTGAACTGGGGAACGCCATAAGTTAGAGAAGGTCCATATATTTTGGTTCCATTGTAATTGTGAGTACACTTTCGTTTAGTTTTATCAACTTATTATAAATTTGCTGTCTACTGTTTTCGGTTGGAATTTTGAATCGGGTTCTCTTTTCAATCAAAATGTTATTGTCAAAGTTAAAAAAGAGTGAATTAATTGAAGTAGCGGAAGAACTTGAGCTCGTTGTACCTACGGATGCTAGGGTTGTTCAAGTAAAAAGATTAATTCAAGAGAGCGATATTTATAACACTAATTACGAACTTGTTGAAACTATTGTCGAGTCTATAATTCAGAAGGCAAAGGACAACGAGAAAAGGGAAGAAAGGAATAGGTTAGAAAGAGAATCGAACTTAGAGTTAGAAAAAATTAAACTCGCTCAGTTAGAAAAACAATTGGAAATCGCTAATATTCAGAAGGATAGACCCTATAAATTGAGCGAAGCATCAAAAATTGGAGAATTTGAGTCACCAAATTGTAGTTTAGAGAATTTAATAAAAAGCGTTAAAACACTAACCATTCCAGTACCTTCACGCGCAGATTCGTATAGTCTATTTTTCCAATCGCTTGAAAGAGCTTTTAAAACTAAAAATGTTCCCGAAGAGTTTAAGGCAGAAATTGTGTTGAATATTTTAGGTGAAAAGGCCACTAATTTAATGGTATATTTGAGTGAGGATGATCTAAGTAATTATGATAAGCTTAAAGAAATTGTGTTAAAGGAATTTCAATCCACTCCGCAAGAAGTGTTAAACAATTTCCGTAAAGCGCAAAAACTTCCAAATGAAAGTTATATGCAATTTTCGTCGAGATTAAGTGCAGCATTCGGGTATTATTGCCAGTTGAGAAAAGTGAATGACTTTAAGGGATTGTGTGTTAATGATTTCCGATAAGATATTTAGCTCATTAGACCGGGAACTTCAAATTCATATAGGAGTAAAGCAAGGTGAATCTTGGTATTCACCACAAGAATTATCTAGAAGTTGTGATATTTATTTATCATCGAAAAATAAATGTAGAACCGAAACTAATGTTTCACGTCCACAGTTCGGAAACAATTCGCAAATTTATCGTAATGTATACAGTCCACAAAAGATTTCAAAAGCGTTTGTGTCAGAGGTTAAAAGTCCTAAATGTGTTATTTGTAAGTCTAACGAGAACCATTATCTTAATATGTGCCCCATTTTCAAAAAAAATGCCTGTTAATGAAAGAATTGATACGGTTAAAAATAATCAACTGTGTTTTAATTGCCTTAATCACCATAAGGTTACTAATTGTCATTCAAAAGTAAACTGTGCCATTTGCAAAAGGCGTCACAACACTTGTTTACATATTGGAGGAAATTCATATGAAAGCCGAATGCGTGGAAATGCAAGCGATGCCATTTCCGAAGTCAAAACATCAGTCTCGCCTGGCGCAGGATTAGATCCAAGGTCACATGTGTTCGTTCCAAGAAATGAATGTTTAGGCGATCGTCCGGGGGAGCAAAAGGAATCCCTATCATTCACAGCTACGAACGTTAATAGTATCAACAAATCTCTAGTGGTTTTGTTGAGCACAGCAAAAGTCATGATCGCGGATAACTTCGGAATACTTCACGAAACACGTGCGTTACTGGATAATGGAAGCCAGTCTTGTTTTATTTCTAAACAGTGCGCGGATAGACTTAATTTGAAAAAGGAAAAAATAAATATCGTGGTGTCCGGGTTGAATAAGTCATCGTCAGTGATTCATTCAGTAGTGAAAACAAAAATTGCGAATCACAGCGGAACGTACGAAAGGGGAGTAGAGCTATTGATAGTTTCGAATATAACAGATTATACACCCGCTAAGCAATTCAGCATTGATCTGATAGATTCAGATAATTTAAAATTAGCGGACATGGGTTTCAATAAACCGAGTGTTGTGGATATTTTGTTGGGGGCTCAATTATTTTATGAGTTTTTAAAACCTGGTCAGATTAGTACCCCTGGGACAGATATAATTTTACAGAATTCAGTGTTTGGATTTATAGCTACAGGGAGCGTTCCAATAGAAAATGAAACCTCTGTTCATTGTGGGTTAATTATGGAAAACTTAGACACCACCTTAAAGAAATTTTGGGAAATCGAAAATGTTGAGGCAGAACACGTGCTAGACAATGAGAGATTAATATGTGAAGATCATTTTATGAAAACGCATTTCAGAAATGACGATGGACGTTATGTAGTTAAAATGCCGTTAAAGGAAGATCCTCCGTGTTTAGGAGAGTCGAAGGGTGTTGCTGTTAAAAGATTGAATTCTCTTTGGCAGCGTTTGAAAAGAGAACCTGAGTATTTACAGCTGTACAGCAAATTCTTAACTGAGTATGAGGATTTAGGGCATATGCAAGAAACCAACGAAAGTCCAAAATACATTATGCCTCATCATGGTGTTTTTAGGCCAGATAATAGTACAACAAAATTACGCGTTGTTTTCAATGCTTCTGAAGCAACGTCATCTGGACATTCGCTTAATGATAATTTATATGCAGGATGTGTTGTCCAAGATGATTTATTTTCTATTCTGTTGCGATTTCGAAAACACACGGTAGTTTTTACCGCGGACATCAAAAAGATGTACCGACAAATTTGGATTAGTCCCGATCAGTGTGATTTACAATGTATTTTATGGAAAGGGCGCGAGAATGAGATGATACGCGTTTTGAAGTTGCTGACTGTTACTTATGGAACCAAATGTGCACCATATTTGGCGACAAGAGTATTGCAACAGCTATGCATCGACGAAAAGGAAAATTATCCATTGGGTGCAGCTGCTGGCAGAGACTTTTATGTAGATGACATTCTCAGTGGTACTGAAGATACCTCGACTGCCGTTGAACTTCAAAGCCAATTAATACAGCTACTAAAGTCAGGTGGAATGGAACTACACAAGTGGAGTTCCAACAATCCAGTGTTGTTGAAAAATGTTTCAGCAACGGAGAAGGAGTACAACTTTGACAGCCAGAACTCAGAAACTGTAAAAACACTGGGATTACAGTTCAATCCCAAAGAAGACACATTTTGCTACACAATTAAACCGTTTGTGAGTTCCGTGACTAAACGAACTATGTTATCGGACATTGCAAGACTATTTGACCCGTTGGGTCTTTTAGGACCTGTAATAGTTACGGCGAAAATTTACTTGCAGAAACTGTGGCTTCTCAAGCTCAATTGGGATGACGAAATTCCTGTGCACGAAAGAAAAATTTGGGATACCTTTCGCGAAGAACTGATTGAGTTGAGACACTTGAAGATAGAACGCCATGTTTTGTGTTCAAACTCACAACAAATAGACCTGATAGGCTTCGGAGATGCTTCTAAGGAAGCATATGGCTGTGTAATTTACATCCGTTCTTTATCAGAGACAGGCGAAAACAAGGTGTCACTCCTTTGCAGCAAATCTCGAGTGGCACCCATCAAGGAGATGACCATCCCAAGACTGGAACTGTGTGCGGCAGAGTTGCTTTCAAAACTTATCGTTAAAGTCCTGTCATCCTTGGACTTACCAATTCGTGAAGTAAACTTGTACTCAGATTCAACTGTAGTGCTTGCGTGGATTGCTTCACCGCCTCAAACGCTTAAGGTGTTTGTGGCAAATCGTGTCGCCAAAATTCAAGACCATACGAAGGGCTTCACATGGAATCATGTGAAAACTGCTGAAAATCCAGCTGACTTCATTTCGCGTGGTGTTACTCCTGCAAGACTCCAGCATCTTAAATTGTGGTGGTCTGGGCCTGAATTTTGTCCCAGATGGAATGTTCCAAGACGGAGAAAGAACATTTAACTTTAAGTGAAACTGAGCTGTTCCAACAAGAATTCAAACAGAACTGCGACATTAAGAACAACGAAATCGGACTCTTTTGTGAAATTTCAGACATTGATAATATTTTCAAGATTACTAATTCATATGTAAAGTTAATTAGAATTTTTAGCTTTGTTTTCAGATTCATCTCAAATTTGAAATGTAGCACCAAAGAAAGGGGACCCTTATCGACTGCAGAGTTAAGGAGAGGTAAAATCTTTCTGATAAGGTATGTTCAACAGCAGGTATTTTCTCGAGAGATAAAGGCTCTAACAGAGAAAAAGACAATCAAGGAATTCAACGTAAGTAGTTTATCCCCGTTCATTGATGACGATGGTATTATACGAGTTGGTGGTCGATTGGTTAATTCTAATTTATCAATTGATGTCAAACACCCTATTTTGCTTCCTAAGAGCCATGCATTCACTGAAATGATATTTTTGTACTTTCATTTGAGAAATTACCATGTTGGGCCTCAAACTTTGTTGTATGCTATTCGCCAGGAATACTGGCCTTTGGGTGGGCGTGATGTTGCTAGAAAAACTGTCCACAACTGTGTAACATGTTTTAAGGCTAAACCAAAGGAGATGAGTCAAATTATGGCACCTTTACCTAAAGAGAGAGTAACCATCAATCCTCCTTTTTTCAAAACTGGCTTAGATTGTTGTGGCCCGTTCTTGATAAAGTATAAAAACCAGAGGAAGGGTGTATATCATAAAATTTATGTTTGTATATTTGTTTGTTTTGTTACTAAGGCAGTACATTTTGAAATCATCACCGAGTTATCTGCTAAAGCTATGATTGCATGTTTAAAAAGATTTTTTGCACGCCGAGGTTTATCATCTTACCTTTTTTCTGACAATGCCACTAATTTCCGAGGTGCTTATTCGGAAATAAAGAAGTTATTTGCTTTGTTTAAAAATATGAATGTAATTGATTACTTGTGTTCTGAGGGTGTGTCTTGGAGCTTTATCCCTCCTCTGTCTCCTAATTTTGGAGGTCTTTGGGAGGCTGGGGTAAAGTCCTTTAAACACATTTTAAAAGAGTTGTTGGTGAGCACAAACTCACCTTTGAAGAGTTTTTGACGGTAAGCAATCAAATTGAAGCTATTTTAAATAGCCGTCCCCTCACCCCACTTTCATCCGATCCAAATGATTACAATGTCTTAATGCCAGGTCATTTTTTGATCGGCAGACCTCTTAACTCTTTGCCTGAGAAGGATATATCATCTGTCGAAAACAATAGACTTGGTAAATGGCAATTGCTAACAAAATTTGTTCAAACTGTTTGGAAGAGGTGGTCCAGAGATTATTTAAATAACTTACAACAACGGTCTAAATGGCATTGTATTAAAACTGAAATTAAACCAGGTATGATTGTATTGTTAAAGGAAGAGAAATTACCTTTATGTACTTGGTCAATTGGTAGAATTAGCAGTGTGATTCCGGGAAAGGATGGCAAAATTAGAGTTATTTATGTAAAAACGCCTAAGGGCACTTTTAAAAGAAGTATTTCAAATGTATGCATTTTGCCAATCTCGGATAATTTGGTGTAAAAGAAAATTGTTACTAAGTTTATAAGTGTGTTTGTATTTACATTTTAGATATCATTTATGATTTTGAGAGTACATGTTAGATTTTAATGTATCTGTAAGTGTCGAAATTGAGTTTGATTATGAAATTTACTTGAAACCTTGAGGTTTCAAGATGGGGAGTATGTGTACGCCGCGAGATGGCGCCCTTTGTAAGGGTTGTTGCCCTCTGTAAGGGTTGTTTAAGGGGTTAAGCGTCAGAGCGTTGGAGGATTTGTATGAGGAGAAGGATGAATCTCATCCGCTCAATAAATACTGTTGATTTTTTACCATTGAGTTTTATTCATTGAAGTCCTCCCGAACACACGGCATTTTCCAAAACCAGTCAAAGTAGAATTCAACGGGCATAGTTCCTTAACATTTAATTTGTCAAAAACAGATTTACGAATCAAAGTAGCTTGACTTCCAGTATCTATCAATGAATTAACACTTAAACCATTAATCATTACAATTTTCCTTACTTTCGATTCTACGCCAACATCAAACATGGCTACTTCTGGTTTCGAATTCATTCCGCATTCCGAAGCCTTGTGACCAAACGTGCCACATCGAAAGCATTTAAGTCCCTTACCTTTATGAATACAAAATCTAGAAATATGATCTTTTGATCCACAATTAAAACAAATCTTATTGTTACGATTTTCTGAACCATTGTATTTCATTCTATCAAACTTGACTCTATCTCTGTTTACAGTTTCGTTTTTAGAATTAAATCTATTACTGTACTCATTTTTTGTTCTATCAAAAGAGTTAATTTTACCGTGATCATCATGTTTGGTTTTCATTCTATCAAAATTCTTATTATCATAATTAATCCTATCGAAATTCCTTCTATCGAAATTTTTTCTGTCGAAAGCACTTTTACCATATGCAGAATCAGCTTTCATTATTTCATACACTTTCAGTTTTTCCTTAAACTCAAACACAGTTTTACAACCGTACAGAATAGTTTTGTTTTCCTGTTTGTCATTTATTCCTTTAATCACATAGTGCATCAAAGCAGCGTCATCGATTTTTCCGCAACTGCACAATTCTTTCATCTTAAAAAAATATTCCTGAGTGGATTCAGAATCCCTCATTTTCCTTTTACTCAAAAGTTCATGTAAATTAGCAGAGTTTATCTCAAAAGAGAATTCGTCGGTCAAGGCCTGTTTCAATTTTGACCATGAATTTATTTCTGGTTCTGTTCTAACAAACAAAGCAGCGTTACCACTAAGCGATCTCTTGCCAAAAATAAATTTTTGTAAATCTGACAAACAAAACAACTGAGAAATATTCTCGAAATGTTCGATCCAATGAAAAACATTTTCGTGCGGTTCTGCATTGAACTTAGTAAGGGTACTTTCGATATCAGAGTAATTTATACTGACATTTTGAATAGCATAATTACTATTAACCTTATTTCTACTTGTATATACATCATCACACTGAGAAACATGAGTATTACTTTTAAAATCATATTCACCACATTGCATAGAAAAATCATTACCATCAATCTTATTTCTACTACTATGCATATAATCACACTGAGAGTTGAGTAACACTTTCAACATCACATTCATTGCACTGCATTGAAAAATCGTTTGTTTTGCTATGTCTTCTGATTCGGATTCAGACAGATCGGCGCGTTCGTTCTCGACGAAGCTTTCAAGGTTACATAACATAGATAGAATTCTTTTTGCTAGTTCCGTTTTCGTGCCTTCGAAAGAAATGCTTAGCAAACTAGATATTGCAATTAATTCGTTTAGAGAAAAGCTATATTTTTTAATTTCTCATCAAATTCTTCACTATCCGTTCCGAAATTAAAGCCAGAAAAATTTTTAACGTGTCTTCTATTCGATCGATTGCCGTCATTTTCGAAAATGAATCTATGCAAAATTTTTATTTTGTCTGTCTTGCAATTTTTCAATGCAACGCTGACTTCTTTAATATCATTCAATATCATCTTGTATTATGGAATGTTCACGTACCTTTAAGATGCTTGGAGACTGGAGAACATAGTTCATTTTTTTTTAATATCCTTTCGAAAAATACTGGCTGGAATCTTACTAGGCGTCTATCCCGCTTCTGAGATGTGGGGGTGCTGGTTTGTGGGCGATTGGCAACATTACGAAAGTTTTAAAGAATAACTAAATTTAATGAGATTTATGAATATTTACAATGAATTTGGTTTAGACAATTAAAGTTAAGTGCACAGCACAGACATCATAAACTCCATCGGCGCTCGTCGCCCGTCAACATTACACAGTCTAACGCTACGTCCGTCTTGTAGCTTCGTCGTCTTCCTTCTGTGTCGCTTTTTTTGACTGCGTTCCTCCAATGCGCGGAATGGCTGCGCAGTGGTCGGAGATAACATCAGCGCGGAGGTGCCTTCTAGTGGCAGTCTGGGCACCACATATATATATATATATATATTGTCGGTTTCTATTTCACATTGGAGATTAAGTGGTAGGCAGTTGAATCAACGCCGCACTGGAGCAACATAACGGGCTACAGGCTTAGGTGCTGGATCATTCCCGAAGGGATGGACCCGAGGACAATCTCTCGTAATTTGAACCTCGGTCGGATGACGAGGTCAACACCTCAGCTGGCACACCACTCTCCAAGCTCCCAAATCACGCCAAAGGGAGGACATTTGATGCCACGTCAGATTTAACGTTCACCAGCCCCCACGTATACGACTGTATTTTGTTGGATTGAATTTCGAGCTCGCAACCCTCCGGTTGCTACTCTACCGACCGGGCTAAAGCAGCCCCACCCTCTGAGGAGCGTACACGCATATACAGGGTGAGTCTAAATTGTTTTTATAAAATAAGAGGGGTGATAGTACCCATCCAGACGAGCAATAATTACCATGGGACATAGGGTCGCATTCCACTCTGAGAGGCAGAAAAGAGTAAAGTCGAAACGCGTCGAGCATGAACAACTCATCGTCTCTGACGTCGCACACTTTTCCAGCACGGTCCGGCACTTCTTGAATGCCACATATCCCGCACGATGGATCGGACGTGGCGGACCTGTGGCTTGGCCTCCTCGCTCACCGGACCTCAACCCAGTGGACTTTTTCTTCTGGGTGCACATGAAATCTTTAGTGTACCAGACGCCTGTGGACTCGGCTGAAGATCTCGTAACGAGAATCGGTGTTGCCGCAGACAAAATTAACACAAAATCAGGAATCTTCGAGAGGGTGCGCCAGTCATTCCTTCGCCGGTGTGAACTGTGCAACGACACGCGTGGCCGCCACTTTGAGCACTTGCTGTGAGTTTTTCTCTGATCGATAAATCAGATTGTGCAACTTTTGGTATCGTTCATTCGCTTTCCCAACACTGTTGTAAGTTCATGTTGAAATTCTAATTTGACTCTTTTCTGCCTCTCAGAGTGGAATGCGACCCTATGTTCCATGGTAATTATTGCTCGTCTGGATGGGTACTATCACCCCTCTTATTTTGTAAAAACAATTTAGACTCACCCTGTATACGTATATGCCAATCTACAATCTACTCTCCATAACGTCATAACTGTCTTAATCTTTTCAATAATCTTTTCAATATAATCTTTCCTATGGTTCCTACAACCCATAAATTTGAGTTATCAAAACAAGAGAATTAATATATATAGCGACAGCCTTTGTTCCATCCAGGCTCTTAAATCCCCTAATATTAAATCAACCTTCATTAATAAATTAAAATCAGAAATTGCCGAAAATACTAACCTTTTTGACCTGGAATGGGTTCGAGCACATGTGGGGATCGCCGGAAATGAGCTGGCTGATCACAATGCTAAGCTCGCAGCTGTCTGTGATGAGGAGATAGAAGTTCCTGCCCCTCTTTCGAACTTAAAGAGAAGGTATAAAGATATTATAAAAATTAATTGGCAGGACCACTATGTTAATTCAGTTTCTGGCCTCCGGCTGAAGCAATTCATGCCGGAGATCAGTACTGCTACCCTCATCACAGACCGACACCTCATTTGGTTCTTGACAGAAGACGGCCCCTTCATGTCTTACCTTCATCGCTTCAAGGTCAAAAATAGTGATCTCTGCACCTGTGTGATGGTGGGGGACGCTTATCATTACCTCTTCGAATGCCAACTCACTACGCCTCACCATATAACAAAACCAACTATTAATAACCAGCCGATCTGGTTTTCCAACATTTTAAAAAAATCCAATCTCTAAGGCTAAAATTAAGGCATGTGTTTTGGCGGCCGGAGAGGGGGCCGAATGAATCCCCTCCCACACTACAATAATATATTTTCTCCACTCTGCATCGGCGTTGCCCCTGCCTGTCCTGATAGTACTTTATAAATTATCTTAAATATTATAATTGTCACATCCATATTTATTGTATTCTTGTTCTCAACTTATTTATTCCATATTCATTCTTATGTTTCTATTTATTAATTCGTATATAATTTTTGCATCTTATTTAACCCATATTTTCACATTCATTATCACATTTTAAATGTTTTTAATATCGTTCCCATGTCGCTTTAGTCACCTCGCCGATTCCTTGATCATTTATATATGTTATTTAATTTCTATTTAGTGTTACTATTATATTGTTTCGATTTTTTGAGTTTATTGTTACTGAGTTTACTGCTTTGAGTTTACATGTTGTGAATTTCTTAATCTTTTTGGCTTCCAGCGGGCCACCCGGTGTCTTTTATAAACCGGTTTCTTTTTCTTTGCGGTGTCTTTTATAAACCGCACATTATTATTATTTGGTTTGTCTATGTTTAGAGGATGGCCTGTGCGGCGCCACGTGTTACGTCCCTGTAAACCGGCAGTGTGCCGGTCGTCGTTATTATTTTATTGTTTGGCCCTGTTGGCCATTTTGTATTGTAACTATTTTATTAAATAAATTGTGGTGCCCTTGTTGCTTGGGGCCGCACGTGTAGGAGTCGGGTGTGCTACCTGCCGATGGGCTGGGTGGCTCGCCGTCCTCCTTCGTGTCCTCTGGCGGTGGCCACCCCCCCCCCCCGCTTCCATGCACAAAACTCTAAGCCTTCTAGGCGAGTTGGGAGGCGGCGGGTCCTGAACCCATAAATTTGGTTATTTAGTGATTAACCCTCCTGACGGTTGCCTCTTTGAGGTATCTCATTAGCAAAATTGACCAGATCTTGATGGAGGAGATATCTCATCATTAGAAGAAAGCTGACCAGATCTTGATCTTGTCATATAAAAGTAGGCAATATTTTGATGATGAGTCGTCTCCTGATTAGTAAAATTGGTCAGATCTCGATGGACGAGATATCTCGTCGAAACCACTTGGAGGGTTGAATGTGTGATGCAAGATAAAAGTAATACTATACTACTTAGAAATCCCCTGATGCTCAAAGGGTTAAAACACTTTCGATTTTTTTCCCACGGCTATGGGGGGGGGGCGTCGTGGCTCAGTGGGTATGCCACTGCACTAACAACCTGCGAGTTGTAGGCGGCGCACGTTCGATTCCTGTCAGGTTCGATTCCTCCCTGGGTGCATTTCTGTCTTCTGTGCCAGTAAATCTTCCCTTGTGTGTTTATGTCCATTACTTGGCGTTATCTATCTTGTGTTTGAAGCAGCATGCCCAAATATGGCCCTTGCATCTTAAAATCCAATTAACCAACCAACCGTTTAGAATATTTATGTATTGCGTTGATGCAAAAGTTCGTCCCATTTTTGCTGTTGGATGGCATTGCATCGCAAAACCGAAACGTTATCTACTTCAAACGTGTTAAGTTTTGATGTTGTTTGAAAGAAGGAATTTCAGCCAGTACTTATGGAAAAAATTGAGTTATTTGGTTGTGTTTTTTAAATTTTGTTAAGCATTAAAAATGACAGAAAATAAGGAGCATTTTCGACATATTATGCTTTTTATTTCCGAAAAGGCAAGAATGCTTCGCAGACGCAAAAGAAGATACCTCATATCTTCTTTTCATCGTCAACGACACCCTCATCATACGCAAAAGAAGATACCTCATATCTTCTTTTGCGTATGATGAGGGTGTCGTTGACGATTCCACGTGCCGTAAGTGGTTCAGAAAGTTTGGTCACCTGGATCAGTTCTTTAGTCAGAAACCTCAGAACTTCCTTGAGCGCTGGATTATGCAGCTATCAGAGATGGAGAAATGCTATTGAACAGAACGGTACATACTATATTCATTAAATGTAATTTTAGTAAATAAAACTTTTCTTCAATTTTTGTCAAAAGACGGGACGAACTTTTGCATCAACCTAATAAATCGCAGAATTTTGTTTGTATTCATTCAAATCCTATTATCCAACTGTCTCGCTTTTACAAAAATAATTATCAACCCATTAACGTTCTATAGGCCGTCTTGCACTTTCTCGAAATCTCTCTAAACAACTAATGGAAGGAAAAAGTTATCCTTCCTTTCTCCCTCTCCGAACAGTACCCGATTAAAGTTTGTTCCGAATATCCCTCTGAATTCAATCAGTTGCATTGTAACGTGGAGTAGTGTTTATCATGGCAATCGATCGGGATTTATACGAAAAGCAAGCGATTAGATGAGCTGCCGCCTCAGCACTATCGGGAGGAAAGCGATACTCGCTCCTCTAGCCCCCCGGTCACGTTCCCAGTTGTCCTCCCATAAAAAAAAAATCTCCGGACCACAATAAACACTCCAAAGTTTTCCACGACCTCTATTATAACCTCCAGCCCAAAGCACTGCTTCGTTTCTAGACTTTGCTTTATTAATAATGCTTTTGTGTTCAGACTACTTCGAGATTATTTCTTTTACTCTAAAATATTTTAAAACTTTCATTTGTGGTATTTTTACAAATGATAATTTTATGATACCATTACCAATTTTACAAATGATAATTTTATGCCATTACCATTTTTACTAATTATAATTTCATGATGCCATTATCATTTTTACTAATGATAATTTGATAACCTTATCACTTATACAAAAATGATAATTTTATAATATCATTATCACTTTTATGAATGATAATTTTATACCATTATCAATTTTACAAACGATAATTTTATACCATTATCAATTTTACAGATGATAATTTTTTGATACCATTATCACTTATACAAGTGATAATTTTATACCAATATCATTTGTAAAAATGATAATGGTATAAAAGCCTGTGGCATCATAACCTCCAACTCAAAACACTTCTCCATTTCTCTAGACTTTGTTTTAATAATAATGCTTGTGTGTAGAAACTACTTCGAGATTATTCTTTTTATTCTACTAGGAAAGATTTCAAAATTATGATTTGTGGTATTTTATATTTATTTAGTTTATCCCTTAATTTAGTTCTAGTTAGTTCCTAGATTTCACTTAGTTAACGCTTGTTGCTGGAGACAGGATAATCTGCTTCGAGATTGTTTCTTTTATTGGACTATTAAATATTTTTAAATTATCATTTGTGGTACTTTTATGCTCATATAGTTCATTCCTCTAATTTAGTTCTAATTTGTTCCTAGATTTTGCTTTAAAAAACGCTTTTATGTAAAGACTGAATCACTGTTCCGAATATTGTTCCTTTTATTCGACTAGAAAACATTTCAAAATTATCCATTTACGGTATTGTTGTTTATTTAGTTTATTCCTATAGTTTAGTGCTAGTTGGTTCCTAGATTTCATTTCATTAATAACGCTAGTATGTAGAACGGGATACCTGCTTCGAGATTATTCCTTTTATTCGACTAGGCAATATTTCAAAATTATCTTTCGTTGTACTTTTTTATGTTTGTTTAGTTTGATTCCTATCCTGACCGTTTCCAATAACCCGTTGTGTTGCTCCCGTGCTACTTTAATTCAACTGCCTACCAAATATATCAAGAGCAAACTGCGTAAAATGTGATAAATTCCTAAATTGAGCAAGCATTGTATTTAATTCAATATACAACTCTTGCTGAACTAAGCACACAGTATTTAAAAAGTTGGTTTATTAAAATTGTATTTTTCTTATTCTAGAGTAAACATAAAGAACTGCCAGCAAACGAATTCATTTTACTTCAATTTTCAAACTTATGGTTAAGCAATCAAATTTATATTCATCGGCGTCTTTTACACGAGTTTGTTTTCAATTACTGTATGGTAATTTACATGCTTGGAATTTTTAAACAGTCGTTCTTTGTCCGTTCAAACTAACTGCATGGAGTTTTCGTTATCACAGACATTTGATCAATAATACTTTCTTATTCTAAATTTGAGTTTTTCGCACCAAATCGGTTCCCTGTAATTTTTACAGCTCTGTCAATATTTATCAACCATTCAGATTTTTTTATGATGCTAATAGTAATGGATGAAAACATTTTTAACTTTAGCCATTCTCATTCAATTCTCCAAGTTCTTTGATGTTTTCAATCTTCAAATCAAACTTTAAATGTGATCATAATACAAATGATCTACGATTTATGAATCTCTAATGAAAATATAAGAATTCTGCAGAATATCCGATAAGCATTTATTCTGTTCAGCACAGTCATGTACAAAATAAGGAGTTCATAGTGAATTATCCCAAACATTCTATGTTCTCATGAATTGCTAAAAGAATAAGAATATATTTCTTCAGGAGTTGAGTTAAACGTTTAACTCAAGACAATAATTCAAGCACAGGAAAACTTATTCTTAAACTACCTTAAAAGCTTTTACCATTACTAAAAAAAACCTATTACCAATAAAGCATTCAATTGAATTCACTGTGTATTTCCTGTTAAAGCGCTTGTGTATTGATTCTCTCTTGGATTTTTTTCTATTAACTGCCGCTTTTACCCCTCAATACATTAAATAACCCCATCTTTCCGAAGAATCCATGAATTATTTCACCCTTTAGAAAGATTCTATTTGTAGATTCTATTCCTTAGAATAGAATCTTTATTTGGAACGATTCTATAGATCCTTTTCTATGAATGAACTCTTGAAATTGGTCCATTCTGTAGAATAGAATCCTTTGGAACGATTCTATTGTACTATTTTGTACAATAACATTCGTTGAACGATTCTATTGCTCCTTTTCTTAGAATAGAATCCTTTGGAAAGATATCATATTGCTAATTTACTTAGAATAAAATCCTGGAAAGATTATATTCGTCCTTGTTTCAGAATAGAATTCTTTAGAAGATTCTATTGCTCCTTTCCAAAGAAAATGATGATTTTGAAAGATTATATTGCACCTTTCCTTACAATACTTTGAAAAGATTCTTTCGTTCTTCTCCTTAGAATAGAGTCCTTTGGAAGGATTCTTCGTTTCCTTATTTCAGAATAAAATCCTTTGGAAGATTCTATTGCTCTTTTCCCCTCATAATAGAATCATTTGGAAAGATTTTATTGCTCCTTTCTTTAGAATCCTGTGAGAAGATTCTACCGTTCCTTTCCTTCGAATTATAATTTGGAAAGATATCATTGCTCATTTATTTCTTTAGAATAGAATCCTGTGGAAAGATTCTATTTGTCAAGAAGGTCAAAATTAGTTAGAAGTCATACAGGGAAAACTGCAGGTTGCATTGTGAAATAATGCTTGTGAATCCCCTGAGTGGGTTAAAACTATATATTATAAATTATTGGGATGTTGGAACTTCAGCATCTATCGAATTCATCCACTAAGAAATTCTAGAAGGGTAATACTGTATTGAATTCGGTCTACCAAAAAGTACCAAAAGTACATGGATGAAATACGGATTCATAAATACACGGGTACCCGTATCAATTATATGCGCGTGAAATCGTAATCTCTAATTATTATACTACAAGGATTTTCAATGTATACAAACACACCACCGAAGAAGATATATTTATTTCCGATTACCCAATACGGAATACGTACAGAAAGCACATTCCACTATAAAAACACTAGCGCCATTTACATTTAGATTTTTAGAAAGAGTCTCATATTCACTCGATTGTATTAATCAGGGTCAAAACATAGAGGAATATAAAAGTAGAGTGGGCAATGGTAACCTTTATATGTGCCCAGGATCATGTGACCAAAACTAGTAGTAACGTGACCCTTAGACTGCTTTCGTCTGGCGGGGGAAACGAGCATTCAGCTGATTGGTTGACCATCCATTGATATCCCCATCTGATTGGTTCACGTTACATAGTAGTAAACTTTGGCGATATCACCATTTTGTCGCCACATAATAGAAATGAGCAATCACACATGTACACTGTCTTAAAATGTTATATCGCCTAACGATGCGATAAGATATCAAATCGGCCAACCGAGTCAGATAGAAGTCACGTGACTACTAGTCGACATGTTGGTCACACTTTTTGAAGCTCCTCTCAATAGCAATGCTGAGTCTACTTATATTTCACGTCTATGCGTCTTCTCCATCAAGTACAATTGAAATAAATTATTTAGAAGGTCAAATCAAAACTGACTTTATTTTCTATTTCCAGCAAGCAATTTTCATTCACTGATTTTGAAGCTAATTTAATCAGCGTAAAGTTTCGCTTGTCACTGAGAGAAAATACAAACAATAGGATAATATACCGCTAAATGAGTTGATAAGTACCAAATCGGCCAATCGAGCCATTTTTTCACAGAACAGTCACGTGACTACTCGTTGACAATCACGTGACTACTAGCTTCGATTTTTTTAAGCTCCTTTGAATAGCAATACTCAATCTACTTATATTTCACTTCCATGGGTCTTCATCAAGTACAATTAAAATAAATTATTTAGAAGGTCAAATCAAAACTAGTAGTTTTATTTTCTACTTTCAGCAAGCAATTTTCATTCACTGATTCTGAGGCTAATTTATTCAGAATAAAGTTTCTCTTCTAAAATGCAAATAAATTTGGTGATATAGCACCTTACTGCTTCCTATTTGGCAATAGTCACAAAGCAGTTACGTGACTACTAGTCGACAATCACGTGACCACTAGTCGACAATCACGCTACTACTAGTTCCAATTTTTAGAAGCTCTTCTCAATAGCAATACTCAAGGCCTCGTTCACATGGACTTTTTCCAACGCGCGTTTGATAAGAATTTTCGAGCGTTACCATGTGAACACTACTTGGGCGTTTTTCGAGATCAGTTTCTGTTATGCATTAAATTGCGTTTTTTATTCCCCTAATCCAAGTTTCACTATTTTGAATGGTTAAAGATAGAATCAAAATTTCAACGGATTTCAAATCAGCGTGAAATTTTACGTCAGATCGATATCAAAAACATGATTTTCTTTGGAAAAATGTTTCTGTCAATAGTCGCAACTAATTCTTTTTGCAGATATTCCTTTCATACTAAGTGTAAGCGGAAGTATTGCCGCAGATTGTTGAAGCGCCGAAGCTGCCTAGCACGTGGATTCTCGCTATTTCTGCATGTGAACACTCCAGTAGAACTCTTGTACTTTGGCGACCCGCGTTTTGTTTCGACGTAAAACGCGCGTTAGAAAACGCCTCATTTGAACAGGGCCTATGGGTCTTCTCTTTCAAGCTCAATTGAAATAAATTATTTAGAATATCAAATTATTTTATTTTTTACTTTCAGCAAGCAATTTTCATAATTGAAGACCCATGAAAAAAGCATGAATGCAGCATCCTTATCTTTTTGCCTACTCGGAAAAACTCGCATATACAAACAAAAAATGCATCTCCTTTAACTGCTGTCGATAATGAGATAATCAAAGTGTAACCGACGTCCTGTTTTCATTAAGGCATTAAGAAGAACGTGCACGTAGTGGGGGGAAAAAGCGCTGTCAGCAAAAAGCCGCTTAAACATCCATAAGAGAGAAAAGAGGTTTTATGCCTCCCTTGGAAGGGGAGGCAAAAAATTCTTTTGATATATACTTTTTTGAGTTTGAATAAAGAAACGTGGACCTGTCTCAGGTCATTTCTCTTTCGCTTTTACTCTAAAGCAATATTCTATTTTTGCCATTTCTTTTAAATGTATGAGCTTTGATGCTTGATGGTCGCTACGGGAAACTCTTTTATTCTTCTTTTGTATTGATGATCCATTCCTTTTGAAGTCTCGCGGGAATAAAGTACGCTCCCTCGCAATGTTGTCAAAAGCAGGATTCATTTACATCGACGTTTATTCTATTTATGTTGATGTAAATGAGTCCTGTTTCTGACATGGCTGCATGGGAATAAAGAATGTAATGTACGCAGAAGCATATTTCTGTACTTGTGAAAGGTCTGCAAGTGCTTCTGCTCTTGCATTTTGCTCTATTATTAAGCGTTTAAAAAATCCCATGGGGTCTGTGGAACGAGGCTTTTTACAACTTCACCTCCTGGTGGTTCTCTCGTCATCAGTAAAATTAATCAGAACTTGATGGACGAGATATCTCTTCGCTAAAAGAAAACTGATCAGATCAGAATCTTCCGCGCGAAACTAGATCTCGTCTTTTCATCAAAAAAAATCTGCAATATCTTTATGAGATACCACGTCATTAGCAAAATTGGTCAGATGTTGATGGACGAGATATATCATTCAAACCACTTGGAGGGTTACGCCTAGCTATTATCGTAGGTATTCATGGGGCTTTCGTGGCTCATGCCCAATGCACCAGATCTTCATCTCGTCATCATAAAAAATCAGCAATATCTTGATGAGATACCTCGTCATTAGCAAAATTGGTCAGATCTTGATGGACGAGATATATCATTGAAACCACTTGGAGGGTTAAGCCTTGCTATTATCCTAAGTATTCATGGGGCTTTCGTGGCTCATGCCCACTGCACCAGATCTTCATCTCGTCATCATAAAAAATCAGCAATATCTTGATGAGATACCTCGTCATTAGCAAAATTGGTCAGATCTTGATGGACGAGATATATCATTGAAACCACTTGGAGGGTTAAGCCTTGCTATTATCCTAAGTATTCATGGGGCTTTCGTGGCTCATGCCCACTGCACCAGATCTTCATCTCGTCATCATAAAAAATCAGCAATATCTTTATGAGATACCTCGTCATTAGCAAAATTGGTCAGATCTTGATGAACGAGATATATCATTGAAACCACTTGGAGGGTTAAGCCTAGCTATTATCCTAGGTATTCATGGGGCTTTCGTGGCTCATGCCCAATGCACCAGATATTAATCTCGTCATCATAAAAAATCAGCAATATCTTGATAAGATACCTCGTCATTAGCAAAATTGGTCAGATCTTGATGGACGAGATATATCATTGAAACCACTTGTAGGGTTAGCCTAGCTATTATCCTAGGTATTCACTGGCCTTTCGTGGCTCATGCTCAATGCGCTAACAATCTGCGAGTTGTAGGCGGCGTTTGTTTGATTCCTCCCTGGGTGTATTTCTCTCTTCTATGTCAGTAAAACCTTCCTTGTGTGTGTATGTCCATTGCTTGATATTCGCTGTTTTGTGTCTGGCGCAACATGGCCAAATATGACCCTTGGGCCATAAAGAATCCCACCAACCCCTGTATTAATTTCTAAGTGAGGTCTATTCTTGAGATTCAACACGGCCGTGGTAGCCCGTTTGGAAGAGTTCGAAACTCGATCCAACCAAAGACCGGCTGGTGCACGTTTAATCTATCATGACCTCAAATGTCCTCACGTCACCTACCTACCATCTTGACATTCGCCATGTTGTTCAGCTGAAACGGCCATCGATCATTTTACTCTAGTGAGGTTGGTTGGGTTTTATGGAGCAAGGGCCCCATGTTTGTTCAAGCTGCGCCAAATACAAGACAGACATCGTCATGTAATGGACACACACATAAAGAAAGGTTTACTGATTCAGAAGAAATACACGCAGGGAGGAATCGAACCCGGCCACCGACAACTCGCGGATTGCTATCGGAGTGAGCCAACCCACTGAGTTACGAAGCTCAATTTGGCTCGAGTGAGGTGGTGCAAATGATTCCCCGGAATAAGAGCTTCCTCTGAATATAAAAAGTAATTGTGATTAAAGTAGGGCTGTCACATGCTGGAAATGCTTAAAGTAGTCCTATAATTTAATGGGGACCCGGTAGACCAGTTGGAAGAGTAGCGGATTAACAACTTGAGGATTGCGATTTCGTAACTCGATCCAACAAAAGACCGTTGTGTGCGTGGGGGCTGTTGCGCGTTAAATCTGCCGTGGCTTCAAATGCCCCTAAGTTGGCGTTATGTGGAAGTTTGGAGAATGGGGCGCCAGTTCAGGTTTTAACCTCACCATCTGACCATGGTTCGAAATGACGAGGTGTCGTCACCAGTAGTCAGTTGTGTTGCTCCAATGCGCCGTTCGTTGTCCATGTGTGATGATCTACGCACCACTACAGCTGCAGATGCTTGTGATGTAGTGAAAAGCAGTAGCAGCAGTGGATACCTCTCCGCTGCTTGTACGTGCTGACACAGATTGCTATGCAACGCATTCTAATTCTTGAGCTGGGGTTCTTGATGTTGAAGCACGATCCATAATATCCAAGGGCAAAGATGCCTGTCCTCTCATTCGATGTTTTTGCGTGGCTGTACCAATCATTCACGTCGGTCAGTTCGTTCCTCCGATTCCATATTCGCATCACTTGCTTTATTTCATCCAACACGTTCACCAATTTCTTGGAAAGATAATCCTCGGTCTTGATAAGCCACACTTATTCCTCTATCAAACACAAAAACGTGCTCTTTTGAAGACAGTATTTTTGGACGAGGCATAATTAAGCTTCTTATACACAGGAACAGCGAGAAAACGCAATTCCAATATTGAAAGCCGACTCTGTGATTTCCCTTTTTATACTTCTAACATGGGTATTAATGGCGTATATAATTTGCATATGAGCCTCCAGTGCTAATCATTTGCATATCTTTCCACGATGCAAATTTAAAAGCTATTGGATGATCCCTTCATTGTGTTGCATTTCCGATGGCTAGAAGTGTATATTACTTATTTTAATATATACTTTCAAATCTTTTAACGAATTAAGTCATCTGTGAAACATGAATATAAAAATGATGGAATTTGGTTTTTCTGCTCTGACACAATCATCTTCTCTCACATATCTACAAATGGCATCGGCCCCTCATAGTGATATAAATGTAAAACGTGAATTTTACAAACGGAATTCAAATTCTTGTTTAGAATTGTCACTACAAACACTTGCGCAAGAACCCTTTCAAAGTCAGACCACGGTAGCCCGGTTGGAAGAGTAACGGATTATCAACCGGAGGGTTGCTAGTTCGAATCCAATCAAAGACCGTCGTGTTCAAAGGGGGCTGGTGCACGTTAAATCTGTCATGTCCTCACATTGGCGTGATGTGGAAGTTTGAAGAATGGGGTGCCAGTTAAGGTGTGACCTCGTCATCTTAACGTGGTTCAAAATTACGTGGTGTTGTCCTCGGATCTTTGGATTGATCCCGGACCGTCGCCAATAGCCTGTTGTGTTGCTCTAGTGCGAAGTTAATTAAAATACCTAAAATATCTACCTCGCAAAGTCAATTTTGTGCTCAAATATTTTCGTGTCTACAGTAATCCCTTACTTTAAAATTCAAGGTCTGTTCATCGACTGTAATATGCAGAGATATGGCATACATCACACCTCAATACATTTTTTAAAATGAGACGAATTCCAGATGTTCATTTGACTTAAAAAGAGGATTTTGAAATGTAAGCGCACTCCAAAATAAAATTCTGGCTCAAAGAATGGCATATAAAATTATTTGTTATTTCACAAGAAAAACATCGTCTACTGCAAGAGTGTGTTCAAACATGAAATTAACCCTCTTAGCGTCACTAAAGTTCCAAATGGTTATTGTTTCTACCCCCCATAACACACTTAATGACTACATATCCACCCCTATTGGCTGAAAGAATCCATGGATTCTTTCAACTTTTGGAAATACTATATTTTAGACCTTGCCTTAGAATTCTTTGGAAAATTCTATTGATCCCTTAGAATATAATTCTAAAGAACAATTCTATAGATCCTTTAATTAGAAGAGAATCCTTTGGAAAGATTGTATTGGTCAAGGTCAAAACTTTTGGAATACATGACTGCAGGTTGTAAATTGGAATTATGCGTGCGAACTAATCAGAAGGTTAATTCTGCTAGAATAGTGGTTCTTAACCTTTTTAGTGATCGGCACCCCCTGAATCTAAAAATAAGTTTTCGCAAGGTAGAGAGGGAATTCCAAAAGTCGACTTTAGCAAGTTTCTCACAGGCGGTCAGGGGGTAGTTTCCATCGAAAATTTAGAAACTTCTCTCGCACTCCCAAGGGTGCACACACCCCAGGTTAAGAACCACTGTTCTAGCGGATAGACTGCCTACACTGTGCCTCGATTACATCGCAATGGTGTTCATTTGCGATGTGATTTCACTAATGCAGGCATCTGATAGCACTGGTCTGCTAGTTATCTAACAATTTCCAGTTCGAAACGCTAAACTAAAATCCTTATCATTTCACCTCCAACTGACAGCTTTCGAGGAGACACCATGACACAAGGCCAAATATATAATTCATGCAAAACTGGCAAGCAGTGTTGCCTGCAACCTGCAATAAGGGTGCCCAACTTATAATTAACCAATACCAGTCTCGAGTCTCGTGATGTTCCTAAACAAAGGGGAGAACCTCCTTGAATAATTCTGTGTTGGATTCCGATATCATCTAACCTTCTTGGATATTTTTCTGCTTATATATATAATATATATATATATACATATATATATATATATAGATGTGGGGGTGCTGGTTTGTGGGCAAGTAATGATGAAACTTTTAAAAAATAACTACATTTAATGATGAGATTTATGAATATTTACAATGAATTTGGTTTAGGCAATTAAAGTTAAGTGCACAGCACAGACATCATAAACTCCATCGGCGCTCGTCAACATTACACAGTCTAACGCTACGTCCGTCTTGTAGCTTCGTCGTCTTCCTTCTGTGTCGCTTTTGACAGCGTTCCTCCAATGCGCGGAATGGCTGCGCAGTGGTCGGAGATGACATCAGCGCGGAGGTGCCCTTTAGTGGCAGTCTGGGCACCACAGATCGGCCATCCTGGGTTCGACTGGTCCACCGGGCGTTTCTGAAAATATACAAAAAAGGCAAAAGCAGAAGCAAAGTTCCAAAATCTGTCAGTCTCTGTAAAGTAAATGTATCTAGGTTATAGAGCTCTCAATCGTCCTTCAGCTCTGGAAATGATTAAATGAGCCAAATCGTCTCCTAGCTTCATTTGTCGTCTTCAAACGTCGTTTCTCGTCTTTCTTTAAACGTCTTCCGTCTTCTTCAAACTTCCTCCGTCTTCTTCAGCTTCTTTCGTCTTTAACTTCTTTCTACGTCTTTCGTCGTCTTCAAAACTTCTTTCAACGTCTTCGCAAACGCTTAAATCCAATTCCACGGCTTAAGAAATTCAGCGCATGTTGTAGTGAGGTTGGGTCCTTCATGACATCCCTCTTTTACAACGTCGTATGTATTTCCTCCTTTAATTCTGGTGATTCTATAAGATCCAAGGTACTTTGGTTTTAGCTTCAAGTGCGGACCAAACTGAGTTCTCTTGATGGCAACAAAATCATTAACTGCATAAGGTTTTGGTTCCTTTCTTCTTAAATTGTACGTCTTATTTTCTTCTTGAATTTTAAAAATTTGTTGTTTTGCATGCTTCCTTAGTTGTTCTCTTTGCGTTTTAAAACTTGCTTGAAATTCAACTTCGATAATTTCTTTGAACTTGTCCAGACCCTTTATTTTTACTATTTTTAATCTTCTATAGTCTATGCACACACGAGGGGTTCCATCCTTTTTCTTTACAATTACAACGGGGCTACAATATTTTGAAGAACTTGGTTCTACTATCCCTTGATTTAACCATTCAGTAACTTGAGTCTCGACGATCTTTTTCTCTGAAAATGGTAACCTACGTGGCTGATGAGATACGGGTTCATTATTTTTTACCAAAATATTTAATTCAACATTTGTTGTTTTTGTTTTGTGTGGTACATAATTCAAAACTAACTGTTGTACCTTATCCTTTAAGATATTTGGAACGTCAAGTTCAATATTTACATCAACATCGTCTTCAGTTGACAAATCAATTGGTAAAATAGACAAAGTATTTATTTTCTCAACACACTAGGATTTATTTTTCAGGGTAATTCCGTTTTCATTAATTAGTGTTTCACCCAACATTAACACATTTAGTCCTATAATAGCGTCATAAGTCATAACATCGTTTCCTACTACGCATATATCTGAATCTCCCTCAAAATTATCTATTTGAATGTTTCCTTTAAAATAGCCTAACGGTTTTACACGGCATTTTCCAAAACCAGTCAAAGTAGAATTCAACGGGCATAATTCCTTAACATTTAATTTGTCAAAAACAGATTTACGAATCAAAGTAGCTTGACTTCCAGTATCTATCAATGAATTAACACTTAAACCATTAATCATTACAATTTTCCTTACTTTCGATTCTACGCCAACATCAAAAATGGCTACTTCTGGTTTCGAATTCATTCCGCATTCCGAAGCCTTGTGACCAAACGTGCCACATCGAAAGCATTTAAGTCCCTTACCTTTATGAATACAAAATCTAGAAATATGATCTTTTGATCCACAATTAAAACAAATCTTATTGTTACGATTTTCTGAACCATTGTATTGCATTCTATCAAACTTGACTCTACCTCTGTTTACAGTTTCGTTTTTAGAATTAAATCTATTACTGTACTCATTTTTTGTTCTATCAAAAGAGTTAATTCTACCTTGATCATCATGTTTGGTTTTCATTCTATCGAAATTTTTATCATAATTAATCCTATCGAAATTCCTTCTATCGAAATTTTTTCTGTCGAAAGCACTTTTACCATATGCAGAATCAGCTTTCATTATTTCATACACTTTCAGTTTTTCTTTAAACTCAAACACATTTTTACAACCGTACAGAATAGTTTTGTTTTCCTGTTTGTCATTTATTCCTTTAATCACATAGTGCATCAAAGCAGCGTCATCGATTTTTCCGCAACTGCACAATTCTTTCATCTTTAAAAAATATTCCTGAGTGGATTCAGAATCCCTCATTTTCCTTTTACTCAAAAGTTCATGTAAATTAGCAGAGTTTATCTCAAAAGAGAATTCGTCGATCAAGGCCTTCAATTTTGACCATGAATTTATTTCTGGTTCTGTTCTAACAAAAAAAGCAGCGTTACCACTAAGCGATCTCTTGCCAAAAATAATTTTTTGTAAATCTGACAAACAAAACAACTGAAAAATATTCTCGAAATGTTCGATCCAATGAAAAACATTTTCGTGCGGTTCTGCATTGAACTTAGTAAGGGTACTTTCGATATCCGAGTAATTTATACTGACGTTTGGAATAGCAAAATTACTATTAATCTTATTTCTACTTGTATATACATCATCACACTGAGAAACATGAGTATTACTTTAAAATCATATTCACCACATTGCATAGAAAAATCATTACTATCAATCTTATTTCTACTACTATGCATATAATCACACTGAGAGTTATGAGTAATACTTTCAACATCACATTCATTACACTGCATTGAAAAATCGTTTGTTTTGCTTATGTCTTCTTCTGATTCGGATTCAGACAGATCGGCGCGTTCGTTCTCGACGAAGCTTTCAAGGTTACATAACATAGATAGAATTCTTTTTGCTAGTTCCGTTTTCGTGCCTTCGAAAGAAATGCTTAGCAAACTAGATATTGCTATCAATTCGTTTAGAGAAAAGCTATCTTTATTTTTTAATTTCTCGTCAAATTCTTCACTATCCGTTCCAAAATTAAAGCCAGAAAAATTTTTAACGTGTCTTCTATTCGATCGATTGCCGTCATTTTCGAAAATGAATCTATGCAAAATTTTTATTTTGTCTGACTTACAATTCTTCAATGCAACGCTGACTTCTTTAATATCATTCAATATCATTTTGTATTTGGAATGTTCACGTACCTTTAAGATGCTTGGCAACAAGGAGCAGCTTGGAGACTGGAGAACATAGTTCGTTTTTTTTTAAATATCCTTTCGAAAATACTGTGGAATCTTACTAGGCGTCTATCCCGCTTCTGAGATGTGGGGGGTGCTGGTTTGTGGGCAAGTAATGATGAAACTTTTAAAAAATAACTAAATTTAATGATGAGATTTATGAATATTTACAATGAATTTGGTTTAGGCAATTAAAGTTAAGTGCACAGCACAGACATCATAAACTCCATCGGCGCTCGTCAACATTACACAGTCTAACGCTACGTCCGTCTTGTAGCTTCGTCGTCTTCGCAGTCTGGGCACCACAGATATATATATATATATATATATATATATATATATGTCATAATAACAGAAATTATAAGCCTGCAGTCGTGACGAGAGTGTGGCAAGAGTGGTGTAAGGCAACCGGAGAGAATGATCCATTTGTATTGAATAATGATAGTTCCGTAAATGGAGAGGGCAGAAAGTTCTATAACAATTCTTTATTAATTCAATAGGCGAGTAGTTACATCATAGTTGTTGAGAAGTTTGGAGTTTGGAACGGCTCTGAGGACTCCTTAGCCCAAGAGACTCGTAAAAGAATGAATAGTTTTCAATGATCTCGCTAGAGGGATTAGGATAGGGAGAAAAATATTGGACCAGGAGATCTAACAAGAAAGCTCATTGGTGGAGATCGGTGGTTTAACGAAGGAGGAATGTGATCTTACATATGCGATTTGAAAGCAGGAGTGTCCGTGGGAGGTCCAAGCTAACGAGACGGCTTGAGTTCAAAGGTGAAAGGGGGTGGAAAGATATATTGACCACTTAGATAGAGAGACAAAGACTGGTAGAAAAGGGGACCGCTAAGGGACAAATCTGTGGTGAGAATTGTATTAGGGGTTTTAGGTATCGTTTCATATATATATATATATGAAACGTTACCTAAAACTAACCCCCTAAGTACAATTCTCACCACAGATTTGTCTCTTACCGTTCTTACAGTTCCTCTTTTCCAATCTTTGTCTCCCTGTCCATGTGGTCAATATCTCTTGCCACCCCCTTCATCTTTGAACTCAAGCCATCTCATTAACCTTGACTTCCCACGGATGCTTTTCCTTTCAAATCGCCTGTGTAAGATCATATTACTTCTTCGTTAAACCACCAACTTCTACCAATGAACTTTTTTGATAGATCCCCTGGTCCAATAATCTTTTTCTCAATCCTTACCCCTTAAGAGCTCATTGTAAACTATTCATTCTTTCACGGGCCCCTTAGAATAAGGAGCTCTCATAGCCGTTCCAAACACCTAAGTACCAACACCCCCACGCATTGTTACTACTTGTCTCTTGAATTAAAGTATTGTTACGAAACTTTCTGCCTCTCCATTTGTGGAACCAAAACTACACTCAATACCAATGGATCAATACCTCTCCGATTTTCTTATACCATTCTTGCCACGACTGCAGGGTTATAATTTCTGTTATTATGACATATATATCACTCATTATCTTCCTTCTTGGACGGTTTCTGTGTCTATATAGTACATATAATCTTCCTTCTTGGACGGTTTCAGTATATATAGTTCTTGTGATATTCCCCTCTTGGGCGGTTTCTGTACATATATAGTACTTAGAATCTTCCTTTTTGGGCGGGAGGTTATGTTTATTATGTTTATGATCTTTCGTCTTGGACAGTTTCTGAATATATGGTACATCTCATGATATTCCTCTTGGACAGTTTCTGTATATATATATATATATATATATATATATATATATATATATATAATACTCCTCTTGGACAGTTCTGTATATATATATATATATATATATATATATATATATATATATATATATATATAATACTTGTGATCTTTCTTCTCAGTCCCTTAAAATTCAAGCCCTGGTTGCTCCAGTGCGGCGTTAATTAAATACCTACCTTTGAAAGTCAAATAATCTGAATGGTGCTGCCATCTGTATACTATTGCTCAAACGAAAGGAATGGTCCTCATTCAAGTGTCTAGCTCTAACCTTTGGTGCTGCCATCTATGTGAATTATATATTGTTATTTTCTGTATAAAAATCGAATGCCTCATACCATTAATAATAGGCATTAACCCTGAAGCAAACTAAGTCCTAGATCAATAACATAACCAGAGGGGAAATTGTAGATTTGTGATTCACAAAATAAATACATAAATAAAATTCTATAAATGCATGTGAAAAACAATTTTCTTTCAAATAAAATAATAAACATGTTATACTAAAAATAATTATTTTATGAACTTATCTGTATTAAGTAATTAAATATTTCAGTGACTTACTATTCATTACGAAATATGGAAGCAATAATTATGAATATTTTTCAACTTTGATCCAATCATCTCGTCTGTCTACATGTTTCAATCCACCAACATTGGCCAAAAGTAGAAAGTCAATTCCCAGAAACAAGGTTTGAATATATTATTAGTGCTATTTAATGTAATTCATTTTCTGAATTTTGCGAAACCATTCTAGTCATTCGTGTACTTGGATGAAGGGAGATAAGTATCACTTTTTATTCCCTTACAGTGATCCTTTTAAAATTCACAGTCTGGTGCTAAAAAAAACTCTTTTTAAGCACCAGACTGTGAATTTTTTCTGTGAAACCCGTTTTTATCTTCTTGACCAATAAACTAATAGATCCAATAACCAAAGGATTATTTTTGAAGGAAAGGACCAATGGAATCTTTCCAAAGGATTCACTTCAAGGAAAGGAGCAGAAGAATAATTCCAAAGGATTCAATTCTAAGTGAAAGAGCAATAGAATCATTCCAAGGGATTCCATTCTAAGTAAAGGATCAATAGAATCTTTCCAAGGGATTCCATTCTAAGTAAAGGATCAATAGAATATTTCTAAAGGGGTTAAAAGAATCCATGGATGTTTTCGACCAATTGATGTGATTATTTAGTCATTAAGTGTATTTAGGGGTAAAAGCAATGTTACACTACTCGGAAATCTCTCTCTCATGATGTTTAAAGGATTAAAATCTAGTAGAATCTTAACTTTGCATAAAAAAAATCTTGTTTTTTTTCACTTCATGCTCTCTCTGGAAAAAATCCTAAATCCGCAACTATCCTACATTATTTTGATTTCACAAATGCCCTGGAATCAAAGTATCTAATAACTTCTTCCTCTCAAGTGTGATAAACGGGTTGGATTTGCAACAAACCATCTTGATTTCCTAACATAGAAAAATTTGCAAACATGCAATATTTTTCTTTCATTATCCTCTATGTTCTGAGGACCGTCGTGGCTCAGCGGATTCGCCCTCTGCGCTAGCAACCCGCGAGTTGTAGATAGTTCAGGTTCGATTCTTATCAGGCTCGATTCTTCCGTGCGTATTCCTTTCGTCTTTGTAAGTATAGCTTTGCTTGTTTGTGTATCCATTTAGTTGCCGTTCTTTGGCGCAGCTTGGCCAAATGTGGCTTTTGCGCCATAACCCACCCCCTCGAAAAAACTGTTTCCGGCGTATAAACTTAATTAAAACTTATTCATTGACTAATTAAACATTAAATTAGAGTGAATTTAAGTGAACGCGAACTTCGCTGAATTTTAAGATCTTAAGAAACTGAATAGTCTTTGCATAAATGATTAAGTTCAATTAACCCTCCAAATGGTTTCGGCGAGATATCTCATCCAACAACATCCGACCAATTTTGCTAATGACGAGATATCTCGTCATCAAGAATGCCGATTGAAATCCAAATGAAGATATTGTCGATTTTTTATTGGGACGAGATCACGATCAGGTCAGTTTTTCTAACAACGAGATATCTCGTTCATCAACATCTGATCAGTTGTCTTAATGACGAGGTAACTAGTCGAGACAACCACTAGGAGGGATAAGAGCATTTAGGAGCATAATTTAAAAAAAACAAGATGTATGAATAAACCCTTCCCCGCACATGTTCTGCCGGGATCGACTAGAAGATTCGTGGTTTAATCTCTTGTATCAAAAACCAACATTTTTCTTGCACTTCCACTATCACGGAAACGTCTAATTCCTCAAATACCTGTAAGGTATGAGATGTTAGAATGAGTTAACAGTAGAACGTCTTCTCTTCCTCGCTGCTTCACGGATGTCAGTCTTCTGCGAACCCTTCCTTGTCATTTCCTTCCGGTCCAACGTTCGGAGACTTCTTCCTTGTTGAAAGTGTCACAAAGGTATGGTGTCTCTAACACGATGTGGGTCTGGGTGATAGCTTTGCTATTCTCATCGCTTAACTTGGTTTCGTGTCAAGGTAATAGACCTGCGGACGATATTCCTCCAAGAGATGGAAGTAAGTATTTATTTGAAATAAATTTAATATTTTTGCTTTTGGAAACGCTTCTGTGCTTTTGTGTCTATAAGTGCTATATACAGATAACCCTCCTGGTGGTTGCCTTGACGATGTATCTCGTCGTTAGCAAAACTGGTCATATCTTGATGAACGAGATATCTCGCCATTAAAAAAAATGGCCACATCTTGGTCTAGTTATCATTAAACAATCGGAAAATTTTGATGACGAGATATCTCGTTATTATCTAAATTCTTGGGATTTTGATGGACAAGATAACTCGTCGAAATCACTTGGAGGGTTTAATAATAAATACTATGTCTATAAATATTAGAGAAACAGTTTAATGCTTCCATGTCCATAAATGCTATACGTAATAGGTCTAGAAATAATGTATAGGTCTATAATTACTGTTAATATCTATAAAGTGTGTTTATAAGGGGTACACAACATGCGACCTGCGGATTAAATCAGGCTCGCGAAGGTTTTACATCTATTTTTTATATCTATCTTATTTTTTGAAGCTCCTACATTGCTGACAAATATGGTCTGCATTTGAAAAGTGATACAAATTCTAGGCGTCATTTTTCATGAACTTCTATTGGCTGTATATATATAACAGGGGTGCACACATCCGGCCTGTGAAATGTTACATCTATTAACACAGAAAAAGACCAGAGAAAATTATTTTTATTTTAATTGTGATTTTTTAATTTATATAATTAGCCGCAAGACATAGTATGGTGATTGAGATAATAATAATTCAACAAAAGGAAATTTGACAGAACATTTTGAAGAAGCAACATCACTTATTTCTAGTCTAATGTTATAGTATAGTCTTATAGTCTAATGTTCAACGACAGATAATTCAATATTTAAAGAAGTTCACTTAATTGATTTCTATGAGAGCCTTTAAAAGATACGCTTAAAATTATTGTAGTGATTGCCCAGATGTTGTTAGTGTTAAGTATATTTGGAAGTACATTCGAATAAGAGCAAACTTTTTTAAATTACGAACCAAAATAAGTGAAAATTGCGGGGCAATTTAAAAAACGAGAATTTGGAGATTGTCTTGAGGATTTCTGCGACAGGATTAATTCCCGACTAAACGTCTGGTTAGTGAGAAAAGTATGTAACGTGTCATATATTGATGTTAAATCAATTACTCCCCTAAAATGAATTATCGTTGCCAGTTCCTACCTCCCTCTACACATTCCTCCTTCTTCAAACTAATACGCGACCCGCTTTCTTCACAATCTTTCAAACCGTAGGTCATTTAACCTTTTGAACACCGAACTATTTCCGAATAGTGCTTTTACCTCAAAATACATTGGATGGTTAAATAATCCCATCTATTTTGATTGATAGAATCAATGGATTCTTTCAACCTCAAAAAATTCTACGTGTCGTTTCTTTAGAATCGAATCACTTGGAAAGATTCTTTTGCTTCTTTCCTTGGAAATGAATCCTTTGCGAAGATTTTAATGTTCCCTTTTTCCTTAGAATAGAATCGCCTTAGTAAGATTCTGTTGCTCCTTTCCTTAGAATAAAATCCTTTTTAAGCATTCTACTGCTCCTTTCCTTAGAATAAAGTACTTTGTGAGCATTTTATTGCTCCTTACCTTAGAATACAATCCTGTAAGAGAATTCGATTGCTCCTTTTCTTAGAATAGAATCTCTAAGTATGATTCTGTTGCTCATTTTTCTCCTTGAATAGAAACATTTGGAAAGATTCTATCGCTCCTTTCCTTAGAATAGAATAATTTGGAAAGATTATATTGTTTCTTTCTTAAGAATAAAATTCTTTTGACATATTTTAACGCTCTTTTCAACAGAATCTCCTTAGTAAGATCCTGTTGCTCCTTTCCTTAGAATAGAATCATTTACAAACATTCTATTGCTCCTTTCCTTAGAATAGAAACATTTACAAACATCCTATTGCTCTCTCTCCTTTCCTTGGAATAGAATTCCCTTAGTAAGATTCCGTTGGTCCTTTCCTTGGAATAGAATTCCCTTAGTAAGATTCCGTTGGTCCTTTCCTTGAATAAAATCATTTATAAACATTATATTGCTCCTTTCCTTAGAATAAATTCTCCATAAGCATTCGATTGCTGCTTTCCTTAGAATAGAATCCTCTTAGTAAGATTCTCTCTCTATATATATATTGGTCCTTTCCTTAGAATAGAATCATTTAAAAGCATTCGATTGCTCTCCCTCCTTTCCTTAGAATAGAATCCCCTTTGTAAGATTTTCTATTGATCCTTTCCTTGGAATAAATTTTTTGGACATATTATATTATTCTTCTTAGAATAGAACTTTTTGTAAGATTTTATTGCTTCTTTACTTAGAATAGAATCATTTGGAGAGATTATGTTGCTTCTTTCCTTAGAATAGAATCATCTGGAAAGATTATGTTGTTCCTTTCCTAAGAATATAACTTTTTGAAGAGATTCCATTGCTCATTTCTGTAGAATAGAATTCTTTAAAAAGATGCTCTGTTGTTCTCATTTCCTTATAATAGAATCATTTGGAAAGATTACATTGCTTCTTCAATTAGAATAAAATTCTTTGGAAAGACAGTCTTCAGTTTGATCGAGTTTCAAACTCGCAACGTTGCTTTTTCGCAAGTCTACCAAATAGGTCTACCACGACCCTAAATTGTGGAGGAAAAGTTTTATGTTTGATATTTTAACCCTCTGAGGGGCTCACACGCATACATACTATATGCTCACCCAGCAGTCTTCCCAGCATATCTTTTAACCACTTTTGACCTTCTTGACCAATAAAATATTTCCTAAATCTTTCAAAATATCAATATAGTCACACTGTGTGTTATGAGGAAAAAGTAATATTACAGTGCTCGGAAGCCTCTTGGCAATCAGAGGATTTATAGGTCCCTCACCGACTTGGAGTATGATATTTCAGGGAAACTTCAAGAAGTTTTTAGTCAAATTTACGGAAACAAATTACCGCATGTAGGTAGTTAATCAACGTCGCACTGGAGCAACACAACGGGTTATTGAGAACGGTCCGGGATCCTTCCCGAAGGGAAAGCACCCAAGGACAACGCCCATCACATGGTGTGACCCATCCCAAGGACAACGCCTCGTAATTTTGAACCACGGTCAGGTGACGAGAACAACACCTAAGCTGGCATCCCCACTATCCAAACTTCCGCACCACGCCAACGTGAGGACATTTGAGGACACGACAGATTAACGTGCGCCATCCCCTTTGTACACGACGGTCTTTGGTTGGATTCGAACTAATTCGTTGCTCTTCCAGAAAGACTAACGCTGCCCTCGACCAACGAAGTTTGGTTATGAAAGAAACTAATGTATCTACTGAATTTTAGAGCATATTAGAGTTCTGTATTAGCCTCATCCTTGGTCGCTTGTTGGCATAACTGACCACTTTTGTTTCGAATTGCTCCTGACCACTTTTGTTTCGAATTTTCCCAGAGTGCAAGTCACAGACCCATTGGGAAAGGATTTTCCCAGGCTCAACCCCTCAAGAACGGGCCCTGCAATTATACCCATTCGATATCTGATTGGATCGACATTTTTTTTTGTTCATTGGGCCGCAGTAACCCAGTTGGAAGAATAACGGATTAGATTAGGAGCCGGAGGGTTGCGAGTTCGAAACTCGTTCCAATCAAAGATCGTCGTGTACGCAGGGGTTGGTTGGTGGACATTAAATCTCTCGTGGCCTCAAATGTCCTCATGTTGAAGTGGTGTGAAAGCTCTTAGAGTTTGATGACAGCTCAGATGTTGACATCGTCATCTGACCTTGATTCAAAATGACGTGACATTGTCCTTGGATCTTTTCCTTAGGGATTGATGCCGGACCATCGCCAATAGCCGTTGTGTTGCTAATTACGTTATTTAACTACCTACCTACCTTTGTAGCTAGTTGACATAACTGACCGCTTTTGTTTCGAGTTACTTCTGTTTTCCCAGAATGTGCACGGGGCTGTTGTGGCTCAGTGGGTGTTCCACTGGACTTGAAACCTTCGAGTTGTAGGTGGCGCAGGTTCGATTCATGTCAGGTGTATTTCTCTCTTCTGTGTCCGTAAAACTTTCATCGTGCGTGTATTTCTATTACTTGATGTTTTATGTCTTGTGTCTGGCACAGCATGGCCAAATAGGGCATTTAGGTTAAAACCCAAAAAACAACTACTCCAGACTGTGCACGTGCAAGCCCAACACAATCCCTCAAAAACTGACCTTTGATTTCCCCCATTCGATTTGATCGACATTTTTTATTTGTTTCTGTGCTCTAGTTTCAGGACAGAAACGGAGACTCCGTGGTGGAAAGCTCTCTGTGATTGATTATCTGCTCAAAGATCAAAAAACCAAATTGCAAGAATTTCAGACTTTCGACGGATGGTACAACAATCCTTGGCATCCCTCCCACGGCTCCTCGGGTGAGTGTATAGCCACAAAATAAGATTTTCATTATGCTCTGGTAGAATGTTGTCACAATATGTGTGTGGTTCTTTTCTTGCCGTCACTATAGGTTAACAGAGAGAATGAAGCTTTTTCAGAGCTGCTTTACTGTACATTTATTAGAAGAGATAGGTACCATACATTTATTTACATATTTATATACTAGTCGCGTTCATATGACTACGAAGGATCCTCACTATGTCCTTTCTCCTCTTTGTCCACAACTCGGGTTCCTTTCCTTCCACCTCGTCGTTATCCTTTTTCTCCTCACCCGGATGTTTTTCTGGGGACACACCCGACAACGTTCCTCGTGATTCCAATGGTTCCTTCCTGCCAACATTCTTCAGTCTGTTCCCAGAAGAACCTCAGAAATGTCTTGTAAGACAAACAGCTTTCTCCTTTTGTTGTCAATATAATTTCTCCTTGTTCGACTTATGTGCTGTTGGTTCATTTTTTACCTTCAGGAGCACATCTCATTTAGTCCTACAAATGGTTTCGACGAGATATCTCGTCCATCAAGATCTGACCAATTTTGCTGGTGACGAGATATCTCATTATCAAGATATTACTGATTTTTGGTGACGACGAGATCAAGATCAGGTCAGTTTTCTTCCAATGACGAGAACGAAATATCTCGTTCATCAAGATCTCATCAATTTTGCTAATGATGCGATATCTTGTCACCAATGTTTTGTGATGACGAGATCAAGATCTGGTCACTTTTTTTAATGGCGAACGTAATCAAGATCTGATCAATTTTGTTGGTGACGAGATATCTCGCCATCGATATAACTGAATTTTGGATGATGACGAGATCAAGATCTCGTCACTTTTTTTCTAATGACGAGATATCTCGTCCATCAAGATCTAGTCAGTTTTCCTAATGACCAGATGTCTCGTCGAGACGAACACCAGGAGGGTCAAACGCAATGTTCGTTTAGCATTCCGGTCTTTCGATTGGAATGGGAAACGATTGGGAAAGAAAATTAGGCTTCTTTCGAAATTAGTTTTTGGGAGCAGTCAAAGCTCAGGGAGTTTGCCCACTGATCCATCAGCCTGCGAGATGTAGGTGGCACAGGTTCTATGGTTGGGTGTATGTCAAACAACACCTCGTCATTTTGAACCACAGTCAGATGACGAAATCACACCTGAGCTGGCACTCCATTCTCCAAACTTTTCCCTCATGCCAACGTGAGGACATTTAAGGCCATGACAAAAGGACACGACATTTGAGGCCACGATTTATAGTGCACCAGCCCCCATGTTCACAAGGTCTTTTGGTTGGATCGAGTATCGAAATCAAAGCTAGTAAAGGAAACAGGTTGGTCCGTCAGCCTTTGTCCCTTTCTCCGCGAAAAGAGGGATGACCTTATGACGTCACGTGGAGGAAAGTTTTTGTCAGCGAGCAAGTGTCTCGTCATTGTCACTCAGTGGAAATCATTAGAGTACTGGAAGTTCCCTTACTGTTTTTCAGTCTTAAGAATCTTTAAAGTAGATCTATATAACACAGATCTTCAGAGTTAAATATGTTTCGAGGTAAATAGACCTTTTAGACTCCCTTTTTGTTTATCTTTGTATTAAGAGCTTTGATGGTTCTACATCTATTTCAAAGGTAAACAGGATAGTTCTACATCTATTTGAGCTCTATATAACAGGTCTCCTGAAGTAAGTATGTCGAGCTGTGCAGTTGCAACTTGCAAAAATTACAGGAAGAGAACACCGATGTATGTTTCATAGATTTCCTGCCGATGAGTATTGCAAAAATGAATGGATTGCAAAGTGCAAAAGAAAAAATTCTTTCAAGCCTCAGTACTCGAGAATTTGTTCTGTTCATTTTACGGAAAACGACTGTGAACGTGATCTGAGGAATGTGAACTTTTGGGAGCATAATTTCATAGCAGGAAAGTATTGAGTAAAACTGCCATACCTTCTAAAAATCCTCCGTTTGAAGCTGATTTCAAACAGAGAGCTTCATTATACAGATTAGAAAACCGAAATATTTGCAAACGAGCCCTAGAAAATATCCTTCAACTATCTCCGAGAAAATTGAAAACATTAAATAATCAAGAAATTCCGAATGAGAAACAGGAAAGATTTGAAACTGAAGTTGTAAGCCAGAAAAGAATCAAAGAACTTCAAGTTGAGAATAAGAAATTAAGGAACTGCATCTTACAAATAGAAAAGAAACTGGAAAAATCAAACACTCAAATCTATAAAGAGAAAAGAATATGTTTATTAAAAATAAATAATCTTAAGAGAAATTTAGAACGAAATTTTAAAGACAAATTAAAAAGAGAAGTAAAAGAATAGTAGGAAAGTTTTTGACAGATTATCAACTTCAGGTTTTGATGGACGGCAAGCGCATTAAGAAATGGAACGAGGAAGATGTTACCAATGCCATTGCTTTGAGAGCAATGTCTCATTAAACATATATCTATCTTCGAAATTATTAGGAAATGCCACTACCGTTCATTACAACTTTGAAAAGATGGTGTAAGGGATTAGACTTTCCTGAAGGAGTTTTAGCCTCATTTCTAAGTTTCATGAAGACTAAAGGCTGCAACATGACCGAAGCTGAAAAATTTACAATTATTTGTTTCGATGAAATGAATATTGATTTTCGTGTTTGCTACGATTCAGCAAAGGATAAAATATTAGGGCCTTACAGCAATGTTCAAGTCGTCATGGCAAAAGGTCTCATTAAGTATTGGAAGCAGCCAATTTATTATAACTTTGACCAACAAATGACAAAACTATTATTGTTTAAATTAATAGGAAAACTAGAAGAAATTGGATTTAAGATGTTAGGTATCCTGTCAGATTTAGGTGGGAAAAACATCCGCATTTGGAAGGAATTATCAATAACACCAACAAACAGTTCATTTTCAAATCCAATGGATAAAACAAGAAACATCTGGGTTTTTGCCGATTTCCCTCATCTATTGTTATTAAAAACCATATATTAGATAGCGGAATAAAACTAACCTCTGATAAAGCGATACAAAAATCAGTATTTCAAAAGTTACTGGAAGCCGATTCTGGCGAATTGAAAGTATGCCCAAAATTATCTTGGGGGCATATTCAAGTTAGAGACAATAAAGGCAAAATGTGAGAATGACCGCACAACTTTTGTCGGATCATGTTGCAAAGGATTAGATTGTTATTTTCCGAGTGAGAAAGAAACAACGAATTTCAATCTACCATTGATGGTTCTTTTGATATTTTAAGTTCCAGGACTCCGATAAGTGACAAAAATTTACGGTGCTTGTTTGGGCTCAAAGCAGAGTCCCAGATGGATGTTTTGCACAAAGCAAAATATTGTATTGAAGTGATGATAGTTGTCGGTAAATCAAACATGCTACCTCTCCAAAAAGGATGGTTAGTCTCCATTTCCTCTTTAATTGGACTTCTGAAGTTTATTCAACAGGCTGAACTGAAATACATTTTAACCTGTAGAGTAAACCAAGATTCTTTGGAAAATCTTTTCAGTCAAATAAGAGGCTTAGGAAAATTTTATGACCATCCTCTATCCATCGACTTCAAATACATACTGCGACAAATTCTTTTGTGCAATAAACTCCAACTACCTTCATCTAGTGGCATAACTAACAATACAAGTGATGATGACCAGTTTTTAAGAGTCCAGTTATTTAACTCTTTTGTTAAAGTTGATGAATTAACCGAGATTGAAGAAAAAGAAAGGGACACATCATTTGAAGTCGATAAAGTGCAGTCACTGAACTCAATAATTGAAAATAATGTTCGAACTCAATCATCAGAAAATACTGGACCTTCAACAGTTGAATCATCTTTTAACATAAGAGAAGACTGCTCAAACGAAGCATTAAGCTTTATTTCCGGCTACATTGCTTTTAAAGTGCATGATAAAAGTCTGGGAAATAATACTGTACGTATTCAGAAGGAAAATAATCAAACGTGGATTGGGGCTTTATCTCGGGGTGGTTTACTTTTACCAACTGAGTGTTGGTTTGAGACAGATGCGTTTCATGCAATTTCATGGACCTGTGCAATTAAATAAATGTGAAGGTGTTATAAATAAATTCACACAAATATTACAGAAAAATTTCTCACGGAAAATACTTCAGCTCTCAAACCTTTTGCAAGAACAAGAACTTTTTTTCGAATTAAATATATGAACTGTACAGCTATTAAATGAAAAAGTGAGAAAAAAGTACAAAAATTTAAGAAATCTCAAAAACCAACATGAAAGGATAATCGTCGCCTTGTTGGAAGATGTTTCATCTCATGGGGTAAGTTGTTTTTAAAACTTATTTTCTTTATAATTTAAGACTAACGCATTTACAAGAGGTTTAATCCTGAAATAAAACACCTCGCCGACAACACAAGAAACCAATTATTAATCAGCATCGTTTAAGACATTACAACGGAAGCAAATAACAAAACAATCTGCTTGACGTTCATAGGTTTTACATGGAGGAATCGTATATATCTACCAGCCGATTCCTCCGAGTGACGTCAGGTTTCCTCCCCTTTCAAAACCACTCTGATGGACCCTACCTTTCCCCTTAAGTACCCTTGTATCGAACTCGCAACTCTCCGGTTGCTAATCCGCTACTCTTCCAACCGGGCTACCTCGACCCCCATTTAATAGGGAATAATATCTCCCATGATCTACTGGCATAAAATTTGTATAAAGAACCGTCTTCTATACCAAAATATCCACAAACTTTGCCATTTCCATTGAAAACTGGGCCGGGTAGCCAGGTTGGAAGATTAACAGATTAGCAACCAGAGGGTTGCGAGTCCGAATCCAACCACAGATTATCGTGTACAAGGAGGCTGGTTGCGTTACACGCTTTTCCGATTACAGCGAACGCATATTGCAAAATTGCGAAAATCGTCTCCATTCGTGCTGAAACGCTCGTTTTTCACGTTTTCACTAATTGCCATTTATGCCATTTCGCCCTTAATTATGGTAGAAACAAGCTGAAAATTGCTGTGTGATTGTTAACTAGTATACTAAGCAGGTACCTAAAGCGATTTTGAAAACAAACTAAAACTTTTGGAGTTAGAGCCATTTGAGTGTCGGAAGAAAGTGATTTTCCATGTTAAATGGGTCAAAAACACGTTAAATCTGTCGTGGCCTCAAATGTCCTCATGTTGGCGTAGTGCGGAAATTTGGAGAGTGGTGTGCCAGCTCAGGTTTTGTCTCGTCATCTGACCGTGGTTCGAAATTATGTGGTGTTGTCCTCGGTTTGTTTCCCTTCATGTTTGATCCCGGACCTTCGCCAACAGCTCGTTGTGTTGCGCCAGTGTGGCATTAATTAAATACATACCTACCAATGAAAACCACTGATTTTCATGCCTCATTTCGAATCAATATCAAAATTTAGCCTCGGATATCGAATTTAAACTCATTTTGCGCAGCCGTGCTTAGATTGTTTAGGTGCAAAATTTGGATCCCCAATGTTAAAATAGCTTCTCGACTTTTATTTATATCCACCGAAATAATCTTATTTATAGCTGAATATTTTTCTGTCATACTTCAGGAACCCAAGCAAAATCAACTTCGCATTTATTTTTCAAGTTAATTCAAAATGTGCAATACTAATTATAAAATTAATATTCGAAAAAATCAGGGATAGAAATCTTGTTATATATGATTTATTAAATTGCCTGAATAATAAAGTGACAAAATGCTTTATGAATGAATAAAGTTTTTGTAATAAATGGCATAAAGAATGAAAACTCTTATATGTAATTGTAGGATGAAATTTTTATACTAAAAAAACTATTGTTTCTTTTATAAAAAACAAAATGCTTTCGTAGACCTTTCGAGGAGTGCTTTTATCACTCATGTACAGTAGAACCTTGAATATCCGAACTCCGATTAACCGAGTGTCAGTGTTAACCGGGCCATATTTAATACTGATGGGTTTTTTTTCTCTTAGGTTTTAAATAAAGCTTGCTGTACAAGTATGAGCGTTTTGTCCGTGACAGTTGTAGTTTATCTGGTTGAGTGCTACCGGTCACAATGTGAGAGGGAGTAATTCTAAAATTATCACAATAAATACATATTACGACACAAATCCGAGCAAACGAATTTTTCAGTACCAGTAGTAGTATAGCTATATTTTTTATCAGAAAAAACATGATGGAGCGGTGATAAAAAAACGTACATCTTTGACACAGAATTTAATATCGGTTTCCATATTTAAATATAATTCATCTCTTTAACTTCACGATTGATCCCAGATCGTCGCCAATAGCCCGCTGTGTTGCTCAGGTGAACGTTAATTAAACTAACTGCCATCAACATAAATGTTAAAGATATGTAGCAGTTATTTTGTTGTATATGTTTTTGCATTACAGTAATATGACGGTAATTTAAAACTATATTTGCATTTTTCTTAGCAACGTTTTGTTTGCTTTGAAGTTTTATGCTACTTTCTGACGACAATTCATTGAAATCTACCAATAAATGACGAAAATTTAATGAAATTCCTGCAAACAAAAAGATGTGTGATATAATGTTCATAAATCGCCAAAATATTTTTATAAAATGTCCTTTAACTTATCAGCATGGATCACTGATAATAGGGAGATATGGTGCACCCACTAAATTTATTTTCTGAATGCTTCTGGCCTTTAATTTGAAACTGCTCTGCATAAAAACTGACAAACGGCAAACCACTATTCTGTTTTGCTTTCTGGCAAAATTTGCTGATGTGTGAAAATGATATCCAGTGTTAACACGAGGAAGACGAGAATTTTACTTCCTGTAACCTAATTCGAACAGGAAATTTGTTCTAGCACAAAAGCGCTAGAGCTACGTCTGTAGGTAGTTAATTAACGTTATACTGCAGCAACACAACGGGCTGTTGGTGACGATCCGGGATCAATTTCGAAGGAAAAGATTCGAGGACAACACTGCGTAATTTTGAACCACTATCAGATGACGAGGTCAACACCTGAGCTGGCACCCTACCCTCCAAATTTCCGAACCATGTCAATGAAGGGACATTCGCGGCTATTACAGATTTAACGTGCACCATCTTCAAGTACACAATGGACTTTGGTTCGATCGAGTCTCGAACTCACAACTCTGTTTGCTCATCTGCAACTCTACCATTGGACTACCACAGATACTTTGCTAAAGAAGCAAAAAATTGAAAGATTGATCTAATTAGTCAAAAACGTGTCTTTTCAAGTGAAATATTACTATATAATTGCAATTTTGTTTCCTTTATGCCATTCAATTTCGTATTTTTCTATCACAAATTGTAACCGAGTCAACGAATTTAATCGCTGTGACCGTAACTGCATTAAATGTCAAGAAACAAAACAAACCGACCCAATTCAGTTTAATATACCCGTTTTTGCTTTTGTGCACACAAAGCAGCACCCCTTGTATTCCTTATTTGTTATGGTATCATTGCTCCGTTTCTTGTCCCAACAGCCACCTGTGAATTAGAATGGAAAACGCCGATTTCGAGTGGCCTTGGCAGTATCAATTTCCACCATTTTTCACTCTTCAGCCCAACTCCGATACCAGAAGCAAACAGTTGGACGCCTGGAAGACTTTAGTTCTCGACTACTACAAATTGAACAAACTGTATTTATTAGATATTACAGAAGCCGAGGCCTCTCCTCTGTTTTCCAACAAATCCATTGAGCGGAAATTGAATTTGGAAACGATTCGTTTGATTCTTGATGAGCTGCAAAAACAAGGAAACGTGGAATGGCTCGATAAACAAAGACAGAGATGCTTCGTCTTCTGGAGAACACCTGAGGAATGGGGCAAAATGATTTATAAGTGGGCCGAAAACAACAGTTTCGTCAATACCGTATGTACTTCCTATGAAATTACTAGTGGCGACGATGCTGTAAATGAAGAATTTTATGGCTTAGACTTAGGAGTCCTGAAAAAAGCCCTTTCCACTTTAGAAAAGGAAGGTCGTGCTGAGTTGATCATGGATGGAGAAAATAATGAAATTGAAGGGGTTAAATTTTTTTGATATCATTGATATGTGGTATTCCTAAAAGTAGAATTTTAAGTTCTACTGTCTTGATTTTGTTTGCTGTAATACGGTGTTTGCAATATAAATTTTTTTTCAGCAATAAGTTGGTTTCTGAATCTGATCTATTGTCATCGTATGCTGTGTACCTTATTTTGATACATATTCATCAATAAATGTGGAAAATATATGTTGAAAATGCATTGTGACTGCATCAGCGTCTGGAAAATTGTTTCTTTGGTTCATAATTCCATATCTTGGAATATGTTAAAGGTTACATTTATAACAATATATTAGAATAATATATTGAATGATAAACTATCTTGATTCATTTTCTTGTTTTGCTCCAGTACGAAGTTAATTAAATACCTATACCTTGATTAATTTTCAGTAAAGCTCTAACATGTAGTATATATGTCATTAGTAATATCGGCCATTCTAAATAGGAAAATTGTCTAATGCTTTTCTGGTTATTTTTATTTGGATTTCCTCTAAAACCAACTAACTTTATGGTTAATTATCAATACCTGAATTTAATTTGGTAAGTATAATTATATATACAGCCCAAATTCATTTTTAAAAATTAAACATTCCTAAGGGTGTGAATGCATGCAAGCAATTGTTAGAAATATTTTATCTACAATGCTCTTTGAATATCAAGAAAATAGTTTAGATTTTCATTTATGTTGTAATTATTGGCATGTAAAAGTTTTGCATTACAAAGTTTTGTGAAAATCGAGCTTTTAAATCAGATGTGTGTATTGACAGATGCTTAATATGTAGTTGGTTAAGTGTTGAATGTCTAAATAGTTAAAGGAGCATCCCTTTAATTGTTACCATCTTTGATTTTGAAAGATATTTCAAGTAAACTTTAACCATAATGATAAATTGTAGATTAAAAACTTTTGTGAACTATGAACATGTTTTTATGGAATTCGATGTTGCATTTTCATCAAAACTTTAGTTGAAAATGCAAGATCATTCTAAATAATTTAAGTATCAACTGAGATATGTTTTGATGCCTCGAAAAAACATTTTGGAAGGCTGGTTGTATCACAAGTTATTATATTTTCGAGTTTGTACATTATGTTAAATCATGTCGTTCTTTTAAAGGTTAAACATTTTTTATTTGAACACTAGGAAACTAAGAAATATTCTTTTTATTATCTCAGCTGACTTTATAATTAGTATCAATTTCAGTCTATATATTTACCCTTATAAAAATTTATAATAATTACTTGAGTGTCATTTTGTGTTAAGCTTTTGATTTCTTATTTGCTGTTGGATATTTAAAAGTAGAAGTTTTGCTTTTATTGCTAATTAAGTGCCTCTATTTTAATGATTTTATTAATATTCTCTACTTTTTGCAAATTAACTTTATTGGAACATTTACTTTAAAGTAAATTTGTGCTATTTATACATTTCTGAAATGCAATCTATAAGTTGATCAGTTTGACACTGTCAACTTTCCTTTAAACCGAGCAAATAAGATAGTGGCCTATCCCAATTCTGTTATCCAATTTGTTTCACTACCCATGGATAATAATTTCTGTGAAATACTATTGATGTTCCTATCAGTGGAGCAAAATATCGTGGTATTTTTCTATCAATATCCATTGATTATAAAAACTTCCCCTAAAAGTGTATAAAATGCTACATCTCACTTGATCTGAAGATTGTCCATATTTTATTGTATTGAAAATACAACTGTTCAATTTGTAGCTGGATTTGTTTTTATTGTGCATTTTATGATTCTTTGTGTTCCTAGAATGTTTTGTAGGCCAAGTTTCCTTAATATGAAAAAGTAATGGTAAAACTGACATTCCTGTCTTTTGCTAAGAACTATATCTGTGGCTCTCCCTGATATTTCAAATAAAAATTAAGGGTTAGTTGTATTTTGCACGGCCAATTATGAAGTCGTTTGCTTGCATGATGCTTTATGAAATTTACTCTCAGACTGCAAAAGAAAGGAAAGTCCATGAAAATCACTTCTAAAAGTGGGGAATATACATTCTGTTCCTAAACTGGACTGGTGGTGTTCTGGAGAGAACACTTAAGAGCATAATCAGAAGAAAATTTTACTTTTATTAAAAAAATACAAAACTGACCCCAAATAATAAAGGCTCCCAAAATGCCAAAGTAGACCCTAGTCTTTACGTTGTGTGAGTATCACGTCCAAGCAATCATAAATTTAAAATTGCATCTAACTAATACATTTGGCAACTGAGAAAAATTAGGGACCTATGCACTACACTTTCTGCTCCTAATTTCTAACATTGTTCAAAATGAATTTTTGATGTATTAAACAATAGAATTACCTAAGAATTGATCCTTGATACTAAAACTAGTAAACTTTTAAATTTCAAATTAAATTTTAATAGAAGTTTAATTTTAAATTAAGTATTTTACTTTAAGTCAAAGGTAAATAAGTTTTCCTCCCAAAAGTTATTTAAAACTGAGAAGCTGATGCCAGTTATGTTTTTCTTTTTCGGGACTTTACATTAAACACATAAATTTCCAAGTTGCTGGTTCATTATTTTGAGAATATATTTTTATTTAAAATTTGTGAAATAATTATCTTACATTTGTGTATATAATTAAATTTTGTTTTTAAGCTTGCTCACAGTTTTAAAAATAGAAAATGTTACAATTTCTGTGTGATTTTCTATTTTTTAAAATGTATATATTTGATGTATATCAAAATTTAATACTTCTAAACAGAAATATATTAATATTTTGGTAAATGCATTGTTTTATTATTATAATCACATTTTTAATGCTTTACTTCGATAATAATGTTAATGTATTCCATTGTGGCAAAATGTGCTTTAGTATGAATAGGTTGAATTATTTCATGCGCTTTCATAAATGTAACGACTAAAATATTGTTTCTCCAATTTTTGTATCATTGTGGTACCAATAAATTATGTGCAAATTAAATGTTTGGTTTCATAGGTACACATAATAGGTTTGAAATATGACTTTTTCATAACTTAAGTACTTTAAATTTCTGTGGTGGATAAACAAAGCTGAACTGTGATGCTCCCACTTTTTGTATTACTCTTTAAAAATGCATGATTGTGAAACTTGTTGGATGTGAAGTATTATAACATCTCATTGATTATATAAACATGTAAAATAGTGTAGTATTTTTCTTTTGCCAAAAATTGTGAACTATTGTTATTGTTTAAAAACTTTTGTGTATTTGAAAAGAATGCTATTTTTATATTTTTTGCTTTGAAAATAAAATCTTTTTTCAATGTATCTATGACCATGTTTCTTAGTTTATCAAACAAGATTCTATTGTTTACACAGTAGATTTTCCTCATCCTATTTCCATTTTTACAACTTTATGCTTACTTCCTCTTAACATTGTTTTATGAATTTAAGGTAGGGGATTTGGATGCTATTTTTAACTAAGCCACATTGTATATAATGTTAACTTAAGAGATAGGTATGTGTCTATTCAGATTCATGCTCAATTTAATTTTAAAATAGTTTTGAAAGTAACCGCATTATATTTTTCAGAATTATAAACCTATGATTATTAAAATTTCCTGGATTAAGTAATACCAGGAAATGGAGAGATACTAATAAACTTATAATTCTGAAAAAGTCTTTCTCTGGATATCTTAAAATTCAACTTCAAAGCATATAGATGTAATTAAATGACTTTAATATTTAGGCTTTTTTTAAATTCATGTTTTAAGTTAGAAAAATATTCTAACATCAATATAAGAATTCCATATCTTGTATAAAATGTTTTCTAACAATTTAAAATGATTACAATACTAAATCATGTCAAATTATTAAATATAATTAAAGTTCAATTCATTTAGTAGAAATGTTTGAATGTTCAGAGGTAACCTTTGATTTGCTATATTCTTTTCCTTAGAGTGGAAGTTTGGAATTTTTACTTTTCAGTGTTAGCTTGAAAATATCCAGGGTTTCTGGTTACTGTGAAATTCTAGATATCTTACAAGGGATTGACAAAACAGTAAAAATAGCAATAACTATTTTATGCAAAATATCCTTTTGCTTTAAGCACTTGATTCGGTTAATTGTTATTCAAATATTCATGAAATGAGGTGGTTTTAATTTTAATGCAAGGTCACTTAGTATAAGTTAAGCTCAGGGATAAAAAGAAATTTCCTGGATTGAGTAATACCTGGAAATGGACACATGCTATTCAATGAGATTGGAATATTGACCCCTTTTATTTAAGTATACTTTTTAAGTTTGCCTCTGATTAACTTGATTTCCTGAGGATGGGAAAGAAGATGTATTGAGGATCCAATCGACTTGATTAGTATGTGGTTGAAAGTGATGCATAGTAAAATTTAGTTTAATTTCTTTTATATTTATTAAATATTTGCAATTACAATATATAAGAAAAATATGACTAAATTATGTATGAAACAGATGAAGTTAGCCCAAAATCATTAGTTCATGAATAGTATATATACAGTTGCATTTATTTAAAATTGTCTCTTGTCTCTAGAAAGCGAACTGATTCGTTTGTTGCCATCATCCTATCAAGGAGGAATTTATCGCCCAAGAAATCAAAGCAAAGCAAATCCTCTTGATATCAGTGAGCGTATTATGTATGAGTTGTATACTTGTAAAGGACATAATGAATCTTCAAAGACTGGAAAAAATGTATTTATGGTATTTTTTGGTAGGCTCTCTTCCATTTTATTTTTCCTGAAATTTTATCTTGCTTTTTGCTTACTAGTGCTCAAGTAATTCTTTGTTTTAATTAGGGCAATTTGTGACTGAGGAAGTCTTGAATTCCAGAAAACCGTCTTGCCCTCCTGGATACTTTAATATTACAATTCCTGAAAATCATGAGTTTAGAGTAACTGGCCGAACTGCAATTCCTTTCATTCGAACCAGGTACAATAAGAAGAGTGGGAGATCTTCAAATAACCCAAGGAAACAAGTAATGCTTTATTTCTATTTAAAGGACATTTAAAAAAATTGCAATGATTGAAAATATGAAAATAATACTTGAAGGTACTTTCCAATGATTTAATTGAGAAATTTATGCTAGTTGTCTTGAATAAGTGGGCATATAATTAACACCAAATTTATATTCTGTTGTCATTTTAGCTGAATACTTACTGCAGGTATGAAATGTTTTAAATTGATCTTCAATTAGAATGGGAAAACTCAACTTAATGTCTTACAATGATTTTTAATCTGTTGCATGTTATATGTTCATTGAAAGTCTCAAAAATTTTAGATATAACCCTTGTGCATTTAATAAATATATTCTTTACTATTTAAGTTTAATACGGAATGCAACGCTAGATGTGAAATGTCAGAAAAAAATAAACTTTGATATAGAGAATCTTTGAAACTTGAGAAAGTATATTGAATAAGTCTTAAACTATTTTAAAATATTTGAGTGCCATTTCTTTTAGCTATACAATTTGATTAGTGATAAGTATATATCTTCCTAACAAGTAATCCTGCCTAGCACTTGTGGGATCATAATTAGGTATTCCAATCCATTCATAGACATGGAAAAACTGCCTAAAGTTTTGATTGATTTTGGCCCTTAATACTCCCTTAGCCCAAAGAAAAATGGAATACAAAGCACTTCTCTGGTGTGAATGGAAAGGGGGTAGTTGAATTAATGTATCACTAGAGCCACACACCGGGCTATTGGTGACGGTCCACGATCTATCCCAAAAGGAAAGATCGAGGACAACATCGCGTATTTTTGAATCACAGTCAGATGATAAGATTAATACCTGAACTGGCACCCCACTCCAAACTTCCACACTATGCTAATGAGAATGAATGGAAAGGAGTACCCATTTTAATGTCATAGTAAATATGGAAACTTCACTTAGTGATGTGCATAGACCTCTCAATAGAAACAAATACAATTGCATAGTGTGAATAATTATGGATTCAGCCCCATGTATTCTGGGATAATTTTTATAACATAACAGAAATTTTCATCGTGAATTTTATTGAAACACTACTTGTTGCTTATTTTTTGAAGTGTCATGTGAAACAATCAATCTTTTTAAAAAATAATCCTACATTTTTTAACAGCTCTATGCATCTTTTACAGTTAAATTCTGCTACTGCTTGGATTGATGGAAGTACTATATATGGAATTACAAGAGCTGAGTCCGAAGCACTCAGAGCTTTTAAAGATGGCCTTTTAAAGAGCAGTGATGACGAAGGATTGTATCCAGTGTTAAATGAAGGTTACATGTCTTACCTCTCCCCGTCTCGTGATTTCAACGAGAGTCGGATTAAAAAAAGCCACTTCAGTAAGGGTTTTCTTTTTAAATTTTTTTATTTTTGTTTCTTATTTTTAACAGAAAATGGTATCTACATTTATGTTTGCCAGAGAGGAGTTATCGCCCTACCCCTTAAAAGTGTTGGTTTCTGATTTTCTTAATAGCTCTACCAATAAAATATTTTGTAGGGCTTGGAATACCTTTTATGTTCTCCAAATAAATTAAATGTTTTATTCTTGAAATTACTACTATTGAATGAATTACTATTCATTATATAATACAATAGTATAAATGACTCAATGCTCATTACAGATATGAAGGCAATGATTATGTACATGGTTTTTCTGCATTCACACAACCTCTATTTTTGACACATTCACATATCTATTCCAAAAGAGACACAAAAGCAGAAAGTCAATTCCCAGAAACAAGGTTTGAATATTTGCTTAATGCTATTTAGTGTAAAATATTTTTTAATCATTTGCCGAACCATTATGTCCTCTGGCACATCTCATTAGGTATGTACAGGATTCAACGATACATGGTATTCTAGGGACCTTTTCTTTTCCCATGGGAAGAAACTCAATCCAACCAAAGTCTATTGTCCTCAGATCTCTCCCTTTGGGATGGATCCCAGACCATCACCATTAGCCTGTTGTGTTGCTCCAGTGTGACATTAATTCAAGTACCTACCTGCCTTAATTAGTTTAATTAATAAGTAGTACTTATGTATTATCCGTGCCAGGTTGGCATTTTTTGGCGACAAAAATATTTATGATGATATTTTGATGATTCAAATGATTCGGGTGAAAGTGATTTCTATTGTAATATATTTCATTAGTAAAGTGAATCAATTTCTATTGGTTTCAAAAACCGATTATGTAAAATCAAATTTGAATATTTTTGCATAGCCATTCATTTAACCCTCCTGGTGGTTGTCTCGACAAGGTATCTCATGTCATTAGCAAAAACTGAACAAATGCTGATGTGCCAGATATCTTATCAATAGAAGAAAACTCACCAGATTTTGATCTTGTAATCATAAAAAATCGTCGATATCTTGATGACAAAATATCTCGTCATTAGCAAAATTGGTCAGATCTTGATGGACAAGACATCTCATCAAAACCACTTGGAGGGTTAATAAACAAATCAATTTAAAATTATTCCAATTTAAATATAATTTTCCTTACTTTCAGGGGTAGGAAATCCTTTGGCCCATGAAAACCCATTTGTTTTGACTATGAATGTAATCTTTTTTCGGTGGCACAATTTAATTGCCAAAAGGATGAGCGAAAAGTATGAAAAATGGAATGATGAAAGGTTGTATTATGAAGCTAGAAAATGGGTAGTAGCCACTTTACAAGTAAGTGATATGTGTAGGTGATGAGGTTCAATTCCACCCTGGATGTATTTTTCTCTTCTGTGTCTATAAATTTTCCTTGTGTGTATGTCCATTAATTTAATCTCATTTGGTGCAGCTAGGCCAAATATGGGCCTTCCACCACAAAACCCAACCTAGGAACGGAACTCGGTCTTTAAGTGAGGAGTGCCTGTATTGCATGAAAACACACAAGTATTGCAATTTCATAACAACTATCTTTAAGTTCTCTTCATTTCCGATTTAAAATTTCTCATTTCTGTTTAGTTTTTTTTACTAGAAGTTACTATGAATATTTCTGTTTGGCCAAACTTTCAACTTTTTCAGTCTCTCAACCCTATTACTTCCATGTTCAGTATCTTAACATCGAGGTTTGAGTTTTATTTTGTTATGTTGAATAACCCAATCACTGAGGAAATTTTAATACAATTTGCCAATGTACTTACAATTTAACTTGCTTTGTATGTTGTAGTGTTTAAGTTTTGGCCTTAAAAACGTTTACTCTGGAAGTAAGCATGTGAGTAAAATTGAAGAATATATGTCATTAACCTTACTGTGTATTAAATAGTAAGTTAAGTACCTTTAAAATAAGTTACATTAAGGTCGGGTAAGATCAAATAATAAAAGTATTGATGTGTTAAATATTTTCAACTGTTAATAGGTTAAAATATCCGTAATTTTTAGGGATTGACTCAGTGGGTTGCAACCTGTGAATTGTAGGTAGCGCAGGTTCGATTCCTCCCTGGGTGTATTTCTCTCTTTTGTGTCAGTAAAACTTTCCTTGTGTGTATGTCTATTTACTTGATGTTTGCACAACTTGGCCAAATATGGCCCTTGTGCCATAAAATCCAACCAACCATAATTTGTCAACTTTAGATTACTTTAATGAAAAATAAGTCAAAATTTTAAGTCATAACAATCACAATGACAAACTAATTGGGATTAAGCAACCACAAGGCAAAGAATCAAGTCATTCTTACTCATTGTCAACACCCCTACTCATATTGCAAACAGATTTTTGATTGTTTTGTCTCACACACCATGGTCCGTTTATATCTTACTTATCAAGATTTCATATAAAAATACATCATTATGCCCTTTGCGGTATAATTGGTGATGCTGATCACTAATTGTAATGTTAATTCACAAAACATCTTTATTTAACAGAACTTACAGATAGTTTAAAATACACTTCGCTGAATAATATTGTAAGTAACTCAATTTCTATCCATAGACTTATGAACTGTATAAAAATTTTCAAATATTTAACTGAAAACATTGTATAATTCTAACGGTTGTGTATATATGAATATGTTTATGTATGTATATATGCATGTTTCATTACTATGCTTACATTTTCCATTGTCTGATTTCTATGATCACTAGTCTTTAAGCAGTTAAACTGTCCTATGGGATGCAGTGTCTATTTAACATTACTTTTGTTCCTTACATTTGTTCTGTATGAATCTATTGCACTTTGATTGTCCGATTGTGCTAAGGACCCTGAAGACCTTATGGGGGCTGACGAATGTTCTCCCGACCACCTCTCATGTAGCCTTGCACCCTCTGGGTATGTAGGTGCTTAGGGTCTTAAAAAAGTCTTAACAATCAATAGTGTCGTGGCTCACACAAAACTGCTGCAAAACTTTAGTGAACTAACTATATTTACATTGCTTCAATTTGCTTTAGAATCCGAAATACACAAAGTGTTGTACTATTCTAAGTACACAAAGACCACACAAAGAATGGAATTCTGGACTTATCATGTTGAGAGATGGGTACTAACTTGAGAAGTTGGTAACATTCTCGGCACTTGCGAAGTACATGAAAAGTTATGCCATTTAAAGAGTAGCACTGACAACTGTCACGGAGATACGTACAGCACAAACAAATAGATTGTTATTATTTAAATGAAAGTTTTCATACAAGGCACTTTAAATTTTGAAATATTCAAACTAGCAAGGTTGAACTTCTGTTACAAATGGATGTTTACCAGTTGCTTGTAAGATCAATGAGGTGTTTCTACATATTTTCAAAGAAAATTCTGTTACAAATCAGTTTTGCTCGATACTTCAAGGGAAAGTGAAAAAATAAAGAACAAAAAACGTCATATTCTTAAGTACATACTGTGTACATTTATTTCATAATTCTGAGTAGTTATTGATAATTTGAATGATTATTTCTTGATATTCATCTTTTTAATTTTAACAGAATATCATTGTAAATGACTGGCTACCAGCTTTCTTGGGAGAAGAGCTTCCTCAGTACAGTAGTAAGTTGTCAGTAGTTTTTATACTAGATGTATTTCATACTGTATACACAACCATTAATCCTTGTTTTGTTTTAATTAGGATATGATCCAAGTATTGACCCCAGTATTTCTAATGCTTTTCAATCGGCTGCTATGAGGTTTGGACATACTTTAGTACCCTCCGCAGTTTATAAAAGGTGATTTTTTTGTCAAGCTCTTAGTTTCCTGTATCAGTGAAGCCTTCAGTGAAACTAATATTATGAATCTGTTAACCAATAGTGTAAGCCATTATAGTTAATCTAAAAATGCTGAGTGGTTAGCACACTGTCCCTCAGTGCAACAAGCTCTGGGTTCAAATCAGGGTCATGGCATCGATATTCATAGTAATTCAGAATATACTTTTAAACCATAGATCTCAATTAAATTAGCAGAACAATGCAAAAAGTATGTAATATTAATTAATCAATTCTTGCAAAATTTTGTAGAAATTTTCAATGTTTAATTATAATTCAAAAAAAGTTTCAATTTGCTTCATTAAGAAACAAGAATGAGATAGGTCTTCGGATTATAATAAAGGTATTTTAATTTGAAGATCAAAACATGACATTACTGTTAACGTGATCGTAGGTTTTATAAGTTGTCTGTTATTGTAATGTTATTTTAAATCGTTTTAATGGTGTCAGGCATTTATTGAAACTTATCGGATGCAAGATTTCTCTTCGTATTAAAATTGTCTCCAACCAAAGACCGTCGTGTACAAAGGGGGCTGGTGCACATTAAATCTGTCGTGGCCTCAAATGTCCTCACATTGGTGTGCCAGCTCAGGGTGACCTTGTCATCTGACCATGGTTCAAAATTATGTGGTGTTATTCTCGGATCTTTCCCTTTAGGTTTGAACCCAGATCGTCACCAATAGCCCATTGTGTTGCTCCAATGCGACGTTAATTAAATACCTACCATATTAAAATTGTCAATAATGTCACAGAGTACACTGACTTAAGTTAATAGCTTAATACATACAGAACATTAAAACGCAAAGCAGCAGAAATGCAGACCAGCAAAACGCCAAAAGTTTAAAAAAAGTCAAATGGCTAGAAAGCCTACCTCAGAAGGCAGAACAGAAAGCAGAACTGTCCATGCATGCGCGCTGAAGCTGCAGACAAACATGGACAGCAATATAATTCAATATCACAAAACAAAAAGATATCCAGGAATTTACTGGGTGAGGCTCCTCCCTGATGACGCCCTCATCCACCAACACTTCATTTTTTTAAGTTTTCTTGGTGTTCTTGTGTTTAAATTCCTGGATATCTTTTTGTTTGATTATTGTTTGGAGAGCTTTATGATCTTTGATTATTGCTTAGAGAGCTTCATGATACACTATATTCAATGTTCTTCCATTTGGAGCTAGGATGTAAAGATTCTCGGCTTTTCCAACTCTTGAACAACCCACATACAGTTGACCATGGGGGAAACACGGTTTAATGAGATCGAGTTCTACAACTTTCAGCGATTGTCTTTGTGCCTTGTTGATGCTCATGGTGAAACTTAAATGAACAAGAACTGAAGTCATTTAAATTGGAATGGGAGATTCGAAGGGATGATTGTGATCCTAGGAATGAATTCTTCGCCTGCGGCATGTCCAGTCATGATGGTGGCATCAATTATTTTCGATTTCTTGATAGAGTCTTTTTTGTTCATTGCAGAGTGAAGGTGGATGCAGATTTCTGAGAAGCATAATCGGTACCCCAATCTTCAGCTCTAATATGTGCGAGGGTACTCCAGATGGCTTCAATGTGTTCAAAAACTTTATTGTGTTCACAGCCACACCGCCTCTTTCAGCTCTATTTGAGTTTTCACAATCCTTCCAATGCCTTGTATTGCTATACATCCATCTTGATTATCCGAAGTAATGGCACCATTTCCTAGTTGAAGTAGGTTACCTGCAAAATGATGGGCAGTGGTAACACCATTGACATCAACTCGCATGTTTGTGGATAGTTCAAATGTATGAATGCCATTCCAAATGTAAGATGATTTTAAGCAGGCCTGCATTTCATCCGCCCTGGTTCCACAGGGAATAACCAGAAGTGTCTGTCGAAAGTCGGCAGCAAACACCATAGTGATGCCTTGAGTACGCTCATGCATGTACCTGGGACCCCCAGTAAAGCTGGAAGGCAAGATGATCAACAGGGCCAATGTCTGCAACATTTCCATCGTTCATGAACGCATCCATCAAATGTGCATACTGTTCTACTCTCAGCGTCCTCTGATTTTGTCGTATGTACGACAGCCTTTCCGATTCTATTTTGGCATATATGTCAACGATAAATTGATGGAACAGGTCTTTGCTTCTCAGTAAAATGTTGAAATTTGAAGAGCGTATCATCATCCTGTGAGCGTTGAACTGCATAGCAGAAATTTTCTTAGTGGCATTCCTGTTGTTCGTTTTGTTTGTCACAGTTCAAAAATATATCCATGCTCCCCTTGCCAAAACATGAGTGGATACTGTACCGCATCATAGGACCTGTGCGTATCGGGAATTCTCTTGATGGTGGCACTTTCTTCTAAAACTATGTCTCTTGCTCCATGTTGTTCTCCCACGATGATTAAAGCCACTTCTCCTGTTGTTGGTGCATTGAACCCCCTCTCAGGTTCACCATGTGGTTTTTTCCCTAAAATTACCACTTTGAATTCAGGGCTGATCTTATCCATGGCCGATTTGAAGTTGTGGATGTAAGAGTTGTGATGATCCAGCATATATTGTAACTGAAGAACTGTCTTGTCTCATCTGCGGAATGTGTTTGCAACGCTGCTCTTGTTGTGCACCATCTCCAACAAAATATATTTGTAGAAATTTAGGCTCTTCATTTGATAGGGTGTAGACTCCTGTGCTGTGATAAACTTGACCCTGAACCTTAAATGTTGGCATGTATCTGGACTCTCTGATTTCTTTTGTTGTGCCAAAAGAGGTCATCTGGAAACAGGAATTGTACCTTCTAATATTTGCCAGGAAATGTTTAGCTTCTGCTGATTTTCCAATCAGTAAAGTACATAGGGGCTAGGTTGGATCCATTAATCATGCTGGTTGAACCTTTCCTCCATTGCAGCACAAACTTGAGACTTCACCTTCTCTTTGTTCTCTTTCTCTCGCTGTCTTGTTTCTCTTTCTGGGGTGGATTTAGCTTATCTTTGATTTCTTTCTCTGTTATCGCTCTGTTTTGCTTGAAGATGTTTCTTTTTTCTGGTGGCTGGGCATCTTTAAATTTAAAGCTAAACCAAAATAATGTAGGTATTTGCCTGAAATAAAAATGAGATTGAAATTACAGAAATTATACAAATTCAAAAGTTATGAAAAACCACTACTCAAATAAAAATGTGATTCAATCTTTAAATATAATGCTATACTTTTTAAGTCTTGTTATGTCACCTCACTGATTCCAACAAACAACCTAAACAAATCACAATGTCAGTGAAATCAAAACGAAATTAAACAGTAATAAACACTGTTACTTCATTTCATGTAATTTATTAACACAAACATTACACTATTTGCGAAAAATGCCCAAACGAAAACAGAAAGCAATACAAAAAAATTAAAAACAAAGTTTAATGTAATTAGTGGAGGTTGAAAGTGCCAATTTAAAAACGGAAGTGGGCTGTAATTACCTTAATTTTAAAGATAGGAATGAAGTGTACATTGATTGAACAATAATAAACACTGTTACTTCATTTCATGTAATTTATTAACACAATTATTTGCAAAAAATACCCAAACCAAAGTTTAATGTAATTAGGGTTAATAGTTTGTACTCACGATTGATGATCGTCCACCTCTTTGCCTGAAATAAAATAGAGATTAAACAAATTAAATTAAGTTTTGAACTAACCACTACTGAAGTAAAAATCGAGTTAGTTATGAAATTACCACTACTGAAATAAAAATTGCGATTCCAGAGAGCATTAAATACGTTCGATAGTTTTTCAAGAGTCTGCGCTTATGACCAAGAGCAGAAGTTGGGGAATCCCTTTCACACTGTTGCCATTCTTAGGAAACCAAATACAAAAATATGCCAATAAATTAATTATAAAATTTTCTAGATTGAATTTTAAAATTCGGGTTTCGAGGGATATTCAGTCATCTTTAGGACTACCTGTGTGCCAAATTTCATAGCTGTAAGTGCTATAAATTCGTCTGAACACTGCACACACACAGACAAACACTTCCTTTTATAATAGTAGAGATTAAGTAACTAATTTACTTCCCACCAAAAGCTATATCAAAATGGCCATACTTTTTAAAAGATTGTTTTCGCAGTATATATTTTTAATAGTACATCAAGAAATTATTGCACTTAAGGTAATCCATGACAGAATCCCGAAAAGTTATTTTTAAATGTATAATCTTTATTAATTATTTTTCATTTTTCAGGTTGTCTTCGAAAGATTGTAAAAATGCAGTAATTCGTTTGTGTGACAGTTACTATGATGCTCAGGTGAAGTAATGCTCTTGATGTAGTAATAAATATTAATTCACTTAAGGTTTGAAATGCAGTTTATATTAAGTATAAATAGGAATCTAAGAGAATGAACATTAACCCTCCTGGTTGTTAATGTTCATTCTAATCGAAACTGAACAGATCTTGATCTCGTCATCATAAAAATATTCAGCAATATCTAGAAATAAAAATCTCACTGGCAAGATATCTCATTGTCATTATCAAAGTTGGTCAGCTTTTGATGAACGAGATATCTTGTCTAAACCACTTGAAGGAATAAGGGAACATGCATAAATAGATCTTGAATTTATTGAAGGCATTACTGTCATCACAATACTGAAATATAAGTGAGTAATTCAACTTTACAATTTTATCTATTACTAGCAGAATAACCTGGCATTACTTGGGTTGAATTGGTTAACTAATTTCCGTTTTCGTTAATAAATTGTAATTCCTATTCATCCCATGTAACAACTACCACACAATAATTAAGGTACACAATTGTTAAATACACATTCACAAATATAAATACATATCATATTTGCATTTGTACAAATACATATTTACATTTTTGTAGAATTTAAATTTTTAGTGAGAAGGAAAATCTCTTGAGTGCCAATGTTTCCCAGAAATCATGGAATAGTCAGAGTATGCATATAAATGCCTTGCATGTCATTTGAAAACAAAATTTATACAATGATTAGAAATGTTTTGAAAACTAATTAAACCATTATTTACCTTCATTACAGTTATTGAACGAAAAACTTCAAATTCAAAATCCTGAAATACATGTTAAAGCAGATTTTAAAAAAAGCTTCGAATGAAAAGTAATGAATGTATCTGTTTTTTTCACTATAGAATAGATTCTTGGAATATAACGGACTCAAATTTATAAAAGCAAATTATTAAAAATATACCAAGGTTGCCATATTAGCTACCAGTCCTATTTTAAAATATTTTGTTCTGTATACTTTTATTCTATTTATTGTCTGTCCCAAATATTCAGAATTTTTTTGTATTTTGTAAAGAAAAAAAATGGGGCTCGAAATAAATAAACTATTAGAAATTATTCCGTAAAAATAGTTTTGGAAAATAATTGATATTACAGCAGCACTGGTAAACAAAAAACACTGGTAAAAACTGGTAAGCAAGGAAATTTCAAACAATGCATTCACTAAACTATAATATGGTGTATCAAATATAAGAAACATTGTATTAAAATATGTTGAGCAAATCTAATGTGATGCTTGCACACACAGAATCAAAATCGAACATAGGACGGGAGGATGGACAGACATACTTACGCAACCAAGTTCAGTCACTAAATGCAAAGTTTCATGAAATTATATTCAACCGTAGGATGGGTACACACATAAGACGGACACAAAATGCACAAGAGACGGATTTTGCATCAGAAGGGTCCAAAGCAGATAGAAAACTTGAAATGGGTTGAAAATATTCAGTGTACAAACAAACCCTCCATTCTTATTTATATAGATGAGTAGACTAACCACATTTCCTTGGGATATTGAGATGGCATAAACAGGATGGGGTTACCTAATATTCTGTATTCATGAAAAAGTAAGAGGATAAATTCTTTCTGGAGATCGTTAAAATTGCAATTTCGTCTCTGGCATTGCAAGGATAGACTAAAAGCTTGAAAACATGAGACTTAAAATTTTAAAAATATAGAATTTAAACCGACATTGAATAATTAGCACTGCAATAAAACAGTGTCTGAGAGTGGCCAATAGATTATGAATAATAATTTATAATTGACCAATGTTAAAATATATTTAGTTTTATTATAAAAATAAAAAGTGCAAAATTGACTCTTATTTAAATCACAGGACCGTCAAGTAATATGAAGAAAATTATTATCCAGTTCAAAATGGTATATATGTTCGCCTGATTATGAGTAACATATGTAATGCCTAAAGCCTTTCCCATTTTATTCAGCTTAAATATTTATAATTATTTATCTTTTGTTTCCTCTTTCACACACACCCCATTTCAATTCTCTTGTTTGAATGTAACTGTCTCATCGATAATTGTCAGTTCTCCATTGCCAAATTTAGCTCAATCACGATATCCAAACCTCAAATACTTTCCCAGGCTCTATTCAATTACACCCTCAGTCCTGTAGACATAACATTTTACAAATATGTTCTTTCTGGCCATGACCACCATTGTGTAAGGAGCTCAGAGAAGAGCTGGATATTGTAATAAGGCATGAATCCACAATTCCAATGTTCGACTTATGACAGTAAAACTATTTTCTTAAATAAAGGTATTTATTTCAAATATATTTATGTCTTAATCATGATATATGAAAGGAATTTTCAGTGTGAACAAACAAGGGATATATTTAAAATATATTTATATTATATGGGATATATATTTATGTTAAAGAGATAGATTTAAAATATATTTGTCTGTAATCATGATATATGAAAGAGATGGGGTCACATTAAAATGCAGTTTATCGCTGTGTTTGGCATTTAATCTAATTGCTGTTGACCAATCAATTATCATGCATCAATTCAGATTTTATTCTTTGAAATTTTTATTGCCGAAGTGCTAAAATTGTTTTAGAAAACAAACCAACTGGCGTCATGTTCAGAATGCTTGCAGGAAATATGTATCGCTGCAGAAACACTAGCACCACCTTTATTCAGCTTGACAGAAAATGCCTCTCATATAATCAGGTTTAGAAATTAAGTAAGTCGCATCAATGGCACCAAAACATTTTTTTCTCAGTTACCAAAATGATCTACTTGGGTGCTATTTCAAAATATATTGTTTTGGGGATGTGAATACACATATAATGCAATTAATGACTAAGGTGATGGACTGATGACTTATGCACTTGTGAACCTTTCTTTCTCTTAACCCTCCTGGTGGTGGACGAGATTAAATATATCTTAAACCTCCTTTATGGACGAGATTTTGTACTGTAAATACAAAACAGATAGATTAGAGCACACATTGTTAGAGGGGAAAATAAACAATTGTGTTCATACAAGCAAAAATATTCAGAAAACTTATCAAATACAATGACTGGGTCTTAAAACTTGGTTTATCAAAACAAAATTTAAAGGTGCAAAAGTTGTCTAAGGACCACTCATTTTGAACTCTGTATATAATGCATCCAATACATGTATTGTGATTCAAAATAGTTAAAGATTTGATGTAACATTAATCTAATCGTGCTTACATTTCAGAATATTGTTTTGAATTCTACTCTTAGAATACATCTTCAACTGCCACCTTAACTTAAAAATCATTCTTTTTATGTAGGAAACAGTTTATAATTCTAGTGTGGAATCTTTGATCATAGGAATGGCGCTACAAGCAGCTGAAGCAGAGGATCCATCTGTAGTTGATGATTTGAGAAGTATGGACTAAAACTGTTATGAATAATAAAACCAATTCAGAGTTTTGCTTTCCTTCTTCACTTATAATAAATTTGATTATGATACTGATTCAGTATAGTTGACAAAACTTGGGCTATCTTGATTTTATTTAGTTATTTGTTTCTGTTTTCTCTTTGGAAAATGAAGTTACTATCTTCAAACACTTATGGGATTTTCTCTAAGTTTACAAGTATACTTCTAGATTAGGCTGAATGCAATGATGCAATACATTTGTTATGACTTAATATACAAGAGCTGATTGATAAGTATGGTCTACTGCTTAGCATCGTTACTAGAAGGATGTTGAGAAGTCAACTTTTTTTCATCCAAAGTTAAAATTGCTGTGAGAAAAGGCCACAAACTTTCTTCATGAACAGAATGAAAAAGTGGATTACGTATTTGGAAAAATGTATATCAATAAATGGTGACTATGTTGCAAAATAAGGTGTTCTAATGTTTAAGAGAAATGAATTTCCTTCATTTTGACACAACTTTTATTGCCTTATTTTGTCAGAAACTTATTTAACAATCGAAAACCCTACTCGTCTACCCTTTAATAAACTCATTAACATTTTTATTTGTCTGTTCCCAAAAGATTTGGTATAGCAAATTAATTGTTATTTGTTCATTACGTGTGGATTGTTGAACTTTGTGTTGAAAAGCCATTTTTCTTTCATTAGAGTTTTTACATGGTCCTCCAGAATTTACTCGCCAGGACCTGGTAGCCATAAATATTCAGCGAGGTCGAGACCATGGATTGCCTGGATATGGAGTTGCCAGGAAAATGTTATTGCCTCATGAAAAAATTGAAAATCTTTCTTTTGAAGAATTTGCTTCACTTCATCCGAAATATAAGAAGGTAAGTGAAAAATTATTAATCAAATTTACATTTACAAACTTATTCAGTTTGTTAAACTAAATTTCTCTGAGATTTGTTTTGCACTGGAATTTTCATCCTTCTTTAATTTAATAAATGTAAGATTGTGATTTATACTCAAATGTGTGCCTCTTATTAGACAAATGAAGCAATACTAATTTTACTATTATTAGTAATACTAGCATGCCCATGCGAGAATTCTCGCATGAACAATTCCACCCCAATCCCCCCATCCGTTGTAAGGGTGAAAGATGTAAGCGAATTTTTTTATATCCAAAATAACAAAAGTTTATTCAATCACTATTTACAACACTTCCTCCTTTTTTTCAAATCTTAACCTCGTGTGGAATATGCGTCATTTAATATCCTTATATCATCGAATCACATATTCATAAATTATTGATATTATGGAAAGAAATGAAAAACCAGTTCAATACATAAATAAATAATTCATTGCGTGTATGAGGCATAAAAGGGATCTATACTATAGAAATAATATAGATGATGAAAAAATTGTTTTCCGAATAATACTGGTAAAACAATTTTATTGGAAAAGTTGTTTTTCCATCTATACTGGTAAAACAAACTGAGTTGCATACCGAACTGTTTACATTCAATGTTATTTCTATGGGGATTTCGAATTGTTTTTAGCCCCCCTCTGCGCACCTTGGAGAAATTGAATGGATTCGCCAGTGCTCCTGGAAATTCTTTTTCTTTTGATACTTCACTTGTTTAGATTCATCGCGTGTAAGAGGCGTAAAAGGGATCTATACTATAGAAATAATATAGATGATATTAGTGTACTGTAGAAATAGTTAACACAATATAGTAAAAAAGCATTAGTACTATTTTTCTCAATAAACAAAGCGCATGACAGATGCATTGTTTTTCAAAATAGTAAATAATGTTATAATGTATCATAATAATTTAAAATATATTCAATGTCTCTTTCTAATGTAATTCCTTATGGAAAAAAGGGCCATGGTAACCTAGTTGGAAGAGTAACGGATCAGCAATCGGAGGGTTGCTAGTTTGAAACTCGGTCTAATCAAAGACCGTTGTGTACACAGGGGGCTGGTGCATGTTAAATCTGTCCTAGCCTCAGATGTCCTCATGTTGGCTTGGTGTGGAAGTTTGGAAAGTGAGGTGCCAGCTTAGGTATTGTCCTTGTCATCTGACCGTGGTTCAAAATTACGTGATGTTCTCGTATCTTTCCCTTGGGGATTGATCCCGAACATCTCCAATAGCCTGTTGTGTTGTTCCAGTGTGATGTTAATTACCCTTACCACAACCTCTAGAAAAATAACTTTAACATATTTAATTTATTAAAGTACAGTTTTTCATTAATATATCATTTTCTCTATAGAAATCTCTAGAATTCTATAGAATGTTTTCTTTAGAAATGAAATTTTGTTTATAGAAATCTAGAGTTCTATGGAACAAAAAAGTTTTCATAAGGGAAGACTACAAAGAACATGGATCAACTGTTTCTTTTTACTCCTACATTTCTCTTAAATTAATTGTCATTGCATTCCACATCAAGATTACAGTTTGCATGTGCATAATTAAAAATGCATTCACTAATATCACAGTTGCTTGTGCATTATAAATATACTATCAAGACATGACAATGTTTACAAGTATACTAGTAGCCATTGCAAGGGCGTAGTAAAAATTAAATTCATGGAACACTTGCACATGTTCAAATGCTTTTCAAAAATCAAAAATTTATGGGGGCCGAGTAAAAAAGCCAACGAAGCCAAATGTTCTTTTGAGGAGCAATATTACCAGGGATAACTGTATTTTGATGGATATTTTTCTACGTACCATGTATGTATTTATTGATTTAGGTAATTGAAGACATACTACCACAACATTATTCAAGCCTTGACGATGTGGATCTTTTTGTCGGTGGCCTTTTAGAAGTTGATAGTGGACTTGGGCCTGTTTTCAAGGGAATAGTTAGAGAGCAGTTTTATCGAATTAGGAATGGTGATCGATTCTGGTTTGAGAACACTGAGAGTGGGTATGTTCTATTTGATATGCTATAAAGGAACAGTTAATTTTTATTTTCTCTAAATATTTTTATTAAATTTTGTATCCTTAACTTGGTTTATAAGCAGATTTTTTTAACATTTGCTATCTGGTATCATAACTATCATTAGACAGTGTTTTTTAACATTTTTGAGTGAGGCCTAAATATAAACATATCTTTGTAGAACAGTCAAATATTAAATCATACATTTTTATGTTTGATGCTCCTAGGTGTGGTTGAGGGCTGCTGTAGCCCGGTTGGAAGAGTAACGGATTAGCAACCGAAGGGTTGCGAGTTCGAATCCAACTGAAGACCATCATGTGCACATTATATCATGTTGTGGCCTCAAACATCATCACATTGGTGTGGTGTGGAAATTTGGAGAGTGGGGTGCCAGCTCAGGTGTGACCTTGTCATCTGACCGTGGCTCAAAATTATATGGTGTTGTCTTGGGTACTTTCCCTTTGGATTTGATCCTGGACCATTGCCAATAGCTTGTTGTGTTGCTCCAGTGTGACGTTAATTAAAATACCTACCTGGGTGTGTTGAAATGCCATTTGTTTAACAATGAATTATTCATCATTGTTAAACTAATGGCATATATATCATTGTTCTGCTTTGTGGTCATTTCACATTTTTTGAGGTCAACTATTGATTGAGTTATAGTTTCAGATACAGCTATATCCAACACTCCATTTCTTGAGACCTTGAGTGTTTTGGTTGTTTACTAGTAGGGAAGAAATGTTTTAGCATTAATTGAAATGCACTAAATTTAAATATTTAATAAAATTTTAATACAATTTTTTTACGCAAAGGAGCAACTAAACCAAAAGAGTTTGAAGAAGGTGTTCTATAACAGAACATCATAAATATGATTATGGATTACAGACCTAGGTGAGACATCCATGCATAATGGGAACTAAAGACAGAAGACCAAAAAATATCCCTTAAGAAAAAATTTAAGTTCTGTAGAGAAACGAAATTTTGTTTCTATAGAAAAAAATTCTAGGGATTTCTATAGAGAAGCGAAATTTTGTTTCTACAGAAAAAAATTCTATGGATTTCTATAGAGAAACGATATTTCGTTTCTATGGAATTCTATAGATTTCTCTATAGAAACGATATTTCGTTTCTATGGAATTCTATAGATTTCTCTATAGAAACGATATTTCGTTACTATAAAAAAATTCTATGGAATTCTGATTTCTATAGAGAAACGAAATTTCGTTTCTATAGTAAAAAATTCTATGGAAATCTATAGTTTCTATAAATTTTCGTTGCTATGGAAAAAAATTATATGGAATACTGTAGATTTCTATAGGGAAAACGAGCTCTGATTCTATAGAAAGTAAAGTGAAAAAAAATGGATCTATAGATTTCTAGAGGTTTTAAATACATTTTCTATACAGATTTCAATAGAGGTTACTTTAGAGCTTATAGAAAAACGGGTCATAATTCTATAGGATTCAATAGACCACATTCTATAGAAATTTTCTTAGAATTCTATAGAAATATTTCGTAAGGGATGAGTGACAGGGGAAGTGAAACAGGATGTGAGAATGGAGCATTATCATCAAATTTGGAGGTTAGGTCACAGGCTTCCAAGACGGAAATGCATCTGTGTTGAATTATTAATATGTCTAACTTGGAAACTCAATCAAGAAATGAAAAATCAATACAATATGTTGAAGAGAAATACTTTATGATTTTGTTGTACATATATTAGAACTGGTTATTTTGATATGTAAATGGTAAAATAAACTTTTTATTTAAAATACTGTGTATGGAGAAATTTGCTTTGAATTTATTTAATTTTTTTTTTGATAATCCTGCTTAAAATACTTCATTATTTTTATCAAAACTTTAAAACTTGTATTCCTCCCTCAAAATATGGCATTTTTAAAAATTACTTTTAAAATTATTTTCTTTCATTAAGTTGAATTTCATTTATATTTATAGGTTATTTAGTAAGAAACAAATTGAGCAAATTCAGAATACACATATGCATAATATAATACTAGCTGTCGCACCAGGTATTAATGCTGCAGATCTACCCCCTGAAATGTTCCATTTGCCTAACTCGATAACAGGTTGGATTTATTTTCATTCTTTTCCGTTTTTAAAGGTCATGCAATTCAGAGGTTTTTATATGCTCTAAAGTTGCAATTTGATTTTAACAAAAGATTATTTCATCTGCTACCAATAGGTATATCATAAAGAATAGTAAAATATCTGATATGTAAAATAACTGAAATGATTAACTGAATAACGATCTATGTTACACAATACTAATTTTACAGGAGGAGCAAAAACTGCTCAATAATATTTTCGATATCGATATTACTTGAATAAGAAAACACATGACAGTTCCATTATTCACTGTTTTGTAAATTTGGCTAATCTTGTTAAGGTGATTTGCATCACATGGAGACTTCACATTTTTAATTTCACCTTTTACCCTTCTTCCATGGATATGAAATATATCTTAACCCTCCTGGTGGGGTTGTCTCAATGAGGTATCTTGTCATTAACAAAACTGACCTGATCTTGATGGATGAGATATCGCGTAATTAGGAGAAAATTGACCAGTTCTTAATCTCGTCACCGTAAAAAAATTGTCAACATTTTAATGGACGAGATATTGTGCTATTAGCGAAATTGAGCAGATCTTGATGGACGAAATATCTTGTCAAAACCACGTGGAGGGTTAATGTAAAGAAAAGAATTAGAGGACCAAATCACAAGTACAAGGTTTAGTGATTCTGTAACTTTCCTCATAAACAAATACATATATGGGAGTAACAGGAGGCAGGTGTTTCCAAATAGACCATTATTCCACACCCAAGCATGCAATTTCATATTAGTTGCTGAACCACCATTTAATAGTTTCCTTGTAGGAATCAATGTCTAACCCTATATAGATCCTTATTCCTTTAAAACCTTGTTTTCAAAACAATTGTACAGACCAATACATGGCCAAATGATTAAATTATTTGGTTAGTCTGTTCAAAATTTAAATTTTCTCATTTTCTTGATGTGTTTTGTGATAATTCATTTTTAAAAAATAAATAATTGAAAACCACTTTTTTTAGGTTTGTAATGCTAAGGTTTTCTTTATTCAATTTTAGCAAATTTGATAGTTTACAAAAAATTTAATGAACAATGGAAGCAGAAGATTCATGTGCTTCAAAACGCAATCATTTGGAATTCATTGTAAAAGTGAATTCAGTGGTCATAGCGCTTGTCTGCCATGCATTAGGTCACAGGTTTGTAAGCACATGAATGTTAGCGGTTGTCCTTGTTATGAGAAATGTCAGTTCACCCATTGGGTGCACCTCCACAAGTAGCCATCAATTCACTCCTTGTACAAAGGCCGAGAAGTCAGTGGTCAGGCTTAGGGGAAAAATTTTTTTTACTCTATATTTTATCATTAAATAAAGGAAAATTTGTCTCTTTCAGATTTGAGATGCTCAAAAGATCTTTCATCTTATAGTTGTGAGCAGTTTGGTACTACGAAAACATGTTATGCCTTGCCTACCGTAAAAGATGCAATCTTCAAATGCTCCTCGTCAGTTACGATTCCAGAGTGCCCGAAATCCGTACCACAAACATATGATTATTTTACAGGAAGTGGCCTTCCCTACGTTTTGTCTTTTCTTTTCCTCTTCCTGTTTATTGTTGGTAAGTATAGAATTATTTGATTAAAGTGGAATTGTGTGTATATATAAAATTAAGTTTTCTTTCGAAATAGTAACATTTATCTCATACAGTAACCCTTCATTATAAAGTGCCTTTATAAATCGCTCTTTCGGCTTTGTTGCTCGCTTTTATTGTCTCTGCTGAATTTGAAGTTTATGAACAGCAGTCGTGATCTGTTTCTTTAACCATCTGAGGGGTTCACACTTATATATGCAACCTGCAGTCTCCCCTGCGTGAGTTCTAGCCAGCTTCATCCATCTTGACCAATAATCTTTCAACTAGTCTTTGTGGTTATTTAGTCAATATGCGTGTTTTGAGGTTAAAGCAACCACACCACTTGGAAATCTCGTGAACCTCAGGATTAAAATTGGGAATGCAAAGATTCCTGTTTCAACCAGTTACTTTAGTTCAGATCCCAAAGTATACCACTGAAACATTGTGAACAAGGGGACTAGTGCATGTTAAATCTGTCATGGTCTCAAATGTCTTCACATTGGTGTGGATGTTTGGAGAATCGGGTACCAGCTTAGGTGTGACCTCGTCTTATGACCGTGGTACAAAATTATGTGGTGTTATTCTTGGATCTTTCCCTTCGGGTTTGATCCCGAACTGTCTTCAAGAGCTGTTGTATTGCTTCAGTGTGACATTTATTAAATACCTACCTACTACCTGTACCACAAACATAAATACTGTCCAGGAAGTAGTCTTTCATATGTTTGATTCTCTTCCTGTTTATTGTTCTCTCAGGGGCACATCTCCTTTAGGTGTGTATGGACTTCACAGACCCGAGGTACTCTAGTGATCTTTTCCCATGAGGTTTACTTTCTTTAATAAACATGGGGCATGCTCATGGATTACCCTAGCAATCTTTTTCTGTTTTCATCCCACTATTTTCTCTAATCCTTCTTTTCTCCCCTTTCAAGATACAGATTATATATATAGATGCAGTTAAAAACATTTGCTAACATGATTTTACAGATCTAACTCAGTTGTGTTTTCATAAAAAACATGGGTAACTCTAATAAATAGAACAGTATTTCTATAACCATCAACTTCGACTCAGTCACATATTTCAGTTATCCTTTTAAGAAACTATTAACTCACAAATGCCAAAATATTCTATAATTTAAAATGATTACATATGAATCGTTGATCTTTGTTTTGCTATCAGAGACACTTTTATTTAATTAGAGAAAATGTGCATAATTATATACAGTAAACATTGTATTTAATTCTGGAAAATTGTTATACATACTTGTATAAAGCAATTTGATATATTTATGTAATTGTTTGTGCGAACCTGGAATTTACTTTAAATGCTGAATCAAAGCAACTAAAAATTTAAGACAGTCTGTCATGCAAAAATAAATCAAGAATAATAGTATAAAAATATTTATCTATGTAATATTTCTCTATTTGTTACGAGGTTTTATTTTTTAAAGCTCGTACATATTAGAAGTTTTGTGTTTAAATAGGCATTTTTAAAAATTAATTTTTATTTTTGAATATTACAATCTTTTTCGTTTTCAATCTTTTTTTAATGTACTAAAAATGTTTTATTTTCCATTTTGGTAAAACTCAATATTGTTTTATTCTTTTAGGTTGCATAGTGGCATTATTTGTCTTGGTCAAAATACGCAAGAAAGAAATGACGCATTTAAGGCAATCAGTTAGACTGCAAAGAAAAAATTACTCTGACAAGAACTCATTTCTGGGTATTCCTTCATTTTCCATTTTTGATTGTGTAGTGTTGTATTTAAATCTATCAGTTATTTACATTTATTGCCTTTCTATTCAAACAAATTAAACTGCTTTTAAGAATTTTAGATTAACTACCTTGTGAGTGTAAAAGTTATTTGCATGCACTCATAGCCTGTATTAGTTGGAAAGTTACTATATCTCAACCACAAGAACTGTTCCTGTCACTAAGTCTGGTTTGTGACAATCATTATAGGAACATGGCTCATTCCTTTTGAGTAGGGTTGATTGGTGGATGTCTGAAGTCTTCATTTGTTTTGACAAATATTGACAGTGGAAAGTTGAGTTTACTATTATAGATCTTCACCTCGAGTAAAAATCCTAGCAAATATACTTACAATTTGAAGTGGGCCAATGTGGTAAATTTGAATTCATTTCTTCAAACCTCCCTATAGAAAAGGGTATAAGTCTGTCTCTATGGCAGCAGGCTGAGTGACAGGTGTAGTATTCATGGTAGACAGACAATAATCTTGTTGACTTTGCCAACAACTAACTGCATTTTATAAGATTATTCATATTTTTCAAAAATCAGAATTTCATTGGATTTATATTAGCAACATTTTTACTTTCTGTTTCCAGTTACTGAATGGATTGGGAGAAAGGAAAGCCCTCGTGATGTCGTCATACACTTTGTAGCAGAAAAGAAGTCACTCACAATTAGCCTCCTCAGTAAACAAACTCTACGCTCTATTGACTTAAAACATGTTCAAGTTGTTGAGCTGCATGTCAGTGTTGGCAGTAATTTACATTATGTACTCATTCGCATCGCTTGTGAATATGATTTAGTAAGTATGATATTTTTACCTTATTTTCATCCTATATTTTAAGATTTCAGTATATTGAATTTAAGATTTTTGTTATAGTATTTGATTTTTACCGTTAGACATTTATTTCAGTTGTCTGCAACTTAATATAAGTCTTGATTTTAGCTAAATCTTATTGCGTTTGCTGAACTAAATATTCTAAAATAAATGAAAAGAGTATTTCTAATTTTAATAGGCTCCTACATTCAATAACAGAGTAAAGGGATTTTTTACATACTAGGAAACATTTTCCTGTTTCAGTATTAGGGGTCATCACTGCACTAGCAACTTGCAGTCAGCACAAGTTCGATTTTTATGTATAATAACAATAAGATCTAAAGTCACTGGCATGGCAGGAGTGGCAGTCATACAAGGTGGTATCCATGATGTGTGTAGTGTTGAACTTGTTGAAAATTCAGCAGCTAAGAAGGCAGAAAAAATAAGTATTCAGGGAAACAATTTCGTTTCATCCTTCACAGAAAATATAAGAATTGTAACTGAATTTGACACATCAGAGCATTGGACAGCGGTTCGATTTGAATAGGAGTTCAAGTGATCATCAGTGATTCCATTCTGGGTGTGATTCTTCTAAAGGACTTAAGGATGAAATCTTACTCTTTACATATCCTTAATCCACTAGGAGATTAAGGGTGTGGAAAGAAAGATTATTTGGTTAGTAGGCCGATTAAGAAAGTTGATTAGTAGAACAGGCAGGGTTTCTATTAAGTTTGCATATGCATCTCAACAATTGTGGTCGGATGCACTGAGAGATCCCAAAGGGAAGTAGGAATAAACATTATACAAGTATGAGCCGGTCTGTTTGGTGCCACAATCAGTGAACATTAGCATGTGAGATGTTTAACGTGAAGTAGTGTAAATAAATAGGCCTCAAGGATAGGAACCAGATGTTTAGCGGTGAGATTGAGGATTTAGGACCAAAGACTTGTGGTTGAAAATAACAAAAATAAGGGGATTTATTCAAAGAATGCTAAGACTTAACTGGCAAATATAAAGAAAAAATGTGTTCACTTTAGTAGTTTCATATATATCTAAATCTCTTTTACAGGTTTTAAAGTTTGAAGAACAAAATGAGAAAGAAACTTTTGTGGAACAAGTGGAATCCTTTCTTGGAAAAGTGGGTGTTGGACGTCAAAGATATGAGTCAACTGTTGCTTCTATGCTTAAAACTGCTGTCACCAAAGAACATCGGCAAAGACAACTGGAGAAGTTCTTTCGTGTTGTATTTGCACAGGTGATTATTGAACAAATATATCCCTTATATGAAATTATTCTGAGATCGCACATTGACTGAGACTAAATGTGTTTGGAAACAATTTATAGCAGCATATAATATTTATAGGGTTGTTTGTCACAGGTGACTAAAAGGCGACTTTTGTTACTATATTTCAACCTTGGTGACTAGGGGTATCTGTAATTAAAATCATTTTAAAGGATATTATTTTCAAAATTTTGGCGACAACGAAAGTTTGTGCAATATATTTTTTTTAAGTTCACCCAAGGTCAACGAAAATGTAGTTCTTTTTTTAACTAATAGCGGACAGAAAAAATATTTTTCGGATTTTTCTTTAGAGCAATTTTTCCTAGGGACGCCAATTTTGAAGTTTTGGTATCAAGCCATGGCAGCCATGAAAGATAAACATTGGAATATGTGGTTGCTAAATTGCCATGAAAATCTTATTAAGAAAACCATGTTTTCTAATTTCAAAAGTAAATTTCTTGGCAAGATCTTCAACATTTGTTTCATACTTAGCACATTTTGTGTTTTAGCCAATTCATTTTGCATTCAAGCAATTAATGCTACTACTAAAATAGGGTTTAAAAGGAGACTTTTTTGCTACTATTTTTAGGAATTAATGCTACTATTTCATAAGTGGCTGTGTCAGCCCTGTATTTACTTAACATATTTATTTATAAATGTTTTCTTTCTTTTAAAAATTTGTTTCTGGTTCCTTTAAAGAACACTATTTTTACTATGTTAAAAATGTTAATACTAATTTAATAATTTGTATTTTTAATTTGTCTAGGCATTTTCCATTGAACATGAAAAAGATGAGCTTTCTGATATAGATGGCAATCAACTTAAAGATATTGTCAAGATGGAGCTTACTGCATATGAGTTTGCAGAAGCATTATCCTTGCGTTCTGATGCTTTATTTGTGAAGCAGATGTTTGACCTCATAGATGCTGACGGAAATGGCTATATTTCTTTCCGGGAATTTTTAAATGTCATTGTTATTTTTGCTAAAGGTAATTTTCAGATAAACATAGATCTGCCTTAATATCTTGTTTGAGTGTAATAATGGAACTCATTTAATTCAGTTTAAAATATCAATTATAAAAACATGTTACATGAAGACCTGTCATAACTAATCAAAGTTATAGGTTTGAATAAAAATGTAATACATTAACCCCTTGATATATCATGGTTCTTGGGGAACAACAGGAGTTTGCTTGCCGCACTAGCAACATGAGAGTTGAAAGCGGAGCAGGTTCGATTCCTCCCTGGGTTTCTTTCCCTTTTGTGTGTTAGTAAAGTGTTATGTTTGTGTGAATAGAAAACTCATTTGCAAAAGAAATTTTATCTTTACTTTAACATAAGGGATACAGATCAAACATGAACATATTCAAGATGAAGACAAACTGAATTGATAAGATGCTGACCATTTAACACTGTTCAGATTGGACAATGACACATTTAAAGAATACAATTTCGACAGTCCCAGAATCGAACTTCAGGACTTTCGACAGTCACGGAATCAAACTTCACAATATAAAGCTTTTCTTGTGTATGTATGTACTTGTTGTAAGGCACAGCTTAGCCAAATGTGGTCCTTGTGCTATAAAAACAAATCAACTTAGAGGACAAGAAGAAAAGCATGATACATCATGAGGAGTGATACAGGGAGATCAATTCCAGGGCCCAATATTGGGTCGTGGCCAGGTGGTTGAGAAACACTCCTCTGATATATGCTGTTCCATAACTAATATTCTCCCCAGATGATCCAAATAGTTTTGGCTATCAGTTGTGGGAGTAATTCTGTTGTCAAGATGTACCTATATATTTACCCAGGGGCAATTAGTTCACGCAAGATTATCTCCATCGCAGTCCTTCATGTTTAACCTATAGGCTTAAAATGTAATTTACACAAACACTTGAAGTTTGAAAAAAATAATAGGTTGTGTTGAGTACACAAACATTAGTTTTAACATGAATAATCGAGCCTGATGTTGGATTATTAAATGAGTGAAGCAGACATAGGAAGTTTGAACTATTGTTTATTGTGAATTTTAAAAACCATAATAACTTACAGTTTGAATGATTAAAGTGAGTTTGATATTAATATTGAAGGATAATTTTATTGTTTAAAGGCCTGTGATTGGTAGCATAGTTTGGTAGCTTTCGAAAATATCACCACTTACGTAGTCCTCACTACGCACAATCTAAAGTTAAACTGGCACATAGCTTGCCCAGCACCATAGAATTTCGACCTATTGCAGACCCCTTCCCTGTGCTCACTGTGCCTGTGCACTCGGTTCAAAGATCATGTCAGGTACTGACATTCTTTGTTTAGAAGGGGCTGTGGTAGCCCGGTTGGAAGAGTAACAGATTAGCAATCGGAGGGTTGTGAGTTTGAATCCAACCAAAGACTGTTGTGTGTAAAGGGGGCTGGTGCATCTTAAATCTGTTGTGGCCTCAAATGTCCTCACATTGCCATGGTGTGTAAGTTTGGAGAGTGGAGTGCCAGCTCAGGTGTGACCTCATCATCTGACTGATTCAAAATTAATTGGTGATGTCCTCGATTTTTTCCCTTCGGATTTGATCCCAATCTCGCCAATAGCCGGTTGTGTTGCTCCAGTGTATAAAAATACTTACCTTTGTTTACAGGACACTATGTTCTGGATGTTTCTTCTAGTTCTAAAATCACAAGACAAGACATTTTATAACACTCAATTTTTTGTGCATGCCACCCAGTACTGTTCAGATTTTAAAGACATTCATGTCAAATATAACCAAATGTGATATAATGAGGGATTACTGCTTTTGATAATTATACTTGGTGCATGGATTCATCCATGGGGTTGGGGCTGAAGCCCAAATGTGTACAAAAATATTTTGATGTGCTTATAACTACATAATGCGCCTACCAATCTGTCTAGTGATCAGCGGATTGAAAAGTTCCTAGTTCATATCCAGGGTTATGGTATGGATGTTTACCCATCTGGAATGAATATGTGCCTCTGTAAACACAGGTTGTACCAAGAATGTGTGATTATTTAAAGTATAACGCATGTGAACCCATCCTCCATGTTGCGACAGGGTAACACTAAGTGGTTCACAAATCTGCCCTTGTAGTGCCATAATGATTAAGTTTAATTGACTAGGCATTAGCATAAAAAGGAACTACACAAAGTGTCTATTCTAATGAAAATATTTCTTGCAGGAAGTCCTGATGATAAGACCAAATTGATGTTCGATATGTACGATTATGATCATTCTGGTAAACTCTCCAGACAGGAATTCTCTGAAATGATAAGGTAAGTTTTTTAACAATGTATTCTTTGGCGAGATATTTTTGTGTTTGATATTTGGAGTCTTTTTTCATAAGAATTCTGTTTATAATTATAATGATCTTCATTTATGACTCATTTTATTATAAATAACCATGTTAACTCTCCACCCCATGTATTCCAAATTATTCCTTTTACTTGCATTGTTGTTTAGAATAACTTGTATCTAAAATTGAACACTTGAAATAATGTAAATATGCTCACTAAAATTATTAATTCTTTTTCAAAAATGGCACTAAAAATATTTTAAAATTTCCTTTTTAGACTAAAATGTCTTTTTTGTTGTGATGAATTGAAACCTGTACCTAAAAAATATATTTCTTAGTCTAAATTGAGACTTAGGGAAGTAATGTTGCATGGTATTTAAGTTGAACATTGAAATGCTATTAGTTATTTATATCACTGTTATTTAAATTTATATATTATTAAATTTATGTTCCTAAAAATATTTTTCGTGATCTGAATTGAGACTTAGGGAAGTCATGTCACATGATATTGTACATTGAACACGAAAATGCTCAGTCATTTGTATCACTGTTATTTAATTGTACTGATTATTTAAATTTGTAATATGTTCTAATTTGAAATATTTGTAATTAATTACGTGTAATCAGTAGAAGTCAATATAATAACTTTTAATAATAGAAAAACAAGATATTTAGTATATAAGATCTCAGAAAATATTGTTTTCAATTCCAATTCAAGATTTACCAAATTCTGAAACTTTTGTTTTGTTTCAATAGAATTTTCAATATATCTATTATCTTCTCTTTTAAGGTCTTTGTTAGAACTAGCAAATCAGTCATTGTCACGTAATCAGATGGATGATCTCGTTGAATCCATGTTCAATTCAGCTGGACTACAACAGAAACAAGAAATTACATTTGCTGATTTCTCTCATCTGTTGGCTGACCATCGAGAAGAACTTGGATACATTCAATTAAGTTTTAACAGTAAGCTTTTAATGTTTAAATTAATTTTTCGATGTTTCTTACTTTGCAAGCAGTCTCTTAATTTAAAATGTTTTATCTGCAACATGGTGTGAATGGTTGTGTAGATACTACAGAAGAGGTAAGAAGTTATTATCATCAAACACCTGCATTATACATGTTTGACTAATTAAATAATAATTGATAATTAAATGTAGGATAATTTATAAAATTTATTTTATTCAAATTCCTATTCATCCACATAAAAATCTGAAACATTTAGCTATGCATATTTCTTATTATTAAAAATTGCAATTAATTAAATAAAATGCAATGAGTGATCAAATTATTTGAGCCACACAATGCAGTATTTCTGAGTTTTAGATAAAAATGTATTTTCAGAGTACAGAAACCAGTCAGTCTACTTCGCTAAAGATTTTTCTTCTTCTGTCCGAATGCCCTCTGATTATACATATTAAAATGTAGTTTATTGCCATTTTAGAAACGTTCTGTGGTAATGGGTGTTGACCAATCAACTATCATATATGAATTCGAATTTTATTCTTTGGACTTTTTATTGGCGAAATGCTGAAATCATATTAGAAAAACTAGCCAAGTAATGTCATGTTCAGAATACGTGCAGGAAACATGTATTGACACAGAAACACATTCTCCACCTATATTGAATTTGTCAGAAAATGCCTCTTATGTCTGGTATGTTGCTAATTATTTATTTAACGTTTTGTTAACATAAAAATAATGTAACCTGATTTTTTCATAACTAGTCGAAATGTAAAATCGTTCATTTATAAAAGTGGCTATAAAAACATGATCACCTACTGTAAAAATATAGCTGAGATCTAACATTCTGAAAGGTCCAATGCTTTATTCAATATTTCAAGGAAGTCATAAATTGTGGAATGCCAAATGGGAAACTATGAATCCAGAGAGAAAAAGTGCAAATTTTAAACAAAGTTATTTACTTTCACCTTAAATTACATACAACCCTACCAGCCAAAAGCTCAATTCATTTTTTAATACCACTCTTATTGACTTTGGATAAAAATTCAGTCTAAGAAATACCCATCTAAACCTGTTTGTTACCCACGCATCATTTCTGATTTTCCTTTAATATTTTATTATTATTTTAGCTTTATTTGCTTTGTCTTTTAATCATACCTCAAGGATTAATTTCTAACTCATAGCAAATGCCTAATTTATTCTAGATCCATTTTAAATAAATTTTTGAAATTGTAAATCTATTTTATAAGTTGTATTGGACATTCTTTACAGACTTTATTTTTACAACCTTGTCTTGTATGTGGTCAACATTCAACTATCCACCTGTCAGCCTGAATACGTGATTATGTATTTCTTATCTATTTTTCTGTGCAGAAGTAACTTTTCACTACGTATTGATATTATTTTACACTGCTTCGTACAAAATAAAATTTATTATTAAATTCTTATTAAAATTCTTCATTAAAGGTTGTAGAACAGAACCTAATTTAAGTCCCTTAATTATGCCCAGTCAGTGCCCTTTTAAGAAAAAAGTAGAAATAAAAACCAGTTTTGAGAATTTCCCATTGGTAATTTATGGTATTGAGAACGTCAGTAAATTTCAAAACCATTACAAGTATGTCAGTATCATTATCAGAAAATTGAAAAATAAACTTGGAGTAGGATTGTAAAATTATTAACTTAAATTGCATCTATTTTCTTGTTAGATCAGGGTTTTAACACTCATTTTCGTTGACTAATAAAATGTGTTAAATTTGGCTTCATGAAACAGGTTTCAATGAATTTTCTTTCATAAATATATTCATGATATATTTTCTATTAGAACTCTTACTATTTAAAATATTTATATTTTATGTGTTTGAAAAATATTGCTTTGGCTATTACCAATAACTAAATATACTATTTCGAACATTTTCAATTCAAAGCATATTTATAGCACTTTAATCAGTAAAGGAATTTATTACGAAAAATTGTAAAAAAATCAGCTAGTGCTATTGTATTGCAAGAGAGTGCAGATAATGCTCAGTTCTCATGGTATGTAATAATTTAAATGTACTGTAATATTTAATTACTGTTTCTAAGATATATTATTTACATGTAGTTGGTGAAGGATTTAAAACTACAGCATCAGGATCCAGAAAAAGCATCGCTGTTAGAGCTGAAGAAACTGTCCTGAGAGCTTACAGGTATGCCTAAACTTTGCTTTGTTTACATTCCTTTGTTTTACATTCCTTATACAATACTTTTTTTTTCCTTATACAATAATATAATCCTATACAATAATTTTTGTATAATTGCTGTTATTTATGAATATTTCCAGTGTTGTCGAACCACAAAAGATGACCTCAGAAAAATCTGAAACATATCTTCGAATTGAAACTAAGACCAAGCTATTTGAAAAGGATCCCACGAAGCAGAAAGTAAACCAGTTTATTAGATTCATTGAAAATTACCGGCCTCACATCTTTTGGACCACGTTGTACACCTTGGTGTTGTTTGGAATATTCATTGATAAGGCATACTGTGAGTGATTTTAATTTTTATCTCTTTTTAATACTGTTTCAATATTCATGGCAAGGGGCATCTGTGGTAAATTAAGATAAAAGTTAATAAATAAGGATTTTCAGAAATAGCATTAAAATATTTGTTTAAAAAATAATGCACACCCAGAAATACTAATACTAACTACCACAATCATATCAATCAGTAATATATCCAGGATTTTATTTCAGAGGGGACTGAAGTTGAAAATATTTTTTATGTATAAAGTTAAGATTCTATCAAATTTTTAAAAAGGTCTTTATATTATTTTTGGTTACCAGATTGTCAACTTCAAAAGGATTACTGCAAGCACATAAAAAGTGATCTTGATCAAGTACTCAATGGGTTTTTTTACGAATATTTATAAAATAAATTTCATTAAGCAAATATTCAAACTCTGTGAACCTCTCACTTTTGTCACTGACATACGATACATAGATATATGAGAAGATCGTTGATCTGCAAAAAAAGTCCTTAATCATTTCATGCTTCTTTGGGCTGCAATACCCCAGTCGGAAAAGTAGTGGATTAGCAGCTAGAGGGTTGCGAGTATTAACCTTGATCGACCCAACGACCATCGTGTACTTAGAGGCTGATGCACGTTAAATCTGTCATGGCCTCACGTTGACGTGGTTTGGAAGAGTGGGGTGCCAGCTCAGGTGTGACCTCATCATCTGACCTTGATTCAAAATTATGTGATGTCCTTGTATGTTTCCATTGGGGATTGATCCCGGATCGTAGCCAATAGCCCGTGTTGCTCTAGTATAACATTAATTAGCTACCTAAATATCTGATACTGGAGAGCGAAAGAATTTACACTTCATTTTTCTATATATTCTCTTTTATGTACTGTTGTGTTGCAAAACTTGTCTTGAGTTGCATTGTAGTAGTTCGTGTTTGTGTTGTATTTCTTCTATTTATATCTCGTCCTAGCCATTGGTAACGAAAATAAAATAATAAGGGATTATTACAGTACTTCGTACAGTATTTTTTTGGTAAATATATTTCAAAACTCAAAATTGAACACTTTCAGGAGGGCCACCTGAGCATTCCTTTTATACACTAACCACAATACTGTAACTAAAATATCAAAAGTTTTCTACCTCTTATGAAATTTCATTGTTCTGAATGATTGAAAGAGATCAGCATGAATCTTTTTAATTATATATTTTTGTGTTATTATATTTGCAGTTTATTCTGTGGAAGCTGAGCACAGTGGATTGAGAAGAATTGCAGGTTACGGAGTCACAGTCACTCGTGGAGCTGCAAGTGCCATGATGTTTGCATATAGTACTATACTATTGACAATGTGCCGTAATGCGATCACTTTTCTCCGGGAAACGTTTTTTCACAAATATGTGCCTTTTGATGCAGCAATAACATTTCATAAATACATTGCATTTTGGGCTTTAATATTTTCATGTAAGTATAAATTTAGACATTTAATAAATATTTCAGCAATTATGCTATTAAATTGTTTTCTAAATTATATTCTTCCTTTCTATTCTAACGATGGATTTAAATGTTTGATAGGTAGAGTTAAAATTTAGAAAAGTATATTTATTATTTTTAGTGAATAATTTTTATTTTCTAATTTTAGTGTTCCATATTATTGGCCATGGGATAAATTTTTATCATATTGCAACACAGACTCTCAGTGATCTTCAATGCTTGTTTCCTAATTTTCACTTGAAGTAAGCTTATCTTATTTTGAAATAATAAAAATCGTTTGCATAATTTGCAAAGCAAATAAACTATGTAGTATATTCAATTTTTTCCTCTTGTCATTAAAATTTAGAAAATCGGAATGTTTAATGAAACTAAAATAAAAAAGTTTGGATGCTAATTTCTAATTTGGAAGCACCTCCAGGGTCAACACACACACACCTCTAGGTGTTTACGGGCTTCACGAACCCAAGGTACTCTAGTGATCTTTTCTTTTCCCATGGGGTTTACTGTCTTTAGTAAACATGGGTGTCATGTTCATGGGATACCCAAGCAATCTCTTTCTGCTTTCATTCCACTACTCTGTTCCCCAGCCCTCTTTTTTCCCTTTCATGACATTTTTTACTTGAAGTTGTCTTGTTTGGTGCATCTTGGCTAAATATGGCCCTTGCCGTATAAAACGCCAAAACAACTTATTGAAATTTATTCACTTCTCAGATATTTTGTAGTCAAGGGTATGAATATAAACACATTAAAGCTTTTGGAATGACACTTTGTAAGGGAAAAACTGATATTATTGATCAACCCCAGTAGCCAGACTGACTACACTAACAGGGAGAACATTGCATTGCAACAGATGAATTATTCCCCATAAGAAACGAGTTGCAGTGAACCAGAAAAATAATAGTGTATATAGTTAAGACAGAAAATTAATTTATATAAAATCAGATCTAGAAAGAATTTTTTTTAATAAACGAGGAGGGATTACACTTTTAATATTATCTTGCATTCAATTTATTGTTCATTAAAACATGATTGGTAATAATGGAGCTCATATTCACCCAGCTTTTTATTTTACATTTGTGAGACTTAGTGAACATTTTCTAATTGCTGATATTCTGAATCTTCTGGTATAACATATTTGTATTTATATTTCAGTCCCCAAGATCCACCTAAATTTCCCTACTGGTTATTTCAGACTATAACAGGTATGTTTTTAAATAAGATTTTAATAAAAATTATATACTTATAGCGAATGGAAGTGTTACTTTTATCAAAAATGTGTGAAGATATTTGTGAATTTTATTTCACAAGTATTTCTGCCTGTAAATCTATTATACTATTATCTAATCAAAAAACTATTTTAATATCAATATTTGCCATGAAATTAATTTTACAAAAAAATTCTCAAGGATTTAGATGATATGCCTGCTTTATTCAACAATAAAGCTAACTATTATTTTTCCATTGTACAGCTGCATAGAAAAAATCAAACCATTTGTACATTGCATATAATAATGCAAATAAGATTCAATTCCTCCCTGGGTGTATTTCTCTATTCTATGTTAGTAAAACTTTCCTTGTATGCATATGTCCATCACTTGATGTTATCTGCTTTATGTTTGATGTAGCATGGCCAAATATAGCCCTTGCACCATAATACATAACCAACCTTATTTGGTATATTGTGTTCTGGCCCTCATTTCAGCAGGCTCTGGATTCGAATCTGTCTTGGCATGGATGTTTGTAGTGGTTCAGAATCCACTTTAAGCCAAGGTCCAGGTTTAATTAGCCCTTGCATTACAAAAAAAAGACTAGAGCCACAAAGCACATTTCGAAAATTTGGTGGGAGGAAAATCTAATGGTCATAAATATACATGATTTGCAAGTGCTCAATTCAAAACCATTGACAAGTTATGTTTCACATATTGCATTGCATAGAAATATGTGAAAATTCAATGTATTACACAAGTAATTTAAACATTGGGAGCTAGATAAATGGGCATTATTAATTTCAAAAGATTTTTATATTATAGGCAGAAATTATGCAACTATTTGGATTATAAATTATGTTATGTTGTTTTTAGAAAGTGAAATGCCTTGAAATCACTATTTTTAAACCTCAATAAGCACTATCTTTTTAGGCATAACTGGAGTGTTTCTTGTCATCGTTCTCAGTTTAATGTACGTCTTCGCCATTCAGTTTGCTCGTAGGCATGTGTTCAATGCATTTTGGAAGACTCATAACTTATATCCGGTTCTCTATATACTAATTATTCTCCATGGACTTGGTCAGCTAATTCAAGAGCCAATATTCTATTACTTTTTCCTTGGGCCATGTGTGCTGTTCACCATAGATAGGTTAATTAGTGTCAGTCGCAAAACAGTGGAAATTCCTGTAGTGAGAGCAGAACTCCTGCCATCAGGTATGTTTGTAATCAGTTTTTAATCTAAAATATAACACTAGAATATCTTCTAAATTACATTCAGTATATTATTAAATTCATCTTTTAGATATTCCAGATGTGTTTGTGTTCATTTGCTTAGTTTAAATATGCTTTATTCGAACTACGGAACTGCTTGGTATTGCTAGAACTACACAGAAGAGCTTGTGGCTTTAATAAAATTCTTTAGATTTCTAATTAGAGAAGACAATGAAAAAATTGAAGATGCTATTCAACACAGAAAAGACAATGTAAACAGAGGTGGAAATAGATTACATAGCATTAAAAATAATAAATCGTCTTTGAACAAGTAAATGGAATGCAATTAAAGTGTAGGTAGGTAGTTGAATGAACGTCGCACTTGGAGCAACACAACAGACTACTGGCGACGGTCTAGGATCAATCCCAAAGGGAAAGATCCAAGGACAACACCTTGTCATTTTGAGGCAAGGTCAGATGACAAGGAACTGGCACCCCACTCTCCAAACTTTTACACCACGCCAACGTGAGGACATTTGAGGCTACGACAGATTCAATGTGCACCAGCCCCTGTGTACATGGCAGTCTTTGGTTGGATTGAGTTTCAAACTTACTTGCAACCCTCTGGTTGCTAATCCACTATTCCAATGAGGCTACTGTAGCCTCACAATTAAAGTGGACATTCAAAAGCTAATTGTAATATGGTTGAGGTGTGCAGTTTTTGCCATGGCTTTATTGGAAATAAGAATTCAATTCCAATAAGTGTATGAAATCCTATTTTATATTTTTGATAAATTTTATTTCATTTGGGAGGTATAAATTGTGCATATTGATGCTAATATTCATTACAAATGAATTTAAATAAGATGAGTAACAACACTGCCATCAATAGATAAAAGCAATTAAACTTTAGAGCAAATGCTCTGCTAGTTTTAGAAATATATTTAGAATGTCTTGTCAAAGTATCTACTTTTTTATTGTAGTGATATGGTACCAGGGTTGCACCTATGATTTACCTGGTTAAATGAGTACCCCATATAAAGTGGATTCCTAAATTGAATTTTTTGTGTGATAGTGCTTAGAAGCAACGCTTCAGCTGAAATGGTTAGGTATCCTAATATCTGAGAAAGTAGTTCGATTTTAAATACCTTCTATTACAGGTGTGGATGAAACTGGATCTCCTACTTTAGTTTTCTTAACCCTCCAGGTGGTTGTGTTGACAAAGCACCTTGTCATTACCAGATCTTGATGAACGAGATACCTCATCATTATCAGATCTTGATTTCGTCATCATAAAAAATCGGCAATATCTTGATGAAGATATATCTCATAGAAACCACTTGGTGGGTTAAAAACATACATTGGGTGTTGAACAAGATTTGTTTTAAATACAGCTTTTAAAAGTTCTTATAAAAATAGGAGTTCCAGGAGTATATACTTTCTTTTAAAAAAGAATTTTAAATTTGAATCAAGCCATTACATTATCAGTTTTTTGGAATTTTCTAACAGGAGTTACACATCTAGAGTTTAAAAGACCACATAACTTTGAGTACAAAAGCGGACAATGGGTTCGAATAGCTTGCATGCCGTTGAACACCAATGAGTATCACCCATTCACCTTGTCTTCAGCACCCCACGAAGAAAACTTGAGTCTACATATCAGAGCTGTGGGCCCTTGGACTACTAATCTACGTAAAGTTTATGATCCAAATAACTTGCAACGACATGCATATCCAAAGGTATTTATGAAGCACCGATGTTCATGTACTTAAGTTAAAGAATGTCAATTTTTTTTTTAAACTTACTTTCTAAAATGTTAAGGTTGTATTGAACTGGTGCCCATCAGATTTCTTTTATTGACCTAAACCAGAACAATTGTGTTGGTTCTTTCACTTTCGTAAAGAACGAAAATAGTTGGGGTGCAACAGGCGTAAAATGGTTACTCTTGTAGTGTCATAATGAGCATAAGATGTCCACTGAAAAAAGATGCGTATCAGCAAAACTGCTCACGTTAGTACAAATACAATAAACCACATTGAATTTTCAATTCTTCCTTTGTAGAAGAAATTGAAGATTTTGATACAATCCATGCAATCTCATCTGATCTGGCAACAGGAAACAATATTGTGTTCACTGTACTTTATGAAATAACATGTGACCAGGCTTATAAACCTTGATTATAATTATTTCTACACAGCTTTTTTTTATTTGGTACTATTCATCATCATATTTATCCTGTGCTATTCGTTATTTTTATCCAATGTTCTTTTATATTGAAATTTTTATTTACAAAATTGAATTAAAACCAGTTTGGGTTAACAAAATTAAATATAACTAACGTACCTGTGTTAGAATTCTCGCATGAACAATTCCACCCACCCCATCTGTTGTAAGGGTGAAAGATGCAATCGAATCCAAAATAACAAAGTTTATTCAATCACTATTTACAACACTTCCTCTTTTTTCAAATCTCGCGTGGAACATGCATCGTTTAATATCCTTATATCATCAAATCACATTCATAAATTATTGATATTATGGAAAGAAATGGAAAAACCAGTTCAATACATAAATAAATAATTTGTCGCGTGTAAAAGGCGTAAAAGGGATCTATACTATAGAAATAATATAGATGATTATATGGTAATATGTTCTAATCGATGGATTAATTCAATAATAAACAAGATTACAAATTATAGTTAAAATATTCTTATCGCTTACCATTTATGAATTTTAATGTATCAAAATATTTAAAATTTGTGTATTAAAGTTTAACAGTTGTAAATTTAAACACATTGTCAAAACATGCCAAATAACAACACAGATTAAATTAAACAGATGCCAAATAAAATTTTTACATATGGTTTTAAGAATTTTATTTAAAATCTTCTAATAAAATATACAATGCAGATTTCCAAATACAAGAAAGCATTTTAAATATATCATAAATTGAAATAAAGACTAACACATGACTTGAGAATGTTTTGTCCACTAATACTTTTTCATTCACCAAGATAGTTGCTATTTGATTACTCACAAGCACAGTGTACCCCACAGAACAAACCAGCCTTTTGCTCATTGTCCATCTTTGCCTATTTAAGATAAAATGTAGAGTAAGAAAAATATGTGTTAGATGTCTATTCATTTAAATTTGGAAAACTGTTTTTAGATATATCTTGATGGACCATATGGGGAAGGACACCAAGACTGGTTTCGGTATGATGTTTCGGTACTTGTTGGAGGTGGAATCGGCATAACACCTTTTGCTTCTATTCTAAAAGATGTAGTTTTCAAGTCATCACTGAAGCATAAAATATTTTGCAAGAAGGTAAAATTTAAAATGCAGTTCATGCATTTATCAATGCGTTTTAGCCGTTTTTACTAAATGTTTTCCTTTCAACAAACTTTACCTCTCTTCCATATTAGGTATACAAGTTGGTTAATTGTTACCTACATTAATTAACTTTATGTGATAATTTTTATCTAACATTTCTGAGATGTGCAGATGCAAGACGTTTTCTAAATAAAACTCGGTAACATACTTTCAAAACCTCCAAAATAAATTGTAATTCAGTGATACTTTACTCATGTAAACCAAATTTAACTTTTTAAAACAATTTAACAGTTTTTGTTAAGTTTTATTATATTGATACTAATATTATTTTGCTGTTAAAACTTTATAAAGCTACAAGGTAAATGTGGATGTCTGAGGTCCTGTAAAATCAGACAAGACTAGTTTTTAAAAAACTTAACAGATAACTTTATTGAACAAGGAGATTATAGCAGCAACAATAGACATGCGTCCAGCGATGCTAAGACCTGAAGAACAAGTGATCGAAAAGGGTGGAAATGGTACCGGTAGTTGAGGGCGCAATTCCACCCCTAAGCAGGCTAAAATTGAATTTTGAAGAGAGGAAGTTGCTAATGTTCTCTGTGAGCTTGGTGTCAGCTAGGGATAACGACAAGACGAGCGTAGACAGTAAATATTATAAGTATTTTTGTAATGTGAGTATAAAACAATTGTTAATTTAATATGGATGCCAAGTTGATCAGCTAACTCTTTTTGGCAATTAGAAAACATCAAGAGCAACTATGAGTTGAAACAAAATGTAAAAACATACTCTTTTTGAAATTGTGTAAAAAGCTATTTATAATCAGTGAGTTAAATTTGTATATCAGTTCAAATTAAATTCATTTTTCACATAGTAATCACAAAATTCATTACTCTTTGCTCTTTAATAACACATTTTCAGGCATTACCTTGCACATTTTGGGGGGATGGGGCAAGTAATTCACAATTATTTCATTGGTTTACACCAGTAAATATACACAAGAATGTGTCCAAAATGTAGTTTTGTTAAGTAGCTTGTTTTGTAATTCTTACCTCATCTTAAGGAACGCTTGGCCACCAACAAAAATATTGGCAAAGACCCAACAGAATCAGGCTCCGTTGTATTGCTGCTGTTGCCCAAAAGTAATGTGCCCTGTTAACATTTCTAGTACATGAGAATCCTGCATTTACTCAAAAATCTTGCACTTAGCATATTGGATGATAGAATTTCTCATGCACTCTAAAATTTAATTACAATGTATAATATTCCCATGCTTGATTCAATACTTGTATAAAACAGTCCAGAGTAAAGAGACGTTCAAAACTCAACTTATAGTTTGTAAAATAGGGTATTTTTAAAAGGATTAGATGCTATACTGTTTTTCTTAATTCTTTTGCTGTGGGGAAAATGTCCCTTCATTTGTTAGATACACATTCCACAGCCATAGTAAATTTCCTGGAGATAATTCATTTGTACATTTGCTTTTCCAGCTGTATTTCATTTGGATTACAAGGAGTCAGAAACAATTTGAATGGATGATAGATATTATCAGAGAAGTTGAAGATAATGATAAAAATGGTCTGGTTGATGTCCATATTTTTATAACCCAGTTCTATGAAAAATTCGATCTACGTACAACAATGCTGGTAAGTATACATTAATAACATTACATATTAGGTATTTAAAATAACATTTCTAAACCAAAATTTTCTTCAAACACTTGTTTATACCAAGTTAATTACCAAAACATTACTTGGATGTACATAACATCACATTTCCAAAATAATCAGCTGTTATAACTAAAAATATATATAACTTTGTAGAGGTTGGTTAGGTTTTGGAAGAAGTGCTTTAATCGTCATGGCACTACAAGGGAGGGCAGACTTGTGAACCACTTGGTGTTACTCTGGTGCACCACAGGAAAGTAGTTAATCAAGGTCATACTGGAGCAACACAACCAGCTACTGACGATGGTCCAGGATCAATCTTGAAGGGAAAAATCCAAAGACAACACCTCGTAATATTGAACCATGGTCAGATGACAAGGTTAACACCTGAGTTGGCCCCCACTCTCCAATCTTCCATGTTTATTAGCAACCATAGGGTTGCGAGTTCGAATCCAACCAAAGAATCGTGTACTTGTGGGCACTTTAAATGTGACAAGGCTTCAAATGTCCTCATGTTGGTATGGTGTAGAAGTTTAGAGAGAGGTACCAGTTCAGGTTTGACCTCATCATCTGACTGAGATTCAAATGACCAGGTGTTGTCCCCAGATCTTTCTTTTCGGGATTGATCCCAGATTGTCGTCAATAGCCCATTGTGTTGCTCCAGTGCAACGTAAATTCAACCTGAGCTGGCACCCCACTTTCCAAAGTTCCGCACCCAGCCAACATGAGGACATTTGAGACCACAAGAGATTTAACATCACTGACGATCATTAACAGATCGAGTTTCGAACTCGCAACCCTCCTGTTGCTCTTCCAACTGGGCTATGTACCATAGGGGTATGTTCATGTTGCACCTCACATACATGCCATATATTTAAGGCACGATCCATTTATGCCACATTCACTCCAGACTAACATCCATGACTTACCCCAAATTCAAACCAGGGATTTTGATCTAGAAGCCAGCACCCTTATCATTTGCCTTGTTGGTCAGCTCAGGTCTAAGCAATTAGGACTTAGGGATTGCTTCACACCAACAGAATCTAGGTGAATACAGAAGAAACCGACTAACACACAAAGATTCAGGAAAATCACTTCCATAAGAAATAACTTATTCATCTTTCACACTGCCTGAATCCATAGTAATCCACTCCAGTGCACTCAGAATCTAAGTTAGTCAATTTCTACTGGATTCAGATTGGCTTGGATTCTGTTGGTGGGAAGTGACCTGGGGTAAGTTATTCAACCTTGTTTTTCTTGGTGTAGTTCCTGTAAGGGACAGTGGTTGGTGGGTTTCGAGTTTTATGGCGCAAGAGCCATATTTGGCCAAGCTGTGCCAAAAATAAGACAGCGGAGAAAGGAAAAAAAGCAGAAGGGTATGTAGAACAGAAACAGTATGTAAAACAGAAGGGAGGATAGATCACTTGGGTACCTGAGTTGTGATGCCAGTACGCACCTAAAGATGAGCCCCTGAGGGCTGTAAGAGACAGTGAAAGTGAAACTAAAGGATTTAGTGAATTAATAGTGAGCTTATTTTTACACATATATGTCAAATAAAAATATCATTAACTCATAATGTAAATTTTAATTGAAAACTTTATTCTCTCATTTCTCTTCTAGTACATCTGTGAACGTCATTTCCAAAGAGTTTGCGGCAGAAGCTTATTCACTGGTCTCAGCTCAAAAACGCACTTTGGTAGACCAGACTTTGAAGTGTTTTTCAATTCTCTCCGTTCAGAACATTCAGACGTAAGCTTTCCTTTCAACTCTTATTTAGTAATTACTTATATTTAAATGCAAAATCAATTCAAAAGTCTGCATTTGTCATAGAATTAATGTTTCAAATTAAACAAGAACACAATTCATTAAATAAGAATTGCATGATGCTCCTACCAGAAACCACTTTTGATGGTTCAATCCAAAAGGGTGGGTGATAATTTTGCAAATTACTCATTCTTAATACTAGTCAATTACCAATACCGTTTTGAACTTTTTCCATAGCATGAGGCACAGCCTGGGCATGACTATAAAATGTAAATCAGGTGTACAATCTAGTTTTGTACATTCAATGAAAAAAGATTTAATGTATAGGGTATAGAGTATTAGTGTACTGCATACAGAAGTATCATGACAATATTTTTTACAGTAACAGTCAAGACTTACTTTTCCGGAAGTTCACAAACTACAAAAAGAAAACTGATGTTATTTTAACTGTGCGATACCAATCCTTTTTTTCACATAAATCATTAAAATAAGATAATTGCTTTTTGTGGGTGTCATTTCCTAACAGCGCAAGAGATGTTTAGGTAATTTTAAATCTCTTATTCAGATTAGATTTCTAGTAGCATTTGAAGCTACACTCATAGTATAAATCGATCTCTGAAGATCTTAGAAACATAAAATAACTAAAGCTAACTTTTTAAAATGAATAAGAAATTCAGACATATTTCAGTAACGGAAATATCACGAAATACTAAAACCAATTTTTAACCCCTTGTCATATCACTCATTTTAACTAGTCCCCAGTGAATTTTTTAAGTCTTGTACTTCAGAATTGGGAGCTTGAAGAATCTTAGTCTTTTCCCATGGTCCTATCTGCCACAATGTGAAATTTTAATGGGACATCTGCAGTCATTGTCAAGTTGGAGGATGTTCGCACCGTGCATATCTCAGTGATAGTTGTTGGCACCACAACTTAATTGGTGTAACTTTTCATATACTTGACAAGCACCAAAAACATTGGCAACTTCTCAGTTTGTGCCTGATCTCTTAACGTGATAAGACGATATCACCAGAATTCCATTCCAGGAACCATTCTTTGTGTACTTAGGATAGTACAGCAATCAATATAAATAACCTAATTACAGTCCACTGAAGTTAGTATTTTTGTGAGACCTGACAGAGGGATTGAGGTTGTATCCTTAGATCCCAAACGAAAAGTAGAAAAGTCGTAAAAACATAGTAAATTATAAAAATATTCTATAGTATTGTAGTTTTACGTATTTAAAATGAAAAAGCACATTGTATAATTTTCACTTTTTTCCTGAGTAAATATTTCTCTGCCCTGGCTATATAGCATGTTTTCCTTGCATCCCTAAAAGTACGATGTACTGAGGGATTACTATATTTTTGAATGAAATGTTTAGACAGGATGTCACTGGATTTGGATTTAATATATACGTATAATACATTTAACTTTTACATTTAAAATAAATTTAATTAAAATAAGTTAGCTGCATTATCAGGAATGACATAACCAAGACTAAATTCCTGAATTGAAAATTAACTTTTCATGAACTTTATTAATTAATTTTTTTAAAGCATTTGTTTAACAAATTTATTTGTTTCAGGTGAGTAAGATTGCAGTGTTCAGTTGTGGTCCTCCTTTAATGACTAAAGGTGTTCAGAAATCCTGTGAAGAGTTAAATAAGCATGAAGGAGCAATATTTGTACATCACTATGAAAACTTTTGAAAATATTTATAATAAAATTAGATTTTTAAAGTGTTTATTATTGTATATATTTGAATCAAAATTAAAATATGGGATTCAAGTACACAATGAAAATAACACAAAAATAATCTGATCATAAAAGTAAATTACTCACCCAAATGCTTAGTTTTCACTGGCTTTAAAACATGTCTTTCCTTGATTCCAACCTTTATATACGATCATGAATTGCTTGATACTCTTAAAAGATATAAACTTCAATTCTGCTTCAAACTTCTCAAGATCAATCAGAAACATCTTGGACGAAAGTTGAGAATGCAGTCATGAATAGGGTGCAAAAGAGGTTGAGTTGAGTATGTCGCACTGGAGCAAAACAGGCTATTGGTGACGGTCTGGGATCATTCCTGAAGGGAAAGATCTCAGGACAACACCGTCATTTTGAATCAGTCACTTACCAAGGAGCACCTGAGCTGGCATCCCACTCTCCAAACTTCCTCACCACACCAACGTGAGGACATTTGAGGCCACGACAGATTTAGCATGCAACAGCCCCACATACATGGTCTTTTCCCCTCTTTACATAATGTTTACAAACCCCTCCCCAGTCATGAACACTATTTTGGCAATAGACTTAGCTGATAAAACATTTGGAATGGCTGATACCTCACTCATGTGATGCATTGAATAGGGACATGGTTACTTTCTCTTCTGATAGAGAAGATGGCTCGAAAACACTCTTACTCAAAGATTTTAAAAAGATTGGCTGAAAAGATTCAGGAAACAGTGAAAATAGCTGAATATGAAGAATATTTTGTCTAATGAAGGTAGGTAAAGTCGCAGTTCTAATGATGAATAAGCTAAAACTAGATTTCAGCGCCTCTTCTATGAATAATTCACTATGACGTGGATGCAACAGGCAGTCTGATCCAAAGATAATGAGCTCAAACATCCGATACTGTTCACCAAATGGTACACCAGTCAAATCGAATCGTCGAGCAAAATTGTCTTATGCATGTATTTTTACAATGTTAGTTATATTTGAGGTAAATGCCTGAATTTTATATAAAGTCATGAGAAGTAGATACTTAGCACGAGAAATTTCATTCTCCAGCTATGTGAAGAGCTTCCTACTCAATACCTGGCACCTAGAAATAGTGCAGCTAACAAAGGCTTCGACACAGGTAGTACAAAAGAAATCATCAGAAAAGATCAAAATACATGGCATGATCTTGCTAATGAAACCACACAATAAATAGATGTCCAGATTGCAAAAAATCAATTTACACCCCAAAAGAGGTGTACGAAGAAAATGCACTTGGCTTTTAATTATCGAGATAAAGCTGAGAAGCGAGACGTACCGATTGCTTCAACGAAAGTAAAAACTAACAAAAAACAGGTTAATGTGATATATAAATTTTGAATAATAACCTATCACTATCTGTTACTTAAACTAATTTGATCCAGCACTCCAAGAACGCAGGACCACACTGGCCCCTTTCTAGATATAAGGCAACTTCCCCTTTCCAGTATTAAAAAAGATTTGGAACCTGTTCTCTAAAAACAACTCTATTGAAATCAATCTAGGTATTATCAGCCTGCTGATGCTAAATTGGGGATATTCATCTGGGATAGGTGCTTTTAGCCTTGACAGCAGGTAAATTCCAATAACGATGAGATGCTGGGAATTGAAACATCCTGTACTAGTCCTATTTTACAAGCATGAATGATTTTCTTGTGGTCCATAGTTGGTCCAACCTTGGCATATTTTTGTTGCTTCGTCGGCAATACAAGTCTGATTCTGGCAAGTTGAGTCGATTCACATTGTTTTGAATGAGTGCCTTCTTTAAATTAGGTGATAGATTGGATGTAAACAAAGCTTCCACAACTGGTATTTTCAGCAGATTCTGGTTCTACGTTTATCGTACAGTGCCATAAGCGATAGCAGTGATAAATTGGCTAGCGGAAAACCACCCACTCCAATTACCATTTATGCCTTTGCATGTGGTGGTCATTCTCCTAACGACCTTTCACATCTTTTCAAAAATGGACTAACCCATGGTTGACCATGAGCCATACTATACTTGTTAAATTAGGAGGCATGTAAACAATGTGTTACCATCTTTAGCATGGTTACTGATCCCGAGTTTATTGTTCAGAGCAGTGATTGAAGAAACAAATCATGGTGATCATCATACAGGATTATATACATGGCAGCCTTTTTGCCTGGCGAATTTACCTTTCTACAAATGGACTTCCCAAGATCATCTGCCTTCATGCCAAAGCTTCACTATTACTAGATTTGACTATGTGCACATGTTAAAAAATTAATAAACCTAGGGAAAAATAGAAATGTTTAAAATAAATTTACGAGTTTTCGAAACTCAGAAAAAATTTTAATTTTCAATATTTATAACCATTAAAATAAATAGTAATAAGCCTTAAGAGCTTCAGGCAGAATTTATGGATAGAGAAATATCCATTAGAAAGACACCCTTACTTTAACATACTACTTCATTTCATTGGTAAAAATAGTAATATATCTCGAGCAGAAACTCATACTGACAAAAATTTTACTGTACAGCTATTTAGATTCTAACTTAAGTTTTTTATCCCAAAATAAAAATTTTAAGCATTTTGATAGATCATGTATATTTTAAATAGATAACAATGCATTTCGATTCATCATAAAAGATACCATTTAGTGCCTCCAAAAAATTGTCAGTTAATGAGTTTCTACTTAGCCAATGATGTTATAAGACATTTTTAATTGACTTTTAAGCAGACTGGCTTTCTGATACACCTTTAAAAAAATTAGCAGCCAATAAAAAAGAGTACTCATAAGATAAATATTTTCAGCTGAAAATTATGTTAGTTTTACATCACCAGAATTTAAAGAGAAAAATGCAATTAACTCGACTTTTATTTCTTTATAAAAAGTTCACAGTGAGAGTAAAAATTGATGTAAAAGTCATATAAAACCTTTATTCAAAAATGTACATGTCAAATTTGCAAAAATGCTGTTTTTCAGCTATTACATGGCAGTCAATAAATATCTTGTAATCACTTTCTTTTCACGAAAAACTTTCAACCAGACAAGTCAACCAATACAATAAAGTAAATTTTTTTGAAAAAGGACTAGTGAAAATTTTAAAAAAGTAATGTCTCTTCATCAGTTGTTTTGAAAACAATTGATAGATAATAATGCAAAAGTATTGAAATTAGTTTCATGAATTGCACACAAGTCCCAACACTTTAAACAGGAATTTATTAACATTAAAATCAAGTACACTTTTAAAAGTGAAGTGTTTGGATGACTAATATTATTCCATCAATAACTGTAAGGAACATCACAAACAGGTGAAAATATTTAAAAACCTGATTAGTGTAATATCCGTACAGTAAATAGAATGGTCGCATAAAAAAGCGTCGAAAATATTTTTTGGAAACATTACAAAAAATAAAAACGAATATTTACCATTCATTAAAACGTGATACTTTGAATATGAAAAGACATTACTTTCTGGAATCATTATTCAAAAACAGTAAACATAAATATAAATTATAAAAATTAAAGAGATCATCTCAGACATAGTCTGCTATGATTTCTAATGGAATGAGCATAACAGATCCCCATAAGATGAAGACAATGGTAGTAGAGGGGTTTCAAAAATTCACTTTTCTCGTGATAAGAGCTGTATGAAGCATGTGCTAAGTTACCTGAATGTGCTTTGACTTAAATTCTGACTACTTAGTTTTATAAGTTGCTTCCAACAAGGAATTCTACTTTGCAGATTCTAAGTAAACTTGGAATATTTCAATTGCATGGGTATTCTATTTTGGTAAAAGGAAACAATATACATTCAAAAATGAACAGAAATAAGTTTGTAACATTTTATTAAATATCATTTTGTGTTCAATCTGTTCCAATATTTTTCTAACGGCATGGATTGTGGCCTGATAAAAAGTAATGTTTACAACTAATATGAAATGCCATCCATCTGCCAACATTACAAACAATTACAATTTCCATCACAAGCATTACACATAACAACCCTTCCCCACACCAAAAGTACTTGGGATTTACTTTTCCTGATAAAAATAACACCCTTTTACAAAGTAAAAAGTAATTTCGTTAAACAAAATTTGCTTTTTTATCCCTACCTGTCACACAATAAAAAAAAACTCAAAATGTGATTCAACCCTCGGAACCTACAATGTACTTTTCATGCATTAATGTGTACTGTGGTCGAGTCCTAGTATATATACTGTACAGCCACTAGCTTTGGTGATAAAGCCACAAATGTGGTATCTTTAATAGTACTGACTTTACTGTGTTTAAAACTCAAGTTTCTATTAAGTTCATTTGGTTATTGTTTTGGTAAAATCCTAGTTGGCGGCTTTGGCATGATTTAAATTTTTGTCACTGAAGTCAAATGGTTGGTTGTTTTGGCATATTATGGCACAAGGGCCATATTAGGTTTAGCTGCACCAAATACAAGACAACGCCCAGTAGAAAATGTTGCAAAAGAGTAAAAAAGAGGGATAGGGAACAGAGTAGTGGGATGACAGCAGAAAAAGATCTCTTGGGTATCCCAGAAGCGTGCCTCCCGTGCTTATTAAAGACAGTAAACCTCATCCAAAATCAAATGGTAATGAGACTACAAAGAATGGCTTTCTCAATGGGGGACCAAAAAAATTTATATCACTACTAAGATGCCAACTTGGCATCTAACTGCTTTTGACTGTACAGTGTACTAGGATGTAACCAGTTTTGTTCTTATTACGTTTTAAGATGCACTGCTCATACAAAGTCTAATAAACAGAGCAATGAATTTCAAATCAATAAAAACTGCTTTCTTTTAAATGACTTTGAAAAATTTATTTAAATTTAGCTAAGGCTGTACTGTATATACAACCATTATGTTGAGAAATAGAACTAATTTAATGAATCTAATAAAAAAGATTAAAGTATAGGTATTGTGGGTAAAACAATCAGTTTGGGAAGTCAAAATATAAAATTCCATTATCAGCTTATCAGACCATAGAAATCAAGACATTTCATAACAGTTGGCAGGTTGGCTGAATTTTTTACCATAATGCATTCCATTCTAACTGTGATCTATCACATTTGTACATCAAATAAAACATTGAAAATAACAAATTACTATGTAAAAAATTTGGAATGACTATCAGTAACTCAATTTAAAACCACCATAATGCAAGGTTAAAAATTACTTTGATTCTAAACTGTTAAAGAATCTCAAACTTTTTCTGCTCATATAGTCCATTGGGCAATATTAGAGCATAGAACATAAACCTTAAAATGTGTATAAACTGCTTTAGACAGAATAAAAATAATTTTAATAGAAATTATCAATAATGAATGAAAAATGAATAAATAATGCAATTTTTTTCAATTCAAACCATTGAATTCTTTTCAGAATTTTTCCTTAAATTTGTATTTTGTCTTACAACTGACATTAATTTGTGTTCTATAATGTTGAAGGGATTTGCTAATAGAGAACAATTTAAAGTGCATAATATGCTTTTGAATATTTATTGTTAATCCTTAGCCTACTAATGATCAAGATAAAATTAATCGAAAAGTACGCAGGCTTGGAATTTTCACTCCGGAACTAGCTAAAAAATTTTGCTTCAATTCTTGAAAATTAATTTTTGAGAACCTAAGTTTTACTAAAGGCAAAAATAAATATTTTTCTGCATCATTACCAAGGATTTACATTTCAGAATGTTACATCTCGTTTCATTGATTTAAAAAACGAACAATTCTTTCCCTCCCCATTAAAATCAAGTGGAAGAAAAATAAAAATCAACTAAATTCCAAAAACACAGCTCCGAATTAAACAAGTTTCTTACTGCTAATCTACTCTAATCCCGTTATATGCCACATCACACACAATTCCTTCCCCACCTACCAGAAAATAAATGTACATTCATTTGATACCACAAATGACGATGCAATAAATTATAAAGCCATTCGAAAAGTCAGAGATGGAAATGGAAATTAGATGAAATATGAACAAGTTTGCCTTACTTAGCAATGCAAAGGAAACAATGAACATAAAATACATATTAACAAAGTTGTACTCTGATTTTACCACTGAATCTGAACAAACTACATCAATTGCCCCACAGAATGAACACACTCAAAAGTTACCTCCACTTCCCTTCAATGCTATTCACGACGCATCAAAAATAATTTATTTCTAACATAAATATACTTTCAATATAAATTATCTAGATTCAGATTTTAAATACAAATAAAAAACACTTAGCCAATTGCCATCCTTGATTACCTCCGAAATATATTACTTTTGGAACAGCAGAATTTGAAAAACTCGCCATTCGAACCACCCTATTTGCTTTTATCAACACAATTAGTTTACATTCAGTTAACTAATTCCATGGACACAAATTGTTTCAATCGCTCTAAGTACTGTCCGTAGAGTTCCACGTCGTTGTGACCAGCTCCTTCCACCCATAGTGGTTCCACGGCTCTAGGGCAGTTTTCGTAAATCGCCAGACCGTGGGAGAAATCGATGACTTCGTCTTCTGTGCCATGAATCACGAGAACCGGGGAGGTGACTTTTGGAACTTTATCAATGCTGGAAAACAAAATGGAGGTAATTTAGTTTCTTGAATTGTTATACATTAATCATAAGAGGGTTAGAAATTAGGAGCAGAAAGTCAGCCTTCAATGGCACCTAAACATTTATCCTCAGAACACTCAGATGCAATTATAATATATAGTTATACGGATGAATATAAGCAGTGTAATTAGTGACTAGGGCTTATAATTCGATGTCTGGTTGCATTTATGTGCCTTTTCTCTTTAAAGGACTTTTTAGTAAGCTCGTGTGAAATAGTGAAACTTTGTCTACCAAAAAGTACTTCATTGTGGAGTTGGGTTACACTGTTATATATACTATTGTATCGTAAGTTAATTTGTGTAGTGGTGGCTAAGTTCGCCACAACTTTTTTCCATTGTTTTAAATGTAAGCTGAATTCAAATAGGAAGTGCAAGGCACAAAGAGAATCCACAAACCAATCACAGGTGCCGACATGAGCGTCGTTCCTCAAGTTGAAATAATTTCAACTTTTGCCACCTGATTGGTCTGCACGTGTCGTTTCGCTACTCACACGTCCTATTTTAATTCAGTTTCAAATAGTTAGTTCAGTGCAAATAGTTATATTTACATATAGTTAGAAGGAAAAATAAACAGTTGATTGGTCAGAAGTTGTATAGTACAAGACAAAATATTCAGAAACTTAACCGTCAAAAACTACTGGGTCTAAAAACTAGGACATCAAAACAGAATTTAGATGCAAAATACGATTACTGAGAGCTAATTTCGAACCCTGTTCAAAAAATTTAGAATAAATTCCCATTATCTACCGACATTCTGCTACGTGGACATCTTCATGAACATTACAGCGGTATTTAAATCAGAGCAACTAACCACAACTGTGTACTTTTTAGGTGGAATGAAGTTTGTCTATCTACATGTCCTGTTATATAGATGATGTGCTAAAAAATTAAATGGAAGAGAAATGAGACGACTTCTAAATTCACCACATGGCCCTCAAAACATTTAACATACTGTTGTTTTGATAGATGCACTTATTAAGGTTAGAATTTTGGGGCTGAAAGTTAGGCATAATGGCACCAAAACACCATGGACATAGGACTTAGATGTATTTAAAAGTAGATTGTTAGAGGGAAGAATAAACATTTAATAGGTTCGAATTTGCATCAAACAAGCAAAAGTTAAGTAACAAAAATGATAACTGGATCCCAAACCATCCAAATGCCAATCTCAAATCCTTTAATGAATGATTAAGAAAAACAGATGTATCAAAATAGTTTTAATATTTCCCACAAATTTAACAGAAACATGAAAACACTTCTAGTGAAAATTGTATTGCAATATCAAACAGAAATTCAGCCACTTTTCTCGGCATATTCTGTTATGATGTTAATTACTTTGCAATAAAATTAAAAAGCCTAAACAAATAAGCTGATCCCATCTTGTTCAACACATGTTTGTAGATAGGACGAGAAGGGCAAATGTGCAAGAATTCAAGTGTTGGGGCCATTTCGGTTGGACAATTCGGTTAATATACAGCCACTTACCATTAGATTTAAAAATTCCTTGACAATAGAGGACATATATATACCACCAAAATTATGAATTAATTTTGACTCTTACTATCAACAATTAATGATTGCATGATGATTTAACATAATTGTATGATGTTAAATCATCTGGTGTTAAATGAATTGTGTGGTCTTGTTTTACATAATTGTACATGGGTCTATTTTTTAAAGAAAAGTTTACCTTTGTGCATACTATAGAAAAAAAATTGATACTTCTTTAACATTCTGACATCTGAGAAAATTCAGATAAACTTTTATATATATATTGAGGCACCATCATTTAATATTCACTTAAGATTTCAAATAGGTCTAAGGGTCAACTTTTCACATAAAATCCATTCAACAGGTTTCAACTTCCGACAAGTTTCAATAAATTCATACATTTTCTAAAGAATATGAATCCAACTAATTTTAAATTTTTACAAATGACATTTTATTCTGGATCAAAGATGGAGTGCTATAGCAGGTAATTTAATTCTGTTGTACCCAAATTTGTCTCCATAACCACATAGCATGTGTCAAGAAAATTTTCAGGTTTATCCATGAAATAATACCGTTCATGTGCCCAAGTCTAGTAATCCAGATTTTGTGTGAGACTTGAAATTTTCCATGTAGGGTCACAAGTGGTTGTTAATGTCAATTTTGAAGTAATAAACATTTAGATTTCCATGCATGAGTTGCTTAAAATTTCAAGTGGGATTTGTTAGGATTTCAAAAAGTTCAGGGTTAGAAATTAAGAGCAGGAAGTCAGGCATCAATGGCTCCTAAGCATTATTCCTCGGTTACCAAAATGCTCTACTTGAGTGCAATTTCAAAATATATTTTTGTTTACGTGGATGTGTGTAAACAGTATAATTAATGACTAAAGCCTGAACTTGATGACTTTGCATTTGAGGATCTTAATTCTGAAAGGCCAATTTCAATTTGGGTCATTGTATTTCATTTACAAAACAGATTGACATGTTTACAGTAACTTTGGAATAGATAATAATGGAAAAATTGACTGCTGATTAATTGGAATTTACGTCATGTGAGCAAAAAAGCAACTCAAAAAACGTAGTCATCAAAACGACTATAAAAACTGGATCTTAGCGGTATTGGGTGCTTCATTTTTTGATATACTGATGCCCAATGTTCAAAATAACAAATTTTGTTAGCTAAGGATATATGTACATGTCACAAAATTGACAGCTTTAAGATCAAACAAATAATGGTATCATTAACATTGCTGTAGCAGAATTAGTAAATAATTTTGTGATAACAATGTTGCTAATGTTAACTAATTCTGCTATAACTGTGTTTCAGGGAAAGAATAAGCCAATGATGAAGACATGAGGAAGAAAAGAAATTAGAACTATCGGGGAAGGGATTTATTATCCCATCACAACTGTTGTAATACAAATGTTGATCCACATGAAACATTTTAGAAAACTGTCCAAAATTAGAGCATCTAAAATTTCAATTCAAAAAGAATTTAGGGTTAGAAATTAGGTGCAGAAAGTCAGGGGTCAATGGCACCTAAACACATCAGTAGACAAAAGGTTTACTTGGGGAAGCAATTTTAAATTTATTTTGGGTGATAAGAGTCAAACAAGATGTTAATGTGCCAAATTAACATTGTTAGAAAGAATAAATGGTTGATAAGTCAAAATTTGCTCCAAACAAATAATTTAGAAAATTTGGGCATCAATTTGATGATCAGATTGAAAACTTCAGTTATAAAAAGGAATTTATAGGTGCCAAATACAATGTCCACTAATTCCAAGCCCTATTCAATTCCAATGTTAATTTTATGTTTCATATTAATTTTTAGGCTAGTGATTTATCATCTCCATAAGCGAATACAATATAGTAAAACACTTATCTGTCATATGTAAGCCATTCACTTACACTAAATGATTTGGTCAAAGCAAGTAGAATTTTAAAACAATATTTAAAAGAACGCAATGTCAAAATAAGGAATGTACAAAAATTATAAATGTTAATAGACCCTGCCCCAGAAGCACTGTTCTGAAAACCAAGTTTAGAACACTTCAAGAAATACTAGGTCAATCAACTTGACAGCTGTCACATTTATAACAGCTAATCTTTGTACAATGCCTTTGTAAAGATCAATCACACTGGATCAAAGTTTGTAATTAGTAGTCATTAGATGTATTTGCCCCATAAATTATGTTTTGACAACCAAATTTTGGAATCCAGTCGTCATTTTTAGCATCAAAACTTTTCTCAATTTGTGTGCTTGTTTATGGCAAACTGTCCGATCAACCTTTCATTTATCCTTTACATAATCTATACTCTTACTTTTAAATAGCCATAAAGTGCAAGTCATTACATGGTTGGTAGTTTTCAAGTTTTATGGCACAAGGGCCAAATATGGCCAAGCTGTGCCAAACACCAGACAACAAAATAAGAGATGAAAAAAGGCTAAAAGCAGAAGAGCAGGGAAGGATAAAAATGAAAGGGAGGAAAGATCACTTGGATATCTTGGGGTTGTGATGCTCATACACACCTTAAGAGTGTCCCTGAAGGCACATTATTACATGTGTTTATACAGATCCACGAAAACATAATAAATTTAAAATTGCACCCAAGTAGTACATTTTGGCAACTGAGGAGAAATGTTTGGGTGCCATTGCTGCGACTTTCTTCACCAGCAGTCCCCCATTTTTAAAACATAAATTTTTTCAATTACCAATTAGAATCACGATTCACAATAAATCTGGAACATGAAAATAGATAGACAAAAACATAATACTATAGTATGTCCTAGAACCAGGGTCTTTATATTATGGGGATAACCAGTACACAGGCCCAAAAATAGTTCTTGTAATGTGGCCCCTATAGTGTCTTATCTTAAAAACGTCTCTCATCGTTTCTGATCTTAAAACTTCTAATCGTTTCTTATCTTAATCCTCTAAGCAGTGTGCCCAAGTGTGGTACAGAAGGGTTTCTGTGTAGTGGGCACCAGATCCAAAATATTTTGAAGAGCAAGATGTCCTGGGGTCAGGGTGACATGTTTGAATATTTAGAATCTGCCACTCGCCATGTGGCAATTTTTATGGGCCATATTCAAGCCGCATTCGGACATGCTGCTTGAAGGGTTAAAACTTCTTATCTTTTCTTATCTTAAAACTTCTTATAAATCTTGACATTATAATGTTACCTCATACTGTGAACAAGAAAAGATAATTATACATTTGAACAAGTGAAACATTGAGCACTTAAAATACTTTCAGCTTTTCATAAAGGTTCTGTCACCTAAACTAATACTGAGGTTCAGTCCTGTCAAACAAAAGAGTAACATTTCAAACCAGGGTTTGTAATTAGCAGGCATTAGTCAGATTTTGCACATTGCACAACCGGTTTGCAGATTTTGCACAACAGAGTTTTTTAGATTCAGTCATCATCTTTGATGACGACTGAATGATGACTATTGCCACATGGCGAGTAAGTTTACCGAATATTTTTGCTCGTACGATGCAAATTCCAATCAATCATTTCTTCCCTAAGAACCTACTCCAAACTATCTGTAAGTACGACAAGGGCAATCTACCGTTAATGCTGCACAATGAAATTAAAGTTCTTAAAGAAAAAAATGCAAATAGAGTCATCATGACCAGGCCCTAATAATTAACTACACTGTTTACTCATTCACATAAACATATACACTGATATAAATAAACGCACACTGATACTTTGAAATTGCACCCAAGTAGAGCATTTTTGCAACCGAGGAGAAATGTTCAATATGGGATTCATGGCGCAAGGGCCAAGCTGTGCCAAACACAAGACAAGGGAGGGGAAGAGCAGAAGAGTAGTGAGAAAAATGTTCAAGTGTCAGTGATGCCTGACATTCAGCTCCTAATTTCTAACTCTGCTTGGAAGTAAAGCCCATGAATGGGGTTGAACAATTAGGAACAAGTGAAACACAACACAGGATAAAAAAGGTTTCTCAAAAAGTAAACATACCTAGGAAAGGCATCAAAAAACCAAGTCCTTTTCGTGTTAGGAAAGGCCACACGCATTCCAGACATTAAGGGAGAATGAAGTATAACTGCTCCCACTTCGTACCTGGAAGCCAAATCTACAGAAGGCACTGTACCGATACTCTGACCGTATAAAATGATGTTCTCCGGACTGATCCCGTACCGAGTCCGCAAAGCATGCCAGGCAGCGTCCACATCGGCGTACAGGTTCTTTTCAGACGGCTTTCCCGTGCTGATCCCGTATCCGGAGTAATCGTAGCTGAAGATGTTACAGTTGATCATGGACCCGAGTCCCAGGTAGAAGCTGCTCATCTGTCCAAGGTCCACGGCGTTCCCGTGGCTGAAGAGGATGGTGAAGCGAGCGTTCGGCGTGCAGCGGACGAACATACACGCGATTCGGTTCCCGCGGGGAGTCCTGGTGAAGAAAACTTCGGTTCCGTCGAGTTCCCGCTGGGTGTACTGCCATTCTGCGCGATCGGACAGATTCAGCGTAAACTTAGTTCCAGTCTCGTCCGGAACAAAGGAGTAGGTCGGCTCCGGTGGATGGAAAGCAACCTTAGCCGCGATTCGGGATGGGAACGGTGGACAACAAAACAAACAGCATAACTCACTGAAGGATAGACCGTTCATTTCCCGGATGGAACGGAGAAAATGGGTTCGAGTGTTTTGTTTTTCAATGAAGGCACCTTACCTCCAGCATTTCCGAAACAAAAGTGACAAAAACATAGGCACTAATCACCAATTCATCACACAAAAGAAGCGTTGGACGCTAGCTAACTAGACTGTGCTACTAAAAGAATAAAAAAATCAACCAACTACACTCCCCCACAACCACAGCTCTTGAATGACGTCATACCGATATGGGCCTATGATTCTCGGTGCTTTCCGCGAGATGCACAGCTGATTGTTTCGAACTGTTTGAAATGGATTTTTCTTCTTGGGGAATAAGATTTAATGAAGGGAGGCTGTATTTGATTATTTTAGATAAACAGGATGACTTTCAGGCTGGAGTGCTGTTTCTTATACTTTTTTAAATTTAAAAGTGCTACGAATATTACACGCAAAATCAATTTAACACGGTTATTTTAACTTTCCACTTTAACTGTTGGAAATGAAATTATATTTTGAAGCGTATGCTGTAGGGGGAGTTGAAAAATGAAATAAAAAAATTAAACTGTTAATTCTTTCCGAATCATAGTTAATATTAGTAGCATAAAAATACTGACTTGTAACTTGAAAAAACTCATTTTACATGTGTTAACGTGTTAGGTATTGTATTTGGAGAACCGAAAAACACATATATTCTGACTTTTGTTTTTTATTGAATGCGCCCCTTCTAAATCACGGTCAAGTCATTGTTTTACACAAGAATGACATTTTTATTGACATTTAAAAGGGAAATATCTCCATAAGAACTATTTGGGAATTGAACCTGTAACCTCATTAAGCACACGGGCAAGCACAAACTTAACTAAGTCACGGCGACCAGAACAGTTTTGTTTTCTACTTGCGTTAAAATAGAGTGGAAATAACTACAACTAGTTGAAGTTCAATTCAAATTTCAACTTAAGTTTTCCAAAAAATGACTATAGCACCAAAAGGCAGATTACATCAGAAAATTTGATGAAGTTGTGTTCCTCTTCTTGGTTTCAGGTATATTTGTTTAATGAGAAATGTCTGTCTTGATCAATAACCATATACATATATATATATATATATATATATATATATATATATATATATATATATATATATATATATATATATATATATATATATATATATATATATATATATATATATATATATATATATATATATATATATATATATATATATCAAAGATTTAAACATTTGCACAAACAGCTGTGTGAAAACGGAAAATTTTATGACAACAGGAATGGTGCGGGTCGAGAAGTTCAGGAACAACAGAAATAGAAAAATAGATTTTGCATGAGTTTGGGAGAACAACGGGCACAAAAATTGTCTTGTTACTCATTTTTGGAGAACTTGAACTTCTCGGTCAACCAGCATCATGCCTGCAGACATAAAATGTTCCAATTTCACGTGGGGGAGCTCCGTGGTTCAATGGGTTTGCCCACTGGGCCAGCAACCTGCGAGTTGTAGGTGGTGCTGATTCGATTACTGTAACTTTCTCTGATTATATTTTTCTCTTCTGTGTCAGTAAAACTTTCCTTGTGTGTATCTCCATTACTTGATGTTGCCTGTCTTGTTTTTGGTGCAGGTTGATTTTATATGGTGCATTATTCATTGCTGCCAGATATCGATCTCTAGTAATTAAGCATATTATCAATACAATTTATTGGTCAATAAACTTCCCTCCCTTTAGAATACATATATGATCTGCCATTTGAATATAAACATGACTAAACTGCTGCACGGTGCTCACACGTGTATCCAAAAACAGATTCTAAAAAAGCGAATTTAAAATTTAAAGAAAAGTTAAGACCTGAAAACTATAGAATTGCTTCGTACAAACAATTTCTGTTAAGTGGAATATATTGATAGGTTACATGAAAAAACTTCAACAGTGAAAAAAGATACTCATATTTCCCTAGAATATGTATAATTTTTCTTATGAAAATTAAAGCGAAAGTTCATAATTTGTTATTTTCACAATCTGTAATTTCTGTAAAGAATATTTCTGAAAATTCTAATAAAAATGCATTTGAAATGTTGAGCAAAAACCCTATTTAATAACAGTTAACTAGAAAATTTAAAAATTTTTATATAGATTTCTCAAACCATATTAAGCTCCTTATTTTCTTTAAAATAATAGTTCCCTTAAAGTTATCACCATTCCCCTTTTTTTACCAGAAATAATTTAAAATGGCTTCGTATGTAGAAATAATATGGAACGTCAAAACTAACCAACTGGTGCCAATGTAACCAATACATTTAAAATCTTCCTCAAGTCAATGTCATTTGTTTAATCAATTGTACGATTCGTATTTCATTGATACTTTATTTAGTTGACAATGCCTTTTGATTTCATTATTCATTAACTATGGTTTTGAGTTTGGAATAATGCTCCATTTGCTCACAATGAAGCAATTCGTAAAGATATGACAGAGATCGAGACATTTCTAAAATCTGAAAAAGAAGCAAAGTTATTATGTGTATAAAAATACGACCATTATTTATTTGTAAATAATATATAAGTAATCAGAAATGAGCTTGAGTTTAAGTGGGTAATTTCTTATTTATTCATATTTTAAAACTTTTTCAAAAAACAATTTCCTTAAAAGTTAGGGGCCGCGGTAGCCCGGTTGGAAGAGTAGCGGATTAGCAACCGGAGGGTTGCGAGTTCGAAACTCGATCTAACCGAAGACCGTTATGTACGTGGGGAAAACGCTGGTGCACATTAAATCTGCAGTGGCCTCAAATTTCCTCACGTTGGCGTGGTGGGGAAGTTTGGAGAATGGGGTGCCAGCTCAGGTGTTGCCTCGTCATCTGACCGTGGTTCAAAATTATGAGGTGCTGTCCTCGGATATTTCCCTTCGGGATTAATCCTGGACCGTCACCAATAATCCATTGTGTTGCTCCAGTATGATGTTAATTCAACTACCCCCTCAAAAGTTATAGAAAGGTTAGAATTTTTTTCATTAATAAAGCAAACTTTATAGATTTAAAACTTGTTCTTGTTGGTTGCACCTTAGGATTTCAAGTATCGATAATTTTATTTTATTTAATAAACTCAGACTGTGAGACTAATATTTTCAATGCATTCCATAAACTTATAAACTTGTACACGGGTAGATTTAAGTTTTAAATTAATGCATACATCTGGAGAACTTGATTTTACAAAAGTTTAGAACAAAACTAATTCGACGTCTGAAAGCAGCATAATATCATGAACTCATCGTCTTAGATTCACGTTCCGTTCATTTTAAACGTATTCTTAAAATAATTTTTATATTCTAAAAGAACAAAGTCTTGAAAGACAAACTGATTTAATTCGTCTAACCATTTAGCCGTGGTTTAACTCACAAATAGAATTCAGGATTTTTTTGTGAAGATGAAGTTTGGGGTTTTGCAAACGATAATAGCTTACAAACTGCTGGATAACGCTTTGAATATAACGTGTACTTACTCTAGAATCTAGATAATTTTATATAAGTATTTTTTAATGTTACGTAAGATAATACTGAATCCGTTACTCGTTTATAGAAGTTCATATCTTTTAAGTATACAAAAAAATTTAAAACAGTCTTCAGAAAATTCCGAGGAAGGGAACATAAAAATTAGATCAATTAATTTGTCGGGAATTCACTTTACAAGATTTCCTTTTATATGATTCTCGAATACATTTTAATCCCTCGTTATATTGACACTTGATCTATGATGACGTATTCGCTACATGTCCCTTTTACTTGTCTACCAATGAATTTTTGGTTTGCAAACAGTAGAGAAAATCTCTATATTTTTTAGAATTCGGAGCTCAAATGCCATTTACTTCAAGCATTAATTTTTGTGTTAATTGCAAGGTGAAAACCCTTATTAACCTTGGGTTAAACGGGGACTGTCTGAGGATTGTGACAGAGATATTTTTGAATAAACAATTAACTGGTCCATAGGAATTGTCTGTTTACGACGAGAACTGCTCTCAACACCATGTCTGGGCGGTCGCTATATAAACAAGGCTCGTTCATTTTGAGTAGGGATGACTCTCGGGATGACTTAATTTTATTTTGTTTTTCGCGAATGTGGCGGCGGAAAGAGCTAGTTTGTAAATCTCGGCGATAATGTAACGTTCTCGTGGTAACAAATGTTTATCCAATTGGTCTTCACGCCGACCAATGTGACAAACTTGAATACATTTCTTCATTCATCCCCAAGGGAAAATAGGATAAGGTTCGTTTCTACGGCAACAGACAGGGGCAGACTTTGTGTCTGGATTAATTCTTGTGATAGGATAGATAGAAAGCTCCTCTTGAATACAAAATCCTTCTTCTTTACCATGGTTGAAAGTATTTCGACCCTCCGGAGAGAACATTAGGTAAGCAACACATTGGTCCGACATTAGTCCTGCGACATCAAATTGGCTGAAATATGCATGCGTACCGACATGTTTTCTGTACAGAAACAGAGTACGTATGAGCATGTCGTGTGTTTTGTCGTATGGTGCTCCAGTGTGTGGCTGGGCTTACAGCCACGAACAGCTTGTATCACAGCCAACACCAAGAAGCAAAACTGAGTTAGTAAAATAGATCGAAAGCTCGAATGAGAATGGGGAATGCTTTCGAAAGTGTTCTACCGTATTTAGTATTCCAGACTTTTCTGGGGCCGCTTAGCCCGATTGGAAGAGTAGCGGATTAGCGACCGAAAGGCTGCGAGCTCGAAACTCAATCCTACCAAAACCGTGGTGTACGTGGGGGCTGGTACACGTTAAATATGCCGTGGCCTCAAATGTCCTCACGTTAGCGTGATGTGGAAACTTGGAGAGTTGGGTGCCAGCTCAGGTGTTGACCGCTTCATCTGACCGTGATTCAAAATGACGAGGTGTTATCCTCGAATGTGTCCCTTCGGACCGTCACCGCCCGCCCGTTGTGTTGCTCCAGTGCGACGTTAACCCTTCTGGTGGCTGCCTCGACGAGGTATCTCGTCATTAGCAAAACAGACCAGATCTTGATGGACGAGATATCTCGTTCTCGTCATCGGAAGACTATGTCGCCAAGAAGACTCGTCATTGACCATATCTTGCCAACATCCAACATTGATCTCGTCGACATCCAAAACTTGGTGCGATCTTGATGGACGAGATATCTCGTCATTATCAAAATTGGTCATATCTTGATAAACGAGATATCTCGTCGAAACAAGTTGGAGGATAAATTAATCTACCCAGACTTTTATTTGGCTTAACTTGTAGTTTTAAGTAATTTAAACAAGAAATCCTAAATTTAATGCTTTTTAAAAATTTCTATTGAGCAACTTATTCTCGGCGTTCGCTACATCGCTCCTCTCGATGCATCGTATTTTTTTTCCGTTTCTTAAAACACGATATATGGAGGGGTAGAGGTAGAAACTTTGTACAGCGTACCCTCCAATTGTTCTAGAAGTTTCAAACCGTGCTTTTGAGACGTTTACGCTGCAGTGGTGCTCTGCCAAAATAAAACCGGATTTTGAGTTAAGCGGCTACAAAAACTAAATACAAAACTAGGCTAAATGCCGCGCCCAGTGGTGAGTACAATGGCCGATTATTAAATCAAACGCAAGATGAATTTCTCCGGGAAAAAGATCACTTGTGTTGCATACAATATTGTAATTGGGAACTTTCCGAATGGAAATGCATTTTGAAGATGAGTTTAGAAATTGCTTTTTCACACTTTGTTAAAATTGTTTATTTACTCTTTGTATTCTCCCTTATTTATTCTAAATGTGCAAAATAATACTTTCTCTAGAAATGAAAATAATTTAATCACCTAAAAATTTTACCGGCGCAGATTTGTAAAGGCGTTTGTTAATGGTAGGTATTTTAATTAACGTCCCACTTGAGCTACACAACGGGCTAATGGTGGACGGTCCGAGATCAAATGTCGACTCAAAAATGTCATCAAGGCTCAAAAATGGCAAAAAAATAATAATGGAGAAGTCACAAAAATTTGCTGCGAATTGACACTTGATTTCCTAGTCAATTCAGAATTTACTAATTCTATGCCTGAAACTTCGACCCCGAAGGGAAAGATCCGAGAACACCACGTAGTTTTGAACCACGGTCAGACGACGAGGCACACCTGAGCTGACACCCCACACTCCAAACTTCCACACCACGCCAACGTGAGGACATTTGAGGCCACGACAGATTTTAACGTGCACCAGCCTCCTTTGTACACGACGGTCTTTGATTGGATTCGAACTAGCAACTCTCCGGTTGTTAATCCATTGCTCTTCCAACAGGACTACCGCTCATTTGTTATTGGAAACGGCATCTTTTATAACAATTTTCTATTCTCCAATTAAAATTGTAATACTATCAGTAACATCAGTAGGATACAGAATTTTTTAAAAGGATAAGAACATTAGTTTTTTAATATAAATATACATGCTTGCCATACATTTCCTTTAACACACCTGGGGGTTGTCTCGACGAGATATCTCGTCATTAGCAAAACTGACCAGATCTTGATCTCGTCATCATAAAAAAATTGGTAATATCTTGATGGGCGAGATAGCTCCGTCGAAACCACTTCGAGGGTTAACAATAACTTTTGCAACCATTTCTAAGAAAGGGGATTTAACCTTCTGTAAGTCACACTAGTCCTAACAAGTGCAGTGCCTTTTTTTTCCAAAATTTCTCGATGTTATGCAGTGAAAAGAATAGCTGCAAAAATGTATAACTTAAATTTAAATACTAATTTTTTAGTTATTAGTTTTACTCCAAGTGGTTTCGACGAGATATCTCATCCTTCAAGATCTGACCAATTTTGTTTATGATCAATTTTGATATGACCAATTTTGGTCGATGAAGAGATATCTCGTCATCGAGATATTGTATGATGACAAGATCAAGATCCGGTCAGTTTTCTTCTAATGACGAGATATCTCGTCCATCAAAATCTGGTAAGTTTTCTTCTAACGATGAGATATCTCGTCCATCAAAATCTGGTAAGTTTTCCTAAAGACGAGATATCACGTCATCGAGATATTGTCGTTTTTTATGATGACAAGATCAAGATCTGGTAAGTTTTCTTTTAATGGCGAGATATCTCGTCCATCAATATCTGGTAAGTTTTCTTCTAATGACGAGATATCTCGTCCATCAAGATCTCGTAAGTTTTCTTTTTATGACGAGATGTCTCGTCGAGACAACATCCAGTAGGGTTAACATAGTTGTTCAATGATGGTAATGGGTCAATCTCGGGGTTAATGAGCAATTGTATACAAATAAAATGTACACTCGTTAAACCTGTAAGTCCGAAAATGCCTTCGCTTATTTCAGATTGAAAGGAGTGCAAGACACCTTCTGTTCACTCAGCCATGTATGTCCTGTGATGTCTTGTGTAATTACTGTGATGTCCTGTGTAATTACTGTGATGTCCTGTGTAATTACTGTGATGTCCTGTGATGAGAGTCACTGTACTGTCTGTCCACCCCGAGCTGTACCAAAAGTTATATAAGTATAATACAGCTGTACCAAAAGTTTGGATCATTTCTTCACAAGAGTTTGTTCACTTTGAGTAGGGGAGACTGATTGATGTCTTGATTATATTTTGTTTTGGGTGAATGCTGACGGCGGAATGAGGTTGGTTCCTAGTATAGTTCTTCTCGGCAACAGGTTAAATCATAACAAATATGGTTGTCATTGTGTGCACAGATGTGACAAATTTGTATTACATTTCTTCAAGCATCTTCAGGGGCCGCTGTAGCCCGATTGATAGAGTCGAGGATTATCAACCGGAGAGTTGCGATTTTGAAACTCGATCCAACCAAAGACCGTAGTGTAAATGGGAGCTAGTGCACGTTAAATCTGTCGTGGCCTCAAATGTACTCACGTTGTCGTGGTGTGTAAGATTGGAGAGTGGGATACAAAGCTCATGTGTCGACCTCTTCATCTGATCATGGTTCAAAATTAATATATATTATCCTCGGATCTTTTTCTTGGGGATTGATCCCGGACCTTCACCTATAGCCCGTTGTGCCGCTCCAGTGCGACGTTAATTAACTACTTACCTATTTTTTAATTTTTAACACAGCGAACGAAATAATGTTTTCCATTGTTGTTATTCTTTCATAATGTATTGACAGGAAGACATTGGTTCTTTTTATATTATAACTTTCATTGCTTTGAAGTGATTCATGGACATAGCTCAAATTCAGAGAATTCGGACATTTGCCCTTTATCTACCATGATACAATTATTTTTTGCAGTTTTTTTTACAGCTGATTACAAATTATTCTCGGTCAACAATCCAGTTTATTAAGGGGTGCCCACTTTGTTCCAATAGAGACCGTTGTGTTGCTCCAGTGTGATGTTATTTAAAATACCTACCGACCTACAACTTTGTTCCACTTTACAAATAACATACGCTCTTCAATCTATGATGTAGCAAAGAGTGGACATTAGTGAAATTAAGCTCTTTAATTAATTTCCACTAGATGCACGCAGAGATGACACCCCGTATATTTGCTCTGATGGGTCACCAGAAAAAAAAGCGGAACTGACTCCGGAGAGCGATCCAATCGCACAAAAAGGAACTTTTGTTTCGCCGTCATTCCTTTCATCATTCACAATTCATTTAAAAATGCAGATGGCTCATCAGTGTAAGTCCAGTCTCAGAAATATAAAAATGTCTCTTTGAGGAGGTTCAAAAATGGGGCCATATGGTTCTCCAGGGAGAGAAGAAAACCACTTGATTGAATAACAGCAGGGGCCAATTGCCATTGTGATGAGGGGGATGCATGAGAAGTTCGGTGCCAAAGCATGTGTTTGGGACTTCCACAGCTAAATTGAGGTGTTGGTGCACATTTGGCATGTGAAGTGCGATGTGCAATGCGAACGAAAAAATGTGTGCCAAAGTGATTCGATAATTTTTTTGGCTTGATCTTCTTGAAGACTGGTGTGTGAGCTCTGAATTTCGAGAATCAGCTCCGAAGAAGACAAAAATAGATTTCGGTTGTGTAGCTGATTACACAATGCAAACATTTCCTTGCTGTAGTGTTTGATTAACGAAGACCTTTTCGGCTTATTCGAAGGATTTGTAAAAGCAAATAATTCTAGGTGAGATTTCCTTTTTACTATGATCTAGTATATCTCATTTTCAATCTGCTTCTCTTTATTTCCTTCCCAACGCTAGCCATTTAGCTTTTATCAATGTGCTTTTGTAGATGCCAGGAGGATTTACCAATATCTTTTGAGTTTTCAGAATATTTCTGACTTTAGGACACATACTGAATGCTTTTCGTGGTCGTTCCATGGTAGCAATGAAAATTGCAGCAAAACCCTTGAGTTTACTCGATGTCAGCAATCGTAACGGTTTATTTTGTGAGTTCAGGAGAAGAAATTCTATGTAGAGTAAAAATTGAACTCTGATAAATTAGTTAACCCTCCTGGTGGTTGTCTCGACGACGTATCTCGTCATTTTGCAAAATTGTCCAGATCTTCATGAACGAGATATCTCATCATTAGAAGAAAACTAAGCCAGATCTTGATCTCGTCATCATAAGAAATTGGCAATATTTTGATGACGAGATATCTTGTCTTTAGCAAAATTAGTTAGATTAGAGATATCTCGTCGAAACCACTTGGAGAGTTAAAATACCCCAAATTATTTTTGGCCTAAAAGTTATTTGAAATTGTTTCCTTCTGAAAAATAAATTGCAGTCAACAAACTAGAAAATACCGAGCAAGAACATAAAATTGTATTTAAATGTTTTGTTTTTCTAATAATAAATTTTGAAAAATTATACTGGCGAAAAAAACAATACTTCAACTAATAAGATATTTTGTGCAGATGTTTTATAAAATACTGTTTACAATTTTTGGTTGAGATATTAACCTTTCAAATTTCAATTTCAAAAAGGTTGGTTGGTTTGATTTTTTAGCGGAAGAGCCATATATGGCCAAACTGCGCAAACAGAAATCAAACAATGCTAAGGGACATGGAACAAGGAAAGCTTTACAGATACGGAAGAGAAAAGTACAGACACGGTAAGTTTCAGGAATCAAAGCTGTTCTGCATACAACTCTCAGATTGCTAAAGCAGAGGGCAAACCTACTGAGTCACGGCGGTCCCATTTCAAAAAGGAGATAATAAGAATTATTAATAAAAATGGGGAAGGGGAAGACAATGTGTGTGAACGAACAGATAATATGAGCATAGATAATTCAATAAATATCGAAAACACGAAACAGAAAATGTGAAGTTCTATTTACCAGTGGGAAAAGCATCGTAAAGGTTGTAAAATCTTAAAACATTTTAAATAAATTTAATTTTGAGAATTAAATAATATTTTCCTTCGATCTTTCCCTTCGGGATGGATCACAGACCGTCGTCGTTTGTGTTGCTCCAATGCGACGTTAATTAACTACCTAATCTAACACCCCCCCCCCTACGCAACCAGCAGGCTCTCATAAGTAAAAAAAGAATTTTTCAAACATCCAATTCCAAAAACAACATCCAATTTCGATTTCGTGAATTTTGATTAAGTTTTCCATTTACAATTCATATGTGAGCATAAGAAATAGTTTTATGGTTTTTAAGTAGGGATGGGTTCTGAATGTTTGTTTCCGAATATCGAATTCCATGAATATCGATATTTGGTTTTTACAAAGGAGAATGGTAGGTGCCATCCTCTATCTAGACTCAATATTGAGAGTTCAGAGCGGCTTGGGAATTTCTATATGAGCAAGACGCTGAGTGAATGGGAAATCTCCAAAACCCCTTCACAGTCAATGAACAACGATGTCACGTTTCGTCTTGTGGTTAAGCAAAAAAGAACTAACCACAAAAAGAACGGGATGTGCAACGATGACTGTTATCTGCACTCACAAATCGAGTGACTAACCTGTTCTTGTCAATCTTAACTATAAATAGTTCAGTTACGATTACTTCCGGATCTTTTACTATTTTACCCTCGAGGAGTGGTTGGTTTGGAGTTTTATGGCGCAAGGGTCATATTTGGCCATGCGGAGCCAGACACAAGACACAATATCAAGAAATAGACATACACATACAATGAACATTTTACTGACGTAGAAGAGAGAAATACTCCCCTGGATTTACCCTCGAGGAATTGTACGTGAAAACAATGAGCCAAATGAATGAAACTGAATGGACATGCTCCAAGGACAGAATATCGAGTTTTGCACTTCTGTTTGTTTTAAATTAAATAGACCAAGGATGCACAACATGCGAATCGCAGTCAACGAATATATACACCTGTTAACCCTCTGAGTCACGCTATTTCCGAGTAGTGTTGTGTTAATTTACCCTATAACACACACTACTGAATAACCATATATATTGAAGGAAAGAATCCATGGATTCTTTTAACCAAAAGATTCTATTGCCTCGGAAGTGTTTGGTTGCTTTGGGGTTTTATGGCAAAAGGGCGATATATGATCATGCTGCGCCAGACACAAGACATACAATGTCAAGTAATAGACATACAAACACAATGAAAGATTTTACTGACACAGAAGAGAGAAATACTCCAAGGAAGGAATGCACCTGACAGAAATCGAACCTTCGCCGTCCTCGAAAGTGAATCCTTTGGAAAGATTCCGCTGGTCCTATTCTGATAATAGAATCCTTTAGTGTAAGATTCTGTTGATCATTTCCTTATGATAGAATTCTTTGAAAAGATTCCATTTCTCCTTTCCTAAGAATATTATCCTTTTCGAAAGATTCTATTAATCACGGAGGTCAAAATTGGTTAGAAGTCATGCAGGGAAGACTACAGATTGTAAGGTGAAATTATGCGTGTGAACCCCTCAGTGGGTTAAGACCGGATTAGGCTAAAGAAATAGTTATTTAAATAATTTTATTTTTAATTATTTCTAAATTTTCTAAAACGCAGGAATTAAGGTCAATGAAACAAGAAAAAGATGTACGTTGAGTAATAAGACTCACCTTACAAGATAATCACCTGACAGAAATTGAACCTACGCCGCCTACAACTCGAAGGTTGCTAGCGCAGTGGACATACCGACTGAGCCACGACGGACCCTCTCCTTTCCTAGGAAGTGAATCCTTTGGAAAAACTAAAAGTTCCTTTCCTTAGAATAGAATCCTTTGGAATTATTATACTGCTCTTTACCTTTGAAGTGAATCCTTTGGAAAGATTCCGTTAGTCCTTTCCTGATAATAGAATCCTTTAGTAAGGTTTTGTTGATAATTTCCTTAAAATATAATCCTTTGGAAAGATTCTATTAAAAAGTTTTTTGTAAAAGCAGTGGTGTAGCCATGAGAGGCTCAAGGGACCAAAGCCCCTAAAGTGAGAAATTCTTATTTTTATATCTCGTTACAAATAAAATATAAACTGTGCTAGAAAGAATATTTACTGTATGCATGATTGATCGAGGATATATTTACAGGAGGGGTCCACATGGCACATTCACCAAAATATTTGAAATGTTGAAAAATACACACTGAAACTAACTTAATGAGCGTAAATCACAGTTTTGTATGTCACATAGGTAAAACGCATCTAATTAGGTCTGAAAACAGTAAACAGTCATTAAAAGTTGTTTTATTTCTGTTTGGAAAGAAACAATTTAAGTCATAAAATATTCTATATTATATTGAAAGAAATTTGACATTGACAGAGACGTAGAACTGTAATCAGAGATCTTAGAATTCTAAACCAGCAAACTCGGAACAGATGTTCCGTTGCGAAAGAAACGTTCTTTTTAATTAGCGTGTTCTTGGCGAAGGTTACAGTGAGTGAAGTGTTATGTGTATCACAAAGGTAAAAAACTTCGACATTGATAGAGACTTAAAACGAAAAAGAGAGATCTAGAATTCTAAATCAACAAATAATCTGTTGTAACGTTCTTTTTAATTCGCGCGTTCTAGACGAAGGTTACAGTGAGTGAAGTTCTGTGTATCACAAAGGTAGAATTCAGCTAATAAGGTCTGAAAACAGTATATAAAATCATTAAAGATATTCATTTAATGACGGTGTGACGAAGCATCTTACACTCCTTTTCCCGGAGGTGTTCCTCTCCCCTTTTCAGACTATGGAGGCGCCGATCAGCCCAGCAGCCATGGTTCGGTGCCGGGGCACAAAAGGTGAATGGGAACCGAAGCCCCTTCATCTCTGCCGACGCTCCCAGGGTTTTGAAGGAATTCGGGGACAGTTCGTCTCGGCGGCGCCCGAACATTCTGGAACTCATGAGAAAAAAAAGAAAAATCCACCAGGAGGAGAACTTTGACCAATGGGGGACGAGAGGACGTCCCCCACCGCCTTTTGCCGACCCGAGTCCGGGGAGGATGAAGGCAGACGACGCTAGAACTTCAACGGTGTTGGGAGTGTCTCTCAGAGGTCCCAGAAAGGGTACCGCCTTTAAGTCCCGTTGCGGGCAAATTTGTTTTCTGTACTGTACATATTTCATGTAACTGGAGATATTTCTTTGTTATTAAATAATCCAGAAAGCAGTACAACCATTAGTACTCATTTATACGATTTCCCACCACATAGTGTGAAGACGCTACAACGGCCTTAGAAAACCAGGAGAAAAGCTTGGCCCCTCTACAAAATTATTTTCTGGCCAAGTTTTGGAGAAGTTGAGATATGACCGTTGATTTTGAAAAAGTCTTGTCCTTCGGGGAAGATTACTTTGTATTCTGTAATGACTGGATGACCTCCATTAAGCAACGGGGTCATCAAGTTGTGGCTCCTCGTGCATGTCGATTAAAAAGTTCGATGAAATTCTTAAAGGAAAACTGAACTCAATTTCATTCACTTTTCGCCATGTCTCTAAAAAAAGCTCTCCATTATCAAGAAATCCGATCTCCTGATTACATTCCAGGTGTAACAATTTATGGACTGTTTAATTCTTGGGATCAAATGCATCCAAAGACTTCTACTGTCTCAAGCTATGAAGGCAAGTTGTTAGAGTAGAAAGTATTAGATATTATATACAATTAAGATGTATGAATAATTACAGATTAGAATGATACAGTAAACTTTCGTGATAATGCACCTTGCTGCATCGTTTATTCGGCTTTATCGCTCATTTTCACCTGATGATAGGTTGGTAGTTAAATTTACATCACAATGAAGCAACACAACGGGCTTTTGGCAAAGGTCCGAGATCTATCCCGAAGGTAAAGTTCCGACGACAACACCTAGTAATTTTGAACCTTGGTCAGATGACGAGGTCGACACCGGAGCTGGCACCCCAACTTCCACACCACGCCAACGTGAGGAGATTTGAGATCACGACAGATTTAACATGACGCCATTTACACATTTGGCCAAGTTGCGCAAAACTCAATGCAGACAACGTCAAGTAAAATGGACATACACGGACAGGGAAAGTTTTCTGATACAGAAAGAAATACGCACAGGAATCTCGAGCTTGCGTCGCCTACAACTTTCAGGATGCTAGCGCAGTGGACAAACCTACTGCGATCTCTACGTCACTGGGATCGCCGACAGATAGGAGTAAGACCCCTATGCCACTGGTTGTTGGTTGGTTGAATTGACTTTTATGGTGCAAAGCCACATTTGGCCAAACTGCACCAAAAACAAGACAGACAACGTCAAGCAAATGAACGTACTCGCACAAGGAAAATTTTACTGACACAAAGGAGAGAAATATATCCAGGGACGAATCCAACGTGCGCTGCCTACAACAACCTACTCCACTGGTAAACATTACATTTGAACCACTCCCACACATCGCATTGATCTTGTCCTTTTCTTTCGGGTTGTCCTTCAGTGGAGCTGGTCTAAATGCTGGGAACAGTTAGCTATGTCCTGGTGGTATGTGTCGCGACTATACTAAGACCCCGAGTATAGTCGCGAGGAAGGGACGGAGGCCACGCCCTCGCAGACGAAGATGGACAACCTGCTGCGGAGATTCGTTGTTGAGATGCGCAAGGAGACCCTGGTGGACACGGAGGAGAGGGTCGGAAAATACATCTTCGTCAAGATCTCCTGTCCCCAGGACAGGGAGGCAGAAAACATCAGGACGGAGCTACCGCTGTTTGGGGTAGGGAAACTTCTGCTTTTAACCCATCAGGTGGTTGTCTCCACCAGGTATTTCGATATTAGCAATGCTGTCCAGATTTTAATGGACGAGATGTATTGTCATTGAAGAAAGCGTACTCGTTCTTGACCTCGTCATCATCAAGAAGTTGGCAATATCTTGGTGACGCGATATCTCGTCATTAGCAGAACTGGTCAGATCTTGATGGACGAGGTATCTAAACCATCAAGATCTGGTCAATTTTGCTAATCACGAGATACTTCGTCGAGACAACCACCAGGAGGGTTAAAAATAATTGGTTTATGTCAGAGGTTGTCGATCCTTTTTTCATTCAAGGCGACTTCACTGCACCAGGATGTTTCCAGGGGCGTCCGAAGTCATAAGATAGGTCTACCTAATAGTTGCCTTGAGCAGTTGGTGTGGACCGGTTGGTTGGTTGGTTTAAAAAATAAACGAAACACTGTAAGGTCCGAACTCGAAGAACCCACGAAAATCGCCTGTAGGCGATATTTGCTCTCCTTTGAGGGGTTGTCATAGAAGAGTTTGAGAACCTAAAGTAGAGCGAAAGAGAGAACAAAAGGGGATATTTTTAGAAGGCGGGGGAATCCAGAATGACTATAAGGTAATAGTAATTAATTAACATCACACTGGAGCAACACAATGGTCCGGGATCCATCCCGAAAGGAAAGATGCGAGAACAACGCCTAATCATTTTGAACCACGGTCAGATGACGAGGCAACACCTGAGCTGGCACCACATTCCCCAAACATCCACACCACGCCAACGTGAAGACATTTAACATGCACCAGTCCCTTTTGTACACGACGGTCTTTTGGCTGGATTCAAACTCGCAACCCTCCGGTTGCTAGTCCTTTACTTTTCCAACCGGGCCACCGCCGCCCCGGATATATATAGATAGGAAGTTACCTTAAACCTAGGTAGGTATTTAATTAACATTGTACTGGAGCACAACACAACGGGCTATTGGCGCCGGTCCTGGTTCAAACGCGAAGGGAAAGATCGAGGACAACATCTTTTAATTTTGAACCACGGTCAAATGACGAGGTCAATGCATGAGTTTTGAACCCCATTCTCCACACTCCAACACCACGACAACGTGAGGACATTTGAGGTCACGACAGATTTAACGTGCACTATCCCCACATACACGTCGGTCTTTGGCTGGACCGAGTTTGGAACTTATAACTCTCCGTTTCTAATTCGTTGCTCTTCCAACTGGGCTACCTCGACCCTGTTTATTCATTCAGGACCCTTTCCCCAGATTGATACACCGGTCTCTCAATCATGTTGTTATCCCTTCTAGCCCTTGGTTCCACAGGTTATGGATTCGAATCGCAGTCGTGACATGGATGTTCATAGCGGGTATAAATCAGGGATGTAGACTTGTTAAGGTCAAGGGCAACAGATTCACAATGACTTAGAGGAGGGCAGTCAAAAACTATGATCACGTTGGCGTGGTGTGGAAGTTTGGAGAGTGGGGTGCCAGCTCAGGTGTTGCCTCGTCATCTGACCGTGGTTCAAAATTACGTGGTGTTGTCCTCGGATCTTTCCCTTTGGGATTGATCCCGGACCGTCACCAATAGCCCATTGTGTTGCTCCAGTGTGACGTTAATTGAAATACCCAAATACCCCAAAAACTATGAAGTTATCTATTATATATTATTTACATGGTATTGATATTTATATTATTTATGTGTTACATTAAGAGAAAGAGGTGAAAAGTAAATGAAGAATGTAATTTGATGCGTGACATTGCATCGATTTAACAATTGTTTTAATATTGGATTCAATTTTGTAGTAGCTAAGCGCAGAATTGATTCTAAGTTTGTAATAGTCAAGCCTATTTTTAGATTTGTTAATATTCATGACTGAAAAGTTTGTTCACAGATGAATGTCGATCCAAATTGACTTGCGCATTTTAATGCATTATCTCGCAACGAAGTTTTTTGTGACTTGGTGAGGCGGGCCGTCATCAAATCAACGGAGGGCCGCATGAGGCCCGCGCGCGGTGGTCTGTACATCCCTGGTCTAAATCCCCTTTAAGCCTCAAGTCACGATCTAATTAACCCTCTTGTAAAAAAAGACCGCAGAGTGGCAAAGCAAACTCAGATTTATACTTTTAGTTGAAATGTATCTTGTGTGGGGAACTAGAACATTGTTCTATATTACTAGTATTTACATTACTAGTTAACGGCATACGTATTATTATTAGCTCTTTTATCTGGCAACCATTTTGAGATATACAGTTAAAACAGTTGCCTCAGTCTTTTACGTTGTTCTTATTGTGTTGTATGCTTGCCATCGACTTTCTAATGAAATATATAGATAGAGCATGTGAGCGGAGAAGCTGTCGTAAGATCTCTGAAGGATAAATCACGTGGGCTTACGAATCCACTCAGCTGATTGGTCGGACTAGTATTTGTGATCACGTGGGCTTACGAATCCACTCAGCCGATTGGTCAGACTAGTGTTTGTGATCACGGCGGTAATCATTTTAACCAGTTAATAATTTAGGATTCATGCTTTCCTCACAACGACTGACAGATCTTCAAACCGAGATTGGAAGAGATACAACTTATAGCTGGCTCACATAACGCTGTCTAGCAGGTCGATGTGTTTGTCCGTTGCGATGTCTATTTATTAAATGTATTTTAGTACTTTGAATTACACTTATTCCAATATTACAAGACTAACTCATGTAATCAAAAATAACAATGAATACCACTCACAAATGCCCTTACGAAGTGCAACACTTCAGTTACGTGGTATTGTCCTCGGATCTTTCCCTTTGGGATTGATCCCGGACCGTCACCAATAGCCCATTGTGTTGCTCCAGTGTGACGTTAATTGAAATACCCCCAATACCCCGCAACACTTCAGTTGAACATTGGTGTCATATATGGGGAGGTACAATAAGATAACTTATTGTACCTCCCCCCTTACTGTATACAATAAGCTGTCCATCAATTTTTAAATAATCAAACACAATTTTTGTTAAAAGCGTTTTATACAGACATCATAACTCCGAAGATAGGAGGAGCCGCGGTGGCCCGGTTGGAAGAGTAACGGACTAGCAATCGGAAGGTTGCGAGTTCGAATACAACCAAAGACCGTCGTGTACAAAAGGGGCTGGTGCACGTTAAATCTGTCGTGGCCTCAATGTATTCACGTTGGCGTGGTGTAGAAGTTAGAAGAATGAGGTGCCAGCTCAGGTGTGACCTCGCGTCTTATGACCGTGGTTCAAAATTACGTGGGGGCCGCGGTGGCCCGGTTGGAAGAGTAACGGACTAGCAACCGAAGGGTTGCGAGTTCGAATCCAGCCAAACACCGTCGTGTACAAAGGGGGCTGGTGCACGTTAAATCTGTCGTGGCCTCAAATGTCCTCACGTTGGCGTGGTGTGGAAGTTTGGAGAGTGGGGTGCCAGCTCAGGTGTTGCCTCGTCATCTGACCGTGGTTCAAAATTACGTGGTGTTGTCCTCGGATCTTTCCCTTTGGGATTGATCCCGGACCGTCACCAATAGCCCGTTATGTTGCTCCAGTGTGACGTTAATTGAAATAACAATAACAATAACAAAATTACGTGGTGTTTGCCCTAGGATCTTTCCCTTTGGGATTCATCCCGGACCGTCGGCAATATCCAGTTGTGTTGCTCCAGTGCGACGTTAATTAAAATACCTACCTACCCAAGATAGGAGAGAAGGAGTATCTTTTAAACAATTTCAACTTAAACAAAACAATCAAAAATGTTTGATGTTAATTGGGGAGACAATAAGATGAATAGCGTTATTGTTCTATTCGTGATCTCTCTCATGATTGGGCCGCGGTGGCCCGGTTGGAAGAGTAACGGACTAGCAACCGAAGGGTTGCGAGTTCGAATCCAGCCAAACACCGTCGTATACAAAGGGGGCTGGTGCACATTAAATCTGTCGTGACCTAAAATGTCCTCACGTTGGCGTGGCGTGGAAGTTTGGAGAGAGGGGTGCCAGCTCAGGTGTTGCCTCGTCATCTGACCATGGTTCAAAATTACGTGGTGTTGTACTCGGATCTTTCCCTTTGGGATTGATCCCAGACCGTTGCCAATAGCCCGTCGTGTTGCTCCATTGTGACGTTAATTCAATGACCTACCTATCCTCACCACGCCAACTTAACGACATGTGAGACCGCGACAGATTTATTGTGCATCAACCCCACATGCACGACCTTATTTGGTTGGATCGAGTCTTGAACTCGCAATCCTCGGGTTGTTAATCCATTACTCTTCCAACTGGGTTACCGCGACCCTAAAGAAGTGGCGAACTGGGCCAGGGTCAGTAGCGTAAATAGGGTTCCATTTCTAAGCGGGCTCAATGTTAAAAATGTAATTTTTATTGTAAACGAAGACCTTATAAGAATTTTTTCTAAATGTCTTTTTGTATTTCATCTATGAGAGGCATTTTTGCTGTTAATCTAAATGGACCGGTTGGAATAGTAGCGGATCAGCAACCAGAGGGTTGCTAGTTCGAAACTTGATCCAACCAAAGACCGTCGTATACGTGGGTCTGGTGCACGCTAAATATATCGTAGCCTCAAACGTCCTCGCGTTGGCTTGGTGTGGAAGTTTAGAGAGTGGGATGCCAGCTCAGGTGTTGTTCTCATCATCTGACCGCGATTCAAAATGACGACATTGTCCTCGGAATTTCCCCACCAGGATGGATTCATGATCGCCGCCAATAGTCCGTTGTGTTACTCCAGTGTGATGCTAATTCAACTACCTGTTAATCTAAATATAGGTAGGCAGTTGAATTAACGTCGAACTGGAGCAACACAACGGGCTATTGGTGACGTTCCGGGATCAATCACGAAGAGAAAAATTCAAGGACAACGCCTCTTAAATTTGAACCATGGTCAGATGACGAGGTCGACACCAAACTTGGTTCACGTTAAATCGGCCTCAAATATCCTCACGTTGGCGTGGTGTTGAGAGTGGGGTGCCAGCTTAGGTCTGACCTCGTCATCTGACGTGGTTTTAAATTACGTGTTGTTCCGGATCTTTCCCTTCGGGATTGTTCCGGGACCGTCGTCAATATCCCGTTGTGTTGCTCTAGTACGACGTTAATTAATTACCATTACCATTAATTAATGTAGCATTTAATGTTCTTAGAAGAGAAAACGGTTGGTCAGGGGTTGCATTGAGTTTTTTCAGGGAGCCAACTGCTATTTGGCCAAGCTGCGCCAAACACAAGACAGACAACGTCAAGTAAAGGAAAAACACTCACAATGAAAGTTTTACTTACACAGAAGAAAGTACACCTAGGGCGGAATCGAACCTGTAGCGCCTACAACTCATAGGTTGCTAGGGCAGTGAACAAACCCACTGAGCTACGGCAGCCCGGCAGCGAAAACGGAACCACACTGAGAAATTTTAAGCCTGGTAATTTTAAACCCTCCTAGTGATTGGGTATTTGGGTATTTCAATTAACGTCACACTGGAGCAACACAATGGGCTATTGGTGACGGTCCGGGATCAATCCCAAAGGGAAAGATCCGAGGACAACACCACGTAATTTTGAACCACGGTCAGATGACGAGGCAACACCTGAGCTGGCACCCCACTCTCCAAACTTCCACACCACGCCAACGTGAGGACATTTGAGGCCACGACAGATTTAACGTGCACCAGCCCCCTTTGTACACGACGGTGTTTGGCTGGATTCGAACTCGCAACCCTTCGGTTGCTAGTTCGTTACTCTTCCAACCGGGCCACCGCGGCCCGCTAGTGATTGACGATGTATCTTCTCATTAGCAAAATTGACCAGCTCTTGATGGACGAGATATCTCGTGAAAAGAAGACGAGATATCTCGTCCATCTAGAGCTGGTGAGTATCCATAAAAAATCAGCAATATCTTGATAACGAGAAATATCGTAATCAGTAAAATTGGTCAGATTGTAATGGGCAAGATATCTCTTCGAAACCACTTCGAGGGTTAAATACACGAGCACAAGAGAAGAATATATAATTTAGATTTTATATTAACCACCTGAAGGGTTCACATGCACATATCAGTTCTTCAACTTGAAGTGTTCCTGTAAAATTTCTGTTTTGACGGTCTTGAACCAACAGAATCTAGTATCTAGCATTCCTGCAACGAACAGATACACAAATTTAGTCATTATGTGTGTTGTGGGGAAAACAATCCTACAGTACTCGGAAATCCCGTCTCGAATCACTAGCTCAGACGGCTATAAATTAAATGTTTGAATCGTAGGTTAAATATGAGCCAATTCATTATTTTATTTGGGCCGTGGTAGCCCGGTTGGCAGAGTAACGGATTAACAATCGGAGGATTGCGAGTTCGAATCCAACCAAAGACCGTCGTGTACAAAGGGGGGCTGGTGCACGTTAAATCTGTCGTGGCCTCAAATGTCCTCCCGTTGGCGTGGTGTGGAGAGTGGGATACCATCTCAGGTGTGACCTCGTCATCTGACCATGGTTCAAAATCACGTGGTGGTATCCTCGGATCTTTCCCTTAGGATTTGATCCTGGACTGTCGCCAATAGCCTGTTATGTCGCTCCAGTGCGACGTTAATTACAAATACCTACCTATTAGTTTATTTAAACCTTTTCGCACTTAGATGCGCTATCCCCCGTAACGCTAAATGCTTCTTTCCATTACGGCTTTCAACTATTACACAAGTTTTATTCCCTCCAATTAACATCTCGTCCACGAAGATCTGACCAATTTTGCTAATGGCGAGATATCTCGTCGCCAAGATATCACTGATGTTTTGATGATGACGAGATAAAGATTTGGTCAGTCTTCTAATGATCAAATACCTCGTACCAAATACATGGTTAGTAAGGAGGTTAGAATGAGTAAAATATTTTCTTCGTGAATCATTGCAGCTTTGGATACGTACGATACACGCCTCTCGTCATTCATTTTGATATCCTTTATGCATGAAAATCAATTCTAAAAACTAATTTATTGATGGCAAAACCACAATCTATTCAATGCGAAACAGGCGGAGCTTTTCGTGAGTGATCCTAAAGAAATATTCCCGTCTTTTTCTTGAAATAGTATTGTAGGTTTCCTGAGTCACTCGTATTCCCGCTTCATTTCTCATCCAAATTTTCTTCATTTCTCATGGTACACAACGATGATCTTGAAAGAGAGTAAAGCATAGACAATGTTTTCGTTTTCTTTTCAAAGCGTGAGGTTGAGGACTTCGAAATAACAGACGCAATGTTTCATAGTATTCACTGAAGATTTTCTCGTTTTAGCCATTTGGGCCACTGGGGGTCAACTCCTAGGGGCACGACTTCCTTGTTATCCCCAATATATTTAACGTGCCCTGGTCTCCCCAAACATAAAAATCACGAATTTTCAGATAACTAGCTATACTACCCGTCTTCGCCCGAGAGTTTTTGTTGATTCTTACAAATCAAACCAAATCTCAGCAGTTCTGTTGCCGTGGTCTCCCAGAGCAACATAAAGCATAAAAATCACAAATATACAGATAGCTAGCTTTACTACCCGTCTTCGCCCGAGAGTTTTTGTTGATTCTTACAAATCAAACCAAATCTCAGCAGTTCTGTTGCCGTGGTCTCCCAGAGCAACATAAAGCATAAAAATCACAAATATACAGATAGCTAGCTTTACTACCCATCTTTGCTAGAGTTTTTGCGGGGCCTCGGTAGCTCGGTTGGAAGAGTAGCGGTTTAGAAATTGGAGAGTTGCGAGTTCGAAACTAGATCCAACTAAAGACCGTCGCGTACGTGAGGGCTGATGCACGTTAAACCTGTCGTGGCCTCAGATATCCTCACGTTGTCGTGGTGTGGAAGTTTGGAGAGTGGGGTGGTAACTCTGGTGTCGATCTCGTCATCTGACCGTGATTCAAAAGGACCAGGTGTTGTTCTCGGATCTTTCCCTCTCGAATTGATCTCGGACCGTCACGAATTGAAAATATGATATTTGTAGAATCTTAATGCAAACATGAGTTATGTAAAAATATTGTTATGAATGTAACTGTATAAAAAACTTAGGAACATATTTTAAACTTTTTGCAATTTTCTATTATCCCAAAATGATGACTCCATTTTGAATAACTAAACAATTGATCGGCATGCCGATACCAAAATCTCGTATTACTTAAGTCAGGTAGTTCCCGTATCTGATAGATTTATGGAAAGGGTTTTACTTCTTTATTTTATTTTGTCTATTGAACGAGGTATTCGAGTTACTATGATTTCTTACTGAGGAAACAAACACTATGAGTGTATTGGAAGAGAGGGAGAGAACGTAATATGGAATATTTATATCGAAACAGGCAATCACTAGGATGTATTAGAAGACAATTGAACTTTTTTCGTCATCATTTCGAAATTATTTAAATTGCAGATCATGCAAAAGAATACACACGAACGGCGAGAAGCATTGAGACCCTCACAAAAAATGACTCGTTTTTTGACGTATAACCCACGCTATTTTAAGTATTTGAGTTGCAGTTGAGGTCATTCAAATTCACTCTTCACTGAGCTCCATGAATAGTATACCCACTTATCTTACCAGAAAAGACAATCTCGGTCTTTTTTTAAACTAAAAGTCATAGGGAAAGGAGGTCAAAATAAGGTGGCCAGGGAAGTAAGTACATTTGAAAAAGAGTTGTATGAAATGCATGGAGAAAATTCATTTCGATGGACCAGACGGTTAGAAATATTGGCATTATTTTCGGAAGATAGATGCGACCTTCTTAAGGAGTGATTATATGTGGAGCTTTTGATAACATCGCAAAAGCAACGTTTGTCTTTCCAACTACACGCACGACTGCTAAAAGTTGCCAAGTGCACATTTTATCACTTTCTTTACCTCGACTTTTGCCGTGAATACATCTTTAATATCAACCAGTATTAGATGGTCAGAACTGAAAGTTCAGAGTTACGAAAGATTTGCACTGAGTTGGTCTAATTTTTCTTTTTTTTCAACCCGAACTAATCCATCCTATTGCCATTCGATAGCTGAAGGAACGAAGACTTGTTAGTGACTGAATTCGCTATAAGTGAGGCGGGGCTTGGGTGACTCCGCTGCGCTGTGGAAACTTCAAATCAATATAACACGGGATTGCGAAGCGTTACGACGTCGAAATGGGTCTCAAACGAAAGATAACGTCGAGATTTGCCGATATGAGACATTAAAAGTGAAATCGAATGCCGCGTTGATTATGAAACTGGATCGCAGTTGAAAAATTTTAAAACTTCACAAACTCATCGAAAAACCAAGCAAAAAACATCGAACGTACTATAAGCGGAAAAGAAACTCGTCATCTTTTGATAAATATTGAATTGACTACTGAATTTCATTTACTATACAAAATAATTGCTATGCGCTAACGAGACGTATTCACGTAAAACCTTGGAGACGTGATCCCACAGCCTACCCGACTTTTTGAATACTTTAAAGCAAGAGTTTCGATAGGACAATGGTCCCTTAGATAATGCTATCTTTACTTGGGGGTTGTTTTTAACTTACAGAGTTCCAGTGATGAGCCGACGCTGATGTAAATAAACGTTTGGAAATATTTAAAAATTCAGTCTGATCAGTTGACCAAAAGTTGCCATTATAACAGCACAATTATGGCGAAACAAGTTAAAATAATTGTATATGTTTACCACTTTCTATAATTGAATGTGGATCTATCATTTTGGGAGACGGGCAGTGCCAGAAATCATGGCGTTCTTGTTATTTTAAAAAAAGGGGATATAAACCTTGGTTTTATAAATAGGTAGGTAGTTGAATTAACCTTCGCACTGGAGCAACTTCGGAATGGCATCCGAACTTTCGGAATGGCATTCGGCAAACTTCGGAATGGATCCCGAACCGTAGCCTATAGCCCGTTGAGGCTATAGGCTACGGTTCGGGATCCATTCCGAAGGGAAAGATCCAAACACAACACCTCGCAATTTCGAACTACGGTCAGATAACGAAGTCAACACCTGAGCTGGCAACCCACTCTCCAAACTTCCACACCACGCCAACGTGAGGGCATTTCAGACCAAGACAGATTTAACGCGGACCATTTAGCCCCCACTACATTCTTGGTTTTATACTTTTCTTTTAATAAATTAAGCTATCTACAACACACTTTTCTGGGAATCATACCTCTAATTTCATTCCTGCTCTATCATTTTAGGACACATCTCATATTCAAGATTTTAATTTAATAATGGAATTAATTATTAATAATTAATTTATGGAGGACATAATAATGGAACCAGTATTGGACATCTTTTTCATGTAATATTACTTTATACAATCGGTAAATTTTCTTGTTAACAAGATGTCCATTTATTAAATCGAGCTGAACACGCGTTTTCAGAATTTCTTCTCTCTCTAAAGGTCTGGCGATTTGTCAAGCACATGAAATATAGCGAATCGACCAAAAACAAGAAATAATCCGGACAATAGACTCTGAGGTGTAATTGAACAAAATATAAAAGCGAAATTACCGAGCGGCCCAAATCCTTTCTGTCAGAATGGGGTGACCCAATTTTCATCCCTGAAATGTCTTCACCCTATACGCTTCTATTGATTCTAGCTTGTACGTGATACGTAATTATCACCTCTGATCTACGATAAATACTGTTTTCCTATTGGCGATGGCAATTGTAACACTGCATCAGTCACTTACATTAATCAAATGCTCTTCGCGATTCAAGTATAAATTATTTTGAGAATGGACATATTTATTAAACGGTGCTTCTACAATCCTCTAATTAAATCCATATTATTAAAGCTAATTTTTCGTTTCAGTATTTCGCCGATCTGATGGTCGTGTTTATTTATACAGATGAATCCAATTACATGACAGAAAGACAATATCAGAAGGGCATGGCAATGGCATAACATGCAACACAAGCAATAAAAGAAAACACAGGACAGTTACACAGCAACATAAACTACATTATATACAGACGAAGCTATTAATTACATACAATTAAAATTACGGGGAAAAGAAAACCGTGGTCGAAACAACCATATAAAAACAGTAAAAATCTTAGTTTTCAAAGACGTTGCAAATAATAGAAGTGGTAAAAACTACTAAATCGTCAAAGAAACCATCATAAGTTGGGTTAAACTATTGATCGCCAGATCTATATAATGTTGCACTACATATATAGTTGTAATTGAGATTTACCCATAGATACCTCTTGGTAAAAAAGGCACCGGGTTCACATCCCGGAATGGGATACTTACCCAACACTGCAATAATGAGCTTTCGTATAGAAGGATACATAGCAAACAAAGGATCTTTACCTCTGAGGGGGTTTACACGCATAATTCCACCTTGAAGCCTGCAGTCTTCCTTGCATGACTTAACTAATATTGATCTTCTTTACCAATAGAAAGGATTCTATATTCCAAGGAAATTAGCAATAGGAAATTTACAAAGTTCCTATTCCAAAAAAGTGGGAATAGAATATTTCGAAAGGTTCCTATTCCAAGGAAATGAGGAATAGAATATTTCGAAAGGTTCCTATCCAAGGAAATGAGGAATAGAATCTTTCCAAAGATTCTTATTCCAAGAAAAGGACTAATAGAATCTTTCCAAGGATTCTATTCCTAGGAAATGTGGAATATTTCCAAAGGATTCTATTACAATAAAGGAGCAATAGAATATTTCCAAATGATTATATTAAAAGGAAATGAGCAATAGAAAATATTTCCAAAAGATTGTATTCCAAGGAAAGAAGCAATAGAATTTCTCAGAAGCATTTTATTGTTTTAACTTTGTTAAATTTCTCAATACAATTTATCCAAAAAATTTTTACTTTTTTACATAAGGTAAATAATCTGTATGATTAGGAAATTGTTATTTTTGCAAGTGTATAACATACTGTGCAATATCAACATGTCGAGAATCAAAGAAAATGGAGAATTGCCAGAAAACATAGGCAAGTAGCATTAGGGCTTATATAAACTGTAATTTATTTCCTTTCCTGGGAAATGAATAGTTTCAGATTCATTCTTTTAACAAAAATTATTTTATACCACCTTTCATTAAGATACTTTGATAAATGTAAATTGTAAGTTAATCCTGATGTTTTGCTGTTGATCATGATGTACATAATACCGAAAGGTCAAGTTTAAAACTGTTCTACAAGTAACTGTTTTCGTAATTCATTTGTTACTTTGAATATGGAAGCGAACTCACCAGGAGCATTAGATCCTGGATGTTCTGACGGAAACAAACCATTGATAGTAATAAAAGCAATATTTGATTTCGACAGTTAACTACAATGCGAAATCGGTCCGTGGAAAAGAAAATGTTTTTGAAAAATGTTATGAAAGTCGTTTAACTGACCAAAAAACACATTAAGCTAAGTATTATTAACTAAGATAAGCCGAGTTTGGCCAATAACAGTGCAAAATTAGAAACAAATCGACTTTAAAACGATGTATTGTAGATAAAGAGAAACAAGTTACATTTTATTGATTTGAATTTTCGATATCCTACTTATGCATTTACAAGACATTTCATGTTAAAGTACACGATTTGCCATTAAACTTTAACACACTAATATGTTTCTACCCTATTTTCGATTACATTCGAATTTTATTACATCGTTTCATTTGACTATTTACCTGTCGGTTGCGGTAATTTTTTTTCCAGGCAATGGTCAATTAAATCGGTACAAACTGTTCAAAGTGGACTTCGAGATATTACGAAAGTACAATGGGAATTATAACCTTAGATCTGTTAAAGTAAGATCGAGAGAATTAAGAGTTCTGTTACCAGTTGGTTTCACCTGAAAGTTTGGTTTGTCGCTCTAAGATCACTTTTGCTACAACAGGGCTGATAAGACAGAGAAGAGACCTAATCATTTGACTAGAAACATCGTCTTGCGCTTCTAAGTTTCACTAGAAACCAATTGTCCATTGTGTTTTTTGTCTTATAAATACCCGAGCTTTGAACACTAGATTAGCTCGGTTCTACAATCGGTAGCCCGATTGGAAAAGAAGCGAATTAAAAACCGGAAGGTTGCGATTTTGAAACTCGGTCCAACCGTGTATATGGGCTGGGCACGTTAAATATGTCGTGGCTGAAATGTCCTCACTTTGGCGTGGTGTGAAGTTTGTAGATTGGAGTGCCGGCTCTGGCGTTGCCCTTGTCATCTGGTTAAAAATGACGATGTGTCCTCGATCTATCCCTTCGGGATGGATCCCGAATCGTCAGCAATAGCCTGTTGTGTTGCTCCAATGCAATGTAAATTCAACTACCTACTTACCTTAAAAATATTTATTTTCTCAGTCTTTAATCTGTGAACTGTGAAAATACCTAGATCTCGTGATGTTGCGTGCTTCGACTGATTTGACTATTTTTCTTAAAATCTCGCATAATAAAAGAATAAGACATTCATGTTTATTGTTCCGCGAAAGACATTGAGTTGCAATGCTTTCATTCTTTATTATTTTGTTTGATAAATTAACATAAGAAATGTTCGCAAATATTCCGAAAATTCTTATGCAGATGAGAAATGTTTCGTGACCAAAGAGAAAAATTTTAGACACATGTAGACAATAGTTCCTTTTAGAGAATTGACGTCAAAATGATGGGTTGACTATTTTTACGTTTAACTTGAATATTTTTGTCGTTAAGGTATATTCTCGTACAGGACAAGTAAAAACGAGCGATATAGTCGAAAAAGCGATTTACGAAGGCATAATACAACAAGAAATTAGTATAAGATAAATGTTATTATCTCAAAAGGCAATTTAATTTAATATAATTCCACTATAGGGTTTGATTGTGGTTATTTGTTGGTCATTGGTCGCGGTAGCCCAATTGGAAAAGAAACCGATTAGCAACCGGAGGGTTGCGAATTCGAAACTAGGTTCAATCAATGACCGTCGTGTACGAAGGGGGCTGGTCTACGTTAAGTCTGTCGTGGCCTCAAATGTCCTCACGTTGGCGTAGTGTGGAGGTTTGGAGAAATGGGTGCCAGCTCAGGTGTGACCTCGTCATCTGACAGTGGTTCAAAATTACTTGCTGTTGTCCTCGGATCTTTCCCTTCAGGATGGATCCCGGACCGTCACCAATAGCCCGTTGTGTTGCTTAACTTACCTTACCTTTATTGGCAAAGGGAAGAAAACACTTAAAACAAGTCTCCTTTCTTATCCCAGTGTAAACAACCAAAACAAATTACACTAAGTCGTTGAGTCTGCAAAAAACGTTTTTGGGCAATGGCATATGGGTCCTTAAAAATGTCTTCATATATGGCTCCAATGCAATTCAGGATGTGTGAGGGAGAAGCTGGTAATAAGCCGCAAAGCTCTCAAAGTCCTACCCTATGGCCTCATCGTGGCGAGAGAGTGAAACGGGTGGTACAGGCGAAGTACGTCGGGAGTATTTACTCCTAGTAGGGCCACCCAAGGCGTGAAGGCTGCTTTACCCGGCCAACATCGGAAGGTGAACGGGTGGCTAGGTCGGACTGCTACAGAGATGACTCCCAGATCTTAGGATCAATAGCAGACGCGCTCTACCCATGTCATGAACTTATACAAAAACAATAGTATGGAATAATCGTTAAAACAAAGAAATTACAAATGATAATATTTCAAGCGTACGATCTGTCTACTGTGCCCGATCGTCCCCATCTATCTCACCATCCTTGGTGTGCTCACGTAGCCACATCTCTTTATCAGACCACGCGACACCTTCACTTCTGTTTCCCCCATTCAGTAGGGGTTAGACCAGTGATTCTCAACCTTATTTTGGAACGGTACACTTTTAATAATTTAAAAATTTGGCGGCACACTAACAATAAGATAAATTTAAAAGAATTTTACTTGGTTAATTGATTGATGTACTTAAAATATATTTTGTAAAAATAGCATACGATAATAATTTAAAATGAAATATAAAATGAAATTCCATTACAAAGTAAACAAAATGTTTACTTAATGATAAAATTACAAATTACATTTAATGCGAAATTTGAGCTGTGTTTTTTAACTTCATTTATATTTGGGCGTAAAAAGGATAATGATACTCTCATTTCGTGATCCAGATTTAAAGTCTGGATCTTTTTTTCGTTTTTATGTCGGTCAAAGCCGAAAATCCGAATTCGCACAAATAAGATGTGGAAAATTGTATTAACACACTTAAGGCTTTTTGAGATATTGTGGGATAATCGTAACTAAGATTAATCCAGAACGAATTGATTCTTCTGAATGTTCGCAGTGGCGGCACGATTCAAGGATATCGCGGCAAACTAAAGTGCCGCGGCACAGTGGTTGAGAATCACTGGGTTAGACAGAGAAGAATATTATAATCTCCCCTTTATTTATATAGATAGTTCTACACTTACCAACAATAAACAGGAAGAGGAAAAGGAAGGGCAGAATGTAGGAAAGACCACTTCCTTTAAAATAATCACACGTCTTTGTACAGAATTTGGACGCATTGGGATCTCAACTAAGATAACTGGTTGAAGCGGGGACCTTTAAACTCCCGAGTTCAAGGAAATAGACTGAGTTTTCTCTTCTGCTGTTCCCGAACTTCAAATTCAAAAGGACAAAAGTAAAAACGAGCTATATAACCGAAAATAGCGATATTTCGAAACGGGATATGACGAGAGGTTATTGTAGTTAACCCTCGTGGTTGTATAGACAAGATATATCGTCATTAGCAAAACTGATCAGATCTTGTTGGACAAGATATATCGTCCATCAAGATCTCGTCATCTCTCGTCTGTAGAAGAAAACTGATCAGATCTCGATCTCCCATCATCAAAAAATCGGCATTACCTTGATGGCGAGATATATGGTCATTTTCAAAATTGCTCAGATCTTGATGGGCGAGATATCTCATTAATCCACTTGGAGCGTTAAATTGCCAATTCTGTAGAAACAGATTGAGATTCCTCACTTCTATTCTCAAACTTAAAATTCAACAGTCTAACAGTAAAAATAGTCAAATTGATAGTAAAAAATGAGAAACCTTAAAAACAACGACTAATAAAAGATTAGAAACCTGGAGAAGATAGTCAATGGCCATTTCGGTGAAGCAATGTTCTGATGATGGTGGACGTCTTGCTCCAGATAATGACCATTAAAGATCTTTTCCTGTTTTTTTAAATCTTTTATTAGTTCTTGTTTTGAAGGTTTCTCACTTTTTACTACTTTCACACTGTTCTTTTTTCTCTATACTACTAAAAATGACGTTTCTACAGGTGTCCACTTGTTAAACCCTTTATTTATCAATTCTGAATTACAATTTCATACATTTACAAATAAAAGGGCAATTATTCCATTTCTTGGACATGACAACGAAGGACTCTCCACACCTTCCTACTCGGTGTTCATCCATTCGAGTCTTATCCCCACCATTCTCTTTCCATCTCCTCACCCGAAAAACCGTCCAAGGACATCCCCTCCGACATCCCTCGGGCATAAAATGGTTCCTTCCCGCCAACATCCAGAGCCGTCGTAGCCCAGTTGAAAGAGCAACGGATTGGCAACCGGAGGGTTGCGAGTTCGGAACTCGGTCCAGCCAAAGACCGTCATGTACATGGGGACAGATGCAAGTTAAATCTGTCGTGGCCTCAAATGTCCTCACGTTGGCGTGGTGTGGAAGTTAAATTTGGAGATAGGGATACCAGCTCAGGTGTTGTTCTCGTCTCCTGACAGTGGTTCAAAATGAAGAGGCGTTCTCCTTCGAGATTGATCCCGGATCCCTTTCCGTTCGAGTTTGATCCCGGATCGTCACCAATAGCCAGTTGTGTTGCTCCAGTGTTGCGTTTATTAACTACCTACCCACTAGCCAACATTCTTCACTGTCTGGCGGAGAACCTTACATCAATTGTGAGTGTGTTACTGTACACGTTTAACCCTCCTGGTGGTTCATCTTCGAGTCGAAAACTGTCCTATAGTGGCCAGTCTCTTATGTAAAAACCTGTTCCAAACTGTCACGAGTTCTGGGCAACGGACAACTTATTTTCCCACTTGGATATTCATTCCCCTTGGAGTAATAGGGCAGTTTTGTTCGGACGAGATATCTCGCCCATAAGAAAAACTGACCAGATTTTGAACGAGATATCTCGTCGAAAAACTTAGAGGATTGAGCTCGGAATTTCCTGATTGTAAAAGCTAATAATATATAACATTTTTTCAGGTCTCACGTATCTGCTGATGGTAGGAGCCTTCAAGGAAGGGTTCTGCCTTCACGACCCCTCCATTCTGGTGCCCGTGAGCATGACCGAGATCCGGGGTCGGGTGGTCAACCTGACGGAGGGGGTGGCCGAGGTGGACCTGCGGCACACCCTCAACGTGAAGTGGGGTGGAATCTGCAGGCTTCAGCCCATCCACGAGATCCGCAACTACTTCGGAGAGAGGATCGCCTTCTATACTTCGCTTGGGTGTCCACGTTTATGTCCTCCCTGTGGATACCCGCCATCTTGGGACCCGGGATCTTCATCTATGGAGTCGCCAGGAGGTAGGTTCTGACGGAAATAAGTACATTTAATGAGTAAGTGCAGTCAGGGACGTATTCAGAGGAAATGCATCGTGGGGCAACCTCCGAAATGCAATTGAGGTTACAAAAACAAATGCTGTAGTTTGCGTAACCCTCCTGGTGGTTGTTTCGACGAGATATCGCGCCATAAGAAAAACTGACCATATCTTGTTTTCATCATCATGAAAAATTCGGCAATATCTTGATGACGAATTATCTCGTCATGAGCAAAATTGGAAAGATCTTGATGGACGAGACATCTCGCCATCAGAAAAAACTGACCAGGTTATGATCTCGTCATCATCAAAATATCGGCAATATCTTGATGACGAAATATCGCGTCATTAGAAAATTTGATCAGCTCTTGATGGACGAGATATCTCGTCGAAACTACTTCGAGAGTTAACCGATGAAAATAAAAATTTTGTTTAGCCAGAAAAAAATGTGGATAGGACTAAAGATTTAAATGTATTTGGAAACGAAATGCTCATTTGGTACTATAGCAATTAACAAGATAATAGCAATTAATAACAAATGCTTATCAAGATCTGATCAATTTTGCTAGTGACGATATATCTCGTCGAGACAACCACCAGGAGAGTTAAACAAGCATGCACTCGAGTATAGCTATCAATAACACAGCCTTACAAAAAAATTTTGTTTGGTGCCTGCAATTTTTTTTAACTGATTTTGACTATATTTGGTGTGCTAGTTTCAAATATGAAAACCGTTTTTCTCTATCAGCTCTACTTTTTGAGATTCAGCGTAGCTAAATTATAAAATAATTTATTATACTAATTGAGTAGAGGTTAAATTAAGTTTTTTATGTGGATTGGTTCCCCTGCTTTTATCTTCCTTCTCTGTACCGCTATTAGCTGATTGTATGAAGTCATATTTGTTGACATAACCTAGTGTTTACATTTAACATAACTTATAAAGTTCTTTGTTTTGCGGATTGATGAAATGAAAGAATGGCATCCAGTCGAAGAAGTTGTGTTAATCATCTTGATGTATTTTGCTGTAGGTGAGTACACCCTAAAGAGAACAGAAAAGCCATTTCTGATTTTGTCAAAAGAGCTTACCTTGGGTACTTTGGCGTTAGGCTTGGTGACCAAGATAAAGTTTGAGCTCCACAGATTGTGTGTAAAACCTGTACAGAACACCTACGACAGTGGACTAATGGGAAGAGAAGGAGTCTAAAATTTGATGTAAAAATGCTTTGGAGGGAACCCATAAACCACTTTGATGACTGTTATTTTTGTATTGTGAATATTAACGGCATAAACCAAAATAATCGCAGCAATGGACATATCCTGATTTAGCCACTGCAAGACGGCCTGTTCCTCACTCAGACGAAATTCCTATTCCATCGTTCCATCAGCTTCCAGAGATCTCTGAGGATGAATTTTTTCATCTTTCTGATATTCCTTGTGATACGGACCTAGCGAGCGATAGTGATTATGAGAGAACATCATCAAGTCCTCAACGTTTCAATCAAAACGAGTTAAGTGACCTGATAAGGGATCTGTCTCTCAAAAGAATCATCTGAATTACTTGCTTCTAGATTAAATTATAAGACTACTTGATAGTGGAACAAAAATTACATTCTACCGTACTAGGGAAAAGGATTTACTATCTTTCTTCTCTCATGAAAACTATCTTGTGTTTTGTCAAGATGTTAGAGGACCTGATAAAAATTGGTCTTACTGAATATTTCCCAATTGATTGGCGACTGTATATTGACAGCTCCAAGCGGCGTTTGAAGTGTGTACTTTTACACAGAGGCAACAAATATGGGTCAATACCCATTGCTCACTCAACCAAAATGAAATTAGAATATGATATTACAGTTTTGGTCATGGAGAAGATTAAGTTTCACGAACATCAATGGGTAATTTGTGTGGACTTAAAAATGGTTAACTTTCTCCTTGGTCAGCAAGGGGGCTACACGAAATATCCTTGCTTCTTGTGCCTATGGGATAGCAGAGCCAAACAATATCACTGGATAAGAAAAGAATGGTCTACGAGAGGTAACATGGTTGTTGGAGAAAGAAATGTCATTCGTGAACCCTTAATCGGACGAGACAGAATCATCTAGCCTCCGCTGCATATAATGCTAGGGTTAATGAAACAGTTCATGAAATCTCTTGATCAGAATAGCTCTTGCTTTGCATGCATAGGACAAAAAAATGCCTGGAATAAGTACAGAAAAACTTAAAGCTGGAACGTAAAGCTTTTGATGGTCCTCAAATCAGACAGCTCATAATCGATCCTCATTTCGTGGATTCCATGAATGAGACAGAGCAAAAAGCATGGATATCATTTGTCCTTGTCAAGAACTTTCTGGGCAACCACAAGGCTGAAAACTATGTTGAACTAGTATGCAACAGTATGCTTAACAACTTCAGAGACCTTGGTTGTAATATGAGCATAAAGGCTCATTACCTGCACAGCCATTTAGACCGTTTCCCTGAAAATCTTGGCGATACTAGTGAAGAACAAGGTGAACAATTTCAGCAGGACATAAAGACAATGGAGGACCGATACCAGGGCAGATGGGTTACTCATATGATGGCAGATTACTGTTGGAATCTGCAAAGAGACTGTAAACAAAGTTCACTCAAGAATTTCAAACAAAAGAAGCTTTCGGAGTGGAACAAAATAACTTTTCCTTTTGTTTTTATTTGATTCTTCTCATTTCTAATTTTTAATTAAGCTATTGTAGATTTACAAGAGTGTTGCTGTGTTTTTTCAATTAATTAAAATGTTACGAAATTTATTAAGGAAAATGTTTTTTAATTGAAAGCCTATACCCTAAGCCTAATTTAATGTGTTAACGTAAATAACGCTACTGGCATATCTCACAAACAAGAGGTGACCGTCAAAAAGTAACGTCATATTTGTTTTCAGCACGTGAAAAACACATAAAATCAGTTAGAAAAACCCGGTACCAAAGTATGTGTTGGGCTGTGTAATCAATTCGTTTAGTATTCTTAGGTCTAGAGAATGAACAGCTAGAATACATGCTAACCATCATAATGTATTGGGAATGGAACTAGATGTGTGTTGCTCAGTAACTAGTCGAGTACCAATTTTCAACTTGGAGAACAAAGATTATTTTTTATCGAAAATAAAAATAAAACTACAGCAGTTTCTAATCATCTTCCTTGTGAAATATTAAGCACAAAAAGTATTTTAAGGATTGCGATTTCAAATTAGTTCCTGAGAAATTTGCTCATGGACATATGCACTGATTGGTGAACTACTTGCTGGTTTACCCTACTTCACGGATGTTTTGATTTATTATTTATTTTTCCTATGCGCATGCAAACCGCTACTAGCCTTGTATTTCAATTTAATATTTATTTGTGTACGTTCAAGCTGCTACATAGCATTTTAACAATCAGCTAAATGATTTATTCTTTAACTCCAACTTTATTATAAGCTAGCAGAACAACCCGGCTTTACTCGGAATGAATTTGTTAACTAATTCCCGTTTTCTTTAATAAATTGTAATTGCTATTCATCACATGTAACTACCATACTCTAAAAAAGGTACTCAATTGTTGTATACACAATTTCCAAAATGAAAATAAATGTCATATTTAACATTTTGCATTTTTGTGGAATTTAAATTTTTAGTAAGAAAGAAGCTCTAGAGTGTACCAACGTTACCCAGAATGCACAGAATAGTTCAGAGTATGCATATGAATACCTTGTATGTCATTTTAAAACAAAAGCGTTTCCCAAAATAATGATTCAATGATTAAAAATAATTAAACCATTATTTACCTTCATTATAGTTATTGAACGAAAAATATCAAATTCAAAATCCAGAAATACATCTTAAAACAGATTTTAAAAAGTTTCGAACGAAAAGTAATGAATGTATCTGTTTTTTCACTGCAAAATAGATTCTTGGAATATAACGAACTCACATTTAAGAAAGCAAACAATTTTTAAAAAATACCAAGGTTGCCATATTAGATACCAGTCCTATTTTAAAAGGTCTTGTTCTGTATGCTTTATTTATAATGTTTAATTATCTTTATCGTCTGTCTCAAATATTCAGAATTGTTTTATATTTCGTAAAGAAAAAGTAAGGCTCAAAATAAATAAAAGTATTAGAATTTAAATTCCGTAAAAATAGTTTTGGGAAAATAATTGATTTTTTAACAGCACTGGTAAAACAATCCAAGCATCGAATGCTCAATATACTTTCCAGCTACTCCAAAACTACCAAATTATGGTTGATTTAAGTATATTTACTCATATGTTTTAGCATGAAACTTACCTAAATATCTAAATAAATGAATTTCAAATATGTATTCACTAAACTAGAATATGTTTCATCAAATATAGCAAATTGATTTAAAATAAGTTAAATAAATTGTATGTGATACTTGTGCAAACACACAAAATCAGACATAGGGCGGGAAGACGGACAGACTAACGCAACCAAGTTCAGTCACATTCACAGACAGACACCAAACGCGCAAGAAGAGGATTTTGCATCCGAAGGACCCAAACGGATAGAAAACTTGAAATGGGTCGAAAATATTCAATGTACAAACACTCCATTCTTATTTATATAGATACGTTTTGAATGCAGAAAAAAATCGTATGCTATTGCGTTACTCGTTTGTATATATTTCTGTTGATCCGTCTAGAATATTCCAGCAAAATTCATTTGACTTTTGCTAAATAAATATACTACTACAGCAACGTGGCTTCGGGGTACTTAGTTTGATAAAAGATTAAAAAGACAAATAGTCCAACATTATTCAGAAGTTAAACATCGATCAATCAGAGACAAGGTCACGGTCATTTCAGATCATTTGTCATGGTTAACAAAAGTATTTTATCTCTTGCTGATAGCTGTAGTGTCGATTTGTCCATGTTTATGCATCATACATTCATTGCATATTATCCCTCAGAACGTTAAACTTGAAACTGTAGACAGGACCATAAAGTGGATATAAAATGTGATCTGCCACAGCGGATAGAAGGTACATTGGAAGTGAAAGAACAAAACTCGATCTTTATACAGTGGTTCCAAAAGTCTTCGTACACTTTAAAAATTTGTAGAAAAAGCGCTGTAGCCTGGAATTGAATTCGAATATAAAGTTCAATATTTTTTCATATCATCTCCATGTGATTCTGAATAAAACCCAACATTCTTTAAAAAATATTAACTCATTTTCTTTTTTTAAAAATGAAGATGCAAGGAGGCAGAGAAATAACACGTCACAAAAGTGATCGTACACCGAAACATTTTCGGATAAATTCATAAATAAAATTATCGTTTATCGCTTTTTTTTATTTTTGCATTGTGGTGACATTTAAAAAATCGTTTGTGTTTAATATTTGCTTGCTTACTTCGTAATATTCTATTTATTATTTAAAAATGGCTCGTAGTCGTAAGGAAAAAACGAACAGCATTCGAAAATTGATTATTTTTCATCATAGTAGTGGTAAATCAGTTCGGAATATCTCTAAATTAGTAAATTTATCCCATTCTACGGTGCAGTATGTGATAAAACGCTTTAAAGAAGAAAATCGGATCGAAAACAAGGTAAGGAAAGGTCGTCCGGCAAAGTTAACTCAACGTGATCAGAGATTTATAGTTAGAAAATTTGTGACGTTTGAGTGCTGTAAAAATTTCTACAGAATTTACTGAAAAATTTTCTACTTCAATTTTATCTAAAACTGTTCGACGAGTGCTCAGATCAGCTGGATTAAATGGGCGTTCTGCCCGAAGAAAATGTTTTGTAAGTGCGATAAATAGAAAGCTTAGGTTTTCTTGGCAAAATCAATGATAAATAAGCCCGAAACGCATTGGAATCATGTTTTATTTGCAGATGAAAGCAAATTTAACATGTTTGGTTACGATGGGCGTATAATTGTATGGAGAAGAAAAATGAGGAACTTAATCCCAAGAACTTAGTTGGAACAGTAAAGCATGGCGATGGAGGTGTCCTTGTGTGGGGGTGCATGTCAGCATCAGGACTAGGTAATTTGGTATTTATTGATGGCATAATGAATCATGCTCTTTATTTAAATATTTTAAAAGACAATTTAAAATTATCAGCCCAAAATTTGGATATTGGAAACAACTTTGTTTTTTATCAAGGTAACGATCCTAAGCACACGGCTCTCAACGTTCGCCTCTGGTGTCTCTATAATTGTCCACAAGTTCTGAAAACACCACCTCAGTCACCGGATTTAAACCCAATAGAACACATTTGGAGAGAACTGGAGGTTAGAGTACGAAGACACGACATTAAAACGAAAAGGGAACTAAAAACAGTAATGATTGAAGAATGGAGGAACATTGATGCAGAAATTACAAAAAAACTAGTGAATTCTATTCCAAGACGTTTAAAAGCTGTTGTGGATGCTACAGGATATCCTACTAAGTACTAATTTACTGAAATATTACAATATTTACTAATATGTAGATATTTTTTTAAAGTGTACGAAGACTTTTGTGAGGTAACTTTTTTGTTACTTTTTGATTATTGATTTTTCAAAAAAAAGATTTTACTATGTTTTTAAAATATTTTATGTAGTTTTGTTAAGAACAAGTTATAGATGTTATTAAAAAATTCCCATTCTGAAATATTAATTTTTATTAATGGATAGAGCAGTATTTCACTGAAATTCGTAAGTGTACGAACACTTTTGGGAGCCACTGTATGTAGCTGCCATTTTCGTAGTCAAAAAAGTTAGGTTGAATATTACATTTTGTAAAAGGAAAACTCGAGTTTTCTTTGGCGGTTGTGTGTTTTGTAAGTGACTTAATTCATGAGAAACTGGTTGTTTTCCTCTAATCACAAACTGACTTGATCCGTTTCCGTTCAAGGAGCTTAAAGAACGCTTGGCCTATAGAACGTTAAACTTTTAAAAAATGATTCTCATAACATTAGTTATTCTTTTTCGAAACTGGGTGATCGAAACAACATTGTACGTCAAAATATATCTAGTTCAAATTTGGGTTGCATACGTTTGTAGTTTCAGCACACTATTGAGAAAATCATTGTTCAATTAAAAACACGTTTTGTTCAACACGAGCGATTGTAATGTGCCCTTGCTGTGCGATATTGACTGGCGAGAAAGTTGCTAACCTTAGGGAAATAAATTTCTAGAAAAACAGCAAGTTCGCCAGATAAAAGGGATGTCATACGCAGAATGATTAATAGTCATCACTATAATCATCCCTGTACTGTTATCATTTTAAAAACATATTCTCGTCAAAAGACTTACGTATCTCTATCTGAGAAGAGAAATCACTTCATAATTATTATGTTCGTCAAATATTTTACATTCAAATGCCAATAAGCTAACTATTCAAATCTTGTTTCTCGAAATTCATTTTTCCGTCCCTTTCGAAGCGTTGAAACTATACTTAGATATGGAGCACCGTGATATGCTTACGTCTGAGAAAAACAAGTTTAAAACATTTCATACTTCCTAATGGATTAATTTAATATATTATCACTTAATTTTTTACTTGTTTTATATAAAGAATATCATAAAAGTATTCTATGTGTTTATGATATTTTTATTATAAAGAGATCGAAATAAATAAATATTTTCGTGCGGGAAGGAGGATTGAGCCCCCCCCCAAGTCCTCCCTCTGGCTAATTATTGCTAAAATAATTTAAACCGCCAGGGGGAAAATCGGTTTTGGCTGAAAGAGTCATCCTCTAAACTTCTTAATTTATATGGTCACACAGAACTAACACACCCTCCTTGGTAGATGTCTTAACGACGTATCTTGTCATCAGAAAAACTGGCCACATCTTGATAGAAGAGTTATATCGTCATTAGAAAAAAAACTGACCACATTTTGATGGACGAGATATCTTGTCAGAAAAAAACTGACCAGATCTTAAACATGTCGAAACAATCGACAATATCTTGATGACGAGGTACCTCATCATTAGCAAATTGGTCAGATCTTGATGGACGAGGTATCGTGGCGAAACCATGTGAAGGGTTAACAAAGATAGGGTGGCTATTGTAATCGGATCAGCCCTGAGACGATTCCCACAAATGGGACCCCACACATTCCAAGGGCCCACGTCATGAATGATATTGGGAAAGAGAGCATTTATTATTAAAAAATTTCATCCCTTCATTATTTAGCGTCACACGTGAAGGATTACGTTTACTTAAAAATATTTTTTCAGTCAACTACTGAATTCATTTCAGTTTAACCCCTTAAAACACGAGTTGTTTTCAGAAAAACTGGTAAAAAATGATCGAGTTTTTTTTTGACAGAAAATGAATATATAGGTATAGTGTAAGTTATTTTTTGCGATTTCAGTTGTGGGGGTGACTAGGGAACGAGGGGTGGTTTTTTTTCTAAGTATACCTTGTAGTATAGTTATGGCTAAAAATATATATATAATTCTTCCATGGTAATCGGTGACGATCCTGGATGTTGAAATGCATATCTATTTGTTTCAGTTAGAATTATGTCCATGAGAGAGTTATCAAAAAATAATTCAAAGTATGACAAAACATCATAGCAGTCTGTCAAAGTAAAAGAACAGCCAGGGTTTGCTACAAATGGAAATCTCGGTGGTGCAACATTTGGTTGATTTGTACTAATTTGATACCAATTTCTTGCTACAGCCAAAATCTCGTCATCATTATCTTCAGATTCACTTCCATCACTCAAGAGATCATCACTTTCATCGCTGAAACTTTCTGATAAATTGGCATATTCAAAATCGTCAGAGTCGCTCATTATCAGATAACTTTTTCTAAACAAGTTACAAAAAACACTTAGTAAAAATTAATTTCTGGTTAACTGTTTACTTTTATGATATTTAACGTAATAAAAATGGATATATTACCTTTTCCACACCAAACAACTGCTCTATAACAAAGAATTCCGGTAAATAAGTTTAATTATAATCTAGCCTATCTATTTTTACTAGAACGGATCTCAGACAGGCATTAGAAATAAAATAACGCGAGATACAAGAGTGCCCGTGTGAGACACGGGCATGTGCAAATTTGCCGGTAACTTTTGTCCGTGTCAGACACAGGCAAATGCGTTAAGTGGTTAAGGGGCTGTGGTAGCACAGTTGGTAGAATAGGGGAGTAGCAAACGGAGGGTTGCAAGTTCGAAACCCAACCCAACTTAAGACTATTGCGTACGTGAGGGCTGGTGCACGTTAAATCTCTCATGATCTCAAATGTCCTCACGTTAGCGTGGTTTGGAAGTGCAGAGAAAGGGATGCCAGCTGAAGTGTTGACCTCGTCATCTGACCGTGGTTCAAAATTACGATGTGTTGACCTCGTCATCTGACCGTGGTTCAAAATTACGATGTACTGACCTCGTGGTCTGACCGTGGTTCAAAATTATGAGGTGTTGCCTAGGATCTTTCCATTCGGGATTGATCCCGGACCGTTGCCAAGAGCCCGCTGCGCTGAACCTACTCATTTCATTAAAAATGTTTAGTTTTAGTATTTGGTGAGGCCTTCTCAGAGATTGATCAAATTGAGATTCGCATTTCTTAGAGCTTGTTCCTGATTGCATGCTTGTTATTTTCTGTCCATTTTCAATCTGATTGTGTGTGGAGAATTACTAATTCTCTTGTAGGCGCTAGTTTATGTGTATTAGAATGTCAATCTTCCTTGCAGATTGCCCAACGTGGATCAATCTTACGCCAATCTTAATCATAACAGTGTCAACAACTTACTAATGCGTTTTGACATGTGTAAATTTTTGTTTTCAGTTAGTTACCCTATTTAGCGTAAGTTCATAGCATTTCCAACTCAATGAAAAACCTTAAATAAAATATTAAATTGTATGACTATATGAGTAATTTCAACATTTTGAGGTGGATTAAAAATATCCCACCATGCATCAAAAGCTAAGAAAAAGGTGGGACAGTTTTTAACCCACCTAACTCCAAAGAGTTAAATGAAATATTAAAATGTTCAATTATTTTATCCAACCCCAGTAACTAAGAAATTTTATAAATGGGTTAAGAGCAATGAATAAATATTAATTGACTTCAAGCAGAAAATATCATAACACCTTTATACACGATTTTTAAAGAAGCAATCAATGAATTCAATAAGGACATTTTTTGCTTTTAATACGATCCCCTGATCGTATAAAAAGCCATAGGGGCTTAAATCTTCATAGCCCCTCCGTAGGTACGCCCCGGAATATATTGCTGGAACAATGGTCGAAAAGGAAGACAAATCTTATCTTAAAATTAAAGCAAAAATTGCTCTGCAGATTTTTACATAAAACAAATAATCACATCACATCGAGCATTTAGGAATTGTCAAGTTAAATTGGTATAACAAAACAGATCTTGGTGGACACTTGGGAGTAGCTGACCAACTCGAAGATTGTTAGCTCAAATGCGCATACCCACTGAGTCACAACGGTTCCTCTTTCCCATCGGGATTGATGCCGGACCGTAGCTAATAACCCGTTGTTTTGCTCCATTGCGACGTTAAAATATGATCTACAGGGCATTCCTTCAAACTGTACCGATCTAAAAAAGTGGCTCGAAAGGCAGCCCTGCTTTTTTGTTTATTTATTGGTAACAAATTAATTATATTTAAATTCATGCATTTTTTAAACGTTCACTTCATCTCATTGAAGGTTCCTTTATTTTATTCGACTTTTTTAAAAGTTTTTTTAAGTTGGTTGCTCCTAGTTTTCCGTGGGGCCGATTGGAAGAGCAATCGGAGGGTTGCGAGTTCGAATCCAACCAGAGACCGTTGTGTACAAAGTGGGCTGGTGCATATTAAATCTGCCGTGGCCTCAAATGTCCTCCCGTTGGCGTGGTGTGGAAGTTTGGAGAGTGGGGTGCCAGTTCACAGGTGTTGCCTCATCTGACCGTGGTTCAAAATAACGTGGTGTTGTCCTCGGATCTTTCCCTTGGGGATTGATCCCGGACCGTCACCAATAGCCCGTTGTGTTGCTCCAGTGTGATGTTCATTAAAATGCCTATCACGCCTACCTAGTTTTCCGTGACTCGTACAAGTGCAAGTCCAGGAACAACTCTGGCATTGGAAATTTATTAGTTTCCTCTTCGAGTATTTGAAAGGAAGTTATATTTCCAGGAACCATTTTCATGGAGGTGTAGAAAAGGAAGCAGATCTCGCTCGCTCCTCGCAAGTGGCACGTGGACAACTTCGACCAGGTGGAACCGGACAGGCCTCAGTTCCACGGCACCAAAAGTGAATTCAACAACACACGGAAATCCATCCTCTACTACCCCAGCCACAAAATGATAATGAAGTACCTGTGCTCTCTCTCTCTCTCTCTCTCTCTCTCTGTGCGTTTCTTTATGGTAATTTATTTCACACGAAACTTCATGGCATGTTGAATGTTGCGTTTTTTTTCTTAAAAACTTAAAATGATTATCGAGCTTTGTTTTGGGTTTGGTGTGTGGTTGTTTTACAGATCCCATTTTCTTATAGATACGGTGATGTAAGTTCACCTATTTTTTTAGTACATATTTTTTAGTTATATTTAGTAGTGTGACACATTCTCCGGTCATATTTTTGCTACACGAGAGCTAATTTGACCGGGACCTATTCTTAAATGGGGTGAAACGGTGCCATTAAAGGTTTGAATACTGGCAAAGAATTCGAAATTTTCTATTGCTGCGTTTTCACCGTATAAAAGTTGTTTACATTAAACCAAGAAAATCATTTGAAAATTGTAATTTTAAGAAAACATGTTTTTAAGGCAGGTAATCAATGGTACGGTAAGAACATGGTACCATCGCCAATTGGCGATCAGTCTGAAATATGGTAACTCGCGTTAGGTTTGCTACGTGCATTTTCATTTGCGCACCGTCGTACATGGCAGCCTATCCAAATAGCTGTTTGGCGACGAAATCTTTAATGGCCAATTTGGCGTGGGGCTGATACCGTGTTACAAATAGGTTTAAAGTCTAGCTACATATAATCGCATTTCTGAAGTAGTCCATAGATTTAAATTCTTCACTTTTACCTTCTAGACTTATTTGAATTTACTCTTTAGAATGATTTATCTTGAGAAAGAAAATGTAGAGAAATTCAAATGGGAGAAAACAAATTTAAAGCTAGTAACTAGGAATTCTGCGTATAGCATCTGCGTTAATAAGTTTCCTATTTTTTTAAATATCTATTGAGAACTGTGTCGTTACATTTGATATCTTATTAAATTCTCATATAATGTATATAAGCACCGATATTCCCATTTCGTACCTCCAAATGAAATAAAAGTATTCAAAATGTAAAAAAGTAGTTTGTTTTCTTAACGGTGGGTAATTCTTATTTTAAAATGTAAGACGAAACGTTCGCATCTCAATCCTGTTACAACAAATAGCTTTTAAACATCCTCTTCAATTGCATCCTGTTCACTTGTTCAAAGGCAATTCGATATTAGTTGACGCATAAGCCTATTTTCGTCATCATTCCTTTTTTGTGTGAATAAATCTTTAAAATCGGAACAATACCTGGGTACATGATTGAAAAGTCTAGCGTTGCAAAAAAGCGTTACAGATGTTTCATCAATTGATTTCGGAACTAGAAAAAATATCCAGAAGATAAATATAACGTCTTATAGACAAAGGATGTCCGTACCTGACATGACTTTCAGACCGACTGCGCAGGCGCACTGAGCGCGGGAGGGGGTCCGCAATATGTAGAAATTGTACGTTGATGGAAGAGTTATGGGTCAATGTAACTTTGAATTGGGTGGAGTGGAGATGGGGTATAAGTGGTGTCAATTAAAACTACCGAACTACTCTATATTCACAGGCCTTTAATAAATAAAATTATCCATCAATATTAATATCAAACTGCACTTAAATCGTTCAAAATGTAAATAAAGTTAAATAATCACAATAAACAATCGTTCAATCTGCAAATGAATTGTTAAAAATAATCACACCAAACAATCGTTCAAACTTCTATGTGTGTGTGTGTTTGATTCATTCATTCCGCAACCCAACATTAAGCCCGAGTATTCACGTCTAAACTACGGTTTGTGTCGTGATATATCTTACCATTCTTTTCTTTGCTGATTTTTATTTTCCAGTTTTCTGATTCTCCTTCTGTGATCGAACTGCTGAAAATTTTCGAATTATCAAGTATTAAAAACTTCGCGGCAAAACTGACGAGTCCCTTTGATGCCATTTGTCAGTACACTGTTATATCGATCTATGTTCCCCGTACGTGAAATATATGTAACAGGCAGGTGAGTGGAGTTTAGTGGAATAAGCATCTCGGGGTTAAAATCAGCACAATTTATTTTTACAATTGTTACAAATTACGAGAAAACATTTAGTAGGTAATAAGACAATGACCACAGCGCATTCGCGCGCTTGGAAGGAACCGACAGAATTCCTATTTTTACAAAGGGGTTATCAGTTCGATGACGCAATTGGCAACGTGCCAAGAAAGGATTGAAAGTTTATGGCGTAGTTGGCTGTCAACACGCCAACAGTTCAGTTCGTTTTCAACGCGCTAATAGTTCGATTTGCTATATGTACAGATATTTTAGGAATAAAAATAACTTGTCCCTTTAGGTGATCTTGGTGTTCATCAGTGTGACAGCCGTGATTCTGTACTGTGTGTACATGACCATTTCATTCTGCGAGGACTCTGACACCACTTGCGATCTTCTTCACGGGACCATCTTTTCCACTCTGCTCAATCCTTTCTCCATCATGATACGGGAAGGGTAAGTTGGAGGACCCTCCAGAGCAACTGCTCCGGCTTAGCTTTCGCACAACCTGTTGAACAACCAAACAGCGTTATTTTAGGATGTGCAAGTCGAAGAAAAATGCGTTTGAAGTTTGCGAGACGACAAGCAATTTTCAAACTGTAAGCCAAACCTTTGACACACAATTTCAGTTCGGTGATTCTCAATCGAGATTGATGGGGAGTTGCGCGTGAGCATTCGATAACGAGAAGTAAAATCTTCGTATTCCCACTGATACCGGTGAAAAACTTAGTAAAATCTTCGTATAATTCTCCGTATCTTCGTATAACACTTCATACTCGTTAAGTAAAATCTTCGTATTTACACTGCGGTGATAAAATATTACCAGCGGAGTGTAAAACCACCGGGCACCTTCATCCAGGGAACCTTCGTATGAAGAATTTTCAGTGTAAAACCACCGGAGTGTACGGAGTAATACTTCGTATTATTCCTGTGGTTTTAAAAATTCTTCATATGAAGACTTGTCAGATTCACATTAACTCCGTAAAATTTAAAATATATTTTTACATGTATAACCACGAATAAAAAGTACTTAAAACGAGAAAAGTAAACTGGATTAAAAATTTTATTTCGGTAAAATCGACAGTTGTTTCATTTTAAATTAATCAAATTTATAATGCGTAGCTTTCGGGTGGGTCGGTGGTTGAATTGAAGTCTCACTGGAGCAACACAACGAGCTATAGGTGACGGTCCGGGATCCATCACGAAGGGAAAGATCCGAGGTCAACACCTCGTCATTTTGAACCACGTTCCGACGAGGTCAGCACCTGAGCAGGCTCCCCATTCTCCAAACATCCACACCACGTGAGGATATATGAGGCCACGATATATTTAACGTGCTTCAGCTTCCACTTACACGACGGTGTTTGGTTGAATCGGGTTTCAAACTCGTAACCCTCCAGTTGCTAATCCGCTACTCTTCCAACCGGGCTACCATGGCACCCTTGTGATGAAAGTACTTGAAATTGTAGAGCTCGCATGAGCAGAAGTTATGAGATTTTAGTTGTGTAAATATTTTGCTCCTTCGATCAACAAATTTCGTTTATCGCATACAACCATAAGAAATCGAGAGATGTAATATCTAGAGAATAGGAAGGATATACTTTTCGGTAACAGATGTGTGTCGAGTAATATATTAAATTACTTTTTAAATAGAAATATTTTAAAGTTAACAAAATCTGAACGCTTTTCTGTCACATGGTTTATTAGATACGTTTTGAAATGTCTTAGATACTTTTTGTATGTTATATATAATAAATTGCTACTCGCGAAAGTCAAGTCATTTGGGTGGACTCCGCTAATGATGACATGTCCTAGTGACGTCATTGGTATACATTCTATTTTCAACCAAACACAACGGATTCACAGTTCACATTTGTGTTTCGTAATCATGGTTAGGCATGTCACTAATTGAAAAATTGTACCATCCTTATTGAAGTACACCGATGTATGATTTGTGCAAGTCAAAGCAGCTATTCCTTGCATTAGGGAAAGGCTTAAATACTGGTGAAGCTTTGAATTATTTCTGTGTGAGATAAGGAACAAATTAAACAATTTCTAAATGAAATCAAACCTATAAACACAGCTAGTGTTTCATAAAGAACTTATTGAACCAGGAATACCTCTTGCTATACTAAACAACATTTTCTTAGTTTAATAGGGCTTTCTATGGCAGTAAAATTTTGTCACATGTGCATCTCTTCTAACAAGACCAACATCTGAAAGTGCATTAACCTTCCGAGTGGTTTCGACGAGATATCTTGCCTATTAAGATCTGACCAATTTTGCTAATGACTAGTTCAACGTAAAAAGATCGTAAATACCCTGATGATGAGATCATCAAGGTATTTACGATCTTTTTATGCTGACGAGATTAAGATCTGGTTAGTTTTCTTCTAATGACGTGATATAAGATCTGGTCAGTTTGGCTAATGACGAGATACCTCGTCAAGACAATCACCAGGAGGGTTAACAACATATCTTTCTCATTATTCCTTTTATAAAACGAATTCAACAGTAGCATATATCTTCCGTGTCAGGGCAAAAGGGTTAAATATGACTTTTGAAGGTTCCCCAAAGGGAGTTAAATGATCATTATAATTTAAAAAATAATATAATATGCTTAAAATCATCATGGCATGTTTATTTTTCTTCTTGAATATATTTGTGAGAAAGAGTGAAATATCAACTTAGTATTCTGAGAATTATCCATTCAGTCTTAACCCCTTTTGCCCTGACGTCGAAGATATGGTATTATACACTAGCAGGAATTTGTTTCAAAATTTAGCGTGTTTTTAAACATTTTTGAACTTTTTGTTAGCAGCAAAAATATTCTAAAATATTTTCAAAAATCGTCAAATTCAAAACAAATATGTATGGTGCAGTATGCTTTATATATTACTTTTAATTTTAACAATTGTTTTTCTCCATTGTTTGCTCTGAGTTTAAAAGGTGGAAATTTAATATTTTTCTGTTCTATTGGGCTGATGCAAAAGTTCGTCCTGATTTTTTCAAAAATTGAAGAAAAATTACTAAAAATTACATTTAGTCAATACAGTATGTGTCATTCTGTTCGATGACCTTTCTCTATCTCTCCGGTAGCTGCATAATCCCGCGCTCATAGAAGTTCTGATGTTTCTGGCGAAAGAACTGATCCAGGTTACGAAACTTTCTGGACCACTTACGGAACGTGGAATCGTCAACTGCACCCTCACCATACACGACACGTATCTTCTTTTGCGTCTGCGAAGCATTCTAGCCTTTTCGGAAATAAAAAAGCATAATATGTCGAAAATGATCCTTATTTTCTGCCATTTTTAATGCTTAACAAAATTTAAAAAACACAACCCAATAACGCAATTTTTTCCCAAGTACTCTCGCGCGCGCGTTGAAATTCCTTCTTTCAAAGAACATCAAAACTTTACACTTATGAAATAGATAGCACGTCGTTTTTGCGATGCAATGCCATCTAGCGTCAAAAACGGGACGAACTTTTGCATCACCCCAATATAGTTTGTTAGAAGTCCAACTCCAATGTATATCAGTAAAACCCCAACATCCAATCCAATCCAATGTATACCAGAATAAATAAGTAAATGTGCTATGAAGATCAATTTCGTGTCATGCAATTATTTTCGTATTTTTCAGAAAACCACCAGACCATGAACGAGCATAATGTGTGATGCTCTTGTCATCAAGTGTGCATTTCAATTTGCAAATACCTACGCTTCTCTGATCTACACGGCATTCTTCAGATGGGTCAGTACCGAGTTATTTTCACCCCTTTTTTGATTCGAACAGCATTAATATTATAAAATGTTTTCCTCAAGGAATCGTTTCCTGTACTTCCCAATGTGCGAATCCAATCTACCAGTTACTGTGCTCTCTTACCTTGTATTATTAATGGTAGGTAGGTAGGTATTTTAATTACCGTCGCACTGGAGCAACACAATGGACTATTGGCGACAGTCCGGGATCAAACCCGAATTGAAAGATCCAAGGACACCACGTAATTTTGAACCACGGTCATATGATGATGTCTCACCTGAGCTAATATTTGAGGTAACGACAGATTTACCGTGCACCACCAACTTTGTACACGACGGTCTTGGATTGGATTCGAACTCGAAACCCTCCGGTAGCTAATCCGTTACTCTTCCAACACCGGGCTATCGTGGCCCGTGTTATTAATGGCGCAATGTGCTGAGTGATGTGTGAAGACGACAGTCATAAACAAAATATTTATTATCTTAATATTGGTACCTAAGAGAAGCATTTTCTCTTAAGCTAAATGTAGATGGCGGTAGTGTTTCTGCAGTGGAAATTGTTTCCTGTACGTATTCCGAACGTGATGTCACTTGGCTTGTTTTTTGGATTACGATTTCAGCGCTTTGCCAGTAAAGATTTCAAAGACTGAATTCCGAATTCATGTATCGTCGGCTTAGAGCAGTAACTCATTAACTGACAAAAGGAAATTTTTATTGTTCTGCTGTTTAAAGAATAACTATTAGCTTTTAAGTCGAAAAATATGAATTATAATAATTTTGTCGGTGTTATATATCTTTTGTACGGATTACAATATCAAAATGTATTTCTCGTTATCACGAAACTAAGCATTTAGTGTCTGAAAACATGTCAATTAATGATTTTGTGCTGAGCCGACGATATGATAGTTGATTGGTCAAAGTCAATCAGATTAGACTCCAAACGGCGATAACGTGCAGGGATTTTGAATCATCTTTATCTTTTCAATATTTATGTGTATATATACAACTAGGTATTAGAAGTTTATAAAAGGAATCTGTAAATACTTTAAGTACTTAATGAGAATTGAGTCTCTCGGCTTGGATTTTGTAAATGAATACATTAACATTCCCTTCGACTGATCTACGGCACACAAAAACAGTTCGTCAAGAGATATTCTCTGGCCTGTTTAAAAACAACTTGTGCAACTGAGCAAATTGTTTGAAGTCTACAAATGTGTTTTGCACTGCCTTATTTTTAAACTTACGAAAATTTAACCAACGAAACCATCCTCATCAGAGCAGAAGCAATTGTTGCAAATTGGCTCCAAGCTCTGTCCCGATGAATGAGTTCATTTAAAGAAAATCACTAATCAACCCAAAAAATTTGAATTCATAATTTCCACAACAGGTTACGATTAATGACTCTGTGTATTAACTCTTTAATTGAACATTTGAATAATATTGAACATTTTAATATTTCATTTAAATCTTTGGAGTTAGCTGGGTTAAAAACTGTCCCACCTTTTGCTTAGCTTTTTATGCATGGTGGGATATTTTTTAACCCACCTCGAAAAGTTAAAATTACTCATAGTCATACAGTTTAATTTTATTTAAAGTTCTTCATTGAGTTGGCAATCCTACGAACTAACACTAAATGTGTAAATGACTGAAAACAAAATTTACTCATGTCAAAACCCATTAGTAAGTTGTTGACGCTGTTGTGATGGATCGATAACAGGGAAATATATATTTTATCCAATTATCATGATCCCAATCAGGTGGGAACAGTACAGAGAAAAGATAAAAAAGGGGATAAAATTTCAGTTGCTTGGCCCTCGTTAATTATTGATTATAATGCGAATATGAATGCAGTGGATAAATTTGATCAGCTATTGGCAATTATAAACTTGGCCAACGTAGTAAAAAATGGTGGCAACGCATACTATTCTTTTGGGTTCAGCTATTGTTTAATTCATATATTGTTTATAAACAATTGGGTCAAAAAATGGAGCGGAAACTTTTCAAGGGGCAGTGCGCTGAAGGGGGTTTAGTGTCCAGACTTTAATTGATAAAAATGCACCATCAACATCTGTACTTCCACTGCAGATAAAAAATCTAAACCCTGTTTCACGAGTAAATACGAGAAAATATTCAAAATGTCTTCCAAAACGTACTACTCGGAGACGATGTGCGTTTCTACAGAACAAAAAAAAGAAGTTCGCTCTTCATGGTGCTGTACTGTCGGCAAAGTGCCACTTTGTTTTGGAAAAAAGATGCGTTTCAATGACTTTCATTTAAAACATTAGTTGCATAGTGGGATTATTTATGTCCCCCCCACTCTGCAAGGATTTATTGAAATGTTACTATTTTTTCTCGTTTTGAGTAATATTTTATGTTAAATAATTGAGATGAACGTTTCATCCCATTTTGTATATTAAAAACAATTCTGTGCAACTTCTTTTCTTTAAAATCGTGTGCCTCAAAGAGTTAAAACCGTCTGAATTGAAAAGCCGACAAACACATCCGCTCAGAAAGATTTAGATGCCTGCTTCAGTTCGAAGTTTTGCAGATAATTAAATTCCTTGGTTTTAAAGTGACCAGGAAAAGCTATCGGTTGCTACAAGCTAGAAAAATGCATAATAAAAAATATTTTTTTAAGATCTCGATACAGTTGAAACATAATACACCGTATTAACATAATAAACATAACTGTGTGCGCGGTTTTTATATCAAAAACGACATGGGGAAGAAAATGAGACCCCATGCATCGCGATGTAATGAAAGTTCAAGGCTCCGGAAAGATTAATAACGCAGCGAGGGCAACTCGGTTGATGAGATATTTTTTCTCTGATCCGAAGTTTTTCTTTGCTTAATGACATAATAAATCGCATCACCAGCTGCTGAAGGCATCTCTCACAAAACTAGTAGACTGGAAGCTTGTGGATACGAGTTCGAATCTCGTATGCGCAGAAATCGGGTTGACTGCTTGAGGTAGGTTGTTCAACGTCGCATTGGAGCAACACAACGGGCTATTGGCGACGGTACAGGATCAATCCCGAAGGGAAAGAGCCGAGGACAACGCCTCGTCATGTTCAACCAAGGTCAGATGACGAGAACAACACCTGAGCTGGCACCCCACGCTCCAAACTTCCACACCAGGTTGACTGCTTGAAGTTACCTGGCTTCTTCAATCAAATACGGGCCAACTTCCCCACTCCTCCAGGCAGGTTTGTCCCCATCGTTCATAATGGGTACAATTTAGCAGCACCTCCCATGCTATTCCGGAGTAAATCAGAATCTACCGGTCGCAGCTGCCCGTTGGACTAGTAGCGGATTAGCCACTGGAGAGTTGAGAGTTCGAGACTCAATCCAACCAAAGACCGTCGGGTGCGTGATTTTTCTATTGCAGCCTCAAATGTCCTCACGTTTTAGTGGTTTGGATGTTTGGAAAGTGTGGGGACAGCTCAGATGTTGGCCTCGTCATCTGACCGTGGTTCAAACTGAGTGTTGCCTTCGCATCTTTCACTTTGGGATGGCCCCCGGATCGTCGCCAATAGCCCTTTGTGTGTTGCTGTAGTACAGTGGTTCTTAACCTGGGGTGTGTTCACTCCTGGGGTGCGAGAAAGCATATCCAGGGTGCGAGAGAAGTTCCGATGGACGATTAATAAAAGACGATCTTATTGAAATACGAGCCAATGCACGTATTCAAATGGAATTTGAAAAACTGGACTTTGAATAATTCTGGTGTAGAACCTTATCCACAGCTGTCAAAAGCAGCATTGCAGACACTTTTACCATTTGCCACCACCTACCTGTGTGAAATAGGATTTTCATCACTTTTGCACATAAAAACAAAAGCCACAAATCGCTTAAATGCAAGTGATGACTTACGCGTGACTTTCAAAAAAGGAGTCTCTTTAAAAGTATTATGAATAAACACCAACGTAGCCATTAAGAATTGAGATATTGTTTCGTATGCATATGTAAATGTATGTGTTTATATTTCAATAAATAAATTATTCTTGTAATAGAAGTAATTTCCTAAACAAGAAATAGAGATATATTTTTCAAGGGGGTGTGATAACTTACTTTTAGATTCAAGGGGATGCCGATCACTGAAAAGGTTAAGAACCACTGCTCTAGCGCAACACTAATTCAACTACCTACATACCCGATATTTTTACTATATACTTTCTGTAGGTTCTTTTTGCGATTTTATGAAAGATACTCGTGAATCTGGTATATTTCGATGTTTGCTTTAAAGTATTCGTAAAACACTCATCAAAGGCAGGGATGTATTCAGGGCGAGAACCCACGGGATTAGAAATGAGTTTGGAATTTAAAAAAGATTTCCAAAATACAAGCTGACGCTAGATAGGTAGGTAGCGAATGTTTCTCGGACAACGCTATTGGCGACGGTCAGAGATCCGTCCCGAAGGGAAAGATTCGAGGACAACACCTCGTCATTTTGAATTACGATCAGATGAGAAGGTCAACACCTGAACTGGCCCCCACCCCCTATCCAAATATCCGCACCACACCGTCCGTAAACTTATATCAGAGAAAATCGCACACGTAAAATATGCTTCTGAATACGTCAGCAGTCTGAAAACAGTACAAAGATAACGTTAAATATTTCGTTTGTTGATTGTTTAATATTTCGGCATTTATGGAACCGAGAGGAAGACTGGGTTATCTGAAATTGTTTTCTGAAGAGCGTTCAGAAAACAATTGACATCAAACTACTGCCTGATGAAGGTCGTTCTTTTAGGAAATCATGTTTTTGACAAGAGTGGGCGGCTTTCTGAGGTTTGCAAGTAGGCAGCTCATTCCACGGAACGGCCCTGTACCCCTGTATTAAGACAATCAGTCTTAATGTCGTTTACAGAATTTCGGGACTGGAATTCTGGGAATGGATGCCAAATACACGGACAACTGCGGCCACAAAGACAACGAAAACTGCATGTCCTTGTTATCCTTCCAACTCTTGGTGCTCATGATTGTCGAGCCCTTTCCAAAATTCATGATGGATGTCCTTTGACCGTGAGTATCAGGATCTTGCTCTTCTACAGTGTGAAAAAATTCCTATAATTTGAATTCGTCTTCGACTTCAATAAGCATTCAGATGTGGATACCAGGAACAATCAGTCACAAGCGCGCCCCCAGAATTGTGACGTGAATACGTATTTAAAATAGGTAATACTGGGGACATGCATGAAAAGTGAAAAGTTACCGCTGTTTAGTCTTTGATTTCAGAACTAGAAGAAACACTCAGAAAATAAGTATAGCATCATGTAGACAAAGAATGTTCATACTTGAAATGACCTTCGGACCGAGTGCGCAGGCGCACTGAGCGCGGGGAGGGGATCCACAATATGTCGAAATTCTACGTTGCTGGGCCAATGTAACTTTGAATTGCATGGAGTAAGGACTGAGTCAGTAGTGTCATTGAAAGCAACCGAACTACGCAACAATTAATATCAAACTGCACTTTAATAGTTCAAATTGTAAATTAATTGTTGAAACAGTCGTTCAAACTCCGCATGTCTGCTGCCATCATTCCCAATCGAACATCAGGCCCGAGTATTCACGTCAAAACTACGATTTGTGTCCTTGACACAAACTACCATTCTAGCAAATCGGATTATTGGTGTATTGACAGCCAACTGAACTATTGACGCATTGCTAACTAAGCCAAACCTTCAACCCTTTCTTGGCATGTTGCCAATTAAATCATAGAACTGGTAACCCTTTTTCTTCCTTGTAAGAAGTAGAGATGGTACAAAGAGTGATTTCACAGTAACAGTTCTAACTGTGACTGCTACTGAAGAATATCTGTGATTCTAAACTGTGATTATGATTCTAAACTGGGACTTAATCTGATTGGTTGATTGTAAAGTATCTCTTAGCCACTCGTAGCAACGGAATGCTCGTATTGATGTTTTAAAATCCTTTAGTAGATACCTTAATAAACGTGATGCACAGCTCAGTTAGTAGTGTCGCGGCTTACAACGCTAGGGAACCCAGTTCGAACCTAGGTTTCTCTTTTCGTCCAGAACAAATGAAATATCGTTTAATTTTTTAAAATTTAATCAAACACAATACCACTCAATAAACCTACAATTTAAATTGAATAAAACATTTTCCGCCGATGAGCCGTATTTTATATTAAGCCCGTTATTTCTTTCTCTAAGATACTTTTTCTCCTCAATAAACTATTTCAGACATTTTTTCTCTTCTTGACAATGATGGATCGTCATTTTGAGCTATTATGCGCAGGTAACTTAGAAGCCCCTTGCTCATAACTGGTTTTTGCAGGTTAAAATATAAAGATATTTTTACTTCATATAAATTAAATTAAGTTTCATAATTAAATAAACATTAAAATCAAGAGATATGCATTAGAATACTTGATGAATTTGATTCTAATTGAATGTAAATTATTGAATTTTAATTATTAAATAATTCGCATACCTATATTTTTCTCTTAAAAACATTTAAATTAATTACTCTTATCTAAAATATTGGTTAGTTGAAGAAAAAAATTTTACACCGTATGCATAACAAGACAATTTCCTTACATTTGATAATCTGGAGGTACTGAAATATTCACACACACACAAGGAGTAACTGTTTCAAAACATTAAGTAATTTTTCTAAATCTCTGGTAACATCCGAATCCATTTGTGTTTATAAAACTCAAATCTAAAATTAACTATTTTCTTTTGCCAAAGCAAATATTGTTTTCTATAATTTTTATAAATTCATATGCATAAAATATGTATAAGGGATTGTCTTCATATTAAATTGCATACAAACACCCAATTTTTGTGAAAAATTTAGAATTTATATCAAAATTTAGCCTCGAATGCCATATTTCAAGTCATTTAATTTATATTTAAATTTTTAAAATTATTATGATTGCATTTCAATCACATTACTTTCACACACTTTTAAAACTATTTCTTCCCTTTGTTAATACCCATAATTCATCTTTGGATTCTAAAGCATGGCTGCATGTAGGTAAAACTGAAGAGAGTGAAATTGTCTTACAGAATAAAAGAAATTTCTCAGTGTAAAAAATCAGCATGCAGCCATGTTCTTATTCTATTCACTAGCGAAATCAAATAATCATCTTCTGCCCCCCCTGATTTAGACTCATTCAATGTATAAAGTCTTTCAGAAGCCCTACTTTTACACACATTATTCATTTTTTTAGAATTAAAAACAATTTACAAGAGGTTGAAAGAAAATTTATGTTTTAACAAAACCAAAAAAATATAAAAAAAATTTCTAGCTCATGTGTTCTTTATAAAAATACAACTTAATAAATAATCAGATAAAGTTGAAGAACAATAATTAATTTGCCATTTAAAGTAGCGAATTTTAAAAACGCTTTCTGAACTTTCCTTTAAATTGTGGAGCTTATTTATGTAACCAAATGCGCGGCAACCTGGTGTGTCATAAAGCCTCATTTAGCATCCAGTTGAAAATCCTAATCCTCTAAAGAGAACCCGAATCCGTCACAGAGCCCCACCCCACGGCCCACACTCCATCGAGGGAATCACCGATAAACCAGCTGTCACCCTTACCAAATCATCGATACTCAGTCACAGTTTTCACTAATACCGAATCACAGATCCCGGTCGCAGTCGTAGTAGCAGTATCAATATCATCCAAGCGATCAGTCAAGCGATCAGCCATATCAGCTTAGGTATCAGCTAAGCGATATCAGCTCTATCACTGCTACCGAATCACAGATACTCTCAATCACTGTTCCTAAATCACTGCTACCAAATCACTGTTATTTTGATATTCCAATAACAGGTAAGAACTGTGATTCAAAAATATCTGTGATTGAGTAGCAGTTCTGTGATTCGCTTAACATCCCTAGTAAGAGGGTAAGTTCTGTCGGTTCCTTCCAGGCGCGTGACTACGCTATGGTCCTTACTAAAATGTGTTCTCGTTATTTGTACATTTGTAAATAAATTGTGTTAATTTTAACCCCGAGATGTTTACACTCCACTAAACTCCACTCACCTACGCCATTTGTTTTTCGCCTACCTTTTGCTTCGTTTACCATATGGTTCTAACTTCTTTGATTCACCACTAGAGGCACTGCAAGTTTTTTCAATCGGTTGCGCAAGGTAAATTTTTTTATTAGTAGACTGCTGCATCATCAGGACAGCATTCATGAGTTAAAAGGATAGATAAGGATTTATGGATGGATAATGATGAGGGAATCCTACCCTGACAGCATTTTTCCCAATTTCAGAGATATGGACAAAAAAACTATACATCGATATAATTTCTATTATTATTAATAACTATTCATCGATATAAGTCTATATGACTAAACATTTCAGAAAAAATATTTATTGGTGCAGCTTGACCAAACCTGGCTCTTGTTCCATGAAACAACCATAAACATTAGATAGGAAGCTTTCAGAATTTACTTTGCTTTCCTCAGCATTTGATATAAGTACAGCGTTTACTTGCGTAAAGTGACTTACAGAGTACGGGAGTTCTTTCGAAGGGTTCTTTTCCCACTAAAACCCCATTCTCTTCATATATATCGTCGGCTTAATGTAGAAATTCATTAACCGATATTTTTTCGGGGTCACTAAATGCTTATTTCACGATGAAATACTTTGTCAAGTTGTAACCTGTTTAAAAGATAAATAACACAATTAAATGAATTTTTAGTTTTTTGACCACAAAACTCTTTGAACAGCTGTGCAGTAAAAAAATTTGTAACAGTTAATGAGTTTCTGTTCTAAGTCGGTGATTTGTGTTTATTTTGTTTACACCGATCATTACCTTTATTATCGGTATATTTTAATCGTTCCCTCATATTGGATGGAGGAATCAACCTTGACCCTCGAAGTAGTTTCGACGAAATACCTCGTCCATCAAGATCTGAGGAATTTTGCCAATGACAAGATATCTCGCCATCAGGATATTGCTGTTTTTTTATGATGACGAGATCAAGATCTATTAAGTTTTCTTCCAATGACGAGACATCTGGTTCATCAAGATTTGTAAATGGTTTTGCTAATGACAAGATAGTTAATTAACGTCGGACTCGAGCAGCACAACAGGCTATTCGCGACGGTCCATGATCCATCCCGAAGGGAAAGATCCGACAACACCACGTCAGTTTGAACCTCGGTTAAATGACGAGGTCAACACCTGAGTTGGCACCCTACTCTCCAAACTTCCACACCACGCCAACATGAGGACATTAGAGGCCACGACAGAGTTAACGCGCACCAGCCCCCGTCTACACGATGGTCTTTGATTACCCGGTCGAGACAATCACCAAGAGGGTTAATATTTGTTTTTCCACTCTCAATCGAGTTTTAAACTCGATCCAACCGAAGAACTTCGTGTACGTGGGGGTTGATGCAATTTACATCTGTCATGTCCTCACGTTGGCTTGGTGTAGAAGTTTGGAGAGTGGAGTGCTAGCTCAGATGTTGACCTCGTCATCTAACCGAGGTTCAAAATGACGAGGTGTTGTCTTCGGATCTTTCTCATCGGGATAGATCCCGGACCGTCGCCAGTAGCTAGCTTGTGTTACTCTAGTGCGACGTTAATTCAACAAATTACCTCCACTTAAAGTTTGTACAGGAAGTTTTGAAACATCCTGCGCAATACTTTCAAACGTGGAACGCGTTTTTGGAAATGGGGACGTATTAATATTTGCTTTTCCCCTCTCAATCCACAGGTGGATCCGCAAAGCGCTCCGTCACTGTAAGGTGAACGAGATCGACGGCTTCACCACCGACGAAGGCGTGTCTAAGCAGAACTACCTGATGCGCGAACTTCTCAAACCTTCGGCTGAGGATTTCCGGCTGGGGGAATTCACAGAGAAGATGATACAGTACGGATACCTCGTGGTGAGATTGCGCTTCTTAATGAAATTATTTCTCGTACAAACAGTGGCACTGCTGAGGTTAACGTCTCCCAGTGCGGTTGGTCATAGAACCACCTCCATACACTTGATCCCAAATCACCATACAAAAGATAAAAGGATTCAAACCTTAGTCAAATTGATTCAAAATCTTCACAAAAGGACTGATAAATAAGGAAAAATGATAGAAATAGTTCATAGCTATTCCGGTCTACATGCGTTCAACCATCAAGTTGTGTTTTGAGTGTTATTTTATTTAAAGCTCCAAATGGTTTTGATGAGATATCTAGCTAATTTTGCTAATGACGAGGTATCTAGTCATCAAGGATATTGCCGATTTTTTTTTATTATGACGAGATCAAGATCTGGTCAGTTTTTCTAATGACGAGATACCTCGTCAAGACAACCATCAGGAGGATTAACGCAAATTAATATAACATTAACGGGATTGTATGACATCCCTTGTATTAGTTTATCCATTATAATTGGTTTTCCAAGACTATTTGAGATTTTCTAAGACTATTACTACAATGAGAATTATTCCATTATTAGACTGTAGATAAAATTTTTATCTTCGATTTTTAAAATGATTGTTTTTTGGGGGTTTATGGCGCAAGGGCTATATTTGGACAAGACATACAACACACACAATGAAAGTTTTACTGACACAGAAGAAATACACCCAGGGAGGAATGCACCTGACAGGAATCGAACCTGCGCCGCCTACAACTCGAAAGTTCGATTTTTAGGAGCTTAAACAAAATTGTTTTCCAGCTGTTCACCGCCTCATTTCCATTGGGTCCAGCTCTGGCCTTGATATTCAACATTTTCGACTTCGGAATCGACTCTCGTAGATTACTTTGGTGGAACAGGAGACCTACGCCTTACAGAGATAACGACATAGGTATGTACGAAGTGAATGCTTGTAGAAAATTATATTTGAAATTCGATGTAGAACATTCAATGAGAAGACCGAAACGATGATTCAGATGCTTTAGAAATTTCGACTTTTGGAAAGAAAAAAACTCAGTTTCTCGAGAAGTTAAATTTCATTAAGAGAATCATTTTGCTCATACAGCTAGTCATGTAAAATTATTTCGTTTTTCTCTCTATATATAACAGTCATTGCTTGCTACATAAGGGCTAATTAAAAGGGACCTACAGCTTTAAGTGGATTCCGACTCGCTAAGCCATTACTGGAATTCGAACCCAAAACCTATTGAACCGAGAGTCAGATCGGACTTCTTGGCTAGGAAAATATAAAGGAAACACGTTGAGTTGGTTAGGTTTTATGGAGTAAGGGCCATATTTGGCCAAGCTTTGCCAAAAACTTCGACTTTTGCTTTCTTTCCTAAGCAATAAAAAAGAGTGTGTTAGAATAAATAAACAATTGGTAGATTATGAGTACGGATGGCCAGTTTATTTGTAAATATGATTTTTATTTACAGAAATTTTACATGCACAAAAGTTCAGAAAAAAATTTAGAAGTAACCTAGCATCAAGAAACTTTAACTTCTAACAGTATAAATTGTAAATTAATCATAAATTATTAGCAATTTATTTATAGTATAAAGGTTATTTTACAGAAAGACAACTTTTACTATTCTATTGTTTATGAATTTAATGAGTTAAAACATCCCCACAGCATAGTTAAGTTGATAAAAGCAATAATTAAAATGGAAATAATTATACTATACTGATTGTCTGTATAAGTAAGTAAAAATAATTTATAATTAATATATTGATGATTATGTAAAAAAAAATGATTTAGTAAAACTCGTCTCTCACTCCATAAAATTTAATAAAAGAAAGACGAACTTATATAAAAATAAAGGCTGATACTGTGCAAGATGCAACATGGTTGACTTGAATTCTATTTTATTGTTCAAAAATATGAAATAGGGAAAAATTGGTAGTTAATCAAAATTTTACTGTTAAACAGCTTTTATAATTTGAGATATTGACCACTTAAAAAGTCAACATAATTTAATTGTGAGTTTACAATTTCTGATAAACTAATCAAATATCAATTAAACGAATGAATCTTCATAAACGATTTACTGAGATCAATATTATGTTCCACGGCTTAGTTACCAAACAATGGCTTTTAATAAGAGATTACTAAACATTCAGAAAACTTCAAAGAATTTTTTAGCATTCTAAATTACGTGTAAAAGCAACCATTATCACATTACGTAAACAAACATTAACATTTCTTACTACTGATATAATACATTAAGGCAGAGAGGAGTAACACTAATTGCATTGTGTGTCGCATTTTTTGAGTGAAACGAAAACGATGAATCCTGAACTTTAAGATACACTAAATTCATTAAATGGCACAGACCATGTGATCTATATAAATGCATAACAATAATTAAACACAAATATTCATAATTAGAACCGAAACTCAAAAGATTTTGAACTGTTGAATGAACATAACACTATAAATTAATTTACAAACAGGATTAACTGTGAACACAATCCTATTATAAATGACAGATTTATAAGTCTATAAAATAATAAAATTTTAAATCGTCAATATTTTAGGGGTCCTTCACTTTCCACAGCTAAGATAATTTAATACGTTGAAACTTTTTACCTGAAAACACAAATATATATCCCACAGTGACTTTTGAGTCATATTGTCAACAAAGGATGCTTACGTTCAGGATTCTTTTTGCAAAGGAAATCGCAATATATTTCGTTAGAATTGGGTTTCGAAGGTCACTTGTTTCAAGCGGTTGTCCTAAACTAAATTGGTACTATAAAAGATTTGGGTGTCTGCAGCATGGACTAGAAGGTTGGTTTGATTTGTTGCTCTGTCGTCATTTTCTTCGCAACGTCATGATGTGGACGCGAAGGCATTTTTCTAAAACATTCTTTCATATTTAGTTTTACATTAAAATTTTCTGGTATGATTTAGTGTTTCTATATAACTTGTAGTTTTATATAATTTTAATTTAAATATGTGTCATTTAAACAGGCTGGCCATCTTTCTTCGAGACACAGGACATCAGGAGGGCAAAAGGGACTGGGTTTTGTAATATTCTGTATTCATGAAAAAATAAAACGATAAATTCTATCTGGAGATCGTCTTTAACTCCGCCTCTTTGGCATTTAAAGGAAATTCAAACCTTTGAAAAATGAAACTTAATCTGCTAACATTGAATAACAAAGTTACCAGTAAACTAGCCTTACAGAACAGACCCCATGTCTGGGCTAGGCCAACCAAAACACATTGGCCAGTTAAAGATTATGAATAATAGTTTATAATTGATCAATATTAACATTAGAAAGACAGAAAAAGTCTCTCGTACCCATGAATTAAATATGCACCTATTTTATAACTGTTAATTAGATGATTCACATTTATAGTGCATTTAATGATTTTGGCCTAACTGCCAAAGAACCCTAGGTATATAGGAACATATCCCTATAAAGATGAGAAGGGCCAGACTGGCCTCCAATCGCAATAACACCACAAATTTTTTACTATTTGAGAACAATCATTATATAGCAATGACAATCAAAGTAGTTTTACATTGTTTCCTTCCTTTTACATTTTGTTTGCAATCGTTATGTTCCCCTCCCTAGCTGTGAACATAGGCAGTGAACACTGTTTTGGCAATAGTCCGCCAACTGATTTATAAATCCTTTTCTAAATGTTTGGAATGTCTGACTAAACTAATGAATGTGTGACTCACGTAATACATTGAATAGGCACATGATCAGTGTGATATAAATTTTTAAATTGCATTATAATCCATCATCTGTAACCGAACATAATCTGCCTAATTTGATCCAGCGATCTATAAGAACGTGGGGCCGCAATAGCCCCCCCCCCCGTCTTTCAAGGTATGACAACTTACCATCTTTCTAGTGTTAAAGAATATTTGTAGTTTTCATTAAAAAGGGCGAAACCGACATTTCTAATAAACGACGAGATAGCCAGGAAAGACATGAAAAAAAGGAACTATGTATGCTCAGCCTAATTGTAATGTATAATTTGTGCCTTTTTTATTTCTAAAAAGGGAGTTTTTCTCGACCTTCAGTATATCGTGCTCCCAAAAGATTCAATATATCGCACGGTTACTTTACTTCCTTCAACAACCATATGCAGGAAATAAAATTTATTCATTAAATTGTGACTCGTTGCTTTGGAATACATTGGATTCCGAAGTAGGCATCTTTTACATTTTTCCCATTCTACATTTTGAGTAGAGATAATTTGTGTAATGTTATTATTTTCTTTTCTCTTGGACAAATTTGGCGTCAGAACGAGGTTTTTTTATTAAACAAAAGCAAACTTCCCGTGCACCACAGAAGTACAACAGAAGTAAGTTCATTTAACAAAACACAGTGGAAAAGAATTTAAAGTATAAGTATACACCAGAACTTTTTAAAATTTTTGACTTTAAAAATCCAGTTTTTTTTCCAAGCCATTGACTTATGCTTAAAATAATTTCAGTGAGAAAAAATCATATTAAGCTAATTAATAGTTATCTAATTTAGATATAATCAGCTAATTAGCCTGCTCTTTTAACAGTGATATCTCAAATTCTAATTAGTTCGGAAATACAATTCCTCTTGGAAGTTATTCCTAATATTATTCATGTTTTGACTCTTAATTACGTTGCTAGAGAAAGAATACGTTCTTTTTTACAATTGTTTTCACTAAGGAAGTTTAAAAAAATCAAGATTTTTCAGGGATTTTAGCATTTAAAAGTCAATTAAAAATTAATTTCTTACCTAATAACACTGAGGTTCAGAATCCACTATCTCATATAGATTATAATGATACAAAAATAGTTATAATAGATAAATTTATTGTTGAGTTATCATTGTTTGAACAAAGCATCGTATGGCAAAAACACTTCTTCAGAAATTGAGTTTAAAGTTTTGGAAACATGTTTGTACTGGTAACAGTATCTAACGAAAAGCCCTTGTAATTAGAAAAGTATTCCGAATATTTACAAGATCTTGGTATCGTTTCAAAGAAAAGAAATCGGGAAATATTTTAAGGCAATGAAAACAAAATTATATTATGGTCAATTTTCGTGATTTCTAGTGTATACATACACCTTAACTAAAATTAAAAGATTTGATGAACTTAACAAATGAGTTGAAAAGCAGATTAGACTTAGCAGAAACCTTGAGTTTCACTGGCCAATGAGAACTAGTCACAAGAACGAGGAATGTCTGTGTATTGAAGGTACTGAATTGCTCAACCATAAAGTCTGGTTGATGTTATAGGAACAGAGTGTAACTTATCCTTCAAGTGGAAGCTTTTTGAAACGATTTTATGGACTGAAATCAAAAGGAGCAAGTGAGGTGAAAGCAAACCTCCAAATCTAGAGCACCAAATTGTTAGACGTAGGCAAAACTAAACGCATCTTTAGAACATCGTTTGTTATAATTTTTTTAAGAAAACTCTCGGAAACATTTTTTCATCACAGCATTTGGACTCCGTCTAGGTGAAACGTCTCCTGTGAAACCAATACATAGATTGAAAATTGGTAAAGATGTCGAATCCGGGGCATGTTTGTCGCCAAAGCGATTTTTGTCGCCAAATCAAGATGGCGTCCAAAGCCAGTATGTTCGTTAAGAAAAAACGCGAACTTTCCTACGTGAAAAATCTTTTGCATAGGGTTGCCACAAAGCTGGATTAAAACACAAAGGTTGCCATATTTGGCGATAAAACGCCAGTGCCCCGGATTCGACATCTCCACCTGAAAATTTTCTCTGCTTTGCATGCTTCAGATAGTCACTCACGAATTAATTATAGTCTCTGTGTACAAATAAATGTAATACATAATCTCCAAGAAAAAATTTGGATTATTTCCTTATAGAGTAGGGTGGATGTGTGGTGGTCTCTGGTGGATGTCTTAATTATATTTTGGGTTAATGTGGACAGCGTAATGAGGTTGTTTCCTAGAATAGATCTTATCGACAAGTAAAACTCACAACAAATATTTTTGCAATTTGTCACTGTGTGCGTCGATGTGACAAATTTGGATCAAATTTCTTCCAAACATCCTCAGGGACCGCGGTAATTCAGTTGGAAGAGTAGCGGATCAGCAACCGGAGGTTTGCGAGTTCGAAGCTCGATCCAGAGACAAACCATCGTGTACGTGGGGGCTGGTGCACGTTTAATCTGTCGTGGCCTCAAATGTCCTCATGTTAGCGAGGTGGGGAAGTTTGGAGAGTGGGATGCCAATTCAGGTGTTGACCGCTGATTGTGGTTCAAAATGACGAGCTGTAGTATACGGATCTTTCTCTTCTGGATGGATACAGACCGTCGCCAATAGCCCGTTGCTTTGGTCCAGGGCGACGTTAACCCTCCAAGTGGTTCCGACGAGATATCCCATAAATCAAGATCTGACCAATTTCGAGAAATGACGAGATATCTCGTCATAAAGATATTGCCGATTTTTCGCCGATGACGAGATCAAGATCTGGTCGGTTTTCTTTTCACAACTGATTACAAATTATTCTCGGTCGACAATCCAACTCATAAAAGGGGGTCCAATTTGTTTCGGTCTGCCCTAACAAACGCTCTTTGTTCTATGACGTAAGTGGGAGCTAGTGCACGTTAAATATGTCGTGGCCTCAAATGTCCTCACGTTGTCGTGGTGTGTAAATTTGGAGAGTGGGGTACAAAGCTCATGTTTCGACCTCGTTATCTGACCGTGGCTTAAAATTATTAAATGTTATCCTCGGATCTTTCTCGTATCCCGTTTATAGCCCGTTGTGTTGCTCCAGTGCGACGTTAATTAATTACCTAACTATCTTTTAATTTGTAACACAGCGAGCAAAAAATGCTTTCCGTTGTTTTTATTCTTTCATAATGTATTGACAGGAAGACATATGATACTTTTTTCAATTATAACTTTCATTATTTTGATGTGATTCGTGGACATAACTCAAATTCAGAGTATTCGGACATTAGTCCTTTGTGTACCATGATACAATTCTTTTTTGCAGTTTTTTTCAGCTGATTACAAATTATTTTCGGTCAACAATCCAACTTATTAACGGGAGCCCACTTTGTTTCACTTTACAAATAACATACGCTCTTCGTTCTATGATGTAGCAAAGAGTGGACATTAGTAAAATTAAGCTCTCCTATTAATTTCCACTAAATGCACGCCAGAGATGACACCCCATACATTTCCTCTGATGGGCCACCAGGAAAAAAACAGCGGAATGGACTTCACAGAGCGATCACACAACCGCACAAAAAGGAACTTCTGTTTCGTGTCCGTCTTTCCTTTCATCCACAATTCATTTAAAAATGCAGATGGCTCATCAGTATATATATTAAGTCACGCTCCCAGAAATATAAAAACCTCCCTTTGAGGAAGTTCGAAAATGAGGCCATATGGCGGAGAACAAAACCACGTGACTGAATAACGGCGGGGCCTGTTGCCATGGTGATGAGGGTGAATCGATGCATGGGAAGCTCGGTGCCAAAGGATGTTTGGGACTTCCACAACTAAATTGCCGTGTTGATGCACATTTGGCATGTGAACTGCGATGTGTAATGCGAACGGAGAAATGTGTGATAAACTGAATCGACATTTCTTTATTATTTGATCTTCTGGAAGATTGGTGTGTGAGCTCTGAATTTCGAGAATCACAGCTCGGAAGAAGACAAAAATAGATTTCTGTGTGTGGCTTGTTCGCGATGTAAACATTTCCTTGTTGTAGTGCGTTTGATTGTGAAAGGAAAACCGTTTCTGCTCTTTCGAAGGATTTGTTTAATCAAATGATAATTCTAGGTGAGATTTCTTTTTACTATGTACTAGAATATCTCATTTTCAGGCTGTTTTTCTTTCCTTTTCCCCCTTCCCAACGCTAGCCATTTAGTTTTTATCAATGTGCTTTTGTAGAGGTCAAGCGCTTTTACTAATATTTTCTGAGTTTCCGGAATATTTCTGGCTTTAGTACACACACCTAATGCTTTTCGTGGTTGTTTCGTTGGAAAATACAACAAAAAACGTCGTGTTTACTTGATGTCAACAATCGTAACAGTATATTTTGTAAGTTAAGGAAAGGAACTTATACCATGTTAACTAAAAATTAAACTGATAAATTAACCCTCTTGGTTTTTGTCTCGACGTCATTAGCAAAACTGACCAGATCTTGATGTACGAGATAATCGTGATTAGATGAAAATTCAACCAGATCTTGACGAACGAGATATCTCGTGATTAGACGAAAACTCATCCAGATCTTGATCTCGTCATCATAAAAAAATTGGCAATATTTTGGTGACGAGATATCTCATCATCAGCAAAATAAGGCAGATGTTGATGGACGAGGTATCTCGTCGAAATCATTGGAGAATTAAAATACCCCAATCGCTTTTCGACTAAAAGTTATTTGAAATTGTTCTCTACTAAAAAATAAATTTCACTCAAGCTGGAAAATTCCGAGCAAGAACATAAAATGTTTTTAATTTAATTCTAAATTTTGACGAATTACATAGACGAAAAAGTACCAATGCTCCTGTAAATAAGATATTTTGTGCTCACGTTTTATAAAACGGTGTTTGCAATTTTGGTTGGGATAGCAACGAGATGAATTTCAAAAGGTTGGTTGGATTTTGTGGCAAAAGCGTCATATTTTGCCAAGCTGCGCCAAATACAAGTCAAACAATGTCAAGTAATGGACATACACACACAAGAAAAGTTTTAATGACACAGAACAGAGAAATAGAGACAGGGTAAGTTACAGGAATCGAATCTATGCTGTCTACAACTCGCAGGATTCTAGAACAGAGGGCAAAATCATTGAGTCACGGTGGCCCCATTTTATAAAGGAGATGCAAAGAAATATTGATATTAAGGAAAGGGAGGATATAATATGAAAATAAAGATAATCTGAGTATATTGATAACATTTCAATAAATTTCGAAAATCCGTAATAATAAATATGAAGCTATGTTTACCAGTGGGGAAAAGCTTGAACATCTTAAAGATAGTAAAATTTTAAGATATTTTAAATTTCTTTAATTTTTAGACATTTTAAACAACAGATATTTAAAATCACTCTCTCACAAGTCAAAAAACGATTTTTAAAACTGGAAGTAACATATTTCGATTTGTTGAATTTTGATGGATAAAGTTTTCCTTTTACAATTTCTATAGGAGCATAAGGAATAATTTTATGGTTTTTAAGTGGGGTCTTGAATGTTTGTTTCCAAATATCGAATTCCATGACGAACGATATTCGGTTTTTCCAATAGAGGATGGTAGATGCCAGTCTATCTAGACTCAATATTGGGAATTCACGGCGAATTAGTAATTTCTATGACTAAGACTGAGTGAATGAGAAAATCTCCAAAACCCCTTCACAGTCAATGAACAACGATGTCACGTTTCGTCTTGTAGTTAAGAAAAAAAGCTAACCACAAAAAGAACGGGTTGTTCAACGATGACTGTTATCTGCACTTACAAATCGATTAACTATCCTGTTCTTTTTATCAATCTTAACTAGAAATAGTTCAGTTACGATGACTTCCGGATATTTTACTATTTTACCCTCGAGGGATTCTACGCGAAAAAATGAGTCAAATGAATGAAACTGAATGGCCATGCGCAATGGACAGGAATCGGATTTTTCTCTCTCGTTTGTGTTAAACTAAATAGACGAAGGGTGCCTTACATGCGACCCGCGGTCCGGATGTGACCCACGAAGATCATACATATATTAACCCTCTGAGCGTCACTAGATTTCCGAGTAGTGTAATATTGGTTTTCACCACAATCCATATAATGACAAAATAACCACATATATTGGTTGAAAGAATCTATGGATTATTCAACCATAGTCTTCTATTGGGAAGGAATCTATGGATTCTTTATAAACTTTTTAAAAGATTCTATTGGTCCTTTCCTTAGAATAGAACGCCTTTCTATTCTAAGGTATTGGTATTGGTATTTTCAATTAACGTCACACTGGAGCAACACAGCGGGCTATCTATTCTAAGGAAGCAATAGATTGTATTCTCCTTTCCTAGGTTGGTTTTGAGGTTCTATGGCGAAGGGCCATATTTGGCCATGCTGCACCAGACGCAAGACATACACTATCAAGTAATAGACACACACAATGGAAGTTTTAATGACACAGAAGAGAGAAATGCACCCAGGGAGGAATGCACCTGACAGGAATCGAATATAAGCCGCCTACAACTCGAAGGTTGTTAGCGCAGTGGACATACCCACTGAACCACGACGGCCCCTCTTCTTTCCTAGGAAGTGAATCCTTTGGAAAAACCAAAAGTTCCTTTCCTTATAATTGAATCCTTTGGAATTATTATATTGCTCTTTTCCTTTGAAGTGAATCCTTTGGAAATATTCCGTTAGTTTTCTGATAATAAAATTCTGTTGATCATTTCCTTTAAATAGAATCCTTTGAAATTCTATTCTTGGATTCTATTTCTCCTTTCGTTAGACTATGATCCTTTGGAAAGATTCTATTGATCACGGAGATCACACACACACAAAATTGGTTAGAAGTCATGCAAGAAAGACTACAGATTGTTAAAGTGGAATTATGCGTGTGAACCACTCAGTGGGTTAAGACAGGATTATGCTAAAAAATAAATTTATTTTAATCGTTTTCTTTTGAATTGAAGTTTTCTAAAACGCAGGAATTAAGGTCGATGAAACAAAGAAAAATGTAGATTGAGTAATAAGACTCAAACAAGGGTTACATTAGGTCTGAAAAAAAAATCCAAGTTCCTTTTCCAAGAAGGAACCAGCGTTTCTTGAATCAGGTGTGCAGCGATCTCCAACTGCAGATATTTGATCTTCAATGCTCAATGACATATAAGTCATTATTTTAATAATTTGGCTTGATTTCTACAAAAGCCTGGTAAAAGGTAAGTTTAAACATTTGATAGCGACTGCCCAATAAATATGAAGTGTCTTGGAAGCACATTTGTGTATGAAAAAACGTTTTCAATTGTGAACCAAAATAAGTGTATATTTAGGGCTAATTTAAGAAAACAAGATTTTGAGATATATCTTAAGAATTTCTACAATAGGAGAAAGACAGGGCTTTCTTAATGAAAAAATGTAATGAGTCATATTGATGATATGAGTCATGATGTGAGATTATTGATAAAAATGAGCCGTATTGATGTGAGATAAATAATCCCCTCTGAATTTTGCTATCAGTTTCTCCCTCATTCAGCACCTGTTAGAAATGCGCAAGAGGGCGTTAGTGTGGCGCTGGCCTTGTATATAAATTCTAAGCATTTCGGTGGAAGTTGTGTGTTACGATGTTGTCTTGCCATGTTCTGTTACGTTCCTGTTTTTAATAAACTAGTTATTTTATCCTTGTGTTACATAAATTACCACTAAATCACCCTGATACACTACAGCACCTTCCTCCCAGCTTCAAACTTGCACGTGACCCTCAGCACTGACTTTCTGCATTAGGAAAAACGTTTTGCAAAAACATTGGCGTAGCCAGAGAAGTTCTGAAGAGTCCAAAGCCCCCCTCGTCCGAAAGTGTGGGGTTATTTCTTTACCTCTTTACAAATAAAATATAAATAATACTTTCATTATATACATGATTGACATAAAACAGGTGGGGGCTCGAGCCTTCAACAAGATATTTGCAATGTTGAAAAATCACACTGAAACTAAATTAATGAGTGAACAAAGTTTTGTGTCTCAAAGCTTTAATGCAGCTAATTAGGCCTGAAAACAGTAAATAAAATCATCACAAGTCAAGTTGTTTCGTTTGCGTTTGAAATGAAACAAACAATTAAAGTCATAAAATCTAAGGTAAAAAATTTTGACATTGAACGGAGACGTAGAACGAAAATCAAGGATCGAGAATTCCAGAACAAACTCGGGCCGCGGTGGCCCGGTTGGAAGAGCAACGGACTTGCAACCGAAGGGTTGCGAGTTCGAATCCAGCCAAACACCGTCGTGTAAAAATAGGGCTGGTGCACGTTAAATCTGTCGTGACCTCAAATGTCCTCACGTTGGTGTGGAAGTTTGGAGAGTGGGGTGCCAGCTCAGGTGTTGCCTCGTCATCTGACCGTGGTTCAAAATTACGTGGTGTTGTCCTCGGATCTTTCCCTTTGGGATTGATCCCGGACCGTCACCAATAGCCCGTTGTGTTGCTCCAGTGTGACGTTAATTGAAATACCCCAGAACAAACTCGAAACAGATATTTCATTGATATGGTAACATTATTTTTAATTCGCACGTTCTATGGGAAGGTTAAAGTGAGTGAAGTTTTGTGTACCACAAAAGTAAAATGCACATAATTAGAATCTATGCCTAGTTAGAAGAATGCACTAAATCAGCACCTAGGTCTGAAAACAGTAAATAAAATCATTAAGAGTTGTTTTGTTTGTGTTTAAAGTCAAACAAACAATTAAAGTCATAAAATATTTTTTGGAAGAACCTAGAACTAAAATCAGAGATCTAGAATTCTAAACCAACAAACTCGGAACAGATGTTCCGTTGCGAAAGTAACATTTTTTTTAATTAGAGCGTTCTTGGCGAATGTTGCAGTGAGTAAAGTTTTATGTATCACGAAGGGAAAAAATTTGACTTTTACAGAGAATTAGAACGAAAAATAGATATCTGGAATTCTAAACCAGCAAACTCGGGACAGATGTTCCATTGCGAAAGTAACATTATTTTAATTAGCGCGTTCTTGGCTAAGGTTGTAGTGTGGAGTTTTATATATCACAAAGTTAAAAATTTTCACATTTAGAGACTTGAAATGAAAAATAGATACCTGGATTTCTAAATCAACAAATGTTCTGTTATAACATTCTTTTTAATTCGCGGGTTCTAGACGAAGGTTACAGTGAGTGAAGCTTTGTGTATCACAAAGGTAAAATGCACCTAATTAGGTCTGAAAACAGTAAATAAAATCATTGTAAGCATTAATTCAATCACGGCCTTAGAAAACAGGTTGAGAACCCCTATGAAATTAATTTCTGACCTATTTTTGGAGAAATTTAGATATGACCCTTGGTTTTGAAAAAGTCTTGTCCTTCGTGGAGGATTACTTTGTATTCTGTAATGATTGGGGATGACCTCCAGTAAGCAACGGGGTCATCAAGTTCTGGGTCTTCGTGCATGTCGATTTAAAGGTTTGGTGAAATTCTTAAAGAAAAGCTGAACTCAATTTCATTCACTCAAGTTCTCAATGTCTTTTAAAGAAAGCTCTCCATTATCAAGAAATCCGATCTTCCGAACTTCTGATTACATTCCAGGTGTAATAGTTTATGGACTGTTTATTTCTTGAGGTCAAATGCATCCAAAGACCTCTACTGTCTCAAGCTGTGAAGGCAAGTTAGAGCAGAAGGTATATTATTAGATATTATATAGAATTAATGTATTTTAATAATTATAGATTAGGATGGTGCAGTAAAACAACTCGTTCTATTCGGCTATATCGCTGATTTTTACTTGCCAACGATGGTAGTATCACTTTGGCGTGGTATGGAAGTTTGGAGAGTTGGGTACCAGCTCAGGTGTGACCTCGTCATCTGACCGTGGTGCAAAATTACGTGGAGTTGTCCTCGGATCTTTCCCTTCTGGTTTGATCCCGCATCGTCGACAATAGCCCTTTGTGTTGCTCTAGTACGACGTTAATTAAAATACCTACCGATGGTAGGTGGGTTGTTGAATTTACTTCATACTGGAACAACACAACGGAATTTTGGCGAGGGTCCGAGGTCAATCCCGAAAGGAAAGTTCCGAGGACACCTGGAAATTTTGAACCATGGTCAGATGACGATGTCAACACCTGAACTGGTACCCCACTTTCCGAACTTGGTGCCACACCTCGTCAACGTGAGAACATTTGAACACGACATATTCAACCTGCCCCAACCCCCCATCCACAACGGTCTTTGGTTGGATAGTTTCGAACTCGCAACCCTCTGCTTTCTAATCCGAAACTCTACCAACTGGGCTACAGCGGCCCATTTGCCCCTATGAATTTTGAGTAGATCAGACGTTCTTAATCTTTTTCTTTATAACTTGTAATTTGAAGGACCACTTGTTTCAATCAGCTTCTTAACCTTAATCCATGCACTCGACGAGACCGCCATGGTGCAGTCGGTTTGTCCATTGCTCTAGCAGTCTGCGAGATGTAGGAAGCTCAGGTTTGATTCCTGAAACTGACCTGGGTGTATTTCTCTCACCTATGTCAGTAAAAACTTTCCTTATGTGTGTATGTGCATTTACTTGACGGAAACAGTTTGGCCAGATCTGGCCGTTGCGCCATAAAAAACAACCAACCATTGTAAGCAATGAACGCATAGATTGATATGTTCTCAAAACAGGCAATTTTCTGACAACCCGAACGATATAAAATTTTCTGCTGATTATCTTACAATCCCTATAAAACTGAAGTAGATCAATATAAATAGAGCATATTCATATTCCTGACGAAAGGTAAGTAGGTATTTAATCAACGTCGCACTGGAGCAACACAGTGGGCTATTGGCGACGCTCCAGAATCAAACCCGAAGGGAAAGTTCCGAGGGCAACTGGAAATTTTGAATCGCGGTCAGATAACAACTGAGTTGGCACCCCACTCTCCAAACTTCCACACCACGCCAACGTGAGGACATCTCAAATTTTAATAAGTTTTGGGGAGAACCGGATCACCTTTAAGAGAATAAAAATAATCTCTTGGGTGCTCTTATCATGGTTTTAATGATAAGTGCTCTTCAAATAAAAACAACTAAAACTAAAAGCAAAATGGTTAAGAAATGTATTAACCTTCCTCAAATTCTGAGGTCCTTGGATCCAAAGGGTCCCCGAAATTTTTCAATATGGACGCTAAAACAAGCTAGGTTGAAACAATTCAGCAGAACATAATGTTTTAACGTGCACCAGCCCCCTTTGTACACGGCGGTGATTGGTTGGATTCGACCTCGCAACCCTCCGGTTCCTAATCTGTTACTTTTACAACCGGGCTACCGCATCACTCCCGACAAAAAGCGACTGATTTAAAAATCTCTACTGTTGTTTAAAGGTTATGGTAGACAGTTGAATTTTTACATCTCGCACTGGAGCAACACAATGGGCTATTGGCGACGGATCAATCCCGAAGGGAAAGATCAGTTAAATTCCATGGAAAATATAAAAATGTCGAATTTATGTATGGGTGTGGTGATGATTATGAGATTCCAATTCAGTATGCTAACTTTGTAGAATTCCTCCATTTTACGTTTTCGCAACCACTAGTTTCAATTTGTTCAGTTGATATCAAGAGGCTTATAGCGACATCTGATTTTTATTCAAGGGGGGGCTATGGGGCCTGAGTTACCTTCGAAACATGTTTAGTATCAAAATGTTTTTAAAAAAGCTTATACAAGTTTAATTAGTACACAACACGAATCGGTTTGGTTAGGCATCCAGGTATAAAAGACAGATATGTCTAAAAACGTGTCGATAAAAATCCATGAATCATTTAACACTAGCAATTTTATCGGAATAGGGAAAGAGATTATTGGATCAACTCCCAAAGTGCTTTTTGCTCAATCTCGCCATTCGTGCTTGGTTAAATATTAAAGCTATACTATGTAAAACTTATTTTATTCTTATGTTACTGTATTTCGGCAAACTTTTATTCCGCTCTCCTATGCACTCTTAAAAATTATTAAGTTCTATCCTTTGCTTAGATACGATTTTATGGATTATGGGGGCAGGAAAATTAAAATTAATGAGTATTTTAAGATATTATTTAATATTTTAAAATGATTAATTAATAATATAAACATGGCGATGTTTCTATGACTGACTGGAACGCTAGTTGTGTCATTTTCTTATGGCAACATGACAAATGAGTAAATCAGGGGAACATTCGATCAAAAAGATATAGTTTCGGAATATTTTAATTGGTAACTTGGATTTAAATTTAATTTGTGTTGGTAAGTATCTGAATTAACGTCGCACTGTATGAATACAATGAGCTACTGGCGACGTTCCGGGATCGAGGGAAAGACCCGAGGACAACACCTCATCATTTTGAACCACGGTCAGATGACGAGGTCACAACCTTAGCTGGCACCCCACACCAACGTGAGGATATTTGAGGCCACGACAAATTTAATGTGCACCAGCCCCCATGCAACACACTACGGTCTATCGAGCTTCGAACCCTTCGGTTGCTAGTCCGTTACTCTTCCAACCGGGCCACCGCGGCCCAAAGGAAACTAGGTTAAAACACATATGTAAAAAAACATTCTGTTCTGCTGACTATTTTCAACCTAGTTTGTTTTAGCGTCCATAATGAAAAAGTTTCGGGGACCCTTTGGGATCCAAGGACCTCAGAATTTGAGAAAGTTAATATATTTCTTAACCATTTTGCTTTTCGTTTTATTTCGTTTTTAATTGTTTTTATTTAAAGAGCACTTATTATATATATATTAAAACCATGATCAGAGCATCCAAGAGATTATTTTTATTCTTTTAAAGGTGGTCCGGTTCTCCCCAAAACTTAGATATTAAAATTAGAAACAAATTGAAATATGAAATAAAGAAGTTTGAAGTCACTACTATATTTTCTAATGATATAGAATGACAAACAACTCTTCTCATCCGCTCAAAAAGCATCAAACAAAAATTAATACTTCAAATCGTAACTAGAACGATGTTTTGGACTTGGTAATGGTAATGCATTAGCGTCGCACTGGAGCAACACAACCGGCTATTGGCGACGGTCCGGGATCAAACCCGAAGGGGGGTATTTCAATTAACGTCACACTGGAGCAACACAACGGGCTATTGGTGACGGTCCGGGATCAATCCCAAAGGGAAAGATCCGAGGACAACACCACGTAATTTTGAACCACGGTCAGATGACGAGGAACACCTGAGCTGGCACTCCAGATTTCCAGACCACGCCAACGTAAGGACATTTGAGTCCACGACTGATTTAACGTGCACCAGTCCCTTTGTACCCGACGGTCTTTGGTTGGATTCGAATTCGCTACAACTGGTCCGTTACCCTTCCAACCGAGCTATCGCGGCCCCTTTTGAACTTGGAACAAGAGTATTTGAAAATTACTTTCTTTTACGACGATAATAAATTCTCACTTTCGTTGTTTGCATAATTCTTTAAATATGTGTCTTGCTAGATAAAACCTATTTCCTAACTTTAGATTGCTTTCCTAAAACGGAACATTGTATCCTGATTCTGATCCGGTGTGGATATACTTTTTGTTGCAAAATGATTGCATAATAAATTACCAGTTTCCTATAAATCATTAAACGGATGATCCAATTTAACAGTGACTGATGAATGATCCCATTTGCGCAAGGGCGAACGACAAAAATGATCTTATATGTCTCCCAGCGGCAAAAACGAAAGTGACATCTCTATTCAAACATTCGGTGACATCAGGTGACATTGAGAGTATTAATAGTGAGACTGAATGATAAAAATTCTAATAAGGTTAAATTGATCGATACATCTGTTGGGATGAAATGGTTTTTATTGCTGCATCAAAGTTATCTTACTTCCTCATCGCTGTAGACACAATAGAATATTAAAGAAGTTCAAGTAAGTCGTGTTTAAATTAGAAGCTACGTATTTGGCGAAACCGTTATATACTCTGAGGAATAGAAAGATCTCAGATCAAGTATGTAATTTTTGGAATTCGTGTATGTATTAGTACAGTTTTACTATATGCCAGAGATTTTCATTTGATGTGATGTAGTATTAATGTGCCATATGGATGGTGTTAAGGTTAATTGTGTAAGATTATTTCATTTCAACGGTTTAGATTTGAACTTTTGGCAAGAGTATTCATAAATAATTTCAAGTAATACTTTTTAGTACCCGTATAAATAATTTTGAGTATAATTTTTTATTACCAGTATCGTAAATACGTTATTTTAAAAATTCCCTTTGAAGCAAAAAGGGTAGGTGGTTACAATTATTTTGTAAATCAATCGAAATTATTGGGCCTCATGCCTCAGTGGTATGTCCACTTTTCGAGCAAACTTCAAGTTGTAGGCGGCGCAGGTTCGATTCCACCCTGGGCGTATTTCTCTTCTGTGTCAGTAAAACTTTGTGTGTATGTCCATTACTTTGCATTGTATCTTTTGTGTTTGAGCGAAGTATGGCCAAATATGGTCCTTGCGCCATAAAAAAGCTACCAACCAATCGAAATTGTACCTATTTTGGTCGGTGGATATTTTAATTAACGTCACACTAGAGCAACACAACGGGCTATTGGCGACGGTCCGGGATCAAATCCGAAGGGAAAGATCCGATGACACCACGTAATTTTGAATCACGGTCAGATGACGAGGCAACACCTGAGCTGGCACCCCACTCTCCAAACTTCCACACCACGCCAACGTGTCCTGCTTTTTTTGTAAGATAGGTAAAATATATGTTACCGTAAAAGACGGAAATTAGAGAATGTCAATATTCTCCTGTGAATGTCGACCCATACCAAATACGTCGGTGAAAGACCGAATATTTGGTTATATTCTTATACATTCGGACCATCGCCGGTGTATGTCGACAAGCACAGATAAGCTCTGGTGGAGATCGAAGCGAGAAGGAGGAGAGGCCACAGCCAGAGAGACCTCTCCGCCTTCAGTTTAAGTGTTGCAATAAATAAGATTGTATAACGTTAATCATAATTTATGTGTAAGTTTATTATTGGTATTGTTTTCTTTTCTCATTTAGAATGTACTGTTCGTTTTAGGTTCAACAGTTTATTTACATGTGCTGTTGCTTAAGCTTTCTCCTATTTTTACATATATCATATGTTTTAATAATAAAGTATGATTTAAAAAGTTGCATTTTTGTCTTAACGTAACAAAAATATTTCTTTCATTCACCATCAGTGCATGCTGAATGTCGACATTTGCCGGTGTAAGTGAGAAATATAATGATATTTGGCAAATATTTCGGACATACACCAAGCGACTATGTGAATGCTGACATCATTTGCCAGATATCTGTCTTTCACAGTAACATATATATTGATCGGTCGCAGAATTTTAGTAATTAGCTTATAAATGCCATTAGATGGAAAAAGTTGAAAATCGCTGTTGTATGCAAAATCTGCATCAGCAGTTTTTAAATAATTCTTACTTTCCCTTTGGGATTGATCCCGGACCGTCACCAATATCCCGTTTTGTTGCTCCAGTGTGACATAATTAAAATACCTACCTATCATCGATGCCCTTTTACAAATGCAGCTCCTTCAGTTTTTAACGGAACATCAACTTCAAAGGGATTCTTAATTCAATCCAATTCCTTAAAATAAAAAAGGGCCACGGTATCCCAGTTGGAAGAGTAACAGACTAGCAATCGGTAGGTTGCGAATCCAGTCAAAGACCGTCGTGTACAAAGGGGACTGGTGTATGTTAAATCCGTCGTGGCCTCAAATGTCCTCACGTTGGCGTGGTGTGGAAGTTTGGGAAGTGGGGTGCCAGCTGAAGTGTGACCTCATCATCTGACCGTGGTTCAAAATTACGTGGTGCTGTATCTTTCACTTCTGTTTGATCCCGGACCGTCGTCAATAGCCCGCTTTGTTGCTCCAGTGCGACGTTAATTAAAATACCTACCTATATCTTTGTCAGGAAAATAATATTTAATTGTCAAAAAGTGCCTTTCCCAAAAATATCAGTTTGAGTTTCTGCTCTAAGCCGACGAAAAACAGAGATAAAAGTAAAACAGCGCGACGGAACATGAGTCATTCGTATGCTGATTCTCCGTATACCGGTCTTAAAAATCAATAGGAATGGTCGATTCGCCATTTGTAGACTTGCAAAATTGATTTAGAGTCTATTCGTTGTCATTGGCCAATTTTCAGATGACGATCTTCTTTACGCGCTTCGGCAATATATGAATATTAGATTAGCGTGAACAATCAGGGATTGCACGGTTGTTGGGTAAGTAGGAAGTTGAATTGACGTCGCACTGGAACGGGGGGACACGAAGGGCTATTTGAGGGATTGCACGCTATGGTTACAGATGTCGTTCGAGAAGAAATTTGAAGTTTGAATCTTAGAAAACTGAAACCATTTCATTTATTATTGCGGTTAATTAATTTAAATAAAATGATCTATTCATTATGAAAATTTTCTGGGGAAGGGTTTGAAATGACCGATATGTATTCAGAAAAGAATTTCGGTCGGGGCTCTAATGCTAAAAGTTAGCCGCGGTGGTCCAGCGGAATACCGACAGAATAGCAACCGGAGGATTGCGAGTTCTAAACTCGGTCCAGTAAAAAACCGTCGTAATTTAAGTCGCACTAGAGTAACACAGCTGGCTATTGGCGACAGTCCGTGATCTATCCCGAAGGGAAAGGTCTGAGGACAACACCTCGTCGTTTTGAACCTCAGTCAGATGACGAGGTCAACACCTGAGCTAGCACTGATCTTCAAACTTCTACACCAAGCCAACGTGAGGGCAGACAGATGTAACGTACCAGCCCCCACGTATACGACGGTCTTCGGTTGGATCGAGTTTGGATTGAGAGTGGAAAAGCAAACCCTTCTGGTGGTTGTCTCGACCAGGTAACCACGGGGGCTGGTGCACGTTAAATATATCTTTGATTCAAATGTCTTCACTTGGCGTTGTGTGGAAGTTTGGAGAATGGGGTACCAGCTCAGATGTTGACCGCGTCATTTGACGCAGTTCAAAATTACGAGGTGTTGTCCTCGGGTCTTTCCGTTCGGGGTCTACCCCGGACGATTGGCAATAGCCCGTTGTGTTGCTCCAGTGCGACGTTAATTAACAACCTATTTACCCATTCAGAACTTGCCTAGAATTCTTAAAAAACAAACGTCCCTGTTTGGTCATCTTGTTAATATCTATCACAAGATAGGTAGGTGAATCAACGTCGCACTGCAGCTACAGAACGGGCTATTGTCGACGGTCCAGGATCAATTTCACGTTGGCGTGGTGTGGAAGTTTGGAGAGTGGGGTGCCAGCTCACAGGTGTTGCCTCGTCATCTGACCGTGGTTCAAAATTACGTGGTGTTGTCCTCGGATCTTTCCCTTTGGGATTGATCCCGGACCGTCACCAATAGCCCGTTGTGTTGCTCCAGTGTGACGTTAATTGAAATACCCCCCAGGATCAATTTCGAAGGACAACACTTGAACCACGTTCAGATGACTAGGCACCTGAGCTGGCACCCATTCTCCAAACTTCCACACCAAGCCTACGTGAGGACACCGCGGCTCCTCTATCTCAAGCAAAGAAACGCGGGGGTGCAATTGAAATTTCCTTTGCCCTTACGCTCTGCTTGGTGAGTGAACTACGGAAAAGGAACTCGGATATAGACTTTGCATTGCAAGATAGCGGAAGATCTGATAATCGAAACAAGTCACGTGAAGCAGCCATGCGCGTATCTTGATTTTCAGCTAAAGGCGAGTGGAATACTCAACCCTTTCAAGGGCACTTACCAACAAACAGTTGGAAGAGAAAACTTTGAGTGAAGACCTGTCTATAAATATTTTGCACAAAAAAAATAGTATTTTAACCACTTAAAGCACGAGTTTTTTTCGGAAAAACTGGTAAAAAATGATCGAGTTTTTTTTTGACAGAAAATGAATATATATATATAGGTATAGTGTGTTATTTTTTGCGATTTCAGTTGCGGGGGGTGGGGTAAAAGTTATAAAAAAATTATTATACAAACAAAGTGTAAACTATTTGATTACATGTTTATTTCGAATTTCAAAATATTAATAATAATAAAATATTAACTTCAGATTCACTTTCATCGCTGAAACTTTCTGATAAATTGGCATATTCAAAATCGTCACAGTCGCTCATTATCAGATAACTTTTTCTAAACAAGTTATAAAAACACTTAGTAAAAATTAATTTATGGTTAACTGTTTACTTTTATGATATTTAACGTAATAAAAATGGATATATTACCTTTTAGACACCTAACAACTGCTTTATAACAAAGAATTTCTAACAAACTTATAAGGTGTGGAAGTTTGGAGAGTGGAGTGCCAGCTCAGGTGTTGCCTCTTCATCTGACCGTGGTTCAAAATTACGTGGTGTTGTCCTCGGATCTTTCCCTTTGGGATTGATCCCGGACCGTCACCAATAGCCCATTGTGTTGCTCCAGTGTGACGTTAATTGAAATACCCCCCCTAACAAACTTATAGCTAATCATCAAAATGCACCACTTGGTTTACACAAGAAAAATGGTGCATAGTGGTGCCATCTACGGTAAATAAGTTTAATATCCATCTATAAATAAGTGGTAAATCATCTATGATAAATAAGTTTATGGCCATCTTTGGTATAAGTTTAATCTAGCCTATCTATTTTTACTAGAACAGAAGAGCGCCCGTGTGAGACACGGGCATGTGCAAATTTGCCGGTAACTTTCGCCCGTGTCAAACACGGGTAAATACGTTAAGTGGTTAAGAGGTACCTTGTTATTTTCCCCCTTATATTTAAAGCAGGCGGACATCAGAATGTGAATATTAATATACCGTAACAAGCGATAACATTAGATATACAGGGTGAGTCTAAATTGTTTTTACAAAGTAAGAGGGGTGATGGTACCCATCCAGACGAGCAATAATTACCATGGAACAGAGGGTCGCATTCCACTCTGAGAGGCAGAAAAGAGTCAAATTAGAATTTCAACATGAACTTACAACAGTGTTGGGAAAGCGAATGAACGATACCAAAAGTTGCACAATCTGATTGATTGATCAGAGAAAAACTCACTGCTCAAAGTGGCGGCCACGCGTGTCGTTGCACAGTTCACACCGGCGAAGGAATGACTGGCTCTCGAAGATTCCTGGTGTTGTGTTAATTTTGTCTACGGCAACACCGATTCTCGCTACGAGATCTTCAGCCGAGTCCACAGGCGCCTGGTACACTAAAGATTTCATGTGCCCCCAGAAGAAAAAGTCCAGTGGTTTGAGGTCCGGTGAGCGGGGAGGGAGGCCAAGCCACAGGACCGCCACGTCAGATCCATCGTGCGGGATATGTGGCATTCAAGAAGTGCCTGACCGTGCTGGAAAAGTGCGACGTCAGAGACGATGACTTGTTCATGCTCGACGCGTTTCAACTTTACTCTTTTCTGCCTCTCAGAGTGGAATGCGACCCTATGTTCCATGGTAATTATTGCCCGTCTGGATGGGTACTATCACCCTCTTATTTTGTAAAAACAATTTAGACACCCTGTATAGATAGGTGGTAATGGTAATTAAGTAACGTCGCACTAGAGCAACAGAACGGGCTATTGACGACGGTCCGAAGGGAAGGAACCGAGGACAACACCACGTAATTTCCAACCACGGTCAGATAACGAGGCAACACCTGAGCTGGCACCACACTCCCCAAACTTCCACACCACGCCAACGTGAAGATATTTGAGGCCACGACAGATTTAACGTGCACCAGTCCCTTTTGTACACGACGGTCTTTTGGTTGGATTCAAACTCGGAACCCTCCGGTTGCTAGTCCGTTACTTTTCCAACAGGGCCACCGCGGCCCGGTTGGAAAAGTAACGGACTAGATATCCGGCCCCGGATATATAGATAGGAAGTTACCTTATACCTAGGTAGGTATTTAACTAACATAGCACTGGAGCAACACAACGGGCTATTGGCGCCGCTCCGGGTTCAAACCCGAAGGGAAAGATCGAGGACAACATCTATTAATTTTGAACCACGGTCAAATGACGAGGTCAACGCATGAGTTTTGTACCCCATTCTCCACACTCCCACACCACGAAAACGTGAGAACATTTGAGGCAACGACAAATTTAACTTGCACCTGCCCCCGTATATACGACGGTCTTTGGCTGGACCCAGTTTCGAACTCACAACCCTCCGGTTGCTAATCCGTTGCTCTTCCAACTGGACTACCGCGGCCCAAAAATTATAAGCATTTTGATTGTGTTTTATATCCTTTAACCAGAGTACAATATGACTATTTTTCATCATCGTGAAAATAACCTTTAAATGTCTCCGAAAAATTGTCGCTTAATGAGTTCGTACTCTAATTTGTTATTCATTTTGCCACAAGTAAGTTTCAAGACATTCCAAACGTTTAGAAAAAGAATTTCTAGTCAGTAAACAGACTGCCAAAAAAAGTGTTCACTGCCTATGTTCACAGATGGAAAAGGGAACGTAATGTTTGTAAACAGAATGTAAAGGGAAGAAAACAATGTGAAGCTATACTTTGATTATCATTTCTGTTTACTTTGTGTTCACTGATTCTCCGTCAAAGTTTGTGCTGGTATATTTAAAACACACTACTCTTTCTCAAATGGAACTACTATTGAGATGAAAGCTTAGCAGAAAGATAATTGAGCCAACGCATATATTTGTGTTTATCTTTCTTGATAATCGACATCTTGACCTTCGTTCTTTTAGTGTTTGGATATTTAAATATATCTACAAAGTAACATTCAATCGTCGAATTAATTATTTATGTTTGTCGAAAGTGTTTATTTACTGTCATCTATCGACTAATCAGGTTCCGGATATCTATTCGGTTTGTAGCTATTTTTACTTCGTTATAGTATTACTCCTTTGCTGTAAGTACTTGAAACTTCCGTATGTTGAACTAACATCTGTGAAATAACAGACTGTTCATGCAGAAACGATACATGAAGAATATTTGTGTCGCATTTTAACTGACTCAATTTGATGTTTACCTATTGTGATTTCGAAACTCGGTCCGGTCAAAGACCGTCGTGTACACGGAGGCCACCAAAGAAAGTTTTCTGATACAGAAGAGAGATATACACGCGGAGAAATCCCGAAACTGCGTCGCAAACCACTCGCAGGATGCTAGCGCAGTGTGGACAAACCCACCTCGGCCCCTACGCTACTGGTAGGAGTAAGACCCCTACGCCACTGGTTGTTGGCTGGTTGAGTTTTATGGGCGTAAAAGCCACATTTGGCTATCCTGCACATAAAACAAGACAACGTCAAATAAAACATACACACGCTCTAGAAAAGTTTTACTAACACAGGAGAGGTAGGTCACTGGGTCGGTATCTTAACCCTCTCGCTGCGTAATTTTTTTTATCAAAATAGGTTCAAAAATTGCGTATTTTTTTATTACATATTTCAAATCTACATATATTTTAGAGTTAAAATATACAAAAAATTTTTGTAAAAGAGTTTTTATTCAATATAGAATTAGATCATAAAAAAAGGTTGTCGGAATATTGAAATTGAAGAATAATCATATAAAAGCAAAATTTTGAAAATTAATCTTGGTTAAATTATGATTTATTTTATGAAATACAAAGGTAAAACGTATATACTAATGAAAATATGCAAAATACTTACAAAACATTTATTAGAAATGAAGAATTATTAGAAATCACTATCCGAAGAGGAATCCGAGAAATTCTCATCAGTTTCGCTATAACTATCTTCAATATACTTGATATCAGAGTCAGAACTGCTATCAGTGTCGGAAATATTGTCAGGAATGTAGGTTCTATCACTCGCGATACGCTTCCTGCCAGACATCTTTGAGCTTTGAAAAGAGCGCGCAAAATGCTGCAAAAAATGCTTGTATATTTCGCAGAAATGTGGACATCTAAAGTCATCTGTTAACCCAGATTTGAATAAACAATTAAACATCACAGAAAAGCCAAAAAGAAACCATGAATGGGGAAAGAGCGGGTTGCACAGTTAAATAGACGGCAAAAATGCATCCCCGCGGAAATCGCGGGATGCGCAGCGAGAGGGTTAATTAACATCGTACAGCAGGAACACAACGGGCTATCAGCGACAGTCCGGGATCCATCCCGAAGGGAAAGATCCGAGACAGCACAACGTAATTTTTGAACCACGGTCAGATGACAACATAGAAGAGAGAAATACACCCAGAAACGAATCAAACCTGCTCTGCCTACAACCCGCAACATACGCGACAAACATTACATATGAACATCACACTGATCCTCGTTTCCTTTTTTTCTAGGTTGTCCTTCGTAGGAGCTGGTCTAAATGCTGGCGGTAGTGAGGTATGTCCTGGTGTACGAGGATCCCGCGTATGGCCGCGACGAAGGGGCGGAGGCCACGCCCTCGCAGGCGAAGATGGACAACCTGCGGCGGAGATTCGTTGTTGGGATGCGCAAGGAGACCCTGGTGGTCACGGAGGAGAGGGTCGGAAAACACATCTTCGTCAAGATCTCATGCCCCCTGGAGAGGGAGTACAGGGAAGCGGAGAACACCAGGACGGAGCTGCCTTTGTTAGGGGTAAGGAAGTTTGACTGGACCGGACCTATCTCTTTTGGAGCACCCGCTGCAAAGCATATCATAAAAGGAGAAAAATATTGAAATTACTAACAAAACATAAGGGTGGGTGAATTTAAGGAAATGTCGATCAAGGGGGCAGAAGAAACTTAAATGCTATTGAGAACCCTAGGCCCCGCCCAGTCACGCTCCTATCTACTGACCTCGACCGACGGTGCTTAGGTTTTGGTCAAAAAGTTGGCTCGGGATGAATCCCCTAGACAGCTACACGCTCAAAGGAGCGTTAGCATTAAATAAGTAAAGGAAAAGAAATTAAACTTAGAGAAATTACGAATTGAATGTTAAAGTTTAACTTTAAAAGTGATACAAGTAGTGGTCAAGTCGAGTCTGAAAAGTCCTTGTTGGTGTTCAGAAGTCAAGTAAGGATTGGTTGGTTTTTATGGCGCAAGAGCCATATTTGGCCATGCTCTGCCCCTTATACAATACAATATCAATTAACACAAGACATACTATTGTATGTCTTGTATTAATTTATATTGTATTGTGAGTCGATTGATTTCACTGTGAGTCAATTACTTGACTCACAGTGAAAGCTTTACTGACACAGAAGAGAGAAATACACCCAGGGAGGAATGCACCTGATAGGAATCGAACATACACCGCCTACAACTCGAAGGTTACTAGCGCAGTGGGCATACCTACTGAGCCACGACGGCCCCAAGTCAAGTAAGGAAGGGAAATTAGTGGGGGGAGCGAATTAACGGAATTGAAGTCAGACTTCAGGGTCCTACACCCCACATCGGCGTTTGGGAAGCTTTTGATTTTGAAAGTTATTGGTTTATGTCAGATGTTCTCGATGTTTTTTCATTCACGGCCGACATCAGTGTTTGAGGATGTTTCCTCGGCCGTCCAAAGTCAGGACATTGGCCTACCTAGAAGTTGCATTGCGTAGTTGGTGTGGGCAGTTGGTAGGTTAAAAGTGAATGAAAGGGTTGCAGTCAAGGAACACTAGAAATTCGCCAGTAGGCGATGTTTGCTCCCCTTTGAGGGTTGCCAAAGAGTTGGAGAAGCTAAAGAGAGAACTAAAGTAGAGAAAAAGAGGGGACACTTTTTGAAGAAGGCGAGTGTTCGCACCGTGCGTATCTCCGTAACAGTTGTTGGCGCTACTTCTTAATTGGCGTAACTTGTCATGTACTTGGCGTGCGCCAAGAACTTTGCCAGCGTCTAAGTTTGTGCCTGACCTCTTGACGCGATAAGACACTCGCCAGCGTTCCGTTCCAGGAACCATTCCTAGTGTACTTATGATAGTACGCGCGCGCGTCTAATTCTTTGTACTTAGGATTGTACAGCAATCTATGTAAATAAGTATAATTAGTCCACTAAAGTTTATAATTTTTGTGAGTCCCGACAGCTGGAGAATCTAGTGACTAGAAGGAAATGGTAATTAATTAACGTCGACCTGGAGCGGGTTATTAGCAACGATCCGGGATCAATTCCCAAAGGAAAGATCCGAGGACGACGTCATTTTGAATCACGGTCAGATGACGGGATCAACACCCTGAGCTGGCACCCCACTTCAAACTTCCACACCACTCCAACGTGAAGACATTTGAGGCCACGACAGATTTAAGGTGCACCATCCCCACGTACACGACGGTCTTTTGATTGGACCGGATTTCAAACTCGCAACCCTCCGATTGCTAATCCGCTACTCTTCCAACAGGGCTACCGAAGCCACGTGACAAGGAGGAGAGGCATTGTGGGTGTGGTCCCTGGGTTTGAACAATAGTTATTGTTTTAATTAATTAAATTAAATTAAATTTTAACTCTTAGTTTAAAATTGCATAACACTTTTAAAACCTTGTAAATTATTTTCCAGTAAATAAATCCTCATATTTCTATCCCAATAACTTGATTCCTTCCTGGGTGTATTTCTCTCTTCTGTGTCAGTAAAACTTTCATTGCGTGTGTGTCTATTACTTGATACTGTATGTCGTATCTGGCGCAGCATGGCCAAATATGGCCATTGCGCCATAAAACCCCCAAAACCAACCAACCCAATAACTTGATTGGCAAAAAATAGGTCACGGCGTGCTCATCCGAGCACAATTTGAAGGAAAAAGAAGGGCAAGTATCACTGACACTTAATTCAAATTTACAAACCAAATTATAGACTTTCCATCACGTGCGAAATCCACGTTGCAAATGAACGATTTGGCAAACAGCGCCCTCTAGTACCTACGCGTAACAATTACGAACACACATTCTTTAACTGAAAGTGTTTATTTTAGGGCCCAGTATCTCCCTTTCTCATTGCTGTCTGCTTATGGTTAGTCAATTGAAATTATATGGATTCTATTGGTCTATCCTGAATAGCTGTACTTAACTAATTAGAACATGCAAGAATCACCCCTCCCTCGAACATATTGGGGTTCCGGGATTTAATTAAATGAAACGAAGTACAGTGCAACTTGGATAATTCGAAGCTGAAGGGACCACTAAAAAAATTCGAACTATCCAAAACTTCGAATTAAAAAGTTACATCTTTTAACTTTAATTTCAGGTCCACTGAATGCTTGAAAAGATTATTCTGTCAATAAGTAAATATTTATTCAGAATATCATGGTATGAAAGACTTAAACATTATATATATGTAAACAAAATAAGATTTACATTACGTAAGCTACAGTACATGTAATATGTACTGTAGCTTACGTAACAGGTGGCGGGAAGGGGGTCTCAGCTGTTACGTATTGAACAGGTGGCGGGATGGGAATTTCAGCTTTCACGTGTCGAACAGGTGGGGGTATTCCGGTGATGATTTCTTAACGATGAAAGGCCGAAAAGTCGTTATGGTTCGAAAGTTTCTATAAAAAAACTTCGAATTAAGGAAGTTGACCTTCGAATTATCCACGATTTTTTAACATTGATTTAATGAGAAGTTCAAGAGACTAAGAGAAATCTTCGAATTAACGACGATTTCGAATTAGAGACGTTCGTTTTATCCAAGTTGCACTGTATTACCACGGCTGTCACTCAGGTGATCCCAGTAATGCTGGTACGTTGTGTTGCTCCAGTGCTACGTTAATTAAGTCATGCTGGAACAAATGTGAAGAGACAATTGGATTGGAGAATTGATATTTATCACGATGGGTAATTGGTAATTAACGTCGCACTAGAGCAACGGGCTATTGCCGACGGTCCGGGATCAAACCCGAAGGGAAAGATCCGAGGATAACACTACGTAATTTTGAACCACGCTTAGATGACGAGGTCACACCAGAGCTTGCACCCTACTCTCCAAACCAACACCATACCCACGTGAGGACATTTGAGGCCACGACGGATTTAATGTCCCCAGCCCCGAGTTCACGACAGTCTGGTTAGACCTACTTTCGAATTCGCAACCCTCCCTCCCGAGATAGGAGAATATCTTCTAAACAATTTCAACTTAAACAAAACAATCAAAAATGTTTGATGTTAATTGGGGAGATAATAAGATGAATAGCGTTATTGTTCTATTCGTGATCTCATAATCACCCATTATAGTGTAGGATAATGAAGTGGGTGTACTGTATCCTTTCTCATACTATAATTATCAGTTAGTTGTTGATGGGCAAACATTTTTCAAAGAAAACAGCATCAAAAGCTGTTAGAAAATGAACTCTCAAAATAATGAATTGCTTCCAGCCGTTTAGAAAATATCTCCGAATTTCTTTTCAGCTCGTCTTGGACAATCCAGACGAAGAGGAAGAAGCCGCTATTGAGAAAAAGATGAAAAAGATTTTCAACGATATAAGAACAGGTAAATTTGTATCTTCAGTCTTTTGAATAAGCGTCTGCTGGTTTAAATGAGTTTGTGTGTTCATTCCTTCTGTTTACGTTCTGCAGATTCCAATGCATCGGCTCCATTCCAAGTGGATTCTCTAGAACTTTTCATAAACAGAGAAAACGAAAATGCGCCTATTCTTTGGTCATCGATACGAACTTTGTTGGTAAGGACTTGGAATGCTTTGATCTGGGGTTACGAATCTCGTTTTTCTTTTTGTGTTAAGGGATCGATTCCGAAGGAAAACATCGGAGGATATATATATATATATATAATTTCTCGTTATTTTTAAACGCGGTCAGATGACGAGGTCAACACCTGCGCTGGCACCCCACTCTCCAAACTTCCGCAACACGTCGACGTGAGGACATTTGAGGCCACGACCAATTAGATTTAACGTGCTCCAACCCCCGAATACACGACTGTCTTTGGCTGGACTTAGTTTCGAACTCGAAACCCTACGGTTGCTAATCCGTTGCTCTTCCAACTGGGCTACCATGGCCCGCAAAATTGGTCAGATCTTGATGGACGAGATATGTCATTGAAACAACTTGGACATCTACTAATTTCGAATCACGGTCAGATGACGATGTCAACACATGAGCTTTGTACTCCACTCTCCAAACTCTCTCACCACAACATTTGAGGCTATGCTAGATTTAACGTGCACCAGCCCACATGTAACCTACGGTCTTTTCTCGGATCGAGCTTCGAACTGTCTATACTCTGGTTGCTGCCAACCGGGCTATCGCGATCGTGGAAATACTAGCGCAAATCCCTCAACTTGAAATCATTTCAGTCAGAAGATGTGATCACACCTGAGCTGGCACCTCACTCTCCAAACTTCCACGAAACGCCAACGTGAGGACATTTGAGGCCACGACAGGCTCAACTCCGTTGGACACGGGGACCGGCCCAACCGGCCGAAATTTTCGAGTCCCCTCGTTACGAAAGGCTCGGATTCTTTCAGACCTCGAACTCCTGAAGAATCGCCGTAGCCATCACGATTTCCATCCCCTATTTTCTGTGCTATAAAGCGACCCGCGCATGAATAGCCTTATCTCCCCGTTGACAAAGATGTCAGGGTTATTGACGGGGAGCCTCGCAAATTGTTTATCCTCGAGCATCTAGTCTGAGAGGTTTGAGTACATGAAAAGAGATACACTTAAAAAGTCACCGCCGCCCTTTCAGTTTACCCGGGAAGAATCTGTCCCTTCTAGGCATACCCACGACCTGACAATAGAAACCGTCTGAGAGGTTGTGAGTACATGAAAAGAGATACACTTAAAAAGTCACCGCCGCCCTTTCAGTTTACCCGGGAAGAATCTGTCCCTTCTAGGCATACCCACGACCCGACAAAAGAAACCGTCTGAGAGGTTGTGAGTACATGAAAAGAGATAAACTTAAAAAGTCACCGCCGCCCTTTCAGTTTACCCGGGAAGAATCTGTCCCTTCTAGGCATACCCACGACCCGACAATAGAAACCGTCTGAGAGGTTGTGAGTACATGAAAAGAGATACACTTAAAAAGTCACCGCCGCCCTTTCAGTTTACCCGGGAAGAATCTGTCCCTTCTAGGCATACCCACGACCTGACAATAGAAACCGTCTGAGAGGTTGTGAGTACATGAAAAGAGATACACTTAAAAAGTCACCGCCGCCCTTTCAGTTTACCCGGGAAGAATCTGTCCCTTCTAGGCATACCCACGACCCGACAATAGAAACCGTCTGAGAGGTTGAGTACATGAAAAGAGATACACTTAAAAAGTCACCGCCGCCCTTTCAGTTTACCCGGGAAGAATCTGTCCCTTCTAGGCATACCCACGACCCGACAATAGAAACCGTCTGAGAGGTTGAGTACATGAAAAGAGATACACTTAAAAAGTCACCGCCGCCCTTTCAGTTTACCCGGGAAGAATCTGTCCCTTCTAGGCATACCCACGACCCGACAATAGAAACCGTCTGAGAGGTTGTGAGTACATGAAAAGAGATACACTTAAAAAGTCACCGCCGCCCTTTCAGTTTACCCGGGAAGAATCTGTCCCTTCTAGGCATACCCACGACCCGACAATAGAAACCGTCTGAGAGGTTGAGTACATGAAAAGAGATACACTTAAAAAATCACCGCCGCCCTTTCAGTTTACCCGGGAAGAATCTGTCCCTTCTAGGCATACCCACGACCCGACAATAGAAACCGTCTGAGAGGTTGTGAGTACATGAAAAGAGATACACTTAAAAAGTCACCGCCGCCCTTTCAGTTTACCCGGGAAGAATCTGTCCCTTCTAGGCATACCCACGACCTGACAATAGAAACCGTCTGAGAGGTTGTGAGTACATGAAAAGAGATACACTTAAAAAGTCACCGCCGCCCTTTCAGTTTACCCGGGAAGAATCTGTCCCTTCTAGGCATACCCACGACCTGACAATAGAAACCGTCTGAGAGGTTGTGAGTACATGAAAAGAGATACACTTAAAAAGTCACCGCCGCCCTTTCAGTTTACCCGGGAAGAATCTGTCCCTTCTAGGCATACCCACGACCCGACAATAGAAACCGTCTGAGAGGTTGAGTACATGAAAAGAGATACACTTAAAAAGTCACCGCCGCCCTTTCAGTTTACCCGGGAAGAATCTGTCCCTTCTAGGCATACCCACGACCCGACAATAGAAACCGTCTGAGAGGTTGAGTACATGAAAAGAGATACACTTAAAAAGTCACCGCCGCCCTTTCAGTTTACCCGGGAAGAATCTGTCCCTTCTAGGCATACCCACGACCCGACAATAGAAACCGTCTGAGAGGTTGTGAGTACATGAAAAGAGATACACTTAAAAAGTCACCGCCGCCCTTTCAGTTTACCCGGGAAGAATCTGTCCCTTCTAGGCATACCCACGACCCGACAATAGAAACCGTCTGAGAGGTTGAGTACATGAAAAGAGATACACTTAAAAAATCACCGCCGCCCTTTCAGTTTACCCGGGAAGAATCTGTCCCTTCTAGGCATACCCACGACCCGACAATAGAAACCGTCTGAGAGGTTGTGAGTACATGAAAAGAGATACACTTAAAAAGTCACCGCCGCCCTTTCAGTTTACCCGGGAAGAATCTGTCCCTTCTAGGCATACCCACGACCTGACAATAGAAACCGTCTGAGAGGTTGTGAGTACATGAAAAGAGATACACTTAAAAAGTCACCGCCGCCCTTTCAGTTTACCCGGGAAGAATCTGTCCCTTCTAGGCATACCCACGACCCGACAATAGAAACCGTCTGAGCGGTTGAGTACATGAAAAGAGATACACTTAAAAAGTCACCGCCGCCCTTTCAGTTTACCCGGGAAAAATCTGTCCCTTCTAGGCATACCCACGACCCGACAATAGAAACCGTCTGAGAGGTTGTGAGTACATGAAAAGAGATACACTTAAAAAGTCACCGCCGCCCTTTCAGTTTACCCGGGAAGAATCTGTCCCTTCTAGGCATACCCACGACCCGACAATAGAAACCGTCTGAGAGGTTGAGTACATGAAAAGAGATACACTTAAAAAGTCACCGCCGCCCTTTCAGTTTACCCGGGAAGAATCTGTCCCTTCTAGGCATACCCACGACCCGACAATAGAAACCGTCTGAGAGGTTGTGAGTACATGAAAAGAGATACACTTAAAAAGTCACCGCCGCCCTTTCAGTTTACCCGGGAAGAATCTGTCCCTTCTAGGCATACCCACGACCTGACAATAGAAACCGTCTGAGAGGTTGTGAGTACATGAAACGAGATACACTTAAAAAGTCACCGCCGCCCTTTCAGTTTACCCGGGAAGAATCTGTCCCTTCTAGGCATACCCACGACCCGACAATAGAAACCGTCTGAGAGGTTGAGTACATGAAAAGAGATACACTTAAAAAGTCACCGCCGCCCTTTCAGTTTACCCGGGAAGAATCTGTCCCTTCTAGGCATACCCACGACCTGACAATAGTAACCGTCTGAGAGGTTGAGTACATGAAAAGAGATACACTTAAAAAGTCACCGCCGCCCTTTCAGTTTACCCGGGAAGAATCTGTCCCTTCTAGGCATACCCACGACCCGACAATAGAAACCGTCTGAGAGGTTGAGTACATGAAAAGAGATACACTTAAAAAGTCACCGCCGGACTTTCAGTTTACCCGGGAAGAATCTGTCCCTTCTAGGCATACCCACGACCCGACGATAGAAATCGTCTGAGAGGAGCATGTAGTCTGAGAGGTTGAGTACATGAAAAGAGATACACTTAAAAAGTTACCGCCGGACTTTCAGTTTACCCGGGAAGAATCTGTCCCTTCTAGGCATACCCACGACCCGACAATAGAAACCGTCTGAGAGGTTGTGAGTACATGAAAAGAGATACACTTAAAAAGTCACCGCCGCCCTTTCAGTTTACCCGGGAAGAATCTGTCCCTTCTAGGCATACCCACGACCCGACAATAGAAACCGTCTGAGAGGTTGAGTACATGAAAAGAGATACACTTAAAAAGTCACCGCCGCCCTTTCAGTTTACCCGGGAAGAATCTGTCCCTTCTAGGCATACCCACGACCCGACAATAGAAACCGTCTGAGAGGTTGTGAGTACATGAAAAGAGATACACTTAAAAAGTCACCGCCGCCCTTTCAGTTTACCCGGGAAGAATCTGTCCCTTCTAGGCATACCCACGACCCGACAATAGAAACCGTCTGAGAGGTTGAGTACATGAAAAGAGATACACTTAAAAAGTCACCGCCGCCCTTTCAGTTTACCCGGGAAGAATCTGTCCCTTCTAGGCATACCCACGACCCGACAATAGAAACCGTCTGAGAGGTTGAGTACATGAAAAGAGATACACTTAAAAAGTCACCGCCGGACTTTCAGTTTACCCGGGAAGAATCTGTCCCTTCTAGGCATACCCACGACCCGACGATAGAAATCGTCTGAGAGGAGCATGTAGTCTGAGAGGTTGAGTACATGAAAAGAGATACACTTAAAAAGTTACCGCCGGACTTTCAGTTTACCCGGGAAGAATCTGTCCCTTCTAGGCATACCCACGACCCGACAATAGAAACCGTCTGAGAGGAGCATCTAGTCTGAGAGGTTGAGTACATGAAAAGAGATACACTCAAAAAGTCACCGCCGCCCTTTCAGTTTACCCGGGAAGAATCTGTCCCTTCTAGGCATACCCACGACCCGACAATAGAAACCGTCTGAGAGGTTGTGAGTACATGAAAAGAGATACACTTAAAAAGTCACCGCCGCCCTTTCAGTTTACCCGGGAAGAATCTGTCCCTTCTAGGCATACCCACGACCCGACAATAGAAACCGTCTGAGAGGTTGAGTACATGAAAAGAGATACACTTAAAAAGTCACCGCCGCCCTTTCAGTTTACCCGGGAAGAATCTGTCCCTTCTAGGCATACCCACGACCCGACAATAGAAACCGTCTGAGAGGTTGTGAGTACATGAAAAGAGATACACTTAAAAAGTCACCGCCGCCCTTTCAGTTTACCCGGGAAGAATCTGTCCCTTCTAGGCATACCCACGACCCGACAATAGAAACCGTCTGAGAGGTTGAGTACATGAAAAGAGATACACTTAAAAAGTCACCGCCGCCCTTTCAGTTTACCCGGGAGGAATCTGTCCCTTCTAGGCATACCCACGACCCGACAATAGAAACCGTCTGAGAGGTTGAGTACATGAAAAGAGATACACTTAAAAAGTCACCGCCGCCCTTTCAGTTTAGCCGGGAAGAATCTGTCCCTTCTAGGCATACCCACGACCCGACAATAGAAACCGTCTGAGAGGTTGTGAGTACATGAAAAGAGATACACTTAAAAAGTCACCGCCGCCCTTTCAGTTTACCCGGGAAGAATCTGTCCCTTCTAGGCATACCCACGACCCGACAATAGAAACCGTCTGAGAGGTTGAGTACATGAAAAGAGATACACTTAAAAAGTCACCGCCGCCCTTTCAGTTTACCCGGGAAGAATCTGTCCCTTCTAGGCATACCCACGACCCGACAATAGAAACCGTCTGAGAGGTTGAGTACATGAAAAGAGATACACTTAAAAAGTCACCGCCGCCCTTTCAGTTTACCCGGGAAGAATCTGTCCCTTCTAGGCATACCCACGACCCGACAATAGAAACCGTCTGAGAGGTTGAGTACATGAAAAGAGATACACTTAAAAAGTCACCGCCGCCCTTTCAGTTTACCCGGGAAGAATCTGTCCCTTCTAGGCATACCCACGACCCGACAATAGAAACCGTCTGAGAGGTTGAGTACATGAAAAGAGATACACTTAAAAAGTTACCGCCGGACTTTCAGTTTACCCGGGAAGAATCTGTCCCTTCTAGGCATACCCACGACCCGACAATAGAAACCGTCTGAGAGGAGCATCTAGTCTGAGAGGTTGAGTACATGAAAAGAGATACTCTTAAAAAGTTACCGCCGGACTTTCAGTTTACCCGGGAAGAATCTGTCCCTTCTAGGCATACCCACGACCCAACAATAGAAACCGTCTGAGAGGAGCATCTAGTCTGAGAGGTTGAGTACATGAAAAGAGATACACTTAAAAAGTCACCGCCGGACTTTCAGTTTACCCGGGAAGAATCTGTCCCTTCTAGGCATACCCACGACCCGACAATAGAAACCGTCTGAGAGGAGCATCTAGTGTGAGAGGTTGAGTACATGAAAAGAGATACTCTTAAAAAGTTACCGCCGGACTTTCAGTTTACCCGGGAAGAATCTGTCCCTTCTAGGCATACCCACGACCCAACAATAGAAACCGTCTGAGAGGAGCATCTAGTCTGAGAGGTTGAGTACATGAAAAGAGATACACTTAAAAAGTCACCGCCGGACTTTCAGTTTACCCGGGAAGAATCTGTCCCTTCTAGGCATACCCACGACCCGACAATAGAAACCGGCACATTAGGTGATAATGGGACGACACATATTCCCTCTCCTCCAGGAGGAAAGCATTGTTAAGGCTGGTTTCAGTAAGTCACCTGTAAAGCCGTTGGGCCGCCGTAACCAAAGAAGGAAACGATATTCTGCCCGACGTATGCAGAGGGTTAACGTGCACCAGCCCCAGTGTATACCGCGGTCTTTGGTTTGAGCGAGTCTCGAACTCGCTACCCTCCGTTTGCTAATCCGCAACTCTAGCATCTTGGTTACCACGGCTGTTTGGAAAAGAAGCTCAAAAAGAAAGCGAAACCCTTTTTTGTCAAGTTGATTTCCCGAGGTGTTTTAAGCAATGGGAAGGTCATTCATTCCTGGATTTCAATGACCGCCCCGAAATGCCTACCTCCGACGCAGGTGGGTAACAGAGCGTTCAAGAATAAAGCACCTTGACGCGCAAGACGTGAAACTATACGAAGCGCGTTTCCAAGTTTTTCTTTTGTATCACTCAAAAGTGAAACTACGCGTCTGATTTTGGTTTTTTTTTTTGGATTCTCCAGCGAGAATGAAGGGTGGCGTTGTAGTCACGATACTGTGATCGCACGAGAACGAGTGTTGTGGTTAGAGGACTAGGTGGTGGAATTTTAATGTTGGAACAGGATTGCAACAGTGTTGCTTTTTAGATGGTGTGCTGTACCCGGAACTAAGTTGTGATGTTAGAGCAGTGTCAGTAGCATAAACAGGATTTCATTTCGAAGCGGGATCGAAGTTGAAAATGTGATTTTTATTGCAAATGAAGATCTCATTACTAAATGTCCTTTTCTTGTATTTCATTTATGAGGCATTTTTTTTCTGTCGAACTAAATGGGCTGGTTGGAAGAGTAGCGGATTATGACCGGAGGGTTGCTAGATCCAAACTTGATCCAAAGACCATCGTATACGTGGGAGGGGAGTGTACGTTAAATTTGTCGAGACCTCAAGCGTCCTTGCGTTGGCGTGGCGTGGAAGTTTAGACAGTGGGATGCCAGCTCATACACACACACAGGTGTCGATCTCGTCATATGATCGTGGTTAGAAATGACGAGGTGTTGACCTCGTAACTTTCCCATTGGGATGGATCTCGGATCGTCGCCAATAACCCGTTGTGTTGCTCCTATAGTCTGTTGTCTGAGGACAAACACTCGCAACGAAACTTTTACGTTTACAGAAGAGAGGAATACATCCAGGATGGAATCGAACCTGCACTGCCTACTACTCACAGGTTGCTAGGGCCACACGGCGAATCCGGAGTGAAAGCGGAATCACACTGAGAAATTTTAAGCCTGGTGATTTTAAACCCTCCTAGTGATTGACGATGTATCTCCTCATTAGCAAAACTGATCAGCTCTTGATGGACGAGATATCTCGTGAATGGAAGACGAGATATCTCGTCCATCTAGAGCTGGTGAGTATCCATAAAAAATTCAGCAATATCTTGATAACGAGAAATATCATAATCAGTAAAATTGTTCAAATCGAAATGGACAAGATATCTCTTCGAAACCACTTGGGGATTAAATACACGTGCACAAGAAAAGAATATATAATTTAGATTTTATATTAACCACCTGAAGAGTTCACATGCACATATCAGTTCTTCAACTTGAAGTGCTCCTGTAAAATTTCTGTTTCGACCGTCTTGAACCAATAGAATCTAGTATCTAGCATTCCTGCAATGAACAGATATACTCATTTAGTCATTATGTGTATTGTGGGGGAAAACAATCCTAGAGTACTCGGAAATCTCATCTTGAATCACTTTAGGTCAGAAGGCTAAATTACATGTTTGAAGCGTAGGTTAAATGAGTAAATTTATTAGTATACTAGCTGAATTACCCGGCGTTGCTCGGGTTGGATTCTTTATAATTCATCGTAATATTACTCAATATTATTCCTATGGAAATTTCGAATTGTTTTTAGCCCACTGCACACCCAGGACAAATCGAACGGGGTTAATATATAGCCTATGTGTCCGGCAGAATTCTACAGGATGAATGTACCAAATTTGAATTGGTCTGACATTGATCGTATAAATACGCAATGTTATTCCTATGAGGATTTCGAATTGTCTTTACCCCCTATAACATATCTACGATAAAAAAGACCACTTTCTATGGAAATAATCTTATATTATCACAAAAATGTACATTCCAATCAGCTACAGTTTAAGAATTTACAGGCGGGATACATAAACGATATGATACTGAGCGATTTTCAGCGCTAACCGCACCCATCTGATATTGCATCGTACTTTAAGATTCTAAAAAAACTCCAAGGTAATCTTAAGAGGCGACTCCTGTAGATGTTAACTCTGACGTCATCTGCACAGCAAGACCGGGAGAGAGCGCCCCCTAGCAATACTCAATGTTATTCCTATGGGGATTTCGAATTATTTTTAGCCTCCTACGACAAATAGAAAGGGCGTTAATATGTAGCCTATGTTACCCGCACGATTCTAAAGTATAAGTGTGCCAAATTTGATGGGGATTGGTCAAACGGTGTAGATTTGTATAGAGAACATACAGACAGACATACACCAACTCTGCTTTATAGATATAGATTTGGGCCGTGGTAGCCCGGTTGCCTCAAACGTCCTGACTTTGGCGTAGTGTAGAAGTTTAGACAGTGGGGTGACAGCTCACAGGTGTGACCTCGTCATCTGACCGTGGCTCAAAATTACGTGGTGTTGCCCTCGTATCTTTCGGGTTTGATCCCGTACCGTCGCCAATAGCCCGTTGTGTTGCTCCAGTGCGACGTTAATTAAAATACCTACCTATCTATTAGTTTATTTAAACCTTTTTGTATTTACATGCCCTCTCCCCCCGTAACACTAAAAAGTTATTTCCTTTACGGCTTTCGACTATTAGTATTTAACCTTCCAAGTGGTTTCGACGAGATATCTCGTCCACGAAGATCTGACAAATTTTGCTAATGGCGAGCGAGATATCCCGTCAATATATTGATGATGCTTTGATGATGACTATGCTTTGATGACGACTCAAATGTCTTCATGTAGGCGTGGTATGTAAGTTTGGAGAGTGAGGTGCTAGCTTAGGTGTTTACGTTTTGATGATTGCTAAATACGAGGTAGCTCGTCATCAAAATATTGCTATTTTTTATGATGACGATATCAAAATCTGACCAGTTTTTTCAAATGACGAGATTTCCTGTCCATCAAGATCTGGTCAGTTTTGCTAATAACGACATACCTCGTCGAGACAATCACCAGGAGTGATAAAATGCGTAAAATTGGGAAATATTTTCTTCGTGGATGAATGGAGCTCTACGATACACTCCACTCGTCATTCATTTTATGATCTCTTATATAAAAAGCAATTCTAAAAAACTATTTGTTTTATGGCAAACGACACAATGTATTCAATAAAAAAACAGACGGAGTTTTTCATGAGTAATCCAAGAGGAATATTCCGATCTTTTTCTTGAAAAAGTAGTTTTTTTTGAGCGAATGAGTCACCCTCGTGTTCTGCTTCATTTCTCATCCGTAGTATTATACAACGATGATCTGGAAAGAGAGTAAGGCATATACAATATTTTCCTTTTCTTTTCAAAGCGTGAGATTGAAGACTTTCGAAATAACATCAGACGCGATGCTTGACAGTGTCCACTGAAGATTTTCGTTTTAACCATTTCGGCCACGTCGACCGACTCCTAGAGGCACAACTTCCTTGTTATCCCCAATATATTTAAGGGGCTCTGGTCTCCTGAAACATAAAATATAAATTATAAATATACAAACTGGTATTACTACCCGTCTTCGAAACTCGACCCGACCAAAGACCATCGTGTAATCATCGTGTAACTGCACATAAATCTGTCGTGGCCTCAAATGTCCTCACGTTGGTGTGGACGTTTGGAGAGTGGGGTGCTAGTTCAGGTGTTGATCTCGTCATCTGACCCCACGGTCAAAACAGTTCAACACGGTTCAAAACGACGAGGTGCTATTCTTCGGATTGATCCCGTACCGTCGCCAATTGAAAATATGATATTTGTAGAATCTTAATGTAAATATGAGTTATATATGTTAAAAATATTGTTATGGATATAACTGTATGGAAAACTGGAACATATTTTAAACTTTTTGCAATTCCATTGTCCCAAAATGATAGCTCCGCTTTGAATTTCTCAACAGGCCTGTCAATAACTAAATCCTATATTATATCAGGTAGATCTTCATGTGCTAGCCTTATGGCGAGTGTTCCACAATTTTATTTTATTTGGGCTATTCATCGAGGTTTTCGAGTTACTATGTATTACTTATGGGGGAAAGAAACACTATGAATGTATTGAAAGAGAACGTAATATGGATTTATAAAGAAGCAATCATTAGGATGTATTGAAATGAAACTAAATATTTCTCACATCAGTATTTTGAAATTATTTAAATTTCAGAGGAATGCGTGGTCAAAAGAATACACATGAACGGCATTAAGTGCCTCACAAAAAAACTTGTTTTTTGACGCATAACCCACGCTATTTTCATTATTTGAGCTGCAGCCTATGTCATCCAAATTCACTCTTCATCGAGCTATTGAATCGGGTAACCACTTACCTTAAAAGAAAATAAAATCCCGTTCTTTGTTTTCTAAAAGACAGAAAAAGGAGGTTAAAATAATATGGCCAGGACATACCAGGACATCGTACAATTGAAAAAGAGTTTTATGAAAAGCAGAGAGAAAATGCATTTTGATGGACCAGACGGTTGGAAGTATTGGCATGATTTTCGGAAGAATGACGCGACCTTCTAAAGGAGTGAGTAAATGATGTGTGATTGATTGTATGTAACTTTTGATAACAACAGGAAAGCAACGTTTGAACTTACAAATAAAGCTACAACTAAAGGACTGCTGAAAGTTACCAGGAGCACCGACTTAATCACTTCTTTCCTTACATGGAATTTTTGAGTACTTTAAAGCAAGTTTTGACAGGACAATGCGCCCTTTTACATAATGCTACCTTGGAAATCGTTTCTAACAACACAGTTCCAGTGATGGGCCGACCCTGATGAATACGTTTCGAATAATATTCATTAATATAACAGGTGGGTGAGTGGTGTAAGCATCTCGGGATTAAAATTAATACAATTTATTTACAACTGTACAAATTGCGAGAAATATTTAGTAAGACACGACCACAGAGAAATCGCGCTCCTGGAAGGAAGCGACATAACTCTTCTTTTTACAAGGAAGAAAAGGGTTATTAGGTTCGATGGCGCAATTGGCAATGGCCAAGAAAGGGTTGAAAGTTTATGGCTTAATTGGCTGTCAACACGCCAATATTTCAGTTCGCTTTCAACGCGCTAATAGTTAGATTTGCTACAGCAATAATTTAATTCATAATAATAATAATTTGATTTGATATGTTATCATGGAGTCTGATTAGTTCACAAAAGTCGCCAATATAACGACACAGTTGTGCTTCACCCTCCTGGTGGTTGTCTCGACGAGGTATCTCGTCATTATCAAAACTTACCAGATCTTGATGGACGAGATATCCCGTCATTAGAAGAAAACTGACTCGATCCTGATCTCGTCATCATCAATCGGCAATATCTTGACGACGCGATATCTCGTCACTAGCGAAATTTGTCAGACATTGATAGACGACATGATTCGTCTAAACCACTTAGGGGGTTTAACGGGCTAAAATACTTGTATATCAATACTTTCTGTAACTGAATGTGGATCTATCATTTTGGGACACGGAATGCAGAAATCGTGTGTTTTTGTTATCTTTTTAAAGAAAAAGAAACCTTAGTATTTTATACTTTTCAGTTAATTTAAACTGTCAACACAAATTTTTCTTGGGAATTCTACATCCTATAGTATTTTCCAAATTTCATTATGACTCATTTTTGAACAGATCTCATAATAGAGATTTTAAACAGTTTTATGGAAGACGTAATAATGGAACAAATATAACACATCGTTTTTAGATAATATTACTTTGTAAAATCGGTACATTTTCTTGTTAACAAGATGTCTATTAAATCGAGATGAACACTTTTTTTCCAAGTTTTTCTCTATCTAAAGCTCTGGCGATTTGTCACATGAAATGTATCGAATCGTCTGCAAACAAGTAATAATCCTGATATTCGACTCAGGTGTAATTGAACAACATATAAGAGCGAAATTATCAAGCGGCCCAAATCCTTTCTGTCAGAATGGGGTGACCCAAATTTCATCCAGAAATTGGTCTTCACCCTAGACGCTTCTATCGATTGTCGTTTGTACGTGATACATTATCATCATCTCTGATCATATATACTGGCTTCCTGTTGGCGATGGCAATTCTATCACTGCATCACTCACTTGCATTAATCAAATGCTCTTCGCGATTCAAGTAGAAATTATTTTAAGAATGGATACAATTTTCATAAGGTTTCAACAATCCCTATTAATTCCATATTATTGAAGCTAATTTTTCGTTTCAGTAGTTCGCCGACTTATGATCGAGTTTGTTTATTTATACAGATTAATCCAATTACATGACAGAGAAAAAATACCGGTGCGTAACGTGCAACACACAAGCAATAAAACAAAGCACAGGACAGTTACACAGAAACATAAACTACATTATATAGACATGAAGCTATTAATTGCATATAATTAAAATTACGTAAGAAAGAAAACCATGGTCGAAACAATCATAAAAAGCAGTAAAAATCTTTCAAAATGTTGAAATAATATAATTGTTAAAACTACTAAATCATCAAAGAAAACATCAAGGATTGAGGTAAACTATTGATCGCCAGATCTATTTATAATGTTGTACTGCATACTAAAGTATTAACGGTAGTACACACGACCTAGTACATACGTGTCCGTTGTGCTGCTACAATTCGACGTTAATTAAAATACCTACCAAACTAGCAAATACATAGTTTCTATTGAGATTTATGCTCGAATACCTCCCGGTAAAGAAGGCACTTGTTTCGTATCCCGGAATGGGATACTTACTCACTTCTACAATAATTAGTTTTCAGTGTGGAAAGATGCATAACAGAGCAAATTATCTTCACCCTCTTAGGGGGTTCACATGCATAATTCCACTTTGCAACCTGCAGTTTTCCCTGCATGACTAACTAATTTTGACTTTCTTGACCGATAGAATCTTTCAAAAGGATTCTATTCCAAAGAAATAAGCAATAGACTATTTTCAAAGGTTCCAATTCCAAGGAAATGAAAATCCTCCCAAAGGATTCTATTCCAATGTGGCGAGCAAGAGAATCCTATCCCTAAAGGATTCTATTCCAAGGTGGCGAGCAAGAGAATCCTATCCCTAAAGGATTCTATTCCAAGGTGGCGAGCAAGAGAATCCTATCCCTAAAGGATTCTATTCCAAGGTGGAGGGCAAGAGAATCCTATCCCTAAAGGATTCTATTCCAAGGTGGCGAGCAAGAAAATCCTATCCCTAAAGGATTCTATTCCAAGGTGGCGAGCAAGAGAATCCTATCCCTAAAGGATTCTATTCCAAGGTGGCAAGCAAGAGAATCCTATCCCTAAAGGATTCTATTCCAAGGTGGCGAGCAAGAGAATCCTATCCTTAAAGGATTCTATTCCAAGGTGGCGATCAAGAGAATCCTATCCCTAAAGGATTCTATTCCAAGGTGGCGAGCAAGAGAATCCTATCCCTAAAGGATTCTATTCCAAGGTGGCGAGCAAGAGAATCCTATCCCTAAAGGATTCTATTCCAATGTGGCGATCAAGAGAATCCTATCCCTAAAGGATTCTATTCCAAGGTGGCGAGCAAGAGAATCCTATCCCTAAATGATTCTATTCCAAGGAAAGGATCAATAGAATTTTCCAAAAAATTCTATTCCATGGAAAGAAGCAATAAAATCTTTCCAGAGCATTTTATTTAATGTTTTAATTTTGTTAATTTTTAAAGATCTTATTCCAAGGAAAGGAGCAATAGAATTTTCCAAAAGATTCTATTCCATGGAAAGAAGCAATAAAATCTTTAATAAAGAGCATTTTATTTAATGTTTTAATTTTGTTGTCAATTTTTTAAAATTTTGTTAAACGTCCAAATAGAACTCATACAAATAGTTTTTTCTTACTTTTTAAGTAAGATAAATACTCTGCATGATAAGGAAATTGTTGTTTTGCAGGTGTATAACATACTGTGCAATATCAACATCTCGAGATTCAAAGAAAACGGAGAATTACCGGAAAACATAGGTAGGTATAGCAATGCTTTTAACTACTTTATTTCCTGGAAAATGAATACAATTTCGGCATTTAATTCTTTTCGCAAAAATAGTTTGATACAGCCTTCTATGTTGGTTGGGGTTTTATGGCGCAAGGGCCATATTTGGCCCAGCTGCGCCAAACACGAGACAGACAACCTCAAGTAAAAAATGTCAAGAAAGAGGATTGGGGAATAGAGTAGGGTGATGAAAATAGGTAGTTGGTTAACGTCGCACTAGAGCAACACAACGGGCTATTGGCGACGGTCTTCGACAGACCGAGTTTTGCACTCGCAATCCTCTGGTTGCTAGTTCGTTACTGTTCCAAATGGAGCACGGCACCCATGTTTACTAAACAAAGTAAACCCCGATGGAAAAATAAAAGATCACTAAAGTACCTAGAGTCCGTGAAGCCCGAACACACCTAAAGGAGATATGGTGTTGAACGTTATCGTCATTAACATACTTCGATAAGTGTAAATGTTTTGCTATCGAATATGTTTATTATACCGAAAGGTCAAGTTTGATGTTCTACAAGTAATTGTTTTCTTTCGTGATTCATTTGTTACTTTCGATGTGGAATCAAACTCACCAGGATCATTATATCGTGGATGTTCTGATGGAAACAAACCATTGTGATGGTAATACGAGCAATATTTGATTTCGACAGTTAACTACATTGGTTAAATAGGTCCGTGGAAGAGAAAATGTGTTTGAAAAATGTTATGAAATGAAAGTAGTTCAACTGACCAAAAAACACATTAAGCTAAGTATTATTAACTAAGATAAGTTGAGTTTGGCCGATTACAGTCTAGAATCACAACAAATCCACTTCCAAAAGATGTATTGTAGATAGAGAAACAAGTTAATTTTATTGATTTGGAATTTTCGATATCCTACTTATGCATTTACAAGACATTTCAGGTTAAAGTACAAGATTTGCCATTAACCTTGAACCCACCCATGTGTTTCTACCCTGTTTTCGAATACATTTGAATTTTATTATCGTTACATCGCTTCACTTGACTATTTACTTACCGGTTGCTGCCATTTTGTCTTTTGATAGTTAATTAAATCGGGACATACTGCTCAAAGTGGACTTGGAGACACTGCGAACATCCATTCCGCATTTCAACCAGAGATCTGTTAAAATATGACCGCAGGGCTGCCACAGGGGACTTTTTGTTACAATTTTCAACCTTGGCGCCTAGGGGTATCTTTTTAAGCAAAAAAGCATCAAAAACTTCAAATTCTATTTTCAAAATTTTTGCGACTTTTCGAAAATTTAGGCGATTTTTTTTTGAAAATTTATAAAAGGTCAACGAAAATTTAGTTCCTTTTTTCTTCTAGCGGACGAATGAAATATTTTACGTATTTTTCTTTAGGGAAAAGATTTTTCAAAGGACGCCAATTTCGAAATTTTGGTGCCTGGCAACCATGAAAAAACCCCATCCGAATCGGGTTGCTAGATTGTCATGAGCTTTTAAATTTAAAAGTTTAAATTTCTTGGCGATATCTTCAACGAGCGTTTTCCGTACTCAATTATAACCTTTTGAATTTTATCCGATTCATTTTGTATCAGAACTAAAATAGGTTTAAGAGATATATTTGCTATTTTTAAAAATTTATGCTGCTAATGCCAGTATTTCACTAGTGCTTTGTCGGCAGCTCCTGAGAACATTAACAGTTCTGTTACCAGTCGGTTTGATCTGAAGGTGTGGTTTGTTGCTCTAAGATCATTTTTTGCTACAAATGGGCTAATAAGGCAGAAGAGACCTAATCATCTGACTAGAAACATCGTTTTGCAATTCAAGTTTCGCTAGAAACTGATTTCTAGGTCCATTGAAATTTTGTCTTCTAACTACCTGGAACACTAGATAATCTGGAACACTAGATTATCTGGAACACTGCTTGGAACACTAGATTATCTGGAACACTGCTTGGAACACTAGATTATTTGGTTTCTTCAATCGGTAACCCGGTTGAAAGAGTTGCTAATTAGCAACCGGAGGGTTGCGAGTTCGAAACTAGGTCCAGACAAATACCGTCGTGTACGTGGGAGCTGGTGCACGTTAAATCTGTCGTGCTCAAATGTCCTTACGTTAGCTCGGTGTGGATTTTTGGAGAGTGGGGTGCCAGCTCAGGTTGTCCTCGTCATCTAGTTCAAAATGACTAGTCGAATGTGCCAATTGGAGTTCAAAATGACGAGGTCTTGTCATCGGATCTTTCCCTTCGGGATAGATCCCAGACCGTCGCCAATAGCCCGTTGTGTTGCTCCAGTGCGACGCCGCTAATTAATTACCTTACCTGCCTAGTCTTAAAAATGTCTATTTTTCAAGAGTCTTTCATATGTGAACTGAAAATATCTAGCTCTAGTGAAATTGCGTGCTTCGACTGATTTGCCTATTTTTCTTAAAATCTCACTTAGTATCAAAAGAATAATACATTCATGTTTATTGTTCCATGGAAAACAATGAGTTACAGTGCTTTCATTTTTTCATTTTATTTGATAAATTAACATACAAAATGTTCGCAAATATTCCTCAAATTATGCAGACGAAAAAGATTTCCTGACCGAAAGGAAATAATTTTAGACACATGCAGACAATTGTTCTTTTTAGAGAACTGACGTCAAAACGATAGGTTGACATTCTTTTACGTTTATCTTGAATACTTTTTGTCACTAAAGGTTTTGAGAGTATATTCTCGTGCAGGACAAGTAAAATCGAGCGATATAGCCGAAAGAGATTTATGAATTCGCGATAAACCGAGGAATTGCTGCATAAGATTGTGGTAGCATCAGTCTACGTATGAAAATATTGGGTTGATGGAAAACTTCATCCCGGTTTTTTTCGACAAAAATGAAGAAAAGTTTTATTTACTAAAAATAAAAAAAATTACATTAAATCAATATAGTATTTGCCGTTCTGTTCTATGACCTTTCTCCTTCTCTTCGGTAGCTGTTTAATCCCGCGCTCATAGAAGTTCTGAAGTTTCTGGCTAAAGAACTGATCCAGGTGGCGAAACTTTCTGAACCACTTACAGCACGTTACTCGTCAACGGTACCCTCACCCTATACAACACATCTTCTTTTGTGTCTGCGAAGCATTCTTGCCTTTTCGGAAATAAAAAAGCATACTATGTCGAAAATGCTTATTTTCTGCAAATTTAAATGCTTAACAAAATTTAAAAAACAACCTAATAACACAAATTTTTTCACAAATCTTTCTGAAATTCCTTCTTTCAAACAACATCGAAACTTTACACGCGTGAAGTACACTCATGTTCAAAAGTTAAGCATAATTCGAAAAATACAAACAAATCGGAGTAAATATGGATACAATGGTTCAAAATCAGTTGTGGAGAATTGTGGGACGAAGGTAAAACAATGTGCATATGCAAAGCAGTTCAGTCGACATGCGCAAAGCACCGGCGCACGTCGGGAAGAGTATAAAACGGCCTCGAGCGGCATGGCCAGTTTAGACAAAAATTTCGCAATTGCTGTGGTACGGAGCGTTGTTAACAATCAATAAAGATGAGAGATGTCACAAAGATGCCGAAGGGACGAATTATTGGAATGCTGGAATCCGGTCGATCCCAAATCGAAGCGTCTCGAATTCTGAATGTGCCTCAGTGTGTGATCTCCAGATTGGTAGAGGTTTCAAACCACTGGAGATGTTACCCGATGACCAGTACCAGGTCGTCCAAGGATAACAACCGCTCGGCAAGACCGATATTTGACGATAACTGCGCGACGTCATAGGAACCGTTCTGCCAGACAACTGGGTTCAGCCCTGACAGCCGCCACAGGAGTCATAGTTTCGAGACAAACTGTTTACAGCAGACTCAGAGATGGTCTCTATACCAGACGACAAGCAGATTGCATCTCCCTGACGTCTGCACAGAAACGCGCGCGTTTACAGTGGAGTTTGGAACATCGGCAGTGGAGTCGGCAACAGTGTGGCAATGTCATGTTCTGTGACCAGTCCAGATTTAATCTGCAAACTGATTCTCGTCGTACCACGATCTGGAGAGAACGTGGAACGTGTTTTCACCCGGGAAAACATCACGGAAAGACATCGTTTTCCTTCAGGGGAAGTCATGATCTGGGCAGGCATCATGCTGGACTGCCCCACAGACCTCCACATCTTTGTCACGGGGTCTGTTACCGGTCAAAGATACAGAGACGAAGTCCTTGAGCCTACCGTTCGCCTGTTTCGAGGTGCTGTCGGTCCTGGTTTCATATTCATGGATGATAATGCGCCTCCTCACCGTGTTGCCCAGGTCGACGCCTTCCTTCAAAGTGAAGATATCCACCGCATGCAGTGGCCTGCCAACTCTCCTGATCTAAATCCTATAAAACATGTGTGAGATATGCTCGGGACGTATATTGCAGCCCTCCGCCACCCACCAAGCTCCGTTCCGAAATTGAAAACTGCTCTCCGTGAGGCTTAGAACTCTTTGAGCACACAACTCATCCATACCCTCATCGAAAGTATGGGAAATCGTCGTGCAGCATGCGTGGCTACCAGAGGTTCCCACACACCGTATTAAACTTGAGCAGCATCACATTTTTTAATCATTCTGTTTCACTAATGTTGACACACGTATTGTGAACATTTTCCTTTCAACTCTTTTCTTTGAATAATAGAAATCATTATTTTCTTTATTTTGCGTTGCTTCTATAATCCTATTACACCCACATACCGCGTTTCCTTCCATTCCAATGTATCAGGTTGGCAACTAAGTTCCCGCCGTTTTTTTTATTTTAACATTCCGCATGTCATTAAATGTTTTTGGCATAATGTTTTAAATCATTCGAAAGAGGATGTTTTGTTCTACCGGAATCTATGTTTTTTTTGTTCGAGTTAATTTATGTTAATTTTCAGATCATTAAAATGGAATGTCAAGTTGAGAAAAATGAGCATTTTCGACACCTCCTTTTTGCTTTTAATCAAGGTTCTAAGGCCACAAAAGCTGCTCGCGACATTTGTGCTGTGTATGGAGAGGGTGCCACAGCTGAAAGAACCGCTCGTGATTGGTATGCCAAGTTCAAAAATGGAAATTTTGACCTCAAAGACGCACCTCGTTCTGGCCGTCCAGTTGAGTTCGATGAAGAGCGATTAAACCAACTTTTGCACGAAAATTCGCGTCAAACGACAAGGGAACTGGCAGAGAAAATGGAATGCTCCCACACTGCTATAGAGAAGCATCTTCACTCGATGGGAAAGGTTCAGAAATGTGGAGCATGGGTTCCGCATGCTTTAAGCGACAACAAAAATCAACGAGCCACAATCTCCGCTGGTTTGCTTGCTCGTCACCGCTCAACTCATGGACGCAAGCAACGATTTCTTTACCGAATCGTTACTGGCGACGAAAAATGGTGCTTGTACATTAATATGAAGCAGCGCAAGGAATGGCTTAGCCCCGGTAAACGAGCGACACCGCGCGTGAAACAAGATCTTCATCCGCGTAAAACGATGTTGTGCGTATGGTGGGACTGGGAAGGGATTATCCATTAGGAATTGCTTGAACGGAACCAAACGGTCAACGCGGAACTCTATGTTCAACAGATGGAACGACTCAAAACGGCGGGGACTTATTTGCCAACCCAATAGATTTTCTGAAATATTCACATAAATAGCAATTATGCTTAACTTTTGGACATGAGTGTAGATAACACTTCGGTTTTACGCTGCAATGCCATCTATCGCCAAAAACGGGAAGAACTTTTGCATCAACCCAATAAGTCGCGTGGAATGGATCAAATTAAGTAAACGTAATACGCTGAATAGTCTACCAGCATAGCTTTTTCCCCAAAAAATAAAAAGGCTTAATAATTCTAATACTTCAATCTTCCTTGATCGCTGCATTCTAAAGATGTTTTAATTCGCAACCAGCACGTGCTGCACGGCTGAAAGAAAAACTATTTTGATTTGATCCATTGCCGGAGCCACGTGACTTATTTTCATACATGCCTCCACAAGATGATGTTACTATCACAAAAAGCAATTTAATTTAACATAATTCCACTGTTGCGTTTGGTTGTGGTTCTTTGTTGGCAAAGGTAAAAGGACACTTAAAACAACAATAGGTTTGGGGAATAAACGTTAAAATAAAAAATATAAGAAATGAGGTTATTTCTCAGAGAAGAACCTCAAAACGTACGAACAGTCTGTGTGCCCGATCGTCCCCTTAGCTTTCTCTTTCGTTCTCTCACCATGCACAAGTTAATCCCTTCGTATGGTCATTTAGTCACATGTCTTTATCAGACCACCGACACTTTCACTTCTGCTTCCCCCATTCAGTAGGGTTAGACAGAGGAATATTACGCTACATCCCTTTACTTATATAGTTCTACACTTACCAGCAACAAAGGAAGAGGAAAAGGAAGGGCAGAACGTAGGAAAGACCCCTTCCTCTAAAATCATCACACGTTTTTTAACAGAATCTTGGGCACATTGGGACCTCAATTAAGATAACTGGTTGAAACAGGGACCTTTAAACTCCCAAGTTCAAAGAAACATTGAGTTTTCCTCTGCTGTTCACGAACTTTAAATTCAAGAGGACAAGTAAAAAAGCGCTAAAAAGCGATATATCGATGGTTTTGTTTGTTGGGGTTTTATGGCACAAGGGTCATATTTGGCCATGCTGCGCCAAACACAAGACATTAAATATCAAGTAGAGCGATATATCGAAGCGCGATATGACTAGGGGTAACTATAGTTAACCTTCCTGGTGGTTGTCTCGTCGAGATATCTCGGCATGAGCAAAACTGAGCAGATCTTGATGGACAAGATGTATCGTCCATCAGGATCTCGTCTTTCGTCATTGGAAGAGAACTGATCAGATCTTGATCTTGTCATCATCAAAAATTGGCAATATCTTGATGACGAGATATTTCGTCATTTTCAAAATTGGGCAGATGATGAACGAGATATCTCGTTAATACCCTGAAAGGTTAAACTCCTAATTTTGTAGAAAAGATTGAGACTTCCCTCTACTGTTCTCAAACTTAAAATTCAACAGTCAAACAGTAAGATTAGTTAAATTGATCGTAAAAATGTAACAATCCTTCAAAACAACGACTAATGAAGGATTAAAAGCCTAGAGAAGATAGTCAATGGCCATTTCGGTGGAGCAAGAGGTCCACCATCATCACTTTTTATCGTCACACGGTTCTTTTCTTTCTCAAAACTACTAATAACGACTCTTCTAACCGGTGTGCACTTGTTAAACCATTTATTCATCAATTCTGAGTATCAATATACTATTTACAATTTCATATATTTACAAATCAATGGGCAATTATTCCATCTTTTGGACATGACATCGAATCCACACGTCCTTCCTTCTCGCTGTCCAACCCTCGTGTCCCATTCTTGCCCCTACCATTCTCTTTCCGCCTCCGCATCTGGATAACCCCGCCGACTTTCCTCAAGGATCAAATGGTTCCTTCCGGCCAACATTACTCAGTGTCTGGCCGGAGAACCTCACAACTACACTGCTGGCCACCCAAATTGCAACACCAAGAAAGACAAGAGATATCACAACAAAATTTATTTTGTAGATAACATGTTGACCAAGTATCAAATGATTAAATTTATAGACTTCTGTGAAGTGTGGTTCCTGCCAAAATCAGTAGCCAGAGTAGCCGCCATTGTTGGAGATCACCGTTGCCACACGCCTCGGCATTGATTCAAAGAGACTTTGGATGTGCTCTTGGGGTACAGCAGACCAAGCAGCTTCCACACATTGCCAAAGTTGATCTGGTGTGGCAGCTGGGGATGTATTCTGGGTCAATCGTTGAGCAACCATGGACCACATGTTTTCTATCGGCGAAAGATCCGGAGAGCGAGCTGGCCAGGGAAGCAATTCAATCTGGCGATTGACGAAGAACCCTTGGACAATGCGTGCCACGTGTGGTCGCGCATTATCCTGTTGAAATATGGCTATGGGCAAGCCCTGAAGGTAAGGAAGGACAACTGGCTCCAACACCTCGGAGATGTAGCGCTGGCTGTTTAAAGTACCGGCAATGCGTACTAGAGGAGTGCGAGAGTGATATCCAATACCGCCCCATACCATAATACCCGGTGCAGGACCAGTGTGGCGGTGCATAACGCAGCTGTTCAGCATCCTCTCTCCACGGTGTCTCCAGACTCGAATCCGACCATCGTGGTGTTGCAGACAGAAGCATGACTCGTCAGTAAAGACAATTTCATTCCATTCTGCCGTCCACATCCTTCTTTCATCGCACCATTGGCGGCGGAAACGTCTGTGGTTCTGCGTCAAGGGTAGACGAAGCAATGGACGTCTTGCGGACAGACCACTCTGCTGTAAACGGCGTCGAATGGTACGCGCAGACACTGGATGATGCGGTACAGACTGAATGTGCTGTGCTATGGTTCGTGATGTGGCTGAGCGATCCGTCACTGCCATACGCACAATATGCCTGTCATCACGTGAAGTGGTGCACTGAGGTGGATGCGATCGAACACGTCGGTCCGTCGTACCCTCCTGCATCCAACGATCACATATCCGCATTACAGTTGTTTGGTTTCGTCCAACACGACTACCGATTTCCCTGAAAGATAATCCACAATCTCGGTAGGCCACTATCCTTCCTCTGTCGAACTCGGATACTTGATCAAAAGATGATCGCTGTTTTCTACGAGGCATAATTGATCGTTTTTTTGAAAAACCACAAGAAAACCACAATTGCCGTACTTGAAATCGTCGAAATCTCCAAGCCTTAAATAGCGCTTTGAAGTGGCGCCACAGGCGCGCGTGATGTGCGTCTGCGCTGAAATTCTAATCATTTGCATATCTCACCTCCGCTAATGCATGTTGTAAATTTCATATTATTTGCATGCTTCCTTCAGGGTGTTGCATTTACGGTGGCCAGTAGTGTATTATGAGGGTGTTACTGTACATGTTTAACCCGTGCTAACATGTTAACTCCGAGTCAAAACTGCCCTATATGAGCCAGCCTCTGGAGCAAAAGTCTATTCTAAACTGTCGTCAGTTCTGGACAAGAGACAATTTGTTTTTCCTACTCGGATCTTCATTCCTCCTTGGAGTAACAGGGCAGTTTTGCCTCGACGAGTTATCTCGTCCTTAGCAAAACTGACCAGATCTAGATGTACTAGATATCTCGTCGAAACACTTGGAGGGTTAAGCTCGGAATCTCTGCTGATTGTAAAAGCACATAATCTCTCTCTTTTACGTTTTTTCAGGTCTCACGTATCTGCTGATGGTGGGAGCTTTCAAGGAAGGGTTCTGCCTTCACGACCCCTCCATCCTGGAGCCCGTGAGCATGACCGAGATCCGGGGTCGGGTGGTCAACCTGACGGAGGGCGTGGCCGAGGTTGACCTGCGGCACATCCTCAGCATGAATTGGGGCGGCATCTGCAAGCCGCAGCCCATCCACGAGATCCGCAACTACTTCGGGGAGAAGATCGCCTTCTACTTCGCTTGGGTGTCCACGCTCATGTCCTCCCTGTGGATGCCGGCCATCTTGGGGCTCGGGATCTTCATCTATGGTGTCACCAGGAGGTAGGTTCTGACGGAAATAAGTGCATTTGACGAGCATGTATAGGCCAGGGACGCATTCAGAGGAGTGGCAACGTGAGGCAACCTCCGAAATGTTATTGAGGTTACAAAAACCAATGCTGAAGTTTGCGTAACCATCCTGGTGGTTGTTTCGATGAGGTATCTCGTAATTAGAAAAATTGGTCAGATCTTGATGGATTATATATCCCGTTCAAACTACTTGGAGGGTTAACCTATGTAAACAAAAGTTTTGGTAAGCCAGTAAAATCGTGGACAGGACGGAAAGGACTCAAATATATTTTCAAACGAAATGCTCATTTTGTGTTATAGCAATTTTATCGGTTGCTAAACCAAGCTAGAATCCATCTATGAAGTAAAAATGTAAAACTTAAAAATACGACTAAAAAGATTAAAAGCTTATGAAAAATCGATGATTCAACATCGAGATCTGGTTTCGTTTTCTTCCCCCAATGATAGGATATTTCGTTCATCAAGATGTGGTCAATTTTGCTAATGAGAGGTACTTCTCGTCGAGACAACCACCAGGAGAGTTGAACAAGCATACACCCGAGTGTAGTCTATCAATAATCAATCCGTTTGGTATTCTTAGTCTAGCGAATGAACAGCTAGAATACATGCTAACCATCCTAATGTGTTGGAAATGGAACTAGATGATGTTGTTCAATAACTAGTCCGGTAACAATTTTCAACTTGGAGAATAAAGGTTATTTTTATCAAAAATTAAAATAAAACTGCAGCAGTTTCTAATAACCTTCCTTGCGAGATATTAAGCACAAAAAGTATTTTAAGGAGTGTGATTTCAAATTAGTTTCTGAGAATTTTGTTCCTAGACCTTGTGCACTAATTAGTGAACTACTGGCTGCTTTACCCTATTTCACTGGTGTTATTTGTTATTTATTTTTCCTATGCAACTGCTAATAGCCCGTTGAGTTGCTCCAGTGTGACGTTAATTAAAATACCTACCTACCTATGCAATCTCTACTAGCCTTGTATCTCAATTTAATATTTATTTGTGTGCGCGTTCAAGCCGCTACTAGTATTCTAACAATCAGCTAAATGATTTATTCTTTTACTCTAATTTTAATATAAATACGTTTTGAATGCAGAAAAAAATCGCATGCTACTGCGTTACTCGTTTGTATATATTTCTATATGATCCGTCTAGAATATTCCATGTAAAATTAATTATGTTTTTGTTAATTAAATATACCACTACAGCAGCGTGGCTTCGTGGTACTTGGTTTGAGAAAAGATGAAAGAAAAGACAAATAGCCACCATTATTCAGAAGTTAAACATCGATCAATCAGAGACAAGGTCACGGTCACTTCAGAGTCCTTTGTCAAGGTTAACAAAAATATTTTATCTCTTGCTGATAACTGTAGTATAGATTCGTCAATGTTTATGCATTCATTGCATATTGTGAACGTCAAAATCGAAAGTGTAGACACAACCATTAAGTGAATTCAAAATGTGTTCTATCAGGACGGGTAGAAAGTACATTGGAAATGAAAGAATAAAACTTGATCTTTAACTGAAACTGACCATTTTCGTAGTCATTAAAGCATATGATTGAATCGTGCAGTTTGATACAGAAAAACTCAAGATTTTGGAGTAACTTTTTGGCTTTTTTGTGTTCTGTAAGCGACTTCATGAGGGACTTGTTATTTTCCTTTACCCATAACTCGATTTGATCCTTTTTCCGTTCAAGGAGCTCATGTATTGGCTTATAGAGCTAAAAACTGCTAAAAAATAACTTTCATAAAATTAGTCACACTTTTTGAAACTAGGAGATCGAAACAGCATTCTTTGTCAAAATATCTGTTTAAATTTGGGTTGCAACCATTTCTAGTTTCATCTCACTGTTGCGAAAAATCATTGTTCAATTAAAACATGTTTGGTTCAACACGAGGGATTGTTATGTGACCATAGCTGTGTGATATTGTGAGACTGGCGAAAAAGCAGATGACCTTGGGGAAATCTGTTTCTAGAAAGATAGTAGGCTCGTCAGGGAAAAGCGCTTCCACGCGCAGAACGATTAATAGCCAACGTTATAATCCCTCCTGTACCGTTCCGATTTTAAAGACGTATTATCGTCCAAAAAATTTAAAGTCCCTCTAAAATGTTATGTCTGCATATCTATCAGAGTACAGAAATCACTGCACAATGATTGTATTCTTCAAATATTTGACATTCAAAGGCCAATAAGTTAACTACTCAAATCTTGTTTCTCGAAATTCATTTTCTGTCTCTTTCGAAGCGTTGAGACTATACGTAGATATGGAACACGTGATATGCAGTCGTCAGTGAGAAAAAGAAGCTCATAATATTTCATATGGCATTGTAGATTCATTTAATATATTATCACTTAATTTTTTGAATATTTCTTTTTTATGAATATCACAAAAGTATTATATATGTTTATGATATGCTTAGTATAAAGAGAATAAAATAAGTAATAATTATTTTCGTTTGTGGGAGAGGGTTGAGCACCCAAAATCCTCCCTCTGACTAGTTATTGTTAAAATAATTTTAAAATCCCGTAGCAACCCCTAAACGGCTGCGGTTTTTTGGAAGTCGCTCAGCAAACTTCTTAATTTATACGGTCATGTAGCCCTTACAAGCACCATACAATCATTTAGCCCTCCTGGTGGTTATCTTGAAGTATCTTGTCATCAGAAAAACTGACACTTTGATGGAAGAGATATCTCAGAAAAGAACTGACCACCACATCTTGATCTCGTCATCATCAAAGTATCGGCAATATCTTGACGACGAGATACCTCTTCTCTTTCAAAATTGGTCAGATCTTGATGGACGATATATCTCTTCGAAACCACTCGGAGGGTTGACAAAGGTGCCTATCGTAATCAGGGTCAGCCCTGAGCCCAAATGGTGGATATCTTGATGACATGTTATCTGAAAAACTGGCCACATCTTGATGGACGAGTTATCTCGTCGTTAGAAAAACTTATCACATTTTGATGGACGAGATATCTTGTCAGAAAAACCTGACCAGATCTTAAACACGTCGAAAACATCGACAATATCTTTATGACGAGGTACATCATCATTAACAAAATTGGTCAGATCTTGATGGACAAGATATCTCGTCGAAACCACGTGAAGGGTTAACAAAGATAGGGTGGCTATTGTAAGCAGGATCAGCCCTGAGACGGCCCTGAGACGATTCCCACAAATGGGGCCCCACATACTCCAAGGGGCCCCTTCGTGAATGGGATTGGGAAAGTGGCATTTATTACTAAAAAACTTCATCCTTTTATTATTTAACCGACACACGTAAACGATTACGTTTACTTCAAAAACGTTTTCTACTGTCAACTATTCAATGCATTTCATTTCAATATCATTTAATTAAAGGGGCCACGGTAGCCCTGTTTGTAGAGTAACGGATTATCAAGCGGGGGGGGTTGCGAGTTTAACCAGACCTTACGTGGGGGCTGGTGCACGTTAAAACTGTCATCGCTTCAAATATCCTCATATTGGCGTGGTGTGGAAATTTGGAAAAAGGGGTGGCACAGCTGAGGTGTTGACCTCATCATCTGACCGTGGTTCAAAATTATGAGGTGTTGCCTAGGATCTTCCCATTCGGGATTGATCCCGGACCGTTGCCAATAGCCCGCTGCGCTGCACCAGTACGACGTTAATTCAACTACCTACCTACTCATTTAATCGGAAAAGTTTATTTTTAATATTCCGTGAGGCCCTCAGAGATTGATCAAATTGGGGGGGGGGGTATTTCAATTAACGTCACACTGGAGCAACACAACGTGCTATTGGTGACGGTCCGGGACCAATCCCAAAGGGAAAGATCCGAGGACAACACCACGTAATTTTGAACCACGGTCAGATGACGAGGCAACACCTGAGCTGGCACCCCACTCTCCAAACTTCCACACCACGCCAACGTGAGGACATTTGAGGCCACGACAGATTTAACGTGCACCAGCCCCCTTTGTACACGACGGTGTTTGGCTGGATTCGAACTCGCAACCCTTCGGTTGCAAGTCCGTTACTCTTCCAACCGGGCCACCGCGGCCCCTGATCAAATTGGGATTTTCATTTCTAGAGCTTATTCGTGATTGCATGCTTGTTATTTTCTGTCAACTTTCAGTCTGATTGTGTGTGAAGAATTACTAATTCTCTTGTAGACGCTAGTTTATGTGTATTAGAATGTCAACTTTTCTTCCAGACTGTCCAATGTGGAAGCCACCGGCTCCATGTATGTGATCGAGGTAGTGAAGTCGTCCAGTGACAATGATCTCACTCCCGTGTTCGCTGCCATCATATGTTTATGGGGTAGGGATTGTGCCGCTGTTTCTGCATGCGCTGCATTTGCATGAAATGCTTTGATGCTTAGAACGTGCATGTCGCTTTTCAATTTTTCCCGTGCTCGCCTAATTCAGACTGGATAAATGTATACGATGGATGAGTTTTTATCAAAGCACCGAGGTCGCCGTGGCTCAGTGGGTTTCCCCACTGCGCTGTCTACCAGGGCGGCGGTGGCCGGTTGTAAGAGCAACGGATTAGTAACAGGAGGTTTGCGAGTTCGAATCCAACCAAAGGCCGTCGTGTACAAAGGGAGGCTGGTGCATGTTAAATCTGTCGTGGCCCCAAATGTCCTCACGTTGGCGTGGTGTGGAAGTTTAGAGAGTGGAGTACCAGCTTGGGTGTTGCCTCGTCATCTGACCATGATTCAAAATTGCGTGGCGTTGTCCTCGATTCTTTCCCTTTGGGATGGATCCCGGACCGTTGCCAATAGCCCGTTGTGTTGCTCCAGTGCGACGTTAATTAAAATACCTACCTTCCTACCTTCGCTATCAACCTGCGAGTTGTATTCGGCGCTGGTTCGGTTCCTCACTTTGTGTATTTATCTTTTCTGTTTGAGTAAAACTTTCCTTGTGTGTATTTCTTGACGTTCTCTGTCTTGTGTTTGGCGCAACTTTGCCAAATATGGCCCTTGTGCCATATGAACTGAACAGTGTATTTAAAATAAACTTAATCTCACTAAAATTTCAAAGTAAAGACATCTTTAAATTATGAAATCAGTTGTCTTATGCGTTATCTTGACTTAATGTTGACTCACCAGACGTTATCTGTCTTGTGTTTGGCGCAGCCTGGCCAAATATGCGCCATAAAACTCAAAGCGAATTGAGTACTCCAAAATGTTAAATGATAATCTTGCTAATGATACTAAATCTCACTAAAATTTCAAAGCAGCGAAAACTATAAAACAAAACCATAAAATAAAAACTTAAAACATAAATGTTTACGATTCTCATGCAAATCCATTTTTGGGTTAAATGTCACATTGGAATTCATGGAAATAAAGCTGATGATCAATAAGCCAAAGAGTCGTTAAAAAGACATCGATATCACTGAAAAGCGGATTCCAATACTGATTGAAAACATCGTCAGATAAGAATTAAAAACCAATGGCAAACCGCTGGAACGGAACAATAGTGAAAAAGGAAGATATATCTCCTCTCAAAATTAATGCAAAAATAGTTCTACAGGTTTTTGCGTAAACCAAAAAATTACATCACATCGAGCATTTGGAAATTGTTAAGCTAGATAGGTACAAAATAGATTTTTGCGGTGGGAACTTGGGAATAGGTGACCATACAATATATTTTTAAACTATGGAAACATTAAAACAAAAGACTTTTTTATCTTTTAACCTTTTGGCGAAATAAAATCAAACTATAGATTTTAAATATAGTTTATATGAAACAGATGTCTATGTGAAATCAAAATACATTTGGATATCTATCTCCCATAAAAGGTCTTACTATATAGGATGAGTGACACCATATCGTTGAAGTCCAAGAATTCCGTCGTGTACGAAGGGGCTGGTGCACGTCAAATCTGTCGTGGCTTCAAATGTCCTCATGTTGGCGTTGAAGTTTGGAGAGTGGGATGCCAGCTCAGGTGTAGACCTCGCCATCTACCGTGGTTCAGAATTACGAGATGTCCTCGGATTTCTTACTTCGGAATTAATACCGTACCCGCAACTAACCGGGTGTTTTGCTCCAGTGCGACGTTGAAAAACGACCTACAGTGCATTCCGTCAAAATGTACCGATCTAAAAATGTGGCTCGAAAGACAGCCCTGCTTTTTCGCTTATTTATTGGTGTAATTAAATGATATTTAAGTTCATAAACTTTTTAAACTTTCGCTTCATCTCATTGAAACTTCCTTTATTTTATTCTACTTTTCTAAGTTTTTTTTAAAAGTTGGTCGCTCCTAGTTTTCCGTGACTCGTACAAGTGCAAGTCCAGGAACAGCCCTGGCATTGGAAATTTGTTAATTTCCTCTTCGAGTATTTGAAAGGAGGTTATATTTCCAGGAACCATTTTTATGGAGGTGTGGAAAAGGAAGCAGATCTCGCTCGCTCGCAAGTGGCATGTGGACAACTTCGACCAGGTAGAACCGGACAGGCCTCAGTTCTACGGCACCAAAAGTGAATTCAACAGCTTCACACGAAAATCCATCCTCTACTACCCCATCCACAAAAAGATAATGAAGTACCTGTGCTCCCTCTCCGTGCTTTTCTTTATGGTAATTTATTTCACACGAAACTTTGTCTTACTTCAAAGGCATGCTGAATGTTGACTATTTTCTTCCTAAAAATCTTAAAATGATCATCTATGTTAGTTTTGGGTTGGGTTGGTTTTTTGACCCCTCCCATTTTCTTATAGATAGTGACGTAAGCCCTACTATTTTCAAGTACATTCCACAAAATATATATATATATATATATATAATCAATCCATCACATAAATCATACCCTCCACAAAAAGATAATGACCTGTGTTTCCACTCCGTGCTTTTCTTTATGGTAATTTATTTCACATGGAACTTTGTCTTACTTCAAAGACATGCTGAACGTTGCCTCTTTTCTTTTAAAATTTTTTTTAATGATCATCGATGTTAGTTTTGGATTGGTTGTTTGGTTTTCTGACCCCCTTTTATTTTCTTATTGATACAGGGACGTAAGTCCTCCTATTTTCTAGTTCATATCACAAAAAAAGATAATCAATCCATCACATAAATCATACCCTCCAAGAAAAGATAATGAATTACCTGTGCTTCTTTATGGTAATTAATTTCTTTCTGGTCTCCGTGCATTTTTATGGTAATTTATTTCATACGAAACTGTCTTACTTCAAAGGCATGCTGAATGTTGGCTTTTTTCTTCTTAAAAAAACTTATAATGATAATCGATCTTAGTTTTGGGTTTAACATCCATTTCAATTGCATCCCGTTCACTTGTTCAAAGGTAGGTATGTAGGTAGGTATTTTAATTAACGTCGCTCTGGAGCAACACAAGGGGCTATTGGCGACGGTTCGGGATCAATTCCAAAGGGAAAGATCCTAGGAAAATACCACGTAATTTTCAACCGCTTGTTCAAAGGCGATTCGGTATTTGGTGACGCCTCAACCTATTTTCACCTTCATTCCCTTTTCATTCTGTGCTGATTTTAATCTTCCAGATTTCTCTTTTCTTTCTGTAATCAAACTGCTGAAAAACTCTTTTGTGCTGTTTTGGGGAGGAGCCGCCGTGGCTCAGTGGGTTTGTCCACTTGCAAACAACCTGTGAGGTGTAAGCGGCGCAGGTTCGATTCCTCCCTGGATATATTTCTCTCTTGTTTGTCCATTACTTGACGTTGCCCGTCTTGCATTTGGCGCAGCTTGGCCAAATATGGCCCTTGCACCATAAAACTCAACGCAACCAACCGTGTAGTTTTAGCAATAGAATGCACAGGTGACGAAAAAAGATGATATGCATTGATGGACAGAAATCTTTTCCCACCTGTATAAAGTGCAGCTTATTACCAGCCTGTCCGGCACACATCCTGAATTGCATTGGAGCCATACATGAAGACATTTTTTAAGGACCCGTCTGCCATTGCCCAAAAACCTTTTTTTGCAGACTCAATGACTTAGTGTATTTTGTTTTTTTACACTGGGATAATAAAGAAGCAATAGAATGCGGCTTTATAGCTCTAATCAATTATTTAAAACTTCGCGTCAAAACTGGCTCTATATTGTTTATGTCCGTTTGATGCAATTCGTCAATACACTGTTATATCGATCTAAGTACCCCGTACGTGAAATAGTATATCTTTAGATATTTTAGGAGAAATAATAACTTATGTCTCTTTAGGTGATCTTGGTGTTCATCAGTGTGACATCCGTGATTCTCTACCGTGTGTACATGACCATTTCATTCTGCGGTGACTCTGATGCCACTTGCGATCTTCTTCATGGGACCATCCTTGCCACTCTTCTCAATACTTTCTCCATCATGATACTGGGAAGGGTAAGTTGAAGGAACCTCCAGAACAACTGCTCCCGCTTAGCTTTTGCACAACCTGTTGAACAACCAAACAACGTATTTTTAGGGTGTGTAAGTCGAAGAAAAATACGTTTGAAGTTCGCAAGACGACAAGCAATTTTCAAATTGTAAGCCAAACCTTCGACACACAATTTCAGTTCGGTGATTCTCAATCGAGATTGATGGGGAGTTGCGCGTGAGCATTGATAAAGGGAAGTAAAATGCGCATATTTATACTGATACCGATGAAAAACTTCGTATAAATAGCACTAATATAATTAAAAACCGAAAGATAGAAAAGTATAATCCAACTATATTTAATGACGAAAGGTATTTAATTTATTATGACCATTTAAGAGGTCACACACACTCACTCGTATGCATAGTTTGTAATTGAATTTTTGTCGAGTTATGTTAGCATTTCAATTCCGAATTTTATGTCAAGGTTATTTTTGTATGAGCAGCTTTGTTGACTGTATGATGAATAAAAGTAAAAATTTAACTGGAAACTTTATACAAAAAATGCTATTGCCATATGGTATGACTCGTCACCGGAAATCCTTGGGAATAACGAAACAGATTTAAGGACTGCAGAGGTTTCTGACAACTATAATTAAATGCAGCTGAATGACAGATTGATTAGAACTTTCAAACTCCTTTCAGAACCTTTAAGCGAATTCATCTGGAAGAATATTATGAAACACTTTTCTCTAACAGATGAACTAAGGATATCATAATTTAATAGATGTAAAATAAATTCCCTTGCGGAAGGTAGTTAAATTAATTTCGCTCTGGACCAACACAACAGGCTATTGGCGACGGTCCGGCATTAATCCCGAATGAAAAGATCCGACGACAACATCTCTTCATATTGAAACACGGTCAGATGACGTGGTCAATACTTGAGCTGGCACCCCACTCTCCGAACTTCCACACCACGTCAAAGTGAGGACATTTGAGACCACGAAATATTTAATGTGCACCAGCCCCACGATGGTCTTTGGTTGCTTTGGCTCGCAACCCTCTGATTGCTAATCCGCTACTCTTCCAACCTGGCTACAGCGGCCCCTCTGCATAAAGGAAAAGCTAACAATGGTGAAACGTGGAAATATTTCAATTTGTGGGATATAAGGAGAAAATTCAAACAATTTCTAAATGAGGGTAGGGTATTTAGTTAACATCGCGCGCTATTGGCGACGGTCCGGGATCAACCCCCGAAGGGAAAGTTCGAGGACAACACCACTTAATTTTGAACCACAGTCAGATGACGAGGTCACACCTGAACTGGCACACCAGTCTCCAAACTTCCACACCACGCCAACATGAGAACATTTGAGGCGACGATAGATTTAACGTGCACCAGCCCTCTTCGTAGACGATGGTCTTGGCTGGATTCGTACTCGCAACCCTACGATTGCTAGTCCGTTGCTCTTCCAAGCGGGCTACCGTGGCTCAATTTCTGAATGAAATTAAACCTATACACACAGCTAATGTTCCATAAAGAAATGACATTGAACCAGGAATACCTCGTAGCTATATTAAACATAATTTTACTTAGTTAAATGAGCTCATCTTGGAGGTAACTAAACTGGGGTTTATGTGGATTCCTGAAGCATTGAATTATTTGTTTGTCGCCAGGGGAATTCAGAACTCCAGGTTGACTCCATTCGACTAAAATAACAAATCAAACTCATAAATTACCGATCCGGAACCATAAGACAGCGATTAGTACCAAAATGGGCTGTTACAATATTTTATAGATTTGTTAATATTTTTCTAGTCCACTTCAGTACAAGAGTGACTCAAGAAATACAATAAAAAAGTTATTATTTTCAGCTTGTGTTAATATTGGTTTTATGAAACATTGAGTAGTACAACAAATCATGTTATTCGCTTGCTTCATTGTCTTCTGATTGGGAAAATCACCATTCATATCGTTTTGTGTTTTTATATATTCTTGTTTTAAAATCTCATCTAATTTTTTTGATAAATTCAACATGACTCATTAGTATCTTTTCAAAAATTTTCGAATCCAATTTTTTGAATTTCAAAATTTTTATGGATGTTAATTAAATTTCTGCATGACCCAATTCTTACATTTAACCCTCCTGGTGGTATATCTTCGCGTCGAAAACTGCCCTGTAGTGTTCAGCATCCGGAGCAAAAACCTGTTTCAATCTGTCACCAATTCTGGGCAAGGGACAATTTGTTTTTTCTATTAGGGTCATCATTCCCAATAGGAGTAATGGGGAAGTCTAAGAGATATCCCATCCTTAGCAAAGCTAACCAAATCTAGATGGGAGAGATTTCTTGTCCTTAGCAAAATTGACCAGATCTTGAACCAGATATCTCGTCCAAACACTTGGGGGTTAAGATTTCTGGTTTTTAACTTTACGATGCTTTCTATAAATAAAATTTTTAATCTTGTGTTTGGTTTTGTCCGTTTCTGAACCCTAAGTCCAATCCTATCCAATAACAAAATTAACCCAATAACAAAATGTGCACACTAATGGTCCATCAATGGGAAACTGATTGTGGATTGTCTTTTGTTTCTTGCAGATATACGAGATAATTGCAATCAAATTAACCGAGTGGGGTAAGTCTGGTTTTCTCAATTTATCAGTTTGCTATCACATGAATGAATGTTTCACACCCTCTTCTCTCATACAATATAGGACTTCTCCGATAAGATATTTCTTAATCGAGGTGATAGCAATTCAAATAAAGAGTACTGTCTACTTCAGAACACCAATGGTAGATAAATTCAACAGAAAAATCAATAAGATAATTCTAACATCAAGCACCAAGTGATCTTTGAATGTAGAGATAACGAAAAATAAGCAAATGAGTTCTATGTTTTTCCTTCTTCCTGGTACGAAGAATAAGAACTGGTGGAGGGCTTTTAAAAAATCGAAAGAGAGTGCTTTATTAAAAATATGAATGTTATACAAAATTTAAATTATACATAAACCATATATGATATATATACAACAAAATTTTTGTGATGTTAACTTTTAAAACGTAATTTTTTTGACATTATTACAAATATTTCCATTCTGTAGCTATCATGACAGTAATAGTGTTGTACCTCAAAGTTTGGTAACTTTGAGTTGACATGAAGTGTATAAAAGTATATAATATTTCACACTTGTGTTATGTATTATTAATTCGTACTTAAGTATTAGGATACGTATATATTAATTCGTACATTTGTTTTTATACGAATGTATTAATTCGTACTTAAATATTCGAAATGTATATATTAATTATTAAGTATTGCATACGTTTATATTATTAGATACGTATTCGTAAGTATTAGATACGTATGTATTAATTCGTACATAAGTATTAGATACTCATGTATTAATTGATACATAAGTACCAGATACGCATGTATTAATTGGTACATAAGTATTAGATAGTTGATTAAGTATTAGATTGGTATGTATTATAATTTGTACACGAGTATTAAATACTTATGTATTAATTCGCATTTAAGTATTAGGTATGAAATTCCAAACAATACTAGATAACGGTATGACTAGGTTAAAGTGATTATCATCGACTCCGCCCACATGCTCTGTTTATTTCATTAGAAGGTCGATGGGGTGGAATCGCTGTCGTAAGATCTAAGAAGGGTAGGTCTCGTGAGCTTACGAATTCACTTGGGCCGATTGGCTATCGAAGCGCCGACTAATGTTTTTAATCATGGTGGATAATCTATATCCAATCAATAATTTGCCCCACATTAGGATTCATGCTTTTTCTCACTTCACAATGACAGATCATCAAAACCAAGCGATAGGCAGAAATAACATGAAGCTGCGCGCGCGTACTCCTTCTATTTCATTAGAAAATGGTTATTTTCTTGACATTGCGTCAGTCATTTGAAAATGTTTTCGTTTTGAATATTCCATTCAATCGAGATAATATTCAACGATAAATTTCTCAACATCATACAGTTAATGGTAATTTACGGTAGAATAAAATACTATAAGTTGACGAAACAATTCGCTGGAGCACAGACCCTAGATTTATTTTAATAAATGAAGGTCTTGACATTTAGCTTGAAGGTAGTAAAATAATTTGTTTGTGATGTGTAGACACCATAAAATAGATTCGATAGCAACCACCGATGTCAGTTGCTTTATTCCAAAGCTAGGTTTACGCAGTGTCAGAAAATAGACCTGACGTGACGACCTTCGTAATATCAGAAATCAATGCATTAGAAGTAGCAAATAATGCAGACAGAGTTAATATCTTAACTGTCTGCATTAACTGTTTTTCCTCGAACACGCAATCAGGAGAATTTTTCGTGACATTTCGTGCGTATGGATTTATTGGAGAATCATCTGGTACTATTATCTTGGTGGGAGTGCAGCAGATTTCCAAGTAAACCAAACGCTGCCTTTCCTTGCGCTTTCAATGTTTCTATCTACGGATTCAGAGCATTATATTGTCGTGCTATCAGACTACGTTTTCTAAAACGATACTATAAATCAATTTTGTTATAGTTTTACTTTCAAATAGTCGCCACCTTAATAAATTACATTTTAGTCTCATTTATAACGATTTTAAATTTTATTGTCGTAACAAATGGACATTACTTTATAAATTTAAGAATTTTTTAGCAGCATATAAGTTGCGAGTAGCTGGATTGATTGTCCCACCAGCCATTGCGACCAGTATTAACACAATTCACTTTTGTATTGAAGCTTCACGCATGGTTAAAAATTGAAGCGCATAGAATTTTAATTTTTATTTGTTCTATAAGCACTGCGAATTTCTGTTTGTTTTACAATTTAATTTAAATTTAAACATGTTTTAGTTACATAGAGACATTCAAAATTTAATTTTTTCATATTCCGTTCAGACTCTGAATTCAGTTCTAAAAATTATATTTAAATTATTTTCCTAATTTATTTTGTTCTCTGGGGATTACATTACTCGTCATTTTATAAATAAATCTATCTTATATTTTTTTATTCCGGTTGTTAACTTGCTACTAAAATGTTATGTCAGTATTTTAAGTCTTCTCCCGTGCATAACTACGCATGCAATTTTCGATTTCTTTGACATTGCAATAAAATATGTATGAAATGCAGAATTATTGAACATATAAAACAACATATATAAACGAATGTAATACCTGAAATAGAAAAATTCGCAAATGGCGTTTGAAGAGTTATTACTCCAGATACGAATGTGTAAGTGCAGTGCGTACGTTAAATATATAGGCTAAAAATGTTTTCGCCGTATACAGTACTTAAAGCTTGGATTCTTGGTACAATAGGGCTAAGCACGGACAGTAAATTTTTGCCACATGGATATCTTCTAACAAAACCAACATCTCAAAGTGCATTAACCCTCCAAGTGGTTTCGACGCGATATGTCGTTCATCAAGATCCGGGGGGCCGCGGTGGCCCGGTTGGAAGAGTAACGGACTTGCAACCGAAGGGTTGCGAGTTCGAATCCAGCCAAACACCGTCGTGTACAAAGGGGGCTGGTGCACGTTAAATCTGTCGTGGCCTCAAATGTCCTCACGTTGGCGTGGTGTGGAAGTTTGGAGAGTGGGGTGCCAGCTCAGGTGTTTCCTCGTCATCTGACCGTGGTTCAAAATTACGTGGTGTTGTCCTCGGATCTTTCCCTTTGGGATTGATCCCGGACCGTCACCAATAGCCCATTGTGTTGCTCCAGTGTGACGTTAATTGAAATTCCCCCCCAAATTCCCCCCATCAAGATCCGACCAATTTTGCTAATGACGCGATATCTCGTTCTTAAAGATCTCACCAATTTTTGGATGATGACGAGATTAAGATCTGGTCAGTTTTCTTCCAATGACGAGAACTAGATATCTCGTTCATCAAGATCTGGTCAGTTTTGCTAATGACGAGATATCTCGTTCATCAAGATCTGGTCAGTTTTGCTAATGACGATATATCTCGTTCATCAAGATCTGGTCAGTTTTGCTGATGACGAGATATCTCGTTCATCAAGATCTGATCAGTTTTGCTAATGACGAGATATATCGAGACAACCACCAGGAGGGTTAACGTCACACTGGAGCAACACAACGGGCTGTTGGTGACGGCCCAGGATCAAGGGAAAGATTAGAGGACACCTTGTTATTTAGAACAACGGTCAGATGACGCGGTCAGCACCTGAGCTGGCACCCAACTCTCCAAATTTCCACACCACTCTACCGTGAGTACATTTGAGGCCACCACAGATTTCTTAAAGTGCATTAACCCTTCAAGTGGTTTCGACGTGATATCTCGTCCATCAAGATCCAACCAGTTTTGCTAATGACGAGTTATCTCGTCATCAAGGATATTGTCGATTTTTTTATGCTGTCGATATCAAGATCTGGTTAGATTTTTGTAATGACTAGATATCTCGTCCATCAAGATCTGGTCAGTTTGGCTAATGACGAGATACCTCGTCGAGACAACCACCAGGAGGGTTAACAACATATCTTTCTCATTAGCCTTTTTATAAAACGAATTTAATAGTAGCATATATCTTCTGTATCAGGGCAAAAAGGGTTAAGTCTGACTTTGATGATTCTAACTGGAGTCAAATGCATTATTAATTTAAAAAATAATATAATATGATTAAAATCGGAACTAAATCAATCTAAATTATAATTATTTGTATCGTGTCATGCTTCTTTTTATTTCTGAATATTTGTGAGAAAGAGTTAATTATTCAACTTAAGATTCTAAAAATTCGTACATCTCGTTTTGCCCTGACACCAAAGATGTGTGTATACACTAGCACACAATTTGTTTTCAAAATTTAGCGAGTTTTCAAACATTTTTGAAATTTTTGCTAGCAGCAAAAATGTGTTTAAAAATCGTGAAGTTCAAAACAAATATGTGCCTTAATATACTATTAAAGAAATAATTGTTTCTCTATTTTTTACTCTGAGTTTACATATGGAAACTCGATAGCTTTTCTGTTCTATATTTTGTTAGAAGTCCAACTCCAATGTATACCAGAATAAATAAATAAATGCGTTATAATTCTTTGAAGCACACGAGTTTAAAGAAAAAACCCAAGTTGCACAGAATTGTTTATTCGCATATTCATCTGCAAAATTAGTATAAAGCATCAAATAACATGTTTTTTAAATTATAAAACGATTCATTCACTCATAATAAATTTTTACGAAAAAAACATTTACCTTTATGAAAGACAAAAATTCACTGCACCACACAATTTGTCAACCTTAACCACAACAGTGTCAAAACTTACTAATGCGTTTTGACATGTGTAAATTTTGTTTTCAGTTATGTACACATTTAACGTTAGTACATAGCATTTCCAACTCAATGAAAAACTTTAAATAACATATTAAGCTGTATGTCTATGAGTAATTTCAACTTTTTGAGGTGGGTTGAAAAGTATAAAGCTAAGCAAAAGGTAGGACTGTTTCCAACACACCTAAACCCAAAGAGTTAAACAACAATTTCGTGTCATGCAATTATTTTCGTATTTTTCAGAAAACCACCAGACCATGAGCGAGCATAATGACGCTCTTGTCATCAAGTTGTTTGCATTTCAATTTGCAAATACCTACGCTTCTCTGATCTACACGGCATTCTTCAGACGGGTCAGTACCAAGTTATTTTCATCCCTTCGCTTATTCGAACTGTATGGATATTATTATAAAATATTTTTCACAAGGTAGGTAGCTGATTAACGTCACACTGGAGCAACACAACTGGCTATGGGCGACGGTTAGGAATCCATTTCCAAAAGGAAAGATCCAAGGACTTTTGAACCACGAATTAGATGACGAGGACAACATCTGAGCTGGTACCCCACACTCCAAACTTCCATACCACGCCAACGTGAGGACATTTGAGGTCACGACAGGTTTCTCGTGCACCAGCCACCTTGTACACGACGGTCTTTAGTTGGACCGAGTTTCGAACTCGTAACTCTCCGGTTGCTAATACGTTCCAACGGGGCTTCTGCGGCCTTCGAAGTTTTACAGATAGTTGTTTACAGGTTCTAAAGTGATCACGAAAAGCTATCAGACGCTACAAACTACAATATATTTTTTAAGGTGATCCCGATACGGTCGAAACATAATAAACTGAAAACGGTTTTATGTCAAAAACAACATGGGGAAGAAAATGACAGACACTATGCATCGTGATGTAATGAAAGTTCAAGGCTCCGGAAAGATTAATAACACTGCGAGGGGAACTCGGTCGATGGGGAAAAAATTTCTGTCTTGCGAAGTTTGTTTTCTCGCTTAATGTCGTAATAAATTCGACCACCAGCTGCTGAAATCATCTCTTATAAAACTAGTAGACTGGAAGTTCTTGGTTAACAGTCCGAATTTCGTACGTCTGCCGTGATGCGATATTCCGATTGGAAGAGTAGCGGATTAGCAATAAGAGGGTTGTGAGTTCGAGATTCGATCCAACTACTGACCGTTGGGTACGTGAGGGCTGGTGCACTTTGAATCTGTCGTGGCCTCAAATGCCCTCACGCCGGCGTGGTGCGGAAGATTGGGGAGTAGAGTGCCATCTCAGATGTCGACCTCGTCATCTGAGAGTGAATCAAAATAAAGAGGTGTTGTCCTAGGATCTTTTCCTTCGGGACGGATCCCGGAGCATCGCCATTGGTCCGTTGTGTCGCTCCAGTGCGACGTATTCAACTTCCAGATACTGGCTTGCTTTCGCCAATTAGTGCCTTGAAGGGTTCTCTGCTATCCATTCAAATTACCTTGAAAATAATTTTGAAATTTTGATAGTATTTATAGTAATAAAGCTGTACCAGTACGCAAAGGTAGGTAGATAGGTAAGTAGTTAAATTTGAGTCGCACTGGATCAACACAACTGGTGTCTTTAAGGCGAATTTTGGTACTGTTTGTCGTTCTGCACCGAAAGAGATAGCATTGATGGTAGGTAGTCAACATCGCACTGGAGCAATACAACATCATGCCATCTTGAACAACGGTCAGATGACGAGGTCAACACCAGAGCTGGCACCCTCATCAAACTTCCACACCACGTGAGAACATTTAAGGCCGCGACAGATTTAACGTACGCCAGCCTGCACGTACACGAAGGTCTTTGGTTGGATCGAGTTCGCCACTCTACCAACTGGGATACCGCGGCCCTGTTTGGGAATTCAAAATGCTATCCAAAAATACATGCTGAAGCTAGTTATATCGGAGAAAATCGCACACATAAAATATGCTTCTGAATACGTCAATAGTCTGAAAATAATCAAAAGATATGTTAAGTGTAAAGGTTTTTAAATGTTTCGTAATTTAGTGAATTGGGAGAAGACTGGGCTATCCAAAATCGTTATCGTGCTGTGGTAGCCCGGTTGGAAGAGTAATGTATTAGCAACTGGAAGGTTGCGAGTTCGAATCCAACCAAAGATGGTCGTGTACAAAGGGGACTGGTCCATGTTAAATATATCGTGGCCTCACGTTGGCGTGGTGTAGACTTTTGGAGAGTGGGGTGCCAGCCCAGGTGTTGACCTCGTCATCTGACCATGATTCAAAATTACGAGGTGTTGTCCACGGACCTTTCTTCGGGATGGATCGCGGACCGTCGCCAATAGATCGATGTGTTGCTCCGGTGCGACGTTAATTAAAATACCTACCCACCGAAATTGTTTTCTGAAGAGCGTTGAGAAAGCTATGCATCCAAGAACGGCTGGATGAAGAGCGTTCTTTTAGAAAATCGTGTTTTTGAGAAGAGGAAGCGACTTTTTGAGGTTCGCACGTAGACAGCTCATACCTCGGGAACTGCCCCGGACTAATTCTGATTGTTTGGATGTCCTTTTCAGGATTTCCGCACCGGGACTGGAATCCTGGGAATGGATGCCAAGTACACGGACAACTGCGGCCACAAAGATAACGACAACTGCATGTCCTTGTTATCCTTCCAACTCTTGGTGCTCATGATTGTCAAGCCCTTTCCGAAATTCATGAAGGATGTCCTTTGGCCGTAAGTATCAGGATCTTGCTCTTCTACAGTCCTAAAATTTGAATTGAATCTGCTTCGAATTGAATAAGCATTTAGATATTGATACCAGGACAATCATTCACTGGTACGTACCCAGAATTTTGACGTGAATACTTCTTTAACATCGGAACAATACTGAGGGGCATACATGAAAAGACTTTGTGTTACAAAAAAACGTTACAATTGCTTTGTCTTATGACTGGTTGTTTTCGGATTTTATAGCGCAAGGGCCATATTTGGCTAAGCTGCGCCAAACTCAAGTCAGACTTTATCTTATGATTTTAGAGCTAGAAGAAACATCCAGAAAATAAATATAGCATCATGTAGACAAAGGATGTCCGTACGTGACATGACTTTCGGACCGAGTGCGCATGCGCAAATAAGCTCGGGAAGAGGATGCGCAGTATGTCGAAATTCTACTGTACTGGGCGAGCTTCGGGCTCGTATAACTTTGGATTGCTTTGAGTGTGGACTGCGTAAGTGATACCATTCGAAAGCTACCCAACTACGCTACAATTAATATTGGACAACAATTAATATGAAACTGCACTTTAATGGTTCAAACTGTAAATTAATTGCTGAAACAATCGTTCAAACTCAGTATATCTGTTTCATTCATTGCACAATCCAACAGACACGAATATTCAAGTCAAATGTACGGTTTGTGTCCTCAACACAGCTTACCAATTTTTTTGCCCACCTACTACTTCATTTACCATATGGTTCCAACTTCTTTGATTCAACACTAGAGGCACTGCAAGTCTTCTCAATCGGTAGAGCAAAGTCGATTTTTCTAGAGTAGTAGACTGCTTCTGCATCTTCAGGACACAACATTCGTCAGTTAAAAGGATGGATAAGGACTAGTGGATGGATAAGGATGATGGAATCCTGCCCTGACAGCATGTTTTCGAATTTCAGAAGTATGGACAAAAAACTATACATCGATATAGCTTCCTGTCTATATGACTAAACATTTCAGAAAAAATATTTATTGGTGCAGCTTAACCAAATCGGTCTCTTATGCCATAAAATAACAACCATGACTCGACATTAGATAGGAAGCTTTCAGAATTTGCTTTGCTTACTCAGCATTAGATATAAGTACAGCATTTACTTAAATACTTATCTGCGTAAGTGACATTCATAGTAAGTTAGTTCAGCTAACTTAGGGAATTCTTTCGATGGAGGGTCGACTAAAACCTCATTCTCTTCATATATATCGTCTGCTTAGAGCAGAAATTCATTAACTGACATTTTTACGGAGACACTAAATGCTCATTTTCACGATGATGAGAAATACTTTGCCATGTTACAATCTGTTTAAAAGATAAATAGCACTATTAAAATGAATTTTTATTTTTTGACCCCCAAAACTATGTCCCTTAAACAGCTGTACAGTAAAAAAAGTTTCAGTCAATGAGTTTCTGCTTTAAGCCGACGATGTGTGTTTATTTTGTTTATACCGATCATTACTATTATTATTGGTATATTTTTAATCGTTCCCTCATATTGGATGGGAGGATCAACTTTAACCCGCCAAGTGGTTTCGACGAAATATTTCGTTCATCAAGATCTGAGGAATTTTGCTAATGATATATCTCGCCATCAAGATATTGCTGTTTTTTCTGTGATGACAATATCAAGATCAATTCAGTTTTTTCCAATGATATCCACCAAGATTTGTTAACGGTTTTGATAATGGCACTTCGAGAAGATAGTTAATTAACGTCGCACTGGAGCTACACAACGGGCTATTCGCGACTGTACGGGATCCATCCCGAAGGGAAAGATTCGACACTACCACCACGTCATTTTGAACCTCGATGACGAGTTCAACAGCTGAGCTGGCACCCTACTGTCCAAGCTTCCACACCACATCAATGTGAGGACATTTGAGGCCACGGCAGATTTAACGAGCACTAGCCCCCGCGGTTACCTGGTCGAGACAACCACCAGAAGGGTTTGCTTTTCCACTCTCAATACAGTTCGAAACTCGATCCAACCGAAGACCGTCGTGTACGTGGGGGCTGGTACGTTACTTCTGTCTGCCCTCACGTTGGCTTGGTGTAGAAGTTTGAAGATTAGTGCTAGCTCAGGTGTTGACCTCGTGATCTGACTGAGGTTCAAAATGACGAGGTGTTGTCCTCAGATTTTTCCCTTCGGGATAGATCCCGGACTGTCGCCAATAGCCAGCTGTGTTACTCTAGTGCGACTTAAATTCTACAACCTACCTCCGCTTAAAGTTTGTACAGGAAGTTTTGAAATATTCTGTGCAATACTTTCAAACGGTGGAACGCGTTTTTGGAAATGGGGACGTATTAATATTTGCTTTTCCCCTCTCAATCCACAGGTGGATCCGCAAAGCGCTCCGTCACTGCAAGGTGAACGAGATCGACGACTTCACCACCGACGAAGGCGTGTCTAAGCAGAACTACCTGATGCGCGAACTTCTCAAACCTTCGGCTGAGGATTTCCGGCTGGGGGAATTCACAGAGAAGATGATACAGTACGGATACCTCGTGGTGAGAGATTGCGCTTCTTAATGAAATTATTTCTCGTACAAACAGTGGCACTGCTGAGGTTAACGTCTCCCAGTGCGGTAGGTCATAGAACCACCTCCATATACTTGATCCCAAATCACCATACAAAAGAGAAAAAGATTCAAACCTTAGTCAAATTGATTCAAAATCTTCACAAAAGGACTGATAAATGTGAAAGCAATATGATAGAAATGGTCCATAGCTATTCCGATCTACATGCGTTCAACCATCAAGTTGTGTTTTGAGTGTTATTTTATTTAAAGCTCCAAGTGGTTTTGATGAGATATCTAACCAATTTTGCTAATGACGAGGTATCTAGTCATCAAGGATATTGCCGATATTTTTTATTATGACGAGATCAAGATCTGGTCAGTTTCTTTCTAATGACGAGATATCTCGTCCACTCGTCCATCAAGGTTTGGGTCAGAGTAAAATCTAAAAAACTAAATCTTCGTAATGCAATTATTTCTCGTATAAGCAGTGGCACTGTTGAGGTTAATGTCACACAGTGCGGTAGGACAAACTGTCCCGCTTCCAGAACTGGTGACAATTTGAAAAAGGTTTTACCACCAGAGGACAGTTTCCGACTCGAAGATAAACCACCAGGAGGATTGAACGTGTACAGTAACACACTCATAATTGTGTTATAAACATCCGGCCAAACACTGAGGAATGTAGGTATTTAATTAACGTCGCGCTGGAGGAACACAACATGCTATTGGCGACGGTCCGGAATCAAACCCAAAGGGAAAGATCGAGGACAACGCCAAGTAATTTTGAACCATGGTCTGATGACGAGGTCACGCCTGAGCTGGCACTCCACTCTCCAAACATCCACACCAAGCCAACGTGAGATGTGAGGCCATGATAGAATTAATGTGCACCAACCCTCTTTGTATACGACGGTCTTAGGTTGGATTCGAACTCGCAACGCTCCGGTTACTAATCCGTTATTCTTCCAACCGGGCTACACCGGCCCTCCAAAATAACTATAGATAAGAGTACTCTAGTCTGCATCGCGCGGTCAGCACGGATCGAGTTGTAGAATTATTTACATTGTTTTAAATAAGATTGCGCTCACTCATCTGCATCGTACGTTGGCAATCTCGACGGAGATTGCGGAGGGAGATTAAAATCCGTTCCATCAGTGCAATGAGGGTGACTCATCCGTACCTTATACACAGTGCGAGACTTTCTTAAGGTTCTACTGACTTATTTCGGCTATACATGCGTTCAACCATCGTTTCATTTTGAATGTTATTTTATTTAACCCTCTAAGTGGTTTCGACGAGAAATCTCGTCCACCAAGATCCGGCCAATTTGGCTAATGACGCGATATCTCGTCATCAAGGATATTGCCGATTTTTTTATTATGACAAGATTAAGATTAGGTCAGTTCTTTTCTAATGACGAGATATCTCGTCCATCAAGGTCTGGGTCAGTTTTGTTAATGACGAGATACCTCGTCGAGACAACATTAGGAAGTTAAACACAAATTAATATAACTTTAACGGGATTGCATGGATATCCCTTGTGTTAGTTATGATTGATTTTCTAAGACTATTTGAGAACGTACTGCGATGAGAATTATCCCATTATTAAACTATAGATAAAAATGTTTTGTCTTCGATTTTTAAGAACTGGAACAAAATTATTTTCCAGCTGTTCGCCGCCTCATTTCCATTGGCTCCAGCTCTGGCCTTGATATTCAACATTTTCGACTTCCGAATTGACTCCCGTAGATTACTTTGGTGGAACAGGAGACCTACGCCTTACAGAGATAACGACATAGGTACGAAGTGAATGCTTGTAACCAATTATATTTGAAATTCGATGTAGTATATCCAATGAGAGGAGGAAACGATGATTCATACTTTAGAAATTTCGATTTTTGGAAAGAAATGACGCAGTCGATTCGAAAGGATTAAATTTTATTAAAGTAAATTTTATTAAATTTATCCTAGTCCATACTAGTCGAGAAAAATTATTTCGTTTTTCATTTACACTAGTCAGTTTTTGCTGCTCAAGGACTATTTGGACATGGACCTATGGAGTGGATTCCGACCCACTAAGAATAACTATGCCAAGACCGGAATCCGAACCCACAACCTGTTGCACCGAGAGCTAGATCGGACAATGAAATCGGTAGTAATGTTACAATAAATTGTTTGAAGTGGTAACTTCCAAAATGTTTTGGTCTTCAAACATAGAAAACTGAGACCTTTAATTATTACTGTAATTTGGTTTGTAAACCTACGGTCTTTTATTACACGAGGGAAAATTAGACCGGGACAAGGCTTAGAGTGGATTCCGAACAAGTTCAAATCATGCCCAGACCTGTATTCTAATCCATGACTGAAGGCTCATGATCACACTCCTGAATAAAAATATCCCGACTTGCACAAAAATATGGCAAACTTACTACAAAATGTCCTGATTTGGAAGCAAAATAGGATAATCCTAAAGAATAGTCATACCTGAAATGATATATACATAGAGGAATATCATTTCAAATATCTTTACCCAAACATCGCCTCGTACCCTCGGCTCAACAGGATTTAGGTTCAAATCCCGGAATGTTCGTAGTGGTTCGGAATCCTATTTAAGCCGTAGATTCTGGTCTAATTGTAGCAAAAATGACCGTAGAAGTAACAAACCAAACCCAAACCCAAACATCTCAATTTTAATTGTAATAAGTATTTTATAATTCAACATTTAGGGTGTTTTTAAAATTAGAGTTTAGTTTCACTTGAAAATCTGTATTTTTTGAGTCAAGACTCAATGAAGACTCACTGAATAAAAAAACATGATCATTGATATGATTGGGGATGTCCAACAGCCTCCTTTCAAACCTGTTTGATTATTCCGTAGGTATTTGGTTCCACATCATCGATTTTATCAACGTCTGCGGCGTGATCAGCAATGCATTTCTAATAGCTTTCAATTCAGAACTAGGCCGGGAAGAGCCACTCTACGTCAAATTCGCCATCATCATTGGATTCGAGGTATGTCATCGTGTTCCGTTTGGTGTCTTGAATCGCGAATGAAAAACGTGGCGTCCGTTTATTCAGTTGGAAAGAATATTCGAAATTTTTTTGGTGTCGAAACACTCTAAAGTTTGCGGAAAGGGTATTCGTGAAACACTGTCTTAGAACGAAGCTCGAATGTTTTATCCTATCCCCAAAATATTACTCAAGATATCTTAGACATTAGAATACTTTCAGTGAAAACAAGACGAAAAGCAAAGATTTTACTATCCCAACCCAAATGCACTCGCATCATATCGGGTTACCCGAAAATGGAGTTTATCGCCGTTTTGGCGATGACTAATCACCTAACTTATATGAATTCGGAATTCATATTTTGGAATTTTATTTAGTGCTGAAATCGCATTCGAAAAACAAGCTAAGTGACGTCACGTTCGGAATACGTCCAGGAAGTACATTCCACCACAAAACACTACCGCCATTTGCATTCAGATTGACAGAAAAATTATATCTTCGTTTAATTTGCAGATATTAAAAAAAAACACTTTCTGTGGAAAGTGAGTCTGGCTATTAGCCACTGCACACTGATCGCCATTCACATTCGAGCTTTAGAACTCTCTAAAACGAATGCACCAGCCACTAGGCGAATTATAACTGTTTTTAATCATATCAGTCAAGAAAATAAACTTAATGGATTTCATATTTCAATTGGCATTGAAGATGCTACGAAGCTCATTAACCCTCTAAGTCGAGTCGACGAGATATCTCGTCCATCAAGATCTAACCAAAATTGCTAATGACGAGATATCTCGTCATCAAGATTTTCATGACGAGATCAAAATCTGGTCAGTTTTCTTCTAATGACGAGATATCACATCCATCAAGATCTGATCAATTTTGCTATTGACGAAATATCTCGTCCATTAATTTCTGGTCAGTTTTGCTAATGATAAGATATATTTGTCGAGACATTAAAATTGGTGAAAAGTTTTGGTAAATACGTAATTGCAATTAAATTGAAGACTTATTAAAATTTTTAGAAAAATCATGGTGTGCAAATATTGTACACTGCTGGCCACCCAAATTGCAACACCAAGAAAGACAAGAGATATCACAACAAAATTTATTTTGTAGATAACATGTTGACCAAGTATCAAATGATTAAATTTATAGACTTCTGTGAAGTGTGGTTCCTGCCAAAATCAGTAGCCAGAGTGCCGCCATTGTTGGAGATCACCGCTGCCACACGCCTCGGCATTGATTCAAAGAGACTTTGGATGTGTTCTTGGGGTACAGCAGACCAAGCAGCTTCCACACGTTGCCAAAGTTGATCTGGTGTGGCAGCTGGGGATGTATTCTGGGTCAATCGTTGAGCAACCATGGACCACATGTTTTCTATCGGCGAAAGATCCGGAGATCGAGCTGGCCAGGGAAGCAATTCAATCTGGCGATTGACGAAGAACACTTGGACAATGCGTGCCACGTGTGGTCGTGCATTATTCTGTTGAAATATGGCTGTGGGCAAGCCCTGAAGGTAAGGAAGGACAACTGGCTCCAACACCTCGGAGATGTAGCGCTGGCTGTTTAAAGTACCGGCAATGCGTACTAGAGGAGTGCGAGAGTGATATCCAATACCGCCCCATACCATAATACCCGGTGCAGGACCAGTGTGGCGGTGCATAAAGCAGCTGTTCAGCATCCTCTCTCCACGGTGTCTCCAGACTCGAATCCGACCATCGTGGTGTTGCAGACAGAAGCGTGACTCGTCAGTAAAGACAATTTCATTCCATTCTGCCGTCCACATCCTTCTTTCATCGCACCATTGGCGGCGGAAACGTCTGTGGTTCTGCGTCAAGGGTAGACGAAGCAATGGACGTCTTGCGGACAGACCACTCTGCTGTAAACGGCGTCGAATGGTACGCGCAGACACTGGATGATGCGGTACAGACTGAATGTGCTGTGCTATGGTTCGTGATGTGGCTGAGCGATCCGTCACTGCCATACGCACAATATGCCTGTCATCACGTGAAGTGGTGCACTGAGGTGGATGCGATCGAACACGTCGGTCCGTCGAACCCTCCTGCATCCAACGATCACATATCCGCATTACAGTTGTTTGGTTTCGTCCAACACGACTACCGATTTCCCTGAAAGATAATCCACAATCTCGGTAGGCCACTATCCTTCCTCTGTCGAACTCGGATACTTGATCAAAAGATGATCGCTGTTTTCTACGAGGCATAATTGATCGTTTTTTTGAAAAAACCACAAGAAAAACACAATTGCCGTACTTGAAATCGTCGAAATCTCTAAGCCTTAAATAGCGCTTTGAAGTGGCGCCACAGGCGCGCATGATGTGCGTCTGCGCTGAAATTCTAATCATTTGCATATCCCACCTCCGCTAATGCATGTTGTAAATTTCATATTATTTGCATGCTTCCTTCAGGGTGTTGCATTTACGGTGGCCAGCAGTGTATATTTATCTTAACAAATGAAAATAATTTCCTTTGTATTTTGTACAGCATTTCATTTTCTTCATGAAATTTGCCATATCACTATTAATACCGGATGTGCCAACATGGGTCAAGAATTCGCAGAAAAAGGTAAGTACTGGCTTGCTTATTTAATTTTTTTTTTCGTTTTTTAGTTGTTTTAGCTCTCTAAGTAGCGTACTGTCATTCAGAAACGTAGCCAGGATTTTATTTCGGAGAAGGCCCAAAATTAGGAATATCATTTAATGTCAAACGAAGATCTAGACTAAGACAGCAGAAGAAAAAAAATTTGTAATAATTTCCTTAATGTTTCCAAAGGAAAAATAAATTTAATAACTACTATTTTGTTTGACTATCGAAAGTAGGGGGGGGGGTATTTCAATTAACGTCACACTGGAGCAACACAACGGGCTATTGGTGACGGTCCGGGATCAATCCCAAAGGGAAAGATCCGAGGACAACACCACGTAAATTTGAACCACGGTCAGATGACGAGGCAACACCTGAGCTGGCACCCCACTCTCCAAACTTCCACACCACGCCAACGTGAGGACATTTGAGGCCACGACAGATTTAACGTGCACCAGCCCCCTTTGTACACGACGGTGTTTGGCTGGTGACTATCGAAAGTACTTTGGAGCATTAATTGTATTTTATATATCAAATTTTTTAATCAGAAACTAACACTTTCGGGGGCAGAATCCCCTTTCGGCTCGCAGGATCCCCATCCGAATCTTTTTGCATATGCATTCGTTTTCTTTTCGTTTCAGGAACGGTATTTGCTATCATACTTGATGAAGAAACTGAATCCCAGTTACTGCAATGTATTTTCCAAACCTGAAGAAAGTGTTGAATTCGATCCATTGCAGAATGGAGATATCCAGATGCAAGCCATGGGTAACAGAGGAGCAGGCATTCCGAGTTCACGATGGAGCTATTAAATGGTAGACTGATGATCATTAAATAGCACCAAAGCCCATAGCAATGGCAGAACATGGAAGATTATACAAAGCATGGTTTTACTACCTCATTTCTTGTGTGTTTTGTATTATTTATTTACATTGTTTTGTAAGGTGCCTCAAACACAAATTTTACCTCTTGACATGAGTTAACAACTAATAATTGTTGAAGCTGTCATTCTTGATGCGAAGAACATGTGTTTTGGTAAAATCCTAGTCAACGGTGTGGCTTTGGCGTGATTTCAATTTCTTGTCGCCAAGCCAATGCCAAATGGTAATAAGTGGAGGTGGGCAAAACTGCGGTCTTTTGCTTACTCTTAATTAGTAAAAACACTCATTTTAACTTTTGAAATAACACCCATCTCTAATTGTTGAAAGATGCCAACGCACCACGAGAGGAATTTTCGGTAAACAAACGACCGGAAGACACGGATTTTACTTCCTATTACCCAACACGGAACAGGAAGTGAGTTCTAACACTAATGCCCTCTACATTTATCTTTAATCTCATACTAAGTTAAATGGCTATTTTTAAAACTATTACCACTAAACTAGATGTTAAGAATTGTCACTTAAATCTGCTACCCGTTGTATTCTGAATCTTAATGGATGTTATATTACTTTTGTCCGCGTTTAATTTGAATGTAACTCTTACATTTGAACTCATGTATGTAAACTTACTATGTTTTCAACTGGAAAATTGCTGAACGAATGTGTTACAGCAAATTGAAATAGTCCTTCAAAGCTTGTCTAATATATACTGAACCAAGTCTGGATGTCCAAATCAAGTATTATGCTTGAAACAGAATTTTGTTAAGTGGCAAAATTAGTTGTAGAGAAATTTTCGCAGGACTAATATGTAAAGTTTAAAGAGAAAATGATATCTAAAAGTCAAGATAGAATTTTAAAAATTATATAGATTGGGAAATGGTTCGTAAATAGGTTTTTGTATTTATAAGCCATTTTGAAAGCAAATGTGATATTTTCAGATATTTTTTCTGCTAAGGATGTGGTTTACTTTTATAAATTGAAAAATTTTAGTGATTTTTCAAAATTTAAAAGAATCTTGGGTTCATATAACACACAGAAAATAAGTACACATACGAGATCCCTGTGTGTATCTGCTTAGAATAAAAAGAGCTTGCATTATATATTGGTATTTTACGCCATCATTTTTTGAATTTCATACAGCTGCATTCTAGTTTGCTATTATGCAATTTTATTAGTTAGAATTATTCACTTGAGGTTTCCTACCAGATGTGTGAAAACCAGAGTTCCTTCAGAAAAATGAAATACATAATTATGATAAACTTTATTAATATAAAATTAAACTTAATGAAATATATATTATGATAAACTAATCAAGAACCCAATTTAGTAACTTGTTAACAAAAACTTTTAAGTTTTAATATCATTTCTAAAATGAATATTACATATGGACTTTGTGATGGCTTTCCTTATCAATCAAATTAACTATCTCCAACATACTATTCAGGCCAGATTAGGTCGAACATGGTTTTTGCTACACAAGGCTTAATTGGACTGAACCTAGAGCTCTTTCTGAGTTGATACTTCAAAATAAATATTGTAGATATTTTTGTCAGTGTTATGAAGTATGTATGTTTATCAAGTAATCATCTTTTATGTCCCATATCCATGGTATTGCAAAACGCAATGAATATTTTCTTCTAAGTCAGTTTTCAACTGTTAAAACAAAGATGATTCTAAATTCACAAGAAAAGAATTCACAAGATTTAAGGGAATTTTTTTGAAAAACCGAAGTTTTCTGATTTTTAAATCAGGTAATCAAATTTTTTGAAGTAATGGATTACTACAAGGAAGTGCCTTTGAAAATCTTGATGCACAAAGAGCTGGCAGCATTAAATTGTCTTTCATTTGAATAATTTTAAGTACAAAAAATATTGATGCCAATCGCCTTATCAATATTTTGAAAACAAAGCAAAAGTTGAAATTGATAGTTGAGTTTATTGAATTTTAAGTCAGAAAACTGAAAATGATTGTTTAATCAAAAACAGTTATTTGAAACTTAAAAAATAATTTGTATATTTATATGTACACATGAATAGCATTATGTATAATATGAAAATAAATAATTGATTGTTATTGTACTGTTTACTTATTTCTTATTAACATTTTTATTAAAATTAATCTATTTTTAGTAATCTAATTAGATTAAAAATAAATGTTTTATGTTGTATTGTACAACATAAACCCAATCTGCAAAACCAATTTATTTAATAATTTGGAAGATTCACTTGATTTCATAACTATACACTTCATAACTATTACTGATTTTGACTAAATTCCATACTTGACAGACTGATTGAAAAGTATTAAATTGTATTTCTTGATGCAGCAGCAACACAAGGGAATAAGCTTTTGTTTTAACTTTAACATTTGTGCTATGATTTATAGTTAAAAATCATGTTTTATTATTCAATAAATTTTCATTTGCAAGGAAATAAATATTATTTCACACTTAGGTCAAAGCAAATGTAATTGAATAAAATAAAATTCTATTTTTTATATTAAAGATATAAGAAATATATGTGAATTTCAGTTTTTTATCATAAACCTAAACAATTAATGACTTATAAGAGGATATGTATTTAAGACAATAATTCCTCATTTTTTAAGAAATACGAGAACAATTCAAAATAGACTTGACTAGAAGGCATTTTTATAAGCAAGTAAAAGCTAATTAACAATCAAATTATTTCTTTATTTTTATATTGATCTTAAAATAATATCCTGGCATTGTGTGTGAAATCGATACTCAACGGTTAATACATATACCTTGGACATTACAAAACTAATTTATTTTTGCTAATGCCTGGTCATAACGGGGTAGTTGAATTTACATTGCACTGGAGCAACACACAACGGGCTATTGGTAGTGGTCCAGGGTCAACCTTGAAGGGAAAGACCCGAGGACAACACCTTGTCATTTAAACCAGTCAGATGAGATCAACACCTGAGTTGGTATCCCACTACAAATTTCCACAGCAGGCCAATGTGAGGACGTTGTTTAAAGCCATGATAGATTTAACATGCACTATCCACCACATACACAATAGTCTTTGGTTGGATCGTATTTCAAACTCGCAAACGTCCGGTTGCTAATCTGCAACTCTACCAGCTGGGCTACCGAGGCCCTGTAATCATTATGGCACTACAAGGGTGGATTTGTGAACCACTTAGTGTTACTCTGGTGCACAAAGGTGGGGCAGGTTCACATTACACCTAACATTTGTGGTACAACCCATTTATAGAGTACAGTCATGCTAGATGGCCAAACATCTATGCCTCAACCCCAGATTTGAACCAGGAACCTTTCATCTAGAAGCCAGCACTAGACAGATTGGTCAGCTTAAAAAACCAAGTGATATTATGGATTTTGTTCATATTACTTAGCTTTGTAGTATTATGGACAAACTACATTATGGACTTTGCTTTCTTTCCTAAGCAATAAAAAAGAGTATCGTGTTAGAATAAATAAAGAATTGGTAGATTATCAGTATGGATGGCCAGTTTATTTGTAAATATAATTTTTATTTACAGAAATTTTACATGCACAAAAGTTTAGAAATAAAAAAAATTTAGAAGTAACCTAGCATCGAGAAACTTTAACTTCTAACAGTATAAATTGTAAATTAGTCATAAATTATTAGCAATTTATTTATAGTAATAAAGGTTATTTTACAGAAAGACAACTTTTACTATTCTATTGTTTATGAATTTAAAGAGTTAAAACATCCTCACAGCATAGTTAAGTGGATAAAAGCAATAACTAAAATGGAAATAAATATACTGTACTGATTGTCTGTATAACTAGGTAAAAGTAATTTATAAGTAATATATTGATGATTATGTAAAAAAATGATTTAGTAAAACTCATCGCACTTCATAAAATTTAATAAAAGAAATAAAGACGAACTGATACAAGAATAAAAGTTGATACAGTGCAAGAGGCAACATGGTAGACTTGAATTCTTTTTTATTGTTCAAAAATATGAAATAGGAAACATAGCTGGTATTTTTAATCAAAATTTTACTGTTAAACAGCTTTTAAAGTTTGAGATATTGACCACTTAAAAAATCACCATAATTTAATTGAGTTTTCAATTTCAGATAAACTAATCAAATATCAATTAAAGGAGTGAATCTTCAAAAACGATATACTGAGATCAACATTATGTTCCATGGCTTAGTTACCAAACAATGATTTTTAATAAGGAATTAACAACTTTCAGCAAACTTCAATTTTTTAGCATTCTAAATTATGTGTAAAAGCAACCATTATCACATTATGTAAACAAACATCAACATTTCTTACTACTGATATAATACATTAAGGCAGAGAGGAGTAACACTAATTGCATTGTGTGTCGCATTTTTTGAGTGAAATGAAAACGATGAATTCTAAACTTTAAGATTCACTAAGTTCATTAAATGGCACATACATATGATCTATATAAATGCATAACACTAATTAAACACAAATATTCATAATTAAAACTGAAACTCAAAAGATTTTGAACAGTTGAATGAACATGACACCATAAATGAATTTATAAAAGAATTAACTGTGAACAACACAACCCTATTATAAATGAGATTATAAGTCTATAATATAATAAAATTTTAAATCCATCACTATTTATTTTAGGAATCGCTTCACTTTCTACAAATAACATATTGAATAATAAAATACAATGAAACTTTTTACTTTAAAACACCAACATATTTTCCACACACTAACTTTTAGTCATATTGTCAACAAAGGATGCATTTCTACAAGTTAAAGATATTACAATTCAAACACAAAATATAAACAGAATTTCAGTGCAGTAACCCATTGGTATATCATGTTTCAATATATCATTCCTTTTGACTTGTTCCCAATTAAGTTTCGTTTTGCGAACAGCAAAGGAAATCGCAATATATTTCGTTAGAATTGGGTTTCGAAGGTCACTTGTTTCAAGAGGTTGTCCTAAACTAAATCGGTAAAAAAGATTTGGGTGTCTGCAGCATGGACGAGAAGATCGGTTTGATTTGTTGCTCTGTGGTCATTTTCTTCGAGACATCATAATGTGGCTGAGAAGGCATTTTCTAAAACATTCTTTCGTATTTAGTCTCACATTGAAATGTTCTGGCACAATGTTGTGTTCAAATTGTAGTTTTATATAATTTTAATTTAAATGTCATTCAAACAGGCTGGCTATCTTTCTTCGAGACACAGGATATCAGCATGGCAAAAGGGACTGGGTTTTTTAATATTCTGTATTCAAGAAAAAGTAAGACGATAAATTTTATCTGGAGATAGTCATTGAAACAGCTTCTTTGGCATTTGAAGGAAACTGAAACCTTTGAAAAATGAAATTTAAACTGAACATGGAATAACAAAGTCACCAGTAAATTAGCTTTACAGAACAGAAGCCATGTCTGGGCATGGCCAACAAAAGCACATTGGCCAGTTAAAGGCTATGAATAATAATTGATACATATTAACACTAGAAAGACAGAAAGGGTCTTATATATGCAGCTATTTTATAACTTTTAATTATTTGGTTCACTTATTGTGTATTTAATTATTTTGGCCTCTGGCCATAGAACTGGTGATATAGGACCATATACCTTAAAAGACGAGAAGGGCCAGATTAGCCTCCTAGGGTAGCAACATTCTTTCCATTTGGAGATGATTATTACATAGTAATGACAATCAAAAAGTAGTTTCACATTGTTTTCTCCCCTTTACATTTTGTTTACATGTTATGTTCACCTCCGTAGCTGTGAACACTGTTTTGGCAACAATCTGTCAACTGACTAATAATGTTTTTTCTAAATGTTTGACACCTTATTCACATAACACATTGAATAGGCACATATCGTTACTACCATGCAAAAGGCACGAATCTGCATTTTTGGCGATTTTCACCTAACTGCATGTTTCGAGTCACCATTCCATGTTTTATACTACGACAAAGCAATGAATAATTTTGATTCGTACGGAAAATGCCGATTTTCATGAGAAACAACCTTTGAGTCATAACTCGATTTTTCCCGAAGCATCAAAACTTTGAATGTGTTTTTGTAGAAAGTCAATTTTGCAGATTCGTGCCTTTGGCATGATGGTAATTATATCAGTATGATACAAATTTTTTAATTAAATTATAATCTGCCATCTGTAACTAAACAATCTGCCTGATTTGATCCAGCAATCTATAAGAACATGGGGTCATAATAGTCTATAGTCTTTCTAGGTATATATGACAACTTCCTATCTTTCTAGTGTTATAGAATATTTAGTTTTTAATTAAAAAAATAGACAAAATTGATATTAAAAAACAACAATGGCCAGGAAAGACATGAAAAAAAGAAACAGTAAATATGGTCAGTCTAAATTTAATGTATAATTTGTGCTTTTTTTATTTCTAAGAAAGCTTTTCTCAACCTTCAGTATATCGTGCTTTCAAAAGTTCAATATAACGCAGGGTTACTGTACTTCTATCAACAACCATACGCAGGAAATAAATTTATTGATTAATTGTGACTCGTTGCTTTGGAATACATTGGATTTAGAGGCAGGCATCTTTTTCAATTCTCCCATTAACTGTCCACGCAAACTATACATTCAAAATCAAACACAACAAGTGGCAAGGCATGCTAATCTTGTGCACCTTCTGCTTGCTGCGCTGCTTCCATTTCGGCCTTCTTGGCGTCTGGAATCCAAAGTCCGGAATCTATGCAGCGGTTTATGTGGTAACGGGCTTCTTCCTCAGGCATGGCAGCTATGGTTTTCTGCAGGAGCTCTATGTCTTTGCTTTCAAAGCACTTTTGTAAAGACTGTAAGGAAATTGACATTAGGAGATACAGCGAGATCCATTTGAGACTGTAACAGCAGCATAGCCTGTTCAGGCTCGGCTAACTTTACCAGGACATGGAAAAACTAAAATCAGCTTTGGGAATTTTGATTTGTCTATGGGCCACACTGCATTCGGGTTGTAGTTATAAAGACGACCACTTTGAGTGCTGTAGACCGATTCCTGTTAAAATCAAGTCAATGAATTCCGAAGGCTATACATCTTAGATTATGCAAGAAATCTACCTGAATAGTCTCCACCCAAGCATGAGTGAAATAGTATCAAAAATAGTCTTCTCTTAAACCCTTTTATTGTAGTAGCTTTAGTTGGCCAGATACAAAATGAATCAGATAAAACAACTGTTCTAATTAACTGTTAATTAAAATGTTCTAATTAAATATGAAACAGATGTTGAACTTGACTAGAAATTTTAATTTTTTCAAAAATTCAATATTTTATGAAATCTAAATTTCCAACACTGTCAGAATTAGCAGATTTCAGGTAATTGCATAAAACTATTGACAAACAGTACATACAGCATTCATTTTGAAACATATTTTTTATTAACTATAAATTTAACCAGATAAATTCACAAATGAAAAAATAACTTCCACACATATTTAAATAATTATATTCAGCAACTACTTTGATAACACATTCCAGAAATCTTGAAAGACATAGTGCTGTTAAAAATTTAATCAGAGAATTTTGTTGTGCGAATTGTTTATATTTTATGTCTACCTAGTAGTATTACAATGTGTATCTTGTTGAATAAGAGCATCTTACAACTTTAGGAAACATGAAAAACTTAGTTTAGAAAACAATGCTAGCATAAATGTTCACATGCTTTGTTAAGGCCTCACTATTTCTGTGTATATAAATGATTTTACTGAGAATTTCCATTCCAGAATTTATTCAAAATTAAAGAAATCTTCTAAGACTTCATGAAAAAACTTTCAAAGTTTTTTGAAGACATAAAGAAAAATCTTTCGGTATTTATGAAAAAGTTAAAGGGGAAATACTTCAAATTCAAAAAATATAACAGCATTTACATTTACTTGTCAATTCTAATCTATATAAATGAAAATGGAGTGTTATTTGTCATTGAATATTTTCCACTAATTTGAAGTTATTTATCTGTTTTGGGTCCTAATGCAAAATCGGTGTGTCCATCTGTCTGCCCATATTATGTCCAAATGGCTGGGTGTATTTCCATGAAACTTTACATAACGTGAATACTTGCATTCATTTAGTGACTGAACTTGGTGGTGTCGGTTTGTCTGTCTTCCTGTTTTACGTCTGTTTTTATATTTGTGCAAGTACCATAAAATTATCTAAACATATTTTAGTACAATTTTCTATATTTTATAAATTGTATTTCAATTTAGAGAATACGATATTTAAATTTCCTTTGCTCATATCGTGTCTAAAGACAAGTTTTATGATAAAACATACAAATAAGTATACTTAAATCAACCATAATTTGGTAGTTTTGGAGTAGCTGGAATGTGTCCAAAGTAGGTTATAGAAATTATAAAGATGTTGAAAAGAAGTTACAAAATTTAACCAATTCAACCCAAGTAAGATTGAATAATTCTGCTAGTTTTCAATAAAATGAAAGGCAAAAAGTCTACCTCAGTCACCAGTGAAATATATATACCACAATTATATTCGGAACATCTATTTCAATTTCATCCCATTGCCTTGTCAAAGGCGATCTGGCATTTTTCGGTGCAGCTTGTCTGTTTCTGAAGCTTGATCCGTAAAACTTCAAATTCCATTCCATTAAGGCATTTTTAGACATTAAAGCTGATTATGCTCATATTTTCTTTTCTGCACTGATTTCTATCTTCCATATTTCTCATTGCTTTCTGTCACCAGCCAGCTGAAGAATTTCATTAGACGGTCCGGGATCAAACCCAAAGGGAAACATCTGAGAACACCACGTAATTTTGAACCACGGTCAGATCACGAGGTCACACCTGAGTTGGCAACCCACTCTCCAAAGTGTATTAGGGGAGAGAGTCTGACCACATCTCCACGCAGTATCCCTTGAAGACCTAAACCAAACTTCTGGTCCGATTTCAATGAGACTAACATAGCAACGACACCCAATTTTCCAATGAAGAGTCGAAATGCACACGGCGACAACCAACTCAGAAATGGACACTACAATAGTTCATTTTATATTGTTTATCCGTTATTGCCATTTGGCATTAAACAAATAGTGTCAATTTTTGTGCCACATACATTAGTGAAATACATATACAGGGATGTAATTCTTAAAGCAATTCAAATAAAAAATAAATAGAACAAAACACAACAAGCAATTTATTTTCAAGACTAGATTCCAATTTTGACAGAATTTTTGCAATTGTTACTTCTCTAACGGAAGTGTAGAAACACACAGATGGAAGCTAATACAATTGCCACAAAAATTGCTCGCTTACTAAGTCTAGGAATGTAAGACATAACTGGTTCAAAATAGCTTACTTCCGGAAGAGATTCCATAATTTCCACAGGATCTAAACCACCAGGTCCCAACCTTAGCTTCCTTTCTTCCTGAAAGCAAATTGCAGTTTCAATGAAATTGTTTCTCCCAAAATAACGAATCACGAAAGTGGTAATTCCTTGAAATAATCACTGATACAGTACAAACATATAATTTTGAATGAGATAAATCAAATCACACACAATCAAAATATATTAATATATATTACATTCAGACAAAAGGAGGCATTATTTGTGTCATATGATGAGCTCAACTCGCAAGGTTGCATGGCTCGATATAATGAATATAGTTCAATGCCTAGTATACAGATGTCACTTGTATGCATTTTGAAATGGAAATTAGATATGTGACATTGCTAATTCCCCAGTGTAGACCTACCCAATGCTTCTTGATGGAGAAAAAAGTTTCTTTCTTCATTGTATTTCGTTGTCCTCAGAAGCCATCATGGTGGCAAAAAGATGTAGTACTCATGAGGACAGCACCAAAAGGTTTATAGAAAGTGTTTTAGCTTGCGATTTTTCTGAGGGTGAAAAAGTCTGAAGAAGGTCTAGAAGTTGATTGTTTTTTTATGGCACAAAGGCCATATTTGACCATGCGGCACAAGACATGAGACAAATAATATCAAGTAATGGATATACACACAAGGAAAGTTTTACAGAAACAGAAGAGAGAAATACACCCAAGAAGGAATTGAACACTGCACTAGCAACCTGCGAAACTTGCAAGTTGCTAGTGCAGTGGGTATACCCACAGAGCCTCATTGGCTTCATAAATGTCTCTAGTGATACTGATGTAAACAATTGCAACACGTCAGCCCCTTCAAAATGCATACATACTGCAAGGGTATTTAACCTTTAGACTACAGGCGTATTCGGGTAGCGGAATAAAAGCATCATAGTGTAAAGGTTAAGTATGATTTCTCAGTTAGCTCCGAGGCCATTTAAAATTTTTTTTTCCTATATCAGGAAAAGTCCATGAACGATAATTTCCTACGCTCAGCCAGTAGAAATTAGCCTCGCTAAAGATAAAAGATGATTAAAATCCATCAAGCTCCCCATTGAACAAAAGGGGCAGTCAGAAGAAGCATGCACACCAATGCAGTGTTGTAAGTGTCCTCTTAAATAGTCGTGTCCAGTTAAAATTCGAAAATTTGCAGTTATTTAACATTCAACATGACATTTGACGTAATGAACATTTAAACATGACACCATTGGTTTAAATTCACTTATGAAATTGCTATTAACTACATTTCAAGAATCATACTGCTCCCATGGAGCCAAACAAAAGACATAATATTAATCTTAGTCAAAATAAATAATTTTTCAAATATTTCCTACTCCTGAATTTTCTTTCTATTATTGACTTCTGAAATCTGATACTTTAAAATGAAGTTGTACCACTATTAACCCTCTGAGCATCACGAGATTTGTGAGTAGTGTAGTATTGCTTTTTCATGCATGCACACACACTTAATTACTATATAACCACATCTTACCAAAGAATCCATGGATTTTTTCAATCTTTAGAAAGATTGTATTAGTTATTTCTCTTTGGAATGATTCTATTTGTCCTTTCCTTGGAGTACAATTATTTGGAATAATTCTAGTGGTCCAATCTGCAGTATAGAATCTTTTGGAAAGATTTTATTGCTCCCTTCCTTGGAATAAAATCGTTTAGAAAGATTGCATTGGTCAAGTAGGTCAAAATTGGTTAGAAGTCATGCAGGGAAGACTGCAAGTTGCAAGGTGGAATTGTGTGTGAAACCCTCAGAAGGTTAAAATAATACCTTCATATGTAACCCATATATACACTGCTGGCCACCGTAAATGCAACACCCTGAAGGAAGCATGCAAATAATATGAAATTTACAACATGCATTAGCGGAGGTGAGATATGCAAATGATTAAAATTTCCACGCAGACGCACATCACGCGCGCCTGTGGCGCCACATCAAAGCGCTATTTAAGGCTTAGAGATTTCGACGATTTCAAGTACGGCAATTGTGTTTTTCTTGTGGTTTTTTCAAAAAAACGATCAATTATGCCTCGTAGAAAACAGCGATCATCTTTTGATCAAGTATCCGAGTTCGACAGAGGAAGGATAGTGGCCTACCGAGATTGTGGATTATCTTTCAGGGAAATCGGTAGTCATGTTGGACGAAACCAAACAACTGTAATGCGGATATGTGATCGTTGGATGCAGGAGGATACGACGGACCGACGTGTTCGATCGCATCCACCTCAGTGCACCACTTCACGTGATGACAGGCATATTGTGCGTATGGCAGTGACGGATCGCTCAGCCACATCACGAACCATAGCACAGCACATTCAGTCTGTACCGCATCATCCAGTGTCTGCGCGTACCATTCGACGCCGTTTACAGCAGAGTGGTCTGTCCGCAAGACGTCCATTGCTTCGTCTACCCTTGACGCAGAACCACAGACGTTTCCGCCGCCAATGGTGCGATGAAAGAAGGATGTGGACGGCAGAATGGAATGAAATTGTCTTTACTGACGAGTCACGCTTCTGTCTGCAACACCACGATGGTCGGATTCGAGTCTGGAGACACCGTGGAGAGAGGATGCTGAACAGCTGCGTTATGCACCGCCACACTGGTCCTGCACCGGGTATTATGGTATGGGGCGGTATTGGATATCACTCTCGCACTCCTCTAGTACGCATTGCCGGTATTTTAAACAGCCAGCGCTACATCTCCGAGGTGTTGGAGCCAGTTGTCCTTCCTTACCTTCAGGGCTTGCCCACAGCCATATTTCAACAGGATAATGCGCGACCACACGTGGCATGCATTGTCCAAGGGTTCTTCGTCAATCGCCAGATTGAATTGCTTCCCTGGCCAGCTCGCTCTCCGGATCTTTCGCCGATAGAAAGCATGTGGTCCATGGTTGCTCAACGATTGACCCAGAATACATCCCCAGCTGCCACACCAGATCAACTTTGGCAACGTGTGGAAGCTGCTTGGTCTGCTGTACCCCAAGAACACATCCAAAGTCTCTTTGAATCAATGCCGAGGCGTGTGGCAGCGGTGATCTCCAACAATGGTGGCTACTCTGGCTATTGATTTTGGCAGGAACCACACTTCACAGAAGTCTATAAATTTAATCATTTGATACTTGGTCAACATGTTATCTACAAAATAAATTTTGTTGTTATATCTCTTGTCTTTCTTGGTGTTGCAATTTGGGTGGCCAGCAGTGTATTTAACTAAATTTGCAACTGATTTATTTCCAGAATTTCATATAGAAGATTTTAGTAAAAAAATGAAAATTTTATTTACCTAAGCATGGAGATAAATGCTCAAGCAAATTATACGCTTCTTGAATGCTACAGCATGTTGGAATGCACTTTGCAACATAGACCACTGCATTGAGCAAGTTCAGTTAGGCTTGATTCAAAACTTAATAAGTTAGTTTGGAATTCAGTCAAAAGAACAATGGAAATCAATCATTTATGATTACATTGTTAGCCTTTTGTTTTTATTATGTTAGTAAAATTCTTTAAAGACCATTTTTCACGATTAATGATTTTTAAATTACGAAACAATGTTTCATAATTTGGAGACCAAATTCTAACATAAAATGACTAAACAGAATTGCTATCATAATTGTAAATCTTACGAGAAATGACAAACCATGCACCAAGTCATAATAGTAGATAAATGAAGCATCGAGGGAAAAATCTAAATGTATACACACATAGAGGCAGTAGATTAAAATCTATTTTCGAATCACCAAACTATTTATAATGGATTCAAATCAAGTAAGTTTTTTGCATTTCACACTTCTAAATTAAATAAAATTGATTAAAAATAGAAAGCAGCATTTGTGTAATTTTAGACATGCTTAATTCAATGTTTTTTGAGTTGTGACAATACAACTCAGTAACATGTTTTTACAATTTTGGTCCACAACGACCACCTTAATGCATCCCATTAACTTTTTCAGAAACAACTCAGTTTTCCAATGTCTGAAATTCAGCAAATTTCACATTCACTCTTAAATGCTTTATAAGCTGATCTTCAGATTTTTACGAAAGGTATCATTGCGAGTAGTTTCATTAGAATATTGCTCTCTCTCTGTGTTTAATATTTTGTTGTTCCACAACTCTAACCAAGACACATTTGAACGAAATAGCAAACTGATGATAATTCTCATAACGGATGATTTTTGTGCCATGTGTATTTTACTACATAAAAGGCAGACTTGCAATAAAGTACTCTTTATCCTCTATCATGGTTAAAGTTAAATAAAATATTTAAATACTTTCATGAGAAATTGCTCATATATATACAATAATTATTAAATCACGACACAGATGTAAGAAAACAAGTAATGCAAGCGATAATACCTGTGATGAAATAGTAGAAAATGGAAGAGATATTTATACAGAAACTTAGCGAAAATGCATATGCAATAGTGTAATTAAATTATTAATAAGTATGTAATTTTCTATGCTTGACAACAGCAATAATGTTTATAATTTTTAGAGATTATTCGACCAGGGGATCTATCAAGACCTATCATTGGCAGAAAGTCGGTATCTCTATGAAGTAGAATACGCATCTTGCACTAACAATCTGAAAGGGGGGACAGGGCTGTTTGGAGTCAAGAGTTAGCAAGGTGGGTGATAAGACGTATTGGGCCATATGGGCTTGTAGATGGCTAAAGTGGTGAAACAAAGACTGGCTGGTGAAAGGAGAAGAAAGGGATAGTTAGTCTGGAACTTTAAGGGACTTATCCAAGGCAAGAATTGCATTTTAGGGGGTTAATTTTAGTATCATTTCATATTTATGTATGAAAATTCTTAAATCCCAACCCAGGAGAAATTAACATAGTTCAGAGCAGCCACAACCAAAGAACTTATGAAATAGTAGCATAAATTATTAAAAATAGCTCCAAGAAAAGTCTCCTCCTAAACCCTATTTTAATTGCTCAGATATAACGTGTGTTGGATTGCATTGAGCTGTCTTTAGTTTCAGTTTTGGCCACGTGATCTTTAGTTTTGGTTTGAGTTTCTTCACAGCACTCGCGCAGTTGTTCACGTGTTCCTTTTGCGCCAACCGCGAGTAGCGTCAGCCGCGTCTTTGTGTCTGAGGAGACAGCCGCGCTCTCCGTGCCAACGGAAATCCATGAGGGGTTTTCGCGTTAATTTTCATGTGATACTTTTGTGTAATTCTTCACAGGGAAGAATTGTCATTTGTCGATGAATAATTGTTCATCATTAAAAACCTTAATACAGTCCATTATCATTGCTTGTGTTTTTGTGAATTGCCTCTCGAGCTACGACGGGTTCCTTCAACGTGAATAGGGTAAAACACAAAATGCGCTAATTAAGCATGAAGCATATGTTGAAGATCTCACCAAGAAATTGAAATTCTAAAATTAAAAACTAAATTTTTTCTTAAGGTTTCTATAACAATCTAGCAACTAGATTCAGATGTTTTCCTTTTATGATTGCCATGACTTGGCACCAAAACTTCGAAAATGGCATCCCTTTGAAAATTTTCTCTAAAGAAAAATGTGAAAATTATTTTTTCCATTTGCTATTAGTTAAAAAAAGGGGAACTAAATTTTCGTTGACCTCAGACGAATTTTCGAAGTCATGAAAATTTTGAATTTATAGCTTTTGAAACAATTTTGCTTAAAAAGATATCTCTAGTTGCCAAGGTTGAAAAATGGTGACAAAAAGTCGCCTTTTAGTTGCCTGTGGCAGTCTTTAAAGTTTGATGGTAAAGAATGAATAGATATTTACTTCTTCAGCTTCCTCCATAATCTTTTGAATTCTGGCCTTAGCTCTGTCTCTGATTCGATCTTTAAATGACTCAAGCTCAGCATTGAATGCATCTTTATATTCCACATCGGCCATTTGAATCCTGTAAGAAAACGGAGTGCCTCATTAAGAATCAGAAACAATGTTTTTCAGCAGATTTAAGCGCTATACTTTCAGTAAAAGTAGGGAAAATTTTCGAAGTACTGTACATAATATATTTTTCAGTGGAATTTTATCAAAATTTAGTATTATTTTATAAACAAAATATCCCATTTAAAAATGAAAAACAACTATGATTCTTCTATCTATTAAAATTATTTTTAAATAAAAATGTCTGCCATAAATGCCTGGCAGCATCGCTTCCTTATCACTACAGACGACATAACATATATTTATTTGTTTGCAATGAAAAAACAATAAAGTATACACAGAAAAATGAGGACAATGCTATGAATAAGAATTGATTGGAATAAAAGTAAAGGGTAAAAACTAGTAAGCAATATCAATCCATATATATTTTAGTCAGTTTATATAATACTCTATAGAAACTATGGACATGTTATATTAGTAGATAAGGCAATAAAAAAGTTTATTCTGAACCTTGTGAAGAAGGATGATATACAGGAACGAGGATCTACACTGAGATGTTTTGCAAGCTCTAGGATAAATTGCATACAAATACACTGATGAGCCACATGCTCCATTAGTTGGTATTTCTGTAAATAATTTTAAATAAATAAAATTATACTCAATGAGCTACGACACAGAAATAAAGAATTACAGAAAACATTAAATCTTGCAATCTGATAAATACATACATAATTTTCATTGCATATATATACAGTTATCATAACTTATTTATGAAATTTAGAAGTAATAAATATTTGAAGCAGAATGTAATTACCCTAAAAATTAGTCAAGAGAGTTCAACTGTTTTTGGAAAAAAATGCAAGATGAAAAATTGTCTTTCTGAAAACCTTAAGCTATTTTATGACAGAAATGCATTTTGTAGAACACAACTCGGTCAACCAGGGATGTCTTGCACAACTCATAATTCCTCTACACCATTTCCTCAAGTATTCAAAAAAATTTCATGATTCGTCAAACAATAGCTACATGTGTATAAAGTAAAATGCCGTTCAATTTTTTGTTTAAGATCACTTGGCATACCATCATGGTCAAGGTTTAGCAGGCATGTCTCTATATTAAAATGATTTTTTTTAATTTAAACTTCTCATATGGCAATAAATAGATGTACAAAGTTTGAAATTATCTGATAGCATAGTGTTTAGTGAGTACAAAATAAAAACAGTAGTAATTTTAGCAGGGGGAAAAAGAAAATTCGCTCAAGTGTCAATAACAGCATGCTTTTTAACCCTGGTATGTTCATTGATTCCATTTTACAAAGTCAACAAAACTGACAACATTTAATCAATATTTCTCTCTCTCTCTCTCACATTCAATAAATCTTTTAAACCATTGCTCATGTTTATTCTTTCTAACAGGTTTCACACAAGTAGGAAAACTAGTTTTAAAAGTTCAAATTCAAACACTTAAAAATAAAACTAAAGAATCGTCTTGTTTGAGGTCTGTTTCTTACCTCTTCTACTTCCAGACTGATACACCACAATACTAAGTAATTTGCTGTCTCTTCACAGACGAGATGAGGATGCTCGCGTAGAAAATTTTTGCTGTCCTCGTACTTTTGAAACATTCCAAACTTTTTCAGTAATTTATCATTTTCCTTGTTAAATGCTGCCTACAAATATAAGTATTGTTATACATAATATGCAAATGCAGTTATGCTTTATGTGCATTTACTACTTTTCTTAAGCTCTACAAAAATCATATTTTAGTAATGTAAAAATGTAACCCCTTGATATATTGAGCTTCTTGGGGATAAGAAAACATGCAATGTATTGAGGATAAGAAAATATACTTATAGAAATAAAAAGACAAATTATATGCTAATATTGCATGTTTGTAATTTAAATTATACAAAACTTCAAGTTAAATGCAAAATTCATGATACCACACTGGTACTTTTCCGTTAGCCGGGCGCAAGCGAAAAATCGCCAAATAATGTAGAATTCTGCCAAATTTCTTACAACCATAAGGGGAATGTTCGTTTGGGGCCATGTGCTCTATTCTCTGAATTCATTACTATTTATTAATATTTGTTTATAGTTATTATTATTTATTTATTATTATTATTTAATATTTGTTTATACTATTTATTAATATTTGTTTATAGTTGAACTTATTTTGCTTACTTATTTATTTATAGTTGAACGTTTTCGACTTTTATTCCGTCGACTGTTTTGTCATTCGCTTCGCATGGCGATTTGGCTCGCGTTTGGTTCACAATTGGCGACATTTGCGCCTGGCTAACGAAAAAGTACCAAAACACTTTTGTACATACAATTTTAGTTGCTCAGATACAAAATGAGTTGGCTAAAATGCAAATTGTGTTACTTAAATATGAAACAGATATTGGAGATTTCGCCAAGAAATTCAAATTTTAAAATATTATCTTAATAAGGTTGCCTTGACAATCTACAACCAGATTCAGATGTTTTTCTTTCATGGTTGCCACGGATTGGTGCCTAAACTCTGAAATTGATGTCCCTTGGAAAATTTTCTTGAGAAAAATCAAAAAATATTTTTTCCATCTGCAATTGGTTTTAAAAAGAGGGTGCTAAATTTCTGTTGACCTTTGGTGAATTTTCAAAAACAAGTCGTTAAAATTCTGAAATTAGTAGCTTTTGCATTAAAAGGATACCAGGATAAAAGGATATGCATTGCATAAAAGGATGCATACATTGCAACTCGATAACGAGTCAAATATGGGACATTTTTGCAAAGTGGCCAGATCGTATGACTTAACCATCAGTAGCCGTTCATGCCACATTTGATGCATTGCTTTGTCTTACATCAATGGTATATGAACTATTTCTGTGTCTTTTCATTTGTGAGCAGTAATGGCAAGAGTGGGTATCATTTTTTCATGAAGGTCAATTCCCAAATTATTCCCTCATATGAAGGAGGAGTAAAACATAATTCTAAGTTAAAATGGAAAAATTACTGTCTTTGCGAACTGAAAATTCAAAAGAAACAAGTAAAAAGTGTGACAACTGAATGTCTGATATATTGAGGGATTACAGCAATTAAGCTGTTATAATTTAGTATATTTATAAATTTTTTTGCAGTTAACAGCTGTTAAGTATTTAAGCAGGAAAGCAAAATATTTTGATAGTGAGATACAAAAATAAAATCAGAGAAATTAGCCAAATTGTTAAAGATATTTAAAATAGAAAATGTGCAATTTAAGCTATACCTTTTGATATTTTCAACAATGTATGCTATCAAACATAACTTTTAAACAAGAGTGTTTAGAATTACATATAAATTAAAGGATATATAGCATATTGATATGACACTGCAAACAGTGACATACTTGTTTCTCAGCTTTTTCTTCCTCTGAGAGTTCTTCTTTCTTGTGTGATGCAGATTTATTAATGACCTAAAATACAGTAATAATTGAATCAATACAATCTAAATGTTACGAAACCTATCTGGAAAAAATATATTAAAATATCACAGAATAATGGTGCATTGGGGTCTGTTTCAAAAGGGACATTTAGAATACTATACACTTATCCCAGCATCCCTTCATTTGTCAAAATAAATATGTAAATTTCTTTTTTAAAATCGCCATTAACAACCCTTTTACAATCTTGCTCTTTCGGTCTGAAATTTCACCCTTAAAAGTGAAAGACTGACAGCAATAATGCAATGTTTTGCAATAAAAGTTCAATATAAGATTGATGAGTACAGGGCTGCCACAGCCAAAGCACTCGTGAAATAGTAGCATAATTTATTAAAAAATTGTTGCAAAAAGTCTCTTAAATTCTATTTTAGTAGCAATTTTAATTGCTCAGATACAAATTGAATCGGGTAAAGCATAAAATGTACTAATTAAGTATGAAACAGACCTAGAAGATTTCATCGAGAAATTGAAATTTTTAAAACTAAATACTGCTTATATCAAGATACCTTTGTTGTTTTGTGGTCTCTTCGGAAAAGTGGACTTTTCAGATGGAAACATGGATTGCCTTGAGATCATAGCCACGGTACTTAAAGGGACTTATGACTCTTCTTCGAACATGAATTTTTGGAGAATATAATTCATTGTTAAAGATTTAAAATCCTTGTCTTATCAAAAGACCCAGTTTATTGAATTTAAAACGTATATACAAATACAAAAAGCAAGAAAAATTAAAATTTGCAGGTTTATCCACTGTTTTCAAAAACAATATGCATCAGCTCATGTAAAGTTAGTTTGACACATGCTCCACTATATTTTGTTCATTCGTTCTAAAATCAGTGAATCTACTGAATTTTTTAACTCTTGTCCAAATGTGTTTCCATAGTTTTCGAAAATACATTGCGTGGTTAAGTGTTCCCACATGATCTCCACAAGGGAAAAGATCCATTTGGTTACAAAATCTAGCTTGGATATGAAATGCTCTCTGTGGTGTGGCTATTTGGTTTATGTAAAAACATGCACACCTAATATAATGCTGTGTTTGGTGGTTCTCTAATTATCAAAGAAATCCTGAGGAATAGTGGAACACATTTCATTGGTATGGTACTCCACAGAACTTAACATATACTGATAAAAATAAACAGGGGAAAATCAGTTCATAGCTTACATTTAACAGCAGGTTTCCACAAGATCTCCCCATGTGTGAAAATACCATACTACCAAAGCATGTTTTCAATTTTAGAGAACGTTGGGTCTCCATGAGACCTCCAAGTTCCATACTCTCAAAGTACTTTCTTAACATCAGTTCACAAGATTTATTTAATGCCAAGTCTCCTTGAAACCTCTACAGGCATCCAGCTTCTGTACTCTCAAAGTACCTTCTGAACCCTTTCTCTTGATTGCACCACCCCGAAGTTTGCACTGTCACCAACCCAAGTGGCGCCAGACACCACAACTAATTTTTGTATTCACTTTTGGGGTGAGGTTCTGAGTAAATCTTCCTTTGTCACTGTATGTTTAATTCTTTTCTGACCATGTGTTTCAATCTACATGGAAGTAAGCTTTTCAATCATTTTACTGAGTCTTTTAACGATTCTTTAGCTTCATGATCAGCGGGATTTCTGGCTCTTGATCATCAATTCAGTGTCAATGTTTTCAAGTCTTGCGAATGTGGTAGTCATACGATACATAAGCTCATTCAATGGCTATTACTACCAACTGAGGGAATAGTCACAAATGAGCAGTAGCCTTCTGATTAGATACCAAGCTATATCAAGTCCCTGAGCTATTAAAATTGTCTGGATACTTTTTGGAAATATTTTGTACATGTTTTACTCAATATATACCATCCAATTTTATTTAGTCTTCCTCCTAACAGCTAAAGAGTACATCTAGTCCTCTTTAATTTTTCAAACATATTTAGCAGTAGAAGTGTGTGGGAAATAATTAGGAAATATTCCATGGTTGGTTGGTTTTGGGATGGCACAAGGGTCATATTTGGCCATGCTGCACCACACCCAATATCAAGTAATAGACACACACACAATGAAAGTTTTACTGACAGAAAAGACAGAAATACACCCAGGGAGGAATGCACCAACTACAACTCAAAGGTTGCTAGTGCAGTGAGCATACCCACTCTGAGCCACAACGGCTCCAAAACATTCCATGGATTTTAAATATATTTTTGAGTAGCTTGGTATATCTTACCATATGGTCAACAGTGACAGTTGCATAAAAACTATTTTCAAGAAATATGAAATTATAAGACTTCATTTTTTGTCTCACATTTATATTTAATGAAAGCCTCATTAATAAACTGTTCATTATTCCATAATACTGAAATACAAAGGATCCAATTCAAAATAATAATTAAAAAATAATAAATACTTACTGTTTTTGTAAAACCTTCTTTACTGATAGTATCTACATTCCAAGGCATGACCTGTAATTAAAATTTTTTAATATTCAGCATTTTTGTAAAGCAATTTAAAGAAATTGCATGTAATCAACACAAATAAATTAAAATATAACTGAGTCTGCAACAAAAATCCCCTTCTAAACATTAAAGGATAAAATTTGTTGAAAACTTGTATTAAAGCACCCACATGGGGGACACTAGTATCATGATACTAGACTGCTCAACATGGGTAAGAGGAAAATGTGAGTTTTACTGCAATGCAAGCTCTATTTTTTAGTTTAAAAAGTTATATCTTCATTACATTCATAATAAAGCTATGCAATAAGTTTGCACAAATAGAGGAATATTATATGCACCAAAATATCATTACATTTGTACAAGTGAAACAGTAATCAAAAGGCTTGGTACCCCACCTTTGTTTGCATTTTATAACAGCCTTTCTAATGATAGTGAAATTCTAAAATGTAATCTAGGTAACTCAAAACATAATATATGCAAATGAACATCTAAAAAGTACATTTATATATTTTGCCATACATTTGATTACATTTTTGAGTTTCAAATATGCAATCTAGGAGATATAAAATGTCTTCTTTAATTTCACAATCCATTTGTCTATATTTAGTTTTAAAACCTTTTTTTATTGAAACAAAAATTATGTTTGTAGCGCATCAGCCCCTTAACGTGTGTCTCAGCGATATGCGCCTTGATTGGCGATGGCGGACCACGTGACACACTCTCCGCGAAAGAGAATGAACCCTTTTTCTCTAGTTGTTTCCCAAGGCGAGCGTAGAACTGACGCGCTGAAGTTTTGTTCCCCCGAGATGTTACTTTTTATGTTTGTTTATTCTTGTAATTGTTTTGTCTTGTGCTTAGTGTTAATTAAAATTGCTCTTTTGGCCAATTCTTGCATTAGTCATTGGATTCAGCTCTAAAATTGACGCCCAATCTTGTGGCCCGAATTAAAGCCTTTGGGAACAACTCGTTTTTTGTTCAGGAATCTAGGTCCAATACTGTTGGTATTGAAAGAAAAACACACCCTGTGTTTCATTGATGTTTAGAAACTCATCCCGAGTTAGCATACTGGTAGGAAAAGCCATGGTTTTAGTGTTCTGCAGCGGCGTCGAACTCACTATTTTTGGAAGCCTCATCCCAGGTGTATCCTATTGAATATAGGTGGAAATCCCTTCCACGGATCATCCTTATGCTCGTATCCCCAAGTGGTGATGAAGAATGAGATAAGTTTATTTTAATTTGTTTAAAATCATTCTTGTCTAGCAGTACTTTCGATTTGGCCAACCCGTGTCCAGCAACAGAATTTTGAAGTTTCGTTTTGTGTTCAAACAGTATTCTTGTTTAAAATATAGTGTGAAATCACTTTAAATGTTATTATTCCTTTGGTTCACAAGTGCAAAGTATTTGTGTTTTGTGAAAAGTATTTGTGTTTTATGAAAAGTTTTGTTCTTAAAGTAAAAGTGCAAAGTAGTATTGTTTTGATTAAGTGTACTGCTAGAATAAGTTTTTTTGAAAATACGTTATGTGTATTCATTTTGTAATAAGCTACTTTGTAAAATTAATAAGTGGTGTGAATTAATTGTGTTCAAAAACGAAAGCTACAGCGTTATTTCGTTTCAAAAATGCAAGAACCGATCGCATTCTGATTCGGTCATGTTCATGAGTCATAACTCAATAGATTCAAGGTCTGTTTTCTGCCAGCTGCATTAAAAAAAAAACCTTTCTAGATGTTTAAAGCGATTTTTTTTCTTTATTTTGTGTTTGAGCTACATTGTGCGATTTCCTTTTGAGAGTTATTGGTTTTGTTAATCTATGTATGAAACAAGTGCAACGTGCGCAGAAATGTGTTTATATTATGCCTTTAAGGATTAGATATTAGGAAATATGGATTCATTTTGTTTAAGCATTGGTATTCTTTTGGAATTTTGAAATATTACGAGAATTTATCATTTCTTTTGAAGTATTATTGAAATAAGACTAACTCACGAGTGGAATGTTATCTAATGTTTTGGTTTTGAATATTTAAAAGTGTTTTGGAATTTAATGTTCATAAATAACATGTGTTTAAGTGTTATTGGACAAATGTTAATGTTTTAAAAGTAATTTGTTTAACAATGCTGAACAAGTAGTACCTATAAGAAGTGGTCATTAATTTAATTTTTTTTCTTCTTGAAAACAAACTGTGTGGGATATATTTAAAAATTTTTTACTGAACTTGTTTACTTTCGTATTCAAAATTATTTGTACACTTCGTAACCTAAAGATGTCTTATTTGGCAAGAGCTCTTAAATGTGACCTGATAGAGTTGGCGAATGAACTCGGCATCGAAATACCTGCTGATGCTAGAGTAGTTGATATAAAAAGATTTATCACTGGAGATGAAAGTTATGATGAAGACTTCACGAAAAATCTGCTTCTGTCTATAAGCGAAAACCGTGCAAAAGAGAAAGCAGAAGAAAAAGAAAGAATAGCACGTGAAAATGAAAGAATAGAACGGGAAAAGGCTGAGGAAAAGGAAAGAATAGAACGGGAAAAGGCTGAGGAAAAGGAAAGAATAGAACGGGAAAATGAAAGAATAGAACGGGAAAGAGCGTACGAGTTGGAAAGACTCCGTCTGCAGGTAGAATCACAGAAATTGGAGCAGGTCTCTGGTTTTAATCATCTGTCTGCAGACCATCAACCCAACTTTAACTTGAAAAAGTTGCTACCTGATTTTGATCCGAATGATGGTGATATGACATTGTTTCTTCAGTTATTCGAACGACAGATGAAAGTTCTTAAAGTAGGGAGACATAACTGGGTTGCCTATCTCCTGGGTCTATTACCTAATAGCGTGGCACAACTCATCGCCAGAGAACCAGAACAGAAGGCTCATGATTTTGATCACATTAGAACAATGCTGCTTCAGAGATTTAAATTAAGTGCTGAGAGAATGCGACAGCTCTTCGCAACTCACAAGAAAAGTCCTGAGAGCACTTGGAAGGACTTCCATTTTGAACTGCGTAGCTATTTTGAAGCATGGCTAGCAGAATTGAACATAAAGGATTTTGAGAAATTGAAAGACCTCATGATCCTGGATCAAATGAAGAGACGTGTTCCTTCAGAGGTTAAAAACCATTTCTTGGACGTATGGAGCGAATGGGTCACCCCAAGTGACCTAGTGGAGAAGATGGACAGTTACGACAACTTACGTACTGTCAACCCGAAGCTTCCACCGAAGCAACATGAAACAAAACCCGTGTTCCAAAAAAGAAATTACTATAGAACCCAACAATCACAATTGGAACAAAGAGATAATAGACAAAGTCTGCCAGGGATTCCCAGTAACAGTAGGCGGGATCCCGGGGTCCTCAGTCAAAGTAGGAGGGACTCCTTTTCACAAGGCAGAATTACACCAAGGGGTATTGAAGAGAAGAAAGAAATATCGTGCTACGGATGTGGAGCACCAGGAACCATCAAATCAAAATGCAAAAACTGTTCGTCATCGACAAGAAGGGAGCCATTCCAAGCGAACTCTATCCGCATGTATACCTGTCACACCGATGCATCCCCGTTAGCGCTAATAGATATCTGTATATCGGGAGTAAGAGCCAGGGTTTGTGTTGATAGTGGTGCCAGCAGAACAGTCGCTGGAGAGATCATGTACCACCAATTAAAAAAGAGAGGAGTAGAGTTCCAAAGAGAAGTAGTAACAATGACTTTGGCAAATGGTTGTCAAACAACTGAAGAGGCTTGCACCACCATGGTGAAAATAGAGATTGAAGGAAAATCAGTTTCGCTGAATTTGCTGGCATTACCAAATGCAAAAAAGAATCGTACTCTACTAGGAACCGACTTTTTGGAAAAGTCCGGAATTGTTCTAGACATGAAGAACAAAAATTGGCATTTCTCTGACAATCCCTGTCGGAAGATTGGTTTCAAGAAAGATATCCCTGTAAAATATCTGCTATCTGTTGAAGACCCACCAGTAAAGAGTCAACAGCCTGTCGACAACTGTAGCAACAAAGGAAATTTTCATGAAGATGAACGTTCAAGTTGCAACCAGCAACTCTCATACAGCCAAGCTATATCACCAAGCTCACTGCGTTCTGATGAAGGAGAACATTTAACGTCCGATCAGCGCAGAAAGATGAATGGTTTGTTGGAAAAATTTGAGTCTACCTTCAAGCTAGGGGGAGAGCCTACCCCTTTTATAGAACATCGGATCAATACCGGTGATCACGTTTGGGTCACCATGCACCCTGTGAGTAACGCAGAAAATAAAAGGACTGCCAAATTCATGCCTCGACGTAACGGACCTTACGTGGTGCTCTCACAACGGTCACCTACAACTTATGAAATTGCAGATCCCAAAAATCCGACCACACCAATAGGAGTTTATCACTCTTCAGCTCTCAAGGCATGTAAAGCTACTGACAGTACTCCTGTGGTCCCACTAAGAAAGAGAGGACGCCCTCCTAAAGCACGTAATGCTGACTCCTCGTCGGGACGTCGTCGGAGCCAGAGGGGGAGGTTGTAGCGCATCAGCCCCTTAACGTGTGTCTCAGCGATATGCGCCTTGATTGGCGATGGCGGACCACGTGACACACTCTCCGCGAAAGAGAATGAACCCTTTTTCTCTAGTTGTTTCCCAAGGCGAGCGTAGAACTGACGCGCTGAAGTTTTGTTCCCCCGAGATGTTACTTTTTATGTTTGTTTATTCTTGTAATTGTTTTGTCTTGTGCTTAGTGTTAATTAAAATTGCTCTTTTGGCCAATTCTTGCATTAGTCATTGGATTCAGCTCTAAATGTTCTTGTTTTACATACTTAAATATTGAAATATAACACATTGAACACCAAAATATCATTACATTTTTACTCGATATTGCAAACGAAACATTTAATCTGAAATATAAATATACATTACAAATCCGAATATTAAATAATCTCTGTAGAAAATGATCTTTGATTTTAAAAGGTATATTCTGGTAAATTAATTAAAAAGCTATTTTTAAAAGGCAAAGATTAAAAAAAATATGCCTTCAAGATAGTTTAGATTATCTTTTTACTATCCCAATTGCATTTTTGGAACCAAAATTTTAAAAACTGCTTTCTTAGTTTTTTATATGGAAGATAGATCCATAGTTAACAGTCAACTACAGAGACTATGGACAGACAACAGTTGGCAACTATGCTAATTTATTTATTGTAGTTCAATTAAATTCTCTTTTGTTTTTCACTGAGTAAAATCCTCAGGTATATAGTATCATATATTGCATTATCATGTGAATTTATAACACATTGACTGATACTATAGGGTATTATGATATGAAAATAAAATTAATTGGTGAAATTAATTTCCAACTATACCTTTTCCTTCTTCAGAAGGTCTTCTTTCTTTTGCTTTAGATTCTTTTCCTCTTCAATCAGTTTATTAAGTTCTACTGTTAATTCATCCATGTTCATTTCACTATTTGATCCTGCATACTTAATTTTTTCTTTTATGTCTTGGACTTTTCTTTCGGCTCTAGACAACGATAATTAAGTTGAAAAGGGGTTTTTTAAGAAAATTATTCAAAAAATTGAGAAATAGTAACTTGGACTGCTTTTATATAAACAACTGCTTTTATATAAAGCAAGGAAACATGAATTGTATCGAGGCAAGTGTATATTTTCCTGTACTTTTAGAAAGGCAGAATAAAAAGCATATAAAACCAAAATTCAAATATTATTTAGTGTAAAATATTAGTAAAATTACCAAACCTACGGATAGCACCCACAAGAAATTTTTTTAATTGCTTATATCTATAGATGGTAAAGTCATTGTCATATTTTACTTAAATTAATTCAAACTGATCAGTCCAATCCCCATATTCATATAAATGGATTTCATACCCTAAATGAAATAAATTATTCAAAAATAAACAACAGCATTTTGGTTACTTTTACACATGTTAATTTTTATTTCCAATAAAATGAATGGCATAAAACACACCTGTCATGTTACTACAATTAGATTGTGTATGTTCACTTGAATTTCATCCTATTCCCTTATTCAAAGCAGATTTGGGATTTTTTGATGCTAACTATTCGCAATCAAACCAAATTTCTGGCACCATTCAATCACTTTCAAGCTCTCCGGATTCGCTAAACATTCATCATACATTTTTCAAAAAATATGCATTTATACGTCCAGTCAAACCATCCACTGCCATACCTAATCAAGGGTAAGTGAGCAGCTAATAAATCTATAATATCATGAACGATAATTAATTAAATTTATAATTGAAAAATTAAAAAATAATAAATCAATAGAAATGTGCCACTTGAAAAGATAGTAATAAAAATTTTGAAAATCCAACGGCAAGCGCGGAAACCAATCCCACGGAAAAAATAGAAACTTTAACCAACGCTTCAAACCACACAAATCATAGAATGCAATACATCGCAATTTCGTTAAAAAAAAGGGTTGCCATAAAGCTAGATCAAAACGCCAAGGTTACCATGTTTGGCGATAAATCGCCAGTGCCCCGGATTCGACATCTCCACCAGCATTTTATCAGCAATGCTAACCATTACCATTTGACGTTGGCTTGGCCACGAAAAAATTAAATCACACCAAGATAGCTAAAATTTAAATCAAGATATCAATATTTTTAAATATTCAGACAAAAATTTGACACATACTCAATGTTTTGTCTTTCGCATTCATCTTTCTCATGTTGAAATTCAGCCATTCTTTCAACACGAGCTTGATGTCGCCAGCGAAACAAGCTAGGAGTGTCAATATTTGGATGAGTGTCATCTTCATCATCTGAAATCTATACCATGCACAATACAAAATTAGCAAAGATTGATTAGATAACATAAATAATTTGCTATATATACGGCATTTCAAAATATAAGGTTCTAATGAAAACAGTGGGATAGTCTTAAGACTTCTTGTCAATTAACGTATCTGACAGAAATATCTAAAAATTAAAATGGGTAAAATTTTAAATGTCATTTATTGATAAAATCAATATATATTCTTATTTTTCATTAATATAAATAACAGTCAATCCGACCACTTGGTGGTTACATCCAAGTCTAAATTACCTTCCTTACACATTTATTTTACACTTTAGTTTAGATAAGTTAAATATTTTAGTATGCAAATTGCAAGAATTTGCAATGGAATTTTCATAACTTTATCCAATAACAAATTTGGAGGCTTTTCAAAGTAATTTTAAGATAGCCGATTGAAGAATGAAGGTGATTTCATAGCTCTTATATTTACATGGGTACTGTTTATCAATAAAACTTCAAATTTCCTTCCGACAATTTCAGTTGATAGATGGATGGATTGTGCTTTATAATACAATTTTCAGGGTATTAAAAAATTGTTTTTGCAACATATTTACACGATGAAACACAAAAATACAATTATCATAACGTAATATGAAAAATGTATTTAAGTCATTTCGTGGAATGCAACCAGTAACAATACCTCTATATTCTTCCATTTACTATAGTCAACCATCGTGACAGAAATTTAGATCGTGCGATTATTTGCTTTGCTCTTATAACTGCCGTTACTCGATTTTAAAACCAACGGAGACAGTTCAAAAAACAGAAAATTCGAGAAACGAGATGTTTATTCAATGATTGAAAACAATTGTATTCTTCACTTCAAACTGAGTGCGTGTGTCGACACGAAACTTAAGGTGCAGCTTATAGCTTTTCGAACCTGCTTTGCTTATAAACTTTTTCACACACTTTTCAGACAGCATTTTATATTTCCTTCATAGGAAGAATTTATATCATTAAAAAATTTCGTATTTAGGCTTTAGTGAAATGTGAATACAAGCACTACTGAATTATGAATTCATATTTTATTATCTAAAAATCGTTTGATTATCAGTCGAATAAATAAATCCCATACAATAATGGAAGATAGCCTATATTTTTATATTTCGCTAAATTTTAAAATAGGTGATTAGCAATCGAATACTAATTATCATTTGTCGCATCCTGTTGAGCCTACCCTCTCATTCCCTGAAGGTTTATTCCAAAGTTCATTGGTCTGTTGGCCTAATCTTTTCTCTGTGTCCGCAACGGTGCAATTTAGACATCAACAACACAACAACTCCACCTCCCTTTAACTTGCGGAAATTGATATTTATATGGTAAAGCGAAGATATTTATAAGATGGCTGATAGTGATTCCGATCGCTATTCATTCAATCCATACCCCGATACGAACAATCATGACAGTTCCACCCCGTGTGATGACAGCAATTTTGCGTCTGGGCCTCGAGTTGTCACAATTTATAAAACGGAGACGGGTTTTGGATTTAACGTACGCGGTCAAGTAAGTGAAGGCGGTCCTTTAAAAAGTATAAACGGTGAATTATACGCCCCTTTACAACATGTAAGTGCTGTTTTGAAAGAAGGAGCTGCTGAAAAAGCCGGTATTCGAAAAGGAGATCGAATATTGGAAGTGTGAGTTTCTTTTTATCCATTAACCTAGTAAATGTCAACATCACTCAAAGATAAGTCGCAAACTAAGTAAATAATTAGAAATAGTATCTGCGGCTTCTCTAAATGATAAAATGCATTTAGCTTTCTTTTAGAAACATTAAAAGTTCATAAAATTTATTTACTTTTATTTATATTTATATATGTACAGATATACTTTATTTGAGTTTCGTTTTTCTGCTTACATGTTAATTAAGCGTTTGTATAAAATGCAACATTGATCATTGGAAGTTCATGTATTATTTTGTCAATTCATTTTTTGTCATTTTTATTGAGATGAAAGAAGTCATGTAATGACTTCATATGTCCAGTTCATCCTCTATCTTAATGCATTGACTAAATCTAATTAAAAGAAGTTAAAGTCTAAATCTTGCATAAAAATTTTAAACTATAATCTATTAATAATTTAGCCTACTCAAATTTTTATCCATCAATGCTGAAATATCCTCAAAGGAAATTCTGTCATTTTTATGAAATTAAGTGTATAATATATCCATATTTTATACTATTGAGTGCAGAAGGATCCATCATAATGATTCTGGGAACAAATCAGCTATCAAAAAACAGTTGCCTTTCTACAGCACACCTGGATAGAACAAGTTGTATGGTGTGACTATGGTGAGAATACAGATGAATTTGGTTAAGTTCTTATCTAAAAAGATGGTAAGCTCACCAGAGGAAAGAGCTGCTATACACAAAACCATGTATGACGATCACAAGAGCTCATTAATTTCACCAACTTAAAATCAATACTCATTTCTGACAATGATTGTTATGTGTATAATTCGTGTTATAGTTAGTTTTTGGAAATTGCAACATCAGTTAGTTTTCGAAAACAAGAATATTGAAGTAAACTGAACCACATATTAGCCAATTATGAGAATTGAGCTAGTAAGTTGAAAGATTTAATTTTTGCTAAGGATTATTAAAGGAACAGGAAAATTAATGAGAAAAGTATGTTAAAAGGTTAGGTCTGATTTCGATTCATCAGAAACATCTGTAATCTTTTGTTTGTTAAAATTGAAGAATGAATGAGATAGTTTCATCTATCTTTTTTAGTAAACTAAAGAGATGTGAGAAATATGATGAACTTATTTTAAATACTTTTTTAGTACTTAAGATTGTCATTAAAGCCATTAAATTAATTTATGTATGTTGATAAGTCATCTCTCAACCTATTTTCTCCCAGTTGGTGTGTGCTTTAAATGATTAAAATAAAAGATTCTACACTTTAATTTCTATTAGCATAATTTCTATTTTACCACTTGACATACTATAAAACTGTACTCTTTGTATAAACTGTTGCATACAAAATTTCTGGTATATATCCATTAGGCATAGAGAAAATAAGGTTCTATTTGTAAGTTTCAGTACATAAAAAAATACTCTTAAAGTCATTTTTTGAGTACATACAGGAGTTGAATTGACTCTACATTATTGATTTGCTGAATTATAATCATGTTTCTTCCTTCATTGGTATCATCTTAAAACCTTCAATTGGCCTTTGTATACCTTGCGTTTATTATTGAATCGTTAGGTCTTAATTCACTCTGAAAGGAGTCAAATTTACTTGATGTCTGAAACAGAAGATTAAAAATAATGTGCACATTTAAGTTTTTTCATATATATATAGCATTTTCATTCCGGGCTGCAGTAACCCAGTTGGAAGTGAAACGGATTAGCAACCGTAGGGCTGCGAGTTCGAAACTCGGTGAGCTTACCATCTTTTTAGATAAGAACTTAACCAAATTCATCTGTATTCTCACCATAGTCACACCATACAACTTGTTCTATCCAGGTGTGCTGTAGAAAGGCAACTGTTTTTTGATAGCAAACTTATTATTCAATCGTTAGGTCTTAATTCACTCTGAAAGGAGTCAAATTTACTTGATGTCTGAAACAGAAGATTAAAAATAATGTGCACATTTAAGTTTTTTCATATATATAGCATTTTCATTCCGGGCTGCAGTAACCCAGTTGGAAGTGAAACGGATTAGCAACCGTAGGGCTGCGAGTTCGAAACTCGGTCCAACCAGACTGTCTTGTACACTGGGGCTGGTGCATGTTAAATCTGTCATGGCCCAAATATGCTCACATTTGCATGGTGTGTAAATATGGAGGGGAGTGCCAGTTCAGGTGTTGAACTCGCCATCTGACTAAGGTACAAAATGATAAGGTGTTCTCAGATCTTTCCTTTTGGGATTGATCCTGGGCTGTCACTAATAACCTGTTGTGTTGTTCCAGTGCAACATTAGTTAACTACATAAATTTTCATTCCAATTTATTTCTAGTGCGACCTCTGTTGATAACTGGAAATTCAATGTTCTACAACCTATTGATGAATTCTCTAATGATGCAGTCTTGGCAAAATTTCAAATTTTTTGTCCCAAGACAATACTAACAGTAATGACAGCCTGAAACGGCTCCCCGAAAAATCCATTAAAAGCCTATCTAATAAGACGCCAACTTGTGCCATATACTAGGCCAGTCATACCATATACTAGGATTTAACCTTACATTGTCTAATGCTCATTTTATTGCTTTATTTGGTTCATCCAAGGTAAATTGAATTAAATAAAGCTAGTAATTTTTTTTCATACACATTCAGGAGTAAATAATAAAATATAATGCCTTAAAAAATGAATTAGATATGAAAAATGAATGGAAGATAAAAAAAAGTGAAAAGTTAATGCAAATGAACTATTGCTTCCTTGAATTAACATTTTTAGCTAAGCTGCACACAAAACAGATTAAAAAATTGAATGAAACTGGAAATCAAACCCACAATATTCAGCCTGGCAGTTGAACATATAGCCAGTTCATAAGCATCACTGAATTTTTTAATTGATATTTCTTTAAAATGATTGAGTATTGCATTCTGCTTCTTTGCACTTTGATTCCTCTTGTATATAAAAGAAATTTCAAGGTAGTGAGACCAAGTTTGCTCCCTCCCCTTTTAAGTAATGGCCAAAGAAAGTAGCTATTTTTCCTGCTTCTCCAAGAGCCATGTAATAAGTCTCATCTCCATTCTTAACTTCAATCCAATAAACACCTAATTTTCCATACTATCACTTTAGAAAAATGTAATATCGTAATCTATTAACTTAGTCTAACCACCTTGCACTTATCATTTTTCAAGGTTTCATCAGATTAAGACATGAACCTATAGATTATTGAATTGGAAATTTTAATATATGTTTAGACAGTTTAGTACTGTAGTATTAATATTCCATTAACTGTAAAGTAGTGAAATCACCTCTTTATCTCAATATTGATCTGTGTTAAAATTCAGTAGTATCCGCATCACGTTTCTTTCCATCAGATGCTGATTCCATTTCTCATATCCTTTGGGTGCACATCTTTAGGTATGTACAGACTTCATGAACCCTCTAGTGATCTATTTTTTCCCATGGGGTTTACTACTTCTCGTAAACATGGGGGCCACTACCCCTGGAGGCCCACATGATCTTTCTCTAATTTCTTTTCATAATTACTTGACATTGTCGGTCTTGTGTTTGACTCAGCTTGGCCACATATGACCCTTTCACCCAATCCAATAAAACCCAAAATCTAACAACTATCCATTTCTTTGCTGAAGAGTAAATATTGTTGATTTATTGGGGAATTTTATAGCTTTTTGAATAGTTTGTAATTCCTTTCCATTTGGTGAATTGACCAAGATCACTTTTAATTGAATCATTTCTGCCATTCATTCAATTTAAAAGAAACTTCATTTTAGTTTATATGATAAATAATTCTCTATCCTTCAATTACAAGGGTTGGATAAAAAGTAATGGCAATAACTTTGTATTTCGACGTATGCGCACCAGATGGCGCTGGCATCCTCTGAGCTGATAAAAGACAGTCACGTGAAGGCATGTGGTGTGCGGTGACAGGTGATTTTGACTCAATAGTATTTTGAGGTGGCTTGACGTGCGGAGCGAAAGAGAAAGCGCCATAACAATATGTTTACAAAGCAGGAACAACGTTCTTGGATAAAAATCGAAGTTGCACTAGGCCATAATGCGCAACACTGTTATCAGGGCCTGCGGAATGCATGTGGCGATGCTGCGTTGCCGTACCATACAGTGGCACGATGGGGGGAAATGTTTCGTGAAGGAAGGGATGTCACTCAGGATCAACATCGTTCTGTACGACCCCAGGTTGACAACCAAACAATTCAGCTTGTCGCTGGTTTGTTGGAAGTTGATCGACTATGGACTTCTCGAGAATTAGCCGCTGAGGTAGGCAAATGCCACAAACCCATGCTTCACATTCTGCAAGACATCCTGGGATATCGCAAGATTGCAGCGCGATGGATACCCCATACGTTGTCCGATGTGCAACGTTGGCACCGTTATGCACAGGACCTTTTGAACCAATACCGAAGGGAAGGTGACAGTTTCATTCGATGGATCATCACAATGGATGAAACATGGGCTCGTTCCTACGAACCACGTTTGAAACGACAACCCAATGAATGGAGACATCCTGGTTCGCCACGTCCACAGAAGGTGCGCCCAGCGCTGTATCATCTGAAGGTGATGTTCATTGTTGCATATGACATTGGTGGAGTGATATTACACCATGCTGTACCTCCGGGACAGACAGTTAATGCTGCCTACTACTGTGAATTCCTGAGACATCATCTGCATCCAGCACTCTGGAGAAAGTGACCCCACTTGTTGCCATCGAATCCAATCATCCTCCATGACAATGCATGGTGTCATACTGCGAACGCTGTCACAGATCTCCTGCGACTGTGGCAGGTACTGGAACATCCGCCATACTCACCAGATATGAGTCCGTGTGACTATGATCTCTATGCCAAAATGAAAGAACCACTACGAGGGATCCATTTAAACAGTAGGGAGGAGATTATCCATGCTGTATGGCGATCGTTGCGGTACATCAACAGAAGTGGATGTGCTGATGGTGTACGGCGCCTTCCTGTCATTTGGCAGAAGGTGGTAGACATGAGAGGTGATTATATTGAAGGAATGTAAGTGTTTTTAACTATGATAATAAAGGCATTTCAGATCTATCGATGTGTTGCCACTACTTTGTATCCATCCCTTGTACATGCTAGTTGTATTCTTTCTAATCATCTACACTAGTACTTCATATTTCCCTATATAGTGCTGCTCCAGAGAGAAAGTAAGGGAACCTACCAATGGTTTTGTTTCAATTTGATGTATTGATTTATTTCTATTATATATTCCATAAACTCGCAAATGTTGCGTACGCTCGTGACTATTGCTAAGTGACAATATGTCTTGTGCAATGAATGGAAAGATTAATTTTATAAATCTTTTACATCAAAACAAAGTACTAAATGCTGCCGACATTGACAAAACTTATTCTACGATATTTTTATGTTTTCTGATTTGTCATCAATTCACTTTTACTAGAATTGAATAATGAAATTAAATTTTTTAAATGCTTTCATTTTGTTTCAGAAATGGCATTAATGTGGAAGGAGCGACTCATAAGCAAGTAGTTGATTTGATCAAATCTGGAGGAGACAAATTAACTTTGACAATAATTTCTGTCACTGCACAGGTAATTTTGATAATAATTTCTGTCACTGCACAGATAATATTAGCCTTCTTAGTTATGTCTGTGTTAAGAGGTAACTAAAATGTTTTGTGCATTTTTCTTAGTTCGAAATTGTAAACACAGTTTTTAAAAAGTGAAAATTTACTTGCAACAATTTATTGTAATTTGATTTAATCTCCTTCACTTTCACAGTGGCTGAACTAATGACACCCAAATTAGTGCAATCAACCTCGAAACTATAGCAGATACATACCATAAGAACCAACTGTTTCGTGATTACCAATTGGGTCAATGTTTGAAAAAGATACTAGCGCTTGTGTCATAAATTTAGGGAAATCTTGCTATTTCATGACTGTTGGTGCAGACACAACTGATAGAGAATTACAAACTTTTTATACAGTTGTGCAACAGCTGTCTTGAAAAGATTGTTATAAAACCTTTATTTTGTCAAATTCTAGGACTGCTCTGGGAAGCTTTCCTAACAATAAAGCTTGTGATTATAGTATTGAATAGTGAACACCTCAATTTATTCACTTAATGATCTTAATTGCATTGTTTGAAAGTATTGGGAGGCTAGAGAGAAGGCTAAGGCTTAACCCTCTAAGTGGCATACCTGAATACAGCTTGGAAAATTCAGTTCTAATGACAATCCAGAAAAATTCCTCCTCAGGAGCACATCTTTAGGTGTGTACAGGCTTCACAAACCCGAGATACTCTAGTGATCTATTCTTTTCCCATGCAGGTTAACTGCTTCTGGCAAACATGAGGTTGCAACTCCAGGGATGCCCAAGTGAGGTTCCTCTTTCTTATCTCCATCCTTTCTTTTCACTATAACTTGACATTGTCTAGCTAGGTCAAATATGGCCCTTGCGTCATAAAACCCAAAACCAACTAACCCTATAAAATTCCCATGCCGCAAGCGGCTGATCCAAAATCTTTGGACATCTTGCTCTTCGGAATATTTTGGGCCCTCTGCTCGCCATACAGAAACCTTTTCAAACTGCTTGCTTGTGCCTCTTGGAGGGTTAAGTACTAATGTTCTAGCATTTGTCTTCTCCAGTGGGGCATAAATTCAACTACCTATATGGCATTTGTAAATAAATAATATTTTGCAGTGTATTTCGTTAATCAAGTGAGTAATTTTTGGTTTTAAAACTTTTGGATACTTTATTTTTTACTATTAACAATTCAATTTATTGTGCTGTCCATTTCATGCTAAACTACTGCTGTATTGATGCTTAGATTGGAAGCATGTATAGTGGGATAAATTTTATTGTCATGTCTGTTTTATTTTTCAATAGGAAGCAGAAAGACTAGAACCCAGTGATGATTCATCTGGTTACTCTTATATAGATTACAGTGAGAAGCGTTCTTTGCCCATTTCTATTCCTGATTATAATTGGGTTGAAAAGGGGGATAAATATGTGGTAAGTGGTTATCACTTTATCTAAAACATTATATTCTTGGAAAATGTGATTGTTTTATTAAACCAGAAATTTTCAAACTGTTGTGGTTCCCTTGGGAACTGCAGCCTTCTACCAGGGGACCATATTGACTGTATAATATAACCTGTTAGATAACTGATAACCTGTTCAATAGATGTTCTATAATATTGAATCAAGAAAAAATTAAATCCTTTGTTGAGAATATTTCATGACATACTGCATTTGGTTATGAAACTAAAGTTGTTGATTGAGATCACTGTCGGTGATGTGAGGCAATAGTCAATTTGAGCTGACAGTGGTAAGATTGATACTTCTAGAGTTTAGTAAGAGAATAGAGAAATTACTAAAATAAAAATTGCCATTTTGCTTTTGAAAAAGATTGCATCTCTAGTTTCCATACATCCAGTATATCTGAACTTAATATCACCATCATATGGACCTATATTCATCAAGTTCAATTATAATTGAATAAAACCAATCAATCCAATTATAATCAATTTGTGATGATTGATATATTTAGAGGTTAGTAAGATAATAAATTACAAAAAATAAAAATTGCCATTTTGTGGATAAGAAAGACATCTCTAGTGTCTACTTCCAGTATGTCTTGACTGTTTATCGCTGTCATGTGGACCTATATTTATCAGGTCAAGGACTTACATCCATGTGCTTCTGAATAAAAAAAAGCATTGTTCTTGTGGATTTTAAGGATGCCAAAAAAATGCCTTCAGTGATGGTAATGCTGCTCCAATTGCGCCAGCATGCGCCATAGCATATTGCCTGCTCCAAAATGCCTGTTTTTGCTAAGATTGCACCAGAGCCTATTTTTGTCAAGTCTCTTAAGTTATCGCATGGAAACTGATGTAGAAAGAGGCTTCAGTGAGAACAATCGCATGTTGGAAAATAGGAGTAATCTGACTATACAGTATAAATGGTATAAGGCAAATTAAGTCACATTTTACTAATACAGAAAGCATAAAGAACTTTCAAGTTATTACGGCTTTGATTATATCAGTTCGAAATTCCTAGAGGCCGTATCATGACAGATTGCTGTTAGCATCAGAACAAAAAAAGAGAAAAGTAGAAAATATTTGCCATAATGAGGAAGATTTAAAATTAAAGTCGAAGTAAATTCAATTCCAAAAGGAACTTTCTCAAAAACTATTAAATCATGATGAAAGCAAGATTTCACAAGGTATTGCAGACAGATGAGTGCTGTTGAAAGCGGACAGATTCTTTTTAAAGAAGGTAAAGATAGAATGTCTAAAACGATATGTGCCTTAGAAGAAAACAGAAAGGCACAGTTGGAATGTAACAAACATAAGAAAAGAAAGTAATATTTTTTGTTTAATAAGATGTTTATTAGTCATGTTAATGTCAAAGTTATTTCTTACCTTGCACATAACTTTATGGAAATGGAAAACACTTGGTAAGTTTTTATGTATGTTTTTCTTATTCATTATATATATTTCATCAATTTTAGTAAGTATTTAAAATGAATTTTGTAATAGTTTACAGTTATGTTTATTGTTTATACAGTCATATGTTTAAAGTTTAAAAATCTGAATTTTATCAGTTTCATTATTAAAATATTTTCCACTGCTCCTTTGATGTGCTGCTCCAAAAGACAGTCTGGCTGCTCCAAAATGTTAATTTACCTGCTCCAAAATCTGCTCCAAAACACTTTGTAGCAATTACCATCACTGTGCCTTGCAAGTTCATTAAAATGTGATTTTCTTAATGGAAAGGCACTAATCTTGAATTAAAATGCACCTTATTTAGTTAAATTAAATTGGTCCAATTAATTGAATTATTTAATTTAATAAAAATGACATTTCTCTATACTATGGAGCTGCTGAGATTTATATTTAGATAAGGAGAGCCTTGTGTCTAAAAAGATTGAAAAACTGCTAAATTATTTGGATATTCTGACTTGTTTCAAGTAGAAAAGTAAGTGAAATTTTAAAATTCCCTTTATGGCTCTTAATTAAAGGTAGAAATTTTAAGGTATTACTGGGAACACAATCTATCGACTACCCTGATATAAAATTTTATTTGATAAAAATTAAAGCATGTACTTGCTGGATAAATGAAGCTTTCACTTCAACGATATCTCCATGTTTGTTCTTTGTGCATAATGCTATTCAATTTATGGAAGGCTTGTGTAGAAATAAGTTCTACAGTCACAACCATGTAAATGTGCTTCACAGCCAGAAAGCACATTCTTTTAGGTTGCTGGGTAAAGCTTGCTAGAGAGTAAATGATACATGAAAATAGATTATATCAATGGTGTTTGGGCATAAGGTCATAATCCACTTCTGCAAAATTTTACAGGAGTTGTGAAATAAGTTTTTGCCTCTAGGGGGTAAAGTTGATTGCTTCATTTGATTGTGGGGTTTTATATTCCCTCTGTTTAATGAATATTACTGGTATCTCATTTTTAAAAAAATGTATACTTTCTAAAAACCTATATATAATTTTGTAGAAACTCTAGTGGCTTACGACCTTTTCTATAAATACCGTCTCTACGTTAATTTGTTACATAGAAAACTTTGTAATTTAAACTATTATAAAACATCTTTTGCTTTAAGTCATGTTGAAAGTGATTTTAAGAACTTATCTTGAAACTTACATTAATTCGATGTGTTTGGAATCCAAATCTTGTTAAAATGACATTTTTTCATTTTGAAAGAAAATCACAAATGAATTTGTCTCTAAGTAGCCTCTTCTAAATAAAGCAGATTAGTTACTTCAAGTTTGCATATTTTGTTATGTAATTTTGCTCACTCAGTTATAGAGCATATGCTTCTACAACTTATACTATTATCTTATGATGTTCAATGTCTAATTGTAGCCAAGTGATTCATGCAAATTCTGGGTTCAAATCTTATGGGCATGGAATCCACTTAAGCTGCAGTCCCAATCTCAGTACTGTGTAGCAAAAATATAACCAAACCAACCAATGTTTTTTAAGTGGTCAATCTCATAGTTTGGGTTAACTTTTGTTGATAAGAGAATAACTTTTTCATTCCCTATAGGAACTATACTTATCTGCATTATGCATTAACTATGAATTTTATGTTACAGGTGTTTAATATTTACATGGCTGGAAGACATCTCTGCTCCCGAAGGTATCGCGAATTTTCAAACTTACACGTGAATTTAAAAAAAGAATTTCCAGACTTCAATTTCCCTAAATTGCCAGGCAAATGGCCGTTTACTTTATCTGATCAGCAATTAGATGCCAGAAGAAGAGGATTGGAGCAATATTTAGAAAAAGGTTTTTGAATTTTCACATTTTTTATTCAATTCTTCAAAATTATGTTGAATCATGTCATTAAGTTATCTCTTTCTGTTTTCATCCCGTTATTCCATACTCCAATCACCTTTTTCCCTTCTACAACTGGAGCCGTTGTGGCTCAAAGGGTTTGCCTGCTGCTTTAGCAACCTGCGAGTTGTAGGCAGCAAAGGTTCAATTCCTCACTGGGTTATTTCTTCTGAGTCAGTAAAACTTTCCTTGTATGCTTATGTCTAGTACTTGGTGTTGTCTGTCTTGTGTTTGGCACAGCATGGCAAATTGTGCCATGAAACTCAACCAACCCTTGGACCTTCTTTCTTGAAGTTTGTCTTGTATTTGGTGCAGCTTTGCTTAATATGGCCCTTGCGTCATAAAACCCCAAAACAACCCACATTAATGCTAACTTGATTATTTTCATTACACTTCTGCTATAGGCTTGAAAAAGTAGACAAAAATTATGAAAACACTGGGTTGTAGGGTAAAATTTGTCATTTTTGGAATCAGTGTCTTTAAGAACCATGAGGGCTGCGGTAGCCCGGTTCAAAGAGTAACGGATTAGCAACAGGAGGGTTGTGAGTTCGAATCAAACCAAAGACCATCGTGTACAGGGGGCTGGTGCACGTTAAATCTGTCATAGCCTCAAATGTCCTCACTTTGGCATGGTGTGGAAGTTTGGTGGGTAGGGTGCCAGCTCAGGTGTGACCTTGTCATCTGACCGTCATTCAAAATTACATGGGATTGATCCCGGACAGTCGCCAATAGCTTGTTGTGTTTCTTCAGTGTGATGTTAGTTAAAATGCCTACCTTTAAGACTGAAATCACCATACATTTTTAGAAAAGTTTTTGCAAACTTAGATTTTGCTAGCCCATTATGATGTATATCAACTAAAATGTTAACAATAAAATGTCATTAGTTTTCACTAAATATATTAATATTTTATCTCCATCCTCATTTGTAGTGTGTGCAGTCCGAGTGATTGCTGAAAATGACATAATGCAAGAATTTCTGACTGACGTGGATGATGAAAATGTAAGTTTTTTATAACTTTTCTCAACTGGGACTTTTCATAATTACTCTCAAATGAGATAAACCTTGATTAGTTATCTTATAAAATTCAAAATCTCTGAAATATATTTCAGAAGATGGGTGTTTTGAAATACCACCTTTAAAATTCATTTATTATTCATCCTTTAGACAGCAGTTTCACAAATGCATAAATGGGTCTCGTTTTTCTAAAGTTATAAACTAGAAATTTTGGGGGGGAATGTTTAAATTTATTCTAAGTATTTAGTTTCTTGAGTGTTAAGTTGGTTTGATAATGAAAAGGAACCTGTTTTTTTTTAATATAATATACATTACATGCAATATTTAGTAATTATGCTTAAATACTTTTTGCATTGTACCACTCCTGCATTTGCATATAACTGTTTATTTACTGGCTAGGAAATGTATCCTTAATGTACGAGTATATTTCTGACTACAGAATGAATATTGAAGCGAAAAACCATCCTGTAGATTTTTGAAACCAGCTTGCTTTGTAAGAGAGAAAAAATATTACATAAAGACTAATCCACCATGGCCAGCTTAATCTTTGTCCTGTTTTTCTCAATGTTATACCTTCTGATTATGACAGGTTATTATTGATTAATTGTCAGTTCCACATGACAGGTCTCGATTCGTCCTTTGTTGATTTTATAATGTTACTAATCTAATTTTTAATCTCTGCACTTTATTAAGGGGAAAATTGTATTTTGAACTCTACAACTATCACATGCCCTTGTACTTAATCCCAACTGGTTTTTACCTTTTTGGATAGACATAGGCATAGACAGAAATACAAATAACACTTTTATCCATTTGTCTGCCACAATGACTGTTAAAGCTGAATTAACTATTAATTATGTTTAAATGTTACTTTTAAAAACGTAATCGTATTACCGAACTTCTGGGTACTCTCCTTAACCCTCATATTCCTCAATTATTTCCTCAATATTAACATTCATGATTCCTCAATATCTCTATGCTTCACATAACTGCAGATTTTTTAAAGGTATTGTACCTAAGAGTGAAGTCTGTATGTGTGTCATTTATACTTCATGTTCTTGTTTTTAAAGGCTGGCATGCTTTGATTGGCGCTATATTTTTACGGAATTGAAATCTAAGAATTTGAACAGAACAATCCTAACAAATGTGTTCATGAATTGATTTTACCCATTTAGATAGACATAGGCATAGACAGAAATACACATAACACTTTAACCATTTGTCTGACAATGTCTGTTTAGGCTCAATTAACTATTAATTATGTGTAAATGTTAATTTTAAAATGTAATAATTTTACTGAACACTTCTGGGTATTCTCCTTATATATAACCCTCATAACTCATGGTTCCTTAATAATATATCTGTATGCTTGACAGCGACTGCAGATTTTCGAAAGGTATTGTACAGTCATGAAAAAACCAAACACCCCTTTATTTCAAGCACTTCATTGTAGAGCAAATTCAAAGATATTCAATAGGAATTCAAATGCATAAGGGGACATCTTCATATCAAATTTTGCATAAACAACAAAATTTCCAATAGAAACACCATGTTTTGATGGCTTAATCGGATTCTGCAATTAGTCTAAATATGAAATTTCATGACTTGACTATCTTTATATTAGGAGATATCCAATGTTAAAGTTGCTATCAATTTCAGGGATCATCTCCACATTGAAAATCGCTATTCATAGATTGAGATTAAGTGTAGTTATAGGCTACTTGAATTTCAAATTAGAACACTATTTCAAACATATTTGGCAGTGCATGCAAACAATCCCAGAATTATTACATTTATTATGCAAGTGAAAACGTCCCGAGAATTATCCGAAGTTTGTCAGGCGTTTTTTAAACTTTTGGTTGCCCAATGCGGAATTGCCACAATGAGGAAAATTTAATGTAATGCAACAACTGACCATTGGAATGTGCTGAAATTTTGCATGGTTTTATTAGAAGTCCTTCTGAATCGATTCCCATCAAAATAATAAGGTTCCAATTCATAATTTTTTCAAACGTTAATTTAATAATTATTATTGCATATTAAAACTATTTTTTAAATAAATTATTAGGTGGATTTTGTTTGGGTTTAACAGTAACATGGTACAAAATATCAGCGCAATAGAAATATTTAGGAAGACATCCACAAAAATCTGAGAAACTGATTTGACATTAGGAGCTCCAATCTTTCTGTACTCATAACTTTGAAACAGTAAGACCTAATGACATGAAATTTGGTATCTGAAGTTAAGTTTTATATAGATTCGAAATTGTGTGTCGAAATAGGGATTTTGTATTGGAAATTATGAAGTTGGTGCTCAATTTAATATGAAGACTGCCCCTCATGCAAATTCTATGCATTTGAAATTATGGAAAACGTTAGTTCCTGATGAATGCCATCTTTGAATTTCCTGTTAAAATTGCTCGAATGAAGAGGGGTGGTTCTTTTTTTCTCCTGACTGTACATAAGAGGAGTCATTGTATCATTTATACCTTGTGTTCTTGTTTTAAAGGCTGGCATACTTTGATTAGTGCCATATTTTTAGGGAAATGAAATATGCAAGGATGTGACAGAATAATCCTAACAAATGGATTAATGGTGTTAATTTTTATCTTAGATTGTATTTTTAAGAATGTAAAATATTAATCTATATATTTACATGTATATGATAATCTTCTCTTTAAGGGAGGAAGCTCAGCTGCTGTTGATCTTAAAATTCTATTACCCGATCATTCAACTGCCATTGTTAATGTCAGGAAAAACAGTACAACAGAAGAAGTTTACCAGGTATGAAATCCTTTTTCTTCTATAAGAAAAACTGAGATGAGACATATTTGTGCTTGTTTTTCCTTATGTATTGTTCGTATGCTAGGTTTTTTTGGGGGGTCACAAATTGAAACTGCATATTAACTTCATTCTATTTCATCCATAGGCTGTGACTGAGAAGATTGGTATGATTAAAGAAGTATCAAAATATTTTGCTTTGTTTGAAATTGTAGAATACGGTTTCGGTAAGTAGCTGGCCTTGTACTTTAAGTTTTGTTCTATGTATAAAATTTTCGTTCTTTTGATCATGAAATGAATGTCTTACAGAAAGAAAATTGCAGCTTGACGAATATCCCCATAACTTGTACATTCAGAATTATAGTACTGCGACATCCACCTGTTTGTTGATTCGAAGATGGTTGTTCACTCTTAGCAAAGAAATCGAGCTATCGGAAGATAATATGGCTGCAACATTTTTCTTCTGGCAGGTTAGTAAACTGAAGGGTTTTTCTTGTGCATTTAGTCAAAGGTCTCATAATTTCCATTTGATCATGGAGGGGCTGCCGTGGCCCAGTTGGTAGTCGTAGATTAGCAACCAGAGGGTTGTGAGTCCGAAACTCGATCCAACCAAAGACCATCAGGTATGTGGGGGCTGGGGCATGTTAAATCTGGCATGGCCTCAAACATCCTCATATTGGCAATTTGGAGAGTGGGGTAACAGCTCAGGTCTTGTCCTTGTCATTTGACTGGTTCAAAATGACGTGGTGGTGATCACTGATCTTTCCCTTCGGGATTGATCCCTTATCATACCCAATAGCCCATTGTGTTACTCTAGTACAATGCAAACTACCCTATCCCCTTTGATCATGGAACATTTGTAGTATGTGCTTTTTGAATCTATCTTGCTACTGATTGTATCACATAAATCTTCATTATTTATATTTGGACTGGATTTTGTGGACATGTTATCTTTTCGTAGAAAAAGATGATATGTTGACAAGTGAAGAGAGATATCAAATGAAATTTATGCCCATACAGAGAAAAATTTCATTTGATGGCACCCTATTCTAGAAATGCTGATTTGAGGTACTTTTGGGGTGCTTTTGAGAATTTTATATTTTTTTTAAGTTTTCAAGAAATGTTTTGGTCATATTTCGAGTTTTAGTTTTATCCCTGGTTTTACCACATTTTTATTAAAACATTCCCAAATTGCCATCTTTCATACTCTCATTTTCATTACAAAACACTGCTAATTATTGCCCATAGAATCTGAGGTTTATTGTTTGTGTCATTATACTGAAAAGAGTAAAGACTGAAGTTAAACTTTAAAATGTGATCTTAAATTTCTTTTTTTTTAAGTTTTTAATCAAAAACATTTAGCAATACCAAAATCTGAACTGTCTAGTGTGTCTTCCCTAACTGATCCGTGAACCTATACCATTTCCTGGGACAAAAATATTACAGAAATGTACAAAACTATCTTATTTAAGAATGTACAGCCGAGATTAATTTCTGTGGTATTGCAACGGAACTCTGTATGTCTTAAAAAGAATTTATCTGGTAAGGTGGTCATTCTGGTCAATAATATAGATGCATGCTTCTTAACACATTGACTGCTGATCTCGCGCCAGCGCGTGATTTGGCGTTACCGGTGAAGTGCCAATCACGCGCAGGCGCGTTGTGTGGGGTGATGTCTCAGGTGCTCCGGCACATGAAAAGCTACGCATCATTGTTTGTTCTCCAGTTCAATCGACATTACGTTTTGGGTATGTATGCTGGTATTGGCGTGGAGTGAAGGTTGGAAACTAGTTGTAAAGGTGTGTGGTTTCTGATTTATTGCTTTGTAATATAATCTTGTAACATGAGTTGTACAGATGATAGTTCTGCAGGGCCTTCACGTGCATAGAAAAAAAAGTTGCAAAATAATAAGCTAACGGCTGATGAAATTGCAAATTTGTTGGCTGAACTATCGGACGAGTACCAGAGTGATTTTAGTTATGACAGTGACGAGGAATTCTTTCCTCCCAAAGATGCCCAGGTGTCGGATTCAGAAGATTTCATGACAATGCCCATCCACACACGGCCAATCGAACTCAAGAGCTGATCGGATCATTTGGCTGGGAACAACTTGATTACCCTCCGTACAGCCCCGATCTAGCGCCCAGTGACTACCACGTGTTCCTGCATTTGAAGAGGCATCTGTTTGGTCAGCACCTCGACGACAATGACGATGTCAAAACGACCATGTTGCAGTAGTTGTCTAATCAGGCGGCAGATTTCTACGAGGATGGTATTCAAAAGCTGGTTGTACGATACGATAAGTGCCTTAATATTGGTGGGAATTATGCAGAAAAGTAGATTAAAGTATAGGCTTTCATGTAAAAATAAAATTGTTAGGAAAAGTCTATTTGTTTTATTTTTATTTCAAAACAGTACTTACTTAAAAACACGCCTCGTATAAAAAACGTAATTCCTCCTTCAGTAATTTCCTCCAGATCACGTTTCTAGGGAACGGGCGCGAGCGAGCAGGGGCGGAGCCCCCTAGTATACATATATATTTTTTTTGTGATAGTTTCATATAAAAATAATGCATATTGTTACTTATTTTGATTTATTTTTACATGTCACGCGCCAGCGTGTAATGTGGCATTTGGGAAATAATTTTACCTCAGTGCCAATCACGCGCTGGCGCGTAGTGATAAAATTTTATAATTAAAAGCCTACGTAATGCTTAGCTATCAGTGCGATACACATAATCATCTTTTATTACCACTTTTAAATCATATTTCCTATAATAAGTAAGTTGGCATATGGGTAAAACCTTGCTTCAATGTTATGGCAATAACTGTTAACACAACCTCAACTGACCGGCAGTCAATGTGTTAAAATAACAAACTTGCAAGTACAGCCAATAATAAAAGGCCTTTTTTTTATTTCAGGCAATAGATGATGTAAACAAAGGCCAAATAAAACCTGGAAATAAGTTGTATGAGCTTAAAGCCCTACAGGACTCATCTCGAAAACTAGAAGTGAGTTGCACTTGTTTTTTCTGTCAAAATCTTAATCTGCATTAGAAGCTAATATTTGATTTCATAAAACAATTTTTCTATTTTAAAAGTATTTAAAGTTAGCAAGGCAACTAGATGGCTATGGAGAAATATCTTTCCCTCATTGTGCTTGTGATGCTCGCAAAGAAGGTCATGTTGTGACAACAGTTGGTTTAACAAATTTGAAACTACAAGCCTGCAAAGATGATGGGACGTTGGAGGTAAATTTCTTTTTTTATATTTGAAAGAAACTTTATTTTAGTTAATTATTAATTTAATTTGAATCAGGAGATTTTATGACTTGCTTAATATTATATTAGCTGGGCTTGAAATTGGAAGCAGAAAGTCTAGTGCCTTTGGCACTTAAACATTTTTCCTCAGTTGCCAAAATGTTTTACTGAGGTACAATTTTAAAATTATTTTTTATGTGGATGTGATGAACACTATAAAACAGGCCTGCATTGACATTTGTATTTTGGGGTCCTTTTTTTCTTGAGGGCATTTGTTTGGGATCAGGTTTGCATTCTCTGTCATTTTTTTGAAAAATCAAATTTTATTATTGTACTCATTGAATATTGTTTGCTGCTATCCAATTTGAGGAAAGAATTTACACTATCCTATTTTGGAGGTAATTTTCCAGGGGATTTTCTTTTGGAAATTCAAGTGATTTTTTCTAAAGATTCATACAAGCAAAGAAATTCAGAAGTTATCAAATGCAACGATTGGGTGATTTCATCGAAATAAAATTTATAGCAGCAAAATACATTTAAATTTGAACCCTGATATTAGTTATTAAAATTTTCTTCACTTTCTGCAAATTTTAACTGAACCTTGTGAATTAACTTATTTATTTTTTGTTTAATAATTGCCATTCTATTTTTGAAATGAATAAATTAATTTACAGATTTTTAAAAGTTCTAATGGTTCCATTTTCGTGGTGCAAGAATTGTGCTGAACAATTTATCTATATTTTCGTGTAACTTTTATTCTCAGTTTGTGATCACAAGTATAGATATTTTAAATAACTATATGGGCAATCAGCATTTTTATGTTATTTTCCTAGTTTTATACTTTAAATTTCTCAGCATTTGTCATTATTGATATAGAGTTTGAAGTAAAAGTAGCAATGAAATTTACCATTAGAAAAAAGGAATACTTTTTTATCTAAAAGAAATTCTGTATCTTTTATTATAGTACGTTGTGTTGTGAATCTTAACTTGTGATTTTAAATAATAACTATCTAATCATTATTTTAGAAATTAAAATTATCCATCTGTTTTTAATTACAATTTCTCTTATACTTTTAAATTTAATTTATCTTTGCTTGTAAGTGAATTACAGTAAAAAAATTGTACAACTCATTATTTTCTTTCAATCTGAAAAATGTACATCATATTTTAAGTGGTGTTGGTGTATAAGTAGTATTTATTTTGTAGTAAATCTGTTTGGCTTTTTCATATCAGATAAATTTTAGTAAATTTAATTTGAAGTTTTTTTAAATTTCATATCTTTTGTATATTACACGGTGTATCTCGACATATCAAACGAAATGATTCCTTAAGTTGGCTGCTATAAAAATTAAATTAAATATACAATTTTTTTCAGTATTTAAAATTGTCTGTTAAATTTTTAGCTTGGATACAAATTATTTACAACTTTGTACTAATTTAACTTTCAGTCACAAATCATTGATTTTAACTGGGAAACTGTAAAAGAATGGGAACTCGATGACGAAGGAATGTCTTTCAGCTTTAAGTATGCACCTCCGGAAAAGAAACCAAGATTTGTCAAGATATTTACTCCCTATGTAAGTCATTCAGTTTAGTTTAAATTGAATTTGGTTTCTATATAAGGAATATTAATTTGTTAGTGTTCTAATGAATGACTGTTTACTTGAAGTGAAATAAATTCATATTCTTTGCAGTATGTGTTTCTACATGATTGCTTTGTACAGATACAGGAAGAAAGGAAATGGAATATTAATGGTAATTGACCTTTGTATGATATTGTTTGGAAATTAAAATTTTAAAAGGTTGAGTTGATTACTTTGTATTGCACATCTTAGTTTTAAATACTCACTTTTCTTTTCTTTTCTTGATTACTCTTTCGAAACTTGTGATGTACTGTCACAAGAACTTTTTTAAACATTAACATTGCTTATTTGTAAGCGGTATGCTTACTGGACATAATTTTATTGCACTGAAGTTTCTTACTAATATTAAATTTACTTCCATTGTTGAGATGCCATAAATTGTACTTGTTTTACTAATGTACTGTTAAAACAAGAGTATAAAACATCAATTTTAACTTCACACATTTAAAGGGGAGGTGAAAAATAGTCAAATACCCCAAATTTCTATGAGCAGTGGTTTCTGTATGGGGTTCTTATTCAATGGGCAGAAAATACTTGAAAAATTCACATATAGCTTGATTCTGGTGAGGTACGAATTTGAATGAGTCAGTTAAATTTGGGGACAAGTTAAATGTGAACAATGCATTGTCAAAATTCCTGTCATTAAGAATCTGACTCCAAATTTGTTATTCATTGTTGGAAAGGATAGTGGTGATTGAGTTTTCCAATCAGATAATCCTCCTAGGTGATTGCTACATGATTTCTCATTTTGTAGTCTTCCCTTGAGAACATCACACCTTTTCTCTAGATAATAGACTATCTCAAGATCACAATAGGGCTTTTTCACTACATTTTTATTCACTGCATTTTTATTTTAGATTCGTTACTTTGTTTTATGACAGGCTTCTTGGAGTTTTACGATTCTTATCTTTTTTATTACAGAAGTTTGAAATGGTAATTATGATTCGCGTTGTAATTTCTGATATTTTAAATTTCAGAAAATTCTTATATTTTTAATTTCCGATGATTGCGACACTATTTTAATTCCTAATTCTAGTACTGTTTTTAATTTTGAATACTCTTTTAATCCCAGATAAATAATCTTTCCATTTCCAGGAGAATAAAAGAGCAAAGTGGGTTTTAATCTTTTTAGACCTACTTGAAAGTATCATCTCATTGTCATCAGTAACATTGGAAGTCTGCAACTTGTAAAGCATAAATACTGAATTTCCACATGTTCTGAATCAGAATTGGATTAATGTAAATTTCATAAAGATAATTATGTAAACCTTGTACATGCTCATATTATAATTCTCTCATAATAATCCTGCCTGCATTACTCCACCCGTCTGCAAATTTTTCATGCTGGAAACCTATGCAGCTGACTCACGGAACAATTTTTTTCAACTTTACTTACTAATAAGGTGAAATTATTTAGAGATCTGCAAAGGAATGCTACAAGTGTATGTGAAACTGTTTTTATATTCAGTGTGAGATACATAGCACCATATTAATTTATATCCAGCATGCTTATTAATAATCTGCAAAATATTACTTATTGTAACCCATTTGTTAATGCTATAAAGGGAATTGTGTTGCATTTCCTGAAAAGTTATCAAGTATAATAGACATCTGAAGCTGTGGAGTTATCGATTCTTACCATTTACAATACATTTTTTTATTGTCCTGTTGAAATGTACCCTACTTTATCTAACTTAAAAGACTGAATCACAATTTTTTTGTGAATATGAAATTAATTTATTAAAATAATAAATTACTTTTATACTCACAAAAATTATTTTTCAAATAGCTCTAGGGTTTTAATTTTTCTGTTATAAAGTTGAAAAAGGTAGATTTACTGTGGAAGTGACATTTTTTAATCTAGTCTTTTTTATTGGTAAATTAGTGCAATTTAATAGTTCAGTTAATTTATGTGTAATCTCGGTATTTTGATGTATTACTTGTTATACATTAAGAAATTGTGAGCAAGTTATTTTAATCTGCTCTCACTTAAACAACCTTTATATTTTTAAATACTATTAAATATGCAATTTCAGTAGGTGTAATCTATGCAAGTTTGAAAACATGTGCCACTTATTCTTCATTTAAAGTTATTTTTCTTATATCTAGTACCTTCATCTAAGTACCCAGTTTGTTGTAAATTTATGTAATAGCATATATTTCAATAGAAAAATATTAAATATCTGGTTTTGTGTAAATACTGTACAGCTAAAGAAATATGCAAATTAAGTGACAAGTGTTTTTGTGATTGTGTACATATAAAAAGTAGTTTTTATGATTTTGCTACTTAGAAATGCCTCCTGATCATTAATTTATTTTTGTAAGTATAAAAACATTGTTATTGGTTTGGAAAATCTGATTCTTTCCAAATTACTTGAAATTAGTAATGTCTGTATGAAGGTGCATATGAATATTATGTCTAGCAATTGTTGCCTTCTGTTTCATTGAAGAATTACTTCTGTTTAAAAGTACATTTTAGTATGCATGTATTCGTTTTACTAATGCTTCTGAACTGCCAACTTTCACCTTACCTCACTTAAATTACATGGTACAAACCATGTAATGACCTCACTAACAAAAAGCCATTGGTTCAGAATTTACCATAGTCCTTGCTAAAACAGCACTGGGTATAGTTTTTGTAATACTTGAGCTGGCATTACATAATGAACCACCTGTTTTATAATCCAAGTGTTAGCTAAATTTAAAATTCTTAATTTAACATTGTCCCATAAAATAGAACACTTTCACAATGGTCGGAGATAAGCTTGCTTAAGTCAGACTTCTCATGTGTTTTGAGCAATGTTTTATAAGTTTCTTGGGTTTAACAGTCATCATAGTTGTGCACGTTACTAAATAAAGCCCATTTGTATAGATTTAACATAAAATAAATATTTAAACTTTATAAGAATTAATTACTTGATCAGAATTTAATGTTTCATGCTTTACTTTTGTCTATAAATATATTTATTTTTGAAATACATTATATACACTATGTATTTGAACTGTTCACACACCAATATACTGGCTAATGAGAAATATATTTCCATCCTGGAATTATCTTGATAAGCTAGGTGGTAGTTATTTCAATAGTATCGTCTTTTTCCTTTCTGCACATATCTGTTATACATTAGGGTTTGCAAATTACTAATGGAATTTCCTCAATACAGGTTTCTAGTTCCTCTTTTCCTTAGCAGGAGGGTGTGCTTATAGGACATATATCAGGCACTAATTCAATATAACAATCAATAAAAAGTTTTGAATGCCGAAGGGATAATGAAAAGTAATATCAATATTGGGAAAATAGCTACTTTTGTACAGAAAAAGTACATATAGCACAATGATCACATATTCATGTTGACAGATAATTTTGATCATGTGTTGAGATTGGCTTATGATTTTTCTTAACATGTAAATATTTGAAAAGTTTATTGTGCCTCTGGTATAGTAATCCCTTTGTCACATACATCATAAAAATGCAAGAGTCGCTATTTGTGGATGTGGCAGCTAGTTACTGAAGTTTACTTAACCCTAGACCTCATGGCAAAAATTTGCCTTTCAGTTTGGATTTGTCGGCTTTCGCTACTACTGCTGTCATATAAATCGATTCCTGAAGTGTCATCTTAAAAGTGAAGCTAAAATTTAAAATAAGAAAACTGGAAATGATGTTTCAGTAACTAATTTCCACCAAAGCTGGCAAACTTTACTAGTTATCTTTAAATTAAACTAACGAGTACCAATTTCAACCACAGCATTAATAACGTCTAAATGTAATAATTTTTATTTGTTATTCCTCTAGTAAGGATCGAAATCAATTTAGTATACTCTGTCGCATGCAATTATAAATTCCCTGTAATTGTCATGAAACATGGCCCTCTTTTATTTAAAATTTTCTTTTAAGATGAAAATAAGATAATTTTGCTATAATGATTTTGTAAATAAGCTATAAATTCCTTTTTTGCTGTAGATAATGTAATATATAAATATATTAAATGTATGTATAAGAGTTAAGGGAAAGAAACTTAGATTTTAAAATGAATGTGTAAATAAAATTATTTATCTAATTTTTAAAAACTGAAAATAACAAACTATTTGTATAAACTTTTGCTTTTAAGTTTTGTCTTATACGATTTCTGTTTTTTCTTTACTTTTATTTTAATCAAGTTTGCGTACCTAGAAAAGTAAAAAACACTAAAAATATTTTGATTTGAACGTGTGCTAAATGGTATAAAAGTAATTTATCCTGTGCAAGTCAATTGAGTTATATAGGAGATATTTTGTTTTTACTTATGAGACGTTGAACTATGTTTTAACATTATCTGCTAGTTAAATTGTGTAAAACAAAATTTTCTCATTTGTGATTTTTTTTATTCATATTTTCTAGAGCAATGTGCCATTTTGTTTTTAGGAATGTATAAAGTATGGAAACAAGTGAGATAAGCATGCTGTGCTTATGCATAAGGTTGTATGTATGATGTATTTTAAGCTGTTAATTTTTCTGTTTTGCTTTTTAGTTGTACATTCAATGCATAATTTGTAGCTTACATACATATACTCATGTATAATCACCTCAATAGTGTCCATACTCAGAACAATTAAAAAAACTTAAATTGAAAATGGACAAAAATTGATTTGTCAAATATTAAATAAATTTATCTGGAAAAATAATTCTGTTATTAATTAACTAATACAAGCTGACAAATTACAAATTGAAAAATTCGTCAAACATATCTATTTGGGTACATGAATGAAACTATCAATCAGTATGTATATACTCAAAAGTGGATGATTAGTCCTTTCTGTTTTATTTACTTTCAAACAAATTGTAAAAATAGGTAAAAAAATTTCTGATACACCACATTGAAAATGCTTTAAAGAATGAGAAAGGCAATTTTGATTTCTTTGGTATTTCTTATATTAGCTTATTGAAAGGGAAAAGCAATAAAAATATATAGAAATAGAATATATGAAGTATGAATGTACTAATTATAACTATGCAATAAGAGTAGCTGTGTCTCAAAATATTTTTACAGTACAGGTTTGCATAAAATGAATTGATACTATGCTCGCAATGATTAAATGCTCAATTGAATCTTTTGTTGATGCATAATGCCCATTAAATTTCAATGCTGTTATAAGTTTAGAAAGATCGTTGGTAACTACAATTACTAAACCTGACATTGAATGAAATATACAATACTAAAAATTAATATATTTTATTTGCTGGCCTTAAAGTCAAAGTTTTTGGTAGTGTGCTCGTGATAGCATTACAAATGGAATATATTCTGTGAGCTCTTAAGGAAGTTATGTATGGATTTCTGTAGTTATTTGCCTCGTACAAGATATTTGAGCTCAAAGATAGTTTGAAATATTAAGTTCATTCTTTCACTCACAAAGCATCCAACTGAATACAGGTGTGAAAAGGAAGTTGTTACATGTGTATTTCAGACAGCAATACTTACTGCACATTCCTACATTCTAAATATTATTCCTATTATCTTTAAAGTAAAGCCACCCATAAAATGAATATTTACTAAATTTGATTTTTAAAAAAAGTTTCGGAAATTTGCCTTTAAATCATAAATAATTTACAGTGATATTATGATTCTATGATTGAATCACAGTTAATTCATAGCAGTTGTGTTATTAATTTTCATTAACTTATAAATGATAAAACAGCTGGTGGTTTTAATTTTTGTACCAGGTATAAAATACAAAAGGAATATTCTATTCAATGTTTATATATTCTTCAGGAATAATATTTCTTATAAAAAGTGCCTAACCAACTTTTATTTTTAAAATGTAATATGACGAAATGTGGAAATCTAATTTGTATGAGTTTCAAATTTTTCTACACCTACCATACCATAAGACTGATAACTAAGTTTTTATAGTTCGACAATGAAATATCACTCTTTTTAATTAATGTTATATTTGCAAATCTTTGATGTAAATGGATAAGTACAATTTATGCAAATAGACTTCACTACTATGAAAACGAAATATGTATATGGTATTTTTTGTTGTTGACGTAGTCTAAATATATATGCGTGTGTTTTGTGTAAATAAACTAATTTATGAAATTATTGTTTTAGTTAGTTTCCAAGTATGCAAATGACTGCCTTAAATAAATTGTTATATAGGAACACATTCCATTGTAAATTTATGTAACTATTTTTCAAAAAAAATCCAAATTTTCTTTTGTTAAATTGTTCTGAAAACAGTGAATTGTCCTTTAAATGATTTGCACTGTTTTCTGTTTTAGATATTTAATTATAATATAGTGTATTATAAGGTTAAACTAATTATCAAGCATAAAACTGTTTTGCATATTCCTGTTTAATATGTAGTTATTGTTGATACTGTACAACTTTTTGGAAATAAATATATCATAAAAATTGACATATCATAAAACTCGATTACATTATTTTTTGGCTGTTACATTGTTATGTAAATCGCTCTTTTTCCTGATAAAATTAAGTTTGGAGAGGGGTGCCATATCAGGTGTTGACCTCATCATGACTGATTCAAAATGACAAGGTGTTATCTTCTCCTTCAGGTTTGATCCCAGACCATCAAAAATAGCCCGCTGTGCAACGTAAATTCAACTACCTATCTGATGAAACTTCAGCTAGACAGATGAGTCCATGGAGGACAAACATTCTAAAAACATTTTTGGTAACTTTTATGCTTCTCAGTGCGTTGTTTGACCTTTTCTGTACCCAGAGATGCCAACATGATCAGAAATCGTCGTATTTTACTAAATGTTATTGAATTTTTACTCGCAACCTTCTACTCAAGGAATGGGAGGAGGCGTATAGGATTTTTAAAGGATGCATAGTCTGGCATTTGAGTCGTGTTTTGGAATGAGTGTTAAATTAGGGCTCCATTTCAGTGTAAAATGCTTTGCAAAACTAGAAAATAATCAAAAACTGAATGTTTTCTCCCAATGTTATTTTTGTAACGTATAGCAAACGATACAAATGAAATGCAAGCAGAAATATTTTGTTTTTGAATGCAGATAAGGAGTGTTGCCAGAAAATCCATCAATAAATCGCAAATAAAATTAATACAGTATAGGAACAATGGTTAGTGTAAAAAGCTTGTTACAGACTTGAGACAGACTATAGGTTTAATTTTTCATTTTACATCTAAACAGTACAATAATAAAACGTAACCCCAATACTTAAAGTAGGTTTACTTCGTTTTCATTCTAACCTCATGTTTCAAATTGCCTTTCCTGTCTTTCATTAAAAATGCATACAACTACTTTGTATGATTAGTATTTCTCAGTGCAACAGGTTTTGGGTAATAAGTTCAGAACCTACTTGAAGTGGAAGGTTCCAATTTAATTCTTGTATGGCGAAAACCGATTATAGAACAAAACACCAAATGCACAATAAAATCAATTAAAATAGTTTAATACTCAGTTGAAAATCTACAGAAGGAAACCACTTTATCTCTCAGTATTAATAAATACAAACATCTATTATTGCTTTTGAAAATGACGTACTTTGAAATGTCCAAGTCTGTTGATCATCCAATCGCTTTCAACTCCTTTGGTATACTCTCGGATAAATCTGCAATGTATGAAGCATGCTTAATTTTCTTTGAGACATTAAACAACATTCTTAAATATACAATTAGAGTGGTGACACACAGGGTGATTTATGAAGTGCAACCCCAGCTGCTCTTTTCATCATGACATGGGTTGTGCATTCCAAGCAGTTCAACGTGTTTCTTCCCTGTTAGAAAGAAAGAGCAAACCCTGGTTGTGCTGGTTAAGTCACCGACCTAAAACAAAAGGTTTGTGAAGTAGCGCAAATTGCAATTGAATAGCAGTGTCGACCATCGTGCATGATTTGATGAGCAGCTGCTACAAAATGTGACAGGAACAGTAGAAATATTCAACTACCAGATTGTGCTACTAGAAACCCCTTATGTGTCACCCACCTTAATCAAAGCAGAACTTTTCTATAGCTATAGAAGCATGTTTCAACACTTCCTGTACTAACTATAAGGGGAGGCAGGGAACACAAAATTAAACAGTATTTACAAAGGGATGCATGTTTGCAAAGATATGTTAGAGGGTACACTGCAATGCAAAAATGAAAGAAAGCATGAGATCTACATTTTTATTATAGCCATTAAGTTTAAGTTTTTTACATTCTATGGAATGGGTTTGATTTCACAAAGTCTGGTGCATTTGCATAAATTTTTGGTGATTGGATTTTAAAATTAAGATTTATTTAATTAATTTGCATGTTTATGTAATTAAAGTTACAAGGAAACAGGCATTTATATTTTGTAACAGTATTATTCACCAACCCTTCAAAATCAGTATTTAATGCTATTTCAATACCTGTTTTCAAACCCTAGTTGACTGCTAGTGTACATGCTTGTGTTTTGCATAACTATCTGAAAAAAAGCAATCGTACACTCCTATTCAAAAAGTGGTTAATGCTGACTCAGTACAACAGGTCTCGAGTCCTAATCTAGGTATGGGTATTAGGAGTGGTTTAAAATCCACTTCAAACCTAATTAGCTCTCAAAGCAAAAAATATAAAACCAAATCTAGTTAATGTGCCAGGATAATGAGCAAATACTGTTAGGATGTGTCCGATGTTTTTATTTGGGAAAAAACATCCTTCTGAAATTACATTTTAATCATACTTGTGAATACTTCTGCAGAACATTCTATGTAACTGCTCCACATAAACTAAACGGAAGCTGCTTGCGAATATAAATTTCATGCCAATTTCATTTCGCATGATTCGAATGCGCTGCTGCAGTGTTTGTAATTCCATTACATATTTATATTATCTTTTCGTCAAATGTAAATGTTTATATATATTAAATTTTGTTTCATGAGCCAGTTGCCTAATTCTATTCAATATTCTAATTCAACCAGTTTATCAGTGTACTGAGGCTCTGGACATATTCTTTTGTTTGGCTCTCAATCTACATACTTAAAATTTTTTTATGAAATGTCAATATATAATGGGTCATAACGAAAATTTGCTGATCACAATTCCCAAATTAATAGTTCAAGTAGATTAAAGTAAATTCATTTAGGACAATACTCCACAAAAATAATCCAATTGTTAAGATAAATTGATTTGTTCAAATATTTCAGAAAATTTTCAAATATTTTAGATGATTTAGTTTTAAATGTCTTTAAAGTCAGTACAGATCAGCAATTATGAAAATATAAAATTTTGTTCAATTGTTTAAAAACAATTACTTTGATGATAAAAGAAGCTTAAAAACTGATAATTTTTTTTACGAAGGAAATATTTTTTAAATCATGTACCATATAGTGTTTCATGACATTAAGTATCGATATTTTGTGTTCATCTAATTTTAGTACATAAAGATCTCATCACTTTAATAGGGTTTACAAAAGGCAATTCTTGAAACACATGAAATTCTTACCTATAATTACATATCTTAATGTCATCTTGGGAAGTCTTTGCAATCATTTCCCTGTCAGCTTTTAATTCATCAAAACCATTCAGACAATGATAAACTACTGTGATTTCAGCAAAACGCTTTTGGTTGTCTGAAAAATTTAATGAAAATATGCATGACTTTTTAATTTATAGTAATTTTAAAAACTTAAATTACAATAATTTAAAATGAAATAAAATAAATTTGTGAATGGAAATAAAAACGGAAAGTTTATTGGAATTTCAAAAATATTGATCATTTGAGCTGCATCAAATAGTTATAGATCATAGTGTATAATACATACCCTTGGTCAACATTTTACACTGCAAAGGATTTACTTAGATCAGTAGGTATTTTAATTAACGTCACACTGGAGCAACGCAATGGGCAATTGCCGATAGTCCGGGGTCAATCGCAAAGGGAAAGATCTCAGGACAACACGTAATAATTAATTAAATCTCAGGACATCACGTTCTGATGATGTCACACCCGAGCTGGCACCCCACTCTCCAAACTTCCACACGATGCCAACTTAAGGACATTTGAGGCCACGACAGATTTAACATGCACAAGTCCCCTTTGTGCACAACAGTCTAATACGGTGTGACGGTATTCACAAAGTTGGTTGGATTCAAACTCGCAACACTCTGGTTGCTAATCCGCTGCCCTTCCAACCGGGCTACCGCGGCCTGAATTTATTTAGGTAATCAATAGTTTAAGATAAATATTTAACTTAGCATATGTAGCTCATTTCATTTCATTTCATATAGCTATAAAAGGTATTTTAAAAGTCACTATAAACGTAATATAAAAAAATGTAAAGTTATGGCCATAAATTAATTGCATTATAGACCATCTACAATAATAAACCAGATTCTGAAATTAGTTTTCCTAGCAAAGTATATATTATACTAGTAAAATATACTTTATATACTGAAAAATGGGTTTGTAAAAACGATGGAAGAGCTATTTCTTTGGTACGATACATTTATTAAACATCACATAACGGCACACATGAAAAATAATGCAATACGACACGAAAAGTGGAAACACACGATGCTACATGCTTAATGACAGGTTCAACACTGATCAGACATCAATCTTGTTGATCACTCAAGTCTATTCGCACGGTTTTTCACAACAGAAGTATCATCGATACTCATTACTTGCCCACGCAGAGGAGTCATGCGGGAAGGATTATCCGTACTTCATGTGGGAAATTAAATTTAGTAAAAATTAATTCCCCCCTTTATAAACATACACAGAATGCAAAAAAAATTGCGATTTTCAGGATTAAATTACAAAAACTTTTGGGATACTTTTATCTGTTTAGATTAGTGAAATGGAAGTTGTTTGGGGTTTTATGTTTGGCCAAGCTGCACCAAACACAAGACAATGTCAAGTAAATACTATCATGAAAGAGGGATTGGAAACAGAGTAGTAGGATGAAAGCAGGAAAAGATTGCTTGGTTATCCCACATGGTGAGCCTCATGAGAAAAGAAAAGATCACTAAGGTCCACAAAGCCCGTACACACCTAAAGGAAATGTGCCCCTAAGAGTGTGAAATGGAAGTAAAAGATAGTTTAACAAAATCAAGGAGTTGAATAAAAAACACTTAATAATGTAAAGTACAGTACGAGTAAAAAACAATATCATTCATATATTTGAGTTATCACTTTAAGGCCTATTTTGCAACATGGGGCAAATTACACCTCATTCATTTAAACACACTCAATACAATTAATTATCCTGAAGAGCAAAGGGAACAGTATAGGTGCTATTTATAGAAAAAAATTTACATTAAACAAATGAACAGAAGATAATTGAATGGAAAACTTACTATCATCAAAAATTATTCCTATTTGATAAGGAAACGCAAATAGAATATCTTTTACTTTTAAAAGCAAATCTTGCCTTTCTTTTACATTGAAAGATGAAAGGTTTTTCTTGATTTCTGCAATAGCCTATTGAAGAGAAAATAAAATTAATTTAAAAGTCTTGTGTAAAAGAATTGCCATAAAATATTTCAATATAAGCAAAATAATATTGTTAATTGAAACAGTTTAGCAGTTTGGTGAACTTTATAAGGCATATAAAAAATGTAGTTATATTAACGTTTGCTTTTTGACAAAGGCAATACATACCTATCAGAGTAAAATTAGTATGAACCATAAAAGTTAGAGAATATGAACATCCAACCATTATTATTCAATCAATTTTTTAAAATATTAGGGATTTCAATACTTTTCATAACAAACTTTGACTCAAAGCTTTAAAATTTAAAAGTCCATTAATGCTAAACTCTAACATCAGATATCATTAACACGGGAAAGCCAGAGTTAATTTTTTTCAAATTTCAATTTCCTTTTACTATATTGTTTTTATGTTATTAATGTAGTAAAAGCCAATTTTTGTTGTGAATACACCTAGAGGTCTTCCTTCACTCTTATAAAATGACACCTACTATCAAACTTGAAAAAAGTTGATATTCATATTAGGAAATCCTAAATATCTGAACCCATTATCACTGGTAACAAATACTATGACATGGCTTTCCAGGGTTAAGACATCTAATGTCTGTAGAAAAGTTGCTATTTAAAAAACTAAAAACATTTTATGTAATACAGTCGAATAGATCTTATACAAGATCTTTTGGAACATTTTCTGATGCTGTTTTTATTAGCAATTCAGAATAATTTGATGTTTTGGTACTTCATATAGTAAAATAAAACTAGGGATATGTTCTAATGAAAAATAAGCAGAAATTTGTCCAAACCTTAAGATACTACATATTTTAGGAAGCATAGGATTCACGTTTAACCATAAAAGAAATGGAGATTTAAGCATTACACAGGATAGTTAAACAACATGAAGAAAGCTTTTGCTCTTTTCTATTGTTTACTTACAACAGCCAAATAAGAAATATAACTCATCAATAATCAAGTGACACATCAAATATTAAAAATATCAGAAAAGTTTTAAATTTGATTTTTAAATTCAGTTTAGCATCTTATCTAGAATTAGTATTAATTGCAATATATCTTTCTAAATTTTCCCACCCTTCAAATTTAGAAAATATTTAATTGATAAGAGAAACTTGAAATAATCCAACAAATTTCAAGTGTGGAATTCACTTTTATTGTATTTAAAGAAAAGTGTAAAAATATTCAAGTTCACTTTGACTAACAGGAATTCAAAATTCCTATACATAATAAATGAAAATTCTTATACATAGAAAAAGCTTTCTACAGTCAACTAATAAAGCAACTCAACTGCACTCCATTTATAATCCCAAATGCAACATGAACAATAAAGGCAAACATTCGCAACAATGCTGGAATCATGTCTCAAAGCATACAACAATCGTGAAGGTACAATAATAACATTAATTATTAAAAATAATGCACAAAAGCTTCGTCCAACTTACATCATCAGAAACTAATCCCTTTAAGGAGTCTACATCACCTTGAGAAATGAAAGATGAAACATTTTCCAGAGCCTGAAAGAATTCTTAAAATGTTATTGTCACAATTAACTGTTTCCTGATTTAAAAACATCTTAAAATGGTAATCACTGTTTCACTAATCACTGTCATTTGGATATAGTGGAATGAATTGTTCTATAACTTAGAATAGCTATCAGGAATACTTGTAGCATTTTCTAAAAAGCGAAAATTGCAATTAACCACATATAATATTGCAAAGCTACATTTTCTAAGATGCCTTACAAAAGCTGATCATTGCTTGCCAAGGAAGATAAAAAAATCTATCTTTATTTAAAATGGTAGCAGACAAATAATTTGGTCACAATAAAATTTGATGAAAATATATCAAATTAAAATAGCCTAGTAAACATTTATTTTAAAATCAAATATTGCTTTATGGTTGAAATTATTCTAAATATTCAAAAAAAATTTAATTAGTAGAAATTTTGTTGGTAAAATATTAGTAAATGGGGCAATTACCAAAGTATGCACCTTTAAGGTGATAGTTTCAGTTTGAAAAATCAGTTTAAAAAATTATTTTAAATAATAGTATACATACCACAAAGAATTTTAAAACAAATCGCATCATAATTGAAATTTAATAATTTTCATTCTTTACATATTAAAATTTAATTAAATGATTCCTTATTTTGTACTTAGAAAAAATTATGAAAATGTAAAATGCTTTGATTTTCGAAGCAGAAAATTTGATGACAAAATTTTCAAAACTTTACATACATTATAGTATTCCATTAAGTAGAGATACATTAAGTAGAGATCAGTCCAATTTTAGTTCACTCTTCCTCCTAAAAGGGCACAATTTCTTTAAAATGATTCTTTTCAGCTTGTCATTACCATCTGGCATGTTTTGTGAAAAAATGGAAACCATGCCAAGGCTGCAAATAACTAGAATTTTATCATTTTGTTTATATTGTATAAATTCTATTAATCAAATCATAACTTACTGGACAAGCAAAACCGTTGAAAAGAATTTTGCTCTATGTATTGAGCTGAATTCTGATTCGCCTCACATTAGAAAGGAGGGTTGAATTTAGTTTCTATACATCTTAATTTCTCACTGAATCTTTAAATACACATTAAAACAAACGATAAAATTGTAACAGAATCATTATCTAATTATTATAGTCATACATTCACGTTTATTTTTCAAAAGATTTATACAAAAAACTTTCAATTTTAAACATCACCAGGCTGCTAATACATCCTACAATATATTAGTTGAAGCCTGGGTATAAATTCATTTGAAAACATACGTTTATCCGTGCATACTTAAAGATAAATACGAAATTTCAATTATAATATATTGAAAAAACTTTTAGAGCTTATAATTAGGTTAATTTTTATAGCAATCAAACTTATACATTAATATTTAAAGAGTTTCAGGAACCTGTTTCGCCCCCAATGTAAAATCTTTTAACGAGAAATCTCTGTCCAAGTAAGGTTGTATGATAAACTTTGCTAAAACCCAATTCTTTAATGTTAAGAATATTTCTGGACGTATCACAGGTTGGAAATCCATTAAAAAGGTCGGTTTTTCTTTCTTCCCATCGTCGTTTGAGCTGCCGCTCGTATTCCGTTGCTGTAACACATTAACTAACTTAACAGCAGCAAGCAATTTTATTTCTTTAGCTCTGTGCACAACAGAAAAGTTTTTCCAAGAATTTGGTTTCCGAAATGGAAAACGGGATAATATTAAAGCATATTTCGCTTGCTTTGTATTTTCTGAGACGAAGGAAAGTGCTCGAAAACACTGTTGGCTTATATTTTTCGAATTAGCATACATATTTTTCCTATCACGAAAATAATTAGTTGTCTAATTCATTTTTTCGCTGACCACACATATGAAATTTGTTGATAAACAACCAATACAAAATCAAAAGTTAAAGTAGTAGTGTTTGTTAGTCCAGTTAGTTAGAGTTGCAGTTAACTATAAAATCACATTCAATGAATAATATTAATAGTTCATTAAATTGACTGGTATTTCTAATAACACCTGCTGCGAAAGCGGAGAGTATATCACTTACAGACAACACAATTCTTCTCAGTTTTAAACAATCTAAAATGCTGTGTTGTTTTTAGTTTAGTTTTCGCTACATTGTAATTAAAATGGTAGGTAAGTGGTATTTTATTAATATCATAATAGAAAACACAACGTACTATTGGCGACGGTCCGGGATCAAACCAGAAGGGAAAGATCCGAGGACAACACCACGTAATTTTGAATCAAGGTCAGATGATGAGGTCACACCTGAACTGGCACCCCACTCTCCAAACTTCTACACCATGCCAACGTGAGAACATTTGGGACCACAACAGATTTGGCGTGCTCTTCAGTTGGATTCGAATTCGCAACCTTCCGGTTCCTAATCCGTTATTCTTCCAACCGGTCTACTTTAAAGGGAGGTTGGTGCACGTCAAATCTGTCGTTTCCTCGAATGTTTTCACGTTGGCATGGTGTGAAAGTTTGGAGAGTGGGGTGCCAGCTCAAGTGTGACCTCGTCATCTGACCATGGTTCAAAATTACGTGGTGTTGTCCTCGATCTTTCCTTCGGGTTTGATCCTCGACCATCGCCAATAGCCCGTTGTGTTGCTTCAGTGCGACGTTAATTAAATACTACCTCATAAATAATCATTTATTGTGCACCAAATGATCATATACATTTCTCTGAACAGAGGGACTGAAAAGTTAGTTTTATTTTAGTTTCTGTTTCGTTTGTCGGGGGGGGGGGGGTATTTCAATTAACGTCACACTGGAGCAACACAATGGGCTATTGGTGACGGTCCGGGATCAATCCCAAAGGGAAAGAACCAAGGACAACACCACGTAATTTTGAACCACAGTCAGATGACGAGGCAACACCTGAGCTGGCACCCCACTCTCCAAACTTCCACACCACGCCAAGATTCGTTTGTTGGGGATTTACTTGTTTTCTTTCGTATTATGTACCCTTTAATCCCACTTGCGTTCTCAAAAACTCATATCCAGCAAATAAAGTTGCTTTTTGGAACACGAACTAAGGTGAAGTGCTTTGTCTAGTTATGGTTTTCTGTTCCTTCTCTTTGATTTTGATATCTGTAATGCGTGCATCTTTCGAGTGATCTTGCTGTTATGAAAAGTCATGTCTTGTTTGATATTGAGTCAATAAATATTTTAAAGACTTTTGATGCAAACATATTCACTTAACGGAAGACATGAAGATGTTCATTGGATCCCGTGGAAATATTTTGGACTAGGACGGTCATTTTTTAACGATAATAAATATATACAACATAATTAACAGTCCTCAAGTACATGTCCCATTTCGCAGTCTATATTGACAGTGGTGCAATAAAGAGGAAATGGTAATTAATCGATTCTTAAATAAAAATGGGGAACACGTCTAAGTTAAATACCGCAACAACAATCAAAATCGAATGAAGGTAGATATTTTAATTAAAATGGCACTGGAGCAACACAACGGGCTATTCACGACGGTGCGGGATAAAACCTGAAGGGAAAGATCGAGGACAACACCACATAAATCTGAGCCACGGTCAGATGACGAGGTCACATCTGAGCTGGCACCCCACTCTCCAAAAAATCAAATGAAGAATCTTTCAATTGTGTTTAGGAATATTACGAGAGTTGTAAAAAGGTGCAAGAATGAATTTGTAGCATATTTCGTTCAGTTGTCCTTCAAATTATTTAACTTTTTATAAAATTCATGGTGCTGCGAAAATATCTGTATGTTTTTTTCGTATAATCACATTAGAAACCAGATCCAGAAGTGTTGGTCTAGTATTTTCCTCATAACATTCCATGCTCGAATGCGAATTTTTTCTCTGCTCTGCTTCCTTAAAATTATATAAATATCGAACCCAGCATTTAAGATAAAATTATTATCTTTATCTATACTCATAAGTCATGGAGCTGCTCCGTCTTGAAAAATCACACAAACAAATGCACTTGTACAAAAATTAATGTTTGATCACATTTTGAAAAAAATCAAAACTCCTTTTTAGTTCTAAAATTTTTATATCTAATTAGTAAGGATAGTTTTTTTTATACACGACAGGGAGAGTAGGTAGGTAGTTGAATTAAAGTCACAGACACACAGGGGTGTTGGCGACCGTCCCGAAGGGAAAGATGCGAGGACAACATGTAATTTTAAACAACGGTCTGATGGTGAGAATACACATGAGCTGGCACCCCACTCTACAAACTTCCACACCATGCAGAAAAACACTTCTGGAGCTTTAAATAAAATAACTGTATTTTATTGGACCCTCCTGGTTGTCTCGACGAGGTATCTCGTCATTAGCAAAACTCACTAGAGTTTGATGGACGATGATGACGAGATATCTCGTCATTAGAAAAAAACTGACCAGATCTTGATCTCGTCATCATGAAAAAAGTTAACTTCTTAATGACGAGATATTTCGTCCTTAGCAAGATTGGCCGATGGATTGGATTGATGGACGAGATATCTCGTCGAAACCACTTGGAGGGATAAAGAATATTTAAAAAAATTCATGCAAAGGCAGTATTTTATATCCAAACAGATATTTAAGAAACCAGAAATCAACACTGAGAGTTTTAAATAAAATAACTGTATTTTATTGAACCCTCCTGGTTGTCTTGACGAGGTATCTCGTCATTTGCAAAACTCACTAGAGTTTGATGGACGAGATATCTCGTCATTAGAAAAAACTGACCAGATCTTGATCTCGTCATCATGAAAAAAAGTCAACTTCTTAACGACGAGATATCTCGTCCTTAGCAAGATTGGTAAAATATTGATGGACGAGATATCTCGTCGAAACCACTTGGAGGGATAAAGAATATTTAAAAATGTTCATGCATTTGCAGTATTTTATATCCAAACACAGATTTTAAGAAACTAGAAATCAACACTGAGAGTTTTAAATAAAATACCTGTATTTTATTGAACCCTCCTGGTTGTCTCGACGTGGTATCTCGTCATTAGCAAAACTCACTAGAGTTTGATGGACGAGATATCTCGTCATTAGAAAAAAACTGACCAGATCTTGATCTCGTCATCATGAAAAAAAAGTCAACTTAATGACGAGATATCTCGTCCTTAGCAAGATTGGTAAAATACTGATGGACGAGATATCTCGTCGAAACCACTTGAAAGGTTGAAGAATATTTTAAAAAGTTCATGCATTTGGCAGTATTTTAATATCGGAAAAGATATTTTTAGAACCAGAAAGCAAAAATTTCTTAGACAACCCCACCATCCCTTTCCCACACCATAAAAGCCTACGACGCATTTCGGTATTTCCCTCCACACGGCTAAAAACCCCAGTTCCAGTTTCCAACGCTGCACCGAATCCCTAAGTGCGTCAACGAAATGTCACCGCAGTTAGTACCGCTGTCTCCACATAGATGACACCACAATAGCCCGGAGTGCCCAGATTTATTGATTTTTCGAACCCGTTTCTAAAAGGCAGAGTAACGGGGCGGAGTGTATGTGCGTACGAACGCACCTGATGTCTTTCGCTTCCCATTTAAGTAACTCTGAGCGTTCGAAGTAATTAAACAGGACAGGCACTGAATAAGTCCCATTAAAAACCCTTGAAAAGTCTTTTAACTCATTAATTTCATTACGAATCTGCCGCTTGCTGCGAGAATTACTCCTCGTTGTGTGGGACACAGTTTTTCCGTCTCTTAAGAGAATTAATTTTTATTTAATGATTCAGAATATCTTTCCGTGCGTTTATCCCGTCTCCATTTGTCAAAAGCAAACTGAACCGATACGAAATGGCAAACTGAAATGATATAAATTACTCGTTGAGAGATGTGCGCTTTTAAAAGATTCACATAAGGCCCCGTGATATAATCTGGTTAGTACGATTAAAGGCGTACGAGGGTTGAAATGTCAGGCGTTATTTCTGCGCCTTGTGTCTTTATTTTCGTTTTCTAGTATCAATGCAGAAATAGTTTTGAATGGAATGCTAATTGAAGGATTTAAAGGGTAGGCTGCATTTTATTTCGGTTTGGAAGTAAAAAATGGATTCTTTAATATACAACGTTAAGATCTTGAAGATTTTTGAAAAAGTTGGTTGTTTTCGGGTTTTAGGCGCAAGGGCCGTATTTGGCCAAGTTGCGTCAATCACAAGACAGACAACACAATGAGGAAGAAAAAGCAGAAGGGTAGACAAAGGTAAAAAGTAAAGGGATGAAAGATCGGAAGGGTAAATCGGGGTTATGATGACGGTACACACCTAAAGATGTACCTCTGAGGGCTTTCAAAAGGTATTTTTATGTTATTTTTAGTTATCAGAATGGGTTGGTCGGTTGGTTTGGAGTTTTATGGCGCAAGGGTCATATTTGGCAAGCTGAGCCAAACAAAAGACGGCAAGTAAAAAATTTTGTGAGTGGAAAAAAGAGGGATTAGGGAACAAAGTAATGGGGTGAAAGCAAAAAAAGATCTCTTGGGTGTCCCGGGAACGCGATCACCCTGCTAACATAAGACAGTAAACCCCATGGGAGAAGAAAAGATCACTAGAGTTCCTCGGGTTCGTAAAGCTCGTACACACCTAATGATGTGACCCATAGGGCTACCAGAATGGGTCTAGAAATTATTATTGCGTTTGCCTTACTACACAGACACCAGGTTGAACAAATACCAAGAAACAGTCTATTGGTCAAGAGTAAGAGGCTGCAAGTTTAAATCCTCCGAACATCACAAGACTTCCAAGTAGTGTTGTTTTTACACCACAACACACATAATAACTAAATAACCCCATTCATTGGTTGATAGAATCCTGTGATAGATCAAGACTGGTTAGAAATCATGCAAGGAAGACTGCATTTGTGAACGTATATATACGTGTGCGCCCCTCAAAAGTTTACAAACTGTTTTTTACTTAAAGTTTTGTTTACATGTTTAGCGTAAAAACGATAGCAAAACCTTTTGACTTTAAAGTAAAGTAAGGAAGAATATATTTGGAAACTAATTCGATCTTATTCACTCTTTTTCGAGCCACCTAAAACGTCCACACCGATTCGGCTTAGGATAACAGCTTGAGACAGGTAATCGCCCAATTGCAAAGGTCGTGTAAGCGGGAGCTGGTGCACGTTAAATCGGTCTTGGTCTCAAATGTCCTGGCGTGGTGTTGGCGTTTGTACAGAGGGATGCCAACTCAGGTGTTGACCTCGCCATCCGATAGTGGTTCAAAATGAAGAGGTGTTGTACCTCGGGTCTTTCCCTTTGGGATTGATCCTAGACCGTCGCCAATAGCCCGGTGTGTTGCTCCAGTGGGTCGTTAATTCAACTACCGACATACCTACCCAATTGCAAAGAAACAATAAGATTTATTTTCTGCTGCTCGCAAACCAAAATTTAAAATAAAAAAGTGCGATATAGCTAAATGCACGATACATCGAGGAACGATATGAAGAGTATTTCTGCAGTTAACTCTCGCAGAGATTGTCTCGTAGAGGTATTTCGTCATAAGCAAAAGTAACCAAGACTTGATGGACGAGATATCTCGTCATTACAAAATAATCTGACCAGATCCTGATCTCGTAATCAAAATCTGCCATATCTTGATGACGCTGGATAAATTGTTCAGATTTTGATGGACGACTAATCTCCTCAAAAGTATTTGGCTTAAGGCACATCTTGGTTGATAAAATCACACGAATGACTGTAGAAACATATAACGGTGTCTTTCCACAAAATTTACAAAACAAATGCAGTTAGAAACTAGCAAATATTCACAGGTGGTTTCTGTAAATTCACTTTTTATATTACTATTGGGGGATTGATACGATACGTATACAAATTAAATTGGCGTAATATAACCCCATAACCACTGCTTTTATAGTACTTCGTAATGAATATTATTCCATTAAGCTATTATTTCATATAATAAATTAGGCAGCGGTTGCCCGGTTGATAGAGTCGCGGATAAGCAACCGGAGGGTTTCGAGTTCGAAACTATTCAGCCAAACGCCGTTGTGACGGTAAGGATTGGTGTCCTCCAATGTCCTCACGTTGCGTGGAGTGGAAGTTTGGAGAATGTGGTGCCAGCTAAGGTATTGTCCTTGCCATGTGACTATGGTTCAAAATAACGAGGTGTTGTCCTCGGATCTTTCGCTTCTGGATTCATCCCGCTAATAGCCCTTTGTGTACGTCCACTGCGACGTAAACTCAACTACCTACCTTAATTATGTCGGTAAATGCTGGGGACGATTTGTTTCAAAGTTATCTGCACTTAGGGCGCCACAAAACGACTTGAGCTGTCGATGTTTGAGGTCATTTGAAGGACTGAATACCTAGTTTGAAAAAATACCTAGTTTGTATTAGTTTGTGACTAGAATACCTAGTTTGAAAAAATATTTAAAAATGTGTTTTTAGTCGCTCAGAGTTTAGGCATACTGCCAGAATTTTATGAGAACTCACAAAATTTTATGAGAACTAGCGTATTACAATTCTCCACTTAGAGATCTGGATTTCTTTTTGCCATTGTTATTCTTGTTTCAACAGACTCCATTCTGTCCTTTAAGAGGGCATGTATTTGAACAATAGGAGTTTTTCGTCCAGACTGAGCCTCCGTAATTGCGCAAAAACATAAATTTGTGAGGGGCAATGCACCCTGGCAGAGGAAGGCGGCAGGGAGTGAAAGACGAGACGAATTGTAGACCCCTCAGCAGTGTCTGCCAGTGGTCTGAAAAGTGCGGAGAGACGGGAGGGAGTAAAGTTCGGCCTGCCACATTTCGGAAAATTGAAAACTTCTTGTTTCCCAGGAAAAATGGTACGAGTAGTCCTGATTTCCTGTTGTTGCATCCAATTCTGATACGAGATCCTGTCGCGTGTTCGTGCGTGGTAGGTAGGTATTTTAATTAACGTCACACTGGAGCAACACAACGGGCTATTGGTAACGGTCCGGGATCAATCCCAAAGGAAAAGGAGGACAACACCACGTAATTTTGAACCACGGTCAGATGACGAGGTCACACCTGAGCTGGCACCCCACTCTCCAAACTTCCACACCACGCCAACGTGAGGACATTTGAGGACACGACGGATTTAACGTGCAACAGGTACACGACGGTCTTTGGTTGCCATTCGAACTCGCAACCCTCCGGTTTCTAATCCGTTACTCTTCCAAACGGGCTACCGTGGCCAATTCATGTGTGGAGAAGTAGGATAGCGTAGTTGGCAGAGGCAACGATTATCAACCTAGTGAGGGTTGCGAGTTCGAGACGCAATTCAACCAACGAATTTCGGGGTATGGTGCGCGTTAAATCTGCAGTAGCCTCAAGGCGTGCTGTGGAATTTTGGAGAGGGGTGCCAGATCACTCAGGTGTTGACCTCGGTATCTCATTGTGGTTCAGAATGACGAGGTGCTTTCCACGAATCTCTTCCTTTGGGATGGATCCAGGACAGTCGCCAATAGATCGTTCTGTTACTCCAGTGCGACGTAAATTGAATTACAGTGGACTCCCTCTTAACCGGCCACTTCGTGACCGGGACCCAGACCGGATAACGATTTGGCCGGTTAAACCGTCGTTTCCTTAATAGCATTAAAATACACTCCCGAAATCATTTTTATTAGAACAAAACTAAGTATATAGCCTACTTTATTGTAATATGATATATATAATTAAGAAAACCTAACTTGGAAGAACTTCCTTTGTTGGAAAAAACTAAACACATATTACTGTAGGCTACTGTATTTACAGTACATAATTGGTCAGTGGCGGCCGGTTAAAGCGGTTAAAAGGTGGCCGGTTAAGAGGGAGTCCACTGTACTTCTTAAACAAGGCTAGAAAATTTGATCGAAACTAGATTCCATTAGCCCGAGAATACCATGGTTCAGAATAAAGGGGTGTTGCTCTTGGATCTCTCCTTTCGGTACTGACCCCGGACCGTCGCCAATAGCCCGTCGTGTTGTTCCACTGCGACGTCAATTCAACTACCTACCTATTTACAGCACGTCGAATCTTCAAAAGCGTTTTTCTTGAAACAAATATGTGCAGATTCTCGCCTTTGGCACTGTGTCGAAGATAAGTTCTAGCTTTTTTGTAGACATTTTTTAGGCTTAGTCATTAACAAATTGGAATCAAAAATTAATATCATGAAAATTATTTGGTTAAAATTAATGTGTATGTGTATATTCTAATTAGTGTATTTTATCCTATTAGTTAAATAATTATGCTTTATCTTTTTCACTACGTAATTTTATTTTGGTCAGATGGCGGCATGTATCCAATTTGCCCCAGGTATTAAAAAATCTATCATCGCCTCTTCGTAGGAAGGAAATATGGTTTTTTTTTGGAGGGGGGGTTATGGCGCAAGGGCCATATATTTGGTCGTGCTGCACCCGACACAAGACACACAATATTAAGTAATGGACACACACAATGAAAGTTTTACTGACACAGAAGAGAGAAATACACCCAGGGAAAAAGAAAGAAAAACGGAGAAAAGCCTCTGTTGCCTAGATTCACACCGAACTAATTCCTTGCAAAAGCAAAACATTTATTATGCTGGAAATTCTGTGAAAAATACTCATTTAACAACTACAGAAATTCTTTGTATGTTGAGCATTTCGCTTTATTGCTCCTTTTTGGCTTCGTACCTGGAAGAAATTTTGGTTTCCGAACCGAAGAAACAAATTACAATATGTTTCCTTAGAAATGGGCAAGTTTGGAGAGTGGGGTGCCCGCTCAGATGTGACCTTGTCATCTGACTGTGATTCAAAATTACGTGGTTTCCCCGGGTCTTTCCCTTCGGGGGATGATCCCGGACCTTTGTTAATAGCCCGTTGTGTTGCTCCAATGTGGCACCTAAGTAAGTACCTTTAGAATTGGGTAGGTAGGTATTTTCATTAACGTCGCACTGGAGCATTCTTAGGAATTGGGAGTTTAAAAGAGGGAGGGGGGTATTTCAATTAACGTCACACTGGAGCAACACAACGGGCTATTGGTGACGGTCCGGGATCAATCCCAAAGGGAAAGATCCGAGAATATCTCGTAATTTTGAACCACGGTCAGATACGAGTCAACACCTGAGCCCGATAAGAAGATTTTAAATAGCAATTCGTTTATTAACCTCCTTTATTAAAGGGCGGACCCGCGTATATGCGTTCGGCAATGTGCAGTTCTGTACTTCGTGACCAGCATAATGTTTCTTAGCATTCGCTTTTGCACGCGGAGAGGTGCACGTTAAATCTATCATGACCTCAAATGTCCTCACGTTGGCGTGGTGCGGATGTTTGGAGAGTGGAGTGCCAGCTCAGGTATTGTACTTGTCATATGACCGGGGATCAAAATAACGAGGTGTTGTCCTCGGATCTTTCCTTTCGAGATTGATCCCGGAAAGTTACCAATAGCCCATTGTGTTGCTCCAGTGCGACGGGAATTATCTACCTGCATACCTAGCATTCGTTATACCGATAGGTGTGATTATTAACCCTCTCCACCACCTTCTGGTGGTTGTCTGGACGAGGTATCTCGTAGTTGTCAAAATTGGTCAGGTCTTGAACTAGATATCTCGCCATTACAAAGAACTTATTAGATTGGCGATTGTCCGGGACCAAGCCCGAGGTGAAAGATCCGAGGACAATACCACGTAATTTTGAACCACGGTCAGATGACGAGGTCACACCTGAACTTGCACCCCACTCTCCAAACTTCCACACCACGCCAATGTGGGCCCCCGAATAGGAATGGAACTTGAGGTTTAGAAATTTCAAGGCAGGTAGGTAGGTATTTAATTAACGTCACACTGGAGCAACACAGCGGGCTATTGGCGGCGGTTTGGGATCATCCACCGAAGAGAAAAACCCGAGGACAATAACACGTTATTTTGAACCACGGTCAGATGACGAAGTCACACTTGAGCTGGCACCCACTCTTCAAACTTTCACACCACGCCAACGTGAGGACATTTGAGGCCACGACAGATTTAATGTGCACCAGCCCCCTTTGTACACGACGGCCTTTTGGTTGGAGTCGAACTCGCAACCCTCCGGTTGCTTATCTGTTACTCTTCCAACCGGGCTACTGCGGCCCTTTTCTGTTTTGAGGTCCAATAAAAATATACCCCAGGCGCGTGCGTTGTGGGTGATCCACCTTCGGTGACTTTTCTCTCCTTAAAGCAGGTCCTCAACTGAAAGAAACGGCACTTGTCGGGAGCCACATCCCTCCTAACCACCCTTAAGGAGTCCACTTCTCTCTCCTTAAGCAGATCGCATCAATTAAGCACGCCCAGGTCCCCCCAAATACCACCCCCGAACAACACTGCCTGAGTCCCCGTAGAGCGCCCACATAAATTACTCCGAACGACTTGCGGTCCCGGAGCAAGTTAATGAGAGGAGATAGGGCAGGACTTAGGCCGTTTGTGCTGGCGGCCAAGACGCAGCCAAGGTAGGGAAGCACCGCGCTGTCTGTAGCGAAGGCCGACGGTGAATGACCTTCCGTAAGTCGATATATGGATCCGAACGCAACCCCCACCCTTCCCACCCCGACACCTGAGGAGGGGGGATGCTGCTGCTGCTGAGATCTTCCCACGAGCAGCGGGTTAACTATACCTGGTTAAACTATTCCGGTGGTTTTCGAACTTTTTTGGGGAGTGCCGTAGCCCGGTTGAAAGAGCAGCGGATTAGCAACCGGAGGGGTGTTAGTTCGAATGCAACCTAAGACCGTCAAAAAAAAGGGGGGGGGGGTGCGCGTTAAATCTGTCGTGGCCTCAAACGTTCTCACGCTGGAGTGGTGTGGAAGTTTGGAGAGTGGGGTGCCGGCTCAGGTGTGACCTCGTCATCTGAGCTTGGTTCAAAATTACGTGGTGCTCTCCTCGGATCTTTCCCTTCGGGATTGACCCCGGACCGCCACCAATAGCCCGCTGTGTCGCTCTAGTGTGACGTTAATTGAAATACCTACCTACCGAAGTTTTTTGGATATCTGGCTTCCGCGGTTGTCTAGTTGGTAGAGTCGCGGATTGGCAAACTGGAGGGATGTGAGTTCGAAACTCGATCCGATCGAAGACCGTCGTGTACGTGGGGCTGGTGCGCGTTGAATTAGTCGTGGTCTTTTCACATAGGAGATGCCGCGGTAGCATACTTGTAAGAGCAACTGATTAGCAACCGGAGGGTTGCGAGTTCGAAACTAGGTCCAATCAATGACCGTCGTGTACGAGGGGGCTGGTACACGTTAATTCCGTCGTTGCGTCATATGTCCTCACGTGGGTTTGGCGTGTATGTCTGGAGAATGGGGTGCCAGCTCAGGTGTTGACATCACCATTTGACCGTGACCTAATCCTTTGAAAGGATTTGGGATTGATCCCGGACCGTCACCAATAGCCCGTTGTGTTGCTCCAGTGCGACGTTAATTGAAATACCTCCCCTTTGAAAGGAAGGGCAAAGGATTCTACTCACTTTCTAAACTCGCAAGTGTGCAGAAAGTGTTTTCGAAAAGAAATCATCCACGCAAAGAAAAAATGATTCAGTGCACACTAAATCTGTCTTGACCTCCTCACGTTTGCGTTGTGTGAGTGGGGTGTCAGCTGAGGTGATGACCACGTCATCTGGTTTCATCCAAATCACGAGGTATTGTCCTCGATCCTTCCCTTCGGGATGGATCCTGGAAGTCACCAATATCCCGTTGTTTGACTCCAGTGTGACGTAAATTCAACGCCCAGCTATCCACCTTAAATAATTTTCTTAGATCTCGATTATCTTAATCAAAAAATTGTTACTCCCTTCTGAAAAAATGCTGCTTGAACTTTCATGGTTTGTTCAATACGACACATAAATACGGACAAACTTCCGCAATGTTCTCCAGGTCGGCATACAGTGAAACTAGCCGATTAACAGTCACTCTTTTAACCGTCAGCTTCTGTTAACCATCGGTCCGTTTTATTAAAAGTTAATTAATTAAATATTAAATGTTATTAGTACGTACACACATGCATATATACATACTGTACTCATACATACATTCTATACTTCTACGTGAAGTACGAAACATTGCCGCTCAGAAAGCACGAGCCTCGAAGAAGAAACAAAAGAAAAGGACAGACTATTTTAAAATTTGAATATGTCTGTACGTCTAGAGCGTAAGTTCATGTAACAATATGTACTATACTGTACTTAATGTAAATTGTATATTGTTTGTTTCTGTAAAATAAAATATATGTACAGTGTGTTCCCAGTTCGCAAAAGTGCAATTTTTATCATTCGTTCATATGCAATGGATGGGTTGTTGTTTAAGGTTTTTCTGTTATCCGTCTATTCGATTAACCGTCACGCTCACTGTCTCGACCCTGACAGTTAATCGAAGTTTCACTGTACCTCTCTATTTGGCGGTATGTGCAATGTGATATGGTGCCTAGGGGCAACGTAGACTGCCATATCCTAGGCAATTAGTGCTTGAAGGGTGATACGATCCATAGGCTGACATTGGAAGAAAAATCTTCCGGAAACTACGCTGCTACGACTATGTTTTATACGTTCAGAGGCTTTAGTGTTAGAGCTTCTGAAAGAGTAGGCTGGTTGGTTGGGTTTTATGACAGAAGGGCAATATTTGGTCATGCTGCGCCAAGCAGTACAGACAACGTCAAGTAATAGGCATACACACAAGGAAAGCTTTACTGGCACTAAGTGAGAAATACACCAAGGGAGGAATAGAACTTGCGCCGCCTACAACTCGTAGATTCCTAGCGCAGTGGGCATGCGCATGGAGACAACCGCTCCCTCTGAAAGAATAAGATCAGTAAAATACATTTTTTGGGTACATTAAAGCTGAGGCAAATATTCTTCCATTCGATATTCCAAAGTCCTAAATATACAAGCCCTTTAAAAACGAAATTTTTGTAATGAGCAAATTGATATAAGGCATAGCCTTTGGTAAGCTTTCTGGGTCCATGTCTGTCTTCAATAGAACATAAATTTCAGTGACTCCTTTGTTAAAGAATGCTTTGATAGGTAGGTATTTAATTAACGTCGCACTGAAGCAACAAAACGGGTTATTGACGACGGTCAGGATCAAACCCGAAGGGAAAGATCCCAGGACAACACCACCTAATTTTGAACCATGGCCAGATGACGAAAAGAATGGTTTGGAAAAATTGTATTAAAAAATTGCATCGATTTAAGTATCAAAACTAACGTTCGTGAACAAATAAAAAGATATCACAAACCGCAAGCTTTCTTCAGAAACGTATGAACATAGACTTGACTGTTTTACAGCGGCAGATAGTACAACCCTACAGTTTTCAGTAGAACCAAAACCGCAGAAATGCAGTTGCTTGTTTCCCCTCCTAGAAGGGCAATTCTTATTCGTACAATTTGTCTCTTTCCCTTCTGAAATTGAAACGTGTCACTCCAACGTCATATCGGATTCTCTTTAATTTTTTCAAGGCTGTCATCTCAGCTATTTCCCTCCTACGCTTATAACGGCAGTATTTCAACCGACGATATCAATTTCATAAAAAAAACCACAGTACTGTAAACAGCGAAGGGTTCATGGTTTTCCTTTGCTTGATATCACGGATCATCTGATATCGCGTCGCGGAACGCAGAGGTTATCACTTCAGTTATCTGTCAAACCATAGACGTGAAATATAAGTAGACTGAGCGTCGCTATTGAGAGGAGCTGCAACAAGTATGACCAACAGGCCGACTAGTAGTCAAGTGACTGCTCTGTGAAAAATTGACTTGGTTGCCCAATTTGGCATCGTTTGGCGATATAACATCTTATGACAGGGTAGATATATGAATGCGCATTTCTATAGAGTGGCGACAAAAATGGTGAAATTGACAAAATCTACTTCCATGTCACGTGGACCAATCAGATGATGAATTAATGAATGGCGTCTTCTCCCATCCCGTGGGCCAATTAGATAATGTTAGGTTCCTCCCGGCAGACGAAAGTAGTCTAAGGGTCACGTTACTACTAGTTTTGGCCGCATGATCCTGGGTACATAAAAAGGTTACCATTGCGCACTCTACTTTTTTATTTGCACTATGTGTCAAACATCCATGGCTCTGCTGGCGGAAGGCCACTGCTTCCATTGAAACCGCGACCCGCAGTTTGAAAACCTCAGTTATAATGTGCACCAGCCCCCACATTTGGTTGCGATGAGTCTCGAATTCACAACCTTTAGGTTGCTAATCCGCGATTCTAGCGGATCTACGAACTTTGCCCCCTCCTATAATCCCGGAGGTACTACGAGTTGAAATAGGCCGTACAATTATATCGCGTCCACCACTAATTTGCATCGTACCATAAGTAGCTCTACGTCAAAACGGACAACACTTTTTTGGGGTTCATTTTCAAAAAGGAATCGCGTGGTACGATTATTGTAAGGTAAATTCACGCCCTATGCTGTGTTTTTGTGAATTGGAAACTCACTTGAGAAGGAACTGTATTCTTTAAATTAACATATAAGGAATACTGATTATACACGAACATTTCTGATGACATGACGGCCAACTGCAAAATGAAGCCAAGCGGAAACTGAATTTATATTACTCCGACCGTTTAACACTCTTCTGATTGGACGCTGGTTCTTATCTTTTTTCCAAAGTTCCAGCATAGAGGAAATAAGAAAGTAGAGTAATATTTTTATGTATTCAAGATCATGTGACCAAAACTAGTAGAAACGTGACTCTTGGATTGCTTATGTCTGTTGGGGGAACCGAACATCCATCATCTGATTGGTCCACTAGAGGAGACGCCCATCTGTTGATTCATCATCTCAATGGTCCATTGATTGATCATCTGATAGTAGTAACGCCAAACACAAGTTAGACAATGTTAAGTTGTGAAAGGATGGAGAGAAGTAGAGAAAGATCTCTTGGCCATCTTGGGGTGATAGTAGTAGGCTTTGGAGATTTGACCACTTTTGTCGCCTCTTTATAGAAATGCGGATTCACACACCGACACTGTCATAAGATGCTACATCGCCAAACGAGATAAGATACCAAATCGGCCAACCAAGTCACTCACAGAGCACTCACGTGACAGCTAGTCGACATGTTGGTCACACTTTTTGAAGTTCCTCTCAACAGCAATGCTCAGTCTACCTATAATTCACGTCTATGAGTTCCAGCTGAAAAATAACGTGGATTAAGTTCTGATCAGTTCGGGAATCAAACTTCACATCTTCTATCTAATAATTCACCTCTAATTGAGCTCTTAAGCCTCTCTCTCTCTCTCCCTAACTCTTCATTTGTCACGGTTCTTAAATTTGGCGCGGAGCCACGGTTGGAAGAGCAACGGATTAGCAAACGGAGGGTTGCGAGTTCGAATCCAACCACAAGTGTATGAGGGGCTGGTGCAATTTAAATCTGTCGTTGACTCAATTGTCACGTTGGTGTGGTGTGGAAGTTCGGAGAATGGGGTGCCAGGTGAGGTGTGACCTCGCCATCTGACCCTGGTTCAAAATGACGTGATTCTGTCCCGGATCTTTCCCTTCGAGTTTGATCCCGGACCGCCGCCAATAGCCATTGTGTTGCTCCAGTCCGACGTTAGTTAAATACTTACCTACCTTAAATTTGCCCCACCGAAACGAAATTCTGTCTGCGCTACTACAAGAGCTAACGAGCCATCTGAATGGGGCTCGGGTTGGAAAGTGAACAGTGATGAATAGATCGGAGGGCATCGGGACAGCGTCGGATATTTTCATCAGCAGCACGCAGACAAAAGGGGTTGTGCATCCGATGCACCGGTGTCATAAATCAGGGCTCGTTTGATGTACAAAAATAATGCGTCGTGTTGGAAAGATAAAAGATCCGATGTATCATGAGGTAAGCAGTATCGGGTTTGAAAGGTCTCGTCGCCAGGAGCGTGAGAAAGGGTGTACAATTACTTTCCAGATTAGATAGTACCTCCAGTTCATTTCGGAGCCATTTGAATGCAAGTTCGAGTTTCTTACTGGGTGAAAGACGATCCTATATTCTTTACAGATTGTTGTCAGCCATCTTTAGTATCCTTACGTAGGAGTTGCTCGCGTATGCATAAGGTCACCATATTATTTTTTTTCCAACCGGTACGTTTTTAAGCAGGATCACCATAATTCTTTGTTCACACCAGGACACGTTTATCAGAGATATTGACGTGTATAACTTTATTGGTGTTGATGAATCAACTATCAGCTGTGAATTCGGAATTTATTGTTTCGAATTTTTTTCAGGCGAAATTCAGAAATCGAATTCCAAAAAGCAAGCCTTTGACGTCACGTGTGCTATACGTATAGGAAACATGTATCTATAAAAAAAACTACCGCCAACTATAAAGATTGTCTTTGGTTGAATCGAGTTTCGAACTCGCAATACCCAGTTGCCAATCCCAATTCTACCAGCTGAGTTATCCCTGCTTCTAAGAGAAGAGCAAGAGGTAGGTAGTTGAATTAGCGTCGTATTGGAGCAACACAACGAGCTATTGGCGCCGGTCCTGAATCAATTCCGAAGGGAAAGATCAGAGGACGGCACCTCGTCATTTTGAACTAGACTCGCAACCTCCCCCGGTTACTATTCCATGACTCTACCAACTGGATTAACGTAGAACCTAAGAAAGGCGCAAGAGGTAGGTAGTTGAATTTTCGTCGCACTGGAGCAACACAACAGGTTGTTAGTGACGGTCCGGGATCAATTCCGTTGAGAAAGATCCGAGGATATAATACCTCGTCATTTTTAACCACGGTCAGATGACGAGGTCAACATATAAGCTGGCACCCTACCCTCGAAATGATTACTATCCAATAATAATCAATGTGAGGACATTTGAGCCCACGACAGATTTAACGCACATCACGTACACGACTGTATTTGGTTGGATCGATATCCGAATTCGCAACCCACCGGTTGCTAATCCACGACTCTACTAACTTTGCTACAGCGGCGCCATGAAGTCACCTCAATGTCTCTTGAGTTGGTTACACAGTGGTTATTACGCAATTGGATGTACCTTAAAAAATTCTTGAACGTAATGCTCATTTAGCATTACTGCCTTTCCACTGGAATATAAAACCTCGGGAGAGGATTAGGCTCACTCCGAAATTATTCACTGAACGCACGACTGTGGTTGGTCCCTGAGTTAAACCAATCAAAATGAAGGAAATCGAGGAATGAACGCATCAAGAACTGCAGTTGTCCAAAATGTTTTTGCAACACCAGACTCGAGTGTTCTCAACAGCCTAAACGAGATAGCAATGCCGTCAATAATCGTCCTATGTGTCATCCAGCCCAATTAGGTGGCCCAGAAACTGTTCCTTCAGCAAGTGAACAGCGCTTCCATACCCTACAACCTTACAACATAGCCCGCGGAAGCTGCAACTAATGGTTCAAACGCAAACATTCTCCTCTTGTACAGTTAAACCCCAACATTCGTAATATGTAAAGCGAAGTGTTATTAAGCGGAAGGGGTTGCACAGCGATCATTATCCAATAACATGGAAGTTCGCACGAATCACATCTGAATGACGTCACTCGTCGCTGTAGAGGGCAATCCAGGGGTTTGAAATGAATCATTGCGCATTCATAGGTTTACTAATGACGGTTTCTCCTTTAAGTGTTGGGGAAATGGGTTCTTAAGAGTATGCTTTTAAAGATGTGTATTTGTAATGGAAGAGGCAAGCTTCGAATGCAAATGGGCAATACCATTTTGATATGTAGTTTTATTTCCTTAATTTAAAATCGCACACGTTTCAGCTAAAATTTGAATTTTTTTTGCCTATTTAGCAATACATTATTACTATTTAGTTACTAAATTATAATATGTTATGCATTTGAAATGAATAATGCCTTACCAATTTTGAGCCCTGGTTATTATAGAATCAGATTAGAGTTCGTGATGTGATTGATGTTGTATGTTTAGCTGATATATTCTCTGTCTGCATACGGATATAGATAATTTTTAATAGATGATTCACATTGATGATCACTAGCGTATGATTTTAATTTGTCGGTATAGGCCAGGGATGCGGCCTTCCATTGATTGTCTGGCGACCCGCCTCACCGTGTGTTATTTTAACTTTGGCAAGTCACACGATAGAAAATTTAGGTCAAACCTTCGTTGCTAGATAATGCATTGAGATGCGAACGCCTCTTCGAGTCAACATATATCTGTGAACAGACTTTTTCCAGTCATGAATATTAACAAAGCGAAAGATTCGGAACAACTTGACTAATGAAAATTTAGAACCAATTTTGCGTTTCGCTACTCCAAAAATCGAACCAAATATTGAAACAATTGTTAAATAAAAGCCATGTCAACGCATCAAAATTAAATCTTGTTTATTAACTTTTTATTGTTTTCTTTTTCGTAACAATATAAAATACAAATAAATATCAATAAAATAAATAATAAATGATAGATAACTTTCATGAGTCTGCGGCACTGAGCGAACCTCCCATAAGTCACAGTGAATCTATGTGGCCCTTGGTTTTAACAAGTCTGTGCATCCTTGGGCTAGGGTTATTATTTTGCTCACCGAGGTAAATAGACCGGGATCTACCACTAGCGTATGGGTCTGTGTTTTGGCCCATGCATGCTAAAGTTATAATAATTTAAAATAGTCAAAGGGACTACTTATTTCCTCAGTATGAGAGCTATTTTCAAACAAACCAGGCGAATTAACGTCGCACTGGAGCAACACAATTTGCTATTCAAGGCAGTTCAAAGACCCCCGCCTGAAAATTAAAAATTTTCGTCGATCCATTTAGATCAGTGATCGCCAAAGTGGTCGATATCGTCTCCCAGGGGTCGATATAACATCGTTATGGGTTGATTCGGGAAAAGGGGTCAATTTGGGGTCGAGAGAAAAATATAATGAATCATTGCACGGGTAATATTTAATTCGGTTAACTTGGATTACCTCCATCCTGAATGTCAACGCAATCAATAGTGAATATAGAATTCCGTGGCGATTTAAGGCAGATTCTTACTAATTTTGAACCCATCATTGCTAATCTTGTCAAGAATCACGAGTTCACATTGACATCGTTAATAAATTGTATACTAAGTTAATAAAAGTCTTTTTTTCATATATATAAGAAAGATTGTATTATTGTTATTTTTTTGTTATCTAAATTAAATTTATATATTATTTATCCCTCATATCCAATATGTAAAGTTAAGTAGGACAAGAACAAAAACGTATCCTTTTGACATTTAACCAATATAATAATACATATTATATTATACCTGTAACTATAAAATAAATAATCTAAAAACGCACATAAGCGTCTTATATGCTTGTCCTACTATAATTACGTAATAGTGGAAAAGAAGGGGTCGATAAATGTTAAGAAACTTTTGAAGGGGTCGACGGTCAAAGAAGTTTGGCGACCCGTGCTTTAGATTATAAAATTATATAGAGCATAAGTAGACCTGCATAGGACCATAGTGATCCCCATTCTTAATAATCGGAGTAAAATATTTACTAATAATATATAAGTTATAAACGTTAAAACTTAACATTAAAGGTTAGAGATGGCGATTTAAAGTTATGAAACAGAGAAAAACTGAAACAAAATAAACAATATTATACAAACTATTATTTATTAATTAAAATTATTAAAATCAAAACGCTCTTATGCAAAATTATATCATAAATGACATATACTTCAATTTCGAGGTAGACAATGAAGCTGCTATTTAGTGATTAGCCTAAAAATGTTTGGTTTAGTGTCTGATAATGTCAATCCTAATGCAATCCAAACTTCCAAGTTTATTTCACTGGAATAAAATACTTAAATACTGGAATCTCCTAATTGTTTTAGGTTCTAATATCCAGATTTTGGAAACAATCGTATAAACTGATGGAATATTTTATTTTTTCTTTAAAGGGATATTCTCTGTTTTGACTAGTGAAATATTACATGTTTCCCACGGACCCTCGGGATCCGCAGACAACACTTTGGCAACACCTGTTCTAAACCTGTTCATGACAAAGCGGTTCCTCTGTAAATGTTACTTTTTTGCCTATGCCAGGCATGTACAGTGAAAACTCCTTACAGTGCTCTGAGCAAAGCATTGCAGCACTGTAATTTACACAATTTTAAATCTCAAATCAATACTCGTACTCAAACCTATCCAATTTAGGACCGGTTTATGTCTGATAGTTGAGATAAGATTTTAGATGAAAGTGGTTAAGCACATGAAAATCTGGTTCATTTGACCTCAGGTGTGGACCGAGGTCAGCGGGATCATCATCCTCTTTCTCGCACGAGCGAAGAATTCCCCGGATCCCGTCTGGACAGGGTTGGATCTGTAAATGTTGCTTTTCTGCCCAGGCAGTGCACATGCAGTAAAAACAGATTTACAATGATTAATCCAATGAGCGGAATTTAATTCTCGTGATATCTTGTGAACTATACTAAAATCAACTACAGCTTTCATTAGTTATTTAGCACACATCTTTTAGCAACTAGATTTTCCAGCCCATTATAATTATTGCGAAATTTAGAGAAATTTCGTGGTTTCTTTTTCGCGTTTTACCGTGGATTCTTTTTGCGCGACGAACACCGTCGTGTTAATGGGGGCTGGCTAACTTTAATATGTCGTGGCCTTGAAGCTTGGAGAGTGGGGTTCCAGGTCAGGTATTGACCTTATCATCTGACTGGCTCAAAATGACGAGGTGTTGTCCCCACATCTTTCCCAACGCTATATTATATGCCTGAGTAAGAGAAGTTTCTTTTCCTAGGACAAAAGATTGGCGTTTCTTAGATCAGGTGTGCACCAACCAATTAGAGATAATATATTTTAAATGTTCACTAACTACTATATTTCACTGACGTACATGTCATAGAAATCTTTATTATTATTTTTATATTGGCAAATGGCAACAAATGCCATTTGCCAATATAAAATAATAATAAAGATTATCAAACAAGGCATATCAAACTGACAGATTTTACTGCTTAAGTATAAATAGGTTTGATTTGAGATAAAGAACTGCATCACATCTCTAAAACTCTAAGGAAGAACTAGACACTCTAATGGAATTCTACAGCAGTCTGATGACAGAAGGCAATATAATTTTTGAATATAAAAATTAGCACAGGAGATAAAATCCATGACCAAACATGAAAATAGGTTTTGATTTTGAAAATACCGAATAGTCTTGGTGAGTGGAATGCAATGGATTTGGATGTTCAGAAGTCAACTGTGACATGACTGAGGTATACGCTTTGACCGAGATGACGGAGGTAGCCCAGTTGGTAGATTCTCGGATTAGCAACCGGAAGGTTGCCAGTTCGAAACTCGATCCAACCACAGATAGTCATGGGGGATGGTACACGTTAAATCTGTCGTGGCCTCAAATGTCTTCACGTGGCGTGGTGTGGACGTTTGGAGAAAGGGGTACCTCGTCATATGACCTTGGTCCAACATGACGAGGTGTTATCCGCAGATCTTTCCCTTTAGGATTATCCTGAACCGTCACCAATAGCCCGTTGTTTTTCTAGTGGGACGTAAACTCATCTACCGACCATCATAGAGAAAATTACGTCTTGTTCATGTCATCGCTTTTCGGCGGTACTTAGATCTGTGAATAATTATTTTGAAGGATAGAAAACACGAACAAAATTATATCAAAATTTTCTGACCACTGCTTGAGAATCTACAACCACTTCTACCGAGACATGAATGGAACCAGACGTTTTTATGTTTATGTTGTCCTCTCATCTTTGTTACAATAACAGATATTAAAAAAACAAAGGACACTGCTACTTATATGAAAGGCATTTTTTGTCGAGCTTAAATGTGGGTGGCGGTAGTATTTCCTGTACTTATTCTAAATGCGAAGTCAGTTGACTTGCTACATCGACTTTCTAATGAAATAGATGGAGTACATGCGTGCCGATGTAACAATATAACTTCATGCTATTTCATCCGGTCGCTCAGTTTGAGGATCTGTGAAGTGGTTGTGCGAAAAAGAATGAATTCTAACGTAGGACAAATTATTGATTGGTTAAAGAGATTGTGCAGCGTGATGAAAAAGACTAGTCTCCGCTTTGATAGCCAATCGACCCGATTCGATAAATAAGCCCACGCGACTCACCCTTTTGAGATCATAAGACATCGACCCACATACTCTGTCTATTTCATTAGAATGTCGATGGTTTGTTATTCGAATACGATTTCAGCAATTCGACAATAAAATTACAAAGAATGAATTCCGAATTGATATCTTAAGAGCTTTTTGTCATTATAATTGACAAAAAAACCCCAAATTTTACAGTATAGCCATTTAAAGAATAACTATTAGTTTTCAGTTAACAAATTAAAAATCTAATTATTTTGATAACGTTTTATTTATGTTCAAACTGATTACAATATGACAATGTATCTCTCTGATCATGAAAAAAAGCATCTAATGTCAAAAACCGCACTTTCGAAAAATGGTAGTTGATAAGTTTCTGCTGTATGCCGACGATATATCTTTGATGGGCGGCAATAACAGTACAAGTCAAAAAATGACATTTTTAGGAGAACAAAAAAAACCATTTAATATTCCATATTGTGAATGAATAAAATTTATAAAATCAGTTCTGTACCTTATGTCTGACAACTTTAAAGGAGAAATTGGGAGAAATTTTGGATGTGGCCCTGTTGACAAAATTAAGTTACTTGTACTGTTCATACCAAGAAAATTGTGCACATCGCAACTGACTTGTACTGTTATTCCCGCCCATCAAAGATATGACAGTTGATTGGTCAAGGCCAATTTGATTAAACGCCAAACATCGCCAAATGGCGATAAACAACATTTTAAGGTAACCTCGATATTTGTTATGAGAGAACATTTGGGTCATTTTCAGTCTGGTTTCCACAGAAAATACCTCATACATTAACTAAATTATATTTTATACGCGGCAGCAAATGTTTGACAACCATGCTGAAGACGTTTGGGGTAAAATAGGAAGCATGAAGCGAGGTCCTCGGTAAACACTGAGTTTTCTTTAAACCTCCTGGTGGTTGTCTCGAACAGGTGTTACGTCATTAGTAAACCTGACCAGATCTTGGATCTCCTCATCATCACTATAATCGACACTATCTCGATGAGTAAATATGTCGTCATTAGGTAAAAACTGACCAGATTTTGATCTCGTCATCATCCCAAAAATCGACAATATCTTTATGAGGTATCTCGTCATTAGCGAAATTGGTCAAACCTTGATGGACGAGATATCTCGTCGAAATCACTTGGAGGGTTAATATGAAGAAGGAAATTTTAACTTGACGTATACCTTTGATTTTATCGTCTCGTCATTAGCAAACCTGACCGGATCTTGATCTCGTCATCATAAAAAAATCGACATCTTGATGACGAGATATCTCGTCATTAGCAATACTGGTCAGAACTCGATGGACGAGATATCGCGAAGAAACCACTTCGAGGGTTGACGCAAAGAGGGAATTTTGAAATTGACGTATACCTATGATCTTAGTTTACGTTGGTTTCGGATCCGTGGCCAACCCTGATTATGAACTCCCACACAAAGTTGTTACCATCCTCCCCATTTGGAACGACACGCCCAGGCGTTGTTCACGTAATTTGCAACAACATTTGGCACTCGCGGCGCGATCAAGGGGAGGAGAGGAAAGCAGCGAATGACAAAAGAAAAATAAAGCCCCACGCAGCCTTTTAAACGATGTCGTTCTGCACGAGTCCCCGAAACACGGCCAGCAGGTGTCACACCGCACTTCCGTTGGAACGTTTTCGAGCGAGGACAAAGGGGCCCAGACGGAATCGGAACTTTTATTCTGGTCAGAACATCTGCCCGTGCCCTGTTCGAAGCGGATATAACGGTCCTCTTGTATAAAGAAGCTGCCCGGGAAAAAAGAGCTGCGATGAAAGAACTTGTTTTTCTGATACGTTTGAGCACAACTTGAAATCCAAGTACGGAGTATCTACTTTGCTTTGTTACTTTTAGTATACAAAGACGGGTAAAGCTGCTATTTTATGTGAGCCGTCTTAATGGTTATTGCTAAAAGTACGATAACAATTTTTTATATTATGGACTGCTAATATTAACAGCTTCGTTTATAATTAACGTTGACTAATAGTGAATCATTTGAATTTATTATAAACTGTTGACAACATAGGGAAAACAAATTAAAAACAAACAAATCATAAAAAATGTTAATTCATGCAGTGGCGGCAAAAATATTTACTATATATGTAAAATCTGTAAAAATCACGACCCGGTCAACATTTGTTATATTCCGTGTACATGTCTACTTTGACAATAATAGAAGTAGGAAAGAGTGAAGTTAATATATTTATTTCACATTGTTAATAGAACACAAGAACTTTTTCTATATTAACATTTTTGTGGAATATCTACTGTTTTTTTTATTCGTGTAGACACATAGAAAGCAAACTTGATGTTCGTTTGCTATAGATAAATACAAAATTAATTAAGATAAATACACACAAACTTGATTATGAAACTATTAAAACTTAAAGCCTTAATAGAAATAGGTTGCACAAAATAATAAAAGATATTGGACTCAAATAAATGATTATTGCTTTCAGAACAATAGTCAGTCGGCTTAGAGCAGAAACTCATTAACTGACACAACAAATTTATTACTGTACAGCTGTTTAAAGAGTTTTTGGATAAAAATATATGCATTTTGATAGCGTTATGTACCGGTTGATACACCGGTTGTATGAGTTATTCGAATCGAGCGTTCCAAGAGTCTCAGATTTTCTAGTGTGAAAAACAAATCGTTTCAGGAGTCACTGGAAACGAAAAAAAAAAAACTCGTTTGAAACGAATTGAGATTGTGCTAGGTTTTGTCAGTTCAGAAGTTGGCGACCGAAAATGGTAGATGTGAATATTGTAATGCATCTCTACTCATGGTTTAGGCTCATTTTCAGATTGAATTTATCAAAACAAATTTCCAATTACATGGCGAATGGGACTAAAAAACCTAATCGTTCGTAAATGCAACTTCAGAACTGGTGAAACGGAGGTCATGTAACGCATTTTTTGGTTTGCACTTTTTTCAGAGTGTTGTTTACGAACGCGGCCACTATCAGACAATACATATATCAGGCTTTACTTTTTAATCATATAAGTATAATTTGATAAGTTTAAATCAGAAATTTTCTTTAAAATAAGTATTGTTTTGGGAAAATATATTCCTGATACTTTACTTATAACATTACATCAGTTCATCAAAATGCAAATTGCATACTCTTTAAAAGTTTTAAAAGTAAAAGTTGGTTTCTTCATAAAATTAAAATTTTGTATTCCAAGAACTAGTTCTTAATTTAAACATAAATGTATAGAATTTTCTCTTTGCTCGCTTACAGAGAAACTTTGTTCTAAACATCACGTGTTCTAAAGGTACACGTGTACACACATTTATTTGCAATAGAAGCAAAATATTCGAAACCCTTTTTTAAAATACTGACATTTACTATCCGTGTTCACGGTTTCATTTCACGACTGGTTTCCGAAAGGTTAACTTCGAACATTATAGTAATTTCATTAAATTTTAAACAAATTAATTTCGAATTTTAAACAAATTAATTTCGAATTTTAAATAGAAGAACATTTACCTTAGGAACATTTACCTGATTCCTTTTTATAAGCACATTACTTCATAACGAAATCAGAACTTTAAAATTAATGGGTGAATAGTTCAGAATGAAGCCTATTTTGATTTAGAACAGATATTCCGAGCGCTGAATCGAGGAAAGCCATGTTGCCAACCCAGGTGGAATTATATTATCTATACTCCTAAGCAAAATGTTGATTCGTAAAACTGTAAAACAATGGTTCGATTTTGCGATTGTTAATTTATAAAGAAGTTTTATTTGTATTAGTTCATTTTAAGAAAATGAATGAATTATTTAAAATTAACTGTACCTATTTTTATTCAGTGAAATATTTGACATTTAATTGCAATATAAATAAATATTTAGAATAAAAAATAGTTATCAAATGGAGAAACAACTTTTAAACTATCAATAACAATATGACTGATGATTCGGTTATTACAAAAATAATATTCACAGTATAAAACAGTTTTTAAAAAATGCTGGAATTGAATAATTTTATGACATTTCTTTATTGAGGACAAGACTGGAAAGAATCTTGAACTCTGCCACTAGTGCAAACAATGTTATTCAGTCCTTGGTTTCGTGCGAAAAAAAGCAATACAAAAAGAAAACCGCAATTTCAAGCTGGGTATCTTTCATTCATTTTAGAAACTTGAATGTTTTAAAATTAAATTTACCCACTTTTATTCTTTGAAATATTTCGGCATATTTTACTGCAAAAGGAACACATATTTAGAAGAAAGATTACAACATCATGATGTTAAAGTATCAATTGTGCGTGTAATATGACAGCAATTCAATTAAAACGAAAACTGGAGTTCCCAAATGCCGAGATTGATCGACTATGAAGGCATTCACCCTCTGACTTTCCAATATTGCTGAATACGATAACTAAGTCCTGAATACACGTGGGAGAATTTAAGACTCCAATGTGAAATAAATTGACAAAACATACACACACATACACAAAATAAAGCAGTTCGTAAATATGCTTCTGGAATCTAATAATTTCGTTGTGGAGGACATGACCGACAAGAACCTTGAACGCTGACACAATAGAGCAAACGATTTTATTAAGTTTTTGTTTTAGATCCTGAATTCTGAACGAACAAAAAGCAGGTGAAATCGCTCGCTGTGGTATCACATATTTTTCTATCCTCTCCCTCTCTTCGCACTATAAATGATTCGATTGTCCATTTAGAGGCCGTCGCCGCATTCCTTGCCCTTAACCTTGGCAGGTGTGCGTGAAGGGCAGTCGCGGTGGCATCGCCCAATTTCAAGGTTGCAGGATGTAGGTTTACGGTTCGCGCTAGTCCACGCTTCGCGGCGCGAAATGTCTTTTTCCTCGTGGAAGGAGGAATAAAAAAAAAAGGAAAATTCCTGCCTACCAGAGGAAGTGAAATCGGCTGTTCCATAAACAGAGGTAGTGGAGGGTGGTGAGGTGATGTTCGTTGGCGGAATTCGATCTTCGGCTGGGTGCTTTTTATCCCACTTACCTGGAAACAAACTACTTGCAGTTCCCCGAAAATGTTCGACGATGCTTGATTAGAGAAAACCGATGATTAAAGCAACGGATGTAAGAATTTAGTAAAAGTATGAAGGAAGGAATCTATTAAAAGTGCATTAAAAAATTCAGTGACACCACTAAGAACATTGCATCGTAGCATGTATTTATTTCATAAGTACATTTAAAGCTGCTGTTACAGAAGAGGTGCTGGCTTTTCTTCTATTGTTCTATTGTTACAGAATTTATAATAACCGATGTAACCTGAAAGTTATAGGCGGCGCAGGTTCGATACCTCCCTGGGTGTATTTTTCTCTTCTGAGTCAGTAAAACTTTTCTTCTGTGTATATACCCATTACTTGACGTTATCAGTCCTTGCCCTTGAGTCATAAAACCGCACGAACCACAATGACTATGTACAAAGAAAATGCGAAAAAGGACACTCTGAGTTAACAGCATCGTATAAATTTTAAAAATACAACACAAATTAGTTACCATTAACAATCTTGAAGATATTGTAACGTCTTGATTCACGGGTAGCTAGACTAGTTACCATTGAAAATATCCGATTCTGGACTAAATTGGTTTATTTTACAATTTGTACAAAAAGTCGGAAAATGAATGTAAAGTTCATTAATATTAGTTCCTTGGAAGGTCCAAAGTTCTATCGAGGCGCTTAGGGCTGCTGGCGAGCCTCACAATTTCGCTCGGGGAAGTCTAACGCACGGCTACGGGTGAGCCTATTCTCAACACAAAATTTCTCGAGTGAGTACAGAGTTCCAAGGCAGGAAATCTCAGTCTTTCTGGACAGGATCACTACTAGGATGAGCAGTTACACGGATCTCTAGGGAGGGTTCTCCTTTACGGCTACGGTCGAGCCTTTCTCACTAAAATACTCCGGCGAGTATAGGATCCCGAGGTGGGATAAATGCACAACAGTGAAAGGATATTCACTTCAAGCTCCAACAACGGTCTCTGCTGACCGTCTCTCCAAGCTCTCTGATCCTCTGTGATCCTCTGTCTCCGTCTCTCCAAAAACTCTCTATCGTCCTCTGCCTCCGTCTCTCTCTCTGATGATATCTCCAAAAACTCTATATGTTGGGTGCTTATCGACTCCTCCTTTCCATTTCTGATCCGCCTTTTAGTCGGTGCTGGATTGGGTGTTGAAGATTTCTCACGTTCTTGATTGGCTGTCTCACGTTGGTCTTTCCCCTCAACTTTTACGACAGACTTCGGCGGACTTGAAAGGGTCCATCAAACCCTGTCGGAAACTCATCATCATTTATATCAATCTTCTTGGTCTTGAAATGTCGAAGAGAGCGACAAAAAGGCGCCTGCCCTTTGTTTTGAAACCACAGCGATTTCCGACCCCTGCTGGCTGGCTGTCGTTAAGAAATCATTAAGATGTTTTCGGGTGGTCGTTATGGAGTGTGGGCTTTTCCTCTCGACATCTGAGTCAACAAGATTTTCCATTTTCCCACGTTGTCGTGGTGATCGTTTCCCTAGCTGCCGTTACAGAATTCCTCCCCCCATAGAGAGATTTTGCGATGTGTTAGAGAGCAAAATCTAAAAGGAAGGGGTTAGACATACAGGAGGTCTTGACAGTACTTCAGAGGCAGCTATAACCAATGGTTTTAACCTTCCAACATTTTACAATCTTATTCAATTATTTAAATTACAAACACAAGCATCATTTGTATTTACATTTTACATAGATCACAATTTATACACTATTAAATATTTACAATCAAATTTTCATTTGAAGTGTCAGATGTTATTTATTCCACGCGACTTAAGCAATCAGCGTGCTTATTGTCTTTCCCTGCTCTGTGGACTATTGTATAGTCAAATGGTTGCAACGCCAACGCCCATCTCATGAGTCTAGGGTTATTTCCTGCGTTCGTACGCAACCAAACTAAAGGGTTGTGGTCAGTTTCGATTGTAAACTTTTGACCATCTAGGTAATGTCGCAATTTCTTAATTGCATAAATGATAGCTGCACATTCCTTTTCTGTAGCACTAAACTTCTTCTCGCACTCGCTAAATTTCCGACTCAAGAACAAGATCGGATGTTCGTTATTGTGTGGCCCTCGTTGAGCCATAATGATCCCGATTCCTTTATCTGATGCATCGGTTTGCAGGATAAATTCCCTACTATAGTCCGGGGCATAAAGTACGGGTTTTTCGGTGAGTTTCCCTTTTAGTGTTTGGAATGCGTGCTCATGCTCTGGTGTCCATTCTATCGCTTCCTTTCTATGTTTTCCCTTTAAGGCGCGGGTTAAAGGCTCCGCGATGACAGCATAGTTTTTAATATATCGTGAATAAAATCCACATAAGCCTAGAAATTGGCGTATCTGTGTTTTCGTTTTGGGGGCCGGAAATTCCAATACTGCCTTTGTTTTGGCTTCGGCAGGGGATCTGAGACCTCCACCTACCTCGTGTCCCAAATATTTTACGCTGCTTTGCGCGAACCGACATTTCGATGGTTTGATCGTTAATTTGGCCTCCGCGATTCTATTTAGAACTAGGCCTAGGTGTTTTAGATGATCTTCCCACGTATTTGAAAAGATGGCTACATCATCTAAATATGGTACACTAAACTCGTCGCATCCTTGCAAGAGTTGTGACATGAATTTGGAAAAACAAAAAGGGGCATTTACCAGACCTAAAGGAAGGACTATTGGTCGGTAAGTTCCAAAAGTAGTCACAAATGCGGCTAATCTCTGAGCCTTGGGGCTTAACGGGATCTGCCAATACCCTTTTGTTAAATCAATGACAGTGATATATTTTGCTGCTGATACCTTCTCTATTCTTTCGTCGATATTCGGTAAGGGAAAATATTCGGTTCTAATTATAGAATTTAATTTGCGGTAGTCTACACAAGGCCTTGGATCTTTGCCTTGAGCTTCCACTAATATCATTGGAGAAGTATAATCTGACTCTCCTATCTCTATCAGTTGGAGGTCCAACATCCTCTTGATTTCAGTTTTTAAAATTTCCGTTTGTCGGGGTGACGTCCTATAGGGTTTTGGCCTCACTGGTTGATTACTGATCAATTCTAGGTCGTGTTCTACCAAATCTGTCCTACCTGGGTCATTTGAAAATATTTTCTTATGAGACAATAATAACGTCTCGAGTTGGGCGATTTGTTCAGGGCTGCATTTTCCAGCTAAATCACTATCCCTCACTATCTCCTCGAAATCATACAAATTGGGGTTTGACGACGGGTAATTTATCTCTAAATCAGAATCTGATGTTCCGACATTCTCTCCACTAATCAGTAAGTTCACTGCTTCCGCCCGCTTATTATAAGGTTTTAGAAGATTTACGTGATACACCTGAGATTTTTCGGTTTTACCAGGCATCTTAACTATGTAGTTAGTATCTGAGAGTTGACTCTCGATCACTCCAGGGCCTATCCAACTAACAGATAATTTGTTTGGTTTGGATGACGCTACGACTAACACCTTATCTCCCTTTTTAAAAATTCTACGAACTGCATCTTTATCGTACCAGGTTTTCCTTTTATGTTGCATGTCTGAAACTCGTTCATAGGCCAATTCCTGACAATGCTTCAACCTGTTAATTAATTCGAACACGTACTCGGTCACGACATTTTCTTCTTCCTCCGGTTCTACCCAATGTTCGAAAAGTAAGGTTTCGGGGGTTCGAAGATTCTTTCCGTGCACGAGTTCAGCGGGGCTAAAATTTGTGGACTCATGAGTCACCGTTCTTAATGCTAAGAGAGCTGCGGGTAGATTTTTCTCCCAATCTAATCCCGATTCCAAACACAAAACTTTCAATAATCTTTTTACGGATCTGTGCCACCTCTCTACTGGGTTACTTTGTGGGTGTCTTACAGAGCTGTGTGTAACCTTAATGCCAAATTTTTCAAAAAACGTGGTGGTCAAATTGCTCGTGAAACAAGTGCCTAAGTCACACTGTATTTCTCTGGGAAATCCCAATCTACTAAATATAATCATGAGGGACTCCACTATCGATTCTGAACTGATGTCGCGAACGGGTATCGCTTCAGGATATTTTGAGGCCATGCAGATAGCAGTTACTAGATATCTATTATCCTTACTTGAATAAGGAAGGGGTCCTACTGTATCTACATTAATTTTCGAGAAGATCTCTTTAATCACCGGCACTAATTTTAATGGGGCTTTCTTCTTCTCCCTTGGTTTTCCCACTCTCTGGCACGGGTCACATGTTCTGACGTATTCTTCAGCATCCTTAATGCAGTTCGGCCAAAAATAATATCTCAATAGTTTATCTTTGGTTTTTGTTGAGCCTAAATGTGCGGCTACTTCTTCGTGGCATAACCTTAGAATTTCATCCCTCATTCTTGCGGGAATGACTAATTGTTTCCTTTCCTCACCTCGGTGATCTGCGGTTATCCTAAACAACAAATTTTTATCCACCCTACATTCCTGAGTTCGCTTTTCTTCCATTTTTTTCCACAGCGTACTCAATTCAGAGCATTCCTTTTGTGCGTTGGAAAACTCCTCGGGGGTTACTTTCAAAAGGGCAATTGTATGCTTTTCAGCAGGGGGTAGATGAATCGGAACCTCGCGCTCCTGGCTATTCGATTGAAGAGGTGGTTTTTCGCTAACGCAGTTGGGGGTTTTGAGTTTCTCCAAACTCCCTGATCTTTTGTTTCCCCTGTTTTGACTACGCGTAACGACAGCATTAACTAAATGTGGGTTTTTCCTTGCCTCCTCGAGCAATTCTTGGGTCGAGTTTCCCAGGAGATAATGGTTCAATTCTACCGTTTTATCCACTACCGCTGCTTTAGTGATTATCTTGCCGAATTTTTCACTTTCTAAACTAATTGTTGCTATCGGTAAACATCGGAAATGATTTTCCAGAGCCTGTTTCAACCAAACTGTTTCTCCGGTGTAATCATCTGGTCTTACTAAGTGGTTGGGAGCTACGTCCAAACTGGTTCCACTATCTCTCAATATCACGGTATTTATCCCATTAACTTTAGCCTCACTCAGATAAGGGGCAAACGAAGGTGCGAAATTCTCCTCCATTTTTAAATGATTCACGCGTTCGTGATTCGGGTTTCTCCTTAATTCAGGGCATTGCGGTCTCAGATGATCCGTCGAATGGCATATGTAACACGCCGGCGCTGTTCGCCGTTCAAATTCTCGCTTCCTCCACTTTTGCTCATTAGGATTTGGGTTCCTCCAATTCGAGCGTTCGCTCTTTTCTGGCTCAAATTTCCTCACTACTGTAGGTCTGTTGTCAGGTTTTGGCTTATCTGGGAAACGTTTTTCTGGGAACTTAGCTGTGAGAGGTCTTCTAACAGTGCGTCTAGCGGCTTCATATTGGTCTAATTTAGATACTAATTCTTCGGGGTCTACTATGGCTGCCCACTGATCTATGAAATGCTCCTTAATCTCAGGAGAAACTCTCCTTTTTATTTGATCCGTTAGCATTAGGTTTTTGAGGTCCTCAAAACTTTCCACTCCGACTCCATCTAGCCATCCCTCTAAGTAACTTCTTAATTCAAATATTAGATCTTTCCAGGGCGCTCCTGATCGTCTCTGATGCTGTGTAAATTTGGTTCGGAATGTTTCCGGATTTAATTTAAATCTATTTAGGAGGGTACTCTTAACATGATCGTAATCTTCTGATTTTTCAGGGGGCTCTCTCATGATAATTTCTGCAATATCCATCGGGAGTAGGTAAAGAAGGTGAGTCACTCAATCAACCTCATCTATTCCAATCTTTTTCGCCTGTCTTTCAAACAAGGTGAGAAATAGGGCCATGTCTCCTTTTTCTGGGTCAAATTTCTGCATTACGGATTTCAAGTTTTTCGTTGGTCTAGAATTATCCGTTTGTGACGAACCTAAGCTATTTGTTTCAGCAGCTTGCGTAATTCTGAGTTTTTCTAACTCGAACATTCGAATTCGCTCTTCTCGCTCTTCCGCCTCCCTAGCATTTCTCTCGGCTATCTCCCGTTCCTCTCTAGCCTGTCTCATCTCCCGTTCCTCTACTATAACCTGCAACTGAGCCTTCACCCATTCTTCGTCGTATTGTGGATGCTCTGATATCTTTGTGGTTATATCTAACACCCTATCATTAGGTCCTAGGTCGATACCTAACTCATAAGCGAGTTTCTGCAAATCTGCCTTACGTTGCCTTGCTAAAAATGCCATTTTAAAATTCTCCTGTCCCTTACACACAATTATACACACAATAATATACTAATATATGTGACCAATACTTAAAACACAATGCAACACTATAAAACAATGTACCTTAAATTTCAAAACAATCTTAACTCAAATTTCACAAAATATACTAAGCGTAACTCTACACAGAATACTTCGATAACTTTTAGATTACAACAGTACTTAATTTCAATAAATGACTTTTACTCTAATTTCAAAGGAAAGTTCTTCCTGAATTGATAACACAATAGTTTTCTAAATTTTTCAAATCCAGCACTTTGCTAAATGTTGCAACCACTCAATTACACATACAATATAATTTCATTAAGACAATTTTAAATTCCTAGCACATTAATTTACTACAATTTTTGCCTCTAAAGTAAAATCAAGCCTTACCTGCTGTCGTGCTGCACAGGATCTCGTCACTTTCATCTACTTCAGATCAGGGTTATTGGTCGGTCACTTTCCACACAAAACTTGGTCTTCTATTTCTTTTTCGGGACTCGGCGTCTTCCGTAACTGTATTTCGGACCAGGCGTCCTTTTCTCCGGGACTGGATGTCGAACGAAGTCGCTACTTCTCCGGGACTGGATGTCGGTCGGTTCGATACTCCTTCAGAACTGGATGTCGAACGAAGTCGCTACTTCTCCGGGACTGGATGTCGGTCGGTTCGATGCTCCTTCAGAACTGGATGTCGAACGAAGTCAATCGGTTCCGCTACTTCAGGACTGGGCGTCGGTCGGTTCGATACTCCTTCAGAACTGGATGTCGAACGAAGTCAATCGATTCCGCTACTTCAGGACTGGGAGTCGATCGCTTCCGCTACTGCTTTACGACTGGGTGTCGATCTCTTCTGTTACTTCTTCACGACTGGGTGTCGATCTCTTCCGCTGCCACCAGAAAGTTAACTAGTCTGTAACGTCTTGATTCACGGGTAGCTAGACTAGTTACCATTGAAAATATCCGATTCTGGACTAAATTGGTTTATTTTACAATTTGTACAAAAAGTCGGAAAATGAATGTAAAGTTCATTAATATTAGTTCCTTGGAAGGTCCAAAGTTCTATCGAGGCGCTTAGGGCTGCTGGCGAGCCTCACAATTTCGCTCGGGGAAGTCTAACGCACGGCTACGGGTGAGCCTATTCTCAACACAAAATTTCTCGAGTGAGTACAGAGTTCCAAGGCAGGAAATCTCAGTCTTTCTGGACAGGATCACTACTAGGATGAGCAGTTACACGGATCTCTAGGGAGGGTTCTCCTTTACGGCTACGGTCGAGCCTTTCTCACTAAAATACTCCGGCGAGTATAGGATCCCGAGGTGGGATAAATGCACAACAGTGAAAGGATATTCACTTCAAGCTCCAACAACGGTCTCTGCTGACCGTCTCTCCAAGCTCTCTGATCCTCTGTGATCCTCTGTCTCCGTCTCTCCTCTCGTCTTTCCTCTCGTGATCTCTCTCTTCTCTCTCTGTCTCCGTCTCTCCAAAAACTCTCTATCGTCCTCTGCCTCCGTCTCTCTCTCTGATGATATCTCCAAAAACTCTATATGTTGGGTGCTTATCGACTCCTCCTTTCCATTTCTGATCCGCCTTTTAGTCGGTGCTGGATTGGGTGTTGAAGATTTCTCACGTTCTTGATTGGCTGTCTCACGTTGGTCTTTCCCCTCAACTTTTACGACAGACTTCGGCGGACTTGAAAGGGTCCATCAAACCCTGTCGGAAACTCATCATCATTTATATCAATCTTCTTGGTCTTGAAATGTCGAAGAGAGCGACAAAAAGGCGCCTGCCCTTTGTTTTGAAACCACAGCGATTTCCGACCCCTGCTGGCTGGCTGTCGTTAAGAAATCATTAAGATGTTTTCGGGTGGTCGTTATGGAGTGTGGGCTTTTCCTCTCGACATCTGAGTCAACAAGATTTTCCATTTTCCCACGTTGTCGTGGTGATCGTTTCCCTAGCTGCCGTTACAATATATATAAAGCATCACAAGTTTTTAATAAAAACAATTGCATTGTGAACACTGAAACTTCTGCATCGGAGAAAGGAATAAAAATTAAAATGTATCTGAGGACAGTACAAATTTCTCAGAGGTTCTAATTTTAGTTTCTTCACAGAATATCTAAAAGTTCAGAAAACTGAATTTGACCGATGTTATTTGATAACTATTTTATTCTAGTTCTTTTAAAGAGGAATCAATTTTAAGTTAAGATTACTTCGACGGGGAGAAAATTGCAGCAAAAGTCATAACAAGAAATAACGTGCTCTGATGCATAAAATTGCCAAATTTTGAATTTATTTCAGAATTCCAGTGTAAAAAATATATTAAACAAAATTGAATTATTTAACAAGAGAATCTTATCTTTAAAGTTTCATTTTCAAATCTTCTTGGCAACAGAATCTTCTCCTTGGCAAAGGCAAAATATTTGATTCGAAATTTCACGAGATCTTTGTGTATGAATTTAATCCAATTTTTATTTGCCGTCCTAGAAAAAATCGATTGAAAGCCATTGATTTATAAGAAACAAACCAGAGAACGTTTTAAAAATTTGGAAAACCGTATATAGATCTTACACAATTCCATATATTTATTTACATAACATCTTGATACATGAGTCTGGCGTATTAAAACCGAATTCACGATGCCTTCTATAAACAAACGTAGCAATATACATAAAATGAACATTAGAAAAAACAGTAAGAGTAAAAGATGAATCACAAATTTTCTTTAAGATAATTCTAGAAATGTTTCCTCCGGTGCAGTCGAACTGGATATGCTTCAAAATATCTTCCTCATCAAGACAAAAAAGGCACGTGTTTTAAAATATTTGTTTTAATACAAAAAATAATTTGGGTACTATATTGGTAGGTAGGTAGTGAACTAACGTCGCAATGGAGCTACACAACTGGTTATTGGCGACGGTCTGGGATACATCGTGAAGGGAAAGATACCGAGGACAATACCTCGTAATTTTGATTCACAGTCAGAAGACGAGGTCACACCTGAGCTGGCACCCCACTCTCCAAACTTCCACACCACGTCAACGTGAGGACATTTGAGGGCACGACAGAGTCAATGTGCATTAGCCTCAACTATGCACAATGGTATTTGGGCGGATCGAGTTTCGAACTCGCAAACCTCCGGTTGCCAATGAGTTAGTTACTCTTCCAACCGGGCTACCGGGGTCCCTGTACTATATTGGTAACTTACAATTGTCCAGGATATTATTTATTGTCCCATGAAATTGTTTTTTTTCCACCACACGCACAAAGTAGAAAGCCTCTGTATTTTGGAATATCTGATCAACTTCTAAAACAGGGATGCACAGACCGCGGCCCGTGGGCCTCATGCGGCCCTTCTTTGATTTGCTGGCTGCCCGCCTCACCATGTGATGGTTTAACTTTAACAATTCACGGGATAGGTAGTCTAGGTTAAAACTTCGTTGCTATAATCATACATTAAAACGAGGAAGTCTCTTTGGGTCAATATATATCTGTGAACAAACTTTTCAGTCATGAATATTAACATAGCGAAAAATTGGGCCGCTTTACTAATGAAAATTTAGAATCAATTTTGCGCTTGGCTACTAAAAAAGTCGAACCACATATTAAAGCAATTGTTAAATCAATGCAACGTCACGCATCAAATTAAATTCCTTACTTACTTTTATAATCTTTCTTTCTCGTAACAGTATAAAATACAAATAATAAATATCAATAAAATAAATAATATATGATAGATAACTTTCGTCGCTCTTTGGGCGGCCCTCCCATAAATCACAGTGAATCTATGTGGCCCTTGGTCTTAACAAGTCTCTGCATCCCTGCTCTAAAACGTCTGATTGAACATCTCCAAACCAACGAATAATTTTATGAGTGAGTAGTTGTAAGACTGCAGTTGTAGAAGCCCTTAAAGAGAAAGTGTTCATAAATGGTTAAAGAACAACTTGTAATGACGCAGAGGAAAGAAAAAGTTTCTGAAGAGAAAGGTATATTGATTACCAATTACCCTCTCTAACGGCAACCTATTCTCTTCCTCTCTCTCTCTCAATAAGAAATTACCTGGAGATATATTTGGCTACTAGAAGACCTCTCTGGGGAATATAAAAATTTATTTTTGAAATTTCATTAAGGACCTCGTCCGTTTTTCTTTCATTTCGCGTCCCTCATTTTCAGCCACAATTAGGAACTTTTTGAGACATTATTTAAAAAGAACTCGAGCTGAAGGAAAGTTTGAATTCAAAGGTTCTTTGGAATGAAAATGAAATCGTAGTTTATTTTTCAGAGAATGCACATGCAGCTGTTTTTTAAATGCATCCTAAAGGACAAACGAATAATGGCTCTTGGTTTCTCTTATCAGTAGTGTTCTTATTTGATTTTGATTTTTCTTTCTCTTTTACTTAAATACTTAATTTAACCCTCCTAGTGGTTGTCTTGACGAGGGATCTCGTCATTAGCAAAACCATTAGCAGATCTGATGACGAGATATCTTGTCATTAGGAGAAAACTGACCAGATTTTGATCTCGTCATCATCAAAAATCGTCAATATCTTGACGACAAGGTATCTCGTCATTACCAAAATTTGCCAGAACTTGATGGACGAGATATCTCGTCGAAGTTACTTGTAGGGTCAAAATAACAGGAATTATAATTACCCCTCCTGGTGGTTGTCTTGACGAGGTTTCTCGTCATTAGAAAACCATTAGCAGATCTTGATGAACGAGATATAGAAGAAATCTCTGAACAGATCTTGATCATGATAAAAAAATCGATAATATTTTGATGATATATCTCGTCACTATCTAAATTGGCCAGATCTTGATGAACGAGATATCTCGTCAAAACCTCCCCTCCAATCTCCCCAAAAGGATTCGATCTTCTAATAAATTGCCCATAAATATGTTTTATATAAAATTAAGATAAAAATACTTGTGAATTCATATAATTTATCAAAATGCTAAGACGAACCTAGATATATTTATCGCATATATTAAGGGGTGGTCGTGTCTCAGTGGGTATGCCCACTGCGCTAGCAACCGGTGAGTTTTAGGCGGCGCAGGTTCGATTCCTCCCTGGGTCAGTAACACTTTCCTTGAGTGTGTATATCCATAACTTAATATTGTTTGTCTTTTGTCTAATATAGCGTGATCAAATATGGCCCTTGCTCTATAAAACCCAACCATGTGTCAGAGTAAACTAGGTTGTCTGACTTTTGATGGGTCCAAAGGAGTAAAGTACATCATTATAATCTAAAAACTAATATCATATGCTTAAAACCAAGATTAAACGAAGCTATAAATCTAAATTACAATTATTTGTATCATGCATATTTCTTTTTCTTCCTGAATATTTGTGAGAAAGAGTGAAATATTCAACTTAAGATTCTATGAAGCAGCCATTTTGACCTAACCCCTTTTGCTCTGACAAGATATATTGAAATGCATTTTTTCTGTTCATAGAGAAGAGCTTCAATTGCTTTAAATTGTAACCTTCTGACACCAAACCATTCATGAGTATAGCAATAGTGGTTTTCTGAGAATAGCCATTTATACAAACTATAATATCAAACTTTTCCTTTTAACATGTAGCCATCAGGGACACCCATTTAGGTGCTTATGGGCATCACAAACCCAAGGTACTTGAGTGACCTGTCCTCTCTTCTGTTTTACCATCGCTTAATATTATGCTTTTTGCTTTGTTCCTCTCTCGTTGTGTTGTGTTTGGCGCAGCTTGGCCAAATATGGCCCTTGAGCCACAAGACCCAAAATAAACCAACCCTTTACCATGTAAAACTGTATTTTTCTGTCCATTGAGAAAGATAGCATGCCATTCAATAGATTTTGCACGGCTCCATTGATGGCGATAATGATACTAGTTTTTCGGGGTTGTCGTCCCCACTTTTATTTCCTTGTTTTCAAATTTACCTCTCATTTTCAAGGCTGTCAAAGCAGCTTTGGGGGTTGGAGTTCTTCTGCAGACAGGGTTCACCGCCCAAAAACCCACTGGAAACCGGCGCTCAGAGGCGAGGGGGGAACCCGACTCATCAATTCATTCTCCATTGATCGCTCCGGCATCTCGTGGCCGCGACTGCGCATGCGCGGAAGATGCCGGGACGTTTCGGGACTCGGCAAAGGCCGTTGGCCCCATGCGGATATTGATTGCAATCGATAGGGGTTAGGGAAAAGTTGATACTGGACTGGAAAGAAAACTTTCCAGAGTTTGGCCCACCCCCACAGCTACGCTCTCTCTCTCTTTTTCCGTGGAATTCCTCAAGCTCAATTTTTTTCTGCGTCTAGTATGGATTTTTGGGATTCGTGGTCAACGAACGCGATAATCCCACAAAGATCTGAGATAGCAGCTGGGATGACTTTCTTTCAAGCTTTGACTTTTAGCTTCGAGAGCGTCTTCAGGGGACGAGAGTATACGGAAGTAATGCTTTGTCGTATATTAATAAAATAAATCCTTTCCGCTGTGACGACGATGAAAGTATCTAGAAATTCCATTTGGAATAATCCCATTCTGAAACCATGAACGAGTAAATGAGGGAAATGAATCCGGGATCTAAACAGTAAATACAGAGGCTTAGATAAGGAAGGGGGCGAGAGTAAGTATTTAAAGAGAAGGCATTTCAGAAATATTTATCAAAAATAATTTTTCTTAAAACTTGCAATTTTACGACAGCTTTCTCCTTGTCAGACTCGTCATCTGACCGTTATTCAAAATATTACGTGATTTAGTCCTCGATTCCTTCCCTTGGGGATTGATGCCGGACCTTTGCTAATAGCTGTTGCTGCATTGCGGTGTTAATTAATTACCATTACCTTGTCAAAGAAGTATTTTCAGTGCTGTGCAGGTGAAGTGAGTGTGCTTTCATGCACTCCATCTTAAGAAAACAATGCTTAAAATTCAATTGTTTTTCTGTATCTCCTGCAATCCTATTGCTATTCAGGCAGAGTCATTTCTGAGTGGTGTGTAGGGCATGTTCCTGCACTTAGTCAGGAGTAAAACAGGGGTGCCCAATCTATTAAGTACAAACGTTCACTAAGGTTGATAAGTAGGTGAATTAAAATCGCAATGGAGCGACACAACGGGCTGTTGGGGACGGCCCAGGATAAATCCCAAAGGGAGAAATCCGAGGACAACACCATATAATTTTGAACCACGGTCAGATGACGAGGTCACACCTGAGCTGGCGCCCCGCTCTCCAAAGTTCCACACCACGCCAACGTGAGGACATTTGAGGCCACGACGGAACTAACGTGCACCAGCCCTCTTTGTACACGACGACTGTCTTTTGGTTCGATTCGAACTCACAACCCTCCAACTGGCATCCCACTCTCCAAACTTCCACACCACGATCTGATCCATCCACGATTTCCTTCAAGATCTGGTCGGTTTTGCTGATGGCGATACACCTCGCCTTGGCAAAACTGTCCAAGTTGGGGCAGTTTTGCAAGTTTCAAGTTGCAACAATTCCAAGTTGGAGCGAAGATTGTCCCTTGCTTAGAACTGGTGACAGTTTGGAACGAGTTTTTGCAGTACAGACTGACCACTAGATGGCAGTTTCCGATGAGAAGATAAATCACCAAGAGGGTATTCAGGTATGTATTTTAATTAATGTCACACTGGAGCAAAAAACAAAGGGGTATTACAACCAAGAAGGACAAGCTCCATTTAAATTATCAACAAGTTTGAGTCAAAGGCGGTTTGTAGAGAACATTAAATATTCTTGGTTGGTTGGATTGTATTTCATGGCGCTTGGGCCAAATTGGTCATGCTTGCGCCAAACACAAGACAGACAACATCAAGTAATGGACATACACACTCAAGAGAAGTTTTACTAACACAGAAGAGAGAAATACACCAAGGGAGGAGTCGAACCTGCGCTGCCTGCAACTCACAGGTTGCTAAAGAAGAGTGGACATACCCACTGAGCCATGACTGCCCCAAAATGTTCTGAGAAAAGCGACTTGTTTCCACGTTCGCAGCCATATTACCTCAAGCATGTATTCAGAAAGTGAAAAGGTATTGAAATGATCTTCTCACAAACGTCTGGAGAGCAGAAACAAAACAAGGGGCTCAATTTCTTTCTTCGTGGCGACCCAATTAGCCCTTTGGCTCGCTTTTATACCTTAATAATTCTAATTGCGTATTTGACATCTGACCATGGTTTAATGAAGAGTGGTAACCCGGACCGTCGCCAATAGCCAGTTATGTTGCTCTCAGTGTTACGTAAATTCAATTACCAATCTAATTATGTAGTCAGAAATTATTAATTTTAGATACATAAATATGGTTTTGGACAGGGCAACATTAGTTTCATTTGTCCTTAAAACTCTAATTTTGCCAATGAATATGTTTGGATTGGATCCCGGACTGTCACAAATAGCCAGTTGTATTGCTCCAGTGTGACGTTAATTAAAATACCTACCAAATAATATTAAAATTTTAGTATTAATCTATGAGTATATGAAACATACGAAGTGCTTGTTCCCCAAAAGCATTAAATATATATTTTCGATGTCTTGAAACATGCACATTTAAATCCCCATGGAAAGAGACTTGTAGTTTCACTGTCTGCTTTCGGTAGAACTAAATTCTGTTTGGAACTTCGATAACTGGAAATGCGTATTATTATACATTGCTTCCATCTTTACCATCCGAAAGTCAGTCTGTTATCTTGATTTGATGTCTTCTGGTAGTAGGCAATTGAATCAACGTCGCACTGGAGCTACACAACGGGCGATTGAGAACGGTCCGGAATAAATCCCGAAAGGAAAGATCCGAGGATAACGCCTCATTATGTTGAAGCACGGTCAGATGACGAAGTCAACACGTGAGCTGAAACCCCACAACCCAAACCCATGAAAGACGCGGTAGCCCCACTATCCAATCTTCCACACCACTCCAACGTGAGGGCATTTGAGTCGATGGATCATTTAACGTGCACCAGCCTCTAAGTTTATGACGGTCTTTAAATGGATCGAGCTTCGAACTCGAAATCCTTAGGTTACGAATCCGCAACTCTACCAACTAGACATCCGTGGCCCCAATTAAGGATGTGAGAGTTGTAACAAAATATGTTGAATTGAAATAACGGGAAGAAATAAAAGGGCTACCCTTTTCTGAAAACGAGGCCGCGGTGGCCCGTTTTGAAGAGTAACGGATAAGCAAACGGAGGGTTGCGAGTTCGAATCCCGCCAAACAAGGTTGGCTGGTGCACGTTCAATCTGTCGTGGCCTCAAATGTCTTCACGTTGGCGTGGTGTGGAAGTTTGGAGAGTGGAGTGCAAGCTCAGGTGTGACCTCGTCATCTGACCGTGGTTCAAAATTACGTCCTCAGATCTTTCCCTTCAGGTTTGATCCTGGATTGTAGGCAATAGCCCGTTGTATTGCTCCAGTGCAACGTTAATTAAAATGCCCAAAATACCCTACTCCAAACTTCCATACCACTCCAAAGTGAGCACATTTGAGGCCACGACAGATTTGAAGTGCACCAGCCTCCACGTACATGACGATACTTGATGGAATCTGGTTTCGAACGCGCAAACCTCCGGTTGCAAATCCGCTACTTCTCCATCTGGTCTACCGCGGCCTTTAATGCCTTTTGGAAACAAGTACTCCATATATGAACTAAAGTTAAACTAAATTATTCAAAACCTTACCAGAGAGAGAACGTTTTTATGTGTGTAGTCAGACACTTAAGGTAATTTCCGTGCACTTTTAAATATCAGTTTAGCTTTTTACTACTCTGAGTCTTATTTATATTTTGAGTCCTGAGAAAAGGGCTGTCGCTGATCCAAGATACAATTGCCGTATTTTTGCCTGGTTTAATATTCAGAATTCCTGATTAGAAGCATGTAAATTACACTTTTAAAATTCATAATAGAAAAGGTTGCTCTTATACAAATGGGTTCCTAAAATGTTTCACATTTTCTGCAGCCACTTTAAACTTACCCTTTTATCCAGGTTTTTATAGAAATGAATTAAAAGCAAAATTCGTTACATTTTCACTTTTATGTCTTTTAATATTGAATATAAATTATCTCTAGTGTTGAAGGTCAGTGTACCTAGTCTTTCTAGGAAAAGAAACGTGGCTTCTTCAGACAAATAATGTATCTCTTATTTGTGCTTCTTAGAACTCAGTTCACATCTTTTTCTTCCTATTTCGCCATTTTTATATCCGCCTTTTGGAAAATATAGCTAACCATTTTTTTAAAGGTGGGTAGGAAGTGAATTAATATCGCACTGGAGCAACTAAACGGGCCATTGGCGATGGTCCGGGATCAATCACGAAAGGAAAGATCCGATGAAAGGAAACACCTCATCATTTTGAACCGCGCTAGGATGACGAGTCAACACCTGAGCTGGCATCCCACTCTCCGAGCTTCGCACCTAGATGAGGACATGGCAAATTTGACGTGCACCAGCCCCCGCGTACACGACGATCTTTGATTATACCGAGTTTCAAACTCGCAACCGTCCGGTTGCTAATCCGTTGCACTTCCAACTGGGCACCGCTGCCCCAATCTTTTATGAGAAAACGATTCAAGTTAAAATAATTTTCTCCAGCATAATCCAGTGTTCACAGATGGTGTAAAATCACCTCGGGCCGAAACTAGCTCACGGGGCGTATGTGGTCATCCCTGTTCTTTAGGGTACTAAATTTCCAAACGTGACCTTGAGCGACAAAGGATCTACAATCTGGTAAATATTACAAATAAAAATTTACACATAAAATTAAATCGTGGCAATCCAAATTTGAATTCCTTCATGGTAGTAAGTTCTGGGTCATTAATGTCACATAAAACACTCCAACTAGCGGAAGCGATTGGAGACAAGAACACTTAAAATTCAGCTTTCGTTCGAATGATCCCTGAAGGAAGACGGATTTTTAGGAGAAAGGAAAGGAAAGTGATGAGCGGAAAAGCAACAATCTCCTTTGGAACACACTTTCTTACATCACGTTTGGTCTGGTGACCTCCATTTTACCATTGCACTCGAGCATCCCCACTCGACTACCCCCATTCCCTTTTGACACTTGCTTTCGTTTTCAAGGTCAAGCAATTCCATGCGTGCGAAGCGAGGTTCTGGAACACTTGTTTAGCTCTTTTTCTTCCGATAAGAACCATGTTCGATGCGCGTCGCTGAATCAGACACGAGATTAAATATTTTTTTGCGACTTTCTCAAGAAGATCGTCTTAAGGAGGGTTCGAGAAGGCATTTGTTGTATGAAGTTGTCTTTTAATGTCTCCATTAAATCATGCTTTTAAAGTTTGTCTAACTTCTGTCAACAAAAGAGCTATGCAATATAAGAGACATTTTTTGTCAAGATAAATAGGTGGCCGCACTGTTACTGCGGTGACACGTGTTTCCTGTACGTATTCTGACTGACGTCAGTTGGCTTGCTTTTCGATTACAATTTTGGCTTAAAAAATTCCAAAGATTGAATTCCGAATTCGTGTATAGCAATCGGTGGGTTGCGAATTCGAATCCAACCAAAGATAGTCGTGTACAAAGGGGGCTGGTGCACGTTAAATCTTTCGGGGCCTCAAATGTCCTCACATTGGCGTGGTGTGGAAGTTTGGAGATTTGGCTGCCAGCTCAGGTGTTGCCTCGTCATCTGACCGTGGTTCAAAATTACGTAGTGTTGTCCTCGATCTTTCTCCTTGGGATTGATCCCGGACCGTCACCAATAGCCCGTTGTGTTGCTACAGTGTGACGTTAATTAAAATACTTACCTACCCTTGCAAGTCATGGCTCAGTGGATAAGAGAATTGCGCTAGCAACCTTAGAGCCTGTAAGGGGAGCAGGTTCAATTCCTGTCAGGTGCATTCCTTCCTCGGTGCATTTCACTATTCCATGTTGGTAAAACTTTCTTTGTGTGTGTCTATTACTTGATATTGTATGTCGTGTGTCTGGCGCAGCATGGCCAAATGTGGCCCTTGCCCTACAAAACCCAAACCAACCTACCGAGGTAGGTAGGTATTTAATTAAAGTCCCACTGGGACGGGTTATTGGCGAAGGTCCGGGATCAATCGCAAAGGGAAATTCGAGTAAGTACGATCCTTAAAGTACCACGTAATTTTGAAACACGGTCAGATGACGAGACCACCTGTGACACACCTGTGTGTGTGTGAACTGGCACCTCACTCTCTAAACTTCCACACCACGCCAACGTTTCGAATATCTCCAGAGCCACGTAACTCTTAAATTGGTGTAGTGCCATTCGGGGTCATGTCATGGTAAAGCCGCTATTAAAGTGACTTACCTTAAAGAGTAAAATTTAGGATTCCCACTTTATTTTTAGACCTAAATGATGAAAATTCGTTCAAACGTGTACAGGTGGGTGATAAACACTTTCTTGAAAAATCGGGATCTTGGTGCTTCGTGGTACCAGTTTTTCTGAGATATTCTCTTAAATAAAACCTATTTTACAGATACATTTAAAAAATGTATTTTAGGAAAATTGAAGTCAAGTTTAACTTCTTAAATCAGACAAGTATTATACAGAAAACAGAAATATGAAACTCTGTAGGAGGATTTACTGTACAAACTAATGTACAGTTTTAAATGCTCATAACTTATTTGAAACCAGTTTACTTTTCACTAGTCAACCTCTTTAAGATAGATTATTTTTTATTAAGCTGAAACTAGTTTAGGTACACCTTTTTTGCAATACCATACATCTCTCTGTATATATATTTATCCCGTCATCTGACCGTGGTTCAAAATTACGTGGTGTTGTCCTCGATCTTTCCCTTTGGGAATGATTCCGGACCGTCACCAATAGCCCGTTATGTTGCTCCAGTATGACTTTAATTAAAACACCTACCTACCTATATTTGTTCGGCAAACATTATATCTCTTCAACCTAAATATTATTCATCACCTAGAACAAGATTTAAAATGGTAATGGTAATTGTTTAACGTCTCACTGGAGCAACACAACGGGATACCCAAGCTCCATGGTAATGGTAATTAATTAACGTCGTATTAAAGCAACACAACGGGCTATTGACACGGTCCGGGACCAATCCCGAAAGGAACTGTCAGAGGAGAACACCACGTAATGAACCACGGTCAGATGACGAACCCGAGCTCCATTCAAATGGCTCAAATTTTGGTTACGGCTGATTTAACGTACACCAGCCTTCTTGTACCCGACGGTCTTTGGCTGGACCAGCTTTCAACTGGAGCCGAGTTTTGGTAGAGAGAAAATTTACTTTTTAACTTGACTGAAGTTCGTTATAATAATATTTTGATCCCTGAAATGATTGAAGCTTTGTGTTTACTTGCCTTCCGGTCTCGGTTTCTCACTGAAATGCTTTGAGTCACCACTTCAAACAGAATTGCTATCGGCTTCATAAATTTTTTGGCGGATAGTATTTCAGTTTCGAGGGCTAAGGTAGCCCAGTTGGAGAAGTAGCAGATTAGCAACCGGTAGCTAGTTAAGTAAGGTCTCACTAGAGCAACACAGGCTATTGGCAACGATTCGGGATTCAAGGACAATGCCCGTCATTTTGAACCGCGGTCAGACGACGCGAACAACACCTGAACTGGCACCCCACTCTCCAAACTTCCATACCAAGCCACAGTGAGGACACTTGAGGCCACGACAGATTTAACGTGCACCAACCCTCGTGTACACGACGGTGTTTGGCTGGACCGAGTTTTGAACTCGCAACACTCCGGTTGCTAATCCGTTGCTCCTCCAATTGAACTCCCTGATTAACAACCGGAGGGTTGCCAGTTCGAAATTCGATCGAACCAAGGACCTTCGTGTACGTGGGGGCTGGTGCACTTTAAATCGGTAGTTCCTCTAAATTTTCTTTAGTTGGCGTGGAAGTTTGGAGAGTGGGGTGCCAGCTCAGGCGTGACCTCGTCATCTGACCTTGGTTCAAAATGACGAGGTGTTATCCTCGAATCTTTCACTTCTGGGTTCACCCCAGACCTTTGCCAATAGCTCATTGTGTTGCTCCAGTGCGACGTTAATTCATCTGCCAACATATTTTAATTTCGGCCAAGCAATATCATGTTTGTTTTCATTCAAACTATTATCAGGACACGCCGCAAAGCCAAGTGCCTATGAGGCTATTTAGTAGTTTGGATGGTGAAAGGGAGAATTTCTCTTCGAGATACCGGACACGCCTGTCAAATAGGGACAGTCGCTGTCAAACCAGGACAGGTCCTTATCAAAGTGGGATTCATCTCAACCCTAATTATACTATTTGAGAAAATGATATTTTCTTCCTAGATGTACAGCGATTGTGGCGAGCTCGATCTGGCTTGCTAGAAAACACGTATGTTCATATTCACGTTTGCCAGTCACCAATGTAGCGAGCGTAGAAAGACAAAACTACTCTAGTCTATCCAAAAGTACTTGCTTGAGACTCATTACACTTCTGTATGTAATACTTTTTGTATTTTAATTATTGTATTGGTAGATAATTCATCGTAGTGGTAGCTTCATTTAGTTATTCGCGGTGTATTGCAATTTCACGTGAAGTGAAGCGTTTTTTGTAAAATCCTTTCGCGTATAAAATTTAGCGTTCCTCAGTTTTCACGTTTTCGATACAAAACGTAAGTTGAGAATTAAAATGGTTGGCAATACGTTCTTCAGATCAAGATTAGGACCACTTTTCTTCCTGATTAATTTTCATGTCTCTGGAGCAACATTTTGTACCAATCAGTGTAATATGTTTATAAAACAATTATACATAGGTGATCAAATTTACCAGAGCAAAGCTGCAAAGATAGAGGAAAAAACAGGTTCAAAAATTGAATCAAATAATATTTTATTTTTTGTCCACTTTCTAGGGAAATTTAAGAAGAAATGTATAAAGTTATTCAAGTCATTTTTTATTTAAATAATTAATTTTTTTGTGATACTTCGATTTTCGTTGAGTCCTCTAGATTAAACAAGCGAACTCAAGCATTTCATTCACTTAAATTTTCAACAACGCGCGGAAAAAGAAGTCAATTTCAGTACTCAACAATTGTGAAATTTCAAAAACATCTTATCTATCATCTGAATCAAAATGCTTTTCTAAGTTTTCGAAATTCAATAACATTCTAAGCCACAATGGATCTAAAAATATTTTAGTTCGAATAGCTTTTTCAATAGTCCTATTTTTCTATTTCTTCATAGGTTTAAATATATTTGTGTGAGCAAGCGATATTTTGTAAAATTCTAAATATTGTTTGAAGACATCCTTTAATGTTAGGAATCCACACATTACCGATTGGTAGGTAGATATTTTAATTAACGCAGCACTGGAGCAACACAACGGGCTATTGGCGACGGTCAGGGATCAAAACCGAAGGGAAAGATCCGAGGACAATCACGCATTACCGATTGGAACATCGTATACACTTCACATACGTCTTTCAATGGTACATGCTAGGTGATATGGTATTTTAATCTAAGATTTAACGTGCATATACTCCGCTTTGGAGGCTGTACGCTTACTTCCAGTGGAACTGGATATCTCAAATACAGGAGTCTTTAGAGTCACAAAATTTCAATTACTTTATATATATATATATCTATATATATATCTATATCTATATATATATATATATATATATATATATATATATATATATATATATATATATATATATATATATATATATATATATATATATATATATATATATATATATATATAATTAGAAGACGTTATTTAATGCATATACTGTAGTAGAATCGAAAAGTGAAATGCTATTATAACTGCATGCAAAAATCTTCCCTTCACAGTGGCATTTTTACCTTCTAAGGCAATCTATTCATAACAGATTAGAAAGAAACCATTAAATATTTCAAAAACCTCAATGCAGAAAACAGAAGTAGCTTTTTCTGCTGTCGCTCGAATGTTCTTGAACTCGAAAAAATCTAGTTTTTGCGTTTATTTTTCATTGAACAGTGCACTGTCCAGCGCTCCATGCAGCCATTTTAATTAGACAGCCAAATGAATAGCCCCGGCAAAAAAATTAAAAGAAACGAATCGACCGATTCATCGAATGGTATGCCGAAAAGAAAAACCAGAAAGCGAGCGAGAGAGAGGATGGTAGAGAGCATTCACATCTCGCGACTTCTTTCTTTCCCCGATTTCAAGGTCACTTTGTGCTGCGCATTTCAAGATCAAACCAAAAAGGAGAGAAAATTTTCCGAAGGGATGCTAACGTACGAGCCGCGCAGACGCGGATGTTGTTCAGACAACTCCACACACAAAGGAACTCCAGAGCCAGATGTCAATTAAAGCGTGGCTCCTCCCCCTTCGGAGGCCAGCAGCGAATCGCATTTAAATTCGGTTCCCCGCCCTTCTCCTAGTCTATCACTGCAGTGGCGCCAAACCCTTCAGTGACGTCAGTACCTCGTCTCGGAGAGTAGTTTTGGGCTGGATGATATTTGAACGTTATGGGAGGAAGAGAGAATGGTCTTTGGAAGCCGATGACACAAGCAGTGTGTGTGGTTCTTCTCGACATCCGTAGATTATTTTTGTAAACGGACATTTAATCACTGTACGAATTAGAGACGCTCATACGAAACGATGCCAGCTAGTATTTTTAACGAAATGGAACGCACCGGCAGCAATGTTCTTGAAGATCAGCGAGCTCTCCAGTTAGCCATGGAACTTTCTCTCTTTACTTTAGGAAACGAAAGTGAGTCCGGCTACAGTTCCGGAGGTTATGAGTCCGAATCTAGGAGCAAGAAAAGCCAGAACACAACCGAGTGTGTACCGGTGCCGAGTTCAGAACATGTCGCCGAAATTGTTGGAAGACAAGGTGAGTGATTTTCGTTGTTCTAAAAGAAGGAATTCGATTGACGCCGGATGTTCGTTTCTCCCGCGTTTTCCGTTCGATCGGGTGGCTAGTGCGTAGTTAACAATTTCGTGAGAATTCTCCCGATTGAAAATAATTGCCGCAAAATCGTCTGAATCGAATTCTAAATTGAATTAAACTGCATCTTAAATATACAATAATAGCAGATGTCACCATACGTGGTGGTAATAGAACAAGATACAAGACTGATATGTAATTTGATCTCATGTTGAAAATTCTTCAATCGGGGATAACAATCGAAAAGAATCAATTCTGGTATATTACAGAGAATAATTTCTTCAATTCCATGTTAATATTAGATGCAATAGAACGGTTAAAACCTTTATTATGCAAGATTTGTTAAAATTTGCATTTTAGTTTTCACAAAATTAATTTGTTTGGAATAGTTTAATGGTTAAAATAATTAAGTTTATACAAGTGCCAAAAATGTTTTTCAATAATAAAAACCATTTGTTATTTGAGTAACTCTCAACAGAGGCAAATAATTTTAACTTTAGAATATCTTCTAGGGAATAAATATTCTAGGGGTTTATTCATAGTGGTTTACTACTACTACAATGTTTTTCTTTTCAAAAATTATAAAATGTTGATTAAATGGAATTTAGTAGTTGTAACAAACGAGAATTCTTATTCCAAGAATAAATCTGTAATTGTTTTATTCATGATGAATAATGAAACATAATCTTGCATACTCTGCATTAATTCAATCAATATGTTTTTAGCTCAAAGTAACACATTTAATATTTCTGTGCAGCTCTACTTTGGATATTTTACATAATCTGAGTTTACATATAGTAGCCATCCACACACAATGTGTAGTTTACCCCACTGTCATTATAGATGAAAAGATTGTTATATTTTCTAAAGCAGCTGGTCTTTTTGAACTTATACTGGCTGATCTTTTTGGTTCCGAATTTGCAAATAACAGTTAAAGAAACTAATTGGCAAGATTTTTATGTCAACTGTTTAGTCAATGAGTCATGCTCATTGTGCATTTGTGAACATTTTATTCTATGTATTAAAATTTAAAAATAAGTTCTAAAATCTCATTCTGCATTTAGTTTTTTAACGTTTTTTAAAGGTAATGATTTTGTTATTTACATATTTCTTAGCATGAATAATTTCTGAAAGTTGACTATGGAATGTTTAAAGATTGTGAAAAAGGACACAAATTTTGTATTTGGGTGGAACAAGACTGATTGCTTTTTGTTTAAATGGCTTACTTTCATCTTTTAAATTTTGTATATTTATTCAATTGTGGCCTAGCCTCGTGTTACCCCTAGTAGTTTTATTGTCTTAAATGGATTAAAGTTATATTATCTGCCAGATTTGGAGTTTTAATGCTGAGGAACATTTTTTAAGAAATTTATCTGAAATATTTAACATGAAAAATAAATAACCACTAAATTACCATTTTTTCTAGTTTTCCTCTATTGACAAAAATTGATAATTCTAAACAGACTATAGATCTAGGGAAGGGATTTGTTGACATGCTAGATTAACTAGGCAAATTGATGTCTTGCTTTTTGCCTGTAAATTTTATTTCCCCAGATTATTTCCAGTTTAATGTAATATTTCAGTATTCTTCATTTTATCTTATCCTATAATGCTCAGGAGGTGGGGAAAGCAAGGAATAAGGAATTCTTAATTTTATTTTAATACTTACCTGAAAGATTGAGAAACTGATTTTTTTTAGTGTTTATAAATTTTAATAGTACCTATGTAGAAAATAGATCACTAAAAACATTTTAAAAGTAGTTTAATTGACTTATGAAATTAGTTAGGATGCTTATAAAAAAATAGACTAACTATTTTTGTATTCTAACATGCTGAATTAACTATACTTGTACATCTCTGACAATTAATTTCTAATTTATTACACAAAAACCTGTTTTCTTGTGCTACAGTACTACTCAAGTTTTTCTTATGAATTAGGCATCTACTAACTGAAATGCAATTTTGTTTGAATTTTATGTCCTATAGAAATCAAACAAAATTACATTTCAGAATATTTTTAGGATTTTGTAATCCTGTAGGATTTGTCTGATTGCCTAGCATCCAAACAACCAGCATTTATCTTCAACACTTATATCCTACAGAATTAATAAATTTCATATCAATTATGTGTCAATATACATATATGTTGTATTAATACAGAGCCTAGTGGTTAATCAATAAAATAGCTGGTTTATTGAGATATACAACATTTTGAATAACAATTGTGATCCCAGGGTTGAGATGTCTGATCTGTGTGAAGATTAAAGTCAGAAGAGAGAAAAAGTAAGTGCGTAAAGGCAGAGTGTGTGAAAGTGCAGGATCATCAAATTTAGAGATAGATTCACAGGATTCTAAGTGTTATGCAATGGCATTGAATTAATAATCTGTCTATGCCGAGAACTCAATGGAAAATGAGTAGTAAATATAGAGCATGATGAAAATTGTTTCACACAACTGGTTTTTGCCCTGAATATATGCACTCTAATTCAACAAAATGTAATACATTGAAAGATTTAAAATCAAGATATATGCATTTGGGGCTTATGCTGTATGCTGACTCCAGGAATTGGGTTTCTAATCCATTATGAAAAGAATGAGTATTCTAATAAATTTATTCTCAAAATCTAATTTTTTTTAGTTTACCTCTAAGGGCTTATTAGAGATTGTTTAAGTGAGTTTATGAGTGATCTTTATGTGTAAAATGCATCACTATGAACTTTGCATTTAAAAAAATTACCAATGTTTAATTAATGTATATAGTTAAAATCAGTCTTTACTGACATCTTCCATATGAACCATTGTGGTGTCAATACTGTGATTTATTTATGTGCATCAGGCACACACAGAATTTTCCTTTGGGAGGGGAGAAAGTGATTATCAATATGGTACCTGGGTTCGAAAATTATTATTATTGGATTGTTAGTTGTATTTGCACCGTTCGTTAAATTTTATTTTGACAACTGAGATTGTACACCCAGTTGTCATTTTTTGCGACTAGGTTTTCTGAATATTTATGCTTGTATGTCCTAAATTCCAATCACTCAACGGTTTATTCATCATAATAACAATCTGTTCCGAATTATCTGTAAATACAACAATATGTACTACAACAGCAATACAATGACCCAAATCAAAAAGCAGGGACCTTTTAAAAGATGGACAGGTTATGCAAAATTACAAAGTAATGCTTAAGTTTATACATGTGGAATTTTTACAAAAAAATGAATAATGATAGTGAAGCATTTGTTCTGGAATTTTAACAGTTAGCCACGTTGGGTTTCAGAGCCAAGGGACATATTTTGCCAAGCTGTGCCAAACACAAGACAGACAATTAGTATATATACACTAGGAAAGTTTTACTGATACAAAGAGAGAAATACACAAAGGATAAATTACAGGAGTCAAACCTGTGTTGTCTGCAACTCGTAGTGGGCAAATCCACTAATCCAAATAGCCCCTGGAATTAAAATGGACCTCCATCTCAGAGGAGAGAATATAAGTTACTGTTTCAAACCTCATACTTTTGACTGCATTGCCCCAATTAGCTGTCTCTAACCCACTGTCTTTGGTGCTGTTATGAAAAAAGTAATTTTACTCCCAGAATTGGAAGCTGACTTTTCCCTCCGAAATAAGATTTGGGTAAACATTTACTGTACGGTCACCCTTGGCGACTTTTTCAAAATCTCGCCAAAAGTCGCCAAAATGGCGACTTCTTGCACGAGCGAGATCTAAAGAAACAGCGTAGTGAAAAATGTTGCCTGTGCAAAAAAATGGCGGCCAAATCGCCGAAATCGTTAATAATGAACAATAAACATACCTCTCTCCCATTTGCATCTATCGCTCGCCCCCTTCACCAACTCCCTCCGCCTCTACTTCGCTGCGGCTGCCGGCTCATTGTCGCCTCTTTGAGGAGGGTAAATTCGAATGACTGAATCCATGAAGGCCATGAATTTGTTGCACATGTGCTTATTTTTTTTGCGCCACACATATTCTGCTAAATAATAGTCTAATTGACTTTTGGCTTTGCTCGCCGGAATACCTCGTTTCACTGCTCCCCACGTTCCTTCTATGGTATTAGTGTGGGCACCTGTATCCGGGTCCTTGAAATTTAGACTATGATTCACCTTCAGATGCACGAAGCCTTCATTAGAAAGGCAATCGTAGCTCTTCCAGCAGTCTGAAATTATTGTTGAACCCGGAAGAATATATTCATTAATAACAGTCAACAAAGAATCAGTCGTCCTATCATCTACAACTTGCATAAAACATTTACCCGTCCCGCGCTCAACTCCCCCAAAGACCCATTTACCTTCCACACGTTTTCCCCGATTAAATTTACGTTTACCAAATTTACTCTCATCTATCTCAACAGTCACGCCGCTTCCACCCACTTTCATACTACTTTCAATCATCTCTATCACACAAACCTCACGGCAAAAGGAACGAAAATCACATATAGTCTTAGAAGAACATTTACTCTCTTTCATATTAAAATCAACCTTATTCTTACTCACCCACAAATAAACCTGAACTAAAATCTCATTCATTGTCATTCGACTCAATTCAAAAAAGGAACCCTTTCTCACACTCCTTTTAACGTCATGCATTTGTTCTTTCACCTTAGATTTACACCTCCACTCATAACCATCACTTATATCGTGCCTTTCAACCAATTTCATATCCTGACCACACTTACAGCACTCATATCTATCCGCAATTAAACCCGCTTTCATACAAAATTCAAACGTTTCCTTCCCTTTATCCAATCCATACAAATACCTTAGATTAACATTCTCATCAAACCACATAACATCATTCTCACCAAACATTCTCGCACTTACCTCAGACATTCCCCATGCAGCAGCCATCACAAAAATTTCACGAAAAGAACACGGGAGCTGAAAACTAAAAAAGCACACGTGCAACGTGGTCGAACAAAAATTAATCAATTACCTTCAACCTCTCCGGTTTTGCTAATATATTCCGTTGCGACCCGGTGATATATTCCGTTGCGACCCGGTTAAGCGGTAACCAATTACAATCCTTCTAAAGAGCTAAGACATCAACTAACACAAAAAGAATTCAAATTTTAAAACGGTAACCAATCATATAACGCAAAACATCGATATTTTGTTAAAAAAATGCGTTCGTTAAAAAAAAAATATAAGCGCTCTTTCCTTCCGAAAAACCAACCTTTTCCAAGTTTCAATAGGGTTGCTGCAATTTATTGTCGGGTCGGATGGGGGTTGCCATATAAAAAAATTTATCGCCAATGTGGAAAAAATCGCGCCAAGGGTGACCGTACAGTAAATGTGATCCAAGATTTGTTTCTTGTGGTCAAACATCGAAGAATGCAAAAAGAAATTTCTACACTGATACCAGGGTTAAAAATTAGGATCTGAAAGTTAGCCATCATTGGCACCTTAACATTTTCCCACAGTTGCCAAAATGTTTTACCTAGCTGCAATTTCAAATTTATTTAATTTGTGTGGATGTGATAACCATGCATTGCACTTTGGAGCCTTTTTTCAAGGTCAATTACTGTTCGAGGTTAGTTTTGCATTTCTATCATTTTTAATAAAAATAAAATCTGTTAATGTGCTTTTAATTGCAACCCTCAACCAGGATCAATAGCTGCAAAGTAAAAATCTGCAATAGTAGCTCATTCTGGAAACTATTCTCTCTGTAACACTTATTTTCTGTTATGCAGTTTGGGGGAAAGAATATCTATCATCTTTTGAAAGTGATTTTCAGGGAGATCTTTTGTTTTGAGGTTAAGATAGTGGATTTCTTAAAGTGTCTTATAAAAGAAAGAATTCAGAGAAGTAAGGCATCAAACATGATAAATGCCTCGACAAATGTGATAAGTTAAAATCCCCTCCAATTTATAGGCAAAATATGCCTTGAAACTAATATAGCTTAACCTAACTCATGAAACCATCTTTCTAAAGATATTAGTGTAAAGTTTTTAATTCGCTACTGAAGTTAAATCGATGATGCTTTCAAGTCGAACATTTAATTTAATCAGCCATCCTTAAAGCAATAGAAAACAATATACTCTTACACTGCATGTAGTGACCTATTCTATAGTTAGTTGGAATCAATATTTTTGTTATATTTTAGTGTCTAAGTAAAAGTATATTATCTCCCTTTTCTATAAAAATAAAGAATTTATTGATTCATTAATGCAATAGTAATTCACTTTTAAAATTTCTGTCAGTACTAAGTGATAAATTTGATGTCCTTTGACAAAATGCTACACATTATTTAAATGAAAAATACCTTTTATGAAAGTAATTAACAATTCATGTGCTGGGCTGAAAAACTTTTAAATTTTCTCATAAATGGAAATTGAGAGTAGTTTCAATTTTCTTTGATCGGTTGTGAGTTCGTATCACAAAATTCCCCTTTATTATACACTTATGAATTGATTGTGAGAGCAGTTTGAAGAAAAAAATTACGAACAGAGAATTTTTAAATTCGTAGGCAGTCTTGTTTTTGGTAATTCAAGATGCCAGATCATTGAAAATGTAAATTAATAATTGAAAAAACTGATGTGATCGTTTTTTCAATTGTCTTTCATACCCTTGGGATATAATTATCTTGTTTCTAGTAGCATTAATATACTGGTGATCTAGAATTGAAATAAAATAATTGTTAGATTTTCTCTTCTGAATTCAAGTTTAATTTATTTTATTTCTGGTATTCATTTATTTTAATTTTTATAAATTAGTAATTCTTATCTCAGCATTATTTTTCTCATTTTTAATTATATTTAATGTGACATTGTTCCAAACACTTGATATAAATTCTCAAATAAAGTAAAAATTAAACAAAAAGGAATCTACTTCAACATGTGAATATGGTTTGAGGAAATGTTCAGTTCCTATATTTTATATAAAGGTTCTAAAATTAACCTTTTATAATAATATCAAATAAATCATTATAAATGACAATAATTTCAAAAAAATATTTCCAATCAAATTCTTGGTTAAAAATTGTTTCATTCCTTTATTTAATCTGAAGCTATTTTAAAATGCATGGATAAAGATTTTTTTATTTGAAAATTAATAATTTATTGGCATCTAGGGTGATCAACTTTTGACCATTAATATTAAGGGATTTACTTCCCACAAATTGTGTGCATTTTTAAAAGTTCAGCATCATTTCAACAAATGGTCATAGAATGGATAATATTCAAAATAATTTACATTGTATTATATAATATGCAGGTCGCAATATAGAATAAAAATTTATAAATTTGCATGTTTCTTAGTCCACATCTTTATACATTTGTCCACTGATGCTGCTGAACTAAGCCTTTTTTTATCTTGTGCAAATTTAAAAAACTACAACTATAGTTAATTAATTGCTACCATTTGCTCTGACTTAATTTATTGTAATGGGATTTGATTTTTCTTATCAGTTCATTTACTGCTCATCAGTAAAAATCTTTTCCAGTTTTTCATTTGAGCTTAGGATGTTTAAAACAAAGCCTAAAATCTTATTATGAACTCGCTCTGTTTCTGAAATCAGAAAATATCGAAACAACTTCAGCGTTCTATGCTTACTGTTTCTATCCGGAAATGGATGTTCTGCTATCGTTTAGTATATGCTACCTTTAAGTCTAAACTGTCAATAATGATGGCAGTTAATATTGGAATGTATTTTAATAATTTAAAATTTTCATTGTTAATGGAGAAATAGAAGTCTGGAGGATTCCAAGAATACGGGAATTGAACTGATACGGGAGTTGCTGGGAAATACAGGAGAATTTGTCACCATTAGCATCAGAAGTTATAAAACAACTGAATATATGTTACTATAGGCAATATGTTTAGTACATGATATTCTTGAATCTCCTTTCCATCTCTGACTTCAGTTGTACTAAGCCTTATACTTTTTCTTGCAGGTTGTAAAATCAAAGCTCTCAGAGCTAAAACCAACACATACATCAAAACACCTGTTCGAGGGGAAGAGCCTGTTTTTGTCGTCACAGGTCGCAAAGAAGATGTTAGCGCAGCTAAAAGAGAAATTCTATCTGCAGCTGAACATTTCAGCCAGATACGAGCCCAGCGTAAGAATAACATGAATGGTTCCTTAGCACCGGGACCGAATTCCAGTATTCCAGGTCAGACAACCATACAAGTAAGAGTACCATATAGAGTTGTAGGTCTTGTTGTTGGTCCTAAAGGAGCCACCATCAAAAGGATCCAGCAACAGACTAATACGTACATTGTCACTCCCAGTAGAGAAAAGGAACCAGTATTTGAAGTCACAGGTCTTCCGGAGAACGTGGAGACAGCTCGTAAAGAAATCGAGGCACACATCGCTATGAGAACTGGTGGATTGCCCGATTCTTCAGCTTCCAGTGGCAGTTCTGGAAATAACTCAACTTCTGAGGATGATGACTTTCATGTCAATGGCATTGATCGGGTTTTTACTGCAGCAACTGTGGCAACTACTAATTACGTTAATACCATATATAAATCCGAATTTGGCAGTGGGAGTCCACCCATACCCCGTGATAGCAATAATATTCTGACATCTCGCTCACAAGATATATTTACATTCCCTTCTCACACGATTCCAGCTGAAAGTAGTTCCCCGAAAATGACCGACATCTACTCATGTCCTCCTGGATTCACCGGTTTCTCAAATAGTTTTGGTCTGTATGATGTGGATGAAGGTCTAGGAGATTCACCGACGTTCGAACAAGCAGTCTTTCCTAGTACTAGCAGTGTCTGGTCTGATTTTGGCCCAGTACGAAGCACAGTTTCACCGTTGTTTGGTACCACCACGACCTCTACAACCAATTCCACTGCTCCTCGCCGAAGCAACAGCTTGGGAAGTGCCGATTCCGGGATATCGGATCCACTTCTCCTGGATCATCCCCCAGCAAGACGCATCCGCAGTGACCCATTGGTTGACTCTTTGGCAAATTTCCCACCTATTACCACAGTGAGCACAGTTTCAACTATCGCTGATTGTTTTACAGTAACGTCTTGCAGTGAGACTTCTACTAATTCAGCTTCTACCCCCACAGAATCCATCTCACCTCTGAGGAAGCGGCCAAAGCGGGACTGTGCAGTGTGCTTCGAGAGTGAGGTCGTTGCCGCTCTGGTGCCGTGCGGGCACAATATGTTCTGCATGGAATGTGCCAATCGCATCTGCGAGAAGGCTGAGCCAGAATGTCCCATCTGCAGGCAGCAGGCTCTTCAAGCAATTCGTATCTACTCCTAAGTTTTTGTGAAGCGTGTGCAGTTGTTTTAGCCGGGAAGGTATTCTTCTCTAACTGCAGACTTGTTACAGTCCAATTGAAAAATCTCTTTAACGTACAAATTAGTTACAGATAACATGGACTGGCAGACGTGCATGGAAAACTGGAAGCATGTGACTTTTCTTTATTTTCTCATTTTATTTCTCATCCGTGCCCACCGATTACCCTCGCTTTGTTTTCTGTGTGAATGAGCGGCTGGTCAGTTACTTAAATGGCTTGATCCTGGTTACTGGTGTGGTCTCCAAAGTTTGCCAAGTTGGCGTTATATCAGCAATGCAAACCATTATAATTTAGCATTGGCTTGGCGACAAATTTGAAATCACCCCAAGGCCGCACCTTTAACGAGGGTTTTACCACTTAAATTTTTTAACAACATAGAATACTGCTCACTTAATCTAACAAAGTTTAATAGTATTAAAGTATAAATATTTTATTCTTTCATGTGAAGTTAGCATTTAGAACTTTTTGGTGGAAAAGGTACTTTGATGGGAATTGGGTATTTTTTTTCCATTTCATGGAAAGAAATATATAAATTTATTATAGATTGATTATTTAACCGCACACACTTTGTTCTGTATCTGTATCAATCTGTGTTTAGTCTTGGAATTTTTTAAAAATGACTTCTATATATAAATATGAATATATTAGACGTTAATAGTGTTTTCTGATACTACACTCAATTTTGTGATCTGTATAGGATGCTGACTGTTTCATTCTTTATAAAAAGTATTCCTATTTTTCATGTTTTATTGTTTAAGTTATATCTAGGCTTATATTTTATTCATTTAGTTGTAGACAATATCAGAATACTACTTAAAGGATACGCTATTATAGATCAGATTTTATTCAATTTATATCTCATGATAGTTTAATCGTAATGTTATACTCATAGTCTATATATTTTTTGTTGATTGTCTTCCATTTGTTTGCACAAAGAGCTTGTCTTTCTTTTTTATTTATATTATGTTATAGCATTATTATTTTAATTTTTTTTTATTTTGCTCCATAGTATGATTGTGGGAATTAAGAGTAAAACAAAATACTTAACCATATATAAATATATATATCCTTAAATAAATTATATATTGTAGGGAAAGTATCTTATGGTATGTAAATCTGGTGCTTTCATAATGCTTATGATTATGACCAAATCTTTCTCTAACACCCTGAGAGTTTTTTATATCTTAATGTAATGAATATCTGACAGTTTTTGTTTGGCAGATACATCTAGGATTGTACATAAGGGCCATATGCTGTATATATCTAACAAATTTTAAAAGGTGACACTCATTAATCTGCATTAGCCTCAGTTCAAAATGAGTAATTTTTCTTGTTTTTCATATATGCTAAGAATGAGTTTGAAATCATTCTTTGGAAAATGTAATTTTTTGGGTCTAAATTTGTATAGAAATTTTATCTTTAAAAAGTTAACAAAATCTTTCATTCCGTAACTTCTAGCATAGGTTGACTTGTAACATCAAAGTAATTTTCCTGTCTTATTCTGTTCAATTTGTTATATCTGCATTCAACTGTCTTAATTTCAGTTTTCAGCTATCAATCCTCTCTTTTATACGTACCTATTTAGGGCCGACCTGGATTACAACCCTATGGCAAATTTAATTCGGGGCTCCCTTCTAAAAATTATAATTGTTCAATAGTTTTTCCAATGTGGGCCAAGGCCTGATATTGAAATACACAACCATTTGATCTAGACTCCTTTAAATATTATTTACCTGTGGGTTTTCAATTCCTTTCCCCTTTTACTTGATAATTAATTTCAATGTTGTACCACTGTAGTACCTGCCAACATGTACAGTTAGGACAAATAATGTATGGATTTCGACTGAATTGTAAGAATTTAGTTTTTCTAGAAATTTACTAATGCATTTTGTTTCTAAAAGAGAATACATATTTAGAGGAACCAACAATTATGGATTTTTCAAAATTAGGTTGATTAGGTCCCCGAAGTCACCAGATGTTCAAGATATGAGAAAAGTCTGGGATGTCGCATTAGCATCACAAAATGAAGAGGTCGATGCTTATGGTTCCCCAGTTTTTCCCCAAACATTGTATTTTCAAAATAGCCAAATCAGCCATTATAAACACTTAAAATATAAAAATAAAATGTTCTTAAAATATGGAAATTAAATTTCATGCATCTGCATACATGAGCCCATGAAAATGGTAACTTTTCAAAATTGACATGTTGGCAGTTGTTTCCTTTTTCCTGATACTCTATACTAGCGGCCCTGCCTCGTCTGCAATTGGCGGTAGACAACATTACAATGTTTCCATTGTTCTTCCATGCGAATGTTTTGGTCATATTCTGAGCGTCAACAGGGAAGCAGTGCTTTGCTTACTTGTTTTGTACACTGTGGTTTTGCCTGTTAGCCGTTGACGGATATTTTCTCATTGTGATTTATATACTTGTTCATAAGCAATCATTGTGACCAACATATTTCATCATGCATCTACACGTGTGTCCCCCTTCAATGTTTGCAATAATGTAGCTTGCCACCTAATGTGGCGAACTATTACTTCATACGCATAAATATATATATGTATATACTAACAAATATACATAAGAAAAAATCTCACATCCATGGGGATGCTAGAGTGTGTTAATATAGGCAGCAGCACTTGATGATTGCTTCAAAGAAGTTAAAATAGTTGTTATTGCTTGACATTTGTTAGAGATTCTATAGATGCTCATGTTTGTCTCGAACTATGGATGGTATGGCCTATGGTATGAAGTGATACTGTGAAATAAATTGAAAGAAATAATTAATTGGACAATGCATGCATTCTCATTTGTATATTCCTTGGAAGTACTTGACATATGTTTAACTTTTGTGAATTTTAACACAAGCGGATGAGATTAAAAAAAACCAAACACGATTGTAGGACAATGGTATTCAGTGACGGACGAACCCACCAGGAAATCGGGAAATTCCCTAGGCCTTTTGATAAGAACACCTTAAAAATAATATGGCTTTAACTTGAGAAATTTTTTGTTATATAGTAATTTAAATATTTTTCAATCAGAAAAACAATAAAATGAAATAGTGAATTAAGAAATAAATTGTTGTGTCCAACAATAGCAATACTGTTTGTCGTTTAATTAAGTGCTCAAAGTACACGATAAGCATCGATCCAAAAAAAGAACACAGTAGTGAAATGAGAACCAAAAATTCTTGAAATGCCATCTCTTCTTTCTGGACTCATCACCTTACAAACAAAAGCATTTGTCAATGAAGGGAATTACGTTAAAAACATGATTTTTTAAAAAAATTAAATCCCATTGCTGCTTAAAAACCTCATTTGCACTCTAGGTGAATCAGGTTTGTAAATGTCTTATGCTTACTATCAATATTTGGCAAATGAAAATTTTTTCCCAAAATGAGAACAGTCCTTACCTGAGGTAGGTAGATATCTGTATTTCCCGAGCCAATCATCTGAGCCAGTCCGTCACTGATGGTAATATTACATTTTATTGTGCAAAAGTGCATTTTAACTGTTTTCATTAAATTATGCATATTTATGTGATGCTTTACTTCTTTTCCATTCCAAAGCTTTTAGATTCTCCTTTAAGTGTTAGCATGGTTTCCAAAATACCTTATATTTGGCATTGAAATACAACTGAAATGAATATTTATATCATGTTATCCTAAAAACAAGAAACATGCTTTTATAATCTGTAGAATCTGGCACACCTTTGCATTCAAGATATTTTGCTACACTTGCTGTTCAGTCTTTTGCTAATGTTTCTATGCTTGATCCAATTAAGCATTGCTTTTGCTAATTATCCAAGTTAAAAAAATAAAGTGATCAAGGTAATTTCATAGCTCAGATACTGAATATTTCTCCTTGTTGAGCTTTAGCTTTAATAGAACGTAAATTAATAATGAGTTTCTGTTGTCCACTTCATTCAAATGAAGTTCAAAATTACTTGGCTGTAACACATGACATGTGCTATTGATTGTACTCAAAGTCTGCAAACATATCATTGTATTAAAGAATAATTTTTAGATGAATAAAAAGAAATTTTTTTTATCTCAGTGTGCGCACTTTGACATGAAGTGTTTCCATTGTTTTCTGTAGCAATATTCAATGTTTAAATTAAACATGCATGTTTATGATACCACTAACTTTCATGCAAACATTTAAACTACCTCATCAATGTATTTTGTTTTGCAATTTTAGTGCTTCACTCTTGTCTTAACTGCTGTTAGAATTCATTGTTCAATATTTTCTTAGATATAGAGTTTCCACAAATGGGATGTATTATTATCAAACTATATTAAAATATATAGGTATGCATCAAAAGATATATCTGTGCATTTCAAAAGCAAACTACTTAATATTAAGGTATCGTTCCACCCCATTTACTATGCACTTTCTGCCATTGTCCTGCAATTCAAATCTAATACATACTTCTGGTCATTCATTCTATAAAATTATGTGTACTTGAACTTTTAGCAACTATTAACTGACCTCTACTTTCACAGTGGATTTTATTGTAGTTTCTAATGGTACTATTAACAGTTTTTATTCTTATAATACAACTTAACAACGAGTTAATATGGAATGTTTAGCAGAGCCTATTTTTAAGATGTTATCTTAAAAAATCACATTAATTCACTTCACTCTTCTCATACCTTCATAAAATAGTGGCCAGCTTAAAATGCATATTTTTGCCTGCAAAGCTAATTGTGGAGTAGATTTTAAAAATTAACTTATAGGTATAAAATTATGCTCTACATTTAGTTTATTCCAGTTGTATTTTTTTAGTGTTTTATGGAAGTATTTGAATGTTATGGCATTGCAATGATGATTTTATATGTGTTGTATTTAAAAGTGTCGAAAAAGTATTTGTTACTTGCCCCATTTAGAAACTTTAGTATTAAATGTTTCAACAGTTTTTCTTGAATGCAAAGAAATGTCAATTGTTTTGCAAGTGCAAAAGTATGGTATTCAATGTTAAATCTTGTGAGTTGTATATTTTTATGTTTGTGAAAAATTAGTCTGTATAAAACTATTTATGTCAGATGTATTATGTGAATTTAGTATTTTATTGCACTATGTTTGTGTGTGAAAATAATATAGTTACGAATTGTTGTCCTTTGCCTGTCACAATTGACGTATACATAAATATATATAATTGTTTGTTGCATTTCTGTGAATTGCATCCTTTATACAAAAAAAGATTTATTAAAAAACAATTAATATAAGTATAAAATTTTATCTCTGACCAGAAATATTTATTAGTGTTTATATTATTAAAAGAATTTTGTTTTTAATTTGTTACATATTTATCAGGTTTTTCATTTTCATTAATCAGTTCCAATTTGCTAACAGTTAAATTTTTATCCAAGTTACCATAGCCAGACCTACTGATTTGATGCTTTTTGAACTAGGCAAAGATAACTTTCTAAAAATTGTTATTAATGTTTTAAAATTTAACTGATTGAGCTTTGTAGATTTTGTGAATTCTACTGGAAAAGTTCCCTATGAAATTCTTGTAATATAAGATTATTGCAATGATCTCTGCTATTTAGTGAATCTCTCGAATTGAATATAATTTAGGGAAATAGTAGTTTATTAGTTGTATTGTAATAAAATTTAACAATAAAAATGCCCAAAGTTGGTGTAAAGTATAACACTAATATTGTTTTAAGCTTGATAAAAAGTTACCAGTTTGGCTTTGAAATAATCAGTTGAAAGGCCAAAGAATGTAGCAAATATTGACAGGTAAATGATGTACTGGATTTTTAAAGGATAAAATATTCACAACATGAAATATTCTCATAATTTTATCTAAATTATTCAGTTGTGAATTTCAATTATGTCTTGCTTTTAAGAAACATGTATACTAAAGCATTCCCATCTGATTTTTTTACCAAATATATTTAGAAATTGTCCTTGTAACATTATGTTTTATAAATACAAACAAATCCTTTCCATTGAGTAAGGTTTATTTTTAAAACTAAATTCCAGTCATTTGTTTTTGTATGTTGCAATGAAACTAAACATATGTGAGTTTGGAAACTTGGATGCCAAATAAATTTGCACTTGAATAAAATATGTCACTCAAAATAATGTATTTATGTAGTTTTATCTGAAATATATATATATTACAAACCAATGGGATTTTGTACGCTACTCAGTCTTTCAGAAATGTAAAGAAAACTTGTACTTGGTAATTTTAAGTATTTGAAATGTGTAACTCTCAAACAGCTGCTTTTAGTGTATTAAAATTCATATATTTCTTGTATAATAATTAATGGTGATGCCACTAAAATTAGGTTTCTCTAGTGAGCCTTGAATATGGAAACAAAAATTTTAAATGTATAAATTATTTTAAGTATTTGAAATACGTTTAAATTGAAAAATTCCATCATTTGAACTAGGAGAAACAAATCCAGTGTTCTGAAAGAAAAAAAGTGCATTTTTGCCTGTTACCATTCCAAGAAACGAAATTCTTACAATACTTGCTAATGCCATCATTTAAAAAGGTGTTTAACCAGAGAAGTGCTTCCATCTCTTTCAGAAATTTAGATTTAAAAAATAAATGCCATTTTTTAATGAGTTGCAGGTTTCTTAAAGTGGATTCTTAAACTGTTTTTATATTCTATGTACACAAGGGAAAAATATTTAAGAATCCACCCAAATATTAACGAAGCAGCCGTCTGAAAGTTCCATATTGCCTTAGGCTTATTGTATTTGTTAGATAACTTAAATGTGTTGTCATGTATTTAGTATATACTTAATTTCTTTTTATTTGCGCTTTTCCGTGTAGAGCTGTTTGATAAAATTTCCGTTAAGTGTATTCAAGTATGGGATTAACTGGCATTTCACTATTTTCCTGCTTAAGACTTCATACTTATTTTGTTAGATGTTGATCAACCCCAATACTGAAATTATGCTCTCTTTAGTGTCCCGTAGAGAATTGGCCACATATATATCATGCATTGCTCAAATGTACTTACTGAAGGACAACACTATTTAAGACTTGAATTCATTGTACTTAAAGACGTAAGGTGGAACTCAGAGTATCCGTAATTCTGTACTTATGCTATTTCTATTCATTTTAAAAGATGTTTTAAAATGACTTGCAGTTTTACAAGAGTATAAAGTTGGTGTTATATAAATAAATGTGCATTTTTTAGTATTTCATGGTTTTAAATAAGTATAAGAGTGTTATGTTTAATTATTAAACTGTTCCATCCTTTCATTTCATGAAGTAAATTTATTTTTAGTAAGGCAGATGTGTTAAGTTTATTGAATTTGTTTTTATTTTTCTATTTTATGTTTTCTACATTGCATACAAATATGTTATTTGAAGTTACTTTGTTTTATGCATATTTATTTCTTTAGTTTTTAAAAACAATTTACTCCCATGTCAAAACTCTCATAAATAAACTCAAATTTTTTGTCTGATTTGTGGCAGTTGTTTCAGTTTCCATATGTTTTGATCACATTGTCAATGTAGTGAAACGTTTAGGTGCACATTTTCATTACAGTAAATTTTCTGACATTTATTTGAAGAATGCTTCATTCTCTTATTTTACACAAAATTTCCTTTTCAATTTTCACCATTTTCTGTTAAGCTACTAAGCAAAACAGCAATTTTCTTAGTTTAATTATTTTATGCTAATTTAATGCTCCATTAAGCAAGGCTTTTAACCAGAAAATATAATTTGCACACATTTTTTAATGTTACGCAACACAAAAAATACAATGTTCAAATACATAAAATTACTGTATCATAGGTTCAAAAATTAAACCTAATCTGTCAATGAATAATGATTTCTAAGATGACTCATATTTTAAATTTAATTGTTTTTCTTATAATTATTTAAAATAATACGAAATATTTATGCACTGTTGAAGTAACAATAGGAACTATTGAATTTATGGATTCTAAAACATATGTGCATCCCTTTTCAACGATTGTTTAAAAGATTTATTCAAAATATTGATCATCAGAAACATCTCATTTTAAGTAATTAAAAATGTTTTTTTAATTATGAATATCTTGCTCAGTTTAAAAGTACAATTTTTTTACAGAAATCTCACATCAAAAGAAACTAAAATGCACCCATAAAAATATCAGAGGTGTTATTTAAATATAATTTTTATGCTGAATTTTAATATAAACATTAAACTTGATTTCAAAATTACCAATATAACAGCAATAACTTCAATTGTTCAGCTAAGCATTTATCCTACCTGGATCTCGAATTTATTTGAACTAAATTCTTGAAGGCTACAACACGGCTTTTCAATAAAATAAATGTTTCATGTAGTTCAATTTTATGTTTTCGAATTCTTTGAAGAAAATAGCTTTTAGGACAAGTTATGAAAAAATATTTACAATACGCGAAATTATTAGTTACCTAATTTCCCCTTTAAATTTTTTTGTATCCTGATTTTCATATGAATGCTTAAAGTTGAGACTATCTAAAAAGGTACTAAGCTCTCTTCAGAGCTGCCTTACTTAATTGGCGATGACTAAGTGTTTTTTTTTGCCAAAAACATGGCACTTAAAATCCTTTCTAAAGATGCTAATTGTGGAAGCATATATTTACGTTTCAACCTGTCATACATTAATAAATTCAAAATCACGACTCAAATTTCAACTTACCAAAGCCGGACTATAAAAAGTTATAAAATTACAGAGGCCTTTACCCGATTGAGATATATTATATTACTTAAATCTTTGTTTCATCTTTGAGGTAAATTTCAAAGGGTAGCTAGCTCCAATATTGTTGCCTTATCAGGAACGATATTTATATGTGACCAGTTGCCTACTCTTTGTTCATAGTAGTAGGTGTTATTCCCAATGTTATGAGAAAGTCAACTGATAATAGACCCCATGAGTACTAAATGTACTTACAAGCTCAAATTTATTGCGACTAATCTTTAGAACTAATGTAAAAATATCTCATTTCGTCTGTCGTACCTGAGTACAGAGTTCCATGCTAAACTATTTCCCTTATATATTTTATTATTCAAATTTTAACTATCCCTGAACAAATGTATTTTGAAGTTCCAAATAAATTGTACATCTTGGTGTGACAACTTGTGTTTTGAATAAAATAATACTTTTTCACACTTCAATATTATTTTGTTTACTCTTGCTTCGACACATAATCACCACCATTGGTGAAGATGGGGATTCAGTTCACTTTTACCATGTACATGCATCGCTCTTATCCGTTTCGTCAATATTATGATCTGCAGAAGCAGTAAAACCTTTCTAAAGTGACCACCCATTGTCTTGCTCAAGGAGCTGGTCTATTAATGAAGTCTACGGTGTAGGAGGTACAAAAGTAAGAAAATCAAGTAAACCAGGAAACAATTAACCCTTTTATGATCAGTGGTGCGAATTGTACCACGAATTTCATCGAAAAAACCAGCAACTAAGGCATCCTAGTGCTTCTATTTCGATCCATTCAAAAGACGTTTTCTAATTTAATAATTTTTTTATTTCTGTCAATGAGTATTTTTCTGTTAAGCTAAATATAGGTGACAGTAGTGTTTTTGTGCTGGAATGTCCTTCCTTTTCAAATTCCCTATATGACGTCACTTGGTTTGCGAATACGATTTCAGCACTGCCAATAGAAATTCCAAATTGATATACTATAGTTAATTGGTCACCACAATTAGAATAAAAGGCGATAAACTACATTTTAAGGTAACCCCGATATGTATCATGCGAGAGCGTTTGGGTAACGGGAAGAAAATCCCCGCCTTCCATCTGGTTGTATATATATATATATAACCTTAATTCCAGAAAAATAATTTTTCTCCTGGTAAAAATAAAATTACGGGCACCAAAGTGTTAAAACTACACGTTGATGATACGTTTAAACTTAGTATGGACAATAAATTGCAAAATGCGATTTCGAGCTTATAAATATGCTTACAGCTATTAAATTTACAACCTTTTATAAAAGAAATAGTAGTTTGTTTGAATGACAATATTCTGAAACACACTTTTTCCTAAACTGTTACCTTAAGAAAAAAATGTGGTCCCTCATAGAAATAAAGTTATTTTTGATGGTCTCTGAATGGAGGTAAATTTAGCATTGAGTTTGTGGGCGAAAAGTCTGTTCCATGAAAACGTGGTCTTGTAATGGAGATGAAGTTATTACGACTCCATTAATGTCCATGTAATGGATATGGTTACTCAGACAGGTTTTTACTATAGTTACATTTCTTATGGGGTAATGGATACTTGAAAGTCAGCTAAAGATAGCTGTTTATGGCTACTTATGAAACATTTGCTTTTTTGCATCAGGAAAGCTTCTTTTTACTGCTCTTAAGATAATCAAATAAGTTTTTATCTTACTAATAAAAGGCAAACTTGGGATGACGTATGAAGACCAATTTTTATCTTCGCTCCATCCAGGTTAAAATTATATTTAAATACTCTCACTAGAAATTGTTCGCCCACAATAAATAAATATTAAATCATGACATTATCTTTTCTTGTGAAAATTAAACTGCTTGAGAGTTTTAAATTCACGAATTGAGTTCATAGGTCTGGCAATGAGTAAAATAATACGAATAAAATATACAAGGAATATAGTTAACCAAACGATATTTATTCAAAAGTAAAAAATTCTGATTTATATTTTACGATACAAAATCCATATGATAATAATTCATTTAAATAATAGACAGAAGATAATAATTCATTTAAAACTACAAATTTGATATTTTGCAAACGATTTTTATTAATGTTTTAATTTCCTGAGTTTCAGAATTAAAAAAATATATATATAGTACATATATAAATTTAACTTTATTAATATATTCTTTTGTTATGTGGCAACAAAAAGAAGATAAAACAATGAATCAATAGATGTTCCACAAAAATGTCGGTATGAAGTTTCTTAGAGTTAGTCAATGAGATATGTTTAGATAAAAATTAACTTTTATTACGCTTTCCTTGTTCTTCAGTTGCCGAAGATAATATTTATATACACGAGAAACTGCAGATGTAAGTCAAGTAATCATCACAACTGCATTGATATATTGTCTGTTTTGCATTTTGTAAACTATTTAAAGTATTTTGTAAATTTTAATATTCTGAAAATTTGATTTCAGGAAAAGTTGGAAAACATACATATATAAAAATAAATGATTTATTGAACAAAATTGTATTAGATACACAGATGGAACCTTACTTAAATAGCAGTTGAATTAAAAACCTTTAAAAAATGACCAAGAGATGAGAAAGGAAACAGCTGGTAAAATCGACAGTGGCTATTTCGATTAACATTACTGTCCTTCCCGAACAGGACTTGACCTATAGAAGAAAAACTTACATGAAGTATCAGTTTGCAATACGCCTCGACAACTGCTAGATGTTATAGATAAGTAGGTATTTTAATTAACGTCACACTGGAGCAACACAACGGGCTATTGGTGACTCGAGATGTTATATATACATTGATATCTTTGTTTCAACCATCGACCTTCAAATGAAATTCGTTAGAAGGTCGATGGTTTCAACCATTCAATGCAAAATAATTGTTTGAAAGAAATAAATCTAATGTCTGGGAAGATTTTGCCCAGTCATAAGATTGGACATATTGAGAATAGTGAATTTTACTTAAATTCGAGAGGTTTACAACATTCACAGAGTTAACAGCAGGTCATGCAATGAATACAATGCCTCAAAATCTTGATGTTTATTTCGACAGTGCTGTAGAACGACAAAAGCTACAGAAATGGCAAGTGATTTGAATACAAAGCAAAAAGCATCGAATGACAGTATTATATCAGCAACCACTAATGATAATCTTTCTCATAGATGCTTTTTCTTCCTCATAGATTAGGATGATTATAATCCTACAAACGCTTTCAGATTTTTTCTCTTCATAAACAAGAAAAGGATATCAAGAGTATGTTTCGCGCGCGCGATTCACATTCATTATTTACGATTATTCAGCAAAAGATAGCAATATAAGCGCTTGATTATCAATAAGTGATTTCTTGAGTCAGTTGTATTCTTATCTCAACGGGATTTATAGCTAGCTATAAAATTCCAAAAATCAAACGCCCTAGAAATCTTCAAATGGTACGTAAATATAAATAATATAACCATACAAGGTGAACTGAAAATATAACGTGGTAAATAAAAAGAATAAGATATGAACACTAATTATAATCTGTAAAATAATGTTAAATTACGTTATGTACCTCCTATCGTTTACTAAAGCAGAATTTAAATTTTAATTTACGATTAGTAGTTTATCGTTGTAATTGCAATGAAGAATCATTTTCCTCTTTAATGTTTTTTGCAGTTTTATTTTAATGTTTAAACTTTTACTTTTTGTTCTATAAATATGTTGTATCGTCCAGTAGAAGTCTGGTATTTTTAACTACCGATCAACTGGTACACAACTAATACTCGTAGGTTATATCAAACAAATCCAGTACAAAATTAAAGAGTATTGCTTAAACTCAATAGCTGACACCTAACTAATAAACATGTATTACAACCTTGAGACAAAGCACACGTCAGAATTGTGTACTCAATCAATCAAACAGTGTATTATAACCTCTCATGTCTAAATGAATGCGCTTTTTCCCTGTAGAATCATCCTTCGAACCTTTTGTTTTTGTAAGAGTAATGTATTTTTATTGTGTACTAGCAGAATTACCTAACCTTACTCGGGCTGAATTGGTTAACTATAGATTGAAAAAAGTGAACAGAGGAATAATCTCTTTTCTCTTAGAAAAATGCCAAATCATTTAAGTGTGAGTAAAATAATTTTTTAATACCTTTTCGACATTTTTATAATTTCTACAACTTTCTTTGGACGAAATTCTTTTTGTTTGGGAGGGGATTAGTAATGCCCTCTCAAGTTTTTTTTCCTTAAAATTGCTCTACTCAATTCGTAAAAATGACAAATCTACGGCGAATACTTTCGCACTAATAGTTTATCTACCTATATTTTTTTTACATGTGGCACTCTTGCACCATGCATGCGACATTTTCGAATCTCGCGATCTTTAAGGGAAGGATGACAAACTAATTTGATAAGATATTCATCACTTTAAGATTTTTAAAGATTTTAAAGTAAGATTTTTAAAAGCGAATACATTTTTTCTTGAAAATTCCATTTTGTGGCACGTGCAATAATAAAAGAACTTGTTTTAAAATTTAATGTCTTCAGTACAAAGCAAAGGTAACCTATTACTTTTTAAATGATAAATCGATTCGACAGCATTTTTTTATAGAAAATGATTGCTATAAAAACATTTTTGCATATTTAATTAGTAGCTTAAATATAGCTTCAACTCGTAAAATAAGCCTCTCTGACCTACTATGACGAAGAATTTTTAATATTTCAAATGGCTTAGTTCGAATTTTTTTAAACATTAACATTTTTTCAAACACGGCATAATTCCTCTTAAAATTTATTTTATTCTAACTTACATGCGAATACTTTGTGATGCTGTTGCGTGTGATGAAAAGGAATTACAATTTATTAAAAAATAAATATTTAATAAATTTAAATAGAAAACAGCGAAATAAAATTAAAGCAAAGTTGGTGGGAAAAAAAGTAAAGATATTAATTCGTGATTCGTTTATATCTCGTGATCTCGCACAGTTGCCACAACTTACAAATTTGGACAAAATTTAGAAATACGAAATTAATTCCGAGTGGAACAGAAAATATTACTGCACGTGGTCAATAAACACACATTTCCGTTTCGTTTCAGTTCGTTACAAAATATTGTCTGTCCCAAATATTCAGAAATCGTTTATAGTTCGAAAAGAAAAAATAAGGCTCGAAATAAAGTATCAAAGTTAATTTTTGGAAAAATAAATTTCTTTTCAGTAGTACTGGTAAAACAATCCAAGTAATCACAATGCTCAATATACCTTCCAGTTTCTCCAAAATTACCAAATTATGGTTGATTTAAGTAAAGTTACCCCAATGTTTTAGCATACAACTTGCCTAAATATTTAAGCAAAGGAAAAATTTAAATAGTGTATTCACTAAACTAAAATATGGTTTCTCAATTAAAGAACATTGTATTAAAATTAGTGAATAAATTTTATTTGATACTTAAACAAACAGACACAAAAACAGGAGAGGAGACGGACAGACAGACTAACGCAAGTTCAGTCACTAAATGCGAAGTTTCATGAAAATAAAGCCATGCAAAGTTTTATGAAAATATATTCAGCCGTTTGGACGTAGTACGGGCACACACACCCATACAGACACCAAATGCGCAAGACACGGATTGTGCATTAGGACCCAAAACGGATAACTAACTTGAAATGGGTCGAAAATATTCTTAATGTAAAAACACTAAATTTTTATTAATATAGATATACATATTATTCATACAATATACATTAATGTCCGATTTTTTCTTCAAACGAATAAATTTTATAATTAATTAAACAATAGAATCAAAAAAATTTTGTATTACAATAAATCAGAATTTTGAAGTAAGCATGGTTAGTTTAATTATAATTGGATTTAATAATTAAATTTTAATTATAAAAATGAATGTGCATGCATTATCCTCCCTTTTTCCTTTAAATCATTAAAATTAATTAGCATAAAAATAATTCCTTCCATATTATCTAATAAATACATATCGTGGGGTCCTGGAAAAAGTTTAACATCACAAAATAAAATAACTTCGTTCGTCTTTTAATTAATATGCATTAAATTAGTTTGAGGAGTCGATTTTCATATTGAGATGCGCACAAACAATATCCAATTTTGACGTCAAATTTCTAATCTGTATGATAATTTAATCTCTCTTAGCAAGTATCGCAATTTTGGGCCCAGCAGTTTATTGTAATTGTAATTGCACAATAATTATGAATTATATCGTTCTTTTTATACGGGGAACTATTACGCCAGTCAGAATCGGAAAGTATTTAACTTTAACAGAGATAGAAATATTCAAGGATGTGCGGTTCTCATAGACTGTTTTCTTAGTAAAAAATAGCGAAATATATCAGCTCGTATATTGTTTAGGGAAGGTGTCGTACCTTGGGACAGTTTTAAACAAATATTTTTCCTGGGGCTATAATGTAGCTGCAGTTTGTTTTTCCATCAACTATTTACATTCATTACTTTTGAAAGAATTTACTTTTATTTATTTATTTGTACCTCGAACACAAACTGCTTAATAAATTGTTTTGTCAATTTATGCATATGTCCCAAGCTTCAACATGGTGTTGCACCTTGGGATACATGTTGTTGTACCTTGGGATACATGTTGTACTTCGGGATACTTGTTACCTTTAGATTGTTTAAAGTAGGTTACAAAATAAATCAATTCCACACATACTAAATTCCATATTTATTAAAAATTGCAGTTTCAATATTTATAATAGTAAATAATGATTCTAAAAATAACATTAGCCTCTTTTTAATAATACAATGTTAGAAATAAAGAATAAAGCCATTAAATTACTAAACTTAAGATTTAAAAAATTCCAAACCGAGATCAACTGTTTAGTAAAATTATTGAACATCATAGGCATTGAAATTAACTGCAAACTTCAACAAATTTTTCTGTCGCTCTGAACTTCAGACGACGGGAATGGTAGTTTGCAGATTATGCCACATTCATCGATTTCATAGATTGTTTAATTTTGTAAAACAAACGTATTTTTGCTTGTTTTAACAAGATACTTAACCTCATAAACAAAGTTTTCTTTTTTCACAATTTGCACCACATAATTAACTGTTTTCTTTTTCCAGTCACTTTCACTAATGCATAATCCTCTTCCTCTATTTCTTTCTCAAAATTTGCAAACCCAAACTGTTGCATCAAAGGACAACATAAATGTTGCACCTTGGGATGTCCCAAGGTACAACATTTATTTTGTCCCGAGGTACAACTGGTTGCCTTTACAAATAAAACAGTCTAGAAAGTAGTAACAGGTTATGTTTACATTGAAATCGTATCATCACTGAGTAGAACACATTTTTAACTAACTTTACCAACCCTAAAAAAATACAATTATAATCAGTGGAAATGCAAGAATCAAAATGAAAAATCCAAAATATTTACTTACCAAAGGACGTATTTCAATTAGTTGTTCAGCAAACACAACAAACACCTGTGGAGTGCCAATCTTTGTGAGAAGGTACTCTGGTGGCAAATGGTAAACTACAATGTGTTATTTTGCTACTTACTCAAAAGGAGGCAGCACAATATAAACTTTTTCAAGGTACAACTGTCCCATGGTACACCTTCCCCTATATCTAAAACCGATATAGTTTAACTTATATATCGGGATTTACATGCCCATCTGTGCTTTATTTTCGTACGTGACTCGATTTGTACTATGAGGTACATATGGTACCATGGACACTAAAAAGAAAATTTAGGTGTGCTTTTAGCGCTGAAATTTTGAATGACCAGAAGGGACGACATAAAACTTTCAACTCGAATATCTCCAGAACGCCACGTACAATCGAAAACGGATAAAACATTTTCGGGTCTGTTTTCGAAAAGGAATCGCGTGGTATGATTACTGTGCGGTCATTCTGTACATTTGTATAAACAATATCATACCAAATACCTCAACACACATAGCATATAACCCTATACCATATAATATATTATACATTCTGTCTGTTAACTACCGTAGCGGCAGTCACACAACGGCCATAACTCTCGCTTTTTCCTTACTCCTTTCATCCCTTTCGCTCTATTATTAACCACAATGGTTTTTCATGCTGAATAGGTGAAAACTTTTCTTCCAAGTACTGACGTGAGTTTTAAGGAAATCGAATGAATCCTTTCGGAGATGTGTTTCTCATTTCTAAGTCTCAGTGTGCATTTTAGCAAATCAATCCAACATATTTTGTCTCGTCGGCTTAGAAAGTCGAACTTTTCAAGTTATGAGGTTCTTAGCTTTTCTACACCAGAATGTAAAGTAGGTATTTTAATAAACGTCGCACTGGAGCACCACAACAGGTTATTGACGGTTTGGGATCAAATTCAAAGGGAAATATAAGAGGACAACACCACCTAATTTTGAACCACAGTCAGATGGCGAGGTCACACCTGAGCTGGCATCCCACTCTCCAAACTTCCACACCATGTCAAAAAGAAGACATTTGAGGCCATGACAGATTTTATGTGCACCAGCTCCCTTTGTACACGACGGTCTTTGGTTGGATTCGAACTCGCAACCGTCCGATTGCTAATCCGTTACTCCTCCAACTGGGCTACCGCTGCCCCAGGAATTACGGATTTTTGGACTTGTGGAGTGCACTGACTCATTTTTTCATTACATGGAAGATTTCTTCTCGAAAACACTTTCTGAACACTTGCGAGTCTAGATAGTGAGTAGAATTTTTTGCCTTTCGTTTTCTCAAGTTAGGTAGTTGAACATACGTCGCACTGCAGCAACACAACGGGCTATTGATGGCGATCCGGGATCCATCCCGAAAGGAAAGATCGGAGGACAGCACCTCGTCATTTTGAACAACGGTTGGATGACGAGGTCCACACCTAAGCTGGCATCCCCTCTCCAAACCACCAACTTGAGGACATTTGAGGCCAGACCGATTTAACATGCACCAGCCTCCGTACACGAGTCTTTGGTTGGATCGTTTCGAACTCGCAACCCTTCCAACTGGGCTACCGTGGCCTTTCGTTTTATCAGACTTGTTTTTTGACTTAGTGTGTTTCACTTGTAAGTCGACGATTTATCGAAGAATAACAGGTGGTGTTTTCAAGGAAAGGTTAAAGGATCAGCCGAACCCTTTTTTGGTATTTTTTCTCATCCAAATTGGAATGATTTTATCTAAATTGTGAGTAAAATGTTACTTTTCATTACGTTTGAGAGACTTTTTCTGTCAAGCTTAATATAGGCGGGGTTAATGTCTTTTGGTGGAACGTGCTTCCTGAACGGTTCTCACCCTATTCGGAGGTAGGTAGGTATTCTAATTACCGTCGCACTGGAGCAACACAACGGGCTATTGGCGACGGTCCGGGATCAAACCCCCGAAAGGAAAGAATCAAGGACAACACCACGTAATTTTGAACAACGGTCAAATGATGAGAACAATACCTGTGTGTGTGTGTGTGTGAGCTGGCACCCCACTCTCTTAACTTCCACACCACGCCAACGTGAGGACATTTGAGCCCACGACAGATTTAAAGTGCACCGGTCCCCTTTGTAAACGACGGTCTTTGGTTGGATTCGAACTTACAACCCTCCGTTACTCTTCCAACCGGGCTACCGCGGCCCCACCCTATTCGAAGAAGAAAACAGAATATATTGTGAAATTTTCTCTGCTGCTCTCAAACCAAAAATCCTTCGTGTACAAATAAAAAAGTAAGAGCCGAATGCGTGGTATATCGTGGTGCGATACACCGAGGGGTTAATGTATTATATTTTATTCATATCAGCTTGACCCACGATAATTGTACTTTATCTGGGCCTTACGAAAGCAGGCTGAAAAATATTGATAGACAATAATGAATTATTTACGAAAAGGACACAAATTTACAAACTTAGAAATGCTCAAAATATGACCGCAACATTTCGCTGTCAGCTCAAATACACGAACACAGAATTCTAATTCAAATTATGTAAAAAATTAAACCTTAATTCTGGCATTGCCAGATACCAAGTAGCAAAATTACGCTTTTATCATCAATTAGTTTTTCGTTTCGGCTTTTCGTGTTCCATTACAAAATGTAAGTTATGCAAAAATTAAGTATTTTAAATATTCTTTTTTCATCAATCAAATATTCATAAATTATTTATACCATGGGAAGAAATAAAATTTAAGTTCAAACATAAATATTATTATTTTATTTGTTTTGGAAAAAAATTGTTTTTCGAGCAATACTGGTAAAATAATTTTATTGGAAAACTTGATTTTCAATAATACTGGTAAAACAAACTGAGCTGCGTACCGCAATCATTTTATGCTCGATGTTATTCCTAAGGCGATTTGGAATTATTTTTAGCTCCCTCTACACACCTAGGATAAAGAGAACGGGGATTAATATGTAGCCTAGGTTGCTCTCAGGGTTCCAAAGTATAAGTGTACCATATTTAATGTGGATTGGTCAAACGGTGTAGATTTGTATAGAGAACATCTACATCCACATCCACATACACATCCATTTATATATAGAGATTTGCTTTCTTTAGTAAGATATTTCGCTTCGAAAGTGACGTCACTCAGATTCATTCGCCACGGAATATGTTGATTCTCTAGAAAGACATTAAAAACAAAATTTACCTGAAAGTATTTACATACAAATGTGTGTGTTCACCGAGACATTTAGTTTCAAGTTCTTTATTGTCTGAACTCGAACAGGAGAAAGGATTCCCGTTCATAAATTTATGCGTACAGGTGTTCTGATGTATTGAAGCTCATTCGCTGAGCGTAATCATTCAAGTTTTTGCAATTGCAAACGATTTCTCTTATCTCTTTTCTTTTCGTAAACACGACGATTTGGTTTTTCCTTCATCGATATTATAATCGATGAAAAGTACTGTTTTATTAAAAATATTAGAAGTTCTCAGACTTCAGTAGAAACAAAATTTCCCCCTCCATTTCTACTTCCTTGAATCGTTTATTTTTGAAAGGTCACCTAACATGAACCAAAAACTTTTTGCCAACCGCAAAAACTCATTACGAACAATGCATGTAATTATTAAAATGTAATAAAATGTTTCATTACGGATAAATACTTCACGAAAAAAATTAATAGGTTGTGTCGAGGCATAGGAAGTTCGAACGATTGTTTAGAGTGAATATTCAACAATTAATTTACAGTTCATCCTACACGACGGTCTTTGGCTGGGCCGAGTTTCGAACTCGAAACCCTCCGGTTGTTAATCCGCTACTCTTCCAACCGGGTTCTACCACGTCCTGAAAACATAGTTAATATTTGCAAAGTCGTTGTATATAAGGTGATAAGTACTATATGAAGGTTAAAAATCTGATGAAAATAGTCACCTCAAAATTATTCTGAATCATTGGGTGATATTGCTCGGTAACATATTTTTTCTGACGAGATTTTTAAATTGGCTATAGTTTTTTTAACCTGCATCATATGCCTAATTAATATACTATATATCCAATTGATATTACTGGGCAATATGTTAAGCTGTGCAGATGAAAGGTTTGACCCTCCAAGTGATTTCGACTTGATATCTCATCCATCATTTGACCTATTTTGCTAACGACGTTATACCTAGTCATCAAGATATTGCTGATTTTTTTTATCATGACGAGATAAGATCTGGTCAGTTTTCTTCTAATGATCAGATATCTCGTCCCAAGGTCTAGTCAGTTTTCTTCTAATGACGAGATATCTCGTTCATCAAGCTCTGGTCAGTTTTGCTGATGAAAATCCCGTGATTAACAACTGCGATTGAAAAATAAGCTGTATGGACTGACAACATATCAAGATGCAAGTCATCACTCCAGAATAGGTTGACTTATATTCCAGAGAATTGCGAAGAGAACTAATAGCGTCTAGCCATTCGCTTTCGTAATTACTATTTATCCTTTAACCTTTTCTTAAAAGTGGGAAAAGTCACCTCAGTTGACGGTACTGTGAAATATAAGTTGTGTAAAATTTAGTTGAATTTCATTTACTCACAAAATAGTTGAAGGTAAGAAAGCTGTCTAAATAATATTTTTTCCACTGTATGTACCGAATAAATACTACCCTAGTCAGGATTTAATTTCGAAAGGGCCCAGAATTAGACATACATTTCCATGACAACCAAGACACATGGATATTATTATAATCTTCAAAAATGTTTCAATGAGTCTTTATATATCTTATATTCCGTTACTAGATTAATTAGACACTGCATTAACATAAAAGGTGACACACCTCAATTGCTTCAAGTACATAAATCATTTTAAAATGGCTGTGTTCCGTAACCAATAGGTCTTCCAAATCAATCGGTTGATATTTAAATATTTGTTTTTGTTTTTAAATTCATTTTTCTGTCACGAAGTAGATATGCGAATATGTGAAATGGTAAATCTATGTAGAAAAAATAAACTTCATGCTTTAATATTTATAGTAAATGATAAATTTTAACTAGAATGGATCGAATATCTTCTATTTTAATCTTATATAGTAAAAGCATTATCGATACTAGCAAAAGCAAGACAGGCAATGCCAAGTGAATTATAGCACACCCGCTGAGCCACCCGAGATATTTATGTAGGTAGTTGAATTAATGTCGCGCTGGAGCAACCAACGGGTTATTGGCGACAGTCCGGGATCAATTCCGAAAGAGAAGATCGGAGGACAATCTCGTTATTTTGAACCACAACCAGATGACGAGGACAACACTTGAGCTGGCACCTCACTCTTCAAACTTCCACACCACGCCAACGTGGGGACACTTGAGGCCACGACAGATTTAACATACACGAGCTCCCACGTGTATGACGTTCTTTGGTTGGATCAAGTTTCGAACTCGCAACCCTCCGAATCTCTACCCTTATCCGCTACTCTACCAACTGGGCTACCGCGGCCTCCGAGTATTATTTATGATTTACTTTGTTGGTCATATACCCTTTAGAGTAGCATTTCCAGTTTCTGATGTTTTTCTTAACCACCTACGGTTCAATCTTATCTAGTTTTACTGGATATGTTCCGTAAGATTCAAAGCCTTCTTTTTCACAGCCATATCCACCCTCCTTTGGCGTTGTATAACCTTCATGTTATTACAACTTCGACAATCCCACGCGAATTTGATTCAGAACCAGACGATATTTGATTCCACTCGATTATCGGGATTCGAAGCCAGTTCTGCCATTTTCTTTGCTTTTGTTTCGCTCAAATAGGTAGATCCATTTTTGTTAGATGACTTTCGTTTTGTTGTTACATAAACGGTCACACTCAGATTTTATTCAGATGCGGGTAAAGGTTTCATCTTTTGCATCCCATTGCAACTTCAGAATGATCAAAATTGAATCCTCGTCACTTTTGAGGGTGAATAAATTCTTTTGTTGCGCCGCGTAAAAAAAAAGTCAGTGATATATTCCAAAACAAAACTCAGCAAATATATGTTTTCAAACGCAATATTTTCTTTCGTGCTTCCAATCTTTTTGAATAATCTGATAAAATTTCCTGTTCCATTTTTCATTCTATTAGAAAGCACACAGAGTGAAATCGGAGAATTGTTTTCTTTTTCTTATCAAAATTCTGATACTGAATAGCCTAAATATTTGAAGTGGATTTGATATTAAAATTTCCTTTTAAATTCACGGGCCGTTGTAGCCCGGTTGGAAGAGTAACGGATTAGCAATCGGATGGTTGCGAGTTCGAATCCAACCAAAGACCGTCGTGTACAAAGTAGGCTGTTGCATGTTAAATCTGTCGTGCCTTCAAATGTCACGTTGGCGTGGTGTGGAAGTTTGGGGAATGGGGTGCCTACTCAGGTGTTGCCTCGTCATCTGACCGTGGTTCAAAATTAGTGGTGTTGTACTCTGATCTTTCCTTTTGGGATTGATCCCGGACCGTCGCCAATAGCCCGTTGTGTTGCTCCAGTGTGAAGTTAATTAAAACATCTACTTTTAAATTCACTATTGTAACTCAGAAAAGTATACACATAAATTGTGATCATTGAAAATGTTACACCATGAAGGACAAAGCCATATTTATTTTACAAATAAAATAGGCACAAAGGTGAAATAACTGAAATTACGGCTCCGTTCGACTTGCGGAACGCGAAGAAACCTGTGTTCTGTGAAACCACCATGAGCAACAAAGTTGCGTGTTCAAATCTCGTTCGGGTCATCATTTATTGGCTAGGGAAGTCGTTGAGAAAATCAGAAGGCAATTTTAACTTAACATAACCAACATTTATCACATATCAACGCCACGGAATATAGAAAACGTTTCCTCCTTGAGGGAAAGAGCACGATTCTCTCTTCTGGCATGTTTACTACTTTTATTATGATTCATGATCTCCCGCTGATGCCACTCAAATCAATCAAAACTTCGTTGCAAACGATCAGCGGTTTGCTTATCAGCAGGGTTGCCAGGTAGCTTCAACTGTTTCTACACGTCTCGACATTGAAAGAAAGAGGCTTTGGACGCGTGTTTGCGTTATGTCAGATCATGTTGCTACCACATGTTGCCAAAGTTGTCTGTGGTGTGCAAGTCGTTGGGGGATCATCAACCAGACGTGTTCGATGGGTGACAGATCTGATGGTTGGTGGGCCTTGGAAGAATTGAAACCTGGTGGACTTCGAGGAATTGTACGTTGCATTCACAGATTGAAAACTGACTACAGGCAAGCCCTGAAGAGGGAGGACAACAGGGTCCAAAACTTCAGAGATGTAGTGGTGGCTGTTGAGTGTACTAGGCGGATGTGGGAGTAGAATCCAATGGCGCCCCATACCATAACGCCAGGTGATGGTCAGATCATGCTGCTACCACATGTCGCCAAAGTTGTCTATGGTGTGCAAGTCGTTGGGGATCATCAACCAGACGTGTTCGATGGGTGACAGATCTGGTGGCTGGTGGGCATGGGAACAATTGAAACTTGGTGGAATTTGAGGAATTGTACGTTGCATTCACAGATTGAAAACTGACCACAGGCAAGCCCTGAAGGAGGACAACAGGATCCGAAACTTCAGAGATGTAGTGGTGGCTGTTGAGTGTACTAGGCGGATGTGGGAGTAGAATCCAATGACGCCCCATACCATAACGCCAGGTGATGGTCAGATCATGCTGCTACCACATGTCGCCAAAGTTGTATGTGGTGTGCAAGTCGTTGGGGATCATCAACCAGACGTGTTCGATGGGTGACAGATCTGGTGGGTGGTGGGCCTGGGAAGAATTGAAACTTGGTGGAATTTGAGGAATTGAACCTTGCATTCACAGATTGAAAACTGACCACAGGCAAGCACTGAAGGAGGACAACAGGATCCAAAACTTCAGAGATGTAGTGGTGGCTGTTGAGTGTACTAGGCGGATGTGGGAGTAGAATCCAATGACGCCCCATACCATAACGCCAAGTGATGGTCAGATCATGCTGCTACCACATGTCGCCAAAGTTGTATGTGGTGTGCAAGTCGTTGGGGATCATCAACCAGACGTGTTCGATGGGTGACAGATCTGGTGGGTGGTGGGCCTGGGAAGAATTGAAACTTGGTGGAATTTGAGGAATTGTACCTTGCATTCACAGATTGAAAACTGACCACAGGCAAGCACTGAAGGAGGACAACAGGATCCAAAACTTCAGAGATGTAGTGGTGGTTGTTGAGTGTACTAGGCGGATGTGGGAGTAGAATCCAATGACGCCCCATACCATAACGCCAAGTGATGATCAGATCATGCTGCTACCACATGTCGCCAAAGTTGTATGTGGTGTGCAAGTCGTTGGGGATCATCAACCAGACGTGTTCGATGGGTGACAGATCTGGTGGCTGGTGGGCCTGGGAAGAATTGAAACTTGGTGGAATTTGAGGAATTGTACCTTGCATTCACAGATTGGAAACTGACCACAGGCAAGCACTGAAGGAGGACAACAGGATCCAAAACTTCAGAGATGTAGTGGTGGCTGTTGAGTGTACTAGGCGGATGTGGGAGTAGAATCCAAAGACGCCCCATACCATAACGCCAAGTGATGGTCAGATCATGCTGCTACCACATGTCGCCAAAGTTGTATGTGGTGTGCAAGTCGTTGGGGATCATCAACCAGACGTGTTCGATGGGTGACAGATCTGGTGGGTGGTGGGCCTGGGAAGAATTGAAACTTGGTGGAATTTGAGGAATTGTACCTTGCATTCACAGATTGAAAACTGACCACAGGCAAGCACTGAAGGAGGACAACAGGATCCAAAACTTCAGAGATGTAGTGGTGGCTGTTGAGTGAAATAGGCGGATGTGGGAGTAGAATCCAATGACTCCCCATACCATAACGCCAAGTGATGGTCAGATCATGCTGCTACCACATGTCGCCAAAGTTGTATGTGGTGTGCAAGTCGTTGGGGATCATCAACCAGACGTGTTCGATGGGTGACAGATCTGGTGGTTGGTGGGCCTTGGAAGAATTGAAACCTGGTGGACTTCGAGGAATTGTACGTTGCATTCACAGATTGAAAACTGACTACAGGCAAGCCCTGAAGAGGGAGGACAACAGGGTCCAAAACTTCAGAGATGTAGTGGTGGCTGTTGAGTGTACTAGGCGGATGTGGGAGTAGAATCCAATGGCGCCCCATACCATAACGCCAGGTGATGGTCAGATCATGTTGCTACCACATGTCGCCAAAGTTGTCTGTGTGCAAGTCGTTGGGGATCATCAACCAGACGTGTTCGATGGGTGACAGATCTGGTGGGTGGTGGGCCTGGGAAGAATTGAAACTTGGTGGAATTTGAGGAATTGTACGTTGCATTCACAGATTGAAAACTGACCACAGGCAAGCACTGAAGGAGGACAACAGGATCCAAAACTTCAGAGATGTAGTGGTGGCTGTTGAGTGTACTAGGCGGATGTGGGAGTAGAATCCAATGGCGCCCCATACCATAACGCCAGGTGATGGTCAGATCATGCTGCTACCACATGTCGCCAAAGTTGTCTATGGTGTGCAAGTCGTTGGGGATCATCAACCAGACGTGTTCGATGGGTGACAGATCTGGTGGCTGGTGGGCATGGGAACAATTGAAACTTGGTGGAATTTGAGGAATTGTACGTTGCATTCACAGATTGAAAACTGACCACAGGCAAGCCCTGAAGGAGGACAACAGGATCCAAAACTTCAGAGATGTAGTGGTGGCTGTTGAGTGTACTAGGTGGATGTGGGAGTAGAATCCAATGACGCCCCATACCATAACGCCAGGTGATGGTCAGATCATGCTGCTACCACATGTCGCCAAAGTTGTATGTGGTGTGCAAGTCGTTGGGGATCATCAACCAGACGTGTTCGATGGGTGACAGATCTGGTGGGTGGTGGGCCTGGGAAGAATTGAAACTTGGTGGAATTTGAGGAATTGTACGTTGCATTCACAGATTGAAAACTGACCACAGGCAAGCACTGAAGGAGGACAACAGGATCCAAAACTTCAGAGATGTAGTGGTGGCTGTTGAGTGTACTAGGCGGATGTGGGAGTAGAATCCAATGACGCCCCATACCATAACGCCAAATGATGGTCAGATCATGCTGCTAACACATGTCGCCAAAGTTGTCTGTGGTGTGCAAGTCGTTGGGGATCATCAACCAGACGTGTTCGATGGGTGACAGATCTGGTGGGTGGTGGGCCTGGGAAGAATTGAAACTAGGTGGAATTTGAGGAATTGTACGTTGCATTCACAGATTGAAAACTGACCACAGGCAAGCCCTGAAAGAGGACAACAGGATCCAAAACTTCAGAGATGTAGTGGTGGCTGTTTAGTGTACTAGGCGGATGTGGGAGTAGAATCCAATGACGCCCCATACCATAACGCCAGGTGATGGTCAGATCATGCTGCTACCACATGTCGCCAAAGTTGTATGTGGTGTGCAAGTCGTTGGGGATCATCAACCAGACGTGTTCGATGGGTGACAGATCTGGTGGGTGGTGGGCCTTGGAAGAATTGAAACCTGGTGGACTTCGAGGAATTGTACGTTGCATTCACAGATTGAAAACTGACTACAGGCAAGCCCTGAAGAGGGAGGACAACAGGGTCCAAAACTTCAGAGATGTAGTGGTGGCTGTTGAGTGTACTAGGCGGATGTGGGAGTAGAATCCAATGGCGCCCCATACCATAACGCCAGGTGATGGTCAGATCATGTTGCTACCACATGTCGCCAAAGTTGTCTGTGTGCAAGTCGTTGGGGATCATCAACCAGACGTGTTCGATGGGTGACAGATCTGGTGGCTGGTGGGCCTGGGAAGAATTGAAACTTGGTGGAATTTGAGGAATTGTACCTTGCATTCACAGATTGAAAACTGACCACAGGCAAGCACTGAAGGAGGACAACAGGATCCAAAACTTCAGAGATGTAGTGGTGGCTGTTGAGTGTACTAGGCGGATGTGGGAGTAGAATCCAATGATGCCCCATACCATAACGCCAGGTGATGGTCAGATCATGATGCTACCACATGTCGCCAAAGTTGTCTGTGGTGTGCAAGTCGTTGGGGATCATCAACCAGACATGTTCGATGGGTGACAGATCTGGTGGGTGGTGGGCCTGGGAAGAATTGAAACTTGGTGGAATTTGAGGAATTGTACGTTGCATTCACAGATTGAAAACTGACCACAGGCAAGCACTGAAGGAGGACAACAGGATCCAAAACTTCAGAGATGTAGTGGTGGCTGTTGAGTGTACTAGGCGGATGTGGGAGTAGAATCCAATGACGCCCCATACTATAACGCCAAGTGATGGTCAGATCATGCTGCTACCACATGTCGCCAAAGTTGTATGTGGTGTGCAAGTCGTTGGGGATCATCAACCAGACGTGTTCGATGGGTGACAGATCTGGTGGCTGGTGGGCTTGGGAAGAATTGAAACTTGGTGCAATTTGAGGAATTGTACCTTGTATTCACAGATTGAAAACTGACCACAGGCAAGCACTGAAGGAGGACAACAGGATCCAAAACTTCAGAGATGTAGTTGTTACTGTTGAGTGTACTAGGCGGATGTGGGAGTAGAATCCAATGACGCCCCATACCATAACGCCAAGTGATGGTCAGATCATGCTGCTACCACATGTCGCCAAAGTTGTATGTGGTGTGCAAGTCGTTGGGGATCATCAACCAGACGTGTTCGATGGGTGACAGATCTGGTGGCTGGTGGGCCTGGGAAGAATTGAAACTTGGTGGAATTTGAGGAATTGTACCTTGCATTCACAGATTGAAAACTGACCACAGGCAAGCACTGAAGGAGGACAACAGGATCCAAAACTTCAGAGATGTAGTGGTGGCTGTTGAGTGTACTAGGCGGATGTGGGAGTAGAATCCAATGACGCCCCATACCATAACGCCAAGTGATGGACCGGTATGGCGATGCATCATGCGGTCTGTTTCCACGATGTCTCCAGACTCGGATGCGACTATAGTGGTGCTGTAGACAGAATTTAGATTCGTCTGAAAAGACAATGTCATGCCATTCGGTTGTCCATGTGTGGTACGCTTTATTGGAGTCACAGACGCTTGTGATGTAGAGTCAAAGGTAGTCGCAGCAAATGGAAAAAATTCCCGCTGCTGCAGACGACGTCGAATTGTACATCGTGATTCTTTGTGCAACACACCCTAATTCTTCAGCTAGGGTTCTTGATGTTGCAGTATGATTCGCAATAGCCATGCGCGCAAGATGCGTTGTGTTGCTCCAGTGCGACGTGAATTAAAATACCAATACCGACCTACCGATATGAAACTTGGAGGATTTACTTTCGCACTTGCCCAACCTCACCCAATTGAAATTATAAAAATGTCGGGAAAGTATTTTCCGGACACTAAGAATGCATCTATGTTCGCATTTTTCTATCAAAGCGAAAAGTGATTATTCTGGTTCATTTTTTCATTCTTCTATCAATCAATTCAACCCCGAGCAACGCTGGGTAGTCTACTATTTTTTATAAACCCATGCATATATGTATTATATACAACTGCAATCCAAACATAAGAGAATTCCATTTCTCTTTCCTCTGGGTTGATGACCGTCAACTTAAACGAAGCAATTGTCATGCCAGCTGAAATGTTTCTTTAACAAAAACCAAATACTAAATGTAACTATTGGAAAAGAGAAAACAGGAAATGGAAACGCTTTTTCAAATATGCCGAAAATTTGCTTATGCTAATAAAAATAAACTGATGAAAGCCGTATATCATATTATATTAATCTTTCGTTAAGATTTTTCAAATTAAAATTAATTGCATAGTGAAAATATGGAAGATTTTTGTACACTTACCTATGCCTTAATGGAATTTTTTAAAGGTGAAACGATCTGCTTTCTCGTGCTCGAGCGTACCTCGTACCAGATCGTTTTAAGAACGAATTTCTTAATAAGTGAATTTTTATTTTTTATTTTAATTCCTGACAAACGCTGGATATGTGAGCGTGTTTGTTCAGCACTCTGTATTTTATTTTACTTGTTGAATGAAATAAAAAAATCTAGTTTATTTCGAAAAAAATTATCTTCAAACAATGTTTTTATCTTTATCTTGTGGATTTTTCTTAGAATACAATGTATGCGTGATTTTAATCCTTTGAAATTAATTATAATATATTTTTATATCAGTGGTAGAAAATAAACTCGAATACAGTAAATATATAAAAACCGGTGAAACATTTATTAGTTTATACACGAAAACAATATTTATTTGCATTCATGAAAATAACCTCAAATGTTATTTAAGTAAAGCTTCTCGGTTAAAAGTTATATGTAAAAACAATTCCCACAGAAATTTCATTACTCTTCCATCTATTTATATACATTTACACATTACCTGTTTACATAACTATTTATTTGGTAAACATTTCATTTTCATCTAGATTTTCAATGTTTTTAGAAAGTAAGCGCGTTTTAAAACAAGTTTCTGTGTTTTAGTCATGTCCTTAGAATATTTATCTCTCGTTAATTGAAAATAAAATATAGCTGTAGTTGTCGGCTTATAGTTTGTTATGATTAAGGTAAGAATTTTATACCTCGTTTTAACGACTTTTAATTTTTATTTCTGAAAGATTGGAATTTTAATACAAACTGCAAAAGGTTGAAAGGCTTAAGGCTTTTAGATATGTCTAGACTGGTTTTTATTAAATGTTTTAATAATCCAATGTGTTTATGAAAACCGGATAAAGACAAAGGATTTTGTTAAATGAATGGTAATTATCGTTAAAGAATGAGCATGGTTTACCAGCAGACCTTGTTTGAACTTTGGAAAAAAATTCTCCTTTTATTAACAATTATTTTCCATCTGTTCAAATTCGAAAAGCGAATTCTATTGAAAATATTGTGATCCAAAACTTCCTGTAGATTTTACTAGGGATGTACGTCCGCAAGCGTTACTCGGATGCACTAGAGGGTACACTAAGGTGCACAAATGGTGGACTGCAAGTACGTGAACAGCGTTTTTATCAGCCCTAATTGTAGTTTGACAGTAGTTGTAAACTTAGTTTCACCCAAGGGATGTTCGTCCGCAAGTGCTACCCGAAGATGATAGAGGGTACACTAAGGTACACAAATGCTTTATTCCAAGTACATGAACGTTTCTATCAGCCCTAATTGTAGTTTCATAGTAGTTGTACACTTACAGTTTCATCCAAGAGATGTTTCATCCAAGTTTGCGCAAGCGCTGCCCGGATGTGCTAGGGGTTAAACTAAAGTGCACAAATGGTGGACTGCAAGTATGTGAACATTTTTATCAGCCTTCATTGTACAGTTTGACAGTAATTGTACACTTACGCTTGCGGACGTACACCCAAGGGATGTACATCCGCAAGCGCTACCCGGAGGCACTAAGGTACACAAATGCTTTATTCCAAGTACATGAACGTTTCTATCAGCCCTAATTATAGTTTCATAGTAGTTGTACACTTACAATTTCACCCAAGAGATGTACGTCCGCAAGCGCTGCCCGGATGTGCTAGGGGTTAAACTAAAGTGCACAAATGGTGGACTGCAAGTGTGTGAACATTTTTATCAGCCTTCATTGTACAGTTTGACAGTAATTGTACACTTACGCTTGCGGACGTACACCCAAGGGATGTACATCCGCAAGCGCTACCCGGAGGCACTAAGGTACACAAATGCTTTATTCCAAGTACATGAACGTTTCTATCAGCCCTAATTATAGTTTCATAGTAGTTGTACACTTACAATTTCACCCAAGAGATGTACGTCCGCAAGCGCTGCCCGGATGTGCTAGGGGTTAAACTAAAGTGCACAAATGGTGGACTGCAAGTATGTGAACATTTTTATCAGCCTTCATTGTACAGTTTGACAGTAGTTGTACACTTACGCTTGCGGACGTACACCCAATGGATGTACATCCGCAAGCGCTACCCGGAGGTGCTAAGGGTACACTAAGGTACACAAATGATTTACTCCAAGCACATGAACAACGTTTTTATCAGCCCTAATTCTAGAGTTTGACAGAAGGTGATCGAAGTTCCGACCACCATCAGAAATGCATGCCTGACAGTGTCGATTCCCGTACGTGCTCAAACTTTATTGACCTTTCGCGGACACTTGCAACCACGACTCTTTCACGATGAGGTCCCTTCGATGTCTCGAACGCGATGCCTTTGAGATTTGTCCAGAGGAAGAAACCAATGAATGATGAATCAGGTGATCGTGGTGGTGGTCAAGTGACGGGTCTACTCCGGCTAATCCACCGAGTCCCAGTAGTATATACGCAGAATAATGCGCCGCTAATGCATCTTTCTGCACAAATCATCGTACTCTTTCCACACACCAAGGGTAATCTCCATCCTGCAATGGGAAGGCCCGTTGCAGATGAAATGTATGTATAGTGCGACTCCAACGAGAAAGCAGTCGACCTTGGGTCAGTCTTGAAAAGGTGTGAAAGCTGGTTAGGAGAAGGGTGGTCATACGCAAAAGCACAAATGGCGATCACTGTGATTGGTCCCTCCTTCCCTTCCAACTCGTCATCGCAACTTTCATTTTTTCGGTACTCGAACTTCGAACCAGAATCCTCGTAATAGACACAGTTGTGGAAGAGCGTCATTGTTTACGTTTCAACCTGGCACCTACTTTTAAAAACAGACTCGTTCAAAACTATGTGACTCGTCTGCCAATTCTTGGGAGCCGGACTATATGAGGTGGGGGAAGATTGACAAGGTTGAAGGTTGAGTCTAGTTGATAACACAAACCGTAATTTTGAAGTGAATACTTGAGTCTGATGTTGGATTGTGGAATGAAGCATATATAAGAAGTTTGAACGATTGTTTATTGTGAATATTCAACAGCTAATTTACAGTTTGAACGATTAAAGTGCAGTTTGATATTGATTGCTGTTACCCAATATTAATTGCAGCGATTTTCGATAGCTTTCAAATGGCACCACTCACGCAGTCCTCGCTCCATGCAATCCAAAATTACACTGTCCCAAACTCGCCCAGTACTGTAGAATTTCGACATATTGCGAACCACCACCTTGCGCTCAGTGCGCCTGCGCAGTAGTTCCAAAGGTCATGTCAGGTACGGACATCCTTTGTCTTGATTCACACAGGAATGTATATCCACGAACGCCATCCGAAACTGCTAGAGAGTTTTCTAATGTGGCGCACAACTGAAAAGCAGCAAGTTTGTGAAGGCACCTGATTTTACGATTTAGCAGTTGGACACTCACAGGTGCACACGAATGTACTCAAAACTCCGAGCACTACAAGTAATACACGCCTGACAGGATGGACTCATGGATTGCTGCCCAAACTTTTCAACTGACGCACTGAAGAACTGTGGCTTCTAGCAAATCAAAATGGTGTTCGTGGACATGCATTCTCACCTGAATGCTGTTAAATTTTTATGTTGCCTACCTCGGCTTAAAATTTTTACTCGAAGTTTAGAAACTCCCTATATTATTAGACACAACGAAGAGATTTTCAAATTGACCTTTATTAATATTGACAGACTAGATCCGACTAGATGAGTGTTAGAATTTTTCACATTCTCTTTCTCTTAGACCTGGGACACACAAATGCACGCCTGACAGTGTCGATTCCCGTACGTGCTCAAACCTTATCGACTTTTCGCGGACATTTGCAACCACGACTCTTTCACGATGAGGTCCCTTCGATGTCAATGGGGATCTCGAACGCAATGCCTTTGAGATTTGTCCAGAGGAAGAAACCAATGCATGATCAATCAGGTGATCGGGGTGGTAAAGTGACGGGTCTACTCCGGCTAATCCACCGAGTCCCAGTAGTATATACGCACAATAATGCGCCTCTAATGCATTTTTCTGCATTCCCCCTCCAGTAGGTGGTATCTCCCTGTAGGTAGGGGCAAAGGTCAACAGGGTAGAATAGATGTATTACAATGTACACGATATGATTACAATTGCATTTTTTCTCTGTTTTGAGAGATCACGGTACTATGTTTGGAGAGTAGCGGAATAGCAACCGCAGGGTTGTGAGTTCGAAACTCAATCCAACCAAAGACCAACGTGTACGTGGGAGTTGGTGCACGTTAACCCTACCGTAATCTCAAATGTCCTCACTGTAGCGTGGTGTGGAAGTTTGGAGAGTTGTGTGCTATCTCCGGTGTTGTCCTTGTCATCTGACCATGGTTCAGAATGACAATGTGTTGCCCTCGGAGCTTTGGACTGATCCCAAACCGTCGCCTATAGTCCGTTGCGCTATTCCAGTGCGACATTGCGACATTAATTCAATTACCTACTTGCCTCTTGAAAATTTCTACTTTTTAAACAGTGTTCTATTAGGGGTACGATATATTGTCCGCTTATGCGTTATTAATGACCGCATGCAACTAAGGCATGCATTGAAGACACATTATTATTCAGCTTTCGTAACAGTTCAGAGTTAACCAAATTCAGATGAAGGTTTAATCAAATAATTGATTTATTTTAACTAGCAGATCCGTGCATAACATCTGCGCTAAAGTATCTTAATTGCTTATGCTTAAAGTTTCCCAATTGTTTAATGGTGATGGCACATCGTTATCCACATTTTAATACACAATTTAAATCCTTTCGTAATAGATGGAAGCATCGATCAGATCTCATTTCATACTTCCAAATGAAATCAAATCTATCAAAAATGCAAAGCAGCATCTCCTTACTGGTGTCAACTCTTATTTCAAATAAAATGTATTTTGCAAAACGCGCACCTCAGTCACGTTGGCACTATTTCCTGAATGTCCGCTTCAATCGTAACGCTTTCATTTATTCTCGTCACATGACCGTGGTTCAAAATAACAAGGTGTTGTCCTCGGATCTTGCCCTTCCGGATGGATCCAGTACCGTCACCAAAAGCCGGTTGTATTGCTCCAGTGTTGCTTAGTTACCTAACCAAACCCATCCATTTATTAAAAACAAGTCGACTGCCTAAAATAATAGGTGTGAAACAAGTAACACATGTTGCATGTATTCTTTTAAGACATCAGTGCTCGTTTGAAACTGTTATGCAACTGTTAACGACAACCCTCCAAATGGTTTTGATAAGATACCTCGTCCATCAAGGTTTGACCAATTTTGCCAATGACGAGATAAGTCGTTATCAATATATTGCCAATTATTTTATGATGAGAAGATCGAGATCTGTTCAGGTTTTCTTCTATGACGTGATGGCTCGTCCATCAAGATCAGGTCAGTTTTGCTAATGACGAAACACCTCGTCGAGATGACCACTAAGAGGGTTAATCTAACACCATCACACATTCCTGTGAGTGTCATTATTCACTATACTAGTTTAAATGAGTGTGGTTGGGAAAAATAGAGCAAGCCACCAAGTAGTATGTATATTTAGAATGTTAGGGTTTATATTAATTGAACTTGTACATCTTGCTTTGTGTAATACCTGTACAAACAAAATGCATATTAAAGTCAGTCTCTTAGGATAATCCTGATAAGTATACATCTCACCATGCCAATCATTTTGACCCTCGAGTCCTTGTTATAAGCAATGTTCCTAATACACGCGATTTTTAGGTGATCATTAGTTGTCCTTACATGCCATGATGATGTAAGAGGGCAGTGTTAGATGGTGTGCAGAGGGTGTGACAATTTCACCACAGGAGCAATTTTCCGAATTGGTTTTTTAAACTTCTTCAGGTAAGACGAAAATGGACAATGCCCTGTGAAGAAGAGTGTCTTGTCCCTGGTCCAACTTGATGCTTTCGGTGACACTTTCGGAAACACCTCATTGAATGCCCTACTTGTTTTAATTGGTTGGTCGATTTGGATTTTATGGCGCAAGGTCCAATAGCGGACAAGCCGTACTTGTTTTAACTTCACCTCATTCATTTTGCCACGTACCAAGTAACCAAGGTATGGTTTCCCACCTGCTGTGACTTCCGGGACATTTCCTCCATTCATCTCAGTCTTAAAAAGATAAGGACGACTATCTTTTGACCCTCCTGGTGGTTGTCTCGACGAGGTATCTTCGCTATTAGCAATACTAATCAGATCTAGATCTCATCATAAAACGAAATCGGCGTTATCCATCGGCCTTAAAATGAAATGGACGGAGCATGTGCCCGGAGATTCATGTTATTTCTTCCAGTTGCTCGGTTTGAAGATCTGTCACGTGGTTGTGGGTAAAAGCATGAATCTTAAATTATTGATTGGTTAAAGGGATTATCCACCGCGATCAAAAACACTAGTCTGCTCTTCCATAGCCAATCGACAGTCAATTTGTGATATACCCTTCAGAGATCTTAGACAGCGACTCTGCCTACATGATCCGTCTATTTCATTAGAAGGTCGATGGCGATATCTTGACGAGGTATCGCGTTGTTAGCAAAATTGGTTGGATCTTGATGAATACGATATATCGCCATTAGAAGAAAACTGACCAGATCTTGATGGACGAGATATCTTGACGAGGTATCGTTGTTAGCAAAATTGGTTGGATCTTGATGAATACGATATATCGCCATTAGAAGAAAACTGACCAGATCTTGATGGACGAGATATCTTGACGAGGTATCGCGTTGTTAGCAAAATTGGTTGGATCTTGATGAATACGATATATCGCCATTAGAAGAAAACTGACCAGATCTTGATGGACGAGATATCTTGACGAGGTATCGTTGTTAGCAAAATTGGTTGGATCTTGATGAATACGATATATCGCCATTAGAAGAAAACTGACCAGATCTTGATGGACGAGATATCTTGACGAGGTATCGCGTCGTTAGCAAAATTGGTTGGATCTTGATGAATACGATATATCGCCATTAGAAGAAAACTGACCAGATCTTGATGGACGAGATATCTTGACGAGGTATCGCGTCGTTAGCAAAATTGTTTGGATCTTGATGAATACGATATATCGCCATTAGAAGAAAACTGACCAGATCTTGATGGACGAGATATCTTGACGAGGTATCGCGTCGTTAGCAAAATTGGTTGGATCTTGATGAATACGATATATCGCCATTAGAAGAAAACTGACCAGATCTTGATGGACGAGATATCTTGACGAGGTATCGTTGTTAGCAAAATTGGTTGGATCTTGATGAATACGATATATCGCCATTAGAAGAAAACTGACCAGATCTTGATGGACGAGATATCTTGACGAGGTATCGCGTCGTTAGCAAAATTGGTTGGATCTTGATGAAAACGATATATCGCCATTAGAAGAAAACTGACCAGATCTTGATGGACGAGATATCTTGACGAGGTATCGCGTCGTTAGCAAAATTGTTTGGATCTTGATGAATACGATATATCGCCATTAGAAGAAAACTGACCAGATCTTGATGGACGAGATATCTTGACGAGGTATCGCGTCGTTAGCAAAATTGGTTGGATCTTGATGAATACGATATATCGCCATTAGAAGAAAACTGACCAGATCTTGATGGACGAGATATCTTGACGAGGTATCGCGTTGTTAGCAAAATTTGTTGGATCTTGATGAATACGATATATCGCCATTAGAAGAAAACTGACCAGATCTTGATGGACGAGATATCTTGACGAGGTATCGCGTCGTTAGCAAAATTGGTTGGATCTTGATGAATACGATATATCGCCATTAGAAGAAAACTGACCAGATCTTGATGGACGAGATATCTTGACGAGGTATCGCGTCGTTAGCAAAATTGTTTGGATCTTGATGAATACGATATATCGCCATTAGAAGAAAACTGACCAGATCTTGATGGACGAGATATCTTGACGAGGTATCGCGTCGTTAGCAAAATTGTTTGGATCTTGATGAATACGATATATCGCCATTAGAAGAAAACTGACCAGATCTTGATGGACGAGATATCTTGACGAGGTATCGCGTCGTTAACAAAATTGGTTGGATCTTGATGAATACGATATATCGCCATTAGAAGAAAACTGACCAGATCTTGATGGACGAGATATCTTGACGAGGTATCGTTGTTAGCAAAATTGGTTGGATCTTGATGAATACGATATATCGCCATTAGAAGAAAACTGACCAGATCTTGATGGACGAGATATCTTGACGAGGTATCGCGTCGTTAGCAAAATTGGTTGGATCTTGATGAATACGATATATCGCCATTAGAAGAAAACTGACCAGATCTTGATGGACGAGATATCTTGACGAGGTATCGCGTCGTTAGCAAAATTGTTTGGATCTTGATGAATACGATATATCGCCATTAGAAGAAAACTGACCAGATCTTGATGGACGAGATATCTTGACGAGGTATCGCGTCGTTAGCAAAATTGGTTGGATCTTGATGAATACGATATATCGCCATTAGAAGAAAACTGACCAGATCTTGATGGACGAGATATCTTGACGAGGTATCGCGTTGTTAGCAAAATTTGTTGGATCTTGATGAATACGATATATCGCCATTAGAAGAAAACTGACCAGATCTTGATGGACGAGATATCTTGACGAGGTATCGCGTCGTTAGCAAAATTGGTTGGATCTTGATGAATACGATATATCGCCATTAGAAGAAAACTGACCAGATCTTGATGGACGAGATATCTTGACGAGGTATCGTTGTTAGCAAAATTGGTTGGATCTTGATGAATACGATATATCGCCATTAGAAGAAAACTGACCAGATCTTGATGGACGAGATATCTTGACGAGGTATCGCGTTGTTAGCAAAATTTGTTGGATCTTGATGAATACGATATATCGCCATTAGAAGAAAACTGACCAGATCTTGATGGACGAGATATCTTGACGAGGTATCGCGTCGTTAGCAAAATTGGTTGGATCTTGATGAATACGATATATCGCCATTAGAAGAAAACTGACCAGATCTTGATGGACGAGATATCTTGACGAGGTATCGCGTCGTTAGCAAAATTGTTTGGATCTTGATGAATACGATATATCGCCATTAGAAGAAAACTGACCAGATCTTGATGGACGAGATATCTTGACGAGGTATCGCGTCGTTAGCAAAATTGGTTGGATCTTGATGAATACGATATATCGCCATTAGAAGAAAACTGACCAGATCTTGATGGACGAGATATCTTGACGAGGTATCGTTGTTAGCAAAATTGGTTGGATCTTGATGAATACGATATATCGCCATTAGAAGAAAACTGACCAGATCTTGATGGACGAGATATCTTGACGAGGTATCGCGTCGTTAGCAAAATTGGTTGGATCTTGATGAATACGATATATCGCCATTAGAAGAAAACTGACCAGATCTTGATGGACGAGATATCTTGACGAGGTATCGCGTCGTTAGCAAAATTGTTTGGATCTTGATGAATACGATATATCGCCATTAGAAGAAAACTGACCAGATCTTGATGGACGAGATATCTTGACGAGGTATCGCGTCGTTAGCAAAATTGGTTGGATCTTGATGAATACGATATATCGCCATTAGAAGAAAACTGACCAGATCTTGATGGACGAGATATCTTGACGAGGTATCGCGTTGTTAGCAAAATTTGTTGGATCTTGATGAATACGATATATCGCCATTAGAAGAAAACTGACCAGATCTTGATGGACGAGATATCTTGACGAGGTATCGCGTTGTTAGCAAAATTGGTTGGATCTTGATGAATACGATATATCGCCATTAGAAGAAAACTGACCAGATCTTGATGGACGAGATATCTTGACGAGGTATCGTTGTTAGCAAAATTGGTTGGATCTTGATGAATACGATATATCGCCATTAGAAGAAAACTGACCAGATCTTGATGGACGAGATATCTTGACGAGGTATCGCGTTGTTAGCAAAATTGGTTGGATCTTGATGAATACGATATATCGCCATTAGAAGAAAACTGACCAGATCTTGATGGACGAGATATCTTGACGAGGTATCGCGTTGTTAGCAAAATTGGTTGGATCTTGATGAATACGATATATCGCCATTAGAAGAAAACTGACCAGATCTTGATGGACGAGATATCTTGACGAGGTATCGCGTCGTTAGCAAAATTGGTTGGATCTTGATGAATACGATATATCGCCATTAGAAGAAAACTGACCAGATCTTGATGGACGAGATATCTTGACGAGGTATCGCGTCGTTAGCAAAATTGGTTGGATCTTGATGGATACGATATATCGCCATTAGAAGAAAACTGACCAGATCTTGATGGACGAGATATCTCGTCGTTAGAAGAAAATTGACCTGATCTTGATCTTTTCGTCATCAAAAACTGGCAGCATCTTGACGACGAGATGTCTCGTCATTAGTAAAATTGGTCAAATCTGGATGGACGAGATATATCGTCGAAACCACTTGGAGGGTTAAGCTTTCAGAAAGCATGCTTCAACGTTCTCTATCATAAAATTTGTATATAAATTTCTCAAGCACAAAACAGTAATTTTTTATTTTCTAACCCTCTCATCTTGTCCTAAGCGAGAGGATTATTGAATGAATTAATGGATCGATTGTGTACATGGAGGGGATTTCAGTCCCCTTCTAAACGAATTAGTCACGGTACTACACTAGTACCGTGACTATGACTACTTTCTTAGCCCCTCCACTCAAAGAAAAATTCTGATCGCGTGGTTGTTCGCACCATAACGAAATCGTAGCAACAAGTTCGTAGAACATACGTGAAAATAACAGAAAAGGAAGAACCTATTCTGAGATAGATGGAAGAATATATCCTTTACGCTTTTGTTGGAATTGGACGGTGAGAAATTGGCTCAAAATCCTCTTTCGATTGGGACAAAGAACGTTGTTTGGAAATAGCTGGATCGGATCACGACCTAAAAACTCCTTGAGAGACAGTTTTCCGAATCGACTCGGAGATCTTTGAACCGCAGCGTCGATCGCTCACGTCGCAAAGAAATGAAAGCCGATGTAGCGAAAAAAAGTGTTTAAAGGAACTCTGACCTTGAAGAAGGGAAACTGCTTTCCTTTCAAGCGACAGCTTTTGTTATCAATAACAAAAGAATATGAGAGGTTATAAAAATATTTATTTCCATGACTCGATTATGACGAGTAAGAACCTTGAGGAATTGTTCAATTCTAATGAGCAAATCGTTAGTAGGCAACTGAATAATCGTCGCACTGGAGTAACGCAACGGGCTATGGTCATGCACCAGCCCTTACGTACACTGGGTTGGTTGATTCGAGTTTAGAACTAGCAAACCCTCAGATTGCGAATCAACTACTTTACCAATTAGACATCCGTGGCCACTAATAAAGATGAGTAGGTAGGTATTTAATAAACGTCACACTGGAGCTACACAACGGGCTATTGGCGACGGTCCGGGATCCATCCGAAGACAACATCACGTAATTTTGAACCACGGTCAGATGATGAGGTCAAAACCGGATCTGTGTCAGCCCACTATTCAATTTTCCACACCACTCCAACGTGATGGCATTTGAGGCGATGACGCATTTAACGTGCACCATCCTCTAAGTATACATTGGTCTTTAAATGGATCGAGTTTCGAATTCGAAACCCTTAGGTTACGGGGGGGGGGGTATTTCAATTAACGTCACACTGGAGCAACACAATGGGCTATTGGTGACGGTCCGGGATCAATCCCAAAGGGAAAGATCCGAGGACAACACCACGTAATTTTGAACCATGGTCAGATGACCTTAGGTTACGAATCCGCTACTGTACCAACTAGACATCCGTGGCCCCAATTAAGGATGGGAGAGTTGTAACAAAATATGTTGAATTGAAATAATGGGAAGAAATAAAAGGGCTACCTTTTTCTGAATACGAGGCCGCGGTGGCCCGTTTGGAAGAATAACGGATTAGCAACCGGAGGGGTGCGAGTTCGAATCCCGCCAAACACCATCGTGAACAAGGTTGGCTGGTGCACGTTCAATCTGTTGTGGCCTCAAATTTCCCCACATTTGCGTGGTGTGGAAGTTTGGAGAGTGGGGTGCCAGATCAGGTGTTGCCTCGTCATCTGATCGTGGTTCAAAATTACGTGGTGTTGTCCGCGTTTCTTTCCCTTTGGGATTGATCCCGGACCGTCACCAATAACCCGCTGTGTTTGCTCCAGTGTGACGTTAATTAAAATACCTACCTATCTTTATATCTTTTAAAAATAGAATATTGTATATTTATTAAACACTTTAGTTAATATATTAAATAAACACTTTAGTTAGTGATATTAAATAAATGTAATCAGTTATGAGAATAATAATAGTTTATTAAATAAATCATTGACAAGGAAATATAAAAGCATGAGAATTATTTATTTATTGCTGACATAACCATCTCCCATAATCACATATCTACATATCATCAACGCTTTAGGAGGGCCGCGGTGGCCCGGTTGGAAGAGTAACGAACTAGCAACCGAAGGGTTGCGAGTTCGAATCCAGCCAAACACCGTCGTGTACAAAGGGGGCTGGTGCACGTTAAATCTGTCGTGGCCTCAAATGTCCTCACGTTGGCGTGGTGTGGAAGTTTGGAGAGTGGGGTGCCAGCTCAGGTGTTGCCTCGTCATCTGACCATGGTTCAAAATTACGTGGTGTTGTCCTCGGATCTTTCCCTTTGGGATTGATCCCGGACCGTCACCAATAGCCCATTGTGTTGCTCCAGTGTGACGTTAATTGAAATACCCCACCCCAACGCTTTAGGTGTGCGAGAATAAAAAGTGAATTTCTAGAAACAATATTTGAATACTTAATTGTTTCTCATAAATATTTTAGTGAACATGACCATTTTTTTAAATGATTTAAGTGCTCGGATCATGTTAGGTGCGTCACCCCCTCTTATGTAATCTCTTACTTTAATATTAATTAGTGATGAAATAGGTTGCAGGAGACATTTATAGTGAATGTTTAAAAAAATTCGACACTTAAAGTCCGCCTTTATTTGGATATAAAATATTGCATTTTTCTTACGCTACGCGTTTGTTTTATTGGTTTGTTTGGCTTAGTTATTTTCTACGCCACAAGACTACGCGTTTGTTTTATTGGTTTGTTTGGCTTAGTTATTTTCTACGCCACAAGACTTGTTTTATTGGTTTGTTTGGCTTAATTATTTTCTACGCCACAAGACTTGTTTTATTGGTTTGTTTGGCTTAGTTATTTTCTACGCCACAAGACACTACGCGTTTGTTTTATTGGTTTGTTTGGCTTAATTATTTTCTACGCCACAAGACACTACGCGTTTGTTTTATTGGTTTGTTTGGCTTAGTTATTTTCTACGCCACAAGACGCTGCGCGTTTGTTTTATTGGTTTGTTTGGCTTAGTTATTTTCTACGCCACAAGACTTGTTTTATTGGTTTGTTTGGCTTAGTTATTTTCTACGCCACAAGACTTGTTTTATTGGTTTGTTTGGCTTAATTATTTTCTACGCCACAAGACTTGTTTTATTGGTTTGTTTGGCTTAGTTATTTTCTACGCCACAAGACTTGTTTTATTGGTTTGTTTGGCTTAATTATTTTCTACGCCACAAGACTTGTTTTATTGGTTTGTTTGGCTTAGTTATTTTCTACGCCACAAGACACTACGCGTTTGTTTTATTGGTTTGTTTGGCTTAGTTATTTTCTACGCCACAAGACGCTGAGCGTTTGTTTTATTGGTTTGTTTGGCTTAGTTATTTTCTACGCCACAAGACTACGCGTTTGTTTTATTGGTTTGTTTGGCTTAGTTATTTTCAACGCCACAAGACTACGCGTTTGTTTTATTGGTTTGTTTGGCTTAGTTATTTTCTACGCCACAAGACGCTGCGCGTTTGCTTTATTGGTTTGTTTGGCTTAGTTATTTTCTACGCCACAAGACTACGCGTTTGTTTTATTGGTTTGTTTGGCTTAGTTATTTTCTACGCCACAAGGTTAAATTAGGCTGGGTAAGTAAGTTTGTATGTATCTTAATTAACTTCGCACTGGAGCAACAAATGGGCTATTGGCGGCGGTCTGGGATCAAACCCAGAGGGGATCGAACCCCAGGGATCAAACCGAAGATCCGAGGACAGCACCACGTACTTTTGAATCACAGTCAGATGACGAGGTCACATCTGAGTTGTCACCCCACTCTCCAAACTTCCACACCATGACAACGTGGGGACATTTGAGACCAAGATAGGTTTAAACTGCACCAGCCCCATGTAGACGACGGTCTTTGGTTGGATTCGAACTCGCAAATCCTCCGGTTGCTAATCTGTTATTCTTCCAACCGGGCTACCTCTGGGCTCTACAGCTTAAAGTGGATTTCGAATCCCTACAGACATACATGCTATAAAAAATATAATAGTACAAAGAGCGATTGTAACCTTTTTATGTGCCGAGGATCATGTGACTAAAACTAGTAGTAACGTGACCCTTTTCGTCTGCCGGAAGGTGATGACCATTCTTCACCTGATTGTCCCATCGGACGAAAGAAGACGTCTACCTATTGATTTATCATCTAATTTCTCTCCGCGGCATAGAAATAGACTGAAGCGATTTCACCATTTTTGTCGCCACTCTAAAAATACGCCTTCACATACTATCCTGTCAATAGATATTATAGCGCCAAACGAGACGATAAGGTGTCAAAATTGGCCAACCAAGTCATTTTTCACAGAGAAGTCACATGATTACTAGGAATGGACACTTTTGGTCAGGTTATCGATATTTCAATCTCGAACCACGTAGTATTGATACACCTAAAATATCGGACCAAAAATATCGATCCGTGAAATATCGATATTCGATACTAGCAAAAAAATTTTTGTTTCACATTCCCTCTTTTTTTACCTCGTTGCCCCTCCCTCTTATTTCTACCAAAGGTTTACATCATCTTGGTATCGGACTAGCATCTCTTAAGCAAAGTATTAAAGCGGTTCGATACCCGGTTTTGACGATACGAGTACTTTAAGAGTATCGGTCCCCACACAGGTGCAGATCTCTTGGTATCGGATCGAGTTTGGATTGGATCAACTTGTTATCGAACTAGCATCTGTTGGGAAAAGTATCGGCTCTGTCTGACCCAATTTCAATGCATGTCGGTTCTATACCCGAATTTTTCGAAAGGTCTGTAAATATTTTCACCAAAATATATCGATCCACTCTTCGAGGATCGATCCAAAACATCGAGTATCGAGAGATGAAAGTATCGATAAAGTATCGCCCCTATCTAGTGACTACTAGTCGACATGCTGGTCACACTTTTTGGAGCTCCTCTCCATAGCAATGTTTAGTTTACCTATTGTTTCAACCCTCAGGGGCACATTTTTAGGTGTTGTAACGTCCCTAGCATGAATTGTCTCCCAGATAAATTTTCAGGACAAAAAGAGAATGTTGCAGAGCTTGAGCTGAGCAGAAGTATTGTTTTTATGGTGCTAGTTCAGTCTACCGTCAGAGTAGATCCCATTTTTCCTTGTTTGCAGTGTCCACGACCAAGGGACACAAATCCCTGATTATATATTGCGTAGATACTATATGTTTAACGTAAATAAATAGGGTAATTGTAATTTTGGCTGTGTCGTCGTGTTTATTGGCACACCTGTGACGAACTTAGCTAGCAGTACAAAAATTAACTTACGATACAATAACACACCTAATTCTGTTTTTATACGATAGATACGCTCCTGAAGAATACGTGTAAAAAAATTCTTGAAAAAAAAAGACATTGTATCTATGGAAAAAAAGAAGATTGGTTCCGGATCTAAAAAATCAGTAAAAATAATTAAAAAAAAACATATGAAAATATTCATTTAAGCTTATTATTTTATTTCAACAAAATACACATGTAATATGTAATGAAAATGAAACAAATTCATGAACAAAAAATCTGTTTTACACATATTTTTTTTTATTCGTTTTCACTTTCTGACAATAAACGGCGCATACGTTTGCGTACGACTGGAATATCACTGCAATCACTAGAAATGTTGTGGACATCGTCTTATTCCTCTATTAATGAAATTCTTTCTGTGATCTCTTGAGCAAAATCAGCACGAGTTTCCTCTGGTGCTGATGTTTCACCGGTTTTACGAACGAATTCAGTTATTAACCGTTGCGTTCGTGTTTTGGTTAGGCCGTTATATAATTCTCTGTAAGAGGCTGTCAGCAACTTCAGTTCACGTTGAAACTTCTCAGCGCGTTCCTCATTAGGGTCATGTTTGGCAAAATGATTACCCAATTTTTTGGCCAGTTCCAGACCTTCTTTTATTAAATCTACATTTAGAACTGGATCATTTTCTTCATTATCACTACGTTCTGTGGGATTAGGAGTCTCAAGGACAACCTCTAATATTTCATCTTCGCTTAAGGCTTTATCGACTAATAATTCATCAATATCTTCAAACGATAGATCATCGAATCCTTCTCCACCAATTGTGTGTGCCATTGTAATGATGTTGGGAAATTCGGTCGTATAAGGGATGATGGGATCTTTGTCATTGTGACCAAACCGCTTTCCAACACGCATTCAAAGTCTCCGGTTTTAATTCCATTAACGCTAATCCAACTTGATTGATACAATCCATAATTGAAAATTTCTTCCACACATCAATGACTGTTAGTGTTTCATCATTCAGTCTGATTTCTGGGACGAAACATTTGTAAACAATTCTGTAAAGATAGAAGTGGTCACCCAGGCCTTCTTGTTTGCCATCCAGTGAACAGGCAGTTTTTATTGATATCTACACCTTTCATTGAACGTGGGTTTAGGGCTCGATTTACCAGCAGTGGTTTCACCATACGATCTCCTGAAGCGTTGGAGCAAAATAATAAAGTCACACGATCCTTAGCTACCTTAAAACCACCAGCCGTTTTCTGCGATTTGGCTACGTACGTTCTGTTCGGCATTCGTTTCCAGAAGAGACCACTTTCATCTGCATTCCACACTTGATCTGGCGTGTATCCTCCATCTTTAACTAATTTTAGCAAATTCCTGCGGGAATACTTTAGCAGCCGATTCATCTGCAGATGCAGTTTCAGATTTAATTTTCATATTATGAAGAGCATGCCTTTTAAGAAACCCTGTCATCCAACCTGTACTTGCAGAAAATTTATACTTTCTGTTTAACTGAGATGAAGTGCTTGGCTCCTTTTCTTTAATCTGTCTATAAATTCTTAGTGCTGTTTGCTTGATGGCATTTCCATCTACTGGTACTTTTTTTGTGACTTATCTTCTATCCATATTACCAGAGCCTTTTCCATCTTTTCCTCGACAATATCTCTTGTATATGATGATGAATTAACACTTACTTTTGTTCCAGAACATACCGACTTCCTAATTGCAGCTTCATTTTCCTTAATTGTTCTTGTGGTAGCTTCATGTACACCAAAATGCTTTCCTACAGACGTAGCACCTTGTCCAGTTGTAAGACGATCCAAAATTTTAATTTTAAGTTCCAAAGAAATCGCTTTCCTTTTCGTTTTGGTAATGGGTGAATTATGTGACATTATATAAGGGCTACCGAAATATATCTCAAATTAAAATTAATAAATAAAGGTATGAAAAATTTGTAAATTTACAATTTATTGACTTTCGGCAAAATTTATAAATTTATATGTGCACAAATTTCACTATAGATTCTTTCACTTGGAAATAGAGTTACATACTAAATGTCTTCCAAAGATACAATGCACGAATACGGTAGATGTGCTCAAAATTCAATAATAAAAACGTTATGTAATGCATCTAGAAGAAAGCACGCGTTTCAAAACACATACACTAGCTGTTATACATATAGAAAATAGAAATGATCTACTACGCCACAAATAAAATTTTGTTTTCTTAAAATTTAGGCAAAAAAATTGTTAGAAATTGGATTGGACCGCTCGTGTTAAATCAAAATGACTCGCGTAAAAAGAGAATGAAATATTTATTTTTAATTCGCGATAAATCAAATTCGTGTAAAAAAGGTTCGTGCAAAATCAGAATCAGGTGTATATATAGCAGTGTAGCCCAACTCCACCATGAAGTAGTTTTTGGTAGATAAAATTGCACTGCCTCACACCAGCTCACTAAATTGGTGACGACGGACGTGATTTGAACGCGCAAACTTTATAAACTTCGATGGATGGTCCACGATGAGTAATTGAATCGCCAATGCGATGCGAATCACTTTCAACAACCGTCTGGGGCTCTGTGACAGCAGACACAGCTCATTTCCTGTCACGGCTTCACTCCTTTCGTTGCTGCTCAGCCTTCTCTTCACAAGGTGACTCACACTCGGCTGCTAGAGGCAACACAGGACAATTACGATCACAAACTTAAAAAATAGCTTGACCACTCATGCGAAAGTACACCCGTGATCTTAATACAGTCTCACACGGTCCCACGCAAATGGCAATCACTCAACTAGTGGTGGCATCTATCGAATTCGGCTACCGCTAATTTCTGGAGGGGAAGTATTGGGCCAAACTTAGCTACCACTACAAAAATTAACTTACGATAGAATAGTATATATAGCAGTGTAACCCATCTCTACTACGAAGTACTTTTTGGTTAACCCAACTCTACCATGAACACCACTTGGCCACTACGTGACAGGGTGTACGGGCATCACCTTAGGTTCCCTAGTAAACTTTCCCTTCTTTCATTTTTACCCTCGCCTACCCTTCTGCTTTTCTTCCTCCCTCATTGTGTTGTCTGTCGTGTTTGGCGCAGCTTGGCCAAATGTCCCTAGCACTATAAAACCCGAAAACAACCAGGCTATGTTTCCCGTCTATGTATCAATACTCCGAAAACCAAACTGCAGCGTAATTTTTTTCTACCATCCACCTCCAGTCTTTGTTTATACCCACCAATTCCATTCCAACCGAAGGCCATCTTCTTGAGTTACGAGACACTCGACAAGATAATAGACCCGGCCGTGACCATGGCTCGAACGGATGGCCAATCGAACAATCGCGTCTCGGAATCGACACGACCATAAAAGACACGTCGAACGTCGCTTTTTTCCGATCGTAAAATGACGCAAATAGGAGCCCTGGCGCGTTATGTGAATCATCCTGGAAAACTGCTTGTCCGAAGGACACGTTCTCGGTAACGCGTTTTGCAAATATTCGTAATTGCGGCCAGTGCCCGTCGCTGGCTGGAAATCCACGCTATTGCTCTGCATAGGAATTCTGCGCGGTTTAATGGCCATCGGATGTCACCTTGACCCGGTCTGAACCTGTTTTCGCCAGCCCCAGTTCCACTAGTCTGGTCTACGACCACCTTCCCTTTCCACTTCCATCATTAAAGTGTGTTGGATGGAATAATCGAGGGTTTTTGTGTTGTTGTTTTCGTTTCGGATGTTCCACATTTCTTTTCTCGCTCTCTTCAGGTGGCAGCTGGGTTGGAACGTGTTGGATCGGCTGTTGCTATGCGTTGGGGATGAAAGGGAAGTGGTCACGTGCTCGTTCTTGTTCGAAGGGCGGAGCTCGAGGTAGAGCCGTCTTGAGAATATTGTAGGTTAGTTGCGTTTTCGTGGCGCATGGGCCGTATTTGGCCAAACTGCACCAAACTACAGACAGACAATTTCAAGTAATAGTCATACACACACGAGGAAATTTTTACTGGTTAGCTGATTGGTTTGGGGTTTTAAGGCGTAAGGGCCATATTTGGCCAAGCTCCGCCAAACAGAAGACAGAAAATGTCAAGCAATTGTGAAAAAAAGATGGTAGGTAGGTAGGTAAATTAAAGTCGCAGTGGAGCAACACAAAGGGCTGTTGGCGATGGCGTCCGGGATAAATATCCAAGGACAACGCCTGGTCATTTTGAACCACGGTCAGATGACGAGGTCAACACCTTAGCTGGCACCCCGCTATCCTAACCTCCGCACCACGCCAACGTGAGGACATTTGAGGTCACTACAGATTTTACTTAGACTAGCCCCCGTGTACACCGCGGTCCTTTGTATGGACCAAGTTTCGAACTGGCAACCCTCCGGTTGCTAATCCCCTACTCTTCCAACTGAACTATCGCGGACCCATCACAAGATAGACAGCACCAAGTAATGGTCACACACACACGAGGAAATCTTTACTGACAAAGAGGATAAAAATACATTCAGTGAAAATTACAGGAATCGAAACTTTGCCATCTACAACCTGCACATTGGCAGTGATGAAAATTGACACACTGAGCCACGGTGGCCCCAAGAGAATTAAAAGACGGGCAATGAGAGGGGCCAGAGTTCCCACAGAGGTGGGGCCAGGCAATATTCAGAAATTAATTTCGAAGGGGGACCAATCATCTGTCCTAGTATTCTATTCCAATTGGAAGACCCTAAAGTTACATTTAACGATTGTTTCGACTGTTTTCAGATATCTACGTGATGAGACCACGGTTTTTCTTAGGTATTTTTGAGTGTTTCTTAGAATTTAAAATATTTCGGGAAGGGTTCTAGGTCCCCTTGAGCCTTTCTCTAAGCAGATCTTGGGTCATTTATGTCTAAGCGAGCAGACAAGAGATTTTTCTCGCCTTGTCCAATTCCCTTCCCATTCAGATAGGACGTGGATGGATTATTAGTTTGCTCTAGCGATTGAATACTAAAGCGTCATTGCGTTTGCAGTGGTCCGTGGTAGAGTTGGAAGAGTAGCGGGATAACAACCGGAGGTTACGAATTTGAAACTCGGTTCAACCAAATACCGTCGTGTATGTGGAGGCGTTAAATCTGCCATGGCCTCAAATGTACTCACGTAGGCGTGGTGTGGAAGCTTAGAGAGTTGGATTCCAGCTCATGTGTTGACCTCGTCATCTGATCGTGGGTCAAAATTACGAGTTGTCCTCGGATTGATCCCGGATAATCGCCAGTAGCCCGTTGTGTTGCTCCAACGTGACGTTGATTCAACTACCTACCTAACCACCATATCCTTCGCAAATGTATTTGAACATTTTCAGACCTATCCGCGATATTTGAAGTTATGGATTTGATCCTCCAAGTTGTTTCGACGAGATCAAGATCTGACCAATTTTGCTAATGACAAGATATCTCGTCATCAAGTTGCAGACAATTTTTTACTATGACGAGATCAAGATCCGGTCAGTTTTATTCTAATGACGAGAGACGACGGATCGTGATAGACACGATACCTCGTCCTCTAAGATCTCGTAGGTTTTGCTAATGACGAGATACCTCGCCGAGACAACCATCTGGAGGGTTAATAAAACTGCGATTTACATCAATTAAGCTATCTTCAGCTCTTATTTTTATAAGATCAAGAACATTTAGGGGAGTGGGTGCCCGGCTCCCTAACCTCTGAATACATACATAGGAGCCAAAGGCATGGGTTTCAATTTTTATAAACCTAAAAACAGGCAAATGAATTTTAACAGGCAGGATTTTAAACAGGCAAATAAATTTTTTAATTTCATTCTAGAGAAAAAGATGAGGTGGTTAGCATAACCAAGTCAATAAATAATTATCCATTAGAAGAAAAGGTTGCTTGATTTAAGTAGGTAGGTATTTTAATTAACGTAGCACTGGAGCAATACAACGGATGGGACCAATCCCAAAGTGCAAAGATCTGAGGACAACACCACGTAATTTTGAACCACGGTCAGATGACGAAGCAAAACCTGAGCTTAATACAATTCGTTCCTACATCGTTGAGACTGCACTGACAAAATGACTGACAAAATGACAACGAGGTACTTGTACTCGCTACACAATCGAAAACTTTCTCTGAAGATCTGAATAATTGAAGACCGACAAGCCAAGAGAAGATGGAGCGCGAAACGCATAGAATACGTAAATTTTTAAACATCTACGAGGCTTGTTATGTGAGGAAAGAAAACGGAAGATGGACGTATAGAAGCAAAGGAGCTTTAGAAGTATATACCTATCAGGATACTTTGCAAAAATCATGATCTTGAGTGGGTTGTCACCTCAGGTCTTGACCTCGTCATCTGATCGTTGTTCAAATGACAAGGTTGATAGGTAGGTAGTTGAATTAACGTCGCACTGGAACAACTCAATGGGCTATTTGCAAAGGCCCAGGAACCATCCCGGAGGAAAAGATCCAAGAACAACACCTCGCCATCTTTAACTACTGTCAGATGATGACGTCAACACCTGAGCTGGCACCCCACTCTCCAAACTTCCACAACAGGCCAACTTGAGGATATTGGAGGCCACAGCAGATTTAACTTGCAGCAACCCCCGCGTACATGACGGTCCTTAGTTGGATCGAGTTTGAAATTTTGTCACAGAAACCCTCCGGTTGCTAATCCACTAGTTTTCCAATCAGACTTCCGTAGCCCTTCAATAACCTGTGTGTTGCTCCAGGGAAACGATAATTAACTACATACCAATCTAAGTTACATTGTCCGAGCGCCACGAGACGTCGCAATTTTCAGTTTTTATGCGCATGCGCTTCCCCTCCCCTTCATAACTGAACCCCATTTCGAATCATTTTATATACGGACATAAACCCTTATCCAACATATTAAATCATTAGAATTTCATTTATAGTTTACGAGATATAAGCGCGACAAATCTTACCACTTTTTTGGTCGCTAGAGTTTTCGCTGAGAAATCTTATACCGGATAGAAATTAAAGACATTCACGTTAAATAGAGCACAACGCATAATTCATGTGCGTTTCGAAATGCTTCGTCTTATTGTGTTTCTCTGGTGAAAGTTATCTTCCCCTTGAGACTGCTGTATACATTTGTGAGCAAACTGCAAATGCTTACTTCCTACTAGGTTTTTTTATTCTTAATCAAGAAGGAAATACACAGTGCGTCAAATAAGTTTTAAGACTCGTCCCAGAGCGCTGGTTGTAATGGCGCAGTGAGTGTAAATGCGCATGCGTCATAACGTCCATCGTCTGCTGGCACACTGCCAACAAGTTGTGCGCATTTCGTTAAGTAGCTTAGAGAAGGCGAGTGTTCATTGCTGAAGCGAATTTTTTTCATGTTGATTTTTTAAGATGGAGCAAAGAGCTGTAATTAAATTTAACGCAAAACTTGGTAAAAGTGGTTCGGAAACATACCAACTCATGAAACAAGTTTACGGTGACTGTTGTTTAAGTAGATCAAATGTTTTTGTGTGGCACAAACGTTTTTTGGACGGTAGAGATACGGTAGAAGATGATCAGCGTAGTGGAAGACCAATTCCATCTAGGACACCTGAAGTTATTGAAAAAGTACGAAATTTCGTAACAAACGATCGCTGTGCGTCACTGAGAATGATGGAAGACTCTTTAAACATCAACAAAGAAACAATTCGAACCATCCTGAATGAAGATTTGGGCAAAACAAAAGTGTGTGCTAAATTTGTTCCACACACTTTAACCCCTGAACAAAAAGCAATGAGAAGTGCACATTGCAGAGACATTATTTCAGCCACTGAAAACGATCCAAACTTCTTGAAGTCCATTGTTACAGGTGATGAAACCTGGTGTTTCCAATATGATCCTGAAACAAAGCGACAAAGTGCGGAATGGAAGTCACCAAATTCACCGCAAGCCAAAAAAACAAGAAAAGTTCCATCCAAAATCAAAACAATGCTCATTACATTCTTCGATAGTAAAGGTATTATCCACAAAGAATTTGTTCCAACTGGACAAACAATTACAGGTCAATACTACTTAGCTGTTTTAAAGCGTTTGATGGCCAGAATTCGTCGCATTCGTCCAGACTATGGACTGAAAGCAGTTGGTGTTTGTTACACGACAATGCACCCAATCACACCTCCCTTATTGTTCGTCGATTTTTGGCAAAAAATAATGGCTGTGTGTTGAACCATCCACCGTATTCACCTGATTTAGCACCCTGTGACTACTCCTTATTCCCAAAACTTAAAATGAAGTTAAAAGGGTGTTATTTTGAGGATATTTTGACCATACAAGAAGCTTCGACGCGTGCTTTGCAGGCTATTCCACAAAGTGATTTACAACAGGCGTTCGATTCATTAATAAATCGCTGTAAAAAGTGCATTGAAGCCGGAGGGTCCTATTTTGAATAAAAAACCAAAACAGGTATTAATTTCTTGTTTCCATTTCTTTTTACAGACCCAGTCTTAAAACTTATTTGACGCACTGTGTATGCTTTAATTAAGAGCAGTTATATTCGAGCCAACAAAGCGATTTTTATACATTAACTGATCAACACAGGAAATGAAGCCGGTAAACAAGTTTTTGTCTCAGTGTATTTTGCGTGAAATTAATTTTGCTTCGTATTCTGTCGTATATTTTTAAAAAAGACTTTCATGTGCCACCAATGTTAAAAGCTTTTCTCTTAAAAACTTGCGTGTGCAAAATTCATTAATTAGTTATCATTAAATGGGTTTGAACATATTGTAGGGGTATACATTTTTATTCCTTTTTTAAGCCATGTTATTTTTCGTCAGCAATTCAAAATACCGTTCACAAAATAAATGTCGACAGCTTTTAAAATTTTTAATGGAGAATCACATTTGGTTTAACCGATGGTGATGAATATAAAATTTTTATGCTAGCTTTTTCATTAAATGCTGGTAGGTATCTGTCTTAATTGTGGTAAAAGAGCATCTGGGGCCTAAACAGCACACTTCCAATAATCCAATTTTTTTAATTATAAAACGTGAAACTTACGCATGGTAATAAATGAAGGAAAGTTTTTTTAACAAAATCTGAAATTAATAACTGATCCTCCAACAGACTGTAAAATGCTTTAGGATAAAGTTCCAGCAATTAGCTAATTAACGTCGCACTGGAGAAACTCAACGGGCTTTTGGAGACGTTCAGGATATCCCCAAGGAAAAATCAGAGGACGAGACCTCGTAATTTCGAACCACGGTCAGATGACGATGTAACACCTACATTGGCACACCACTCTCCAAACTTCCACACCACGCCAGCGTGAGGACATTTGGGGCCACGACAGATTTAACGTGTACTAGCTCTCATGTACACTGCGGTCTGTGGTTGGATCGAGTTTCGAACTCGCAATCCTCGGTTGATAATTAGCTACTCAACCAACCGTGCTTCCATGGCCTCTTGGGGATATGAAGCAACGATGCAAAAAGCAATCATACTAACAAATCATTTTAATGTTACATTCAATTCAGAATTAAATTACAAATATTTCCGGACTGTAGTAGCCCAGTTGGAGACCAACGGAATAGGCACCGGAGGGTTGCGATTTCGAAACTTGGTTCATCCAAAGACCGTCGTTTACGTAGTGCTGGTTGTATCTGTCGTGGCCTCAAACTTCCTTACGTTGGTGGAAGTTTGGAGTGTGGGGTGCCAGCTCAGATGTTCTTCTCGTCATCTGGCCGTGGTTCAAAACGACAAGGCGTTGTCCCCGAACCTTCGCTTCAGGATTGATCCCGGACCGTCGCCAATAACCTTTTCTGTTGCTCCAGTATGACGTTAATTAAAATATCTACCTATCTACCGATTTATCATCAAATAGTGAATATGAATAGACAAAAAAACCGATGGGGTCGATGTGGCTTCGTCCGGTGTCTTTAAACGTGGCTGGTGCTCGTTAAAACTGTCGTGGTCTCAAGTGTCCTCCAGCTCACTTGTTCTCGGCATCTGATCATAGATCCAAATGATGTTTTGTTGTCCTCGGACTTTCCCTTCGGGTTTGATCCCGGACCGTCGCTAATATCCCGTTGTGTTGCTCCAGTGTGACGTTAATTAACTAACTACCTAAAAATATTTCCTCGACGGATATAAAGAGACTAATAATGTCGTTCGAAAAGGACCATAAAACTTCCTCCACAACGCCCCGGCGAGTTTTTCCGAAAAAGAATAGTGCTTGGAAAGACGCACTGGCTTCCCGAGAAAGAGGAATTTGATATGGAAAACGAGCTCTCGAAAAACGAAAGGGAGTGGAAAGTCTCACGACACGAGAACGTGACGAGAACCTCCTCATGCGCGCTCTACCATCGTCGCACGCTGTTCGAAACAACAAAACGAGACCCCAATTAATGTCGGTTGCGTCATGAGTTCATTCAACGCTCACCGGCAGTCCTTGAACGTGAAAACCAGACGAAAACAAAGAACCGCAGTGGTTTTCGATCGAGTTGTTTTCTGCAGTGGATTGCACTCTTTCAGGGCCATCGGCTGCCCAGCTTTCTAAAACTCGACGAGCTTCCAATCAGCTCGAACAATGCCCAGAGAACCGGATTAAGAAACCGAGTTATGCCACATTGGAAGCACCTTTAATGTTCATTAACTCGCGTTCATTCATTTGCAGGATCCCGGACATGCCGGTGATTTTTGAGGTTTAGCATCGGAATCGCCATTTTCGTTTTGGATGGCGCAACATTCCAGAGGACACAAAGAAAATAATAGTTTCGGGGTTTAAGAGGATTTGATTCTGAGGAACCTGTGTGACGGGATTTATTTCAATTAAACATGAGGATATTTTTGAGTTACGCGGAGGAAGTTGCTGTTTGGGTGTCGAACGAAAACCCGTGCGCCATTTTGTTTTTCTAATAAGGAAAACGGAGCTGGTGAGAGAAAAGATGTCGACATTCTTGGAAAATCATTGCTTAACAAAATTTGTTCATTAACTCGCATTCATTCATTTGCAGGATCCTGGACATGCCGGAGATTTTTGAGGATATTTTTGAGTTACGCAGAGGAAGTTGCTGTTTGGGTGTCGAACGAAAACCCGTGCGTCATTTTGTTTTTCTAATAGGGAAAGCGGGAGCTGGTGAAAGAAAAGAAAATGTCGAAATTCTAGGAAAATAATTGCTAATCAAAACGATTGCAGAACTCCCCACAAATAGATTATTATTTTCCTTAAATACCATACCCTTTCCAAGTTAAAAGATATTTGAAATTACAAATAGCTATTAGACGTTTTCAAATATTTTTAGAAATATGTAGCAGAAAAATAACGAGTTCATTATATTCCTTTTCAAATTTATGTTTTTCTAATTTGCCGCTGCATGTAAATTGATAGCTCTACGAAGGATTTGTAATGCACTGCAGTCTTAGTAATGCTTTTAAAAACATTTTCCAATTATGAAAGCATCTTGTTTACAGAGGCATTGGAACAAAATTTCATTTTCAATTCCAAAACATGTTTACAACTTTTCTTATGCGTCCCCCTCGGTTTTAGAATATTAAATTAAAGAGTAATGTCTATTATATCGCGCAAAGGATATTTAATGGTGTTTATAGAATCTCGAATTACTGAAGTGAAACGTTAGAAAACATAAAAAAGAGCTAATAAAGAAGATTGGTTGGTTGTTTTGGGGGTTTATGGCAAAAGCGCTATATTTGGCCAAGCTGCGCCTAACACAAGACACAACTCCAAATATAAACTGTCGTGAAAAAGAAAAAGGGGAATTGGGAATACAAGAATGTGATGAAAGCAGAAAAACATCACCTGGGGATCCCGAGAGCACGACACACGTGTTTAATACAGACAGCAAGCCGCATAGGGAAAAAACGATTAATAGAGTATCTTGGGCCCGTGAAGACGTACACATCTAAAGGATATGTGCCCTTGAGGTCCTAATAAAGATGCAAACAAGACAATAAAAATAGTCTATTTTAATGGAGCAAGACGTTCATCATCATCTAAATTACTGTAACGTCAAAATTCAAGCTATGCAAATAAATCAGTATTGTGTGGATCACAAAACTAGGAAAATTTTCAACGGCTTCCATGCGAAGTAAGGAACAGGGAAGAAGTCAATTTTAAGCAAAATATTTATTAACATAACAAGTGTGATTTTGACAGTCGAGAGAATTTAGATTATTCTTACTGTGGTTGAGCAAAAGGTAGGTCGTTGAATTGACGTTGCTCTGGAGGAAGGCAACGGGCTGTTGGAGACGATCCGGGATCTATCCCGAAAGAAAAGATCCGTGGACAATTCCTCGTCCTTTTGAACCACGCAAAAGGATATTCTGTTAGAAATTTGCTTTGTTCAGAAAACAATCGTAATCTTCAATGGTGGCATTTTTCAGGACCGGAAGAATATCATGTTGTAGACAAAAAATGAAATTATTGAAGACATTATGTTTAGATTGAGTAAAAGTTTGAAAGAACGCATCCAAACAGGTGTCTAAAATGTAGAATCCTCACATACCAAGTTGATTGGAGTCGTGTCCTCCAGGAGTCAAATTGAATTATGGGTTGATAACACCGATTTAGCCGCATATAGAATCCCATCAGAACAAAGCTTTGGCTGATGAAATCATCTAGATTTTGCAAAGTCGCTTCACTGTCTGGGCATGAGGAAATATGTTCTAGGTTGAATTTGGTTTCAGAGGAATTTCTGTAGTTTTGATAATGTCTTATCCCATCCCTATTTATTCTCATTTCTCTAAGATGGTGAGATAGGATCCGTCGTGGCTCAGTGGGTATACTCACTGCTCTAGAATCCTACGTTTTGTAGGAGGCGTAGGCTTGATTCCTCTCTGTGTATCTCTCTTTTCTGTGCTAGAAAAAACTTTTCTTGTGTGTATGTGTGTATATCCATTGACGTTGTTATCTTGCAAAGTGTTTGTCGAAGCATGGCCAATAATGGCTATGCTACGCCAAACACAATTTTTCTGATTGACGGGCAACCAGATCTGAGCCCATGGGATTTCTGTTTGTGGGACAGTTAAAAAAATGGTTTATCGTGGAAAGGTTGCGTTGGGTAGACCAAGAAAAGTTACGTTGGGTGTTTATTCAGACTTGAAGGGTGAAGAATAACGAGGAGCAGCTGCATTCAGCCGTTGAATATACTTCATAGCCTTCAAATTTTACACCTGAAACATGGAAAAACATTGAGCAACATTCCTTACATGACTCTAAACAGTCTGGGTAGCAGGCGTGTCCCATTTTGAAGATAAATACTCTGTTGCTGGTGTTGGGTTGTGGATTTTGCTGCAAAGTTCCCTCAAGAACTAGGGGCCAGGGTAGTTCGATTGGAAGAGTAAAACCGAAGAGTTGCGAGTTCGAAACTCGATCCAACTAAAGACCATCGTGTACGTGAAGGCTGACCTCGCTATCTGACCATGTTTCAAAATGACGAGCTGCTATATCCTCGGATCTTTCCCTTCGTGATCGTTCCCGAACCGTCGTTGTGTCGCTTCAGTGTGACTTAAATTAAACTACCTACCTACCATTACTTGATAGTGTCGTCTGTCTCGTGTTTGGAATAGCTTGGCCGAAGTGGATTGTCAGTTTTGTGCTTTGCATCCCATACTTTGATTTACGTTTTCGGTACTTCTAAATCCTCATCTAACAGTGGTTCAAAATGACGAGGTGTTGTCCTCGGTCTTTCCGTTCGGGATCGATCCCGGACTGGGGCCAATAGTCAGTCGTGTTGTTCCAGTAAGACGTTAATTCAACTACCTACCCTCTAGAACAGTGGTTCTTAACCTGGTGTGTATGCACCCCTGGGGTGCTAAAACATTTCCAAGAGTGCGAGAGACGTTCCGATGGATAACAGCGATTTAATAAAAGCCGATCTTATTGAAATACGAGCCAATGCACGTATTCAAATGGAATTCGAAAAACTGGACTGGAAACAATTCTGGTGTACACAGTTAGAACCTTATCCACAGCTGGCAAAAGCAGCATTGTAGACACTTTTACCATTTGCCAGCACCTACCTGTGTGAAATAGGATTTTCATCACTTTTGCACATAAAAACAAAAGCCACAAATCGCTTAAATACAAGTGATGACTTAAGCGTGGCTCTTTCAAAAAAGAAGCCTCGCTTCAAAAGTATTACTATTATGAATAAACAACAACGTAGCCATTAAAAATTGAGATATTGTTTTGTATGTATATGTAAACGTATGTGTTTATTTTTCAATAAATTATCTTGCAACAGAAGTAATATCCTAAATAAAGAAATAGAAACACATTTCTCAAGGGGGTGCGAGAACGTATTTTGAGATTCAAGGGGGTGCCGATCACTAAAAAGGTTAAAAACCACTGCTCTAGAACATTTTTAAATATTTATAATAGTCAGAATATCGTGTATACATATTCTGGTATCGATCTTGTTAGAGCATCAGAGTGGATGAAAATACCAACTTCTATCATGATCGTCTGGTACATGCAAAATGCACACATTCTCGAAGCAGTTGTTGCACACAGGTCCAAACTGTTGCTTCGAAATCCCCTCTTCAGACGATCCAATAGAGGAAGCCCATCCTCGTGTTCCCTCTCCTGGTGTAAAAGCTACGCAAGCTATCCGAATATCGAAATACGGTTCCGAATTCTGTATCGATTCTTCGAGGACGACGGACTTTGAAGGACACGTCGTATTGATTTATGACTCAGAAATGTGACATTGTTGCGCTATCTGCCTTCAGGCGAGAAGCACACTCTTACAAAGCCATGGAGCGAATTCTCGGGGGAACAGAGCGGGAACGAAAAGGGATGCTGGAACACATACTGCGCCCTTTTAGAGTAATGTAATGTCGAATTAAATACTGACGTTCGCTTCAACAGTTGGAAGAGTAACGGATTAGCAATCGAATCCAACCAAAGACCGTCGTGTAAAATCTGTCGTGGCCTCAAATGTTCTCACGTTGGCGTGGCGTGGAAGTTTGGAGAGTGGGGTGACAGCTCAGGCGTTGCCTCGTTATCTGACCGCGGTTCAAAATTACATGGTGTTCTCGGGCGAATAAAGCGGGAACGAAAATTGATGCTGGAACACATACTGCGCCCTTTTAGAGTAATGTAATGTTGAATTAAACACTGAAGTTCGCTTCATATCTAACGATGAGATGAAGTGGTATTTTCTATGGATATTTATCCTAAGCAGCGTATGGTTCAAAATGAAGAGGTGTTGTCCTCGCATCTTTCCCTTCGGGATTCATTCAGGTCCGTAGCCAATATTCCGTTGTTTGAACTAGGGGGCCGCTGTAGACAAGTTGGAAGAGTATCGAATTAGCAGACAATTAGCTCAAATGAGGAGGTGTCCTCAGATTTTTCTCTTCTGGATGGATCCCGGATGGTCACCAATAGCCCGTTGTGTTGCATCAGTGCTACGTTAATTCAACTATCTACCCAAGCAACTGTGTGGCCAGTGGCCAAGGATCAGCAAATCCTCAACAAATTTCATTAATTTAAATCAGTCATTCATCATCGGTCGGTTGTTTCAGGACACACGATTTTCATCCGTAAACATCTTTTATTATGGTAGCTGACTCCTCCATGCGGAACACCTTTTATTATTCGTCACATTATAATTGTCTGTCCTGATTCCAAACATCATTGTAATAGAATTTTTTAAACTTTTTTAATTAACAATTTTAAACAAATTAAATTTGTGGGTTGGTTGGGGAAACTCCTCGACCAAATCGTTTTCCATTTTTATATTTAGTTGATAATGTTTATGACGCAGAGGTAGGTTGTTGAATTAACGTCGCATTTGAGCAACGCGATGGGCTATTGGTGACCGTCCGGGATCAGTCCAGAAGGGAAATATCCGACAACACCACCTCGTCATTTTGATCCACGGTGGGATGACGAGGTCGACTCCTGAGCTGGCACCCCACGCTCTTCACCGCGGCAACGTGAGGACACTTGAGACCACGACAGATTTAACGTGCATCAGCTCCACGCATTTCCACGTTTAAAGACACCGGACGAAACCACATAGAACCCATCGGTTTTTCCTCCATTTATATTCACTATTTGATGATAAATCGGTAGATATTTTAATTAACGTCACACTGGAGCAACAGAAAGGGTTATTGGCGACGGTTCGGGATCAAACCCGAAGGGAAAGATCGAGGACAACACCACGTAATTTTGAACCTCCCTAAGATGTCGAAGTCACACCTGAGCTGGCACCTCACTCTCCAAACTTCCACACCACGCCAGCGTGAGGACATTTGAGGCCACGACAGATTTAACGAGCACCAGTTCCTTTTTTACACGACTATCTTTGGTTGGATTCGAGCTCGCAACTTTCCGGTCGCTAATCCGTTATTGTTCCAACAGAACTACCACAGCCCAGATTTAAAATTGGAACATTGAAAAGACAGTCTAACCTACTAACTTACACAAAGAACTTTTAAGAGATTACCATCTCTTAATAAAATGCAAAAGTATATTTCATTTCATATTTTAAGAATCCATTTTCAAAACAAGTATGTTTTGCTAGAGCTATTCAAAGAATCCAATTTATATTTCCGAAGAACATGAGATTTAATGAATAACAAACAGAAATTAGAAATGCGATGAAACCTATTTCTGAAGTCTTAGAGTTTTGATTTTCATTAAATTTCAACTTCGAATGGGAATAAAAACAACCACATAATGTATTCTTCAGTATTTACTTACTCAAATTCTGTACTTTAATGTTTAAAAAATAACTCAAATTGGAATAATGATCAATTTAAAAGTTCAAGAGTATTGTCTTACTTCGATCTCACAGCAAATAACTTTAATCAGAATGCTTTTAAAAAGGCTGTTTTTTATTTCAAACCCAGAAGAATATAATGACAGAGAAAAACATTTTCTATAGCTTATTAAAATTTAAATTGTGGAGCCAAGGGCAAATTCTTTACTGCAAACATAATAAAAAGGATATTACTTCAATTAAAATGTGCCCTGCTTAAATCTTAATAGTTTACATTAATATTGAAAGCCTAGAGCGTATAAATAAATTAATATTCTGCTTCAAAACTTCATATATATTTGACATCTAAATATTTGAATTGTTTTTTATATACAAATATGGTTTTATGTTATTTTCGTTTAATAGATTTCTAAAATTTGGGTATAAGAGTAATATTTAACACGATAAGACATTATTATTTCTTTTGGTGGATATGTGAAAATAAACTATTGCTTGTTATAATATCGAAAATACAAGTATAAAGTACGAGAAATCATTTTATATACTATTTACATAAGAACGTCGAGTATTTCGGAAAACTTGATGTTCTAAGAAACGAAGGAGCAAATTAAAGGCCAGGCATCTGTAAAAAGAAGTGAGGTTCATTAAAAAGGCGACAAAAAAAGCTGCGAATTCTTAAAGTAAATTTCATCTCACACGCAATGATAGAATAATTCCATACCGAGAAAAGAAAACACATTAAGACTTTCATGCCGTTTCCTTTGATACGTACCATTTCAATGATGGTATTGCATTTGCTAAAAGGAATTTTATTTGTTGCTTGAGTAACTCAATTCAAGGAAAATATTTTGTTCCACTACAGGAAATTTTATGAGCTTGGCTTTAGTATTTTAAAAGGGGATGTAAAAATACACATTTCTGAATTTATTTTCGGAAAGTTCCACAGCAAAAAGTCTTATCCATATATGTTATATAAAAAGAATAATCTAAGTATCTACAGGTAGGCAGGTATTTTAACTAACGTCGCACTGAAGCAACACAACGGGATATTGGTGACGGTCCGGGACCATTCACAAAGTGGAAAGATTCAGGACAACACCACGTAATTTTGAAACACGGTCAGATGACGAGGTCACATCTCAGCTGGCACCTCACTCTCCAAACTTCCACATCATGTCAAAAAGAAGACATTTGAGGCCACGACAGATCTAACGTGCACCAGCACCCTTTGTTCACGACAGTCTTTGATTTGATTCGAATGATTGTATTGATTTGCAAACTGCGTCGCGGCTCACAAGGAAGTCGTGGCCTTTAGTCAGGGGTTGGTTGGGTTTTATGGCGCAAGGGCAATATCTATCCATGCTACTTTGGACACGACAGACAATATCAAGAAATCGAGATACACATGCAAAGAATTAAAGAAGACTCGATGGTAACAACTTGGGATGATATATTTTGACTTTAATAAAAAAAGAGCCAAATTACAAAAAAATAATAATTACCATTATAAATAGAACTGTAGTCTCGTTTCAGAGGTTTACGTACTTCCGGAAGCGTACTTCTGGGCTATATATCGCCGTAAACTGGAAACTTTTATATTCCTACGCTTTTGAGGAAGAAATATTGTGTTTACAATATTGTTTTCCTTTTTTCTCATTTTGTTACTCAGAATTTTTCTTAATTAAGCAGATACAAATAATTCAATTTCAATTAGTTGAATTTTAATACATCTATTCATACATAGGAGCCGTTAGGATATAGGTTTAAGTAGAGGGGTCCGTAGACTCCCAAAAAGTTAAGGGTGGCAGCCCAGTTTGAAGGGCAACGTATTAGCAACAGTAGTGTTGCGAGTTCAAATCCAACCAAAGACGGTCGTGTAATCCGTCGTGGCCTCAAATGTCCTCACAGCGTGGTGTGGAAGTTTCTAAAGTGGGGTGCTAGCTCACACACACAGGTGTTGCATCGTCATCTGAGCTTGGTTTAAAGTTACGTGGTGTTGTCCTCGATCTATCACTTTGGGACTGATCCCGGACCGTCACCAATAGCCCGTTGTGTTGCCCCAGCGTGACATTAATTAAAATACCTACCTATCATTAATATAATCGTTATAAGTCCCGATTTCTCTCTATTGCAATTAATACTTAAGGATGGCGCCACTGCGCATACATATTATTGGTCGGATGTTGTTTTCACTGTACATAAAATACAAACGCGGTGGAGAGGGTTTTACAGAATCCCATTACAGTCTGGCATGTTGTTTTTACTGTACTCTTTTCCTTATTGCAGTAAAAAGACTTTTACAGAATTGTTGAGTCTACATACGAAAAGGTTATACGAGAATATTTTTGCTTCAAATGTAATTTGCAGAACTATTGATCTCAAAATTGCATTCCGCTCATACTTAACTGGAGTTGTATTGCAATTTAAATGGCCAAAAGAAGCAAAAGGGGAAGATGTCTGAATTATTTGAAGATGTTCGAATCTGATACCTACATCTCATGAATTTCTTTGGGTAGGGTAGCTAAATTAAAGTCACACTTGAGCAACAGAACTGGTTATTGGTGAGGGTCTGGTATCAATCCGAGGACAAAAACTCGTAATTTTAAACGGTAGTCAGATGACGAGTTAACACTTGAGCTAAGAATTTCTTTGGCTGAATTCATTTTGAATCAAGCTGATTCTCAAATTACATTAAGAAATAGATCTAGTGATCAAATCAGCTTTATCTACTGTATGATGCATTAAAATTGGTAATTAATTTCCTTAATATTAACATCCTAAATGTAGATAGTTCAAGATATAGGAAAAGGGTAGACTATTGTACAACTAGACAGTTATATGCAAATCCATAGTATTCAAATACGGTGAAGCTAATGATGTATATATATTAATTAAAGTGTTCGCGCTAGAAAATATAATAAAGGGATTCATGTGTAAACAAACAAACCAGATGGAAAGCGAAGATTTTACTTCAGCTACTCAAATACAATCGCATGATACATATTCGAGTTGATTTCAAATGCAGTTTATCGACGTTTTGAGACAGTTGACGTTTACTCTAATTGGCATTGACCAATCAAATATTATCAGTTTGGAATTTTTATTTGCAAAGTTATGCAAACGTATTCAATAAACAAGCCAACTTACGTCACTTTCTGAATACGTATAAGAAAAACTACCGCCACCTACATTTCGCTTGGCAGAAAAGCCTTCCATGTATAAATGGGGTATGGTACGGGGATTTTAATTAACGTCGCACTGGAGCAACGCAAAGGGTTATTGGCCACGGATAACCCGAAGCCCATGTATAAATGGAATCATGGTCATGTTTTGTTTTCCTTTTCTTTCTATTATTCCTTCTTATGTTCCTCCTACGTATTATTAAATACTTGTGTGTAACGTCTTTTCGATTCAGTGTAAATAATGACGTTGAATGTACACGTTGAAAATAACTTCCTTTTATTAAAATGAGAGGCATTAAAATCGAAATTTGAAAATGATCAAATTTAAGTTCAGCATAAGTGGAAGAAGTTTGATCTAATAAATACAAGAAAGTCTCAAATTACTTGTGTAGATTGAAAGATTTCGAAATTTATAAATACGAATTAGAAAGTTTCAGATACCTTTTCAAAAATAATTAAAAGAATTTATGGCAATACCCAAGATATATTCTCTCAAACGTTCTCCGTTAGCAGGGAGTGGAAGTTTGGAGAGTGGAATGCTAACTCATGTGGTGACCTCGTCATTTGACCGTGGTTCAAAATGATGAGGTGCTGTCTTCGGAACTTTCCCTTCCCGATGGATCGTTAATAGCCCGTTGTATTGCTCCAGTGCGATGTTAATTAACTACCTACCTATCTACCCACCGCATTTGGATTGTAAAAATGAAGAAATCTCTTCTATGACTGGTATGGCGAAATGAATATGTATGCAATGTTTAAATTTCATGTAAAAACTGCTTTTCAATTTATGAAAATGTTATGCTAAACGCAAAGAAATATTTCAGAGATACCATGACAAAAAACTTCTTTTGCAAGAATAGCTTAGTTAAAACAGAAAACACTATGACCGGAATAAAATAAATATCATGAACAAAACAATAGTACTTTCAGTAAAACAATAGTACAATCAGAGAATCTATTAAAATTTAAAAAAATTCTAACATCAAAAAGTAATTAAGTGAAGATATCAGCCGATTAACCAATAGCAAAACGAAAATGTATAATAAAATTTAAGACTTCGGAATTCTCAAGTCATAATTTGTTTCATTTAAAATCTGAAACCTAGCATACAACCGAATTTCTAAGTTACATTGATTGTCTGGTTTTATTTCTAGTCGATGCCAATGATATTCAGATAGCATTTAAAGACATTCACAGGATTTTTATTTATTTTTATTACACATTAAAACTTACAAGTCCACTATAGAAGAAGACGGTGTACTTATAAAATGATAATAGCAAGTAGTTCTTCCCAAATGAGAAAATACATATTGATCTGAAAAGAATCCACGACCGACACATTGTATCTTTCCGCAATAATCCACCTTTTTCCATGACGAAGCAAAGCTAACACTGATTAAAGTTTTCCCCGCCTAAAGGAATCTATCGCAAAGCCTTCTTGACACAACAAATCTTGGTTCTTATCTTTATATTGAAGAAGAAAGCTTCAAAGAGAATTGATGAGCTTAGTACGTTTAACCCCCTTCGTAGATAAGAATGGATAGAAGTCGTACTAAGCTGTTGAGATGGTGACTCCAAATGGTACTTCTAGGACTGTGAACTGGTCTCACACTTCTTTGTGTGGGACTATCAATGGCATAGTGACAATCCATTCAGATACCTATATAGAAACAAAGCATACCTTAGTTATTCATTTAAAGTATCTTTTAAGAAGGGCACAAACAGTAGTAGTGAATACTTGGGTAGGTAGTCATTTTAATTACCGTCACACTGGAGCAACACAACGGGCAATTGGCGACGGTCCGGGATCAAACCCGAAGGGAAAGAATCAAGGACAACACGTAATTTTGAACCATGGTCAGATGACGTGGTCACACCTGAGCCCACTCTCCAAACTTCCACACCACGCCAACGTGAGGACATTTGAGGCCACGATTAACGATTACCAGCCCCCTTTGGTTTGGTTCGAACTCGCAACCCTCCGGTTGCTAATCGGTTATTCTTCCAACCAGGCTACCGTGGCCCCCAGTGAATACTTGAGCTTGATTTTGGATTGTAGAATGAATGAAGCAGGCATAGGAAGTTTGAACGATTGTTTACCATGAATATTTGACAATAATTAATTAGAACTGTTTGCACCAGGTATTTAGTCAAACTGGGACCGATTTCTTTATATTCTGCTTGAAGATATAGTTTCAATGAATTTTAATATCTAATGATATAAAGGGCCGTGGTAGCCCGGTTGGAAGAGTAACGGATTAGAAACTGGAGGGTTGCGAGTTCGAATCTAACCAAAGACCGTCGTGTACAAAGGGGGGCTGGTGCACGTTAAATATGTCGTAGCCTCGAACGTCCTCTCGTTGGCGTGATAGGAAAGTTTTGGGAGTGAGTTGCCAGCTCACGTGTTGCTTCGTCATCTGACCGTGGTTCAAAATTACGTGGTGTTGTCCTCGGATCGTTCTGTTGGGGATTGATCCCGGACCGTCGACTATAGCTCGTTGTGTTGCTCCAGTGCGACGTTAATTAAAATACCTACCTACCTTATGATATAAAATATGCGTGATTTCTTCAAATTTCCTCATGACCGTAATGATGGGATACAAATCTTTAAAAATTAGTCATATTTGAAGTTGTTTTGATCTTTTATATACCAAATAGACATTAGTATGCAAATAAAATTGAAGGGGATGTCGTGGCTCAGTGGGTATGCCCACTGCGCTAGCGATCTTCGAGTTGTATTCGGGACAGGTTCGATTCCTGACTGGTACATTCCTGTCTGGGTGTATTTCCCTCTTGTGTGTCAGTAAAACTCACCTTGTATATGTATATCTATTGCTTGTATGTCTTATTATATTGTGTGTCTGGTGCAGTATGGCCAAATATGGCCCTTGCGCCATAAAACTCCAAATACAACCGAATTGAAGTACTATTGGCAGAGTAAAGTTGCATTGTTCGATCACTATCTTCTTCAAATATAAGCCTTTAAATTTGCTCCAACTGTTAAAATCAATATAAAGGGAGAATGTTTGCAAGAATTTTATAAACTTTGCAAACAAATTCACATTAACTCAACAAATAGATTCAAATCACATTTGAATAAATACTTAATTTCACAACAATCCACGAACATTAACTAAAATTATCAGAACCGCTGATAGATATAGTTACTTATTCTAAATAATCTCTGAGTCTCTTCGAGGCATCAAATTTATAGCGAAAACATCACTGGAAAAATATTTTTCAAATATCACTTGAATAATTTGATATATTCCCAATTCAAACTTACCAGGCACTAAAAAAACTCTTCCGAGAAAATTTAAAAGTGTGCCTGAATATGATGATTGAGTAATCTTAGAATTCTTCAATTTCTTTCCTTGAGTCATTTTCTTTTGCCAGGTTTAGAGAAAAATACTTTCTTGGAAGAAAAATATTTTTTAATGCTTTTATAGCTTTCCAAATTAAGACAGAATGAATTATTTTACTTCGGGTCCAATTGCAATTCTTCTTTAAAATCAATACAACGATGCCCACACAATTTAATTATGCATTCATTATTTATATTTAGTCCTGTTGCTTTTTTATAGAATATCAGATTGCATTTTCTTAGCCTTGATTTGTTTTGCAGCAAAAATCTTATTTTATGTGTATTGAATTAATTTCGATCTGAAATAATATAATTGCCTTTGTGTTTTGTAAGCACGAAAAATATATTTAAAAATATTTTACTTCTTCGTGATTGTCCTCTACAGTCTTTAATTATAATGAATTTCAGAACAAAATTGACTGTTTGCAAAATAAAAAACACAAATTGAGAAAATTGCAAAATGTTTCATTAATACTTAATGTATTTCAACTAGCACACGTGGTACAGAAATTAGCATTATTTGTACATTGGCACGTGGCAACGAAATTCCTCTTCAGCTTTTACGTTTCGTTCAAAGATGGCTTGGTTTGAGTTATGGAACAAGATATTTAAAACGCCGCGAGTTCAAGATTATGATGAAACTCTTCAACAATCTCGTGAATGAAAGGCAGCGTTAAATTTGCAGTAAATAAATACGTAAATAACGATTAAAGGGCAACTTTAAATTTACAATAAAAAGTAAATAAAAGGTAGACATTAGTGCAGAACAGAAAATTTAAGTGAACGCGAAATTAAGCTAAATTCAAGACGTTGAAAAACAGTGAATAATCTTTAGCATGTGAATATGATGCTGGTGAATATTCAGTTTAATTGTAAAGCATGACTGAGTTGTGCACATTTTACCATACTTCATAAAATATTTTTAAGCAGGACTAAAAATACACAAAAGTCTATTTCCATTTTTATTATGCATTTAAAAAGTTTTTCCTATTCTTGGTTCCAAACTCGATCCAACCAATGATCGACGTTTACGTTGGAAGTGGTGCACCTTAAATCTGTAATGACCTCAAATGTCCTCACGTTGAGGTGGTGTAGAAGTTGGGAGAGTGGGATGCCAGCTCAGGTGTTGACCTTGTTATCTGACGTTGGTTCAAGATGATGGAGTGTTGTCCTCAGATCTTTGCCTTTGGGATGGATCCCGAGCTAACAGTATGGTGTGTAGTTTCAGTGCAACGTAAATTGAACTACCTACCATCAAATAACAAATATTCAAATCTGGTTTCGTGAAATTCACTTTTATTTTTGTCACTTTTGAAGCCTTGATACGATCCAAATATGGGAAGTTCGAGTTCAAAATAACGAGAACGTCACTGACGTCATCTGACCGTGGTTCAAAATTACATGGCGTTGTCCTCGCATCTTTCACTTCTGGATTGATCCCGGACCGTCACCAATATCCCGTTGTGTTGCTCCAGTGTGACGTTAATTAAAATACCTACCTACCTTGTCACTGAATCTTTCACTTCTGGATTGATCCCGGACCGTCGCCAATAGCCCGTTGTGTTGCTCCTAAGCAAGGTTAACTCATCAACTTACCATTACACCATTATAAATGAATTAAAATAACATCTAAAACGAGTAAAGACATTTCCATTAATAGATTTAAACAAATCGGGAGCCTTAGCGCAGATGTTTTGCGAGGATCTCCTACCAACGAATTGAAGTATTTGAAAAGATATTAAAACACTTAAGGCTATACAACAGACTTAATAGTTCACCGAAACGATGCAAACCACTCTACGCATTCATTAGTCGCATTATTTCCATTCCAAGCATGCCATTTGACACAGCCGCAATATTACACTCCGGCCACTTCATATTTTCGCAATTCTCCCGCATACATTCCGACTTAATTCCCTTCCCATCTCTTTGTTCGTCACTGGTCGGGACAATGCAAGCTAACGCTGTCGTTAAAACACCGCTGCTGTTAGCATTGTTCGCGTCTTTCCAGGTTCTGGAGGGATTAGAGGACACGGCCGACACAACTTGGAGAAAAAGCCTCAGCATCAGTTTTCGCTCCTTGGAAACTCATTCTTGCTAATCCTTTTAAAATCGGGATGAATTACCGTATTGTTATGAGGGCTCTGTGTGTCTTTTGAATATTACGTGCGTGATATTGGTTGTGATTGTTAATCGCGGAAAGGAATACATAGGGGGTGTTCTGATTTATAATATCACGTTAATTAAAACGAAATGGGGGATGCTGTGTATCAATTTCGGTAACTTAAGCTGGAGATCGAAATAATAATGGGTAGGGATTTTTACGCTAGACGATATGTCATGAAATGAGCATTGTCTAGCGTAACATTAGGCCTTAAGTATTGATATTAATTTTTATTTCCCGAAAAGATTAAAGAATCGTGAAACAAAACAAATTGGATTTAAAAACTATAGTTTAATCTATCGATAGGTACAGCGTTGAACTTGTTTTTCAACAAGAAATTTACTAATTATTTATTTTTAATTAAACCAGCTTTCTTTTAAAGTGAATTCCTTTTCTGATATTTCGTCTTAGAAAAATTTGCTCAACAGTTATAGACATAAGCAAATTTCCTAAAATAGTGCATCTAAATATCGAATATTGTGTTCATTTGCTTATTTATCCCCCAGGTGGTTTTGACGAGATATTTCGTGCATCAAGTTCCGAACAATTTTGCTAATGAAGCGATGTCTCGTCGTCGATATTGTCTAATTTTTGACGGTGAAGACGAGATTAAGATCTGGTCATTGTGCTTCTATTGACGAGATATATCGTACATAAAGATCTGTTCACTTTTGCTAATGACGAGATAACTCGTCGAAACAATCAAGGCTGGTAAAGGGATTCTTACTCAGCAGTTTTAATTAAAAGGATATCTATGATAAAATCCAAGCCTGGATTAATCTGTTCTATAATGGTCGAAAATAACTCATTGATAAAGTAGAGAATTTCAGCATGAAACTATTTTTTATAGTTTTGAGATAAAGTAAATAAATAAATTTCGGATTGGATTTTCAACTTGGCGAAATGTTTTAAAATGAATGAATGAATCGCATCAATTATTCATTTTAAATTACTCAAACGTAAAATAAATATTTCAAATTCAAAGATTTTCATGATGAATGTGGCATGAATTACCAATTAGATATAAAAACTTATCAAAAATTGGATTTTTGGAAATAGCAGAACTATTATTATCCATACAAATTTAAAAGCCGATAGAATGTTTGAGAGTGCTTGAACAGTCATTAACAGTTTTGAACAAATAGCAGGTAGGTAATTAATTTACGTCTTCTCACTGGAGCAAGATAACGGGCTAAATATTGGCGACTGTTCGGGATCCATTCCGAAGGGAAAGATTCGAGGATCGCACCACGTGCTGCTCAAGTGCGACTTTAATTGATTACCATTACCAAATATATTAAAATTGGTGAAAAAAAGTGTCAAAATGTCTGTGAAAATATTTTCATTGTAAAGAAATTTTCTTAGAAAGTCAAAGTTTCCAAAGATTAAAGTTCCAATTATACGATTCGACGGCAAATAAATTTAATCTTGCGACAAAAAATATTTATAATTCCTAAAGTGGACTTGCTTCGTCTGAAAATACGTAGAAATAGAGAAACATTATACCACTTCCTATTTAAGTTAGTCTTATGAAATCCTTACAAGCCCACGTCATCTCTAACCCAGTTACAAGAATGACTCACCTGGTTTTTACCGTATGCGAATCGATTGACATCATAATCTAATCATTCTACGTCACGGAAAGTTGACTCATTCAGAAATGATCGTGTTCTATTTAGAGAGAGGGAATTCCGGTGACTAAGGTTTATACGACGTCTCTGAAAACATCAGGAGACTCTCCCGTTTTGGAGTCAATGTCGAAATTGCCTTAAATTAACTCGAAAATAAGTATTTTTTAACAATAAATTGGTTGAAAATTTCAAAGAACGAAACAGTCACGCTTGAGTGCTATCAACTTGAAACGTACGAGGTAGGTAGGTATTTTAATTAAAGTCGCACTGGAGCAACACAACGGGCTATTGGCGACGGTCCGGGACCAACCCCCAAAGGGGAAGATCCCAGAACACCACCACGTAATTTTGAACCGCGGTCAGATGACGAGGTTAACACTTGAGTGACAACCCACTCTCTAGACTTCCATACGACGCCAACGTGAGGACATTTGAGTCCACGACAGATTTAAGACCCCTTTGTACACGATGGTCTTTTTTTGGATTCGAACTCGCAACCCTCGGTTACAAGTCCGTTACTCTTGCAAACGGACTACCGCGGCCCGAAACGTACAAGGATAAGTAATTTTAAAAACGGGTGTTTTAGCAATTTGTTTTCTACCACGAATAAATGGGCTTGTGAGAAGTATTTCAAAATTTCTTGTTGCAGCTCGAGTTTCTCGTTTCTGTGTTGTAAGAATTCTCTGGTTGCCGATCTTGTTTTTTTATTGCCATTCAAAGAATAGTTGAAGGGAAAAACATATATGACATATAAGTGGCGTTGTACAGTTAGTTTTGCAATCTCCAAAACTTAAAAAAATATTTAGAATCCCGATTGACTTTAAAAAATCAGATTCTCACGCTCTGGATTCAAATTTCACTTCGAAACTCAAGCTCACCAAAAACCGTCTGTACCTGGAGGCTTGTTACGTTATATCCGTCATGGTGTACAATGTCCTCGCGTTGGCGTGATGTGGAAGTTTGGAGAGTGGGGTGCCAGATCAGGTGTTAACCTCCTGTAGGTTGTCTCAACTAGGTGTTTTGTCATTAGCAAAACTGGCAAGACCTTGTTGGAAGAAGCATCCCGTCATTAGAAGAAAGCTCGATCCCCATCAGAAGAAGAAAATTGATCCGATCTTGATCTCGTCATCATCAAGAAATCGGCAATGTTATCATGGCGAGAGATCTCGTCATAAACAAAATGGGTCAGACCTTGATGGATGAGATATCGCGTTGAAACCACTTGGAGGGTTAACTCGTCATCTGACAATGGTTAGAAATGACGAGGTGCTGTCCTCGGATCTTTCTCTTCGGATTTGATCCCGGACCGTCGCCAATAGTCCGTTGTGTTGCTCCAGTAATTCAACTACATTCCCTCTAAATTTCACAAAAACAGCATAAATTCTGAATCGTAAAATTGAAACAAAAATCGTTATTAAGTATGGGATTATAAAATGCATATTATACCACCGTATCGGGTCAGCTATATAAAAATCAAATCAAATCTCAGGACGAGACACAACTTTTATTTACAGACACAAAACGAAAACGGTACACATCTCCAAACGGACTACAGAACGATTGCCCTCTCGCTTCTTAGAAACAGACGCTAGCACGTCCAAACGGGGCACATGCGCAGAAGAGATCGCGATCATGCGTCATTGGAAACAGCTGATAAACAGTTCCTCGTTTCATTCGGGGAGGAGAGAAAAAATCACTGGTGTTCAATATTTATTATTAGTTTTGTTGCAAGTACGCTTTTCGTTTTCTTACACCTTAATTCGTTAAAAATATTTTGTAATTATATTCATCGTACTTCTTTCTCTAAAACGAAAGGTTGTAAACACAAACGACTTTTAAGAAAAGATGGCCGTCGATGTAAAGAAGTCTAAAAATCCCATTTTTGTGTCAACAGAATGGAATCTTCAGCAAAATATAGTGCACCGATTTTATTCATCTGGGCGTGGTTCAAAATTACGTGGTGTCCTCAGTCACTTTTTTATTTGTGCACGAAGGATTTTTGGTTTGAGAGCAGCAGAGAAAATTTCACAATATTTTCTGTTTCCTTCTTCGAATGGGGTGGGGTCGCGGTAGCCCGGTTGGAAGACTAACGGAGGGTTGCAAGTTCGAATCCAACCAAAGACCGTCGTTTACAAAGGGGACCGGTGCACTTTAAATCTGTCGTGGCACTTTAAATCGTACGCGAAAATGTCCTCACGTTGGCGTGGTGTTGAAGTTGAGAGAGTGGGTTGGCAGCTCATGTATTGTTCTCATCATCTGACCGTGGTTCAAAATTACGTGGTGTTGTCCTTGATTCTTTCCCTTCGGGGGTTTGATCCCGGACCGTCGCCAATAGCCCGTTGTGTTGCTCCCCAGTGCAAGGTTAATTAAAAAAACCTACCAACTTCAACGATTTTATATCTTCTAGTTCGCTTTCACCGAAGCGTCCTAAGCGAACATTTCAGCAAGTACAACCTATAACATAGCACCTTTTTTCTTGGCAATGTACAGATTTATTTACTATTAATATTGATTACTCTAAATAACTGATGCCAAACCAGAATTTTCCTCCTATGCACATGGAAACCTCATTTACTCGATTTCGTACGCGAATTTTTTTCTCAAGATTAAAAGGTACGTACAATTAAGCAAGCTAAACTTTACGATCTGGGTGAAATCCTACTTAAGTAAAATAACACAAGCACACAGAATCGGTTTATTCTTGACTAATCTAATGTTGTTTAGAATTATCACTGCACAACCAGCAATCCACGGAGACGAATTCGCGCGAAATGCAAGAACCAGTTGAAAAGGGATCTCGAATGAACCGACTCATGTTTTGAATTATTAACGAGAACAGAAACTGTAAACATCAGCTTTTTAAATTATGTACTTCAACATTTAGAAAGAGAAATTCATTTTTCTCCCCTTTCTCTGAAATATTTATGGGAAAGGAGTTAGGCGAAATAAATATTTTTCCTCTCAAATATCCAGAGAAGAGGATTTTGTGTTCGCGTTGAGAGAAAATTTCTGCAGGATTTGAAGAGCTCTGGATGAAGCATTATTGCACAAGGGGGGCAAAAACTCTGCGCAGTGTTTGGTCGTAGAATAAATTTACGCTGAAGTAGATTCGTATCCCGTTCTGCAAAAAATATGTTTTTGCATTTTAAAATAAAGAATAAGCCGTCTGTTCCTATTAAAATTCAAATAGGGCAGGAATGGGGTTGATAAATGAGACGAGGTGGTCACATTTTCAGCTTAATATTTCATACGGATGAGACGAAAATAATGCGTAGCAGCTGCCTTTTGTGTGATTCTTTTTTGATGTGGGTGGGAATTTTTAAAATGAAAACTTATACATGTTAACGTTTGTTAAGATGTATCCCGTTTAATACTGGTTTTTCTGTTTTGATTCTATTGTTGGAGTAGACTGTTAAGATTTTTTTAGCTAAAAATTGAATATCGCCCTAGTCCTGTAGTTCTGTATATTTTAGAGTATTTTTCAGCGATTTCTGCAAGTTTTGGAGACTTTATCAGCGAGAAATAAATATTGTTTACTGTTAATTTATTATACAGGAAGTTTCGAAAACTTCCATTTCACACTTCAACGGGAGACAAGAAACAAAAAATAATTATATATTCATAAGTGATGTGTGTCTGCAAGCACAGTTGGGTTTTGTAGAGAACGCTAATTGGCAGGGAGGCAATTGCCCAGTTTGAACTATCGTTAATGTAGAAGTTTTGAACGTCATTTAGATGCCAACGTCATTTTAGACGTTGAATTCGTAAGGATAGTATGCATCATTTCACGAATGCTGAGATACTCACCATGTGGGGCAGCTAACGGAAGAAGACCGTGAGACTGCATCGTGAACGGTATCTGGACAACCTTATGCCGAATCACCAAGCAGCATTCTTTCGCTGTCTTTCATATCTGAACGTTAGTTCACCCACTAGCACATACAGGTGGCTCTTGAGAACATATTCACGATCGACATGCTAAATTCATTTCCCCACTACATATAACGTGAGTGATACACAAACACAAAACACAAGTAAAGTGGGTATTGGTAGAGTTATTTTTAATAGGCTTTGCAGTGGAGCCACACAACGGGCTCTAGGCGATGGTCCGGGATCAAACGAGAAGAGATCCGAGGACAATACCACGTAATTTTGAACCACGGTCAGATGACGAGGTCACACCTGAGCTGGCACCCAATTTTCACCAGGCCAGCGTGAGGGCATTTGATGCCACTACCAATTTAACGTATACACGACGGTCTTTGGTTGGATTCTAAATCGCAACCCTTCGGTTGCTAATCCTTTACACTTCCAACCGGCTACATCGGCCCATCTAAACACGGTAACTTGAAAATTAGAACTTAAAACCGTGTCCATCGTCGCCAATAGCACGTTGTTTTTCTCCAGTGTGACGTAAATTCAACTACCTACCTAACTTAATAAGAACATTTTCACTTGTCATATGAATAGTTTCAAACACATCCATTATCTTGGTAAATTTACTATCGCCGACTAAAATTTCAAGTGATTTGTTTTACGAAAAACGATAGAATACTGAAATGCGTGTGTATCGAATTTAGAGTTAGCGAACTCTGTCTCCATTATGTATTCTTAATTGACTCCCCAGTGTGTTCACAGAAAGAAATTGTTCACTAGTGTAATGAAAAGTCCGTTTTGAATAAAACAGTAGTTCGCTGGTAGGAGAGATATAAAGACCGAGGATTTTTATCCAATTACACTGCCGGGGTAAAGGGATGTTTAATGAGCTTGCTTGTTAAAAGTCACCATTGCGATGGTTAAGAAAGCAAACGAAGTTTCCAGGGAGCTTGGTGCGGCGCAAAAATGATCATTGAAAGAACTCGAGAAAATACTGACTACTGTGATAATTTCCCTCGTTATTCAATTAAAATCAGTCGAAGTTTCGTATTACTCGGTTAGAAACAGAGATGCATAATTAATAAGCTGATCTAGACTGCAACAATTAGTGACTGTGTGTGTTTGCGTCTACAATATTCTCAATCTTTAATTAAGCTTATAAATAGGAGAAATTACGTTGCAATGTTTATGCACGGTATCAATATTCATCAATTTTGCAGGATTTGTTTTCATTACATATTGACACACGAGTCCGGGAATTGAGGACAATTTCACGATGACTTTTATAAAACAGCGAAGCAGTATACATGAACTGAACATTGGCTGTAGGTAGATAGGTATTTAATTAATGTCGCAATGGAGCAACACAACGGGCTATTGGTGACGGTCCGGGATCAAATCTGAGGACAACACCATGTAATTTTGAATCACGGTCAGATGACGAGGTCACACCTGAGCTGGTACCCCACTCTGCAAACTTCCACACCATGCCAACGTGAGGACATTTGAGGCCACGATTAACGATTACCAGCTCCCTTTGTACACGACGATCTTTGGTTGGATTCGAACTCGTAACACTCCGGTTGATAATCATATAACTCTTCCAACAGGGCTACCGCGCAATGAATATTAGAAAAAAACAGTGAGAATAGAAACTGAATCACAAATTTTCTTTACGAGAATTCCAATACTGTTCTCTCCGATGGAATCGAATAAGATATGCTCCAAAGTTCCTTCCTCATCAAGGCGAATAAGGCACTTGTTGAAGTCAGCCAGGTGAGAACGCGTCATTTGACCGTGGTTCAAAATTACGTGGTGTTGTCCTCGGATCTTTCCCTTTGGGATTGATCCCGGACCGTCACCAATAGCCCATTGTGTTGCTCCAGTGTGACGTTAATTGAAATCCCCCCCCCCCAGGTGAGAACGATTCAAGCAGGCCTGAGTTACAATGCGGCCTATTCTGGCTTTAGCAGAAAAAGTGGCAACTTCTCTAGAGATTAAGGAGTAATGGAGGTTATTAGGAGACTCATTCTGGAATTGAAAAAGATGGAGATTCGCTTCGGTATTCCTCCATAAATTACCCCGAAGTGATCGAGCCTCTCTCCTGACCCTATCTACACACCTAGAGAGAGTAGTTGTCGACGAAGAAACTGGGTCTATTGTTGTTGACAATTTAGCTAATTATCAGTCGTTTCATCGCCATACACTTCGCAAAGCACATGTAGGTAGTTAATTGATATCGTACTAGAGCAACACACAGGGAGCAACCGGGATCAATCTCGAACGGAAGGATTAAAAGACAACGCCTTGCAATTTTGAACCACGGTCAGTTGACAAGAACAACACCTGAGCTGGCTTCTCACTCTACAAACTTCCGTACCACTCCAACGTGAGGACATTTGAAGCCACGACGGATTTAAAATACATCATCACCCCGGACTTTGGCTGAACCGAGTTTCGAATTCGCAATCCTCCACTTGCTGATCCGATGCTTTTCCAACTGGGCTACCGTGGCCCCTGTAATGCGCAGGAACCGCCTGCAAAGTCATGCCCGTCTTCTAATTTGAAAAGAAGCTGCCTGATTTCCTCAATTCTAAAAAAGCAGTTACCTGGTCTATGCTGGCAAAGAGAGTGAAGGGCAGTTATGGAGTCTCAGAACACAAATAGGGTGATCATTCAAGGAGGGCGCAGTTTGTCCGCTTTTGGACCTTGCGCAATAAAACCTAAACATCCAATCCAATCCATTCAAGGAGAGAACGAATGAAAGTAGCATTAATTGCCAACAATTCTGCATCGAGACTTGGACATGGATCTGCCTGAATAAAAAACACTTCGTTTAATTCATTGCCATATTCATTTACTTAATGTGCTTGATTTGACATATGAGAGGTATTTTCTGCCAAGCTGAGTATAAGTGGCGATATTGTTTCTGCAGCGATGCGTATTTCCTGTACGTATTCCGAATGTGTCGTCACTTGGCCTTTTATTCACAGCCGATCTTAATACTGGCCTGCGCGCTCTTTACCGGAAACAGGGTCACGTGATCAACTGCAGGCGGATTCTTTCCGTGGAATTCCGAAGACTTCTTTACATAGGAAGCTGTGCTGTTTGCGGTCTCGTATGATTTCAAATCAAGGAACCTTTTGTGCAAATACGGTGGATTAAATAGCGCAGGAAATCTTCCTCTTTGGTAAGTAAGCTATTCATAAATATATATAATATTAATTTTAGATTGAAGTTTTTGCTGTGGATTATAGGGCTAAAATTCGGTATATCGACTTGTGGTATCATGTAATTTTTTTATGGGCCATTTTATAGTATGGAGTATTTTTTTATAGTATAGTGTTTTATATAATGATTAGTAATATAATATTTAACAATTCTACATTGTAACGCGATTAAATCGAGAAGGCTAAAAGTAAAAATTTATCATAATAGCCGTTACTGGCAAAATCCGTGAAAGGAACAAAAATCGTAGAACACATTATACTTCTTAGCTTCCGTAATTTTTTTAGTGATAAACTTCATGTTCTAATATTTAATAAATGAAATTTTCAGTCTTCCCTATGTGAATTTAATTTTCCTAACTTTAAATAAATGTCCAGTGAAAAAAAGCTTCCATTGTGTGTGTCTAACTTGATATTGTGTCTGGCACTGCATGACCGAATATGGTCCTTGTGCCAGGTATAATGTAGCTATAGATGCATGAAAATTTGTACTACGGTCAACAATTTCCCTCGTATTAGCTAAGATCATTCCTTTGCAGCTTGTAAAATATATGAAACTTAATGTAGTTAAATGCATATCTAGATTTAATATATAGATTGCTCGTTTTAGCTGTGTTCGTATTGAGTTTGATTGTATGATTTTTTCTTATCCTACGCATCTTCTCAAATGTGTGAACATATTGTTTTCAATGATTTTAGGTTCATAGAATGCCTTTCAAATGCAGCGTGCCCAGATGCAAATCCAACTACAAGCAACCTTACATTACATGCTTCAGATTTCCGACAAATGAAAATATGCGCAAGTTATGGATCAACCGGATCCATCGAGAGAATTTTGTGCACACCAAAAATTCACGTGTGTATAAAACATTTTTCTAGTAACTGAAGATAAATGGAAAGATAAGGATGGGCAGAATTCACCTAATTCCACGTACTAAACCTTGTTTGGTACCCGAGGCATTCCTAAATATCATTAATGAAGCAACACCACATTTAAATATACAACTGGCAAAGAAACAGAAATCTCGAGATGAGAAAGAGGACGATATTCTTCAAGCAGTTCTAGAAAAAAGTGTATCAACATATGAAGATGAACTTGAAGCTTCGCGATTGAAATGCAGTGCTGAAGTTGAAGATTATGTAAAGTATTGTTTAGCACAAGAAGAAAATTGGACTTTTACTTCAAATAAGGACTGTATCACTGTTTTAAAGATAAGCAATTCTCTTTTACCTTTAATTATAGTTAGTTTTAAAGTATTTTCAGATCTATCATTTAAAGTATTTTATAAAACTGAACAATTGGATGTTGAAGAAATTAATATACATTTTAAGCATATTAATGAAAAATCAGAAATAGATTTATTGTGAATATTGAATATGATAAATTAGCAAAAGCTATATGCTTACTTAATGAATATGGTTCCAAATTAAGTGCTGAAAAGTCATCAATTTTAAATATTTTAATTGAGCAATTGCAACTTTTAAATTTATCCAAAGAGAGATACAGATATTCTTCCAACCTTTTGCAATTATCTTTTAAAATGTACTTAATTTCACCTACTTGCTATCGTGCAATTAGAAAAACCAAGTTGTTAATTCTTCCCCATCCAAGTAACTTGAGAAAAATGGCTGCCAAGTTGAATGTTTGTTATGGAACGTTTAATGTTCGAAATAAGTATCTGGAAAAGAGATTAATCAATCTAAGCCCAATTGAAAAGTACGTAAATTTATTAATGGATGAAATCTATATCTCTCCTGAGTTGACATTTAAGGGTGGCAAATTAGTTGGATCTTGTATAACACAATCAGGTACCCTTGCTAAAACAGCACGGGTGTTTTTTTTTAACTTCTGCATTTGGTAACTATAAAGATGTAATTGCAATTTTGCCAGTCAGTATTAATTCTGGGGACTTTTTATATACAACAATAAAAACCATTTTATGCGAGTTATATAATTTAGGTGTTAAACCAATCAGCATTATTGCTGACAATAATGAGGTAAACAAATCTATGTTTACTAAATTTAAATTGCATCTATATGGTTTTAATATAGTATATAATCCTGCATGTCAGGACTTCCCGCTCTTTTTACTGTACGACACTGCATATTTTTAAAAACATTCGAAATAATTGGCTAAACCGAAAAGGTCTTATTTTTAATTATCCAGACATAAAAAACTTTGATATTATTAAAGAAGCTGATTTTAATCACTTGAGAACCATGTATCGAGAAGAAGGGGAGAAGGTGTTAAAACTTGGATATAAAGTCTTATTCCCGTCTAATATTGAACGACAAAAAGACACCTTGTGTGTAAAATTTTTAATTATGAAAATATTAATGCCCTTGGTGAGTTAGGTGGTATTGCTACTGAAGGAACTGCTAAATTCCTTGAAATAATCCTTAGGTGGTGGAATATTGTTAATGTTAAATCTCCAAATAAAGATATCAGATTTCGAAATGAAGATTTTAAAAAAATTACCTCTGTAAGTCGAGAACAGTTGAATTATTTACGGGATATTTCAACCTGGTTAGAAAAGTGGGAATTGCTTTCAAGGGGACATGTATATCAAGGTTTAACGAAAAGAACATTTGAAGCCATTATACAGACTTGCAATGGTCTTTATGGTTTGACCTCATTTACATTGCAGAAATTAGATGTAAAATATGTTTTATTGGGAAAATTCCTAACGGATCCTTTGGAGGAAAGGTTTAGTCTCTACCGACTTTTATCTGTCTCGGAAGAGTGTCTGCACTACTTCCAAAATGGAGTGACAAATTCGTCGGACCCCGACTATTTGCCCACGATCAAATGCGCTTAGATCCGCACTCTTACCCATACTGCTTTGACTATTACTAATACCGTGAGCAGCACTCATCTTGTGAAACAGCTGCTTACGTCATTTGTAAGCCGCTTCCAGGCCTGCGCACAGTTCCAAATTTGCATAATGCCAGCTATCCCTAATTCAATTGCTCTTCAGTGTATATTATGTATATCAAGTGTTTGAAGCTCTTTAATGTTCTGCATAGAGATTTTTTAAAAGTAAAGTGGCAGAAAGAATCAGCAAATATCTACTTTTCCTATTAAAATAACATTCAATCATGCTTAAATTTTGGATACGAGTGTTTATATCTATCCTATATATTATTTCTGTTATCAACATCCCTTTTTCTCAACTAATACAAAGCCTACAGCATTGAATAAGGTATCAGTGGATAGGATTTTTTTACCCACTTCTGACATACTCAGTTTACATTAAAACACATTGTTTATAATGTGAAAGTTTCGCATGGGTTTACTGGTATTTATTCATTGTGAGTGTTATCTATATATGTTCTGATCACAATAAATTTGTTATAATTGTCTCATGAGTTGTCAGTGTTATAATGATTATTATTGGTTGACCTGATAATTTAAGGATTTTAAAAGTTTTCTAAAGCTTGTTTAATACAAATGTTTTAGGAAAAGGAGTGATAAAAATTATTTTTACGTTATTTACACACTAAGTATTGCGTTTTATTTTGTGTCTTTTATAGTAACAAAAAAAATTCTGGCATGAGACACCCTTGCATACTAAATAAAAGCTTATATTAAAGTTTCCTTAGAATAACGTTTTAAAAATGTATAACTTGAGTTCAGATATATATATATATATATATATAAGCAAAGTTAGCACCTTATTTAATTTTTTAAAGAGCAAGTTTTCTTATTTAGAAAAATGAAATAAAAATTGAACTAGCACCAAAAAAGTGGCATTTAAATATTAAAATTATCTTATCTGCATGTTCAAACATGAAAATAAAGGATAAGTAGCAATATATAAATCGTGTCAAATATTTCAAGCAAAGAAATGTACGCTAATTCGTAAGCACGATTAAAAAAGCAGTGTTACATGAAAAAAAACCCGTTTGTTTTGACTATAAGCTTTCGCAAGGACTGGATAAACAACCGCCTTCAGCTGCCGCCATTTTGAATCAGCGCGCAGGCCTTGTATTTAGACGGCTGTGCTTTTATTTCAGAAGCGATTTCAGCACTTCGTCAATAGAAATTCCAAAGAATGAATTCCGAATTGATGTATGAATGTTGATTGGTAGGTAGGTATTTTATTTAACGTCGTACTGGAGTAACACAATGGACTGTTGGAAAAGTATCGGGATCAATCCCTAAGAAAAAGACCCGAGGAAACCACCTCGTCATTTAGAAACAGTCAGACATTAAGGTCAAAACCTGAGCTGGCCTCCCACTCTCCAAACTTCCACACCACGCCAACGTGAGGACATTTGAGGCCACTAGGTACCAGGTACACGACGGTCTTTTGTCGGATTCGAAATCGCAACCCTCTGGTTGCTAATCCTTTACTCTTCCAACCGGGCTACCGTGGCCCGATTGTTGATTGGACAACGCCAATAAGGTTAAAGGGCAAACGTCGCCAAAACGGTAATGAGCTGCATTTTAAGGTAACCCCGATGTGTATGATGCGATAGCGTTTGGATAGAGGTAATCTTCGCATTCCGTCTGGTTTGTTGCTTACACCGTAAATTCCTCTCACACAATGCAGCTAAAATACTCCGAATAGCTCACCTTTCTAATTAAATTCTTCGGTAGACTGGTGACGGCGGGAATGAGATATCTCGGAAATAAAGATGAACGTTGAAAATTTGAAAGAACGCGAAAATTGGTAGGTAGGTATTTGAATTAACGTCGCACTGGAGCAACACAACGGGGTAAGGTCCAGCATCCATCTCGAAGGAAAGGATCCGAGGACACATCTCGTAATTTTGTACCACGAAAAGCTGACGCGAAAATAGGCTTGGAAGTTAAAACAAATACCGAATTGCATTGGAACAAGCGTGATGTAATAGGTGTACTTCAGAGACTGGTAAAATGACAGGTGTATTTTATGCCATTTATTACAAATGAGAATACTTCAGTAGAAAGTGCACAAAAAAGTTTAATCTCAACAAATTAAACGAAACAAAAAGTGCATCGATTGATGAAGACTCTATCATGGTTAAAGAGTAGGGTAAGGTGAGGGAGCATGTGACTAGTGTGCACTTATTTAAAAATAATATATAGCTTTAGTGGATGAATTTGATATAATGTGTTGGCAATAAGTTTCACTGAACAAACATGCTCAAACTTTGCTCTTTGGGGGCATTCGCGAAACTCATCAGAGGCCACCTCTGTGATCGCTTTCAAAAGGGGGCGAAACGACAGTCCTCGCAGTTAAAGCTGCAGGTTATCTTTACTCTAGGGCTCGTCATCAACAAAATAGTTGGACGAGGTATCTCGAGGAAACTACTTGGTGGATTAAGCCATTTAGTTTTCGGCCTACATTTACTTTGTCGAAAGGATTTTGAATTTGTATCAGTCTAAAATCAGGGGATTGATACCGGACCGTTGCCAATAGCCCGTTGTGTTACTGCAGTGCGACGTTAATTAATTACCCCATTACAACTAAAATCGATCTATCAAAATATTTAAAAAGCTCTTATAAAAAATAATCAAAATAAAACACATCCGAAGATTAAAAAAATAATCAAACGATATTACGCAAAGTGATTTTAGTATTTTGAATACTCAACTCATAATTTGTTTTAGTAACTGTTAGAATCTTAAATCATGTAATCAATTGCAACTTTCAGTCAGAAGAGCGTGACGTTACAGATTTCTTTCTTGCTTAGTTTGCTAACAGGCGTTGGTTGCCTCGACTAAGGATTGGTCAGACAGTAGTTACTTAAGACTAAATTTTGGAGTCGCCATCACCGTCCGGTTAATAATATTCTTTTTGACTGTTTAAGCTATAAGAATGAAATTGTCAATCAATCTGCACATAAATGTATGACGATGAGCGTTGACGAACGCTTTTGCGAATTTTTCGCCCTTGCTTTATGTGCTGTTAACTGGAAAGAGTTTGCTATTAATTTTGTAAGACAGAGTAATAAACTGTTAAACTTTTATTACATAATATTGAAGAGAAATTTTTTTTGAGAATTTGAATACGACAGATATTTTCAATACTGTTAGAGAGATGTATGTAAAGGCCTGTAAGATATGTCGCTACAAATATATTAACTGTGTTGTAGATTCTTTTATTTTCAATAAATTAATCTTTTCTTCAATTCAGTGTTGTCAAAAAAATATTCTACACAACAATTATAGTAATTTTGTCTGACAATGTTTTTCAGACAAAAAGGCAAAGGTAAGAAAAAAATTAACGAGAAAAGAAATGTTAAAATGTTTTTCCAATTTGGTGTTACTTTCTAGATGGTTACTTTTTTCCTTTTTTTGTTTTAAGATTTAAAAGTACAAAAAAGTTTAATTTAGAAAATAAACAATGCACCAAGATGATTAACAAGTACTAAAAAATAATCGCAAAATGAATATTCATTTCAAGCATTCCTTCCTGCATTGCAAAATACATTTGCACACCTTTCCTAAAGAATTTAGTAACTCCCTTTTAAGACACTTTAAAATTAATCTTTAGTAAATAGGTTTAACATGTAACGAGAAAACAACAAATAATTAAAATAGTCAATATATTTATAAGGGGTATAAGTCTTTCCTACATGATTTTTAAACAAGTCTTTGATAAAGACATGAATTTTAATAGGTGTTTATTGAGCATAGGCATGCTTGGAATTTTTGGCTTTAAATTTACATAATGGTTATTCACTTTCCTTAAAATTATATTAAACTCTTACTCTTAAGCGTAAAATTAAAGTGCAGATTGAGTTAAATCCCATGAAAAAAAGGGTATCTTCGTAATTTTTAAAAAACTGATACTTGTCAAAAATACTAGTTTCCTTTCAACAAAGGCAGACTTGTGCCCCACAAATAAATAATTCAATTTGCTGTTGTAATTTTAGACAAAAAAACTGCAGAATCAAGACAATTCAGTATACTTTAAATTTCTTACTTTAAAGAAAGTCAAAATACGTTTCTCTTATAAATTACATTTGGTTATATTTTTTCCTTGCTCAAATTTAATCGTAGAATTAAACTATTCAGCGCATCAACGTGGTAGAGTAAAAAGAAAAATGGCATGCACTTTTAAGTATATCCTTTCGTTAAGTATATCCTTTCACAAAATTTTACTTGGCGCATTATCACAAGCACATGTTTTCTGAGTACATTTTTCACTTATGCGTTCATAGTTATTCACAAAAGGTAAGACTAAGATAAATTTTAACTTTACTGATTAGTAAGTGTATGGTGTATGATTCTTCGTGCCTCCAGTTTACAATTCTTTTTCCAAGAACAGCTAACACATTTCAATAGCAATGTTTAATATTTGTGCAATTGTGGATTTTGATGGATTTCAGACTCAAGAAGGCTTCTTAGTACGTGAATACGGATACATCTCCATAAAATCGCTTCAAGTATTCGTTTTAACTTATCGCCTTATAAGCATAAACTTAATGCCAAAGATCACAAAACTATGCGATATGTTGAAAATTACATATGTGGACTTCCTTTCTGTCCCATGGCATGGGAATGTGTCCTTTAGAAAGTTTAGACTCTAAGCTTTTAGAATTCTAGGAGTAGACCAAGAGTACCACTCAGTATCTAGTTGCTTACAAAGGTGGTTGTGTGGAAAAGAAACGCCTAAATGCATTGAATATTCCGAATGTCAACTTGGAACAATATGGGTATCCCAAATTCGATGCACTATGTGTTCTAAGTAGCAACAAAGAGATCCAAAAACTATCATGTAGTCATCACAAAAATAATTTGCATAAATTGCATTGATGAGGTGATGGCATTTAATAACTGGCTCGTCGGAAATATGTGTCTCTTAAAAAATGCAAGTATGTAAAAAATAAGTTCTTTTACTACAACGTATTAATTTTGTAAAATATATGAATCATGTTTTTCTATTAAAAAGTGTTCTAATTTACTTTGTTTCCATGTACTAGCATCCTTCAATCTGTTTAAGAATTGTCTGCTGATTTTTGCAGAGATTGTTTTACGAATACATAGAATTCAGATTTAATCCATTTTTCAATACTATTTGTTCATTTTAAAATCCAGATTAATACTTAAAATTTTCAGTTATTATTTAATTTTACTCATGTGTAAAACTATCAGCGGTGTGAGTAAATATTTAGATTATGCATTAAATATCAAGAAAGGGGCAAAAGTTAATTTGCTTAGCAGTACAGATGTGTACACATTATTTTCAAAACAGAAAACCCACTTATTATCCATTTAACACATCAATGTAGTACATTTAAAATTAAGAAAACAGTACAAAGTATCTTGTAAAATGCTTCATAGCTTCATACAGTAATGGTACTTTGATCTGGAATTTAAAAACTACAATATGTAAAAGGTTTTTCAAATAAATAAAAGGAAGTTTATGTTCAGTAAAATGTATGGTTTGCAAAAAGCATTAAAAAAACATTTTATTTAGAACTACAAAAAAACAAATGGTTTTTAATTCTATTTTTCACTACTTCAAATGTTCAAGGAAATATCTTCATAGTATGGGTCTTGTAAAATTACAAATATAAGCAAAACAAATTTTTAACTCTTACAGGTTTTTTATAATTATTTTTTACTGTGCACAAAACACACTTTAAGAATCAAACTTTTAAAAATGTCTTAATTGTAAAATTTAAAAATAATAAGCAAATCTGCATTTAAATGTTTGTAATAATGTCTAATGTATATGTTTCTCAATTGTAAAATGTTTCCTAAAAATATTCAATAGTATAATATGTGTAATAATTTTTAATATATAATTAATTTTTGAGTAAAAACATCTAACTTTTAAAATATAAATCCTTATATCAAAGAAAATTTCATTAAAAGAACAGTTTGTAAATCTATATAATATAAATTAAATCACTAAAATTTAGGAAGATTAATTAAAAATAATATTTAACTTTGATTTTAAAGGATAGATGGTTTTAATACTATCATCACTGCTTTCAAAGGTGTAAGGAAACATGTTCATAGTACGGGTCTTTTAAAGTTTCAACTTTACGCTCGATTAAGTGTATAATATTTTTTAAAAATTCTGCAATAAAATATGTGCTATAGCACCTAATGTAGGATTAATTTTTGAGTAAAAACAATCTTAAAATCAAAGAAAATTTCATTTCGGATCTTGCATTTTAAAAGCCAATTTATAAAACCATGTAATAAAAAAACAAATAATCCAAAATACAGTATATGTGATAAGACAAGCAAAAGTTTATTTAAAATTGCAAGATGTAAGCATTAAAAAGATCTCCAATATTCCCTTACGGAACATTATCAAAAATTTTGTGGAAAAAATAACAAAAAGGAAAATTAAAGCAGTAAGATTTGTAACCAAATTCGAATGAAATTATAATAAACCCTACTGTCACTGAAATTCATACCTTATTTAAACAAATTCCTCTTACATAAATATACACTTTGATACCAATTCTCTGCATGTCTCACTCCTCTGATTATTCGATCGCATCCGGAATCAGGGATAAGGTGGAACTATCTCTCTCAGAGCTCATCTCCTCATGTCAGTCTTAATTACAACTTTAATTTACCTGCCCTTTTAAATCACTGATGCAGTGTTCAAGTGAAAACTTATGTACGGATTCTACGCCATTCAGGACTTCTGTCTGAGCCAACGCGCGTACAAGACAATCACATTTCCTATCATCCGATATATTCAAGAGATTCAATTCTCAGCGTATAACATATGACAAACACTCAATCAGTTGAAACTCATCAGGTTTTCCTTACCACCCACGCCCACAGGAAGCAGACATTACACAGGGCACAACCTCGTCAACAGCAGGAGCGAAACAGCTCAACCGCTCCACACGCTTCACTGTTCCAGAACCCCTATATTCTGTCTACTGTCGCTAGTGCAGTGGGCATACCCACTGAGCCAAGCCGTTTCATATTTATTTTTGAAGTGAACAAAAAATTGTTTTACTTCATATAAAAAGGATACATAAGCTCTAATAATTATTTTTTATAATGTTAGGTCAGGTAGTTAATTAACGTTGCACTGGAGAAACACAACGGGCTATTGGCGACGGTCCGGGATCAATTAAGCGAATATAATGTTAAATAAAATGTAAAAATATCTTTTATAAAGCATAAAAAATAGATTAAATTGAATTTAGTTGCTATTTGCTTCTTTAAAAATATTTTCGGTCAACAAACAAGTAGCCCACGATATTTTCGAGAGTTGATTTCAAATTTGCTGACTTCAAACGCTTGCTTTTAAGCTTTTTGTAACTAAAAGTAAATGGAAAAGTTCAAAAGCAAAAACAAATTAATTGCCAATCTCAAAACTGTGCCTGACAAGTAACTTAAATATAAAAGAAAATAAGGGTTTGTAAATTGAATACCTCATATAAAACAAGTACAAGATATATTTAAATGATTTTTTTCAAAGCCGTAGTAAAACATTCTACATAACATGGCAGAGTTTCCATCCTTTCAAAATTTGCCTACCTCTTTGAAATAATCAATCCCTTACACCAGGGGTCACCAAATTTCTTTGACCGTCGACCCTTTCAAGTGTTTCTAGACTTTTTATCGAATCCCCTCTATTTTAGTATTACATAATTATAATAGGACAAGTAAAGAGACGATTATGTGAGGTTTTAGATTATTTATTTTATAATTAGTGTTTATTGTATATATAATATAGTATATATATTGGCTTAATGTTAAAGGGATACGTTTTTGTTTTTGATGTCCTTCTTAACATTACATATTGGATAGGAAGGATTAATAATATATAAAATATAATATTTAATTCAGATAACAAAATAACAATAATACAACCTTCCTTATATATGAAAATAAGACTTGTTAACTTAGAATACAATTTGGCGCACTTTGGTAGAAATTCTAACCAAATAACTATTTCTATTATCTATATATATAAAATAGGATGTGTGTGTATGTATGCATGTATATTTTCTATACAAATCTACACCGTTTGACCAATCCACACCAAATTTGGTACACTTATATTTTAGAACACTGCGGTCAGCATAGGCTAACTCTTCACCAACGCTCTATTGGCCCTAGGGGGCTAAAAACTATTCGAAATCGCCATAGAAATAACATTGAGCACAGATTGATTGCTTTAGGCAGCGATGGTTGCTTTACCAGTGTTGATCGAAAAACAATTTTTTCCGAAACAAATTAAATTACAGTATTTATGTTTGAACTGACTTTTTAGTTCTTCCCATGATGTAAATAAATTATAGATATTTTATTAATGAAGAAAGAATATTTTAAAATATTTATGTTTGCAAGGAAATTCAAGGAAAGGTTTTCAGGAGTTCAAGGATTATTTTAAAGGAAAGTTGGTGAATATTTCGACCAACTTTCCTTAAATAATTTATTGAATACGTAATGATTTGTAGAATTCTGTTTCACAAGCTTTTTAGGTAAGGCGTGTAACTTATTTTAAAATGTCTGGAATAGATACATGTGAATCCTCCGTTGGAAGCAGTGATGTTCTTTCTGAAAAATTCTGTAAAATCGTCCTTCTGCTTTTTGAAATTTTTTTATTTATTCAGTTTAATTCGTCTACACCAATTACATTTATTTCTAACCCAAGCACCGTTATTCCGAAAAGCACAAACGAAAAACTCATTGATCATAAAAGCGTAATTTTGCTACTCGGTATCTGGCAGCACTAGAATGTTTACTTTTTTTTATAAAACTTAGTAGAACTTTCTAGAAAGTTGGGGGAACGGAAACTTTCTTGGACTCATGGTGGAGAACATTCCAGCACCCACTCGATTCTTAGCTGGTCGTATTTAAAGGAAGCTAACTCGGTAAGTCTTCCAGTTTATCATCTTTCAGTGAATCTGGCAGTTTTATTTCGCTCTTTTAGTTGATTGTATAAGTGTTTCCTACTTTATTCGACAGTGATAGTGTACATTTTGGATTTATATTTCTAAACTGATGTAAGTACTACATAATTTTAAATTCGTTTTTTCGTTAATTTTAGCTTTTTGTATTCTATAATAGATTTCATTGCTCAGTGAGAGTGTGCCTTTTGCTTAATTTTTTAATAAGTTTAATGGGGATCAGAATTAATGCTTTTTTTACACCAGAATAAAAGTTTATTTTTTAGTATGATTTAGAATTCTGTGTTTGAGTATTTTGTGATTGACAGCTTTTAAGTAAGGCATTAATATTTTTTATTTGTGTTAAAATTTTGATATTCCTAAACTGATGTAAGTACTTCGCAATTTTAAATTTGTTTTACCATTCAGTTTATATTAGCTTTTTATTTTTATTGTATTCTATAATAGATTTCATTGCTCAGTGAGAGTGTGCCTTTTGCTTATTTTATAAAATAGCTTTTTATTGTATTCTATAATAGATTTCATTGCTCAGTGAGAGTGTGCCTTTTGCTTATTTTATGAAATAGCTTTTTACTGTATTCTATAATAGATTTCATTGCTCAGTGAGAGTGTGCCTTTTGCTTATTTTATGAAATAGCATTTCTTTGTATTCTTTTACAGATTTCTTTGCTGTAGCAATGCCTTCAAGGAAGCGGAAGGCGATCGGCCAAGTGCAGTCAACGGCTAAGATGATGAAAGATGCGCGTAGTCAAGAAACTTCCGAGGAGAGGAATGGAAGACTTGCGATTGCGAGAGTTACAACATCTAGAGCAACAGAGACGGCACAGCAGCGTGAGTCCCGACTTCAGGATAAGAGGGATAGTGCTACTACATTTAGAGCAACAGAGACGGCACAGCAGTGTGTGGCCCGACTTCAGGATAAGAGGGATAGTGCTACTACATTTAGAGCAACAGAGACGGCACAGCAGTGTGAGGCCCGACTACAGGATAAGAGAGATAGAGCCAAACGATCACGGACTGCGCACCATTTTAGCTTAGCATTGGAAGAATTCCACTACGATTCGCATAAAGACTACTCGCTGCATGCAAGTGTTACCATCGGGAAAGTGGAAATGGTTTGTAGTTACTATCAAGCCAAAAAGTTTAAATCAGTCTACTGGCATTTGCTGTAAAAATGGAAAAGTTAAACTCTGCCAACTGGAACCACCACCACAAGAACTTTTGACTTACACATCAGGAGATACGTCAGAGTCGAAGCATTTTATTAATAACATCAGAAAATACAACTCATGTTTCCAAATGACATTATTCGGCGCCACATCAGTTGTTGGACAGCCCGGATTTCCGTCGACATTCAAGGTGCAAGGGCAGATTTACCATAGAGCTTGATCGTTGCTTCCGCTGCCAAATCAACCACCAAAATTTCTACAACTATATTTTATTAAAAACGAAGAAATGGAAACTGATCAGAGGTGCGCCTACATCTCGGGAACAAGACGTCAGATTATGTTAAACTTACAGAAGATGTTTCACGAGCACACTAATCTTATTAAAACATTTAAAACAGCATTGGAACGTATGCCAACAGATGAATATAAAGTAGTCATAAGAGCAGACCGAAGACCAGCAGGCGAACACGAGCGGCGCTTTAACTCTCCTCAAGCAGATGAAGTCGCGGTGGTTATATCAGGAGATGAGTTTCATCAACGGGATATCGTTATTCTACGACGAGGTGAATCATTGCAGCGTATTTCGGAAACACATCGACCTTACGATGCTCTGCAGTACCCAGTAATATTCCCCTATGGTGAAGATGGATATCAATTTAATCTGTGGCAGATCAACCCAAGAACAGGTGAAACAACCAGTAAGAAAGTTTCAGCGATGGATTTCTATGCGTACAGATTAATGGTTCGAGATACTGAGCAGAACCACGTATTGAACTGCAGGCAATTGTTTCATCAGTTCATCGTCGATATGTACGCTAAAGTCGAGAGTGAGCGCCTCCTTTACATTCGTCTAAATCAACGTAAACTGAAAGTTGATATATTCACCTGAGATATGCTGTGGCAAATGACGGGAACATTGAATGTGCCTTAGTCACACTACCAGCTACATATACAGACAGTCCCAGACACATGCACGAATACACGCAAGATGCTATGACGTACGTGAGGACGTAAGGGTGACCAGATTTATTTATCACCTTCACATGCAATCCGACTTGGACGGAGATCAAGGAGGTTCTTACCAATGGTCAATTACCCAGTGAGCGCCACGACTTGATTGCGAGAGTATTTAAACAGAAGCAGTTGAAATTGCACTTTGCGCATCTTTCGTGTTTTAGAATTCTGCATTTTTTCGTCGGAATTTCGTTTCCGTTTGTCTTTGTGTCTTAATCTTTTACATATTGCAGTATATTCAGGAATTAAATGTATACATTTGCGTCCTAAGTATATTGTAGAAGCTATGATAAAGTTAAAACGTATTTTCCGTACAACTTAAATGATTGCATTTTTCTGTGAAAGAAAAGTGCTTATTCTAATTCACTTTTCAAGCAACATTTAACCATTTCAACCCGAGCAACGCCGGGTAATTCAGCTAGTAAAATGTATAAATAGTCTGGGATTTCAAAATATAAAGAGCAACAGGCGTGTTAAAATCTTTGCCAAAGGATATCGACAATCCAATGCAAGGGTAGAACTTCAGTACAATTTAGGGATACTTCTATGCTCCTCTTTAGAAATGCAAATATATTCTTAGCCATTTGGATTTTCGCCGATGTGGTATTGAAGGAATTTAAAGGTGTTGAGTATATGTAAATGAATTTCGTAACTTTCCGGTCTCCCTTTATTGCGCTCAAAGAGAATTATTTCTTATTTTAAATCAAATCAAAGATTATATGGGTGCGGGCATGAGATAATTCTGTTTTTCCATTGCTTCTTCTAGAATTTGCAGCATTTCAGATATCACCCGAAGCCCGTTGTGTACAAAGGGGGATGGTGCACGTTAAATATGACGTGGGTTCAAATGTCCACACGTTGGCGTAGTGTGGAAGTTTGGAGAGTGGTTTGCCAGTTCAGGCGTGACCTCGTCTTCTGAATTACGTGGTTCAAAATTACGTGTCTTCGGATCTTTCCCTTCGGGGGCTGATCCCGGAGGTCGCCAATAGCCCGATGTGTTGCTCCAGTGCGACGTTAATAAAATACCGTTATATTAAATGAAATAAAACTGAACAAAATGTTAAAACGCCTTTTCCGGTACTTGTTACTGGTGTTAATTCTAGTTACCAATACAGAACACACACACCTCAGTCGTATCACCACAAATATCTTCTGAACGTCCACTTCAACTGCATTCCATTCATTAACCCTCCAAGGGGTTTCGATGAGGTATCATCTCATCATCAAGATATTGCCTATTTTTGGATGACGAGATCAAGTCCAGATAGTTTTCTATCAATGGCTAGATATCTCGTCCATCGAGATCTGGTCAGTTTTGCTAATGAGGAGATACTTCATCACCACCAGGAGATACATCATCACCACTACAAGAGAACCACCAGGAGGTTTAACCCTCCTGATGGTTATTTCGACGAGATATTTCGTCATCAGAAAAATATTGACCAAATCTTGATGGACGAGATATCTCGCCATTGGTAGAAAACTCATCAGGACTTGATCTCGTCATCATAAAAAATTGGCACTCTCTTAATGACGAGGTATTTCATCATTAGCACAATTGGTCAGATCGCTCGTAGAAACCAATAGGTAGGTAGTTAATTAGCGTAGCACTGGAGCAACACAAAGGGCTGTTGGCGACGGTCCAGGATCAATCCTGAAAGGAAAAATCCGAGGACAACACCTCTTCATACTGAACCACGGTCAGATGACGAGAACCACACCTGAGCTGGCACCCCACTCTTCTGACTACCACACCACACCAACGTGAGAACATTTGAACCTACGACAAATTTAACATGCACCAGCCCCCGTGTACACGACGGTCTATGACTTGACCGAGTATCGAAATCGCAACCCTCCAGTTGCTAATCCGTTGCTCTTCCAACTGGGCTACATCTGCCCTTGGAGGGTTAAGGCGATTCAGTATTTTTGACGTCTTAAACTTTATTCGCATTTACTCAGTTTCTTTTCTGCACCGATTGCCTCCTGTCATCAGAATGCTGAAGTATTTCGAGCTTATAACAAAATGAAACAGTTAAATGTAGCTAAAATAAAGCATATTCGCAATGAAGAGGGTAAACATCGGTGATGAATCCCGCAGCGGTTCGGCCGTCGTGGAACAGTGGGGTTGCCCACTGTGCTAGCAGCCTTCGAGTTGTAGGCGGCTCAGGTTCGATTCACAGGTGCATTCCTCCCTGGATGCATTTCTCTTTTCCGTGTCAGTAAAGTTCTCACTGTATGCGTGTCAGTTAGTTGATATTGTATGTCTTGTGTCAATTACTTGATATTGTATTGTGTCTGGCGCAGCATGGCCAAATATGGCCCAAAACCAACCAACCCGCAGCGGTTGGTTTCACGTGGCTTATATTCCTCTGTTGCCATTCTACAATGCACAAATGAAGTCGATTTTCGTGTATAAAGAGTTACTCAAGCAGCTTGAATAATTTAATCCTGCTCTCGCTCTGGAAAGTACCATATCACAAATTCAATGTAAATTAAATGACGTGCGTTCTGTAAGAGAATAAATACGCTGTCCGAACTGATTACTCGGCACGCAACGAGGTAAATGAATTAGGTTAATTGGTATAGACAGCGTTGGTATGTATCACATGTGCGGTTACTAATAAACTCAACAAGATACCTCCTTGTGATAGCATGTGTAAGAAGAAAAGATGCCTATTCGAAATAGAAATTCGTCTAATTTTGGGATAGTTTTGAAATACAAGGGTCGTTTGATAAGTGGTAAAAAAGCGAGTTAAACACCTTTTTCTGGTAGGTAATTTATCAACCTCGTACCAACACAACGGGTCATTAGTGACGGTCCTGGATCAATCCCGAAGGGAAAGTACCGAGGACAACACCTCGTACGAGGTCAACACCAGTGCTGGCACCCCACTCTCACAACTTCCGCACCCCTCCAAAGTGAGGACATTTGAGACCACGACAGAATTAACGTGTAACTGTTCTCACGTCCTTTGGTCGGATCGAGTTTCAAACTCGCAACTCTCTGGTTGCTAATCCACTACTCTTCCAACCGGGCTACCGGGGCTCTTGGATTGAATCGTGGAATAGCTCTTGGATGCACAGGAGTTGGTCGCTGTGTGACTTGATAGAGATGGTCCTTTGGAGTTGGTCTAGAAAGTTTCCCAACTCCCATGTCATTGGAATTGAAACGTCAAGGAACAGTTGGAATGTGAGTTTTTATTGACTTCTCATGAGCTCGCAAACTTAACACTCAACGCAATAAGCAGAAACCGACGCCTTACACTGACCCTCCGAGTGGTTTCGACGATATATCGTATCCACAAAGGTCTGAACAATTTTGCTAATGGCGAGATATATCGTCAAGATATTACCAACTTTTTAAGATGGCGAGATCGCGATATGGTCAGTTTTCTAATGACGGGATATATCGTCAAGATATTACCAACCTTTTAAGATGGCGAGATCGCGATATGGTCAGTTTTCTTCTAATGACGGGATATATCGTCCACACGATCAGGACAGTTGAGTGAATGGTGAGATACCTCGTCGAGACAGCCATCAGGAGGGTTAGATTCAATAAGACTTTTGAGATCGCAATAAAAATGCATTCGTACCCAATGTCAAGGTTTTGTACCCTTGCAATGTACCCTTTGCATCAAGATTACGATTCTTTATCTTCATCATTATGTGCCATCCGAAAGTCACAACTAATATCCATTTATATTTTCTAAATATAGTGCCTGCCCGAATAATTTCCTTTGAAGTCCGCACAGAACTTAACGACTCTTGAGCCTTTTTATAGACCATCAGCGCTAGGGCGTCGTAATAGGGAACTTAATCTCGATGTTAGTGCATAAAGAGATAATGTAAATCCTGAGGAATGACGTAACTTCAGGCTCAGTGTGTCACTGGGGGAGTGTCATCGATTGGGACGGAAGATGCTGTCTCCATGGTTACCTCCCCTCCTTGTAACCTTGCGAAACAAGCAAGAAGAAATGTTCAGCGTGAATCAGAATTCGAGTGCCTCGTCCTATACAACGGAAGTGGGGAAGTAAAAATGATCGCGTCTGATGAGAAACAGGGTTTTTTTTTTAATGGGAGTGGAGTGGGGAAATTCGGCAAGCGTGGAGTGACTGTCAATGGGATTGTGATTGGAATGGGTTCCTCTGACGCTCTGCTTATTTTAGGATGAATGTGTTTCTAAAGTGACGCAGATAAGCTGTTTTTATTGTCGTGTTATGAAACAATTTTTTTGTCTTAGAGTTATTAAAATAGCTACAAGGGTATAGTGGGGAGTATTCGTGGATAGGTGGGTTTCATAGAGGAGGTATAAAAGTAGAGTGAGTAATGGTAAACTTTTTATGTGCTCAGAATCACGTGACCAAAACTAGTAGTAACGTGACCCTCAGACTAGTTTCGTCTGCCAGAAGGAAACGAACATTCATCATGTGATTGGTGCACGGGACGGGAGTATCTATAGATTCATCATCTGATTGGTCCGTGAGACATAGTAGTAGAATTGGAGGTTGTTGGCGATTTCACCACTTTTTACGCCACTCAATAGAACGGGATTAGGAAGTGACGTATGTGGCTATGTTTTGATTCTGGAAAAACGGACTGCAGATTTTTTTAAAATTATGTTTTAATAATTAAAAGAGTGCAACTCTGACTCGGCACATTAGGTATTTAAATTTGAAGATTACAACCTCCAAATTTATATTCTTAAAGTTTTGTCTCGTATGTCCTTCTCACGTGATGCCATAAATGAACGATATTACTTGCTGTTTTGACTGATTACATCGCAGTACTCACGCTAACATTGTACTTCAGATGAATTTTCCCAATTTCGCATTAGCCCAATGTGATTAGCATTAACCCAATGTGTTGGTTTGGGCCAGACAAAATTTATCTTCTAACTGGGTTAATAATGTCGTATATACAGGGGATCCAAATACCTTTCTGAAGGATTTGGAGGAAGTTGATGACTTTTGCGTGGCCAGGAAACTCCAAGCATCCAGCACTAGATTGAGACGCGTGAGCACCCAACTTACAGCCAAGCATTTTTGTCACAAAACGAACGAGTTCTCCAAACTTGGTCATTGTTGCTGTTCGCATACGTGAGTATGAAGCAGGCGTCGTGGAAATTTGACAGCCAATTTTTCAGTGAAGCATTTACTATAGCTTACTAACTGAAATTGCACTTGCCACGCAGCATACTAAGTTATATAACGAACTACGAAACAGGAAATACATGCCGTCACCCAAAATAGTAGCTCCCTCCTGAATTTAACTTTAACAGAAAAACTACTCAATAGCGTCGGAACTTTTAAACGCATTTTTATAGATTGGTTGGTTTAGGGGTTTTACGGTGTAAGGGCCATATTTGGCCATGCTGCGCCAGACACAAGATCAAGACGCCAACATCAAGTAATAGACAGACAAACAGACAATGAAAGCTTTACTGACACAGAAGAGAGAAATACATACAGGGTGGAATGCACCTGACAGGAATCGAACCTGCGCCGCCTACAACTCGAAGGTTTGGACTAAGGACCACTGAGCCACGACGGTCCCATTTTAATAGGAAGAACGATTTTAGAAATTCATATTTTTAGCATGGTGTCAATGATATCTATGTTTACAATACACTATTTCAACGTATTTTATTATCTTTGCGCTCTATTAAAAAATAGAGTATTGATATTTTGTCTCTTTTTTGTCTACTTCCTATTCGACTTTATATCATGTCCCAATAGCATGTGAATGCAATTTTTTGTTGCCCAACTTACTATTTCTTTCATTCTGATCCTACTTCTCATGATTTATTTCGTTTTGAGATACAAGATTTTCCCGACCTTTCGAAATTCTTATTTAAATTTTCAACCGAACCACAATTAGTGTTTAACTAACCACAATTAGTGTTTGAAAAATTAACAATTTTGCACTTTCAGAATCGATGCCCTAGAGCAGTGGCTCTTAACCTGGGGGGTGCGAGAACTTATTTTTAGATTCAAGAGGGTGCCGATCACTAAAAAGGTTAAGAACCAATGTTCTAGAGAATCCCAAGATTACAGAAATTTTGATTATCATTTGTCGAAAGAAAGAGTACAACATTTCCCTTTCAATCTAATCAGATCGAACCCATCGTCTTCTACATTGTCGTTTTTCGTCAAGTCCCCCTTCACAAAAAAAAATAACGATTTCACGCTGCAAAGCATTTGCAAATAAAAATGTATCTCCCGCTCGAAACACCCTTCTGCCGAAGACATTAATATCGCGCCAGCAGTATAAACGGGGTTTGAAATCCATTACGATCATGAAAAATGCCCCGGATTTCTCTCTCATTTCCCAGATACCAATTGAATCGCTTTCCATCTACAAATAAAAAAAGGGGGTCAGCAGGTGCTGGTTTTTAGGGTCCATTACACATTCCACCCCCTTCCCGCCATCCAAAACACAGTACAGTGTACGCCCCGAATAGCATCTATTTTTAGTCCGTGCTCGCTCTAGTATCTAGCCCAAATTCTTGGACCCGTCCCGCTGACTAAAACGTGTTAAAGTGGGCGTGGCACTCAGGACAACGCTCCCGTGGTCTCAGCCCATTGGTTACCGTGTCTGACGTCACGCTATTCCACGGGGCATCGACCGTCGGCACGTGCCAGTCTAGGTCACGTGAGGAAAAAGGGGTCAAGGGGTTCGGTGACGATATTACTATAGTTCCCGCTACCTGCCCAGACGGTCGCCGCGCATATAGGGCAATCGGGCAGATTCTGCGCCCCCTTTTTTTTCACGCCCCACTCGCTGACTTCATTGAGATGCGTTCGGGGTTCAGGAGAAGGGGGTGGGTGGAACTTTTAACTCTTCAGATTCGATCAATGCGGCACGAGATGTCCTGTGATCTCCGTTTCTTTCAGCCATTGTTTGAGGGCGTTTGTTTTCGAGCTTTCTGTAGCCTTGAGAAGTTTGGGGGGTTGTGTGGGAGGGTTCAGAAGCGACACGTGCCCTGCCAAGTAACGAATGCAAAAGGAAATAAGGGTTAAATTGATTTCCTCCAAATAAAATAACCGGCGCAAGAGAGATGACTTGATTGGAAATTTGTTGATTTCATGCCTGTTTTTTTAGCTTTTTTAAAAATTAAAAGTAGGGTGGTGAAAAAGTTTAAAAGCTGCACGTGTCTCACAAGTAGCTTAAATGTAAAAGAAAATTCGCGTTTATAAATTGAATTCCCCCAAATAAAACAAGCGGAATGCGATATTTTTAAGAGTTGATTTGAAATTTGTTGACTTCGTACGTTTGCTTTTAAACCTTTAGTAATTGAAAGTAGAGTGGAAAAGTTCAAAAGCTACACATGCATTACAGTGTCTTGAATGCAAATGTTAGGTAGGTAGTTAATTAACGTCGCAACGAAGCAATATGACGGGTTATTGGCGACGGTCCGGGATCAATCCCTAAAGGAAAATTGCAAGGACAACGCCTCTTAATTTTAAGCCACTGTCAGATAACGAGATCAACACTTGATCTGGCACCCCATTCTCCAAACTTCCACGCCACTCTAACGTGAGGACATTTGAGGCCACGACAGATTTAACGTACACCAGCCCTCATGGACATGACAATCATTGGCTGGATCGAGTTTCGAACTCGCAAACCTCCGGTTGCTAACTTGTTTCTCTTCCAAATGGGTGAACGTAAAAGGAAATATGATGAGAGATGATTATGGGAGTTTATTTTAAATTTAATTCCTCCATATAAAACAGTCGGTGCACGATATTTATAAGGGTTGATTTGAAATTTGTTGATTTCGTAAGTTTGCTTTTAAGCTTTTTGTAATTAAAAGTGTGGTGGAAAAGTTCAAAAGTGAGTTCCTCCAATTCATACAAGCAGCCCACGATATTTTTGAGAGTTGATTTGAAATTTGTTAACTTTATACGTTTGCTTTTAAGCTTTTTGTAACTAAAAGTAGGTGGAAAAGTTCAAAAGCGAAGATAAGTTACTTATCAATATCAAAAGTGCGCCTGACAAGTAACTTAAATGTAAAAGAAACTAAGGGTTAATAAATTGAATTCCTTGAAACAAGTGTCAAGATATTTTTAAATGATTTGTTTTTAAAGTCGTGGTGAAACATTCTACATAACATGCCAGTTTCCAATCCTTTCAAAATTTGTCTACCTCTTTAAAATAATCAATCCCTTACATCAGGGATCGCCAAACATCTTTGACCGTCGACCCCTTCAAGAGTTTCTTGACTTTTTATCGACCCCCTGTATTTTACTATCACGTAATTACAATAGGACAAGCAAATATATACTTATGTGAGTTTTGATTGTTTATTTTATAGTTACAGTGTTTATTGTATGTAATATAGTATATATTATACACTACTATTTGATGAAAATTGCAACACCATGAAGGAATCATGCAAATTAAACGAAACTTGCAGGAAATGCAAAACAGGTTAGGATATGCAAGTGGTTAGAATTACAAAGCGATCACGCATGTGTGGGCCGAGAAACACCCTCTAAACTTCCAAGTGAGCCGTGTATAAAAAGCAGTGTAAAGGTGCGTTAAAATGTGTGTATCGTCGTTTGACTGCTGTAAATGATTGATTAGAAGTCAATATGCCTCACCAAAACGCAGAGTGCCATACGAGCAACTAACGGAGTTCGAACGTGGCCGCATGATCGGCCTCCGTGAGGGTGGACTTTCGTATCGTGAAATCGCCACTCGCACGGGGCGTAATGCCATAACAGCGATGCGTGTGTGGAAGAGCTGGACCATGGAGAACCGGACAAGTCGAAACCCCTGCAGTGGGCTATGCAATATGACGTCACCTCGGGATGATAGACACCTCATCCGCATGGCGGTGACAGACCATACAGCGTCCTCTCGTGTGTTGGCACAACATTGGAGCACGTCTACAGGTGTGTCATTGTCTACCCCCACGGGCTACGTGCAAGGATTCCCCTGCGCAGGATTCCCTTGACGCTAAACCACCGACGCCTCCGGCTAGAATGGGCTCACCAACACAGCCAATGGTGTGCCGATTGGCAACGAGTCGTCTTCTCAGATGAGTCCCGCTACAATCTGGACTATAACGATGGACGCGTAGTCGTCAGACGCTACAGAGGTGAACGCCTTCTCCCGGAGTGTCTTATTCAGCGCCATACTTGACGAACGCCTGGCTTTCTGGTCTGGGGCGCTATTGGATATCATGGGCGATCCCGCCTATTCAAAATTGTGAGGACCCTGAACAACGGGCGCTACATCAGGGAAGTTGTGGAGCCCGAGGTCCTGCCTCTCCTGCAACGTATTCCCGGAGCTGCATTTCAGCAAGACAATGCCCGTCCATATGTTGCTCGGAATGTACAAGCCTTCTTCAGTGCACGACAGGTTCCGCTTCTTCCATGGCCTGCAAGTTCCCCGGATATGTCACCCATTGAGCATGTCTGGGATTACATCGTACGGCGATTCGCTCGCACCGCTCGTCGGGAAGAGAGTGCGGCTGAACTTTGGTACAGATAGAAGCCATCTGGAATGCCATTCCTCAGCATGGCATTCAGATTCTGTATGTTTCGATGCCACGACGTGTACAAGCTCTCGTCGCTGCGCGCGGCGGCTGCAAAAGATATTGATTTTCGGCATTACTTTTGTTTTATTGCTCTGTAAATTTGATAATTTATTTAAACCACTATAAGTAATACGTGGAATAAATTTCATTTATTTCTGATGGTTATTTCATGGTGTTGCAATTTTCGCAAACAGTAATGTGTATTGGCTTAACATCAAAGGGATACGTTTTGTTTTTGGCGTCCTTCTTAACATTACATATTGGATAGGAGGAATAAATAATACACTATCTACCAATAAGTATTTGGACATCTGTGATGGAAAAGAAAAACAAAATTTATTCATATTCAATAGTTGGACTGGGATCAAGGGTCCCAGTCCATACCAGGAGAAACACCCCCAGACCATAATTCCACCTCCGCCGAACTTTACTGTGGGCACAATGCATTCTGGCAGGAGGCGTTCTCCAGGCAGACGCCAGACCCAGACCCTGCCATCAGAATGGTAGAGTGTGAACCTTGATTCGTCGCTCCAGAGAACCCGTTTCCACTGATCTACGGTCCACTTTTGACGTGCTTTGCACCACATTAACCGAGCAGCGCGGTTGGACTTTGTGATCAAAGTCTTATGGTGGGCAGCACGACCATGAAAACCAAGCAGATGTGCTTCCTTACGGATGGTATTCATCGAAACAACACTCCCGGATGCCTGTTGAAACTCCTGGAGTATGTGGTACATCGGTTGGGTGCGGTTCTTCCGAATTTCTCTGGACAGCACCCGTCGGTCTCTATCTCCCAGTTTCGTGGGTCTGCCGACTCGGGGCACATTTCAACAATCACCGCTCACCTTCCACTTCTGAATCACATAGGCCACTGTCGATTTTGAGTAATTCAGCTCGCTAGATATGTCCCTTAAGAATATAGCATTTCTGTGATACCCGACGATTACACCTTTCTCGAAATCAGATAACTCTGCACTTCGTGGCATCTTGCACGCGACTAATGCCAATGTTGTTTCCTACACGATATTTAACGGCGGAGGGCGTGACGTATATCAGGACCGCAGATATCGTCATTTGCATGGGTGTCCAAATACTTATTGGTAGATAATGTATATAAATATAAAATGTAATTTTGATAAAAAATAACTATAATACAATCTTCCTTATATTTATATAAAAATAAGACTTTTGTTAACTTAGTATACAATTTAACAAACGTTGTCTCCGTGAAGGGTGTGCTTCATGACTTGACAAGATTAGAAATGTTGGATTAGCAATACTTGATTGACAAGATTAGAAATGTTGGATTAGCAATACTTGATTGACAAGATTAGAAATGTTGGATTAGCAATACTTGATAAACAAGATTAGCAATACTTAATTGATCTCCTTGACTATTTTCATGATCTTGCTCCATCTTACAGGTCCTATTCATGTCACTGTTCCCACTATTCACTCTTAATTGCGTTGTCATTCAGGATGGAGGTAATCCAAATTAACCCAATTAAATATTACCCGTATAATGAAGTCATATTTTTGTATCAAACCCCAATCGCCCCTGAGACTGAATCGACCTCTTACAATGTTATATCGACCCCTGGGGTTCGATATCGACCACTTTGGCGACCACAGCCTTACAGTAAGGTTTGTCATAAAATGAGACTGCAACTTAAAAATACCATAGTAAAGCAATTTGAAAGGAGAAAAGTTAGGAGTTGTTATTGATAACTAATTTATTTTATTAAAAAAAAGTAGGTGATCTATCATTTTAGAAAAATGGAAAATCGTAAAACCTTTTAAATATATTCCCAAATTTATACGCAAAAATCTTCGTTTAGCAAATATTTTATATTTACAATCCGATTATTCTAATATCATATCTTCGTCAACAACTCCTCAACTCATGCTAAAAAAGTAATCTCCTAAATGGATCTATCATTTTAATGCATTGTTATTTTACATAGGGTAATTGGAGGGGAATAAAATATTTCATTTTTCAAAGATTTTTTTCTTTTTGTAGACTTTGGATATTACAAAGCAGGGCGCAATATTTAAATCAATCCAGTCTTTACAATAGTTGTTTTCTTTATGTTATACATTGGATATCTGTAGTGGATTGGGATATATTGAATGTATTAACAATAGTGGGATTTGAAAACCTTAGAAACACATTTTACAAAAGAAAAGTATTTTCTCATCAATTCAAAATTTTCAATCGATTTTTCTTTATGTTGCGCGTAATATAATTTGGAGCACTGTGGGATATTGAATTTATATCTTTTATTTCGCAAGTGAAATCGAGAAATCCTTGACTTGCAAAGAATTTAAGTGAATTAATAGTTTGTTTCTGAGGGAACTGCAAACAATAGAAAAAAAACCTTTTTATTATGTCTGATATTTTATTACATTCTATATCTGAAGTGTTGTGCTTTTAACAATGTATATTACATATCGTGGGACGAGGTAGTAGTTGAAAGAGTTGACTGGTGCATGTTAAATCTTTCGTGGACTCAAATGTCCTCACGTTGGCGTGTGTAAGTTTAAAGAGTCAGGTGCCATCTGAGGTGTTGACCTCGTCATCTGACTTTGACTCAAAATTATGAGATGTTCTCCTCGGATCTTTCCCTTCGGAATTGTTGCCATTTCGGTCTTTAGTCGGTGATCATTCAAAGGGCCAGGGTTGCGAGTTCGAATCCAACCAAAAATCATCGTGTACAAAGGGGGCCGGTGCACGTTAAATCTATCGTGGCGACAAACGTCCTCACGATGGCGTGATGTGGAAGTTTGGAGGGTGGGATGCCAGCTACCCCGGTTTGGAGGGTGGGATGCCAAAGACCATCGTGCTATGTACACGATGGTCTTTGGTGGGACAGAGTTTCGAACTCTATTATAGCCGGTGGAAATAAAATGTTTTTTAAATGTTAATGTAAAACATGTTTACTTTCTTGAATATATGAAATTAATTTCCCTGTTTTTAACAGTTTTATTTTGTAATCACTCTCATGCCATGTTAAACTAGGAAGCCACAGTACCCAATTCGAAGAGTAACGGATTATCAACCGGAGGGTTGCTAGTTCGAAACTCATCCAAACAAAGACCGTGGTTTACATGGGGACAGGTGCATGTTAAATCTATCGTAGCATCTAATGTCTGCACGTTGGCGTAGTGTGGGAGTTGGGAGAGTGACGTGCAGCTCAGGTGTTGACCTCGTCATCTGACCATGATTCAAAATGACGAAGTGTTTCGCTCGGATGTTTCCGTTCGAGATGGATCCCGGACCGTTGCTCCAGGTGCGACGTCAATACCTATCTACCTACCTACCATGATAAACTAACATATATGATTAAATGACTCCCACAATAGCCTGCTACAAAGTATTACATAAATGCTACATCAAAATTTATATAAATATATGAATTCCTGCTTTGTAATAAGTTGCTGCTAAAATCACTTTTAATTCATTTCCACAGTGGACAAATACAATAAATATTTCACTTACTCTAATACACCCTTTACGTTCTAAATTAATGATGGAACACTTTTTATCGTTTGAAAAGTAACAAAACCGACTCTTGAACCCCACTGAAACCCACTTTAACAAAATCACGCCACTGAAAAGTACCTCTATCCCACTTTTTGAATAACAGTAAATAATTAAAATAAATAGCAGTAAATTATCTCGGAAATACTCTATCACTTTGATTCTTCGTGCAAACAGCCATTTATTTGTTCATCTTTAAAAATCTAATCTATTCATTTTATTCTTTCTGACTTCCTTCTTTTGTTATTATTACAGTAAACTAATACACATTTCCAAATTTAAAAAAATTCGTTTCGGACTTTTTTTACATTCATCAATATTTTCTATCTCATCTAGAAATAACGTTTCTCGGAGTTTATCGCAATCCCAAAGGCTCCCCATTTTAAAATGAGTTATACTTGATGCAGCGTTTTACAAAAGCTAAATAACAGACACTATATATTTTACTATTAAATTCATAAGATATACATATTTAACCAGCTAGTTTTCCTGTTTATTGATGCCAAATATTTTGAAAATTTTCCGCTTATTTTTATTTTACATAAATATTTAAGTACCCGTAAAATCTCTGGTTAAACGTGTATTACAATTTTAAGATTACTGTATAAAAATTTCAAGTGTAGAAGTTTGGAGAGTGGGGTGCCAGTTCAGGTGTTGCCTCATCATCTGACTGTGATTCAAAATTACGTAGTGTTATCCTCGGATCTTTGCCTTTAGGATTGATCTTGAACCGTCACCAATAGCCTGTTGTGTTGCTCCTGTGTGACGTTAATTAAATTACCTACCTACCAAACTTCGACACCACGCCAACGTGAGGACATTTGAGGCCACGACAGATTTAACCTGCACCAGCTTTGTTCACGACGGTCTTTGGTTTGATTCCTTCATCTGATCGTGATTCAAAATTACGTGATATTATCCTCGGATATTTCCTTTTGGGATTGATCCCGGACAGTCACCAAAAGCCTGTTACGTTGCTCCATTGTGACGTTAATTAAAATACCTACCTACCTACCTTTGGTTCGATTCAAACTCGCAACCCTCCAATTGCAATTCAGCTACTCTTCCAATCAGGTTATATATAACACGGCCTCATTATTTTCCGGATTACTTTAATACTGTGAAAGTAGAATTAAAGTACCTCGGAAAAAAGTCACGAAAAATCAATTTCGAGAATTTTTTATACCATGAAGTGGAATTAACTGTGCATTCCATATCCTGGATCGCCTTCTTGCGAAAGACCGCGACTCTGCAGTTTTTCAAAAGCTCTCAGAGAAAACAGCGCTGTAATTAAATTGATCTAATGTAAACCGGTAGAAACACTTTCCGAATATTCTCTTAGCATATTGTAATTCACTAAGTTATTAAAGAGTAATTAATTATGTAGACACAATGTACTTCAGTAGCTCTGTCCCACTCATAAACCCTTGCTTAATTATTTCATGGGAATGGATTAATTCGCTGAGGAATACTCGCAATTGAAATTAGAAACGAGTTGAATGAAAAACTAATAACCACAGGATAGAAATACTTTAATAAATAATAATACAATAATAATTGAAGATGGAGGTTTCTAAATATTTCACCATCTTAAATTGTTTATAAATACTTGAGTACAATACCGCGCTTCTTTGGAGACCACAAAAGTGCAATCTGCTAGAGGATCTTATAGTAAGTACTAGAACTTAAACTACCTTCTTATGTAATAAGTTATGTTTTAAAATGCATGTTTCGCATTAAATATTCTGAGACACTACATAGACGCAATTTATATCGCTACGTACATAATATTGTCAAAGAAAAAAGTAGTTTTGTTGGGAAAGATGTTGAATTATCTGTTAGACACATTTGGCCGACCTGTGAAATTCCTTTCTTTGCTTTGGTTAGATCTCCGAATCTATAAATTTCACGGTAGCCCAGTTGGAGAGATTAGCAACCGGAGGGTTACGAGTTCGAAACTCGATCCAACCAAAGACCATCGTTTACGGTGAGGCTGGTGCACGTTAAACCTGTCGTAGCCTCAAATGTCCTCTCGTCCTCTCGGTGGGGCTCTAATCACCCCTCTCAATCCTCTCGCTGCGCATCCCGCGATTTCCGCGGGCAACGTGGAAGTAGCAAAATTTGCGCAGCCCGCGATTTCCGCGGGGATGCATTTTTGCCGTCTTTTTAACTGTGCAACCCGCTCTTTCCCAGTTCATGGTTTCATTTTGGCTTTTCTGTCATGTTTAATTGTTTATTCAAATCTGGGTTAACAGATGGCTTTAGATGTCCACATTTCTGCGAAATATACAAGCATTTTTTGCAGCATTTTGCGCGCTCTTTTCAAAGCTCAAAGATGTCTGACAGGAAGCGTTTCGCGAGTGATAGAACCTACATCCCTGACAATATTTCCGACACTGATAGCAGTTCTCTCTGATTTCAAGTATATTGAAGATAGTTACAGCGAAACTGATGAGAATTTCTCGGATTCCTCTGCGGATAGTGATTTCTAATAATTCTTCATTTCTAATAAATGTCTTGTAAGTATTTTGCATATTTTCATTAGTATATACGTTTTACCTTTGTATTTCATAAAATAAATCATAATTTAAACAAGATTAATTTTCAAAATTTTGCTTTTATATGATTATTCTTCAATTTCAATATTCCGACAACCTTTTTTATGTGATCTAATTTTATATTGAAAAAAAAAACTCTTTTACAAAAATTTTTTGTATATTTCAACTCTAAAATATATGTAGATTTGAAATATGTAATAAAAAAATACGCAATTTTTGAACCTATTTTGATAAAAAAAATTACGCAGCGAGAGGGTTAAAGATAGGTAAACTAATTAACGTTGCACCGGAGCAACACAAAGCTTTTGGCGACGGTCCGGGATCAGTAAGAAAGAAATATCCGAGGACAACACTTGAATTTGCACCAAACTTCCACACCACGCCAACCTGAGCACATTTGAGGCGACGACAGATTTAAAGTGCACCTGCTGCCACGTACACGACGATATTTGATAGGATCGAGTTTCGAAATCGCAACCCTCCGCTACCAACCGGGTTACCAAGGAACCGTTGACCAGAATGGATAACCACTACTCACTCCAAAAACAATGTATAAGCTTTGAATTCGTTTTATGTATTCAAAACGAATTCACACACACACACACAAATTTCATATTTAGATTATGAATAGCACACATTTTTCTAAAAACTTGTTTTCCATAGTTCTTAGAAACAAATTTTTAAAATTCAATTTCAAACATATTCTAATTCCTAGATCAAATCTAGAATATTAGAAACAAATTCCTAGATTTGATCTGGGAATATGTTCACAATATTCCAAGTTATACACTAATATACCTCAATATACTAGTCCGATGTATAAGAAATCTTCAAAGACGAGAGAAGTTAAAGAAATATTCAAATATTTTCAAGAACTAACAATATCTAGCATTAGAGCACGAATGTAAATAGTCTATTTTAAATATTTGATATATTCTAAATTCTTTATAGATGTAATTAACCATAGTTTTGTAAAAATTAACGGTACAGATACGAAACAAACGAATTTACTCTCCTCATGTTGTCTCGACGAGGTATCTTGTCATTAGAAAAGCTGACCCAGATCTTGATGGACGAGATATCTCGTCATTAGATAAAGACTGACCACATCGTGATCTCATCATAAAAAATCGGCAATATCGTGACAACGAGATATCTCGTCATTACCAAAATCATATCTTCATGGACGAGATATCTGATCGAAACCACTTGGAGGGTTAAGACTGAACTGTTTGAGCCCTCACGTATCAAAGCTCAGGTATTGTTTTCGTCATCTGACCGTGCTTCAGAATTACGAGCCTTTGTCCTTGGATCTTTCCCTTGGGGATGGATCCTGGATCGTCACCAATAGCCCGTTGTGTTGCTCCAGTGCGACGTTATTAACTACCTACATACCTACATATCAGATAAATGACTACTAACACACCGAACTAACAAGCTATACGTTTATAGTTGTAACAAGATGATTCAACTATCACAATCAAAAACAACAATGGATGTATTTTCCGAAGCGTAAAACGAGAGAAAAGCATTCTGAAATACCCTAGAAATCTTCCAGATGATGACTTTGAAGTCTAAAATCAATTATCATTCCCTTTGATAAACATATTATATAGGAAAGCGCAAATGCGTAATTTTCCCATTTCTACCTCCCACTTCCTCAAAATTTTATTACCTTCCTAGCAAAATTTTATTACCTTCCTAATAGAAAGACCATCTATTGTATCCAAAAGAATGAAGGCCTCTTATGCAATGCAAGACAAACTGTAGATTCAAGTGGCCTATTGTCTAGGCAAGATTTTAGGGTCGGCTGACACAGGAGTCGATATGATTATGAAAATGATGCAACGCGTTTACGGTTTCTGTATAGGTATTTGTTGTCTTTATAACCGTTGTTTACTCACTGGTATTTGAACTATCCATTTTGGCTAATTATATCCCGTGAAGTAATCGATGTGATAATGAGAAACAAACCAGATCGACACCACCAAAAGATATTTGAAGCGTAAAAAACGAAAAGGGGTGGGGCAATTGAAATCAACGTCTCAGTGAAGCAACGCAACGGGCTATTGGCGACGGTTCGGGATCAGTACCGAAGAGAAAGGTACAAGGACAACATTTCATAATTTGGAATCACGGTCAGATGAGATCAACACCTGAGCTAGCATCTCCAAACTTCCACATCAAGCGAACGTGAGGACATTTGAGGGCGAGAGAGATTTAACATGCAGCAGCCCCCACATTCCCGACGGTCTTTCGTTGGGTCGAGTTTCGAACTCCCAACCCTCCGCTTGTTTATTACGCTACTCTACCAACCGGGTGACCTCGGCTCGACAAATACAGGATGGATCAGCTATTTGAGAACAGAATTTGACTTTTAGGAAAACAAAAAATATTCCATAGAAAAGCCAATAGATATTCATATAATTTAGTACATATGCTCTTACACACAATATTTTTCAATCGAAACTCCTTCAGGCTTGATGGGGCTTCTAAAACAATTGAATGCATTCTTCAGGTGGTCGTATTATACCTTACCCATACAGGGGTGAAAAAATAAAGTATTTAGTTACAGTTTGGACTACTTATGGCCTCTACGCATCATATTCTTCTCCAGCTGAATCACCCTCTATATTATCTGAATTTTAAAATTGAACGATTTCCTTGCCGAGGCCAGGGTAGCCTGGTTGGAAGAGCAGTGGATTAGCAACTGGAGGGTTGAGAGTTCGAATCCAACCAAAGACCGTCGTGTACAAAGGGGGTGGTGCTCGTTAAATCTGTCGTGGCATCAAATGTCCTCACGTTGGTGTGGTGTGGAAGTTTGGAGAGTGGGGCGCCAGCTCAGGTGTGACCTCGTCATCTGATCTTGGTTCAAAATCACGTGGTGTTGTCCTTGGTATTTCCCTTCGGGATTGACCCCGTACCGTCACCAATAGTCCGTTGTGTTTCTCCAGTGTGGCGTCAATTAAAATACCTACTTACCCATTTCCTGGCCAAAACCATCTTTAGGAATCGTTACAGTGGAAAGTAGGGTAGTTGAAATTAACTACGCACTGGAATAACACAACGAGCTATTTGCGACAGTCCGAGATCCATCTCTAAAGGAAAGATCCTAGGACAACTCCTCGTCGTTTTGAACCACGGTCTGATGACGAAGTGGGCACCTGAGCTTGCACTCCACTCTCCGAACTTCTACATCACACCAACGTGAAGACATTTGATACTATGACAGATATAACGTGCACCAGCCTCCACCTACACGACGGTCTTTGGTTGGGTAGTTTCAAACTCGCAACCCTCCGTTTGAAAATCCGCAACTCCAACCGGTCTTCCGTGGACAGTGGAAAGATAGTCATTTCAAGAGAAATATCGGTTAAACCAAACGCAAACCGAAAATATCTTACGCAACACAAGATACGGTGGTAGATTGCAGCCAATTATAAACGGAATCAAGGCAATAAGACGCAAAATTTCAGGGACGTCATACCTTGTCTTTATAAAAAGAAAGGACAAGACAAAGCAGATTCTCCGAAACTTCCTTACGAAAACATTCTTAGAAATCATTACAGGGGAAAGAAAATAATTCTAAGGCTTTCCACGCAAAACAAACCGATTCTCTGAATCTTTGAATCCCTAAATTCAATCCTGGGTGTATTTATCTCTTCTGTGTCCCCGTAAAACTGTGACATTTACTGGATGTTGTTGACGTAGCTTAGCCAAATATGTCCCCTGTACCCTAAAACCTAATCAACCATAATAAATTCGCATTTCCTCAGTCTTCATAAATCATTAATGGAAGAAAAGATAATAATTTTAAACTTGTATACATTTTTTGAAACAAAACAGATTATCAAACATTTAATCCTTAAATGAAATCTCTGGGTGTATTTCTCTCTTCTTTGACCGCAAATCTTTGTATGTGAAAATTACTGGAGGTTGTTTGGAGCAGCTTGGCCAAATATAGCCCCTTGTGCCATAAAATCTAACCAACGATATTTATTTCGCATTTCATCAACCGTCTTTATGAAACATTTCTGAAAAAAGATAATAATTTCAAGCTTCCAGATACCTCAAATCAAAACAGATTCACTGAAACATTGAATTCTTAAATTCATTCCCTGGGTGTATATCTCCCTTTTGTGTGACATTAACTAGACGTTGTTTGGCGTATCTTAGCCAAATATAGTCCCTTGTGCCATAAAATCCAACCAACGATATTTATTTCGGATTTCATCAACCGTCTTTACGAAACATTTCCGAAAAAGATAATCATTTTAATCTTGTAGATATATCAAATCAAAACAGATTATCTGAAACAGTGAATCCTTAAATTATATTCCTGAGTGTATATCTCTCTTTTGTGTCCCCGTAAAGCTTTCTTTGCGTGTGACATTTACTGGGCGTTGTTCGGCGCAGCTTAGCCAAATATAGCCCCTTGTGCCATAAAATCTAATCAACCATCTTTAATTCGCATTTCATTAAACATCTTTACGAAACATCTGAAAAAGATAACAATTTCAAGCTTGTTTCAAAGAAATTGGATTCTCTGAAATACGAAATTCCCAAAATTAATTTATCCCCTTTCTTCAGAAATCTTTACAGTGTAAAATAAAGATGAACTTCAAAGCTCCATCCCTTCACAATTTGACAACCATCCCTTAATAGGAGAACCCTATCCCCGTTGTATTCAAAGGCCTCTTACGCAATCGAGTTGGAGGATGCTCGTAGCCTATTGCCATCGGAATCGAGGCATGATTTCAGGGTCGACTATTCCAGGAATCGATGAATGTGTCGTAAACAACCCATCGAATGTAGGCGTTGATCAGCCTGGGATAAACGGCGTGTTTTTGTTGGTGGTGTTCTGCTCCTGCATCCTGCGTAGGGGGTCTGGAAACTGTATCGATTTGACGTTTCTGCGACTCTTACAGGGTTACAAAAATACCCGGATGTTCGTTAAGAGCGGATTAAATATTTTCCATAGCGGTGACGTTTCCGCTTTGGAAGTGTTCGGGTGATTATTTCCAATTCGTTTCCCTTGTGGGCTCGTATGAATTATTTATGTTGGCTTCGTTATATTAGGAAGCGTATTTTGATAGGGGTGCTTAGTGATCGAGGATGGATATGCATAGGGATTTATTCGCCACTGGAAAAGGCAAACTTCATTTGAGTGGTATGGCAATAAAATGAAAGGAATTTATTTGAAGGTTGTATTTTTTAAATTTGCTGATTTTGATTACCTCGTATTTTTTGGAGTAATTCTTTCCAGGTGTAAATGCACTTGTGATATATCTTTCCTATCAAGATTTGAACCCTTAAAAAAAGGGCCACTTTAGACAAGTTGGAAGAGTAACAGATTGGCGACCGGGTTCGAAACTTGATCCAACTATAGACCCTCCTGTACCCGGTAGCTGGTACACGTTAAATCTCCTTAAATATCCTCCCGTTGGTGTGGTGAGGAAGTTTAGAGAAGTTGGGTGCCAGATCAGGTGTTGACCTCGTCATCTAACGATGGTTCGAAACGAAGAAATGTTGCGAGCTTGAGATTTCATCCAACTATAGACCCTCGTGCGCGCGGTAGCTGGTACACGTTAAATCTGTCGGGCCTCAAATATTGGAATTCAAAAATTTGGAATCACGGTCAGATGATGAGGTCAATACCTGAGTGATACCTCACTCTCCAAACTACCACACCACGCCAACGTGAGGACTTTTGTGGCCACGGCAGGTTTGACGTGCACCCGCGCGTACAGGATGGTCTTTGGTTGGAAGGAGCTTTGAACTCGCAACCCTCCGGTTGCTAATCCGCTACCCTTCCAACTGGGCTACCATAGTACAATGCAGAAGTGAAAGTAATTCAAAATGGATTTGGGATATTACGTACATGACATATATATCAGTCGTACGCCTTGCAACATGAAATAGTTTGAAATGTGCATATTTAACGTGAATGAATAACACGAACGCGAGGCTGATTGTAAAATCCGGGATGTCTCTCTCCAAATATACCTTCCCTACAAATTTTGCATTTTGAAATTGATTGTATCATATTATGGCTCTTTATTTTGAAATCGATTGTATCATATTAGGGCTCTTTATTTGAAATTGATTGTATCATATTAGGGCTCTTTATTTTGAAATTGATTGTATCATATGGCTCTTTATTTTAAAATTGATTGTATCATATTAGGGCTCTTTATTTTGAAATTGATTGTAACATGTTATGGCTCCTTATTTTGAAAAGTAAGAGTATTATAGCATCATGGTTTCCCTTCTTCGGGGGCCTGAAATTCCTCCCTAATCTGAACTGACCGTCATCATTGTATAAATCCAAGCGGAAGGATCTGGAGAGTTTACGACCAGATGGAATTAAGGGGTGTCCAGCATCCCCCTTTCTTGTTAACTGTCCCCCTTCATTAACGAGTAACTGAAGGAGCGATAACCTCCATTCCTGACCCTTCGACAGAAAGATCCATTGAAGTTTTGAAAGTGAACAGACGCAGAGCTTGGAACCTCCACATTGAAACCATAATTTAGCCTCGAATTCTGCCTTACTTATTGTACTCTCGTCCCTCCGAATCTAGAGGTTTAGAGTTTTCATTTGAGGGAAGGAGAGAGGTAAAACGAGATAAAGAAGATATCACAAATAACGTAACATTTGAACATATATGAGTACACAAACAGAAGAAAAGGCGTCAATAGTCATGGATTAAAGTTGGAGCATAGCAGCAAAAACATGAACAGAATACAAAGAAATTACCCAACACAACACACACAATTAAACAACACGAGAAACAGAATTCAAGGGTTGGAAAGCCGAAAGAAAGCACACAAAGTGACGTGATTATTTTATTCGTCGTTTCTTAAAATTTATGCTATGGATATTTACATATGATATGAATTTTCGATGGTCAAGATTACATCGGGGCAATAACACCCCAGTTCAATGCCTTAATATATTTACATTTAAATTCCTCAAAAATTTATCAAGAATAGAGCTCTGAGGATGAAACAGGAAAACACCCTCATTGGGAGTGTTTATTAACCACTTAAAGCACGAGTTTTTTTCGGAAAAACTGGTAAAAAATGATCGAGTTTTTTTGACAGAAAATGAATATATATATAGGTATAGTGTAAGTTATTTTTTGCGATTTCAGTTGCGGGGGGTGGGGTAAAAGTTATAAAAAGTTATTATACAAACAAAGTGTAAACGATTTGATTACACGTTTATTTTGAATTTAAAAATATTAATAATAATAAAATATTAACTTCAGATTCACTTCCATCACTCAAGAGATAATCACTTTCATCGCTGAAACTTTCTGATAAATTGGCATATTCAAAATCGTCACAGTCGCTCATTATCAGATAACTTTTTCTAAACAAATTACAAAAACACTTAGTAAAAATTAATTTATGGTTAACTGTTTACTTTTATGATATTTATCGTAATAAAAATGGATATATTACCTTTTAGACACCTAACAACTGCTTTATAACAAAGAATTCCTAACAAACTTATAGCTAATCATCAAAATGCACCACTTGGTTTACACAAGAAAAATGGTGCATAGTGGTGCCATCTACGGTAAATAAGTTTAATATCCATCTATAAATAAGTGGTAAATCATCTATGATAAATAAGTTTATGCCATCTTTGGTATAAGTTTAATCCAGCCTATCTATTTTTACTAGAACGGTAGAGCGCCCGTGTGAGACACGGGCATGTGCAAATTTGCCGTTAACTTTCGCCCGTGTCAAACACGGGTAAATGCGTTAAGTGGTTAAATAAAATATAAAGCGAATCTTATCTTTTAAATAATTAAAATAGTAGCACGCTCTAGAAAGGCGAAGAAGTGTATTGCGTTAAGTCTCATTAGAACTATTAAAGAATTTCTTTTCCTTTCCCCTCAAATTCTGCCTCGACTTGTTTAACATACGTAAATACTATAAAGTTGATTTATTTAAATGTGTTTCTTTCAAAGCCGTTTCTGTGCCTAAATCCACTCTTGCCAGCTTTATTCATTTCACAGCGTTACCGTATCCATTCAAAATGTCCGAGTACCCCATGCATTATATCGTCGCATAAATTAGTAATAGAAATTTCGTTCCTTTGCCAGACGTAGAAACGCTTTTTCTACTTAAAAGGAAAAGCCTTACTCTTATCAGATAATTCATCGTGCTAGTAAGAAAGTAAAAGTATAATTTGATCTTGTTGCACTTACCTATTTGAATCTCGTCCAACTTTTCACGATAAATGTTTTACGTTTATTTAAGGAACACTTGTAGAAGACTGAGTCTTTGGAACAGTGTTTCTTTGTTGTAGACTTTTATGAGAAACAGCCAACAAATACTCATGGAGACTTGTCATAGGTTGAAGCCCAATTGGTGTTTTGTTTATAAAATTTATTTACTTTACAAGGTGATTCGAAATTCCCTGGCTAAGCTTTAAAGTGTGGGTAGGTAGGTATTTTAATTAACGTCACAGTGGTTCAACACAACGGTCTATTGGCGACGGTCCGGGATCACTCCCAAATGGAAAGAACCGAGGACAACACCACGGAATTTTGAACCACGATCAGATGGCGAGGCAACACCTGAGCTGGCATTCTCCAAACTTCCACACCACGCCATCTTGAGGACATTTGAGGCGCGGATTTAACGCGCACCAGCCCCCTTTGTACACGACGGTTTTCGGTTGGATTCAAACTCGCAACCCTCCGGTTGCTAATCCGTTACTCTTCCAACAGGGGTATCACGGCCCTTAAAGTGGGGGAGGGTGCATTGAAATACAAATCTCTTGTTAAAGAATGAACGGTAGGAATTGTTGCTAGAGGGCGCTGTTTGCAAATCGTTCTTTTTTAAGGGAGCATAGTACCTTTAAGCATACGAATCAGCAGGTAAAATAGACTAATTTCGATAAACTGTATCACCAAAAGTTTTATGTGTATCATGATGAAATTTTTTGCAGGGTTTATTTATAATTTATACTACGCAATGCAGAAAAATTTGTTTGATTTTTAAAAATTAAATAATATTTTACTAGAATTTACATAAGGTCATTTTTAACGTACTTTTTACAAGCGTAACTTGTGCGCAACATTCTGAGTCAGCATATGCATTTTTCATAAAACTAATGGCTGATATGAGTAACACAATGCTTTTATTTTAAATTAAACCCAAAAAATAGTAGATAAGTAACACATAAATATAACATAATCAATTAATATTTCACTTCATTAATTTTTCCAAATTTTCGCTCATACTATATAAAAATTTTTAATATATTTTTAGCTTTTGAATAAAATTTTGGTTTCATTTTGAAGCCTTTTTGATAATCTATTTTCATTCAAAATTTCAGGAGTACTTTCATTAGTTGCAGAGTTATAGTGCGCACAAGCTTGAAAATTACCATTCTGAGATAAATGCAATTAAAGTTGAAATATTTTTAGCATTCACGTGCTTCAAGTAAACAAATAGATTTGTGAAATGAAAGAGTTGAGTAGTACATATTCTGCTTGTATTTGTTACAGTAAAAATATTATTATTAAAACTTTCGAAAAAATAAATAGCATAATTCCAAAAATTAATAACTTAATTCCAAACCAAAACTAAAAAAAAAATCACATGAAAAAAATTCGCATTCGTTCGTTCGTAATGAGGATTTTTTGAACACACCTATTTTTATTTTCAGCTGTTCGTTTGTTTACGTTTCTTAGTTTTTTTTAATTATTTTTTTTTATTGAACAAAAGCAAACTCCCCATGCACCACAGAAGTACAACACGGGGCTTACAGAAGTAAGTTGATTTAAGAAAGACACAGTGGAAAACAATTTAACTGAAATTACAAGATTTTATAAACTTGACAAATGAGTAGAAAAGCAGATTAGATTTTACAAAAACATTGAGTTTCACTGGCCATGTTTCACATAATTTTCTCAAATCATTTTTTAGGCACATTCTTGAAGTTTTAAATGCAGGACAACTAAAAAGCAAATGCTCAACATCTTCTGGCTGCTTTTTTCCCCATGCACCATTAACGCATGCAACGAATGCTAATCACACTCGCACAAATCATTAGTCCGAAGATGTTGAGCATTTGCTTTTTAGTTGTCCTGCATTTAAAAATTCAAGAATGTGCCTAAAAAATGATTTGAGAAAATTAGGTGAAACATGGTCAGTGAAACTCAATGTTTTTGTAAAATCCAATCTGCTTTTCTACTCATTTGTCAAGTTCATAAAATCTTGTAATTTCAGTAAAATTGTTTTCCACTGTGTCTTTGTTAAATCAACTTACTTCTGTAAGCCCCGTGTTGTACTTCTGTGGTGCACGGGGAGTTTGCTATTGTTCAATTAAAAAAAAAACCAAAACTAAGAAACGTAAACAAACGAACAGCTGAAAATAAAAATAGGTGTGTTCAAAAAATTCTCATTACGAACGAACGAATGCGAATTTTTTTATGTGATTTTTTTTTACCAGAATCAGAACATTTCAAACTATCCAAATAGATCAAAATTGGAAAATCGATTTTTTTAAAGTTTTAAAGGTACAGTGCCTCCTTAAACTATCGTCATTCGCAACGTGAATTTCGCACGTGATGGAGCAATCACGAGTTACAAGATGGCTGACATGTATCTAATGTATGGGGCTACCAATCATAGACCTAATGAAATAGACAGAGAATGTGGGCGGTGTCGCTGTCGTACGATCTCTGAAGGGTAAATCAAGTGGGCTTACTAATCGACTTAGCCGATTGGCTATCGAAGCGCAGACTAGTGTTTTTGATCACGGTGGATAATCACTTTTACCAATCAATAATTTAGGATTCCTGGTTTTTCCCACAACTACGTGACAGATCTTCAACCTGAGCGACCGGAAGAAATAACATGAAGCTGCGAGCACATGCTCCATTTATTTCATTAGAAGGTCGATGCTACCAATGGAAAAGGCAGAGCAATTCAAAGATTGTACCGTGAATACTTCCCCAACAGGAAAGTAGGTAGGTATTTTAATTAAGGTCGCACTGAAGAAAAACAACGGGCTATTGGCGACGGTCCGGGATCAAACCCGAAAGGAAATATCCAAGGACAACGCCACGTAATTTTGAACCAAGATGAAATGATTAGGCAACACCTGAGCTGGCACCATACTCTCCAAACTTCCACACCACGCCAACGAGAAGACATTTGGGGCCACGACAGATTTAACGAGTACAGCCCTCATGTACACGACGGTCTTTCGTTGGATTCGATCTCCGGTTGCTAATCCATTGCTCTTCCCAATAGACGAGTGCCAAATCGTCAAAATTTGAGCGTTCGCCCCGCCAGCTGGGTGAAACTGTTGCAGTAACACATAGAAAGACAGTGCAACCTAAAAGTAATTCATGGTGAAGACAGGTAGCACTTCTATGTATACTACTGTATTGTAAGTAAATTTTTGTAATGGTGGCTAAGTTCCCTATGCTGTAGATGTGTGTTTTGAAAGTATATGTATGATGAGCAGTTATAAGTAAATTAAAAAGCATTTTTACTCTTCTATTAACTCTCCTGGTGGTCGTCTCTACGAGGTATCTCGTCACTACCAAAACTGACCAGATTTTGATGGACGAGATATCTCGTCATTAGAAAAATGACCAGTTCCTGATCTAGTCATCAGAAAAATGACCAGTTCCTGATCTCGTCATCATAAAAGCAATCGGTACTATCTTTATGACGAAATATCTCTTCGTAAGCAAAATTGGCCAAATTCTGATGGACGAGATATCTCGTCGAAACCACTTGGTGGGTTAATACCTTGAAATCAAAGTGTGAATTTCAATTTGCTTGTGCTACATTTTGGAGAGAACTCTTCTGGAAACCTTGAAAACTCTCGTCTCAGAGTTGTATTGAATTTAATTAAAAACTAATAGAGATAAATTAAAGCATTTAATTTTTCTAACATTTAATTACATTTCGAATGCTATAAATTTTATTATTAATTCTTGGGTGCAGTGTAAAAACCAAGAGATTGCTTTGAAAATAGCTCCAAAGTGAATCACACAATAGTAATTTGGACATTCGAGTCAAATATTTGCGAACAATCGTTTCAATTTCTGTTTTTACAATTGGTAGGTAGGTATTTTAATTAATGTCGCACTGGAGGAGTATAACGGGCTATTGGTGACGGTCCGGAATCAACCCCGAAGGAAAATATGTGAGAACATGAAAGGAAATATGAGCGAACGAAAAATAGGTTTAGATGTTGAAAATAATCTATCGTCTTTCCAGGTGAATGTAATGTAATTGATCAGCTCTGTGATCATATTTTCTTTTATTAGGTAGGGGACCACGGTTTCCCGGTTGGTAGAGCAGCGGATTATCAACCGAAAGGTTGCGAGTTCGAGACTCGATCCGCCCAAAGACCGTCGTGTACGGGGGCTGATGCACCTTAAATCTGTCATGACCTGAAATGTCCTCACGTTGGCGCGGTGTGGAAGTTTGGAGAGTGAAGAGCCAGCTCAGGTGCTGTCCTCATCATCTGACCGTGGTTCAAAATGACGAGGCGTGGTCCTCGGTTCTTTCCCTTCGGGATAGATCCCAGACCATCAACCAATAGTCAGTTGTGTTGATCCAATGCGATGTTAATTGAACTACCTATCTACCTACCTTTAAAAGGGGTGATTAGACCACGTCCTACGCCTAAACTGGATCACGAACCTCTACAAACATCCATGCTTGGACTGGGATTCGAGTCCACAGCCTGCTGAACCGTTCCAGACCATAACCATAAGATACTATTGCCAGAGTGCTAATCACTCTGCTACCAGGATGACTTGGTTAGGTTAGGTTAGGTATTTAATTAACGGCGCTCTGGAGCAACACAACGGGCTATTTTCAACGGTTCGGGACCCATCCCGAATTCAATGATCCGAGGACAACTCCACGTAATTTTGAACCACGGTCAGATGACGAAGTCACACTTGAGCTGGCACCTTACTCTCCAAACTTCCACACCACGCAAACGTGAGGACATTTGAGGCCACGACCGATTTAACGTGCACCAGATCCCATGTACACAATGGTCTTTGGTTGGATTCGAACTCGCAACCCTCCGGTTTCTAATCCATTACTCTCCCAACGAGGCTACCATGGTCCCCTGGCTGGCTTGAAGAAGCTAATTGGTGTAAAATATTTTCTGTCATGCTTTCCACAGGAAATAAGGGGCTTTCGCGGTTCCATGGGTATGCTTAGTGCGCTAGCAACCTCCGAGTTGTAGTCTGCGCAGGTTCGTTCCACCCTGGTTGTATCTCTCTTCTGTGTCAGTAAAACTTTCATTGTACGCGTGTCCATTACTTGATATTGTGTCTTGTGTCTGGCGCAGCATGGCCAAACGTGGCCCTTGCGACATAAAACCCCAACAAACCAAACCATAAGAAATAAGAATTAACACTACAAAAAAAGAAAACCAAATGCTTTTTTTTTAAACATTTTGATCAATTTTTCTTTAATTTGAAGAACCGATTATTATATAAACTACGTATACATGGAATTTAAATATGGTATGAATTGTGTGTAACGACTCATCAATGCACATGTGAAATAAAAAACTTTGATAAAGATGTAAAGCCGATAATATTAGTTATTTATTAATTTAATATTTAAAATAATTTTTCATAATTTCTTTTTTGTCAACACGTCGAAGGCCCGGAATACCTTCGCACCGTAGTTTGGAGATCACTGATCTAACTCAAAGGAAACTCAACACGTATTTTAAGCAGATGTGAAGTGTATAATATTTTCATTTTAAATAACGAGGAACAATTTCACTACGTGTAAAGCAGGATCGTCTTCATTAAGACTCCTGATCTCGGTATCTAATTCAAGATCTGCTACGCGTGCTCTCGCAAAGCAACGATCCCCACTTGTTTGCACAGAAAGTGCGTAACTGAACACCCTTTTCCATTAGCGGCGTAATCCCTTAATTCATCGGCTTTCTAATAAAGCACACAAATTGGTCAGAACTGAACAACGTTTCTGACTCGAGCTCCAGGACAGCACGCACGTCTTCGAGTCACTCTTGCGAGCCCGTGCTACTGGAGCGAGACCCAGGACTCAGTTGTCATGGAAACCGATAGGGGATTACGGCGAATCAGATAGCAGGCAGAGGAGGGGTGCTAAAATTAATTGATTCTGTCCCACCCCGCAGTTTGTAGCATATTTACTTATGGATTGAGGGATTAATCAGTAACCTGAGAGCCATTTTTTTCGATCTTCTCTCCCGGTTCATTTATGTTTTTTAAACTTTCCTTTTAGATGAGGTCTTTCGGTAAGCCTGCTTTAGCAAATCTGGTTTGGTAATTAAATTTGATTAAACTTTTAGTTGTTTTGTGTTAGCTAGATTTTTGAAGCGATTTTGTCTTGCACTTCGTAAACTTCGCTATTGCTATCTGTGCATGGATTTTGTGTAATCTGGATAAAATAGGTATTCCATAATTCTCACTTTGTGGCTTGGAACATATGAGTGCATATGAGTATGGTTTGGGACAGAATGGGTTCAGTACACGTACAAGTGTGTACGGCCTGAAGCATGTGTCCAAAATATGTACAAATGCGTTCATCTCAGGATTTATGTGTTCGAAAGTGTATGCTTTGGGATATTTGTAAACAAAATATATACAGATGTGTAGGATTTGGGACTGTATAAAACATATACGAATGTATATGGTTTGGGACATTTGTGTACAAAACATATACAAATGTGTATGTTTTGGGACATTTTGTACAAAATACATACAAATGTGTACGGTTTGGGACATTTGTGTACAATATACATATAAATGTGTACGGTTTGGGACATTTGTGTACAAAATACATACAAATGTGTACGTTTTATAACATTTTGTACAAAACATATACAAATGTGTACGTTTTGGAACATTTGTGTACAAAATACATACAAATGTGTACGTTTCGGGACATTTGTGTACAAAATACATACAAATGTGTACGGTTTGGGATATTTATGTACTGTATGTCGACCACGAGAATTGTTCCCGACACAAAGTTTAGAGCTGTCTTTTGCCGTAGATATGGAACATCCCATTTTCTGTAGAGGATACTCAAAAAAATGCATTTAAGATTATCACATTAGTGCACTTCATGATAAATTGAAAATACATTTATGATATTTTTTGCATGTCGCAAAACGATCTATTTTACTAAACTACTTCTTTTTGCCTTCAACAGTCGCCAAAAATATGATACAATTGAGACATCAACAGAGTCACCCATATTCGATATGAACGAGCTATATTCCTTAAGAGACCGCCACCACCAGACTTACTGGCGGCAGCAATTCTCATTCTAGACAGACAATACAGAATATCTAGAAACGTACATCTTGGGATAGGTTGGAACTTGCGAATTTAGCACGCGTATCTTGGGACATACTTGCTAAATTTCTCAGAATAACATTATTATTGGTAATATAGGACGTGCAAATACAGAATTATCGTTACGTGAACGTGTTTCATAATATTTTACCAACAAACTGACCAGTGAATAACTTACAATAGATATGGGCAGAGCATAATGGTACACACCTATCTTCTAAATGAGTAAACAGACGATCCATCACATTTCTACCTCCAATCATAAACGCACTATTACTGGTAGCACACAATGTGGCTGTTCATAAATATTAAATGGCTCATGTTATTAACCCCCTGAGGGGTTCAAGCGCATAATTCCTCCTTGCAACCTACAGTCTTTCCTGCATGACTCCTAACCAGATTTGAACTTCTTGACTAATAGAATCGTTCTAAAGGATTATATTCTATGGAAAGGAGCAACGCGAAATCTTACCACTCTATACATACAAAGCAGAGTTGGCGTCTGTATGTAAGTTCTCTATACAAATCTACACCATTTGACCAATCCACACCAAATTTGGAACACTTATACTTTGGAACCCTGCGAGTAAAGCAAGCTACATATTAACCCCCGTTCTCTTTAACCTAGGTGTGCAGAGGGGGCTAAATCAATTCGAAATTGCCAGAGGAAAAATATTGAGCATAAAACGATTGCGGTACGCAACTCAGTTGCTTTTACCAGTATTGATCAAAAATCAAATTTTCTAATAAAATTGTTTTGCAAGTATTGCTCGGCTCGAAAAACAATTTTTTCCGAAACGTTATATTTAAACAATTTAAAATTCTAATTATGTTTGAACTGATTTTTTATTTCTTCCCACAATATAAATAATTTAGGAATAATTGAATGATGAAAAATGGATAGTTAAAATACTTAATTTTACACAACTTGCATTTTGGAGGAGGAAAGCGAATTTTAAATAAGACTGCTGATCTTGGAATAATATCATAGTAAATAAGTATGTAAACTACGACTGTTGAAAAATGGAAATTTTTTGTCTTAAGTGGCAGAAGGTCGAGGTTGCTTACTTGAAGTTGAAACTGTTTGTATACAACTTATATAGGTACCTGTGAAACATTCATTGAAAGCAGTGATTTTGTAAAAAGTGTAATCGATTGAGTTTGCTTTGTCTACACTGATGACATTTGTTTGAAACACGCTCCGTTATTCCACGTGCGGCTGAATAGAATTTTCAAGAAAAAAATGCGTGCTTCAAAATAAATTAACCACGGATGCCTTAACAGTTTAATTTGCCATACTCTAACAATGATAATGCAATTCGAAAACATGAAATCCATGGTGCAAGGATACCACAAATAAAAAATATTGATTGGAAAACTGAGTGCAAGACTATACGCTGAAAGTTCCTCATTTTTACTGAAAATGAACTTAATTGGCATTCGTAATCACTTCAAAACACGAAATTGACTTCAGAAGTCATATTAGAAAAAGCTTTTCTAGTTTGTCTTACAGCAAGAGTGTGATGAATATGAAATGGATTATATGGATGTATGTATCCACATTTGCGTCCGAAGTAAATTATAGAAGCTATGAAAAAGTTAAAACGATGATAAAAAATATTTTCTGTACACTTAAATAATGCTTGCATTTTTCTATGAAATAGGATCAACATTTAACCAATTCAACCCGAGCTTCGCCGGTAATTCTGCTAATTGATTCTATTTTAAGGATAGGTTGATTGAATGTTTTGAGTTTTATGGCGCAAGATCCAGAAAAGGATAAGCTGCGCCAAACACAAGAGAATAAAATGAGAAAATAGAATAATCAGACCGGCATTAAAAGGAGGAATGCAAGGAATAAAAAGGAATGAGTTGCATAAAATTTAAATATAAGGGTAAAATTATAATTGAGAAGTGTAAAACCTTATTTTTTAAAAATGATTATTATTTTATCTAAGATGGGGTGTCCCCCATCTTAGATAAAACTTTATGAAATTCAATTTAAAATCTTAGGAATTATAGATGTGTTAAAAATCTCGAATGATGAAGGAAAGTAAAAAGGGATGAATGAGGTGGGTGATCCAACAAATCCGATAAAATTGATGATGAGGAATTAAAATATCAACGATAAATATGTTTAAAATGTGAACAAGAAGTTAAAATATGGCGTATTGTTAATGGTTTTTGGCAATGATGGCACGATGGCGAGGTTTCCTTCATAAACAAATGTCTATACGTAAACCTGGAATGGCCAATGCGAAGACGTGTAATAAGAACATCAAGCCGTCTAAAAGGTAATGACGGTAGGAGTTAAATGGATAGAAAGGAGAGGAGAATAAAATAATCCAAAAGGATTCTAATCTATGGAAAGGACCAATAGAATGTTTCCAAATGATTCTATTCTACATAATGGGTCAATAGACACGTTACAAATAGTTCCATTAAAAGGAAATGACCAATGTAATCATTCCAAAGGATTCTTTTCAAAGGAAAGGTGTAAAAAATATTTCTAAGGGTTGAAAGAAACAATGGATTCTTAAGAAAGATGTGGATATTCATTCTATGTATATTTTGCTATGTGTGGGTTGTGGGGTAAAAACAACACTACACTACTCGATAATCTCACGGGCGCTTAGAGCACTGCTCCACAACCTTGTTCACGTCACGGCACACCTCACGAGCATAAATAATTTCACGACACACTATGAAGGAACATTTTATATTAACATGATTAATTTCTTCTATTTCATACTAGGGATTCAATTAAATCCCTTGTATGAAATAATAAGATCTTTCTTTCAAATAATTTTGCATTATAATACATAAACATTACAGCTAAACATTCGTTTCAGATAAGTCTTCTTACGCAGTCATAAGCATGAAATAAACGAAACAAATGGAATGAAAATACCTAATCCATACATCCTCAGTGGAAATGATATTTCTCATAGTTTTCTATGAACTAAATTGTGAGATTTAGTGAAACTGATTAAATTTTTAGAACACTTATTTCATAAAATTATGTGAAAATACAAAAGTAAAATTATAATTATACACAAAAGAATTACTGGCTTTGTATAAATATGCTAATAATAATAATTTAATGACAAAATAAACATTTTAAGTATTAATATAAATATCTACAATATTCTTTTACCATTTTAATACATATATTACTTTATTTCAATGAGATACTTGGGATTCTTTCTGTTAGCACAACTTTTTTATATTTGGGTCTATGGTCGAAGGGCCACACGCAATTCATGATCAAGACTTTTCAATGTTGATATCTTTAAATTCTTGATAGTGAACATAAAAGAAAAACTTTGTTCACACATGTATGTTGTAGCAAATGATAGAAGAATGTTTATAGCTTTTTTGCCGATGGATAACCCTCCGGTACCCCATAATCAGGATTTGAGGTTAAATTTTTCTAGGTACACTTCCAGTCCTTTCGGGGCACACCAGTGTGACGGGGCACATAGGTTGGAAAGCACTGGCTTAGAGGGTGGAACATCACAGCAGAGTCATTTTCTGTAAAACAGTTTTCTCCTTTATAACACTCATTATGCAAAGAAGCAAATTCCGTCATAAGGATATGGCAAGCCATACACACTGCTGGCCACCGTAAATGCAACACCCTAAAGGAAGCATGCAAATAATATGAAATTTACAACATGCATTAGCGGAGGTGAGATATGCAAATGATTAAAATTTCAGCGCAGACACACATCACGCGCGCCTGTGGCGCCACTTCAAAGCGCTATTTAAGGCTTGGAGATTTCGACGATTTCAAGTACGGCAATTGTGTTTTTCTTGTGGTTTTTTTCAAAAAAACGATCAATTATGCCTCGTAGAAAACAGCGATCATCTTTTGATCAAGTATCCGAGTTCGACAGAGGAAGGATAGTGGCCTACCGAGATTGTGGATTATCTTTCAGGGAAATCGGTAGTCGTGTTGGACGAAACCAAACAACTGTAATGCGGATATGTGATCGTTGGATGCAGGAGGGTACGACGGACCGACGTGTTCGATCGCATCCACCTCAGTGCACCACTTCACGTGATGACAGGCATATTGTGCGTATGGCAGTGACGAATCGCTCAGCCACATCACGAACCATAGCACAGCACATTCAGTCTGTACCGCATCATCCAGTGTCTGCGCGTACCATTCGACGCCGTTTACAGCAGAGTGGTCTGTCTGCAAGACGTCCATTGCTTCGTCTACCCTTGACGCAGAACCACGGACGTTTCCGACGCCAATGGTGCAATGAAAGAAGGATGTGGACGGCAGAATGGAATGAAATTGTCTTTACTGACGAGTCACGCTTCTGTCTGCAACACCACGATGGTCGGATTCGAGTCTGGAGACACCGTGGAGAGAGGATGCTGAACAGCTGCGTTATGCACCACCACACTGGTCCTGCACCGGGTATTATGGTATGGGGCGGTATTGGATATCACTCTCGCACTCCTCTAGTACGCATTGCCGGTACTTTAAACAGCCAGCGCTACATCTCCGAGGTGTTGGAGCCAGTTGTCCTTCCTTACCTTCAGGGCTTGCCCACAGCCATATTTCAACAGGATAATGCGCGACCACACGTGGCACGCATTGTCCAAGGGTTCTTCGTCAATCGCCAGATTGAATTGCTTCCCTGGCCAGCTCGCTCTCCGGATCTTTCGCCGATAGAAAACATGTGGTCCATGGTTGCTCAACGATTGACCCAGAATACATCCCCAGCTGCCACACCAGATCAACTTTGGCAACGTGTGGAAGCTGCTTGGTCTGCTGTACCCCAAGAACACATCCAAAGTCTCTTTGAATCAATGCCGAGGCGTGTGGCAGCGGTGATCTCCAACAATGACGGCTAATCTGGCTACTGATTTTGGGAGGAACCACACTTCACAGAAGTCTATAAATTTAATCATTTGATACTTGGTCAACATGTTATCTACAAAATAAATTTTGTTGTGATATCTCTTGTCTTTCTTGGTGTTGCAATTTGGGTGGCCAGCAGTGTATTTAACGTCTAGATTGATAAATTCCTATTCGTATTCCTTCTGGATAAATTTGAACGATACCATCTCTTGAAATTCTTACACTAATATGGAAACCAAAGTTCAATATGATAATAAATTTCGTCGTATGGCAAACCACTTATTAAGGCCTAGATTGATAAATTTCTATTGCTTGATAATTTGAACGATGCCCTCGAAATTCTTGCATTACTATGAAAACTTAAGTTCAATACAATACATTATTTTTCTAAATATTCGGATAGTTTGTAGTTATCTTAATCTACTCGTCTTTGCAGTAATTGGTATGATATTCTGCAGGAAAGTGAAAAAATATCAAAAGAAAAAAACCTAAGACTTTCCAATTTAAATGAATCTTCCAATCTCATTATTATAAAATTTCTATACATTACTTCATATTTTATCATTTAATGAAGGAACAAGCAAATGAAAACATGATACACGACTTCATTTACGTTTATTTACCCTTAGAAGCAACTGCTTTGTGTAAGAATGAATATTAAACAGAAAACTCTATTACCTGTAATAAATTTGAACCAAGTTAAATATTTTCCTACTTTAGCAACGACATAATAAGTATTTGCACTCCAATAGAAAATTATCAGAGAAATATAATTTTAAGTGGAGAATTTCTTTTTCAAATTTTATTTCTGTGTTCAAATATTTGATATAGCTAATTTGGATTCAAAATATTAGCCCCATACCTTTTTCAAATTGTGTGTGTTAATTATTACATTGTTCAATATGGTGGTCAAACAGTTAAGTGCGTAATACGTTCGATTAAAAGGGGATAGCTAAATTACCTGTTAATATTACCGACTATCTGTGTGTAACATACTTGTACAATCCTATTGCTTTTTACTTAAAAAGCCTTGCTAAATGCAATTAAAGCATCCGTAAGAAACGGATAATAATACAAATTACACCACACATCCAAATTGTAGACATTCAAGTCTCGAATTTCACTTTAAATTCACTAAACGTTTGAGATTTCGAATTTTAAAGCTGTAAAAGTACCTATTTCATGGTAAAAATTGTATTACCAAGTAAAAGATGGAACAGATTTAATAGATTTATGTAGATTTAATCTCATTTATAATCGATTTTATGTCTTATCTCATTTATAAATTGGATAAAATATTCATCTGTATTTACCCAATACTCTATTTCTATAGTCTATATATTATCTAAACTGAATAAACCTATAAATATTTCACTAATGAATGCAGCACACGAGTAGACATTATTTTTACATTGGGTAATGTCAACGAAATAAATATAAATACGATAAAACCGTCCCCTTACGGTATTTATTCACCAATTATGTCGCTTAGTTCTAATATATTTCGTATAAGCTATATGGAACTGAATCATATTGCTAAAAGTATGCCACTCTTATGAAATTCTGATTATTTAGCAGTTCTGATTATAGAGAGAATGAGGAAATCCGGAAGATAGAGCTGAAAATATGATTGAATGTAGAAAAAAAAGAGGTATCTTAACATAGCCTTTATCTGGGCCAGAGGTCTTCAAATTTCTTTCATGGCTCCCAAAGGAGCATGGCTAAAGACAGGAGAGCCTCGGGTGTTTGTTTGCTTTACTTACCACAGTAGTTACGAGATTATACTTGATATTTCAAGATACAGATCAAGAAAACAAATTGGTGAGTTGTGTCGCGGACACAAACCATAGTTTTTATGTGAATACTCGGACCTGATGGATTGTGGAATGATTAAAGCAGACAGGAAGTTTGAAATATTGTTTATTGTGAATATGCAACAATTAATTAGTAGTTCAAGCGCTTCAAGTTCAGTTTTATATTAGAATTGCAGGACAATTTTATTTATTGAAGGCCTGTGATTGTAGCGTAGTTCAGTAGGTTTCGAACGACACCACTTACGTGGTCCACGTAATCCAATATTGCGCTAACCCAATGCTCATCCAGCACTGTAGAATTTTGACATATTGCGATATCCTATTATACATCCTTTGTCTACACGACGCTATACTTATCTTCTAGATGTTTCTTCTAATTCTAAACTCATATGACAAAACAGTTTTAACGCTTTTTCTGTAAAAATTGACTTTTCATACATGCCTCCAGTACTGTCACGTCAAAAGTTTAGGTGTCAGAAAATACAGAATCGCCTTTTAGAAAGTGAATTAGCTGCAGTTGAAGTGGACGCTCAAAAGCTGATGATAGTAACACTACTATCATCAGCTTCGCTTATGTGTGCACTCTTTCAGTATATTGTATTGGGTTGATGCAAAAGTTCGTCCCGCTTTTTGACAAAAATTGTAGAAAAATTTTATTGAGTAAAAATTACATTTAGTCAATATAGTATATGCCGTTCTGGTCGATGACCTTTCTTCATCTCTCAGGTAGCTGCACAATTCAGCGCTCATAGAAGTTCTGAGGTTTCTGGCTAAAGAACTGATACAGGTGACGAGACTTTCTGAACCACTTACGGCACGTGGAATCGTCACAACGGCACCCCCTCACCCTATACAAAACATATCTTCTTTTGCGTCTGCTAAGCATTCTTGCCTTTTCGGAAATAAAAAAGCATACTATGTCGAAAATGCTTCTTATTTTCTGCCATTTTTAATGCTTAATAAAGTTTAAAAAACACAACCAAATAAACAATTTTTTCCCAAGTGCTTGCTGAAATTCCTTCTTTCAAGCAACATCAAAACTTTACACGTGTGAAGAAGTTAGGTTTTATGATGCAATTCCATCTAGCGCCAAAAACGGTACGAACTTTTGTATCGACCCAATACTAAAAATTCGATTTAACACCAGTCAGAAAAACACAAGAAGCTGATTTATATTCACGATTAATTTTACTTGGACGTGAGATGCGCGTATCGATGTTTCTATGCATTGCAAATGGATATAAATAAGCTATGAAATGTGGTTAAAGTCACTGCCACCAGTACAAATATAAATATTAACCCTCTGAGCGTCAAGAGATTTCCGATTATTTTTGCTTTTACCCTACGTCAGATTTACCCTCTCACAGTCATGAGGTTTCCGAGTTGTGCACTGTTGCTTTTACCCCATAACACACCCACACTTAATGACTAAATAACCACTTACAATCCTTAGAACGTTTCTCATTTCCTTCGAATAGAATTCTTTGAAAAAAGTACTCCTTTCCTCAGAATAGAATCCTTTGGTAAGATTCTATTGAACTTTTATTTAGAATCGAATTCTCTGGAAAGATTATATTGCTCCTTTCTTTAGAACAGTGATTCCCAACCTTTTTATACTTGAGTACCACCTGAGAATTTTGTAGGGTTATGGCGTACCACTGGGTATGTTATAACTTTTTGAGGGGGTCAAATAAATTCTATACACATATGAATAACCTTACAAAATGTATTTAAGTATAAATAAAACAAAATACAGAAAATAAATTTATAAAACTAGAAAAAGCCGTTTATATGTAATTGTTATTAAGAAATGCAGTTTACCAACACTAAAATGTCTTTATCAGGAGGCTTAATGAGAAACTTGCTATTGCTTATGCTTATTTCTTATTAGAGTTTCTGTCAGGATAATAGTGCTTATCTTCAATCTTAAGTCCTTTCCCACACAGTCTATTCTCTACTTGTTTTTCACATACACTAGATCTGAAACACATAAATACGTTGTTACAAATGGAATTAAAATTTTTTTGGCTTGACTAAAAAGAACAGCGTGGGAAGTTGTACGTTTTAACCCAGTACTTTTGGTTTGTATTATTATTGAACCCTTCTGCGTACCACTCCAAATGCTCTCGCGTACCACCAGTGGTACGCGTACCACCAGTTGGGAACCACTGCTTTAGAATATAACCCTTTGGACAAAATATGTTACTTCTTTCCTTTTCATCGAATTCCTTGAAAAAATTTATTGCTCGTTTCCTTTCAATACAATCCCTCGAAAAATTTGTATTGCTCCTTTCCTTAGAATAGAATCCTTTGGAAAGAGACTAGAGGTCATTTCCTTAGAATCGAAAATTTCTAATGCTCATTTTCTTAGAACACAATCCCAAGAAAAGATTCTATAGGTCATAAAGGTCGAAATTAGTTAGAATTTTTTCAGAGATTGTAGGTTACAAGGTAGAATTATGCGAGTGAAACCCTCAAAGGGTCAAATGACTCAATAACCTCATCTCCCTCGGAAAGATACCATCGGTCAAGAAGGTCATAACGGGTTATAAATCATGCAGGGAAGACTGCAGGTTGCAGAACTGATATACGCTTGTAAAGCTCTCAGAGGGTGAAGAAACTTTAGCGCAGATGATACAAATTTCCATAAAAAAGGGTTCAAATAAACGTTTTGGGGGCAAGGAATCATTTTTGACACGGTTGCCTTCTAGAGGACGTCAAACCAGACGTCTGATGTTAAGAGACGAAGCTCCCTCCCTCAAACTGCGCTCGTCTAGAACACGTGCAATGAGAGAGAGCAACCTATCGATTCGGCTGAAAATTCCGGAGCTCAGGTCAAAGGAGAGCAATGACCTTGCCGGCGGAGAGCTCGCTCCCGATGTGCCACTTTTTTTTCGCCTCCCTACTTTTCCGGAAAAGCGTTCGGATCGTTCCCGGAAAAATTCCCTAATGAGGAAGAACACCAGTCTTGTCTGTCTCGTGTCTTTCTTGGGGCCAATCCTCTTTGTCCCATTGCGATTGCTCCGGAAAATTGCAGGAAACGATTCGCTCCGGGGAGCATCGCCTTTGAATGCTAGAAAATGCACACGCAACCGACCTCTTTGACACGCAAGTCTGTTTAGGATTTTTTAAGTACCTGGACTTATAAAAAGGATGAAAACGGATGCTTATTCCTTGGAGACATTTTCATTCAGTCTTTTTTCAAAAAGTAGTTCAACTCGTATTGAAAGAATTTATTTTTTATCTAGGAGATAATATATGTGTCTGGTTGTACGTGTCTAGAAAATTGTAAGACTAATAGCTTGGAATTAAAAGTAAATAAAAAACTTATAAGGAGCTTTAACTGATATTTATTTTTGAATAAATTTGCATCTATATACATGTGTGTGGGTCTTTGTTTATTTAAAGAAGCTCAATTTGCTTTGAAAGAATTGATTTTCATTTAGGGGTATATATTTGACTATTATATATATGTCTGGCTAAATTTGCATAGAAAATTAACAGACTTGGAGAGACAAGAGTTTGGAATTAAATGGGAATTTAAAAAAACCTAAGAGGAATTTTAAATGATGTTGAATTTGAATAAATTTCCTCCCTATTTACCTTTTGAAAGTAAGTTCATTTTTTTTAACCCTCGTGGTGGTTGTCTCGACAAGAAATCCCGCCATAAGCAAAACTGACCAGACCTCATGGACGAGATATCTCGTCATTAGAAATAAAACTGACCAGATCTTGATCTCGTCATCATAAAATAATCGGCAATATCTTGGTGACGAGGTGTGATGATCAAAATTTGTCAGATATTGAAGAACGAGATATCTCGTCGTAACCACTTGGAGGGTTAAAAGAGTACATTTTTATCTAAGAGATTTGATTGTTAAATGTGTCTAGTTGGATTTTTATGGCACAAGGGACAGATCTGGTCAAATTGGGCCAATATACATACACAAGGAAGTGTTAGTGACACAGATGAGAGCAGTGCACACAGGGTAATTACCAGAATCGAACCTGCAACGTTTAAAGCTTCACGTGAGTCTGGTTATATTTGTTTCGAAAGTTGACAGTGATTAATAGTTTGGAATTGAAATAAATAACGCATCAAGAGTTTCAAATGATGCTTATTTTTAATGAATTTACATCTCTGTATTTACTTTTTGTGTAGTTTTACAAAATGCTTAACCGCTGAATCATCTTGAATTTTAAAGTTGTTAGTTCTTTATTTTCATATTCTTTTAAATACAATTCAAGTAGTTTTTAATAAAAGAATTTATTACTTTTCCAAAAGTCAAAAACATTTTTTATAATTTTTATTTTAGCAAAACAACTTATAACTGGAGCTGGATGTACAAATACCAATTTCATAGCCAAATTAAAATTTTAAAATATCTAGAGTAGGCCTTTTACAAACTTTTTTCTCCCCTGTTCCCTAAACCTCAGTGAATCCTTTATATGAAGAATCGCTATGTTTGCATTTAAATAATTGTATATTCAATAAATTGCATCGATTTAAATAGCAAGTATCGTAAAAGTGGTGATTCAAGCTCATAATTCAAGAAAAAGAAAGAAAATAAGTGGAAATTGCAATACATCTTCTCAGAGATGTGTTTAAATATAAGACTTGACAGGTTTTACGGTGATATTTAGACCACACCTTCTGCCGTCCGGACAGGTTTACCCAGTCCACAGACCAGGTACGGACTTCGAAATCTTTTATCAAGACCACGGGTCAGATACGACAGTCCAAATATTTTATCAGGCCCGCTGACCATATACGGATCTCCGAACAGGTTTGCCTTGGCCACAGTTCAGATATGGCCTTAAGGTAGGATACAAATTAATGGCGGACTCAATATATATAGAGTTGTATGACCTATTTAATCTCGCAATATATTCAGAGTTATAAGAGGGACGCGGTATCCCGGTTGGAATGGTAACGGATTAGCAACTCGAGGGTTGCGATTTCGAATCCAACCGAAGACCATCGTGTACAAGGGGGGGGCTAGGGCGCGTTAAACACGTCGTGGCCTCAAATGTCCTCACGTTGGCGTGATGTGGAAGTTTGGAGAGTGAGGTGCCAGCTCAGGTGTTCACCTCGTCGTCTAAAATGACGTGATTCAAAACTACGTGGTGTTGTCTTCGGATCTTTCTCTTTGGGGTTAATCCGGACCGTCACTAGTAGACCCGTGTTTTGCTTCAGTGCGACGTTAATCAACTACCTACCAACCAACCAGGGTTATAGGGGCATGGCAATGGGGATAGTATCATTGGATAACGAATAGATCACATTTAGTGGAAATAATAAGCAGTGGAACCGGCGTGTCGGTATCAATACGTCGAAAGGGGTGTTATTTGTGTGCCCTGCGCTGCAGGTATACTTTTGTTTTCGATTTCAACATTTCTGAACTATGGGCATTTAACATTGATTTTGGAATATAATTAAGATTCAAATAGTGGATTAGTAGCTTTTGTTTTCGCATTTCGAATTTCATTAGAAGATCGATGCGTGCACTAACATAATTCAGCTTTTAAAAAATATAATGGAACATACAGTCCATTATACGTGGGCGAATACTTTTTTTTAATTTTGCTTTTTTATTTCTTTATTATTGGAACCTTAACACTACTTTCGAACACAGAGGACTGCGTATGTGGTGTCATTCGAAAACTACCGAACTACGCTGCAATCATAGACCTTTAATTAATAAATTAACCTTCAATATCAATATCAAAATGCACTTTAAACGTTCAAAGTGTAAATTAATTGTCGAATATTCACACAGTAAACAATCGTTCAAACTTCCTATGTCTGTTTCATTCATTCCACAATCCAACATCAGGCACGAGTAATCACGTTGAAGCTACGGTTTGTGTCCTTCACACAACCTTCCAATTTTTTTTCTTGATTCTGTATCTTGAAATATCAAATATAATCGTAAAGTACTGTGGTTAGTAGAGCAAACAAACATCCGAGGCTATCCGGACTTTAAGCCATGGCTTCTTTGGGAGCCATGAAAGAAATTTGAAAACCTCTGGCCCAGAGAAAGGCTATTTTAAAACTATAAAAAACCTTAAGCTTCTGTTTCATGTTAAGAAACTAAATAACTTCAAAACTGAATCCATATTAATCAATGCATAGATGAATGCTATTTTTGAAAAAGTTTGTTGCAATTAGTTGGTAATTGTGATGGTAATTAATTAACATCGCACTGGAGCAATACAACTGGCGGCGGTCTGGGATCAATCCCCAAAGGAAAGATCCGAGGACAATACCACGACGTAATTTTGAACCGCGGTCAGATTACGAAGTATACACCTGATCTGGCACCGCACTCACCAATTTCCCAAAACATGCCAACGTGAGGACATTTGAGGCCATGACAGATTTAACGTGCACCACCCCCAGTGTACACGATGGTTTTTAGTTGGACTGAGTGCAAATAGTTGGGAAAAGTCCAGATCATTTTAAAACATCATTTTGTGAATGACATTTGTGAAACATTTCCATCGAAAAATATTGCATTTAAAAATTTTATTTAAGTTGGTCTTCGATATACATTTAAGTCATATATACATCGTGATGTCGGGGCCGATGCATCAAACTTACGTACCAAGATATGTAGTAAATTTTATTTAGAACTATTCCATAACTTCTTCCTCTTCGAAACAGTATTGCGAAATATATTCCAGGGAAAAAAGCGAGAAATATGACAAAACAAATTTTTTCCAGAGCGATTGAATGAAAAATAACCGTTAGTGAAATATTTGGAAGAAGAGAAATTGCTCAGAGAATAAAAAATGCTTAATTGACAGTCAGGAATAGAGAGAAGCGTTTTTCAAACGTCGGCGCGCTTAACAAAATAAAGATTAGAAAAATAATGCATCGCTCCTCGAAAATATTTAATTTGAACGCTTGAATACTCGAATTCAGGAGCTTCGCAGCGTAAACATAACGTATTTTAAATGGAAAGATAATAATGGGTTTAAAATTAGTTCAACAATGAAGTTGAGAAAGCGCCATGGGCAGTTATTTTCAAAGCTGAATAATTTTAATTGAAATATGTGTTCTCACTCTCATTCTCAAATATGCCGTGAGCCTGACAAAACAACTCAATGAATAAATAATATTACATTTATATTTTTAATAGAGATGTGGTTAAAAATAGATTTTAAGTAAAATTTTAAAAGGTAATAAAATGTTTACTTATAATTAATTCATGATTTAATTTTATATTTGTCGTGTATAAATTTGAATTGAAGAATTTGGTGTAAAATAGGATCTACTTCAGTTTTGTAGCCACTACCTAATTAAACTTCAATATTCTGAGTGAAGCACGAAATAGATATATATTCTAAATGGAAAAATTATTTATAAATTTTTAAATCTATCACCGTATAAAGAATTCATACTTTCATAGAGATTAAGGAATTCGCAGTTTATAAAGATCTGGTAGCAATTCATATCATGCAATCAATATGTGGCGTAGGGTAAACAAGACAGTTATTGACACCCTTAAGAAAACAAGAGTTATTGTCACCTTTAAGGCAATATTTATACTATAAATTCATGGAAAAATAGTAAAAATAGTTCAATCAAGTTTAGATTCATTGTAACTTTTCCTGAATTACTCTACTTTAAGCTGAATAAAGGGTTTCGCACAAAAAATTATCCCTGGAAGGTATTTTGTAATATATTGAGTGCAAAATCGGTTATTGACAACACCCTATGGATGAGTAATCGGCACCACAGTTATTGACATCCCTTCATTCTTAATTAGTTTATTTTTGCAGTATAAATGGACTTATGCAAAGCCTGAAACTGAACATTGATATGAAAGCTTATTTTTTAAATTAAAGATTAGGGTGTCAATAACTGTCCGAGGTGTCAATATAACTGTCTAGTTTACCCTATGTAACTATTAAAAACAGTTTGATGAGATCGATAAGGAAATGAGTTTGAAATTTAGTGAGATGATTTCTTTCTTTGTTGCTATTCTCGTAGGGGTCAGTTTTCATCATCCCGTCAATAAAGTACCGTATGCGTAAGATAAAGGACAGTACTCGTTAGACAAACAGATTAATTTCAGTCACGGAGATCATATACGGAACTCAAAATATTTCTTTCAGGTCCGAGAGCCATTTATGGCTCTTCGAAAAGATTTGCCTGTGACCAAATACGACTATCTGAAAAAAAGTTTTCCGGCCCTCCAAATATTTTTATCAGGCACTCGGGGACAGATACGACCCTTTAAATATGTTTATCCGGCCAGCGGACCAGATAGTGCCAGCAGATCAGATAGACTATAATGATTTTATCATGCCCGTGGGACAGATGGGGTTCTCAAAATATTTTTAAGAGGCCCGCAGATGAGATACGGTCCTCCGAAAAAGTTTTCCAGGCCCGCTGGCCAGATGGGTCCTCTAAATAGGTTTACCTGCGCGATGACCAGATATTCCAGGAGAATGCTTGAGGGCCACAGGTAGCCCGAAGTAGTAGATTAGCAACCGGAGAGTTGCGAGTTCGAATCCAACCAAAGAACGTAGTGTACAAAGGATTCTGGTGCACGTTAAATCTGTCGTGGCCTCAAATGTCCTCACGTTGGCGCGGTGTGGAAGTTTGGAGAATGGAGTGCCATCTCAGGTGTAACCTCGTCATCTGACAGAGGCTCAAAATTACGTGGTGATTACCTCGGATTGTCCTTCGGGTTTGATCCCGGACCGTCTCCAATAGCCCGTTGTTTTGCACCAGTGCGATGTTAATCAAAAAAAGGCAATGCCAATGCCTGGAGAATACCCATTCATAAAAAATAAAATAGCCCGTTGTGTTGTGCTCCAGTTCGATGTTAATTAAAATACCTACCTACCATAAAAATAATTTTTTTAAAAAGTAGCAAATCAAACCATAGCGTTATTTCGAAAATATCTACGTTGAACCTTGAACGAGATTTATCTGTATATATAATTGTTTATATCTTAACACATCAGTGGTTTTCAAACAGTGTGTGTCGAGAGCGAGCCACGGTTGTCAGCAGGTAGTTCTTTAATAATATCAGTGTTCCGCAAGAAGTCCGGGTGCACAATGTAAAATAACGGCTCCCCGTGGCAAAGTTAATGAAGGGAAGGTACCAGTGGTGTCATTTTATGTGAAAAATTATGTAGTTCAGTAATTTTCATGGTAACACCCTCACAGGTGTAGCGTATGTCTGTGGTGACGTCATCCAAGATGGCTACCATTGCAATATATAAACAAACTGCCTTATCTCGGTCGATATATATCCGATTTAAATTTTTTAGCTTGTTGGAAAGGTACTGTTAAGATCTGAAAAAACATCCTCAGCAGGTATTGCCAAAAACAATTTGTTGGTTGCTACTTGGATTTAAGGTAAAAAATTTTAAATGGTAGCAAAAAATCTCAGATGTGTTGTTTTTAGTCTGTTTTTGATGAATATTTATAGATTCATGATGAATATTTATAGAAAATCTATAAATATTATCTGTAATATATAAATTTATCATCAAATAAAATAGAATTATGTGTCAAAATGAATTTAATTACATTATAAGAAAATATGCTCCACATTACATTACTTTATTATGAGAAATGATGTTTTAACAAACTCGAGTATTATATGCACATAAATATACAATAGGAAGATTACAAATCGGCCTCATCAGCTTCATCACTATGTCCGTCTGTGTAATTAGGTGAATACAAAATGTCACAAGTTGATTTGTCGCCATTGCAACTACACATTTCTGTGCAAGGTAGATTGTTTGCTAAACATTTGCAAGGTGGTGAACATCGGTTCTTCACACATGAACATTTAATCAGTTTCAGTAGGGACTCCGGGACACATGGTTCTTCACACATGACAGGGGTGAGCACTCCCTCTTCCATACACCAGCCGTGTCCAACTGGATTAGGGATGACCGAATTGGTTCATCATCTTTTGACCACACAAGTGCTTGAAAGTTAGCTCTCTTAACTGCAGTTATAAGAGAGCCCCTAGTGGGAGGTAACTTATCTCCAAGGGCTTGCTTGGCCGTGAACATTGACCACCGTGATTCAGCAAGTGATGTTGTTGAGGTGTGTGCCTGATAAACCTCGCAAATAAATGCTTCCAGCCGATACACAATATCATCAGGTACTGAGTCACTGGTGCCAAGCTTCTGCAAGACAATAAGTTCTTCACTCGCTGAAATAAATGATTTTCAATATGACTTTCCCTTCACAAACAAACTTACGATGGAGTCACCACCTGATAATGCTTGAAATCCGGGCAATGCTGAAGCTTTTAGTGCTCTGAGTGATACAAATACGTTTTGTACTGATATTACCTCGCCTGATGATGGCATAAAGAATGTGTGTTCCGGAAGTCTTGGCTAGCGTCTCACTAGCAAAACTAAAATATCTGTGTCTTGAGCAAACTCCAGTAGTATACCTGCACCTGTCTTTGGCATTAAGGGCATGTATTAAGATTTTTGTGTCGGCTTCTTGAGTACTCTTTAACAATCCAAAGAACAATGGGTCGCAGAAACTTCAGTACCCATTAAACAACACATTTCTTTTCTGCTTTCTTGGCATGACTTATTATTTTGTGTGCAAGGTAGGTGGTCAATTCATCTTTGGTATAAGTGTGTGACAATAGCTTTTTCATATTTATCTTTGAAATGCGGTGTCACATATTTTGTACCGTGTTGCTACACCTCCATGGAGCCTCTTACCTCTAGTAAGAGTCTTGACTGATTTGTCTAAGTACGTGTCGAAAACAATATCAAGTTCATCATACTGCCAGTATTTCCTTTGGATCTTTTGGGTGAGCACATCAGCAAGATTTTCATAGGTTTTCAATGCGATGGTTTTATCAAGAGCCTGCAATTCTCCCATTCCGAATTGAAAAGAATTTCCAATACGCTCCAGTTCACCATATAGGATTGAAATATGGCTTTATCTTGGGCTTTAGCAGATGTTCCATTATTTATATGGTGCTTTCTAGTTTCCGGTTTGAATGAACTACCACACGTACTTAGTGTTTCTTGTAATACCCTTTGGAGCTCATGTGCTGTTAAGAAAAAGCGAGCTAGAGCAGTGGGTTGCTGGGTTATTCCAACCAGTCCTCCCACAACTTTCATTGCTATGTTTTTATGTTCTAGTGCCTCATTACAAGCTAGAGCACAAAACGGTACATTAGACTTATTTACTACCCAGTTGCCCTTTTCAAAATCAAATCATGCCAAATATCTGGATCTGATTCTTTCAAACTTCTCATATCAGCAAGGTACCAAGCGGTCATTCCAGAATAGTTTGTCAAATCTAATGCAAAGAAGTATTTTGTGAAATCTTCTAGTAAGGAAAGATACAGATCTCAATTAGCAATCCTGACAGATCTCAAGAACAGTAACACTCAACCATTCTCATGTATTTTCGTAACATTCGGAATGTTGTTTTTAGTTCTTCCTGTTCATAAAATCTTTTCATCTTGTTCAAGAGATCACACTTCTGCATTGCCAAGAGGAGTTTGGTATGGCGTTCTTGTGCGCCAGTTTTATTGAATCTGGCTCGTAGCTCTTGCACACTTCGTTATAAATACTAATGTACAGACTTTCATGTTCTTCAAAGAAATACTGAAAGTAGAAATCTTGCAGATCGACTAGGGTACGAATGTGCTTCAAACGCACGTCTGAACTTCTTACCTGAAATGATTTGACTGACTGTGTTATCACCATACAGTACTGACCACAATTCAGGAATTCCAGTTCAATCAATGAAAATTCCAATTGCAAGTATCATTGCAAAAGCTGTGTGCAACTCGCCTGGCCGCACAATCCAACGGTGATGAAGATCAACTTGTGACATAATTAGTTGCTGGACTGGCTTATAAAGACCCAAGTCTGGAGTCAAGACACATTTGGAATTATTATTGCCACAGATGTGTTTATTAACAAGTTCCAGTTGGGTGAGGAAGGTTAATTGAACTGAATGATCAGGGCTAGTCGGTATTATCGGTAGGACACATACTCGTGCCTTGTTTCCCGGGACATCCAGTAACGCTGAATTAAAGGCTGACTATGTTGGTACGTGTGTGGTTCCTCCCTTCGTTTGATCCAATGCATTTGACAGGTCAACTCCTGAACTCTCTGTGTCATATGTTTCTTGTGATTCACTCTGTAATTTGGAATACGTTGCGTATTCTGATGACCACTTTACATATTTGCTCAATAGCCACGCCATGTCTAGGGAAACATATTGTGATATATCTGCTTTGGTTGAACATAGTACTTCTTTTGTAAAAGTTGAGTTTACTGGCTTAATGTTCTTTGGACCTTTGTATTCTATTAAAGTGGTCATACTTTGAGGATGAACTGTTAATTAGCGACTTGTCGCTGGACCTGAAACTACTGTCTTTTCGGATTGCTCTTTAGATAAGCACACTTGGTAGCAGACCATGACTGTTCCATGTAGAGTTCCTTTACCATCAGGAGTATCTTCAAGGAAATCTATATTATCTGTTGCACAATACATAAACCTCTCTCTAACAAAGTCGTGTGGAATATACACCCCGCCATTTTCATCCATTCGACGCATAACCACTTTTACTACTGATGTCTCTAGGCACAGAATTTTGCTGTATTCAACTGAGCAACCTATACTATACAAAAGCTGGACAAGGAATTTGCTGTGGGTATTGGAATGAAATGTTAAACCAACACCTACTTGTAGTGGATAGTCACGAGTATGCTTGGTCATCGTCGTAGTTTCATTTTTCGTTTGCCGTTCGCTTAGGCAGTCATATATAAGGCTTTGGGAAAGTACTGATGCCTTTTGAGCTACTTGTTCTGTATCAACTCGGGCGTTTTGGAATATACTGCTTCCATCAATACACCACTTAAAGAAAAATTCAAGTTCCAATGGTACTACATTACTGTATTTAGTAGTATTGACTGATCCTTGAAAATGCCACTGGTTACTAGACAAAATGCACTTCCTTATAATACGTGCGTTTTCAAAGAGGGTCTTCATTTTTCCGGAAAGGCTTGTGGTTTCTTCAGCTTTTTTAGAACAACATCTGTAGTACCTTTTAAAGATATACGTTGTGGTTGATTCTTGCGAATGGGGTTAATTAATTGTACATATATGTCCCAAAGCTCTTCTTCAATGAATGTTTTAATTGCCTTCCTCTTCATAACATGTTCATTCTCCATCCGTTTGCAGAACATATTTCTTTGTTCACATCTGCTTCTGCAATAGAAACCATCTTTCCATCTATTAAAGCCTCTGAGAGAGAATTGATGAAATCGAATCGACACTAGATTCATTGTCTAGAATTTGACCTTGATGTTTCTTACGTAAGATATTTACAACATTCTTTGTGATAGGAAATGTCATACGCATGTGAATCCCTTGGGTCTATACACGCTGATAATTTGACTTTCCATTGCTCATTATTGCTATGTTTACAGCTTCGTATAATTTTGCGCATGCGTTACTGGTTGAAACCGAACAATTGATGTCCCCTGGAGTCTGATTTGCTACAGAAAAAGCATGTATTTTTTTTCTGTTCGTCCACCGAACTATCTTGTGAACAATGTTCGTGTGTTACTTGTAGAAGGTTCTTTTATGATGTCAATTGCTTCTTGTCTCTTCATATTTGGCTTTCAATCTTGCTAGTTGCACCTTGTGAGTGCACCGTTTATAACAAGATAAATGCCAACGACCATTTTTTTCTATCAGTTTGTCTGTATCAAAAAATAACTCATATGAACACTCAATTTATTTGTGTCCGAACTTACTTCGTTTGTCGAGGGCTTCTAGAAGTTTTTTGAGGATTTTGATTCAGCGACAAGTGATTCATTTTCCTTTTTTTGACATAACACACAGAGACTGTAGTCAATACTATTGCTACAGATGGTGGCATCTGAAATTGTAGTACCCCTTCCACTATTACTGACTACTTTCTACAACATATTTCATCCTGAAACAAAAGAAATGAAATCAATAAAATTGTACATACTCAAAGTATAGTACCAATAGTAATACTAATAGCATTATTTACGATTCCTAAATATTACATACCAAACAACACGACCACGCAGCGTGATACAGAGCAAAAAACGTCAAAATCGGGCTAAAACAATCACTTTTTTAGCTTAAATCCAGGTATCAACCAAAATATTAGTTTTTCGCAATACATGCCAAGAACTTTTTTAACTCTTAAAAATACCTTTCAAACAAGGTAACAAAATTAATAATCGGTTCGATAGTAACCGAGATAAGGCAGTTTGTTTATAGTGCAATGGTGGTCATCTTGGATGATGTCATCACAGCCACACGAACACTTGTGAGATTGTCACCATGGAAATTATCAAACTACATGTTTTTACCGAATTAAATGGCGCCACTGGTACCTTCCCTTCATTAACTTTGCCACGGGAAACACAATGCTCCCGGACTAAAGATACTAGGTGTCCGTGTTATGAAAAAAAGGCAAAACTACTTCGTCGTAGTGAATATTTAAAATAAAAGAAACTACATTCGATTGTAAACCACTGTCAACGGTTGAGGTCTGTCGGGAAAATTCGAAGCGGATCACGGCAGAATGGTACATTTCAATTTCAGCAAAACCTCTTTCTTTTTTGTTCAGGAACGTTCTTACTATTTTTACTTTATTCTACACCTTTCTTACTATCTCAGAAAACTTTCGTAGTTGAAACCATATTTAAAACTTTAGGCATTCTATATTGAAAGTTAGTTTCCAGCTGTTTGAGAAATAGCTGTGGGGTCAGATAGCATGCACAAAAACATGTACTCGTAATGAAAAACATATGCTGATCTCGTCATCTGACCGTGATTCAAAATTATGGGGTGTTTTCCTCGTATCTTTTCTTTCGGGATGGACCGTCACCAATAGTCCGTTGCGTTGATTAAGTGTGACGTAAATTCACCTATCAACCTTCTGACGTATAGAGTATGTGCCCACAGCTTCATGTTATATCTGCCGATCTCTCAGTTTGTAAATTTGTCACGTGGTAGTGGGGAAAAGCATGAATCCTAGTGTGAAACAAAGTACTGATTGGTTATAGTTATTATCCAACGGGATTAAAACCACTAGAATGCGCTTCGAAAGTCAATTGGCAAAGTCGATTCGTATGCCCACGCGATTTACCCTCTGAGATCTTACGATAGCGATTGAGTCCAATCTCAGTCTATTTCATTATCTATCATAAGAAAAACCCATGCGCGTAATATAAATGGTGTTGTAGCGTGTGCTCAAAGAAAACGAAATCTCGTGTTCATTGACCAAGTGCAGTTACAATTTATTATTGTACGCTTTGGCAACTTCATACACATCTTAAAAAAAGTCACGAATTCTTAAGAAAGTCACGAATTCTTAAGAAAAGTTTTTTTGTAAAGCAAATCGGTAGAAGGCCCTGAGATTTTGAGGAGAACGTGTTTCCTGTACGAATTCCTGAAGTAACGCCAGATTTTAAGGTAAATGTTTTCTACCGAACGAGATTGAATAACCGGAAGTAAAATCATCGTCTTACGTTGGTTTATTTGAAAATTCGTCTCATATCTTTTAAATTTAGAATAACCTTTTTTCAGCCATTACTGCAGTTTTATTCTGATCTTTTTATATAGTGACTGCTAATTTGATAAAGGTATAATTTTTTTTAAAAATTTTTTTCGGTTGTTCGGTTTGGAAACTTCATACGAGATAAGATATAATGAAATCTTAAAAAGTCACGAATTTTTTATCTTTTAATTTAAAGTAGCGGTATGAATGTAAACCAAGTACTAGCTTCAGATTTTTATTAAATTTATTTTGATTTTAGCTTTTCTTCTTTACAGGCTAAAAAAATTAAATAAGATTAATTTAATATAATTAAATCATGGTACAGTTAAAGTTCAATTAACTGAAGATAATTAAATCGATAAGGTAATTAAATTGGACTAATTTTACACATTTGTTTTGGTGCAATTAATTGAATGCAATTTATTCAAAGGCAAATTTTACGGGAAAGGAGGCAAGTCTTACTTTTCGGTCTAAAAGAGTTTGAAAAAGACTGGTTTGCATAATTTACACAAATTCTATGCAATCTATTTTGAAATTCCGTCATTTAGTTTTGGCGTTCCATCCTTATTTTTATAAATACATTATAAAAATAAGGAAGTTATTTCAGAATTGCTCTGATAGTTCTATGAAATCGCGGAAAAGCACCATGCAATATATCGTTATAATTTCAATGGTAGATCTTTATACCGTCTATCATTTGGTTTAAAAGGTTTTCAATGCATAGGATCTTTCAAAAAAATGGCATAACTCAAAAATTCAATTTTACTAAACTAAAAGATTAAAAATACTTAGCTTCTTATTCACAAAATCAATCTCTATTATAAGAATCTGATTTAAAATAATCTCAGTAATATAATACATTAAAAATGTATATATTTGTAATCAAATTATGATATTCATTTACCAGTCAATGGGATACCTGCCTTTGAAATTGAGATGTACAATTTGAATACTGTATTAAAAGAACTTTTTTCAACTGACTGTATAATCATTAAAATAAATCAATTATGCTTCAATTTTTAATTTTCTCGACGAGTACCAAAGTTATATAGTAAAGATTTAATTATATAAAAAATTATTTTAAAACGTATTTATATTTTATTTCTATGATATTGCTACAAAATTCAAAAGGAGGTACATGCAACTAGCGAGTATAGCAATAATCATTTTTTAATATATAACCGATGGTTAAACTTTGTAATACAAATATTGCATTTAACAAAAGCTGTACAAGACTAACATTGAGTCCATTCTAATCAGAATCAAAATTGTGTACAAGTTGAAGACTAACCAGTGTTTCCACATGTCCCGGGGTTCCAGAAAAAAATAGTTTAAAATTTCTCTCATGCAGTTCATGAGAAGTTTGTAGGGATAAAAGAGAAAAGATCTTCCTTTATTCCTACAAACTGCTCAAGAGCTGTATGAGAGGAATTTTCAGTGCAAATAAACAAACCAGACTGAAAACGGACATTTTACTTCCTGTTACGCAAGTGCTCTCTCATGATACAAATTTGGGTTACTTTAAAATGTAGTTTAGTGCCATTTTGACGACGTTTGGCGTTTAATCTAATAGGCGTTGCCCAATTAACTATCATTTATCAATTCAAAATTCATTTTTTGGATGGTTGGTTTTGGAGTTTTATGGCGTAAGGGCAATATTTGGCCATGTTGCGCCAGACACAAGACACACAATATCAAGTAATAGACACACACAATGAAAGTTTTACTGACACAGAAGAGAGAAATACATCCAGGGAGGAATGCACCTGATAGGAATCAAACCTGTACCACCTACAACTCGAAGGTTGCTAGCGCAGTGGGCATGCCCACTGAGTCACGACGGCTCTATTCATTCTTTGGAATTTGTTTTGGAAACCAGCTGAAATTATCGTAGTCGAAAGACAAGCCAAGTGACGTAACGTTCGGCATGCGAACAGAAAATATGTTCAGTCACAAAAATATTACTACCACTGACATTTATCTTGAAAGGTAGGTAGTCGAATTAACGTCACACTGGAGCAACATAATGGGCTATTGGCGACGGTCCGGATTCCATCCCGAAGGGAAAGATGTGACGGCAACACCTCGTCCTTTTGAACCACGGTCAGATGACGAATTTAGCTTGACAGAAAATATCCTCATAGGCCTAGGCATAGGAGCGTGGGTTACTTTCTAGCAGGATTTCTAGCAGGATTTGCAAATCCAGTTAGAAAACCTTATGTATCGGTCATTCTATATTACATTTGTCTGATTTAAGTAGTAAACTTGTTTTTAAGCAGTAAACAGTTTTTAGAAAAACATTTTAAAAGGTTATAAAATGATGTGATTTAGAAGAATATCTCAAAAAAGAGTTTTTTCCGAAGCTCCAGGACAGTGAATTAAAAGAAGTCATTCACCACACCAATCGCCCGATCTCGGTTTCAAAGTGAACAAATTTCCATCAAGTATCCTCTCTCTCTCTCTGAACTAAACTGAGTTTAAACTATAATAAAAATCATACAGTAAAACTAGGTTTACCTCAATTTTTAATTGAACCCCATTGTCGTGTTCAGGATAAAAAGCCAAAAGATAGTGAAGAAAAAAGGAGTTTAATCGGGCGGTTTTGCTCCAGATAAAGTTAAAAAGAAAGCGAAGACGATGAGATGACCTGCCTGAAAATACGCATTGTAAAGGGGAAGGAAAATTAAGTGCAACAAGTTGGAGATTAACCCTGTTTATAGTTGAATCCGGCCGTTTTGCTCCAGATAAAGTGCCAAAAGATAGTGAAGACCCGTGCATATTTTTGTTTTTAATTAACGTCACACTGGAGCAACACAACGGGCTATTGGCGACGGTTCGGGATCAAACCAGAAGGGAAAGATCCGAGGATTTTCAATCATGGTCAGATGACGAGGTTACATCTGAGCTGGAACCCCACTCTCCAAACTTCCACACCACGCCAAAGTGAGGACACTTGAGGCCACGACAGACTTAACCTGCACCAGCCCCCTTTGTACACGACGGTCTGGTTGGATTCGAACTCGCAACCCTACGGTAGCTAATCCGTTACTCTTCCAACCGGGATACCATGGCACCCGAAGACATGTTGGATAAATAGATGATAGATAAATAGATATAGATAAATAGATGACCTGTGTGAAAAATATATATTTTTCAAGGGGAGAGAAACTATTCAATTTTTCAGAGTGTAAAATGATGGCTGTAGGTAGGATTGAATCTTCAAAAAGACTGTTCTTAGAAGATACGAGTGCAAATTGCGGGTTACGGATTGAGGATTAACCCAATTTTCAGTTGAATCCAATTGTTCTACTCTAAACAAAACGCCAGAGGGCATTGAATGGAAATAAGACGCCCCTTGTAAAAATTCCCGATACAATGAAGCCGCAAAGTGCCCATTTTTCAGACCATACGCAGACGCGTGTAGGTAGGAATGAATCCCGAAAAAGGAGTAGCGGCCATCGATCGCGGATTGCAGGTCAACCACGTGTATTTGAGTCCAGGGCCGAGCGTATCCAGTGACCCCCTTCACACATCGATCGATATACGTTCCTTTGGAGTGACCTTGCCGGGGCAGTGACCTTCTCCCGGCATCCTCCGTTCTGGCACCCGGCCCTCGGGTCATTGGCAAGGAGTCGCTCACTCCCCTCTGCCCGTAATAACCCCTCTCATCTTAGCAAACACAGTGCAGAGTAAAATATGTATGGGTGGGGTTATTTTTTACAGCTCGCTGTCCATCGGTAATGGGGCTTTTTTTTCTGGATGCAGTGAATGGGTGAATGGTTCGGGAGTAGTTTGTGAGAGTAGTGTAGGGGCAGGGTCTCATTTCGGAAGAGGGCCTCAGCTTGTGAAGCTTAGCCTCTGAGAGTCGCGAGATTTCCGAGTAGTGTAGTGTTGCTTTTACCCCAACACACATTTTTAATGAACACACCTGTTTTTCTCTCTCTATATATATATATAAATATATATATATATATATATAAATATATATATATATATATATATATATATATATAATTTAAAATTACAAACCAAAACAAAGAGTTTCTTAAATTTCTTGATTTTAAAATTTTTGGATTTCTCTTTGTTTTGGTTTGTAATTTTAAATTATTTTACTTTCCATGTTGTGTCTGCAGCTTTAGCGCGCATACATGGACAGTTCTGCCTTCTGCTTTCTGGATTCTGCTTGACTATTTTTTACCCCCTACTTTTTTGGCTTTTTGGCCTTTTACTTGTCTGCTTTTCGATCTTTTGGCATTTTGCTGGTCTGCATTTCTAATATTTTGACTTTTTGATCTTTTGGCATTTTGCTGGTCTGCATTTCTATTATTTTACGTTTTAATGTTTTGTATATTTTGTAATTTGATTGTTTTTATTAATATATATATATATATATATATATATATATATATATATATATATATATATATATTTAAATCACTATATGAAATTATATAAAGATTTATATAATGATTTAAATCTTTAATTTTATGTAACAATCACATAGTATAATTTATAAATTATAATAAATGATTATCATATAAAGATGCATAAGATCATTTATATATAATTTAAATTTTATATTGCATAGGATGTGATCATTGTATAAAGATTTAAATACTCCTAAAAAGTTAACTAGCGAAAAGTTAAATGTTTCAACTAAATAACAGCATTTAAAACCGTACATGAATTTATACTTCGAATGTTTGTAGCATGATTTGTAAATCCTACTTCACGTTTCCGTTATTCTGTATTGCGCTTGTGTGAAATAACCCTAATGGAAATCCGAATCTCTAAAACGTATTTAAGTTTGTTTAATTATTCCAAAAATAAAAGCTAGATATTAGTGTAAATTCAATTAGTTTGGTCTCTGAGTGATCCAACCATTTCCAGAAGGGAATTGTAGGAAAATTCTAATTTAACAGTCATCAGTCCAAGTGAAGCAGAGTGAGAATGGCAAACAACTCGAAAAAATTAATTAAATTAAGAGAGGATATTTGTAGCAGATCCTCTCTTGAAAAAAATACCGAACATATTCTAGTAGTAAATTGCGGTAAACATAGTAAATTGCGGTAAAATTGACGTAATCCATTGTTTATGTCAGTTTTATTTGATAATTTTGTTTGATCGCTTTGTTAGTAATGCAAATGTTAGTGATACTCATGCCACGTTCGTTAATATTTTCTGATTCTGATTTGATGTTTATTATTTTTATTTAATTTCTAATACACAATTTGATGATGTATTGATTAGGTCTGGAACCTCCTGAAGAGGCCAGAGTCCTACCAACACCTCATATTGTTAATATTTTATACCTTTATTGTAAATATTTATGTATATATATATTCTGATTGAATCAGGAACATTTAATACTTTATTTGAAGATAGAAAGTATTGTAATATTCTTCTTGCTACAACGGAAAAGGGACAGGTATTTTAACTAAAGTCGCACTGGAGCAACACAACGGCTATTGGCGACTGTCCGGAATCAACACCGAAGGGGAAGATCCGAGGACAACACAACGTAATTTTGGACTCCGGTCAGATGACGAGGTCACATTTGACCTGGCACACCGCTCCCCAAACCTCCACACCCGCCAACATTAGGACATTTGAGGCCATGACAGATTTAACGTGCACCAGCCCCCTTTGTACACGACGGTGGTTGGATTCGAACTATCAATCGTCATGTTGCTTAACCGCTACTCTTCCAACCGGGCTACCGCGACCCAAAAGGGTCAGAGTTGGGTGAATCATCCGACACAAAAGTTCCTTGCGCCATAGAACCACAACATCCAATCCAATCAGACACAAAAATTGGACAGCTGTGATGAATCTCAAATGTGTCACATAAATATATGATAATAAAAGAAATAAATGTACACAAAATGAAGATGGGTTACAAATTTTATTGCTTTCTTTAACTTCAAATATCATGTACTGTGATTTAATTTTTTTTTTCAAATAGCAAAGGTAGAAAGGTCGAAATCCTCCATCAGTTGATAACTCAAATTTTCAGGTCAGCTTTTCAAATTTTCATTAATTTCAAATATCATGTACTGTGATTTAATTTTTTTTTTCAAATAGCAAAGGTAGAAAGGTCGAAATCCTCCATCAGTTGATAACTCAAATTTTCAGGTCAGCTTTTCAAATTTTCATGAGAAAGTTCTGTATGCAGTTTCGGTAGAATATTGTAACGATTTGATTTTTAATCCCAATAAATAATGGAAAAGAATGATGCATCACACGTCTGTATGATAACATAATAATTTCGGTTAAAATTGAAAAATTAGCATTCCATTCCGACTTAAAATTTGATCTTTCTCTGCAACGACTCTAGTTATGTAACGGGAAGAAGCTCTGCGAGTCATCAGGACAACCCTCTCTGAACAGTTATTAGCCTTTTTATTAATGCAGGGCTTTTCATAATCTGATTCTCCGGTGGTCTGATCCAACAGATCTTAAATTAGGCCGATCCTCCGTTACCATCGATGTTATCAGAAGTATTGCTTCCATGGACCCTGTTTTCAAGGTTATCCTATCCTGTGTTGGGGACATACTTGACATGCGATTCTATTCTTCACACAAAGTCGAATTCATCGTCTTCTCCTTTGAGATCTGTGGCAATTTCTGCGTCTGGTGAGTCAATAACTTGTGCAGCAAGTAGAGCCTTTTGTGCCATCTCGTCTTCGATGGTACGCAGACGCAAGTCCATGAATTCTTCGGGATGTTCAACATTCCACTCTGCTAGATAGTCACGTTCAACATAGGGTTGCTCTTTCTGTTTTTTTGGCCTCCTTTTTAGCCTGTTTCTTTTTGCTTCGCGGTTCTCGAAACTTCTTTCTGGAATAGTAGGTCGATATTTATTAATTTTTCAAAAAGGGAGGACACATAACGTGTAATTAAAACCATTAGTTTATGGGAAAATGCAATATTAATAGACACCAAAATGTATACAAATATAGACTAAGTAATTTAAGGAAGAGACAAGGAATAGATAACACACTTACAGTTGTTTCCCGAACCAATCCAACATCTTGAAAGGTAAATAAAACGTCTAAAAAAATGATGCAAATAGCACTGAAAAGTACAGTTTGTAACTAAAACGTCTGTAAAATGACGTAAATAGTACTGAAAAGTAGTTTATAAATAAATTGCAGCGGAAGATTCCTCTACAACAAAAATAGCTTTAATCAAATATATATTAATTTCACTTGATCAAAGTTTTAAAAGGCGTTAGTTAGCAGTTTGAAAAACATAACATGAATGACGAAATCTTTTTAAAACAGCATTGCTTACATTCAAAAATGTTTGGGTAATAATGAAACAGTAATTTCATTGTTCAGGTAACAATATAAACTTATTATTTTCAAATAACTTTATTATTTACGAAAAATGGAGAGTGTTCTGTTGTGTTTATTTCTATTGTTGTAGCTAGGAAGTTTTAAATGTGATGCTTAATTTAGAATAAATGATATATAATTTCACTTGATTATTAGTTTTAATATTTAACTTCATTTAATATTTAACTTTAATATTTCTACGCATAGCATCTACACTAAATTTGCTTTATCTATGACTAGAATTACCCGCTGTTGCTCGGGTTGAATTGGTTAAATTCTGATTGAAAAGTGATCAGACTAATCACTTGTTTCATAAAAAATGCAAGCATCATTTGAGTGTACAGAAAATAAATTTTTTAACGCTCTTTTAACTTTTTCATAGCTTCTACAATTGACTTCAGACAATATATATATATATATATATATATATATATATATATATATATATATATATGATATAACCACTCATAGATTCCATTTCATATACTTTACATCCCTGTTGTAAGACAAACTGCAGTAGAAATCTATATTGAGTTTTGAAATGATTACGAAAGCTTCGTAAGTTCATTTATTGTAAAAACGCGAACTTCCGTCGTAGTACACTCAATTTCCCAGTCAATATTTTAGAATTGTGGCCTTCTTGCGCCAGAGATGCGATGTTTCCGAATTTTATTATCATTTTGAGAGGATGACATTAAATTTATACGATGTTCGCGATTAATTTATTGAAAAGATTGAATTCCTTGACGTAAAAGTGCACTCGTAGACTGATGTAAAAGGAGGCAGGTATGTTCAGAGACATCATTGGTAAAGCTCTAAACGTACAATGGGTGGACAGCGCGAGCTTAGTGACTTTGAAAGCGAAGCGATTGGTCGTTATAATTGTGGTAAATCTGTTAGAGAATTTTCGGACATGTCACACGTACCACATGTGACATGTCCAACACTGTAAGTGATGTAATCGTAAAATGGACACGTGTAGTAGCGACTAGTGGCCAACCAAGGTCTGGTCGACCACGTCGTCTCACAGATGGAGCCGTAGAGTACTGCGAAGGGTCACCAAAGAGAAGCGGATGGAATGGGCGCAAACTGTTCGTGACGAATTCCTACAATCCTCGGGATGTACCGTAAGTACCAAGACGTTTCCTCAGGAACTGGGAATTGGTCTTCACTGCCGAACAACCATCTATAGGCCTCACGTTACTGCACCCCATGCTAAGCGTCGCTTAGATTGGTGTAGAGCTTATCTTAACTGAAGCCTTAAACAATGGCGACGTGTCTTTTGGAGCGAAGAATCCCGGTATACTCTGGTCTGGTCTGGGTGTGGAGAATGCTAGATGAAAGTCACCTACCCGAATGTATTGTGCCTCAAGTCAAGTTGGATGGAGGAGTCATTATTGTATAGTCTGATGATTTGGCCTGAGTCCTCTTGGTCCTGTGAAGGGACCTTTTACAGGCACAGGCCTACCTTGATATTTGGGACAATTGAGTACTTCCCACATTGTGGAAACAGTTTGGTACCGACCCATTCTTGTTTCAACATGATCGGGCTCCCTACACAACAGGTGTCGTGCAGCCCTGGTTTACTTATATGGTTAGTAGGTAGGTATTTTAATTAACGTTACACCGAAGCAATACAACGGGATATTGACAACGGTCCGGAATCAAACCCGAAGGGAAAGACCCGAGGACAACAACACGTAATTTTGAGCCAAGGTCAGATGACGAGGTGAACACCTGAACTGGCACTCCACTCACCAAACTTTCGCGCCAGGGCAACGTGAAGACATTTGAGGTCACGACACATTTAACGTGCACCAGCCTACTTTGTACACGACGGTCTTTGGTTGGATTCGAACTCGCAACCCTCCATTTGCTAATCCGTTACTCTTCCAAACGGTACTGATATGGATGTTGAAGAAGTGGACTGGCCTCCCCAAAGCCCTGTGCTCTAAATCCTATAGAACACCTGTGGTTTGAATTGGAACTACGTTTGAGAGCCAGACCACACCGGCCTAAATGAGTGTCAGAACTGACCATTACTCTTTTGCAAATTCCAGCTGAAACTTACCAACGAATAGTGGACAGCCTTCCTAATACACTGCTGGCCACCGTAAATGCAACACCCTGAAGGAAGCATGCAAATCATATGAAATTTACAACATGCATTAGCGGAGGTGAGATATGCAAATGATTAGAATTTCAGCGCAGACGCACATCACGCGCGCCTGTGGCGCCACTTCAAAGCGCTATTTAAGGCTTGGAGATTTCGACGATTTCAAGTACGGCAATTGTGTTTTTCTTGTGGTTTTTTAAAAAAAAACGATCAATTATGCCTCGTAGAAAACAGCGATCATCTTTTGATCAAGTATCCGAGTTCGACAGAGGAAGGATAGTGGCCTACCGAGATTGTGGATTATCTTTCAGGGAAATCGGTAGTCGTGTTGGACGAAACCAAACAACTGTAATGCGGATATGTGATCGTTGGATGCAGGAAGGTACGACGGACCGACGTGTTCGATCGCATCCACCTCAGTGCACCACTTCACGTGATGACAGGCATATTGTGCGTATGGCAGTGACGGATCGCTCAGCCACATCACGAACCATAGCACAGCACATTCAGTCTGTACCGCATCATCCAGTGTCTGCGCGTACCATTCGACGCCGTTTACAGCAGAGTGGTCTGTCCGCAAGACGTCCATTGCTTCGTCTACCCTTGACGCAGAACCACAGACGTTTCCGCCGCCAATGGTGCGATGAAAGAAGGATGTGGACGGCAGAATGGAATGAAATTGTCTTTACTGACGAGTCACGCTTCTGTCTGCAACACCACGATGGTCGGATTCGAGTCTGGAGACACAGTGGAGAGAGGATGCTGAACAGCTGCGTTATGCACCGCCACACTGGTCCTGCACCGGGTATTATGGTATGGGGCGGTATTGGATATCACTCTCGCACTCCTCTAGTACGCATTGCCGGTACTTTAAACAGCCAGCGCTACATCTCCGAGGTGTTGGAGCCAGTTGTCCTTCCTTACCTTCAGGGCTTGCCCACAGCCATATTTCAACAGGATAATGCGCGACCACACGTGGCACGCATTGTCCAAGGGTTCTTCGTCAATCGCCAGATTGAATTGCTTCCCTGGCCAGCTCGCTCTCCGGATCTTTCGCCGATAGAAAACATGTGGTCCATGGTTGCTCAACGATTGACCCAGAATACATCCCCAGCTGCCACACCAGATCAACTTTGGCAACGTGTGGAAGCTGCTTGGTCTGCTGTACCCCAAGAACACATCCAAAGTCTCTTTGAATCAATGCCGAGGCGTGTGGCAGCGGTGATCTCCAACAATGGCGGCTACTCTGGCTACTGATTTTGGCAGGAACCACACTTCACAGAAGTCTATAAATTTAATCATTTGATACTTGGTCAACATGTTATCTACAAAATAAATTTTGTTGTGATATCTCTTGTCTTTCTTGGTGTTGCAATTTGGGTGGCCAGCAGTGTAGATTAGCCACCATCATCATTAAAGCAAAAGGTGGACCCAGTCCATATTAATTTTGGACTTAAGTGCACAAGAATTAAAAACTTTACAGGGTGTTCATATATATATATATATATATATATATATATATATATATATATTTATATATATATATATTTATATATATATATATTTATATATATATATATTTATATATATATATATATTTATATATATATATATATATATAGTTCAGAACAGCTATACATATACTCCTGTTCAACTAATGGTTGTTTTTTCGTTTTCGTGTTTTACACGGCAGCAATTTTTCCATGAGCGTACTCTTGAGGCTAAATACTATGTTAAAATGAAGAAAAATATATAGTCATCAGTGTAAAAGAACATTCCACGGAATTTCATTACTCATGAAATGAATATTAAAAATGTATTTCAAGACATAAAGGCACGCTTTATCGCACTTAGTATTAAGAAAATGAAAAAAGGAGCCACGCTTTTAAGAAATAACGCCCTCATTTTCTAAGAATCTGTTATTTACAAGACACATATTTAATATGTCCATATACTTCCAGGGTTTACTACTGCTATTTAATTACTCGTTTCTTACAACCGAACACGACTACTTCACATAACAGGAAATAGAAACACCGCATCTCATCCGTACCATTCACAAATAAGCTCGAGGCAAAAATAAGAATTAACGTATTCCAAGAAAACTGAATGCGGCGGGAAGCAAAACATCTGAAAGAGCAACGTGACTATTTTTACAAGTGCCCACGTATTTCTCCCCTGAAAGCTTCTTTAAAAGGATTACAGCTAATCGCCGATGGCCAGAAAAACGGACGAAGAAGGAGATAAGAGTCCAACATCGTCGATAAAATGTGTAAGCAGAGGTAGAATAAACCGAGATAAAATCGAAAAGTATATAAAATAAATTTTCATTTCTAGGAAGACGTTTATGGGGTCTTCTTTATTTCTGAAAAGTCTTTGGTATTATAATTTTATAAAGTGTACATTTTCATCAAATTTATTGCTATATAACGAATGCAGAGGCCTAGCTAATTGGGGGTGACATATCACTGCCCCACCACTGGGTGCCAAATTTAGAGGGATGGCATTTTTGAAATATTATATTTTTTCTTCGAAGAAAAATACGTTTTCTAAAAATTGTTTTAAGTGTTTTCTCTGATGAATTCACAGAACGGTTAAATTGGTAGCAGTTCATTTTATGGAGATTCATTTGGCCGTTTTCATAGCTATAAAAGTTGATATAGTAAAGTACTCATTCTAGATAATACATACGGATTGAACTACCGCCATCTAATTAAAATCCTGCTGCAAGGGAGAGTTGGATAAAACAAATTTAAATATTTTTGTATGAATCAATGCATTGTTTTTAATTTCGTACCTCTTAAAACAGTAAGAAAGGAATTGGTAGGTTTAGTCGAGGACACAAACCGTAGTTTTAACTTGAATACACGGGCCTGATGTTGGATTGTGGAATGAAGCAGGCATAGGACGTTTGAACGATTGTTCCTTGTGAATATTCAACAACTAATTTACAGTTTGAACGATTAAAGTTCAGTGTGATATTAATATTGAAGAATATTTTTTTATATTGATTACAGACCTGCGATTGTAGCGTAGTTAGGTAACTTTCGAATGACACCACTTACGTAGTCTTAACTCCACGCAACCCAAAGACTGTCACAAAGGTTGCCTAGCACCGGTAGAATTTCGACATATTGTGAACCCCCTTCCCACGTTCTATGGTCCTGCACTCTCGTTCTCAACGTCATGGATATCCTTTGTCTACATGACGCTATATTTATTTATCTTCTGTATGTTTCTTCTACTTCTGAAATCATGACAAAACGGTTGTAACGCTTTTTGTAAAGCTCGGCTTTTCATGCATGCCCTCCATTACTGTACCGATTTTAAAGACGTATTCGCGTCAAAAATATTGTAATCATTACCCATTTGAAACTAAATCTAAATTCATCAATCGAACTTATATCCAGATTTCGTCAGTCCAGATATAGTACTGATGTTAATCAATATTAACACACTTGGTAAAAATTGACTAGTCTTCAATTCTTTAAAGTTTTTCTTTTTAACTTCAATATATTTATAATCTATCTGTGAAAATTATTCTGGTCTTGTTTCATGCTTATTGTAAATTCGAATCTACAAAAAAGGTTTAATTTTTAATAGTAAACTATTTTCGGCATATTTCTTACATAAATTGCTTCGACGTTCTTCAACAATTTTAATTTCCTTTTATAAACCTTGAATTAAAAAAATTATATCTAAGTTTGCAAATGAAATATAATCAGTTTTTATTTTAAATAGAATATTAAGCTTTAACATTTCAGTAACTTTCGCTTAAAATCGTTATAAAAATCTGCAGATTATAAATATTTTCCCATTATCTTAACTGCGTTTAAAAAATGAAAACTATCTGGCAAATCACCAAAAAACATTATAATTGCATGTCGAGTTTTTAGATTAAAAGTAGCAAGTATTAAAATGAATTTCAATATGTATTCGAATTTCGTTGTGAAAATCGAAGCCAATTATTCAGAAAAGGAAAAAATATAAACACGCCAGAAAATTTTAACTTCATTCTTTTTTGTTTTTAAGAAAAAACTCCATCAACTGCTTTATCAAAGGACTTACAAGATGAATCGGGACGTATGTGGATTATCTGGAGAGCCATTTTAATTAGGAATGGAGAAAAAAAGCATCTTTTTCTGTAAAAGTAGTTTCCTTGCAGTATTGTCTTTTACGCAGGAAAGCTAATCTGGGCTAAAAAGGCAGAATAATAAGAAAATAATATAGCTCCATATAACATTTAGTATCTGAACCAGAGAAAAATAACTGAATTTTACTGATTTAAAAGTAGAGAGGAAAACGTATTTTAGTGATATATATTATTTTATATTTTAAACAAAATAGTAAAACCTATTTAAAAAGCTTCCAGACCTTACGAAATCAGTTCGAATTTCAATAAACGCTAAGCAATTTCAGTTTAGTTTCAAGTGTTTAGAAAAATTATTTAGTAACAGTGTTACAAAATCTGATACCATCCTTTTTTGGAATTACGTTCCTTTGGTTCAGGTAAGTCAATTGTCCCGTGTGTGTATGTGAGAAATAGCTATTACCAAAATAGTTTTCAAGACTAATATATCTGTTTTTTTTTTCAATGAAAAAGATTTTGAGTAAAATAAATTAGGTATCAATTTTTCCTGGTTTGTTAAACATGCAAGCAAACGAAAGAAATGCCAAAGCGACTGAAAATATTGGGTTGATGCAAAAGTTCGTCCCGTTTTTGTAGCTAGATGGCATTGCATCGCAAAAGCGAAGTGTTATCTACTTCACACGTGTAAAGTTTTGATGTTGTTTGAAAGAAGGAATTTCAGCGAGTACTTGGGAAAAAAATTGTGTTCTTTGGTTGTGTTTTTAAATTTCCTCTCGCTGCGCATCCCGCGATTTCCACGGGCAACGCAGAAGTAGCAAAATTTGCGCAGCCCGCGATTTCCGCGGGGATGCATTTTTACCATCTATTGAACTGTGCAATCCGCTCTTTCCCCATTCATGGTTTCATTTTGGCTTTTCTGTGATGTTTAATTGTTTATTCAAATCTGGGTTAACAGATGGCGTTAGATGTCCACATTTCTGAGAAATATACAAGCATTTTTTGCAGCATTTTGCGCGCTCTTTTCAAAGCTCAAAGATGTCTGTCAGGAAGCGTTTCGCGAGTGATATAACCTACATTCCTGACAATATTTCCAACACTGATAGCAGTTCTGACTCTGATTTCAAGTATATTGAAGATAGTTATAGCGAAACTGATGAGAATTTCTCGGATTCCTCTGCGAATAGTGATTTCTAATAATTCTTCAGTTCTAATAAATGTTTTGTAAGTATTTTGCATATTTTCATTAGTATATACGTTTTACCTTTGTATTTCAAAAAAATAAATCATAATTTAACCAAGATTAATTTTCAAAATTTTGCTTTTATATGATTATTCTTCAATTTCAATATTCCGACAACCCTTTTTTATGATCTAATTCTATATTGAAAAAAAACTCTTTTACAAAATTTTTTTATATATTTTAACTCTAAAATATATGAAGAATTGAAATATGTAATAAAAAAAACGCAATTTTTGAACCTATTTTGATAAAAAAAATTACGCAGCGAGAGGGTTAAAAAAGGCAGAAAACAAGGAACATTTTCGATATATTATGCTTTTTTATTTCCGAAAAGGCAAGAATGCTTCGCAGACGCAAAAAAGATGTGTTTTGTGTAGGGTGAGGGGTTCCGTTGACGATTCCACGTGCCGTAAGTGGTTCAGAAAGTTTCGTTACCTGGATAGTTCTTTAGCCAGAAACCTCAGAACGTCTATGAGCTCCGGATAATGCAGCTACCTGAGAGATGGAGAAAGGTTATCGAACAGAACGGCACATACTATATTGATTAAATGTAATTTTTAGTAAATAAAATGTTCTTCAATTTTTGTCAAAAAGCGGGACGAACTTATGCATCAACCTAATATGTTTAGATATCGCTATTACAGAGGAGTTTGAAAACAGAAGGGTTAGAATATTTATGGGCAACTGGCTTCGCCCGATAGATTCTGTTGCTTCACACAAACCAAGTCGCGTTTCAGCAGCTTCGTTGCGTCGTCGAATAGCTTTATGAGCATTGACCATTTGACGTGCTTGTTTTCCTTCCGATTTCTCGACTCGTGACATCTTTCGACGGTTTGTGTTTGATTCGAGTTTGATTAAAAACTCTCTTTTGCGTTCATGGGTGTCCATATCGGTTCTTATAAAACATTCAATATTTGTTTAGACTTTCGAATGTCTACACCGATGGACTATATGAACTGATAAAAACGTCATGCGCAAACACAAATACGATATGCAAGGCGAAAAGATAAAATTTTGAGTACTGTTCAAAATTAAATTTTACTGAGGGAAAAAGTCTAAGGGAACGACGTCGAGAGCTGAAAATAGTTGCATTAACCTAGAAATTCCAAGCAAAGTAAACTGCAAATTTCTTCGCAGCATTCAAAAGTGCTTCCTGATTCAGACAAACCAAGTCAAGCTCCTTTATCTTCAGCAGTTTCGCTGCGTCGTCGAATAACTTTCTGTGCTTTATCCCCTTCATTACTAGTGATTTTTCTTCCGATTGTTCTGATTGCGACAGTTTTTAACGCTTTGTGCTGATTGTGGTCATCATGCGCAATGTTATACTCTAAATTTCACTTCTATTGTTCCAATGAAACGAGCGAGCTGAAAACTGTAGCAATGACTTATAAATTCTAGATAGATAAGTTGTACACATTTAACGACGCTCTAAGTGCTTGAGAGTATTTCTGCTTCAGATACAGAGATAACTCAAAATTATTTCGAAACTTTTGGGGCCCGGGTAGCCGAGTTGGTAGAGTAGCGGACTAACTAACTAACTAACACCAATACACATTCCCGTGCCTAGTGTTGTGAGACACTGTACCAGTTTAAATAAATGTGGTTGGGATGAAACAGAGTAGCGGACTAGAAACCGGACGATTGTTACTTGGAAATTAGATCCGACCAAAACCCATCATGTACGTGGAGGCTGGCGCACGTTAAATCTGTCGTGGCCTCAAATGTCCTCACGTTGGCGTGGTGTGGAAGTTTAGAGCGTTGGAAACCCAGGTATTGACCTCGTCATCAGGCAGTGGCTCAAAATAACGAGGTGGTGTCCTCGGATCTTTCCCTTAGGGATCGATCCCGGATCGTCGCCATTAGACCGTTATGTTGCTCCAGTGTGTCGTTAATTCATCTACCCATTAGAAATTTTTTATATTTCAAAAATATTTATCTTTTTACCATAATTATTAGAGGGCTGCGGTGGCCCGGTTGGAAGAGTAACGGACTAGCAACCGAAGGGTTGCGAGTTCAAATCCAGCCAAATACCGTCGTGTACAAAGGGGGCTGGTGCACGTTAAATCTGTCGTGGCCTCAAATGTCCTCACGTTGGCGTGGTGTGGAAGTTTGGAGAGTGGGGTGCCAGCTCAGGTGTTGCCTCGTCATCTGACCGTGGTTCAAAATTACGTGGTGTTGTCCTCGGATCTTTCCCTTTGGGATTGATCCCGGACCGTCACCAATAGCCCGTTGTGTTGCTCCAGTGTGACGTTAATTGAAATACCCCCCCCTCATAATTATTAAACAATCACGCCTACTTTGTTATTGTGTGTAGTGTAGACGCCGCGCATGTGTATATTAAATACCACGTCGCTAAGTTTTCCCACTGGGCTTGGCAAGAGTTCATTACCTCTTTGAGCCCTCTTCTAGGTCGTGTGCTTATTTCAAGCCGCGTCTATATCACAAAGAATAAATTTAAAATAGGGATTTGGCACCGGAACGAATAGTAGTCAAATATGATTTATGTAATGCAAAAGTCGAATTTCGTATGCTAGTAATTGAACTCAGTACACCGTTGAAAAGTCGCCCAAACCGTCTTCTTTGTAACTGTCTCTGATCAATCCGACGGTTTGTGGAATCGTTCTACCGCTGAAAACATTTCATCAAAAAAATCGGGTAGGCTGTGTCGATTGGTAGGTAGGCATTTTAATTAACGTCGCACTGGAGCAACACATGACAGATTTAACATGCACCAGCCCCCAGCCCCCTTGTACACGATGCTCTTTGGTTGGATTCGAATTAGCAACCCTCATGTTGCCAATCCATTACTCTTCCAACCGGGCCACCGCGGCCTGTAGGCTGTGTCAGAGCACGACCGAGAGGTTTTACGTGAATGCATCTCGTTAGCGCATAGTATTTATTTGGGTCTAGTAAATGAAAGAAAGACAAATTCAGTAGTCAATTCAGTGTTTATCGAAAGCTGATGAGTTGCTCTCTCACGTAGACTACATTCGATATATTTCTGGCTGTAGACGCCTTTCTGAAACTTTGCAACTGCGATCCAAAGTTTCAGTACCAACACTGAATTCGATTTCTCTTCTAAGGTGTCAAATCGACAGATCTCGACGTTAGCTTTCGTTTGAGACCCATTTCGACGTCGTAGCGCTTTGCAGTCATGAGTTTACGCGGTGCAGCGGGAAGACCCAAAATGGCCTTTCCCCTCCTCCCCTGCTCATCTCAAACTCAAGGTCACTAGCAACTCTTTGTTCCCTCAGCTATCGAATGCCACTAGGTTGGTTTGGTTTGGGTTGATAATATAGAAATTATTAGACCGAACTCGATGCACATTTTTTTGCAAAGCTCAACTTTCCGTACTGGCTACCTAGTCCTGTTCTGATTTTAAAGGTAGGTAGTAAATTAACGTCCCACTAGATCAACACAACGGGCTATTGGCGACGGTCCGGGATCAATCCCTACGAGAAAGCCCGAGGACAACGAATCGAAATTTTGAACCACTGTCGGATGACCAGATCAACACCGAAAACCCACTCTCCAAACTTAACTCCACTCCACGTCAACGTGAGGACATTTGAGGCCGCGACACATTTAACGTGCACGAGTCCCCACATGATGGTCTTTGGATGGACCGAGTTTCGAACTCGCAACTCCCGTTGATTTTCCAGTTAGGTTCTGATTAGGATGAAAGATGGATTAAAAGAGAATCTTTTTTCACTGTTTTTAACGGAAAATAAATTACGTCATAATTTAGTGGAATTTAATTGGAGATATTTTATTCTATTTTACATTTTGGCAGACATTGAAGTTATGGATTTTTGTTAAAGTTCATAGTTTGGTTCTTAATATGCGTCGGTGAACATTTGGTTCGGAATATGTGTTGGGGAGGGGTGAAAATGAAATTCAGTCCGCAGTGCAATACATCAAGAAACAGTGACCCATTGCACACTGAACTGAAGTCTTTCTTTCCTTCGCACAAACGTGCTGCTATCTGTTGACAAAATGTAGAACTATATTGGCAAGTAAAGAATAAAATGCCACGTTTCTTTATATTGAATTTTTTTTAACAATTCATTACAGTGGAGGACCAATTATATTAAAAAATGTCAAAGTGCCTAAAAGTTTTTTTAAGTGCAAGACAAAAAAATCGATTTGGCATTTCAGACAGAGTTTGTCAGCTTTTCTACAAACAAAAATAAACTTTTCTGACACTTTCAACGTTAATCCTCATAGGAAGTGTGCCTTTACATCCTTTTCCGTTCAAAATAGGAATTTATGATATTTTGGTAATTTCACGCATCTCCGTCACATGTCCACGTCATCTGATCTTAGGTTAAAATTACGTGGTGTTGTCCTCGAATCTTTCCCTTGGGGATTGATCCCGGACAGTAGCCAACAGCCCGTTGTGTTGCTCCAGTACGACGTTAATTAATAATTAATTACTATTACCATTACCGTCGAGTACGTGGGGGCTGTGGCACGTTAAATCTGTTGTGACCTCAGTCATCACGTTGGCGCGGTGTGGAAGTTCGGAGAGTGGGATGCCAGCTCAGGTATTGATCTCGTTATCTGACGGTGGTTCAAAATGACGAGGTGTTTTCCTCGGATCTCTCCCTTCTGGATTGAATCCTGACTGCCCCAATAGCACATCGTGTTGCGCCAGTGTCGAAGTTAATTCAACTCTCCCATTGCAAACAAGAAAACAATCTATGGCATGCATTTGCCCCGCATTATAGTACCCCTCGAAATAACATTTGGAATTATATTTTTTAATTATATATCAATGTTCATTTAAAACAAAATATATTAGTAAAGTCTGGGAGTGTGTAGTAAAAACATGAAAATTTTAAAAATTACTGGCACATAGCAGTAATTACTTGGTACAATGGTGTATGAGTTCGCCCTTTCCCTACTAATTATGTCCAGTATAATGCCTATTGTAGCAAGTCCTTTTTACGCCAAACACCCCGTTTAATATTTATGTGACATTCATTTTATTTGGCGCTTTTCCCATGGATATTCTGGCAACCTTCCTTGTTTGCAAAATAAGAACCTGTAGACTTGCACTTCCCATCGGAATGTCAACTCAATTTGTCAGTTTTGTTTTCTTCATACGACTCGTAAACATGACAAATATAGCTGACCCTTACGCTTCATTTTAATGGCTGCCGTTGAAAAAGCGATAAGAAAAGTCAAGTTATGATATGCGATTCATATTATGATGCATTTTCTTCAAATTAATCGAACAGATTCCTGATAGTCTTAAACAAAATTTCGCTTGCAAATTAAATTCACTTAAAGTATGAAAACTTGAAACGGAAAAGTTTCCTCTGAGAACGTCAACAAATATGTACCAGAAGATTCTTAGCGTTGGACGGACAAGGGTTGTGAAAAAAATGTAATTTTAAAATGATTTACTCTATACTTACTTATCTTTAAGATAATCAACATAATTTCCTGTCTAAAATAAGCACTGACGTATGTTAAAATGATAAATATCAAGAATATAAACAGAATTATTCAGAAAATAAAAACATTTTCTGAGGCATTCAAAAATGCTTCCAAAATTAAAAAACACATATTGCCCAAACATTTTCTAAACTAATAATGTGAAAAATAAATTATATAATTCAATAATAATTATATAACTTCCCCCATATTCAGTCATTAGAAATCCTATATCATTTCATTTATACGTGCAGTTTTGAAACAAGAGTTTCAAAATTCATATCACCGTCAACTAAGAATAGAAATAACTTATTAAATGATCCAAATAAATTTGCCGTTCGTCAGGATTTCCAAATGTCCGAAATTGCGTCAATTTTCTATTTATTCCATCTGACGACGTCCTGCTTCCATAGAAAAGAAATCGAAACCGAGTCTTCCAATCGGAATGTTCTGTTATTCATAGGGAAAATTTTCAGCAACGCAATCATGAATCATGCATCAACTTCTGTTGAGTTGAGTAGCGTCGACGAGTCTCAAACTACGGTGAAAGAAAAATATCGCAAACGATTCGGAATTGCTGTCGTCATACATTTTGTATCCATACAATCACTTTTTAAGAACAGTTTTCGTTCCACGAAGGAAATAGATTATTTTTAATAAGAACTCTGTTATTCTTATCTCAGAAGATTCACGAAAAATTATTAAATATACTTACAATAATCTCTTAAGTAATTCATGAAAGGCATTTCATGTCAAGCTAAATTAAGCTTGTTGTTCTTAGAAAATTCACAGAATATTACTTACAACAATCTCTTAAGTATTTTATGAGATTTTCTGTCGAGCTAAATATAGGGGTCAGTAGTATTTCTGCTGCGGAACGTGGGTTTTGTTACTTGTTTCGAATGTAATTTAAGCTTGTTGTTCTTAGAAGATTCACAGAATATTACTTACAACAATCTCTTAAGTATTTTATGAGATTTTCTGTCGAGCTAAATATAGGGGTCAGTAGTATTTCTGCTGCGGAACGTGGGTTTTGTTACTTGTTTCGAATGTAATGTTACTTGACTTGTTTTTCGAATACAACTTCAGCATTTCGCCAATAAAAATTCCACATAATGAATTCATAAGTGATATATGGTAGTTGAATGGTCAATGCTAATTAGATTAAGTGCCAAACTTTTCCAAAAAGGTGAAAAACAACGGTTTTAGGGGTAACTCCGATATATATCATGTGAGAGCATTTGGGTAGCGGAAGTAGTCTTCACACTCGGTCCTGGATTCTTTCTTTACACTGAAAATCTCTCACAGTTCTTCATTTGAATGTTGTGATTCGTGCAATTTTAATTAACTCATTTGATTGAGAAAATAATTTTATTTTGAATTGTGTAACATTATCAAAAAAGTGTGGCGTCTTCAAAATTTGACAGCCACAATTGTGAAAGAGTAGTACATAAATAGTATATATAGTTAAAAATAGCAAAAAAAGTCTCTTCAAACCCTATTTTAGTTGTTATATCAAAATGAATCGGCTTATACACAAAATGTGCTAATTAAGTATGAAACAGACATTGAAGAAAGATCTCGCCAAGAAATTTCAATTTTAAAATTAAGAACTAAATATTTTAATATGGTTTTCATAGATTTAGCAACCAGATTCCGATGCTTTTCTTTCATGGTTGCCACGGCTTGGCGTCAAAACTTTTAAATTGGCGTCCTCTTTTTGTTAAAAAACAAGGACTAAACTTTCATTTATGTTAGGCGAATTTTCAAAAATAATCGTCACAATTTTAGAAAAGTCCCCAAAAGTTTGACAATACACTTTTGATATGCTTCAAGATATCACCAGTCGCCAAGATAAAAAAATAGCAAAAAAATGCCTATAGCACCCCGGAATTAGAAAATTAGTTGAAATTTTAAGTAACTCTTAAATACTATTTTATTTAAAAAAGTTACTTAAATAAATACATCTATTAACCTCATGTATCACCATGTATACATCATGTTAGAGCGTAGAGCAAGAAAGGTAGAAAAAAAATTTTCAAGACTCCAGCTTTTTCAAAACTTCTGTAGTCTTCCAATAGCGTGCATGGAAGCCATCCCTGATGATGCCGAACATTCTAGAAGGTGGTCACAGTCTATATCAACCATCCCTCTGCACAGGACACATTTTGGCTACCATAGAAGCCAAAACAATGTTTAGATAGGCAGTCATGCCTTGTCAATAATCAGAAAGCCGCCACCGTTGTATGGGCCGGAAGGGATGTCACAAATGGACTCCACCCACTTTTTGGTTTGTGTTATCAGCCACTCTTGTAGGTAGTTAAATAAACTTCGCACTGGAGCAACAAAATGGGCTACTGGTCCGGGTTCCATCCTTGGAAGGGGAAGATCTGAGGACAACACTTAGTCATTCTAAACGACGGTCAAATGGTTGGTCAATAGTTGGTACCCCACTACTTAAACTTTCACATCACGCCAACTATTTAGTATTTTCGGGATCAAACCCGAAGGGATAGATCCGAGGACAACACCACGTAATTTTGAACCACTGTCAGATGACGAGGATACCTGAGCTGGCATTTCATTCTCCAGACTTCCACACCACGCCACCGTGAGGACATTTGTGGCCACGACAGATTTAACGTGCACCAGCACACGACGGTCTTTAGCTGGACCGAGCTTCGAACTCGCAACCCTCAGGTTGCAAATCCGTTACTCTTCCAACCAGGCTACAGCGGCCCCTCAGTCACTCTGGATTTATACTGTTTAATTCTTGATATAAAAATTTCCTTGGAAAATGATTTTTAAGTGTCAAATATGAAGGTACACGAATAAACTGATACTGTACAGAAAAACTGATACTGTAAAATGATACTGTATACAAAAACTGATACTGTAATAAATTATAATGGAATTTAAATGAAAGAAATTTAAATTCTTATCGAGTCGTTCGGAAGTTCTTATCCATTGAATGCAGAACACTAGCATTTACACATTCCACAAGTGTTCTTTGCATAAAAAAACACCCTCGTTTCCTCACACCAAGTTGGACAAGATTCAAATTCGTGAGGGTAATAGCTAAATTACCTTTTCATTTAGTTTTTTCCAACATTAATCATTCTAATCTTTTCCTTTCATGCTAATAAAAGGCCAATGCCTCGAATAAAACGACGTAAGGAATAAAATTAGGATTATCACGCGCAGTGATAGGTTAAACCGAGTTCTGTAGAAACCAGGGGATTCGTATAACACATCTTCAAGGGTTCTATAACCTTTTAATAAAAACAGATTTTCGTTTTCTATTAATTTTCATTTTTTAATTTTTATTTCTACAAATTAGAGAAGCAGGTTAACACTTTAAAGGTGAGGTTGGGCAAGTGAAATCCAAAGTTCATTCTGAACCAATCAAAATCTGTTCCAATGATTTTTAGGGGCCACGGTAGCCCATTTGGGAGTGTAGCGGGTTAGGAACCGCATTGTAGCGAGTTCGAAACTCGATCCAACCGAAGACCGTCGTCTACGTGGAGGCTGGTGCACGTTAAATCTGTCTGGCCTCAAATGTCCTCAATTTGGCGCGAAGGATTGGAGAGAGGGGTGCCAACTTAGGTGTTGTCCTTGTCATATCACCGTGGTTTAAAATGACGAGGATTGTTGTGTTGTCCTCGATCTTTCCCTTCGCGAACCCTCGGCAAGAGCCCGTTGTGTTGCTCCAGTGCAACGTAAACTCAATTACCGACCTACCCGTCTTATTTCACTCATGGACGTGAAACAAGTAAACTGAGCATTGCTATTGGAAAGAGCTTCAAAAAGTGTGGTGTTGCTCCCAGTGCGACGTTAATTAAAATACCTTTCTACCTCAAAAAATAGGATCAACATGCCGACTAGTAGTCACGTGACTACTCTATGAAAAACTGATTTGGCATCTCATCGCAGCGTTTGGGGATAACATCTTTGATAGGGTACGTGTGTGAATGCGCATTTCTATAGAGCGGCGGCAAATGTGGTGCAATCGCCAGACTACCTTGGTCTTGCGGACCAATCAGATGACGAAAGTTCGTTTCCACCTGGGAGAGAAAGTATAGTCGAAGAGTCGCGTTACTACTAGTTTTGGTCACATGATCATGGGCATATAAAAAGATTGCCATTGCTCACTCTAATTCTTATATTTCCTCCATGGATTCACCGAGTTGATTGATTGGGGTTTTATGACGCAAGGGTCATATTTGGCCATGCTGCGCCAGACACAAGACATACAATATCAAGTAATAGACATACACACAATGAAAGTCTTACTGACACAGAAGAGAGAAATACACCCAGGGAGCACCTGCAACTCGTAGGTTGCTAGCGCAGTGGACATACCCATGGATTCACTGGGAAAGAGATCCCATATAATGAAGGTGGCGCAGATTCGATTCCTGTCAGGTGCATTTCTCTCTTCTGTGTCAGTAAAACTTTCATTGTGTGTGTCTATTACTTGATATTGTATGTCTTGTGTCTGGCGCAGCATGGCCAAATATGGCCCTTGCGCCATAAAACCCCAATACCAACCCATGCAATGAATGTCACGACATATGTCATTCATTTCATTAAAGAATGCAAAATCTCAGTTGGTTGAATAAGGCATCGCACATTGGACGTTTCGCTTTATACACCAAAAAAGCCCTATAGATATAGGTTTATACCCAAAATAAATTCTTTGTAACGGTAATTACGTTGTAACGAAAAAAGAGTCAATTTTTATTCCACGAATAAAAACTTTCGTCAATGATCCGTCGAGCTGATTTGCTGATGCGCCTCGAATTCAAGAGAAACAAAAACGCCGTTTCCAGATGCAGCAAATCGAAATTCCAAACTGTCGTAAAAGAACGGACTCGAACAGCAATATCATTCCGCCCACTTCCTCATCGATTCAGGTAAAACGATCCATCAAGAGTATCGTCTGAGTCTGGAGCAGACTTTCTTCCTTCCCCTCACAGGGGTCAATATTCTTGTCACAATCGATTTGTGAAACTGCCCCACGATAATCCGCAGATTATGCATTTTTTAAATGTCTTTTTCGGAAGTTTCGATCGTCAGTAGTTCGACGACACCGGACGATTTGTCATTCCCTTTTCAGTGTTCGAAAAGTTTTGTTCTTTAAAAATGGCGCCTGAAAAAGCTTGGAGATGAAAAATTCAAATTAGAGAGGCTTGCTTTTGGCATTGCTTTCGACAAGTGGCAGGACGACTAAAGGATTTCAAACTGTCAGTTGGTTTTGGAAGTGACTCTTCGATTATTAAAAATCTTAGGAGCATTGACAGTTTGAGAGACCACTGAGTTTCAAAATAAAATCCTATCAAAGACCAATTTTCCAACTTAATCAAAATTTTTGACACACGTTAAAAAATCTGTCGTAAATTTCGTATTAATACCGCAATTAAAAATGCTTTTGGTTACAAGTTCGAATCTCGCATGTACGAAAGTCGGAGTGGGTGATTGAAGTAACCTGGCTCTCTACCCCACTGCAAACCACCTCCACCTCAGTCCTCCAGGAAGGCACGTGCAGACCACGGTGGGTGCGGACCGCGGTAGCCCGGTTGGAAGAGTAACGGAGAGATTAGCACGTTAATTAAATATCTACCTACCCAATAAATTATCGAATTTTAACATGCTAAGGTTAGATAGTTCAATTTACTTCGCTCTGGAGCAAAACAACGGGCTATTGGCGAAGGTCCGGGATCAATCAATCCTCAAGGGAAAGATCCAAAGACACCTCGTAATTTTGAATCACGGTCAAATGACGAGGTCAACACCTGATCTGGCACTCCTTTCTCCAAACCCCCACGCCGACGCAGTGTGTTATTTTCGCAATCTAGGTGGTAGGTATTTTAATCAACGTCACACTGGAGCAACACAACGGGCTATTGGTGACGGGATCAATCCCAAAGGGAAAGATCGAGGACAACAGCACGTAATTTTGAACCACGGTGAGATGACGTGGTCAACACCTGTGAGCTGGCACCCCACTCTCGAAACTTCCACACCACGCCAACGTGAGGACATTTGAGGCCACGACGGATTTAAAGTGCACCAGCACCGCAATCTAGGTGGACAAAACAATTGCATTAAAAATTCACTCGTTTTGAGTGATTTTAAGTCATTAAGTAATAAATTACTAGTTTGAGTGTATGTTTAACAAGTTTTGTCAGTTATTTAAAAGCAGAAATATGATAAAATTAAAGAAATCGATCAATTTTGCTCCGATCATGACATACAAATTAGTAACCGTATTTGGCAATTTTTTTTTAATATACTCTTGAATAATACCGAATGCTTAAACTATTTATTTTTATAATAAAGCAGATACATGTAGGAAAAACTGAAAGGGAAAACATTTATTCGGAATACATTACTGTCTCAGTAGCTTACTGATGTGTTCAAATCAAGTAAAGGTTCTTACAACAAATTCAACACTTCCTGGAAATAGTTGGCTGTTTATTCTTAGGCTTTGCTCATAAACTTGCTATGAGTGGATCTGAGATAAGTAATCTACTTACACTGCTGGCCACCCAAATTGCAACACCAAGAAAGACAAGAGATATCACAACAAAATTTATTTTGTAGATAACATGTTGACCAAGTATCAAATGATTAAATTTATAGACTTCTGTGAAGTGTGGTTCCTGCCAAAATCAGTAGCCAGAGTAGCCGCCATTGTTGGAGATCACCGCTGCCACACGCCTCGGCATTGATTCAAAGAGACTTTGGATGTGTTCTTGGGGTACAGCAGACCAAGCAGCTTCCACACGTTGCCAAAGTTGATCTGGTGTGGCAGCTGGGGATGTATTCTGGGTCAATCGTTGAGCAACCATGGACCACATGTTTTCTATCGGCGAAAGATCCGGAGAGCGAGCTGGCCAGGGAAGCAATTCAATCTGGCGATTGACGAACCCTTGGACAATGCGTGCCACGTGTGGTCGCGCATTATTATCCAGTTGAAATATGGCTGTGGGCAAGCCCTGAAGGTAAGGAAGGACAACTGGCTCCAACACCTCGGAGATGTAGCGCTGGCTGTTTAAAGTACCGGCAATGCGTACTAGAGGAGTGCGAGAGTGATATCCAATACCGCCCCATACCATAATACCCGGTGCAGGACCAGTGTGGCGGTGCATAACGCAGCTGTTCAGCATCCTCTCTCCACGGTGTCTCCAGACTCGAATCCGACCATCGTGGTGTTGCAGACAGAAGCGGGACTCGTCAGTAAAGACAATTTCATTCCATTCTGCCGTCCACATCCTTCTTTCATCGCACCATTGGCGGCGGAAACGTCTGTGGTTCTGCGTCAAGGGTAGACGAAGCAATGGACGTCTTGCGGACAGACCACTCTGCTGTAAACGGCGTCGAATGGTACGCGCAGACACTGGATGATGCGGTACAGACTGAATGTGCTGTGCTATGGTTCGTGATGTGGCTGAGCGATCCGTCACTGCCATACGCACAATATGCCTGTCATCACGTGAAGTGGTGCACTGAGGTGGATGCGATCGAACACGTCGGTCCGTCGTACCTTCCTGCATCCAACGATCACATATCCGCATTACAGTTGTTTGGTTTCGTCCAACACGACTACCGATTTCCCTAAAAGATAATCCACAATCTCGGTTGGCCACTATCCTTCCTCTGTCGAACTCGGATACTTGATCAAAAGATGATCGCTGTTTTCTACGAGGCATAATTGATCGTTTTTTTTTTTAAAAACCACAAGAAAAACACAATTGCCGTACTTGAAATCGTCAAAATCTCCAAGCCTTAAATAGCGCTTTGAAGTGGCGCCACAGGCGCGCGTGATGTGCGTCTGCGCTGAAATTCTAATCATTTGCATATCTCACCTCCGCTAATGCATGTTGTAAATTTCATATTATTTGCATGCTTCCTTCAGGGTGTTGCATTTACGGTGGCCAGCAGTGTATTAAATCTGTATTCGTATCAGTTCTTGAAGTTTTTCTAGTAAATAGTGTATTACCTATTATGTTTATTTCTTGCCTCCTGCCCTTCTTCAGAGAACTGACCAATTGGAAGAATACAAGATGAAATAATATCCTTTCCATGGATCAAGTATTTTGTGTAGTTACGGGCATTGGGTACGAAGAATACTGAGATAAATATCTTGTACGTGTTTTGTGTACACAGCAAACTTATCTAAGTTTGTCAGGAAACGGGAATTTAAACATTCTAATGACATGGAAGCCCTTGATTAATTCCACATCGACTCCATTTTTTTCGACAGACCTCTCAGCATTTATAAAAAAATTTGCGAGCGGTATTTCCATCATTAGTATTCCTAGTTTGCTGTTTGGGCATATCTAGCAAACATACCGAACTCGGCTTTAAACTTATCTCGCACTTGCTTCTTTTTTGGGGCCATTTTGTTCTTATTTTCTAATCTCCGAACATGCCACGATTTAATTTCAAGCCTGCATGAGATATGGAGTACACATTCAAAGAAACGTATCTACGAATGTAAGGGTGGTAGTCTAAGAGTTTTTGTCTACGACCTTTCGTGAAACAATATTCAGGTTATTCATTTTGTTTGGTTTTGCTCCACAAATAACACCTTTGGGTTGATTTACATGATGATACGGCATTACACTTTAGTATCTACCATACAATAAATTAATATAGCCTTTACAAGCACTTCCATCTCATTTAGAAATACTTTTGTGGGTGAGAGCATATCAATTTGATTTTCAACATTTACTTACATAGTAATTAAATCTACTGATTCCTCGGCAAAAAGAAATTTGATCGGACGAGTGTCTGGTCGAAGATGGTGTAGGATTTTGCCAAATAATTTTTTTACCCTCGTTTGTACTAGCAAAGGTTTGTAAAGGTACCATAGAAATACTAAACAAACCTTGGTCAAATTGATGTTTTCCTGAAAATTTTTGTTGGTATCTATTTTGTTCAGTTATATCACAGCCCCACTTTATAATTATATTTAAGGTACTATTTTTCGACAAAACCAGTCTCAAGGACTTCTTGAACTGAACATAACCGCCTAACAGTGTGATCTCGATAAGTGACTGTACTTGTACTTAAGCTGATGCTTCCGTGATGATGGTCCCGGAAGGCTATCTTTTAACTACTTAACTGTTTAGCTGCTTTAACTTCATAATCAGGGGGATATAATTTAAAATTGATGTCCTTTACTTGTTGACGTATAATTTTGTATTGGTGAGTAGAAAGATTGGCGTCAACTATTAGTACAAGTGCTTGATTTGCAGACAATTTTACTGGTTTTTTAATAAGACCTACGTGCCATTTTCATTACTGTACCTCCTTTGGGGAAGAATCCACTGACAATTGAGGCGGAATTTTTTCCGTCTTTCGTAACTTTACTTCTGTGGACATTGACAATTCCTCTTGAGTAGTTGTCTCTAAAAGGTTTGACTCTTTTTTTTACTTCAAACTGCAGGCTTGAAAATCTTTTTGAGGCCTATTTGTTAAACCAATTTGTGAATTACTCGATAGATCACTACTTACATAATGCAAAAACGAAAGATTTCCATGAAGCCAATGAAAACATTCTAAGGAATCATTCTTTGTGTCTGCCCACTTTTGCTCAATGTTTTGACAGAAATTTCGAATTTTCACTTTAATACTATTTAAAACATCTGGAAACAATGATACTCCCAGTTCTTGAAAAACATGTCGTAATAGCATCCATCCTTGTTTGCTTCAAATTTTTCACCCAAATGTTAAAAATGGACTGATGAGAAATTTCCAGTCATTCTGAAATTTAAGGAAAATTTATCACTTTTGCAAATTTGCGCAGGAAAATTTGTGTTCTGCGCACACGAAATGAGCCTGGCTATAAGCCACATGTTTTCATAATACACGGTTATGTGTTAAAAGTCTAGTTAAATTTTGAAATTTGCAGTTGCTTTAGATGCTAATTAGCTACAAATTCAAAAGCATCTTGCAAATTAATGAAATAGTATTTAAAAAAATAAAGACGTAAACATACGTTGATAATCAGAAGGTAATGATAGTATCCCACAAATAGCGCAAAAGAAAATTTAAAACCTATATTTTCAATTATACTCAAAGAACTGATACGCATTCGTCAGGATCGTTTTGAAGTCAACGCAGAAAGTCAGACTTTGAGCCCTGTACTTCCTGTTAGGGGGGGGGGGGGGAATTTCAATTAACGTCACACTGGAGCAACACAATAGGCTATTGGTGACGGTCCGGGATCAATCCCAAAGGGAAAGATCCGAGGACAACACCACGTAATTTTGAACCACGGTCAGATGACGAGCTTCCTGTTAGGATAAATTGTTTATAAAAATACCCACATGTCCCTGTTAATTGGATATACTACTTTTGAGATATGATGTATTTTTGACAATCTCCGACACTAAAATTGAATTTTGTCCACCTAGGTTACAAAAATAACGCACTGTGCGACATGAGGACATTGAAGGCCACGAAATTAAACGTGCACCAGCCCACCGTGTACACACGCGACCGGACCTAGTTTCGAACTCGCAACCCTCCGTTTGCTAATCCGTTACACTTCCAACTGGGTTACCGCGGCCCCTTAAAATACTAACTTCAATTCTCATTTTAAAAACGTCATCTGACAGTGGTTCAAAATTACGTAGTGTTGTCCTCGATCTTTCCCTTTGGGATTGATCCCGGACCGTCACCAATAGCCCGTTGCGTTGCTCCAGTGACGCTAGTTAAAATACCTACCTCAATTTAAAAAAATTATAATTTAGCGCTACATTTTTAACACTTCCCGTGCCACTTTTATTTTAGAAAATCTTAAAATTAGAATTGTTATTTTAACATTTGCAGATGATATTTAACTTCACCAATTCATTTAATAGTAATTATGCGAGTTTAAATTTTTCTGGTTTTATATATTTTAATTTTCCCCTGCACTTTACAATGTGTCTAAGTCAGATTCTTTTAATCAGATTCAATTCAGAGAATATCTGAACAGGGATATATTTGCATCTATATAAATGCATAAGCCAAAAACGAAGGTCAACATGAAAATTCTACCTTGACCCTTGCCTATAGCCCAAAATTGCCGTTAAAACACTATATCACCCCATTTCAGAAAAATAGGTTTGTTTCTAGTAGTATTTCAAAATGACACTTAAACTAAAGGTAGGTAGGTATTTAATTAACGTCGCACTCTGGAACAACACAACGGGCTATTGACGGTCAGGTAGGTAGGTATTTAATTAACGTCGAAGTGGAGCAACACAACAGGATATTTTCGACGTTCCTGGATCAAACCCGAAGGGAAAGATCCGAGAACACCACGTAATTTTGAATCACGGTCAGACGACGAGCGTCGGTCCGGTACCAAAACCAAAGGGGTAGATCCAACACACGACACCACATACTTAAACTAAAGGAACTACTGAAGTAAAATTTTGTAAGACTAATTAAAGTTTTATCATTAGTTTGCTTCCACAAGCACAATAAATTTTACAATGTGCATAAGAAAATTAATTATCGTTACCTGCAACAAAAGCAGTATAGCTTTTAATTCTAAAAATACATGTCGATAATTATGACGGTGATAACTGATTATTAATGTTTTTATGTAAAACATTAATAAACACAAAATTTTCTAGTCAGATCTTGCAAAATGTATGGTTAGAATTTTAAACTACTTTTACATTTTGGTTTCTTTTCCTTATACATAAACAATCATGATTGCAATAATCCAAGTGGTAGTTTTCTAGGAGTCTTGAATAAATTTAAGTTTTACAGGGCTCTTGAAAAAATTATTAATTTCCAGGAAGTTTCCAAGATCTGCAGCCTTTGTACAAACCCTGGCAGAGTGAATACCACCCAATCCCTGTTAGGAGAAATTTTTTTAATGCGTACCAGCAATTCAAGAGCATGGTAAGTTAGGTTTTAAGGCGCAAGGCAATACTTAGCAAGGTTGTGCCCAAACACAAGGCAGACACACACCCAGGAAAAAATCGAACCTGTGCCGTCTACAACTCACGGGTTGCTAGTGTAGTGGACATACTCTAATTCAAGGAACTGTCTGCCTACCACAAGAACTGATCCAGATAGTCTGCCTGTCTGTTGCCATAGAAACGGATGTATCCTATTTTCCCCATTGGAGATGCTTGAAAAAATGTATTAAAATTTGTCATATAGGTACATTTGATGTCAAATTGGAAATAAATTTGGATTTTTACTTGTTATTTATATACTACACTAGCTCTTTCCACGACGAACTTTTGCAAAAAAAGAAATTGAGTCATCCCTGAGACACCCCTACTCAAAATGAATGAGCCCTGTTTCTATAGCGACCCCTACCACCTAGACTTGGTGTCAAGAGCAGTTCTAGTGGTACACAACTGGTTGGTATTGGGGTTTTATGGTGCATTTGGCCATATTGCACCAGACACAAGACATACAATATCAAGTAATAGACACACAATGAAAGTTTTACTGACACAGAAGAGAGAAATATACCCAGGGAGGAAGGCACCTGGCAGGAATCGAACCTGCGCCGCCTACAACTCGAAGGTTGCTAGCGCAATGAGCATATATTCACTGAGCCACGACAGCCCCCTCATGGTAAACGGACAACAGCATAAGGACGAGTTTGATATGACTGACAAGGCTAGTTGTTCACCTTCTTTATATCTGCTGTGATAGCAGGAATTGAATATCTGATGTGAAAAGGTGAAGTGCTTTATACTACACATTGACACATGGTTACATTTTTAGGATATAAGTTTGAATCTTTCCATAGGCCCATCCACATTTCTGACAAAAACAAACATCCCAAATGTAGTATTTTTTACTGAGTAATAGAAACGAAATTTAGAGTAACAAAAAAATTAATTGCAGGCTTTTAATTTTGCTTTGTTAATTGAAATTAATATTTGTGAAGTCACAATGATTTTTAACTTTGTGGGAGCATTGGGGTTGCCTAGGCAACCAATGCACTTCCCATGAGCATGCATGCCTTTGCATAGTTCCCTAAAGATCGGTTCAGTTACAAATGAGAATGACTCCTTCAGAAAAGAAGCAAATCATTAATTCTTATATCTATGGTTACATCTGTTAACATGACAATTTCTGATTAGTTTTTTCAGTTGCATTACTTACAGCTTCTTACTTTCGAAAAAATAGTGTGTGATAATATCAGGGCTGCCACAGGCAAAGCACGTGAAATAGTAGCAAAAATGTCTCCTCTTAGCCCCTATTTAATACCAATTTTAATTGCTCAGATATAAAATGAATCCGCTGAAGCACAAAATGTGCTAATTAAGTACAAAATAGACATTAAGGATACCACCAAAAAATTTTAATTAAAAAATGAAAGAGATAAACATTTCATAACGTTTTTATGACAACCTAGCGACAACAGATTCCAATGGTTTTTTCATGTGGCTCGGCACCAAAACTTCGAAATTAACTTCCCTTGGAAAATTTTCTCCCTAAATAAAAATACAAATATTTTTTCGTCCTTTAAAAAAGTTCAATTTTCGTTGATCTTTGGAGGATTTTCATGAAGGTCATCAAAATGTTCATTAAATTGCCAAAATTTCGAAAATACGAGTTTTGGGACAATTTTACTTAAGATACCCCTAGTCACCAAGGTTGAAAAATAGTAGCGAAAAATCACCTGTGGCAGTCTTGCAGTAGGGGAAACAAGACAGTTATTGACACCCTTAAGGCAATATTTATACTATAAATTCATGGAAAAATAGTTCAATCAAGTTGAAATTCATTGTAACTTTTCCTGAATTACTCTACTTTAATCTGAATAAAGGGTTTCATACAAAAAATTATCCTGGAAGATATTCTGCAATATATTGAGAATAAATAGTGCAAAATCGGCTATTGACACTTTATGGATGAGTAATTGACACCAGTTATTGACATCCCTTCATTCTTTAGTTTATTTTTGAAGTATAAATGGACTTATGCAAAGGAAACTATGGCTAATCTCTTACAAAACATGCTCTGTTCTTAGCAAAAACAGAAGAAACCGTCCTCTTAACTAGTACCTTGTTTGTATACTTCGTGATTACGGTTATATTGCCTTTCTTGATGTTTACAGTTTGAAAATCTTTTAACACAGTTGACTTCTATGATTCACACAGAATTTTTCCAGCCCTTATTCGAAACTGAACATTGTCATAGCTTATTTTTTTCAAATTAGAGATTAGGGTGTCAATAACTGCCTAGTTTACCATATATCAGATACAACAAAAAAGGATCAAACTATTTAGAAAACATTAATTCCATAAAAATTATTCAATTAAGAAACATCTGACAATTTAGGAATGCATCAATACTTTAAATGCACAGAACTTTATTGTTTCAATTAAAAAGAAGTTTACACAATGTTTTCCAGTAATATTCTAACATAACAGGTAAAGATGGGTTTCTATTTTTTGTGATAGTAAAAATCACTCCCACTATAAATAAAATTATAAAAAAACAAAATTCTTATCTTGAGGGAAAACATTTACACAAATTTCAATGTGAAAATATTAAAGGATAAGTGATTTTAATTATTTACAATGTAAAATAAGTGTGAAGAAATATACAATATAAATACAGTGCACAAAACAAAGAGAAATATAAACTAGTTCCATGATTTCAAATGGTTGTTTCACAAGTTTTTATATTAAGCTTAGAAAACACTTTCATTTAACTTATTTCAAATCAACTAGACAGCAAAATATTAAAGAAAAAAAAAACTAAAAATATAAATAACAGAAAGAAAAATTCACACAAATACAGTCATTACAAATATACTTTTTTTGGTTTCAAAGACTACAAATACAAGTTTAAAAAGTCATGCTATCTCAGATAATCATTTACATGATTTGGGTCTATTTTTTTAAATGCACTTCACTTAACACAATAGAAACTGTAATGGTAGGAATATTGTAATTCAAAGTTCTCACTGTTCAAGCAAAAGAAAAAGGCCTTTTCAAGGCTATTATTTTTTCAAGTTACATTTAACAGATCAATGTCAATTTAAAACGTTGAATTGAAATGAATAATCAGCCTAACAAAGATTATAAAAAAATTATTTTCAAGTATCACATGGTTCTGATTGCATTACACCAATGCTGAGTAGTGGAAAACTTAGATGAATATAAGTTCAGGATTTGAGTGGATTCCCTTAACTAGATAGGAACTTTTTATAAATTAAGGATACAAAACTTTAAAGTGCAGCATATTTTACAACCAATTATTTATGTCCAAAATATATTTATAACACCCACAAACAAAAATGAATGACATTCGACGAAGGTCAAATGTTGATTTTGGATTTCGAATACAGGTGAGATAAAATATGCATTGCCTCTGGAAAAAATAGGACTTAAAACAAATTTTTAAGCAAATATCAAACCTACCAACAGGTCAATTTTAGAAATTTATAGCATTTATTACTATATTTAAAATGTTTAAAACGGCTTGTTAAAATTTTTTAGCTAATTCTTTGAGGAAGAAATAGGGAATCTCCTGTACAGTGATTTTGTGGCACTAACATGACATTAGCGGCATTTTTCTTTCTTGAAATTTTGGTGATTTCAGTAATCTTGTCTGTAGAGATCAAAAACAGCTGTAGGAAAAATAAACTTAAAGAACGGAAAATGTATTTTCCCGCAGAAATTTCGGAGAATCCATAATAGTTGGCAACTCTAAATGTGCACCAGAATCTTTTTTGGAAACAAAATTCAGAATGCAAGACTGGTTGGTAATTTTTGTGAAAATGCTACAACTTTACCGTTACACCAAGTAATCTCATTAGTAACAAGTAAACATTTCAGCCAAAATCAATTCATTGTACGACCAAGTCATACATGTTAGCAGGTATGAAATTTTATGGCTTTTTGAAAATCCAAAGAAATTTTAAAAAATCAGGCCTTTATAAGGTCAGTGGTACCCTGTAACCTGAAGGTTATGATTAAGATTAAACAATACTTAAGATATTGTTTGCATCATAAATGTTAAAAACCAAAGAAACGTTTAGTATCATTTAAATTTCAAAACTAGTTAAAAAGAAATTGTTAAAAAAATAATAAAATGTACACTCAAATATGTTGTCTTTTAAACTTTCAAAAACATTCAGTCAAATATCACTATGCTTTCCAAGAACAGTTTAAATCAAGTAGAATAGCATAGAGAAAACAGGTTACAATTGGTTGAATTCAACGGGAAAATGGAATTTTCAGATGAGCTTTGAGACCTTTAAACATATAAAAATAAAATAAAAAGTATTAAATTTGGAGACACAATAAATCAAAATACAATTTAACTTTTTAGTATACTCAATACTTAAAGCTAAGTAAACTGATATCAAATTAACGTCTGTGTGCAAAGCAAAACTTGGATATTATTTCCAAGTGCTTTTGGATTCAATTCCAGAGTAGTGTTTCCTATTTCTGTCTTTAATGCAAATTTAATTGGAAAGCAAAAACAAAGTATGCAAAGATATGCATGGATATCAGCATAGCTCTGCTAAATTAATTCGTAGAAAAGGTAATGTATGTATTGGGGAACATTCTCTATCTCTTATTGCTTGTTCAATAGAAGGCATTGAAATGAAATTTAAAGGTCTCATGTTTGGCATGCTGTTTTAACTGGCAATTTGCTTACACAAGCAGTCACCAATCTCGAGGAATGCAAAACTGACAGATTAAGTCAATATTCAGCTAGCAATTTCAAATACACCCAAGTACATTTTTCTAATTCACAATTTTCAAAATTCACAATAAAAGAACTAGGACATTTTTAGAATATATGTAAAGCAAGAACACTGTCCAAGATTTCACTACCTTTCAATGCATGATAAAGTTAAGCAGTGATTTTTGTCTTTGGATGCAATTAAGTTCTATGAATTTCAAAGTCATTAGGTTCACAGAAAATCTGTGAATTTGGGTAAATCTAGATATTCCGTGTTTCATTCCTAGATTTTCTGTAAACCTTCCTCAACTGCACCTTATATGGGGGCCAGCCAAAATACTTGTGAAACAGTATGAAAATTTTTAAATGACAAAAATCTTCTCTTAAACCCTATTTTAGTTGCTCAGACACAAAATGAATTAGCTAAGACACAAAATGTGCTAATTACGTATGAAATACAAATGTTGAAGATCTAGCCTAGATTTTTAAATTTTAAAATTAAAAAAAACTAAATATTTTTTTATTAGTTTTCATGATGTAGCAACCAGATTCCAATGTTTTTCTTTCATGTTGCCATGGCCTGGTGCCAAAACTTTCAAATCAGCGTCCTTTGGAAAATTTTCTCCCTAAGAAAAATCCGAAAAATATTTTGTCTGTCCACGATTAGTGAAAAAAAGAACTCAATTTTCATTGACTTCTGGTAAATTTTCAAAAAGTTGTCAAATTTTTGAAAATACGAGCTTCTGAGATAATTTTATCTTTGATACCCCTAGTTGGCCTAGGTTGAAAAATAGTAGCAAAAAGTCATCGCAGAAGCCCTGACCTAAAGAATCAACTACCATGAATAGCAAATAAAATGAATACAGATAGTTAGCATGATTATGATGAAAAAAGGCTTTTTACATACACATAATACTGTCTCCTTAATTTAAAACAGGCTATTGAAGCTTGTACATCTTATCTTTCAATGTGGCACGCTGTTGTCATTGAAACCTTTCTTAGCGTTGAAATTGCATAATCTTTTAAATAAAAATATAGTTTGTAATTTATGTTTTGAGAAATCTATTGCAAAAATAAAAAATTTACTGACGAATCACCCTTTTCACATGTCAAAACAATTCTTTATCAAATGCGATTTATTTTGAACATCAAATGCTTTTGAGAATAAAGATTTCAGGCTTGTATGTTGCTCTCTAAGATGGGACATAATTTGTAATAAATCTAAAACATGGAAAAATTAAATATATGATCACAGAAAATTTGTACTTGTGTATTAATCAATAGACATGGAATCCCATTATAGATGCATTCCCTTATTCCTTTGAATGCATATATATATGATAAAAAGTTCTACTTCAGAGAAAATATAGAAAGATCCTTAAGAAAAATCTATACAAAAGACCATACTTACATTTCTAAACACACAATTCTTTTAGGCATTCCTGTAACTTTTTTCGAGCTAACTGAACTTTTTCTTCTTGTTTTTTAATGTCTTCCTCAGTAACAACCAATGCCTGATAAAAAGATATTTTAAAATAATCAGCATACAAATATGCATAACACAGCAGCAAATTATAAAAATTTAGAATGATTTTTGTTAAAAGACTCAAATTATTAGTCTAGCAAATGCTAGTTAAACCAGGCTATGTTTGGATAGATAGTTGAATTTATGCTGCAGTGGAGAAACACAACTATTGTCGATGGTCGGGGATCAATCCCAAAGGGAGAGATCCAAGGGCAACACCTCATTTTGAACCATGGTTATCTATGTTTAGGAAGAGGCTTGAAGGAGAAAATTTGGCATTGATGAGCTTTTTACAGGTTTAAATCAGGAACATTAATTTGCATTAAAGAGAGCCCTATATAGCTCTAACAAATAGTTCATTGAAACAATTGTTATTTATTTGTGTTGAAGTTATTTCACATTAATTTAGAAAGTAAACTACTAAGGCAGCCTCTTACACAAAATTAAACATAACAGAGCAATAAATGCTGGAGCAATGTCAAAATTATATTTTGGGTGTGATAAAATTCTTTTTTACCTGTGGATAGTTTTTGAAAGAAATACCAGTTGCTATACATATACCATTGACAGTACAATTTCTCTTAAAAGACAACGGTTTGCATGTTTGTAATACTCCAAATCATCTTAAGAATTCAGGTCAACTTTTGCTTCCACAATAATTATAAAACAAAATAGACAATTAAGGGAAATTACTATAATGCCATGGAAGGTATGGAGCATTCAATAATTTAAATAATGTAAACTCAAATAGCACTTTGGAGAAGGCTCTGCTCATGATAATGTTTCAAGTAGTGAAAAAGCTTAAAAAAATATGAACTATTTTTTTTTTATTATCACTATAACTGAATACATGAAATAGAATCTAATTAATTATACTTCTGTTTCTCCTTCTGTAATTATAACTGTTGTTTTCTTATTTTACTGTATTTTGATCAGTTTTCCCTTAAAATTATTATATTACTATTTTGATATAGTAAAAAACAGTATTGTACGAAAAGAAAAATGTCAAGAAATCGCCATACAGCATACATAAAGACCTTAACTGCTGTCGATTCTGCAGCTGAATCGATAAACACTTGTTAGAAAGAAACTTTAATTTAATAGGAAACTTTTTTGAAATAACTACTAGTAATTATTGGATGGAACTATTACCAGTTAGGTGTGAGAAAGAATAAGTGATGGGGCATAGTAAAAAATTTGAATGCAACTATGGCAGACATTGCCATCCATAAAACAGGCAATGAATACATTTACTGATATAATAAATCCATACCCGAGTCTTTTGATGTGTATCCAGATGTTCAAGACAGGAGTCTCAAAATAAGGTGATTTATGTATCCATTTCAACTAAGCTTGATCCAATGAGAATGGCAGTACTCATGTGATCATTAAATTTATGTAGGTTGGTTGTTTTAGATTTTACAGTGAAAGAACGATATTTTCCGAAGCTGTACCAAATACAAGACAACTTTAAGTAAAAAATGTAGCATAAGAAACACAGAAGGATTGGGATATAGAGTAGTGGAATGAAAGTAGAAAAAGATGGATTGGTATCTAGCGAGCACAATCCCCATGTTTACTAGACAATTAAACCCCATGCGAAAAAAAGATCACTACAGTACCTTGGGTCTGAGAAGCATGTACACACATACAGATGTGCCCCTGAGGGCAGAAATTTAGACATGCCATGAAATTAATTTCTTATTTAGTTCAGTTGATGAAGGATTGAAGAAATTCTCATTTGACTTAGATTTGTCACACATTCAATATGTATGTGCATGTCCACGAAAATGACAAACCCAGCCATGCTAGCATATCATAATTATTGTAATAATCAATATATTGTATATACAGCTATTGTGTTGTAAATAAATATTTAGCAAAAAAGATTTTATATTCTCATATGCCAGCCCCCCCCCCCAGTTCAGTATGCATGGAATAGCAACATAGCCCCATCTCAATCAAGGTGCTTTTACTAAGATGGGAGATTTAAGTTTGAAATTTTAAGAAATAATCTCTAAATTTTCTTGTGTGGCAAGTAAATTTTTTAAATACACTGGGAATCGTTTTGCTTTAATATACAAGTAAAAAGTTTTACTTTTTACCTAAAAAAGTTCAAATGTTAGTGTCTTTTCTAAATGTAATGACTCAATACTTCAGTGAGAACTTTTGTAAATATAATATTTTCGGCATCATACTTTATCATCTTAAAGCAGCAAATTCTCTAACAAATTAAGAATCACATTAACAAATGTTCATGTGTTAGTGCTAATTTTAATCATACCAACAGTTGATGATTGGTTGTACATAATTTGCTAGAGAACTTTAATATTAAACAGATTTTTCTTTAAAATTCCTAAACATTTTTTAATAAGTAAAACATGACCATTTTTAAACAATAAAATAGGAATAGGATATTGTTGGATACCAGAGGTTGGAAGCACATATCTCAATACTTGAGTTCAAATAATTGTCAATACATCCTAATGTAAGGCAATAAAAGAATGTTACTTGTGAATCACATTGTGTTGTTTTTAGTGTATTTTCAGAGGTACTGATGTTCAGAATTTCAAAATACAGTAAGAGAAGAGCAAGATTAACATTATATAATTCATAATGTATTTAATTCATGCCTGTCCTTAAAACTTTACAACTGTATCTTGTGAATGAAACAGATTTAATCTTTATATCGTTAGAATGAGGATACTGAAGCAATTACAATCAGGAATGATTTTTACTTTTACATGAAACCTAAGAAAAACCTTAAAGAAACGTTTGTTTTTATTTTGATTAAATGTTAACCTGTATGTATATGAACAAATTGTAGTTCTAGTAATAAATTTAAATTACTTTAATTCAGCTAAAATATGGTAAATTTATCATTATTGAATAAAAGAGCAATCAGTTATTTTTAAAAAGTGTTTATAATTTGTAACTGAGTTATGAACGGTATTTATCATTAAATATGAAATACGAATAAACATTTTTCTTAAATCAATATTTCATGCATATATATACATGTTTTTGCTATATATATTTTAATAAACATTTTCATGTTAAGTTATCAGTACAATAAAAAATATTGATTACATTATGCTAAATATTGAATTTTTTATAAGTTGATTAATCTTTTACTAGGCAGTGCTATTTCTATAACTTAATTAATAACCTGCACTAGGGGTTGTTCTGGATTGATGTAAACACTGGGATTCTTGTCCATAACCACTTTTGAATTGGTCTGTCCAACGATTGGTTGTCCACTGACATGTAATGCAGTAGCAATACTTCGAAGCAAAGTCTCTTCAGTCAAATCAGGCCCAACACCTACATAGGAGATAAATATTATATAAATAATAAATAAAACAAGCATTAGAAACATTTTACTAATTCTATGTATTCCAGGGATACCTCTGCTTAAAAATCTAATTTTCACACTTTAAAGAACTTATTCAGAAAAGGGAAATCAGAATTAGCTTATAATATTTCCCAAACAAACAATTAACAAAACTGATACGTGGTTCATGAAGTAATTTAATTTGAATAGGCAAATTTTTTAGATCTATTAAACTGTTCAAAAAACAACACAGAATGGAATTCTGAGTAATATAGCAACAGCTTATACTGTCATTTTGACAGGATATCTAAAATCAATGGCTGAAGCTACGAAAGCAAATTATGAAAGCTTTTCAGTTGTATGAAGACAAGATTTTGAAAGTTGTGCTGGCAATAAGCAACAAAATTATGTTTTTAAATAACATTGATAAAGCAAGTTTAATGCAAAATTAGAATATACCCTACCATTATTTATGTGGTTTTATTTCCTGTTAGAAGCAAGGCACTAATCGCATTTGTGAAGTTAAAAAGACAACAGGAAAATAATGATTTGGTTCATCTTTAAACCCACAATATTGCAAAAATGAAAAGTATTCAAAGGATCTTTTGAAGCCCTAAATTTTCTTTGATAGTGAATGCAAACTAACTTAAACAACAAATAAAAATCTATATATATTTGAGGTGGAAATGAATGTCCTCAAATACCTTTCATATTTCTTGGAAGTTCAAAATTGTTAAATGCCTCTTCATCCATATCAGATGCTTTAAGGCCTTGCAATCGTTTCTCCCAAAAAAGCTAGCAAAATAAAATAGAATTAGAATAAAGAAACAGAATAAAACTAGATGTATGGAATTCAAAGACCTTACAGCAGCAGTAGGCTAACCCACATTATATAAGAATGATTTGGTTGGTTGAGTCATTTTTTACACAATGGCTTCTCCAGAACATAATTTACAGCTTAAAGTAGATTCTAAACCAATATGAACATTTATACCAACATCTGGATTCGAACCCAGAGCCTGTTGAGCAAGGACTTGAGTGCTAACCATTCAGCAACCAGGTCAGACTCTTTAAGAATAGAGAAAATATTCCATTTACCAACATATTCAAGAATAGACAGCATAGTAACACATTCCAACTGTTACAAAGAAAGAACAGAAAACTAAACATCAACAGTATTTGAATCCCATTTCAGTTGCCAAAATGTTCTATTTGTGTGCAATTTTAATTTGTTTATGCGGACTAAGGCCTGTTGGGACCATGTTTCTTTAAAAGGGTAATGTTTTGTTAGGGGTCATTAGTTAACATAGTATTATTTTCTAATAAAAAGTTATGCATGTTTTAATAATAGGAGCATCTGTTTTTGCAAACATTACCAGTTAGTCTGCAAGGGCAACAACGAAGTACATATTTAAAAGTGAGTGTAAATTGTTAGAAGAATAAATGGTTGATTGATCGGAATTTACACCAAACTAATTAAAAATTTATTTGAAAAATCAGGCATGAAACTGACAACCAAATAAAAAAAAACTCAGTCATCAAACTCAAATTTATAGGTGAAAAATAGGACTAATGACTTAATTTAGAATCTGATTCAATTAGATACTTATTGATAACAGTGGGTTTGTGTAACTCCTGGTACAATAGGACCACTGTCAGCTATCCATTACCCTCAATATAACACTTGTGGGTTAGTCAATTATTGCATCAGGGTCTTCAATTAAGTAGGTTATAACAAAAATGCAGACAAAAACGGATTCTGGTAACTCAATGGTTATACCTGCTTAGGTTTGTCCTGAGGCCCATGCTTGAAGTCTGCCCTTACTTTTCCATCTGTCGACTTTACCACGGTCACAGGTTGTTTGAAAATGGAGGCAGTCTGCCGAATCGGCGGGACAAGGGAAGCGTCATTGCGAATGCCTCGGTTATAATCGAATTGAGTTCCTCTCTGACGTTTACTTTTCCTCAACAACAAAGAGTTAATCTTGCCAGTTCTGTAATCAAAAGTGCTGAGGTCTACTGCATCACCAAGGAAGCGAGCCAGTTGGGGCTTGCTCCGGAACCTTTTGCCAGAGGGACTGAAAATAAATGACGGAAAACAAGTCTAAATACCATAGTACAATAGCTGTAAAAATCAATAAGTCATAGAATAATGAATGCTTTAGAATGGATGATATAGTGATGAATTTTTATACAACTCAATTAGTGATTGAAACAGGGTTAGAAATTTGAAGTTAGGCCTCGAAATACGCAAACATTTCTCTTGAATTCATATATAATTGAAATTCATATTAATAACAAGTAAAAAAAGGACTAATGTTCTCAAAGTAAGCTTTGGAACTTATGAGTTTGTTATTTAAATATTAATGCAACTGATTTCAAATACATTTGTGGACACGGTTCATTGGTTTTTCACCTAATTCTGTTTTTACACAATAGATACGTTCCTGACGAATACATGTAAAAAAAGACGTATCTATGGAAGAAAAAAGATGGTTCCGGATCTAAAAAATCAGTAAAAATAATTTTAAAAACCAAAAGAAAATATTGGTTTCAAGCTTATTATTTTATTTCAACAAAATACACATGTAATAATATGAAAATGAAAAAAATTCTTCATAAACAAAAAAATCTGTTTTACACATAAATTTTTTTATTCATTTTCACTTTCTGACAATAAATGGCGCATATGTTTGTGTAAGACTGGAATATCACTGCTATCACTAGAAACGTTGTGGACATCGTCTTCTTTCTCTATTAATGAAATTCTTTCTGTGATCTCTTGAGCAAAATTAGCACAAGTTTCCTCTGGTGCTGATGTTTCACCGCTTTCACGAACGAATTCAGTTATTAACTGCTGTGTTCGTGTTTTGGTTAGGCCGTTATAATAATTCTCTGTAAGAGGCTGTCAACAACTTCAGTTAACGTTGAAACTTCCCAGCGTGTTCCTCATTAGGTTTGACAAAATGATTACCCAATTTGTTAGCCAGTTCCAGACCTTTTATTAAATTTGCATTTAGAATAGGATAATTTTCTTCATTATCACTACGTTCTGTGGGATTAGGAGTCTCAAGGACAACCTCTAATATTTCATCTTCGCTTCAGGCTTTATCGACTAATAATTCATCAATATCTTCAAACGATAGATCATCGAATCCTTCTCCACCAATTGTGTGTGCCATTGTAATGATGTTGGGAAATTCGGTCGTATTAGGGATGATGGGATCTTTGCTTTTTACACATTGTGGTTAAACCTCTTTCCAACACGCATGCAAAGTTGCTAGTTTTAATTCAGTTAACGCTAATCCAACTTGATTGATACAATCCATAATTGAGAATTTCTTCCACACATCAATGACTGTTAGTGTTTCATCATTCAGTTTGTCCAAAACATGTTGGAATGTTAGTTTTACGTAGAATGTTTTAAATGTCGCAATTATACCTTGGTCTAGCGGTTGTATCAATAGATGTAGTATTAGGTGGCAGAAATAAAATTTGTATGTTTGGGTGTTCCAAGACAGGATGGCCTGGTGCATTGTCAAGAATCAGAACTTTAAATTCAAGACCATTCATGTAACGTCTGACTTCTGGGGCAAAACATTTGTTGAACCATTCTGTAAAAATAGCAGTGGTCACCCAGGCCTTCTTGTTTGCCATACAATGAACAGGCAGTTTATTGATATCTACACCTTTCATTGAATGTGGGTTTAGGGCTTGATTTACCAGCAGTGGTTTCAACATACGATCTCCTGAAGCGTTGGAGCAAAATAATAAGGTCGCACGATCCTTAGCTACCTTAAAACCACCAGCAGTTTTCTGCGATTTGGCTATGTACGTTCTGTTCGGCATTCGTTTCCAGAAGAGACCACTTTCATCTAGAGTGTATCCTCCATCTTTAATAATTTTGGCAAGTTCCTGCAGGAATACTTTAGCCGCTGATTCATCTGCAGATGCAGTTTCACCTTTAATTTTTATATTATGAAGAGCATGCTTTTAAGAAACCCTGTCACCCAACCTGTACTTGCAGAAAATTCATACTTTCTGTTTAACTGAGATGAAGTGCTTGGCTCCTTTTCTTTAATCTGTCTATAAATTTTTAGTGCTGTTTGCTTGATGGCATTTCCATTTACTGGTACTCTTTTTTGTTACTTATCTTCTATTCATATTACCAGAGCCTTTTTCATCTTTTCCCTGATAATATCTCTTGTATATGATGATGAATTAACACTTACTTTTGTTCCAGAACATAGACTTCCTAATTGCAGCTTCATTCTTCTTATGGTAGCTTCATGTACACCAAAATGCTTTCCTACAGACATAGCACCTTGTCCAGTTGTAACATGATATAATTTGAATTAAGTTCCAAAGAAATCGCTTTCCTTTTTGTTTTGGTAATGGGTGAATTACGTGACATTATATAAGGGCTACCGAAATATATCTCAAATTAAAATTAATAAATAAAGGTATGAAAAATTTGTAAACTTACAATTTATTGACTTTCGGCAAAATTTATAAATTTATATGTGCACAAATTTTACTAGATTCTTTCACTTTGAAATAGAGCTACATACTAAATGTCTTCCGAAGATACAATGCACGAATACGGTAGATGTGCACCAAATTCAATGATAAAAAAGTTATGTAATGTATCTAGAGCAGGATTCTCAACTCTGTGGAGCACTTTGTGCTCTGCAAAAAGGTAGGACATGTTTAAAATTAAAAATATTTTTATTAAACATATTTTAAAGTTTAAAATTAAAAATGTTTTATGAAAAAAAATGGGACAAAAATATTTGAATATTACGACTTTTGCTGACGTGGAAGCATCAACATCTAAGAGGTATGAACTCGTTTTGGTTTTAATTGATGTTTGAGGGGACATAGCACCCCAAAGAACCGTATTAAATTTTAAAAATATAAAGTCATGGTTGCAGACTAAAGCAAACATTCCATAATCAAGAATGTAAGAGAAATAAACAAATTTTTTCTTTGAACTAATAAATGAAGTCAGAATCTTCATGAGTGACAATGATTTTGCTTTGGGAGAGAAGTTGTGTGATGATCGTTGGCTAATGAAATTGGCATATTTGGCAGATATTTTTACAAAAGTTAATGATTTATGTCTCTCACTTCAAGGAAAAGTAGTAACTGTTTTTGATGCTACTGATAAAGTGGAAGGATTTAAAAAGAAACTGAAGTATTGGATAGAGACAATCAAAAACGGAAGCCTGGATTGCTTTCCACTTACCAAAGAATTTGGAGAACTCATATCGGACATTCCTGCGGATATCTTAAACAAGTTTGAAGTTCATCTCTTGCGTTTGATTGATACTTTAAATTCTTATCTTCCAAAAGGATTACATGAAAACATAAAAGAAAACGTTTGGGTTGTAACACCATACTCTATATCCAAAAAACCATCCTCTCTGACATCACAGGAATATGAATGCTTGCTTGATTTGACATCAGATACAGCGATAAAATCAAAGTTTGAAACAGAAATCAATCTCAGAGTTTTGGTGTACGCTAAAAGATGAATTTAAAATCCTATCAGATAAAGCAAAACTTATTCTCCTGCCCTTCGCAACCACTTATTTATGCGAAACAGGATTCTCTGCATACGCCGCCTACTAAAGCAAAATACAGATCACGTCTCAATGCAGAGATTCAGACAGATATAATCTCATTGTGCAAATCAAAATCCTTCTCATTAAATTTCTGTTTCATGGAACCAAGTAAAAATCTGTAACAAATGTAATAATGCCAAATTAATAAAATAACAAATTGTGGATCTGCAAATATTTGCCCTGAATTTATTTTCAAATGTTTTCTTTTCATGTGTGTTTTCCATCTGCAATAGGAAATTAGTGCAGAAAAAAAATAAACGGTGAAATCTAATGTCCTGCAAGCTTAAATGATGAAACTACCTTGTATCATCAATGCTATTTTGTCGTTCTATTTACTAAATACAGTACATAGCTGCGAGATAAAATTTAGTGCTCCACGTTGAATTTCCAATTTCAAAGGTGCTCAGTGACTGAAAAAGTTTGAGAACGTCTGATCTAGAGGATAGCACACGTTTCAAAACACACAAACTAGCTGTTATACATATAGAAAAGATGTACTATGCCACAAATAAAATTTTGTTTTCTTAGAATTTAGGCAAAAAAAAATTGTTAGAAATTGGATTGGATCACTCATGTTAGATCAAAATGACTTGCGTAAAAAGAGAATGAAATATTTATTTTAAATTCGTGTAAAAAGGTTCAACAGAAAAATCGCAAAAACAGAATTAGGTGTATGCCATATTGTTCTCATGACTTGCAAGATACATACATACATCATATTGGAGATACACATTTTGTGATATTATATATATATATATATATATATATATATATATATTTCTTCCAAAGAAAATAAAAAATTCTTCCATAAGGAACACATAATCAGAATTATTGGCACACATTGAACTTATTTCATGACTTTCTTTTTTTGTTCTCCAAGGAGACTAGTATATAAAATAGCTAAGCAGAATAATTTAAACATTCTTCATGATTGAAAAAAGGTAGGTAGTTGATGAACGTTGCACTGCAAAAACACAACAGGCTATTGGCAATAGTCTGGGATCCATCTTGAAGGGAAAGATTCAAGAACACCTTGTAATTTTGAACCAGATGACGAGGTCAACACCTGAGCTGCCACCCCACTCTCCAAACTTCCACATCATGCCAACATAAGGACATTTGAGACCACTACAGACTTAACATGCACTAGCTCCCATGTACACAACTGTCTATGGTTGGCAACCTACTTATTGCTAATTAATATGTTCCTCTTACAACTGGGCTACCATGGTCCAGTTGTAAAAAGGAAAGCATTTTATGAAAAAATTTAATTTTAGTTTAAAATAGGGATACTAAACAAGGTTCAAAGTTCATAATTTCAATAAACTTTGATAACATTATATTTATAAAGAATTATTTTGGAAGGAATTCAAACACAGCTGTCTCGTTGGGAAGAAAGAATACTTCCAAAAAAAGAGTAAAGACTTACCTGAACTGTAATGCAATACTTTGAGATAAATTTAATAGCTTAGGTGTCTTTTAGTATACATACATGCAGTAAGCAAAATTTACTTAGCATACCAATAACACGAAACAAACACTGGAGAACTATTCAGTTGAGGAAATTTACAAATGCAAGTCGAAGGTACATGATTAAACTCCGATAGTTTACATTGTAATACAAGTTTTTCAAATAAGCTAGTAGGTAAGTTTAAAAGTAAACACCATTCTTACGGCATTTTAACAATTTAGAAAATGAAGAGGTCATTATTGTATCGCAGCGGATGAAACAAACAACCGTTTTAAAATGTTTGTGTTTGATTCATTCACGTACCTGTAATAAAATACATCTATTTTACCAGATGAGAGGCCATTTTTTCGAATAATTTCCTCGCGTTTCCATCCTTTTGGAAGAGCTGGGCAATCTGTGGTAGACATTATCACGTTTCGTTGAAAAATAACGATTGTTTATCATACAGAAATTTTTATTTCATTGTAAATCACAGGGATAGCAATGTCTTGTCATATCGATACAAAAAAGTTTAACGTTAATTCAACACAACAAACAGACCACATATAAATATATTGAGAATGTGTTATGGCAAGAATGGTGCACCGTTCCCAGAAATGCTATCTTTCATTTGATTGGTTACTTCTTACACATGCATATATTTAATAATTTTGAATAAAAAGATTTTGTAACAGATTTTTGAAATTTTTCCAACAAATGGAATTTTAATCGGAAAAAAATACACAAAAAATATTTGGTCACACAAAAACGAACTATTTGAGTGAAATTTAATTACAACCGCTATTACGTCATAAAGTATCTTAATAGTGATTGGTTAAAATCCCAAAACTTATATCCTGTTTTTAAGAATCGAAAGGCGGTGTGTTTTGATCTGAAAACAGATGATCACAGCCGTCTAAATATTAAGATCGGCTGTGATATGATGTAGACGTTACATATTATAAAAGTCAATATTCCTAATAACAAACAAACCCAGTGAAAACAGAATTCTCTTCTAAACTCGAAGCTTGTCGATAAAAGGGTAAACAGAAGATGATTTTGTCTTTTAGATTTGTAATACAATATGGCTATATAGTTAAACAATATTTAAAAAGTATAATGTAAAAAAAGATATTCTAAATTTAATGGCTAAATTATTAGTTGCATTCAGGTTGCACAAAATAACTTTGTTCTGCAAATTTAGATGCATGTTGTTTTTTGAATTCGAAATGATAAGTTTTAATTTATACTTATTGTGTGAAAAAATAGTATCAAATATGTTTACTTCTAAATCTTTGCTTCGGTTTTAAAGCTCCATAATCTGCGAAATATGTTTAAAACTGCTGCTTTCTTGATCGTCATAGAATGTAAAATAACTTCTTGGGTATTGTATTGCTTGTGTATGTACTTTACTGAGATTTTACGAAAGACTTTGTGTGCTATTTATATTTTATAAAAATTATTATGTTATTATTTTAATCGAATAATATATTTGAAGATTTCTTTAGGATCTATTTTATAGTGTACTTTTAATGAAGAAAATCAAACTCCTGAATTTGTTTACTCTATTCATAATAGATGGCAGCAAAATCGCTTTAAAAAGCAATGAATGAGTTTCTTTTTTTACACATGAAACGCTGACTGATCTATTTTGATGGTAACTACTGTCTGTTTTCTGTTGTAATACTTTATTTTTTTTAGTCTGGGGTTACCTAAAAGTTTGTACTTGAAAAATGTTAAAAGGAAGTAAAATATGTGAACGAAGCAAAAAATGATTATTTGCAATGCCTGACAAATTGAATTAGAAACTGCCAAATAATTGTAAAATTATTTTTAAATTTTGTGGTGTTCTGAAATTATTTTTGCGGATAAGGAACACATTTTTTCATTCCATTGTATTTTTATGTTAAAACTAAATTATTTCTTTTTGTAGTAATTTAACTAACTCAACTAACAATATTTTGTGTTCAAAATCAGATTACAAATCTGTCCCTTGTGCCATAAAAACAAATCAAAATAAAGTTATATTTTACATTTGCGTTTATTTGAATGCATTTTGTCTTAAATAATACATAAATTACGATTTGTTGTCACTTCAGAAAAATCCTTGAACCTGTGCCGATTCATTGAACGCTTTTAAAAAGTCAAAGTTGAATATTATAGAGAAATTATCTTCGATTAACCGAAGTACTAAAGCAAATTCTTAATATGATGTGGAAAAAGATGTCTAGACCAGTGCGCTGTCCTTGTGAATTTTTATTTTTGAATATGCTTTTTTATATTATGGCAATCTAAACAATCTGAATTTTTTTAAAGCTGGAGTTAAACTATCATTGTTTTGTGTCGTCGTTTTGCCAAAATTTTTTAATACTAATTCCTGAATATCTTAAAAATTCTTTTCTATGATATAAAAAAAAAGATAGTTTAGTTCTTTTCTTGTATAAAACTGGTGTATTTAGAGTAACTCAATAGAAAAAAACGTGAATACATAGGTTTATGGTAAAATCAAAATTTAAAATGAACAATGTTACTTAACCCTCCTGGTGGTTGTTTCGACGAGGTACCTCGTCATTAACAATACTGACCAGATCTTGATGAACAAGATATCTCGTCATTAGAAAAAAATTGACAAGATTGCCGTTTTTTCCAATGATGAAAAGATTACAATGTCTTAATAACAATACATCGTGTCATTAGCAAGATTGGTCAGATCTTGATGGACTAGATATATCGTCGTAATATAGTCGAGATATATCTTAAATCACTTGGAGGGTTGAAGATAAATGACTACCTACCACTTTACTTCAAACATAAATACATTTGATGTCACGAGGAAAATGTAGACTATCTGTAGATAAATTTCTTAAGGAATACATATAGGACATTTTCTTATATTTTTAGATAATATTTTAATGTAACGAGGATTTTATAACTAAGATTTTTTTTTATGTGCAATAAATTGGATGCCAAATGTTTGATTATTAACAATTTTCTCATCTGAATCGACAATATAATTTTCATATTAGTTGGATGTTCCAACAAAACACAGGACGACGGTAGCCCAGTTGGAAGAGCAACGGATTAGCAACAGGAGAGTTGCTAGTTCGAAATTCGGTCCAGCCAAAGACCGTCGTGTACACGGTGATTGGTGCACGTTAAATCTGTCGTGGCCTTAAATGTTTAAAATTACCAACTTGGATCTTTCCCTTCGGGATTGATCCCAGACCGTCGCCAATAGCCCGTTGTGTCTCTCCAGTGCGACTTTAATTAACTACATCCACACCAGAAAAACACTCCTTTTCTTGCACAGAAACAAAATAGAATAGATAAAAATTTTGGCTATCCGAGTTCCGATTAGCGACACCGAAATTTAGCTCTTTATTAACAGTAGGTGGATAGTTCTGGTCTAGAGAATAAGTCCGTTAGAACGTTTAATGTCATTTCTGATTTCTATATATTTTTGATTCGAAATTACATTTGCAGGTTCTTCGTGATAAAACAATGGGAGTTATTGGTGTAGCCAATGAAAGTAAGCACTTGCTTTTTCGAAAATCTTTTATCTATGTAACATTTCCGTTTTCCGCTGTGAAAGTTAGAATTTGGATAGAACAAAGCTTAAGTTTCTCATTTAACGATTCTCTCTAAAGAAATGTTACAAAAAATGTTAATGAAACTCGATATTTTTTAATTAGATCGAATTGAATTAAATTTATAGTGGTTCAATGGTAAAAAAAGCATCAGCCTCTTTTACATAATTCGATAAAATGAAGTAGAATTATTTTGTCTTCAGTACATCTTAGAACTAATTTCTAATGTTTACTAACATTGATTTTTATCTTTCCATATCTTTTGATGCGTTAACAATCATGTCATTGTGTAATGGATAATTGTATGTTTCAAATTATCCAGTACTTCAATGATCTAAGTAACATTCAAGCCCAATTGAACACTCCAATTATCCAGTAATTCTTGGCAGCTTGTAGTTACGTATACACAGATAATTATGTTTCCAATTATCCATGCAAGGGCCCGGTATCCCAGTTGGAAGAGCAATGGATTACCAACCGGAGGGTTGCGAGTTCGAAACTAGATCCAACCAAAGACGGGGGCTGGTGCACGTTCAATCTGCCATGGCCTCAAATGTCTTCGCATTGGCATGGTGTGGAAGTTTGGACAGTGGGTTGCCAGCTCAGATGATAACTCGTCATCTGACCGTGGTTCAAAATTATGGTGTTCTCGGATCTTTTCTTTTAGGATTGACCTCGGACCGTCGCTAATAGCCCGTAGTGTTGCTCCAGTGCGACGTTAATTAACCACCTACCAATTATCCATGTAAACGTAACTACAAGCTACCTAGAATTTTCTACAGGTGGTGGTGGAAAAGTGTCATGGTTCGGGTATAGCCATTTAGAAGGGGTAAGAACTTTTCTAATTTCACAACCAATCTCATAATTCAATTGTCCTTCTCTTGTTTAGGGAATAAAAATGGAGTCGTAAATTTTTTTAATTAAAACTGGTTTGTTCGTGAAATTACCTTAAAAATGTATCAAAAAGTTTATTTAAAAGAAATCAGTTTTTGTTCGAAAATTGGTTAGAATTTCATGCTCCTTTCACTAGAACCAACGGTAGCTTGTTTTTCTCTCATCATAAGATGTTTACTTTTCCTACAGCTCAAAGGGCCGCGGAAGCCTAGTTGGTAGAGTCGCGGATTAGCAACCAGAGGGCTGCGAGTTCGAAACTCGATCCAAACAAAGACAATCGTGTATGTGGGTGCACGTTAAATCTGTCGTGGCCTCAAATGTCCTAACGGTGGTGTGGTGTGGAAGAGTGGGGTGCCAGTTCAGGTGTTGATCGCTTCATCTGATCGTGGTTCAAAATAACGAGGTGTTGTCCTCGGATCTTTGCCTTCGGGATGGATTCCGGACTGAACTGTTGCCAATAGCCCATTGTGTTCCTCCAGTGCGACGTAAATCCAAGTACCTACTTACCTTAAGTTTAAATTAAAAAGGAACTGTTACACTGTGCGAAATTTATGTTGTGTACTTTAAATTTACTTTGCCTATGAATTCAACTTTTCATTAGAAATTGGTGTTGAATTTTCTGTGCAAATTCATTGAACACTAGTTGATTATGTTCTTAAATTGATGAAAATTTAATTTTTCTTTAGTGGTTGGTTGAAGCTTATCAGCTGCCTTACGGGTATGTTACTGCCACAAAACATGTTACAATCCTTGAGGAGTTCTGACAAAACTCAAATATTCGTCGAGGTAGACACTTGAGTTGGCACCCCACTCTCCAAACTCTCAAACCCCCAAACTCTCCAAAACCACCACCGTGAAAGTGAGGACATTTGAGTCCATGGCAGATTTAATGTGCACCAGCAACCACGAACACAGCAGTCCGTGGTTAGATCGAGTTTCGAATTCGCAACTCTGGGCTTTCGTGACCTTACTTATAAGAGCTACGGAGTAGGAAAGCTATTCGGTACGTTGAACATTTCAAACGCTATTTAATATGTAGTCTTCCAAAAATAAATCACAGGTAATTTCATTTCATTTAGTGCTGGTAGAACATTTTTCGAATTATTCGAAATGATTTCTTTTAGAAGAAAGCAGTGGAGCAAGTCTAGAAAAAAATATGATTCGAATATTTATTTATATTAGTTCTTGGAAACAGACAAGGTGCTTCTTTTACTTAGTCCCTCGTGGAATTAAGCCAAGGAACGTGGTTATTTACTGAACACTGCTAAACTTATAAATTTCCTTTAATAGCCATCGACCGTCCAATGAAATAGACAGCTTGTGGGCAGAGTCGCTGTCGTAAAATATCTGAAGGGTAAATCACGTGGGCTTACGAATCGACTTAGCCGATTGGCTATCGAAGCGCAGACTGTTTTTGATTCGATGGATAATCACTTTTATCGATCAACAATTTAGAATTCATGCGTTTTCCACAACCACGTGACAGATCTTCAAACCGAGCTACCGGATGAAATAACATGAAGTTGCGCACATATTCTCCATCCATTTCATTAGAAGATCGGTGTTTATAGCATGAACTCGAGCATGGAGAACTGGCGAAGCACCAAGAAACAATTTGCACTTAATTTTACCTCAAAATTCGGAGAAAATATTTCAAAACTCATACCGAATGCCATCATCGTTAAGGACGAAGACCGGATTTATGGTTACGATTCCGAATTCAAAGCTCAGCCAAATTGAACGAAGAACAAGTGTTTGCCGTGTTTAAGATAATGCTTCGAATAAAAGGGAGCATCGTGAAGACAATGTAACTTGGAACTTTTTTTGAAAGTCTTTCAGTCGTGAATAAATTTGTATTTATCAATCGGAAGAGTGGGGACGGATTATCAGAAACGCTAGGGCGTAGCAAAATGTCGGACGAAAAACTTCGCGATTCAACTGTTTCCGAATTTATGACCATTTCAGATTCCATTAGTGGAACTTTCATCCGGTGGATGAGTTCTTTGCAGTTTCCGCTTTTCTTGAAAGTGTTTCACCGTGGGAGTGAAAGTTCTGATGTCATCAAGTTGCACCGATATTTACAAGCAATTCCCAATGACCTTTTGCTTGAACCCTCCTGGTGGTTGTCTCGAAGTATATCGTCATTAGCAAAACTGAATCAGATCTTGAGGGACGGGATATCTCATCATTAGAAAAACTGACCTGATCTTGATCTCTTCATCATAATTAACGACGATATATTCATCATCCGAATTTCAATCGGCATTGTTGATTACGAGATATCCAGTCATTAGCAAAACTGAATCAGATCTTGAGGGACGGGATATCTCATCATTAGAAAAACTGACCTGATCTTGATCTCTTCATCATAATTAACGATATATTCATCATCCGAATTTCAATCGGCATTGTTGATTACGAGATATCCAGTCATTAGCAAAACTGAATCAGATCTTGAGGGACGGGATATCTCATCATTAGAAAAACTGACCTGATCTTGATCTCTTCATCATAATTAACGACGATATATTCATCATCCGAATTTCAATCGGCATTGTTGATTACGAGATATCCAGTCATTAGCAAAACTGAATCAGATCTTGAGGGACGGGATATCTCATCATTAGAAAAACTGACCTGATCTTGATCTCTTCATCATAATTAACGACGATATATTCATCATCCGAATTTCAATCGGCATTGTTGATTACGAGATATCCAGTCATTAGCAAAACTGAATCAGATCTTGAGGGACGGGATATCTCATCATTAGAAAAACTGACCTGATCTTGATCTCTTCATCATAAATAACGAAGATATATTCATCATCCGAATACGAGATATCCAGTCATTAGCAAAATTGGTCAGATCTAGGTAGACTGAGATATCTCGACGAAACCACTAGGAGGGTTAAAGAGTAACACCTATTGTGCTAACATTCCATTGTAAATACTTAAATGCTGGAACGTATTCAGAGGTGGGCAGGCGAAAGCTTGAGTTACCCCTTCTCCAAAATGCTTTAACCTTCCTTGTGGTTGTCTCGACGAGGTATCTCGTCATTAGCAAAACTGAACCAGATCTCGATGGACGATATATGTCTTCATTAGAAGAAAACTGTTCAGATCTTTGTCATAATAACAAAAATCGGCAATGTCTTGATGACGAGATATCGTCGTTTTCAAAATTGATGATATCTTGATGGATGTGATATCTCGTTGAAACCACTTGGAGGGCTAAAAGCGATTAAAAGTTAGTGATCAAGTTGCTTATTGAGCATAAATTGACGTTTCGTTATTCACATTAGACAGACGCCCCTTCCACAGCGGATCGCCAGAACCCTGGTACCAGTGTGGACTAGGGACTCTCTCTCTCGTTGTTTCATGTGGTACCTTTCTGTGTTTATTATGAATATCTTTGTATTTATAAGGATAGAACTGTACTACAAATGTTCGAAGGAAGAGAAAAATGTACACATTCATGTAATTTAAGCACTGAGTACTTGAAATACATAATTATGTTTTCGAAAGACTCCTGAATAAACCTGGTAGTACTGGTACCCTTTGTTTAATCTGGTATTGCAATGGTGGTATTAGCTTTAACTCTGTCCTTCTGGTTCTAGTACAAATCATAGACGTGTATGAAACCATGAGTAAAGGAATATAGAGGTCATTTGACTATATGTCTTTCAATCGACACGGGGTTTCGGAAAAAAGACCATCGCTTATTTCAATGTACAGAAAATTCACTTCTAAATATATGTGTACCTAAGGAGTTTTTTTTGTTTGAAAAAGTTGTATCTCGATTTGCGCTTGGAGTGAGGTAAAAATTTAATTTTAATTATGTTTGTTTTATCTGTATAATTCCTTCCGAGTTTTGCTCCCAAAACCTTTGTGCTGAGTTGTAGGCGGGCCGGTTCGATTCCTACCTGGATGTATTTCTCTCTTTTGTGTAAGTGTGTGTACCTTGTATGTGTATGTCCATTACTTGACGTTGTCTGCCTTGTGTTTGGCTCATATTGCCCAAATATGCGTCATAAGAAACCAACCCATCCTCAATTTTTGTTATAGGATTACACCTAGGATTTCTGGGACTAGTTTAAAATACTTTTTTCTTCGAGCTTTTGTACGAGCATCTATTTCAAGTTTCTGGAACCTTACATCGTTGAACTCTTGGTTTGATATTGATTAAAAATTGTGAAAAGAATTCTGAGATTTCGCAAGTTGGTTGCTTCCATTCTGAAGGTCATGGCGTCTTATGTACCCGACATTGTTAAAGTGACACAGCGAGTTTTAGTTTAAAAGAGCATTTTAGAATTTGACAGCAAAGTACTATTCATTTTATATTGCAAGACTCAGACGTATTACCCAATTTAGTTGTACCTGATCTTTTGTATGAAGCACAATTCGTTAGTCGAAGCTTTTTATGTACCTTTGACTCATTTGTAATACAGAGATGAAAGGAAAATCACAATAACTTTCTGTTGAGATTTTTCTATTGTGTTTCTAGTCCCGAGTTCCTGGTACTTCATCCATGAAGAATTGTTGGAATAGATGGAGTGTTTCCTTTTTTACAAATGACCTGTTTTTAGTCGCGATTGCTTAAGTAAACAACTTTCGAACACCTGCTGAGTCATAATTGTTCTAATCTCGTCACAATGACATTTCCTTTATATTTTTTTAAACCTTAAAGTAAACAAATTACTTTCTGTTTTTGATATAAAAAAAGTACGTGCTTTATAATTTATGACAGCGAAATTTAAGTTGCATACACTAAATTAAAAACACTTGCTTGTTTAAAACGTGCAATTGTAAAATTGTAATTGATGTACAATCAACAGCGACACTATTCATGAAAGATCGTAAATGAAGCAATGCAGAAAGCCGGAGGTTCAGTGACAATTTGTAACCATTCTTTTAGGTCACTTCGCTAACGCTTCTGTGAAACGCCCTTTTGGGCTTGAACGAGTTCAGACGGTTTTGGGTGAAAAAGCCCAAACTCCAGAATTGGAGAACCTTAACCTCAGGTCCCTTCACTACGACGTCATTTAACCCTCCAAGTGGTTTCGGCGAGATATCTCGTCCATCAAAAACATTACTAAAGTTTGCTAATGACGAGATGTCTCGTCATCAAGATATCAATTTTTTGATGATGACGAGATCAAGATCTGGTCAGTTTTGCTAATGACGAGATACCTCGTAGAGACAACCACGAGGAGGGTAATGTTGACAAACTCAATTCATAATATGCTCTTCTGAAATGGTCGGTCAAACTTTTTCCCTTAGAAATTGTTTCGACGAATTTCGATTTTTTTTGGGTCACCTCCACTAAAATCAGTTTCAAATAAGCTATCTCCGTGTTAGATTTATCTCTCTCTCTCCCAACATTAAGATATAAGGTTGTGTTAATTAATAAGTAACTTCATCTCCCATTATATTACTTTTTTGAACTTGTCATACTTGTTTAAAAAATCACGAGGAATTCATGAGTGCCTTCTATATGAAATGTTTTCTAATCCAAATTTGTACCAATCAGGACACAGCGGGAAACACAGTTGCGACGGAAATTCCACAGAAACTGAATCTTATGACACGGATGAAGGTGCGAGTTCTGTAATTATTACTACCTATGTACTAGAGCATGCGCATGACTTTCGCCACTGCTTTTGCATGCTGCAGTAGGTAAAAGAAACTAACGTAACCGCCGAATTTCAAGAACCTTGTAATTCGGCAACCTTGTAACCTATCTGAATGTTTTCTTTTTCATGCGACAAACTAACACTGTTAACCCTCCTGGTGGTTGTCTCGAAGAGGTTAGCAAAATTGATCTGATCTTGATGGACAAGATATCTCGCCATTAGAAGAAAACTGACCAGATCTTGATCTCGTCATAAAAAATCGGTAATATCTTCATGACTAGATATCATGTCATTTTTGAGACTTGGTCGGAACTTCATGGACGAGATATCTCGTCATTAGCAAAATTGGTCAGATCTTGAACGCGATATCTCGTCATTTGTAGAAAACGAACCAGATCTTGATTTCGTCACCATCAATAAATCGATGATATCTTGACGACGAGATATCTCGTCATTATGAAAATTGGTTGGAGCTTGATGGATGAGATATCTCGTCATTAGCAAAATTGGTCAGATCTTGATGAACGCGATATCTCGCCATTAGCAAAATTGATCAGTCTTGATAGACGAGATATCTCGTCATTATGAAACCTCGTCAAATCTTGAACGAGGTATCTAGTCGGAACCACCTGGAGGGTTACGTTTCTTTTCATTTCATGTGGTGGAGGGTTTGTAAAACCTCTTTCACAATACTCTGTTATAAGTGTTTTTGAAAAATTTTATGAGTTGATGGATAAGGTAAGGTCTATCACATAAAATAAGTTTCCTACAAAATACACACATGCCCAAAAATTAAGGATAATACAATTCGAGGAGAATGCGGCAGAAAGTACCTGTACAGAAATACCTCAAAATGAAAAATGAATATTCCTCACGCTATGTGGAATAAAGTAAACACATCTACATTGCCTAGTAGCGCTTCTAAGAATTAAAGACCGATAATGAAAACGTGACTTAGTTTACCCATTGTGCTCGCAACCTTCGACTTGTAGGCGGCGCAGATTTGATTCCTCCCTGTGTATATTTCTTCCTTCTGTGTCAGTAAAACTTTCCTTATATGTGTATGTTCATTACGTGATGTTAATCTGTCTTGTGCATAGCGCAGCATAGCGAAATATAATTCTTGTGTTATAAAAACCCAACCGATATCGAAAGAATTTTTGAAAAACAATTTTCCGATCGGTAACTTCGGGACTAATCCCGGACCGTCACCAATAGCCCGTTCTGTTGCTCCAGTGCGACGTTAATTCAATTACTCCAATCGGTAATTCGGAGGTAGCATTCATCGTTGATCGATAGGTTTTTGTATTAACGTCGTACTGGAGCAACACAATAGACCAGTGGTTCCCAAACTATTTTGGTCGTGGAACCCCAAAATTTGTTGCCAATGATCGCGGAACCCTGAATATTTTTTCGACAACGACTTTTCAAAATTTAATATCTGATATTAAATGAAACAAGTATTATTTTGGTATTTCAGATTTTATTGAATTAAACAAAACTAAAAAAAAACATTCTGGTTGGAATGACAGTTGCCGTTAATTATACAAGGGCACAATAGCATTGGCGCAAATACACTGGTATATTGCACAAAAAAATACATAAATTTTCGTGAAGTTCAAATTGCTACCGATGTTTATGTTTTCAGTCGCGTTATTTAAAAATTTTAAATTCAATTTGGTGGTCGATTGTAAACTTTCCGAGGAAAATGTGAATACATTAAACACCATTCTTATTTTTTTTAATGAAATAAAATTTGTCACGCGGAACCCCTAATTTTTTTCGCGGAACCCCAGGGTTCCACGGAACACACTTTGGGAACCACTGCAATAGACTATTAGCAAGGTCCGGGAGCAGTCCCGATCGGAAAGATCCGGGTACCGCATGTCGTCATTTTGTAGGTAGCATTCATGAGGTAGCATTTTCAGGTAGCATTCATGAGTAACTTAAATAGTTACTCAAGGACGTCGAACAACAAACTGAACTGCAACAAAGTTCATGTGCAAACAACACAGTATTGGCTACCAAACATGCGCAGGCAGATGTTCTTCACCGTCTAACAATGCCATAGGAGGCCGAACGTATCAATCAACCTTCGTATGGCATGTAATTGAAAGGTTGGTTCGAATGACAGATTACGATACCATGTAACTTATGTGTCACATGTGATCGTGCGCATGATCTTCATTTTAGGGTTCTTATAAACGTAAAGGGCCACGGTAGCCTTGTTGGAAGTGAAGCAGATTTAGCAACCGGAGGGTTGCGTGTTCGAAATTTTATCCAACCACAAATCTGTCGAGACCTCCCGGACCCCATCACCAATAGCTCATTGTGTTGCACCAGTGCGAGGTTAATTCAACTACCCCTATAAACGTACAATTGGTGGAGTAACAAAAACTGCTTTGTCAATTGCATGTGATGCCTCAGCTTCACACGTGAGTCTTTGTTTGGCTTTAATGTATTGTTTGTGTGGGTGCAATTCTTATGGACACCCGCGAAGAAATGTTATCGCTGAGGCGTCGCCGTCTGTCGGCATGTTTCCAAAGCGTGTCACTGATATCAGTTATCTGTTATGCTCAATAAGTATCATCTTCTATTTTTCTTTCCCCTTTTTTTTATCTTTTGCTTACGTATTTTTATGTTGCGTTTTTGGATGATATCGAACGGGGAAAAAAAACATTTTTGGAAAAAAGTGGTAATAAATAAAAAAAAACAAGTATTTTTATTATTTGAAATGAGTGCCTTATTTTTCTTTCTTTTTTCAGAGACTCAGCTATTGCAAAAAGCTTCCAAAGCAACGGAAGTAAGTTATGAAATCCTTTGGTTGTTTTTCCGTGTTTCATTTCTCTTTACATTGCAGCTGAACTGTAGGCATTGGATACTGTGGATTACTCTAGTACACAATGATAGTTTGTTTATTCTATCTCTTTTCCACATCCAGGATGTTTAATGAATCTTTTGAAGAATAATGGGATTTCGGGAAATATTTTTCGCCGAAATTTCAATTTCTAAGCCTGAAAATTTCATCCTCTGGATTGTGTAATCCCAGTACGTGTGTAAAACTTTGAAAATGTTGTCAAGAATTGGTGTATATTTTTGTCTAATTTGTTAAGGAGAAAATAAGCATTTTTGGTGAGCATGAGTGAAACAGTGCAACTTTTGTCTACTAAAAAGTACTCCATAGTAAAGTTTGGTTACACTGCTATATATACTATTGTATCGTAAGTTGATTTTTGTAGTGGTAGCTAAGTTCGCCATACATTTCCAATTAGAGTTTTTGTTCTAAAGGGAAAGTTTTGGGGAAATCATTTTTGAGCAGCTAATGGGAACTAAATCCTCTAAAATAGTTTTCTTGCACTTCTCAAGCACGGTTTACATCGAAAGTACACTAAACTCATCAGGAAAACTCCCATTGGTAGGTAGGTATTTTAATTGACGTCGCACTGGAGCACAGCACGACGGGCTATTGGCGACGGTCCGAGATCAAACCCGAAGGGAAAGATCCGAGGACAACACCGCGTAATTTTGAACCACGGTCAGACGACGAGGTCACACCTGAGCTGGCACTCCACTATTCAAACTTCCACACCACGTCAACGTGAGGAATTTGAGGCCATCTGTCCAAAATTACGTGGTGTTGCCCTCGGATCTTTCGCTTAAGGATTGATCCCGGACCGTCACCAATAGCACGTTGTGTTGCTCCAGTACGACGTTAATTACCGTACCTTACTATTCTCAAGGAAAAGATCCGAAGACACGCAACACGTCATCATGAACCACGGTCAGATGACGAGGTGAACACCTGGGCTGGCACCCCCTCTCCAAACTTCCACACTACGCCAACGTGAGGACATTTGAGGCTACGACAGATTTAACATGCACCGACTTCCGTGTACACTACGGTCTTTGGCTAAACCGAGTTTCGAACTCTTAATCAACGTGTTGATAATCCTTTACTCTCCCAACTGGGCTACCTTGGCACCATCTCTATAAACCAGCGAACATGCTCATTTAGCATCAGCGTAAGAAGCAGAAATTATAAGCACGATATTGCCGATTCCCGTAATAAATTACATCAAAGAAAACGCTCCAAGGTCTCGTATTCGTGACTTTAAAAGAGCAATAAACATTTTTAAAAAGACAGCCGACGACACAAACGCGGAGCACCATTACATCTGAATGGCTCCATTTCAATGGCATTTTTGCGCAAAACAAAAGAGAGAGATGGAGGACAGAAGCTACCATGTCCCGAATTCGAAAAACCAGCACAAAAGTGCCTCCCTTGTAATTATCCAATTCCAGCCGCGTAAACACAACAAAATCCAGCATCGCGGACGAAAGAGTGGAGCGCATGAGGTAAAAAGACCGTGTTTGATGTCTGCAATTGTGGGTCTCCAGGTATATTCCCTGGAAAGGTGGCATGCGAACAGGAACTTAATAGGGCTGGCGGGTGACTGACCTCTCGAAAAGTCGCACAAGTAGAACGAGATCGAGGTAAATTTCGAGGTCGCACGCTGCGTACCTGCGACGGGAAATGATACTAATTGAGAGCGACGGTTGGTTCTGAAAAGTACAGGAAAGAAATGCGTGCAGTCTATTATTACACGTTTTGGTAGGCAAATCACGGGATGAATGGTACGGAAACCTCCTCTAATGGCAGGTCAAGATATGATATCTGAATCTTATTAGGGGATTATATGCCATTCAAAATTTAAGTTTCCACAGTATGTTTCTAACGGATTGACTGAGGAATTTCCTTGCGACTACAGCATACGTAAGTTATGGGGCCACAGTAGCCTGATTGGTAGAGCAAACGATGAGTAATCGGTTGATAGTTCGAAACTCGATCCAAAGACCTTCGTGTACGTGGGTGTTGATATACGTTAAATCTGTCATGGCCTCAAATGTCCTCACGTTGACGTAGCGTGGAAGTTCGGGGAGTGGGGTGCCAGCTTGGGTGTTATTCTCGTCATCTGATCTTGACTCAAAAGTATGCGGTATTGATCCCGGACCGTCGGCAATAACCCGTTGTGTTGCTCCAGTGCGACGTATATTTAACTACCAACCCCAATAGTTTTTGATTCTTCAAATGAATCGGGATCACTGTATGAGGCTAACAATTTTCACAAAACATCTGCCAACGTGATTTACCTCCCTTAACACAAAGAGAAAGTTACATAAACCGAATGGCACAATTTTCTGTGCCTTATTATCTACCCATTCACCTGATATTAGTATATATTTGTTTTCTGGATGATTTCCGATATCGATGCTTTGATATGTAGAAAAAATCCAGTACGTGCGTTCCTAAGTATTATCTTAACATTTCTGTTAAGTCTTGTGATGATTCTGTTTTATCAATATACTAATTTATCTGATAAATATTTCTTTAGCTAGAGGTTTTTATTTGAATGTTATCTGTCTGTTGTCTTTCTGGCGCTCTTTTATCATTAACATTCCAGATTATAGTATTACTGCTGACCATCCATACCGATGGTGACTGACACAATTCGAGCTTAAAATATTTAACGACAGTTTTCTGTTTACCTTCGGATATCTTTATGTGACATTTCTTTGCAGAACCTTCTATTTATCATGGGGATACTTCCTGGAGCTAAAAAATCTTATGATCTTGTAAGCTTTTTATTTATTGTTGTAACTCTCACTTTAATACGCATTGCATTGAAAAGACGGGATGTTTTTGGTATTTGAACGGACTGACATTTTTATGTGTTGCCAGGAAGGTTTTACCACGAAAATAATTTCCGTTTTGTGCAGCTTAAAACACAAGAGAAACTGCGTGTACTTTCGTGTTTGTAGTTGTTACGTTATTTAAATTGAATCAAACGATGATTCTTCAGGTCCTTCATTCAGGAATCCAATAGCCCGTTGTGTTGCTCCAGTGCGAGGTTAATTAAAATACCTACCTACCATTCATATGAATTTGTTACGTTAATAGTTTTTATTCTTCAAATGAATCGCCGTGAGTCTAACAAGTTGAAAAGAACAAATTAATTCAGATGAATTGTGTTCTTTTTAAAGACGACGGTCTGTAGATTTGGTACACTCCTGTGATATACAATCTTCTGTAGCTGGGATGCACATACTTATTGAGACCAAGGGCCGCATAGATTCACTGACTTATGGGAGGGCCGCCAGAAAAATCATGGAAGTTATCTATTTATTTTATTTATTATTTATATTTTATATTGTTACACAGAAAGTTAATAAAAAGTAAATAAAAAATTAATTTGCTGCATGGCATTGCATTGATTTGACAATTGTTTTAATATTGGGTTCGATTTTTGTAGTAGCCAAACGTAAAATTAATTCTTAATTTTCATTAGTCAAGCGGATCCTATTTTTCGATTTGTTAATTTGTCTAAAAGTTTGTTCAGATTTATGTTGACCCGAAGAGACTTGTCATTTTAATGCATTATCTAGCAACGAAGTTATAACCTAAATTATCTATCGTGACATGTTAAAGTTAAAATAACACATGGTGAGGCGGGCAGCCAGCAAATCAACGGAAGGCCGCATGAGCCCCGACAGCCGGGGTCTACATCCCTGTTCTATAGCAACTTTTAGTCCACGGCTTTGTTTTATCTTTTCGTTGACTTTGATATTTTATCTTGTGTTTGGCGCAGCTTGTCCTTATTATGGACCTTGCATAATAAAACCAAACCTGTGATACGATGTTTTTCAGTTTTGTTTGTCACAGTTTCTGTTATGTTCGTGCTCCATCCTTGTACAAATATTACAAATTTTCTTTTCCCACATATATCTTTACTTTAGTAGAAAAGAGTCAACTTCCATTTTGCAAGTTTTTGGTAACAACTGATTTTGGAATTTTTATTTCTTTAATATTTGCTCAGCATATGAAATACACTTTTCAATGCTTTGATTTATTTATAATGTATTGAAAGAATGACAGGTAATTTTTTCTTTCCTAACTTTTATTGCACTGAAGTGATTTTTGTGGACATTGACCCTTTCTCTACCAAGGTACAACTATAAACAATGTTTTGACTTTTTCGCTGTAATGTTATTTGCTATTTGAGGAACAGCTACTTTTCTCGTCAGAATGAAGTTTAAACAGCCCGCCAAAAGACAACTGTACGCTTAAGATAAATCAGTTGCAGCGAATAGATTGATCTCAGACTCGCAGACCAAATTTGACCCTCCAAATACTTTTATCAGGCCCACAGTCCAGATATGGTGCTCCAAATAGGTTTAACCGAATAGACCAGATACGAGAGATTACTTCGGAGAAGTAATGGCCCGCAGACCAGATATGGCTCTCGAAATGTTTTTCTCAAACCCGCAGACGAGATACAGCCGAATAGATTTCCTCGTCTCGTCGACCAAATACGGCCCTTCAGTAAGATTTACCCGGCTCACAGACCAGATATGATTACCACATATTTCTGCAGAATCCTCATTTCTTAAAAATAAATGTTTAAAAGTAACAAATCGGAAAATAGGGTTATTTTGCAAATAGCTCCGTTGAAAATTGCGCAAGCGGATTTAATTTTATTTCCTTACTCTATTTATTGTTGCCTTCTCGTATCAGTTATTCTAGTAAATACATACTCCTTGATAAAGGTAGGTCGGTAGGGAGGCATTTTTATTAACGTCGCAGTGGAGCAACGCAACGGGCTATTGGCGACGGTCCGGGATCAAACCCGAAAGATACGAGGACACCACGTAATTTTGAACCACGGTCAGATGACGAGGTCACACCTGAGCTGACACGTGAGGATATTTGAGGCCACGACAGACTTAAACGTGCACTTGCCCCCACGTACAAGGCGGTCTTTGGTTGGATCGTTTCGAACTCGCAACTTTCCGATTGCTAATCCGTTATTCTTTCAACCGAGCTCCCGCTGCCCCTTTTTTATAAAGATAAATATTTATTTAGAACTTTTAAAATATTCCTCATACAATCTAATGTTTCGTTGCGTGACGAAAAGCATCAGAAATGTTTAAAATGTGTACAACTTTGTGTGTCATGGTAAAATTATTTGAATATCTAAAATGATAAATATTGACACATAACCTTTTATGTGTCAATATTTATCATTTTAGATCAACAACGATGAAAGGAACGATCGTAGTCCCAACGATGAAAGGAAGTCGCGAAACTCGGTTTGGTCTCAGGTCAACAGAAAATGACCGTAGAGAGACGAATCAAACTAGAATATTTATTAAAACTCATTTAGATGTCTATTGCGTTGCAATATTCCTATATGTATTTTGGTATTTTTATTTCTGGCCATGAGTCCAATAGTTCTGTGTGTGCAGCAGTTATAAAAGTAAAATTTTACTTTATGTCGTTATTTTCTACTGGTATATTATGAGTTGGAAAGTCATTTTTGAACTAAAATGCTATAAACGAACTCATATGCGTTTGAAATCCTACTATTCGAACTTCGTAAAACATAACACATTTTACGAATATCCAATGATGTGAAATATGTATTATGTTACGAAACAATTTATAAAGGTAGGTAGTTTAAATTAACGTCGCACGGGAGTAACACAACAGGCTATTGTCGGCGGTCCGGGATCTATCCCGAAGGAAAAGATTCGAGGACAAGTCATTTTGAACCACGGTCAGATGACGAGATCAACACCTGAGCGGGCACCCCACTCTCCAAACTTGCACGCCACGCCGAGGACATTTGAGGTCACGACAGTGCACCAGCCCCCCCCCCCCCGAACACGATCGTCTTTGGTTGGATGTAATTTCAGACTACAGCCTTCCGGTTGCTAATCCGCTACTCTACCAACTGGGCTACCGCTGCCCTAGAGAAGGTTTGGACACCTCCGAAATTATTTTTAGGGCCGCGGTAGCCCGGTTGGAAGAGTAACGGACTAGCAACCGGAGGGTTGCTAGTTCGAATCCAACCAAAGAACGCCGTGTACAAAGGGGCTAATGCGCGTTAAATCTGTTGTAGCTTCAAATGTCCTCACGCTAGCGTGGTGTGGAAGTTTGGAGAGTGGGGTGCCAGCTCAGGTGTGACCTCGTCATTTGACTGATTCAAAATTACGTGTCGTCCTTGGATTCCCTTCAGGGCTTGATCCCTGACAGTCGTCAATAGCCCGTTGTGTTGTTCAAGTGCGACTTTAATTAAATACCTACCGAAATTATTTTCTGAATACCTACGTGTCTGGGACCATGCCTGTTTAGTTTCCTTTTCAGTCAGAAGAGTTCAACAAGCACAACGCCTTCCTTTCCCCTCGCGTCATTCCACGGAGATGTTTATTGACAGATTTAGGTTGCGCACTCTCCAAATCATTCATTGATTATTAGGGAACTATTAATATCTATCAGCTGCTGGAGATCCCATCATCAACACTCCAAAACTAGTTATCGCTTTCGCTCTGCACGTTTGTATCCCTTGTTTAGTTAATAGCGTAATGGAGGGTTAACGAACATTTAATCGCTGTTTTGGACGGAAAAGGGCTTGCTCTTGATCTTGTATATATGGGGTAAAGTAGGAAACGATTAATATTTCACACATTTCCTAGGCATTCTTTGCGATGCCAAAAGACAAACCAGCAAAGTATAAAATAAGTTTTCTCTTATTTTTTCAGCAAGAAAGTTCTGTATTTTATTTGATATATATTTTCTTTTTTCATTTGTGTATTTTTAAAGAAGGCCTTTTTTCATATATGACCCTCTTTTCAAGTTTTACTTCTTTGTGAGAAAGACAATTAAGTGCAATTTAAAATAAAATTCTTTCCTTTCCTGTCGCAACAAGTAGGTTCATATTTTATTTTCTCTTGTTTCCACAATAAGAAAGTCCTATACATTGTTTTGTATTTCTTTCTTTTTCATATACGTCTTTTCAATAAAAGCCTTTTCATGACTATCTTTTAATACTTTGCCTAAATAGCATTTGTCATTCTACATAACGCCTAGGTATTACATACAATGCCTAGGGAAAGTATATATAATATTAAAATAATTCATACTTTGCCCAAACACGCCAGGCATTCTATATATTGCCTAGGAATTTCTATATATTGCCTAGGAATTTCTATACAATGCCTGCTTTTCATACATTGCCAGTAACATAGATCGTGCAGGCAGGTTTCGTTTTCGCCGGACTTGAAACATTTTTCTCTCATGAATGGAGATTTTGGTTTTATTGTCCTGCAGCAATTTTATGTTGCATTAGGGCTAGAGAACTCCTCTATGAATGGATGGTAGGTAGTTGAATTTACATCGCACTGGACCAACACAACGGGCTATTGGCAACTGTCCGGGATAAGTACCGAACGGAAAGATCAGAGGACAACACCTCGTCATTTTGAACCATGGTCAGATGACGAGGGCAACGCCAGAACTGTCACCACACTCTCCACAGCACATTTGAGGCCACGACAGATTTAACGCGCGCCAGCCCCCTTTGTACACGACGGTCTTTGGTTGGATTCGAACTCGCAACCGTCCGGTTGCTAATCCGTTACTTTTCGAACCTGGCTACGCTGCCCTGAAGGGAAAGATCCGAGGATAATACCTCATAATTTTCAACCACAGTCAGACGACGAGATCAACACCTGAACTGGCGTCTCATTCTACGAATTTCACACTACACCAACGCGAGGACATTTGAGGCCACGACAGATTTAACGTGCACCAGCCCCTACGTACAAGACAGTCTTTGGTTGAATCTAGTTTCGAACATGCAATCCTCCGGTTGCTAATCTACCAAGTACCTTGGCCCCCATGATCAATAGAGAGAGAGAAGAATCTATTTAATTTATTTAACTTAACCGTTCGAAGACAGGCAAGAAAAATATGTATGTTTCTCTTTTTTCAATGCCTGACCTACGGCACTACAAGGGACAAACTGACGACTATTTGTAAAGGAGCACCCAGTGGACAGCCGCTATCACTTCTTACATGGGCAATAACCTATATCCATGTACTTACAAACTAAGATTTCTTGGCGTGGTGTGGAAGTTTGGAGAGTGGGGTGCCAGCTCAGGTGTTGCCTCGTCATCTGACCGTGGTTCAAAATTACGTGGTGTTGTCCTCGGATCTTTCCCTTTGGGATTGATCCCGGACCGTCACCAATAGCCCATTGTGTTGCTCCAGTGTGACGTTAATTGAAATACCCTACCCAAACTAAGATTTCAACCAAGAATCTACTGGGTAGAAAAATTGGCATTAGTTGTGTATGGTACCAACGAAATTAGCATTACGTTATTATTTTCGCGTATCTCTCTCTGGTGGATACTACTTGGATACCTAAGTGGTGTTTTTCAGCATTCGTCTCACTACTATATTCCTCAATCCCTCTCTCTTTTCTTTTTCATGATATTTTTTAGCTCGACTTTGTCTTGTGTTTGGCGCAGCTTGGTCAAATATGGGCCTTGCGCCATAAAACCCCAAAATAACCAACCTTGAAACTCGTGCAGGTTGTCATATCTGTTATTTGTAAACACAAATTAGCGTCTCAAAAAATACAAAAACCCTTTCAATTTTACCTCACGTTTGTACGAATGTAGCAAAAGTAACCCTCGTGTACCGAAAATTGACCGTTGGGCGACAAGTCAGATTGAGTTTAAAATATTTTATTTTTTCTTGGCGTTTGTTCCGTCTCTATTCACAAAAAAATTCAAGGTGACTTCAATCTTCTGGGGCTGAAATGGTTTGGCATGGATAATTATTTGAGTTTAATTACAGATAATAAAAGTCACGAGATAATTTCTTATTTACTCTATTCCTTACGAAATTAACTTTCAGTCTCATTTCGGAACAGCTTTCACAAGTTTCGTAAACAGCTCGCTGCATTAGTCTGTTGTAACTTTAACTACGACACACGATTAAAACGCATTAATATTTTTAAATATGTCTAAACGAGCTTGACCACGAGTAGATTTCACAAATCGGTTGCAAGCTATTAACTGAACGGAACTGGAAAATGTTTAAACTTTATTTACTTGTCTCTTGAGGTGGTGGACATTCGAAGTCTCATTCTTGAAAAGATGCTGCCGCGGGTTTGCCTAGTGCGCTAATAGGTAGGTAGTTGATTTTATGTCGTACTGGAGCAACACAACGGGCCATTGGCGATGGTCCGGGATCCTTCCCGAAGGGAAGGATCCGAAGACAACACCTCGTCATTTTGAATCACGGTCAGTCAACATCTGAGCTGGCACCCCTCTCCAACTTCCACAGAAACGCCCACGCGAGGACATTTGATGACGACAGATTTAACGAGCACTAGATCCCACGACACTACTGTCTTTCGCACGAGGAAGCTATGAAACTTATAGGTAATGTTTCGTTTCACAGCTGTTTGGACATTTTTCCATATTTTAAATTTCACACTCAAAATTTTATACATGTAAATCAAGTTCTTCAGCTTCATTAGTTACACTGCAGATGATTTTCTTTTGTCATTTGACTATTGTTTGAATATTTTTATTCTCATCTACGCATTTTACATCTTTTAAATCTCCCTTTTATCTTTGTCTTGGACTTGATTTTTAAATGTTTTGTGCTTTAATTGGGCCATGTTCTGTCTTGTGTTTCGCACAGCTTGTCCGCTTTTGGACTTTGCGCCATAAAACCCCAACGTCCAATCCAATCCACGGCTGTATGGAAGTCAAATGGTAATAATTTGGGGAGTTAGTGAAGGAGCCTCAAGAAAGACCCCAACCAAGGTTCTAATTTTTCAAGCCAAAGAAAGAATTAAGCTTTTTTATTAAATTTTTCATATTTTAAGGCTACATTTCACGCAGATCGGAATATATTATCCTGAATGCACAGGTGTAGAAACTCACAAGTACTAGGTTTGGCCCAGATTTAAAAATATGTATATTGTGTATATAAATATATGAAGTATTTTTGTAAAAAATAAAGGCTTTTGAAATTTTTAAGGACTGAGTAAATATTACAGCTTTTTAACCCTCTGAGGTGCTTCAAACGCTTTTTCCGTCCTGGAACCGGGCCGCGGTTCGTTAGTTGATTAATTTGGGTTTTATGGCGCAGGGTTCGACAGCGGACAAGCAACGCCAAACGCAAGATTAAATATTATACAATAGCAACCAGAACAATAAAAAAATTTAAACAGTCTAAAAATACGAGGTTTGTTCAAAAAATATCCTACCTTCATTCATAAAAAGTACTCGTATTCAGATACAACAATCTTACACTAATCTCCTTCAAAGTCAGCCCTTGGGCTGCCACATACTTCTCCCAACGGTTCTGCCACAGTTGGAAGCAGCGCTGGAACGCCTCTTTTGAGATGGCGCGCAGTTGGTCCGTCGTGTTGGAATCGGTCTCAAACCTCCAAATATAGTGCCGTGTGGGGCACATAAATTTGAAGAATATGTATGTATATAAATCTTTGAATGTATAAAAGTGAAGAATTGGGGATCATGATCTGATCAGACTTCTTGTATGTTTTTAAACCATAAGACTTGGTCACGTAATAAAATTTATTTTTAATGTATAAAAACTCTGTCTTCAATCGATAAAACCCAACAATTGGTTATGGGCCCCAGACCTTAAGCTGAACCTGAATTATGCCACTACCGGTTTCCAGTATGATGGGTATTCAAGAAATGTCCATGTTTTCCTTCCCGAAGTTATCGGATTTCAACTATGCCACGTGGAAGACGGACATGAAGGTATTGCTAATGGATCGGAACTGCTGGGAATTTATCACTAAAACGGAACCTCTATTATTGGAAGATGCTCCAGAACAAGAAAAAGGAGACTATCGTTATAGGAAGCAGAGGACATACACAACTATCTACCAGGGCATAGACAGAAAATATCAAGTCTTGATTTCATCTACTGAGGACGGTAAGGAAGCCTGGGATATATTAAAGACCAACTTTGAACCAGCATCTAGAGCACGATTGGCAGGCCTTGTGGACGAGTTCTTTTCAATCCGCTACCAGCCGGAGGACGAATCCATTGGACTCTTCTGCAAACGAGTGCATGAGAAGCTGTTACAGATAAAAGAATGTGGATTCGAAATCCCAGACCTTTTAGTTTGCTTTCAACTAATAAGACATTTGCCTCACGAATACGATAATCTGGTACAATTTCTATACAGGATGGATGACAACGAGTTCACGCTAGACAATTTGTCTAAACATTTAATAACAGAATCCAGCCGAATCGAGCTGAAGCGGAAAGACGAAGGCACAAAATTAAGTATCGTGGCCGATGCTTATGCTACAAGAAACAAGTCATCTAGATACAAGGAGACACGGGCGTCTACTCCTGATCACAGCAGATGCGTACTGGACCCTGAATTAATTCCTTCAAGCCCAAGAAAGTCGACAGTTTGTCGTATGGGGCCGCGACCATTCTGCAACTACTGCAAAAAGTCGGGACATTACGAATCGAAGTGCTTCAAGAAATGCAATCGGCAGAAACCTGGTGGTGAATTATTTTATATGGAGGACAATCCAAAAACTGATCTTCAACGTGCCTATGCAGTTTCAAATTTTCCAAATGAAAGACCGAGGGAATTTCTCATTGATTCAGCTGCAACTGCTCACTTCTGTAAAGAACGTGATATGTTTACGACATTCAGAAAACTACCACCACAGAAGATCCTAGTCGGAGACAAGGACAGCACCTCGGAAGTATTAGGTATGGGTGATATTCAATTTACAGTTTTAGATAGAAACAGAAATTATGATATAACTTTAAAAGATGTGTTATACTCGCCTAATATGAGAAGAAATTTAATTAGTGGTGCTCGTATTGACCTTGTGGGAAACCAAATTAAATGGGGAAATAACAAAATGATTATTTATAATAGTTATAATAAATATTTGTTTACTGTTCCCAGAATTGGAAAATTGTATATCTTAAAAGGTTATCCCAAGATTAAAAATTATACATATGTAACTGGTTTAGATCTAGAAAAAGCCCACCGTAGGTTTTGTCATGTTAACATGCCCTTAATTGAAAATATGAGTAAAATTAATTGTGTAAAAGGAATTGAAAAACTTAATTGTAAGAATATAGATAAAAATTGTAAGATTTGTGCTATTGCTAAATCCACTAGAATATCCTTAAAAAGAAACTATATGTACGAAAGGAAAACTAAAAATGTTTTGGAAAGGATCCATATGGATTTGTGGGGTCCTGCTCCAGTTAACTCTCTAGGTGGAAACAAATACTTTTTATCTATTATTGATGATTTTTCACGTAAAGTAACTGTTTATATTATTCAAAATAAGAATGAAGTTTTTGATTACTTTAAAAAATACTTGGTTAGAGCTGAAAGACAGCTAAATGTTAAGTTAAAATGTGTCCGAACTGACAATGGTTTAGAATTTTGTCACAAAGAATTTAAAAAGTTTTTAAATGATCTAGGAATAAAAATCGAAAGAACTTCAACTTATACCCCTGAACAAAATGGCATTGCAGAAAGGTTCAATAGAACAGCCATGGATTGTGTCAGAGCTATGCTTCAAGACAGTGGTTTACAACCACAATTTTGGTCAGAAGCACTTTTAGCATTTATTCATACTAAAAATAGATGTGAACACAAATTAACTGAGGGTATATCTCCTAACGAAATATGGACTGGTTTCAAACCATCAGTAAAACATTTTAGAATTTTTGGCTCTTTGGCATATGTTCATATTCCTAAAATACAGAGAAATAAATTACAACCCAGAGCAAAACTTGGTATTTTGACAGGATATGGTTTGAAAACTAAAGGTTACAGAATATATATCCCAAACGAGAAGAGAATAGTTGAAACAGTCCATGTTCATATCGACGAAAGTAAGAAAGCTGTTGATGTACTATTTGGTAAAAAACTTTGAGTACGTTTCTTTCGATCTTAATTCTAATATTCCTATTTATCAATCAAATGAAAATATAAAAGTAAAATCGGAAAGTGAAACTCAAGTTTTAGATTCTAAAGATTTAGTTAAAACTGAGAACTTAAAATGTCTTAACATTTCAAATTGGCGAAGAATCGAAAAACCTAGAAATAAAAGCAATAGGATAGATATATACTATTATTCTCCTGAAAATTTGAGAATGAGATCTTTAAATGATATTAAAAAATACTGTACTAAAAATAAGATTAGGTTTGATCCTGTAAATTTCAATTTTAAGCCAGAGACTGAACATCCTAATGTGGATATTTCTAATGTGCCATCTACTTCTAGTGATGAATCTAATTTTTTAGACCAACAGCTGTACGACATGTATGATCAGTGTTACAATGTCGAAATCCCCAAAAGTTATGAAGAAACGCAAGCAAGTAAGGATAAAATTAAATGGAATACTGCCATGAATGAAGAAATTCAGATAATGAAGGATAGGCAAGTATGGAAATTAGTGGACACCCCCCCCAAATACAACCATAATTGGAAGTAAGTGGGTGTACAGCATAAAAATGGACGAAAACAATATACCTAAGAGGTATAAAGCTCGTCTTGTTGCTCAAGGTTTTAAGCAAAAACCCGGCATTGATTTTAAAGATATTTTTTCACCAGTTGTGAATTTTTCTATTGTTAGATTATTGTTTGTACTATTGATTTCTATGTTGGGTTGGTATCACTGTCAAGTTGACGTGAAAAGTGCATATTTATATGGACACCTTAAGGATACTATATACATGAAACAGCCAAAAGGATTTGTGCTGAAAGGATCCGAAAACAAAGTATGTCTATTGGAAAAGGCTATATATGGTCTGCATCAAAGTGGTAGAGAATGGAATTTGGAATTAGACGGTATTTTAACTAAATTAGGATTTTCTCAGTTAAATTGGTGTAATTGTGTCTACAAATTTAAAGATGTAATTTTAATTGTTTATGTAGATGATATGGTTTTGTTTTCAAAAAGGGAACATTTGATAAATGACGTAATCGAATTATTAGACAAAAAAATTGGATCTTACAATCCTAGGTAAAACTAAATATTTGTTAGGCGTAAACTTTCAAGAAATTGAAAAATTCGATTTATTTACATCAAATTACCTACATTGAAAAATTAATGTCAAAATTCAAAGATCTTCCTAAAAGTTTTGTGAATTTACCTTTTAAAATTGGTTGTAACTTACCTGATAAGGTTAAAGAGGAAGAAATAATTGAAAATGATTTAATGAGGAAATTTCCCTATCGTTCCTTAATAGGATGTTTATCGTTTTTGTCAGATAGATCCAGACCAGATATTGCATTTGCCGTTAATATAATGTCTCAGTTTTGTAATGGTTATACTTACAAACACTGGTCTTACGTTGTTGATATTATGAACTATGTTTTTCTTACAAAGGATTTTAAAATTAATCTTTCCAATGTAAAAAGTTCAAATTTGATTGCTTTTTCTGATGCAAATTGGGGATGTGGTCTCACAAACAGACATTCAAGCAGTGGCTATTTAATTTATTTTGGTAACATCCCAATATCATGGAAATCTTCTAAACAAAAGTGCATAGCTCTTAGCTCAATGGAATCTGAATTTATTGCACTAACCGATTGCACTAAAGAAGTTATTTGGTTTAGTAGAATTATAAATGAATTAAGTTTGTGTGATTACATAAGACCCCAAGTATATTGTGATAATCAATCTGCTATCTATTTTTCAAAAAATAGTCAGGAAAATGTGAAAACTAAACATATTGATATCAAGTACAAATTTATTCGTAAATTAATAAAAGATGAACTATTTAACGTAAATTATATTTCATCGGAAAATAATTTGGCTGACTTTTTAACAAAGCCTTTATTGTTAAATAAATTTAAAAATATTATTAGAAAAATATTTTGTTAGATTTATATAAATAGATATATTGAATTGTAATACATCTGCTGAGGTTTTACAACCGATGGGGCCGCATGTTGGAATCGGTCTCAAACCTCCAAATATAGTGCCGTGTGGGGCACATAAATTTGAAGAATATGTATGTATATAAATCTTTGAATGTATAAAAGTGAAGAATTGGGGATCATGATCTGATCAGACTTGTATGTTTTTAAACCATAAGACTTGGTCACGTAATAAAATTTATTTTTAATGTATAAAAACTCTGTCTTCAATCGATAAAACCCAACACGTCGCATTCTGCATGTCTTCTCTGGACTGAAATCTGGTCCCTTTCAGGGGCATTTTCAGCTTGGGGAAAAGCCAGAAGTCACGGAGCTATGTCGGGAGAGTAGGGAGCCTGACGAAGCACAGGTGTCTCTGTGCACTCTGTGTTTGGCCAGGAAACTGTATCAAATGTGAAGAATGGGCGCGTGCGTTATCGTGATGGAGCTGCCAATTGCCCGCTGCCCACAGGTTCGGCCGTTTGCGACTCAGAACCTCTTGGTAGTACTCCTTGGTGATGGTTGTGCCGTGTGGTGCATACTCGTGTTGAACCACGTCAAAAGAGACGGTCAGCATGACTTTGACATTGCTGCGGACCTGCCTCCCTTTTCTTGGACTCGGAGATGTTGGATGCTTCCATTGTAATGACTACAACTTGGTTTCTGGGTCCATAAAATCAGGACTCATCGCCAATGATCACTGTGTTGAAGAAGTTGGGATCACTGTTCAGTCTCCAGCATGTCCTGTGCGATCTTCAGACGGAGCTGCTTCTGCTCGATCGTTAGTAGCTTTGGCACAAACTTCCCTGATATTCTCCTGAAGCCCAAATCCTCAGTCAAAAATGGAATGAACGGATCCAATGCTGATGCTCGCCTTGTCTGCAAGTTCTCTGATCGTGATTCGAGGATCCTGTATCACCAGGGTCAATGACGGTCAATGACGATCTCATTTCTGGATGTTGAGGGCCTACCAGAACGTGCTTCACTCTCCACTGATGTGCGGCCATCTTTGAAGAGGTTGTACCACTCCTTTATGTGTGGTGCCCATTTCTTTGTACCCGAAGGCCTGTTGAATCTTGCGGATCGTTTTCACTTGGGAATCTCCAAGCATTACACAAAATTTAATGCAGTAGCGTTGTTCCAAGTTTTCTGTCATTTTGTCAAAAACGAAAATCCGACGGCGCTCACTTCCTCACTCATCGGCGACTGACAGCTTCTGCAGGCAGGAAAAAATTCAAGCATGCGCATTAGTATCACCTACATACGTGCACCAAACCACGCCTCCCTAGCTTCATTTGTTTACGCACGAAAAATTATGGTCGGATATTTTTTGAACAAACCTCGTATGCAAGTGAAAACGAACAAAAACCGAACTGGGTTACCTGGCCGCGGTAACCCAGTTGGAAGAGTAACGGATTAAGCAACCTGAGGATTTTGAGTTCTAAGCTCGGTTCAGCCGAAGACCGTCGGGTACACGGGGACTGGCGCACGTTAAATCTCTTGTGGCCTCAAATGTCCACTTTGGCGTGGTGTGGAAGTTTGGAAAGTGGGATGCCAGCTCAGGGGTTCACCTCATCTGACCGTGATTCAGAATTACGTGGTGTTGTCCCCGAATCTCCCTTTATTATTGATCCCGTACCGTCGCCAATAGTCCGTTGTGTTCCATCGGCACGTTAATTAACTACCTACCGTCCTGCAGCCTTCCATGCATGACTTAAATAGCACGCTGTGTTAGTTCAGGTTGACGTTAATTCAACTACCTACGTACCTTGCATGACAACCAGTATTTACCCCCTCATGGTTAACAGAATCTTTCAACCATTGGATGTGATTATTCACTCGTGTGTGTCGCGGGGAAAGTAATACTACACTATTCGGAAATCTCGACGCTCAGTTAGGGACCCCGGTCGTTAAAGGGGTTAAGTCGGGTAACGGGTCCTTAAAAATTAAAGTGAAAAGTCAGGCTTGGGAACCCTGCTAGTTTCTTCACATGTGGGATTTGTACAATCTGTTTTGTTTATACAGATTATTACCACAGGGCCACGGTTGCCCAATTCGGAGTGCTGGCAGCTCAGCAAACGGAGATTTACGTGTTCGAAACTCCATCTATCTACAATCATCGTGTACAGGGGGCTGGTGCGTGTTAAATCGGTCGTGGCCTCATACGTCGACATTGGCACGGTGTGGAAGTTTGGAGGGTGAGGTGACAAGGGGTTCACCTCATCATATGACCACAGTTCAAAATGACGGAGTGTTTCCTTTGACCTTTCCGCCGGGATCGATCCCGGACCGTCACCAGTGCGACGTTAATTCACGGGACGCGGTGGTCCGATTGGAAGAGCTCGGATCCAACCATAGACCGTCGTGTTCATGTGAGGGGAGGGGTTGGTGGCCTCAAATGTCCTCACGTTGGCGTGTTGTGGAAGTTTGGAGAGTGGGGTGCCAGCTCAGGTGTTACCTCGTCATCTGATCGTGGTTCAAACTTGCGTGGTGTTGTCCTCGGACAAAATATACCATCCTCGTGCGAAAACCACAAATGAAAAGGAAGCGCGGAACACAGTCGTTTTTCGCGAAATGGGGAACGAAAACGGCCCTCTCATCTTCGTTTTTCCTCCTCCCTTGGAAGTCACGGTCGAGGGCGAGCAGCGCCACCTGTGCCACGCGCGAAAACAGGTATTTCGCGGTGCACGCTTCACCCGGTTGACAGAACCAGACTCCTTATCCATTTCCATCGGTCGGTCGACGTGACCGGACACTTTTGGAACCTCGTTTTGTTCGGATAGTTCGTGTCGATCCCTCGTTGCGGGGCAGATCCGTGGAATATGTCCGTGAAACCAGCGGCCAGCAGAGACGAGGTGAGTTTGTTTAGAGCTTCGGGATGCGGTGCATATGGTACATTTTGCGTTCTCTTCATGTGGGGTATATTCGGTGGCGGAGTAATTAGAGGGGAGCTCTGGAGTCCCCGAAAGTATTGGTTTCTAATTTTTAAGAATATCCCTCCAAATGAAATGTAAATACATAACATGTTTCTATATATTTTCTAAATAGTAATTATTTTACTAACCTTTCTGGTAGTCGTTTCGACAAGGTATCTCGTCATTTGAAAAACTGACTAGGTCTTGATGAACGAGATGTTTCGTCACTAGTAAAAACCAGACGAAATCTTGATGAACGAGATATTTCGTCGTTAGTAAAAAAACCAGACGAAATCTTGAACGAGATATTTCGTCATTAGTAAAAAAACAGACGAAATCTTGATGAAAGATGTTTCGTCATTAGTAAAAACCAGACGAAATCTGGATGAAAGAGATGTTTCGTCACTAGTAAAAACCAGACGAAATCTTGATGAACGAGATGTTTCGTCACTAGTAAAAACCAGACGAAATCTTGATGAACGAGATGTTTCGTCATTAATAAAAAAAACCAGACGAAATCTTGATGAACGAGATATTTCGTCATTAGTAAAAAAACCAGACGAAATCTTGAATGAAATATTTTATCATTAGTAGAAAAACCAGACGAAACCTTGATGAACGAGGTATTTCGTCGTTAGAAAAAATAACCGACCAGATCTTCATCTAGCCATCATAAAAAATTCGGCAATATCTTGACGAGATATCCCGTCATTAGCAAAATTGGCCAGATCTTGATGGACGAGATATCTCGTCCAAATCACTCGAAGGGTTAAAATCAATGTATTATTGATTATAATATTTTTTCATATTTCGCAACAAATTATATTCATTATAAAATACAAAAAATATAATTGAAGATCTCTGGGTAACAGATGATAAATAACAATGAAAAAAAATTAAAAATTTAAGAGGATCAACAGAATTTCCAATTGTTTGAAATGATTGTTTAATAATTGAGAAAGTTTTTAGATAGCACTTCTTGAAATAGTTGATAAAGAACTATAATTTTGGAATCTCTTTTAAACTTTGAATATTGCTCCTGAAAAATTTTTGGGCTGAGGTAGTCCAGTTGTTAGAGTCGTAAATCATCTACCGGAAGGTTGCGAGTTCGAAACTCGATCTTACCAAAGACCGTTGTGTTCGTAGGAGTTGGTGCACGTTAAATCGGTCGGACCTCAAATGTCTTCACGTTGACGTGGTGAGGAAGTTTGGAGAGTGGGGTACCAGCTCAGGTGTGACCTCGTCATCTGACCGTCGGGTTTGATACAGGACCTTCACCAATGGCCCGTTGTGTTGCTCCTAGTACGACTTAAATTCAATTAGCTACTTAACTTAAAAATTCGAAATGTGAGCTATCATTATGTTGCCCAAAGCCCTTCACACACAATTAAAGGTGTTGTCATCTGACTGCGGTTCAAAATTAAGTGGTGTCCTCGAATTTTTCCCTTTGGGATTGTTCCCGGACCGTCACCAATAGCCCGTTGTGTTGCTCCAGTGTGACGTTAATTAAAATACCTACTTACCACACACAATTATAAACTTTGTTTTTCCCACGCTAACTCGGGGCCGCGGTGGCCCGGTTGGAAGAGTAACGGACTTGCAACCGAAGGGTTGCGAGTTCGAATCCAGCCAAACACCGTCGTGTACAAAGGGGGCTGGTGCACGTTAAATCTGTCGTGGCCTCAAATGTCCTCACGTTGGCGTGGTGTGGAAGTTTGGAGAGTGGGGTGCCAGCTCAGGTGTTGCCTCGTCATCTGACCGTGGTTCAAAATTACGTGGTGTTGTCCTCGGATCTTTCCCTTTGGGATTGATCCCGGACCGTCACCAATAGCCCATTGTGTTGCTCCAGTGTGACGTTAATTGAAATTCCCCCCCCCCACGCTAACTCACATATTCACGTGCAGTAGCAGCCCTACAAGTGGTACAAAAGTAAAAAGGGAAGTTTAAGAAACCAAATGTTTGAATATTTGCTTAGATGGTTAATGTAATTTATTTTGTAAACATTTGGCGGCATGGCCATTATACATTAACGAAGATGATGCATTGTGATCGTACAGTATTCCGTTTTAAGGGGACACGGTACCCTTTGAACATTTTTTTTTTACATGTGTAGCAAAATTTTTTAGTATACTATATTGAAATGCACATAAAATTAATATTTCAGGCGAAAAAATTTATTTTTACAAAAGCAATAACTCAGAAATTTAATTTTTTTGAAAAAAAATCAACATTTTAAAATCCCTACTACTTTTTTAAATATCATCTTTTAAAATTTTTTTTTACACTTTTCTATTCATTGTTGTATTTTACACTATTCTGTGTATGGGTTTGCATGTATTCTGATTATTTATTTTCCTAGAATTTTTTTTCTAAAAAATACTGAAAAACTGTAAAAAACCAGAATATTTTAGTTTGTCAATTTAAAAAAACAACAACTTTTCATCCAAATTCTTATCCCATGCACAGAATTGTCAAATATACTCTTATGAACAACTACAAAATATTTCAAACCTCTAAATTAAATTTTAAAAAAGCCTTAGCAATTTGAGTACTTCATAGTCATCAAAAACAGAAAGCTGAGAAAAAGCCATTTAAAGTTTTAATTTTTGGTTCCTGTTTTTTACACCCAAGAGAAAAAAAGTTAAATAACTCCTAAAATAATGTTGCTAGAGCTACGAAATTTTGCACACATATTTAGAAGGGTTGTATAGTTAAAATAAAGCAATAAATTTTTTTTCGATATTTTGGTCATTTTAAGGGTACCGTGTCCCCTTAAGTTAATTCGACAACCAAAAATAACACGAAAATATCTTTTTAGTGACAAGATCTCAATTTTTTTATTATAATTTTGAATGAGCCGCGGTGGCCCAATTACAAAAGTAACGGACTAGCAACCGGAGGGTTGCGAGCTCGAATCCATCCAAAAACCATCGTGTACAAAGGGGCTGGTGCACGTTAAATATCGTGACCTCAAATGTCCACGTTGGTGTGGTGGAAGTTTGAGGAGTGGGGTGCCAGCTCAGATGCGACCTCGTCATCTGACCCTGGTTCAAAATTATGTGCTGTTGTCGTCGGATCTTTGCCTTTGGGATTGATCCCGGACCGTCGCCAATAGCCTGTTGTGTCGCTCTAGTGTGACGTTAATTAAAATACCCACCTACCTACCTAACATCCAAGCATTTATAGTATGTAATATTTAGGATAGGTAGGCACTCTTGAATTAAAGTCGCACTGGACACGCACACAACGAGCCACTGGCGAAGATCCGGGATCAATCCCGATCTGAGGACTCGGCATTTTAAACGTCAGATGACGAGATCAACACATGATCTGGCAGCCCACTCTTCAAACTCCTACACGAAGTCAATGTGAGGACACTTGAGACCACGACAGATTTAACGTGCACCAGCCCCCGTGTACACGACTCTGGTTGGACCTAGTTTCGAACTCGCACCCCACCATCTGCTAATCCGCGACTCTACCAACTGGGCTACCGCGGTCAATAAAGCAAACAATAATGTCCTAAATTCTCTGAATTGCACAGCGAGAATTTAAATACTGATTGGATAATGCATTGATGGTTATCTATAAAAATATAAATGATTCAAATTCTAATACAACTTGCCCCAAGCAGTTGTGATTGAAGTGATAAGTTCATTCTTTCAATTTCCGGGGTTTCGAATTAAGCAATATCCTTACATAGACTTCCTTTTCACCAAACCTGTCAATGCACTTCGAAACCTTTTCCGTGTCTGTCACGTGGCTTAGTTTTATTTTAAACGTTTGGCGGAAAACCACCGGCTGCACTTCGTTGCAACCTGTCGGTAACTAGAATTTATGAGGGAATTGTCATCTTCGATATGTTGGAACAAATGTGCTATTTATCCCAATTTTTGTTACTGTCGCAGATGTGTTCGTCTTTGATTTCTTTAGAAAAGGAATTTCCAGCAAGCTTTTTCTGGGAATCTGATGACAACTAAACCAAATGGGCGGAACTTCAAAATTCACTTTTGCTTTCAGTTTTTAAAAAAAATTCCTTAAATTCTGTAGTCTCTATATCAGATTACTTAACTTTTATTAATCCCCACTTTTGTTATTTACCCTCCCCCCATGCACATCGCAGGGTCGAATCCAATCAAGACCGTCATGTACAAAGGAAGCTGGTGCACGTTAATAGTGGCGTAGCTTCAAATGTCCTCACGTTGGCGTGGTGTGGAAGTTTGGAGAGTAGGGTGCCAATTCAGGTGTGACCTCGTCATCTAACCGTGGTTCACAATTACGTGGTGTTGTCCTTAGATCTTTTCCTTTGAGATTGACACCGGACCGTCTCCAATGGCCCGTTGTGTTGCTCCAGTGCGACGTTAATTAAATACCACACAACTGAGGCCGAGGTAGCCCAGATGGTAGAGTCGCGGATTAGGAACCGGAGGGTTGCGAGTTCGAAATTCGATCCGACCAAAGACCGTCGTGTACGTGGGGCACAATAAATCTGTCGTGTTAAATCTCACGTTGGTGTGGTGTGGAAGTTTTTAGAGTGGGATGCCAGCTCAGGTTTTGAAATGGTCATCTGTCCGTGGTTCAAAATGACAAGGAGTTCTCGAATCTTTCTCTTCGGAATGGATCCCGGACTCTCGCCAATAGTTACTTTCGTTGCGAAACTGTGATGTAAATTCAACTATCAACCTGTTTCAAATGTTTGAATTGTGATTATCGTGAATGAAGTGGTTTTGAATAGTTTTGTATTTAAAATTCTGCTTACATATTGCGAAATTATCTGCTTGAATTTATTGATTTTAGAGTTTTGTGTCACTTTTAAAGGACAAGTCTTACGGATGGCTGAGCCATTATCTTTCTGAATGCCACAGTAACCCGGATTTTGCATATCAAAAAAGATATTAATAATTATTCAGCATTCCGTATTATCTAAAATCCTATTACTAAAGTCCGAAACAGGATTCTAGCTTTGCTATCTAAATCGGCCCATACTTCAAAAGAAGCAGCGACGAGGTTCTCTTTTTTTTTGGAGGGGGGGGGGGTATGACCCAAGGGCCAGACATGGCCAAGCTTTGCCATACAATTTTTTCTGTGAAATAAATGGACATGCACATACAGGAAAGTTTTAATGATACAGCCACGAGAAATATACGTAGGATCGTTACAAAAATCGAACTTACGCCACTTATAGCTTGCTGGCTGCTGCCCCAGTGGGCCAACATACTGAGCCACAACGGCCCCTGACATTTTTGGCGCCAAGGCAATTCATGCTTATGTCCCCTTCGTCTGAAAAAAAAATTACATATAAATAGAAACTGTATAATATTACTTTTTTACAAATGGTAGAAAAGTAAATATTTAAAAAATTGTATGGATAATCTATCCCGAAATTAGTACCGCGGGTCGTTGGAAGAGTAACGGATTAGCAACTGGAGGGTTGCGAGTTCGAATTCAACCAAAGACCGCCGTGTACAAAGGAGGCTGGTGCACTTTAAATTTGTCGTGGCCTCAAATGTCCTCACCTTGGCGTTGTGCGGAAGTCTGAGAGTGGGGTGCCAGCTCAGGTATGACCTCTTCATCTGACCGTGGTTCAAAATTACGTGGTGTTGTCCTTGGATCTTTTGCTTCGGAGGTTGATCCCTGACCGTCGCCAATAGCCCGTTGTGTTGCTCCAGTGCGAAGTTAATTAAAATATCTACCTACCTAATTAGTACCATATGAATTTTCATTAACCAATCATTATTCCCACTAGTAATTATCGATTACAAGTAATTGCTGATTTTAAATAAGAAATTATTTCTAGTATTATTTTTCTAATGACAGATAAATTACGTTTTCTAAAACGAAGTTGCCTTCACACAAGTTTAAAAAACAGCTAAACATGCGTTAATTTTGATCAAGTATCAATCACGTGATTCTTATTATATTAACTTGTAGCTATGACGAAAATGCCTAATGAATACCACAGAGGAAATAAAAGTAGAATGAGCAATGGTAACATTTTTGTCCCCAGGATCATGTGACCAAAACTAGCAGTCACGTGTACTTTGGATTACTTTTGTCTGCCAGGTGGAAACAAACATTCGTTATCTGATTGGGCCACGGGACAGGAAAAGACACACATCCATTGATCCATTTATTTTTCATTCGTAAACCTACCCTGTCAAAATGTTATATCGCGAAACGAGGCGATAAGATGGCAAATCGTCCAGGCAAGTCAATTTTTCAGAGCCGTCACGCGACTACTAGTTGAAATGTTGGTCACACTTTTTTTTCAAGTTCCTGTCAACAATACTCAGTCTACTTATATTTCACGTCTATGACGAATACTGACTAAAGTAACTATCTCTAACTGAGCCATTCTGTGATGTCAAAAGAAATTGTATATTAAGGTATTTTATTCAAGAAAAACATAAGATTAATGAATGTTTCTAAAATGTCGCCCGTCTAGTCATTGACCTCCCCATAGCTAAGCTTCAATGAAGATTTAACAATGCGAAACTTAAAAACAAAATAAAACAATTATTTGCTTAATGTTGCTACATTTTGAAAAAAATTGGCGTTCTATTTTAGGAACCCCTCGAATCTAGGATAAAAGTTTGTTTGATCGATTAATTCATTAAATGGAACGAAGGAAAATATTCGAAAACACAGTACAGATATAAATCCAATAACGTATGAAGAATGGAAGAGAATTATGGAAAGAATCAATATTAAAATAAAAGAATGCGGCAGTTCGCGTTTTGGACAAACAGAAACTTGTTGATTTGAATGTCATTTTTCGAACAAATGAATGTTGTAATCTCTGACAAAAATTTCTAGAATGTCTCCCTGGACCGGTATTCCTCTAATTGACTATTAGTTTGTCGTCAGCAAAATCCTTAAAATTTTGCCCAGGATGCCCTAAAGATCTTTCTCTCTCCTCCATCCTTTCTTTCACAACTACTTGTGGGATGCGGTAGCCCAGTTGGAAGAGCAACGGATTAGCAACCGGAGAGTTGCGAATTCGAAACTACGTCCAGCCAAAGATCGTCGTGTACACGGAGGCTGGTCCGCGTTAAATCTGTCGTGGCCTCAAATGTCCTCACGTTGGCGTGCTGAAATTTGGAGAGTGGAGTGCCAGCTAAGGTGTTGTTCTCGTCATCTGACCATGGTTCAAAATTACGAGGCGTTGTACTTGGATCTTTCTCTTCGGGATTGATTCCGGATCACCAATAGCCCATTGTGTTGCTCCAGTGCGATGTTAATTAACTACCTACCTTTCACAACTACTTGACATTGTGTTGTGTTTGGCGCAGCTTGGCCTTGAAGACCAAAAGCAACCAAACTTACAATTTTGCCTGAATGGTGACAGAATGCTGCGTCCTTTTTTTCTGTATTTACTTTCGAAGGCATTTTTTCCACCATTTGTTTGATTCATAAAAAGAATCTTCTAATGTCTGTTTTTTTTCGAAATATGGATTTGGGTTTAATGTTAGTGTTATATCTGGGCAGAAACAGGTGAAAGTTCGTAAAGAAGAGTGGGGTGCCAGCTCAGGTGTTGACCTCGTCATCGTGATCAAAATGACGAGGTGTTGTCCTCGGATGTATCCCTTCGGGATGGATCCCGGTCCTTCGCCAGTAGCCCGTTGTGTTGCTCCATTGCGACGTTAATTCAACTACCCCAAATGTCTTTCCAAGGATTAAAAGATGCGACATTTATTCAAATACATTTCAGGTGTTGTCATTTTACTGCACGGTATTCCGGATGTTTGGTCCGGAACTAGACCAAATCATCTAATAAATGAGAATTCGCATCTAGATCTTCATGAGACTAATCAGTAAATTCGAAAATATGCGATTAACCTAGTTAAATTTTTCACATAGAAACAGATTTGACTAAATAAGCGTGAGTATTGTTACTGTTGGGAACTCGTCAATGCATGCTTTGCACTTATTCAAACTCTTTTTTAAAATTTGAATCACTTCATGTAGGTTTTTAATTCTCGTATGTTTATGATGCTATCTAGGTTTCGGTTTTAAACACGTTTTCTCCATTGACGTTTTCCAGCCGTGTCGTCTTTTGAACCCCGTTTCTGTGTTTAATTGTCCGTTTCGCTTCTTCCACCAATTTCTTGCTCCGAAGGGCATTCATCAAGCTCTTCTCCAAGGCGGTCGATAGCAAAAAATAAACCTTATAAACTCGTTTTCTTTGTCCTACTGTGGTTTTCCTAGAATTAATTACCACAGCAGATGTGCGCTATTATGATCCACCCCACTTTTGTGAGCCGGTTTGCAGAGAGCGAACAATAACAATGACAAAGCAAATGGTATACATTTTCCTCAAGCTTTCATTAGGTCTATGTAATGAGCCTTTTGTGTTCTGTAACCATGACCTACTGTTCATACTGTGTCTATTGTATATAACGATCCGATGCTTTAATCATTATTTTGTGACAACCTGCTTTAACCTTTAATAGAAAATTTCCACGATTAAAAAAACTTGGATTTCTAATTTATTTTGATTTTTATTTTCCAAGGCATTTGTTTATGTTATGAACTTATAATAATTTACCGTAAAATCCAATCTTGGATTATTGCAAGCAACATATTTTGATTACCCCTAGAATAGTTTAGCAAAACGAAATCTTAGACTATTTGGGGATGCCGGTTAACCCACTGCGCTAGTAACCTGCGATTTGTAGGCGATCTAGGTTCGATTCTGTTTGTATTTCTCTCTTCTGTATCCGTAAAGCTGTCCTTGATTGAATGCTTGTTTTCTTGTTTGGAGCAGCTTGGCTAAATATGGCTCTTGCGCCATAAAACCCAACCTTGTGGACCAGTGGTTCCCAAACTTTTCCGTCCAAGGACCCCCATAAAATTAAAAATTTTCCATGACACCAGATTATAAAATTAAATAGAGCTGTATGTAGTCCTGTATAAGGCCATAATGACCCTAATTTTTCATCTTAGTATAGTGAGTAAAATATTTTGATCTGATAGATTATAAAGCGTTAACACTTCAAATTAGGGATTAGTTATGACTATTTTCAGATCTGAAGCAGAAAAACTAGAGTTCTGAAATATAATGTCAATATTATGTACTAATTAAAATACATAAGAATCAAAAGGCTCTTCACTTGTAAAATTATATTAATGGCATCAAAATGTATACTTAAATCTTATAGTGAACAATGAAACTGCTTTTTAGCAATTAGTTAAGAAAAATTTGTTTTAATGCTTGATAATATCAATATAGTAAATCACTCTCAACTTCGACTCCATGTTTTAATTTAGACACGTGGGCGGAGAGAATGTAGTTTTACACAAGTGAGCTGTAGGAAACACTGTTAAGCCAGAGTTCAGGTAGGTATTTGAATTAACGTCGCACTGGGATCAACACAATGGGGTATTGGCGAAGGTCCGGAATTAAACCCGAAGGGAAAGATCGAAGACAATACCACGTAATTTTGAACCACGGTCAGATGACGAGGTCACACCTGAGCTGGCATCCCACTCTCCAAACTTCACACCACGCCAGCGCCTTCAGAGTTCAGAATAGTCAGTCATTACAGATCATTAAAAGCAAGTTAGTTAAATTTGAAAAACTTTAATTTTAATGAACTGTCAGTTTGAATATCAAAATTGACTATCTATATACCGCATCCCCTAACAAAATAAAAAAAAATGGTAAAAAATGGAATTCTCCAAGGTCATTCCCACGGTATCCACACTATTCCAGAAACTGCTTTGATCGGCATCATGAGGCACCTGTCATAATATTTTGGGTTATGGATCTAATGCTCCTGAAATTTTCATCCAGAGAGCAAAACACAATTGTTTTTGTTTTCCATTCTAAGGAACATTTGTTGGGAATACAGGATGTGGATCTGAAATGTAATTTTCACGGAACGGATATCGCTGCATTGCGTGAAATGAAACGAATCGCAATCGAGTTCTGAACGAATCATCCTTTTTATCTTAAAGCACTTAAAAATGAAAGAACACTTTTACATGGAACCAATTTCATGCAGACGAATCACTTCCATTCATTTTTGGGTTCTCGGATTGTTTTAAATTGCCCTACAATTTTCATGGAAGATTATTTTCCCTTAATACATTCATTCTAGCCGCTTATTTAGTTTACCTCTGTTCTTCGCGCAAATGTACGAACGAAAGTGTAGCTTTTGTTGACATAACATCATCTCTGCTGTGCCATAACTCATCTGTAAAATGGAGGTAGATTATTTTTTTAGTCTTTTCTTTATTTTATTGTGCTTCTTGTTTTGTTTCTGCCCATCCAGAGAATCTGGATTCTTATCGTAATAAAACACTTATATGCATTTTTGGTACTTCAAGGCCGCTGAACTTCAAGAAGGGCAGTTTCTTGTATATTTCGTTGACATCGAATCGCCCATTGTGTCTCGAATCTATAATGCATGGTTGAAAATCCATCCGATTCAAAATGCAGAATTTGATTATTTAACCTTTAATTCGAAAACTTTCGGCATTCAACATTACAAGAGGATTTGGAAATTAGATTTTGTTGATGAATTGGTATATATGGCTTAACCCTTCAAGGGGTTTCGACGAGATATCTCGTCATCAAGATATTGCTAATTTTTTTTATGATGACGAGATCGAGATGTGGTCAGTTTTCTAATGACTCGTCTAGATATCTCGTCCATCAAGATCTGATCAATATTTTTCTAATGACGAGATACCTCGTTGAGACAACCACCAGGAGGGTCAATCATATGTGCAACGAAATCCCGAGTTTTTCATTCAACTTCTTAACTACACTTCGTTTCGGCCATTTTCCAATCACTCATCACTACTTTCTGATTGGAGAAAATGTTCATTTATGACAGGATCGTGATGAAGATCTTACGATCTTGTGCATATTTTAACTTTCTGCCCTGATCTGCGGCATTTTTATCTTAATTTTTTGTAAACCTTTGCCAAATTTGTCCGCTTTACTGGGTAATCCTCCCAACTCTGCACTTTTCCACTTTTTACGCTATTCTAGACTTTATATGATCTGAACTTTCCATGTAGATAGTCGCGCGGGTCTTTCCCTTCGGTATTGATCCCGGATCGTCGCCAATAGCCCGTTGTGCTGTTCCAATGCAACATTAATTCATACCTTCCTATTTACCTACCAGGTGGATAGGGGAAAACCCCATCTCCATTTTATTGATATACATAGAATTGTTATTTTTAATCCCATTTGAAATTTTCAGCTATAATTTAAACTAGTCGCGTATATTTTTATGTTCTAAACTATCATCTACCATTTGTGTTGAAGACATTCCATTCTTTTATTTATTGATTTTCATCCATTTGAAAGTTTTTAAATATTAGATTCCCATGCACTATCAATTCCAGATTACCGTTTATTGCTTTGCATTTTTTAACTTTTTATTGGGTAGTACATAATGCGTTTGGCGCAGCTTGTCCGCTTGCGCCATTAAACCCAAACCAACCCGCCAACCCATCATTCACCTCGTAATTCTTTCTAAGATAAGTATATCGCAGATGAGACAGCAGAAATACTATTTTCGTAACTGTCAACTGAGTATTAACACATCTCTTATTCCCCAGTGTTTTGTTACCGTCACACATTTCTTCAGTGCTTCTTATAATTAGAATAAAGCATCTCTACGGACATGATAAATAATGCATAGACACCACATAAAAGACAACAGACTGTCTTGTTAGAGGCTTTCCTTGAGAGGCCATCTTATAACGCCAAAATTGAGCTCATAACATCCACTAACGAAGATGTTGCGTAAGACGATAAAAAGCGCTGCATAGAAGAAAAATAACGTTTCGAGTTATGAGAAAAGAGAATAGATTTCTTGAGGATGTTTAGTTGGAACTCATTCTTGTGGATTGGGCCACGGTAGCCCGGTTGGAAGAGTAACGGATTAGCAACCGGAGGGTTGCGAGTTCTAATCCAACCAAAGACCGTCGTGTACTAAGGGGGATGGTACACATTAAATCTGTCGTGGCCTAAAATGTCCTCACGTTGGCGTGGTGTGGAAGTTTGGAGAATGGGCTGCCAGCTCAGGTATTACCTTGTCAACTGACCGTGGTTGAAAATGACGTGGTGTTGTCCTCGATCTTTCCCTTCGGGTTTGATCCCGGACCGTAGTGAATAGCCCTTGTGTTGCTCCAGTGGGACGTTAGTTAAATACCTACCTACCATTCATGCGGGTATGTCGGTATTCGTTGACCGAATTTTGCTTTCGAAAAGTTTTGCTTCTGAATTAATTGATCTTACGAGGACATGACCTAATCTGAGTGCATCTTGAAATAATTTTAACCCTCCTAGTGGTTTTGACGAGATATCTCGTCTAAGTTCTCGTCGAGATATCTCGTCTTTCAAGACCTGGTCTTTTTTGCGAATGACGAGGTGATTCGATCTAACCGAAGATCGTCCTGTACGTGGTCACACGTTAAATCTTTCGTGGCCTAATATGTCCTCGCGTTGGCATGGTCTGGAAGTTTGGAGAATGGCGTGTCAGCTCAGGTGTCGACCTCATCTAATCATGGTTCTAAATGACGAGGTGTTGTCCTCGGATCTCTCCCTTTGGCCTCACCGTCGCCAATAGCCCGTTGTGTTGCTCCAGTGCGACGTTAATTCAATTACCTACCTATCAGAAGGGGAAAGAATTGGTGGGAAAGTGTGAGAGAGAGAGAAAGCAATGCATGCAAGACCGTGCATTCGGTCATGAGGAAACATTTGTCGGTTAGTGTATCATTTTTGGTCTGCTTATTTCATGCTTCATCAAATATGAAATTGCGTGCCGCGGTGACACGTTTGGAAGAGTAGCGGATTAGCAAACAGAATGTTGCGAGTTCGAAACTAGATTCAACAAATGAGCGTTGTGTACGTAGGGACTGATGCGTGTTATGTCTGTCGTGGCCTCAAATGTTCTCGCTTTGGGGTGGTGTGAAAGTTTGGAGAGTAGGGTGCCAGCTTAGGTGTTGACCTCGTCATCTCACCGTGGTTCAAATAGCAGGGTGTTGTCCTCGGATCTTTCCCTTTGGGATTGATCCCGGACCGTCACCAATAGCCCATTGTGTTGCTCCAGTGTGACGTTAATTGAAATTCCCCCCCCTCCCTTTCCCTTCGGTATGGATCCCATTACCGTCGCTAGTAGCCTGTCCAGTACGATGTAAATTCAACTATCCACCTACCTTAAACCATCTGTTAATTCAACTATCCATCCTATTTAAAAAATGTGTTGATTGACCCATGCAATAAAAACTTAATCTTAATTGGTTTAAGAAACGATTTAGATTTTATAATTTAAATCTAATTGATTCAAAACACAATTTAAATTATATGATTTAACTTTCAGTCCGATTCGCAATGTACTGATTTATTAAATATATGTAGTGTTTGGCAGTGTTCGGTATTTTTGAAATTTAAGTAAAAAAACTAAGTTAGATGGGCGACTCACCAGAATACAACCCACGGCATTAACTTTCTGTCGCGATCTAGAGATTGAAGGATACGGGCGTAACTACATCTTTAAAACGTTTACCTTTCCCAGTTGCAAAATACTGTTGCAACAGCATACTTTTTGTTTTAAAGTGTCTACCTTTAAATGGGTCTACCTTTGTGTTTCACGAAAGGCGACATCATCGGACGTGAGCACGTTTCTTATTTAGTGAACCTAATGTGGAGAAGAAATGCTTTTGGAATCCACGAATATGTAAATTTTGCAGTAATTTGTCAACCAGCGGAGAATTGGAGAATTGTGAGACCGCCCTTTGCTTTGCTGTGTAGAGTATTCAACTCATTATGAAAACGTTAATGGGTCAAGAACTCCGTTCTGGCTGTTAAAAACATTACCAAACCTTACTTAAACGTCGAGTTCAGTCATGACCTAGAGTAAGTCTTGAAATTGTTAACACAACACGTCTTGAAATTGTCAACACAACACGTCTTGAAATCGTTAACACAACACGTCTTGAAATCGTTATTTATTCTAAAGAATTCGGAATAATTATTTCTGACGAATTTCTAGACCGCGGTAGTCCAGTTGTCAGAGCAACGAAATTAACAACCGTAGAGTTTCGAGTTCAAAACTCAATCCAACCAAGGACCGTCATGTACGTAGGGGCTGGTGCATGTTCAATCTAACGTGGCCTCAAATGTCCTCACGCTGGCGTGGTGTAGAAGTTTGGAGCGTGGGGTGCCAGCTCAGCAGGGACGTAACTAGGGCGGGCCAGACGGGGCATGTGCCCCGGGCGACGGATTGGGGGCGCGCTAAACTGGCCGAGTATTTTCTTTTACTATAGATATTTACATATGATAAAAAATGAAGAAAAACTTATTAGTAGACTACAAAAATTATAAATGCAGAATGTGAAGTGTTGCACATGCGTTTGATGTGAGTAAAGAAGGGGAGGATGGATAGGGCAGTAAACTGTGCGTGAATGTATTTGTAGTGACTAATGCTATTCTTACCGTACACATATCGCGATATCATTTGATAAACCTTTTCATTTCATTTGCAGCGATTATGATAAGTGTGAAAGAATATACGAAACATGCTACTCTCAGATTATTTGTCAATGAAATACCTTAGAATTAATTTGGTATTTTATCTCGTACTAAAAATGAAATGACTGCAAATTAATCTATTTACCTTTGAAATCAAGCATTTGCCATCTAAGTCGAATAAAAAAAATTGCAATCGTGGAATTACTGTGTGTTGGCGATATCAGGTGTTGTCGGGGAGGGTTTTGGTTTGGTTGGTCGGTGAGGGGGGGCGCTAAGTTGAGTTCTTGCCCCGGGTGGAAACTAGCCTAGTTACGTCCCTGCAGCTCAGGTGCTGATCTTGTCATCTGGCCATGGTTCAAAAGGACGTGATGTTCTCGGATGTTCAACTGGGCTATCGAAGCGCAGACTAGTGATTTTGATCACGATGGATAACCACTTTGGCATTCATGCTTTTTCCCCACAACCACTTGACAGATATTCAAACCGAGCGATCGGCAGAAATAACAAAAAGCTGCGTGCATATGCTCCGTCTATTTCATTACAAGGTCGATGAAACTAGATCCAACCAAAAACGTCGTGTACGTTGGGGTTGGTGCACGTTAAATCTGTCGTGGCCTCAAACGTCTTCGCGTTGTGGAAGTAGGGAGAGGGGATTAGCCAACTCAAGTGTTGGTTGGCGTTGTGTGGAAGTTTGGAGAGTGGGATGCCAGCTCAGGTGTGACCTCGTCATCTGACCGTGATTCAAAATTACGTCCCTTCGGGGGTCGCAAATAGCCCGTCGTGTTGCTCAGTGCGACGTTAATTAAATACCTACCAACTCAAGTGCTGACCTCGTCATCTGACCGCAGTTCAAAATGAGGGGTTTCCCTGGGATTTTTCCCTTTGGGATTGATCGCAGACCGTCGCCAATAGCCTGTCGCGTTGCTTCAGTGCTTATATTCAACTACCAACCTACCGTTAAAACGACCATCCATTGCAACCAGAATGTGCAATATCGGTGTCTACTAATTTTGTTCACCTGGATACAGAAAGTAGCAATGAACACCATGCGTAGAGCTTTCTTTACAATCGTGTTCAACTGTTCGCAGTCGGAGCCTTTGTCTCGTCTCGCCTTGCTTGGAGTAGTAAATTTTTACGTCTTTTGAAATGAACTTTGTTACGTCGTTAAGAGTGACGCTTTTAGTTCTACCCTTGTTATCTTTACTGCCGTATAAGATACGCTGTTTGACAGGATATAGCGCTCTTCTACCTGTTTCGCGCCTTGAGTTTCTTTTATAACCTATTTTAGTGCTATAGTATCGTGAAGTTCATTTAAATGTTTAGGAATCCCTTACCTTTTTGGGGGTCGCGGTAGTCCAGTTCGTAGAGTAGCGGATTGGTAATCGGAGGATTGAGTTTGAAATTCCATCTAACTGAAGGCCACGGTAGCTCTGTTAGAAGAGTAAGGGACTAGCAACCGGAGGGTTGCTAGTTCGAATCCAACCAAAGATCGTTGTGTACAAAGTGGACTGGTGCACGTTAAATCTGTCGTGGCCTCAAATGTCCTCACGCTGGCGTGGTGTGGAAGTTTGGAGAGTGGGGTACCCGCTGAGGTGTGACCTCGTCATCTGATCGTGGTTCAAAATTACGTGTAGTCTTCGGATCTTCCCATTTGGGTGTTGATCCCCGACCGTCGCCAATAGCCCGTTGCTCCAGTGCGACTTTAATTAAATACCTACCTACCATCCAACTGAAGATCGTGGGGGGCTGGTGCACATTAAATCTGGCGTGGTCTCGAATGGTGATCTCACGTTGGTAATGAAGTTGCGAGTTCAGGTGTTGATCTCGTCGTCTGACCGTGATTCAAAATAACGAGGTTTTGTCCTCGCATCTTTCCTTCGGTATGGATCCCGAACCGTGGCCAAATGTCCCCGAAATGTGCCAGCATGGCCATATTTGGTCATGTTACGCCAAACACAAGACGTACAACGTTAAGTAATGCACACTCACACGAAGAAAGTTTTACTGCACAGAAGAGAGAAGTACACCCAGGGAGGAATCGAACCTGTGCGGACTATAACTCGCAGATTGTTTGCGCAGTGGCCAAACTTACCCAGCCACGACGGAAGATATACGAAATCCTCTCAAAGCTACGATTGGCAAGAGAATCACTAGAGGCAAACCAAAGCCAAATGACGTTCAATTTCTATGATAAAATACTGATTCTGTAATAGTTTCTATGTGATAATTTCATAATTTTGCTAGTAGTTCAATTGCAATATTGATAATTTTCAATTGTAATAGGTCAATTAGACCACATTAGAATTTTAGAGTTTGATCCCGGACCGTCACCAATAACCCGATGTATTGTTCCAGTGCGACATTAATTAAAATACCTACCTACCACATTAGATTTAGATTATATAAAGAATTAGATTGGTTCGGGATTGCAAGTGACCATTCAGCATCAAACCAATTGTAATAATTGGTGCATAAAGTCAACGTGAAGAATCTGCCTAAATACGAGTCCAAACTTGGTATACTCTGTATAAAAATATATGCTGTGCTTAGATATACAAATAAAATTTTCACCTCAAAAGCTCGCCTTTATCTAGGTCTAAAAAAAGTATTCACATGCGCAGTCCATTCTAATCTCCGTCATATTTTATTTGCCTGTTGTATCTTTCCATTAGTATGCGACAAGTCACTTATTTCATAAGTTCAGCCTTTTAATAAACATTTCCTCATTAAAATTAGCATGTGCGTCTCGCGTATCTGTTTACAAATCAGTGCGGTTTCTGTTTTCGTAAGCGATGTATTCCGTTTCAGCTTCATGACTTTAAGAAGTAAGTTAATGAACGAGTTACCAATCATCTCAGTAGCTTGGATAAAAAAAATATCGTATACTTTCGGCCGCAGGGCTTTGCGTGAATACGTCTCGTTAGCGTATAATAGTTAATTGGGTGAAGCAAACGAAAGACAAATTTAGTGTTTATCGAAAGCTTTTGAGCTGCTCTTCTGCGTAGACTACTTTCGATGCCATTTCTGCTTCACTTTTCGACAAATTTAAGCGGGCATTGTGAAACTTTATAACTGCGATTCAAAGTTTCACAACCAACGCTATTTGATTTCTCTTCTAATGTTTCTAATCTTCTTTTATCTAACTCTTCTAACCGACAGATCTCGGCATTAGCCTCGTCATCTGATTCAAAATTATGTGGTGTTGTCCTCGGATCTCTCCCTTCGGGTTTGATCCCAGACCGTCGCCAGTAGCCCGTTGCGTTGCTCCAGTGCGACGGTAATTAAAATACCTACCTCCGCATTAGCTTTCTTTTGAGACCCATTTCGACTTACGAGCGCTTCGCAGTCCGGAGTTAGTGTGTCGGGGCCTCAAATATCCTCACGTTTGCGGGGTGCAGAAGTTTGGAGAGTGGGATGCTTCGTCATCTGACCGTGGTTCAAAGTTACGAGGCGTTGTCCTTGGATCTTTCCCTCCGGGATTAATCCCGAGCGGTCGCCAATAGCCCGTTGTGTTTCTCCAGTGCGACGTTAATTAACTACCTACCGGAGTTATAGTGATATGAAGTTTGCTCAGCGTAGCGGAATGTCCCCAAAACGCCGTCCATTCCCCTTCCTCACCACCTATCGTGGGGTTCTTGTGGCTTAGTGGATATGCCCACTGCTCTAGCAACTTTCGAGTTGTAGGCAACGCAGGTCAGCATTCTTTCCTGGGTGTATTTCTCTCTTCTGTGTCCGTACAACTTTCATTGTGTGCATGTCTATTACTTGATATTGTATATCTTGTGTCTGGCACAGCATGGCCAAACATGGCACTTGCGTCATGAAACCCCAAAAACCAACCAACTCCTATCGTGAACTCAAGATCACTAACAAGTCTTTGTTCCCTCAGTTATGGAATTACACTAGGTTGGTTTGGTTCGCGTTGAAAAGAAAATGATTAGACCGAACTCTATGGCTGTTTTTTCGCAATGTCAACTTCTGCACTGGCCACCGTTCTAGTCTGATTTTAAAGACGTATTCACGCAAAAAGAACACCAGTCATTATGAAAAGTCGCTTGCGTAGCGACGTTTCTGGAATTGGGAAATGTGATTATTCTTCAGCATAGAACGAATCTCTCAGTGTCAGATAACGTTTGGTACTTTAACTTTAACCATCAAATGATACTACTGTTCCGTAAAATTTGAAATTACTTTCGATTCGTCTTGTAATGCTGTCTTGACTATGATGTTGGGAAATAAATTCGTGATCATTAGTTGAGTTAGGATTTAGTTGTTTCAAAATAAGAAAAGAAATTCCATCAGAACACGGCATGACATGTCACGATAATCCTTGTTCAAAATTGCTGGAACTAAATAATAAGTCAGCTGATGAAGTGATTCATAAGCTTGTATGCATTTTATCAAAATTTGGTATCCGAAACAATGATCTCCGATAATATTCCATTCAGTTTTCCGTATAAAGTTTTCCAATGGATGGGATTTTAATTATATTTCCACAAGTCCTCATCCACAGTAACGGAAAGTTTCAACGAGGTACAGGTATTGCTAAAACCTTGTTCAGAAAGACCAAATACGTAATAAGGACTGATGGAATATAGGAATACCCCTATAACTGGACTTAATCTATTCCCTGCCCAGATGATGTCCAATCGTCGATTGAAACAAAATTGCCTATAACAAACAAATTATTACATAACGAGGTAGGTAGTTGAATTAACATCGCACTGGTACAACACAACTGGTTATTGACGGTCTCGTCATTATGAATCATGGCCAGATGACGAGGTCAGCACCTGAACTGGCACCCCACGCTCCAAACTTCCACACCACGTCAATATGTGAACATTTGATTTCATGACAGATTTAACGTGCACTAGACCCCACGTACACGGCGGTCTTTGGTTGGATCGAGTTTTGAACTCGCAAACCACCTGTTGCTAATTCACTACTCTTCCAACCAGGCTACCGCGGCCATATTAAATGCCGAACTTTTTGAAAACATTGAAGAGGAATGAGTTCAGAATGTAGAAAAAGCAAAGGTTAGACAGTCCAGCTTATACTTTTCCAGATTTTAATCCAGGGAACAATGTGAACTTACAAAATTATTTAAGTAAACCTGGGAACCAGCCAAAGTAATATCACAGGAAAAATCAGTACCTAGATCATACCTCGTTAAAGACAAAGCACGTCGAATTCTTAGGCGTAATAGGAAACATTACGAAAACGAAAATCCCTTATGTAGGACAAACAAACCCTGATGATATTACGTATTCTAATACCAAGAGGTCGACAAACATCACAAGAATGAGCAATTCTAAAAATTCGAACTCAGGACAATCAACGCACAAAAACAAGAATTGGGTTTGCTAGCAAAAAACTGGAATATTTAAGAGTGTTACTTTTTTAATTTGTTTTGATGCAAGTGTTCTATATTTTTTGGGGCTGTAATGAATATTGTGTTAAGAAAACATCAGTGTTAAGATTATTTGTTGTGTATATTTCATGTATAGATATATAGTGTACAAAAACTTTCTGTAACTTTTATAGTAATGTTTATATAATTTGGGTATGAATTCAAGAAAACTTAAACGGCAGGTACTTTAAAAACCGTATAACGATACTGCTGTTTCAAAATTTTGAAATTACTTTCGATTCGTCTTTTGTAAGATTCTATTCTATCTTTTGTAAGATTGATGTTAGGAAATAAATTATAAATTAAGTTTAGATGTAGTTGTTTCTTTTTAAAAGAAATTCCATTGGTAAACGAGGCATTACTAATTACAATTATATACGTAGCTTACATTTCAATAAGAGTTAATCTTTTTTATTATGATGAAACATCAGTGTTAAATCCATTGGTAAACGAGGCATTACTAATGGATTTAACACTGATGTTTCATCATAATAAAAAAGATTAACTCTTATTGAAATGTAAGCTACGTACATAATTGTACAGATCATTCCAATCTTTGCAATGCACGTGTTAAGGCTATGCCTGTCGCTCACTGGCTGCAACAGTGGAAAAACTCAAAACATCCCATTTTGAGATAAAAACGATTTAAGTTTTCATTAGCTCTACATAGCTGTAAAACACTTCTGCCATCTGGTGGTCCAGTATGGAATTAGAGACTTGCTTGTTTACTGATTGAAGTAATGTAGTTTTTCGCAGACATATTTTTTGTTGTCCCACTATTGCAGCCATGATTCGTATGTATGCTAGCATGCATTTGTGGTAAACAGAATAATTCAAACTGCTTTGGAGATAAGGGACAGAGATTCGACCTGTTTTTAAAGTGCCCTGGTTTTCTTTTTCATTGGAATTGAGGCAAACAGTTTGCATAGATGAATTGTGAAATCTAGACTTGTATCCACATTGGTTAAAATATGTATTTTGCATGTCAAGGATCGCGGGATTTTTTTTCCGAGTCCAATGTTTTTGTATTCTTGGCCGAAAATAGTTCTAAATTTCATCCAAGATCACTTCACTTTAATCCATGAGTAAAATTGCTAACATAAAATGGGAGAGTTAAAATTATTCGATCATTATAAAGTTTTATGTGAGTTGGTCTTAATACCTAAGCAAATCTTTACTTCTAATTATCGTACAATTCCAAGTACACATACAACGTAATTCAACAAATACAACTTATCTTATCCCCTTAATGTAATTCCATTTTATTACTGGGGCCGTCGTGGCTCAGTGGGTATGCCCACTCCGCTAGCAACCTCCGAGTTGCAGGTGTGTCGCAAGTTCGATTCCTGTCAGGTGCATTCCTCCCTGGGTGTATTTCTCTCTTCTGTGTCAGTAAAACTTTCATTGTGTGTGTCTATTGATATTGTATGTCGCGTCTGGCGCAGCATGACTAAATATGGCCTTGCGCCATAGTTTGCCTGAGTTTTATTGTTCAAGGGCCAAACTTGACCAAACTGCGCCAAACAACGCCAAGTAAATGAACTTACACACACAAGGAAAGTTTGACTGACACAGAAGAGAAGCGAGGAATCCCAGGGAGGGAATCGAACCTGCATCGCCTGCAACTCGCAGGTTGCTAGCGGAGTGGGTAATCTCACTGAGAAATGACGACCCCTAGAATTCAATAAGAGGGTTTCTCAGTGTAAAAGGGAAAGTTTCTACAACAGAATAAACCCCCGACTACGTCTTGGAAAAAAATGTAAACTGTCACATTAATGTTTGATATACAATTCAACCTAAAATATGGGAAAAGGCTCAATGGGTATGCCCACTGCGCTAGCAACATACGAGTGTTAGGCGGCGCAGGTTCGATTCTTCCCTGATTGTATTTCTCTTTTATGTGTTGGTAAAACTTTCCTTGTGTGTATGTCCCTTTACTTGATGTTGTCTGTATGGTGTTTGGCCAAGTATGGTCCTTACGTCATATAAAAACCCAAAGAACCCCTTCCTCACCAGCACCCTCCCTCTTCAAACTAGTACACGTGACCCGCTTACTTCACAAGCCGGCCCGCAGCGCTGATAAAGTTGTGCACCCCTGGTGCAATGTAAACAGGTAGGAATTTTATTTTGCGGTTTCCCCTACAGCTCGAAAGAAAACGAACTCGAGTGTTTCACAAACGGGAAGAAACAATGTCGACTCAGTTTAGTTCTAGGAGTTGAATGATCTCGTATAGAATCAATAGCTGATTCTCTTTTTCAAACATCTGACTCTTCTGAATCACATGACAAATGAGTGAATTCGCCTGGTTTAATAGATTGTTTCATTCTGTTAAAGAGTTCGCAGTGACCACTGGATCAGCCGTCAAGTCTAACGGCTTCATTTTTCGTTTTGTTTCGTATACTTCTTTCTCACCCGAACTCATTACACATAAGTAGAACATGTTACTTATTTTCTTATTGAATAGACAGACGTACATAAAAAATTAGAGTAATAGATTATGTTCAGTTCACGAAGCCATTGCGAGTATTCTTTTTTTGTGATAAACTAGATTTCGTACCGAGTTGTTCTTGTGGATTTCTCATATTTCCGAGAATGACTCCATGCTTGGATTGAGTTTATAAATACCAATTCATATTACATCTTTATTTCTCAACATGTTTTGTGATCTTGACAAATTTCTCCAATTATCTTACTAAACTCGGTCCAACCAATGACCATCGTGTACACAAGGACTGGTGCACATTAAATCTGTCGTGACGTCTAATGTCCTCACATTGCGCTGTGTGGAAGTTTGGAGAGTGGGGTGCCAGCTCAGATGTTCTCGTCATCTGACCGTGGTATAAAATTAGGAGGCGTTGGTCTTGGATCTTTTCCTTCGGGATTGATCCCGGACCGTCGCCAATAGCCCGTTGTGTTGCTCCAGTGCGACGTTAATTAACTACATACCATATAAAGCGTAGAAGTAGCTTTTCTCGTACCTTTCTCAAAATTTTTCAAGAACACTTCATGGCAATTAAATTTCGTGATACAGTGATTTTTATTTTAACATTTTACTTTAAATTTAAACTCGTGTGGCTTTTTAAAATTTTACATTTCATTATTTATTTTAATTTCATTCTTAAAACATGATTTTACTCTCTTAAAGAGAACCATACCTCTCTTATTGTAGTCGATCAAATTGAAACATTGGTCGTTAACCTTTGGAAAAAGTCTCAATGGAAAGGGGAAATGATGTTGATATCGTTCTATTTTTATTCCTTATATAATTTGTAGATAAAATATGAGTCCGCATTCTTCAGTCGAGACATGTTTGCAATGCACTTTATTACTTCAGAAATGTGAAACTACCAACAATCGTTGATTGGGCGCCAAAACTACCTTCCATTCCATGAAGGAATTTTTTTAAGATAAATGACGTTGTAATCATTTACCCTTTGTAATGGGCGAAATCCCTTTGTACTCATATGGCATTGTGAGTTTACATTTATGAGCGAATCGAACACCTGTTTGAATTCTTTTCTTCCGATAACGACTTTCTCCCCTGTATTTTACGTTTTCAAATCACGACGCAATGGGACCATTCAAAAGCACCTTTTCGAAATTTGTCTCCTCATACCTGTGTCGCACTCTGAACAAACATTGTAGTCCAAAGAAACCTTTTGAAGTTACCGAAACATCACTGGAGCACACTTTGTAAAGATGCATTCCGGACAGTATGACATGGTTCGTATGCTTTACATTTCGATATTTGTGATAGTATCCAACTTTTGTCTCAAGAAGTGATTTTTTTATATCTAAACACCGTTCTCCTTCTCTATTCATATTCATTGACTACATCATATTTTGAGTGTTCAAATTTTAATCTTGAACGTTTTATTTATTTTAATTTGTACACCTTACTGTACAGTTGACGGGGCCACCGTAGCTCAGTGGGTTAGCCCACTGCTCTAGCAACCCGTGAGTTGTAGGCGGCGCAGGTTCGACTCCCTGGGTGTTTCTTTTGTGTAAAACTTGCGTTGTGGTGTTTGTCCATTGATGTTTTGTCTTGCTTTTGGCGCAGCTTAGCCAAATATGGCCCTTGTACAATAAAACAATGTAACTCACAGTTGAATGGTATGGTTGGGGAGAATCCTCTTCCACAAATTTCTAAACAGCATTGGTTTCATCCATCACATTTTATCTTATATTCGCATTGTTCATCATCTGATTTTATTCATCATTGATTATACTGCTTCCAACCTTATGAAAATATGTATAAAATAATTTTATTGTGATAGAAATTTTATATTAAATTATTATCTTATTCAATTATAATTTTTTCAATTGATTAAATTGGAAAAGCATTTACTATTTTATTATTCATCTTGTGCTTGGTACAATATGTCCCGAGAACACTCAGCGTCAGAAATTCCAACCAAACTTCTCCATATTGCTTAAGGTGTATGCATATGCATATGCATTAGAAGATTTTTTTAAATTTTGACTTAAAAGAATACATTTTTTTACAATATGTCATTGTTTTGTGCTTAATCTTTTCAGTGTGAAAAATTCAGATTTATCTAACATTTAATTATCGAATTTAGATATTATTAGCTAATTAGCATATTTTTTTAACAATGATATCTCAAATTCTAATTTGTTCAGAAAGAAAGTTTCTGTTTAAAATTATTCCTAATATTCTTCATGTTTTGATCTTCCATCAAGTTTCTAAAGAGAATAGTTTTTTACAATTTTTTTCACCTCGGAATTCTACAAAATCAAGATTTTTCAGGAATTTCAACATTTAAAAATCAGCTAAAAATTCATTTCTTTAGTAATAACTTTTACTAAGGGTCAAAACATACACTGTATTATATAGATTATAATGACACAAAAATAATTATAATAGATCATTTTATTATTGAGTTATCAATAAGAACAAAGCATCATATTGCAAAAACAGTTTCTTAGAAATTGAGTTTAAAGTTTTGGAAACATGTTTATATATTGTGACAGTGCTTAACGAAAACCCTTGTAACTAGAAAACTATTTCGAATTTTTACAAGATCTTGGTTATCGTTTGAAAGCTAAGGAGTTGGACAATATTTTGAACTAATAAAAAAATACGAATATCTTGGTCTATTTTCGTAATTTGTAGTATTATACATACACCTTAATCTTAATTCTGTTCAATTTGTGTCTTTTTTGCTCACTGCGTTCTTAAATAGGATTATGTACCGGATTGCCCAGGTCAGAAAAAGGACCACGGTAGCTCAGTCGGTAGTCACGGATTAACAACTGGAGGATTTGCGAGTTCGAGACTCGATCCAACCAACGTGGGGGCACGTTAAACCTGTCGTTGCCCCAAGTGTCCTCACGTTGGCGTCGTATGGAAGTTTGGAGAGTGGGGTAACAGCTCAGGTGTCGACATCATCATACCGTGATTCAAAATAACGAGGTGCTGTCATTGGAACTTTCTTCGGGATTGATACCGGACCGTCGTCAGTTGCCCGTTGTGTTGCTCCAGTGCGACGTCAATTCAACTACGGTGTCTCAATTTGAAGGAACAAATAGTTTAAAAGTGACCCGTTAAATCCGTCGTGGCCTCTGAGACGTAAGCGGTTTTTTGTGAGTGTTTCTTTTTCGCTCCGCGTTACCATGGCAAAGACAGAGTTTTAGGCAGAGGTTTTGGCAACTCTAAAAAGAGGAGTAATGTTAATGTTTTTAGTTAGAGAAGAGTGGACTCGATATAGTTAATGTTCTAAAATATCTAAATTAATGTAAATAAAGCGTGTTATTCATAATTCAACTATCGTCGATGCTAAATAACATACATAGTTCAAGTATCATGGGTCAGAACACAATAGATGGCTTCTAGTAATATTTTCGATTTGGAATAAATCACAGCCTCAAATGTCTTCACGTTGCGTAGTGAGGAAGTTTGGAGAGTGGGGTGCAGCTCAGGTGTTGCCTCGTCATCTGACCGTGGTTCAAAATTACGTGGTGTTGTCCTGAGATTGATCCCTGGCCGTCACCAATAGCCCGTTGTGTTGCTCCAATCAATTAAAATTACCTACCTAAAATGAAGAATCGAGATGTTTCGTTCCCTTCTGTTTCGTACAAGAGATATAAATATTTTTGTTACAATTGACATTTAAGAATAATTGTTTCGATTGGAAATTCAGGTCGCCCCAATTTCCGTGGGAATTCCAAAGTGGAATAATTTTAGCATTACAGCAGCTGACCTATCTGTTATATAGTTAATCTCAATATCACTCGTTTCCCATGTATGCCGTTCAATTGTTTCCAAAGCGTAGAGCTCTGATTTATTTATACCTGTTATCAGTTTTAGCATGTGATATAATATACCGTGCAGATCCACTTTACATTAAGCTGTAAATCCGCTCTATCAGCATGGCATGAAATAGCAAGAAAGTAGTCTTGCCTTCAACTGTGTCCGCAATGGATTATAGATGGTTCATAAAGTATAAAGGATGGAAGATTGTCTATTTTGTAGTATTGTCCAAGTAACGGATGGTTACTAATCCCCTTCTGGTCGATTTTAGTTACTCCAATACAGATTCCGAAACTTTTTAAATTCATATCCCCTTTTCAAACATTTTTTTCTCGGAGGGCCACGGTTGGAAGAGTAACGGATTAACAACCCGAGGGTTGCGAGTTCGAATCCGACCAAAGACCATCGCGTACAAAGGGGGCTGGTGCACGTTAAATCTGTCGTGGCCTCAAATCTCCACGTTGGCGGGGTGTGGAAGTTTGGAGTGCCAGCTCAGGTATTAACCTCGTCATCTGACTGTGGTTTAAAATTCTTTGGTGTTGTCCTCGGATCATTCCCTAGTGGGACCGATCCCGGACCGTCGCCAATAGCCCGTTGTGCTCTGATCCAGTGCGACGTTAATTAAAAAATACCAAATACCATTTTTTCTCGGTGCTTCTCTCTGGAAAATATCTAATAAATTGAAAGTTTGGCTGTGCCTATTGTTTTTGAATTTCCACAAAATATTTGTCTAGCTCCCGGGATACCCAAGCGATCTTTTCCTTCTTCAAATCCAGTAATCTCTATCCCAGTCCCTCTCTTTTTCTCTTCCACGACATTTTTTGCTTGGTGGTGTCTGTCGTGTGTTTGGTCATGTGCCATAAAACCCAACCAAACGACCCAACTAGCGTTGTGCGATTTACCTCTTCAGCACAGGTTCGATTCTCCTCTGGGAGTATTTCTCTCTTCTGTGTCACTGAAAATGTCATTGTAAATAAAAATTCAAAACAAGTATAACATTATAACAAGATTTTAACTTATTTAAGGCTTTCCTTAAAAACTATTGGGGACGTCGTGGCTCAGTGGATGCGCTCACTGCGCTAGCAACCTCCGAGTTGCAGGCGTGTCGCAGGTTCGATTCCTGTCAGGTGCATTCCTCCCTGGGTGTATTTCTCCCTTCTGTGTCAGTAAAACTTTCCTTGTGTGTGTATGTTTATTACTTGATATTGTATGTCTGGCGCAGCATCGCCAAATATGGCCCTTGCGCCATAAAAAGCAACCAACCTAAAAACTATTTTTAATTTTTTGAAAAGTGAGAAGTCGAAGTTTTTTAATTTTTCCATTAAAATGTCGTTTCTTCATCTCAGCAAATACGATTAAGTTATCAAGAAAGGAATAATTTAAATCACGAAATGCCTTTCAATTGGTAAGGAAATCTACGATTTGCAACTAAAAAATTTTGTGGTTTTATGTGAAATTTATGTTTATTGAAATGAGCAATTCACAAAACCAAAAGAAATATTCTGCTATTTTGATAATTTTGTTTCTTTGGAAAATCATTCAAAATGTTCACTTACCCTATGTACTAATTCATTAAATTTCCCAAATCTTAGAATCTAGATTTTTTGTATAAGTTTGAAAAACTGAATATTTAAAAAGTAAATTGGCATCCGTTAATTTAAATTCAAGTACTAGCTTCTATTTCTTCTTTATAGGAGGGGAGTCAAGAAAAGGCCAAATATCCCCGAGCTGTATTTTTTATCCTTGGAAATGAATTCTGTGAAAGATTTTGCTTTTATGGCATGCGCAGTAAGTATCATACACTTTTAGTTTTAAAATATGTATTCTATATATTTATTTTGCTTAAAAATACTTTTTTTACATTATTTTTCATTCAAATCGTATATTACCGTTAAAATTTTTGTCATAATTAATTTATTGAAAATGCTGATGTGAAAATGGGGACAAAATGCTTAAAGTTGTATAGCAATTATGATACCTTTAATGTAGGTAGATTACAAAACTATTAAAAGTTTTTGTTTCTCATACTTTTTCTAACATTTGAATAATATACTCTTCATCTAAGATGAAGCAAATTCATGAGCATATTAAAATTAACACACAGTGCATGAAATATAAGTAGACTGAGGATTGCTACTGAGCGGAGCTACAAAAAGTGAACATGTCGACTAGTAGTCACGTGACTGTTCTGTGAAAAATTGACTTGATCGATTTGGCATCTTATCACCTTGTTGGAGGTATAACATCTTTCGACAGAGTGGTGTGAATACCCATTTCTATAGTGACGACAAAAAGTGGTGAAATCGCCGCCTACCACAATGTTGCGCAGACCAATCAGATCATGAATCAATGGATGGGCGTCTTCTCCCGTCCCGTGGACCAATCAGATTATGAATGTTTGTTTCCAACCAGAGACGAAAGTAGACTGAATTCAAACAGGAAGCGCAAAGCGACACGAGGATCACGTTTCTTCTAGTTTTGGGGCCGCGGTAGTCCTGTTAGAAGAGTAACGGATTGGAGTGTTGCGAGTTCGAAACTCGGTCCAACCAAAGATCGCCGTGTACAAAGGGAGTTGGTGCATCCATAATCTGCCGTGGTCTCAAATGTCCTCACGTTGGCGTTGTGTGGAAGTTTGAAGAGTGGGGTGCCAGCTCAGGTGCTGACCTCGTCATCTGACCGTGGTTCTTAATAAGGTAGTGTTGTCCTCGGATCTTTTCCTTGGGGATTCATCCCGAACCGTCTCCAATAGCCCGTTATATTGCTCCAGTGCAACGTTAATTAATTACCATCTTCTAGTTTTGATCACATGATCCTGGGCACATAAAAAGGTTACCATTGCTCACTCTACTTTTGAACTTCCTTTTGCATACACATTAATACTTTCAGGTGAAAGGGTTTCACTGCGAAACCACACTTTAAGAATACCTTGGTTAATTCAAAAGGGAGGTAATAATCGACAGATGGCGGTGCTCAATAGCACCGCCATCTGTCGATCAATAGCGTAAAATGTGTTCAAATAACGGTTCATTCAACGGCTAATCGAATAGAAATTTTAGCCTATACTTCAAGATGATTGAAGAGAAGTTATTTTTGTGAAAAAGTGAACAAAATGGTAGCAGAAGAGGGTTTTTTGCATAAATCAATTCATTATATTTTCAAATGAATAAACAGTATGGAAAAAATTAACAGTATGGGAATTAACAGAAAAACAGTATGGAAAAAATTGCTATCTTGTGTCGAGGACACACCGTAGTTTTGACGTGAATACTTGGGCCTGAATTTGGATTGTGGAACGAATGGAACAGGCAAAGGAAGTTTGGTCATCGTTTAGTGTGAATCTTCAACAATTAATTTACAGTTTGAACCATTAAAGTGCAGTTTGATATTAATATTAAAGGATGATTTTCTCGATTGAAGGCTTGTGATTGTAGCTTAGTTCGGTAGTTTTCGAATGACATCACGCTTACACTCCACGCAATGCAAAGTTTCACTGACCCAAAACTCGTCCAGCACCGTAGAATTTCGACATATTGCGAACCCCCTCCCAGCCGATTTTAAAGACGTATTTACGGCAAAAGTTTTTACAACTTTTCAAATTTCTCATCAAAATTAGTTAAAATTGTTAATACCCATAAAACAATTTTATCTCCAAAAACCATGAATGCCTTCCGTTTAAGTCATCAAATATGTATTCAAAATTTTATAAAACATTTTTTGTATTATGTACTTAAGGATTAAAATAATAACTATGTATAACTATGTAACGATTTAGAAGTATGAAATGTTTTCATTTTATCAGATAAAATACACATTTTTATGATTTGTTTTTCGTTTTTAATATCAACATACTTATCTCAGTAAAATAAATTTCTGATTTGTGTTGGACAGTAGGTAACCAGAATTTTATTTCAGAGGGATCCAGAGTTAAATAATAATTTTTTAATGATGTTTTAAACCTAATTTAAAAATTTCGCTAAGTCTTTATTCCCATCAGGTTTAAAGTGAGGGATTATTGTCGGAATAAAAATGCGTAATTTCGAGATCTGAGTCAGAAATCACAGCAATGGTAGTGTTTGTCGAATGTTTACCGTGACAGCAAATAACATTAAGCAAAAATTCAAATCTGATTTCTCTAACTCATTTAATATCTTTTATAATTCATATTGAATGAACAATTAAATAAACTGTTAATTAAATTTAATAACTTATTTATTTCTCTTAGTATTACATTTTCTCTATGCATTTATAATTAATTTCTAAAAACATAAAGTTAAGAAACCTTCACTTGACCAACACAAACATTGCCTATATATATGCTTGTGTGTGGTTATGACTATTAGAAAATTGAGGCAGTCTTTTGCAGTTAATTTTAGATAGTGAAATATTTTTTTAAATAATTATCTTTAAGTTTAACTTAATAGTCATTTCTTAATTTGTATTTCTTTCTATTTTCTGTTTGTAAGTTGATCATGCTTTTTTTACTTTTCAGCAATTCTCACCATATACCTTACTGAAGAGCTTCTTTATAGTGACAGCATGGCCACCATAGTTTTTCATTCCTTCATCATGCTTTCATATTTCACCCCCTTATTCGGTGCTCTCTTAGCAGACTCATGGCTTGGAAAATTTCGGTAAATCCCTTTGAATTCATAAATATTTCTTGTGAGGAAATGAAAGATGGAACTTATCTTACTTTTATGCTATGAAATTAATTCAGTCTCGTACAGAATTTTAATAATTGCTATGTACTCGCTTCGAAAATTGGGTCATTATTACTAGATCACAAACATATGCAATAAGTTCACGCACCTTAAATAACATCAAACATCATTGTTCATAACACTATACACTAATTGGCTACATTTCTTATTACGTAATGAGGCAAAAGCTTAGCTACAGTATGTCTGGCTAATTCATATAATTTGATAACTTTTATTTGATATTTTTTATCAGCATTAATCAAACGTAAATGCCTTGTGATACTTAATACTAAATAATTTAATTTGTTGCTATATAATTATAATTTCTACTAAATGATAGGCGAATTAGACCAGGACCTACAGCTTTACCCATTGACCTTCTCCAGATTTCAGAGAATTGTATTGCTTTTCCATTACACACATAATGACTCAATAACCGCATCTGTTGGTTGAAAGAATCCTAGGAAAAATTCTATTAGTCTAGAAGGTGAAAACTGGTTAGAAGTCATGTATAGAATATGTGTGTGAACCCTTTAGAGGGTTAGAGTGGAATCTAAATCATTACGAACATCCAAACCAGACCAGGATGTGATCCCAGAGTCTGTTGAACCTTGGGTCAGAACCCTGACCACCAGGCTGGCTTAAATCATTTGATATTCTGTAGAGCTCAATTTCTTTTCTTTTAATACTGAATGTATTTTAATTCTTCATATTATCTATTTTAATCTTGTATATTTTTTTATAAAATTGTATGATTTAAAATGATATATTGATGAATTTTTCAGGACAATATTTTACATATCAGTGGTGTATGCTATAGGAAATATCGTTCTTTCTGTTGGGTCTATTCCTAATTCAGTGACAACTATGAAGTAAGAGCTTATGTTTATATAATTATATTTTTCTATCGGTGTTTATTCTGAAACCCTCTGGATACGGGGACCGGCCGAAAGTTTCGAGTCCCCTCGTTACGAAATGCTCGGATTCTTTCAGATCTCAAACTCCTGAAGAATCGCCGAAGCCTATTACAATTTCCATCCCCTATTTTCTGTGCTACCAAGAGACCCCCGCGTGAATAGCCTTATCTCCCCGTTGACAAAGATGTCAGTGTTATCGACGGGGAGCCTCGCAAATTGTTTATCCTCAAGCATCTAGTCTGTGAGAGGTTGAGTAAATGAAAGGAGATACACTTAAAAAGTCACTGCCGGCCTTTCAGTTTACCCTGGAAGAATCTGTCCCTTCTAGGCATACCCACGACCCGACAATAGAAACCGGCACATTAGGTGATAATGGGACGACACATATTCCCTCTCCTCCTGGGGGAAAGCATTGTAAAGGCCGTTTCGGCCGGTTTCAGTAAGTTGCCTGTAACGCCGTTGGGCCGGCTGCCGTAACCAAAGAAGGAAACGATATTCTGCCCCGACGTATGCAGAGGGTTAAGAGAATTTGTGGTTTGTTTTTTAGTTTACTAAACTACTGGTACTACAACTGAATCCTTATCAAGAATATTTATTTTCTTGGTTTTATGATTTTGAAAAAATGAGTACACGAATTACATAAAATGGTTTGGAAGTGAAATTTACGATCTTTTAAATCAACAAAAATTAAACCTGCACATTACACTTAATTTCAAGAATAAGTAATTTTTATAATTATATTCTCTTTGCAGCTTAACAGTGAAAGTAATAATTATCTATGACAGTAGCTGTACATGATTTTGTGTATGACAGTTTTTCTCCTGACGAGTTTACCTCCTTTCCATAGACTCCCCCAAGAACATCTGCATATTCACCGGAACTGCACCTATAGTTATCTATAAAATTTGAATCTTCAAATAAAATTCCTTTCTATAAAAATTCCAGATGTATTTGAGAGATGTTTTAATTTGTGCCTAATATTTAAATATCTACATTCCCCAAAACATGAAAAATAAATTTTAAAAAATACTCCCAAATCACAAACTTGTATAAATATTAGAAACTTATTCAATGAAATGTTAAGACTTAAGTTTTTTGATATCAGTACATAATATTTGGTATTGCAAGCATTCAATACCAGGCATTGATTACTTAGTATTAAGCAACCAAATTTCTGATTTATATTTCTTTGTAATATATTTTCAGAGCCGTTTCTTTGATTGGGCTTTTCACGATTGCCGTTGGAACGGGTGGTATAAAGCCTTGTGTCTCTGCATTTGGAGGCGATCAATTTGAACCTAGTCAGGTAAAGCATATTAATTCATTTTTTAAGTGTTGTAAACCTGTAAATATCAAATAGGATGTTTTAGCTCTAAAGATAAAGCATGCAAATTGATATTAAGTAATAATCAATAATATATAGGTCCTTCAATAATTAATCATCTTGAAATACACTGAGGAAATTTTAGTTACATTGTGCTTCTAAATGTCTTTTCCAAGTGTTTTTGTGGGAAAAGAAAACACTCAGTGAAAATGGATGTTTTCTCTTCAAAAGTGCATAATGTATTCAGTTAACTTAAAATCCTGTATCCAGGTTTCACATTGAAATACTCTTCATACAAAATAATTGTTTACTCATGAAATGAAACAACCTTTTCTTACTGTGCATCATTCATACAAGTAAATTCTAAGGTATCTTTCAATTAGGAATAACATCATATATAAATTCAGAGTATGGAATTTGCATATGGGGCCATCTACATATCTTGTGGCAAGAAGATTTTATAAATTTCCAATCAGAACACCTAATTTTGACACCAAGTTCCAAATCTATCAAAATTTAACATTGTGGACTAAGAATAGGGTGGTAATAGAAAAATGTCAAGACAAATTTCACAACACAACTCTTAACATTAAGTTCTAAAAAAAGATCACAAGTAGTTATGAATAGAATTAAATGCTCTTGGTCCACTCACAAACTATTCCATTGCAAACAAGAAATAAACTCTCTCTCTCTCTCTTCATACTTAACCCACTTAACCCTATATAATTCCTTTTCCATAGGAGGCACAACGGCAGAAATTTTTCTCCATATTTTATTTTGCTATCAACAGTGGAAGTGTGCTATCCACACTGGCAACTCCTATTTTAAGAGGTATGTGTGCGATGATATACTTAATTATTTATTTAACATAAAATTTTCATTGAATGTTCATATTTACAATCAATTGTTTTCTGTTAGTATAAATTTAGTCAAAGAAATTAAATTAAAATGTTATCAGTCTAAGAATCTCAATTCTGTTTGAGAATATAATCGGCAATTAAAATTGTATTAATCTAATTTTGCAACAATTATTTCAAATTATGATGTACTTATAGACTATGGAAGGTGGTAAAAGTTATAAAGTATCCATTTTAAATAATTAGATATAATTATAAATTTTCAAAAATTATTTACTAGTAGAAATACAGCAAAAGTAATGTTTTAAACATTTCAGAATTATAAATCTTTCTCTCTTCAGAATCACTTATCATTGAATTATCACTTATCAACCTGTCTTAATTTCTGAAACAGCACTATTGTTTGAAAAATATGTGCTTGAATATTAAAATCATTAGTTTACGCCAAATATGTTAAAATTTTCATTTCTTGCTATTTTTCAGGCAATTGAATCTTCGAAATCAATAATTAAGTTTTGTGTTTCTTTCAGCTGATGTACATTGCTTCGGTGCTGATTCTTGTTATCCATTAGCCTATGGAGTCCCTGCTATTCTTATGCTTGTAGCATTGTGTAAGTATCCATTAAGGAATTTTAATTCCGAAAATAAATTGCTTACTTAAAAAATATTAAGATGCATTGAGATTTATTAGTTATTATTTTGGGAAGAGTACCGGATTAGCAACTGGAGGGTTGCAAGTTCGAAACCCGATCCAACCAATTACTGTCATGTGCGGGTGGGCTGGTGCACGTTAAATCAGTCGTGGTCTCAAATGTCCTCACGTTGGCATGGTGTGGAAGTTTAGAGAGTGGGGATGCCAACTCAGATGTCGACCTTGTGATCTGACCATGGTTCAAAATGACAACGTGTAGTCCTCGGATATTAATCCAGTTAGGATTGATCCCGGACCGCCGCGGGAGACGGTAACCCAGTTGGAAGAGCGACGAATTAGCAACCGGAGGGTTGTGAGTTCGAAACTCGGTCCAGCCAAAGACCGTCGTGTACACGGGGGCTGGTGCATGTTAAATTTGTCGTGGGTGCAAATGTCCTCACGTTGAAAAGGTGTGGAAGTCTGGTGAGTGGGGTGCCAGCTCAGGTGTTCTCGTCATCTGATCGTGGTTCAAAACTACGAGGCGTTCTCCTTGGATCTTTCCTTTCGGAATGGATCGAACCGTCGACAATAGCCCGTTGTGTTGCTCTAATGTGACGTTAATTAACTATACCTACCTACCCGGATAGTCGTCAATAGCCCGATTTGTTGTTCCAATGCTACGTTAATTCGACTACCTACCATATTTAGTTTCATATTAAAAGGTAATTCAATTTGAAATGTAATTTAAAGCATAATTTGTCTTTTTATTTCTAATAAACAAGTTTTTCTTGACTATATTGCTCTCCCATCGTAAATCGACCCTCAGGGCCACATTTTTAGGTGGGTACGGGCTTCACGGACCTGATGTACCCTAAAGATCTTTTCTTCTACCGATGGGGTTTACAGTCTAGTAACCACAGGGGGCGCGCTCCCCATTTAATCTTGTTTTGCTTTCATCCCAATGGGGAATACACAATTGGAGAATCGAGTAGTGACTATTCCACAATTGTGTTTGGTGCAGCTTGGCCAAATATGGCCCTTACGCTATAAGACCTAAAAACAGCCAACCAACCCTTAGTAAATCGAACTTTTGTCCCCAAAGAAGCATATGTATCGATAGGTTACAAGATTTGTAGATCATATATTTTTGTATTTGGTTATTCATTGTTTTATTTAATATTAATCTACTTTTCAGTTTTATTTCTGATCGGAAAGCCTCTATACAAGATACAACCAGGAGAAGGAAATATCTTTGGCTCAGTATTTAAATGCATTTGTGTAAGTCAGAACTTTTTATTTTTATTATTAATTTAATGTCCTCTGGAAATTGTATGCCAAAATGTTTGACCACAAATGAGATGTAATATTTTTACAATCTTTCAGCATGCTTTGTCAAGAAAAGCTAAAAGCACTGAGAAAAAGAGAGATCATTGGTTGGAATATGCTGACGATAAATTTGATGTAAGCCATGAATTCCACTGATTTAGTGTTATTAAATGTCTATTTTCTTTTAATCGGAAGCATTGAATTAATGTATATATGTATAAATAAAATTTTTAATATTTTTTATTCTTCTATAATTACATGTTTCTTGATTTATACCTATTTCTAAGTTAATGCATTAAAATGTTACAACTGAAAATGTTCTTTTACCTTTCAGAAAGATTTAATAAAGGATATCAAATCTCTCTTGCATGTTCTCTGGATATTTTTACCTGTACCAGTTTTCTGGGCTCTCTTTGATCAAACAGTAAGAAGTCTTCATTTATTACAAATTCATTGATGATAATTTGCTAATTTTGTTTCCTTAGTATTTATTCATTTAGGTATTGTATTAAAAATGTTGCGTTTGACCTAATAATTATTCAAGAATAAAAACAGTTCCTTTTAAGTGCATCTATAAAATATATTTCAAGTGATGAATACATCTTATTCATATAATTCATACACAATAAATTAACAAGTATAAAACCTCAAATATTGTAACTTTTAAATAACCTAACGGTTGATTTTTATTGCACCTTATACGTTTAAGATCCACACATGGATTAAATGATATTGTTTGAAATAGAATAGTATATTCAGCATGCACTATTATATATTTTAAGACATTAAAGCATCTAGTCACTTATTTCAAAATACTTCTGAATAAAAGATGATTTATGAAGGATTTCTAAATGTGTGATAACCCTTTTACTATATTCTAATTTAATTACTCAATAAATCGTAAATTTGTTAACAAGGTTCAAAATAATTACAAGATTGTTGTAATGCTTTACTAATATCAGCTTGTTTTGTAAATAATATTTTAAAGCTTTTTTTACTGTATTTATTCCAACTTCAAAATGTATCTCTTAGGTAACTGAAGTTAAAATTCATCTGTACTATTATTTACTTTCTAGGGCTCTAGTTGGACAATACAAGCAACTAAAATGGATGGAGTAGTGGTATGTACATCATATCCTATCATTTCTGTTTAATTTTATCCTCCAACCGATGCTTGGGTTAATATGTAGCCTACGTTACCCTATAAACGATATGATACTGAGCGATTTTTAGCGCAACCGACCCATCTGCGATTGCATCATACTCTAAGATTCTAAAAAAGTACAAGATCATCTTGAGAGGCGACTCCTGTAGATGTTAATTCTGACGTCATCTGTACAGCCAGACTGGGAGAGAGTGCCCCCTAGCAAGTGGTCTGTCCAGGATGACGGGACATTATAACCCTCTGCACACCCAAGACAAATAGAACAGGGGTTAATATGTAGACTACGTTACCTGCAGGGTTCCAAAGAATAAGTGTACCAAATTTGGTGTGGATTGGTCAAACGGTATAGATTTGTATACAGAACAGACAGATGCCAACTCTGCTTTATATATACATTTGAATAATAACCTCATATTTAATAAGTGAATGTCCAGGTATTGAGTTGGTTTGGTTTCATAGAAATTGTAGCACTTGAAAGTTCATAAAGTTGTGTAGATTTATAGAATAAGTCTTAAAATATGAGATTTGCTTGTAATTCAAAGTAAATTCAATAACTTTTCATTGCATTTTGAATTTATGCAGCTCATTAAAATGTAATTATGTTTAGCTTGAATTGAACTTTAAATTTTTAATATTTTTTCGTTTATAAAATACTGGAAGCAAGAAATCGGTTGCTTTGTACAGGTTATCAGATAACACTGAATAAAATCGTGATTTATTAATTATACATAACGAAAGCGTACAAACTTGTATTGATATTTTTAATATCATGCAAGTCAAACTTAGGATAATTGCCTTTAATGTATCCATTTCTCATTCTTTGTTATTGTAGCTAAGGAACTTAAAATTCATTCATTAGTAAAAATTCAAATAAACTTATTTCTTAGTTAGGATACCACATAAAGCCAGATCAGATGCAAGTCATGAATGCTGTGATGATTATAGTAATGATTCCATTATTTGACTACCTAATTTATCCGTTGTTCAACAAATGTAATTTATTGAAAAAGTAAGTTACTGTTGGACCTATTTACTTTAAAATAAACATTAATTTTATTGGTTATTTTTTTAGATTTGTTCTTTAGCATTGTATATTTGTCTTTTTAATTAATTTTTTCCTATCTTTTCACTACCCATCAACTCAATACTTTTAACAGAAAGACGAAGCATGAAAAAATATTGGAGGTCAACTTAATTTGATCAAACGTGTTTAAACTACGAAGTGGATCTTTCCACCAAAGAAATACAGTTCTAGTTAACACTAATAACACTAGAAATTTGTTTTGAATTACATGTATACAAATTTGCATACAATTTTAAACCATGGAATACTAATTTTTAAATTAAATGCTTACCTGTTTTCATTATTTTGTTTTAATGAACATCACATAATTTCGTGAACAAATAAAATTCCCACAGAACTAAAGACCTTCTATAGAAAGAGGACCTTATTTACTTTTATTTTATAACCTAAAGGCGAAACTCAAAGAAAAAATATCGCCATTTCGCTTTTATTTCAGCAGACAAATTTTAGTTAAATTTTAATTCCACTGTTACTAACTCAATTTACATCTGTAAGCCGAGTGTTGTATTTCTGTGGTACGCTGGGAGTTTGCTTTTGTTCAATTAAAGAAAATTGGTGTTAAGCTTGCAGCTTTGAGGTCTGGTAGACTGGAGAGATAATTTATTTGTTTTGTTTGTGATTATATGAAAGATAGAATCATAGGAGCATAAAAGGTATCAATAATTGAAATAAACCGAATTTAGCATTTAAGCGATAATTATGCAAAATAAAGCAACTTTGACAACCAAACCCTCTTTTACTGTGCTCTTGTTCGTGACGTACGGATGAATCTAAATCAGCTGCTTATTTATGCGTGTGATACTTTTTATCTACCTGAAGGCTTTCTGTGCACTCAAGTTGATTCAAGTATATTTAGATTAGGGTAAACAAGATAGTTATTGGCACCCTTAAGGTAATATTTATACTATAAATTCATGGGAAAAATAGTTCAATCAAGTTGAAATTCATTGCAACTTTTCCTGAATTACTCTACTTTAAGCTGAATAAAGGGTTTCATACAAAAAATTATCCCTGGAAGGTATTTTGCAATATATTGAGAATAAATAGTGCAAAATCGGTTATTGACACCCTATGGATGAGTAATTGACACCACACAGTTATTGGCATCCCTTCATTCTTATTAAGTTTATTTTTGAATTATAAATGGACCTATGCAAAGCCTGAAATTGAACATTGACATGAAAGCTTATTTTTTAAAATTAAAGATTAGGGTATCAATAACTGTCCGAGGTGTCAATAACTGTCTAGTTTACCCTAAGTTCTGATTTTTCTGTTAAATGTGTGTGTGTAAAGCCAACATATTCTGCAATCAAGTTCACAATTAAATTGCATGCTTATGTATCAATTTTTTCGTACTCTTTACAACTTTTTCTTTTAATTATGTGCTTATTTATATAACATGGTAATAACTGAATTATTTATTGTAAACAATATATCTTTTCAGTTATGTTGTTGGTTATTCGTACAGATTTTAACTTTAATGTCTTTTTGTGTGCAGACCTTTGCAAAGAATTGCTGTTGGTGGTTTTCTTTCTGCATTAGCTTTTGTTTTTGCTGGTTTTGTTGAATTGAAGCTTGAGGTAAGCTGTTGATTTGTCATAATTTGTATTTATTTAAAATAAAAGTGATTGGATCAAAGTGAATTTATCCATGTCAAACTTTTTTGCCAATGTATATTGTATTGTAGTTATAGGACACAATTGAATAAATTGAATCCTTAAAGTAAAAACCTGTATTCATTTAAGACATCACTTCAATCAAAATATATCTAAATAAAAAATCTAACCAAAAATTAGATATTTGTAACACCTTGTTTTACAAGTAACATTTTAATAGAGTATTGAATTGATATTTTCAGATACAAGAAAATTTCTGAATTGGTAATATGCACATATTCATTTGCTGACTATATCTGCAGAAAAAATTAAATTTATTCTGTCAATAAATTAAATTGATTCTAGGGTGAAACAAAATTTCTCACTTTACATGAAAAACTTATACTTTTTACAAGACTATTTCAAGAACTTCCAAAAGTTCTTCAAGATAACCTTATTGTGCTGCTTTTTAATAAAACTAAATAAAATTGAACTGTGAACGAGCAAGAAAATAAAATTGAATCATATTTTTAGATAAGTAATTCAATTGCTAAAAAAACAAGTAATTTTAATAAGGGTTTTAACTGTACATAATAGAACCATATGCAATGTACTATAATATATGAAGAATACAGTCATGTAAATTTTAGTTTTTATCATCATGCAATATATTTAATGAAATAAAATTAAATCTGAGCAGTGTTCAATAAAAGTGGAATGGCAAAAATGTACGAATTCAGATTTTAGGTTGCATGCAAAATTTTATTAATGGTCCAAGTAAAACACAAGGACTTTTAAAGAACTATATGAAATTTACCTCAAGGAAGAGTACGGTTGATCACAAGAACTGCTCTTGACACAAAGTCTAGGTGGTGGTTGCTATAGGAACAGGGCTTGTTCATTTTGAGTAGGGACGACTTTCGAGAATGACTTAATTTTTGTTTTTAGCAAATGTTGGTTGGAAAAGAGTTGTTTGGTGGCAATTAAAAGTAATTATGGATATATTTCCAATTTGTTGTCAAGGTACCAATGTAACAAACTTGAACACATTTCTTCAAGCATCCCTTATGGAAAATAGAATAGGTCTGTTTCTATGGCAACAGACTATCTGGAGCATATTTTATCTTTGCATATTCTTTTGTATTTTAAACTCAGTCAATGCTTAAGTATGAGTAACTCACTAATTTTTGAACATCTTTTCGTATGAAATAATATTTTCATGTTATGTAAATGTATTAAAATCCAGTTTATGTTAATCACAAAAATGTTCCTTTTTCTAGTGTATTTAATTCTATGTTACACCATTTGATACTATTTAATGTATTTTATTATTACTACTTCCATTTTTTATATATTTTTCCTTTTTTCAGAGTGCATATCCTGTGTTCCCAGAGCAGGGATTATCAGAATTAACTCTCATAAACAACTCTCCTTGTCAACTAAATATAACTGGATCTGAAATTAAATTATTGAATGCATTTGAGGTAAATTTTTAATCACCTTTAAAATTGAATGCCAAGCATTCAACACAATATTTCTTTTCAGTATGAAATTGGATGAATACATAAGTGTAAACTTGTAATTACTTACAATTCAAGTATAAATGTCTTTTAAAGTAAAATTAAAACTTCATCTCAAAAGGATGAATGAATACTTTTGTATTGTGTAAAAAATTAGAAAGATTAAGTTTATGATCAATATGAATTGCCATTATCCTTGTCAGATATTCTCCTGTTCTCTTGACTGTTTCTGTTTGTAAACAGTCCGAGTTCACTTCAGATCATGTCACTCTTAATCGATCGGAATGGATATGTAAATCAGACCAGTTTTGCATGTGAAACGCCTCTATATTTTAATTAGTCAGACTGATACATATGCAGAGTTGGTTTGTATCCTAGTTATATTCTACAATATACTAGTCATGTCTGTTTGAGCTGTGTTGACTCCCATTTCTATTCATATATAAAGAATATCTTTATTTTTTAAACCGTAGCTGCAGGACCAGCTTGCAAGTATATTTTTATGTATATTTATTCTACTAATAAATCTTATGTCTCACAGTGCTGTGTTAGTTTACAACTATGCTAAACCATGCATTCTCCATTGGGTACCTTACCCTGCTAGATGGTTAGCAATCCTATTTCCTTTAATGTTTGTAATTTTCCACTGGAATAATCATCTTTCATGGTTGAAATGAATATTTATTTATATTAACCTATTAGTAAGTAATTTTGCACATGAGTTTTAAAAACCTTCAGAAAGCACACATTTTTATATAAAATCCCTCATAAAACATGTCCCATTAATTTAGCTCAAACTCTTGTATCAAATCTGTTTCCATATTTCACATCTTCTCCCCATAATCAGTTCAATCTTGAAACACAGAAACCCTTCGTAATTTCATGCCTCCTTATATTGTGTATTTGATTGTATTCCATTTTTTTACTTGTCTCCTGATAAATTTCCACTGCGAACAGCACAGTAAATCCCAGGGAAAGGTCAAAAGGTCACTTGTTTCAATCAGTTATTTTGACCTTTTTCTATTGTTACTACAGTGTGAAATGTGATAGGGGCATCTATTGAAATCATTGTACCAGTTTTTGTCAGACCGCAAAAGGGAAGGTTGAAAAATCCTAAAGGACCTCTACTTGAAGTGAAGATATATAGATTGTCCTCACTGCTCAGGGTCAAAAAATGCTGTTGGCATGGAAAATGCACATCACAGTATAAAAAGGTGTAATTAGCAGCAAATGGTTCAATTGATCTTTTTTGTTTCAGGAGACAAAGGTTAAGGTATTTTGCAGAGGGGTACACATTCTATTCAAGGTCAAAAAGTGCTATTGTTGCCATGGGAAATGTATACCACAACAAAAAAGATGAAGTTGGCAGCAATAGATTCAACTAATCTCTTTTGTTTTGGTGGACAGAGGTTAAAGCATTTTGCAGTGTCAAAGTTAAAAATACTTGAGGGATACAGGATATTTGAGATACACATGTTCATTTATGCAGAGATTTTTAACAATGTATTAATTTTCAGTCTGAAGTGGTTAACCTTCCCATGGGAAAAGAAATGTCTTGGACTTTTGATCCAAGTGGCTGTGATGCAAGTCAGTCTGTCACTCAAGTATTTAATACATCCTTCCAATTCGAATCAATGATGGTGACTCTACAGAACAGACAACTTCAATTTCTTAAGGTAGGTAGCTTGAATATCAGGTACTGATTTCTCAAGATGTTTTTTCGCCGATGGTTTTATAACAATCGCCAGGAAAAAAATGCATGTGTAGATTTAGAATTTTAAGGGAATCTGTTAAAGTTGCTTAAATAGTAAAATAAGATTTGGGGTCAGTATAAAAATATAAGTCTACAAGATGTGCATAAGAATTTCTGTGAAGTTAAACCCTTATTACTTATTGATGCAAGGGACAGACAGAATTTTGAAGTTAATAACTGTAACACATAGTGAAATTAAATATTATATTTAAGTAAGACATCATGCTTTTATTCGAAGTATTTACTATTTGAGCTACACTAAGCAGTACCAATTGTTTTACTTTATAAATCTTTTTAAAAATGTACTTTTTAATAAAATTATATAATCTTTTGTTAAACAATTAAAAAAGTTTATGATTATTTTTGTCCTTTTATATTAGTTTAGTGACTTTAAATCATTAAATTTTAAATGGTAAGAAATGGTGTATAAAATAAAATTTAAATTATAAGCGACATAATTACTTATATAGTCATACAAGATTTTGGAATAGAATTACATGATTTTCCATCGGATTTGCTGATGTTGCATGTTGATCCAGTGAATTTCTCAACTTAAAATTCTTTCTTCAATATACAAATGAGATTTTAGAATTTAATGAAATTAGTCTTTAATTTAAATTAGTCATTGAGCAGTAATGATAACATGTTAGCGACTTTTCACTGAGAAGCATTTATATAATTATGTTCATTAAAATAAGCTATCTATTTTAAAGTGTATCAAAACATGTCTGAATTGGAAGTGAACTGACCCTATTATCCTTGTTCAAATTAAGAATTAATGCTGGTCCTTGTTATTTTAAATGGTATCCGGGAAATTACATTTCTTCACTTAAGAAAGTAGATTTACTTTAAGTAAATAAAAAAGTATTACATTGATATATCATTTTTATTAAGAGGCAGGAATCCATATATCACTTAAAATAAATTTTCTAGTTTTATTTAACATAAGTGACACTGCTTTATTTTACTGAAAGATTACATTCACACAGTGCTAAATGACATCGTTTGCTGTTTTATGATTTTAGGGCAATGACACCAAAGCAAGAACAAGTGATGGAGAACCAAAACTGAGGCTCTTTTACTCGATGGATTTTGAATTTATTCCTGGTCAAAACGCCTCTTTCAAATTAGTAGGCGAAAAATCCAATGAACTGCTTATTGCTCCTAATAATTTGACAGAAGCTTCAAAAACTGGCATGACCGAATATTTCAAAACACAGCCTGGAAAGTAAGACTTTTGAATCAGTTGACTTTTTTCCATTGCAAGTAAAAAGAAATTCTATTTATGCATTTGTTTTTTATATTAAGGTACAAAGTATACTTCCCATTTAATGACACTTCACATAAAATTCAACCAGTTGGTGAAGTTGAATTGAAATCTGGAGGCATTTATATAGTAACTGTGTATGAAAATTCAGCACGTAACGATTTGGTAAGTTTTATAATACTGACTTATTTTATAATTTCAATGTGAGTACAGCAAATAATTTAGATTCAAAATCTTTATTTTGTGCATTCAAAACTATGTATTGCATGGCCATGATATATGCAGAATTCTCTGAGATTTGTTATTAACTTTCCAATGATAAAGGGCTGTCTCATGGCTCAATAGGTTGTAATGTCCAAACAACAGTTCGGGATCAGAGGTCAACACCACTGACCTGACTGTAAATCCCGAAACATCTATCAGGGTGGTCTAATTGCCCTCCAAATCGTTTTTAGGGGTGCATGATGCCCCCCTGAGTTGAACTATCTCACAGTGAAACTGACAAGACGAGAACTGTTGCAGAGTTCGAGCTGAGCTGGTGTTTTTTGTGGTGCTCGTTCAAGCCAGCCACTGGAGTAGATCCCCTTTTTTCTTGTTTGGAGTGCTCACAACCAAGGGGCACAAATCCTTGATTGTATATAGTGTAGATACTATTAGGTTGATTCAAAAGTTGGTCCCGTTTTTTCACAAAATTGAAGAAAAATTGTATTTACTAAAAATTACATTTAATCAATATGTGCCGTTCTGTTCAATGACCTTCATCTCTGGTAGCTGCATAATCCTGCACTCATAGAAATTCTGAGGTTTCTGGCTAAAGAACTGATCCAGGTGACGAAACTCTGAACCACTTACGGCACATGGAATCGTCAACAGCACCCTCACCATACACAACACATATCTTCTTTTGCATCTGCAAAGCATTTTTGCCATTTCAAAAATAAAAAGCATAGGTCGAAAATGCTCCATATTCTTATGAGTTTCTATTGTTAACGCAGGGAGTGGTGCATGTTAAATGTGTCATGGCCTCAAATTTCCTCACGTTAGTGTGGAAGTTTGAAAAGTGGGGTGGCAGTTGAGGCGATGACATAGTCATGACTGGTTCAGGATGGATCCCGGATCATCGCCAATAGCCTGTTGTGTTGCTCTAGTGCGAAGTTAATTAACCTACCTACCTATTTTAATACTAGTAACTTCCAATGAATCTGAATTAAAATGTGCACTATGCATGGGTTTTTTTTGCCATTAGGAAAGTCGTACATCAACTAATTCCAATTAAAAAAGATTTGAAGATTTTTGTGAATAAGGTCAATTCATTACAAATGTAGCACCTATACTTTAGGTCAACTTAACTTGATTGCACATATATATTCTACAAAGTGAATACTTCAGGCATAAAGTATTATGTTAGCGAAACCCTCACTGACATAATACTTTTTTAACGAATAAAATCTTTTGAGCATGTAGTATGATTTTACTAGCAAATCAGCATATTTATGCTCATGAGACTTTTGTCTTAGAGTATTCAGTATAATGAAGTTTACTTAACCCCAGGTCATCATAGTTAGGTAATTGTTTGCCTGACAATAATTATATTGATTGCCATTCTACACAACAAATGAGCAAGAAATTAATGGTAAAATATTCAACAAAATACTCCTCAATATCGTATTTCCAGTAAATATGCTAAAATATAAAGTTTTATTATTTTTGTATATTTATTCTAATGATTAAAAAAATTCTTGTCTTTGCAGAACTTGACTGTTTTCACTATGATGGAGCCTAATACTTTATCGATATTGTATCAAACCCCTGCATACATGATTCTAACTGCTGGTGAAATAATGTTTTCCATCACAGGATTGGAATTTTCTTACTCTCAGGTAAGTTTTTCAGATACGCTATAGAAAAGGATCAAGCTCCAATTTTGTTTTTATGTAAATGTTCCTTTTTCCTCATCAAATATTGATTTAAATGAATATTTTCTAGGCTCCCAAATCTATGAAATCAGTGGTACAAGCAGCTTGGTTACTTACTGTTGCATTTGGAAACCTCATAGTTATGATAATAGCAAAACTAAGCCTATTTGAGAAAAAGGTAAATTTATGCATTATAATTTAGAATATTGTCAACATTACTTTAGTGGATGAAAATGCATCATTGCAATGATGAATTTCTAACCCATCAAAGATCGATATTTTCACACATGTGGATTCATAAACATGGTATTTCCCAAAACATTCTACCCAAACTTTAAGGGAAAAATAAGGAACACAAAGGAAATGTACTCACATAGAGATATACATCTGCAAGTACCACCTGGATTTGCTAGAGGGCGTTCGACATCAGTTCAGTTTATGCTGAAGTCCATATGCTGGCTCTCAGATATGTATTACTGTTTTCATGGTTGCAACTTTGAGCACCTACTGTAAATGTACAATTGTCAAATTAAATTTAGGGTTTATATGAACTTGTTTTTTTGCACCTTAATATACCCTCTAGCACATCCAAGTGATGTTTGTGGATACACACATGAGATGATGCATGTCAAATCCCACATTGATGAAACCTATTCATGAATAGGCTTCCAAACTCCTAAACAATCTAGTTTGGTCTAATTTTTTATTCTAATCATTCTTCTATACAGAATTACAAATCTAACGCATCTGCTTATTAGCAAGTGATTACAATAAATTAAATGCTCAGCATGTGGAATTAATTTACAAATGAGGCATTCTCTGGTCTTGTGGGAAGTTCATTTTCCTTTGTAGTGTGACTGGTCTTGTGGCGAAACTACAATTTTCGCATTCCTCCCTGCATGAACATGGTTTCATTTATGCTTCCTACCTCCCTTACAGTTTCTACTTTAAATACTCTAGTTTCTTTGAGTAATAGATTCCATTCGATGTTATGCCATTTGTTGTCCACACAAATTATCATGCCATGTTGTCCATATGGCATGATAATTTACATCTGTTCAGATGTTTATGTAGGTAGTTGAACTAAGCTGGAACAACACAACTGGCTATTAGCGACAGTCTGGAATCGGTCCTGAAGGGAAGTATCCAAGGACGACACCCCATCATTTTGAACTGTGGTCAGATGATGAGGTGAATACCTGAGCTGGCATCCCACTCAGCCATCTTCACCAAACGACACTTTTTGTGATTACAAAATTTATAAAGAATGCTTTTCCTTTGTAAGTACAGGAGCCATCGTGGCTCAGTTGGTATGCCCACTGTATTAGCAACCTGTGATTTGTAGGTGGCACAGGTTCAATACCTCCCTAGATGTATTTCTCTTTTTTGTGTTGACGTGGTATGGAAGTTTCGAGAGTTGTGTGCCAGCTCAGGTGTTGCCTCGTCATCTGACCACGGTTCAAAATTAAGTGGTATTGTTCTTGAATCTTTCCCTTCGGGTTTGATCCAGGACCATCGCCAATAGCCCGTTGTGTTGCTCCAGTGATGTTAATTAAAATACCTACCTCTTTTTTGTGTGAGTAAAACTTTACTTGTGTGTATGTCGATTACTTAATGTCGTCCATCTTGTGTTTGACAAAGCATGGCCAAATATGGCCTCTGCACGATAAAACCCCAATGCAACCAACCTTAGTAAATACATAACATTTGCTTGATAACATTTATGTTTTCTCATTTCAGTCCTATGAGCTATATATGTTTGCTGTTCTTATGGCTTTGGACATGCTCATTTTCTCTATCATGGCCTATTTCTACAAATATGTGTCAAGTGAAAATGAGAAACCACCAAAAGAAAAGGATTCTGCATTAAATGGTAAGAGAAACGAAGCTTATGAGGAAGAGACTGATTTCAACAAGTGAAAAAACATTTCAATTTACAAAAGACTTAGATGAGCTTCTGATTTTTAATCAAATGCATGTTTAATGTCATGGAAAATTTTAAGCATCTCATAAACACAAAAACAAATATAGCAGCTTATATTTTAGTGTATTAAAAATCAAATATTGTAAATTATTCATTTATATTCACTGGATTTTTGTATATTTTTTAGTCCAATTATGAATAATTTCTCTTATATCATTAAACCATTGAAATATTTTATAATGAACAGAATTTGAGTTGGGTATGTCTTAATGTTGTACAGTAAAAACATTTTATTTTTGTTTGACATGAATGGTCCATGGGGACTGTATTTATTTTGTATATATTACTTGCTATCAATGAAATGTGTTGAATTTTGTAAAATGTACAGAAATGTTTATTAAATTTTTATTTTATGGTGTATTACTACTTTTTGTTTGAATTCGTTATTGCTGGGTAAAGAAAGTTAATAACAAAATAAAATCTCCAAGTAATAATTAAAATTAATTACAAAATAAACTAAGTTGAGATTTATTGATAGTTCGGAAAAACAATTCCTCCTTGGAAAACAGGGGTCACTGGCTCAATGGATTTGCCATCTGCTAGCAACCTGCGAGTTATAGGCAGTGCAGGTTCGATTCCTCCCTAAGTGTATTTCTCTTCTGTGTCAGCAAAGGTTTCCTTGTGTATATGTCCATTTATTTGATGTTTGGTGTAGCTTGGCCAAATATGGCCCTTGTGCCATAATAGTGAACAAAATTCAACATTCAGTTTCAAATATTTGCAGAAATCTTTTTCAAACAAATATGGAAAAAAATGTTATCTTTAAAACATTTATGAAATGACTTGAAATCTATCTTTCTAATAATTTATACAGACAACTTGCTCCACTCAATAGACACTAAATTGCTGACTCTAGGCTATTTTATGTTAAGTAATGATCCTTAGTTACTGCTGAGTGAATTACTATAAAAAGGGAATAATCAATTCATGCAAAGACTAATGACACTGGAGTACCTTGGGTCTATGAAGCCCATACACACCTAAAGGAGATGTATCCCTGAGGGCAAATTGGGCCCAGAATCTTATGGTCTCTCAACATTAAGTTAACTTGTATTATTTTGTATGAGCTATGGATGATTGGTTTGGGGTTTTATGGGACAAGGACCATATTTGGCCAAGCTGCACCAAACACAAGATGAGAAAGTCAAGTAGAAAATGTTGCAAAAGAAAAAAAATAGGGATTGGGGAATAGAATAAGGAGATGAATGTAGGAAAAAATTGCTTGGGTATCCCTGGAGTGTTACCCCGAGGTTTACTAGACAGTAAACCCCATGTAAAGGGCTAGGAAAGGGGTTATAATGTATTAGCTCTGGTATTATCATAGCATTTTTTACATTGGCTTAACTTTTGTATTAGGTTTAACAATACTTACTGTTAGAAAATAAGCCATTTTTCATTTTAAATATTCACAGGCTCTAAAGGGAAATCAAATATGCATCAGTAAGTTATAGTTAATATTTAATTATAAAATATTTTATTTAAGAAGTTCAACTTCTGATTCAATCATGACACAATGCAATCATAGTTGAACAGCAAACAAGATAAATACATATGGCTGAGAGTATGTTAAGGATATGTAATTAGTATCACTAAATTTTGGTATTAGTTTAGAGTTGAATATTTCATTTAACACACTATGAAAAATATAAAACAATATTTAATTAAAACATAGCATGAGTAATAACTAAAGGAAAAAGGGCTAAAATCAGAATGCCAGGGAATTAGAACATTTTCCTTAGTTAGTATCTGTTAAATTTGAATCTTGATTTGTATCTTATTTTTATTTTAATATCTGTTGTGGAAATTTATATCTCCAAATTTCCACACCACGCCAACAGGACATTTGAGGCCATGACAGATTTAATGTGCACCAGTCCCTCGTACACGACGGTCTTTTGGCTGAAACTCGCAACCCTCCGGTTGTTAATCCATTGCTCTTCCAACTGGGCTACTGCGTGCCCTGGATGAAAACATTGGGAATGACCTGTATACAAAGCAGTTCATGGTCCTTATTGATGGAGACGAAAAGTGTTTTGCCAAAATACTCAGAAAGGAATGAAAATAAAAGTTACCACTATTGGAAAAAAGCAGAATGTATGTGCAATTGTCACCATTGTTTTTGCATTTTATGGCACAAAGACCATATTTGGCAAGGTGTGCCAAACGGAAGACGCCAAGTAAAAAATGTCATGAAAGGGGAAAAAGAGGTATTGGGGAATAGAATAGTGGGATGAAAGAACAAAAAGATAGCTTGGGTATCCCAGGAATGAACACCTGAATTTGCTAATGACAGTAAACCACATGGGAAAAGAAAATATCATTAGAGTACCTCAGGCCTGTGAAGCCTCTACACATCTAAAGGAGATGAGCCCTGAGGGCTGTCACCAAATGGATTAGAAGACTAGATGTCAAAGAAAATCTTTGATCAGTGCTTTGAGTTCTCATAGAAAATATCCAGTATTGCTCATAAATTAGACAGGAAAGGGAAAGTTAAAACCTAATTGGACAATGCTAGGTTTATAAATGAATTGATTTGAAATAGATAAATTTACAACTCTGATGTACATAATAACTCTCCCCTTACCAATATCCGAAACAGATTCCAATTGTCGTTGAGGACACCATATGTCCCAACTAATCCCTGATGAAATGGTTAAGAATTGATATGAATACTACATGATTAAAAAAGAAGCAAAATATACAGTGGTCAGAATCAAGAGCACAATAACCATGTCGTATGATTCCTTGTCGAAAACCAACTCCCAAAAGAGTTATCTGTTTTTCGATTAAACATGGCAATCTGATGAAGTGTCCCTTCTTGGGAGCCTGAAATTCCTCCCTAACGTGAACTGACCATTGATGTATGAATCCTCCAAGCAGTGTCTGGAGAATTTCTGACTAGATGGAGTTGAGGGGGTTCCAGCAGCCTTCTTTTTGGTAACCACCCCTTTGTCAATGAGTAACTGGAGGAGCACTGACCAGATTCCTGACCCCTCAACAGAGATCTGTTGGTTTTGGAAGTGAACAGACGCAGAAGTCCTTTTTCATAGTAGACTGAAACAATTTTATTTTAACTTCCCTCTTAGCCTCTAATTCTGCCTTGAGTTGTTTAATCTATGTAAATACTGTTTATTTTTATATAAAACATGTTTGTTTCAAAACTGTTTCTCTATGCCTTATATTCACTTGCCACTATTTAAATCCATTTCACGACATCACAATGGGTACCTGATAGTGTAATTCACACATATTGGCATATTCATCTGATACTTTAGTTTTGTACATGTCTCAATTTACTCTCAGGTATCAACAACCCTATCAATGCTAAAAGGATAGTGTGATGTTTTCAGAGTTGAAATTTCAAATTACCTGGCAAATAACATCATAAAACTTTCAAAGTACCATGTCCAATCAAAACTTTTTTGGGGTTGGTTTTCAACAAGGAATTGCATGGTAATGATCATTGTGCAGTAAATTCTGACCATCCTGTATATTTATAAACTATATTTTGCAATTAAATTTTCTTTTTGTGAATGCGTTAATTAAGGGTATGCCAATTCAAGGAATATTTATTTTAAAAAATCAGGATTACATAGTCAAAATTTAAAAATTTCGTTTTCTTTCTTTAATAAAATTTAATATTAAAAATGAAGTAACCTGTGATATGATGTGTGTTATTTCACTCACATAAGTTTAAAAAATTTGTTCTTACTATGTGTCACACCAAGAATGGCCCTTTTTTTAATTGAAAGTCAGAGCCGATAGTATTGATTTAGAATAACTCAAAAACAAGTATATCTTTCTTTGGTCATTGACCATAGTGACCCTTACGAATCTATTAGCAGAGGCTGTTTATACTGTCATTCCATGTTCTTTTTGCACAATTTTAACATCATTTTCCCCATTGAAAGGTGCCTCCTGACCTTACAAGATCAAATTTTCTATTTTCATTATATATGATAACAATTCAAGTTTTCAATTTTTTTCTCTGTTGGTTTTCTAGCACCTTAACCAGCCAATAAATTTAGTTAATTTATTAGCTGATAATTTTTAAGGAATGAAATCACAAATACTTTCAAATTAACTGAAAATGATTTAATGTACAACACTGCATACATCATAAATTCATCACTGGTGAAAAACAGTTTCCTCAACTGTTTGCCAGTAACGTTAGACAAATTAAGAATATAACCAATTTCTGCTTCCCACTGAGATATCAAAAAGAGCGGGTTGATAGAAATGTCCTTTACAGTCAATTAGAAAGAATAACCACCTGTTTTTCATTTTGAGGGGTAGGTACGACTTAGCTTGCTCTCGGGACACCATACAGCTCAGATTCTTGAGTGGAACTTTCATCTTTGTGGTCTTTCCGAAAGGTCCATATGTCACAATCGATGCAACGTTGCCTCCTTTACACAAGGTCAAATGCTTTATGATCCGGGAGGGTAGCATATAAGTGACTACAGCAGTAATCATTCCTAGGAAATGAAGTTAATAAAGAAATTAGTAATGATTTCTTTCTTTTAAGACTTTTCAAATGCTTTGTTTTAATTAACCCTCCAAGAGGCACACCCAAGTATGGTTCAGAGGAGTTTCTGCATGGTGGGCAGCAAACCTGAAATATTTTGAGCAAGATGTCCTGGAAGTGAGGTGATATGTCTGAATATATAAGGCAATGTGGCAATTTTTCTGGGTCAAATTCAAAAATAATTTTCTGAACTAAGCTAGGGCATGCCATTGGGGGTTAAGTTCCAAGAAAATTCATTTTGCTCAGTTACTCGATGAAACATTATACAAAATCTCTATCTATTCGACAAGAACTGTTCCCATCACAGTATTAGCAAGGAATCACACAATTGATTCAAATTAGATTTTAAGATTCAGAAGATCAATGAAATGAGAATTACTTTTAAGAAACTGTTATGATCTATACCTTTGAACTTAATTTAGACTGGAAGAATTTTTAAACATTATCATATTGATACATAAGGGTGGCTTATCTACATCCTTACTTATCAATATGGTAGAGATTTCCCACACAGCAGTAACACATTTTCTGAGGCAAAGCTTCTAGACTTCTCAATTGTTTGACCACTTGATTCCACCACAATCAGATTTGCTTTCAAATAAAACAGCAAAAGAATGCCATATAGACATAATTTTGACAGAGTTGATTTCATTAGATATCTGTAATAGTTTATTATCTTTCTATGTGATAGGAAGGTAGTTGAATTAATATCGCACTGGAGCAATCCAAAGGGAAAATGCCTATGGTCCAGAATCAGTCCAGATGGAAAAGATCCAAGGACAGCACCTCGTCATTTTGAACCATGGTTAGATTACGAGGTCGACACCCGAGCTGGTACCCCACTCTACAAACTTCCATGCCATGCCAATGTGAGGACAATTGAGGCCAGATTTAATGTGCACCAACTCCCATGTATTTGATCTTTGGTTGAATCGAGTTTCAAACTTGCAATCCTCCATTTGTTAATCCGCTACTCTTCCGACCAGGATACAGCGGGCCCTTTAAATTTAGAAAAAACATTTAAGTTACTAGATGTGATGAACTCTCCTTGTCTTGGGTCAAATTTTTTTGTATTGAAAGTTCCACTGGCCTCTTGGAAACCGCAGTCTTTCATGTATTTACTGGGGTGCCTGACCGTCTGTGTACGTATTATATATAATAGTATTCAATTACAAAACAGTAAACATTAATACAAAATAAATTTTAAACCTTGCCTGTTTTTCTATAACATTGCAATTGAAAAGCATGGGAAAGTTTTTACAAATTATCTTCCTTTCAAAATTACAAACGAAAATTGTTAGAAATGTGTAATCAGTTGCAAATACTTACCCATACTGATGCATCCTATACCGGCAATTAGTCTGTATTTGTAAACCCCTAAATTGGAGCTTTTATTTGCGTCACTGTCCACTTGAGATCGTGTATCCTTCAAAGTGAAGAACACGTTAAAACCCAGACAGGAGCAGACCACGAATTGCGCTATTCCGAAAATTGTCACATTGCGGATGAATTTAGTCTTCTCTAATGAATACAAAAGGACATCTTCCTTCAGTAAGCTAATTTTGTCCATTGGAAAGTATTTTGTGGAAAACAACACACCGGATGATTTATTCGAATAAAACGGTCTACTGAACTTCAGACTTGGAGCAGTTCGTTTAAATGATTGGTAAACAAGTCCCAGAATATGGGATCCTTTGAGTGAAAAGGAATACATTATTCCAAATCTTTAAATTGAGTTTGAAAAATAGGAAATGTGAAAAATCTGTTGTTTCGAATTCAGTTACGAAAAATTTGTTTTAAGCTTTTTACTTGCGATCATGTGTTTTTGTTTACTAACTCAAAGTTGCGGTTACGAATGTGTTCTCACTCGCAGTTAGCTGTGAGGTAGGCGAGTAGGTATTTAATTAACATAGCACTGGAGCAATAAAGCTGGCTGTTAAAGTAAGGTTGTATTTTTTATTTTTATTTAAATTTATATCGATTATCACAGTTTAGTATAGTTTTGTTTTTGTGAGTGGCAACAGTTTTTCTTTTCTTATCAAGAATAAAGTTCTTGTGTTTACCTAACTCGTAATTTCTTCGATAATTCTCAAAGTATTTTTAAATAATAATGTGTGGTACACGTTAAGAAGATTATTTTTAATCTATAATTAACATTTATGGCGTCCGCGACAGGATTTTGAGAATTAATTTTGATACTTCGTTTTTATTTGAATAATGGAACGTGAAGTACGAATGAGAACGGTAAGTAGAGCTGCTTTCACAAGAGCTTCTACGACTCTTCAGACATTACTGAAAGAAGAAAACTTAGATATTGAAAAGATTGAGGTTTCTATTGCAGTCTTAGAAAAAAGAAATAATGAACTTTGTGAGCTCAATGCAAAAATCGTCGACTTACTGCTGGAAGTTGAAAATTCTGATCTGGATGCGGAGCTTACGGCTGCGGAAAGATACGAAACTCAATTTATAGAGTTGCGACATCGAGTGTCTTCCATCATAAGAGGTAATGCAAAAAGTGTATCTTCCATTAATGGTGACGTGAATGCACACTCCAGAAAGTTCAAACTTCCAAAACTCGAATTTAGAAGGTTCAGTGGGGACATCAAGGAATGGCTTCCTTTTTGGGGACAATTTCAGAAGATTGATTCTGATCTTGAAATTGCTGAAGAAGACAAATTTCAATACCTTAGGCAGGCAACGTTTGAAGGTTCCAGAGCCAGGGATATAGTTGAAAGCTTTCCCCCTATAGGAGAAAACTATAAGAAAGCAGTGGAAAGTCTCAAAGCTCGGTTCGGAAGGGAAGACCTTCTTGTGGAAATTTATGTTCGAGAGCTTTTGAAGCTAATTTTATCTGTACATCAGGATAGGAATAGGCTTTCCTTTTCTGCTCTTTATGATAAACTTGAGACATACCTGAGGGCACTAGACACTTTGAAAGTGACTTCGGATAAATGTGCATCCATGCTGCTGCCTCTTGTGGAGTCCTGTTTTACAGAAGATTTTCTTAAGGCATGGCATAGGAACATGACTTTTTCCGAAAAGGATGATGCCCAAGATCGTTTGACAAAATTGATGGTTTTCCTGAAGACCGAGGTGGAGGGTGAAGAGCGCATTTCTTTAGCGATGGAAGGTTTTGGCTTGGGGAAACGAGGTGTTTCTTGTGAACAGAAGAAAAACAAACCCCATCTTGTAAAAGAGAAAATTGCAACTGCTGCTGGTTTACTTTCCTCTACCACAGTACCAGATCTTAGAACTGCTTGTGTATTTTGTCAAGGAAAACATTTGAGTTTGGATTGTTTTGTGGCTCAGAAAATGAGTTTAACTGACAAACAGAAGTGCTTAAGAGAAAAGGGTGTTTGTTTTGCTTGCCTGAGACCTGGCCATATGATTAAGGGATGCCGTGCTAGTTTAAGATGTTTAATCTGTTCTAAAAAACATGTGCCCTTAATGTGTCCTCAGTTGAAGCAAAATGGCAGCTGCCCTCCAGATCCACCTGTGAATCAGTCAACTGGAAATTCCAGTGAGGTGAATATGACGTCTTTCAATTACGGCTCTAAAGTCTTTCTTCAAACTTTGAAGGCAAAGTTAATTAGCGAAGGAAAAGTGAGAGAAATACGCATTTTATTGGACACAGGATCTCAAAAAACGTATATCCTAAAGGATGTAGCTGGACAGATGGGATATGTGCCAATACGGAAAGAAACCATCGTCCATGCATTATTTGGCGGATCGACAGAAGAAGTCCAGCACAATTGCTATAAAATAAGGTTGGAAAGTTTCAATGACCAATTTAAATGTAATTTTGAAGCTCTGGATCAAAGGGTCATTTGTTGTGATGTAGCACCCGTGGAGAAGGGACCGTGGATTAAAGAGCTAAAGGAGTTGAAAATTAATTTGTCAGATGCGGCGGAGAAGGCTTCCCAAATTCACATTCTTGTTGGAGCCGACATAATGGGCAAGCTGTTGACTGGCCGGCGAGAGATTCTGCCATGTGGTCTAGTAGCAGTAGAAACATACTTGGGATGGACTTTGATGGGGAAAGTCCCTCAAGTGGGCCCAAAAGAGCCAAACATGTCAATGGTGGTCACTTCGTTATTTATGAAAGAAGCTAGTATCACCGACCTTTGGAGTCTAGATGTTATTGGAATTTTGGATCCTTTGGTCTCCAAAAGCAAAGTGGAAAAGGAAATGCAAGCTAAAAGGCTGTTTCAGGAATCAATTAAGGTAAATGAAGAAGGGCGTTACGAAGTTTCCCTGCCTTGGACAGATGAAAGCATTCCTCTACCGAGTAATAAAGCACTTGCATTAAAAAGGTTGGAGACAACTACAAGGAAGCTAAATTCAGAAAATATCCTTTCGTCATATGATGAAGTTTTCAAGGACTGGATGTCGTCTGGAATCATTGAAAGGGTTTCGACTGAGGCAACAGAACATGAACATTACCTACCACATAGACCTGTTGTGAAAGAACAAAGTACAACTAAAATACGACCAGTATTTGATGCTTCAGCCAGAGAGAAGGGCTCACCGTCTTTAAATCAATGTCTGGAATGTGGACCTAACTTAATTGAGCTTATTCCATCGATTCTGCTAAAATTTCGACAGTTTAAGTATGGTGTAGTGAGCGACATCGAAAAGGCTTTTCTGCAAATTAGTATCACAAAAGAAGATCGTGACTACTTGAGATTTTTTTGGTGGGATCAAGAGGGAGATAAACAATTGAAGACATTTCGTCATGCAAGAGTTGTCTTTGGTGTTAAGTGCAGCCCATTCCTTTTGTGTGCTGTCATAGAATATCACCTCCAAAAATGTATGCTGATTTCACCTGTTGATCACATAATAAAGAAACTACTGAACAGTTTCTATGTGGACAATGTTCTTGCTAGTCTTAGCTCACAAGAAGAGTTAAAGCAGTTCATTGAAGTTTCTCAGAATGTAATGGCCGAGGGAAAATTTAATCTGAGAGGTTGGCAATACACTGGTGATGAAGACTTGGATGTCCAAACAGCGGTTTTGGGTCAAGTTTGGAACAGGAAAGAAGACACATTGTGTCTAAATCTGGACTGGTTGGACGATTTAAAGATCACCACTATCACAAAGAGAATGATGTTGTCAGTTGCTCAGAAAGTTTACGACCCATTTGGTTATACTGCAGCTGTTATGCTTTTCCCAAAATTGATACTGCAGAAAACTTGGAAATTGGGATTGAGTTGGGATGATGAAGTCCCTGAAGCTTTTAGTAAAGAATTTCTAAATTGGTTTGAAGAACTTCATGTTTTAGAAGAAATAAAATTTGACAGATGGCTTCATATAACGGATGATAATTTGCAGAACTGCACTATTCATACCTTTTGCGATGCAAGCAAAGACGCCTATGCCGCTGTTGTGTTTCTGCGACTTGAATCAGAAAATGATGTCAAAATATCCTTACTTTTCGCAAAGTCCAGAGTTGCCCCCTTGAAGGGTGGGACAATTCCTAGATTAGAATTGCTATCTGCATTAATTGGAGCCAGGTTGACTCAATTTGTTGTAGAGGCACTGGATTGGTCACAAGTACCATGCTACTACTGGAGCGATTCGACGACTGTTCTCGCATGGATCAAAAGAGAAGAGAATTGGTCTGCTTTTGTAAGAAACAGAGTTGCAGAGATTAGAAAACTATCTGCTTCTTCTTCCTGGAATCATATTTCTGGTGAATTCAACCCGGCTGATCTGCCTTCTAGAGGCTGCAAATCAAGACACCTACTGGCAGCTAGATGGTGGGAGGGTCCTCTGTGGTTAAGAAGTCCTATAGAAGAATGGCCTGTGAGTTTTTCTACAAATGTAGACTGCAAGGAGGAAGAAATTGAAAAGGAAAAGATGAAGTCCACAATATTGATTACTAATAATCTAGATGTGCAAGACAGAAAATGGTACTATTCATATTTTTCGAGGTATCAGCAGATTGTGCGTCTAGTAGGTTGGGTTCTTCGCTTTAAGCACAATTGCTCCTGTGTAGATGAATACAGAATTAAAGGAGAACTTACATCAGTTGAATTTCAGCAAGCAGAGAGACGAATTGTGAAAATGATTCAAGAGGACACATTTACTGGTGAGAAAGTCAAGAAGTTGAAAACTCTGAGTGTATATAAAGATGACCAAAACATTTTTCGTTTGAAAACCAAGATTGTCAACAGAAAAGACCATGAAGACTTTAAAAGACCAATGATTCTCCCAGCACAACATGAAGTTGTAGAAAAGTTAATTGTTTATCATCATCAAAAGAATTCACATGCGGGAGTACAGATTCTTTTGAACCTTCTCCGAGAACATTACTGGATTTTGAATGGACGGAAAACAGTTAAAAGAGTGCTGTCTAAATGTGTTGTATGCCGCAGGCATACATCTAAAAGGTTTGAAGCTGAGACATCTACTCTTCCCGAAGGTCGAGTAAAGGACACTGCTGTCTTTCAAGTTACGGGAATTGATTTGGCAGGTCCCTTGTATCTGAAAGATAATCAAAAGGCATGGGTGACCTTATTTACGTGTGCTACGTACAGAGCGGTCCACCTTGAACTGGTTACGTCTATTTCAACAGAATCTTTCCTTCTCGCTCTGCGCCGATTTATTTCTCGTCGTGGAAGATGTTGTGTTATTCACTGTGATAATGGCACAAACTTCACTGGTGCAAGAAATCTTCTGGCTTCCTTGGATTGGAATAGAGTGGTCAAACATGGATCAATCAATGCCATCGAGTTCAAATTTAACCCTCCAACTGCGTCCTGGTGGGGCGGTTTCTGGGAAAGGTTGATTCGTGTCCTGAAGGATTTACTGAAACGTGTATTGGGACGTGCTCAGTTGACCTACGAGGAAATGACAACAGTCCTCTGTGATTGTGAGTCTGTGATAAATTCAAGACCGTTAACGTATCTTTCAGATAGTGACGCTGACTTTCAACCTATCTGTCCATCAATGTTTCTTCAGGACATTGTTGAGTGGAAAGTTCCTGATATTGATGCAGCCGATCATCAGAGCTTGAATAGACGAATCATATATCGTCGAAATCTGCAAAAGGACCTAAGAAATAGATTCCGTTCGGAGTATTTGGGTTTGCTTATACAGCGTGCAGAGAACAGGAAAAACCTCCGACAAATTTCCATTGGAGAGATTGTTCTTGTGGGCTCCGATAATAGCAAGAGAATTAACTGGCCACTTGGTCGAATCGTCGAGCTTCTCCCTGGAAAAGACGGAACTGTTCGCTTGGTTCGAGTTCAGACCTATACTTCAGTACTTCTGAGACCTGTTCAGCGAATTTACCCATTAGAAGTCGCCTCTGATGCTAAAATTTTGGAAAATGCTAAATGTAATCCAAAGAAGAGATCTTACCCTTGTTCATCATCTTTTCCTGCGGCTGTGAAACCCGAGGCTGGCTCATATTCATCTAGAGTTGGAAGAGTAGTAAAAATTCCCAACAGACTTGACTTGTGAACATATCATTTGTATTTAAATGTGAGAGAAAGTATTTAGTATTATTTACTATGTTAAAATTAAGTGATTGTGTATTGTTACAAGTGTTTGAAGTTTCAGTCGGAAATGTAAGCTATGTTGTGATGCCCACATCACAAGGTGGGAGTATGTTAAAGTAAGGTTGTATTTTTTATTTTTATTTAAATTTATATCGATTATCACAGTTTAGTATAGTTTTGTTTTTGTGAGGGGCAACAGTTTTTCTTTTCTTATCAAGAATAAAGTTCTTGTGTTTACCTAACTCGTAATTTCTTCGATAATTCTCAAAGTATTTTTAAATAATAATGTGTGGTACACGTTAAGAAGATTATTTTTAATCTATAATTAACACTGGCTATTAGCAGCGGTCCAAGATTAATGGATGAAACGAAGTAAAACGTTTGCGATGAGACTGAAAAAAAACTAATCTTTCGAATATGCAACTTCAGAACTGGTGAAGCGGTCTGGTGACGGATTATTTTCTGGTTTCACTTTTTTCAGTTGTTTACGAACGCGGCCATTTTCTCCCATTTCCAGTGATATCAAATTAATGAAATAAATTGTCGGTTCGATTTCTGGCTACCACGAAACGATCCCGAAGCTTCTGTATATTATTTACATGGCAACTACTAAAAATCCCTCAAAAATTAAATAGAATGAATAAAATGTGTTAATGGAAAAAACAATTAGGCATCAGCACAACTTCAAATGCAAATGAACTTTTTCACCCGAGCATATATTTTGCAATCGTTTAACATTTGGCTTAGAAGAGAAAGTAAAATTAAAGAAAACAAAACTATACTTCATTTCATTTCATATTCGTTAACAAGTAAGTTGTAAATTTATGTATGATTTCGCCATTTATTCATGGAACTTCTGAGAACAACTTTTGGGAACAATTAAAAATCACATTTTCAGTATGAATGAATTTAAAAGTAGAATAATTCTAAAATGTATTGACAAATTTCTAAGGTTCAAGAATTCTGCTACGTATTTCCGAATGTTAAAGAATTGTTAATAAAATGCGTAGATTTATTTTTATGCAGTTTTTATGCTCAGAAATCGTGGGATGAAAACAAACACTGGCTCCTAAAGTTCAATTTCCCAAGAGATTTTTCTATGCAAGCGCAAAACTAGTAAATAAATTGAACCTTATTTTTTTGAATCAATGGAAAAGTGAACATTTAGAAACATTTGCCGCTTAAAACCAATTCTGTATTCGGAAAAATATTTTTTTAAAGATAGATTTTAATTGTAAATTTTAATGTCATTTGTCACAGATTTGGGAAAGCACCCAGCCTGTTTCGTCACGAAACTAAATAAAAGCAAAAATAAATTTTTGTTGCATATACTTTGTGTAGAATATGTAGGTACACTACTCATCTCAATAAATTCTGCATTTTACGAGCCACTATACATTTTCATATCATATGTGCTGCCATCTACTGATTTGTATGAGAAATACAAAGTATTACCTTATAATTTTTCGTAGCTATGCTTCGATAAATATATCTAAATGCCTAAATAATAGCAAAATTTTAGTCAGCAGTTATTTAAAACATTACAATGTGAACATTTTATTTGAATTTGGGTATAATTTTCTACAAAAAATAATCGGGATCGGTGACGGACAGGCTTAAACTTAGTGATTGCACGATTTCAATAAAATGCAAAACCGGTTTCGGTTTTTATTTTTTCCAAAATTCGAAAACCGGTTTTGTAAAAAATACGAAAAACGCGATATTTGTGTAACAAACAGTAAATAAATTTATTTCTTAAGTATGTAACTTATATACATACATAAAACGATTATTATCTAACATTGAGAGCTATAAAATCACCTGCCAGTACGGTTAGCATTTTTTTCGGCATTAAAGTGTGCTCGCAGAAAACAGTGAATTTATGGAGACATCATTCAACTTCGGGCTTATTTTGGTTACGAATTGACCTTACGATGAGAATGCCTGTTCCGGACTCCACGTTTATCGGTGGAATAGTGAGCAAGTATTTGTAGCACACTCCATAATTGTGCTTTTGGTTCCCCTCCTTCCAATACTGCAACATCTTTTTCAATTTCCGTTTCAAAATCACTATTTATTGTACAATTATTCAGTGATGCCGAACCAGCAAGCTCCTTGTTAATTGCCCTCTGCAGCAATTGTCCCATGCATAAAACCGAAGATTTTAACACATCATCGTCTTTGTCATCGAAGTTGATATCTCTTGGATCTGATTGTGCTAGTGTTAAAGACGGCATTAAACGTTTTATCAGGTTATTTATAAACCGACAGATAGCCGGTTTCCCCAACTTTTTAAAGACATTCCTATCTTTTATCACCGGTTCGATACCCATTATGTATCGAACTATGTACTGCTAATCGTTAATGCGTCTTTCTTGAATTAATTCTAGGGATTCTTTCAATTCATTACCGAGTGTAGTATGAAGATAATTTAAAGACGTCAACATGAAATTTAAAGCAGCGTCAGCAGTCAATAGATTTGCATCTGCTCTACATAATGCTTCCACTGTAAGTTTTACTGGCAATAAGGCAGAAATAGTATCCACTAATAAATTAAAGTCCTGTTCAGAGAATGAAATTTTCGATGACAAATCAATTAGGGCTTTCTGAACACATGATTTTAATTTGTTGAACCTTTCCAACATGGTAATAAACTATTCCATCATGTTGTTGAATCTAAAATCAATGAGTACTCTCTACCAAATTCCAATTTCACAAATTTTTGCAGTATGTCATCATTTTTTGTTGGGGATTTGCGGAACAATCGTACCACTCTAATTTTTGTAATAAGTGGTAATATGGTTTCATGTTTAACATCCGAAGCCGAATTTCCTTCTACATCATCTGAGTAAGCAATACTGAACCCACTTTCAAATGAATTTTCATCTTCCAATTCCGAACAGTCATCAGTGTAAATATCCAATTCAATAATCTCTCCTTCAGATTCTGAGACAGTCACATTCCGATTCAGGTTCATTATCCTATTGTGAGTCATTTTTTTCAACTTCGACAGGTACTTTTCTGTCTAGCACTTTGATTACACCAAGCTGAATGGCATGCGCTAGACAGCTGTTGCTCAGCTTTAATCAATTTGCCTACTTTTTTCATGACTGACGCTCCGTCTGTAGTGATACATACTTTATCAAGGCACAGACCAAAAACCTGTCTGGCTCATTGATACTGATGCTGAGAATCAGTCTACATGCTATTATGATTGGTCAGTGGAGAAGTAGGTCATGTATCACACGAAAGTGATGTGTGACTCATGTGGCATTAATACCAGACATGTAATAATGAATTTTTATTATGATAGGGTAGTAAACACTAAACATTTAGTTGTTTGCATCAGTGTGCGTAGTATGGTATACCTTGTGATGAGTTTCTCTTATGGGTTGCCAATGGGTAAAACCGAAAACCCGGTTTCCTTTCATAAAACCGGTTTTTCGATTTCGAAATTTGGGTCGGTTTCCCAGTTAACCGGTTTCCTCGAAACCGGCTTTGCAATCACTAGTGGTTATAGTTGGACTTGTCGACTTTTGCTCTCCGAGATAGATTTTTCTTAGTAAGTAGGATAGGGTTGCTGAGGTTTAGAATTTGAAGAGATCGATCAGCCCTTTTGTTGTAGTTTTATTTTCAACTGCTTGGGTCATCAGATTGCAGAAGTTACCAGTATATTGCGTTTTAAGGAATGCAATTTTTTTTCGTTTATAATTGCATTTTGTGCAAACAAGCAAAATATGTTTAAAACAATTTTAGTAGCGTAGGACATTCCGCTGATTCTTCGAGATTGAATCGGAATTATGAGGATGGGATTGACATTTTAATTCTGCATCTGGTTAGTAAAATATCTTCACGTCTGTTTGACAGTTTACAAATATTTCGAACTCTGAAATACACTTTCTTAAGTCGAGTGGTACTTGTAATCCATTCTTCAGTTTATCGATTTCAATTATAAGTCTTGCTAGATCTTCTGGAGATACTATATTGATTCACTGCTTTTTGCAAATTTATCCGCTTTTTCATTTATTCCTGTTCCGGTGACCCGGGATTCAAAATAATGTGAAGTTAGTTGATTTTAAACGGTAGGTATTTTGATTAACGTAGTACTGGAGCAACACAATGGGTTATTGGCGACTGCCTGAGATTGGATTGGATTTTGGGGTTTTATGGCACAAGGTTGGCTACGGTCCAGGATCAACACCCGAAGGGAAAATGAACTACTTTGGGAGAATATGTTGACGTTGGTCAGCGCCTTTAGAGCATTGACTGTCGGAGAAAGTAGCGTATTTTCTATTTCGAACTGTTAAGTCGTCTATTGCTTGGGAAATTGCTAAGGCTTTTGCAGTGAAAATGTTATTAATTCTGAAGCAAAAAAGAACTACCGACCAACCAAAATGTATTTTGAAGTATCTGGTAACCATTTAAGTGTGAATTCTTGGAATAGTGGGTTAATCATTTCTGAAATTAGATTTTTATTTTGAAAGTCGTAATGAAGTTTTGATCTGTAAATTGAGATATTTTCTTGGAAAGATAAATTTCATGATGTTATTGCGATTAAATGTGAAGATTTTTGAGTTTCCTTTACGTGTTTAAAATTGGAGTCATTTGATCTGTTTGCTTTTAAATTCTGCAATGGTGGAACTAAAAGGAGAAATTTCATTGATTCTGATATGACGGATCTAAAAGTTGAGATTCAATCTAGCGATTCTTTTTGATTGGGTTGATAATTTCGCGAGAGGAATTAACCATCCAAGTGATTTCGACGAGATATCTCGTCATCAAGAGATTGCCTATTTTGTATGATGATTGGATCAAGATCTGGTCAATTGTCTAATAATGATATACCTCGTCGAGACAACCACTAGGCGGTGTAACGGCAGCTAGGGAAACGATCACCACGACAACATGGGAAAATGAAAAGTCTTGTTGACTCAGGTGTCGAGAGGAAAAGCCCACACTCCATAACGACCACCCGAAAACATCTTAATGATTTCTTAACGACAGCCAGCCAGCAGGGGTCGGAAATCGCTGTGGTTTCAAAACAAAGGGCTGGCGCCTTTCTGTCGCTCTCTTCGACATTTCGAGACCAAGAAGATTGATATAAATGATGATGAGTTTCCGACAGGGTTTGATGGACCCTTTCAAGTCCGCCGAAGTCTGTCGTAAAAGTTGAGGGGAAAGACCAACGTGAGACAGCCAATCAAGAACGTGAGAAATCTTCAACACCCAATCCAGAACCGACTAAAAGGCGGACCAGAAACGGAAAGGAGGAGTCGATAAGCACCCAACATATAGAGTTTTTTTAGAGAGATCACGAGAGGAGAGACGGAGACAGAGGATCACAGAGGATCAGAGAGCTTGGAGAGAAGCGGTCAACAGAGACCGTTTTTGGAGCTTGGTGAATATCCGTTCACTGTTGTGCATTTATCCCACCTTGGGATCCTATACTCGCCGGAGTATTTTAGTGAGAAAGGCTCGACCGTAGCCGTAAAGGAGAACCCTCCTAGAGATCCGTGTAACTGCTCATCCTAGTAGTGATCCTGTCCGGAAAGACTGAGATTTCCTGCCTTGGAACTCTGTACTCTTTCGAGTAATTTTGTGTTGAGAATAGGCTCACCCGTAGCCGTGCGTTAGACTTCCCCGAGCGAAATTGTGAGGCTCGCCAGCAGCCCTAAGCGCCTCGATAGAACTTTGGACCTTCCAAGGAACTAATATTAATGAACTTTACATTCATTTTCCGACTTTTTGTACAAATTGTAAAATAAACCAATTTAGTCCAGAATCGGATATTTTCAATGGTAACTAGTCTAGCTACCCGTGAATCAAGACGTTACAGACTAGTTAACTTTCTGGTGGCAGCGGAAGAGATCGACACCCAGTCGTGAAGAAGTAACAGAAGAGATCGACACCCAGTCGTAAAGCAGTAGCGGAAGCGATCGACACCCAGTCCTGAAGTAGCGGAACCGATTGACTTCGTTCGACATCCAGTTCTGAAGGAGCATCGAACCGACCGACATCCAGTCCCGGAGAAGTAGCAACTTCGTTCGACATCCAGTTCTGAAGGAGTATCGAACCGACCGACATCCAGTCCCGGAGAAGTAGCGACTTCGTTCGACATCCAGTTCTGAAGGAGTATCGAACCGACCGACATCCAGTCCCGGAGAAGTAGCGACTTCGTTCGACATCCAGTCCCGGAGAAAAGGACGCCTGGTCCGAAATACAGTTACGGAAGACGCCGAGTCCCGAAAAAGAAATAGAAGACCAAGTTTTGTGTGGAAAGTGACCGACCAATAACCCTGATCTGAAGTAGATGAAAGTGACGAGATCCTGTGCAGCACGGCAGCAGGTAAGGCTTGATTTTACTTTAGAGGCAAAAATTGTAGTAAATTAATGTGCTAGGAATTTAAAATTGTCTTAATGAAATTATATTGTATGTGTAATTGAGTGGTTGCAACATTTAGCAAAGTGCTGGATTTGAAAAATTTAGAAAACTATTGTGTTATCAATTCAGGAAGAACTTTCCTTTGAAATTAGAGTAAAAGTCATTTATTGAAATTAAGTACTGTTGTAATCTAAAAGTTATCGAAGTATTCTGTGTAGAGTTACGCTTAGTATATTTTGTGAAATTTGAGTTAAGATTGTTTTGAAATTTAAGGTACATTGTTTTATAGTGTTGCATTGTGTTTTAAGTATTGGTCACATATATTAGTATATTATTGTGTGTGTAATTGTGTGTAAGGGACAGGAGAATTTTAAAATGGCATTTTTAGCAAGGCAACGTAAGGCAGATTTGCAGAAACTCGCTTATGAGTTAGGTATCGACCTAGGACCTAATGATAGGGTGTTAGATATAACCACAAAGATATCAGAGCATCCACAATACGACGAAGAATGGGTGAAGGCTCAGTTGCAGGTTATAGTAGAGGAACGGGAGATAGCCGAGAGAAATGCTAGAGAGGAACGGGAGATAGCCGAGAGAAATGCTAGAGAGGAACGGGAGATAGCCGAGAGAAATGCTAGAGAGGAACGGGAGATAGCCGAGAGAAATGCTAGAGAGGAACGGGAGATAGCCGAGAGAAATGCTAGGGAGGCGGAAGAGCGAGAAGAGCGAATTCGAATGTTCGAGTTAGAAAAACTCAGAATTACGCAAGCTGCTGAAACAAATAGCTTAGGTTCGTCACAAACGGATAATTCTAGACCAACGAAAAACTTGAAATCCGTAATGCAGAAATTTGACCCAGAAAAAGGAGACATGGCCCTATTTCTCACCTTGTTTGAAAGACAGGCGAAAAAGATGGGAATAGATGAGGTTGATTGGGTGACTCACCTTCTTTACCTACTCCCGATGGATATTGCAGAAATTATCATGAGAGAGCCCCCTGAAAAATCAGAAGATTACGATCATGTTAAGAGTACCCTCCTAAATAGATTTAAATTAAATCCGGAAACATTCCGAACCAAATTTACACAGCATCAGAGACGATCAGGAGCGCCCTGGAAAGATCTAATATTTGAATTAAGGAGTTACTTAGAGGGATGGCTAGATGGAGTCGGAGTGGAAAGTTTTGAGGACCTCAAAAACCTAATGCTAACGGATCAAATAAAGAGGAGAGTTTCTCCTGAAATTAAGGAGCATTTCATAGATCAGTGGGCAGCCATAGTAGACCCCGAAGAATTAGTATTTAAATTAGACCAATATGAAGCCGCTAGACGCACTGTCAGGAGACCTCTCACAGCTAAGTTCCCAGAAAAACGTTTCCCAGATAAGCCAAAACCTGACAACAGACCTGCAGTAGTGAGGAAATTTGAGCCAGAAAGGAGCGAACGCTCGAATTGGAGGAACCCAAATCCTAATGAGCAAAAGTGGAGGAAGCGAGAATTTGAACGGCGAACAGCGCCGGCGTGTTACATATGCCATTCGACGGATCATCTGAGACCGCAATGCCCTGAATTAAGGAGAAACCCGAATCACGAACGCGTGAATCATTTAAAAATGGAGAAGAATTTCGCACCTTCGTTTGCCCCTTATCTGAGTGAGGCTAAAGTTAATGGGATAAATACCGTGATATTGAGAGATAGTGGAACCAGTTTGGACGTAGCTCCCAACCACTTAGTAAGACCAGATGATTACACCGGAGAAACAGTTTGGTTGAAACAGGCTCTGGAAAATCATTTCCGATGTTTACCGATAGCAACAATTAGTTTAGAAAGTGAAAAATTCGGCAAGATAATCACTAAAGCAGCGGTAGTGGATAAAACGGTAGAATTGAACCATTATCTCCTGGGAAACTCGACCCAAGAATTGCTCGAGGAGGCAAGGAAAAACCCACATTTAGTTAATGCTGTCGTTACGCGTAGTCAAAACAGGGGAAACAAAAGATCAGGGAGTTTGGAGAAACTCAAAACCCCCAACTGCGTTAGCGAAAAACCACCTCTTCAATCGAATAGCCAGGAGCGCGAGCTTCCCATTCATCTACCCCCTGCTGAAAAGCATACAATTGCGATTTTGAAAGTAACCCCCGAGGAGTTTTCCAACGCACAAAAGGAATGCTCTGAATTGAGTACGCTGTGGAAAAAAATGGAAGAAAAGCGAACTCAGGAATATAGGGTGGATAAAAATTTGTTGTTTAGGATAACCGCAGATCACCGAGGTGAGGAAAGGAAACAATTAGTCATTCCCGCAAGAATGAGGGATGAAATTCTAAGGTTATGCCACGAAGAAGTAGCCGCACATTTAGGCTCGACAAAAACCAAAGATAAACTATTGAGATATTATTTTTGGCCGAACTGCATTAAGGATGCTGAAGAATACGTCAGAACATGTGACCCGTGCCAGAGAGTGGGAAAACCAAGGGAGAAGAAGAAAGCCCCATTAAAATTAGTGCCGGTGATTAAAGAGATCTTCTCGAAAATTAATGTAGATACCGTAGGACCCCTTCCTTATTCAAGTAAGGATAATAGATATTTAGTAACTGCTATCTGCATGGCCTCAAAATATCCTGAAGCGATACCCGTTCGCGACATCAGTTCAGAATCGATAGTGGAGTCTCTCATGATTATATTTAGTAGATTGGGATTTCCCAGAGAAATACAGTGTGACTTAGGCACTTGTTTCACGAGCAATTTGACCACCACGTTTTTTGGAAAATTTGGCATTAAGGTTATGCACAGCTCTGTTAGACACCCACAAAGTAACCCAGTAGAGAGGTGGCATAGTCCTGTGAAAAGATTATCGAAGGTTTTATCTTTGAAATCGGGATTAGATTGGGAGAAAAATCTACCTGCAGCTCCCTTAGCATTAAGGACGGTGACTCATGAGTCCACAAAATTAATCACGACTAAACTCGTACGCAGAAATAATCTTCGAACCCCCGAAACCTTACTTTTTGAACATTGGGTAGAACCGGAGAAGGAAGAAAATGTGGTGACTGAGTGCATGTTAGAAATAATGGTTTGAAGCGTTGTCCTGAATTGGACTATGAACGAGTTTCAGACATACGAAACGAAGGGAAAACCTGGTACGATAAAGATGCCGTACGCAGAACTTTTAGAAAGGAAGCGATAGAGCTGATACCGGAGTATAAGCACGAATTCCATAGGCTAAAAGTAGAAATCACCGAAAAACCCGTACTTTATCCCCCAGACTATAGCAGGGAATTTATCTTGCAAACAGATGCATCTGATAAAGAGATCGGGATTATCATAGCTCAATTAGGACTACACAAAAATGAACAGCCAATCTTGTTCTGGAGTCTAAAATTTAACTGTACAATAGTCCACAGAGCAGGGAAAGACAATAAGCACGCTGATTGCTTAAGTCGTAAATAACATTTGACACTTCAAATGAAAATTGATTGTAAATATTTAATAGTGTATAAATTGTGATCTATGTAAAATGTAAATACAAATGATGCTTGTGTTTGTAAATTATATAATTGAATAAGTTTGTAAAATGTTGGAAGGTTAAAACCATTGGTTATAGCTGCCTCTGAAGTATTGTCAAGACCTCCTGTATGTCTAACCCCTTCCTTTTAGATTTTGCTCTCTAACACATCGCAAAATCTCTCTATGGGGGGAGGAATTCTGTAACGGCAGCTAGGGAAACGATCACCACGACAACGTGGGAAAATGAAAAGTCTTGTTGACTCAGGTGTCGAGAGGAAAAGCCCACACTCCATAACGACCACCCGAAAACATCTTAATGATTTCTTAACGACAGCCAGCCAGCAGGGGTCGGAAATCGCTGTGGTTTCAAAACAAAGGGCTGGCGCCTTTCTGTCGCTCTCTTCGACATTTCGAGACCAAGAAGATTGATATAAATGATGATGAGTTTCCGACAGGGTTTGATGGACCCTTTCAAGTCCGCCGAAGTCTGTCGTAAAAGTTGAGGGGAAAGACCAACGTGAGACAGCCAATCAAGAACGTGAGAAATCTTCAACACCCAATCCAGAACCGACTAAAAGGCGGACCAGAATCGGAAAGGAGGAGTCGATAAGCACCCAACATATAGAGTTTTTTTAGAGAGATCACGAGAGGAGAGACGGAGACAGAAGATCACAGAGGATCAGAGAGCTTGGAGAGAAGCGGTCAACAGAGACCGTTTTTGGAGCTTGGTGAATATCCGTTCACTGTTGTGCATTTATCCCACCTTGGGATCCTATACTCGCCGGAGTATTTTAGTGAGAAAGGCTCGACCGTAGCCGTAAAGGAGAACCCTCCTAGAGATCCGTGTAACTGCTCATCCTAGTAGTGATCCTGTCCGGAAAGACTGAGATTTCCTGCCTTGGAACTCTGTACTCTTTCGAGTAATTTTGTGTTGAGAATAGGCTCACCCGTAGCCGTGCGTTAGACTTCCCCGAGCGAAATTGTGAGGCTCGCCAGCAGCCCTAAGCGCCTCGATAGAACTTTGGACCTTCCAAGGAACTAATATTAATGAACTTTACATTCATTTTCCGACTTTTTGTACAAATTGTAAAATAAACCAATTTAGTCCAGAATCGGATATTTTCAATGGTAACTAGTCTAGCTACCCGTGAATCAAGACGTTACAGACTAGTTAACTTTCTGGTGGCAGCGGAAGAGATCGACACCCAGTCGTGAAGAAGTAACAGAAGAGATCGACACCCAGTCGTAAAGCAGTAGCGGAAGCGATCGACACCCAGTCCTGAAGTAGCGGAACCGATTGACTTCGTTCGACATCCAGTTCTGAAGGAGCATCGAACCGACCGACATCCAGTCCCGGAGAAGTAGCAACTTCGTTCGACATCCAGTTCTGAAGGAGTATCGAACCGACCGACATCCAGTCCCGGAGAAGTAGCGACTTCGTTCGACATCCAGTTCTGAAGGAGTATCGAACCGACCGACATCCAGTCCCGGAGAAGTAGCGACTTCGTTCGACATCCAGTCCCGGAGAAAAGGACGCCTGGTCCGAAATACAGTTACGGAAGACGCCGAGTCCCGAAAAAGAAATAGAAGACCAAGTTTTGTGTGGAAAGTGACCGACCAATAACCCTGATCTGAAGTAGATGAAAGTGACGAGATCCTGTGCAGCACGGCAGCAGGTAAGGCTTGATTTTACTTTAGAGGCAAAAATTGTAGTAAATTAATGTGCTAGGAATTTAAAATTGTCTTAATGAAATTATATTGTATGTGTAATTGAGTGGTTGCAACATTTAGCAAAGTGCTGGATTTGAAAAATTTAGAAAACTATTGTGTTATCAATTCAGGAAGAACTTTCCTTTGAAATTAGAGTAAAAGTCATTTATTGAAATTAAGTACTGTTGTAATCTAAAAGTTATCGAAGTATTCTGTGTAGAGTTACGCTTAGTATATTTTGTGAAATTTGAGTTAAGATTGTTTTGAAATTTAAGGTACATTGTTTTATAGTGTTGCATTGTGTTTTAAGTATTGGTCACATATATTAGTATATTATTGTGTGTGTAATTGTGTGTAAGGGACAGGAGAATTTTAAAATGGCATTTTTAGCAAGGCAACGTAAGGCAGATTTGCAGAAACTCGCTTATGAGTTAGGTATCGACCTAGGACCTAATGATAGGGTGTTAGATATAACCACAAAGATATCAGAGCATCCACAATACGACGAAGAATGGGTGAAGGCTCAGTTGCAGGTTATAGTAGAGGAACGGGAGATAGCCGAGAGAAATGCTAGAGAGGAACGGGAGATAGCCGAGAGAAATGCTAGAGAGGAACGGGAGATAGCCGAGAGAAATGCTAGAGAGGAACGGGAGATAGCCGAGAGAAATGCTAGAGAGGAACGGGAGATAGCCGAGAGAAATGCTAGGGAGGCGGAAGAGCGAGAAGAGCGAATTCGAATGTTCGAGTTAGAAAAACTCAGAATTACGCAAGCTGCTGAAACAAATAGCTTAGGTTCGTCACAAACGGATAATTCTAGACCAACGAAAAACTTGAAATCCGTAATGCAGAAATTTGACCCAGAAAAAGGAGACATGGCCCTATTTCTCACCTTGTTTGAAAGACAGGCGAAAAAGATGGGAATAGATGAGGTTGATTGGGTGACTCACCTTCTTTACCTACTCCCGATGGATATTGCAGAAATTATCATGAGAGAGCCCCCTGAAAAATCAGAAGATTACGATCATGTTAAGAGTACCCTCCTAAATAGATTTAAATTAAATCCGGAAACATTCCGAACCAAATTTACACAGCATCAGAGACGATCAGGAGCGCCCTGGAAAGATCTAATATTTGAATTAAGGAGTTACTTAGAGGGATGGCTAGATGGAGTCGGAGTGGAAAGTTTTGAGGACCTCAAAAACCTAATGCTAACGGATCAAATAAAGAGGAGAGTTTCTCCTGAAATTAAGGAGCATTTCATAGATCAGTGGGCAGCCATAGTAGACCCCGAAGAATTAGTATTTAAATTAGACCAATATGAAGCCGCTAGACGCACTGTCAGGAGACCTCTCACAGCTAAGTTCCCAGAAAAACGTTTCCCAGATAAGCCAAAACCTGACAACAGACCTGCAGTAGTGAGGAAATTTGAGCCAGAAAGGAGCGAACGCTCGAATTGGAGGAACCCAAATCCTAATGAGCAAAAGTGGAGGAAGCGAGAATTTGAACGGCGAACAGCGCCGGCGTGTTACATATGCCATTCGACGGATCATCTGAGACCGCAATGCCCTGAATTAAGGAGAAACCCGAATCACGAACGCGTGAATCATTTAAAAATGGAGAAGAATTTCGCACCTTCGTTTGCCCCTTATCTGAGTGAGGCTAAAGTTAATGGGATAAATACCGTGATATTGAGAGATAGTGGAACCAGTTTGGACGTAGCTCCCAACCACTTAGTAAGACCAGATGATTACACCGGAGAAACAGTTTGGTTGAAACAGGCTCTGGAAAATCATTTCCGATGTTTACCGATAGCAACAATTAGTTTAGAAAGTGAAAAATTCGGCAAGATAATCACTAAAGCAGCGGTAGTGGATAAAACGGTAGAATTGAACCATTATCTCCTGGGAAACTCGACCCAAGAATTGCTCGAGGAGGCAAGGAAAAACCCACATTTAGTTAATGCTGTCGTTACGCGTAGTCAAAACAGGGGAAACAAAAGATCAGGGAGTTTGGAGAAACTCAAAACCCCCAACTGCGTTAGCGAAAAACCACCTCTTCAATCGAATAGCCAGGAGCGCGAGCTTCCCATTCATCTACCCCCTGCTGAAAAGCATACAATTGCGATTTTGAAAGTAACCCCCGAGGAGTTTTCCAACGCACAAAAGGAATGCTCTGAATTGAGTACGCTGTGGAAAAAAATGGAAGAAAAGCGAACTCAGGAATATAGGGTGGATAAAAATTTGTTGTTTAGGATAACCGCAGATCACCGAGGTGAGGAAAGGAAACAATTAGTCATTCCCGCAAGAATGAGGGATGAAATTCTAAGGTTATGCCACGAAGAAGTAGCCGCACATTTAGGCTCGACAAAAACCAAAGATAAACTATTGAGATATTATTTTTGGCCGAACTGCATTAAGGATGCTGAAGAATACGTCAGAACATGTGACCCGTGCCAGAGAGTGGGAAAACCAAGGGAGAAGAAGAAAGCCCCATTAAAATTAGTGCCGGTGATTAAAGAGATCTTCTCGAAAATTAATGTAGATACCGTAGGACCCCTTCCTTATTCAAGTAAGGATAATAGATATTTAGTAACTGCTATCTGCATGGCCTCAAAATATCCTGAAGCGATACCCGTTCGCGACATCAGTTCAGAATCGATAGTGGAGTCTCTCATGATTATATTTAGTAGATTGGGATTTCCCAGAGAAATACAGTGTGACTTAGGCACTTGTTTCACGAGCAATTTGACCACCACGTTTTTTGGAAAATTTGGCATTAAGGTTATGCACAGCTCTGTTAGACACCCACAAAGTAACCCAGTAGAGAGGTGGCATAGTCCTGTGAAAAGATTATCGAAGGTTTTATCTTTGAAATCGGGATTAGATTGGGAGAAAAATCTACCTGCAGCTCCCTTAGCATTAAGGACGGTGACTCATGAGTCCACAAAATTAATCACGACTAAACTCGTACGCAGAAATAATCTTCGAACCCCCGAAACCTTACTTTTTGAACATTGGGTAGAACCGGAGAAGGAAGAAAATGTGGTGACTGAGTGCATGTTAGAAATAATGGTTTGAAGCGTTGTCCTGAATTGGACTATGAACGAGTTTCAGACATACGAAACGAAGGGAAAACCTGGTACGATAAAGATGCCGTACGCAGAACTTTTAGAAAGGAAGCGATAGAGCTGATACCGGAGTATAAGCACGAATTCCATAGGCTAAAAGTAGAAATCACCGAAAAACCCGTACTTTATCCCCCAGACTATAGCAGGGAATTTATCTTGCAAACAGATGCATCTGATAAAGAGATCGGGATTATCATAGCTCAATTAGGACTACACAAAAATGAACAGCCAATCTTGTTCTGGAGTCTAAAATTTAACTGTACAATAGTCCACAGAGCAGGGAAAGACAATAAGCACGCTGATTGCTTAAGTCGTAAATAACATTTGACACTTCAAATGAAAATTGATTGTAAATATTTAATAGTGTATAAATTGTGATCTATGTAAAATGTAAATACAAATGATGCTTGTGTTTGTAAATTATATAATTGAATAAGTTTGTAAAATGTTGGAAGGTTAAAACCATTGGTTATAGCTGCCTCTGAAGTATTGTCAAGACCTCCTGTATGTCTAACCCCTTCCTTTTAGATTTTGCTCTCTAACACATCGCAAAATCTCTCTATGGGGGGAGGAATTCTGTAACGGCAGCTAGGGAAACGATCACCACGACAACGTGGGAAAATGAAAAGTCTTGTTGACTCAGGTGTCGAGAGGAAAAGCCCACACTCCATAACGACCACCCGAAAACATCTTAATGATTTCTTAACGACAGCCAGCCAGCAGGGGTCGGAAATCGCTGTGGTTTCAAAACAAAGGGCTGGCGCCTTTCTGTCGCTCTCTTCGACATTTCGAGACCAAGAAGATTGATATAAATGATGATGAGTTTCCGACAGGGTTTGATGGACCCTTTCAAGTCCGCCGAAGTCTGTCGTAAAAGTTGAGGGGAAAGACCAACGTGAGACAGCCAATCAAGAACGTGAGAAATCTTCAACACCCAATCCAGAACCGACTAAAAGGCGGACCAGAAACGGAAAGGAGGAGTCGATAAGCACCCAACATATAGAGTTTTTTTAGAGAGATCACGAGAGGAGAGACGGAGACAGAGGATCACAGAGGATCAGAGAGCTTGGAGAGAAGCGGTCAACAGAGACCGTTTTTGGAGCTTGGTGAATATCCGTTCACTGTTGTGCATTTATCCCACCTTGGGATCCTATACTCGCCGGAGTATTTTAGTGAGAAAGGCTCGACCGTAGCCGTAAAGGAGAACCCTCCTAGAGATCCGTGTAACTGCTCATCCTAGTAGTGATCCTGTCCGGAAAGACTGAGATTTCCTGCCTTGGAACTCTGTACTCTTTCGAGTAATTTTGTGTTGAGAATAGGCTCACCCGTAGCCGTGCGTTAGACTTCCCCGAGCGAAATTGTGAGGCTCGCCAGCAGCCCTAAGCGCCTCGATAGAACTTTGGACCTTCCAAGGAACTAATATTAATGAACTTTACATTCATTTTCCGACTTTTTGTACAAATTGTAAAATAAACCAATTTAGTCCAGAATCGGATATTTTCAATGGTAACTAGTCTAGCTACCCGTGAATCAAGACGTTACAGACTAGTTAACTTTCTGGTGGCAGCGGAAGAGATCGACACCCAGTCGTGAAGAAGTAACAGAAGAGATCGACACCCAGTCGTAAAGCAGTAGCGGAAGCGATCGACACCCAGTCCTGAAGTAGCGGAACCGATTGACTTCGTTCGACATCCAGTTCTGAAGGAGCATCGAACCGACCGACATCCAGTCCCGGAGAAGTAGCAACTTCGTTCGACATCCAGTTCTGAAGGAGTATCGAACCGACCGACATCCAGTCCCGGAGAAGTAGCGACTTCGTTCGACATCCAGTTCTGAAGGAGTATCGAACCGACCGACATCCAGTCCCGGAGAAGTAGCGACTTCGTTCGACATCCAGTCCCGGAGAAAAGGACGCCTGGTCCGAAATACAGTTACGGAAGACGCCGAGTCCCGAAAAAGAAATAGAAGACCAAGTTTTGTGTGGAAAGTGACCGACCAATAACCCTGATCTGAAGTAGATGAAAGTGACGAGATCCTGTGCAGCACGGCAGCAGGTAAGGCTTGATTTTACTTTAGAGGCAAAAATTGTAGTAAATTAATGTGCTAGGAATTTAAAATTGTCTTAATGAAATTATATTGTATGTGTAATTGAGTGGTTGCAACATTTAGCAAAGTGCTGGATTTGAAAAATTTAGAAAACTATTGTGTTATCAATTCAGGAAGAACTTTCCTTTGAAATTAGAGTAAAAGTCATTTATTGAAATTAAGTACTGTTGTAATCTAAAAGTTATCGAAGTATTCTGTGTAGAGTTACGCTTAGTATATTTTGTGAAATTTGAGTTAAGATTGTTTTGAAATTTAAGGTACATTGTTTTATAGTGTTGCATTGTGTTTTAAGTATTGGTCACATATATTAGTATATTATTGTGTGTGTAATTGTGTGTAAGGGACAGGAGAATTTTAAAATGGCATTTTTAGCAAGGCAACGTAAGGCAGATTTGCAGAAACTCGCTTATGAGTTAGGTATCGACCTAGGACCTAATGATAGGGTGTTAGATATAACCACAAAGATATCAGAGCATCCACAATACGACGAAGAATGGGTGAAGGCTCAGTTGCAGGTTATAGTAGAGGAACGGGAGATAGCCGAGAGAAATGCTAGAGAGGAACGGGAGATAGCCGAGAGAAATGCTAGAGAGGAACGGGAGATAGCCGAGAGAAATGCTAGAGAGGAACGGGAGATAGCCGAGAGAAATGCTAGAGAGGAACGGGAGATAGCCGAGAGAAATGCTAGGGAGGCGGAAGAGCGAGAAGAGCGAATTCGAATGTTCGAGTTAGAAAAACTCAGAATTACGCAAGCTGCTGAAACAAATAGCTTAGGTTCGTCACAAACGGATAATTCTAGACCAACGAAAAACTTGAAATCCGTAATGCAGAAATTTGACCCAGAAAAAGGAGACATGGCCCTATTTCTCACCTTGTTTGAAAGACAGGCGAAAAAGATGGGAATAGATGAGGTTGATTGGGTGACTCACCTTCTTTACCTACTCCCGATGGATATTGCAGAAATTATCATGAGAGAGCCCCCTGAAAAATCAGAAGATTACGATCATGTTAAGAGTACCCTCCTAAATAGATTTAAATTAAATCCGGAAACATTCCGAACCAAATTTACACAGCATCAGAGACGATCAGGAGCGCCCTGGAAAGATCTAATATTTGAATTAAGGAGTTACTTAGAGGGATGGCTAGATGGAGTCGGAGTGGAAAGTTTTGAGGACCTCAAAAACCTAATGCTAACGGATCAAATAAAGAGGAGAGTTTCTCCTGAAATTAAGGAGCATTTCATAGATCAGTGGGCAGCCATAGTAGACCCCGAAGAATTAGTATTTAAATTAGACCAATATGAAGCCGCTAGACGCACTGTCAGGAGACCTCTCACAGCTAAGTTCCCAGAAAAACGTTTCCCAGATAAGCCAAAACCTGACAACAGACCTGCAGTAGTGAGGAAATTTGAGCCAGAAAGGAGCGAACGCTCGAATTGGAGGAACCCAAATCCTAATGAGCAAAAGTGGAGGAAGCGAGAATTTGAACGGCGAACAGCGCCGGCGTGTTACATATGCCATTCGACGGATCATCTGAGACCGCAATGCCCTGAATTAAGGAGAAACCCGAATCACGAACGCGTGAATCATTTAAAAATGGAGAAGAATTTCGCACCTTCGTTTGCCCCTTATCTGAGTGAGGCTAAAGTTAATGGGATAAATACCGTGATATTGAGAGATAGTGGAACCAGTTTGGACGTAGCTCCCAACCACTTAGTAAGACCAGATGATTACACCGGAGAAACAGTTTGGTTGAAACAGGCTCTGGAAAATCATTTCCGATGTTTACCGATAGCAACAATTAGTTTAGAAAGTGAAAAATTCGGCAAGATAATCACTAAAGCAGCGGTAGTGGATAAAACGGTAGAATTGAACCATTATCTCCTGGGAAACTCGACCCAAGAATTGCTCGAGGAGGCAAGGAAAAACCCACATTTAGTTAATGCTGTCGTTACGCGTAGTCAAAACAGGGGAAACAAAAGATCAGGGAGTTTGGAGAAACTCAAAACCCCCAACTGCGTTAGCGAAAAACCACCTCTTCAATCGAATAGCCAGGAGCGCGAGCTTCCCATTCATCTACCCCCTGCTGAAAAGCATACAATTGCGATTTTGAAAGTAACCCCCGAGGAGTTTTCCAACGCACAAAAGGAATGCTCTGAATTGAGTACGCTGTGGAAAAAAATGGAAGAAAAGCGAACTCAGGAATATAGGGTGGATAAAAATTTGTTGTTTAGGATAACCGCAGATCACCGAGGTGAGGAAAGGAAACAATTAGTCATTCCCGCAAGAATGAGGGATGAAATTCTAAGGTTATGCCACGAAGAAGTAGCCGCACATTTAGGCTCGACAAAAACCAAAGATAAACTATTGAGATATTATTTTTGGCCGAACTGCATTAAGGATGCTGAAGAATACGTCAGAACATGTGACCCGTGCCAGAGAGTGGGAAAACCAAGGGAGAAGAAGAAAGCCCCATTAAAATTAGTGCCGGTGATTAAAGAGATCTTCTCGAAAATTAATGTAGATACCGTAGGACCCCTTCCTTATTCAAGCGGGCCACGGTGGCCCGGTTGGAAGAGTAACGGACTAGCAACCGAAGGGTTGCGAGTTCGAATCCAGCCAAACACCGTCGTGTACAAAGGGGGCTGGTGCACGTTAAATCTGTCGTGGCCTCAAATGTCCTCACGTTGGCGTGGTGTGGAAGTTTGGAGAGTGGGGTGCCAGCTCAGGTGTTGCCTCGTCATCTGACCGTGGTTCAAAATTACGTGGTGCTGTCCTCGGATCTTTCCCTCTGGGATTGATCCCGGACCGTCACCAATAGCCCGTTGTGTTGCTCCAGTGTGACGTTAATTGAAAATACCAAGTACCTTATTCAAGTAAGGATAATAGATATTTAGTAACTGCTATCTGCATGGCCTCAAAATATCCTGAAGCGATACCCGTTCGCGACATCAGTTCAGAATCGATAGTGGAGTCTCTCATGATTATATTTAGTAGATTGGGATTTCCCAGAGAAATACAGTGTGACTTAGGCACTTGTTTCACGAGCAATTTGACCACCACGTTTTTTGGAAAATTTGGCATTAAGGTTATGCACAGCTCTGTTAGACACCCACAAAGTAACCCAGTAGAGAGGTGGCATAGTCCTGTGAAAAGATTATCGAAGGTTTTATCTTTGAAATCGGGATTAGATTGGGAGAAAAATCTACCTGCAGCTCCCTTAGCATTAAGGACGGTGACTCATGAGTCCACAAAATTAATCACGACTAAACTCGTACGCAGAAATAATCTTCGAACCCCCGAAACCTTACTTTTTGAACATTGGGTAGAACCGGAGAAGGAAGAAAATGTGGTGACTGAGTGCATGTTAGAAATAATGGTTTGAAGCGTTGTCCTGAATTGGACTATGAACGAGTTTCAGACATACGAAACGAAGGGAAAACCTGGTACGATAAAGATGCCGTACGCAGAACTTTTAGAAAGGAAGCGATAGAGCTGATACCGGAGTATAAGCACGAATTCCATAGGCTAAAAGTAGAAATCACCGAAAAACCCGTACTTTATCCCCCAGACTATAGCAGGGAATTTATCTTGCAAACAGATGCATCTGATAAAGAGATCGGGATTATCATAGCTCAATTAGGACTACACAAAAATGAACAGCCAATCTTGTTCTGGAGTCTAAAATTTAACTGTACAATAGTCCACAGAGCAGGGAAAGACAATAAGCACGCTGATTGCTTAAGTCGTAAATAACATTTGACACTTCAAATGAAAATTGATTGTAAATATTTAATAGTGTATAAATTGTGATCTATGTAAAATGTAAATACAAATGATGCTTGTGTTTGTAAATTATATAATTGAATAAGTTTGTAAAATGTTGGAAGGTTAAAACCATTGGTTATAGCTGCCTCTGAAGTATTGTCAAGACCTCCTGTATGTCTAACCCCTTCCTTTTAGATTTTGCTCTCTAACACATCGCAAAATCTCTCTATGGGGGGAGGAATTCTGTAACGGCAGCTAGGGAAACGATCACCACGACAACGTGGGAAAATGAAAAGTCTTGTTGACTCAGGTGTCGAGAGGAAAAGCCCACACTCCATAACGACCACCCGAAAACATCTTAATGATTTCTTAACGACAGCCAGCCAGCAGGGGTCGGAAATCGCTGTGGTTTCAAAACAAAGGGCTGGCGCCTTTCTGTCGCTCTCTTCGACATTTCGAGACCAAGAAGATTGATATAAATGATGATGAGTTTCCGACAGGGTTTGATGGACCCTTTCAAGTCCGCCGAAGTCTGTCGTAAAAGTTGAGGGGAAAGACCAACGTGAGACAGCCAATCAAGAACGTGAGAAATCTTCAACACCCAATCCAGAACCGACTAAAAGGCGGACCAGAAACGGAAAGGAGGAGTCGATAAGCACCCAACATATAGAGTTTTTTTAGAGAGATCACGAGAGGAGAGACGGAGACAGAGGATCACAGAGGATCAGAGAGCTTGGAGAGAAGCGGTCAACAGAGACCGTTTTTGGAGCTTGGTGAATATCCGTTCACTGTTGTGCATTTATCCCACCTTGGGATCCTATACTCGCCGGAGTATTTTAGTGAGAAAGGCTCGACCGTAGCCGTAAAGGAGAACCCTCCTAGAGATCCGTGTAACTGCTCATCCTAGTAGTGATCCTGTCCGGAAAGACTGAGATTTCCTGCCTTGGAACTCTGTACTCTTTCGAGTAATTTTGTGTTGAGAATAGGCTCACCCGTAGCCGTGCGTTAGACTTCCCCGAGCGAAATTGTGAGGCTCGCCAGCAGCCCTAAGCGCCTCGATAGAACTTTGGACCTTCCAAGGAACTAATATTAATGAACTTTACATTCATTTTCCGACTTTTTGTACAAATTGTAAAATAAACCAATTTAGTCCAGAATCGGATATTTTCAATGGTAACTAGTCTAGCTACCCGTTAATCAAGACGTTACAGCGGGTTAAGAGGGTCCATCTTGGTAAGCTTCTGAATTTCTTCATAAACTTGAAAAATAGCTGACTGAGTATCTCTAAAGGGTAAGAGGGCCGCGGTAGCATTGTTGGAAGAGGATTAGTAACCGAGTTCAAATTCAACCTAAGACCGTCGTGTACAAGGGGGGCTGGTGCAAGTTAAATCTGTCGGGGCCTCAAAACGTCCTCACGTTGGTGTGGTATGGGAGATAGGGGTGCCAGCTCAGGCCTTGATTTCATCATCATCTGACCGTGATTCAAAATTACCTTATATTGTCTTTTGATCTTTCCCTTCGGGATTGATCCCGGACTGTTGCCAAAAGCCCGTTCTGTTGCTCCAGTGCAACGTTAATTAAAATACCTACCTCCTGTAATTTGTCAGCATTTATTCTGTATTTGCAAAACTTTCCTTGTGAGTTTTGGGACTGCTGTAGCCCGGTTGGAAGAGTAGCGTATTAGCGATCGGAGTATTACCTATTCGAAACTCGATCCAACCAAAGACCATAGCGTACGTGGTGGCTGGTATACGTTAAATCTGAAGTGACCTGAAATGGATTCACATTTTCTGGGTATGCAACTTTGGTACCAGCTCAGATGTGGATCTCGTCGTGGTGGTTCAAAATTACGTGGTATCGTCCTTGGATCTTTCCCTTCGGGTTTGATCCCGGATCGCTTCCAAAGGCCTACCGTGTTCCTTCATTCCGACTTAAGTTTAACTACCTGTTATTAATTGTCTGTTATGTGCTTCCAGGGATCTTCTCGAGTATTTTCCGTAAGCAGCCCTTATTTTATTGATGGATAGATTCTTAAATATTTTAATTTTACTGGGTCGAATTTTGTGTTTGGCTCAGCTTGTCCACTATTGGACCCTACGCCATAAAACCCAAATCAACCAACCTTAAGCTTAGCTTACGGTTCGAATACGGTTTCGAACTCTCAAGGGCGGCTTCACTGTCTCCTCCAATATGCCGGCTTGGTGAAGACGATCCGTTAAGTTCTGAGTTAAGCTTTGAGATATCAGCCAGAAAACTACTCAACTCGCTTTGAACTGACGCGTTCGACACATTCTTGAGATACACCCCGGTGTACAGTGGGGATTATTCTTACGTACGTTTCTGAACAACGTTAATTTACTAGCAAGCCTGTTCATTCCTGTAGAGCTTTGGAAGATGTCAGAATTTAAATCAAGATTTTCAGCAGTGGTGCTTCCATGTGCATTATCTATGGATGTATTCCGATTTAGAGGAAAGATTTGCGAATTCTTTCCAGAAGTCGGTTGAAGTCGTTAGATTAGATAGCTTTCGGTGCGGGCAGATAAATTTCGTCGAGACATCAGTATAGAATGAATCTCACACGGTACATCCGGTGTTTCTTTGAGAAAGTGGACCCATTTTGTTTAGGTTCAGGTGGTTCTTTTGTGTCCCTCTAAAGGTATCTCGAAAATGTTCTCCAACGTCCCGGGCAAGTTGAATAGAATCGAAGCAATCCCGACTTGACTGTTGATGGTGAGTCTGCTTTCGGTTCGATACTTAGAAAAGGTAATTTTAGGTCTTTTATTGACAGTAGAATATTACGTCCTGCACCATACTTAGTGAAATAATTTTTTGTGTGAGAATAATTTTAAATTCGGATAGGATTAAGAATATTTCTTCTACAGCAAATATCGAGTAATTGCTCTAGTTGAAATATTTACATAATGAATGGCTAAAATTATATCAGTACGTGTTATTATTTATGAAAAGTATTTTTAATGACAGAGTAATTAATGTAGTACAGATAGAGTAATTATTTTAGCATCAAGGTTAAAATATTATATTTACTTCGTTATATTTATTTTTTATTTTTATGTTGTAATTTTACTAGGGAATATCTAATGATTATTGTGTTTATGTCGGGAAGATTAATCACAGCACGAATGGTCTTAAATTAAAATGTAATTAAATAGCATCCCTAGTTTTTATAAAATATTTAATTATGTTTTGGCTGAATACTTGAATGGAATTCAAAATATCGTTGCGGTTTCAGTGAAACATTAATTGCAGTCACTTTATTCTAAAATGCATAAACTGCTTTGGTTATGCTCAGAGATGTGACAATTGTGAGAATAAATTATTTTCTTATCGGCCGACAGAAGTTCTTAATTTCTGGTAGAGCCACTTTTCAGAAGGAAATTATTTATTCAGATAAATTTAGGTTCTCGTATTTGTGAAGCGAATATTTAGGCTCATGATCTATAAAACGAGATTGAAATTAATGCGAGTTGTATGTAGAGTTTATTTGGTTAATATTTTCTCGATCCCCGTTTAATGTATGGGACCCACTCCTAAGGATCCGTCAGTTATTTGAAAGGTTGTCGTCAAATTGCCAGGACATTAGTACGGCTTTGAGCATAAAGTAAACAATGTGAATGCGAGTGTCAAATAATCGAGCATATCAATCCTCTCTATGATCGTGTCTGAGTGAAATCTATTTCATATGGAGTAATATTATTTTCGGTGGAAATGTCGAATCCGGGGCACTGGCGATTTCTCGCCAAACATGGTAACCCTCTGGTTTTGTCCGAGATTGTCGTTTTGGTCGAGTTTTATGGCAACCCTATGAGGTGATTTTTTTTTCCAAGGGAAGATCGCTCCTTATAAGGAAATGTGGATGTTTTGCGTTCTGATTGGTTAGCGGTTTGAAATTCGGATTTTTTTGCGCTCTCTGATTGCTTAGCTTTTAAGAATGATTTTAATTGCTTACCGCTTAAACGAAGTTAGCAAAGGTCACAACGGAAACTTTTAGTATGCCATTTAGTTTCTGTGCGTTACTGTTCTATTGAAATTTTGTGCTTTCCGCTGGATTTCCAAAACTTTTCTTCTTTACTTTTCATTGTTTATTTGTGCATTCCTCATTTTAACTTGCGATTATAACATCGAATCGTCAAGATGGACGCCATACCGGTATTGGACGCCATTTTGATTTGGCGAGAAAAATTACTTGGCGACAAACATGCCCCGGATTCTACATCTTTACCATATATATATGTTCGTTTCAAAGCAAATGCTTGTAGTGATTTAAATTAAACCATATAAATTTTAATACCTAATTACATGATTTAAGTGGTCGTTCCAGGTCTAATTATGCCTCGTGTAGCAAATATGCGACAAATTAAATCCTATTTCGGAAGGTACTTAGGAAACTTTGAGGTAAGTATTTCTGTAACCCTAATCTATAGAGAACTGACTAAATAATTTTAAAATTTTCTGGAATTTAGAAGGGCAAGCTAATGCTGGTAGCTTCACGAAAATTTTAAATAAGTGTTGCTTAGTCGTGATATAAAAAGATATTCATTTTTGGGAGGGAAGTAATTTCAACCCAGATAACGTGGACAAAATGATTCGACTTTGTTGGTATCACTTTGATTTGTGAACAAGATATTCCAAAAATGTTATTCAAAGTTTAGGAAAAATTAAAAGATTTGAATACTAAACTGAAATATATCAAATTTAAAACGTGAGAAATCTGGTTTTTTATTTCTTTTTCAATTCAGCCTTTTTTCAACTTCAAATTCACTTTAGAAAAGTTCAAATATTTGCATTTTAAGCGTTTCCGGATAACTTGAATACTTTGCTTTTAAGAAGCATCCGTCGGAATTTGACAGTGGAGCATACTAGATTTTGAGTGCGAGTTCTCCCGAATGAGTTTACTAACAAGAATGTGGATCTGAAATCTCATTGTCTGGAAGCAAAGTTACATGCAACGTTTCCTAGCAACAGTGGCCGATCACAGCCTTCCTATCGAACATTTCGGAACACAAGGGGTGGAAGTCCATTACGATAAGTACATCTTCGCTTTTACCCATTCCTAAAGGTAAGATTTCAATTTTTTAAGCTTGCCGATTTTTCCTTTTACTCGATTAGTTTCAGATATCAAATGTGAATGTTCAGAACACATAAATTTAAATGTTTATGCTAGTTATACACATTTTACATTATTACTACACATTTTAAATTATTTTTTTTTATGTTTTTTCGAAATTTCTTAATGCTTTTTTATCAGTGATTCCTGACCACCGATGGACTCACTAATGTATAGGATCGATATATCTTGCTAATTCCTTAAATACAGTTATATTAATATACCAATATATTCATATTTTTGAATGTAATATTTCTTTGAAATGGTAAGAACATACATCGCCCCAGATTCGAACCTTTCAATCTAGAAATCAGCCCGATGGGTCTTCTAACTGTTTCAAATAACATTCTTTTTGAAGAAAGGTTTTTGTAGCAAATGTTTATGGTTTTGACGGATTAAAGAACCTATATAACTTTATATCAATGAAAATGAACTTGATATTTTGTAGCAACTACCCAAGTGTTAAGTTTATGAAATGCGGCCAATTCATTCTATCTCAATGCTATTCGAAAGCGTTAAAATGAGGTTCATGAAAATAGCATCAGAAATATTTCGGTTAAATGAAGCATTTGCTGACAAGCAATCCTTTTAGGTGAAAAGTATAAAGAATACATGTATTTTGTCCAAGCTAAGACATTTGTCGGCGATTTATTTATTTTTAATTTTTGGCTGATTTTGAAATTTTCTCAAAGACATAATATTCGGATACTATTGATTCTTATAGTATAATGCGTGTAATTTTCTTATTAAACATTTATTGTAAAAACTACAAGATGCTAATCTATTTCTTGTGGATCGTGTAAAAGTGAAAATTCTTTGCTTAATGTTCCACATTTTATCCCGTTTTAAGAGATACTTAAATAACATTTTTCTTTTGAAAAAATACATTTTGTGTTTCTGTAACTAATTAATATATTTCTGCAGATGCTCTAAAATGTACGCCATAGGTTGTCGCCAAGGTTTGTGTCATCAAAGATCACGGCGGTGCCGGTTGGAGGAAACCAGTCAGCTATTGGACCAGCCCCTTTAGGTGGATGAATGCTACAGCGCATGTCCCAGGTGACGTCACGAACGTACGGTGTGTATTCCTAACCATAACTGTACAGTGGCAATAGATGAAACTAAACATCCATAAAATTGAATACATAGTTTTTCCCTTGAAATTCAATCGCTAGATGGCGTGTTTTGGATTTAATATTTTTGTCCTTTCATTAAATAATATAATATTTCTAAGAAACTAATCTGATCGGCAAAGGTTTACCAACATATCTTTTTATTTGAAATAATGGTGCAGCTTGGATATATACTTTTTGTGTATACGCTTTTGGCGATCTTTTTATGCTGCCAAGAAAGAATTTCTTGGAAAAACGTTTTTCTTAGCGGGAAATAATTAACGGAAACTTATGAGAAAATACGTATTTTTTATCTTCACACGAATTTTTATACAAATAAACAGCTAAATAAAATTAGAACTTCCCGAGGTTGCTTTAAAAGCAGGCACAATCCAAGCGACTTTGCCTTTACCTACCATAACTCGCTGCGAAAAGTGCTCTAAAAATACGCCAAAAGCGTTGCCACAAAATTTTTATATCCAAGCTGTACCGAAATAATTTTATTTGATTACGTTTTTCGACAACTTTGTGACTTTAAATGAAATTTACGGATATAACCTGACATACTTTAATTACCGACAGCTTGGCCACACCTGGCCCTTGCTCTATGAAGGAATAAATCAATCGATTCCCAACATGATTCTGCAAGAATCGTAGATAAAACTGAATTGGCCGTTTGGTTGTATGTTAAGTTTTAAACATTTTGAAGAACAACACTTTCTAGTAAATGATACAGAAGCATTCTTAGAATTATTAAGCAATATAATTCTTTACTTCAGTATACAAATAAATTGTCAGTTGCCTATACAAAAAAATTCAAATCTATGTAAAAAGGTAATAGAAATTAAGAGTAAGATTGTCGGTATCAGACATTGCAACCCTCGATGTAAATTTTATGTATAATCGACCACAAAGCGTGACCTAGTCCGATAACACCAGCAACTTCCTATATTTTTGTTGGTCAGTGGGTTTGCCTACTAAGCAAGCGCCTGAGCACATCCTTTAGATGTGGGGGCCGCGGTATACGAGTTGGAAGAGTAACGGATTAGCAACCGGAGGGTAGCAAATACGAAGCTTCGTCCTGCCAAACTGTCCTGTACACGGGGTATGGTGCACGTTCATCTGTTGTGGTGGGCCGCGGTAGTCCGGTTGGAAGAGCAACCGGAGGGTTGCAAGTTCGAATCCAACTAAAAAGCGTCGCGTACAAAAGGGGACTCGTGCACGTTAAATCTATCGTGGTCTCAAATGTCCTCACGTTGGCATGATGTGGAAGTTTGGAGAGTGGGGTGCCAGCTCAGGTGTGACCGTCATCTGACAGTGGTTCAAAATGACGTGTTGTCCTCGGATCTTTCCTTTCGTGGGTTGTATACGGACCGTCACCAATAGCCTGCTGCGTTACTCCAGTGCGACGTTAGTTAAAATACCTACCAAAATGGAGAAAAATCTGACGGGTGAACTGGCGATGGATGTTTAATACAGAAAGAGGTATAGGATGTTGTGAGGAATCTGATGATAAGCACTCCAGGACACTTTTTGAGTCAGTGTAGATTACAAATTTGTTGTTTCTGAGGTGAGGAATATGCTTCAATGCTTCATATACAGCAAAGAATTCGGCTGTAAAAACAGAAAAAACAGGGAGTAGCTCATAGTGGCCAATCTACACACAAACGCAGAGCCGACATGTTGTGTGGACTTCGAGCCATCTGCGTAGACCTGTGTAATTTCTGTAATCGTGCCGATGTGAAGCAAAGAGCTGACGGTAGATATTAGCACTGGTACACGCTTTCTCATAACTTTGGAGTGGGCGCAAGTATGAAATATTTGGATGATTCCAAGGCGAGAATGGAAAGAATTTGCGTTCAGAAACGGCTGTGGCATTCAAAGATGTGAGTGAGAACATTCCGAATTAAAAGTTGGGATGACTGACGGGCGATTATTAAAAAGGCGATCATAGGATGGGTTCAGGAGTGAATGAGAGGTGTGACAAGATGCGGTAGTATAGCCTGAGTGACAAGAGGAGACGACTGGAAGTTAATGGTGGCTCGTGTCATACCACGTAGAAGCTCTTGACAGGGGAAGTGCGAAAAGCACCGAAACAGATCCTCAGTACGGTGTGATGCTCAGCATCGAGCTTTTTCAAGACAGATGGACGGGCAGAGCCGTAGGCTACACAGCCGTAGTCCAATCTGGAGCGAATAGCACAATATTTAACATGGAGGACCGTTCATCTCCCTATATGTATTTGAGAGAACTTTTAAAAGGTTCAGCTTTTTCCCGCAGGATTGTCGTAAATGCTCGACGTGGGTAGAAAGGTAAGTTTCTGATCGAAATTATGCCTCACTCTTTCTACCAATGCGATCCTTGTACCACCCAGGGAGATATTTGGCTCAGGATGCACTTCCGACGTCGGCAGAAATGTACACATGATGTTTTTTGTGCGGAAAAGCTGAAACCATTTTCGTCACTCTACCGCGTTAATCGAGACACCGCAATCTGCAATTGTCGCTCGGCTTGTCTTTCCCTTGATATAAGATGTTGAGATCATCCACATACAGATTACCCTGAACAGAGGGATGTAGCTGACTGAGGATGTTTTTTAATTTTGATAGCGAAAAGAGTTGCACTCAGTATACTCCCTTGTGGAAGCCCTCTTGAACAAATGAATCGGAAAGGGTGGAACCGATCCGAACCTGGAACTGCCGTGAGGCGAGAAAGTTTTTAATAATAATGGGTAAATGTCCCCGAAACCCAATGCTATGCAGGTCTTGAAGTATACCGTGTCGCCAAGTGCGATCATACGCCTTCTCCATACCAAAGAAAACTGATACTAAGTACGCACGGCGAACGTGGGTTTCAAGCTTCAGTATATATCTATAGTTGAGCGGCCAACCCTGAAGCCGCTCTGTTAGGGCGAAAGAGCCTGAGACGTCTCAAGGATGTAAATGAGACGGGAATTCACCATTCTTTCAAAACGCTTCCACATGCAGCTGGGGAGTGCTATTAGCCGATAGTTATACGGGTTTGTAGGATCTTTTCTAGGTTTTGGAAAGGGTATAACTATGGCACGTCTCCAAGGCAAAGGGAAGGTATATTCCTTCCATATACAATTGAAAGGATATAAAATGTTACGAAGAGAGTGAAGAGGCAGATATTGGAGCATTATGTAGCTGATGCCATCAGGACCAGGTGCAATCATCCCAGTCTTCTGAAGGCATCGCTTCAACTCCCTTTCCGTAAATCGACAGTTATAGGAGAGTTCGGTGTGAGAATGGAAATTAAGACGATGGGATTCCGAACGATGTTTAGTGCGTTGAAATGTCTGAGTAGATGTTTGAACTGGAAGCTGTAGAGGAAGCTTGTGCAATAGCATTAGCTATCTCAACAGCCTCCGAGACATTGCCCATTCACTTCAACGAACGAGATGTGTTAGGAATACAATCCCATCGCTTTCCGAACCCAGACCCACAACTGTTTTGAGGGAGTGGCAGATGTTATGCCTGAAACATAATTTATCCAAGATTCCCTTTGGCTCTGACGTCGCACTCGGCGAGTGTTAGCTTTCGCACGCTTGAAGACAAGAAGATTTTGAGTTGTGGGGTATCGGTGGAAGATACCCCACCCCTTCCTTTGGGTCTGAATCGCTGCAGTGCATTTCGAAGTCCACCAAGGTTTACAATGCTTATGAAAGGTGGGAGATTTCTTGGGGATCGCTTTATCAGCAGTTTTAATGATAGCATCGGTGACTGTTTTAATTGCTTCGTCTAATCTGCTTTCTACCATCTCCGATATTATGGCCTGTGATGTAAAAATAGACCAGTCGGATGCCTCATATACTTATCGTGGTGTCGGCTAATAGGATCACTTCCACCAATATGAGTGACGAATATTGGGAAGTGATCACTATTGCGCAGGTTACTACCGACGAAAAAGGAGAAAGGGTAGAATAGAAGGAGAGCAGATAAGGAGGTCGATTGCATGAAAAGTGCGAGATGGTTCATGGAAATAGGTTACATCACCGTTATTAAGCAGACAGACAGCGATCTGTCATTAGCTGTTCGATCTGTCGCCCTCGGGAAGCAGTGTCCCTACTTCCCCAAAGCGCAGTGGCATTAAAGTCACCGAGGATTATAATGGTTCAGGTAATTGATCCACTAAGTTCTCAAGGCTGTTGTTGGATGATATTAGATGGTATATATAGATTACAAATAGTAATCATCCATAATACTTGCATTCTCACTGCAACTGCTGGTAAGGAAGTGTTTAGCGAAACAGCGGGAGATAAGTATGCATGGTAGGTTAAGAGTGCAACACCTCCCGAAGTTCTTCAATCATTGTTGCTATCACTCCTAGTGCAAGCGTAGCGACAGACCTTTGCCTTGTCAGCTGATTTCAGGTGTTTCCTGAAGAGCGACACAGGCAGGGTGATATTCTGAAATGAGAGTTTTAAATTCATCCAACTTATTTCTGAATCCACGACTGTTCCAGGATATAAATGAGCCTATTGTTTCTTAATAGAAGGGTCAGATTTCCTTTGTCCAAGAGGAGGTACATCTTAGAATGGTGTCTCCATATCTACGTCAACCTCAGAGATTCGACGCATGAAGATTTATTTCAATTTCCTCAGCTGCATGCCGAAGATGTTTTGGTGTTTTTTAGGTTTTCTTGATATTTGGAATTTCGATATTTATTTGAACGGCTCATTTTGTTTTTTTAAAATACTTTTTGTTAGTTCAGTGGGTTTGGGAATGGGTTCTCCTTGAGGATGAGCTAGATGTTGAGGCTGAAGCAGTTTTGGGTGTTTGTTTTACTTTCGGCACATTAGGTTTCGAAGGTGTTATTTTTGGAGGTTCAAAATTAGTTCCGAAAAAAGGGTGAACTTGAATGGCCACAGATTGAAAAGATTTTTTTGAAGTTGCAGCTTATGAAATCCCGGTTTTCGGGATCTGGGACTCAACGAGGTTGCGGGCTTCAGGGAAAGAGATATTATTGACCCTCACAGCCTGAACTTCTTTCTCGAAGGTCCACTGAGGACAAGACCTAGCGTACGCCGGATGGTACCTGTTGGGTTTTATCGATTGAAGACAGAGTTTTATACATTAAAAATAAATTTTATTACGTAGCCAAGTCTTATGGTTTAAAAACATACTTTTAGAAAACAAGAAGTCTGATCAGATCATGATCCCCAATCCTCTTCACATTATCTCCTCTCTTTTATACATTCAAAGATTTACACAATTTTCCATATTGATGTGCCCCACACGGCACTATAATTGGAGGTTTGAGACCGATTCCAACATGCGGCCCCATCGGTTGTAAAACCTCAGCAGATGTATTACAATTCAATATATACACATAGATTTATATATATATATGTATATATATATATAACAAAATATTTTTCTAATATTTTTAAATTTATTTAACAATAAAGGCTTTGTTAAAAAGTCAGCCAAATTATTTTCCGATGAAATATAATTTACGTTAAATAGTTCATCTTTTATTAATTTACGAATAAATTTGTACTTGATATCAATATGTTTAGTTTTCACATTTTCCTGACTATTTTTTGAAAAATAGATAGCAGATTGATTATCACAATATACTTGGGGTCTTATGTAATCACACAAACTTAATTCATTTATAATTCTACTAAACCAAATAACTTCTTTAGTGCAATCGGTTAGTGCAATAAATTCAGATTCCATTGAGCTAAGAGCTATGCACTTTTGTTTAGAAGATTTCCATGATATTGGGATGTTACCAAAATAAATTAAATAGCCACTGCTTGAATGTCTGTTTGTGAGACCACATCCCCAATTTGCATCAGAAAAAGCAATCAAATTTGAACTTTTTACATTGGAAAGATTAATTTTAAAATCCTTTGTAAGAAAAACATAGTTCATAATATCAACAACGTAAGACCAGTGTTTGTAAGTATAACCATTACAAAACTGAGACATTATATTAACGGCAAATGCAATATCTGGTCTGGATCTATCTGACAAAAACGATAAACATCCTATTAAGGAACGATAGGGAAATTTCCTCATTAAATCATTTTCAATTATTTCTTCCTCTTTAACCTTATCAGGTAAGTTACAACCAATTTTAAAAGGTAAATTCACAAAACTTTTAGGAAGATCTTTGAATTTTGACATTAATTTTTCAATGTAGGTAATTTGATGTAAATAAATCGAATTTTCAATTTCTTGAAAGTTTACGCCTAACAAATATTTAGTTTTACCTAGGACTGTAAGATCCAATTTTTTGTCCAATAATTCGATTACTTCATTTATCAAATGTTCCCTTTTTGAAAACAAAACCATATAATCTACATAAACAATTAAAATTACATCTTTAAATTTGTAGACACAGTTACACCAATTTAACTGAGAAAATCCTAATTTAGTTAAAATACCGTCTAATTCCAAATTCCATTCTCTACCACTTTGATGCAGACCATATATAGCCTTTTCCAATAGACATACTTTGTTTTCGGATCCTTTCAGCACAAATCCTTTTGGCTGTTTCATGTATATAGTATCCTTAAGGTGTCCATATAAATATGCACTTTTCACGTCAACTTGACAGTGATACCAACCCAACATAGAAATCAATAGTACAAACAATAATTTAACAATAGAAAAATTCACAACTGGTGAAAAAATATCTTTAAAATCAATTCCGGGTTTTTGCTTAAAACCTTGAGCAACAAGACGAGCTTTATACCTTTTAGGTATATTGTTTTCGTCCATTTTTATGCTGTACACCCACTTACTTCCAATTATGGTTGTATTTGGGGGTGTGTCCACTAATTTTCATACTTGCCTATCCTTCATTATCTGAATTTCTTCATTCATGGCAGTATTCCATTTAATTTTATCCTTACTTGCCTGCGTTTCTTCATAACTTTTGGGGATTTCGACATTGTAACACTGATCATACATGTCGTACAGCTGTTGGTCTAAAAAATTAGATTCAACACTAGAAGTAGATGGCACATTAGAAATATCCACATTAGGATGTTCAGTTTCTGGCTTAAAATTGAAATTTACAGGATCAAACCTAATCTTATTTTTAGTACAGTACTTTTTAATATCATTTAAAGATCTCATTCTCAAATTTTCAGGAGAATAATAGTATACATCTATCCTATTGCTTTTATTTCTAGGTTTTTCGATTCTTCGCCAATTTGAAATGTTAAGACTTTTTAAGTCCTCAGTTTTAACTAAATCTTTAGAATCTAAAACTTGAGTTTCACTTTCCGATTTTACTTTTATATTTTCATTTGATTGATAAATAGGAATATTAGAATTAAGATCGAAAGAAACGTACTCAAAGTTTTTACCAAATAGTACATCAACAGCTTTCTTATTTTCGTCGATATGAACATGGACTGTTTCAACTATTCTCTTCTCGTTTGGGATATATATTCTGTAACCTTTAGTTTTCAAACCATATCCTGTCAAAATACCAAGTTTTGCTCTGGGTTGTAATTTATTTCTCTGTATTTTAGGAATATGAACATATGCCAAAGAGCCAAAAATTCTAAAATGTTTTACTGATGGTTTGAAACCAGTCCATATTTCGTTAGGAGATATACCCTCAGTTAATTTGTGTTCGCATCTATTTTTAGTATGAATAAATGCTAAAAGTGCTTCTGACCAAAATTGTGGTTGTAAACCACTGTCTTGAAGCATAGCTCTGACACAATCCATGGCTGTTCTATTGAACCTTTCTGCAATGCCATTTTGTTCAGGGGTATAAGTTGAAGTTCTTTCGATTTTTATTCCTAGATCATTTAAAAACTTTTTAAATTCTTTGTGACAAAATTCTAAACCATTGTCAGTTCGGACACATTTTAACTTAACATTTAGCTGTCTTTCAGCTTTAACCAAGTATTTTTTAAAGTAATCAAAAACTTCATTCTTATTTCGAATAATATAAACAGTTACTTTACGTGAAAAATCATCAATAATAGATAAAAAGTATTTGTTTCCACCTAGAGAGTTAACTGGAGCAGGACCCCACAAATCCATATGGATCCTTTCCAAAACATTTTTAGTTTTCCTTTCGTACATATAGTTTCTTTTTAAGGATATTCTAGTGGATTTAGCAATAGCACAAATCTTACAATTTTTATCTATATTCTTACAATTAAGTTTTTCAATTCCTTTTACACAATTAATTTTACTCATATTTTCAATTAAGGGCATGTTAACATGACAAAACCTACGGTGGGCTTTTTCTAGATCTAAACCAGTTACATATGTATAATTTTTAATCTTGGGATAACCTTTTAAGATATACAATTTTCCAATTCTGGGAACAGTAAACAAATATTTATTATAACTATTATAAATAATCATTTTGTTATTTCCCCATTTAATTTGGTTTCCCACAAGGTCAATACGAGCACCACTAATTAAATTTTTTCTCATATTAGGCGAGTATAACACATCTTTTAAAGTTATATCATAATTTCTGTTTCTATCTAAAACTGTAAATTGAATATCACCCATACCTAATACTTCCGAGGTGCTGTCCTTGTCTCCGACTAGGATCTTCTGTGGTGGTAGTTTTCTGAATGTCGTAAACATATCACGTTCTTTACAGAAGTGAGCAGTTGCAGCAGAATCAATGAGAAATTCCCTCGGTCTTTCATTTGGAAAATTTGAAACTGCATAGGCACGTTGAAGATCAGTTTTTGGATTGTCCTCCATATAAAATAATTCACCACCAGGTTTCTGCCGATTGCATTTCTTGAAGCACTTCGATTCGTAATGTCCCGACTTTTTGCAGTAGTTGCAGAATGGTCGCGGCCCCATACCACAAACTGTCGACTTTCTTGGGCTTGAAGGAATTAATTCAGGGTCCAGTACGCATCTGCTGTGATCAGGAGTAGACGCCCGTGTCTCCTTGTATCTAGATGACTTGTTTCTTGTAGCATAAGCATCGGCCACGATACTTAATTTTGTGCCTTCGTCTTTCCGCTTCAGCTCGATTCGGCTGGATTCTGTTATTAAATGTTTAGACAAATTGTCTAGCGTGAACTCTTTGTCATCCATCCTGTATAGCAATTGTACCAGATTATCGTATTCGTGAGGCAAATGTCTTATTAGTTGAAAGCAAACTAAAAGGTCTGGGATTTCGAATCCACATTCTTTTATCTGTAACAGCTTCTCATGCACTCGTTTGCAGAAGAGTCCAATGGATTCGTCCTCCGGCTGGTAGCGGATTGAAAAGAACTCGTCCACAAGGCCTGCCAATCGTGCTCTAGATGCTGGTTCAAAGTTGGTCTTTAATATATCCCAGGCTTCCTTACCGTCTTCAGTAGATGAAATTAAGACTTGATATTTTCTGTCTATGCCCTGGTAGATAGTTGTGTATGTCCTCTGCTTCCTATAACGATAGTCTCTTTTTTCTTGTTCTGGAGCATCTTCCAATAATAGAGGTTCCGTTTTAGTGATAAATTCCCAGCAGTTCCGGTCGATTAGCAATACCTTCATGTCCGTCTTCCACGTGGCATAGTTGAAATCCGATAACTTCGGGAAGGAAAACATGGACATTTCTTGAATACCCATCATACTGGATACCGGTAGTGGCAGAATTCAGGTTCAGCTTAAGGTCTGAGGCCCATAACCAATTGTTGGGTTTTATCGATTGAAGACAGAGTTTTTATACATTAAAAATAAATTTTATTACGTAGCCAAGTCTTATGGTTTAAAAACATACTTTTAGAAAACAACAAGAAGTCTGATCAGATCATGATCCCCAATCCTCTTCACATTATCTCCTCTCTTTTATACATTCAAAGATTTACACAATTTTCCATATTGATGTGCCCCACACGGCACTATAATTGGAGGTTTGAGACCGATTCCAACAGTACCCAGTGCAATTTATACAATGGGGTGTCGCAGTGCAGGTGTCGCTATCATGTCCGACTTCACCGCAACGAGCGCAAGTATTGCAACCACGACAGGAAGTTTGCGAATGTCCGAACCTCTGGCATTTAAAACACCGTTGAGGATTCGGGAAGAACACGAACGGGACAGCTGAGATAGGCGGCTTTTATGTGTGATGGCAGAGTGGGTAGATAAAATGTTAAGATGAGGTGTATAGTTGGCAAAATCACCCCATTTCGACTTATGATTATATGTGTAACGCCAAACTTGCTCATCACGGAGGTTCTCCAATATCTCTTCCTCCGAAGAAAATAGATCTGCTTCAGAAATGACACCTCTACAAAAATTTAATGATCTGTGTGGATTGATTGAAACGGCGAATGGACCTATTGTATTTGCATTATTTACTAGTTTTGCTGAAGGCACTTCAATTTGAAGGTCTCCCGAACGCAGTTTTTAAGATTTCATGATTCCAAGAAATGATTCTATGGCCTTGTGAATGATAAATGGGAAAACAGAAGAAAATGAGGGTTGCGATTGATTCGAAGTTTGAAGTGAAGTATTCAGCAATTTAACAATAAAAAAATCTAACATTATTAAAGGATGGTACGAAGCTTTGTTGCTCCCTATTAGAGGGAGAAGATTTATTATTACCATTATTCATAATGGATAAGTGAAATATTCAGACTCCGACAGCGCAAACCATCAGAGCCCAACAAGGGGATGTAGATCTCTGCACCAGTTCTAGTCGGGGTCCATATGTGCTCAGCGCACCCCTGAAGTTACCTCCACAAGTTGCCCAGTAGGTGGCCGACGACGAAGTCCTATCGACCTGCCGATTGATGCACACGGGACCAATACACCTCCCGTTTACCTGAAGCTGGAGCCAAAGCAGTGTTTGGTCAGTATATCACCCCTCAACTACCAGGATCCTCTTTTCCCGGGACACGGGTCTCCACGCATGGCAAACACGCGGGTGATACAATCTCCGAGAGGAGCTGAAAGCAATAGACGAAAAGCTTCTCAAGGGGAGCCCTCACCTCCGAAGATTCAACCACAACGAGGGAGGAAGAAAGCAAACAGCAAAAGGGTAGGGGAGGAGAAGGAAAAAAGGTAAGATCACTCATGTACTCCAGGGTTGTGAAGCCCGTACAAACCTAAAGAAGGTATGCCTCTGAGAGCCATATAAGACCTGAATTCAAACATTTGAATACAACATGAGAGAAATTTTGCTGAAAATCAATTAAGTGAAATTAATAAATAGATTCCTTTAAATTTAATGGTGAACAAAAAAGCATTTGAACACACATCCCAATGTAAATTCTATTGAAAATTTTAGATACAAATAATGTCATATCTCGTGAAGATCCCAAATTTCGAGACAAACCTGAACTTTCTTGTCATTCCAGAATTAAAACTAACGTGAAGAAATAAAACTTATTTTCAATACTGGTGAATTTTTATTTTAACTTAGGGAAGGAAGAGGTAGGGAGGCATTTAATTAACGTCACTCTGGAGCAACACAATGTGTATTGGTGACGATCCGGGATCAAACCTGAAGATTTTACTTTTCAGACCGACTTTCGTAACTCAAAAACATCTACCAAAACAAATACATTTTCATATTTAATAGAAAGCATGTTTCAGCACGAAATATATGATATAAGAATCGAATAAAGTTTTGTTTATGCGAAACATGAATACTTAAGCTGCAAAATAATATCTATACTTAAACCATGATTGAACCCTTAGGGGTAAGTTCGAAAAAAGAGTTCCTAGGAATACAAGTCATCCACTTCAATTGATACTCAAGAAATTAGCGCGGGAACACTCAAGATAAACATTCCTGAAACCTTAATTAAACAAATAAAGAACATTTTCAACTCCACGTAACATATTCAATACATATTTCAGTTTCGTTGGTTTATTGAGTTTAATGGCACTAGGTCCACAAACGGCAAATTCCGCCAAACGCAAGATCAAAGTCCAATAAAAACAGATAAAATGTAAATATGGGAATAATGAATGATCGTAGAGGTTCAGTTTAACAGCGTATTACAAAAATACAGACAAGCAGCCAAATCAACAGTAGAATTAAAACACATGCCTACCAACAACACGAAGGTGAATTTTAAGTTTTCAATCAAAAGCATAAAACTGCAGATAAATATATACTTCTGAAAGTTGATTTCAGTTTCTGGGAATTTCTTTCAAATGCAGGCGATGTGTTTGTATAACGGCATGAACTCATCAACTGTTAAATGTATTTGAGAAAATATTTAAAAATCGCATATATGATAAAAAAATATTTACGATTATAAATTACTTTCAACTGGAGGGTAGGTAGTTAATTAACGTCACACTGGAGCAATAAAACGGGCTATTGGCGACGGTACGGGATCAATCTCGAAAGGAAAGATCCCAGAACACCTCGAAATTTTGAACCACGGCCAGATGACGAGAACGCCAAAACTGGCCTCATACGCTCCAAATTTCCACACCTCGCAAAGGTGAGGACATTGGAGTCCACGACAGATTGAACGTGCACCAGCCTCTTTGTACACAATGATCTCCATATTCAACCCTCAGGTTGCTAATCCGTTGAACTGGGAGCCAAAATATAAATTAGGGGACAGATGAAGATAAAAATACCAAAAGAATGCCTCATACGAGATCTGTCTAGGCTTTTACAAAAACGAAAGCCAATAAATGAATATTATCCCGAGTTTATAATGCACAATATGGTAGATAGTGATTCAACTGGCGCTAAAGTCAACTTTGGTTATGCCGAAACGAATTTTAAAGTTACCTCATGAAAAATAAACAATACACTTGACCACTTTTGAGTATATGCAATAGTCAGTACAAGTATAGAGCTACAGAGAATATCGTAACATAGAACCTATTAAGATAATTTAGGAATGAACATGCTGAATTGAAATCAAAAGTGCATGCAAAAGATATCTGCCATTTTCCAAGGCAGAATTCATATAAGAAAAGGAATTTAAGACATTTATTTTTGATTCTAATTTTACTTTCGATTACGCATTTGCTTAATAAATAATTCAATACCTAAATCCAATTCGGAAATCTTACTGTTAACCTATCTGTGCTACATAGAAGTAAAACTTAGTTGAACTTAATTAGTTTGTAATAAAATTTATTTTTATGTCAATACAATGAAATAAAAACAAGCATCAACCTGTCGAACAGAAGAAAAACTACGTAACTGCGACAAACGTTCCACGAGGTACCAACTGATTCAAATTTTATTCACCTGACACTTTCTACCACTAGAGGTCACTGTGGGCGCTATAAATGGGCGACCACATTTGGCATGAAAAATGGCGCCAAGAGGTCGGGTAGGTAATTATTTAATAAACGTCGCGCTGGAGCAACCCACCGGGCTATTGGCAGTGGTCCAGGATCAAACCCAAAGGAAAAGATTCGAGGACATCACCACGTAATTTTGAATCAGGTAAGATGACGACGTCACTCCTGAATTGGCACCCAACTCTCCAAATTTCCACACCACGCCAACATGACGACAATTGAGTTACGTGCACCATCTCCCGTCTACACGAGTCTTTAGCTGAACTCTCAACCCTCCGGTTGTTAATCTGTTGCTCTTCCAATTGGGCTACCCCCTGTCAAAACGGCCTTCTGCCCACCGTGATCACCGCTCCCTGGTGGGGCTTTCGTATCAAAATTCTGTCTTTTCCTTAAATTATCTCAAAATTCTTATAGTATGTCGGTCGGACATCTACTGTCCCATTTTATGTACATGCTTGTAATGTCTCACTTTATGTAAATCGCTATATTGAAGTATAATCTAACTTTCTATAATTCTCAATAAATGCTGCACGCGCCCACACGGGATGAAGCGATGCTTCCCTTGTGCGGCGGGGTGGGCTACTTGTTGGGCCCTTTTGTGCTGGGAAGAAGACTTTCTCGCCATCTCTCCAACTATGACTTTACACCTTCTGGTGAGTCGGAGAGGTGTGTGACTATGAGGTGATGTTCTCGGATGTTTCCCTTCGGGATTGATTTCAGACCGCCACCAAATAGCCCTTTTGTATTGTTTCAGTACGACTTTAATTTAACTACCTACCCACCACCGCTCCTTGGATAGATTGCAACACTGGGGGGGGGGCATGGAAAGCCCCCAAAGGGGCAGATCTGTTTCAGTAGTGCTGAACACCACATCCGATTTTCATGAGAAAACAACCTTTGAGTCGTAGCTCGATTTTTCCCGAAGCATCAAAGTCCGCGTTTTTGTACTTGCAGATTGGTGCCTTTGGCATAGTGGTAACGATATAGTACATATTAATATTTAATAAACGTGAATGTCTTTGTATACCTTGGTAATTGAATATATTTATTTACTTTGTGTCCAATCTCTCCAACCAGTTCTGTGTCAGTAAAACTTTCATTGTGTGTGTCTATTACTTGATGATGTATGTCTTGAGTCTGGCGCATCATGGCAAATGTGGCCCTTGCGCCATAAAACCCCAGAACCAACCAATTTTGTGGAGATTTTAAAACACTTCCGTTGAAACGGAAACATTCGGCACCCTTGGTTGAGAGATAAGTGTCCATGGTTCGAAAGCAGTTGACCATGCTCGGATCAACACGCAACGTAAACTACAGATACCCTATACTTTTTTGTTTTATAGAAAATAGAAGTGTATATAAGACGACAAAATGTCATAGGAAAATTAACATAACATGGAGAAATCGATTAAAGATAACTTATTCTCTTTTTCGATGTTAAATTAAAACTACACACTAAAAATTGCTGTTTCTCAATCCCTATATAAACTAAATACAAAAACTTTAGGACATTGCATGTACGACAATTTTTTTTAATTTCTTAAGATACTGCTTCCATCAATTCGAATTTTTTACAATCATGGATAACAATGCACCTATACATGCAATGGGAAAAGTACATTTCCTAATAATGGTTTCTCTTCATAACAATGCTTTTAATTACTTCTCTACCAATAATGGCATTGTTATATTCCAACAACAGTCTAAAATTAAATTGATTCCATACATTTGTGATATTTTTGCTGAGCTATAAACACCAAAGATTTTCACAGCGACTTTAAAAGCGAAAACCTGCGAAACTTTATATATTTTTTCGTGCCTTCTACGAATCTGAGTGATACTTTGAAGGGATGTAAAATCGTCAAGTGGTTGCGAAAGAAAATAAGTTATTTGCAAATACCACTTCGAAATCATTTCTAACTTAAGAAATTATTCTTATCTAACTTTAATTTCAATTGCTTAAATCTAATTTCTATTTTCGAACGATGAATTTAGTAGCTTAAAATTTGCACTTTTCATTCAATAAAATAAGACTAAAATAAATTTCCCTTTCATAAAACAACGGAACATGTACATTTTCAAAATATTTTCCAAAAAATAATTTTGTGTTTAGTTTTGCTTTTAATTGCTGGTATAATATTTTATTCATGAGTCATGTGTTTTTCATATAATTATTATTTGTACGTAGGGAGGTAGAAAAATTGCGATCTAAGGATAAAGAAGGAACAGAATAAATTTTTTTTCTATATAATAAATTTATATATTTTTCTCTTACATTTATATCATATGCGTTTTTAGAATGGCTAATTAACTTTTCTATAACACTCAAAATAATCTGAAATTTTGTCCTTATTTATCTCAACATATTTTTGTATACCAGTTATTTATTTACGAAATGACCTTTCTCAGAAATAATTCCGTGTAGTCATGGACGAAGTGTGTATGCATCATTTTTAGACACCACAAATTATACATAACCAAACAGAGATATCCTGACTAATTCGTCAGAATTGGGAATCACAGCACTTTTGAAATTAAAGTAACTACGCGAGTATTAAAAATGCGAAACTTCAAAGGATGACTTACAAAGATCGAAAATCTATGAAAAAATCTTCAAAGGCCATTCAGGTCAAGCAAAACGTCCAACTTTTAGAGGATAGAAATGAGCCACCAGGGGAAAAGCGAGTTTAAGTATGTTGCTATGGAACAGTGTTGCCACGACTCATTTTTTAAACCAGCTTTTCCAAGTCGCGTGTACATGCGGGGAAGAACTAATGACATTCACTAATGTGTTCGAAAACGCAGAATTGGAAAGGTTTCTTCGATGTTTCAACTCGATAACATTTAATAACATTGACATGATTTTTCATCTATTCACTTAATTATCCTGAGTGCTGGAAGTGTAGTACGAGGGTACTTGAGCTGCAAAAGATTGTACCCAATGGGAGTAACCGACTATGTTCTGTTTCAGGTTTCCTTCTCGTGACCAAAGACTGACGGAGAGAGAAATGTTCTGGATGGTGGCTGCCAGGGCCGGAAAATTGGCACCTGTGACGAAGTCCAGAAGTGGCCACACCTCCGTCCATGAGGTAAGACTTCGTATTTCTTTATACTGTGGCCTCATGAAGCAGGTATACACATACGAATATAACTTTCACAAAAAAGGAAATTATATTTGCAGTTCAATAATATATAAACCATATTTGCACAGTATTCACTGACGAGTCACCTTGAAACATGTCAAACAAAATATATGCTACAGAAACATTTTTCAACTTACATATTTCTTTGAAGTCCATGAAATGCAATGTGGAAAAGCCAGACTATTTGATTAATGTCTAAGATCAACCTTCACTACCTGAGCGGTTTTCCAAAGAGCCACGGAACATGATGATATTCGATGTTTCGTGACAAATATTGTGAAAAAAACTTGGTAGATCTTTCAGGTTAATATAATAAAAAGTTTTATCGCAGACATTTGAAGCCTTCGCCTGGCAAAAATGATCGTAGAACGACCAGCCGAACCATAGAAATCTAAGTTTAATGTAAATAAAAAAATCAGTGATCAAAAGATCAGAAAATAAAATAATGTGTAAGCGGAGAGAAATTTCCTTACTCAGCATAGAGAACTAAACATTGGACGTGTTCGTGGTATCTGTACGATTTAAAAAATATAAACGAAAACTGCCTATTCATCGTTTTGAAAAATAATCCTTTGAAGTGCATTCGATTTATGCATTTACTTCGTGGATTACAACTGGTAATGAAAATAGCACAGCAAGTCATTTTAAAAAGCCAAATTCCTATTTGTATAAATTTATGAACTTACATTTTTAAAATTTGTGTGAAACTTTTGTAAGAAAATTAAATATACTTCGGTGATTTAAATTATTTTCCCCGCGAACTTAAAAATATTTTTGTTTTTAAAAACCTGAAAGATCTATTTTGCAGAAGAGTTTGAGACATTTTATTTTGCTTAAAGATTAAATGGATTTTATATTAAGATTGTTTCTAAGAAAATGTAATAGGTGATGAAAGGGGTTGGTTTGGCCATATTTGGGCAAGCTGCGCCAAACACAAGACAGATAACGCTACGTAAGAGACATACATTTCCATGGAAAGTTTTACCAACACGGAAGAGAAATATACCCAAGGAAGAATCGAACCTGCTCAGCCTACAATTCGCAGGTTGCTAACGCAGTTGGCAAGCCCGCTGAACCACGATCCCGATAAATGAAGGATGGGTGGTTGGATTTTGTGGCGCAAGGGCTATATTTGGTCAAGCGATGAAATGAAGGAATCATCGGTAATGGAATCAGAAAGAGTCTTATCTAGACAGGGTCCTCTTTTTCTCTTGAATCTTCCTTAACCACTTAACGCATTTACCCGTGTTTGACACGGGCAAAAGTTACCGGCAAATTTGCACATGCCCGTGTCTCATACGGGCGCTCATCCGTTCTAGTGAAAATAGATAGGATAGATTAAACTTATACCAAAGATGGCATAAACATTTATCATAGATGATTTACCACTTATTTATAGATGGATATTAAACTTATTTACCGTAGATGGCACCACTATGCACCATTTTTCTTGTGTAAACCAAGTGGTGCATTTTGATGATTAGTTATAAGTTTGTTAGGAATTCTTTGTTATAAAGCAGTTGTTTGGTGTGGAAAAGGTAATATATCCATTTTTATTACGTTAAATATCATAAAAGTAAACAGTTAACCATAAATTAATTTTTATTAAGTGTTTTTATAACTTGTTTAGAAAAAGTTATCTGATAATGAGCGACTGTAACGATTTTGAATATGCCAATTTATCAGAAAGTTTCAGCGATGAAAGTGATGATCTCTTGAGTGATGGAATTGAATCTGAAGTTAATATTTTATTATTATTAATATTTTGAAATTCAAAATAAACATGTAATCAAATCGTTTACCACTTTGTTTGTATAATTTTTTTGTAACTTTTACCCCACCTCCCGCAACTGAAATCGCAAAAAATAACTTACACTATACCTATATATATATATATATTCATTTTCTGTCAAAAAAAACTCGATCATTTTTTACCAGTTTTTCCGAAAAAAACTCGTGCTTTAAGTGGTTAAATTCACAAGGCCGCACACATACAGAGGAGCCCACTAAAGACAGGCCTCTCATCTGCAATACGGGCCCATGCAGAGTCGATCTGGTACCGGGGCCCGAGGTTCGATTGAGGCCCGGTAAATGTGAATTTTTTTATTCTATCCATGCCAGTGTTTTCTTGGTTAAAAAATTAGATATACTTGCATTGTTTGTAAAATTCTAAAGGTATGTGTATGTATAAAATAAAGGAAACATGTAAGTAGTGTTGTATTTGCAAGTGCATTGAGTACTTGGAAGGCACGTTTTTATTTCTCGATCTCAGCGTTGAGCTTTTTGTTTGCAGTTCTATGAAATTATTGCCTTAAATTTAAGTGCTAAACGATTTTTGTATTCAAGCAATCTTGAAAATGTTAAAATTTTGTTAATTTAGAATTTATATACCTGTGCATATGCAGGCATTTATCAAAGATCAGCAAAATATCCCATTGTGTTGCTCCAGTGTGACGTAAATCAAAATACCTATATACCCTACCAAAGATCAGCAAATTTTTATTTAAAATTCGCTTTATTCCAACTGGCATGCAGTTTTAAATCGATTCTTTGTGGCACATTTTTTGCCAATTCAGAGATCAGGTATCTAAATAGAAACTAAGTACCTATATTTAAATTGATAGATGTTCCTTGACTATTGGGAGCACAACTTTCAATACAATATAATTTGAAACTTGAAAAATAAATGTAAGTTTTACAGATTTTAATTGACCCATCCTGTAACGGTTGGTTGTTTTGGGATTTTATGGCGCAAGAGCCATATTTGGCCATGCTGCCGTCCTGTAATGGAAACCTACATAAAAATTAAAAAAAAAATGTTTTGAATTACAACGTATAGTTAGACGTCTTATTTTAAAATAAATTTGCTTTAGCTTTTCCCTTTTTAAAAACATTACCGTCTTAATTTTAAAAGGTTTTGTTTTGTACGCTTGATTCATTTTTATGAAACGGAATTCTAAGTTATTATGTAGTGAATCAATGACTTTCATGGAAAGTTTACGACTTTCCATAAAATTAAAAACAAATATCTTGTAAGAGGTAAACATTATTTAAAATTTCAGTTTTAGTTTTGGCCTGAGCTAAAATTGAATTTTAAAGATGGTTCTATTTTGAATGAATTTAAAGGTTTTCTAGAGGAAGATTACCTTTGTGCAGTGTGCTTTTGAGCAGATATTTTATTCTTATCAATACAAGTTCTTCCCTACTCTGAAGTCTGTTTACATTTTATTTAAAAAATTCCTGTACAAATTAGGTAAGAAATTATCACAAATTTAACCCTACTCCTAGATGTATGTCTGCAAGGGGTTTGATGGATTGGCTTGGGTGAATCCGTCGTATGGCCACCACGATATATCACCCGATTTATCATGCATTGGTTTCTTTCTCTAGGGATACCTCACCTACGAATACCTCAAATACCTTCTCTAGGGGTACCGATGGATACCTCAATCGGGCAAGACACCTCCACTGTCTCAGAAGCTGACCTCATCGCAAGTCACTGTCACTGCTGCAAGTGGCCAAGAATGAACACGTGCGGTAGTATCCATGAGTCGACTGTCAGACGTGCAATTTTGAGCACCCCATGTGAAAATCCCTAGGTGTAACCCTCTTGCACATCCTGGGGGTGAGCTCTTGAGTACATATATTCCTACATCTGTATACAAAGTTTGTACATGAAGGTTGAAACACTGAATAGGTACTTTTTCCATGTCAAATACGATCATTGAAATTAATTTATGCTCTTAATAGGTTGTATTTTGAATACTTTATTCTTTGCTTTTCTACGTTAAGAATTTTAGGAAATTTTATTATTTATTTACCATTTCTGTTTTTGTTTACTTTGTTGAAAAGCATCTGACAGAAAGGGATGTTATTTAAGACTTCTATCTTCATATCTGTAAATAATGCAGTTTTCATGAGTATCGACCCACTAGACAAATCGGCACACACACAATTAAACTTAAAAAGATTTATTTCTGCCAAAATCGTAGTAGTTTACAATCTGATTATATTACAATAAACGGATTTCGGCTTCAGTAAAAATGAATAGCAGTTATTGCACATCTGCAGTGGAATGACGAACATAAATCTAAAATGAGTCTAACTTGTCTTTTGGAAATCTTAGCACAAGCAACATACCAAAATCAGAACTACACTAGAGTTTTCGCATGGACGAAACTAGGAGTAAGTCATGGAGAAATTAGAAACCGAACAAAATTAAATCAATTCGTAATTGTACATTTTTAACTCAAAACTGAATGCACGACGTATTCCGTAATATCCAAACATAGCTAATATTCTAAATTTTTCTTAGCATTAAAATAACGAACTTCAACCGAGTCATATTTCTAAAGATTAATTGTCTAGTTGCATATTTTCATGTTGTGAAATTCACTAATTCTTGTCATTTTGAATAAAATAGCCACTAGATTTGTTTGCTTTCATATTCCTTTTACGATGATTGTACGTTGCAATTTCTTTGCGTTTTGTAATCCAATTGCTTACGGATCTGTTTTCTTAAACACATTATTCCGTTAAGATAGGCATAAAAACATTTTAAATTAAGCCTGTATTTAAAAAAATTATGCAATTGCAATAAAAGACCTCGAATTTAAAACTAAAAGGTACTCACATTTAAAGAAAGAGTAAATTTTTCTATAATTTAAAAATCCTTGCAAGTCAAATTATTCTTAATGCAATTAACATTAATGTTTTTCTGTTCTTGGGTTTAAATATCGTAAATTTCGTTTACAACTAACTTTTTCTGTTTTTAATTGCATTTGCTTAACATAATTTGAAATTGTATTTTACATTTGCATGATGTATGATGTTTAAATATTTATTAGGGTAAATTTAATAAGATACGAAGATTACAACTTTTTTAATATAAACTCAAGCGAATCTAGGGATTTTTCCAGAACACGTTTATTTTATGAAATCCAAGAAATACTTTTTGTTACTTCATCGAGTTTTAGAGACGAAAAGAATGTTTTTCATTAGGTTTATTTGTTTACATTGTGCGTGATACACGTCCAACACGTTTAAATTATAGTCCGGCTATGGCGAGTTGACATTCACGAGTTCACGTTGTTTTGAACGAGTCAATTCATTAAATTCGTTCCTTAAAATTATATGCCTTTCCACAATTCGCGTCTTTAACGCTGGTTCTGGCTCCGAAGTTAATCACCATAAGCAGTCGCCATACTTGATCTTGGGTATGAACGAAGTTTCCTCAAACGAGCTCACTACCTTCCAAGAAAGACCACACCAAGGTCATCTGCCTTCTCACCATAGCCACACTATAGAGTGGATTCACTGATGCATCTTGTGCATTCTAGTGTGTTCACAACAAAACTTTAAACCAAACATTGGAATAAAAAGCCTTGCTAAAGTAGATTCGACATACTTTCAATCGGGATTGGTGCTATCTGAGAATACTTGTCATCGTTTCAAGGTGATATTTCGCCTCTCGTACTTCAGTGCATATATTGCTGGTGCTAAGATTTTTCTTAAGTTATACCATCATAACTTAAGTACTCTTCGACGTTATGTATCGATTAAAATCTCTCTAAATTCTTTTAACGCTATATACATAGTCACATCGTGGATGTTGCCCCGAAAAATCAAACGACACAGGTTCATAATAACAATCAAGCGGCAAAAATGTAACAATTCATATCACAATGGATTTCATAAAGAAATATAGAATTATTATTTACATGGGAGATATTCTTTGTACGTAAAAAGAATTCGCAGCACAGAAAAAGCATAGGCAAGGAGGACTGGAATGGCTAGAATGCACAGAGTAACAATTCACATTAGCCGGTAGGTTTCCTAATTCGGAATATGAGAACTGCATCTACAAAAGTATTTAGTCATTTATGATTCACTCCCTTAAAAGTTTATTGCTTACTTTAATACCGCTTCATCTCGTTTAAGTGAAGTTTTAAATAAATTGTAAGAATGGAAAATTGTCTTAAAAGATTAATTTTACAATTAACAATGAATAAATCAAAATTAATTTTTTTATTCTAAAAAATATATAATATTCGGAAATCGGGAAAATTTTGGAAAAAATTAAAAACTACCTCAACCCTTAACGTAAAGTATTAGAATTTAAATTCTGTAAAAGTAATTTTTGAGAAAATTACTTTTACAGCAAAACTGGTGTAAAACAATCTGCATTTCAAACCGTAATAACAATACTCAGTGGTATTCTTATAGGGATTTTGAATTTATTTTCGTTCCTTGTTCACCCAGAATAAACCGAACAAGGGTTAATATATAGCCTATATTTTTCCGTATCGTTCTAAAGTGCAAATGTTCCAAATTTTGTCCGAATCGGTCAAAAGGTGTAGATTTGTAGAGTACACAAAGCCAACTCTGCTTTCTGTGTATATATGGATAACAAATTAATTTTTGAATTGTTTCTTTTGCAATTTTCGAATTGCTTCTTTTGCAATATTTGTTCAATGTTATATACGATATCTTAGACCAGTATCTTATAACGCCGAATTAAATTCAGTACCGGAAGTGTTAAAAATTACTGTCGACTTGTAAAATTACTTTTTTAAATATAATTTAGATGTGATGTATAAAATATCGTTGTTTTTAAATTATTGTTTCAGTACTGCTTTAATATTATTTATACCTTACAAATTAAATCAAATGTACACTTTCCGATTCTTACTATGCATTTTCAGAAAAGGCACTACTTCAATAAAACGATTCTCGCGAACGTTCAATGAAATTTAAGTGTTGTTGGATATTAATTTACGGAAAAATTATAAAAAATGTACTTAAGCCCTTCATATTTAAAGTAGATACATATTTTTACTATTGTATTTTAAGCCAATTGATAAATTACGAATGAAATTATAAAGAAAATCGCTGAATGAAAATAATCTTCCCATTCTCAAGACCTTTTCATATCGCGTAGACAGAAATACGCACGGAGAAATAATCGGTAAGAGGAGTAATCATTAATATAATTACTTCAGCAAGCCACAAATTGGTCCAACATCAGTTTTGCGATGCTAAATAGGCTGGAATACGCATGCGTATCGACATGTTTCCTTTCCACAAACGGAGTACACACGCGCATGTCTGATCAATGTGCGGCGTGCCTTAAACTACGTGAAAGAATGTTGATACATTACTCTGTGCATTCGCAATGGACAGACATCTGAGAAAGGAGAAGGCATTTCTTAAACTCACAAAATATACATATGCATTTTTTCTTCATTCGAGTAAGTCACTTCAAGATTTGATAGAATAGATAAAGTACACGGAGAGTCATCTTCGCGCATGCGCATAACACACATAACTGATACACATGCATGCAGTATTACATTTGCGTCGTGCATTACATTTGCATCGACTCAATGCGTGCATTTGCAGCTTCCATGCATGTTGCAACCAACAGCATTACTGCAAATCATTCTCTGGATGACATTTGATCAGGAAATGAATTTTGATTTCAATGGCAAACAAAAATAGCAAGATGTCTGTAATATAGGTTGCAGTGGACTTGGTGAAGTTCGGAACAAACGCTTGAACGAATAATATTGGATGTTGCGTACAGACAATTTCAGCGTTAATCGGCGACAGGGACTGAATACTGGATTTACAGTGACGACGTTGCTTTTACTCAAAGCAGAAACAGCATTTCTTTCAAGTGTCAGCGAAATATTTTTTTTGTTTCTCCAGAAATGCATATTCTCTTGATGCGTTGTCCATTCCACGGACGCGATCTGAAACTTTTACAGCCATTGCTAAACATAGCACCACTTGGGACAATTTCTCACTGTTTATGAAAGCCATTTTGCCCAAAGCGGGCCCAGATCACTGACTTCCCTGGAACAATTCATTGAACTATTCCATGTCATATCACTGCCGTTATCAGAAACCAAAATGCACATAATAGATTTAACAGCGCCTAACGGTACACAACACAAAACACTATGTTTCAGATAAAATAACACACAATAAATGAACGGTGAAATGTTGTGAATTTGTACACTATTCACATTGATAACTAGGAATTGACTAGATTAAATAAAACATAAGACAAGATATTTAAGAATTATTGAGAATGTTTTGCTTTAGAGAGAGTGAAATGGAATTATTTTTATCCTAAATTATATGAAACGAAATAGGAACTTCAACTTCATCGGCCATTGTACTGATTGGAGAAAAGTTTTACTCTTTAAGTTACTATTTTCATGCTATAAATCTAGTTTAATTTCAAATGAGAGTGCATATGCTTCGTTATATGAGAAGAAAAGCATTTTTCTTTCTATTTATTAAATCATTTCATAAAATACAAATAGAAGTGTAAAATTTGGAGAATGAGGCTTTACATTTTTAAAATTAAAATTCTAAAATTACTACGCTGTTGTCATCCATTTGAAATTATAGGAAACTAAAATACAGAACCCCACCCAAATTATGTTTTATTTTTTGAAGAGTATTTCGCTTGTAGATTTACTATTTCTTTAAAATTACATTCTTCTATTGAAAATATGTTAACATTTTGTGAAACGGAGCTTTTATTTTTTTATTCGAACTAAAAACAGGCGGAGAAACCTACAGAAAGGAAAAATACTAATTTTATAAACCAAGAAAATAGAGAGTAATTTTGTCTGAAATATATTATTCGTACCAATCAGTTAAAATGAAAGTGTAAACTTGCGATGGTTTTATATCTTGTCTAAACAACTTATAGGTACTACGTTCACAAATAAAATCCAACTTAAAAATGTTACTAAGGATTCTGAAGGGCCATAATTCACACAAAATTTGTATCTACTCTAATATAGAAAAATATTCAACTTATATATGGAAGGAATACATATCTTACTACTCTCTACTATATAGATTTTAATATTGAGTCATTGAATGGTGAATTTACAAATAAAACTCCATTTATATTTTATCTGAAATTGGAACATTTGAAACCAGACTCACCAAGCAGTTTGTTAAAATATTTTATTTGGGATAAACAGCATCGTTTATTAAAATGTCGGAGAAATTTTTATGACACATCTATTGGAGTATCGAATATCTGTATCTTTATTATACATTTCTCGATTTCTGTTTTCGATTCTTTTAAGTAGATAATAGTAATTCACTGATAGCATACATTAGAACATGATTTATATTTTTTCTTCATATATCCACTATCATAAATTATCTTCCTTTTAAACTTAATAGACATATCACTAAGTTCTTAAGATGATATTCATTTGACGAAAATTGTGCGTGATAGTTACGATCAGAATTTAAAATTTATTATAAAACTCATACTCGATTAGTAATAAAAACCAATAGCCACGATACAGTTTTTAGTTAAATTCCTGATACGAAACGTATATTTTGGCCATTAGCTTTCTGCCATTTTTAAAGATTAAAGAACAGAAATGTTACTTTCAAAAAAGTACATTTATAGTTACACTCAATATTTTCATCGATAATAGAAATGAAATTTTATTATGTATATATAGATATGTAATTTGAGTAAGTTTAACCTAATTTTATAAATTTAGTATACAACAAAGTATTTTTGACTGAATAATATTCTTAATTTGGTATCATAATTTTGAAATTTTTATAAAATAAAATTGTGTTTCCCCACTAAATTTAAACAACTATTAATAGATTTGATATGTAAATTTTAGTTAGTTTTACATCAAATAGTTCTCGTTTGAAACTAGCTTAAATACTTGATTAAAAGTATTAGACTAAAGTTTTATAAATTGAGAATGACATTAACTAAAATTGCATTTAAAACAAACGTCAGGTACTCATCTTGAATTGTGTAATAAATTAAACCTAATTAATAATTTCAATTTTGATTTAAATTCCCCAGAAATTTTGATACTTTGTCCTTTTTCTGGACTTGCCATTAGAATTTTGGTTCAAGAATTTAATTAATTTCATTTTAATTCAAAATCATAACAGAAATATCTTTATCATTTGATAAAGGAAACTCAACATAAACATGTCCTTGTCATTATGTCTCCTTTGCAAGATTTAAAATCCAATTATTTATCAAACTTGATATTTTCTGGCATATGCATATTTTTCAAATGAAACAACTGGTTTAAAATTTATATGCAATTGCTAAGGAAAGTCTCAACCTGTATTCAATAGTAAAAGTAGTTAATACAAACATTTCTGTTTCTTATAAGTTTAAATGCTTCTTTTAACTCTAATCCTATTCACTTGTCAGTTTAAAATATTTTCGTCGAATGTAGCTAGTTTTGACAATTCATCTCGGTTTCGATCCTTAAGTGCTTCCAACAGCTGCTCTTCAGCTCAATTATGTTCGGTATACTAATAAATGAAACCTAAAGTGGTTCTCTAAAGATTCAGTGGATATTTTAAAAACGGGTCGCCGTTCCCGTTTATTTTTAATGTTTACGATTCATTGCGAATTTATCATAAATTATTTGAATTCAATGCATGTAGGAAACATAAAAAAATGCTCTTAAAATGCTATTTTCATTATGAACTATACAACAAAAACCCGCAAGGTTTATCCCCACTGAATTACACTTTTACAGAGAAACTAAAACATGTCCTCTTCTGATAATCTTTTGGGATCTGAAGTTTGAAACGAAACCAATATCGAGAGGTAAAGCACCCTTTGGTAAAAGAGGGCGAGAAAGTAGAACATTCTAAACGGTTTCAGTTGATGTGTGTTGTACCATTGTACAATTCACGACACACGGATGTACACAGAGAACAACCAACAAAAAACACATAGGTGATACAAAAATAAATGACAAATGGCCGTCAGAATCCAAACACGTCATTGCCTCCTCAGACCGCGGAGGACTTGGAGTCTCTGAAGACGTAGGTCTTGGGTTTCGCTGGCAAGTCCTCCACACTTCGACTGCGCGTTTCGGAACTCGGGAGTTCCGCGACACTTTCTGAGTTCGCCGCCTCCATAGGAGTCGGGGGTTCCATCGATGGCTCCGGGACATCATCCTCTTCGCCCGGGTCCGTGGGGTTCTCCGATGTCATGGCCATCAGTTCAATTTTCTCAGATGAACGGCTGGTGGAGCACTTTGATTTCGTCTGCAATAGAGCACAGGACTTAGAAACCAGTCATGACATACAGGCAATTGCCGGTTCTGGACATTGGTGGGCAATACAGGACTGCCGCGGCCAAAGCACTTGAGAAATAGTAGCATTATCAGCATAAATTCTTAAAAAATAGCGGCAAAAAGTCTCCTCTTAAACACTATTTCAGTAACAATTTTAGTTGCTCAAATACAAAATGGATCGACTAAAACACAAAATGTGATAATTAGGTATGAAACAGACGTTGAAGATCTCGTCGAGAAATTCAAATTTAAAATTTAATATTTTCTTAATAAGGTTTTCATTGCAATCTAACAACCACAGAATCTGATATTTTTCTTTCGTGGTTTGCTACGGTTTCACTCCAAAACTTGGGAATTGGAAAATTTTGGGAATCCCTTGGAAAATTTTCGCTGAAGTTGGTTGGGTTGAGTTGAGTTTCTTATGGCTCAAGGGTCATATTTGGCCATGCTGCGCCTAACACCAGACAACATCAAGTAATGGACATGCACACAAGAACAGTTTTATTAACACAGAAGAGAGAAATACTCCGTGGGAGGAATCGAACCTGCGCCGCCTACTACTCGCAGGCTGTTAACGCAGTGGTCGTACCCACTGAGCAACGATGCCCCCAATTTTCTCTGAAGAAAAATTCGAAAAATATTTTTTCGTCTGCTATTAGTTAACGAGGTTGTCTCGACGAGGTATCTCATCATTCGCAAAATTGACCAGTTCTTGATGGACGAAATATCTCATCATTAGAAAAATTACGAAAATTTTCGACATATCTCGTCGAAACCACTTAGAGAGTTGAAAAAGGGACTAAATTTTCGTTGAAATTTCGTGAATTTTCAAGTTTCCAAAATTTTAAAATCAGTCAAAATTTTCAAAAAGTCGCCAAAATTTTGAAATTAGTAGCTTTTGAGACAATTTTTCTTAAAAAGATACCCTAGTAGCCAAGATTGAAATATAGTAGCAAAAAGTCGACTTTTAGTCGCAAGTGACAGCTCTGACAGCTACCGAAGTATCATTATTGTTGTTTTTGGATATGTTTTAACATTATTTGCAGTTTTTAAGGCGATGTAGGTATCAAATTACACGACGGCTGTATAAATTGATACCTGGGATATCAAGTTATAAAGATATGTATGAGATTAAATACTTCCAGAATATTGATCCGAATGTGGTACTAATTGATGAGCGTGAGGAGAAACACGTAGAAAATCAGCCCAAGACCACGTGACCTATACTTCCTGGAACTTATAAATGACACCGCTTGATGATACTTTGTTTCGTTCATTTATTTCATTGATTTCTGCATGTCGTCTAATCAGTTTTAAACAGCTTGACCAATAAAATCTATTCTGCCCTACTGTGTACTATTGCATTTTCCTTAAAATACAGACTTTACCCACAAGTGGTTTCCACAAGGTATCTCGTCCATCAAGATCTGACCAATTTTCATACTGACGAGATATCTCATTAAGATATTGCCGATTTTTTCATGACGATATCAAGATCTGGTCAATTTTCTTCTAATGACGCGATATCTCGTCCATCAAGATCTGGTCAGTTTTGTAAAGATGAAATACTTCGTTGAGACAACCACTAAGAGAGGGTTAAGACAAGATATACCAATAAATATCTACAAGAGGTCTCATCAGTTATTTCTGGCACGCATACATTGGTTAAAAGAATCTGGAAATATTATATCAATCAAGAAGTCTACAGTTGGTCGGAAGCAATGCAGGGAAGACTGCATGTTTTAATGCTTACTTCGTCTCCTCAGAGGCTAGGATTTTTGCAACCAATAGATGTATAGTGACGTGGTGTTATTGAATTCGCAATAAAAATGCACTGATACGAAGATTTCATATCTATTTTCTACAGCGTATCATTATTTTAAGCTATGAGTGCAATCATCCCATAAATCGGATGATGCCATCTTTCCTCTTTCTTTAAAATATGGAGCCTTGGATTCACAATTAGGTGAAAATAATATACCTTCAGATTAATTTAGACGTTAATCTTGAAGATGTTTGCGTAAATAGGTATTCTAACCCTCCAGATGGTTTCCACGAAATATAGCCTCCATTAATATCTGACCAATTTTGTCAATGACGGCATCAAGGTATTGCCGCTTTTTCATGACGAGATCTACATCTAGAGGTTTTTCAATGACGAGATCAAGAACTGGAATTTTTTTCAATGACGAGATATCTCGTCCATCGAGATTTGGTCAGTTTGGTAATGACGAGAAACCTCGTCGCAACAACCACCAAGAAGGTTAAAAAAAAAAACAATTATCCCTTAAATGTGCGTGAATACCCCACTCTGTTAAGGTACCATCGGTTTCTTTCTGATGTCTTGTGTCGGGGATTCGCACCTACATGTAAGAACTCTGGAATTTCCACTGGAATAGCGAGAGGTCGAGGTGAGTCTTCCTGCTGTGGGGTGAGAGGGAGACAAAGGGTGGAAGAGGACCCCATCGGAATAAATATTTCTCAACGACACCGCCGCACGCAAGGCAGCGTCGTAATTCGATGCACGCACGTCATCTTGCTAGTCCAAAATATATTAAGATTCCTGGGCTATCCGAGGAAATGAAACAAGTCGTTCCTCATCAGATCGACGCAAGCTGGCGTCTTTGGCCAGCTCCTTGCAATGCCTAAGTACGACGGATCTTTTATGTGATTTTTATCAGGACAACTATCTGGATAGCAGCATCAATGAAGTTGTTACTAATTCTTTTTGAACTAGTCCATGCTAGATCAAGTCCAAGCTATAGGGAAGACGAGCTTTCCTGGGATATAGCACTGCAACGAATCTACAACTATGAAGTTGTTTCTTATTCCTTTTTGAATATTCCATGCCAGATCAAGTTCAGACTGTGGGGGAGACATCCTTTCCTGGGATATAGTGCAACGAATTTCCAACCATGAAGCTGTTACTAGTAATTTTTAGACTAGTCCATACTACATCAAATCCAATAAGACACTCACCTCCAAAACATTCAATACATTTACTGGATTTCGTAAGAGATCGAAGGATCTCTAGATTAGTACAAGAAAGCAAGTGGCCAGGAGAGAAGCCTGTGCTCTCATATAACTTAGGACAGACTGGAAAATAAATTTGTCCATCATTTTCTAGTCTGGCTGTGACTGAATGGGATTTGAACTCGTAACCTGATTGTGTGACAGGAACAGAAGCAGTTACCAGAGCTTCAGACAATTGTTGGAAGTGATATGCATCGCATTGGCAATTTATTTTTTCGTCGTGGGTCATCCGTTGAAGTGCGCGCCGATCGTGACGAGCGCCATCTGGCTTGTCTGAGTGCGTGCGTGTTCATTAGTTTATCAGTCAGTAATTTAGACGAGCGTGGAAAGAAAGTGCCAACTTCACTATCAAAAATTACTTCATATCGTCGGTGTTATTTAAAAAGGGCGAATCAACCAATTCAGCATTTTTCAGGGAAGCAGTTTGAAATGTTTAACATTATAAAAAAATTAAAAAATATTTTTCAAAATTTATGAAACTTTTAATTTAGATTAATACCTTTTTGAAAGTCTTCACCAAGTTTTAAATCTGTACGCAATTTCTTAAAAATATGAATATTATTTTTATAGATTGTTGTAGCATATTTGCCCTTTTTACATAGCTATAATAAAACACCAAGTTAGATATTTGCCTTTTTCAAAACTATAAGTAATAAAGTTAATGTACAGACCATGGTTAGTATGTGAATTTTAGTTGGAAAGCAAGAAAAATAACTTCAAATAAGCAAAATTATTTTTTAATGTGAACAGAATTTCTTAATAAGACAGATTTTTTTAATAAGACAGAATTCAGTTGTTTTCCTTTTTAGTTTTATCTCCCCTTTTTGGTTTTTTTCTCTCTCATTTCCCCTTTCTCTCCTTTAGATTAGTGACCTTTGACAGTTTCTCATAAAAACTATGGTGGTGTAATGGAATGACTCTAGTTTTACTAAGATCCATTAAGTCCTTGTGTTTTGGGGCCGATATTGGGAGACGTTTTTCGTATGCCTTAGGGCGGTTGTCCACACTTAGCTGATGTGGTCTGCCAACACTTCATTATTTTTATTTCATTAAATAACTCATCATATTGGTACTTGTAAATATTAGAATCTGGTTTAGGCTTCATGTGTACCGAAACCATTTAATTTTTCTCCAACATTGCCAGAAACATCATGGTATCTTTGAGTGTCTTTGTTGCTACTTGCTAGTGAAACCCAATCAATAAAACACTCATGGTTCAAATGAACCACTTTCTAAGGTTTTCGTGACTTTCTTGCAGTCTGGCAAATGACACCCCATTCTGAAGGCACGTTAACCTGTATGTTTTCCCCGCCCTTTCTATAGTAGAGTGCATTGAGTCACCTTCTTGCTGTGAATGTCCTGGTTCGTAAAAAATGTGATCCATAACTTTACAGCTTGTCAGTCGAACAGCATGCAGGAGCGCTGTTGAAAAATATAGATTTATGTTTTAACCGCCACCCAGCTATAGCTCATAAAAATAAATTCTTCTGTATGTGGGTGGTCCTTGATGTATCTGAAATACAGGTTCCTATTTCAGTTTATCCCATTTCCTTCAGTTTCGTCCCACGAGTTACATGTCCCTTCTTTAGATATAAGATAAAATACTATTCGCCCTTTTAACAGATTATATTACGTTCGCTTTCTTCTCACATGTTATTTCTTTGACAACCATTAATCCTACAGATACACCGTTTTTACATACTGATAGTTCTTAATATCGGCAAGTCAAAAAAGCAAAAATCAGGAAATCATAGATATGGCGGATTCGCCCTTTTTACATAACACCGAAGATATGTGAGATTTATTGCACTAATACTATTATATAGGTAGTTAATCATGGTTAAGTTAATTATACGTTTAAGTTAATTTTTTTAGTGATGGCTATGTTTACTAAACCTTTATTACAATTCTTCCCTAATTCTTTTACCTTACAATGCAAACAATGACTACTTTTTTAATCGCCACATCTATTGGTTAAAAGAATCCCAGAAAACTTTCTATTGGTCAAAAATAAGAATCCCATGCTGGGAAAACGGAATGGGAACAGGGTGGCACTATGTGAGAAAAATAGTGTCAGGGAAGTAGGACACTTGTCACTTGCCTTGTTGAAGTAGGAGGCGTGCGAGCGACATCTTCCTGCAGCTGGTGGAAGAGCGTCCACGACGGGCGAGGGGGGCTCAGTCTGGGGGTGGGGAAGAGTGTGGGAAGGCTCTTCAGCAATAGCTTCGGGAATATCGTCCACCAGCTCTTCCTGAGATCTGGGAAAGAAGCGCATTCATAAAAAGAAACAATTTTACTTTTTATTCACCAATTGCCACTGTGCGCATACTTTCTAAGGAACTTACTTCTGCTGTTACAGCAAGAAAAATCTTTACCTCAGAATCAGACGGAAGCAAGTCCAAAAATGACGATTTTCAGGTTATTACAGTTTTGTATGTAGAAATCTGATTTTGCATCAAGCCATAACAATGTAAGTCTGTAAAAAATTCTCCTTTTATGATTTACTAGGATTATAGAGCGTAAGTCCTAACCTTTGTTTAAGCTAGACAAACGTAAGTCCATCCACTCAAAAAGATTGTTTGTATTTTTATGTATAAAAACTAAGCCTGTTAGGCAACAGAAAAGAAACGGCACAAGAAACAAAACCAAGACATACATTTATTTTTAACTTTAATTATAAGGTTGAAGTCATTTGCAAAACATTTTTCCTGAATACGTTTTCTATTTCTGAAACCTTCATGAGAGTTGCTTTAAAAGAAGCCAGTGAGTCTGGTTTGGTAACGCCAGACCTTAGGGAAAAACATATTCCAGCAAATAAATTACCGAGTTTAGTTTAGAACGGATTAAGATTAGATAGGAACGGATTAGATAGTTTAGAACGGATTAAAAACCATACTTCAAAGTTTCCGGTATATGAAAGCCACTACAGCAGGGAAAGATCCAAACGTAAATATTTGGGCAATCACTTGAACATTTCCCCAATGTACTCACTGTATATAGATGAGTGCGAAAAGAAAAAATTAAACCAGAGAAAAAGTGGGTTTATTCCAAAGTTTTCAATGAAGATTTCAACTTGTCTTTCCTCTCAGAAGATGACACTTGTGATGTTTGCGACAAACTAGACTGCGAAATTAAAAATGAAAAAAAAATGATGAAAAACTCAATGAACTTAAATTACAAAAAAGAAAACCACCTGGAAAAAGCTTCACGTAGGTATGAATTAAAAAGGGAAGATAAACTGAAAGGCCGTGCTAATCAAGGTTTGGGAGCCGTTATGTCTGATCTCCAAAAATGTCTTCCATAGCCAGGATTTAAAGAACTCCCAAAATTTTTATTCAAGAAAACTCTGAACATTAAATAGTACAATTTATGACACAGCCGTTGACAAAACTTGGCATATGATCTGGGATGAAGTTAGCCGGTCGAGGAGGTAACGAAATAGCATCATGTTTATTCACATGGGCGAATGAAGAACTTCGAAATCCTGATAGGCCTACTGAAAACTTAACAATGTGTACAGATAATTGCAGTGGCCAAAATAGGAATAGGAATATGATTTTCATATACCTATGGCTGTTGGAAAAAGTTTCTACTCTAGAAGAAGTCAGCCATAAATTCCTACTTGCTGGACACACCCACATGGAAGTAGATGGCAAGCATAGTGAGAGAGCGAAAAAGCAACTATAAGACCACACTGTTTTTACCACAAATGATTGGGTCAATTGTATTGCTTCAAGTTCAAAAAAGAACCCCTTTGTTGTGATAAAGATGTGCTTTGAAGACTCTTGATTTTCTCTACTTGAAGAGCATAGAAGCTCCATTTGTTACAAGGAAGAAAAACACAAAGAACCATTTCTGATATCCAATGCAGTGTGGTTACAGCTTCGCAAAGGAGACAGCAAGTTGTACTATAGGACCAGTTTTGCAGATACCTTTAAAACTGTTGAATTTAAAAGAAATCGGAGAGAACAAAGGGTTGTTATTCCGGCGACGATCCCAAAATTGAGAGTAACCAAAAACAAGATAAGTAATGAGAAGTACAGGGACCTCATGAATTTAATGCAGTGGGTCCCTGAAGAGCAGACCCTTTGAAAACCTTCCACATGGAGAGAAGGAAGGAAACTTTCCTGGGGATGACTCAACCGCTCTAGAGTAATGTTTTTGCTTAATCTGTAGCGTTTAAGCCATTTACAACATTACAATTCTCAATCTGTACAATATTAAATATTTTTTATACATTATATATTTTATACAATATTAAATATTTTTGTACTTTCTCAATGTTTTTGATACTATTAAAGACATTGTTACTATGATTGCTCGCGTAGTTTACTTGAAACACCTTTTTAAAGGCTATGTAAGTCCCAAAACGGGTTTTTGATGTAGAACCACAATAACGTAAGTCCAGTCCTGTCTTAATAAGCTATAAAATTACATGAAAATTAACCAACAATGGATAAAGCATGTATATTTTTATTGTTAACAATCAATTTTTGCAGGCTAATTCAAATACTAGCTTTGTAGCCAGGCAACGAGATCCTTCTTTTCAGTTTTATGCTCTCCTGAAAAGTTGGCATAATGTGACTTAAGTTCGTCTGGTTCTGAGGTACAGAACTCTGAATGTTTTTCTGTGGTGTGAGACCTCTTCTTAACCCTCTTATTAATCACCAAGAGGGTTAAGAATCCTCCGGGTCGAAAACTGGTCTGTAGTAGCGAGTCTAGTGCAAAAACCTGTTCTAAACTGTCACCAGTTCTGGACAAGGAGCAATTTGTTTTTCTACTTGGATCTTCATTCCTCCTTGGAGTAACCGGGAAGTTTTGTCTCGACGAAATATCTGGTCAAGAGCAAAATTGACTAGACCTCGAAAGCATGAATGAGAAGGAATTTCTGCTTTCAAATATACTGTAGCGAATTTTGTGTTCAACTTAGTTTTTATAATTAAAAAAATGCGCTATTTAATGTAATTCGTTCCTTTTTATTTCTACTAAACAAGTTTTCCACTCATATAATGCCCCTCACTATATGGGCCGCCCAGTTGGTAGAATCGTGGATTAGCAACCGGATATAGTTGTGAGTTCGAAACTCGATCCAACCAAAGACCGTCGTGTACGTGGGAGCTGGTGTATGTTAAATCTGCCGTGGCCTCAAATGCCCTCACATTACCGTCGTGTGGAAGTTTGGAGAGTGGGGTTCCAGATCAGGTTTTTATCTCGTCATCTGTCCTTGGTTCAAAATAACGAGGTGTCCTCGAATCTTTTCCTTCAGTATTGATACCGAACAGTCTCCAATAGCCCAGTGCGACGTAAATTCAACTACCTACATACCCTTCGCTATCAAGCCTTTTTCTCATTCCCCAAGAACTGTGTATATCGAGTGGTTACTGTATTTGCAGTTCCTTTATTTTGTTTCTTTTAACTTTAATTTAAATTCTGATCACGTGCTTAGTTATCGTGTAGTGAAATTTGAAAATTAATTTAAGCTTTTAATAAACGTCAACCTTCGAATGAAATAGACGGAGCATTAGGGAAAAATCGCAGAAGTGTTGGTCACTTGGGATTGGGAATTGACTCGAGCCGATTGGCTATCCAAGCGCAAAAACGAGTGGTTTTCCTTACCGTCGATAATCGCATTAACCAGTCAATATAACACGGTCCTACAATAGCATTCGTTCTTCCTCACAATACCACGTGACAGATATTCAAACCAAGCGATCGGGAAAATAAAGCGAAGCTGCTCGCACCTGCTCCGTCTATTTCATCAGAAGGTCGATGTTAACATATACGTCTGGTATGCTCTGTCTCTATTGTCTTAACAGTTAAAGTCACGTCACTGAAAATTAAATAAATAAGTACAGTGGACTCCCTCTTAACCGGCCACTTCGGGACCGGACCCAGACCGGATAACGATTTGGCCGGTTAAACTGTCGTTTACTTAATAGCATTAAAATACACTCCCGAAATCGTTTTTATTAGAATAAAACTAAGTATATAGCCTACTTTATTCTAATAGGATACATATAATTAAGAAAACTTAACCTGGAAGAACGTCCTTTGTTGGAAAAAACTAAACACATGTTACTGTAGGCTACTGTATTTACAGTACATAATTGGTCAGTGGCGGCCGATTAAAGCGGAGTCCGGTTAAAAGGTGGCCGGTTAAGAGGGAGTCCACTGGTAGTTGGATTTACGTCGTGTTGAAGCAACACAACGGGTTATTGGCGAAGGTCCGGGATCCATCTCGAAGGGAAAGATCCGAAGATACCTCGTCATTTTGAACCACGATCGGACAACGAGGTCAACACCTGATCTAGCACCCCACTTTCCAAATGTCCACACCACGCCAACGCAAGGAGACCACGACAGACTGAACTTGCCCCACGTACACGATGGTTCTTGGAAGGAACGAGTCTGAAACTCTCAACCCTCCGTTCGCTAACCCGCGATTCAACCCACTGGTCTACGACGGCTTCCTGAAAAACTAGATGGTTGGTTTTGGATCATGGCACAAGGGCCATATTTGGCCAAGCTGCGTCAAACACAAGACAGACAATGTCATGTAATTGTGAAAAGAAAGGATGAGGACAAAGTAGAAAGATCCCTTCGGCATACTGTGGTCGCGACCCTCATGTTTACTAGAAGCAGTATGCCCCATTGGAAAATAATAGATCACTAGAGTACCTCGGGTTCATGAAACTCGTACACATAAAGATGTGCCTCCGAGGAGGAAATATAGATATAAGAAACATTATAGTGAAACATTTATGAAGCTGAATTTCATAAAAAAAATGCCGAATGCTTTTACTCCGCCGAAACTTGTGTGTAGCAGATCGATCAATAAACACATTCTCATATACATCACGGCAAATAAATTTTCAGATTTTTCTTTGATGTAGATATTCCTTCTCTTTGCGAGCAGATAACACATTTTAGCATCGAGCATTGCCGGAAGCTTCCTTCGGTGTAGAAACCTGGGCTTTGAAAGTGAATTTGAATTTGCACGGTAACATGCTTTTCAAAAGCAGTCTGCTTTTTACGTACCGTACGTATCTTCTTTGCGACGAAAGAAACTTTTGGTGCCAGCGTTATTCTTTAAGTTTTCTCCCCGAATTTTTTTTATTTTGGTAGAAGTTTGTAACCTCGGAGCTCGCTAAACTTTTGTTCACTACCTCAAGGAAGCGATGGAATATTTAATTACGGTTGAATAAAGAAATACCCTCTTTCAAACTGCTAGCTCCCAAAGACGTAAGGCTAACAGACTTAGGAAACTGGTGTTCGAAAAGCTGTAAATATAAGTACAGAAAAAGTAGTGGTATTTGTTCTTGAAATTTAAAAACAGCAGTTCTCTCCGGTCAAACATTATACAGTAATTAACTTAATTATTATTGCGTACTTGTGAAAATAGGTTTAAAACTTTCAGTAAAGGCAACTTTAGTATCTGTACTCTTTAAATAATTATTAGGAATTTACGAATGTGATAAGTGATAGATGTGAGAAATTCTTGAGGTCAATTTTAAATTGGACATGCTGTTCTAAGAAAGTGTTGCATACTAATTAAATAAGGATCGGAAAAATAAATCGGTAGTTGTTTTTGTTCCATAATTTGCGTAAGTTAAGTAAACAAATATAAAACAATTAACTGTCGAGCAATACTTTATTGACTACTTTATTTATCCGTTTTGTGTCTTAAGAAAGATACATCGAAGCAATATAAATGTAGTTATGAGTTTCTTCCTTGGAAAGCTATTGAAATGCAGTTTTACCAAAAACGATACATACTAAGTATTCGTATAGCTGTTCAATGTAGGATACAAGACAGCAACGCAGTGAGCAAAACAAATATTTTAGTAAAGTGTATATCGCATAATCCACACATTATAAAAAAAGATTATATTTTATGTAAGTTGTATGTAGAAACCAGTATAGACGAATTCTTCCAAACAAAACCAAATATGAATTCTGCAAACCAATTCTTTTTCTATTAGACCATTTACTGTTCATTGCGAGTTTGGCTCAAGAATAATTTATACTCTTCGAAAATAACTCGCCGACACACATTCAGCAAACGATTTCGCTGGTAAATATCGATGAATGGGGAGGGTGAACCAACTGATCTGATAAGATAGGTGCTGAAGTATTAACCCTCCAAGAGGTTTCGACAAGATATCTCGTCCATCAAGATCTGGCCAGTTTTGCTAATGACAAAATACCTCGTCGAAACAAAACTGCCCTACTCCATGGCGGATGAATATCCTAGTAAGATAAATAATTGTCCTTTGCCCAGAATTGGTACCAATTTTTAACAGGCATCAGAGGCTGGCCACTACAGGTCAGTTTTTGTCGCGAAGATAAACTACCAAAAAGGTTAAGCCACGATAACAATGACGAAGTCTTGCACAAGTTAAAATGTGATTTATAGAAAGAAGTTGATGGCACAATGTTTTTTCGTGAATGGTTGATGTGAAGACGAGATACCTTTCAACACGATCGGTCCAATTTAGGCATTCACGAGTACTTCGTCGAGATAAAAACTGCTCTATTCTGCAGAAGACGAGTTCCCCGGAGAGATAACCTGTAGATTTCACTGCGAGGTGTTTCACCACCACCCTTTCGAAAGCGATCGAAGCGAAAGATGTGGGTCGCTGATGAGTTTCGCAAGTGCCCTATTCCCGATGCCTTTTATCCGAGCAATTGATTGACAGGCGATTTTCGTTTGATTGAGCAGACATGGAAGTTGTTTCCAAAGGTTTTTTTAAAAACAACTTCCCTGTACCTTCCCCCGTTTCACAGCATTTTTGCATGTGGTTCTCACTTGTTTGGACAATGTTTCCCACAGAAAGAATGATGTATCTCTAGAGTAAAGAGTATGTTGTTCGCTCCGGGTAGGTAGTTGAATTTAGGTCGTACTGGAGTAACATAACAGGCTATTGGCAACGGTGTGGATCAATCCCAAATGGAAAAATTCGAAAACAACACCTCGTAGTTTTGAACCACATTCAGACGACGAGGTTACACCTATGGTATCCCACTCTCCAAACTTCCACACCACGTTAGGACATTTGGAGCCACAACAGATTCATTGTGTTTTATGTACATGACGGCCTTTTGTTGGATATTGTCACGAATGCTGAACTCTCTGGTTGCTAATTAGCGACTCTACCAACTTGGCTACCACGGCCATTCCGAACCTGAGGCAGGGAGGGGAGATAGGGGTTGAGGTAGGGACTCATTATCGAAGGTTACTAGTGAAGGGACGAAATGAGTTTGCAGCTTACTGTTATCTGCTTTAACTCCAAGGGAAAACGAATACGCATGTTAGAAAAACAACTTGACTCTTGCGCAGAACTGGTGTGAACACCTAAACTGGCATCCCACTCTTCCAAACTTCCACTCCATAATAACGTGAGGACATTTGAAGCCACAACAGATTTAGTGCGACCCCACGTGCACGACTGCCTTTGGTTGGATCGAGTCTCGGATTCTCAACCCCCGGTTGTTAATCCGCCACTCTACCATGGCCCTCCGAACCTGAGGCATTAGGGGAAGAAGATACGGATTGAAGGGAGGACTCATTATTGAACTAGTGTACGGACAGAATGCGTTTGCGATTGACTATCGTCTGTGCTTTGTTAACTCTAAGGGGAATGAATACTGTAAGGGTGGAAACGAGATGACGCCACGCCGTCAGTGCAGAACTGAATCCTTCCACAAGAACAAAACGAAGCAGGAAAAGGAAGGCGAAAAAGAAAACAGTTAAAATGGCAGTGGCGGTTTGGATGTTGGTTTGCTGATAAGCTTAACGGTTAAATTCATGTATATGTTCTTGTGAATATTAATTGATAAGCAAATTAATAAAACATTAATTAATTGATAATATAAAAGGTTCAACCTTATCAATGCGTTTTTATTTCGACTAGAAGAACCTAATACCCAAGTTGGAAAAACCTGTCTCTTGCACAGAACTGGTGTCAAATTGGAACAGGTTTTTGCGTCAGACGCTGGATCCTACAGGGCAGTTTTCGAACTGGTAAACCACCAGGAGGGTCGAGATGGAAATTATTCGTGGTTTGTAGAGTGAACGGCCTCATACTGGAGCATCATAACAAAACACACACCATACGTACTCCGTTTCTGTACAGAAAACATGCGTTTTTAGTCTCAGGACTGACTCGGAGTAAGAAGGAGGAGGACCTACTTGCAACCTCTCCCGGTCACTTGTCTGCAGGTGGTGTCTGCGGACGTCCCCTGCAGGCTGATGGCCCTCCGGTAGACGCGGACGCGCGACTTTTCCACGAGCGGCAGTTGCACGGAGCTCGATCGCAGCGGCAGGTCTGTAGTGGCGCCAGTGTTCACTGGAATGGATGGAGGTTGCGACAAGTCTGGAGGAGGCAGGTGCTGCACCTCGATCAGTCGGTTGAGCAGCTGAATCAGACCCTGCATCTCGGAGCTGATCTTGTTGTCCAGACCCTCTATTTGCCTGAAAGCACAACACACCCTTTTACAGTAACTCCTAACTTACTTTGAGTATTTTTAATTGAGCCTTTCCAGGTCACTTGGGAAAGGCTTGATTAAAAAAGCGAGTAGTGAACACTGTTCAAAGATGACACATGGAATCTCGAGTTTTGTTTAGTTTGATCCTGATGGTGGTTGTCGCGTTTGGTCGTGGTACTTTTATTTGCAAAGGACAGAGAACACTTAACAAGGCGTTTGGTACCTTACCTTGAGCGTTTTCAATTAACCTTCCAAATGGTTCCGATGAGATATCTAGTCCATCAATATCTGACCAATTTTGCTAATGACGAGATTGATATCTCGTTATCAAGATATTGCCGATGTTTTATGATGACTAGATCAAGATCTGGTCAGTTTTATGATGACCAGATATCTCGTTCATCAAGATCTGGTCAGTTTCGTTAGTGACGAGATACCTGGTCGAGACAACCACCAAGAGCGTTAAGCCCTTCGAGGTCACTTGGGAAACCTCGGAAGGGCTTAATTAAAAAAAATCGAGTAGTGCCAACACCACTATTCAAAGATCAAAGATCATAATCATAATTGTTTAGTTTAGTCCTAATGATGGTTGTCGCCTTTAACTGATTGTTTTATTAAGTAAGGATTGAGAGAACACTTAACAAACAAAACGCTAATAAATGACACTATGCTCAAAGAGCTTCACAATGCACGACCAATTTTCGTCACCCGATAGTTCCCCTAGCTCTGTGTATGTGTGTCCCTACCATCCACAAGTACAATCCCTCGGTGTCACGTGATCACACCCCTAACGTCACTATTGAGCGTCTGTTTTCTTCATCAAGGTGGGGTTAGAGGCGAATGGTTTGTAGCTCTACGGTCCCGTTTTGCCACACGAGGGCTCATTAGAACGAGATCTACGGCTCCAAGTAGATGTTCCGAATCGTTATGAGCATCCATGCATAGGCCGGGTTTTGAACTCAAAGCCTCTTGAGGTAGATATGGTTGGATGGGTTTTATGGCGCAAGGGTCATACTTGGCCATGCTGCGCGAGACACAAGACAGATAATATCAAATATAATAGATATACACATACAAAGAAAGTTATCCTAACACACATGAGAGAATATAGCCAGGAAGGAATCAAGGAATCGATTTGACAGGAATCAAACCTGCGCCATCTACAACTCGCATGTTGTTAGCGCAGTGGGCGAACCCACTGAGCCACGACGGCCCCATCGTTGAGGTAGAGAAACATTATATTACAGAACAATGGCCGCGCGACGATTAGCTTCACCGAAATAGCTAGATCCATTTTATTATCTTATTTTTATCATATCGTCGTATGTATGGAAGAACTAGGTTACCTGGAAATAGGTGTATTTTGAGTTATATTTAAATTAATAAAGCTGAGATCAAACAGAATTTAATGCAAGCACTCGATACATTTTTTGATTACTTAATATCTATCTATCGGCTAATGAAAAATGTAAGTGTATTTGAAACTGGGAACTTACCTTGCCAGATCTTCAATACGAACGTCTAGCTTGGAGATCTCATCACATGGCTGAGCACATATGGGGTGATCTGGACTCAGATCGTCACCAGGAGTCTGGGCGTTACTGGAACTACACGAGAGTGGAATGGTCATCGAAGAGGAAGTGGACTTGTGACCGCTGGTCGTGGTCTGGGGAGCGGAGCTGGTGGTCGTCGTGATTCTACCCTGGCTGGACTTGGATAACCTACGACACAGAAAGCTTGTTTTTTTTTCAATGTGCTGACCTTGTCTATTTTAAGACAAAAATATTTCTAGGTCGTATCAAAATTCACAATATCGACGCCTACTCCAATCCATTTTTCATGTACGAAAATATGCTCTGAAATTTTCGATATGGGACTTCATGCTTAGTGTTTTCAGAACTCTCTGTAGCAACTATTAAGAAGTTTCTTTTTTCCAATTCCCCACCAATTTGAACTTGCTAGAAGTGCTTTAGTCATGGCACTACAAGTGCAGAGTTATGAGCCACTTGATGCTACCCTGCTGGACCACGGGGGTGGGTTGACGTTGAACCTCACATACATACGCTACATTCAAAGCACAGCCAGGTTATAAAGAGGCCGCACATTTATACCACACTGAGAAGCATCTATGCCTTACTCTGAATTAGAACCAGGAACCTTTCGATCTAGAAACCAGAACCCCGGCCAATTATTAAAATTGGTCGCCAACTGCTAAAAGGCAAGGAATACAAAATTAAACCGTATTCACAAGCGCAACCCATAGCCAAGAAGTATAAGTAGACTGAGCATTGCTATTGAGAGAAGCCTTAAAAAGTTTAGCTTTAAAACATGTCGACTAGTAGTGACTTGACAGCCCCTGAAGAATTACCTTTTTTGGCCGATTTGGCATCTTACAGCCTCGTTTGGCGATGCAACATCTTATGACAGGGTCTGTGTTTGAATGCCCATTTTTAGTGGCGACAAACATGGTAAAATCGTCAAAGTTTGCTATATGTCACGTAGACCAATCAGATGATGGATGGGCGTCTTCTCCCGTCCCGTCGACCCATCAGATGATTGATCTTCGTTTCCACCTGGCAGATGGAAGCAGCCACATTACTACTAGGTTTGGTAACATGATCCTGGGCACATAAAAAGGTGCAGTTGCTCACACTGCTTTTATATTTCCTCTATGACGCAGCCTGGCTTTTCTAGGCTAGAGGGCGCTGTTCGGCAGTTGTACAGCACTCCATGCATCGGTTTTATCACGCGTGCATTACTGTAGGTGGCAGCAATTTTGGGCACCTACTAAAAGTGTACTATGGAATTGAAACTAAAAATTATATTTAGTTTTCCTTCCGACTGCTATGGGTAGACTGGGCTGTTAGAATCTTGAAAAAACTGCTTAAAATTAAGACTTCTAAAAATATTGTTCACATATTGTCTATTTTTCGTTTGTGAATCCTCTAGTACATCCATGTGAAGCTTGCAGATATATCCCTTTGTGAATACAGTTTAAATTTATGTTTTCCACCTCCTCTTAAAGTTTGCACAGGAAGTTTTAAAACACCCTGTATGAGGAAATGTATTTTCTACCGTATTTTTTTATGCAAAAGGGTGGAAAATTATTTCTCCAATGAACAGTACAAAACAAAAGACCGGTTCTATTAAGATGTCAGATTGTAAGAGAGAAAAGTATTTTTAAAAGAAAAAAAGAAGCACATCTTCCCAAAGTCACAGGAGACAAAGAATGTTATCTGTAGGGCATAATCGCAGATTTGAAATACCCGGTTAGATAACCATTTTGTAGTGATCCTTGATAAACATCGGGTGAATGATGTGTGCGTGGTTTCACTATGTATTATTCAGAACACGCTTTTTACGTGATGATCTTGAACAAAAATAGTCTGAATTCTTAGAACCTTTTATCCGGATTCCATAAATGTAAAAATTTTAGCACTTTTTAAGTTTTCATTATAATTAAAAATAAATTATAATTGCTAATTAAAGGATTAGTTTTCATAGCAGCTTTCTCTATTAATTTTTAATTTATGATTCTGTTTGCACTTATTATTCTGATTTTACATTCTCGAGTTTGTACCATTTAAAAAAATGTATACTCAAGTATAAAATATATCTGAGCATAAAATAATGGATATAATTAATGAAAATATGGAATTATAATTATTCTTTTCAGTCCCAAAGGAGTAAAAGGAAACATTTATACTCTTCTTGAAATATTCTAGTTTCACATTAGAAATCTTCAGATTTAAGGACCTGAACTAATTTTCAATTTTTGTTCATGTAAAATAGGCTAATTAACATCGAACTAATTTTAATAGAACTTATTGCTATTCTTTTTTCCATCTGAAATAGAAAAATCACACGCACCTAAAGAGGAAATTTATTTTTAAATAACCATTTATTCCAAAATTTTGACTTTGAATTGCACTTGAAATGTAAAATACTTTGCGTAAAATTGTACTTGAAAATATATTTCCGCTTAAAATGAAAGATTATGCAACATACGTGCCATAACCCCCATTAGAAGTTAATTCTGTTAAATCTATCACGTTTACTTAAAAAACTTTAAATTGCCATTGAAATGAACGTAATGAAAATTAGAAACATTTAGTGTTCGAATCACTGCTGATAAGAAAATCGCATACTTTAATTGAAGTACCTCTGTTTTGCGATATTATTGTGTGTTAATTTCTCTAAAATCAGTCACCCTTACAAAGCTCTTGAGTTTCATTACTGTTTGTCTGCCACGAGAATTGCCCTCATCACCACGTTTGGGGTTGGTGGTAACTATAGGAACATGGATGGTTCATTTTGGTGAGCAGTGTGGATGTCTAAATTTTACTTCTTTTGACGAATGTTTACTACACACATGGCCCCCAAAATTAAGGATAATTTTGAAATTCGTATCAAGCGAGGTCACCTGATCTCAATCCAATAGACCATGCTTGGGATACTCTTGAACGTCCCATTCCTGCGTATACAAAACCACCAAGGACAGTACAAGAACAAAGACGTTCGCGTGTGTGAATGGGAATCCTTGTCAAAGGAACTCTTGGAAAGCCTTATTGAAAGCATGTCTGTACGCTGTGAGATCTGTATTAAGATCAGAGGTCAATACATTCCCTATTATGTTGCATTTAACAGGGCAAAAACTGATTTGTTTGCAATAACTAAAACCTTCAATGTGTTCACCTAAGCCATTTTTCTTCATTTCTTCAGTTCCCAGTAGCATCACGATACATTTGGATCTCGGTACAGGATTTCATCTCGGATTGCATAACCCTTAATTTTTGGACATGCGTGTAGTATAGATCTAGGAATCAAGTAAAAATCATTGCAAATGTCCATACGATTTGTCATTAAGTGCGCCAATATGACACATTTAAATACATTTTTTCAAGCATACCCTATGGGAAATGGTCTGTTTCTATTGCAACAGACAGGCGCAGAATGGCTGGAGCACTTCTCGCGGTAAACAGATAGCAAGAGGAATGGGGTACGTGACATTATCCTCTATGTGCAATTCCCCTAACATTAATGTAGTAAAGTACAATAGAATGCGGTGGAGATCATTGGAGAATGCTGCAACGAAAATAACTGCGTCCACACAGAAAAGCCTTATTCAAAGTGCAGCGTGAGAAGCAGCTTACCGGGATCTGAGCTTGGAGGAGGACGTGCCTTCCCCTTTGTCTATCTCGTCATCCTCGTCCACGTCTCCGTCGGCCCCTGCTTCGTCGTCGTCCAGGAGGGTCCGGGATGTGGAACCACTCGGGCCGTCCATGGGGCTGACCAGGAAGGCCATCTTGCGCGACACGAAAGAGCCGGTTGAACTGCATGCCGGGGCTGCTAAAGGAAGGATGCCGTTCAAATTAGAAACAGTTCTTTAACCCTAATAGTGGTTTCGACGAGATACCTCGTCCATCAAAGTTTGACCTATTTTTCTAATGACGAGATATCTCGTCGTCAAGATATTGCCAATTATTTTTTTGTGATGACGAGATGAAGATCTAGTCAGTTTTTTCCTAATGACGAGGTGGTTCAAAATTACGTGGTGTTGTCCTCGGATCTTTCCCTTTGGGATTGATCCCGGACCGTCACCAATAGCCCATTGTGTTGCTCCAGTGTGACGTTAATTGAAATACCCCCCCTAATGACGAGATATTTCGTCCATCAAAATCTGATCAGTTTTACTAATGACCAGACACTTAGTCGATGCAAACATCAGGAGGGTTTTACGTTTAGTATCGCGCAAATTGGGGAAAACAAAGATCCATTTTCAGCTTTTGACGGGAATGCATTCGACGAAAATTGATTTGTCTGACAAAAAGGTTTTTTGCTGTTTTGATGATTATAAGTCGGGGCATCAACATTTTTATGTTTAAAAGAACAATGACTCGGTCAATACGGATAGTTTCAAACCTGTTCTTTTGAAAATCTCTAATTGACGGGCACGACCTTGAAAGTTGTACTCCCTTTGTTCCAAAGTGTCACATTTGCACCACTTTTGTTTCGAATATATTCTACCTTCGTCGAAGTGAACTGTATCTACGAGGACATTTGTTAAAGGTAAACCTGGGATGCCACTCGATTTTCCATTAAAGCTGGTCAAAACATAAACTTTTTTAAAAGTGCACCCGTTAGAAAACATTTTTCTAAACATTGCAAATATGTATGGAAAGTTTAATGCCATCTCAAAGAAATGCTTACGAAATTGAAATGTACATGTTAAGAAAGAAAAACTGACGTTAAAATCGCCTTTCTTGTAATCCTGAAGCTGTATTAAAAGTCGAACATTGTCTTAATGTATAATAGATAGCTACGCTAGATAAACTTTTTAATATACGATTGAGTCTCTCTATACCATCTTTTTTTTACAAATGCGACAACTATTTCGGAACAAAATTCAAGTGTTAAATGTGGTACTTATTTTGGGACAGGGAATATTATTTTTTTGTCGCCAGGTTGAAAGTAGCGGTCGCTAGGTCTTGCCGTTCTTCCCAGCGCGGAATTAGATGTGCGCTACCAGAATGAAGATCGTATCATCCATACAACGGCCAAACTGACTCCAGTTAGGACGTCAACTTGATATTACCTTTTTTCTCAAATAAATTTTTTCTCCACTTATCGACACAAATCGTCCCTCGTGGTCCTCGGACGACCTCGAAGTCCACGGACGTGCATGAATTTTTCAGTGCATGTTTATAATGATCCAAAAAAACAGTTGGTATGCATAAAAAAAACTAAGGATATTTTTATATAAACTTTTTAATGATGGAACATTGAAGAGTAAAGCGAAAAAAAGTGCTAATTGTGTACACATTATTTTCCTCTTTGAATTACAAAAGCAATTTTATGAAAGGACGCAAACTTTTGTCTGACGATTGTGGTGAAAAAGAAATTAATTTTTTTATTTTAAACTCAATGTTGCCTAGAGTATTAATTTTATTTAAATAACGTGACAGAAAAACACCCAAAACCCATAACAGGGACTTCGGACTACGCCAAGATGAAATGTGGTTATGTACTTTCCCCGTTCTTGTTTGAAGAGAAGAAAAATAGATCAATCACCACGAAACGGCAACCTTTATGTAACTGAAGTATAGGATTCATAGGGTTTGTTGATCTTCGTTATTTAAGGGTTAAACAGACCGGCAGTATACGATTTATGTTTTATTTAGATTTGGGAATAATACAAGACGCGTGTTTGTTTCGTACCCTTTGCTTAGGGATGTTTCCATATGAAAAGCAAATAACTGCATAAAAGCAAAACAAATAAAACTACCTGAATAAATAGTGCGAATGAAAATTTAGGAGTGAGATAATTTATTTTCATTGATCTCCGCACTAAATTATAGTTCCTTTCCTGAGGGAGATTGCATAAATTTCACGTTAGCTAGGGAAGTAAAAGCGTGTACGAGTATTTCGCATTCGGAAGATCATCAGGAGAGATGATCAACAGTTTATTCGTGATGCAAAGTTGGTTCTTTTACAGCATTGCGAATTATCGTTCAAAATGGAGAGATTTTCCAGTGATGCATAAAATAGCTTTTGAAATTTACCTAGAGGCAAAAGGTAAACTGCATTAAAAGCTTTTCGAATGGAGTGTCATTAAAATATTATGACGTGAATACGTCTTTGAAATCGTAACAGTGCTGGTGGTCATGCATGAAAAGTCGAACGTTTCAACTGTTTTGTCTTATGATTTCAGAAATAGATGGATTGTCTTTTTTATGGCTCAAGGGCCGTATTTGGCTATGCTGCGCCAAATACAAGACTTTTTACTGACATAGAAGAGAGAGAGAAAAACACCCAGGGAGGAATCGTACCTGCTCCGCCTACAACTAGCAGGTTGCTAGCGCAGTAGGCATACCAATGAGCCACGACTGCCCTTCAGAACTAGAAAAAACACCCCGATGATTCATATAGTGTCGTGTAGACAAAGGATGTCTATACCTGATATAACATTGGGATAGAATGCAGAGGAGCACTGACGGCGGGGAGGGGGTCTACAATACATCGAAATTCTACGGTGGTGAGCGAGCTTTGGGCTAGTGTGACTTTAGATTGCGTGAAGTGAAAACTGCGCAAGTGGTGTCATTCGAAAGCTATCCAACAACGCTACAATTAATATCCGACAACAATCTCAATATTTTTTTCTGGATTTTACAACCTCACGTTGAATATTTACAATAAACAATCATTAAAACGTTCCATTCATTTCACAATCCAATATCAGGCCCGAAACTTCACGTCAAAACTACGGTTTGTGTCCTTGACACAATCTACCAATTTTTGTTTTCTTTTCCATATTATTCATCTTTTATTTGTTTTCAATTAAAGGGAAGTAAATATTCAAAGTAAAATTAAAACATTTTTTATCGTACGCCCGTCTCCAGCCTCTCGGCCACCAATTGACGAGCAGCCCAATAATAGAGGTCTGAAGAGAAAAAAAATGACTTAAAAATATTATCTACAGTATTTGCAATTCTATTGTAGGAATTTTTGGGCAGTCCGTGAGGTGGTCTCCAGTCATTACGTCCAATTCGCAAAGGAGACAGATAGCTGATTTCGTTACTCCAAAGCGGTGTCTTTGTAGGTAGTCATGTTCCGTTAGAAGTTGAAAGCAAGCGACTTCCTACAGCTCTGGGCAAGGAACCGGGGATACGAGCTTTATTCCTCAATAAAACATTCCAGTTCTTTCAAATTCAAACTGGCAACGCGTGCAAATAATTTTTTTGGTGAGATGCTTTATAACTTTGTATGGGCACTTAAACTCCGCAATTTTTTGACATCCCTTTTAGAAGTGGCGTAAAAAGCTGTGAAAAAACAAGTTTCTTGCATCTGTAAACATGACATTGGACAGAATTAAATTAGTGTAATAAGCACTTTTTTTACTCTATTGTTTGAAACGTGTTTGTAGCTTGTGGTAGTTACTCGCTATGCAAGCTATTTGCATTTCTTTCACTTGCTGTTTGCATGGCTTTCAACACACCAGAAAAATCTTCCACAAAAAACTATTTGCCTTCAAAAATAAAACATTTTTATCCTTTTTCATTCCAAGAACTGAGGGTAGAAAAACTCAACAAAAGATGTCCAAACAAAATTATACATCCTTTGAAATTATTGATTACGATACACATTTAAAAAAGGATTTCTGAATATTAAGAGGAATTTCATCAATCACGTCGCCCTAGCCTGTGACAAGTGAATTTTTTGTAAACATAGATAGGGAAGTGTTTCAATCTTGATTTTTCTTTGTGTATTTATTTAGGCTCGAATTTATACCTACCGCCCACTTTTATATCTTTGTTGGTAGTAAAATTTTCTTACCACCCACCACATTTGAGGCCACAACAAATTTAACGTGCACCAACCCCCTTGTACAGGACGGTGTTTGGCTGGATCGAATTTAAAATTCGCAACCTTTTTAGATGGAACAGGGCAGCGGTAGCTCGGTTGGAAGAGTAACGGTTTAGCAACCAGAGGGTTGCGAGTTCAAAACTCGATCCAATCAAAGACCTTCGAGTACGTGGAGGGTGATGAACGTTAAATCCGTCGTGGCCTCAAATGTCCTTCCTCACTTTGGCATGGCGTGGAAGTTTATAGAGTGGGTACTAGCTCAGGTGTTGACCTCGTCATCCGACTGTGATTCAAAATGACGAGATGTTGTTCTCGGATCTTTTCTTTTCTTTTCGGGGTGGATCCCGGACCATCGCTAATAACCCGCTGTATTGCTCTAGTGCGACGTTGACCCTCCAAGTGGTTTGGATGATACATATCGTCCATCAAGATTTGGGCAACTTTACTATTGACGAGATATCTCGTCATCAAAATACTGCCAACTTTTTGATGATGACGAGATTAAGATCTGGTCAGTTTTTTTCTAATGACGAGATACCTTGTCCATAAAGACCTGGTCACTTTTCTTCTAATGACGTGGTGTCTCCTCGAGACAACCACCAATAGGGTTAATTCAACTATCTACCCCAAGATAGAACTCTAAATGAGAGACTACGAGAACACGTGTGTATAAGTGTTGAACTCACCTTGGTCTGCGGTTCCTAGGAGGTGAGGTTTCTCTTTGAAATGCTTGAGAGAGGTGGAAGAGCGCGTCAGAGTCGCGGGTCGCGTCCAGATCTCTACCCTCACGTCTTGGGCACTCGTCCTCCTGGGATTCGTGGTCGTGAAGCTGTGCTCTCTGGGTTGAGGCTTCAGAGAGCTGCTTCCACCGAAAATAGCACTAGTGAGATTGGTGACGCTCTCTGCTACGCCTGAGCACAAAACACAGATGCATGTACCTTAGTATCTACTTTGCCAAATCTTTCATACATGAGATGTGTTTACTACAGTAACCTTAATAAAACTGATCAATCCTCCTTCAAGTGATACCGGACGAGTTGATTACGGTCTGTCTACCTCAAGAACAGCTTTCCTCACCCAGTTTCTGGATGATGAGCGGTTTCTATAGTAACAGAACATGTTCATTTTGAGTAGAGATGTCTGGTAACTGTCCAATTTTATGTTTTTTTGGCGAATGTTCGTGACGAAATGAGGTAGTTCATCAGTATAGTTCTTTATAACAAATAGAAAAAATAGCAGTGGCAGTTCTTGGTAGACAGACAGTACCTTACTCAAGGCAAGTGTCAACTGACCTATTATACCTAAATTTAGTAACAATTTTAGTTGCTCCAATACAAAACGAATAAGTTAAGACACAAAATGTGCTAATTAATTATGATTAAAGATCTCGCCAATAAATTTAAATTTTAAAATAAAAAACTAAATATTTTCTAAATAAAGTTTTCATGACTATCTTGCAACAGGATTCCGATGTTTTTCTTTCATGTTAGCCACGGCTTGGCGCCATAACTTGGAAATTGGAGTATCTTTGAAATTTTTCTCCGTGAAGAAAACCTGAAGCATTATCTCCGTCCGCTATTAGTTAAAAAAGAAACTAAATTTTCGTTGACCTTTGGTGATTTTTCTAAAAAGTAGACAAAATTTTGAAAATAGGAGCTTTTATTTCGATTTTCCTGAAAAAGACCCCTACTCGCCAAAGTTGAAAAATAGCAAAAGTCGACTTTTAGTCGCCAGTGGCAACCTTGCAGTTTGTGTAAAATACTTTTAACTTTGCTAAATAAAGTCCGTAGTATCCATTAGAGCTACTTTTATTGCAGATATTTCTGGAACACTGTTCTACAAGTTCTCGCGCCGTATGTATCTTCGTGGCAGTTGTTGGCGTAACTCATTAATTAGCGTAACTCATTAATTAGCGTAACTCATTAATTGGTGTGACTTTTCATGTTGGCAAGCACCAAGAACGCTGCCAACTTCTCAGTGTCTGATCTCTAGGCGCGATGGGATATCGCCAGCGTTCCTTTCCACGAACCACTTTTTATGTATTTAGGGATTGTAAAACAATTTCAATCAATGTCAATTAATGTAGTTACAGTCAGCCCATTAAAGTTTTGTGTTATTGTATGAGTCATGACAACAAGCAATGTGAAATCATACGCAATGATAGCTGAAGTGGAACGTACCTGAAATGGAATCTCTGAGGTTAATTTTCTTATCATTCCGACTGAAGTTGTGGTTGGCAGGCGTTATGTCTTGTCCAGCTTTGTCTGGTGAGAATTCCAAGGTCCCTGGGCCGTTGAATCTTCTCGAATCTTCGTCATCGTAGTCACTGAAGACGGCTATTCCTTCTCCCAGATAAGAATGACGATTGGTTCGTTTTTTTCTCGGCCGAGGATATTGATAGGCGTGCATTCGTGGATCTGAAACAACGTTTCGCAGTCTTAGCTCTCTGTTACAATTACTCACAAGATTTACCCATTCCTATGCTACCCCAATAACTTTTGAATTTAATCCTCTAAGTGGTTTCGAAAATATCAAGATCTGACTACTTTTACTAATGACGAGATATCTCGACATCACGATATTGCCGACTTTTTTTATGATGACGAGATTAATGTCTGGTCAGTTTTATTAATGACGAGATACCTCGACGAGACAACCACTAGGAGAGTTAAACATATTTCCTTGTTTACCCTCTGAGCGTTAGAAGATTTCCGAGTTGGGTAGTACTTTGCTTTTACCCCACAAAACACATGTAACGACTAAACAACATCTATTTGTTGAAAGAATCCTAGGAAAGATTCTATTAGTCAAAAAGGCCAAAACTGGTATAAATCATGCAGGGAAAAGTACAAGTTGCAGAACGGATATATGCGTATTTGTGAAATTTTGCATGGTAGTGACAATGAGTTCTACACCTCTCCATTTTCAAGAGGTGTACCTTTAACCCTTAAAGATGTTTCGACGAAATATCTCGTCCGTCAAGATTTCGTTAGTTTTCCTTATGACGAGATATCTTGTCGGGACAACCACCAGAAGGATTAAGCAAGTCACTTTGAAGTCCCAGAGGGGCTCACATGTATATAGCTGTTCTGAAACCTGCTGTCTTCCCTGCATGAGCACTTTTGACCACTTACCACTTACTAAGAAATCTCGCAATGCTCAAAAATCTCGAACTAATGAGCTTAATTTATGAGAACCAGGTTGTCTGGTCACTCAAGCAACAAGAGGAAGTCTGAGGAAGAACTCTAAAACCTCCTCTGAACAAGAGGAAGTTTCATGAGGAGGAATAAAACTTAATCTGAACAAGAGGAAATTCTCTTGAGGAGGAATAAAACTTCGTGTGAACAAGAGGAAGTGTCCGGGGGAAAACCTTTTCCTTTGAACAAGAGGAAGTATCCGGAGGAAAACCTTTTCCTATGAACAAGAGGAAGTTTTAGAGGAATTCTAAGAAAGATTCGCCAAGGCTTAGTCTAATGTAGAATACACTAACCCCTAGTGGGGTGACGGTAATGCAACACCGAAAACCGAAGTCCTACGTACCATCCTCTGTTAAACTAGCCGGCCTGTACGTCAGCTTACTCCTAAACAGATCCGGATCAACACCCGCTTGGTCTTCCTAAAATTGAGTAAAAAGACACACATTAAAAGAGACCCCAAATGATACTTGTCGCGATGCGAATGAACGTTATACGTACATCTCTGAGACCAAATGTTATCTCCAGGTTTGCTGAGAAGTTCTCCTGAAATTCAGGGTACATGTCGAGCACGTCCAAGAGATCCTCACGCAGTATCTTGTGTAAATCACAGTAGGTGAGGGCTCGAACGTTGCACATGGACTTGCCGACGCTAGTGTGGATGCACGGGTTCTCACCAAATATATCGTCCTTGCCTAGTGGAAAAAATACATTTCTGATCAACTCTCGAGATCATCACGTTGTCCGCAACGAACACGAAACGAGAGGTTACGCACACATGGTTCATTCAATAGGTAATCAGGTAGGTAGTTAATTAACGTCGAAATTGGAGCAACACAGCGAGCTATTGGTAAGGGTACAGGATCAATACCGAAGGAAAAGATCCGAGGAAACACCTCGTCATTTTGATCTACGGTCAGATGGCGATGTCAACACCTGAGCTGGCGCCCCACTCTCCATGCCACGCCAACGTCAGGACTTTTAAAGTCACAACAGTTTTAACATGCACCAGTCCCTACAACAGTGTTTGGTTGGATAGAGTTTCGAACTCGTAACCACTCGTCTAATCCGCTACTCTTCCAACCGGGTTACCGCGGCTTCTTCAATGAATACGAAACGAGAGGTTATATAGCCCTCGCACATCAGAGTTCATTCAAGAAGTAGAGGAATGGGATAAATTAACATTACGTGAAAAATGCCTTCGTATTTTAGAACACTAGTTTTAGGTTGATAATCTAGGATAACTACCTACCTGATTACCTATAACACATAAATCTTTTCTGTTAAGAGAATATTTGTACAAAAGCTGCGTTTTGTTATAAAACTAATGTCGTCGGTTAATATCACTCTCGGTATGAACCGATGTCAACAGATACAAACAATTAAGAAGTTTAGCGCAGATGCTATATGCGGGTATGGCTAGTTTTCAAAATAAAATAGAATCTATATAAATCTAATTTTGGCAACACGAAATTTTTTTGTATCCCTCTTGCACAAATATCGCATAACGTCGATGGTCAAGAACATTTTCTTTCTCTTTTGTGCCTTAATAATAGCCTGATGAAGATTCAAATTTCTATCTAATTTGGATTGTACGAAGCAAATTCTCTTTTAAGAGTTTTTGTTTTTATTCATTTGTTCTCCTTAAATTATCTTTAATGACTTTCATTCTGCTTATTTTTAGAACATTCTGAATCAATGGGAATGCTTGAGATTGTTTAGTGATTATAAGTACATATTTAAAATAGAAAAGAAACGCTTTGTGTGCTTCGAAAGCACTTAAAAATTAAGAAATGGTTTATTCTTGCATAGATTGGCTGTTTTTTAGCTGTTGTTTTGGCTCAGGATCAATAATGGACAATATGCGTCACACCTGAGACATAATGAAATTAAAAAAAAATCAGATTAAAAAATTCAAGTAAGCACCCAGACCCAACATTAAAAGTAGATTAAACACATGCATGCAAAAATGAAAATAAAAAAGCACTTTCATAATCCAGTTAATGAATTATGTCATCAACATTAAAAAAGAAAAATTAGGGTTAAAATACATTGATGCAAATGTTGACTCAAAATAAAAGAAATGATACAGTTTAAAAGACTTCAAAAAGATTTGGACGAAATAGAGAAAACAAATGCGTTACCTTTAAAAATCAAATAACGAAAACTAAAAACTTCAGAAAATAATGAGATAGCTATTCTTATCTTAGTTGACAATTAATTAAAAACATAATGTTTTAATATAATTAAAAAGTGGTGCATCATAAATATGATAAAAAGCCTTAGTAAATGTGATGCCTAATGTGAAGAATGGTTATGAGGTTTTAAGAAAGTGGCGATAAAAATATTTAAGATCATATTGTACAGATAACATGAACCGTTGAACATTTTTGATGATTGCGTCTATTACATAGACAAATTGTTTATTGATTGTAATATTTTTCTCGGATAAATTTTTATTCATTATAGTTTTAGAAAACCGTTGACTCATTCAAAACTTTGAATTTTATTTTAAAACAGCCATGTAGTAAGTTTAATTTCTAGAAAAACGATAGTCGAAGTAACTATAGTATTGTCTTATTTTCAGTTAAATTTTACTAGAGCAATAATTTCCTTGCTGTAATTATAAAAGTACTTGCACAACAGCTTTGGGGTTTTATCGAAATCCTAATTTCAATCAGTTATCAGAAACTTAAAAAACAACAGTTTTAAATTCAAACATTAAATTAGTAGTCACCCTACTTTGTATGGCCACAGTAACAATAAACCTTGATTCTAAAGTTTTCAAAAATAGTTCGAGAAACTTAGATTGGACATGCTGGATTGAAATGCACCTCATTCTGATCAATTTAGAGGCGCATAGCTCTCAACAAACATTCTTAATTCAAAAGTTTAAATTTAAGTAAATTTCCCTTACAAAATGTCCCCTATTTCGTTTCATCACATTAACAATAAACTTGATTCTATAGCTTCTAAAATTAGAGTTACTTATATTGGAAATCATGGAATCAAATGAACCCCATCTAGTTCAATTAAGTGCGTAGTTCCCAACATTCTTGCTTCAGAAGTTTAAATTTAAGTCAATTTACGTAGCCTTTATAATGTCAAAGGAAGGCCTTTGTGGGAGCTTTATAAATTAGACTTGTTTACCTTCACTTAATGAATACGTTTTCTTTAATCAACGTGACGGTGTTTTCGGTTCCAAGGAACCGAACAAGGGTTGACAAGAATAAGCCAATCAACCACTCCAACAATCCACATCACTAATTGATTGGATCACTCCCATTAAATTTATTCAAGAATTCTCTTATTCTCAGTGAAGTCACCTGCCATTTGGTAATTGTCACGATTATACTACGAGTCTCAATAGAAGTTTTAATTCGAGTTGTTTCGTACATATATATTGGTAATTAAAATTAGTGACAAACGGGCATTGTAGATTATCTCGAAGCCTAAATTAAGAATCAATCGAATTTTTAACAGATACTGTACGACACTGTGTGGATCTTGAAGTCCACTAATTTAGCATCTGTGCTAAAGTTTCTCTGAGTTCTTCACAAAATACTTTCAAATCCTCCTCTTACACCTTTAAACATATTCAAATCGATCACCTCCTATCCAATTTTCAAATGGATATCAAAATAGATCCGTCCTCTTCCTTCAATCCGTCAGCACGACACATTTAAATTTAAATCACTTCACAACACTCACTTCTGCGCCTTCAGATTCTGGGTCTCTGAAATACCAATCCTGTCGATAAACCACAGCGTACCATCCCGTGTGGTTACTTTTTGGCAAATGAATGTGAACACTTGAACTTAACAAAATGTTTATTCAACATTGAAACGTTATTGAACGTTGAAAACAAATAACAATCTTTCTCACAAAATACGATCGGTCTTTCTCGTTCTCTATCTCCTCCTCCGACAGCCCACAAGTGAAACCCATGTCACGTGGTCACCTCTGACGATTTAACACTTGCACATCTGTTTTCCCCATCAAGTAGGGATTGGGTGAAGGAGCAGAATATTACACTACAGATACCTCAAAATATGAGTAATCAATGTAGCACTGTAAAATAAAAACAAACTTGTGATTCATGCTCACTGCTGGAGTATCTCAAGCATGATCTTGCAGATCGTCAGGAAAAAAGGCTGATACTGAAGGCGACTACCCCCGACAGCCATTGAACTCTCAGGAGCCCGTATCCTGTCTGAGAACGTTGTATTCATCCACAAGATAGTTTCTACTCATAGAGGGTTTCTGTTGTTTAATGAATCCTCCCAGAGCATCCTAGGCATGTTCGATTGAGCATAAGTCCGGAGATTTGGCTGACCATTCCATCCAGTCAATAATCTATATTAATGTGATTCATGAGAGTGTAAAACGTATGATATTATATCCATACTACTACTTCGGTAAAAGATTTTTTTAACCAATTAAGACAACTTCGCTTTAATAAACGATACTTTAATAACGATTCGATAAACTACCAATCCATTTCTTCCTTTCACTAGGATTAATCTATGTTTCCTAGGGAAATAAAAAAATATTGATTAATGCGCGTTTTTAGCCTCATGTCGCGCATCAAATCCGCTAATTTTTTTACAACAGACGGGATTCTTAATGCAAATGAAGAAAGTTAGATGTTATTTGTGAGATGGAGTGTTGTTATTAATAAGATAATTAATAAGATAATTCTTAGTGAATAGAATTAGTAATTCCAAAGTATCTGTTTCCCAAACCTTTTCCTCTTTAGAAATAATATTAAAAAGTTTTCCTCGCCGCCATTGAAGCGTATCTTCAGCAACTCTTTTTCAATTGTTTTCCTCACGTTTTGTCTTAACGCTAGCTCTTGAAACGTAATAAGGCGAAAATCGTTTGGTTTTGTGAGTGGATGAGAAATTTCTGATTGTATCGAGTGAGAATTGCCCTTGGCAATGATTTCTTGCCAACAACCAACTTGCCAATCTTGAATCGACAAAGAGAGCCATTTTTTTAAAATTTAATTTCCTATCCACATAGCATGCGGAAGGAAGTATACTGAAGAATACGGAAGGGGAATGAAATTAAAAAAAATGATTCTATGCTTTGTCGACTCAGGGTTGGCGAGAAATCATTGCCCCAGAGCAATTCTCATTCGACACAATAGGAAATCACTCAACCACTCACGAAACCAGACGATTTTCCCCTTGCTACACAATACGAGTTACTCCGTATCGCCCCCTGCAAGATTCTGAGTTCTCAGAATCTTATACAAGTCTCCATTCAGCAGCACATCTCCAACAACTAAAGAAACTTTAGAATTTTCAAAAACTACTTTTGTACAAAGTGTTTGGAAAATCCTGCGAAATAGTATCTCAAAACCATGAAAAACACAAGAATGAAAGAGATTGTAAGGAATCTTTCATATGCAAAGCATTTGAATATTTAAAACAAATGTCTCGAAGCTTTGAATCCTTCCTCCTCTACGTTTTACATAAAAGAGGTTACACTTTTTTCTCGTGGAAGTAAAATTTCTTCGAAAATGGAGTGTACTGTTACCATTATAAGAGCTTCCAGTTTTTCAACTAGCCGAAGAGTAACTATAGTTACGCACTTCAAAGATGCGCCTAAAAGCACTTTCTTCATTTCCATTAAGAATCCTGTCGTCCGTTGGAAGTGGAAAAAATTAGCGGCTTTGGATACGTGACATGAGGTTAAAAACGCACATTAATCAATATTTTTTATTTCCCTAGGAAATATACATTAATCCTTGGGAAAAGGAAGAAATGGATTAGTAGTTTTTCGAAAACCATTAAAACGAAGTTGTCTTAATTGGTTGAAAAAATCTTTTACTGAAGTAGTATGGATATAATATACGTTTTACAACACCTCATGAATAACATTAATAAAAATCACCGTCTAATCATATTCGCTACGTTTTTTCTTGCATATAAAATATATTAAACGTATTGAAGCAAAGCATGCGATGCATCATTTTTAATAAGGTGTTTTATTGGGAGATACTGAAAGAAGTAAAAAAAGGAGTTTTTCAATTATAGATTATTCTTTGTTTATTTTAATCCACCACAATGTACTCACCTGTTTTGTGGGTTTTGTGTGTAACAAGTACAAAACTAGAGTTTTACCCATCAGAAATTTTGAGTGAGGTCATATCCAAACAGTAAGTATTAAGTACACTCGTGCTGTATATACTGAGTGGCAAGTATTAATATACTTCTAAGCTTATTTACTAAACCATATCATTATCTATTGTTTGTCCACTTGAGGACATTGAAATTTATGTAATTAGGCATGCAAAAAACAAAATCCGTCTGGATCTATATCATTTAATATAATCGAGGTCTCTGATTATTTGCATTACACAACATGACCGTGGACCATTGTTGGAATTACTGCTTAAAATTTTAGTCAGAAAAATATTACTGGTGAAAACCTGCCAGTTTGGCTTTCTTATAAACGGCCATTTTCACCTTTTTCTACGACCATTTTCACCTTTTTCTACCCTTTTCTTCAGTACAAATGGAAGTGAAGCATTCCATTGTATTAAAATGAGTACAATGGAATGCTTCACTTCCATTTGTACTCATTTTACGCATTTTACGTCCCTTTTGGATATACCTTTTAAACAATTTGCTTTTGCCGCGTACATACACGATTGATCTGTCCAAGGTAAAAGGTTTTCTTTGTCCAGTCGTAATTCTTCACGAACTTTTTGTGTTCTGCGGACCTTATAAAGTCATCGTGGCGGTCATCCTTCCAAATAGAAATGGGCTGTTATTCCGATAGTTAAAAATCAGTGCTATTAACAGTTAACAAATGTTATAAAAAATTAAGTTTTTGATAAATGTTTAATAGTTACTTTATAAATGACTAAATGCTTTACAAAATTATTAAATTAAAATTGTATTAAAAATTTGATTGGAATAAAAGTTGGAATTACCAATAATTTAAGGTTGCTAACAGTTAAAATAAGCCCTTAACGACAGATAACGGTTGATAATGACTGTTAGTGTCATTAACTGTTCAAGAAACTATAAGCTTCGCCCATCACTACTATTCTCTAAATCTGTTGATACGAAAAGATAAGCAAAACATATTTTACGGTAACTGTATTAAAATTATTGTTAATTTTCAATAAGTTATGAACTGCCAATTTTAACACTTCACAGTTAATAACTAACAGCAATTATTAACTGTTAGAAATTCACGTTCACTGGTTAATTTCAATTTCAACTGTTCAAATAAAAGTTCAGTTTCTTTTAAAGTAATTTCAAAGTAACAATTCAAATGTTTTGTTAATTAAAGTTGTAGTAATTTTAATTTTTTATAAACTGCATTTTCTAAACTTAATTGCTTTTTGTAATATAAGTTTAGCAACTACTTTTTCAATATAGAGATAATATTTATCGATAACTGACATTGAATAACAGCCGATAAACTCGGAACTGTTATTTTAACTGCTGCCGTGAGGAGCAACACTCACTCACCTAGTATGGCCATAATGGCGTCGTCCTTCATGATCTCGATGGTGCCTCGCGAGATGAAGTAGAGGGAGGTGAGGACGTCCCCCCTGTGGACGAGGGTGTCCCCCGGCGGCGCATGCGTCGTCTTGAACTTCATGGAGAGGGCCCTCAGGCACCCTGGACTTGCGCCCTTGAAGGCGGGGCACGTGTTGAGCAGGTTGCGGTTGAGATGCAGGCATATGTCTGCTTGGAGGCACTCGGGGAAACCTTTTAGCACCTGAAAAGAACAATCATGGTACTTGTAGAAACTCACAGCTAAGACCAGCTCCCAACCCTATTACCAAGGGCCTTCTACAGTCAATAGAATTCAATCATAAGGGTCTACATTTACTACTCGCACGCACACGTTAAACCATTTTGGACCTGAAACAAACCATCATGGTACTTACAAACTCACTCACAAAGACCAAAACCCTGTACCCAAAGTCCAACCACAATCAATGTGATTCAGTCGTAACAGTCCACCCTTACTACTCGTGGAAACCTTTTGGCACATGAAACGAATAATCATGGCCCGTAGAAATTCAGTCACAACGGTTCACACTAAATTTGGAGTTCAGTTCTCAATATCCAGGCATTCTTCCAATACACCACGGAAGTAAGTACTTAGTTGAATTTACGTCACACTGGAGGCAACACAACGGGGTATTGGCGATGGTCCGGGATCAATCCTGAAGGGGAAGATCCGAGAACATTGAACCGCAATTTTGAACCACCGTCAGATGACGAGGTCAACACCTGAACATGTGACCAAAACTAGTTGTAACTTGACCCTTAGACTACTTTGGTCTGCCAGGTGGAAACACACGTTCTTTATCTGATTGGTCCACGCGGGGAAGACACCCATCCATTGATTCATCATCTGATTGGTCCGCGAGACACGATGGTAGACGTTGGCTATTTCGCCACTTTTGCAGCCACTATTAAAATGTGCATTCAACACTTACCTTATTAGATGTTATATCATCAAACAAGCGATGAGATGCCAAATCGGCCAACCAAGTCAATTTTTCGCAGAGCAGTCACTTGACTACTATTCGACATGCTGGTCACACTTTTTGAAGCTCCTCTCAACAGAACTGCTCAATTACATCTCAAGTCTATGAGTAGAATATCTATTCGTACTGTGCTAATAGTTTACAGAACATAACTGGGTAGAAATTCCTTCCAGAAGGTTGTAGGGAAAGCTGGTACATACTTACGTGTAGATTTGAAGAATTTAGGACACAGCAAGGGAGTCAGTCCGATCGGCACATGTAAGCATCGAACTCAAAACCAACCACTTCAATCTATTCCTCTCTAAACAAGTGATCCGCTAAGCCTGTTAGCCGAAAGGTTAGTGCTTTGTGTGGGTTCAACAGTCAGGTCACGAATTCCTGTTTGGGCATAGAAGTTCGAACTGATTCAGGACTCTTTAACCAAGTGATTTAGACGAGATATCTCGTCCATCAAGTTCTGACCAATTTTACTACAGACGAGATATCTCATCGTCAAGGTATTACCGATTTATTTATGATGACGAGATCAAGATCTGGTCATAGATCGAGGTAGCTTGACGAGGTAACCACCAGGAGAGTTAAGCCGTAGATAGTGGCCTAATTTGTCCTAGTGTAGCAAAAGTAACTAGTTGGTTGGTCGGGTTTTGCGGAGCAGGGCAAATATTTGGTCAAGCTGCGCCTCAATGTCAAGTAAATGAATATACACGCAATGAAAGTTTTACTGAGAGGAATCTAACCTGACAGGAATCGCGAACCCAAAAATAAATGACTGTGAAGCACGAATTAAATCAAACCTAAGCTCCTTTTAGTGATTGTGATCCTTTATTTCATTCTTCCAACAAGTTTACTATTCCTCGGAGAGTAGAAAATAAATCTGGAGGAACCAAGTGTGGGTCACCTACGCTTAGAGTGAACGAATAAATTGAAACTATTTCTAAGAAATTTCCTCCCTCGAATATTTTACTCCATAGAATATTTTACAATTGCTATGGAGAATCGTGATTGTGATTGAGAGAAAATAAACTTGGCATTGAAAGAAAAGTGAATAGATATGTGAAAGAAAATATAACCCTCAGAAAGAAAATATCTTGATCTCAATCACTTTATATCATCAACGTCATTTGCCTGGTTATTGCACGGCTTTTGTGAGAAAGCATGACCTTGGGAAAGTCCATTTCAAGAAATGCAGGAAAGTAAACTCGGAAGGGGAAAGGGCTGCCATACGGAAAATCATATGTGGTGATCGCCATAGGTGATTATGCGTTTCGCAAATTCGTTACCACTGTTTCAGCTTCCCGCATTAAACGATAACACGGATCCAGAATATTTGGAGAATGGGGTGCCACTCAGGTGTTGTTCTCGTCATCTGACTATGGTTCAAAATTACGAGGCGTTGTCCTTGGATCTTTCCTTTCGGGATGGATCCCGGACCGTCACCAATAGCCCACTGTGTGGCTCCAGTGTGACGTTAATTGAGCTACCAACCTAAAAGGTAGAAACTGCAAATACAACGTGATGGGATTTCACACTTATGTAATATTGGGGTCAAGGATCCTTTTGTATAAGTTTTAAGCAATTTGCTTTACTAACGTCAATGGTGATACTTATTAATGAACTATTAGTGATACTTATTAATGAAAATTGTAATATTGACAGGTTATAATAGCAGCAGTTATATCGTAAAATAACAGTGTTAACGTTTATTGCTACTTTATGATAACTGCTTTTAAATTCGACATTGACAGTTAATAACCGACACTAACAATTAATATACGAATTTAAGTTATTTTTAAGCGTTGGAAAGTGACTTTGACGGTTAATTTACCATTTTCGTAAATGTTCAAATAATTTTTATGTCATTAAAAAGTTTCAGCACTTTTAATTTTCTCTTTTTAAACATTTTTATAAACATAATATTTTTAAACTTATAGACTGATACGATGGCTCAAGATTTGTCATCAAAACATCATTACTTATGAAGAGTAGGAGTGCAATTTTTAATTAGAAATGAATATCTCAGAGTGGGAGAGATACCGAAAATATTTTTATACAAATCTCAAAACAGAATTCAAATGAGAAACTAGTGATTAGAAACCAGTGAAATTTTCTTATCTTAAATGACAATTGACATCTTGGAGTCGTCTAAACTAGAGACGCTTTTCGGTTTTCTACATTTTCGATGGGGCGCTATAACACAACCAAATCAAATTAGTCACGTACAACTGATTCCGGTTAGGATTGCACTAAAATATTAGAAGGTATCTATTTTCACATTAAATATTAAAGCGTTCTGTTTCTAGCAACTTTTTTGTCTCTTATATTTTATTTCATTTGAAGACTTTGAAAGATACATGAATGGGTCTGAACTTCCAGCCTTTAGTAGAAAATTCATGCATTTTTAATGAAATAGGTAGGTAGTTGAATTAACGCCTTACTAGAGGAACACAACGGGCTATTGACGGTCGGGGATCAAAATGACGAGAACAACACCTCGTCATTTTGAACCATGGTCAGATGATGAGGTCAACATCTGAGCTGGCATCCCACTCCTCAAACTTTCACACTACGCCATTTGAATGAAATAGAGTAAGCAACAGTATTTGGATTTTTTGTACAAATTCTATATTCAATAATTGTTTTCTTAATGAATGCAGAGCTTAAAAAAGACAAATCCTATTTCAGAAACCTTTGTTTTTCTGAGGACTTGCAAATTATTTAGTAAAACAAACATTGTACTTCAATCAGCAGACTAAGAGTTTTAGTCTTCTAATGTCAGAAATTAATTTTTCGGGAAACGTTAGAGGCTTACTGAGCATCACAATGCACAGAAGACAGCGAATTTTCTGCACTCTCATTTACTCACATTTTAGAGTTTTTAAGATTTCACGAATATTCATTTTTTTCTACATTGACAAATGATAATGTGTTCTGAATGTGAGGTTTTCATGAATCTTTTTGTAAAAGCGTGTACGAGCTTTAAAATGAAGAAAAATTACGTAAACCGGCTATTACTCTTTCAACGACGACATTTTTTGCGGTAAAACAAACACGTATCCAAGTAACTCGAAAGCAAAGAATCTAGAAAGCTAATTAAGTAACTAATCAATTATCTTTCGTAATCAATACAAACATGAAACCTTTTTGAACATTATTTGGAAAGTTATTTTTTTATGATAAATTAAAGAAATATTTCTGGACAGACCTGGAAAGATAAGGATGCTTTTAAAATTACTTGGAGTTGCTGTAGCCCGGTTGGTAGAGTAGCGGATTAGCAACCGGTGGGTTGTGAGTTTGAAACTCGACCCAATCAAAAACCGTAGTGTACGTGGGGTAGTTAAATCTGACATTCTTCATTCAAGACTAAACAAGACGGTCGATAAGGATCGAATGAAGCAACCTAATCCGCTAAAGGTCAGTTGACACTTGCCTAAGGTAATATAATCGAATCGTCTGCCCCCAAGGCGAGTCGTATTTGGTAGTCGTTCTATAATTGAGTCGCCCGGTACATTGTGACATAGGAAAGGTAATCGAATTTACGTCGCAAAAAAGCAATACAACGGGCTATTCCATGTGACAGAAAGAGTCAAGTCTCATCTAGCGATGGTCGCATCACAACGTACACCATGGCAGTCATTTCTTTAGCAGAGAAAGAGACATATGGTTGGTTGGGTTTATAGCGTAAGGGACATATTTGGCCAAGTTGCGACGAACATAAGACAGACAACATCAAGTAATGTACATACACACAAGGAAAGCCTTTACTTCTAACAGATATTTACCCAGGGTAAATTGCAGTAATCGAACCTGCGCCGCATACAAATCGCAGATTGCAAGTGCAGTGGGCAAAACCACTGAGTCACATCGGCCGCATTTCAGGAATAAATGGCATACTACTGCGACCTCCTTGGAGAGTTCTCCAAAATATAATCAACTTCTCAAACTAAGTAGACCACTAAGTATCCTTTTCTTTTTATGGGGCAATGGTAGTCCGGTTGAAAGAGTAGCCGATTAGCAACAGTAGGGTTGCGAGTTCGAAACACGATCCAACCAAAGACCGTTATGTACGTGGGTGCATGCTAAATCTGTCATGGCCCCAAATGTCCTCACGTTGGCGTGATGTGGAAGTTTGGAGAGTGGGATGCCAGCTCAGGTGCTGACCTCGTCATCTGACCGTGGTTCAAAATGCCGAGGTGTTGTTCCCTTCGGGGTTGATCCCTGAGTGTCGCCAATAGCCCGTTGTGTTGCTCCAGTTAACTACCCTATCGACCTATTCTATTTATAAATATTTCGCCAAAACAATCCTATACCACCGTATAATGCATGGGAATCAAGGGAGTTTACACTCGGATACTTTTAAATACCATATTTTTGTAACGCACGTATTTGCTGAATCTTTTTATCCTTTCCTCCATACTATTTCATTCTAAAGGAAACGCAACTGAAATGCTTGCTAAAGTATTTCAATACCTAAAAATGTTTTTATGTTATAAAATCTATTTTTATTTTCCCGCTTCCATTAACACATCCGTTCTCCATCGAAACTTGCAATAAAAGTCTTTCAGCAAACTAGAGTTATGTGCTAACTTCTAGGAATGCTAGGATGTCATCCCACTCTAAAAATTTAGTATACAAATACTAAGTGCCGCGAAACGTGGCGAATTTCTTCCTTGCCTTTGTAGAAAGATTCTTTTGGAACATATAAATCAAAACTCCTTGGGGCAAACATCAGTTTTGCGAGACGAGTTGGAAATATCAGCCTGTTTGAAATGCACAATTCTACTGCTATAAATAACAAAAACTTTCGGGTTTGAATAAAATGCCTTTTTCAAGATGATAAATTTATTTCTTTGTTTATTTAAATATCGTTCGTACTAGGAAATAAATGCCTTCCTAAAAATCTTAATAGCCAGATATAAGGGTTTATTCAGATAGTAAACGTTTTGAATAACCCTTCGAAACAAAATAATCGAATTAAAGAAATTTAGAAAAGAATATCAAAGAATCGATCAATCACGAAGTCCAATTTTCACAATTTCTCTTTTCTTCCTAAAACGGTCCTTTGTGTGTATGTTCATTTACTTGATGCTGTTTGCCTTGGGTCATATATGGTCCTTCCGCTCTTAAACCAACCATCTTGTTTTCCTTATTTGCAAGCCTATAGATTTATTTCCGTTGGCACAACTCAATTTATAAACTTCATTTCGGTAATGGGTTATTGAATATTTCGTTCCTTATTCTTTTAAAGATCCTTTAGCAGATTTGTTTTGATTCTTCTGATTTATTCGTTCTCTTTACCAAATAAAAATGTAAGTAAAGTTTTCATCGTATATTTGCTTCAGGAATGATTTTGAGATAAATAACCATTTATAAAGATGCTTGTCACATTTTCGTCTTCGAAAATTTTCCAACACCGATGGACAAATCTTCAAATGTAAAGTTGATACACATGGCATTGAATTCATGGAAGTTGAAGTGGAATTCTCGCAACAATTCGTTCTAAAATGTCGTTCAACTGTCTTCATGTAATTGTCTAAAAGATTTTAGAAAAAATTATTTGTAAATTATGTAAAAAAAAATGTTGTTTTTTACATAATTTCTTCCTAAGGTAGGTAGTTGAATTAATGTCGCATTGAGGCAACACAACGGGCTCAATCCCGAAGGGAAAGATCCGAAAACACCTCGTATTTTTGAATCACGTCATTTTTTTTTAAAAAGTTACTTTTTATCCCAAAGACAGCAGATAAGTTAAACAACGGCTTAAAATTGAGAGCTTTGAGGTCCACTTACCATGTTCATGTCGATCCCGTTGGTGTAGGTCCACGCGTGTTGAAAGTACTCCTCCAGACGCTGTCGCAGTGGGTTCGGAATTTGGTGGAATCGTATAAACTCTTTGACGCGAAGAAGCTGAGTGTGGTAGCGGGCGGTTCCGGAATACAACCGCTGGATTATCGCCGAAACGTTCCCGAAGATACTTGCATACATGAGGGCTGAAACACAACACATCAAATGAGGGGGCAGGTAAAACAATAGTACAAGACTACCACTTTAACTAAGGTTTATTTATCTTTTCCTCCAAAACACGGTTTTTTTAAGTTCTTGCATTTATAGTTCCTAAAATAGCTTCACCCTCCAAGTGTTTTCGAAGAGATTTCGTCCATCAAGATCTGACCAATTTTGCTCATGAAGAGATATCTCGTTATTAAGATTTCGCTCCTTTTTCGATGATGCCGATATCAAGATCTGCTCAGATTTCTTCTAATGGCGAGATATCTCGTCCAAAATCTGATCAGTTTTGCTGAAGACGAAATACCTCGTTGAGACTACTACCTGGTGGGTTAAGACTAGAGAAACCAATATCTTCAAGAGATTTCCTCAATTATTTCTGGAATCGAATTTATAATGAATAAACTACCTTGAGTTGAAAATTATCACAGAATAAGAACTGTTTTAAGGTCTGAAAATCAAACATGATAGAAGAAAATTGACTACCTTTCTCGGTCGGTTTGTTATTTTCAATAAGGCATTAGAAAATGTTTAAATTTTTAAATTTTGCGAATCAAACATTCTTTCTTTGTTTTTCATACAAGAAAGGTGAAACCAAAAATATTTGAAAGAGGTTTCGAAAACCTTTAAGAAAACTACTTGGTTTTTAATACACTGCTGGCCACCCAAATTGCAACACCAAGAAAGACAAGAGATATCACAGCAAAATTTATTTTGTAGATAACATGTTGACCAAGTATCAAATGATTAAATTTATAGACTTCTGTGAAGTGTGGTTCCTGCCAAAATCAGTAGCCAGAGTAGCCGCCATTGTTGGAGATCACCGCTGCCACACGCCTCGGCATTGATTCAAAGAGACTTTGGATGTGTTCTTGGGGTACAGCAGACCAAGCAGCTTCCACACGTTGCCAAAGTTGATCTGGTGTGGCAGCTGGGGATGTATTCTGGGTCAATCGTTGAGCAACCATGGACCACATGTTTTCTATCGGCGAAAGATCCGGAGAGCGAGCTGGCCAGGGAAGCAATTCAATCTGGCGATTGACGAAGAACCCTTGGACAATGCGTGCCACGTGTGGTCGCGCATTATCCTGTTGAAATATGGCTGTAGGCAAGCCCTGAAGGTAAGGAAGGACAACTGGCTCCAACACCTCGGAGATGTAGCGCTGGCTGTTTAAAGTACCGGCAATGCGTACTAGAGGAGTGCGAGATTGATATCCAATACCGCCCCATACCATAATACCCGGTGCAGGACCAGTGTGGCGGTGCATAACGCAGCTGTTCAGCATCCTCTCTCCACGGTGTCTCCAGACTCGAATCCGACCATCGTGGTGTTGCAGACAGAAGCGTGACTCGTCAGTAAAGACAATTTCATTCCATTCTGCCGTCCACATCCTTCTTTCATCGCACCATTGGCGGCGGAAACGTCTGTGGTTCTGCGTCAAGGGTAGACGAAGCAATGGACGTCTTGCGGATAGACCACTCTGCTGTAAACGGCGTCGAATGGTATGCGCAGACACTGGATGATGCGGTACAGACTGAATATGCTGTGCTATGGTTCGTGATGTGACTGAGCGATCCGTCACTGCTATACGCACAATATGCCTGTCATCACGTGAAGTGGTGCACTGAGGTGGATGCGATCGAACACGTCGGTTCGTCATACCCTCCTGCATCCAACGATCACATATCCGCATTACAGTTGTTTGGTTTCGTTCAACACGACTACCGATTTCCCTGAAAGATAATCCACAATCTCGGTAGGCCACTATCCTTCCTCTGTCGAACTCGGATACTTGATCAAAAGATGATCGCTGTTTTCTACGAGGCATAATTGATCGTTTTTTTGAAAAAACCACAAGAAAAACACAATTGCCGTACTTGAAATCGTCGAAATCTCCAAGCCTTAAATAGCGCTTTGAAGTGGCGCCACAGGCGCGCGTGATGTGCGTCTGCGCTGAAATTCTAATCATTTGCATATCTCACCTCCGCTAATGCATGTTGTAAATTTCATATTATTTGCACGCTTCCTTCAGGGTGTTGCATTTACGGTGGCCAGCAGTGTAGAAAACACTTATTAGAAGATCAACTGGATATGCGTAAAATTTCGGATTATTTGAATGAACAAAATTCTTTTTATCTGCATAATTTTATCTCGAATATCCTTATAGTTTAGTACACTTAGAATTCTTTAAATGAAAAGAGCTTTGAATAAACTTTAACCTAACTTTGTTGGTTTGTTCTATCATTTTGATGTGCTAAGCTCATTTAATTCTTTACCAAGATCTTTAAATTTACTATAGCACAAATAAGAGTTATAGTAATTTACTAAAGAGTTAAACTTCACGGGCATTTTAAATTAATCGACTAATGTTTGAACGATCACTGCCAATAAATTTTTGATTATTCTATAAATCGAAAGTAGAGCTACAATTTCCTAAAACCGCGCTTGAAACTTTTGGATACATTGTAAACATCGAAATTGCAAACATTGGGTTAAAAAAGTTATTCCAAGTAATTTTCTTCGATAAATGCTTTACACAAGACCCTGTTTCTACGAATATATCACGATTTCGATGGAATGGAAGCATGTAAAGAAACAGATTGAGCTGTGCAAGATAATCGTTCTTTTTAAACATGTCTCAAGGTCAAGAACTCCCTCACCTTAATTGTATCCTGTAACCATGATAGCGTCCAACGCAATCGACGACCGAACTTATTTGCTCCACTTCAGTTGAGGCTAGGGATTCATTCCTCGAGATTTAAGATGAAATCCACTCACTCAATTGAAGTAATGAGTTTAGAATTTTTGGATGTCACCATGGAAACGAGGGAGTGCGTGACCTTGAGATGGTTGATCAAATGCAAAGAGTGAGAGAGAGAAAGGTACTCACAGCCGACTAACATGACTATGATAGCAAATATCTTCTCCATATTGGTGTTCGGTGAGACGTTTCCGAATCCCACGCTGGTGAGGCTGGAGAAGGTGAAGTACAGGGCCGTCACGTACTTGGACTTGATGCTCGGGCCCCCCTGCGAGTTGTTGTAGAACTGGTGCGTCATGTTGGCCAGCGCGTCCAGCCAGCCGATCTTGGGTTCCTGCATAGATCGTTCCGCGTTCGCGATTGCGTACCAAATGCATGCCAGCCAATGGGCAATCAGCGCAAAAGTTGCCACCAGCAGCAGAAGTACGGCGGCTCCGTACTCCGAGTAACGGTCAATTTTGCGAGCCACCCGCACCAGTCTCAGCAGGCGGGCCGTTTTCAGCAGGCCAATCAGCGTCGTCGTCTGTACGGGGAGACAAAAACACACGGTCAGGCTCACATCGCAAACCCCCGATCTCAATGGGCTCCTACCTCAGATGGGGCATATCCCGCTCCACTCATCCATCCCGCATAACTATACAGGTTTGGAGAACTCGGAAGGAAACACTGATCACTCGCTGCATGTATCTTGCGATAGACATGCTTTGGACAAAATGAATAGTCTCAACAAAGCAATAAGCCTTCATGTCAGACAAATGGGAATGAATAAAAACGATCCTATAATCATTTAATACAAATGGGGGATCTGCATCCAAAAAATTCTAAAATATAATTTGCGTTTGAATTAATAAAAAAAATTAAAACTTCTCTTTATTTTCGTTAACAATTAAGACCTTTCGGTCAACATGCGCCTAGTTGTTCAATAGAAAGCAGCATGGTTGCAGCAAAAAGGTTGGTTCTTTTGGGAGGAGGAGCAAGGGCCATATTCGGCCAATCTGCACCAAACACAAGACCACGTGAAGTAAAAAAATGTGAATGATGGATTGGAGAACAGATTGGGATGAAAGCAGGAAAAGGTAGCTCGGGTATTCCGGGAGTTCAATCCCCATGTTTACTAAAGACAGTAAACTCCATGAGAAAAAAAAAAGATAAGTAGGGTATCTTGGATCCGTGAAATCCGTACACACCTAAAGGAAATGTGCCCGAGGGCCAAAATGTGCAAAGACAAACTTACACAAGCAAACTAAAAGAATAGTTTCAAATCTTGATTCTGTTTATCCATATTTTCATATCCTTTGACAAGTAAAATCAAATGGAATTTTCTACTTTTTGTATGCAATTGTAGATATTTTCTACTTTTTGTATGCAATTGTAGATATTAACGTACATCTTCCAAAAAATTCATTTTCAATCTTTATAAAGATTGGATTTCCACTTCAAATTTCTTACATAATAGTCTAATCTTTCTTCAAGATTACATTGATATCCGCCTATAGTGATTTATTCATATATCATGAGATTGAATAAATATATTTGTGCTGTTCTCATTCGTTTTACTCAGATTCTCAAAAATTGCAACATTTCGCTGATTTCGGTTTGGGAGAAAACGAAGTGTTTCCCAAATTACTAATTTGTGAGGATACAGCGTGTGCTATTTATAAGTTCCGCGTTGAACAAATATGTATCCAAAGTATAATAGTCTTATGGTTTTTCATATATTTGTCTGGGTTGGTTTTTATGTACTTCACTAGTATCTCGTATACATTAGATTCTTCCCGATTGTGTGTTCCCGTTTCCCCTGCATTTTGTAATGAGTAGTGCTTTGATTTTAGTGTCCAAAAACTAAAAAACATTTCCCTTTTTATTTTCAAAAAAATATTCTTAAAGTTACAATTTAACTTAGTTTTTCTTACACTTCAATTTTAGAAACAATTATTACAATTTAACTTATAGTACGAAAACAAGATAAATTTCATAATCAACTTACAATTTTTTTTTAATTACTGTGACAAATTGAAAGTTTAAATTTTACTAACAAAATCATTTAAATGAATATTTGCAGTTTGCCATGACAAACTGAAAATTTTTCTATTAGGTCATTAAGTATGAAATGTTCGATTTCGAACTGAAAGTTTGGTTCCTTATGTCTCAAGAAGCAGTATAATTAATCAAAATATGCGCCTAAACTATCCATACAGTTTTGTCTTCTTAACGGTAGCTTGTTAATGCCGGCAGCGAAGCCTGGAAAGCGAGTAGTGATAAAATCGTGAAAGGCATTTTCTACAGCTTGTTGGGAATTAAATATTTTTCCTTGCAAGAAGTGGTCCAATGCCTGGAAAATATGGTAATCAGTTGGTGCAAGGTATGGGGGAATACGGTGGGTGACAGAGAGTTTACAAGTCCAGCTCCTGTAGTTTGAGCAACGTTATTCGTGCGAAACGTGTTCGAGCATTGTCCTGCAAGAGGATTGGCCTGTCTATTCACCAATCTCGGCTGCTTAATCCCAAGATCCCTCATCATTTTGTCTAATTGGTTACAGTAGACATCCATCGTAATCGATTGACCAGGTTTCATGAAGCTGTAGTAGAAAACACCTGCGCTAGACCACCAAACAGACATCATTAGCTTTTTTGATGAATATTCGGTTTCGGAGTGTTTTGACAGTTAATCTTTATCCAACCATTGTGCCGAATGCTTGCGATTGTCGAAAAGAATCCATTTTCCAACACACGTAACAATACGGTGTAAAAATGGTTCGCATTTATGTCGCGACAGCAAAGAAAGGCAAGCTTTGAAACAATTTCTCTCACGCTCGTTTAATTCATACGGAACCCATGTATCCAGTTTCTTAACCTTACTGATTTGTTTCGAATGGTTTAATATTGTTGGAATAGAGTAACGCCAAACCTAGCTGCTAATTCACACGTAGTTTGAGATGTATCCGCTTCTACTGCAGCTTTCAGCTATTATTATCCACTTTGCTCTCAGGTCGCCCAGGTGGTTCATTTTGAAGATCAAAATCGCCAGATCGGAGCTTCTCAAACCATCGACGTACTTAGCCACATCGTTGCCAAACACTTCGTTGACATTTCAAGTTGTTTGCTCTGTATTAGTTGCACGAACTCATATTCGAAAATTACGTGAATTTTTGATTTATCTATGGTTTACAAGATTTAATCTGCAAAAGGCAATTCGACACATAATCAGAAACCAAAACGTGCATCTGAAAGGCTGATGAGGTACCTTCACAATAAAAAACTCCAAACTATCAAAGTGAAATAGTAGAGATATCGGGTGACTAGAGTGAAATAGAAGAGATATAAACTTGGTACTTGAGGTAATCGGACATTTCATACTTAATGACCTAATATTTGGGATATGTAAGAGAATGGTTTTTGTTAGTCTACCAACAAGCTGTTGATATAATTACAAGTACTTTTCTCTTATATTGAAAACACACTTGCAGCAAACTATGTCACACTATTCAATCTCCTGAAATTTCAAATGGGAAGTTTTTCTACGACAGAAGAGAAAAATAAGGTTTCGGGAGAAATTCATCCAAAAATATATTTTCCTAAAAAATATTTTTGGGAATACACCAAAACCAAGAACAAGGACACAAAAATTATAAAAAAAACGCTTAAAATGAGAAAAACCTGAAAATGCCCTTTGGCAAAAACAATCACCAAAATGTATGAAAGTGCCCTAATAAAGGCACTTAAATAAGCTTAGGTTTGTAGAAAATATATCTATTCGCTCGAATAACGTTCTAGTCCTACAAAAAAAAGAAAATGTAGTATCATGAAAGTTCAACCCTGGAAATGAGTAAAGAATACTTTTGATTAAAACTTTATTATTTAAACAAAAATTTGTGTTCATGAAAGTTTAATTGTTTTAGATTATTAATAAAATTAAAATTACCGCATTTTAGCATAAAATATGAATATGAATATTTATGAATGACCTACAAAATTAAAGAACCAGGATTTATGGAATAAGTTAGTTTTAAAAATAATATGCTTTCTACTGAACAGCTAGGAGCATTGTAGACTAGGAATGAAAGGTCCTAATTGTTGGCGAAGATTAAAAAAATTGTTTCCCTTTTTAAACTTAACTGCGTAAGAAATAATCTGGCTCCTATAAATTTATGGGAAGTCGTAAATAGTCGTGGTTGGCTGATCCTAAGAGAATAACCACCTGAATTTAAATTTACTTGTGAGCAGTCTTCCGGGTGCATTAAAGATAAATTGCTGATCAACATCTTTTATAAAAGTAGATGCAGATTGTTTCGAAGTTAGAAAACGAGCAGAAAAAGCATGCATCATCAAAACCTGGACAATAGCTTCCAGGATCAGTGAACCGATCGAATTTAACTAAATGCTGCGTAAGGCATTTTTCATGAGCAGCTTTGTTTGGAGACCTTGTTATTCATTTAAAACACACTAAGAATAGAAAAGTTCGCAGAGAAAATATTGCTTTGTTTACGACACAGAAGTTTTGAACTTATTAACTTTGAATTTCGGTATTTAACTTATTTTTATCATAAAACGTATAAAGTAGTTTTATTGGGAACGCACTGCAGGAAAATACATTCTAGCTTCTATCCTGTTTCTGCTCATTTGGCGACTGGCATTCAGTGTTTGAAAATGAAGCTACTAAAAGAAAAATTCTATTTGAAAGAACTTGCTTTTATGGGGATTATGAATTAAACTGAATATGGCATTCTATGGAGAAAGATTACAGCGAAACTTTTCAGTTTCTGTGAATACTTTTAGAAAAATTGTTTTGATTAAAATACGTCTAGAAAAATTGTTTTGATTAAAATACTTTTATAAAAATTGTAAAAACGTATCAGCTTTGGGAGGAATTTGCTATAAAAATTCACCTATTGAACTGTAAATGTATAAATTCAATGAAAATTAAACTTAGTTACTGATTAAAACTCAAATAAGAACATACGTAAATTAATTTGCTTAAAAATGGTTCCTTTCAGCAAATACGATCGCAATAAATCCCAAGAGATATTTCATTTCTCTTATTTAAAATGAAACAGAAATATGCTAATTATAAATTGAATTCATTAGCACCTAACTTAGCAAAGATATGTGCTCTTAGGACAAAGTTACTCGCTCAAAGGTAAAATAACCCAATTTCTTCTATTGTTCCATTCTATGGCATAGTTTCAATCCTTTGAAAAGTTAAATCAAAAGGAATACTTTTTAGATGAAGTTGTGGATATTAAAGTAGATTACCAATTTTTTTTCAATCTCTACAGATTTGATTTTCACGCGTGAAATTGATTGTACAAGTCTAACTCTCTTTAATATTACATAGATATCACCTGTAGTGATATGATTTTCACCAGTTTAATTTTACCAGTTTCCAAATCAAATTTTTGAATTTATTAAAAAAAACTTTATTTTTAAATGTAGCTCTCATGAATTGTTAAAGGTTACATATTAAGTTTTTACAATATACTTTACTTAGCAAACAGAGGCATTCGTTTTGTTTCAAGTGAACTTCATATCATAAGATCACATCAACCATATTGAGAAGTAACAAATTACAAAATATTGTGAAAGAAATTTCACCTTAACCGTAAGATCATGCTTTATAATTTTTAAAACAAGTTTCAAATGAACATGCTCATACAATAATCAATCATGAAGACTTTGCTTAGTTAAAGAATACATATAAACTTATGTATAATTTATCATTTCATGCTATCATGCAAAAAGATTTTACGAAACACCAAACAAGAAAATCTTTAAATCAGTCAAGGCTTCCTGCATGACAATCAAAAACATGTCAAAGCTGTATTTGAAATATGATGCAAACGGTATACCTAATGGGTTGAATCTACTTCAAAATTCAGTCCCGAATGAAAGGACTTGAATGTGACAAATGATGATTGCACGTGTGTGGTGATGCTAACGCCATTTATATTTTTTAATGAAGTTTTTAGCAATTCTTTTGTTAAGCTTCTACCAGAAATACAAACGTGTCTCCTGAAAGTTTTCTTAACGCGTTTAGATGTTTTATAGAATAAATATTTCTTTATTGAATTTTGGTATTTAACAAACAGAAAGATGGCTTCAAACAGATTATAAATTCTTTACAGACATGTTTTTAGGACGAGAAACGACTGAGAATAAGTACTTTTAAATAAATGAGAATTTAATGCAAAAACGGAATAACAGCGAAAATCCCAATTTTTAATGCCGCATTTACGAAACCTATTTATAGTAATTCTATAAATTTAAAAAACAGGTTTTATTTGTCTCTACTGTCATACTTTTTTTACACGAGAGCTGAGCTAAATTCCCTGGATCCACGGATTAAAGAGGATTCCGAACATCTGGCATTACCCAGGATTAAGACCCAGAACATATTGTATCAAGTACCAGAGCTCTATCATCGACTGCCAGACCTATGAATTCTTTACTCTTAAGACTTAAAAAAAATGTTTAAAACGAATAAAATTCTACTAAAAAATAATTTTTTGTTTTTACTAAATATCTATTAAAACGTATTAGTATATACCTCAAACGGTTAAATATAATAGAGAAGTAATAATAAAAGAAAGATTGCTTAAACCAGATTATGAATTCTTTAGGTATGGTTGAGGTTTTAAATGTATGGTTGTATTTTGTATCGAGAGCTAATTACACTTAGACCAACGGTTCAAACTGCTACGAACATCCATGCCATGACCAAGATCCGAACCTCGAATCCGAGCTCTAATCACTTGACTACTAGCCCTATGAATTTTTAAGACTTCTAAAGTCATAAAATCAGTGACTGAATAAAATCTGGTTGAAAAGTACCTTATAAGTATTTTCAAAAAATAGGAAGGGTGGAAACTTGTAAAAGTAAAAAATATTCTGAATCCACTATTGAAATCATGGCTCCCAAGAGTAGTAATTCGAGTAGCAAATCACCAAAACTCTTTTCATCTTACATCTTGAATCGACAGCGAAGAGAATATTGGAGAATCACTTAAAAAGCTATTTACCTTTTTTTCGTGAAGTGCAATTCCCCATTCTCTTATCAAATCAATTGATCTAAGGAGTTGGAATCATTGGCGAAACTAATGATTTCCCCTTTTTCCTTCACTTAAACCCTCTGAGCTGTTCCTGGAACCAAATGGAATTCCCCTCGGTATCACTTTACAGTGGGTTACTAACTTACCTCTAAGAAAACGGATAATCTATTATACGGTGATATGGGATTGCGTTTCCGTCGAACTTGGTGTAAAATCATGCTCGACTTACTGGACTATTTAAAGTTTTTATTTTAAATTAGTGAACCTTCTTTTTTAATAGAGGTCTTATAAAATTTCTTTGTTAAAGACATGAGTCGTTTTTCGTCCATATGTCAACACGAAAACATTTCGTTTCGACGTGACATGAGCAAGGGTCAGGTTAAGTGTTCCATGTGAAAAGCTTTCTCCACTTACGTCAATTCCAATCGCGTTAAGTGTCAGCCTATATTTGCTTTCCGTATCGGCATAATGGTTATACAATATCCAAATTTTAATTAAAGAGCTCAAACAAAACGCTATTCATGTAACTGACACGAATTTACTATGGGCGCTCGCTCATCGTAAATTCGTCTGTTATACTCTCACACGGGGGTCTAAGGTAGAATAAGACAAGAAAGCGAGAGGACGCCTGTTTTTAATTTGACTTAACCCTTAATCCCTAAAATCGTCACTGCTCGCCTCTCTTTTGTCCTAGATGAATGTTCTATTCACTTAAACATTACTCCACAAATGTTCTATGGAATTGTGAAAACCGCATCAAAATCTATCCATTGGTTCCTGGGATTAGCCCTAACAGACACCTATCAGGGAATTTATTTTACGTGTAGTAGGTACCACGACTATAATTACCATTCCTGAGATTAACCAGAAGAGACAGACACCTTTCGAGGATTTTATTTTATGCTTAGAAGATTCCATGAATAAAATTACCAATATTGAGATTAGCCTGAGCAGACGCCTATAGGAGACTTTGTGTGTAGAAGATACCATGACTAAAACTGTCATTCCTGAGATTAGCCCAAACAGACAGACGCCTATTGAGGACTTTATATTATGTGTAGAAGATATCATGACTAATTAGCATTCCTAAGATCAGCCCGAGCAGACACGCCTATAAAGAACTTTATTTTATGAGTAGATGCCATGAAAATTACCATTCCTGAGATTAGCCTGAACAGACAGACGCCTATAGGGGACTTCATGTGTAGAAGATACCGTGACAGATTACTGAAGGAACATTACCAAACTAATGTTTTTTCACGTCCTAATAAATCAGTGTATTATTCATTAATTTTTAGGTTGTCTAAATGTCCTGATAGCCAACACCTGGATAACCATACATATCTAATAAAAGCTAGTTGCATACTCTTTATTGTGAAAACTAACAATTATTTTAAATGAACAGCTGATATAGATTGACTAAATCATTAAATTCTTCTCGCAAGTAGTTACCTTTAGTAGTTTATTTTTCGAACTGAAGCGGCCTGCTCTATTCATCCTAACCAATCATTTAAACTGTGATATGCTCTATTCATCCTAACCAATCATTTAAATTGGTATGCTCTATTCATCCTAACCAATCATTTAAATTGGTATACTCTACTCATCCTAACCAATCATTTAAACTGTGATATGCTCTATTCATCCTAACCAATCATTTAAACTGTGATATACTCTATTCATCCTAACCAATCATTTAAATTGGTATACTCTACTCATCCTAACCAATCATTTAAATTGGTATACTCTACTCATCCTAACCAATCATTTAAATTGGTATACTCTACTCATCCTAACCAATCATTTAAATTGGTATACTCTACTCATCCTAACCAATCATTTAAATTGGTATACTCTACTCATCCTAACCAATCATTTAAATTGGTATACTCTACTCATCCTAACCAATCATTTAAATTGGTATACTCTACTCATCCTAACCAATCATTTAAATTGGTATACTCTACTCATCCTAACCAATCATTTAAATTGGTATACTCTACTCATCCTAACCAATCATTTAAATTGGTATACTCTACTCATCCTAACCAATCATTTAAATTGGTATACTCTACTCATCCTAACCAATCATTTAAATTGGTATACTCTACTCATCCTAACCAATCATTTAAATTGGTATACTCTACTCATCCTAACCAATCATTTAAATTGGTATACTCTACTCATCCTAACCAATCATTTAAATTGGTATACTCTACTCATCCTAACCAATCATTTAAATTGGTATACTCTACTCATCCTAACCAATCATTTAAATTGGTATACTCTACTCATCCTAACCAATCATTTAAATTGGTATACTCTACTCATCCTAACCAATCATTTAAATTGGTATACTCTACTCATCCTAACCAATCATTTAAATTGGTATACTCTACTCATCCTAACCAATCATTTAAATTGGTATACTCTACTCATCCTAACCAATCATTTAAATTGGTATACTCTACTCATCCTAACCAATCATTTAAATTGGTATACTCTACTCATCCTAACCAATCATTTAAATTGGTATACTCTACTCATCCTAACCAATCATTTAAATTGGTATACTCTACTCATCCTAACCAATCATTTAAATTGGTATACTCTACTCATCCTAACCAATCATTTAAATTGGTATACTCTACTCATCCTAACCAATCATTTAAATTGGTATACTCTACTCATCCTAACCAATCATTTAAATTGGTATACTCTACTCATCCTAACCAATCATTTAAATTGGTATACTCTACTCATCCTAACCAATCATTTAAATTGGTATACTCTACTCATCCTAACCAATCATTTAAACTGGTAGTGTATAACGACACTAGGCACGGTGGTGTTAGTTGGGAGTTAGCCCGTTCGCAATCCAGCAACAGCTCTCAAATAATCATCTGATGTCCACTCATCTCAAGAAATCCCAGCAGTAAGAAACTGATCGACCCTTCAGGGAGTCCACCGATCCGAGTAAATTCTCATAAGGATAGATCCAGGGGAATAGATACAGCATCTATCGCGTCTAGGCTCATTTATAATGGAAATTACTATCGAGACGACAGGATTTAACTAGGTGAGTGAGAAATAGTCCGTAATAAATCCATGCTCGGCGGAACACGTAATCTCCAGTTCAAACTTTGCCATGGCCTTGAAGGTGCCCAATTGATTTCGAAATTTCACATTTTAGGGAAGACTTGTTGATTGCAACATTCCTTGGGGCAGAAGAGAGGAACGTGGATTACATTTATGTTCAACCTTAAGGTTTATCGATAGTTCAAGAGGTCTCAAAATCCCGTTATAATTTTTGGACTAATGTATTCATCAAGGTCATTAAGTTACTTTAATGTCCATTGCTTCGTTGGTTTATAGAAGGCATCGTGAAATTGGCGTTAATGCACCGGACTCATGTATCAAGATGTAATTATATTATTTAATTTATCTGACGCAGCGCCTTAATTCTAAATTTAATGCGACGCCCTGTAGTGAAAAGAACATTTAAATTACAAGTATGGGTTTTTATTTGAACTAACTTCAATAACTTTAAAATTGTTTATAACATATTATAATTTGTTTGCAATTAATTTATAATCAAGTTTATTTGTAATGTGGTTTATTAATTTATTTCATTAGATGTATTTAATTTTTAAGTGTCCTAACTTATGGTTTTATGAAAAACCCATGTGCCTTCCAAGTGTCGAATTCTGGAGAGTGAATAATGTTAATACTCCTAAAATGCTCAAGACCCGGGTGGTTTTTATTCACAATGTCTTGGAAAGCAAGTAGAAAATAATTCAAAATCCCTGATTTCCCTGAAATTCATCTGTCTCAAAATAACAGTTCTCAAAGAAGTGTTATTGACTAGTGCTCACTAGTGTTTGTAAATTCTGAAGTGAGATTGGTTGAGTTTTTACGGCGCGAGGACCATATTTGGGCAGGCTACTCTAAATACAAAAGACAATGTCAGGTAATGAACATACACACGCGCAAAAAAAATTTTACTGATACGGAAGAGAGAAATACACCCAGGGAGCAATCGAGCCTGCACCGCCTACAGCTCGCAGGTTGCTAGCACAAGAGGAAAATACTGAGCAACGACGGCCCTGCATAAGTGAGGAGGAACTAAGAGCCTATTGCACTCGAAACTATTTTCATAAAATATCCCATGTGTGAGTGGTATACTGACGGATCTCGTCTCTCAACCACAGGGAACGCGGGAGATGGCACCTTCTCGGTAGGTAGTTCAATTAACGTCGCACTGAAACAACACATAGTCTATTGGCGACGATCCGGGATTAGTTCCAAAAGAAAAGATCCGAGGACACCACCTCGTCACTTTGAACTACGGTCATATGACGAGGTCACACCTGAGCTCGTCACTCCATTCTCCAGGCTTCTACACCACGCCAACGGGAGGGCATTTGACGACACGACAGGTATCTTGTATATTTTCGGTTTCTACATCCCTCTAACTAGACCAACTGGCCAAAAACAAAACACGTATCCATTAGATCTGTCAACAAGATTAATCCCTTGGTTTGGTTTTATGACGCAAGGGACATATTTGGCCATGCTGCGCCACACAAGACAATGTCAAGTAATGGATACAACACGCAAGGAAATTTTTAGACACAGATCAGAAATACATTCAGGGAGGAATCCATCCAGATAGGAATTGAAACTGCATCGCCTACAACTCGCAGGCTGCTAGCGAAGTCGGCAAACCCACTGAGCAACGACAACCCCCTTGGATCTGCAGTCAGAATAATGAAAAATAAATCAAGACAGGTATAGTGATTCCGAACACAAAACATAAAAAATGGGTGAGTTCATTTGTGACATCCCTGCTGAATCTATATATATATATATAGTGATGACAACTTTTTGGCAAGACATGATTGCCTGGTTAAGCATTTGCATCGTTTTGGCATCGATGGTAGTCGAAATGTGCCCTGTGCAGATAGATGGTTAATATGGACGGACCACCTTCCAGAATGTTCTGCATTATCGGTGGAAAGTTGAACTTTCGAAGCAGCTGGGCGCTTGATGATCTTTTGACGTGAATACGTTTTTAAAAGTGGAACAGTACTGGGTCATGCAAGAAAATTCTTAACGTTACAAGAAAGCGTTACAACTCTTGTCTTATGATTTCAGAACTAGAAGAAATATCCAGAAGATAAATATAGCGTCGTGTAGACAAAGGATGTCCGTATCTGACATGAGCTGTGTGCGCAGGCGCACTGAGTGGGGGGAGGGATTCCGCAATATGTCGAAATTCCACGGTGCTGGGCGAACTTTGGGACAATGTAATTTTAGATTGCGTGGAGTGAGGACTGCATAAGTGGTGTTATTCGTAAGTTAATGAACTACGCTATAATCACAGGTCTCTAATCAATAAAATGAATCCTTCAATGTTCGTATCAAACTGCACTTTAATCATTCAAACAAATGGATTGCTGAATATTCAAAGTAAACAAATATTGAAACTTCCTATGTCTACTCCATTCATTCCACAATTGAACATCAGGCCAGTTTCCACGTCAAAACTAGTTTGTGTCCTCGACACAACCTATCATTTTTTTACCACTTTTTTAATTCTAGGCTCTATCTTCGCGTGTCACATATTCACAGATGGGGTTAATATATATATATATATATATTTATCTGTCTTTGCAAAACGATAAATTTAACTGCCTTTCATATTTATAGCATATGTAGAGTAATTTTGTATAGCAAAATATTTGCAGGACATATTTATTTTACTTTACATATTTAGATATATTGATAAATATCTGTAGCATGTACATAACAAAAGACAGAACAAAGAAGTTTCTACCAAATACGACCTTCCGATTTTTCTCTCCGATTTGAAAAAAAAATTTGATCGAAGCATTCATTTCTTAAATAATACTTTTCAAGTGTTCACTTTTGCAGAAATTTATTTAAACTAACCCTCTGGCTCCATTCCAATAAGAAATCATGGAATTTATTCATTATGTTACGAACATTTATTCAGTGTAGTTCACATTTGCGAGCGTAAACACAATTATACTATTGCGCACAAAATATTCAGTTTTTGGATGGAATTAGTGTATTTTGGGAATGCTCTGTATTTCTAAGTAGAAATTGAGAGTGGGAATAGGCGAATATGTAGAAATATACAAATGTTTTAATAGATGATGTTAATAGATAACGCTTTTTTAAGAGGCTCTCTCCACTACGATTCTGAAGCAATTGAAAATGCATTTCAGTATTCAATTGTTCAAAGTGCTGGATAGAAATTAAATGTAATCATATTTTCGCTGCATTATATACACCCAAAGGGAATCAACGATGGGAAAATATTAGAAAACTATTTCACCAGTTGTGATTCATTTGGTTTTCCTATCCATCAAAATACATTTATATAAGCTAATTTTCTAACATCTAATCTACGAATTAGGAAAAGTATAAAGGTATAGGAAGTAAGGATGAATGTGCTAGGAATCTTTAATACTTCTATCACTACTAACTAAGCACTACCCAGCAGGTTTAACATATTTTTGTCATTTGATACATATTTAAAAATATGGTAGTGTAGTTTACAGATTAATGGTTCTATTAAATACATTAGAAATATCTTAACTATGTTTCTATCATTGGCGAACGTACTAAAACTTTTGTTTAAGAAAATATTTTATGGCATACGTTGCTTTTTAACCCTCTGAGCGTCACGAGATTTCGTAGTGTAACTTTCACCATACAACACGTATGATCAAATAACTACATCTAATGGTTGAAAGAATCCTAGGAAAGATTCTATTGGTCTAGAAGGTCTAAACGGATTCGAAGACCTGCAGGGAAGACAGGTTACAATGGATATATACGTGTTAAACGTTCAGAGGATTAATTCATACTATAGGCAAATCTGTGTTTTAAAATGGTCTGTAGATTATTTTAGAGACTGAGTAAATATTAATTCGAAATACAGCTACAAATTTTATCTCAATAAAATTATTATAGAAAGTTATTCTTCAGCATAATCTCTTCGCTTTTCAAAGCACTTGTTTCATCGTTGCACTGCCATTTTTCTGCCTCAATGGCTAATTTGCCACTTGAATACGTCATTCATCTGTGTGAAGGAACCATGTTAAGGCCATGTTATTGTTACAGGTAGGTAATTGCTTCTATTTCGCACTGGAGCATCTCAAAGGGCTATTGACGATGGTCCGATATCAATCCCGAAGGGAAAGATCTGAGGACAACACCTCGTCAATTTGAACCACTGTCAGGTGACGAGTTCAACACCTGATTGCCACTCCACGCTCCTAACTTCCACACCACTCCAACGTGAGGAGATTTGAGGCCACGACAGATTTAACGAGCACCAGCTCCCACATACACGACGGTCTTTGGTTGAATCCAGTTTCGAATTCGCAACTCTGTTTGCTAATCCGCTACTCTTCCAATAGAGCTACCGCGGCGCTATTGTTACACAGAAGAGCGACTATTGTTGATGGAGTATGGTGAATGACTAATTTACCACAAGAAGCGTGGCTCACTTCTCAACCGAAAATAATCTTTCTGAATTCAGAAAAATGCTTGTATAACGATGGAACAATTGCTTTGAAAAGCGAAGGGGCTATGCTGAAAAATGTGTTAACTTTTAAAAAATAATTTTATTGAGATTAAATTTATAGCTGTATTGCGAATAATTATTGACTCACCCCAAAGGATAAGTAAGCTTTCAAGATTATCAAAACATTTACAAAACAAACAAAAAAGCTTAATGAAAGTTGAGAAAATCGAAACTCACAATTTTCAACAGGAAAACATTTGAAAACTAATAATTTTAAGAGTTTCACAAAGAGATCGCATTACTGCTTATATCGAGTGCAGTTGGAACTTTGCAGTAGCACTGACGAAAAGATAAAGTTGAATTTATCAAACTTTCCGTAAATAGATATAATAATTTTTATGTATAAAAATAGGTTGAGTGTTTTTGCATCCATGTGGTATCTTTAAAACAATCTGAAAGAAATGTTATTTTATATCTAGCAGAGCCAGTTATAAATTAGTGCATTGTGCCAAAGCAAAGCCTTCTACTTACATGTTCAAAACAAATAAGCATTCTACAGCATTAGGTATGGAATGTAAGCAATATTGAATTTGTGAAAATAAGAATTCATTCAATGGGAATACACGAATTCAGCTTCACTATTTGTGATTACCAAACATACGAAGAGATGTCATATTTAAGTTTCTGCATGTTAAATTTATATATATTAATTCAAAAAGATTCGGTTGATCATAGTAGTAAGCGATTATATGGAAATTACATAGGCATATGGATAGTTATATTTCTAACTCCTTTTAAGTCCCCAATCTTTTTATATTAGATAACAAATGAGACATGGAAATTAATCTCGTAAAATTAATATCATATATTCTATTTAGTTTCTTGATAAAATTTTTTAATCATTTGGGATTTGAAAATTGCTGGAAATGTTTTATCGGACTTTTAGTCATACTCATAAAAATTATTGTTTACAAATAGTTGACGGCTACTCAAAAAAAATTTAATGCAAGAAATGAAGTAGAAAATATTATATTTCTCTGCTACAAAAAGATACTAATCTATCTAAAACGATCTAACTTTGCTAATTATCCTATGCTAAAAAGTAATGTTAGTCAATTTTCATTTAGAAATATCTCATTCTAGTAAGAAAAGTTAAGATTGAAATTAAATTTCTACACGTGTTATTCTTAGATCACAATGGAATGCAATTCACAAAAAAGATTATTTCTAAGAACCCGACTTAAATGACTCGTTTTTTTCGACCTGATTGATTTCTAAAATGTTTATATAGTAAACACCAATCAATAAAATGGATAATATGTAAATATTCTAAATACATTAGTTTGAATATGTTTTGTAGCTATTTTTGATAAAACCTTACAGGACCACGTCTTGCTTCATTATAATTGGACATGTAATAACTGAAGTGATTAGATGGAAGACTCAAATGAAATACTATCGTTACAAAGTCATTAGTAGTTCAATGCCTCACAACTCATAAAACACAGAAAAACCGTATTTTTAGTAAATGTAAAGATTATATAAAAGAAAAATAAATGTTAATCATCTTTATGATTTTAATTTTAAAGAGTAAAAGTAAGACCATACATGTAGGATAAAATTAATTTATTTATTACCTACGCCGACAGTAATTTAAATTAGAATGTAGGATGAGTGGAATGTGTTTCTTATCACTGGAATCATCTTAGAGACACTAATTAATATTCTGATGGAAAAACATGATTTTCAAAAGATATTGTCTAATATACAGGAAGTTTCAAAACTTCTTGTGCAAACTAAATGCCATAGGGAACACCACATTTAGCCATATTCATATTGGGATGTATGTTCGCAATCATCACCCGGTGTGTTAGAGATTAAGTACGCGAACAGCATTTTTACTAGCCTTAATTGCAGTTTGACATTAGTTTTTACATTTCATGCAACGTTCCAGTTTCACCTAGGCTGCAAGGGTACCGTTGGCGTAGTGTGAAAATTTGGAGAATTAAGTGCCAGCTCAGGTGCTAACCTCGCCTGACCGTGCTTCAAAGAGACGAGATGTTGTCCTCGAATCATTCCCTTCGGGATGAACCCGGACCGTCGCCAATGGCCCGTTATGTTGCTCCAGTGAGGCGTTAATTCAACTACCTACCTACTAACAGGGGTACCGTTCACTATGCAATCTCACAAGAACCCATCCGTTTCCGTTAATTATTACGAATGCTGGATAGATGTCAATCATCTCAGCATTCGTGATACAGGTTATCTGTACGAAGTCAGTGTCGAAAATGGAGGCCCAAACAGGCACAGTTACCCTCTAGCACATCCGGGTGAGTAGTAGGTAGATAGTTAATTAACGTCGTGCTGGAGCAATACATCGGGCTATCGGTCAGGGATCAATCCCGAAGGGAAAGAAACGAGGACAATTCCACGTTATTTTGAACAACCGTCAGATGACGAGGTCAACTGATTTGGCACACCACTCTCTAAACTTCCACATCACGCCAACGTGGGGATATTTTTAAGGCTACGACAAATTCAACGTGCGTCAGCCCTAGCATACACGATGGTCTTTGGTTGGGCGTTGCGAGTGTCGAATTCGCAAAGCCCGGGTGGAACATACATCCCGTGAGAATACGATTTAATTTTGTGTTCCCCACCTTCCTTAAAAGTTTGTACAGGAACTTCTGAAACACCCTGTGTTTGCTAACAACGCTAAATACATTATAATGAATCGATAGGTATGAAAACAATACTCGCCTACCGTGGATTTTTCAATGAGGTGTGCTAGGATTTCAATTCAACAAAATCAATAGTGCTATTTTATTTCCCTCATTAGCGCCTCGGGGGGGGGAATTTAATTATATCATTACCACGTGGGAGAGATCGTAAGGGAATTTCTGTGGCATTTAGTTCGTTTTAGTGCTTAGAAGAGTTCTTGCCAAGTAATCTATATGCAAATGATCGTGCAGTGGGGTTCACAAAATGTCCCATTAGTTTTTCTCTCTATCTTATAATACGAAACCCGGTGCTTCTGCGGCTAGTGGCAACTCGTGAACTGGTTGGGCATCAGCAAGCAACTAAATCAGCATGATTATGAAATCTGCATTCACGTTACGCAAAAACGATCGACCAAGTAAACATGTTCATTTATGCAGTGGCGCACCCAGGAGGGTGGGGTGCAGCCCACCCCAAATCAATGAAAAAAATAATAACTTTTAGCCATTTTCAATTGTAGTTTGATAAAATATATTACACCATATGTAATACAATTTTGATTTACAAATCACAAAGATATTAACAAACTTAGCCCCAGAATGCACTGTGGAAATAGATGCTGCCGAAAGTGAGGGGTGCAAGACGAAAAGTAACATGCATCGTATTATTTTTTAAGGGACTATAGTTCGTTTCGAAATATGAGAGGTTTTTTTTGTAAAGCTAAATAGAGAGCGCTTGTGTTTTGGTGCTACACATAGGTCCTATTTTGAACTTGTGATGTAGCTTGGCAATGATTACTGAATCCAATTAACCATCAAAATTAATGCCAAATATTAGCCAAAACGGTGATAAATTAAATTATCTCTTAACGGGAGTATTTTTTCTGGCGATAATTTTTTTGTATCGAAAAAGCCTCTCATAAGCAACTCTTTTAACGTCCTCAGCCAGCAGATAAGGACTGTTAGTTCAAATCTTTTACTTTGTGCAGTTTGCTTTTAAATTTTATACACAAAACATTTTTAATATTTATAAATTTTCATGTCCCATTCATTGTCTTGAGTTAAACGTGAAGGGGGTTATTGAATCGAGGATCAGTTGAGAAGTTTAAGGTCGAAATGATCCAATAACGCCCTCCACAAAACGAATGCATGATGGTGAACCTTTCTAAAGAAACACTCTGGGTGCGCGGCTGCATTTATGTATATACAAAAATAATAGAATAAAGCTTAGTGAAAAATGTGCACATAAAAAAGGAAAGAAATCATTATGACAAAAGAAATGTCATGTCAAAATATACGAAGCTTTCCGCGTTAACATTCCAAGAGGGCGCATGCTCTGCAAAACAAAGAGATTTCGTAATTAAAGCAATTTTTCATTCTAATTACAGCAAATTCAAATTCTACAGCATCAAATATGCAGCACAAAATACACAATTAAAAATACATGACAATACATAAAATAAGAATGTTGAAATAATACTACTGAGTGTTCGTTCATTATTTAGTAAATAAAAATGATGTTTTTTGTGAAGATTTTACGTAAAGTACTCACTTGTTCGTACGTACTCACTTGCTCACAGCATCAAACATGTGTCATAGTGGAAAAGGAACAAGACAAATCTCTTATTATGCTCTAAGTAAACTCAATGATTACTAAAATAAACTTTTAAGCCATCTTTGCGGGTCATACATTAATTAATATAAGGTCGAATAAAGTATGAGTGGTACGTTTAATTAGCTCAAATATTCCCTATTTAGCAATTGCAAACTCTAATTAGGTGATTCCATTTTCTAATGAAGAGGGATTTATTTTATGTAGGAATTGATATGTAGGGAATATTAGGTTAATACTCCAAGGTATAACGTAAAATAAACATTTAAGCCATCTTCGCTATCATATTTTAATCAAAGTAAGATCGAAGAAAGTATGAATGTGACTTTAGCTCAAATGTTCCCTAGTTAGAAAATAGAATCACCTGATGAATTGCTAATGAAGAGTTTATTTAATGTAGAAATTGACGTATAGGAAATTTTAGGGTTTCTTTAAGGTAATGAAAAAATGAAATTAAAACGCAGTTAACCTTTTCTTTCAATCGTTTTAATAGAAGAAATTTTAACTGTTTGGGAAATATTTTTGTGGACAAAGCAGACCTATCAGAATAGCAGTTCGTAAACGACGGAATTCTATCATAAAATTAAAGAGAAGTCAGATTTTCCTTTGTGTACGCTCTTGAAGTAGTCTGTGAGTTAAGATAAAAATACAAGGAAGGATAAACAGATGAGAAAACAAAAATAAGATAATTTTAATTTCGTATTTTTCACTCGACCCCTTTAGCGGGAGCAGAAAGCATGAACAAGAAAATAATACATACACTTTTATCTTTAAAACAGGAAATATAACACATTCAATAAGGAATAAACCACAAGCCAAAACAATATCATGTAGATAAGGAAAGTTAGCACAATTTTTTAAATGAATAAATATTAACAGTACCTCACACATAATTACCAGTAATACACTCTTGGTTTTTTTTTGCCCTTAATTTTTCCTTTAATTAAATTCTCCCATTTTTACAACTGGGAAGGATATCGTTTTTTAAATTCGAGGTTAGATTAACGGGATTCACGAGTAAAAAAATCACGTTAAATCAAAGGGACTATGTTACATCAATTAGTGTAATGAACCAAAACCCCACATGCTTTATTGTAGAGGATAAAAACACAACACCAGATTTTAAAATATCAAATTAGCCTTCTACAGTGAGTATAGTAAAGTGATACTTTCCTGGAGGTAAAAATAATTTTGAACTTTTAACATCGCAAAGTTTTTAACTCGACTCAACTTTTCAGCTAAGAAAATTTGGTGATATGTGATAAGAAATACTATTTATTCGTCTTTGGATTTGAGATTCAAATACTGATTATTTTTGCTTTACTTTGCAAATGTCGTCAATTGAAAATCTAATTCATGCAAACCTATTTTAAAAAATAACAGCTTTTAGTTTAATATACTACCGAATGATTGTTTACACATAATATTTAGAGATTCTCTCAGCAATTTTAAATGGGTGGAAATTTTAAATATAGGATATGATTCATTTGAATAAAGATATTAAAACTTCGTATTTTGGTTTAGGAAATAACTTTCACAAGGTATTGTGTTTCTTAAATAAAAAATTACATATACTTTTTACTGGAAGAAATTTGGCCGGGTTCTTTTGTCTACGATGAACATATTTCTGATAGACTATTAACCTAGGTTGTTTTGTTGGTTTTTATGGCTCAAGAACCAGATCTGGCGAAGCTTCACCAAGCAATTTTTTCGTCAAGTAACTGGACATACACACACAATGAACGTTTTACAGGCACAGAAGAGAAAAAGTCACCCAGGGTAGTCACAAGAATCGAACCTACGTCACCTATAGCTCGAAAGGCTACTAGCTCAGTGGGCAAACCCACTGTAAGGTTCGACCTCAAGGAAGTTCGAAGATCGCCAGTTGGCGATTTTTGTAGGACCCCTCGAAGGGTTGACGAAGAACTGAAGGGTTCTTTTTAGAAGAATGCCGAGTGACCAGCAAGGGAGGCCTTCTGTGTAGGACGATGCGCATGGACAATATGTTTAAATAAATTCTTAAGTTTAAATTACCCAGCTCTTTAAAAAAATATCCTGAAAGCTATACAGCTATCGTGTAAATAAACCTTAACTTAAAATTCATAGTTTTTATCACCTGCTTTCTTAATACCTTGATTGTCAAAAAATAGAATAGCCACAGCGAGTTCATCCGAGCCCATTTGAAGGAAGGGACGAGTACATATACCTCAGATAGATTATATTGATTTAGGTTGGTTCGTGGAATTTTTTGTGATGCAAGGACCAGATCTGGTCAAGGTGCACCAATCAATGTTTTTCGAAGAGTTCTACTCTCACTTAGGGATGGCATCCCTAATGATTGACTTAGAAAAACTTAGAAAATGCTGTCAATTTTTAAAAAAATATTGTTCTTAAAAGAAGCATCAAAATCCTCACGTCAGTGCACAAAATAAATTAATTTTCTAAATAGCAATAAAAATTAAACAATGCACTCTTCTGTAAAATATATATTTTCCATTTTGTTTTATTTGTGCCCATCTGAAAAAAAATAATTGTTCCACTTTATGACCTGACAGAATTAAAACAAAAATCAACTTTTATTCACGTAGAAAAAAATGCTTAGAAGATGCATTGGAATTGTAAATTTTTTAAATAATTGTTCACGAAAAATCCTCACAAGTTTAATGCTCGGTAGCAATTAATTTTTTAAACTGTGATAATAATGAAACTATTCCACCATTTTCTTTCAAATAAATATTTACCATTGTCTTTATTTTATTTGTGCAAACCTTAAGATAATTCGAGGTACCATTTTTCATCTTGACAAAGTAAAAGCAAAGACACAATAAAACGCAAATTGAAGCAAATGAATGTAATCAAATTCTGAATCGAAGAATAAAACCCCTCTTTTTAATTCGGTTCTGTTGAAAAAAGTAACACTTGAAACAATCAATCGTTCGCTAGTAGAAAAGAGAAGATAATTTAAAGAAACGAGCTGATTCAAATACTTATAAAGATTGAAAAATCGCGCATGTTGCAAATTGATTTATTTTTTCACTGTTTCAGTTTCCTCTCTCGCATGTTTGAAGAGAGATAAGAAACATTCTTTCTTCTATCTTCTTCTCTCGAGGTTTCTATTGCCCGGCATGAAACGAATTCAACAGGACTCAAAGTGATCATCCAGAGGGTAGACACCGAAACTCTCAGCACTTAAATAATTTAATTCCGGATGAAGTTGAGTTTCTGAGAAACCAAGTGTTTTATAATTGTACTTTTTAATATTTTCTTTTTTTTCAATCACGCTCTTGGAGCTAAAACAATTTAATGGATTTCCATGAAACTACATTTAAAACTCTGTTTTGATTGCTTTTTTCAACGCTCCCTAAATAAAATAAGAACTTGATCTTTGGTTGGAAAGTTTATTTTTCTGGGAAAAAACATTGATATAAGATTATTCTGAAGTCGGGAACGAAAGGTGTTCAAAATCAGAACGTTTATATAATTATAAATAAGTAAAACATTACATTTCTAGGAAGCTCTTTTGTTTGTATGCGGGAAAAACAAGAACCTTAGCACATTTCTTGTAATACTTTCCTAAAACATCTTGGCTAAATTTAAGGAAATAGTAGGGGTTTCATAAGCTAGTTTTATTTATTTAAAAGTAATATGCGGGTAAAAGTAATTCAACTAAAAAGGGGGGGGAATTTCAATTAACGTCACACTGGAGCAACACAATGGGCTATTGGTGACGGTCCGGGATCACTCCCAAAGGGAAAGATCCGAGGACAACACCACGTAATTTTGAACCACGGTCAGATGACGAGGCAACACCTGAGCTGGCACCCCACTCTCCAAACTTCCACACCACGCCAACGTGAGGACATTTGAGGCCACGACAGATTTAACGTGCACCAGCCCCCTTTGTACACGACGGTGTTTTGGCTGGATTCGAACTCGCAACCCTTCGGTTGCAAGTCCGTTACTCTTCCAACCGGGCCACCGCGGCCCTCAACTAAAAAGGAGAAATATAGAGCTCGTAAAGTATTAATGATTCCATCTCTGTAATGGATTATTGTTCCTTAAATAATCTTGTGTGTGTATGTCCATTACTTGACATTGTCTGTTTTGTGTGGCGTAGCATGGCCAAATATGGACCGTGCGCCATAAAAACCAAATATCCAACCAACCTTAAACAATCAAGAACAGAGATTAGAAAGAGTTATCATTTGTATAGACTATTCTTAGTTCGTCTCAAGTAAAGACGGTGTTACGATGTAAGCGTCCGCAGAATAAACAGTTCCATTTCTTGTTTCCATATTCAACGTGAATTTAATTTGAAAAGTATTATCACAACACAGCAATTTTATTCAAGGCTTCAGTAGTTCTGCTCAATAAATTAAAAGAAAATGTAACGTATATTTTAGAGAACATTCTGTTTCATTATCATTTTTCCAATGGCCCAATTTGAAACGAAGTTCAACGGTCTACAGCATTTTCACAGAAAATCTAATTTTAGTTGCAACCCCCCTTTAGTTCTAACTAAACAAAATACAAAATGAATCGACTAAAACACGAAATGTGTTATTAAGTATGAAACAGACATTGATGATTCCGCGAAGAAATTTAAGTTTGAAAATTAAAAAAAAGATGTCTTTATATAGATGTCATGACAATCTAATAACAAGATTATGATGTTTAACTTCAATGGTTGCCACGGCTTGGCGCCAAAACTTCGAAATTGAAGTCACTCGGAAAATTTTCATAAAGAAAATTTCGATTTTATTTTTTCCGTCCTCTTTTTGTTAAAAAAATGAAATTTTCATTGACGTGAGTTGAATTTTCAAAAAAAGTCGTCAAAAGTTTGGTAATGGTAGCTTTTGAGACGATTTTGCTTAAGATACCTCTAGTCGCCAAGGTTGAAAAACAGTTGTGAAAAGCTGCCGTTTAGTCGCCTGTGGCAGCCTTGAGAATGCAAAATTGAAATTACGATATTAAACTGCGTTTTCCTTCAAGTGTCGAAAGAATCAGTTGACACCCAATAACATTTCTACCGATAAATGAAGCAACGATTTCTTGCCAATAGCACTTGCATTGCACTCCTGAAAACAAACATAATAAATCAACTATACAGAAAATAATACTTGGAAATTGAAACAGTCCTCTAAAATATCCCTCAAGATTTCAAGCATCGATACTTCAAAGGATCAAGGATAGTTTAAGATGCACAAGCCTGAAAGCCCGGTATGGACACAGACCATACATCCAAGTCTTTTATGTAAGTGCTACACCCAGTGATTGCAGTCTGTGGACTCAAGTAACATGCCATTAATGTAAGCCCTGCGGGATTTTCCATCAGACGCGGCTCTCATAAGAGATCAAATGGGATCTGATTGTGAGGAAATATTTGGCGATGATATGCTGAACGGTGAGTTTCAGAAGTTGGGAGAAAGTTACACTGACGATACCAGGAACAAAGTGATTTATTGAGTGTGTCGCTTCTGCTTATGAGCGTCGGAACGCTTTGAAGCGTAATGCTGGGTGCAATGGTATCATTGAGGTGAATTGGGTAATTCTGGGAATCCTCACTATTCGCACAAATGCGTGTTTGTTTTAATTTCAGATACTGAGAAATTTCATGTGATCTTTCTTTAGGATAAACAAGTTATGAAGTTTAATACCCAGAAGCATAGAGCAACATTGGGGTAACTTGGGTTGTGCGCAATCGTATGGCGCCAGAGCCATATTTGGTCAGCTGCACCAAACACAACTTCAAGTTACTTCTTCACAATCACATCGATTTCACAGAAAATGCTGAAATAATCTGCCATTGACATGAAGAGATCAACTCACCGCAGCATATTGTCAAATGTACGCTTCAGCATTTTGGTATTTATTACTTCAATTTCGTGTGATGTTTTTCAGCTGAATAGTGCTATGCTCATTGCTGTATACAGTACCTTTCAGACGACCCCTTGAGAAGTAATCGGGTGGAGTTAAACATTTTTTATGGGGGAATAAAGTCCCCAGTGAATAAAAATAATGCTCAATATTTGCAAACTTCCACTCTTTTTTCCGCGTGCTACTTGCAACAAAAATTGACTCATTCAATCACCATCAATTCAATTGAAAATGTTCTACTTTTATTTGGTGGAAGTAATTGAGGATTCACACACAAGTCAATAATGCAGATCTGATGTTTTATAACAGCTACACCAAACGTTAAAAAAGTTTCTTCATAGATGGTGGAAAACGGTTATAACGAGATTCCCTGACAAAACAAATTTTTTCTCATACATTCTGTTTTCTTCAGAAGGTTATGTCTTTTTTGATTGTGTGAAAATTGCCAGATTCTGTCAAGAATCAAACTACCAAAGGCTTACGTATTATAAGCAATTGCACGAATGGTCAAAGTGGAACAATAGAATAAGTGGCACAATAGAATGCATATTTCACTCTAAGGAAACAAAAACAATTGTTTTAAAAACCTTTATACATGTAGGAACATGTATGATTATCTGCATTAGACAGTTAAGAACTTAAGAGGAATCATAAATTACGCACGTATCATGCTATGGTACCGAGTTAGTTTGTTTAGGTACTTTCATCTTATTACGTCACATTTAATAAACTTTTTCAACCACAAGTTTTATCTAGGTTGGTTTGTCGCTTCGAGGTTTAATGGAACAAGGGTCATATGCGCCAAACACAAGAGACCACTTGAAGTAAAAAAGGTCGTGGAAGGGAAAAAAAGAGATTGGGGAATAGAATAGGATGAAAGCAGAAAAAGATCTCTTGGGTATCCCGGAAGAATAACCCCGTGTTTACTAAAGACAGTAAACCCCATGGGAAAAGGAAAGATCGCTAGAGTACCTCGGGTCAATGTTTATCTGGAATGTTCAACCTTAACCGTCGATATGGGTAATGAATAAAAAAGTTAATCTATGTTTTTATAAATGTCAACGATCACATTACCGACACATGTTTTGTCCTTCACTAAATGGTGCGTAACATTTCGGTAAGTGACAATAAACGATTTGCCACATCTGTTTCATATTATTCTACTTCGTAAGTTTCATTCAGTTGACTTATCACTGGAAAAAGTTGATCAAAATAGATTTTTCTAGTAAGTTCCCGTTTTTAATTTTTATAAATAGGCCAGACAAGGAAGTAAACAGAAGAAAAAATAAAATTTTTGCAAAGTTGTTAATCAGATCCTTTGACTACTACCCAGACCCATAAACATTATTTCCCTCTTATTTCTGAAATAATTTTAGATATAAGACATAGGGATTGACGTGAAAAAGTCAGTGTCTTTTTAGTCTTCATAATTAGGTAATGACGAAACAGAAATGCCATATTTCCAATTAGTGAATAAGAACACATCTATAATAATTGGAAAGATGAAGCAAATTAATCTCCTGATGAAAGAATTAATTGCTGAAGCATTTTTCAATAATGAGCCAGGAGTAATTAACAAACATTAGTTCTTGGCGAATGCAAACTTACATTACTCAATACATATTTTTAATTTCAAATAAAAAATAAATTTTTGTCTTAAAATATCAGAGTACTTTATAGGCAAATACGTGGGTTAAAACAAATATACATTTCTCAATACTTATTTTTAATTCCGAATAGAAAAACATTTTTTGTCCTAAAATACCAGAGTACTTTATAGGCAATGCGTGGTCAAAATCAATTAACAATCTAAGGAGAGCATTAGTCTAAATTAAGGTACCTTTCTTCATCAGTAAATTGACCGAGCACTCAAAAAATGCAATAAGAATACTTCAAAGTGAACTATCTTTAATTAATAAAAACGGTTTTCGAAACAAGTTTAATGAAACTCAACTTTTCTATTTATATGTAAAGTTTTATTAAAACAAATTACCACAATAATTTTTAAATGTCAAATGGTTTAATTAAGGTGTTAAAAGTTTTTCTGCACTTCCTTTGGATCAGCTGTACGTGATCTATCAAAGTTATAAAACATTTATTTTGTTCAAAGATAAAAACATATAAGATGAATGTTTATAACTTTAGAGTGGTTGGTTTTGGGTTTTTTTGGCGCAAGGGCAATATTTCGCCTATCAGCGTCAAACACAAGACAAACAATATTAATTAATTAAGAAAATAAAGTAGAGAAGGATCACATGGGAATCTTGGGGTCGCGACCCCCATGATAAAAACAGTAAGCCCCATGGGAAAAGAATAGATCACTAAGGTACCTCGGATTATTGAAATCCGTACACACCTAAAGATGTGTCTCCGAGTTGTTATAATTTTAGAAAATCATTCCTTGATATTTTATGTCTGAATTTACCTAAAATTTACCTATTGTATCTCATCGCGTTAATAACGAGAATACAAAACATATGTGAGGGAAACCAGCAAAAGCAAAACAGGAATTATTCAATAAAACTTTCTTAAATTTGCAAAATTTGAATTTCTTCCTGAATTAAAACGTCTGATGAGTTGAATAGGAAACTTATTTGTACGACGAACGTTTTTTATCCTATGCCAGACCTCAGCCCTTTCGCCATAAGTCTGGCAGCCCAAAGTATCCTTGAAACAGAAATAAAATACGGAATTCTATCAGCACACATTAATATTCACTGCGACGTCAGAAGACTGGGGCAACTATTGAGGTGGTTTCCTATCACGTCTCGAAGACCACACAGAGGACAAGTTGGAGACATATCAAGCCAGAATTCGGTGGAAATGATTTTGCAGGCTGCCATGTCAAGTGAGAACACGAAATCAAGCGACTCCTATAGCTCTTGGTAGATCCTGTAACAACTGAGACCTTAACAAGGAGTTCGTCTTTCTATTTAGTTGTATCTGTAAGTGGTGAATGTTTGTTTTTTGAACAGTTTTAAACTTTAAATTCTATAATTGTTATGTTGGTTGATTGCGAACCATCATAAGATAAGTTCGAAAAACAAATTTTTGTTATGTAAACACATCGAAATTATATCGAGCACAATGTAGCAAATACTAAGAATTGGAATCACCTGAAATACTCCTTTCAATATGATCCCATTGTTTCGATTATTTAACCCCCCAAGTGGTTTTGATAACTTCAGGTAACTATGACGAGATATCTAGTCCATCAAGATATGAACAATTTTGCTACAGACGAGATATCTCGTCAAGATATTGCCGATTATTTTTATGATGACGAGATCAAGATCTGGTCAGTTTTCTTGTAATGACGAGATATTTCATGTATAAGATCTGGTCAGTTTTGCTAATGACAAAATATCTCGTCGAGACAGCCACCAGGAGGGTTAAGGATGATTTACTTCCTTTTACTTGGGTGGGAACAGTAAAGGGAAGTGCCGCAGGCCCATCCTTTGGATCATCCAATTGTTGGTAACGGCGCGATTCTGCGCTTCTGAATTTTAACCACAATCAACAATATACAGCAGAATGTGATAAACAAACATGCTAGGAAATCTCCAATCATCAATGGAGTGCCTTAAGAAAGAGGGAAAAAATATAAGAAAAGGAAGTGTTTCGATACAGACCTCATCGGAGTTCTTGCCCACGAGCAGCAGATCGAAGGGTATGGCGGCGACGACGTCGATGATGAACCATCCCCGCAGGTAGTGGACGGCGATCTTGCCCGGGTGGCTGACCACCTCGTCGTTGGAGTTGACATAGGTGGTCCGGAAGTTGATGAGGATGTCTATGATGAACATGACGTCTACGATAAGGTCGATGATGACGATGGGGCCATCATTGTCCAGCCGCTCCTCGTTCAGCAAAAAGGCCGCCACGTAAGGCGTGAAGATGGCCGTGTATATGACGAGCAGCAGGATAATCCAGTCCCAGACCGCCTTGAAGGGGGAGTAGTGGAGGATTGTCCACTTGTGGATGCGGGGCTTCTGGAGCTTGTACTCGGGCAGGACGTCCGCCCCCAGCGACAGCACCTGAAATACGACGTCACCTTTCACTTCTGCATCAAGTCAACTAACTAACCAAACTTAAAATCATAGAATCAGAATCTAAAAACTTCTAAAATGACTGATAAAGATGAAACTAATAGTGAATAAATAAACCTCATAAATAGCGTTAACCCTCCACGTGGTTTCGACGAGACATCTCGTTTATATATATCAACATCTGATCAATTTTTCTAATGATTAGATATCTCGTCATCAACATATTGCCGATTTCCTTAATGACAAGATCAAGATCTGGTTAGTTTTTTTCTAATGACGAAATATCTCGTTGAGACAACCACCAGGAAGGTTAAAAGCAAAATTATAGAGGCTATACGTGAAGCGGATCGGTTGAAAAGTTCTAGCATTTCAGAAGTGTGTTGCACACAAATTTGTATTTGCCCGGATTTCTGAACTTCGCGTAGGATGTCTTATTCTATTTATGGATTGCTCCAACTTCTCGGCCGATCCGCATCATGTCTCTTGACAAGATGTTCTGGTTTTACACATATGGGGGTGAAAATGCTCAAATGTTTGACGATTCAATCGGGTTCGGGAAGAGTTCTCGGAACAATATTTGAACATCCATTCTGTTTCCATTGGTAGCCCCGTATGTTCAATGCATATCGGCTAAATCAAAATTCGTAATGCTCCATCACTCGAAAAACTTGGATTGCGAATGACAATTCTAAAAAAGAACGATTTACAAACACCCTCTAGCCTACGAGTAAAAGTTGTGCACTTTCATTCTTTGACCGAGAATGTTTATTTTGATGCACCTTACCAACCTTTAACCCTCCAAGTGGTTTCGACGAGGTATCTCGTCCGTCAAGCTGACCAATTTTGCTCATGACGAGGTATCTCGTCATCATGATATTGCCGATTTTTTGTATGATGACGAAATCAAGATCTGTCCAGTTTTCTTTTAATGAAGATATATCTCGTCCATTCAGATTTGATCACTTTTGCTAATGACGAGATACTTCATCGAGACAACGACCAGGGGGTACAGTTTGGTCAGGGAATTTCGAATCACCATGTAGTTATTTTAACGAGTAGTGTTATAAATAGCAGTTACTATCTTCCTGTTCCTTTTAGAAATATCCGTAGTTACGGTTTACTTAAAGCGGTACTTCAGTTTTAGTCAAATGATATTTGCTTGAGCCTTGGTAAAAATATATGCTTTCCTCAAGGGTTGAAAAGCCATGAAAAGTTATTTTTCAATTTTCAGTGTAAAATTTATTGACCTTTTTATGTAAATAAGGAAAGCGCTTATTACTTTAGAAAATCAAAAATCTTTCTGAAAACAGTTGTTCCTCTACAAAGGCTATTCTTTCACTTCTTCTAACACATGATTAAGTCAAATTAAATTCCATATAAAAATATTTTAATTACAAACTGAAACAAAAAAACATTTCGAAAAATTACTAATGTTTCTAAAAATTTTAGTTTGGATAAAACATTAAAGCACTAAACCTATCAAAACTTATTTTAACCAAATCGTTTTCGATTCTAAAATTTTTCAAAAATCCAAGGTCCAAATCATAAGTGAACATTCTCAACACAAAAAATAAATTTATTAATCAGTAAACCTGGCTTCAAATACGTTCATAAGAAACATTATCTAATTACAAAATGTACTTACAAGAATATATTGTAAATATGTTACGTAATGCATCAAAAATCTACTGGGAGTAAAACTTTTATGCATTAGAAAAAAACTGAAAAATTGAAATATATCAGAAATGAAATGTTTCATCTAATCATTCAGATTCAGTCATTTTATGTAAAATTAAAAATCTATTTCTTTTCCCATTTCTGAAAAGAAAAGTAAGTGTTTTTAAACCTGTCAAGAAACGGACTTGGAAAATGCAACGTAAAGTGACAGGTCAAAAATTAAAGTTCCCATCTGCGGCGACGCTCTGTCTGTAGAGGGAAACAGACAAATAATGGAATTTTGCCATAAACATAAGCCAGAGTGGTGTAAGTCTATACAGATTTTAAAATATGGCTGGTAATAAATGAAGGGAACGAGAGATAACCGCCATTTTGTTTACAATATTTAGATTTGATGTCTGAAACTTACGAGATCTGATAAGGCACGAAATAAAACACAAAACTATAGAAACATGATGCTCTATTTGGGCTTATTAGAGGCATGCTATAGATTAAAAAATGACAGCATGCATTTATTCATATTATATTTTAATAAATACATTGAAACCAAAAATAACACCGTCGGCAAATAGTCTGGATATGAAGCTGAGGTCTGAAGATATTACGGGATGAAGACACATACGCAATAACGAAACATTATTTCTAACTCTAGATAACATTCAGGGGTGGCGGTAGACCGGTTGGAAAAGTAGAGGGTCAGCAACCGGAGATTTGCGAGTTCGAAACTCGATACAACACAAGACCGTCGTGTACGGAGGAGGATGATTGGTGCACGTTAACTCTGCCGTGGTCCCAAATACCTACACGTTGGCGTGGTGTGAAAGTTTGTACAGTGGGTTAATGCTGCGTCTTAGAAACTAAATTAACCTTTGAGGGGTTCACATGCATATATATCCGATCTGAAACCTTGTCTTCCTTGCACGACATTTTAACCAGTTTTGACCATCGTGACGAGGTCAGGTGTTAACTTCGTCATCTGACCGTGGTTCAAAATGACGAGGTGTTGACCTCGGATCCCTTCGAGATGCATCCCGGACCGTCGGCAATAGCTCGTTGTGTTGATCCGGTACAACGTTAATTCAACTACCTAGATAACATTCCAAATGCATTTTTTAAAACCCCTCATAAATGTTTGGACTGACACTAAATTAATAATTTGAGGGGTTCACACACATTCCGCAACCTAGTCTTCCTTGCATGACTTTTTGACCATTTTGACCAATAGCATCTTTCCTGTGATTCTTTCAAACAATATATGTGGTTATTTCGACATTACGTGTTGTGTGGGAAAAGCAATACTAGTCTAAAGGGGGAATCTTGTGGTACTCAGAGAAGTTAATTAGGAACACACAATAATGGAAAGCTTCTCTCGAATGTATCACCAGTAATGTGTCGAAAATAATTTCCCGAAACCATCGAGCTTCTTACCCCATCGAAAAATCTGCCTATCTATGATATACAGTCTTCCGAATAAAAGAATGTTCCACAAAGGATGCCGAGGAGATTTTCTTCCATTCGATCGATCGATCGAAGGGCTGAAGAGAACACGAGATTCGCGATGCTGGCGTCTTAAGATTACATGTGATAAATCACTCCCACAGAGTAGGGGCATTGGCAGGGAAAAGATAGAATTTTCTGAAACAGGATTTCAAAATTTATTTGACGAAATTGCGTTTACCTTAAATCGTGATTATTTTTGGAACTCGACAGGGGTGTAAGAGTCCATGGAAGACACCCGGCATGTCCAAATAAAAAAAAATTAAAATTCGGTGCCAAAAAAATAAAATTCGATGAAAGCAGGAGGTAGGTAGTTGAATTAACGTTGCACTTGAGTAACACAATGGGCTATTGGCAACGGTCCGATATTAATCCCGACGGGAAAGATACGAGGACAACTGAGGTAGTACCACTCTCCAAACTTCCACAACACGCCACCGTTAGGATATTGAAGGTCACGACAAATTTAACGTGCCGGTCTTTGGTTGGAAACTCGCAACCCTTCGATTGTGCGCATGCTGGTATGGGATTCATCGAAAACTTCGTGTCTTAGTGTTTAAATGTGTTTCGTTTGAGTTACACCACTGCAAAAAATTAAATTCTTCAGCTGCCCATTGACAGAAGTCAAAGAGAGCTCTGGATGATAGATATCAGCAAAGAAAATGAAATGTGAGCGAAGAGATAATAGAAAGTAGCGCGATCAATTTGATTCTCCAAAATAAGTATGCCACCACAATGCTGTCATTATAGAACTGAGTAGGGAAATTATCCGTTTCCTGATAATGCTATTCGACGTTAGTAAGAGCATTTTCAAGAGACTGGTAGCGTAAAGCATCAAAAATAGAAATTCTGAGCTCGCGTCAAGGAAAGTTATGGACACAACCCGTGAAGCATTTTCCCGCTTACCTGAAATTATACACTTGATTTCTTCCTGACATCAATTTTAACAACATAAAAGATCTGAGGGATTCACCCTCACAATTCCACTTTGCAACGTGCAGTCTTTCCTGCATGACTTGACCAAGTTCGATTTTCTTAAGCGATAGAATTTTTCCAAAGTTAATCCGCAGGAAATCAAACTTGGTTATTTTATGAAATGAGCAATAGAATCTTCCCAAAGGATTCTATTCTAAAGAAATGAAAACTAGAATCTTTCCAAAGGATTCTATTCTAAGGAAGTGACCAACAGAATGTTTTCAAAGGATTCTATTCTAGGGAAATGAGCAATAGAATTATTTCAAATGATTCTTTGCTCATTTCCGGGAATGGAAGTGACCAATAGAATCGTTCCAAGACATTCTAATCTAAGGAAATGACAATAGAATCTTTCCAAATGATTCTATTCTACAGAATGGGCCAATAGAATCGTTCCAAGACATTCTAATCTAAGGAAATGACAATAGAATCTTTCCAAATGATTCTATTCTACAGAATGGGCCAATAGAATCGTTCCAAGACATTCTAATCTAAGGAAAAGATCAAATCGTTCCAAAGATTGAAGGAATCAATGGGTTCTTTATAAAGATGTGGCTATTAAGTCATCAACTATATATATGGGGTAAAAGCAACATTACATTTCTCGCAAATCTCGAAGCTCATGGGGTTAGACTTTGGGCATTTTGGGTGCAAAACCCCAAACCACTAAATAACAATAAACATAAAGACTTTATCCGCATGAGATGTTTATTTGAGCACTCTCTTAATCGGATGGTAATATTTAGATTGACACTGATACAATTGAACCAAATCATGTCAATATGTCATAAGGTAGTTAATTAACGTACTGAAGCAACACCCAAAAATGTACATAATATGTAATAAGCATGCTAAATGCATAAGTATAAAAAGTACATACTATATGTGTATCAAATCCAACACAAATTGCATTTGAAATTTTATTCTTTATACTCGTTGCAATGCCCTGAAATGCGTTTCAAAAATTTTCATTAAGCAAATCGATAACATTAACTTCCTGATTCAGTTTCTTAACTTATATTATAACAGCAACATTAAATACAAAATAATATCATTAGTGTTAGAAATTGCTTTCATTAGGAACGAATTTAAATGCCATTTCTCCTGTTCTCTTAATTGGAAACAGAAATGTATTAACGTAAAGTTAATAATTAATTATTGGATTAAAGAGAAAATTAAGAAATATCAAAATGATTACTTGAGGATTACTATTCAAATGGGTGTTCGATACGGCAAAACAAATTGGATCCGTCAAATGTTGTTAGACGTGAAACATCAGACACAACGGCAAAAACCTTTCGCCGCAGAAATTGAATTACCCATACTAATTTGATTTCCAAAGAGACTTGTGGAACCGCTATCTTCATAATCCGATTACACCAGATAAAGGCAGCGCAAAATAATTGAAAATAGTTTTGGGTTATATTGGGGTATATTTTTAAATTAGTCCCATTTCAAAACAGAATGAATAGAAATCGATAAGTGGGCAGGTAATAAAGAAAATAAAAATACGACCATAAAGGAAAATTTTGAAGGAAAAATCAGAAGATAAAAAATCATTAGAAGTTAAATTTAAAAAAAATATTGAGCTAGAAATGAGTAAAAAGTATTCGTACACCAATAATTTTCAAGAACGTTTATTGTTTCGAAAAGTAAGAATTAATTTTATGAAAAATGATCAGAAATATATAATGGGATCAAATTTTACAAATGAGTTTTTTAGTTTTTCTGGACCAAAAAATGTGGCGATCTCTTAACTGATGAAGTCCTTTTTTTGACGTGGAGGGCATGAATAAAAAGTCGAACGTTACAAAAAATCGTTACAACTATTTTGTCTAATGATTTCAGAACTAGAGGAAACATACAGAAGGACAAATATAGCATCATGTAGACAAAGGATGTCCATACCTGACATAACCATCGAACCGAATGCTCAGGCGCACTGATCGCGGAGGAGTTCGCAATGTGTCGAAATTGTAATGTGCTGGGCGAGCTTTGGATCGGTGTAACTTTGGATTGCATGGATTGAGGACTGCGTAAATGGTTCAAAAGCTGTCGAACTACGCTACAATCACAGGACTTTAACCAACAAAATTATCCTTCAATATTAATATCAAAATGAACTTTAATCCTTCAAATTGTAAATTAATTGTTGAATATTCATGCAACAAAAAATCGTTCAAACTTCCTGTCTGATCAATTTATTCCACAATCTAACATCAGGTCCGAGTATTCAAGTCAAAGCTACGGTTTGTGTCATTGATGCAACCTACTAGTTTTATTTGCATGAAGGTGAGATTTCTTGTTGAGAAATGCACTGGGCGAGTAAAGCACATGGGATAGAATTTTCGTTTTCTCAGAATTATGCTTTTTGCTTACTGTCGAAGTTTTCACACACGCCAATAAAAACCGTCACAGCCTCAATTTCATTCCATTGGCCCGAATTGCCGGTGCCTGCTGTCAACAGACTTGGCTATCGTACCTTAGGAGGAAGTACCGAAGACAACAATACTGGGTACTTCCTCTTTTGACTGTAAGATACTTGGTTAGGTTAGATAAAGTAGTTGAATTAACGTCTCACCGAGCAACAAACACAAAGGATTATTGGCGACGGTCCGGGATCCATTCCGAAGGGAAATATCCGAGGACAACACCTCGTCATTTCGAACCTCGGTCAGATGACGAGACCAACACCCTAGCTGGCACCCTCCAAACATCCACACCACGCTAATGTAAGAACATTTGAGACCACGACAGATATAACGTACACCGGATCTGACGTACAAGACAGTCTTTGGTTGGATTTGAACTCGCAAACCTCCGGTTGCTAATCCGTTACTCTTCCAACAAGTCTACCGCGGTCCTCATAATTGAAGTGAGAGAATAATTACTCTTCTGGGGGCTAAAAATAAGCTTTCTTTTGTGATAAAAACATACTTCTAAAAAAGTAGATATCGATTGTATGCCATTGTAAAATATTCAGTCATGTTTGACGCTCCTGTGTGCAGTACACAAAATATCTCAAGGCATCTTTTCATTGCGTGTCGTAGCACCGGAACTAGTTCCTGATTTAAGTTCTATAATCTTACCTCCTTTAAGTGTGTACGTGCTTCATGGACATGAGGTACTCTAGAGATTTTTTTCTTTTCCTATGGTGTTTACTGTCTTTAGTGAACACGGGGTCGTGCTCCCGGGATACCATCCCACTACTGTTCCCCAATCACCCTTTTTACCCCTTTCACGTCATTTTTTACTTGATGTAGTGTTTGGCCAAATATGGGCCTTGCGCCATAAAACCCCATTCAACCCAGTCGGAGTCTAACGATAAGGAAAAGAGTAGTAGTAAAAATCGGTATGGAGAATATCGTTAATTTTCAAACGCAAGAGCATATCGTGAAATGAATAAATCTCGAATTTCATATCAATTCCTTTCACAATTGCGGTTTCTAAAGTCTTATAAATGGGTGAAGTTATAATATAATAACCCTGTACATTCTATCAATAATAAATTCATGTCGAAATTTGACTTTCTAATAGTGCCAAGTATTCATATCCTCATTCCAAGGAAGTTATTTTTGTTCAAACAATTTAAGCGGATGTTTAATTACCTTTCTAAATTACCTCAGTAAAGATTAAAACTTTGTGAATGAGATTAATTTTAATCTCTGTCTTCTCCTAATTAATAAGTTAATTATAACATCGATTGAATTAACATTTACAAATCGCTACCTTAGGTTAATGTTTCTGCAGGAAATGAGATGTAACCTGAAGAACAGGGAAAATTGATTGCTATCCATGAAATGTTATGTAATTGTGCTTAATATGTTCTTTAAATTTTTCATTGAAGGTGTAAGTATTTGACATAAGATTAGTAAGAGCGGATAGAAGTTATAAAAGCTATTTTAAAATGTTATTTTAAACACATTGTGTTCCAGTATTGGTATTTTAAATTCAGTCTCATTTATTTCGTTACTTTCAAACATAATTGGGTACTGATCGCATAATGACAATCATGAAATGTGTCTGAAGATGACGTTTTCTTGGTATTCTGGGAGCCGCGGATTATCAACTGGAGGGTTCCGAGTTCAAAACTCAATCCAACCAACCATCGTGTACGTGGAGGCTGGTGGACGTTAAATCTGTCGTGTCCACAAATGTCCTCAGGAGTTGACGTGGTGTGGAAGTTTGGAAAATCGGGTGCCAGCTCAGGTGTTGACCTCGTTATCTAGCCATGGTTCGAAAAGAAGGTGTTCTCGGATTTGCCTTCGGGATGGGTCCCGAACCGTCGCCAATAGCCCATTGTGTTGCTCCAGTGCGACGTTAATTAACTGCCTAAATTTATTTTGTTGCTTTAAAACGTAATCGTGTTATAGATCTCTTAGACAATAATGAAACATGTACCTGAAGACGATTTTTTCTTCGTATTCTAAGGGCCTTATACCTGATTATTCATTCATACTGTCATATACATTTACATTCACATGATAGTGGAATAGAATAGAAGATAATGCTTCTATTTAGTGGAGGTTAAAAACTTCATTTTCACCGGTTAGTTTTGTGGTTTTATGGCGCAAGGGCCATATTTGGCCATTCTGCGCCAGACACGACATACAATACCAAGTAATAGACACACACACAATGAAAGTTTTACTGACACAGAAGAGAGAAATACACGATTTGCTATTTAATTAACGTCGCACTGGAGCAACACAACGGGCTTATTGGCGACGATCCGGGATCAAAATGGAAGGGAAAGATCCAAATAAAGGTATCTGAGCAATTTCCAAATGCTCCATTTCTAAGAAACAAAATAAATATTCAGAAAGGGAAAACAAAACATGAACGGAGTCACAAACTTGTATCCTTAAGGGTGAGAACCCAAAGATCTTTAATGATGCCTGCTCCAAACTCCCAACTTGCGTGCACAACCACCATCAGCCTCACGGGGCTGTTCAAAAGAAAATTTATGAATTCTGAATATGATTAAAATGTATCAATTTATTCCAAATCATAAATGTCACGAAGCATTTGAGCATGAACATCGCTTTTTGAACGCTCCACATAATCGTTGCAAGTCGTTTTCCCTACCAATGTAAAGCCTTAATTTCTTCGGATCTTAGGATCCAGGAGAAAGGTTCCGTAGCGAAGAATGGTCCCCGTTATGTGATTATTCACTCAGATCATTTGAGAGCGGTTTTCACATCATCCGAGTTGCCATGACTACGGGTAAGGGAGAGTGTAGATCAATGCATGTTTCCCAGCTATGTGTTTGGAGTGAAAATCAATGAATATAAAGGTGAGATCCCACATTAAACATGCGCTGAGGAGTGTTTGAAAAGGTGCCTCGCATAATTGAATGCCCCGTATACTCAATTGAAGAAACTCTCAAATGAATGAGGAATTAAATATCAGCTCCCGTTACTAAAGTTCGGACGAACCATAACGATTTATAGGAGTAGGAAGTCTCAACTTTCATTTGAAGATAATTTGAATCATTAACGGTTTTATGTTCCTACATCAACGATGCAATTTTGTTCCCAGCATTGCAGTTTGGGGATTCTATCATGATACTATTCGGTGAAAAAGAAATAAGCTGATAAACGCTAGTACCCTGGACGGATATTATTTTTAAACCACTGGTCGTAAAAGTGTGGTAAATAGGTAGTTAAATCTACGTCGAACTGGAGCAACACAGCGGGCTAGTCCTAGATAAATCCGGAAGGGAAAGATTAGAGGACATCTCGACATTTTAAACCGCGGTCAGGTGACGAGGTCAACACCTGAACTGGCACCCCATAGTACAAACTTCCACACCACGACAACGTGAAGACATTAGAGGTCACGACAGATTGAACGTGCACCAGCCCCCCCCCCACGCACACGATAGTCTTTTGGTTGGATCGAGTTTCGATCTCAAACCTCAGTTTCCTACTTCGCTACTCTTTCGACCGGGTTAACATAGCCCCTTAAAAGTGAGAGAAATTACAATATTTCTCGTGTAGACATAGGAATACAATTAAAGGCGCAAAAATGCTTAATGAAAATTATATTCCCTTGGAAATTTTAAAATAAGTAAAATAATGTAGTGTACTAACGTTCTTGTAACTATTGGGGTTAGGCATTCTTTAGTTAGACTTACTATATTACTTGTTAGATGCGTTTACATTACTAATGTTTATTCTTCCTTAGATAGGATACATTTAAAATATTACTTGTATAATGTAAACAATAATTTTTAAATGCTTAATTGTTTTAATATTGGATTGACCATTGAATTTTCGCACTGAGCATTTTGTTTCCAGCCGAACATATGGTTTTGACACACAAATACAAATGCACTTTGTCCATTTTTCTTTTACTGAACCAGTTTTAGTTGATCATTTTAGTCATTTTTTGTAACACGAGGGCTAATTTGACCGGTACCTAAGGCTTAAAGTAGAGTCTGAGCTACTACGAAGATCTATACAATAACCAGGACTCGGACTCAGAGCCTGTTGAACCGAGGACTAGAGGAACACATTCCGAAAATGGCTGTAAACATGGTGTAATTTCCCAAAACTGGCTTGTCATTTTCCAATGCGATGCAATTGAATTCTGAGAAACTCTTTCGAACTGGATTAATTATAGGTAGATATTTTAATGAATGTCACACAACGGGCTACTGATTTATTTGTGGGAAAATATTGAGAGAAAGGACCGTAAATAATTTCGAGGAATTACTTTTTTATTTCCGTAAGTTAAAAAAGCGACCCAACCATCAAACATGATTTCTGATGTGCATGGTGATTGGAAGTTTAATGAATGAATGGTTCATTTCTGTTTTAAAAAAGTTCGCGAGGATCTTAACCAGTGGTAAGTAAGAGGTTAATTAAAGTCACACTGGAGCAATAACACGAGCTATTGGCGACGGTCTGGGATCCATCCCGAAGGGAAAGATCCGAGGACAACACCTCGTCAGTTTGAACAAATGACGAGGTTTGTCAGGTGACGAGGTCAACACCTTAGCTGGCACTCCACTTTTTAAACTTCCACACCACGCCAACGTGAGGACATTTGAGGCCATGACAGATTTAACGTTCACCAGTCTCTGTATCCACGATTGTCTTGGTTGGACCGAGTTTCGAATTCGCTACCCTCGGATTCTAATTCGTTGCTCTTTCAACTGGGCTACCGCGGCACTTCTGAACCGGAGGACTGGATTGAATGTTTGGGTTTTATGGGGCAAGGTCCAAAAGCAGTCCAGCTGCGCCAAATACAAGACAGAATTCTTAACCGGTGGAGACCCGACGACCAAAATAGACACACCAGTTGAAAAAAGCACTTCAGTAACACGATACATGTTTCTGAGGTACTTGAAGTATCGAAATTCCACGTCATAAAAAACGTCTACACCAACAAGGGACGGATTCCAGATGCGATGCTTATGTTCCGCTTAATTTGAACGAAGGATACTTAAACGATGACGTTCTGGCTTAAATTAAGTATTGAAACCGCTGTAAAGATGAACCAATTTTGAAAGGGATTGCTACAGAACATTTAAAATGGATCTTATTTAAAGTGGAACGAAAAAGGTATTGGTTCATCTCCATTATCTATTCCCAAAACTGGCTTGTCATTTTTCAAATACGACGTAATTGGATAGAATTTTCTCTTGCGTACTTCTGCCATCCATCGAAAACAATAATTCTGAGAAATACTCTTTCGAACTGGATTTATTTGTGGGAAAATATTGAGAGAAAGGGGCCGTAAATAGTCAGTTGGAAATGAGTAGTCTTGCACCATGGCAACATGAAATTCCCATGTGTCTCGGATCGGTTTTCTGGGTTTAAAGGCTTAAAAAGAGACCTGAGCCAAACGGAAGATAAAGTAATAAAACCAGTGAAAAGACAAGAACATTTGAATACGAGTTTAACAAGACTCGAGAAGTTTAAAAAGGATTGGCTTGGATGCTTGGGTTTTATGGCGCAAGGTCCAAAAGTGGAGAAGCTGCGCCAAATACAGGACAGAATATAACCCAATAAAAGTACAAAAGTGAAAAATCAAGTCCAAGAAAAAGATAAAAGATAGATTTAAAACATGTAAAATGTGTAGAATAGAAATTACAAATAGGCAGATGATAAAAGCAAGACCATTGACTGCAGCATACCTAATGATTTAATTTTTATGTACATAAAATTTGATGGTTAGTAATATAAAAGATTGAATTATAAAAGAATTTGATAAAATAAATTCATGAGTCATTTTGAACTTGGAAAAAAATAAGATGAGATGTAAAAACCAACTGAACGTAAAATGCAAAGAGCGTTTGGATGGGGATTTTCCCCAACCAAATTTAGCTGTTTAAAAAAAGATAATAAAATGAAGTCATGTCACGAGAAAATAGATTTGAGATGAAAACACAAAGAAAAATTAAAAGTAGACATGTTTGGAATGCTTGGGTGGCAATATGAAATAAATCAATTAATGTGCGATTTAAAAGCATTTTAACCCTTCTGGTGGTTGTCTCGACGAGATATCTCGTCATTAGCAAAACTGACCAGATCTTGATGGACGAGATATCTCGCTCTTAGAGGAAAAAAAAACGATATCCTGTTCACGCCATCATAAAAAAAATCGGCAACATATTCATGGCGAAATATATCGTCATAAGCAAAATTGGCCAGATTTTTATGGACTAGGTATCTCGTCGAAACCAATTGGAGGGTTAACCAGCAACATGAAGGAAAAATGAAATGTATGAAAATGATACATTGTAAAAAGTCCTGATGGATAAAAGTACTGAGACTTAAAAGTAAATAGCATATAAATATAAAGATTTAATTGAGAAATTTCCCAATCAAATTTTCAAAGTTTAAAATTGCACATTACGGTTATGGGTGAAAACATGAATTAAATCCTTCCATGATTCCATTCTGAGGAAAAGACCAATACAATCTTCCTAAAGTTTGAAAGAATCTATGGATTCTTTCTATGATTCTAGTGGTTGAAAGAATCTATGGATTCTTTCAACCAATAGATGTAATTATTTAATCATTATATGTATTGTTGGGTAAAAGCAATACGACACTACTCGGAAATCTCATGATGCCAAGAGTTAAGTAATTTGTGAACTATGCATTTCCTGCAGTTTTCTGAGGTATTGCTAATAAAATTCGTATCCATTATTCAGTGTATTCATTAAGCAGTATCAACTTAATTGTCAATTCAATGGTCGTAATTAAAATTCCTTTAACATTTTATGAGAAATATAAAAATTTCGAATTATTTTCACGGAACGGTTTAATGAGTTTTCCCACCTGATTACTTGTTACTAATTATCCTCACTTTAAAAGAGCAAAATTCTTTTGCCTCATTAGATTTAACGCAATGAATGTTTAGTCCAATAAAAAATTTTAAACTTGTGATCACGTTGGGGAAGATAAATTTTAATCTGCATTTAGTCTAAAGAGTTAAAAGGAAGTAACTATGAAATATAACAAAAATTAGTTCCCTGAAATTTACCTTACGCATGCATGTCATAGAAGTAATGCAAATAAACAAGATTACATGTTACTGAAAATTTACTTTTGAATCCTCTTAATGGCTGTAAAATTTTCATTAAAGTATTAGTCCTTTGCGTTTACAACAAACAGAAATAAAATAAATTTGAGATCGGTAAGCTTATTTCTACATGAAACGAATACTATATTATATGGATGGAATATTCTTAAATTTGTATTTATTTTATTTCGTGGGGTAAGTGCGTGTTCGCTGAATATAAAACTTGTATGAATAAAGTAGGGTTTACCACCTGTTTGAAATTCCTAAAGGAGTTCTAAAAGTCAGTTTCACAGCTAGAGCACTTCGACTTTCGGTAGGAAAGTTACGCAGACCGAACAAGGGCATGGATGTAATGGTATGTTCTTGTCCTTCTCACATTGTAAACAAAAGAATAGTTCATGGTATGCACTTGCCTACCGAATAGGGCAAGTGACACCATGGAATAGGATATTAGAAGGTATTTTTGACGTGAATACGTCTTGAAAATTGGAACAGTACGATATAATATTGGACTACCTCTGAAATGTTAGCTTTTCGAATTCGTCGTTATTTTACTATTTTATCTAATACTTGTCTAACAAATATCAAAAGAGCTCAAATCTCTGCAACCTCCGAAAGGCTATTTATCAAGGTTTTGATAAAATAGATGAATACGATAAGTACATAAATACATCTGGCATGCCGAACGAAATAATGGAAGATCCAAGTTCCACGAAGAATCCATGTTGGACATTTTTCCCAGCTCCTAAACTACTAGTCTAGGATATAGGAATGTCTAGACTCTGGAATTTACTCTAGGCTCAAAGATATATCTTATGTATTTCTGTTTGATTTGGCGAACAAACTGCCGACATTTTTGTTATACCGGATAAATGTGGAAGGGCGATGAGTGGAAACCACTCATATGAGAACTATTCGAACAACCAGTGGGGTATAAAGAGGGGAGGGGTGCTCTGGGATACAACCCCACCGAAAGAAATGTTGTTTCTTATTTTATATCCTTTTATAAATCATGTATAAAAATGTATAGAAAACTTTTGTGATATTAAAACGATAGTTATTAAATTAATCGTTTTTACTAGGAAATATGAAACCATGAATGAGTTGTTTCTCAACCTCCTTGCATATTCAAATATCTATATCATCGGCTTAGAGCAGAAACTCATCAACTAACATTTTCCGGGAGACACTAAATGCTCATTTTCATGATGATAAAAAGTCATTGTAAAATGTTTGAAAGATTTATAATATTATCAAAATGTTTATAATTTTTATTTGTCCTGAAATTTAACATTTAATCTTCAAACAGGAATGTACAGTACAAATTATTTTAGTCAGGTAATAAGTCTCTGCTCTAAACCGACACTATATCGTATGAAAACTATAAAAGTGATAGAAATAAAAAGTTGATGTCGAGAAACCAAATTTAAATATTTATTATTTAATGGTAGGTAGTTGAATTTACTCCGCATTGGCGCAACACAACGGGCTATTGGTAACGGTCTGGATAGGTAGGTAGTTGAATTTACTCCGCATTGGCGCAACACAACGGGCTATTAGTAACGGTCTGGATAGGCAGGTAGTTGAATTTATGTCGCATGGGAGCAATACAACGGGCTATTAGAGACGGGATCAATCCGCATTGGCGCAACACAACGGGCTATTGGTAACGGTCTGGATAGGTAGGTAGTTGAATTTACTCCGCATTGGCGCAACACAACGGGCTATTGGTAACGGCCTGGATAGGCAGGTAGTTGAATTTAAGTCGCATGGGAGCAATACAACGGGCTATTAGAGACGGGATCAATCCCGTAGGAAAGATCCGAAGTCAACACCCCGTCATCTTGGATCGCGGTCAGGTGACGAAGTTAAAACCTCAGCTGGCATCCTACTCTCCACACTACGCCAACGTGAGAACATTTGTGGCCACGGTAGATTTAACGGACCCAGCCCCCACGTATACTGTCTTTGGTTAGATCGAGTCTCGAACTCGCAATCCTCCGGTTGCTAATCCACGATTGTACCAACCGCGGCTCCGTATTTAATCGTCGGATTTATATTTTTGGTGAACAAAGCCATTTTAAAATGATTTTTGTACTCGTATCAACTGAGTTAATTCACTTTATGTTCCACTAATCCATTACTTTCAAATAAACTAATTAAAAATTGATCCCTTGTAAAATTTTCTCTGAAACCCCCCCAAATTTTTTTTCCGTCCGCTATTAGTTAAAAAGGAACTTAAATGACGTTGACTTTTGGCGAATTTTCAAAAGAAGTCACCAAAAGTTTGAAATTAGTTACTTTTGAGACTATTTTGCTTAAAGATACCCCTAATCGCCAAGTTTGAATAGCAGCAAAAGTCGCCGTTTAGTCACCTGTGGCAGCCTTGCATTAAGCAAACAAAACGAATATAAAATAGATTATTTTTCTTCTCCATCTCAAGGTGCTCGTTTTTAGCATCAAAATTGAGACAGCAGTAATTGCTGTTAGGGTTGAATCTGAAGTTCTAAAAGGCGCGACTTGGTTGCTTCAGATGATAAATATTGGATTGGATTTCAAAGATATTTTGGAGGTATAACGGGGCGTAAGAATTTAATAAGTAAAATTCACCTTGTTGAAATATTGAAACAATCATGAAAAAGTTCTTAACAGGAATCTTACGAAAATAATACTGTATATAGAAACTCTAAGGTCTAACTCTAATAAAATTAAGGGTAAAGATCTCTGAAGAAAAATTCGCTTTCAATGTTGGATTGGATTGAGGTTTTATGGCGCAAGGAACGAAAACGGCTGCGTCACGTTTTCGATGTTGGAAAATTATATTAGTTTTTGTAATCCTGAGTAAAAAACTCCTGAGTGAGATTTCCTCATCTGTAATTCATTCTTGCTTCTATAACACAAACATTTTTATCCTCCAAGTGGTTTCAACGAGATATCTCGTCCATGAAGATTTTACCAATTTTGCAAATGACGAGATATCTCGTTAAGATATTGCCGTGTTTTGATGATGGCGAGACCAAAATCTGGTTAGCTTTTTAATAGCGAGATATCTCGTCAAGATATTACCATTTTACGATGATGACGAGAATATCTAGTCAGTTTTTTAATGACGTAATATCTCGTCCATCAACATCTGATTAGTTTTGCTATAAACGATAAGATACCTCGTCAAGATAACCACCAGGATGGTTAGTTTTTAACCAAAAATAAATGCATCCCTCTGAAGTATAATTGAATTTAAATATGACAAGACTTGTCACATTATTTTTGAATACAACTCGATAGAAAATGAGGAACTAAGAACCAGTTACTATGAGTGACAATTCTTTAAAAAGAGAGAAGGTTATGTTGAAATTCAATAACAAAATCAGAGCCCTCGAATCTAGGGATATAACTTCTAAAGTTCGAATTCGTATTTCTAACAGAGTATTTTCGAAATCTGCGAGGGCGCAATAAATACTCCAATACATTAAAAAAATCCACTTAAATAACATTTTTATTGTTCTTTAATTGAGTGCTTTATATATTCTATAGAAAGAAACAAAAAGTGGAATTGAATTACCAGAAACGTTCAATTTAATTTCTAAGATTTTAACTCTAAGCGTCACAATATTTCTGGGTAGTGCAATTTCTTACCCCCACTACACACATTAGTAAATTACCACATCCATTAGTTGAAAAAATTTATGGATTCTTTTGATCTTTAGAAATATTTTATTGGTGTATATTCTTTCCTTAGAATAAAATCCTTTGGAAATGTTCCATTAGATTTTTCCTCAGAATATAATATTTAGTTAAGATTTTATTGATCTTTTTCTTAGAATAGAATTCTTTGGAAGGATTCTATTACTCCTTAGAATTGAATCATTTAGAAATATTTTACTGGTTCGTTCCAAAGAATTGAATCCCTTGGAAACATCCTGTTGGACAAGAAGGTCAAAACCGGTTAGAAGTTATTCAGGGAAGGCTACAAGTTGCATGATGGAATTATGTGTGTGAACCAGAGATTTAACGGATGCTTGGAGCCCTTTTGATTGTTTCTTAATTTTTAAGGTTAATTAGACCAGCTCCTTTAAAATAATTTAGGTAATATTGTAATAAAACATATCGTTTTAATGTCTTATAACAAGTTTCATAAAATTTTTCTATCGAAACTCATAAATCACATCAACTTAAGAAACATATATATAAAAAAATGTAAATGTTTCTAAAATTTACACAGGTAATAATTTACATTGCGTTGAATGTATCGAACATTTTCCGAAAAAGTTCTCATTAGTGCGTTGAAGATATTAATTCTGATACGGAAGATATTCTTCATTATTGATACTTCTCTGATAAAATAACGTCTCGGTTTTCATCCTAGGATATTGATCTGGTATTGAGTGTACCTTAATTAATTTCGTAGTTTCAACTGAATAAAGTTTGTTATACTGCTAAGAAACGATAGCCACCATATTAGCAACAAGTATTTTATACGCATGACCAACTACGTGAATAGCTCATATAATACATCACGTCTGAAAATTGCAACACCAAACGCGTTAAGCTTCGAAACAAAGCCGATTATATTTTAAGTTTTCAAAATTGGAGAAACATTATCGAAAAGTAATACTTACTTTAACCATCTGAGGGGTTTACATGCATAATTTCACCTTGCAACCTGCAGTCTTCTTTGAATGACGTATCACCAGTTTTGACCTTCTTGACCAATAGAATCTTCCAAAGGATTATATTTTAAGGAAATGAGAGCAATAGAATCTTTCTATGGGATTATATTTTAAGGAAATGAACACAATAAAATCTTTCCAAGTGTTTCGAAATAGAAAGGGTCGATAGAATATTTCCAAAGGATTTTCTTCTAAGTAAAGGAGCATAGTATCTTTCCAAGGGATTCTATTCGAAGGAAAGTAGCAATTGAATCTTTCCAAAGGATTATAATTTACATAGTGAGCCAATAGAAAAAATTGTTAGGAATAATTCTATTCCAAAGAAAGGACGAAGATAATCGTTCCAAAAAAGATTCTATTTCAAGGAAAGGATCAACAGAATCTTTCTAAAGTTTGAAAGAATCCATGTATTCTTTAGGAATATGAGGTTATTTAGTCACTAAGTGTTGTGAGATTTCCGATTAGGGTAAGAGTAATACTCTTTCGTTTACTATCGTAACTTTCGTTTACTATTAATACGTTTAACTATCTTTCGCAGATAAGTCCTATGGGATTGGGAACATTACGAGTGTGCAAGGCCATGAAGATGAATCTGATGTGCTTGGAAAAGGGATTGGGAATACTGTGGACTCATGAGGACGAGCAGTGTTCTGCTGGTATATAGTCCCTGAACATCTCTAATGGGAGGTTATCTCCCTTACCTGTAAAACATCTCTGAAATACGGTTGGCCGTTGGGGTTCCCCGAATTGATCCGGTTGGGGTAGCAAATGGAACCCATAACACCCCATGCCATGATACATAGCTTGCTGCGTGTTATGGAGCTTAACAGTGGTATAGGCATGATGCTGCTAATTGATTCGATTCGTCGTCAGAAAATTCGTCAGTGGAAATTTGCCAGGGAAAATTTTCTTCTTTCCATTACCATTCCACTAATCTTTCCTCGAACAAAGTTCATCCAGTGTCATGACCACTTTCATTGGAAGCGGGAAACAGCGCGACATAATAAATACCATTTAATCGTCCCTTCAATAAGTTCAACATTTCATTACTACTTATTTATACTGAAATAAAATTAAAAAAAAAATACTATTCTAAATATAGGCGCATTTCACCACCGCTACAGTATCTTCACGATTCCATTATAAGTACATTTTCAGTCACGTTCAAGCTGGAGACACCAGTTTCAATGGCAATGCAATTTTAATAAAGCATTTTATAAAAGTTGCAATGCAATGCCGTATTCTACGGAATCAAGAAAATTTCAACACATTTAAGAAACCAATGGTAATTACTGCTGCCGTATGTGAAAACAGATCTTTTAAAGTATATTTTCCGTGTCATGGCAAAAGGGGTTAAGTCAAAAGGGTTACTTCTCGGAATCTTAAGTTGAATATTTAACTTTCTCACAAATATTCAGGAAGGAAAGCATGCCATGGTACAAATAATTGTAATTTAGATACGTAGATTCGTTTAATTTTGATTGTAAGCATATTATATTATTTAAAAAAAATTAGAATGATGTACTTACTCCTATGTTCCCATTAAAATTCAGACTTAACCCCTTTTGCCCTGACACGGATGATACATTCGATTCTACCTCGACATCTTGAAATCTGAATTCTTAGACACCAACTATAAATAAAAATAAGCTGTCTAACTGCTATAGTGGTCATAGAGTTTCTCTCCCACCCAGTAGGTTCCATGCTGGAATCTCGGTTTGTAAGCGCATGGATATTGTTGATTTTCTCTGTTAGGAGCAATGGTGGCTTACCCACACACACACACACACACACACTAAGCGACACACCCTCGCAAATAGGTTCCAGTACGCCCCCTGTAGTGCCGAAGAGGTCAGTGGTCTCTAAGAAAAAAAGTAAAATGAAATTTATCCGCCTTCATTGAAGTTTATATCCAGACGTCTTCCTTCAAGACGTTTTAATGAAATCCATTGAAAAACTATGTATTAATTGGATTCGATCGAGACATCTGACAGCCTGAAATCTTAGTCGAAGTCAAATAAAATGGTTCTGTTTTTGTTTATATATATATAAACTTCGTTTTCAACACATTTTGAAGGAAACAAATCAAGATTTAAGATTATATAGAGATCCTGAAATCTCAGCATTTGTTTGACTTTCTTTTCCATCCAACACGCTTTCACCAATGATCCACTGACCTCTTTTACTCTGTTTGATTTGTCCTGGCACACCATTTTAAGCTCCGCATGAAGTTATTTTGGAAATCTATGTTGGATTCCTGAAATTGAAGATCATTGTCCGAACTGGAAACCGAGAAAGGTTTTTATCCTATGTAATCTAGTCTTTGCGATGGACATTCTGAACTTCACAAGATTTCTGGGTAGTGTAATATTTCTTTTGCCCCACGACACATGACTAATTACCACATCTATTAGTTGAAGGAATCTGTGGGAAAAACTTGTTTCGATCTTTGGGAATATTTTATTGACTTTTCTCTTAGAATAGAATCCTTCGGAAATATTTATCGTTTTTGTCCTTAGAATAGAATCCTATGAAAATGTTCTATTCGTCTTTTCCTTAGAATATAATCCCTTGGATATATTCTATCGTTTTTTCCCCAAAATATATCCTTTGGAAAGATTCTATTGGTCCTTTCTTTAGAAAAAGAATCCTTTGGAAACATTTTGCTGATGTGCTTTCTTTAGAATTGAATCCTATGGAAAGATTCTATTGATAAAGGTCAAAACTGGTTAGAACTCATATAGGGAAGGATGCAGGTTGCTAGGTGGAAGTATGCATGTAAAACGTTCATACGGTTAATACAATTCTACGTTTATGACAGTTAGAAAATAGTTTGTTAATTTCATTGAACTAAACCAAAACTTTATGGGGTACATATAAAAATTACATTAAAAACTAACGAGTATTGCGCAGTTGAAGTTGAAATGATTATGAAAGATACAATCAACCATCACAGCATATAAAACTAATCACCTATATGTAGACAGCTTAACAAAGTTTTCATTTTAGATTCAGAGATGAATTATCCGATAACTATGTGGTAGGTTCATTTTGGCAACCCGGAGTTAGTGCTAACCGCATTGCTTTCCATGAATACTTGATGAACTTTTTTTCAGAATCAAATTATTATAGGCAGCATATGTATCATATCACCATCTTTTCATTTTTCATGAGGTTTACTGTCATTAGTAAACACGAGGTCGCGCACCCAGGATACCGAAGCGATCTGAAAAGATGGTACATCTGAAAAAAGCTGTTGGAAAATCTTTGGTACAACTTCTGATGAGTCAAATGCGAACAGAGATCCCAAGAGGGCAACCAATTATATATTTATCAGTTTTTGCAGATAAATTTAAATACAATCGGAATGAAGAACGCTGCAATTCTGTCCGTTCTGTGACTCCAATCATCGACCTTAAAATGAAATAGACGGATCATGTGGGTGGAGTCGCTGTCGTAAGATCTCTGAAAGCTAAATCACAAATCGAACACAGAATAGTGATTTTGATCACTATGGATAATCACTTTAACCAATCAATAATTTAGGATTCATGCTTTTACCCACAACCATGTGAAAGGTCTTCAAACCGAGCAATTGGAAGAAATAACATAAAGCTGCGGGCACATGTTCCATCTATCTCATTTTAAGGTCGATGACTCCAATGTAATTATTAAGTCTGATCATTTAAAAGACTGAGACATTGTATAATACTACCGAGATCACCTTTCCGACGAAATGGGTCAAAACTCGATCCTGGATTGTAACCTTTAGCTTTCTGGCATAGGAAAAAATTACTTAAACAATCAGATAAACTTGTTAACCCTCCTGTTGGTTGTCTCTACGAGGTATCTCGTCATTAGCAAAACTGACTAGATCTTAATGGACGAGAAATCTCGTCATAGAAAGAAATTGACCAGATCTTGATCTCATCATCATCAAAAATCGGCAGTGTCATGATGACCAGATATCTCGTCAAGTATTAGTAAAGTTGATCAGATCTTGATGGACGAGATAACCCTCCAAGTGGTTTCGACGAGTTAAATAAGATTATCGAGAATTCCATAGAATTCTGCATTTCAAAGTTCTAAAGAGACGTACTGCTAAACTTTTTCCAGCAAAATATTCATTAATCGTAAGAACGCAATAATGCAATCAACATGCAAAGATTTCTAAATGAAATAGGATCAGGGAAAGCTGTTTCAGAAAGAGAAAAAAAAACTTATTCCACAGTTCAAGACTTTTGAGTTGATTAAAACTTTAAGTGGAAAATATTTCATGGGTGATGGGTATTAGAAGCATCACGAGTATTTTAAATTTATTTTTGACGTATCGATCGTAAGAAATAAATATTGCGAGACAGTTCATCCTTTTTTAAATTTATGTAACTCAGATATTTATATGTTCAGGCACATACAAAATATTTTCTCAATTCTTTCTGTGTGTAATAATGGCTCATAACTAATTTAATAATGGCTCATAACTCATTTGATAATGGTTATCAGATATAAAGCCAAATTTTTTGGAGGGATGAAACATGAGTTTTTGAATCAATAAATTTAGAGATTGTATTGAGTACAAGTCATACAAATCAGTTGTTTTGGATTTTTATGGAGCAAGGGCTATATTTGGCCAAGCTGCGCCAAACACAAGATGCAAGATAAGTAAAAAATGCGTGAATGAAAAAAAAGAGATTAAAGAGAAAAAGTTCGCTCAGGTATCCCAGGAACGCGACTCCCGTGTTTACTAAAGACAGTAAACCACATGAGAGAAGATCACTTGAGTACCTCGGGTTCATGAAGACCGTACACACCTAAAGGAGATATGCCCCTGACTAAACCATACAAATCCAAATATAATTTACGCATCTTAGGTAGCTTAGGCAACCGAAATATGGTAGTTGAATTTAAGATAAATATGCTTACAGCGCACTTAGGGTAGTGACACACAAGGCTATTTGTGAAGTGCGACCCAGGTTGCGCTTTTGTATGTTAATTATTCCAAACGGGAATAATTAATAAATTTATGAATGCAAACGATAAGATCTGAACTAAGCAAACTGACGGGTTTTCGAAAGGTTTTTGATTCAACAGTAAATTTCGATACAAGATTAATTGGATTAATAAAAAACTATTTTAGTTTGTCTTCGAGTTGAAGAAGCTACCCTTTAGTGGTCAGTATCTAGTGCAAAACCTGCTCCAAACTGTCCTGTCAGCAGTTCGGCGCAAGGGACAACATGCTTTTCGTACTTGGATTTTCACTCCCATTGGGGTAATGGGGCAGTTTTGTTACGGAGGTATCTCGTCATTAGCAAAACGGACAAGATATAGATGGACGAGATATGTCGAAACACTTGCAGAGTTCGTACATTATGGTGAAATTAAGAGGGAGTACTTCTGAATACAAACATTAAATCTTCAGGAAAGAATTCCACTTAAATGATGTGTTATTTGCAGCGTACACTCATTCAATAAGATAAGGTATTAGAAAATAAATTTAGCCTCCAATTGAACCGTTCAAAAGAAAATAAATTTTATAACGTATTTTTTAAAAGCTATAATTTTCCCATGATGGACACAGAAAATTATTAAAGTGTTCATCAAACAGCTAATCTAGAAACTATTTTTCTTAAACTTTATGTTGATAAATTCTCCCTCTGTCCCCAAATAAGTGTTACATTTTCACATGTTTGCTTCGAATATTAATAGTTTTCTTCAATTTTGAAGTGAACTGTACCAACTAGGACAGACAGCATTTGTTTACGGTGTGTTGCAATTTAATAATGCCCATCGAGGTCATAAAGGCTGATTTAAAAAAAGAGAAAAATTGATAAAAAAAGGACTTTTCAAACCCATTTGATAACATTTAACGTTAGGTAGTTGAGTTAACGTCGTACTGGAGCAGCGCAACAGGTCCGAAGGTTCACCTCGCAATTTTTAACCACGATCAGATGACGAGATCCACACTTAAGCTGGCACCTCAAAGCTTCCACATCACGCCAATATGAGGACATTTGAGGCTACGACAGATTTAAAGTGTACCAGCCTCACGACCGTTTTTTGGTTGGACCGAATTTTGACCTCGCAATGGTCCGGTTTCTTATCGAATTTCAACCGGTCTACCACGGCCCATTTAAATTTAGAAAACCTTTTTTAACCCTCCTCGTGGTTGTCTCTTCTATCAAGATCTCGCCATAAGCAAAACTGGCCAGATCTTGATGGACGAGATAGCTAGGAATTTGAAAAACAGACCAGATCTTGATCTCGTCATTAAAAAATGGCCAATATCTTGATGACGAGAAATTTCGTCGAAACCACTTGGAGGGTGAACATTGCCAACATGTCGCGATTAGGCTCGCGATCTGGGTGGCGCGTTCTAAGCTGTTCAGTTGGTATTCTTCTCTGTCAGGAAGAACAAGTGCGCCACAAGTCGTCTCGTGTCACCCACCTAAGAAAACAAGAGATGAACGAGGTGGCTTGACTTGTAAATCGCGGCTGAGTAGCATATATTCGACCGTAGAGCAGCGCTGCCTCGTGTGACAGGAACAGTAGAAACCTATTCACTCACTGGATCGCGCATCTTAAAACGCCTCGCTTGTCACCCACCTTGAAAGAGGTTGTCTATGGTTTGAAAACCAGTAATGAGATTTCGGCTTTGGAAATTGGGGAGAACAATCGTTAACGAAACAGCCAAGCTATATAGAAGTTAGGAGTATAAGAGAAGTATGTGCGAAACGGCAAGAAAAGCTTGTGATACGTGAACATTCAGCAAAAGTAAGGGTTCAGTCAGGTGTGATTCCACTCTACCATACATTTAATTTAGACTTCTCGCGCTTGATTTTTTGTTTCATAAGTGTAAACATACAGAAATCTAATAAGGTAAAAAAGAGGTTCGAGAAGAGTAAAAAAATAAGAGTATGCTGTTACAATCAACAATTTGAATACCTCTCGTACGCTTTTGAACAAATTCTAATTGGATACATACTTCTTGAGCTTAAAATGTGTATTTCTATGAATTTTTATCAAGGAATTCCGACACCGAAGCTAATGACATTAAAAAAGGGCCGTCGTAGCTCAGTGGGTATGCCCACTCTGTTCTAACAACCTGCGAGTTGTAGGCTGTGCAGGTTCGATTCCTCCCTGGGTGTATTTATCTCTTCTGTTTCTGTAAAACTTTCCTTGTGTGTATGTACATTACTTGATATTGTCTGTCTTGTGCCTGGTACAGCATGGCCAAATATGTGCCATAACACCCAATCCAATTAACCAAAGAAAAAAATATTTAAAGTCACCTCACTTGTATATCTTTCTCTCTGTTTATTTTATCTTTAACATAACATAAGTGAATATTCACCCATTGAGCAGTGAAAATTGCATGTTAAAGATACGAAGACCGTCCAAACCTTTTGTTTCAGAGGTTTGATCTCATGGTAGGTTTCTGGTAAGTGCATAATTTACTGAGAACATTTATTGATTCTTTCGAGGGAGAAATGTAGGGATGAAACTGCTGGATAGTGACAATCCATTATTGTTAATTGTACCGTAGTTCAGCACTCTCATTATTGTTTGGAAAGAAACTTAATTTCTCTGTCAAGTGCATCTGTCATGTACTCAATTTTCCACGCTTTGCAAATTTTCGTAACCTTTGTGTGCAATTGACTCGAAACTTTAATAAACCTGGAAAGTGTTAGTTGATTTTCCTGCTTAAATTGGATTAATTTTACTATTGTTCTTTTCATAGTTGATTCGAAATCAGTGTACATATCTTAACTGGATTAAATATTTTCATGAAATTCTTCAATTTGCTTATTCTATGAACACAACTAGAATTTTTTTTACTTATATTATAAACAGGTTTATGGTTAACAAACATTGTCAGTCAAGCTAATTCAGACACTTTACATTAACGTTCTATTTGAACACTCTCAATCATAAAATTCAAATTCTTTTTAAAAAGTTAAGTATTATATTAGCTTTATAATTAAATTAATTCGCAACTTCTTAATTCCAACCTTATTTTTTAAACGAGTTTTCAAAATTTTAAATTAGCAACAGCAAAATTTTTATACAAGTTTACTACAGAACGTAAGGGAATAGGTTTGCGATAGCCCAGTTAGTAGAGTCGTGGTTTAGCAACTGGATGGTTGCGAGTTCGAGACTGGATCCAAGCAATGATCGTTATGAAAGTGCTGGTTGGAGCAAGTTAAATCTGTCGTGGCCTGTCCTCACGTTGACATGGTGAAGTTTGGAGAGTGGGGTTCCAGCTAAGGTGTTGACCTCGTCATCTGGTTCGAAACGACGAGGTGTTATCTTCAGGTCTTTCCCTTCAGGATGGATCTCAGACCCACCAATATCCCTTAGTGTTGCTCCAGCGTGAAGTAAATTTAACTTCCTACCTACCGTAAGGGAATAAGTGTACAATTTTACCTAAGAACGATTTCCTAATTAGACTAGTTCAAAAATTGGAAAATTAAAAAATAAAATTCATACGTCTACTACACTTAACCTGTCATGAGGATGCTTTAAATTAGAAACTACATACAGCGTTACTCGATTTTTTTATCTTTTGATTTCAAACGAAAAAATGCAAAGGATCGATTGATTGAGTACATGTATTCCGACTTGAGTGATGTCAAGAATTCACTTATGAAATCGTCAAGTAGTTATACATGAAAGAGAGTTTTAATGAAATAAGAGAAATACACTCATGTTAAGTTAAAGAAATGAAACTTGTATATACAAGAGATGAAAACCTTTTAAATCTCGCAGATGAATCAACAAGGACATGTTGGTTTTGGGTTTTATGGCGCAAGGACCATATTTGGTCAAGCTGCACCAAATACAAGACATACTATTCAGTAATGGACATACACACAAGGAAAGGTTTTACTGACACAGGAGAGAGTATACCCAGGGAGGAATCAAACCTGTCCCGCCTATAATTCGCCAAGGACATGTCGAAACTTTATGTTAAAAAAGTATTATTTGAGCTATTCTTTTTATCTTACATTGAAGTAAGCGGCAGATATTTAAGCATTATAACCCTCCTAGTGATTGTCTGGACGAAGTATATATCATTAACAAAACTAATCAGATCTTGATGAATGAGATTTCTCGTCATTAGAAGAAAACTGACCAGATCTTGTCATCCTAAAAATAGTGACAATATCTTGATGACGAAATATATCGTCATTAGCAAAATTCGTCAGATCTTGATGGACTGGATATCAGGTCCTTGATGGACTGGATATCAGGTTGGAGGGTTAAGCATAACATATTCAAGATATACTTGGCTCTCAATCTACCAGAAACTCTAAGAACTGATTTAACCTCATTAAAACACAAGTTTTGAGAGAAAAGGTCAGCTCCCTTGATTACCTCCAATCGGAAATGATATTCTTTTGCATTACGGTATAAATTTTACTTTCCAAAACGAGAGGACAAAATCATACATTTATCTACGTCAGGTGGTGGGCTATAACAGGAAAAAGATAGGGAAAAGTAATGATACACGATTAATAATGTCATAAGAGTAGTCAAGTATTCATGTGTATTGTGATTTTACAATCTGACGTCAGTGACTCAATAGGAATGATCAGACTGCCTTGAAGAATTAAAGACTCAATGATGCATTCCTACTAACGCAAATGACTAAAGAAAATTATCAAAATGAAAAATCTTAAGGAAAGAACCTTAAATTCATAACATAAAATTTTTACTTATTTCATTAGATTCCATATCGATTTTTTTGGCAAGTTTTATGTGTGAAATATTTATTCTTAATTTCATGGTTGGTTGTTTTGGCATTTTATGACGCAAGGACCATATTAGATCAAGCTGCGCCAAACACAATTTCAAGTGAAAAATGTCGTGGAAGGGAAAAGAGCCACGGGGAAACATGAATGCAGAGAAAGTGTGATGAAAGCAGAAAAAGATAGATTGAACATCCTGGGAGCTAGACCCTGTGTTTACTAAAGACAGTAAACCCCATGAGAAAAGAAAAGATATCAAGAGTACATCGGGTCTGTGACGCCCCGGACGCATCTAAAAGAGATGTGCCCTACGAGGGCTTTTAATTTTATGAAGTTTCGTCGTCAGCTGCTTAAACGTAGAACTGTTTGTCCTGTCTTGTCTATGATGAGTTCGTAAATGAAACACACAATGGGTGTTGGTAAAGTTGTCGTGTTAATGTTTGTCCTGTCTTGTCTATGATAAGATCGTAAATGAAACACAGTGGGTGTTGGTAATGTTGTTTATTTATTGTAATTTTTCCAAGCCTAGTCTACTTGTTAACATTAATCACATACCAAAATCAATGTTCAATCAAGTTTAGTTCAGAGTTATTGAGTGTGAGATAAATTAACTTCACACTGAAGTCACACAACGGGATATTGGCGACGGTCCACGATTAATCCCGAAGGGGAAGATCCGACAACACCTAGTCCTTTTGAATCACGGTCAGATAACGAGGTAAACTCCTTAGTCGATACCCCCTTCTCCAAACATCCACACCACATCAACGTAAGAACATCTGAGGACACGACAAATCGCACGTGCACCAGCCCTCACGTAAACGAGTCTGGTTGGATCTAGTTTCGAACTCACAACCCTCCCCTCTTGCAAATCCGCAACTCTTCTAACCGGGCTACTGCGGATCCAGAAATGTTTTGTTGCTGTTTCTAACATTTCAGGATAACTTAAAGATAGATAGGGTGACTATTCAATAGCAGGTTTAGAGCAATATAATTACATATTCTGCAATTTTTAAATTGCTTATTTTCTCCTGAGGGGAAAAGAATGTTAAGAAACGATATCGTTTGTGCAATTCTTAAAGGGAGACAAAACAGAAATCGTCCCATATATCTCTTATTAAAAGCAATGAATTGGTGTCGTCTGTTTGCATAGTAATTAAGAAAGTGTAGGATCCATAATTGAGTTAGCTAATGAAACCTAACAGAAAATAAATTTATCAGGAAGGATAAAAAATAGAGAAAAAGAATATGCGAATTTAAACGTTTACGATTGAAGATAGCAATTATCTATAAGTGGATGATACTTAAATTTAATGGACTGAAAAAAGTTCAACAGCTTTAACACAGCAATTATCTTTTAATTTATATTATTCTAATTAGGAGCGCATGTGAAGCAAAAACAAGCCTATCCCGATGCTTTCAGAAGTTAATTACAATAACTTTAAGAGTCTGAATGAAATGGTAAAAAACTATGATGAAACAATTTTGATTGTCTTGGATTTTGAAATGATTTCATTGTCTTGATTGTGAAGTTAGAAACAGTATTTTTCTAAAGTTTGATAGGGAATAGTGTTTTATCAAAAACTTATTGGAATGTTGTGGTTGGAAATTTGAATCCTAATAAAACGTATGATCACAAACACAAACCGTACTGAGCTTAAAAACCCGTTTTGAAAAGATAGTTGATAATTCCAGTTACCGAATCATCACTACCAGTTGGTAGGTAGATGATTAACGTCGCACTGGAGAAACATAAAGGGCTATTGGGGACAGTCCCCGGGATCAATCCCTAAGCATCATTCCGGTTTTATTACTTACCATTTTTAGCTATTTGATAAATAGCTGTTCTCGTGGGAATGAGATTTAACAATCCAGTCACACAAATTTCGTACGCGTAAGATAAATCAGCTATAGCGAATAGATTAATTTTAGGTCCAGATATGGCCCTCGAGATGTTTTTATCAGGCCCGCAGTCAAGATACAGCCCTCCAAATATTTCAATCAGTCCCGCAGACTAGATACTGCCTTCCAGACAGGTTTACCTGATCCGCAGTTGAGTCCGCAGACCTGATCCGTTCCTTTGCACATTAAAGGAAAGATTGTCTTTCTTTATACAATTTACTTCAGAGATACAAAATAAGATTGAATACGCACTCTAAAATTCTTACAATAATCTTAAGTCCATTCCCAATCAAACATACATTATTTGCAATTGATTTCATTCTAATTAAAATTTGCTTGAATAATGAGAATCTCGATAGGTCTTTAAATAAAACCATTTAAATTTAAGGCTGATTAATCTGTGTTTCATATTCCATGAAATGATACACAAAACATTTGACACTTTTCTAATTCTAAGTCACCAACATTGTCCTCTTGAACGAAAGCCATCGAAACACGTTAATTGTTTTAAAATTAAATAAACAAGTAACACCTTGCACAGCCAGGAATGGTGCTATGCACGATGATTTATTGTAACGAGTTACATCGTCAGTCAGACATGATACGCTTTAGGTTATGGCCCAATCACGAAAGCAATTATTAACGTAATTAAACTATGTCTCAGCACGAGCAAATAGCTACACCAATCAATAGCTAGACACCAGTTTAACATTTTAATGGGTCGATGTGGGGTTAGACGCTCATTTTGACTGACACTCATTTTAAAATAGTAAAATTCTCAGTCCTAGTCAAATCAAAGAAACTCGTCCTAAGATTTCCTTATGAAAAAAGGTGCTTATAAACTTCTACAGTTGGGTACACTAAATATCGTCTATCAAGATTATTCCCTGAAAGTCAAATGTTTGAATTAAATGGCTTGACATCAATCGAATATAGCACTCGATTTGATTTAATCATGCGTAAGCGAATGGTTGAGCACCTTTTGTACCATAACAGGCGAATCCAAGGGTTTTCCCGATAACATCAGACCCCCTTCCGACCTACAGCGAAGTTTCCATACACCTACCATTTGCTCAAATGGTTAGATGATCAACTATTAAAGGTATTTCAAAACTTCGTGCGTACAAACTTTAACCCTGAGCATCATGATAATTCAGAGTAGTGTAATATTACCTTTACCCCGCAACACACAATGACTGAACCACATTTAATAATTGAAAGAATCCTGGGAAAAATTTCATTGGACAAGAAGGTCAGACAAATTAGGTTTGTGTTGCTTGGTTGCATTGAATTTTATGGCACAAGGGCCATTTCTGACCTGGCTGCGCCAAACACAGGACAACGTTAAATAATTTCGATTTTATGGTGGAAGGTCCGAAATTGAACAGGTTGCGTAATTAGTTTTGTGTTGGAACTTTATTTTTCTCAGATCTTACATAACTTACAATTTATCGCGTCTTCCTTAATTTATTTCATATGTTATATATTTGTTTTGACGTGTCTTTAATTATTCTGCCTAAGCATATGATAATGCTTTCTTAAGACTTGAGAAAGACCATGAAACATCTCTACCATTGTTGACCAAAACATACTTCATGCTAAAGATGGGCTATACTGCCGCATTGGAAGTTAATTTTTGTAGTTGCGCAATTCAAATATTTTAATGATAAAGAAGCCACAAATTGATTTAATTAATAAGGCAACATTCACTCATCAACTGGAAGGAATTAATCGTTGGTTCTGATAGTGGAGAAGGGCGGCCGTAGCCGTTTGGAAAGGTAGCGTATTAGCAACCGGAAAGTTGCGAGTTCGAAATTCGATCCAACCAAGCAGTCAAGTACGTGGGGGCTGGTGCACTCTAAATCTGTAGTGGCTTCAAATGTCCTCACGTTGGCGTGGTGTGGAAGTTTGGAGAGTAGGGTTCTAGCTCAGGTGTTGACCTTGTCATCTGAGCATGGTTGAAAATTTCGGGGTGTTATCCTCGGATCTTTCCCTTCGGAATGGATCCCGTACCGTTGCCAATAGTCCGTTGAGTTTCTCTATGGGCGATATTAATTAAAACTACCTACCTGATAGTGGAGACCTAGACAAAAATATTCATCTAAGCGGGATCTTACGATTCTCAATATCAAGTAAAAGGAGTCGAAGATATATGTACTACATACATTTAAAGATTTCATAACTTAGATTAAACAATTTATAATACAAGCAACTAAGAAGAATTATGCAACGTGTCTTAGAGCTTTCACAGAATAAATGAGGCACTCGAATAAATAATTGAGCACTTCTGGAAACATAAGAGTGAAGATAATGTCTCATGACTAATCGTTTAGTTCCTTCAGTTAGAACGATAAATCCGCTGCTGTGTGTGAACTTTGTTTTAGCATCATCATTCTACTGTTCAAGTATATCATTACTTCAGTTATACTTAAAGCTGTATAAGCGGTGATGCATATCGCGAAATAAACGGAAACTATTATTGCTACGAAATAATATTGTCCCGATATTTTGAATTAATATTTTGCATTGTAGAAAAAGTTATAATAACTTGGCAACACCACTTCTTAAAGCATGACAATTTTTTTTCAGAGGGAGCCCAAAGTTAAAAATGCAATTTTTTATGCGTATTTAAAATTTTAGCAAATATTTTTTAATGTCTTTTTTTAGTTTCAGTTTACGAAGTTTCGATTGTGTGAGCTGGAAAAATCGTGAAATTGGGAAAATCAAATTGAAGTCAGCAACACATTAAATTCATTCACACTGGTAATTTATCTCCGGAAAAATCCTCCGAATTTAGCCTAAGAGGAATATATACATAAGTTGCTTTCTGCTGGAATTGCAAGGAAACCAAAGTAGACTTAAATATAAATAGATAATATAAATTTAAAAGAAAAACCTTATAATAAATTAGGTTTCTAGAATCCAATGAACAAGCGGACCAGGACTTAGGTCAATTGACAGTTGTCACAACCTGAATACCTTTTACTTCTACGTAACATCAAGAGGCTTATATTGTCGTCTATAAATACTAATAGACTATAAATCTACAGAGATGTCTACAAGTTGGTTGGTTTTGGGGTATTATGGCGAAAGGGCCATATTTGGACATGCAGCGCAAGGCACAATATAAAGTAAGACAGACACACAACGAAAGCTTTGCTGATACAGGAGAGGAATACATTCAGGGAGGAATGTACCTGTGACAGGAATCGAACCTGCGCCACCTACAACTCGAAGGTTGCTAGCGCAGTGGGCATACCCACTGAGCCACGGTGGTCATAAATGTCTACAGTAAAGAACTGGAATATTTTATTGAGGAATAAAGCTCGTATCGCATATTCCTTGCCCAGAGCTGTAGACGCTTGCTTTCGACTTTTTACCGTACATAACTACCTCAAAAACGCTTACACAGTATTGAAGTAGCGAGATCAGCTATCTGTCCTCTTTGCGAACTGAATGATATTCCTTGCCCAGAGCTGTAGACGCTTGCTTTCGACTTTTTACCGTACATAACTACCTCAAAAACGCTTACACAGTATTGAAGTAGCGAGATCAGCTATCTGTCCTCTTTGCGAACTGAATGATATTCCTTGCCCAGAGCTGTAGACGCTTGCTTTCGACTTTTTACCGTACATAACTACCTCAAAAACGCTTACACAGTATTGAAGTAGCGAGATCAGCTATCTGTCCTCTTTGCGAACTGAATGATATTCCTTGCCCAGAGCTGTAGACGCTTGCTTTCGACTTTTTACCGTACATAACTACCTCAAAAACGGTTACACAGTATTGAAGTAGCGAGATCAGCTATCTGTCCTCTTTGCGAACTGAATGATATTCCTTGCCCAGAGCTGTAGACGCTTGCTTTCGACTTTTTACCGTACATCTCAAAAACGCTTACACAGTATTGAAGTAGCGAGATCAGCTATCTGTCCTCTTTGCGAACTGAATGATATTGCTTGCCCAGAGCTGTAGACGCTTGCTTTCGACTTTTTACCGTACATCTCAAAAACACTTACACAGTATTGAAGTAGCGAGATCAGCTATCTGTCCCCTTTGCGAACTGAATGAAATGACTGGGACCACCTGAGGACTGCCCAAAATTCCTGACAGTACAAATACGGTAGATAATGTTTTAAAAGCATATTTTTTCACTTCAGAACTATTGGGCTGCTTGTCGATTGATGGCTGATGGCCGGACACTGGAGTAGGTTAATAAAACGTTTCTAGAATCAACATAAAATGGATACGATGCAAAGAAAAATTAAAAAATTAGAGTAAAATCGTTTGACGATGTTATGAAAGACTTTATATTTACGTAATCTAATACTTCCTATGAATAAGCATATGATTTAGGGGTTGGAAATTAAAAGTCGTAAGTGGAAATTGTTTATCTAGTCAAGGTTTGTACGATATACCGCATAATAATCAGTTGTACCGAACTTGCGTATCTCATGCGTCCCTTTGGACACACATTCACCCAAACCCCTCCACTGAAAATATTTCGGACGTAGTATTCGTAACTTTTCATTGAAATTTAACAATTTATATCGCAATAATTATCATATAGAACAATACTAATGTCATTAACATATTTTTTAATATACAAAAAATATTAACCACTTCTGAAAATGAACCAGCGGACTTTTCGGTTTTATTATCAAAGCCATAGCAAATAAATATTATAATAGTTTTACAGTTAATTGAAAATATTTACTTAATTTAAATCTTCAGATGAAGAAGCACAGTAAAATTATTAGAGTACCGTAGCCATTGACAACGGTAAATCCATTTTCCCATGATGAATTTGTTTGAATTTGGGGCTTCTAGTAATGAGTTTTCTCTTACACTCACACGTCCTCACCCCAATGCAAAACTGGTAACTCTTGCCACAATTATTTGTTGACAAACGTACCAGTTTCAATTCTCTTGAATAATTCGAGACCGAGAGTAGGCCATTTTTGAAAAAGGGCGCTAGAGGAAATACTGAAACTAGTTTTCAATTTCAACAATTACCAAGGTAGGTAGTTGAATTAACGTCACATTGAAGCAACACAACGGGTTATTGGTGAGTCCCTGGGATCAATCCCGAAAGAAAAGATCCGAGGACACCTCGTAGTTTAAACTTAAAATTATTTTTTAGGACATAAATAAAAATAAAGTGAAACAGTTGATTTATAATTAAATAAATTCAAATGGGGTTAATACATCTAATGCTTTAATGAATTTATTTATCTTGAATTTTTGTTGAACTTGTAATGTTTTTGTTGAAAATTTTCAATTAAACAATTAACTTAATGAACTAAACTTATTGGTCAACCCTCCCTCACAATAAGATCAAAAGCCTCTCTACATGGCCATTTTGTAAAGAAAATAACACGGTTATTTCAACCCATATTCCGTGTACAAAGCTGATGTTTAGAATTATAGATCGAGAGATTTTTCAGCATAACTTACACCCTTATTTTTCGTATCTATATTGATTATTTTATGCAAAGAAAATCTTACATAATATACCAAAAATCATCACATTCGTCACAAAAATCAGATACAAAGAAACTTAAACGTTGAATATTTCTACACTTTTTAAACTAGACACATGAAATTAGGTTGATTGCCAGAGCACTCTAGCTTTGATTGACCTCTAATTGAAAAAAGCTGAAAAATACTTTTAACTCTCCTTGTGGTTGTCTCGATGAAGTATCTCGTCATTAGAAAAACTGACTAGATCTTGATGGAAGAGATATCTCGTCAGTAGAAAACTGACTAGGTCTTAAAAAATCATAAAAAAATTGACAATACCTTGATGACGAGATATCTCACCATTAGAAAAATGTAGTCAGATCTAGTTGGACAATATGACTCGTCGAAACCACTTGAATATAAAAATTTAGGAATAGGTGAACGGTAGTACAATTATGAGAATGTCTACCAGTTTTCCACTATCGTGTAGACCCTCCAAGTGGTTTCGACGAGATATCTCGTGCGTGATCTGGTCAATTTTATTAATGACAAGGTACCTCGTTGAGACAAAACTGCCCTATTAACCCAAGGGGAATGGAGATTCAAGTAGGAAAAACAAAATGTCCCTTTCCTTGAAACTGGTGGCAGTTTGGAACAGGATTTTGCATCAGAGGCTGTCCACTACAGGGTGGTTTTCGACACGAAGATAAATCATCAGGAAGGTTAACTAGCACAATGACAACTACATGGTACTTACGGTGTCTGCTGCAGGACGATGGGACTTCCGGTGGATGTGGTTCAACACAAATTGCTTCCATTCCCGGAACCTGCGACACACCTCGCGATACACATCATCCGGGTCCTCCCGGTAACACTCTTCGGTCCGGAAATAGCGAGAGTTGGATCTATCCAGCTTGGACAGTGTTTTGCTGAGCACTGGACGTGCTACAGTCACGAAGAATCAAGTATGTTTTACACTACCACATCAAGAGACGTGGTACAGTTCGAAACGTGCCGTGCAGTTCTCGAAACGATCCGGAATGTTCGATATGGACTACGAGTCTCGTCTTCTGGCTCTTTTTTAAGTTTTTACATATGGTATTTTGTTGAAGACCACCACTTAACGTAAAGCAGTCACAGAACGATGCAAGACTTAATTGAAAGCTTGGTGCGATTTGAAACAAGTAATTCAGTTCTCGAATAAGTCGGAAATTTTCGTTGTGGTTTACTTGTTACTATTTCTGGCGTACTACTTTCGAATATTGGGTAACTTCGACAGAGAACTATATTTATTCGACTAGCAAAACGTCAAGATTGCTCGATTAAATGAATTAGGTCAGTTAGAAACATGTGGCACAGTTCTCGATATATGGAATTCTCGTTGTGTTCCACATGCTTTAAAGCATTACTTCACGACAGATAGTTACGTCGAGTAATTGGTGTTCTACATGCAAACAATATATTTTCTTCACAACATTAAAAAGCACAGCTAGAGGTCATTGTCATGTTCCTAACACAATTATGAAAAATTCCCTACATTTCTTAAGCTATACTTTGCTTCCAGTAGATGACATGCAATTCAGATTTCATATTTGAGCTTTTCTGCTGAACAGTACTTTTGTTTTAGAACACATAAAATTAAATAATTTTAGTTGGAGAAACTTTTTTCTTGTATTCGTTCAATCAAGATCTGTGTTGAATTTCTTTCATATGGACACCAAATGGTATTACTTCAGCAGATTACTTTTAAAATGTTCGAAACCAAACAATTCATGTTTGCGTTTTATTTACTTTAAAAACTTGGTATATCCCAGCAAAAATAATGTATTTTCTTCCATTGTTAAAAAACGTACTTGATTACAGAGAATTACATTCGCAATTAACACTCTTGGTATAAAGATATTTTTAAAATGTATTTCATTTAGTTTCATTTATAATACAATTCAAATTGGAAGTATTCTATTTTATTATCAAGATCTAATCTTACTGTTTCTGTTTACTATTATTTAACCCTTTCGAAGTATCTGTATATATTATACTCTTTATATTTCTCTCTAAAATATTTCAAAAATTACAGTTCTGCAACTATTTAACTCTGGATTTAAATTTCGTTCAAGAATTGAATTACTCTACGATCAAACATTCGTTGGATTAAATCACATATAATTACATAGTCGAGCTTTTGTAGAATAACTGCTTGTCTTCTGTTCATAAAAATACTACTCTTGGATATAAATCACAGACATCAAAGTTCAGCACAACACGAATGGGAGATATATGTAAATTCCGGTTTTGTTTTCTCGAGTAAATTTAATAAAAATGCATTTGGAAGGATAGAAAGAAGTTGAGTTTTTCACAAATCACAGGCAAATTTGTACGACGAAACAAATGATTATCAATACACCAAAGGATTAAGTGTTGTTATAAAAAGTATTCGTCAGAAAAATATGAGTTGGAAGTACCCGCTTCAAAGAATTACATATCAGAAACACTGAAAATAGACTGGAAATAGACTTTGAATGAGAAATTTTTTTTGTTTTTTCTTAGGTACTGAATCTCAACTTGACTTTGATTGAGTTTATATGTACAAGAAAGAAGTAAATATCAGCTATACACAGGTAAAATTCATATTGTGGTCGTCACGGAAGGAAGGTGGATGAAATTCCGTCGTGTCGAAATATAAAAAACCAAAAATAAAAATTCGATTTCAAAGCTGGGAGTTAATATCAATAGTAGCGACCAACACACTAAGCTACGTTAAGACATTTAACAACTAGTCACGAGATATAATTTCAAGTAGTACAATAAACACGCACGCTGAGAGTTTTCCACTGGAAGAACAAACACTGAAATCAACTGCTACGTTTCTCGTCACTGTGAGCTAAATCTCAATTTCGACGGTCTAAATCCTTCTCTGTCGACTAAGTTTCCTATTTTCAGTACAATTTGGTGACTAAGACAGTTCATTTTCGAAACCTCTTTGGAATGCTATCACACAAACAGACATTAAACATCCTGAAATCAACATCTATGAAACGTCACGGCGGTCTAGAACTTATAAGAAAAATATAACTGCTGCGCGGTGTCTTCAGTAAAAGCGGTGACTTACTTCGCCCGAAATGTTTTCAAAAGACGAGACCCACTGTGGTTGGGTAGCCAGGGAAACCTGTGGCCCCCGAAGCCACTTCAAAAAGATCCATCGTAAGTGCTGGAATCGAGACTCAGCTGATCCGCAATCGGTTGTGGCACTTCGGCGGACACGTATGTCATCGTCCTACAAGGGGTTCTTCCGAGGATTTGCATCTCGATCGTGGAAGTGTTGGACGCAAACTGGAGGGATGTTGAATCGGAGTGGTAGTTTTCAGAAGAAAGCAACGCGAGAAGGGGGCGGTGGGGATGGATGCAGCTCCCTCGTTCGGATGGAGTAGTTCTCCTCCCCATCGCATCCAGGATCCTCCGGTTGATGCTCAGTTTCATTGATTGCTCGCCAACGTTGGCAGGCGTTTGCGCACGTCACGTGACCCTTCCTGTGATACAATCCTATTTCGTGGACTGAACGAAGAAAGGAAAGTGTTGGCGGCTGATTGAAATATCGCCAATTCCATCGAGAGAAAAAAACATGGAGCGACAGAGAGAACAAACGCTTTCGGATTCAATTGGGAACGAATTGAGGGGTTCAATGCTTCGGTAATTTCCTCTCGCAGCCAACTTGGAGGTTGGATCAGTACAAAGTGAGAAAAGAATCGCCTCGAATTTGCTATTCGAATTCGAATGTTAAAGGATATTCAAATGTGAAAGTCATGTAACGGAAATCCATGTTGACTAAAATAAAAGTAAATTATGCAATAAATCAGAATTATGTGTTGGAAACACCTGAGCTAGATAAAATATGGGTTTAGTCCATTATAACCTCAAGGGGGATAGGGGAGAACTAGGGATGAATCTGTTAATTCAATTTGAAAGATATGGGATAGGGTTACTACATTACTTTTAATTCACGTGATGAAAATTTGTTAAAATCTGGATCACCAGTGCGTGACTGTGTTCTTTAAAATTGGGGTCTTGGAGCTTCGGTATATGCCTTTTCTGAGAGGACTTTAGTTCCCAAGGATACATGTAGTTTGGTTTTGGGTTTTATTGCGCAAGGGCCACATTTGGTCAAGCTGTGCCGAACACAACAACGAGGTACGAAAAAAAGTTGAAGGGTGGGCCAGGGTAAAACAGAAGGGAGGACATCACTCGGGTATCTCGGGGTTGTGATGACCGTACACATCTAAAAAATATGTGCTCCTGAAGGCGGAGACATGTAGAAATATACTTATGTGCATCATCAATCGCCAGTATTTTGAACTACCATTGCATTCAAATGAGTCTCAAAATTAAACCAAACCATAACTTAAACACTGAGCAAGTATGTATATGTTACAATTATAAAAAATACTCGTATGGTTTTTAATTCCTACATACAATCACAAGACCGTATTTCAATTGCAACTCACCCAAATGTGACGCGTTTTCTGTCCATATTTTGCTAGATAGCTATATTTAATCCTTTATGTGGTCAAGTTTGTCAATGGCGGGAAAGTGGCCTTAATATTTGAGGCGAATTGAATTTCTTAAAATGTTTTACGAGATCATTCGACTGAAAACCACTATTTTAGGTCCCTTTAGTACTGCCCCCATGTGAAAAAAGCTTTGTCTGGAGGGATTTCCAATCCAACGGCATTTCGCGGGACCGCCAAAACGCCAGAATTCGAACTTTAACCGCCTGTCTCTTCACTAAGATCCTTTTTAATTTCGAAAAACCTAACAGATACCGTCGGCTTAGAGCAGAAACTCTTTAATTGACAATTTTTTTGAGACATTAAATGCTTAATTTCATGATGTTGAGAAATGAAATCATTGTAATCATTTTAAAATATATGTAATACTATCAAAATCATTACAATTTTTTTTGTATTAAAACTAATAACTAGTCTTTAAACAGCTGTATAGTAAAAATTTATTTTCGTCAGTTAATGTAGTCTCTGCTCTAAGCAGACGATATATTCAACTGAAAAAAAAAACTGTTTTCACTGTTAGAATTTGTTCCGTTGAAATTCGTTTTTTTTTCGTTTTTCCTATTACACATTCTCTGTAGACTAAACATTGTTCGTTAATAAGAACAAACTTCCAACAAGAGGCAAAGAACCTGGAATGGAAAATGTACTTATAAAACTAGGCTGAAGTTCAGTTCATAGATGTTCGAACCCCTGAAGTTCTCGGTTTTCTTTGGAATACAAGTTTTTGAATACCAAAATGGCTATCAGCTTACAAAGTGATGAATGCGTATGGTGACTCAACAAGTCGTGATGTATTAAAAAAGCGTCAATTAAAATGTCTAAGATGGTAAAAGAAGTTAAAATATGATTGACGGAGCTCTTGGCAATGCTGGCAGGATGGAGCGGTTTCTCGACTAATAAAAATCTATGCCTGACTCGTGAATGGCCGATCGAAGACATGTTGAAATAGCGTCGAACCGTCACGATGTTAGTGACGGTAGGAGTGAGGTTGGATGTTATGGAGCTTATTACTCTGCATAATTGTGACACTTCAATTCGTAATAATTCCGAGGATATCGGTGGCGTGGCAACGCCGCTAGCACCGTTTGACGGCACATCGATGACATTGGGTGGCAATCATAAGTGGTGGGGCTGGCGAATCAATGGAAGTTCGTGACAGCACGCAGGAGAGAATGATCATTTTTGTGTCCTGTGCCACGAGAATACTTGTTTTCATTTACAATACTTTGGTTGGTTTGATTTTTTACGCTACGCTAAACACAAGATGAAATGTCAAGTTATAGACATACACACAAAAAAGGCCGTAGTGGCTGGGTAGACTTACCCACTGCTCTAGTAACCTACGAGTTGTAGGCGATGCAGGTTCGATTCCTCCCTGGGTGCATTTCTCTCTTCTGTGTTAGAAAAGCTTTCCTTGTGTATGTTCATTAAATTCAACCAACCACACACAAAGAAATTTTTACAGACATAGAAGACAGAAATACAAGTAGGGAGGAATCAAATCTGAATCGCCTACAACTAGCAGGTTGCTAGCGCACAGGGACAGCCCACTGAATCACAACGGTAACTTCAATACTTCGGAACTAAAGGCGAGTGAACACTGATTTTGGTGTGTAATTAATGTTAACATAGTGGAATAGTAGTGTGAATTGAAAAAATTACAATAAATGAACAGTGTTTCATTTACGATCTTATAGATACAAGACAGGGTATACGTAGTTCTACGTTTAAACACAATGGACGAAAAAACTTGAGCCCCATCAGGTTTTTCAGTTAATATAAGTAAAATCTGATGCAATACTAAGTTTTTGTAGAAAGCAAATTTTAATTATTTTATATATTTTCTTATTTTACATAAAAATTTTTATATTCACAAAGTTTCGGCTAAAAAATGAATTAGATTCCTAATACGACTTCGAAAAATTTAAAGTGTTACCTTTAATGGTTTTTCAAAAGGCACATTACTGGTAAAAAAGTCATTCTTGAGAAATGAGAAATCAGTAATTAGGTTGGTAAGTAGTTGAGTAGAGCACTAGAACACAAAGGGCTATTGTCGACAGTTCAGGTTCCAACCCCAAGGGAAATATCCGAGCACCTTGTCATGATGAACCACGGTCAGATGACGAGATCAACACCTGATCGAATCAGTTTTAAAGGGCATTTAAGACACTAAATTGGATTGGTCCACATCCCTTTAAGCTATCTTTAAAAAATACTTTTCGAATTGGTACAAAGAAAGTATATAAATACATCTTTTAAAGCTTTAAAACTACTTAATTAAACACGAACATCTAAACATTTTGATGATATATTCCCCCAGTTTGCCTTTCTTAAAGTTTTACAAATGAAATTAATCTGTTTAAGATAAAATTGATTGAAATGCAAAAGTTAAGCACGATACATTTGTGGATGGATACTTCATAATCAAAACGGTAGGTAGTTGAATTTACGTCGCACTTGAGCAACGCAATGGGCTATTGGATCCATCCGGAAGGGAAAGATCCTAGGACAACAGCTCGTCATTCTGAATCACTGTCAGGTAAAGAAGTCAACACTTGAGCTGGCACCGCTCTCTCCACTTCCATACCCTTTCAATGTGAAGACATTTGAGGTCACGAGATCGAAAATGCAACAACCCCAACGTACACGACGGTCTTTGGTTGGATCGAGTTTCGAATTCGCAACCCTTCGGTTGCTAATCTGCTACTCTTCCAACCGGGCTTCCGCGGTCCCTGCTAATAGTGAGATGCCTCATCGAGGCAACGAACAGGAGAGTTAAGGTATAATACGGAGAATAAAATCATTAAATAATCAATTTTAAGGTTTGGTTTTCATTGAGTAATTTTCAAACTTTAAAATGCTGTATTGCTTTTCTTTGTAGCTTTCAAGAAATATTTTTGAAAAATATTTTAAAGTAAACATTCCCAAATATCCGATTTTTCAAGAGACTTTTGCTAACTCAAGTAATTTTTCTGAAAAAAAAATATCAAAAGTAAACACTTGAATTTTTTATGAAGTTATCTCAGGACATATTTTAAGAAGAGTTCTTTGGAAAATTTAAATACATACGTAAGATTAAAAAATTTGAAACATTTGCTTTTTCAAAAGCAGAGGCAGTGCATCATATATTTTAATAAGATCAACAGGAAAAAGTGTTGACAAAGCGGCTGATTAAAATTTATAGCTATCTAATAGATATATGGTTAAAAATAGTGTCGATAGCTATATTCTGAAAAATGGGTACACCAAGCATCCTTTTGATATAGGCCGGTAGTTGAATTTACGTCGCACTAGAGCAACACAAGAGGCTAATTGGGACGGTCCGGGATCGATCCAGAAGGGATGGATCCTACACCTCGTTATTTTGAACTGCGGTCAGAAAGCGAGGTCAATACCTGAGCTTCTTTTAACATAGGAAGCAATGAGGATGGTTCTCAACTCCGGATTACCAAATCAAGGACAATATTAATAGAAAATATTTTTATTATCTATAAGTATTTTTCGGAACCACTTTTTACATATATTTTCTAAACCATGTTCCATTTACAACGCTAATTGTGCAATGCGCTAATCGTGGCTTGATAGCTTATGATTCATGTCTAGCATTCACTTTTAATTTCCAAATAACAGTAAAGTACCAAGTACAAGAGCTCGGAAACATTTAGAGATAAAAGAATAATTTTGGAAAAATCCATATATAATCAAAAAATTCAAATACACAAAACATTCAAAAAGCTAGTCCATCCTTGTTACTTTTTGCAGTGTTTTACGGCCCAGTTTTGTGTTTATTATTATTCTATTGGTTTTGTATTTGTTTTACTCTATGGTTTTTTAATCTGCGATGTCTTTTGATATTCTAATTTCAACGCATGTATAGACTTCTTGCCTAATTTGCCTATCTACCTTCTTTAACTTTTGTTCATTGTGGTGTTTAGGGGCAACTTTTGGCGTATTACCGTCCACACGCAGTATCTTGTGTTGCACTATCTTGCACTGTCTTGTCAAAGCACTATCTTGTGTGGTCTGGGTAAGGCCCCTCCCAGATGACGCCTTGATCCCAACACCACTTCAGTTTTGAAATATTCACTCGCGCACACACATACTATATATATATATATATATATGGTGCCCAGACTGCCACTAGAGGGCACCTCCGCGCTGATGTCATCTCCGACCACTGCGCAGCCATTCCGCGCATTGGAGGAACGCAGTCAAAAAGCGACACAGAAGGAAGACGACGAAGCTACAAGACGGACGTAGCGTTAGACTGTGCAATGTTGACGGGCGACGAGCGCCGATGGAGTTTATGATGTCTGTGCTGTGCACTTAACTTTAATTGTCTAAACCAAATTCATTGTAAATATTCATAAATCTCATTAAATTTAGTTATTCTTTAAAACTTTCGTAATGTTGCCAATCGCCCACAAACCAGCACCCCCATATATATATATATATATATATATATTGTATATACGCTACTGTTTGTGAAAATTGCAACACCATGAAGGAATCGTGCAAATTAAACAAAATTTGCAGGAAATGCAAAACAGGTTAGGATATGCAAATGATTAGAATTACAAAGCGATCACGCATGTGTGGGCTGAAAAACACTCTTTAAACTTCCAAGTGAGCCGTGTATAAAAAGCACTATAAAGGTGCGTTAAAAAGTGTGTATCGTCGTTTGATTGCTGTAAATGATGGATTAGAAGTCAGTATGCCTCGCCAAAAACGAAGAGTGCCGTACGAGCAACTAATGGTGTTCGAACGGGGCCGCATGATCGGCCTCCGTGAGGGTGGACTTTCGTATCGGGACATCGCGACTTGCAAGGAGGGGTAATGCCACAACAGTGATGCGTGGGTCGAAGAGATGTACCATGGAGAACCGGACAAGTCGAAACCCCGGCAGTGGGACATGAAATATGACGTCACCACGGGACGACAGACACCTCATCCGCATGGTGGTGATGGACCGTACAGCGTCCTCACATGCATTGGTACAACATTGGAGCACGTCTATAGGTGTGTCATTGTCTGCCCCCACCGTTCGTCGACGTCTGCTGCGCCATGGGCTACGTGCAAGGATTCCCCTGCGCAGGATTCCCTTGATGCTGAACCTATGACGCCAACGGCTACAATGGGCTCACCAACACAGTCAATGGCGTGCCAATTGGCAACAATTCGTCTTCTCAGATGACCATGGACGCGTACTCGTCAGACGCTATGAGAGGTGAACGCCTTCTCTCGGAGTGTCTTATTCAGCGTAAGACTTGACAAAGGCCTGGCGTTATGGTCAGGGGCGCTATTGGGTCAGGGGCGCTAACATGGGCGATCCCGCCTACTCTGAATTGTGGGGACCCTGAACAGCGGGCGCTACATCAGGGAAGTTGAGGAGCCCGAGGTCCTACCCATCCTGCAACGCATTTCCGGAGCTGTATTTCAGCAAGAAAATGCCCGTCCACATGTTGCTCGGTATGTACAAGCCTTCTTTCGTGCACGACAGGTTCCGCTTCTTCCATGGCCTGCACGTTCCCCGGATATGTCATGTCGCCCATTCAGCAAGTCTGGAATTACATCGGACGGCGACTCGCTCGTACCGCTCGTCGGGCAGAGTACGGCTGAACTTTGGCATCAGATAGAGGCCATCTGGAATGCCATTCCTCAGCATGACATTCAGAATCTGTATGATTCGATGCCATGACATGTACAGGCTCTCATCGCTGCGCATGGCGGCTGCACAAGATATTGATTTCGGCATTATTTTTGTTTTATTGAACTGTAAATTTGATCGTTGATTTAAACCACTATAAGTAATACGTGGAATGAATTTCATTTATTTCTGATGATTCTTCCATAGTGTTGCAATTTTCACACAGTAGTGTATATATATATTATAGTTTAATGTTGTCACAAAATAAATGATAGTTTAAGGTGAATTGTCACTAATACAGATATTTCGATGGTTTAGTTTGTCCTTTTATTTACGGGCCGCGGTGGCCGATTGGAAGAGTAACGGATTACCAACCGGAGGGTTGCGAATTCAAATCCAGCCAAACACCATCGTGTACAAAGGGGACTGGTGCACATTAAATCTGTCGTGACCTGAAATGTCCTCACATTGGCGTGGTGCGGAAGTTGGGAGTGGGGTGCCAGCTCAGGTGTTGCCTAGTCATCTGACCGTGATTCAAAAGTACGTGTAGTCCTCGGATCTTTCTCTTTGGGATTGATCCCGGACCGTCAAAAATAGCCCGTTATGTTGCTCCAATATTGTGGCGTTAATTAAAATACCAACCTACCCTTTATTTTCTAATTCCCTTTGTTTCCCCTATCATCAGTAGATATACAGTGACGGAAAACGGAACATGTACTCAAAAAACAAGCTTAAATGAAGAAAATTAAGAATGTACATTTTCTCGCTGGATACATCAAAAGATGAAGAGAGAGATAGCGAACATAAAACTAGATGAAACGCTTTATCATTTTAATTATGTTTCCTTTCCCAAAAAATATTTGCTTTAACCCTCCAAGTGGTTTCAAAGAGATATATCTCGTCCATGAAGATCTAGTCAATATTTTTTTAAGTACGAGATACCCGTGGAGACAAGCACCAGGACGGTTAATGACAATAAACTGTCTAGACTTCCAAAACGTCTTTCACACCATGGGAACACAATGCAATTTAATGGCATTTAATTACTATGCAAAATCGAGCTCTACTGGCGATAAAATATTTATTAAGCATAAATGAAGGATGAAACTTCTACTTGGGAAATGTATTTCAGATATTTAAAGTGATAATTCATTCTCAAAAAGGCATGAGTACTGCTTTAAAAATTGAAGATAACATTAAACAAGCCTCCTTTGTAGACATGTGTGTTTAAGGTTATCTTCAATTTTTAAAACAGTATTCATTAAAATATTCCAACAAAACAATATTCAATTAACTTTTCTCTTCAAAGCTTTGAAGACCTGAAGCGATGCCTCTAGACTTAATTCATTCAAAAAGCCTATTAAACAAATCAATTAAAGTGCATCTTGTTAAATTGATGTTTATTATGATGACTACTATACATACAGAACAGATAAAGCAATTTTAAATGAGGCATGTTGTGTGAGCACAAAAATTTACTTCCAATTGAATAAAAATATTTCTCTCTTATGAATACCGAATAAAAAGCTGTATTTAACGATGAAGACAGGGCGGTAAGAATTTCGTACTGGTATTTATGACTCGATCTGATTAAATTTCATCGTACTTTCGGTTTCCTCCGTGTCATAACTCTTTTACATTGCCCAATAATGTATTACAGGAAAATTTCTAGTCCTTATTAGAATGCATTCGTTCGGATTCTTTTGTCTTTTCATTACTATGAAGCAATTTATTAGGCTCTCCTACTTGAAGTTTAAAAGAATTTCGAAATATATCAGACGCTTTTGTTTTGTTCATTTTTCTTCGCAGAATTACCAGTCTCAAAACGTTTCATATTTCAGTTCAGTTCGGTGGGATACAAAATTGTCAGATTCGGTTACAAATGGCCAATTACGAAATCTGAAATCCTGTCTTTTATCGTATTTATTAATTTTTATTTCATTTTATGCATTGAATTATATTCCAAATTGCATTAGAATCGTAAAACGAACCGGTAGTCGGGCATGTTTCGAAAATTGCTGACATTTTCAATTCTGGCTTTTACTTGTATTCAGCTATATTGTTCCCAAGCCGTTTCCCACCTTGGATTTTTTTCTCCCGGAGATGTCATGATTTTCTGTGTACTATATAAAGAAGCAGACAGTATATTTTCGATATGCAATAGGGAGGGGTAGTTGAATTAACGTCGCACTGGAGCAACACATAGGGCCATTGGCGACGTTCCGGGATCATTTTTTAAGGGAAAGATCCAGGACAATGCCTCGTAATTTTGAACCAAGGTCAGATGGCGAGGTCAACACCCCACTCTCCAAACATTCACATCACGCCAACGTGAGGACATTTGAGGCCACGATCGATTTAACCTGCCCCAGCCCCCATGTACACGACGGTCTTTGCCTGAACCAGGTATGGAAATCGTAAGCGATGGACCGGGATCCATATCGAAGGAAAAGATTGAAGGACAACACCTCGAATTCGGTCAGATGACTGGTTTACAACTGAGCTTGCACCCCGCTCTCTAAACTTCCACACCACGCCAACGTGAAGACATTTCAAACCACGACCAGTCCTCACGTACACGATGGTCTTTATTTGAATCGAGTTCCGAGCTCGTAACCCTCCGGTTCCTAGTCAGATATCTTCCAAACGAACTACCACAGCCCTCAGTTCAGTGGGATACAAATTGACAGATTCGGTTATAAATGGCCAATAACGAAATCTGAAATTCTTATCTTTACTCGTATACATTTTCATTTGAATTTATATATTGATATATTTGCTTTGGAATCACATAAAACGAACGATTGTCAGGCATGGGAAGGTTCGAAAATTGCCATTTCCAATGCCGGCTTTTACCGGTATTGAGCTATTTTCTCTTGCCCAAGCCGTTTCCCTCTTTAGATCATTTCCCCAAGAGAGGTAGGTAATTGAATTAACGTCGCACTAGAGCAACACAACCGCCTATTGATGACGGTCGGGACCAATTCCCGTAACTGAATTACACCTCGTAATTAACACCTCGTAATTCGGATTACGGTCAGATGACGTAAAACCACCGATGACGTACACCAGATGACGTAATGCAGTGGTCAGCTTCTGATGTTCTAAACTTACTTGTTAACCAGTTCTAGGAAAAGGAAATTTGATCTTAATTCTTCCTTGGAGTAATAGGATAGTTTTGTCTCGACGAGCTATCTTGTCATAGGCAAAATTGACCATATCTTGGACGAGATATCTAGTCGAAATCACTTAGTGGGTCAACACCGAGATGGTCCCCCACTCTCCAATAGTAGCTTCAAACGTCCTTAGAACGCAACTAAGGTATCGCATCTGGTAGAAATTTGGCTTGATTTAATTCGAAGAGTAACACCTGCCAGCCGTGACGTCACCAAATTAGTTGTGTCGCCATCTCATAGAATAGGCACTATGTCCCATACTGACAACAATGACGCTAATGCCGTCGAATATAGTTATTCCTGAAGATGGGTCTTAAACAACTTGTACAAAATTTAACACAATCGGTAAGATAGCTTCGCCACTAAAAATTAGATAAAATGACGCTAACTTCCGATTTGTTAGATATATATATTTATCTTTGTTAAAATACTAGTATTATCGAATAAATTTATTATGCTAATTCCTTTTACTTACCAAGAAAATAAAAATGTAATTATAAAACCTCAAAATTTGCTGAGACAGTTTCAATTTTCAGTCTGAAAGGGGGAAAATGACAGCTTTAAAGCTTGTTCCGCTTTAAGAACATTGCGAACACTTAAAATTCATTTGGTTTTCATTATTTCAATAGTTGAGGATTAAAACATTATTAAACTGTTGTTTCTGTAAAATCACTAATTATAAAAAAATGTCTATATAGGTTTGAAAACTGAATTCTTTATTTTTAAAATTGGTATATGTATTTTAAATACATAATTCCAAGCGTTCGATTATTTTTCACAGGTAGGCCCGGGATCAATCACGAAGGGAAATATGGCACAACTGTTCTGTTCATCTTTTGATGTCTCCAGCGAGAAAATGTACATTCTTAATTTAAGCTTGTTTTTTAAGTACATGTTCTGTTTTCCGTCATTGAATATCTACTGATGATAGGGGAAACTAAGGGAATTAGAAAATAAAACGTAGGTAGGTACTTTAATTAACGTCACACTGGAGCAACACAACGGGCTATTGGTGACGGTCCGAGATCAATCTGAAAGGGAAAGATCCGAGGACAACACCACGTAATTTTGAACCACGGTCGTATGACGAAGTCATCATCTGAGTTGGCACCCCACTCCCCAAACTTTCACACCACGCCAACGTGAGGACATTTGAGGCCATGAGATTTAAATTGCACCAGCTCCCACGTACATGACGGTCTTTGGTTGGATCTAGTTTCGAACTCACAACCTTCGGGTTGTTAATCCTCAACTTTTCCAACCAAACTACCCCAGCCATATTTTTCTCAGGTGTAAGCAGAAATAAATACATAGACGTATGATAATATAACACATGCGGACTTATTTCGAAATTCTCCAAAAGCCAAGAGCAATTTATTCGTAAAGAAAATATTACAATACAAGAAATTAGTTTTCGGCAGAATTGAGGTAAGAAACGGTGTACTTCTTTAGTTCGGAAATTAAGATTAGTTGTAAAATAAGGGATGAATAACACGATTAACATTTTATGGTAATGAGAACAGTTTGGTTGATTAGATTTTAATGAAGCAAGGGCCAAACATTGCCAAACTACGCCAAGACTACAAGATGAACTAAACCAACTTTAAGATTTTTAAAATACGAGTAAGTAAAAGAAAGCACAAAAATTAACGAGAACAAGAAACGTCATTTCGTATGAATTATATTATAGAAAGTGAAATTATTGAAATCAACCCTGATTGAATCAATATTAAAAATAACTAAATGGGTTCGTCAAGAGATGTGGAGTTCATAGTGAAATTATCATTTGATTAATTCTCTCTATATTTAATATTTACTTGAAGCGTCCAATAGATTTTAATTTGATTTTAGATTGAATATATATGATTTGAATTTCTTTTTCGTATTAATTAAATTTAAAGCGTAAAATAACAATGAAATTAACAAAAATATATATAAATAAGAATGGAGTGTCTGTAATTGGATATGTTCGACCCATTTTAAGTTTTCTATCCGTTTTGGACGCTTCTGATGCAAAATCCGTCTCTTGCGTGTTTGGTGTCTGTCCATCTATCTGTATGCGTGTGTGCCCGTGCTACGTAAAAGCGGTTGAATATATTTTCATGAAACTTTGCATACTCTGAGTGCTTGCATTTATTTAGTGACTGAACTTGGTTGCGTTAGTCTATCTGTCCGTCTTCCTATTCTACGTCTGATTTTGTGTCTGTGTTTGTACAAGTATCACATGAATTTTATTCCATATATTTGAATACAATGTCCTTTATTTTACGCTTCATATTTTAATTTAGTGAATACATTATTTAAATTTCCTTTCTTTACATATTTAGATAAGTTGCATGCTAAAACATCTGAGTAACTGTACTTAAATGAAGTATAATTTGGTAGTTTTGGATAAGCTGAAATGCATACTGAGGATTGCGATTACTTGGATTGTTTTACCAGTACTGCTGAAAAAGCAATTATTTTTCCAAAAATTATTTGTAAGGAATTTAAATTCTGCTTTTTTTCTTTACGAAATATAAAAATATTCTGAATATTTTGGACAGACGATAAAGAGAATAAAACATTATAAATAAAGTATGCAGAACAAGACCTTTTAAAATAAGACTGGTAGCTAATATGGAACCTTAGTATTTTTTTAATCATTTGCTTTTTTAAATTTGTGTTTTTATATTCCAAGAATCCATTTTGTAGTAAAAAAAAGATACATTCATTGCTTTCTGTTCGAAGCTTCTTTAAAATCTATTTTAATATGTATTTCCAGATTTTCAGCTTGATGTTTTTCGTTCAATAACTGTAATTAAGGTAAGTGGTATAATTAGTTTTAAAAACATTTTTAATCATTGTGTGATAATTTTGGGAAACGTTTTTATTTTTAAGTAACATACAAGGCATTTAAATGCATTGTCTGGAAGGGAAATTACCTAACCGATTCAACCCGAGTAACGCCGGGTTATTCTGCTAGTTTTACATAAATCTTTATTTGAAGTCACATTTTAAGTAATTCAGTATCCCATCATTAATGGAAGCCACTATTCATAACGCAGTAAAATTAATATACTAAGCAGCACTTTATGTAGATTTTGTAGAAAAGTAGTTATTGTTGTGAAACAATTAATTAGTTTCAGGCTTAGTTTCATAACAGATGATTGAAAAGGAACTTTGAAAACTTTTATTTACTTGTTAACACATTTTGGAATAGTTTGTTCCATTTGATAAATAATCAACATTTAACTTAATTCAGATTTTTCTTGTTAAACGGATGATTTTACATTATTTACCATATGTGATTCAAAGTATAAATTTTGTTGGTTTGATCTAATATAAAATAGTAATTCAGGCCTTGTCTACTGAAGTAAATGTGTACATAAGCCTGTTAAATATCGATATTTTCCTAGATCAAATAACTACAAAGTCCAGTTTGAAGCAGCATTCGTGCTATTCTATGATTTTCCAGACGTTGAAGAATTCCGAACAAATATCTACTGAAAAATTTGATATTTATGAAACGCATTTATTTAAAATATATGTAAATAATGGGATTGTGAAATGAATTCAATGGAAGAATTACTTAAATCGCATATATGTTAATTATTCCAAACGGGAATTAATAAATTTATGAATGCAAACGATAAGATCTGAACTAAGCAAACTGACGGGTTTTCGAAAGGTTTTTGATTCAACGTACAGTAAATTTCGATACAAGATTAATTGGAATAATAAACTATTTTAGTTTGTCTTCGAGTTGAAAAAGCTACCCTTTAGTGGTCAGTATCTGGTGCAAAACCTGCTCCAAACTGTCCTGTCAGCAGTTCGGCGCAAGGGACAACTTGCTTTTCGTACTTGAATTTTCATTCCCATTGGGGTAATGGGGCAGTTTTGTTACGGAGGTATCTCGTCATTAGCAAAACTGACAAGATATAGATGGACGAGATATGTAACACTTGCAGAGTTCTTACATTATGGTAAAATTAAGAGGAAGTACTTCTGAATACAAACATTAAACCTTCAGGAAAGAATTCCACTTAAATGATGTGTTATTTGCAACGTACACTCATTCAATAAGAAAAGGTATTAGGAAATAAATTTAGCCTCCAATTGAACCGTTCAAAAGAAAATGAATTTTACAACGTATTTTTTAAAAGATATAATTTTCCCATGATGGACACAGAAAATTATTCAAGTGTTCATCAAACAGCTAATCTAGAAACTATTTTTCTTAAACTTTATGCTGATAAATTCTCCCTCTGTCCCCAAATAAGTGCTACATTTTCACATGTTTGTTTCGAATATTAATAGTTTTCTTCAATTTTGAAGTGAACTGTACCAACGAGGAAAACATTTGTTTACGGTGTGTTGCAATCTAAGAATGCCCATCGATCGTCATAAAGGCTGATTTAAAATAAGAGAAAAAGGGATAAAAAAGGACTTCTTAAACCCATTTGAAAACATTTAAAGTTAGGTAGTTGAGTTAACATCGTACTGCAGCAACGCAACGGACTATTGGTCCAGGATCCATTCCTTCGGGATGGATCTGAGGACACCTCCCAATTTTTAACCACGATCAGATGATGAGGTCCACACGAGGCCAACATGAGGACATTTGAGGCTACGACAGATTTAGAGTGTACCATCCTCACGACCGTTTTTTGGTTGGACCGAATTTTGACCTCGCAATGCTGTGGTTTCTAATCCAGTTACAACCGGCCTACCATGGCCCAAACCCTCCTCGTGGTTGTCTCTTCTATCAACATCTCGTCATAAGCTAGACTGACTAGATCTTGATGGACGAGATATCTAGGCATTTGAAAAACAGACCAGATCTTGATCTCGCCATTAAAAAATGGGCAATATCTTGATGATGAGAAATTTCGTCGAAACCACTTGGAAGGGAACATTGCCAACATATTTGGAAAGTAATGTCATGGTAAGTACTGGCTACACAATTGTACATATTAAGAAAAACTAAAATGTCAAAATCGCCTTGTCCAAGTAGCATTAACTGTAATTCTGTAGCTATATTAAAAGTCAAACACCGTAGTATTTAACCATGTTATAAAAATGAATCTTTTAAATTTACGATCAAATCTTTATCTTTCCCATCTTTTTTCACAAATGTGACACGTATTTCGGAAGAAAATTCAAGCATATTTACATCACTGTGAATACGACACTCATGGGACATACGAAGAATTTTATTTTTGTTAAAATTTAATACTCTCCGTATTTATTTAAATTGTTTGTTAATATTTAATTTTCTCTCTATTCAATTTCATTTTATGTTAATATTTAATTTTCTGTGTTCAATTTCATTTTATGTTAATATTTGATATTATCTCTGTTTAATTTAATTTTTATATCACACCATTCTTGTATTTGAAGTAGCGTATTATTGATAAAGTAATGAAAAAAGCAACAGTAAAATGCATTTTATAATTTGTTTTCATAGATCTTAAGCAAGTTCCAGTAACCAGAATTATTGCATTTAAAGTACTCTCTTAAAAAGTTTCATTTGAGGGTACCATGTCAAAAGTTTTGTGATTTCCATGCCTCTTTCACGATCGAATTTGCGACCATGAGTTTTGGACGACGTGAATAATATATCTCGGCAGACTAGAAACAATACATGTATAGTACAATAGTCCTACGAACTATTCTGCGTAATATATTATTCGGTTTTTACTACTAAAATTAAAATATTACGCTCAGGTATGTGTTTCCAACCCTTTACATAGCACTAAGGGGTTTCTGACAAAAAAAAACTTATGGGCTAAAACCTATCACCGATATAAATATACTTTCCACATAAAATTTTTATTTTTGTAGAGGATGCCTCATCACATGCACCTAGAGTACACCTACACATCAGAACATCAAATGAGAATAGTTATGTATGTTAGAAGCCTTAATGTACCTAGAATATTTGTGTAACGAGTCTTAACATTTTCAAGGACACCAGACATCCTTGAAATGGTTAATCAGGGAAAGCCAGACGTCCCAGCACCCCTCAAAGGGATATCGTTGCAATCAGCCTTTTAGCATTTTTTAAGCGTTTAAGATACTTGTTTAAACTTCTTTTCCGTCACAAACAATACCCAACAAGATAATGTCAGTGCGAGTCAATTCTATTGATTCCTTTCTGAATATCATTAATTTAATTTTTTGAAGTCAAACATTTCATTCGAAGTTTGAGACCTTTTGAATCGAGCTTTGTTTTTTGATGAACAGGATTTGATGAGTTTTAACAGTTTTATATCACTTTATAAATTGTACAGTTCAGACATGCAACTTAAAATCGGATAATTTCCTATATCTGCATAAATGAAGGAATGCACTTTCATCATTCACAATACGTCTGAGATTTAATGGAATATAAACTGTTGAGAGAAAAATATTTGTTTCATATTTTCCCAAACGGATACTTATTTAAAATTAAAAAACAATATGCATTTTGTTAAACGATAATAATTAATTTTTTAGTAAAATATCTTGTAGCAAGGTCTAGTGGTGATCTCGTCAGGTCTTCACTTGTTACTTTGCCTACATATTCTTCTATTTTGAAATCAGTCAATATTTTAAAATATATTTTTATACCAGCTGATTATTTTTAAATTTTTATTTTGAACTTTAAATTATGCTATTCCAAAAATATTTATTCGCGCGAGCATCCCTGTGGAACATTTGTTAAATATTTTCCAGTTTTACTGTATAGCAAAAGAATGTTAAATTTAGATAAACTTCAATTCTGCAAAAATATTAATACATATCGTTTGCGAAAATAAATGAAAAATAAATATTGGTGTAAAATATCAATTTCAGTTTTTACATTTCAATAAATATAGGTTGATAAAATACATAACATATTCACAAAACTAACGCTTCCTACCCAAAGAACTTGAGGACATTTTTAATAGCTTAATTCAGTCGGACTGCTATTGAAAGGTGAAAAATCTAGAGAATTCATCTGTTCAAGAAAAAAGCACAATCCACAAAAACATTTCTGAAAGAAATCTAAGAGTTAATACAGTTCAGAAACGGAGCTACCATTCAAAGAATTTTTAAGTCAAAAGTTTTGAACTTTCAAAAACAACTAATAGTTGTTCACCTTTCACGTGTAAGAGATTACAATAAAACTCTCTTGACGCGTTTTAAAACGAAGAACATAAAGTTTCGGGAAAATGATTTCGAACTTCCATTTCATGTTGCAATATGATCTATGGAGTTAAATTTTTAAAAACGAAGTGTAAAAGAGGCAATTGAAAAAATGGTTTCTTGGAACATTTTAAATTCGCGTTACTACGCTGTGAAAGTAAAATATTTATTTTGTGTATCAGAAATTTATTTGTATTTTCATTAAAAACAAAACAGGAAAACGGGGAATTCTTTTTGGCACTTCGTCAAAAACGGATGGATATCACCTTGTTCCGAGTTTTTATTCTTATTCTGGTCTAGGCAAGCTCAGATATCAAGACCAAAGCAGTGTTGCTTTTCCTGATCTCTTTTTTTATTTTTAGTTTCTTATTCGCCTTTAAAACGGGGCACTGTAGTTGAATGCTTTTGGGAAACAATGCAATCTTTATCTCAAATTCAGTGTGTTCATTTCAGGAGTCCACATTTTGAAATGGAAAACAGTTGTCCTCTGTTCTTAACCTTCGGTATAAGGAAACACGCAAGTTTATAACGGTACGAATAAGGTTTCGTGATGGGAAGGGGGCGTAATGCGCCGTAAGATGCTAAATAACAAAAGGTATTACTTTTTGAATATTTGATATTAAACCATTCAAATCTGCTAAGCATTTTCAGTGGAAGCGGATGTTTGTGGAGATCAAGTTTAAAACGATATCTATAAAACAGAATACTAAAAAGTTCATTTTTATATTCATAAATCTTTGAGGGTTTTTCCTCAAAGAGAACACTAATGGTGTGGTAACCTCTCATATGCAGATGGGATGAGGGTTGGTTTGATTGGGTTTCATGGCTCAAGGGTCATATTTGTCCAAGCTGCATCAAACAACGCCAAGTAAATGTACAAGCGCACAATGAAAGCTATACTAACCTAGAAGAAAGAAATACACCCAGGAAGAAGTAGAATTTCGCATACAACTCACAGCTAGCGCAGATCCATCGAAAGAATCTTTCAAAGGATTTTATTCTAAAGAAAGGATTGATAGAATATATTCAAAGGATTCTATCCTAAAGGAATGAGAAAAATAATTTCCCCAAAGAATTATATAAAAAAACAACCATTACAATATTTCCAAGGGATTCTATTCTAAGGAAAGGGGCAATAGAATCTTCCCAATGGATTCTATTCTACAGAATAGGCAAATAGTAAGACAGCACTAGACAACTCGGAAAGTTCGCAACGCTCAGAGGGCAAGCTGTATTGATATAAGGATGTATATCCGCAAGAGAGTGAGCACACTTAAGTGCTATGAACGTATTCAAAGGTCTGAAATATTCCTGATGTTACATAAATCCTGTTCATAAATACGGATCCTCTTATGTAAGAGATTTGTGACCATCCCAATCAATAAAATTTGGCAGCTTAGCAAAATCTGTGTTATCACCTATTCTAACACGGAAAATAAATTAACAGAAATGGATCGATTGCCCATTAAACATTTTGACGTCGGTGCGAAATTTTTTTCATCACATTAGAAACCAATTAGTATTGTACAAGCATTGGACAGTTTCATCACACTAACTGCTAACTTAACAGTTGGAACTTTTTTTATGTGAACATGTCTTTAAAATCGTAACAGTTCTGGGGAACATGCATAACAAAAATAGCGTTACAACTGTTTGGTCTTATGATTTCAGAATTAGAAGAAACATCCATAAGATAAATATAGCGTCATATAGACAAAGGATGTCCGTACTTGATAACCTTCGGACCGAGGTGAGCAGACGCACTGAGCACGGGGTGGTTGGTTGATTTTGGGGTTTTATGTGGCGCAAGGGCCATATTTGGCCATACTGCGCCAGACACAAGACATACAATATAAAGATTCAAACCTGAGCCGGCTACAACTCGAAGGTTGCTAACTCGAAAGTTAGTGGGCATACCCACTAAGCCCCGAGCACGGGGTGGAGGTCCGCAATATGTCTAAATTCTACGGTGCTGGGCGAGCTTCGGGCCAGTGTAACTTTGGTTTGCATGGAGTGAGGACTGAGTAAGCAGTGTTATTCGAAAGCTACCGCACTACGATAAAATCACAGATCTTTAATCAATAAAATTTTCTTTCAATATCAAAGTGAAGTTTAATAGTTGAAACTGTAAATTAATTGCTAAATATTCACAATAAACAATGATTAAAACTTCCGTGTCTGCTTCATTCATACTACAATCTAACACCAGGGGCCGAGTATTCACGTCAAAACGACGGTTTTTGTCCTCGACACAACCTATCAATTTTGTAAACTTCCCCAGCTCTCTTTTCTTAAATTAAAAATTAAAATCTTTAAATTTAATACTCCACAATGGTGGGTAATGATTGTGGAGTTTTGTACCACTAGGTGCTAATTTGATTCCCTCAAATTTTCTTTACTTCGTTCATTGCAGAGAATAGAATTCCTTCTCTGGATGATTTTTATAAATTGTCTTATAAATTCTAGTAACCTAATATAAAAATCAATGGGAGCAACTGCGAAAACTATTTCCTATTTTCAAAATAGTTAAGTAGTTTCTGGACAGAAACTAAAAATTCAGATTCACAAAACAGAAAATTCGCAGAAGAAAATTGGACAAAAACTAAAGAAAAATATATTTAAAACTGAAAATTCTCTAAAGAATAAAAAAGGAATGATAGTAATATAAATATCAAAATTCACTGAACTACCTTGTGATAGTTTGGAGGACAAATGATGTTCATTGAGGATTTAATCAAACAACCAAATATATGCGCAAAACTTAATTTTAGTGCTACGAAAGAAAGACAGCTTTACAGTTATAGTAATACGAAGACAAATTTTGCAATAGAAAATAAACGTAAAACAATTGTGGTTTTTTATATACTCTACTTTTAATTTTACTGGTATATTACTTCTAATCTTGTGCATAATTGAAAATACAAGACCAGTAAATTTCTTTTCTAATGGCCCACAAAGGATACAACAGTATCTTTGTATTTCCTTCTAAAATGTCTTGTTTTTGTCCATTGCAAGAGAAGGTCAAAAATTTCATTTCGGTGGCGTTTCGAGGTTTCACAAAGAGTAAACCATTTTTCAATTTAGAGTATTCAATTCATTACGGTTGGGTTGGATATTTATATACATGAAATTTGACCCTCATTGTGATTGTCTCGAAGAGGTGTCTCTTCAATAGCAAAACGGAACAGAACTTGATGGTCGAGATATCTCGTCAATTGGAAGAAAACTGACCAGATCTTGATCTCGTTACCATAAAAAGTTCGGCGATATCTTGATGACGAGATATCTCGTCCTTAGCAAAATTGATCTTGATGTACGAGATATCTAGTCGAAACCACTTGGAGGGTAAATGCATAGATAAATATTCACCAACCAATCTCGACGAGGTACGTCGTTATTAGCAAAACTAACCAGATCTTGATGCACGATATATCTCATCATTAAAAAAAACCTTACCAGATCTTGAAAAATCGGCAATACTTTGATAACGAGATACTTCGTCAATATAAAAATTATTGAGATCGCGATGGACGAGATATCTCGTCCAAACCACTCAGAGAGTTAATGTGATGAATGTATAAGGTGATCGATCGGGGGAGATCCCCTTTACATTCAAGATAATGAAAACGAGAGATCGAAATCAATAACAGTTAGTTCAACCTGAGCTAACTTCTTTCTACTCGGAAACTCGAGTAGAGTTCATCGGCTATTCTCGGCTCACTTCCGACCTATCTGCGGCAGCCTGTCTTGTAGTCTGTCCACACCACTCCGACCACTACCAGAGAGCACTTTTCGTGCCTTTCCCAAAGTGTCCTCCGTCCTCTCTTGTAATCCCAGCGGTCTCGACAGTAAATCTGTTCTCCCTCCCCTCCGTGACCACCTCCCTGATTCTTATCCGATCAGATTAAAGAAAAGAAAAAATGCAATACATGCAATAGAATCTTTCGAAAAGAATTCTGTTCTAAGGTAATTAACGATTGAGGTAGGTAGTTAATTAACGTCACAATGGAGCAACACATTGCGCTTTTGGAGACGCTCTGGGATCTATCCCGAAGAGTAAGATCCAAGGACAACACGTCGTCATTTTGAACCACGGTCAGATGACGAGGTCGACATCTGAGCTGGCACCCCTCTCTCTAAACTTCCACACAACACAACGGAAATTAACAATAGAATATGTCCAAAGAGTTCTATTATTAGAAAATAAGCAATAGAGTATTTCTAAGTAATTGTATTTTAGGGAAATTAGCAACAGGGTTCCAAGGCAATGTCCAATGGGTTCTGTTGTAAAGGCAGGAGCAGTAGACTCTTTCCGAAGGACTCTATTCTAAGGAAATGAGCAATATAATCTTTCCAAGGGATTCTTTTTAAGGTAATTAGGAATAGAATATGTCAAAAGAGTTCTAATGTAAGGAAAGGAACAGTAAAATCTTTCCAAAGGAATCTATTATAAGGAAATCAGTAATATAAACTTTCCAAGGGATTCTTTTCTAAGGAAAAGAACCGTTGAAACTTTCCAAAGGACTCTGTTCCAAGGAAAGGAAAAGCAAAAAGTAATAGACACAGAATGAAAGTTGTAATGACACAAAAGAAAGAAATACACCCAGGGAGGAATGCACCAGACAGAAATCGAACCTGTGCCGCCTACAACTCGAAGGTTGCTAGCGCAGTGGCTAAACCCACAGAGCCATGAAGGCCCCCTCTGTTCCCAGGAAAGCAACACTAGAATCTATTCAAATGATTCTATCTCATTGAAAGGAATATAATATTTTCAAAGGTTGAAAACTCCATGAATTCTTTCAATCAATATATAAAAATAATTAGTCATCGTGTGTCGGGTAAAAGAAAAACTACACTACTCGGAAATCTCGCGACGCTCAGAGGGTTAAAAATTTGCGGTAGCATTCTTTATTAATCCCTAAAGAGAAGAAAAATTATTGTCTATAGAAATTTTATAAAATGTATCCATCTTAGACTTCAAAGCAGAAATAGATGGTTATTATTAAGGTTCACATATTCTTTTCAATGTAAATGAGAGGTACTATAAAGAACTTTGATCATTTACGTCTAGTTTCCAAATTTTAGAAAAAAGTTCAGGGATATCAGGGATTGAAGACCTCCCAAATCCAGTGATTGAAAAGATGACTCGGAAAATGACTCCCTAAGAATCCCTTTTCGAAATGAATAACACCATACTTTGGGTAAAAAACCTAAAAATATTTCTTAGTTTTGTTAAGCCTTTTTATTTCATTCCTAAACGAGATTCTTTTGCTCGGAATTCCTGGAATCGTTGAATGATTAAGGAACATGAGATATTTGCATATCTTCAACAGTAGGCTGATTACTTCTTTGAAATCGTTGATTATGTTCCCTTCCCCCTTCTGCATTTTCATTACAATTACCGTCATTTCGGAATTGATTTAGTTCGTTCAGAGGAATATTTTCTTTAACCGAAACATTGGTATATAAAAGCTCTAGTGGAAGATAAGAGGATATAAAAGTTTGAAAAGAGATTTATACTTTGTTTTAATTGTTTTGTATTGTCATATCTCTTTATTTAATTTTTAAATATGAATTTCTTTAAATATTTGCTTAATATTTCGTTTTATGTGTAATCAGTTTAAAATACGATTCTCTTTTCAAAAAGCAAATATTGAAACTATCAATTGTTTTGTATGATTAGGATCAGTTATTTTTTTATCACTTTATACTTCCATTTTATTTTTGAGCATACTTATCTTCAAATATTTTCTTAATTTTTCGTTTTGATTATGCATTTTGCTAACGCCTTTCAAAAGCTAGTAAAATCGCAAGTTTCTTTTAGTTGAAAATAATTGGAAATCCAACACCTCCGTATTTAAAATTTAAAAACTGTACCAAGAAACTAAGGCCCCAATTGAAGTAGTAATTCTAGAAAATGGGATAGTACAGTTATACCACAACTGCAAGGTATTCCAAACAATACAGCATAGATTTTAAATGTTTGTAAAAGCATAATCTATAAGATTTACAAATCAATATTTCCAACAAAAGCCCTTCAGATAGTATTAGACAAACTAGTAGTATTATATAAACACGGCTTTAAAATAGTTCTAAAAATATAAATTTGCAATCCATAGAATTCATTGGGTTTTTACCATAATACATTGCGGACATTATTTTAAACTCTCGATATATTTTATTAACCCTCCTGTTAGTATGTTTCAATAATGTATCTCGTCATTAGTAAAACTAACCTGATCTTAACGGACAAAAATATCTCGTTATTAGAAGAAAACTGACCATATCCTGATCTCGTCTTAAAAAAACTAATATCTTGATGGCGATTTATCGCGTCATTATCAAAATTGGTCAGAACTTGATGAACCACTTGGAGGGTTAAGTAACTAAGGAGGGAAGATTATCAACTGGATAATCAAAACTGAACACAACTGATAGAAATCTGTAATGCATTTGAACCTTAACCTACCAAGCGGATTCGATGAGTTACCTCGTCCATCAAAATATGACCAATTTTGCTAATGACAAGATATCTCGTCGTAAATACATTGCCAACTTTTTGATGATGACCTTGTCTGTAAAGTTCTTATCAGTTTTGCTAATGACGAGATACCTCATCTTTCAAGATCTGGACATCGTCGAGACAACTACCAGGAGGTTTAACCCTCCAAGTGGTTACGACGAGATATATCTTTCATCAAGTTCTGATCAATATTGCTAATGATGAGGTATTTCGTCATCGAGATATTGCCGATTTTTTATGATGACGAGATCAAGATCTGATCAGTTTTTTAATGACGAGATACCTCGTCCATCAAGATTTGGTCAGTTTCGCTAATGAGATACCTCGTCGAGACAACCACCACGAGGGTTAATGAGAAAGAGAACAAAAGTCTCGCATGCAGTAGGAATATGGATCCCTCCACACATTTTTCTTCTGAAAGCAATCCCTTACGTACTCCTAATGATTGTTATCGCTGATGTAGTTAGTTGGGCAGCCATCACTGTCCATATTGAGTTAAGAAAAGTTTCTTTCTCGATTAATCCCACAAGAATCATCGGGAGGATCTGATAAAGAACACTAGAAACTTGCACCGAACTTTCTCATCTTATTTCAGTTATTAGTGGCCGGGAAACTGCGTTGAAGGTAATGTTGATGCGTCTTCCGGTAATTGCACTACAGATCTGCGGAAAGACACTTAAGGATATCAAACTCTTCGGCAAAATGGTCGGAAAACGGGTCTGAAATTTGGTATGGTATGGGCAATCCTTTTTACGCATCTAGAACAAGTATATCGGTATTTCAGTTTTCCACGATCTAAATAAACTGCAATATATCACGGGTTATTTGAATATAAAGTTCATTACCTAAATTTATGTTAAGACGGGTACATAGGTTAAGTGTGCATTCACTTCTGAATAAAGAATTCACAAAAACTTTCAAGTTAATGAAAAGCTATACTTATAATCTTTAAAAGCACTAATATTTTAATTTTTTAAATATATAATGCATGACCAAATATAAAACTTGCACCAATTAACCCCCAAACTAGACAATCAACCGTCAAATATCTAGTATGTATTTATTGATAAAAGAAAGCAATTCACAGCATTTTACCGGTTGATTAAAAATGTTATTGTGATTTATCCACTAACTGTTATTAGAAACATTTCCAATTTGAGAAGGCAGGTATTTTAATTAACGTCGAACTGGGGAGCAACACAACAGGATATTGGCGACGATCAAACCCGAAGGACAACACCTCGTAAATTTGAATCACGATTCAGATGACGAGGCAACACCTGAGTACCCCACTTTCCAAACTTCCACACCACGCCAAAGTGAGGACATTTGAGGATACGACAGATTTAACATGCACCAGCCCATTTGTACACTATGGTCTTTGGTTGGATTCTAACTCGCAACCCTCCGGTTACTAATACGTTACTCTTCCATCCGGGCTTCCCCGGCCCTTTCAATTTAAGAAAGCGTTTCATTTTTACAGCCTGCGAGTTTTAGGCAGTGCAGGTTTACTTCTGTAACTTATCCTGCTGTATTTCCTGTCTTCTGTATCAGTAAAACATTCTACTGTGTGTATATCCATTACTCGACGTGTTTGGCACAGCTTGGCAAAACATGGCCTTTGTGCCATAAAACCCAACCAACCATTTATTTATACCGAATAATATTATGTCATACCTGAAACCTTTCCCTTTCTATTCAGCTTAAGCCCCCGAAATAGTATTATATTTCCTCCTTCTCACTCCGTTTGAACCCTATCATTCGAATGTTACTGTCTCAGCGATTTTCATCACTTTTCCATTGCCAAGTCAGGCCTGCAGGAGATATCCAAATCCATGCCACAAGTTATTTCCCAGGCTCTCTTCGAATACATCCTCAGCTCCGTAGATACATTGTGTTAATAATAAATATGGGCAGAATCGAGTACTCTTGAGAATCGATGGATTAGGGTTTATGGTGCAAGGGCCATATTTGGCCATGCCTTAAGAATCGAGTTCTTGGTATTTGAGAATTTTCAAATATTGAATAAGTATTATATGCAAAATACGATTTATCCATAAGAATCAGCCGACTGCGATACAAGAGTTAAGGGTGTTGTATAATTGTTATTCGAATACTTAGGATGAATACTGTGGTATTCAAATGCATCGGTTGAATACTTTGGTATTCGAATACTTGGGATGAATATTTTGGTATTCGAATACTTGGGATGGATATTTTGGTATTCGAATACTTGGGATGGATATTTTGGTATTCGAATACATGGGATGAATACTTTGATATTCGAATACTTGGAATGGATACTTTGATATTCGAATACAACGAAAAAGAATACATTACGACGAATATCTTTAAGTATAGAGTACAAGAGTACTTTTGCATTCGAATACTCCCATTTCTAGTTAAAAATAGGTTCTTTCTAATCCTGACTATTAATGTGAGGATCAGAGACGAGCTGCTTATTATAACGGGGAGTGAACCCATCATTCGAATTTTGACCCACGACAGTAAAATTAATTTCATTAATAATCTAGCTAACCCTCCTGGTGGTTGTATCAACTAGGTAGTATCTCGTCATTAGTAAAACCATTAGTAGATATTGATGGACGAGATATCTCGTTGAAACCATTTGGAGGGTTAAAACTAGGTTGGTTGGATTGCGTTTAATGGTGCAAGTACATTTTGGGCTATACTGCGTCAAAAACAAGACACAACATCAAATAATGGACATAAACACATAAGGAAAATTTTACTAACACAGAAAAAAGAAATACACCCACGGAGGAATCGAACCTGCACCACCTACAGTTCACAGGTTGCTAACGCAATGGGCATACCCACTGAACCACGATAGCCCTGGTTAAAACTAGGACATGTCTTTAAACATAATACAAATGTGTGAATCACAAATAAAATTTTTTATACAAACTTATAATACGAAGCTTTCAGCGGAAAATTACTTCTTTTACTCTTCCAATTAGACAAATACAAATTCTTTCTACATAAATTATTTGCGAGTTAAATTTCGAATTCTACTTTTTATACCATTTTATCCTCTGCTTTGGCAACACTATTTTCGGAAAGCAAAACGCAACATTAGAGGCCCCATTACAAATCAAGAAACAAAACAAATCCAGAAAATGCGAAAACCCAACTGAATTCATTTAAAAGGAGTACCTAAATGCATTCACCACAGTAAAATAAGATACATCGAAACTGAAAGAAAAATAAATTCTATGTGCCAGAAAGCCTTTTACGTTTTCATAAAAACCACTACACGGTCTGCACCCAAGTGACTTCCACTGTTATCTGCAGGTTTATTATGATTTATAGTCTAGAACAGAGACTATCGGAATTTCTTGAGACCCGAAAACCAACCTTTACAAAAAGAATTCCTTATAGCGGAGGATGGGACGGTCATCTACTTGACAAGATTGATAATTTGAATATTGATTTATGGAAGCACATATTATCCCTGGTGACAAATGGATATTCGAAGAGGGCTCCAATCATTTTCTATTTTCCAAGGATGGAAGTCATCGAAACTTAAAAAAGAACGTTTTACCTTTGAAAGATCGTTAAAAAATTTGAGTTTCGATTAACAAACATTCAATTTCAGCCTGTTTATTTGTTGGATTTTGGAAGTATTTAATGACCTGGTTGGTTGTTTTGTCGTTTTATGATGCAAGGGCCATATTTGGCAAAACTGCGCTAAACACAAAACATTTTTAACAAGACATTTCAAGTAAAAAATGTCGTTAAAGGCTAAAGAGGGACTGAGGAACAGTGGGATAAAAGCAGTAAAAGATCGTTTGGATACCTCGGATTGTCAACACATTTCCAGAACTAAAAAACAAGCATTCTTATGTAATGCATTTATTAGCATTAAAGCATCAAACTTGTTTATTTATAACATAATATATGTTGGTTTAACCCTGATCAACATATATTAAGCTATAACTAAACAAGCCATCAACTCTAATGAAATAGACGAAGCGTGTGTATTCAGCTTCATGTTATTTCTGCCGATCGCTCGGTTTCAAGATGTGTTACGTGGTTGTGGTGACAAGCTGGAATCCCAATGTGGGACAAATCACTGATTGGTTAAAGTGATTATTCAGCGTGATTAAAAGCAAAATTATGTGCCTCAAAAGCCGATCGGCTAAGTCGATTCGTAAGCCCACGTGATTTACCCTTCTGAGACCTTACGACAGCTACTCCGTCCGCATGCTGTCTATTTCATTAGAAGGTAGATCGATGAAACAAGCCGAATTACGTAGGAACACAGAATCAACAATGACAAAGTTTATTGATACAGAAAATAACATAACATCGTTCATGAAAAAAAAAGAGGCTATCAGAAAAACTAAATTTTTCTGTAAAGCTAAATACAGAGGGCACTAGTTGTGATGCTAATTGCAGCAATGCAATTTCATGCTATTCCCCATGTCCTTCATATATAAAATCAACGTCAAACATCGTCACAACTGCGATAAATCCAAATTATTCTTTATTCAAATTATTTCTTCTTCCGGTAGTTATGTTTACACTTAAATATAGGGTTTCATATACAAACGAAGTGGCTGGACTATTAAAAATGGCGTGTAGAAATATTTAATTGGCTACTCTGACGAAAAGTTTAGGAATTTTCCCTCCATTTAAAATTTTTCTAAATAATCGCTCAAATTTTCAAAACACGATTTTGCCTTAAGCCAGGTAGACAGAGTAAAAGACGGTGCAACAGTAACATCTTATTTCAACTCGGATGCTCTTTCTTGCTCGATTGCTTTTGATTAACGTTCATCGATATATGACTTGTGTCATTAATGTCTGGTTTCTCTATGCATACTGTGCGTGCACGAGTATAGGATAATTATCGTTTGCGCCATTCCAAAACGATTATCATTTGAGGACATGCACATTGGTAGGTAGTAATTTAAGTCGCAATTGAGCAACACAACGGACTATCGGGCTATTGACGACGGTCTAAGATCCATCCGAAGGGAAAGGTCGGAGGATATCACGTCATTTTGAACCACGGTCAGACGACGAGGTCAACACCTGAGTTGGCACCCCACTCTCCAAACTTCCACATCACGCAAACGTGAGGACATTTGAGGCCACGGCAGATTTAATGTACACCAGCCTCCACGTACACGTCAAGTAATGAACATACACACACGAAGATAGTTATTACTGACACAGGTGAGAGGAAGGGAAACCCACTGAATGTCGACGGCCCCGTACGACGCATGGATGGTTGGGTTCGATTTTGTGGCACAAGGGCCTTATTTGGACATGCTGAAACAATCACAAGACAAACAATATCAAGAAATGGACGTACACACAAGTTTTACTGACACAGAAGTGAGAAATACATCTAGGTAAGAATCGAACCTACGCCGACCACAACTCGCAGGCTGCTAGCGCATATACGAACCTAGGCACGACATATTCGTACGAACGCATGGAAACATTATTTTAGAGACATGGCTTGTTAATATGTACATAGAATTTTCGTAAATAAATTTGTTTCAATTATGCAATCCAGTTACTTTAATGTACTACATCGCACGGGACGCATACTAATTTTAAGGAATTTTTAAATTGAATCTCACATAAAAGGATGAATTCCTTAATGATGTTCAAGGTAGTTTGCATCGTTAAATAATTCAGCCTTTTCAAGGTGGTTTGCACTTGTAGCATGTTTGAAATGGAATCGACAGGTTTTGAATGGAGATCGATATTTGCCTAAAGCAGAAAGGGAGTAAGAATCTAGTCAGAAAATAAGTTCAAGAGATTAAAACTTATTGAGAAAAGTTTATCAAGTAAGCCACAAAAGATTCAATGGAATATTCAAAAATGCCTAACATTTCAAAATATTCTAATCAGATGTAGAATCATGAATAGCTGTCGTTTGAATAGTAACTATTAATCTACTTGGTGATGTGATTTCCATTTGAATGGATGCTAGTCACGATTATTTGAATCCTTGTCAGAAACTCCTGTGAAATTCGATTATAGAACAGTGTGTGGTACATATTCTTGGTATGTAATACTTAAATAAGCATCTGAAGGTGTCATATGTAAGTATTGGAAATCTTAGAGGAAAGGAATTAAACACAAATGTCAAACATAACACATTCTTCCGTTAGAATATTCTGAAAATATTCCGTTTTGCAATTCTTTTTAAATGTAACGATATTAATTTATAATATACTTTATTATGTAATTTATATCATTACTGTGGTGAGACACAAAACTTCGCTTGCTTATATTTTTGGAAAAGTTTTGTTGTTAGCAAGCCGAATAATTTTTCCTTGGAATTTTTTGTTATACAAGCTTGTTTTCCTTTCAGAACTTGATATGCCATAAAATTCGTAATCTTTTGCACTTTGCATTTTTCTAGTGTTTGTTTTGATAGTTTGTTTTTCATTTCTTTTTGGAATTTAACATATCAGAAGTCTGGTTGTCATTCTCATGTTTTTCTGTTGTTGCTGCTACAGCCTGGCACTTGGAGAGTTCTTGTGAAAAGACAAATAAATTTGATTTAAAAAGATTGACTAGTATTTTTAACTTGATTAAAACTTGAAGACATGAATTACCAGCGAATATTTGTAAGTTCCTTTTAATTTATTCTAATAAGGAGGTAACATAATTGGGACCATGCCCAGAATTCTGATATCTTAATTCCAAAAAAGGTGAAATTAAAAATAGAAACGATCAGAACAAAACTAGAAAAATTCAAACTGAAAAAGATTACGAATATAGAGGCATGGTAAATTATGAAAGGAAAACAAGCTTGCAAAACCAATAAATTCTAAAGAAAAATTATTCAGCTTGCTGCCGATGAAAAATTCTAAAAAGCAGCCGCTGTTGCTTAGCAACGGGAAAGAGTTGTGTCTCAATAATTACCACTGTTTTGTATAAAACAATGTCGTACAAGTTAATACATTTATTACAAAAGCTTATATAGAGCAAAATATAATGGGTAAAAAAATTTAAATCTGCAGTGAATTTAATGAAATGGAAAATGGAGCATATTTTAGAGGAACTTGTAAAATGTGATCGTGTTTCTACTTAAAATAAAACAAAATGATACACATTTGGTGTTAGGTTGGTTGTTTTGAGTTCTACGGCCCAAAGGCCATACTTGGCCAAGTCGGGCCAAACACAAAACTATGTCAAGTAATGGACACATAACACAAAAAGAAAGTTTTACTGACACAGAACGAGAGAAATACACCCAGGATAAGTTACAGGAATCAAACCTGTGGTGCCTACATCTCGCAAATTTGGAGATAGGAGGTTAAGAATTATTACAAATCCTTTATGTCACCTAAGAATAAGTTTTGGTTTGCCGCACTAGAGGGCTAATTATACCTGGATTCGAATCCAGAGAAAATAGAAGGAAAAAAGATTCGAACCCAGTACAAATTACAAATATATTAAAGTTTGTTCTTGTAAACTGGATACAGTTAAAGAAGTAGGTTTCTATAGAAAAATTACTCAGCTACAAATAATTTGCTTTAAACTAGTGTCAAACCTTCCCTACCAACAAATTATTAGAATCATAAAACTAATCTGTTTTAAATTAAAGGCTCGCTTCTAAGCACATTCCAAATATATTTCTCGTATTTCTTAACTTTAAAATTAATTATTTATCCTGAGTTGGATTATTGCTGGTCATTAAATAAAGTTAATGAAAATGGATTATTTCATTTAAATCTTTCCCCAAAGCATTTCGTTGTAACAGCGTTTAACAAGAAAAGAAATATCATCTGAATTGAAAATATTATTTATAATTTATAATTCATTTACTTGGGATTAACACGAATCTTAAAAAATTCATCAATAAACTAGATAAACAGTTTTAAGTTAGTTGGAGATGTAAACACTCTTATTTGGTTCTTGAGATTTAAATAATGGTAAAGAAATGCTTTATTATTCATGGCACAATGAAGGTGCTCGTGACAGTATCTTCGAAATGATAATGGTGTTGTCATGATCAAGCTTCGTTCACAGCGTTTCTCTCAAATAAAAATCCTCCAATGACTATTTTCAAATAAAATGTGCGTGTAAACTTCAAAATATACAAAAGGTTCTAAGAGATATCCGAAAAATTGCTCAAATTGTGTGAAAGAAACATTGAAATCTCGAATTCGTCTTGTCAGTGCAGTTGTTTTAGACGTAAATGCAATAATCAACCATTAACCCTCCAAGTGGTTTCGACGAGATATCTCGTCCATCAAGATCCAAACAATTTCGCAAATGACGAGATATCTCGTCATCGAGATATAGTCGTTTTTGTCATGACGAGATTACGATATGGTCACTTTTCTTCTAATGACGGGATATCTCGTTCATCAAGATCTGGATTTTTCAGATACGATGTTGCGAAAAATCTATAAATGTACCTGTATATTCTTCAAATTAAAATTTTATAAAAAAAAAAATATTTTGAAACAAAAATGTAGTTTTTAATTTCTTAAACAAAATTTTATTTTCATATAAACAGAAAAGTTTTGACAGAAGTCTAATTTTCAATCTAATATTTCTGGAAATTTTAAATTTCTGGGATTTTGTTGGTAGGTTGTTGAGGTAGGTATTTAGGTAGGTATTTTAATTAACGTCGCACTGGAGTAACACAACGGGCTATTGGCGATGGTCCGGGATCAGACACGAAAGGAAAGATCCGAGGACAACATCTCGTAATTTTGAATCACGACGAGCTCAACACCTGAGCTGGCACCCCACTCTCCAAACTTCCACACCATGCCAACGTGAGGACATTTGAGGCCACGACAGATTTACTATGTACTAGCCCCCATGTACACGACGATCTTTTTATAGTTGTGTTGATCGAGTTTCAAATTCGAAACCATTAGTGGGATTTGGAAATGTTTGTTTCCATTCATACAAAATAAAAAATAAACCAAATAACCCATAAATTTAACATTTTCAAATTATATGCAAAGAACGGTTTTCAAGCTTGTATTCCTAATGATAACCTTATATTCATAAGTGATATACGTAATGTCATGTCTTAATATACTCAATTCTCACGCAATATATGCTATCACAAGACATTTTACTATGAACAAATGCCATCTTTTGGGAACAATCAACAATCGGTCAAAATATAAAGAATTTTTTAAAATTGATTTCCATACAATCCCGGGAAGTAAGCTTATAAAATTTGATAGCCATTGCCCAGATTATGTAAGAGTCTGGAAACACACTTGCTTGTTAAAAATCTTTTTAATTGTGAACCAACGAGTTTAAATTGTGCGCTATACAAAAGGAGAATAAGGGGATATCTTCAATAGGAATTAATTCCCGAATTGTCTTAATGAAAAAATATTTTGTGTCAAATTGATGATTAACCCTCTGAGAGTCAATAGATTTCTGAGTGCTGTAGTGCCATGTAATTGCTATTACCCCTCAACACACGCAATAACTAAATAGCTACAATGGTTGGATGAAAGAATCGCACGAAAGATCTATTGATCAAGAAGTTTGAGGGGCAGTTTATGGGGCAAGGAGGTCGGGTTACATTTTTTTGGCCTCGCTGCGCCAGACACAATACAGACAATATTAAGTAATAGACATACACACAAGAAGAAAAGTTGGACTGGTAAAGAGAGAGATACACCCAGGGAGGAATAGAACCTGCGCAGCCTACAACTTGCAAGTTGAACAGTGGGCCACGACGGCCCCGTCAACAAGGTTGGAACTGGTTAGAAGGTAAGACGAGGCTTCAGAGCGAATATATGCGCGAGAGTTAATATCTCCCCTAAAAATGTATTATTACAGTTCTTTCCACATTAACACCTTACCGCCTTTAACTCTTTATGTGGTTTATCTACCAGTTGGGCCTCTGGACGCGAAAAACCTGTTCCAAACTGTCATGAATTCTGTGCAAGGGGCAATTTGTTTTTCCTATTTGGATCCTCATTCCCTTGGGTAGTTTTGTCTCGAGCATAGACGATTGGTCTTGACTCATAAATACCAAAAAGAACCCGATCTTATATGAGATATCTCACCGAAACCCTTGGCTATTATTTGGGACCACTTTTTACTCTATCTTTCGCAGGACCCAAGAAATTTTGCATCCCTGCTTTGTTGCATATAATTAAATATTGGATGATTTATAAGTTGCTTTACCTTATAGAAGCATTAAAATAGATTCCCGACAAGAGACCTTAAGATACAAGAATAGTGCTAGAATAATTATGTTTAACAACATTTTGGCACTTTGTAAGTGACGTGATAAATACATGGTCCTACTTTGGCCTGCAGCCAATGCAGTATCTTACGGTTTGCTTTGTTACTCTACAATCATTTTTTGCTACGCGAGGTATTATGGAATGTAATTGGATATTTAACTATGGACAATCACACAATTTTCAGTGGCCTAACTGTATTATTAAAAATTAAAACATATATTTATTTATGGCGGCAGTCAAATTTGTAACGTACAATATGGTACATTTTTCAAATGAGTTTTTATGTGTTTACGATAGGTAAGTAGGTATTCAATTAACGTCGCACTGGAGCAACACAACGGGCTATTGACGAATTATGCGTTAAGGAAGAATTTCATAAAAGTAAGAATTAACTCCAATAAAAGAATTTATATACAACAAAATGCCATCTCAAAGAATAATGAGGTATTTATTGTAATTACACTATAAATAGAGGCGTTCAGATCACTTGGGATTACATATCAATTTACCACAGTTGTTTCTGTTTACCGTTAAATCATTTGTTTCTTTTGTTCCGTAGCAAACAAGAAGTTTTCTTCCTTCGATGACATGGCATTCTAATAGTTTGTGTTAAATCATTCATCGGAAATATTAGCATTCCAACAAGCGGAAAATGAAAGATGTGTTGAAAAATTCAATATTGATTTGTGTATCTGCTCTATTTATTCCCCTTGATAATCATTCTACGACATTATTAATGCATTACACATTTCAATGCAATTTACAAGCACTGTAAAACAATAGATGGCAGCACTACCTGGACTTGCTGTGGAGATTTGAAGTGTGGGAATGGTTTGAATTGGCATTAATGCGCACCTTATTAAGAGTCCTTTTTCATTTGTAGGAAAAATCCTTTGAGAAAATGTCTTTCTTGCTGTTTTTATGCCAGAAATCATAAAAACAAGGACATTTATTTTTTCCCATCTTGATACATGAGTCACGATGTCTACTATAAACCAGAGAAGCAATATCACAAAATGAACATTAGACAGAAGCAGAGAAAAATGACACAAATTTTCTTTAAGATAATTCTGAAAGTGCTCGCTCTGGTGCAGTCGAACAAGATATGCTTCAGTCTCTCATCGAGGCAAATAAGGCACTTGTTGGAATCAGGCAGGTGAAAAAGATTCAAAAATAGGCCTGAGTTACAATGTGGTCCATTCTGACTTTAGCATAAAAAGTTACAACTGTTCTAGGAATTTTTTAAAGTAATGTAGGTCACTAGGCTCACTCCTGGAATTGAAAAGATGGCTATACATTCCAGTGTTCCTCTATAAAGTACAACAAAGTGATTGAACCTCTCCTGATCCTACCGACACCTAGAGATTGTTGCTGCTGACATTTAATTATATAAAGCTTTAACTAGTTTGAAAACAAAGAACTGTAATTTTAAGAGCCAACGATAAAATATTTCTACAAAGAACCGGAAGTTATATATTGGAGTGACTAGCACCTCTTGGGTCCACCAATAACTTCAAATGGAGTAGGTCACACCCCTCTAAATGGAAGAAGTATTAAAACATTACTTTGCGCAATCAAATAAATTATTCCAACTAAACAACCACGCCAGTGGCGACAAGCCTTTGGGTTTGGCCTCCTGGTAGCCCTTCTCATATTTTTATGATTGGGACCTGATGGAATTCCGAAAGATAAATACTACAAATGCAAAAAATGTTGCTATATTGGGACTAGAGATGCAAGTACAGGGGACACGAACAATTTAGGTTATAATATTTTTGTAGATAATCCCACCCCAACTAGTACAAGTGTTTTTTCCGTCGCAGAAATGTAGTATCTATCGCATACTCGTCGTGGCAACAGAAATTTGCAAACATGTCTTTATCACATCTTTTTTGCCATACTTTGCAAACGTATCCCATCGTCCAAAATACTACTAAAGACATTATAAATATATCGTTTGTTTCTATATTAAGGCCAAACTATTAAGATAGTAGCGTCAAGGACTATTAAGATAGCAGCTTTCTAATTCCTATGCACTCCCATACACCTGATGTGTTTGAGTCATTAGTAGGTCCCAGCACGCAGGACGGGGAAAAGATATACATCTATACAGAAAGATATGCAGACAATATTGATAATGATCTGTAAAAAGAAAATAAAAAGTTCAGAAAACCAGCAGCTTAGCCTTCAGGTAAGGCTAGAACCTCCCCTGTTGAAAAATTATAAGTCGTGCAGTACTGGATCAGGTGAAATAGAGGGAATTTAATTTCAAGAGTAGGCAATAACACGCTAAAAGTTGTTTCTTAAAAATATTTTAAGCAAACACTGAACCACTTGACCAAACAGACACAATTACTGCTGTGGAGCATTGTCATTGATTCTTTTAAATAAAAAGAGAAACTGACTGTAAATAGGTGACTGGAGATTTAAGTTTGTTGCTGAGAAAAAGTCTCATATAATTGGTAGCAAACACCAGGCTCATTCTCAGTAGTGATTATTTTTAATTTTATTGAATTGATTTATATTATATACCTATAATAGTGAGCAATCTAGTGTGTTCAAAGGCCCCAATTTATTTTTGATTTCATTTGAATATATTTATAATTTCAGTACAAGCTGTTTTATTTCCAAATTAGCTTTCTGAAATTCTAAAAAATTGCAGTTTCATAAACATTTTGGTGAAATTCAAAGATTATAGACACAGCTACATTTGCAATTTGTTATAAGTTGCGATGGTTTTCAGAGGGGCATAGAAAAGTTGTCTTTGAAAAGGGGTAAAACAGGACCTCTTGAATAGTGGAAAGCATTATAAATATATAGTAGTAGGACATTATAAATTTGGAAATTTTTAAAATTGCTAGCTTGAAAAAGAATTTGAAAAGTGGCTTTTAATTGTGTTGCCCAAAGCCCTTCATACATAAAGCTATCTAATACGGACCCTTTCAAATATAATTTCAAGAAGTTGTTTCGAAAAACCACGTTTGCGTGTGAAGTCAGTTCTTCATACTACACAAGTTAAAATACCACGAAATAATGAATCTCATCATTTCGGTACTTATTAATCCTCTGCGCTATCGTTGTTTTTACTGTTACTGCACAGATGATATAAAATTTTGATTTAAAAATTCTTACAGCATTTTTATTTATTGAAAACGAACATTTCTTTCGGGGAAAAACAGAAACTTAACATTAGATCCCAAGCTTATCAAACATTTTTTGAAGCAGATGATTAAACTACTAATCTATGTATTTTATTGACGTACGTGGTACAGAAACACGCGTTATTTGTATATTGGTGAATGGCAACAAAAGGATATAAACAAAAAAGGGATTCATACACCAATTTCGCCTTTAAGTTTAAATATGGTAATTTGAAGTAGGATCTGAATATTGCTTGAACTGCATGAAAGAGCTCTCGCCGCTCTAATGAAATTCTTCAGCAGTCTAATTAAAGAAGCTAATGAGAAATCTGGAAGATAGTAATACGGGCAGGAAAGACAATAGGAGTGAAAATTGGTTTCGACATAAAAAAATACCAAATCGCCTGTGATCAGGTGAATGGGATGCAATTGAAAATGAACGTTCTGAAGCAAATTGTTAAACTTTTTGCTATGCATTTTATTGTAAATAAGAATTAACACCAGCAAGCACGAGATGCAGTGTTATATTTTTCACTGGTTTAATTTCATTTAGGCATATGAAATGCTAAAATTTATTATAAATGGATTTAAGTAAGGTATGAAATGCGAGTAACGACCTGTATCAATAGCTATTATAAATTTAGAAATTCTAGGTGCCGATGTTATGCGGGATTGCTAGGTTTATATAACCTTTTACCAAGTTTATTTGATGAATTGTTTGTTTTAAAATTTTAAATTGATAACAAAATGGGAAACAGCTCTGTAAATCACTGAATCAGTTTACTTGAAACTGATAAGAAAATTCATCTTCTTAAAACTTATGAAATGGAAAATAATTAAAATGTTCCAGGTTAAAATTGGAAAGGGATTTTAAAATCATTGTATCGTTTCTTCGATTGAACATAAATTACCTATACATCTTTTACTAGAATGTTACATGAAAAAGCAACCTCTCCTGAGACTTTTAATGACAACTATACATCTACATGCGAAGACGACTTATTTTTCCCACGAAATCACGTTTTATTTTTGTAGTATTATTGAGAGAAACAGTTATTATTGAGAGATAACTGTCAAACCAGTAGCATGCATGTGGGAACGAACACAAGAATTCCAACATATCTGGAGCGATTATAATTTTGTATATTATTTAAGTGACTTAATTTTGATGAAGGATCCTTGATTCCTTGAAATGTCAATGGCAATTACATGTTCATGTAAAACAAAAATAACAAAGACGAATTCATTTTAAAGTATTTGAAAATACCTTAAGCTTTCTTTCTACGCTCAACATAAAAAATTTGATTTTGAAAAAGTAACAAAGGTTATTTCTTTCCTCAAAATTGGTGAATAATTAAAGACGATCTAAAAATACTTGTCCAAATGATGTCTGTCGTAAAAGAATTTTAGTATACTTTAGAGTCTGATATGCTGGTAAGTAATTAATTAACGTCACAGTGGAGCTATACAACGGGCTATTGGCGACGGTCCAGGATCAATTCCGAAGGGAGAGATCCGAGGCCAGCACTTCGTCATTTTGAACCACGGTAAGATGACGAGGTAGCACCTGATCCGGCACCCCACTCTCCAAACATCTACACCATGTCAACGTGAGGATATTGGGGCCACACCAGATTTAATGTGCACCAGCCCCCGCATACACGACTGTCTTTGGTTGGATCGAGTTTCGAGCTAGCAACCCTCCAGTTGCTAATCCGTTTTTCAAACTGGGCTATCGGTTTCTAGAGTCTGAAGGTTTTTCAGTGTAAATACAAACTATTGGAGATGGAACAGTATGTGAGGTTAAGAACTAATGATTTATTAATTTTTTTAGCGTTTACTTTATGAGCGACATACTAAGCTGCATTCGAGTAACATGCCAAGTTACGCCTCAAGTAACGTGATAAGTTGTCAAAACACTAGCTCTCTTCATTTAGCTTCAGAGAAAATCTTTCAAAAGATTAGCGCTTTTCTCTGACATACCCCGATTCTTGAGACGAATGATAGAATTTGTATTATAATTCTGAATTTGTCCCCTATAGCTCCTTTCAATAAACCTTTTCATGGCTACATATCTAATTTTTAAGTGTATACAGAAAGAGACTATTTCTCGTATCACCTTTCACTTCTAAAAATAGAAACGTAGAATTTTATTTCCTACGAAAAACTACTGTAAAACAACAAAAAAGAATTATAAGTCCATTCGGATCAATAGTATGCATTTCAGTAGCGAAATGGAAGTAAGCATATACGGATGCTTGATACTTTCGGATTTCGTTGGTGTTATGTAAAAAGGGCGAATCCGCCATATATATGATTTTCTGATTTTCGCCTTTTTGACTTGTCGATATAAAGAGCTATCAGTATGTAAAAACGGCATATCTCTAGGATTGATGGTTGCCAAGGAAATAGCATGTGAGAAAAAGGCGAACGTAATATCAGCTGTTAAAAGGGCGAATAGTATTTGATCTTCTATCTAAAGGGACATGTAGCTTGGGGACGAGACTGAAGGAAACAGGGGATAAACTGAAATAGGAACCTGTATTTCAAATACATCAAGGACCACCCACATACAGAAGAATTTATTTTTATGAGCTATAGCTGGTGGCAGTCAAAACATAAATCAATATTTTTCAACAGCGCTCCTGCATGCTGTTCGACTGACAAACTAAAGTTATGGATCACATTTTTTGCGAACCAGGACATTATCAGCAAGGTGATGCAATGCACTTTTCTATAGAAAGGGCGGCGAAAACATACAGGTTAACGTACCTTCAGAATGGGGTGTCATATGCTAGACTGCAAGAAAGTCACAAAAACCTTACAAAGTGGTTCATTTGAATTATGAGTGTTTTATTGATTGGGTTTCACTAGCAAGTAGTAACAAAGAGATTCAAAGATACCATGTTTCTGGCAATGCTGTTGAACGGAGAAAAATTAAATGGTTTCGGTACACATGAAGCCTAAACCAGATTCTATTTTTTTTCAAGTACCAACATGATGACGAGATATTTAATAAAATAAAAAATAATGAAATGTTGGCAGACCACATCAGCTAAGTGTGGGCAACCTCCCTAAGGCATACAAAAAACGTCTGCCAATATCGGCCTCAAAACACAAGGACTTAACGGATCTTCGTAAAACTAGCCATTCCATTACACCATCATGGTTTTTATGAGAAACTGTCAGTCACTAATCTAAAGGAGAAAAAGGGGAAATGGGAGAGGAAAAAAAACAAAAAAGGAAATAAAACTAGAAAGGAAAACAACTCAAGAAATTCTGTCTTATTAAAAATTCTGTCTTGAGAAATTGTGTTCACATTAAAAAATAATTTTGCTTATTTGAAGTGTTATTTTTCTTGCTTTCCAACTAAAATTAACTTACTAACCATAGTCTGTACATTAACTTCATTAGTTTTAGATTTGAAAAAGGCAAACTTGGTGTTTATTATAGCTATGCTAAAAGGGCAAATATGATACAACCTATAAAAATAATAATCATATTTTTAAGAAATTGCGTACAGATTTAAAACTTGGTGAAGACTTTCAAAAAGGTATTAATCTAAATTAAAAGTTTCTTAAATTTTTAAAAGCATTTTTTTTAATGTTAAGCATTTCAAACTGCTTTCCTGAAAAATGCTGAATTGGTTGATTCGCCCTTTTTACATAACACCGACGGTTTATTTTCGTAGTTCTTGGAATATATATTTTTCCAGCAATGAATATATATATTGTCAGCTTATGTTCACTTAAGTATTACTTGGAGAAAACGTGGCAGTCGGAGTACCTCCCACGGCGGAGCACCGTGAGAGGTACTCATATTTTAATATATTTGTTGGATAATATGAGAAAAATTGATTAATTTTGAATCGTCGCAGTGTATAAGTTATATTTGTGTACAGCGGTGTGTGTATGGGCTGTACTAGTTACTAGAATCCTTGTCTCTTTTCAGTATGAGTGTAAAATGTCTCGGTTTTTTTCTTTAAATCGATTATATAGATATAGAAATAACAAACATCAAAAGAAAAATACCCGTAACATTATGTTCAATTTCGATAATTTATAATGTGAATAAAACCTTACACTTCGAAAATAAACGTGAAAGAAAAACATTTAGCCCATTTGTATGGTTGGTTGGATTGGGTTTTAATAACACAAGGGTCGTACTTGGCTGCGTCAAACACAAGACAGACAACATCAAGTAATAGACAAACACACAAGGAAAGTTTTACCAACACAGAAGAGAAATACACATGCGGGAATCGAACCTGACATGAATCAAACCTGCGCGGCGTACAACTCAGTGAGCAGTAGCGCAGTGGAAGAATTAATTTATTCTCACTGAGCCACGACGGCCAACACCCATCTGTATGAGAATAAGATTTAAATACAAAAAGACTTGTATAGTAGATTCTTAACCTCTCTCGTTCTTATTTAACCCCCTAGTAGTTTATTTTCGCGTCGAAGACTACCCTGTAATAGCCAGCCTCTGGCGCAAAAATCTGGTCCAAACTGTCACCATTTCTGGGCAGAGGACAATTTGTTTTCCTCGACGTGATTTTCGTCCTTAGCATAATTGACCAAATCTTGGAAGGGTATCACGTCGAAAAATTTGAAGGGTTAAAGTTTATCTAAATCTTCACTGCTATTTTAGCCTATAGAAAAATACAAGGTATTCATGGGATTTGATGAGCAAACACTTTCTCTAAACAACTGAAAATTCAAGTTTACAAAATATATGCTTAACCCTCCAAGTGTTTCGACGAGATATTTCGTCCAAGATCTAATCAATTTTGCTAATGACGAGAAATCGTGTCGACACAAAACTGCCCTTTAATTCGAAGGGAAATGAAGATCCAAGGAGGAAAACAAATTGTTCCTTTTACCAGAACTGGTGACAGTTTGGAACACGTTTTTGTACAAGGAGTTGGCCAGTACATGTCAGTTTTCGACGCGAAGATAAACCATCAGGAGGGTAAATTATGGTTAATGAGTCGTTTTGCTGAGTAACAGAACTCAATTACTTTGCGAGTTTACTTTTTTGTTGAGTTTAAAACCCGTGCAATTGGAACGTACTGAAAAACAATTTAATGCAATTTCAAAAAGTATCAGCTACCAAAAATTGTTCATTTCCCAAATTTTTAGTGAAATTTGATTCTTATTCATGTGCCGAGGCTTTCAGAGAAACTAATTTAATCATTTGAATTCTGTAGTGTATCCGTTAATAAGTCTTATAACTCACTTTAGACAAAAACTGCTGAATTTTGTACATAGTTCTTAAAAAATGTCCTTCTATTTAAAAACTACTAGGTAGTAATTAGGGATGTGGAAAAAGAACGACCTGTTCTTTTTCAACTGTTCTTCAAAAAGAACGGTAACAGCCTGTTCCCACCTTTCACAAAACCCTGCTCTACGTTCTTTCTGTAAAAAGAAACATTCGAATTTTTTTCTACTTCGATTTTAATATTACGGGTTAAAATGGGAATTTTGCAAAGAAAGTAGTTTCTCTTTTCTAGAATTTTCTAAGTTCGCTAAAAGTTTTCATATTTTCTAAATTACGCTAAGTCCGAAACACAGCTGTTCATCCTAGTTCTTGACTCGGTTTCCTGTTGGTTCATTCAATCGTTCTGTCCATAAACTACTCTCTGCTCTGAGACTGCTTCTTGCTCGGGAATTGATTCCTGCTCTCAAATTGTTCCTACCCTGTTCTCCGTTTTCGGAGCTGTTCTCCGTTCTCGGAGCTGATCTCGCTGACTGCTCCCGGAACTGTTCTCAATCTGTTCTCCACTAAAGTAAGCCCCGACGTTTGATGAATTTGCGAGATTAGCGTAATAATTGTGAAATTTTATAATTGTTAGGCAATGACATGGTGATGAATTTTTAGTTTTAAACAAATTAAAATTTTTTTAAATATTACTGATCAAGATTTTGCTGTCCAGCTTCCTCTCTGGTGGTGTCGCCTTTACTCGTTCCTAGAATTTGCAATGCTTTAATTTTATTTTAAAACCAAATTTTACAAAATGAAAAGCAAAATTTCAAATGTGTGGACATATTTCACTATGAAAGGGAGATTCGGATCGGGTGTCATACTCTCTGTATAAGTTGAAAAGGGATCTCACTGTCAGCTATTACGATTTTAAAGACATCTCGGAAACAAGCATCATCTCACCATAAAACTAATGAGTTGAAAAGCGAAAGTGAGTTTTTGACTTGTATTTTTCATGTTTTAAACGTGTTTAGATAGATTATATAATAATTAACCTGTTTTCTGACAAACTAATTTTGCTTTCCAAGTGGTAATCCTGCATGCGTTTTTTAAGTGTTTATAACCTTTTAAAAGGCAACTGCCTATTGCATAACGTGATTCACAATTACGTGGTGTTATCCTCGGGTCTTTCTCTTCGGATGATCCCCGTCGTTTTGTTGACTTAAATGAGCATTTTGTTGACTTAAAAATGACATTAAAATCTAAAAAATTATTACTTTCGTTTGTGAATTTGTTTTATCCTAGGCACCTCATATCTGTTTGGAAAACCGTACATGAGATGGTTCAGATGTGGGACATTATTAGTTGCCACTGGGGACCCAGAGAGAATTTAAACGTTTCGATTTGTAAGAACTCTTTCAAATTTACGGATATATTCTGATTTTCTTTTCTTAATTACTGATAGTTTGGCGCAGCTTGGACAGACTTGTCCCTTGCACCATAAAAAATCAATCAATCGATTAACAATACGAAGACTCCTAATTATTTTATCTTTCGTTTTCTTCTGTCAAAACTAGAGAAAAACTCACGAATAAAAAAAGCTAGCAGAAGAGTCATTTGTATTTTGTTTAGATATGCATGCCTACAAAGTACTAACAAAGATGATATGTCAACAAAACCCTGTTCCTGTCTGTCTATCGCGAAAACAGCTGGAGCCATAGTCTAGGAGGTGGAACAGGGCTTGCACATTTTGAGTAGACATTTGAGAACAATGGTAAACAGAAGAGCAGGTTAAAGAACAGTTCTTTTAAAAACAACGGAACAGTAAAGAACTGTTCCCAGAAAAGAAGAGTATTTTCCATCCCTAGTAGTAATTATAAGCAGCTCGGCAAAATCTGTCGTTTGTGCCATAAAAACCAACTAAACAATTTTTTATAAGTATAGAAACTCGTTTTGAATCGTACAAGGTCTTTCAAAATTTCCTGTATAAACTTTTTGGGAAAATAGGGCATACAAGATTAAACCGTTTTTACATTGCGATGTATATGTCAGCAAGCGCCATCTGGATTTACTAGAGGGGTCACACAGGTACAGAAATGACAAGCAGCAAGTATTTTAACAACTTCATTACCCCCAATTTTATCCTTTGATAGAAATTGTACTGTTTCATAGGTGCTTATAAAGTTGTGACTATGAACGCCTGACAGCGTCGAATCATGAATTGCAGTGCAAACCGGTCAATTGTCACGTTGTCAAATAGCGCCTCTAGCAAATCTAGAGCTTGCGAACGTACATCCTTGTGAATACGGTTTAATCTCGTGTGCCCTATTTCCGCTTGAAGTTTATGCCGGAATTTTCGAAACACCCTGTATGTCACTAAAATTTCATTTAAAGTAAATTTCTCTATCAATTAAATCAATTGTCTGCAAAACAACATTCATTAAATTTATAGTTTAGCAAATCATGGTGTCATGATCATAACTTTCCAGGTGAGAAAAACGTGACGCATAATTGTTATCTTTTAATACATTTAAAGATTAATCCTCTTTCCTTAACTATCTTAAACGAGTTATTCACCCAGCTTCTCATGTGAAAACTACTCGAAGCAAGAGATAATAGGTAAGTGCGAAACGTGCAGTATAGGCTAGATGGATAGTGGAATGTGGATTATACAAACAAAAGATTTGCCCGCTCAGCGTATATGGAGCAGATCGGTAAACATTTTGATATTTATAAGTGTGTTAAGTGAGTTCGATAGCTATATTTGTATACGTAAGTTTTTATTCTCTCGCTATTGAAAGTTTTCAAAGAATATTTCATCTTAAGTGAATACCTAGCGTTATATGGTTTTAAATATCGGAGTGAAGAAGTCATGTATAAAAACTATTCTTCAAAGAATGGTTGGTTTTTATAGCGACCACATAGCAGTCCTCTCCCACTCAGTAGGTCCCGGGTTCGAATCCGGGTTTATCAGCACATGGGTGTTGTTGATTGCCCCTGATAGAAGTACCTCCTGGGTACTCCTTCACAAACGGTCGTCAATTTGTTCCTTGTAGTGGTTGGGAATTAACAAAAATTCAGTTGTTTAGGTTAAGAATTGGAATTTATGCCTTTGAGCATAAAAAAACCCATCGAATTATTACCTAGGAAATATATTTGGTGATCCAAACTACAGGGCGCAACGTGCAACTTGTCCATTTGTACCTTGCGTCAGATAAATAAAAATAGAACCCCCAAGTGCATTTTCATGGTATTTAAGTTATGCGCAAACACTAATAAACACACCAGAAAGACGTGCACAGCAGATTACTGAATAGATTAATGAACAAGCTAGTATCATACCTGTTTGTGTACTCCAAAATTTATCACAAAGAGTAATGCCTACCAATGACAATAAATTTGGGTTGGGTTGTTTGGGGTTTTTATGGCTCAAGGGCCATATTTGGCCATGCTACGCCAGACACAAGACATACAATTTTAAGTAATAGACATGCACACACAATGAAAGTTTTACTGACACAGAAGATAGAAATATACCCCGGGAGAAATGCACAGGACAGGAATCGCACATGTACCGCCTACAACTCGAAGGTTGCTAGAGCATTGAACATACCCACTGAGCCACAAAGGCCCCAATAAATTTCGGAGAAAGGGTTTTGATTAACTGTATATAAACTGGAAAACTCATATTAAGATTCGTGAGAGATTTTAATAAGATAAGATTGGGTGTATAGGTTGGTTAGTAAGGGTTTTATGGCGCAAGGGCTATATTTGGCCAAGCTGTGCAAAATAACGTCATGTATAAAGACATACACACACAAGAAAAGTTTTACTGTCAGAGAAGAAAGAAATACACCTCGGAAGGAATCGAACTTGAACCGCCAATAACTCGAGGTTGCTAGCGTAGTGGCCAAACCCACTGAGCTTCGGCGAACCCCAATAAGATTATTAGGAGACATAGTTGTGTAAGCCTAAAGAAAAGCTACCAGATACTTCAAACTAAAACAAAAATGTAGAAAGTGAGAAATGGGTTTCCTCCTAAGAAGGGAGGAGGGTTCCACTGGTTTCTGAAAAAGTTGCTGAAGGGCGTTTCCCAACAATTTGCCGGAAAATACGAATATGCCAAAAACGTCAATGTTTGAGGACAAATAAACACGAGACGAACAAATCATGGTACTATTTTTATGGTATGCACCATTTACTTTCTTTAATACTTAGATATTAGTATAATAAAAACGGTGAACAGATGATCTTAACAATATCCTTTAATCCTTTAACAATATCCAAACTTTTGGGGTTAAATCTCTAGTTGACTGTACAGTTTTAAAGGCTAAATTATTTTTCGTCGCCATGGCGGAAAGAGCAGTTAGCCAGGTCTTGCCACTCTTCCCACTTGTACACTGCACGTTACCAGAATTAATAGTGTATCATCATTACAACCGCCAAATTAATGCCAAGCTAAAGGCCGTACCGTCAACTAGAGATCAACTCAGGTTATTGAAATATTTAAAAGTACACAATTTTGTAAACGTTTACCTTTTATAAATGTCCTGAAATATTTATCACCTTCGGATGTCCCTTTTTTCCAAAATCTATTCAATTCTTCAATTTCAATACATGAAATTTCTTAATTGTAACATCGAAGAGAAAGATACTCACTTGTGGAACCATGCTATTCTGACGACTCACTTTTCTGAAATTCTTTTGGCATGCTGCTTTGATGTCTTTCCTCAAGCCAGACACAGCAGACGATTCTGCATCAAACGGCACACTCTTCCTCGTTCGACAAAGTTCGGAAGTAAGCAAATACGACTGAGACGAGTACTTCCGACTCTCACAGGGCCCACCAATGCTTTGACACTTCTTACGAAACGTTGAATCTTGCATCTCCTTCAAGTCGAATGGAATCTGACAAGTGTCCACAACGTCCTCATCCCCTTCGGCATTCACGCACCGTATGACAATTGGACACTCTGGAATTAAGTCGAACTTTTCAACTATCGCTGTGTGTTCCATGGTGGTCGAAAGGGAAAATTCCAATGAGTCAGGATCCGATTTGTTTTTGAATGACATGTCTCCGTTACATTAGGAATGTAGTTCTCTGATTGTAGGGTATTGTGGTATATAGACTTGCCAATGGTGTTATATTCATAGCATTCCAAATACTTTTGAATGGTTCCAATGAATCGCTTTAGAATAAAGTATTGCAAGTATCATATAAGAATTATCAATGAGAAGTCCTTTATAACAATGGGGCAATCTAGAATAAAGTGGAATTTATCCACGATCGCTATTTGTTTCATGATGGTGGTAATTTAGTTCTCTTACTTTTAAATAGTTTCCAGCCTTAGAATAAAGTATTTCAAGTATCAAATAAGAATTTAGAGTTAGTCACTGATGGAATTCTATAAGTGGAAAGATTCGATACTGGATAGCAGTCCAAAAAGGTTCGTAAAAGTTTTTACGTTGATGACGGAAAAGTTAAATTGCAGAAGTTTCAAAAGATTCTTTCATGATGATTTTGTATTTTTTTCACTTCTGACTGAATTATGGGATAAGTGTCTTTCAAGAAATCTCGATTTGCTTGAATTTTCTTGTAACTTCTTTAATCGAAGAAAGTATGTTTAACTGAAGACCAAAGTTTTAAAAATTGATTTTCGATTGCTTAAGTCGGTGACATTTTTTTGTATAATTGCACTGCAGAAGACTATTAGCTTTTATTTTCGTGATGTATATTCCAAGTAAAAAGATTCATCAATCATGTTTATGAAAATTGGTGCAATTGACCTACTGAATTGTTCAGTATTATAAATTAATGGTAAAAAAATGTTCAAAAATGCACGAGGTATTGCTCTCTGTTCAATATATTCTGCAAGTATAAACCTATCAAATCAAATAAACTAACAGATTTGTTAAATGCATTTATACTATCAAATAAATTAAAGTTATATATGCATATATAACCTTATAATAAAACCCAAACTATCGATATGATTGATTGATCAAATCAAATAACTATATTAATTAAATGCTCTTTAATAAATCAAATGTCCTTACTAAATAGTACTCACTAATTGTAAAGTATCAGCTCACAAATGTATAAAATATGAGTGTATATCACAAAAATAATATGTATAAATATAAATCACCAATTTAAAGCAAAATTATACTATTTTACATCGTGTGTTCAAAAAATACTTTTTAATATTCAACTGTCTAAAATATTTTAATAAAAATAGTTTTATATTTTCAATTAAATTATCTATATTTTTAATGCTCAGTATGACGCGTTGTTTCAAATACAACGAATAAAAAGAAATATATATATTGTTATCTAATCTAATTTGTTGACAAGTACATACAAATTCATCTGTGTTATATACAACAAAGCTCTGAATATTAAATCAAAAGATGAAGTAAAAGGTAAATGCTTCGTGTCTCAGACAATTTCTGATTCAAATTTAAAGTCTAAGTTCTTCAAGTGAATTTGTAATTGAGAAATATCATGAACACTTGCTTACTATAGTATTTTATTCCTGACAAAATATCAGTTTAATGTGAATAGAAATATTTAAGTGCAAATGCCTTGTTTTAAGAAAATTCTCTTCTCAAAAATGTAGATATGTGTCAAGGTGCGTGTATCCATAATACTATCTATTATCTTCAGAAAATTATAAACAAGAACACAAGTTTTAGTTGAGAAAGTTTGCTACCTTTTGAAGTGTAAATTTGAATTTGTAAGTTCTTTTGCTTTTGTTAGTAATACTCATTCCAAATGCATTGCATTGAAAAGATTTTCATAGTTGACAGCAAATATTTATATTTCTTCTGGCTGTTAAGTTATATTTGAGAACAAAAGCAAATCTCTGAAGAAAATTTGAAAAACATTTAAGTACATTTCCAATATTCAGCAATGCTTGTTTGGTTATGTTAATCTAAAGAATAAGAAATAAAGGCTATAAAGGTATATTTCATTCAAAAACTAGTTTAAATACTTCCTTCACTTTTGCGATTGATTGGAGAACATTTTCTAGACATAGTAACATTTCATGGAATCAGAAAAAGTTATTAATTATCAGGTTAGCATGACAGATTAGTAAATTAAATTTAAAGAACTCTACACATAATAAAGAGAAGCATTGCTTTCTAGTAATCATGCAATCGTAATTCAGGTAGCTTGGTATGCTAATCAGATTAATAGTACAATATTGTTATTTTAAACTTACGTAAAATATAAGATAATTACTTGCATGTTATATTTATATTTATAGAATTCTAAAAATACTTTTCGAAATAAATGCTTATAACATTATTAACTTATTCAAGATACTTGAACAAAGGTAATTCGAAAAGAGGTAGATGGCATCGCTACTTGTGTAAACATTCTCGTTTTATGATTCGTGAACACCACACGAGCAGTGTTTAAATTGCCACTGTTAGTATGAAAATTCTATTCCTCCGAAACCAGGAACAGTAGTAATATCGAACTTCATATTATGAGACTTCTGGCAAAGATGTTTCATAAACACAGTTGTTAGCATAATTCAAAGAGCTGGCCGCAAAAGCAATAAACCAAAACACGATGAAAATATTCTTCCGACGATGTAAAAGAGAAGCGCGGTCACCACATGTGCATGTTCACTTAAAGTTAGCAAACCACTTCCGTCCTCTTATAATTCATGACAACTGCCCACATACACTCAATCGGATAAGAAATAAGTATTTCACGTCATTCTTTGATCGAACATTTCACACATACACATTAGATAGAAGAATATGCATTTTTCACATTAGATAGATTTTTCATACGTTCTTTCGTCACTATCACATAATCCACCACAAGGAAGGCGAACTATTTTACATGCCAACGGAGCCATTAAAACATAGAACCGAAGATGCCAATCCGAAATAGCGGGTAGTGCAACCGACTTGCGTGCTCCACCCTCAAACCTCCTACTGCCGTCATCCCCTCACGTTCCCGAAGCGAGGCAGGCAAGGCCGCCTGTCAGCCAGCGTCCCCCAAAACGCTCCGATATTTTTTCCCCGGCAGACGATCTATAAAGACCCCGTGGCTTCCCCTCCCTCTCCGAACTCATCTCACTCCCCACTGAATGTTATTAAGCCGCCGGAAGGGAGGGGGTGGACCAAGATTTCCCAAAGGCGCTGTTGTTAGGCCAAGAGATTCCGCATCCTGTGACATAATTACCTGGCCCAAATGAAATAACGGAGATTTTTACGGGGAGGGCTTTTTTTTTCTCGCTTTGTTTCTCCCCCTTCTCTCTGCCGCGAGCATTACCGCGGGATTAAAAATTAATCCTGAAAAGATTCTTTGCACTGGAGGAGGTAAAGTGATATGGGCCACGATGGGAGGGGGGGAAGAGGACGAGTTGTTTTAAATGCGCTTAAGGGGTGGGTGAGTGGAAGTGTCATTGCCTACATGATCCCGCTTCAGAATTTGATTGCGAAAAAACTTTTAATGCCTGTTGGGTGTTCTGCCACGTAAGCCTTGCACTTTTTTCGCCGTGTGACAAATCTGGCGATTACTCGCTGTTGTTGCCAAGGTAGGTGGGAAGTTGAATTTGCGTCACACTGGAGCAACACAACGGACTATTGGCAACGGTCCGGGATCCATCCCGAAGGGAACGAACCGAGGGCAACACCTGGTTAGTTTGAACCACTGTCAGATGGCGGGATCCACTCCTGAGCAAATCAAACAATAAAAGGCATTTAAAAGACTTCATATAGGAATGCCCACATCCCTTTAAAATATCTTTGAAAATACTTTTTGAACGTGTACAAAGTAAATACATCTTTTACAGCTTAGAAACATCTAAAAAGGGGATATGTTTCATATTCTTCTCCCGGTTGCCATTTTAAAAGTTTTGCGAATGGAACTAATCTGTGATTTCTTCTTCACAGCATGACTTCTAACGAGTTTTGACCTCTAATAGAATAGTATTCTTCAGCCAATAGATGGGGTTATTTAGATATGTTGTGGGGTAAAAGATTTACTACACTACATTGAAATCTCGTAACGTTCAGAAGGTTAAAGTCGATAAACTCGATACCTGTAATCAGTAGGAGACTTGTACCTATGAACAATAGCTTTCAGTTCGATAGATCTTGATGCTGTTCGGTGGCATAAGTTATAACTACTGCTTGAAATCAGCTGCAGTTCTGCTGTTGTACTAAAATATTCAGAAGTTAATTATTCGTGGAGAGTAACTTTGAGCTACAAATTCCATTGTTTTCTCAGAAAAATAACTTATTTTTAATATTTTTTTAAAACTGTTTTCATGACACTTCATTGCCAGATAAAACTTTTCATTGTGAGTATTTTTGTATATTTATTTTTATATCTCACATAACTAATACATTGAATTAACTAATAATTCCAAACTGTGATAACGTACCTTTGCCCACGTCTGTCATGTAGACCTTTGGACACTGTGCAAAGGTACATTGGGAAAGGCTATCATTTGTAATTGGTTCTTCAATCAAGTCAAAAACTATTTTTTGTTTATTGACTTATTTGTTCTTATTTGTGTTCTAGGAAAAAACTGGAGAAAAAGGAACCAACTAAAGCAGCTGCTGAGTGCTGCTGAAGAAGTTGTAACTGCTTCTCTTAGTAAACAGATTCTCTCCATGAAGCATGTAAAGTTTGCAAGGTAAAGTTGGGTGCATTTCTTAAACATGCAACATAAACTTGTTGAATTTAAAATTAAGTTCTTAAATCGTTTTGGACAATCCAAAAATTTGTTTATTACAGTGAGGAAGTAATGGTGAGATGAAAGATGATATAGTTTTACAGCTTCCAAGAAAGTTTTAATGACAGAATTAAGAGTTAACTATTTTTAAATAGTAAATATAAAGTTAAATGATAAATCTAAAATCATCAATTTGTTTAATTGTTATGACTTGATTATTGTTTTTATCAATTTAAATATAATTTGAATGATTTCAAATAAAAAATTTAAGCATGCCTTTTTCTGATATTATTTATTATCCTCTAAAAAATTAAATGGTAGTGTATTCAAAAATATAAGAGGGTCGTTTCGAAAGTACATGACCATCATGTACCTCTGAACAAATGCTTTGAACTTATAATTTTGTTTATGTTGATAAAATTAATAATTTAGACTTTAAATGCGTCTAGGTAAATAGGAAGTTCTTCGATGTAAGAGAGAGCATCACTGTAGTTGAAGGAAATGAGAAATTGGTTGAACTTAAGAGACAAATATGTCGTGTTCAGTACTCAAAGGTACAACAGTCTCCCCTAGTACTATGTTTATTTAGATTAGCTTCTACTGTATTTTAATTACTATACTTTTAAGATCGAATTCTTAGCGACATGATCTTATCTAGATAGCTGTATCATTTACGGATGCTAACAGATGTATATTGCATTAACTGATAGCTACAATGAAACATATCTGATTAATTTATACATTCTGGAATCAGAAGATACTTAAAACATTTTTTCCAAGAAAAACACAAATCTGTGACATTCATACTGTTAACCCACCTGGTGGTTGTCTCGACGAGGTATCTCGTCAATAGAATACTGACCAGATAGTGATGGACGAGATAGATATCTCGACATTAATGAAAACTGACCAGACTTGAACACTTCGTCATAAAAAAACCGGCAATATCTTCATGAAAGTTCTCCCCATTAGGTGACAGAAGTTACCCTTTTCCTCTTGATCAAACTCTCCAATTGGTTTCGACGAGATATCTCGTCCAACAAGATCTGACCAATTTTGCTAATGACGATTACCATTAGGTGACAGAAGTTACCCTTTTCCTCTTGATCAAACTCTCCAATTGGTTTCGACGAGATATCTCGTCCAACAAGATCTGACCAATTTTGCTAATGACGATTACCATTAGGTGACAGAAGTGACCCTTTTCCTCTTGATCAAACTCTCTCCAACTGGTTTCGACGAGATATCTCGTCCATCACAATCTGGAGGGTTAAGAACAACTTTTTCACCCTGTCCTCTTAAGAGTAACTTTTTTATTTTCTACCCTCCTTCAGAGCGTGGGTAAGACCTGCAGGAATGAGTCCTTCCGAAAGAGCATAATCCCTGCTCGAGATAGTTTTTTTATGTACATTGTAAATATTTGATCCTAAATAAATTTATTCACGCTTAATTGGATTGGTCATTTGGAATCAAAAGTCTTCAATAAATATTTATGAAATTCCACCCCACTGTACTTGGCACCCTCCTTATATCATGCAATTAATTTAACAAATAACCTTTTATGTTGTGTTTGCTATGAATAAAACAACGTTCGTAACAAATTATTAAACTTTAAATCCCAAGAAATCTCCACAATTATTTTCAAAGCGATCAAAAACTATTAGCTATCACATTAATCATTCTCAGGTCTTTATTCCGAAATGGATTTCGATTAGCAGCAAATATAGGTTACCCGGGATTTTGGTTTTTTCATCTTTGTTCCCCGAAGTCACCAGTTGCTGCGCGGTTGAGGTGACAAGAGAGGAGGGTATTCCTAGGCAACGGCAAGAGAGGAAAGCCAGTGCCCGCAAGCTCCGCCCCGACTGATCAATACAAACTGGGACGATCAACAAGTGGCTTGTAACAATGCTCGCAATCTTACGTGGTACTTCTGATATCGAGATAAATAGTCATTGGGATTGGTTGGGGCGGGATATTTATGGACTCGAGAAATGCACTTGTTGCTTTCAAGTCCGATCTGAATCTGAAATTTGAGGTACTCTAATTGCGAATCGATGGAGGCAATAAATTTCAAGTAGTTGGAATATCATTAACGAAGAGAAATGGAAATGAAGCATTCCATTTATTTTTATCGTGCACCAAAATACATGTATCCGAATTGTTGCTTAGTTTTAAAATCAGAATTTAAGTTTTGCATTAATTTCTGATATTCCTTTATAGAAAAACAGTTTACATTTCCTTCTATTTTTGTATGTTTATGGTGAGCACTTATGCCTCATTTAAATCGATCATTAAATTTAAAATTTAAAAAAATCAATCCCCTATTGATACCATTTATTTGGCACCCATTTGTTTTATTTGCGGCATAAAAAGCTGAAGACTACCAGATAGAATCCATCGGTACCAAGTATCATGTTATTTATTGAAAATATTGAATATATTTTTCCTGCAACAATAAAATAAACATGCAGAGACAAGTAACAGGAATGCAACGCCGTAATTGGAACCAGACAGTGCACTCAACACTCAAAATGTGGGTCCCACTAAGGATCTTGAAGTAGATTATGTTTCTAAACACATGCTGAAATGTTTTGTATTTTCGGCACAAATTCCTATTTAGAATAGGTTGTAAAACGAAGCAAATATGACATTTTTTGATTTGGCTAGCTCTCAGATTATTTACGTACTACATAATTATTTTGATGAGTGACAAAAGCTTTTTATGTACAAGTGTTCCAATTAACCACAAGTCTTCACTTATAGTTTATAAGATATGCTGGTTAATATTTGCTTCCAATCTGATCACATTTCCTTGTTTTCTGGATAATTTTTTTAATTAAAATTTTAAATAATAGATTATATATAAACGGGTGGTACTTCAAGAAAAGTCATAAAATACAAAAAGTACAATCTTATTTTTAAATTAACAATTTATAGCCTTATAAACCAAAGATAAATGTTAACTGAGAAAAGTAGAATCGAATATATCGTTACCTCTTTGATATTCTTAGAAATTAGCATGCATTAAAAAATACGTAAGAGAATTAACTCTATATTTTACAGATCAAAGACGAAAATTTTCTTTCGGACTCTATTCAGAAGAATTTTGGTTGGTTTTATGGTGAAAAGGCTATATTTGACCAAGCTGCGCCACACAAAACAACGTCAAGTAATAGACGCATACACTCAAAGAAAGTTTTACTGCCACAGAAGAGAGAAATACACCCAGGGTAAGTTATAGGAATTGAACCTGCACAGCTTACAACAAGCAGTGAGCACGATCACACTGAGCCACGGCAACCCCCAGAATAATTATTAGTTTTATATAATGTAAATCATTCTTTGATTCACAAGAAAAGCAATGAGTGTTAAATGAACAAAAGAACAGTATTAGATAACGATTTTATTTAAATATACGTACCAAAATATAACTGTAAAAAACTATTAAATAACTTTTATCTATTTCCATTTTTACTGTGGTGGCATTATTTACATAGGAGTAATTGTGTAAAAAGTGCTGCTCGCAATTCAACCACATTGTATTGCGTATTATAATGTAACATTCTTATATTTAATTTCTACGAAACAATAGCTTTGTAAAGTTAGTTTTGGAGTCGAATTTGAAATCTACGCTCGTATAAATAACATTAAATATAAACTAATGTTATTTTCTCTACTTAATACACTGCTGGCCACCGTAAATGCAACACCCTGAAGGAAGCATTCAAATAATATGAAATTTACAACATGCATTAGCGGAGGTGAGATATGCAAATGATTAGAATTTCAGCGCAGACGCACATCACGCGCGCCTGTGGCGCCACTTCAAAGCGCTATTTAAGGCTTGGAGATTTCGACGATTTCAAGTACGGCAATTGTGTTTTTCTTGTGGTTTTTTCAAAAAAAACGATCAATTATGCCTCGTAGAAAACAGCGATCATCTTTTGATCAAGTATCCGAGTTCGACAGAGGAAGGATAGTGGCCTACCGAGATTGTGGATTATCTTTCAGGGAAATCGGTAGTCGTGTTGTACGAAACCAAACAATTGTAATGCGGATATGTGAACGTTGGATGCAGGAGGGTACGACGGACCGACGTGTTCGATCGCATCCACCTCAGTGCACCACTTCACGTGATGACAGGCATATTGTGCGTATGGCAGTGACGGATCGCTCAGCCACATCACGAACCATAGCACAGCACATTCAGTCTGTACCGCATCATCCAGTGTCTGCGCGTACCATTCGACGCCGTTTACAGCAGAGTGCTCTGTCCGCAAGACGTCCATTGCTTCGTCTACCCTTGACGCAGAACCACAGACGTTTCCGCCGCCAATGGTGCGATGAAAGAAGGATGTGGACGGCAGAATGGAATGAAATTGTCTTTACTGACGAGTCACGCTTCTGTCTGCAACACCACGATGGTCGGATTCGAGTCTGGAGACACCGTGGAGAGAGGATGCTGAACAGCTGCGTTACGCACCGCCACACTGGTCCTGCACCGGGTATTATGGTATGGGGCGGTATTGGATATCACTCTCGCACTCCTCTAGTACGCATTGCCGGTACTTTAAACAGCCAGCGCTACATCTCCGAGGTGTTGGAGCCAGTTGTCCTTCCTTACCTTCAGGGCTTGCCCACAGCCATATTTCAACAGGATAATGCGCGACCACACGTGGCACGCATTGTCCAAGGGTTCTTCGTCAATCGCCAGATTGAATTGCTTCCCTGGCCAGCTCGCTCTCCGGATCTTTCGCCGATAGAAAACATGTGGTTCATGATTGCTCAACGATTGACCCAGAATACATCCCCAGCTGCCACACCAGATCAACTTTGGCAACGTGTGGAAGCTGCTTGGTCTGTTGTACCCCAAGAATACATCCAAAGTCTCTTTGAATCAATGCCGAGGCGTGTGGCAGCGGTGATCTCCAACAATGGCGGCTACTCTGGCTACTGATTTTGGCAGGAACCACACTTCACATAAGTCTATAAATTTAATCATTTGATACTTGGTCAACATGTTATCTACAAAATAAATTTTGTTGTGATATCTCTTGTCTTTCTTGGTGTTGCAATTTGGGTGGCCAGCAGTGTAGTTAGATATAATTTTATTTGTGCTCTATAACTAATATTGCTATCATTTTATAAGAATTTTGGCATCAAACACATATTTTTGATATATAAAATGAAAAATTAATACTTAAAATTAAAAACCCATTAAGACATATAAGATTCTCTACATCCTTTTATAGTTCTCTGTTTTAGAAGAAATTTACTATTCTGCATTATACATACTCACGTGCCAAAATGTTAAGAGAAAAATCAAAATTTTAAATAACAGTTCAATTTTCTTAATAGATTTATTAATCATAAAGAACGATTCATTACCGGTTGATTGAAGAACGATTAGGTTGATTAAACACATTTAGATGCGTAATTAATCTCATTCAGATATCTGAAAGCGTTAATTGAAATTTAATCAATTCATTAGTGGTTACAATTAGGTTGTTAGTTTGGTTACAATTGCTAATGCACAATTTTAAATTGAAAATCCCTAACTAGTACTTACAAACATTTATTTTGTTAGTGTCCAATAACATTACAGATGTATTGCTCAATAATCCCTCACCTTGTAGATAATAAGTCTTTAGTTCTGAACCTATAATTCCGTCTGATCATTTATGGCAAAAAATATTTAGTATGCTTTTCTAATAAAAACGTATTTAATTCAATAAATTTAATTTATTTAAAAAGTATTTTAAATTAAAACTTTTCAATTCATGGCAGTCTTTTATGTTTACGATTACATTAAACTGTGTTAATGAAATGCTTAAAAAAGACAATTTCATAAAGATTGATTGAAAAGAAAGTCAAAACTGAAAGTATAGTTTAGTTAGGACAATCGTCATCTTGCCACTAAACAAAACAAAAATCGCCACAATCTGCAGTTTAAGCAATTCGTTATCTTAGTTATTACGTCGGCTCTCAGAAATCGTAAGATGCGACATTTCATAACAATAAAAATGTATATACTAACGTCAGTTTTAAAAAATTCTAAAAGTTCATGTTTGCTTATTACTTGAATGCTAACACATACAAGTTAAATGTATCAGATTAAGTAATCCTAACCGAGCTTTTTAGAGGGTTATAACCACGCGTTTGTGCGTCGGCATGAAGTACCAGATTTTGCAGTCAAAAATCCAAATTTACTGGCAATTTATTTAGAAACCAGCAGTTATTTAAACTGACCTTTTCGCTTGCCTTTTATTTTACAATTTTAAGACCTTTCAGCACTGTAATCTCTTAATGAATAGCAATATAACTGGTTCAGATAGCGCCTAGTTGTAATTTTTTAGTATTTTAAATAAGGATTAAAGACAACAGTAAACTATTCAGTTTTGTCAGCGCCTTTATTATTTTACCTAAGGTTTTTTGGGGGGTAGATGATTGGTTGTGATGATTTAGACCTGTGAATAGCCCTCCAAGTGGTTTCGACGAGATATTTCGTCGATCAAGATCAATTTTGCTAATGACAAAATATCTCGCCATCAAGATATTGCCAAATTTTTTATAATGATGTATCAAGGTGTGGTCAATTTTGATAATGACGAGATACCTCGTCGAGACAACAATCAGGAGGATTAATGGGTTGGATTAATCCTCCTGGTGGTTGTATCTCGTTATTACCCAAACTGACCAAATCTTTATAGACAAGATACGTATCGCGTCATTAGAAAAACTGACCAAATCTTGACCTCGTCACCAGCAAAATTGATCATATCTTGATGGAAGAGATTCTCGTTGAAAACACTTGGAGGTTTAAGAGTTAGGAATTGTGGCTATGGATTTCGTAATTTTTTCACTTCTAGAGTAGGAACATTTTTCCTGCTTCGGTAACCAAGGTTTCGAGTAATCCTGATCGTTTGAATTTCTTTTATCTCAATCTAACGGGGAATCTTCAACATGTGTAGTAATAAGCTGAATGAACGCCAGCGGAATTAACCGTTTGTATTCGATTTACAGGTTTTACTGCCATTGAACAGGCTTCTTTACCACACTTTTACATTGTGAGCATACAGTTTTTTACTACATATGAAAAAGAAGTTCTAACATTTTGTATTTCAAAATCATAAACAGCAATTGTTTACAAGTTGAAAAATTACTTTCTGTAAAAGTACTTTTTTAAATGAAACATTTAAGCGTGTCGTTTTTTAATCACTCGAGATATTAGCATTCACCGCTGTTACCATTTAATGTCGGGACATATAGCGATGAGATCTTGACTCTAATTGACCTTGGAAATCAGAATATCAGTTCGCTTGTGCATCCAATAGTTGTAGAAAAGCTTTACGGTTACATAGAGAGATAAACGCTTATAAAAAAATTAAACATTTCTTAAAGAAAACTTAGGACGATACAATATTACGAACATGGATTCATTCTTTTTCACTTAATCTTCAGTTCTTCTAGATTCTAAATTAATTTTTTTATCACATTCTATATCATGCTTACAGTTTGCTAATAAAGAATACATTCATAATATACATTGCACGCGCATCATTAAATTTTTTAAATAATATTATCGTTTGAGTTCTTAATAAATGTAATAACTTCTACAAATACTCTAGTAGCAGTTGCACGGCTCACAACGGGAATGAATCCAATTAGTTCGGAAGTACTTTTTCTCCTCCGGTAGTTTATGTTTACTCTGATAAACCCTCCCCTAGGGTCCACGGCATAATCCTAATTATGAATTACATCTGCATCTCATCAAAGTTAATATACTTATGCTTCCACTACGATACTAACTATCGATTTATGAGTAAATGCAATCACAAGGCTGTTTCCCTTGGAAAGTGGCATCTGACCTCAAGTGACTCAATGAAACCTTTTATCAGCACGTGTCAACCTTCTTATTTAGTAAGTGGGGCATCAAAGTGTTTATGGTACATTCTATGTCCGGCCATAAGCGTCCATCTTCTTTAGGTCACGTATTTCCGTTCGACCGGACACATAATCGATAAGTAATGATCGATGGGAAGCAGGTGGTTTACCTGTTTGTTGTTTACCTTCCTTGTTTAAACCTTCCAGGTATCGAGACTTCGGCTTTTCAGCTTAAAATTAGGGTAAGGGCCTAACTTTGCTAATGTATCCAGAAGTGCCACTTTGTAGTATATGGAAGCATAATTGTGAGCGTGTGCAAGCAATCCGTGAATTAAATTTTTATAGCGCTCGTGCGATTGCTACTTTTGCACTTGTAAACGCTATTATTATATTTATTAAGCACGTGCAAACTATAATATTAATAAATATATTTTTATTATGCACGAGCAAATGGTGATATTATGAATATACATTTTTAATTATGCACGCGCAAACTATAACCATGATATGGAATGTGATAAAAAAATTAATTTGGAATTTAGGAGATTTGGACACGGAGTGAAAGAGGTGATCGATGTGTGTTCTTCGAAATTTGTATCGTCTTTAGTTTTAAGAAACGTCCAATTTTTCTAACACGCGTTCGTCTCCATGAATGCAACCAAAAGGCTTGTCTACAGCCATTTAATGCAATCGAACTGATGTTTTGATCATCCAAAAAGGGAAGAGTGGTTCTTCATTTGCAAGGTAAGTTAGACTCGGATCACCACGCAAAGTCCTAACATCAAATGGTTGCATCGGTGGTTTCATTCTATAACCCGACACCGTTAATCACAAGCGACGTGCTGGAATTTCATTCGAGTAACGAGTCAAGTTACGTCACAAGTTATCGAAGAGACTACCAAAATAATAGCACTTTCTCTGTATTCAGCTATTCTGAAAACCTCTGTTAAGGCGATTAGAATTATTGAATCGTTATTTTTGAAAGATGCCAGTATCTAGAGTTAAAATAAAGCTCCCCTGCTGCAAAAATTTGTTATCAGCTATACATAGGTTATAACGTATAGGTTATCAAAATAAAAATATAGGTCATTGTAAAGAATGTAATTTTTGAGGCAACGCCTTGTTCATGCAATTTTCAAATCCAACTAAAAAATTACAAAAATGGGGGGTATTTCAATTAACGTCACACTGGATCAGCACAACGGGCTATTGGTGACGGTCTGGGATCAATCCTAAAGGGAAAGATCCGAGGACAACACCACGTAATTTTGAACCACGGTCAGATGACGAGGCTGGGTTACGTCTCTTAAAGTCAATGGAAAAATCCATTCATGAATGTTGAGATGACCTTTACACTAAAAACTTACACCGGGATTGCCCAACCCTTTGGTAGGTATTTAATTAACGTCGCACTGGAGCATAGCAACGGGCTATTGGCGGCGGTCCGGTATCAGACCCAAAGGGAAAGAACCGAGGACAACACGTAATTTTGAACCACGGTGTCAGGTGACGAGGTCACACCTGAGCTGGCACCCCACTCTCCAAACTTCCACACCACGCCAGCGTGAGGACATTTGAGACCACGACAGATTTAACGTGCACCAGCCCCCTTTGTACACGACAGTGTTTGGCTGGATTCGAACTCGCAACCCTTCGGTTGCAAGTCCGTTACTCTTCCAACCGGGCCACCGCGGCCCTTACAAAAATGGAAAAGTGAAATGGATTTGTCAGGTTTCCAAATGAATGCATGTCAGCTTTTGAAAATACGAGGCATTAAAATTTAATGACGCATTCAGTGCTAAATATCGCAAACCAATTTCCATACAATTTATGAATGTTTTGGAGAGAATGTTATTGCGCCTTAGGATCTGGAATGAAACCGAAACGATTTGTTAAGTTAATCGAGTTTACTTAAGAATCTTTACGTTATCGTAAAAATCATATTGAAAACGAATATTCTATTGTTAAAAGCATATTAAAAATATTATTTGTATCACAGTAAAATTTCTATTACGTCCGATGGATAAAACGAGCTAGAGATGAAAGGTAAGATATGACTAGAAAGAGATGGGATAGCAGGGCTACCACAGCCAAAGAACTTGTGAAATAGTAGCATTAATTTTTTTTTAATATTGGGTTGGCAACTAAGTTCCCGCCGTTTCTTTTTAATTTTTTAAAAGTTTATTTTTCAATAAAAATTAACAACTAATTAATCAATAATGTATTCTCCCTTGTTGTTTACGACTTCTTCCCAACGTTCGACAAGATTTTCAATACCTCGTTGGTAGAAATCACCCGGTTTCGACTCGAAAAATTCATCCAACCAAGCTCAATTCTGCATCAGTGTTGAACGAAACTCCGCGCATAGCATTTTAAAGAGATCGAAAGAGGTGGAAATCCGTTGGTGCCAAATCGAAAGAGAACGGCGGGTGTGGCAGCACTTCCCAGCCATGCGTTTGAATGGATTCCTTGGTCATATTGGCGATATGAGGGCGGGCATTGTCGTGCAGCAAAAGAACTCCATGCTGCCGATTAGGTCTTTTCTATTGAATAGCCGTGTTGAGTCGTTCCTTCTGTTGAACATAGAGTTCCGCGTTGACCGTTTGGTTCCGTTCAAGCAATTCGTAATGGATAATCCCTTCCCAGTCCCACCATACGCACATCGTTTTACGCGGATGAAGATCTTGTTTCACGCACGGTGCCGCTTGTTTACCGGGGCTAAGCCATTCCTTGCGCTGCTTCATATTAATGTACAGGCACCATTTTTCGTCGCCAGTAACGATTCGGTAATGAAATCGTTGCTTGCGCCCATGAGTTGATCGGTGACGAGCAAGCAAACCAGCGGAGATTGTGGCTCGTTGATTTTTGTTGTTGTCACGTAAAGCATGCGGAACCCATGCTCCACACTTCTGAACCTTTCCCATCGAGTGAAGATGCTTCTCTATAGCAGTGTGGGAGCATTCCATTTTCTCTGCCAGTTTCCTTGTCGTTTGACGCGAATTTTCGTGCAAAAGTTGGTTTAATCGCTCTTCATCGAACTCAACTGGACGGCCAGAACGAGGTGCGTCTTTGAGGTCAAAATTTCCATTTTTGAACTTGGCATACCAATCACGAGCGGTTCTTTCAGCTATGGCACCCTCTCCATACACAGCACAAATGTCGCGAGCAGCTTTTGCGGCCTTAGAACCTTGATTAAAAGCAAAAAGGAGGTGTCGAAAATGCTCATTTTTCTCAACTTGACATTCTATTTTAATGATCTGAAAATTAACATAAATTAACTCGAACAAAAAAAACATAGATTCAGGTAGAACAAAACATCCTCTTTCGGATGATTTAAAACATTATGCCAAAAACATTTAATGACATGCGGAATGTTAAAATTTAAAAAAAAAACGGCGGGAACTTAGTTGCCAACCTGATAGTAACAAAACGTCTCTTACAACCTATTTTAGTGGCAATTTTGTTGCTCAGATACAAAATGTGCTAAGTATGAAACAGACATGGAGAAAATGTGCTAAGTATGAAACAGATCTTGCCGAGAAATTTAAATTTTGATATAAAAGAACTAAATATGTTCTTAATAAGATGTTTTCATGACAATCTAGCAACCAGATTTCGATGTTTTTCTTTCCTGGTTGACACGGCTTGGTGCCAAAACTTCGAAATGGCGTCCCTTGGAAAAAAATTTACTGAAGAAAAATCCGAAAAATACTTTTCCCGTCCGCAAAAAGTTAAAAATGATTAAATTTTCGTCAACCTTTGGTGAATTTTCAAAAAACAGTCGCCAAAATTTTGAAATTATAAGCTTTCATACGATTTCGCTGAAAAAGTTACCCCTAATCACCAAGGTTAGGAAAAAGTAGCAAAAAGTCGACTGTGTCGATATAAGTCGAGATAAATTTGAGTCCGATAATCGTAGATTTTAGTTTATAAATTTCTTTATAAAAACATTCTTTCAAAATATTTTTGCACACATCAACATGTCGAGCAAACAAATTTTCGTCTCTACTGTTGTCATACTAAAGGTAGCAAATATCGTTTTCACATATTGGTTCCATGATGTATTTTCAATTTATTTACAACTCCAATATATCAGAAATCATGTGTTCATGTTCAGAAACAAATAATCAGAAACAGAATATCAGAAACAAATACTTGAAAATATGGCACTCAGAGGTAGGTTGGTAATACGTTGTTCTTTGTATAAAAGTATAACATATCTAAACGAAGTTTTAGAGATTCTATACAGAAATAATTACTATATAATAAATGGATACCTGAAAAACTTCGAAGATATATGTACCATAACTTCAGGTACATTATCTCATTAGATGCTTTATCAAGTAAGTTTGTAGACACAATATTCATGAAGATATAAAAAGTACACATAAAATGTTAGAAAAATTATACTTATGATAAATTCAAGCTGAAAATAATTGAATCTGAGAAAGTGATATTTAAATAGCAATTGTAAAACAGTACTTTATACATAAATAACAAGTAATTTATTTCTCTATTGAATAGCTATTTCTTACCAAATACTACATAAGCATGAGAAGAAATTTCGAAATGCATAAGGGCCTATGCAAATAATGCAAGAATCGTAACTGAAGTTTTAAAAAGATAATTCCTACCATGCCTAAGTCTAACTTTCATCTCCTATCTAATATACTAAAATCTAAACATTCCATCTGAGAATGAAAAAACTGAGTGAATCGATTGCAAAAATATACTCACTGTGTCTTAATTAAAGTATAGGATATTAGGCAGACTAATACAATACTATAGCTAATTTGAAATTACGAAAAATAAATTTCATGCTAATTCATACTGAGAAAAGTAGATGCACTATCATGCTGAAATATTTGCATTGTTCAAAACTAAGTTGCCTTATTCAGAAACTTGGATGGAATTTAAATTGAAACATGTACAACATTTGTAAAAACGTGCTGCAACATGTTTCAATCTCGTCTCCAAGTAATTATGCAACCATGGCTGAATATGTCTGGTTTTAAATGTGAACGATTCATCGGTATATAAATTTTATTCTTTGGTTTCAATTGGTGACTGCTAATCTGCAACATATTCACTCTTGATTGCTGAATTATTGCAACCTTTATCTAATAATTATTTGGGTGAGCTCTAATATGTAAGTAGAGAAGGAATTTTTAAATGTAAACTTCAAATTACACAGCAAAAATTGTATTGAGATGCTGAAATGTTGAGTAATGCAAGTTCTATGAAAGTAATGCTGTGCCGATTCTGACGGCAGAATGTAAAAGTATATAAATAAATGACAGTGATAATTGATACATTTTCTGTTTCCGTAAAATGAAGTAAAAATGTTGCAGTGACAAATGTCGCAAGCAACTTACCCATGTCGGCTCTTGATGCAGTGGAAGAGCAACTTTCCCCAAAATCTTTAACTATGAAAAGGGAAATCATAAAGTACAAAAATCGAGTACAAAAAAATGCTCACATTTTATCTTACTCTTGTAAAAAGTGTTAATACCACGATTAAAAGAAAAATATACCTTATTATTAATTTGTGATTAGTCAATAAGTTGCATAAGAAAATAAATTATTTTTATAGTAATAAATTGTTCCGTGTAGACTGCACGTCAAAAGGGAACAAAGTAAAAACATGTGCATCATCAAAAATTTTAAAGAAAAATAAGGAACTAAAAAGAATAAGTGTGAAAATATCACGATATTCTATCGTTCCTTGAAAAGGTTCATCTAAAAGTTCAACAGTTTCCCCATCTTGTAGCCTTTAAAAAAGCTACAATTCGAGAGGTGTCTTATCGTGCTGCCATCTAGTTGCAGGATCAAAAACTCCTATTCACTTAACGCAAATGAATTCAATCATTAACATATCTTTCCTTTTCGTATAACTACTGTCGTTTTCTTAGTTTTGAAATCATTGTTCTTGCGAAAATCAGATTTACAAGCAACAAAAACTCATTGAAATTAATAAACGCCAAACAATCTGAAACTGAACATTCTTGGAAAATGTTAACTCATCTCTACTTCATATTTAAAATTTAGGTACCTTCTTCCTACTTCTGAATTATGTTCAGAATGAACGAAAATCTATGGCTAAAACAAACTAATTTTTCTGATCATTCCTGGTTATTACTAAGTTTCCAGTTAGATTAAAAAAATCACCTGTTATTCACACGAACAATAAGAAGCTTTCGAATGATCTACTATAAGCATGTGCACTTCTTTGAAAGGCTAGAGAAGTACACAATCTAGCACATTGATAACATCAACGAAGTGCGTGCATCTGTCGTTAGCAAACGGTGTTACCTGTGCGACTTTCTCTCCAACGTGGTGCTTGCTGTGTGCCTGCATGTCCCTGAGAAACTTGGACGTAGTGGAGGACTGGCTGTTTTCCTTGGCCAGTATCCTGGCTGCAGCTGCCTCCGGGGTCTCATTGCTAATGGAAGGGGATTTGTGTCGGTACCTTGGCAAGTCAGAATCAGACGATGCGTTCGGTAGGGATTTGGCTAAGTTGTTAGCCGTCGCTGAAACATTACACATGAATATATAACTAATTATAATATAGAAAGTTTTTAGTAAGATAAGATACTAAAGACTTCCCAACATTCTAAGAGCCCTGAGATCTTAGTCTTAATATAATTTTTATTTAAAGGTATTTCAAGTTTCCTTGTCTGTATATTTATTATGGAAATTGGAAACAGACTTTTAAAAATTATTTAAGACATTATTTCTGAGTGTCGGCAAAATTTATAAATCAAGATAGTATCATCTTATAGTAGACAATTATTTTGAATTTTATAGAAAACGTACCTCAAAATGTTGCCAAATTTCTTTTATATAATACGAAATCACAACCAATTATCTTTATACACCCAGGCAATTTTCCTTTTCTAGGAAAAGTTGCAAACTATACATCCCTGGATGAATTCATTGCTTTAAGTGAATTGGGCTGATACATCCTTTAATCGGTTAAGAAAGAGGAGGTGCAGAAAATAAAATTCATTTTAACTTTTGGTCGTGATACAAAAATGTTATCTTCAAAGCGATTAAGAAAAATAGATATTTGTATGGTCTAAGTTATATGGTACTTACACAAGTTTGTTCAAATTCATTACTAAATACAATTCTCAAAATCAAGTGCTGCCATCTACGAGCGAAACCAAATTGTACACACGATAATGATACTCGTCCTTTAAAATTTAGACAAAAATCGTTAACATCTAGAAGTTAGTTTTGTCCCATGATGTTGATTTCTGTAATTGAAGAAACACTTGTTCATATTCTATCAATACACTTATTAAACTTTCTGCACACGATCTGAATTTCAAATTTCTTTCTAATAATCTCTCACGGAAGCAAAGCACTTTCGAGTTCAACAAAGTCAAACACTATTTTTCTTCCTAATTTGCACATTGACGCGAGTATCTCTCAACGAACATTCAATTATTTTCGATTTAATTAAAGTAAATATTTTTACTTTTGTCATAAATAAAAATATGCTTCGTGCTGCCATCTATCGGAAAAGAAAGCACCAATGCAATTTGTCATGATAAATATAGGGCTTCATATATTACTATCTAAAAAACTAATCTTTCCCTTTTCTAATACCAGAAAAAGCGTTTCCAAGAGATATTTGCATGTCATGACATGATAATGTATAGCTGTTCGATAGTGTTTACATAACACTTCTTTTCAGAAAAATTACAGTAAAATGTATTTTAAGTATATTTCCAAGTTTTCAAATTTAGTGAATCTACTAGAATATACAGCTTTCTTAGAATATTTTGAAACTCTATACAGACTTAGAAATAATTATTCGTTGTAAAATGTGACCTCAAGTTAAATTGCAGGTTTTCTGTATACTATAATAGGGTGACGCATTAACATTTCTTGATTTTTGATACATCTATCAAAATGCTGAGATTGAAACGAGCCTAGAACAGAAAGGAGACATACGAAAGAAGTTCTCACGTAATAGTTTTCTGTTTTTATAATAGATGGCAGCCCATAAAACCTAGTAACCGAAAAATAATTGTTGTGGAATTAAAGGAAGTAAACGTGCAAAAATATTCATTTGAACTGTAAAATATATCATTTTAATTTGATTTGTAGAGTGAATGCTACAAAGAGTCATAATTGAATTTTACCTTTTTGCGTTGCGATTGAAAATTCGTAAGGTCTCTCCAGATCTGGTTGGGATACTGCAAAATCGGGCTGGCGCGCTAAATATAAAAAATTCTCATCATCCAAAAGCGTTTGAAAGTTATTGTGTGCTATGGCTAAAGCAGCGAAGAGTAGAATCTACACATTTTTCAAATTAGTGCGAAAGATTAACTTAAGTTTTTACGTTACTTGTAAATTTCTATATATCCTAGATCCGCCTTCAATGCAATTGGAAAATGATAGCGATTAAGAGACAATTAAACTTACATTTTCCCAAAGAATAGAGATTGTCCGAGATGTCTGCGAAATGTTTTACAGGAGTTGGAAGAAACTGGGGAAACCGTGACCCAGGGGGACGTGGGGAAACCAAACTTTGACCGAACTCAAAGTTTGAATGCTTGAAAGTGCTTCAGTGTTTTGGTATTAGGGGGAAATCAAAGCTACTAGAGTTCATCATAACCTAAGTACGAGCTAAGCTACACCATAAATTCGTGTATCTAATCGTAAAAAATCTGGAAATTATCGTTTAAATTTTTAGGAAAACAGACAAGAATTTAGACATATTCGGAAGTTTCTCAAAGTATTTGAGATAAGTCATTAGTTTGGTTTGGGTTTCATGGCTCAAGCTCCAAAAATGAACAAGGTGAGTCAAACAAGCCACTAGGTTGGTTGTTTGGTTGTTTTTGCATTTTATGGAGCAAGGACCATATTTGGCCAAGCTGAGCCAAACACAAGACAACGTCAAGTAAAAAAAACGTTGTGAAATGGAAAAAATAGGGATGGAAAGAGTACTGGGGTGAAAGCAGAAAATGATCGCCAAATAAGCCATTATGATTTAATTACTAACCTTTACGCTTGATAATAAATTCATTAAGCATGTGTGTTGCAGGCTGTGATTAATTCTATATTTTTATTTAGCATGAAATTCGTCGTATGTTTAATCATGCAAATTTGTAATTATAAAACTGAAAATTAGAAAAATACTTCTTGGAAATCGTGTTCAAGACTTGTCAGGTTCCTCCTAATGATTTTTTCAAAAGTATAGGAGCAACAAAAAGTTCTCCACTCGACATGTGAAATAAGGTCTAGAATAATTGACATGAATCATCCTTAAAATTGGAAATTCGTTAGCAATGAGATATTTCCTAACATTTCATTCGAATAATCATATTCAAGTTAAGTATAAATTTTTGCGCATGGTTACACGTTTTGAGTCAAAAACCAGAGGTAAAGGTAAATGTCATCAAAGAATAATTGTACGGATAACTCAGTTTGAAATTAGCATTTAATGCTAACTTGATTTAAAATACTCAAAATTCAGGTTAAAAATGCGAATGATCTATTAAAAGTGTCTATTCAAAGTTAACGAGTTCACTGTATGTAATCTAAATCTATCACCATCAATCTGTCAGTAAAAAGGGGAAATGGAAACCATTTAATATTTAAGAGAACCTTCCATACATAGATCTATTCAAAGTATTTTCCTATACCTCCATTGTTAAAATGTTGAAAATATGAGAGTAATTAAATTGCTCGTTCGGTACAAAGATCTACTCTTCGCTTTTTATCAAATGTGTACGGTTAAATACTTAGAAAATGATCGTTCTGAGTGCAGGTGCGTTTCTAAAGCTAGGTAACCGGTACTTGGTACCGAAGTTAGGATCAATGTGTTTCTATTGCTCCTGATGTATAAAGTGCAAAATTCTATTCTACGACAGACGGGACTAATATTTTGCTTTATCTGAATCAATAAGTGAATCTTTCATCACCAAATAATGCGTTCTATTTAAAGCATATTCCATCCTCAAATGAATATTTTTCGAGTTGGAAAGTAAACCTACTTAGGTATTAAAAAATATAATTTATCCATATCATCTTGGAAGAGATTAGTAATTCTAGACATATATGAGCCGACCCGGCCTCGGCCATTCGGCATAAGGAAGAGATTGGTAAGGAAGCTTTTAAAACCTGAATTTTTTCGTCTTTCTAAAAGCCTCATATCGTCAATTAATGCTTCGATCAATAGTTTAAATTGGTCGCAATTTAAGTTGTTGCTCAATTTAAGTTGACTGCTCATTTAGCTTGCGTAATAAGCTAACAAAGATGCTTAGAATGTAACTATGGACACATCATGGAATACAATAATGTACATTAATTTAAAAGGGCTTTCCAACTTGTTAGAACAAACTATACAGTTTTTGGGGGGTTAGTTAAAAATATTCCATAATTTTCATCTTCCAGGTTGAATTGCATATAGTTTGCATATTTTCGTTGGCCAAAAATGCAAAGTATCAATGCTATAAAGCACTGATGGCGGCGTTCCTAAACATCACACCTTACACGTGTTGAGGAAAACACTCCAGGGGATTCCGAGTAACAAAGCATAAAAGGAGATTTTTAATCTGAACGTATATGGGTAGCAGTTCAGGTTAGGGTGATAATTTGAAGTTTTATCACTTACTATGATATTGCAATTAAATGTTTGACTACTTTTTCTGTTTTGTGTTCATCGCATATTTAAAATTCAAGTTCTTGAAATTCTCAATATTTAGAATAATTTCATTAAAGTACCAAGTGGGGAATTTTTACACCCTCTTTATTTATAAACATTGCTTTATATTTTAATATCGTCGCAGTAGCTTTTAATTTTGCAATGAAGTTTCATGACAAAATTAAGTTATTAGAACTCGACTAGGCTAATATTTCTGAATGAGCCAAAATGAAAAATCTCCAAAGAAATATGTACAACGTTTTGTGCTCTTTAACACGCAATTTACTTTAACACAAAAATTCGTCCCACATGACTATGGCTCATACAGAAGAAATTAATAAATTTAGATTCAGAATATTTTTCTATGCCTTAACAGTTCTTTTCTTAAAGACACAGTATTACTCCTTATTACTTACTAATGCAGAAGAAATCATGCAAATGGTCATCATGCAAACATTCTAACAAGGAAAGTAACTAAGAACTAAATTCTATCAGTGCGTCAACAATAAATTCATTGTAGAATTTTGTATAAACTACAACTAAGCTATCGTGTTGCATGCCTTTGATATTAAATCGTTCATGCAATGTAGTCATCCAGTACTTTGTCTGCTCCATGGAATAAATAAAAATCTTGAATTATCACTGATCGTAAATTTAAAAAAAAATGTTAAGTATTAACGACCGAACATTTTATACTTGATTGGGCGAATAAAACGAGCTCTCTTTGTGTTTTGAAAATGCTGCATTTATATACCGCACCCCTGGTGCAAAAGTTTCATATAAATTCCTATCTGAAATCCTGTAAAAATTCCGTAATTCGAAAGAGTGAAAATGTCAAATCGATGGTGACTAACAGTATAGCACTCAGTGTTTTTTCATGGCTTCAGAGCTTTTGAATGCTTCTGTAAAAATGCACTTTTGAGAAGTGGCACTTTTGCATCAGTCCGATGTGAAAGGATTTCTAAGAAAAAAAAGAATTTTTAGAATCTTAATAGAAAGTGGGGTTGTATATCTGACATGGTCCCCCAGCCATTCGATCTTTACAAATCTACTCAATTATTCAATTTATTTCAGTACGAAACTGCTCATCGGTTTGGTTTGTAGCTTTATGGTCATCTTTTTGATACACGAAGGGTAATTAAACAAGGACCTACGGTTTAGAGGGTATTTCAAATCACTACGTTCATGCCTTGATCGGATTTTTTATCCAAAGCTTGTTGAGCCTATATGCTCATCTGAAATTGTTGAGTATGCCGTTGTAATAAATCTCATAGCAGTTTATAAATCATGTAACTGCAGACAATTTGTAGAAGTGAAGGGGACAATTTATCAAAAAAATTTGAAACAGTACTGTCAGAGGTAATGATTCCTTCGTTTCTCTTACAGAATTAGATGCAAGCTACAAATCTCTTTATCGATTGAAAAATTTTCTTGTACATTACGCGATCCAAATATATTTTAAGTACTTACAAAATGCATCCCATCTTGATTTAATCACTCAAAAAATATTTTATGCAGTAGTAATTAATAGTAAAAAATGAAATGTTAAACTGAAAATGTTTTCAGACATTCTCGATTTGACTATATTATTCAAGAGTAAAAGTTAAAAACCTTTCACTGTTACTGGAGATTAATGATTTTTAGAAAAAGAGGGCAAAGATAAGGAAATTACAGCTAGACATGATTTGCACCCTAAATTATTTAAGCTCATCACATTTTTATCTAGGAATCAATGAGAATCCAGATCTGTAATCCAAGCCTCTAAGGACTTAAAAAGCCTTAAAAAGCAGTGAGAAATAATTTAAAGATATTTTCTTTAGCGTTACATAATATTTCTGGTAAAGTAAAATAAGAATAACGTTAATTTTCAATTCGTTCCAAAATGATTGATGATATCCTTTTAGTATAGCTTTAGAATAATTTTCCCCATTTTTTCTTTTTTTATTCTTCCTACCTTATAAAATGAAGGAGTTATTTTTCCATTCCATGTAAAAATACTTTTGGTTGTATCATAACCAAATAATTTTCATGTTATACTTGAACATGAATATTTTTGCATGCCCTGAATCATAACAATTTCTTTTGCCGACTGATTAAAGTGTAGCATTTAATAGCAGACAAATTACTAAAAATTTGAATAAAAATTGCATGCTTCGAGTTTTCTCATGCAATATCTTTCAAGGTTTCCTTTCAATTTTTACGCAAAGATGCATTTGGATCATGCAAATGATGCTTAAGTAAAAACTATTCAGTGATAGATGCCATGACATTTGCATCAACAATGATAATATTTGTATCACATTTGAAATATAATGCAAAACACTAAATTAGAATACAATATTAACATATAGCAACATATCGTCATAGAACAATAATTAAAAAACACACAATTATTAAGTAGCATTAGTAGATAAAGATTACATTAAAACACTCATATCGCACATAAATTTTAGACTTTGTAAAAAGCATAATTACATTCCTTTTAAGTTCAACAAAAACATTTAAGAGGATGGTGGATGTTTAAATAACCCTCTGAGGAATTCAAATATATAATTCCACCGTGCAACCTGCAATCTTTCCTGCATGATTTCTAACCAATTTTGACCTTATTGACCATTTGAATCTTTTCAAAGGATTTCATTCTAAAGAAAGGAGCAATGGAATCGTTCCAAAGGATTCTATTCGAAGGAAAGAACGAATAGAATAGTTCTAAAGAAAGATTATATTCTAAGGAAAGGACCAATACAATCTTTATAAATATTGAAAGAATCCATAGATTCTTTAGAAAGATGTGGTTAGTCATTAAGTGTGTAGTGGAGTAAAAGCAACACTACACTATTCGGAAATCTCGAGTCGCTCAGAGGATTAATAATGTACAATGGTGCAATAGCCGATTCTCGCCAAGAGCGATTTTTTCCAGCTTGTCAACCTTTACAGATTTGCTATCTCGAAATATTACGTGGTTAGTGTTACCCAAGCTTTAGTGTCATTTACCTTGGCAACAAAAATTGTGGGCGCCAAGTGCTTACCATGCTCGTACTTACTATTTCTGTTTAATAACACGAAAAATGATTAAAAACCTTTCAAACTTTCTACATAAATAAATCCCACAAAAAAAATTGTCTAACGACAAAACATTTTTTGCGATTTTGATAATTGTTAGTCGGAATATTCGCATTTTTATTTGTAAACAAAAACAATGACAGTCAAAATAGGCACCTAAATCCTGTTTACTCATTCAATTTTTTCTCTACTCATAGTCTCGCAAAATATTTCCTGTAGTCTATTTTCTAAATATTTGCATGAAATTTTCTATACATAATAACAATAAGGAACAGAAGTTGGCATACATTTTAAAAACAAAGGGTGTTTTCTAATGAAATGTTACGATGTGAAATATAGAAAAATGGGGAATATTAATTAAACATTAACTCTCTTTAATTACAGAAGTAATTTCATGAAAGGGTACCAACTTTTGTTCTTATATATTGCCTAGATTGTAGAGAAAAAATACCAATTATCTATTTAAAGCAAAGAGCATTTGATACTTTTCAAAATTACAAACAAAAGATAGAAATATTAATATTTGTATAACTTTATGCTTTTTGCTAAAATTTCGTTTGAGTTTCAAGTAACATAAGCAATTACTCAACGAAATTTCAAATATATCAAATAAGATTTTAACGTCCACCACCCACTTAATAGATTGAATACAATGCTCACACATACCGAACAAGACAAGCATTTGCAACGAAAATAACAGAATACATCAATATTCATAGCAAAGAAAATCATTTTTATTTTAAGACAATAAAAGCCAAGCATAAAATCGCACACCGAAGTAACATTGTAAATACTGATTAAATAAAAATTTTAAGCATGGGAATTTTCAAAATTCGCAACCTAAAATTTTGATAAAGAATTGCACAAATTCCATGTTTTTTATACACTTCCTCGAATTCTTTTATCTGGCAATTTATCTGCCCAATCTAATGACTGGATTTACGGCATATAAGAATAATTTAGATTAGATTTTAAAATCGCAAATGGAATGGAAAAATGGGGAGACATTTTAAGGTTTTTCCTGTAAAATATTTCTTTGGTTGAGATAAATTTTTTCGTAGTTCCAAACTTAAAGTATTTTTGGTTTAGAAAAAATATGGGCATTTCTGTTGCGTTTCGTGTTCAATACCGCATTTTTTCAGATAATAAATTACGTACAGTAAACCGAAATCTTTGCAACATGCATACAGATGAGATTTTTATCTACGAAGGGCCTTTGTGACATTGAATAAAATACTTTAATTTTCAAAATCTATTAAATTTAAATCTTTAAAGGTCTTACAGATTTGATTTCTCAGTAGTATGACTGACTACAAGTTCATATATTCAAAAGTTTACTGGTCAATTAGGTTACTGTTCTTAACAATGAACAGTCAATTCCACGTTCTAGATGTCTCAGGGGTTTTTTGTACAGAAATATGGGAAAGGAGGTAAGATAATAACTAATTACCAAACGAGGACATTTTGTAAAATGAAATAATTCTTATGCTAACTAGGAGAAATTATAGGAGGCAAATAAGACACTAATTACTCCATATGTATGTCTATTTTCGGAAAAATTGTTAGACTATTATCAATATTGATGGTGTTCAGGGTGTTTCAAAATGTTTGGTACTAACTTTAAGTGGAGATGGTGAGTAAATTTAAACTATATACACATGTGGATGTATGGCTGTAGGAACCAACTACCCGAACAGGATTCAGGATTTTGGGTTTTAGGTAGAAGGGCCATAATTTGCCAAGCTGCGCCAAACACAAGACAGCGTCAAGATGGATTGCAGAACAGAATAGTGCGATGAAAGCAGGAAAAGATTGCTTGTGTATCTTGGGTGCGGGAATGTTTACACTAAAGACAGTAAACCCCATGGCGGAAAATATCACTAGAAGCCCGTACACACCTTAATAAGATGTGCCCCTAAGGGCTCAAACCGGAAGGGAACAATCGTAGGACAACGCCTCGTCATTTTGAACCACGGTCAGATGACGAGATCAACTCCTGAGCTGGCACCGCAACTTCGACACCAAGCCAACGTGAGGGCATTTAAGGTTACGGCAGATTTAACGTGCACTAATCCCACGTACCCGATGACATATGATTGGATCGAATTTCGAATCCTCCGGTTGCTAATCCGTGATTCTAACTGGGATACTGAGGCCTTCTTGAAACCAATGAATGGGGTCATTTAGTCATGCGTGTTGAAGGGTAAGAGTAATAGTACGTTACTTGGAAATCTCATGACGATCCCTAGGGATAAATAACGCGATCTCAAAAATAAAATCCCTCAACGGTAACAGTATAGCGAAAAAGTGTACTCACTCGTGAATTGTTTGGTCCTCGAGCCGTCACTTTCGACGTCGACCGCGGTCGTGGCTGTGCTTCGAGGGGCCGCGTAGTCGCCCCTGGTCGATTGGGAGTCCGCCTCCTTCCCGGTGCTGCCGACGTGGACCACGTGGCTCCTGGCCCGGTGCTGGATGGAATCTGGCGACTCTGCGGTCAGCTCTTGGTCCTCGGCTTGTGCACGGCCACCGGTCAGCTTCATCTTCATCTTCTTCCATCGATCTGCGAGGAGGGGGCAAGTCTGAAATGCTGCTGCATGCCAATGTTACTCATGGTGAACAACATACAAGAGCACCAAGGGTTAGTGCAGAGGACATTGGTGCCTAAAATCGGCCTAGAGTCTGTCATCACTCAAAATACAAACTAAGTTCCCATGAAGTTTTACGCTCAGTGAGAACAAATCGTATTAAAACCCTCTTGGTGGTTTCCATGAGATATCTCGTCCATCAAGATCTGATCAAGTTTGTCATCGACAAGGTTTCTCGTCCATCGAGATCCAGTCGGCTTTGCTGATGATGAGATACATCGTCGAGACAAAACGGCCGTATTACTCCAAGAGGAATGAAGATCCAAATAAGAAAAGGTTTCGTATCAAAGGCTGGACACTAGAAGGCTGTTTTCGACGCGAAGATAAACCACTAGAAGGATTAAACCCTCTTGGTAGTTCATCTCCCAGCCTCTGGTGTAGAAGCCTTCTCCAAACTGTCACCAGTTCTGTGCAAGGGACAATTTGTTTTTCCTACTTGGATCTTCATTCCTCATAAGTAATGAGTCTACTACGAAATACCTCATCCTTAGTAAAATTGACCAAATCTTGGGAGAGATATCACGTCGAAACACTTGGAGGGGTAACGAGTTCTTGAATTGCTATCTTGCTACTATGTGTCATACTTGTCAATATCGCTTACAGATATTACTTTTTAGTTAGGAATTTTAAATAAGTTATTTTGAAGTGTTAAACAAAATATGATGTGTGTCTTATTTTGTAGTGCAGGTAAAAATCATAAATCTGCTGGATTTGGTATTACTTTCTTAGAGACGAAGAATAGAACACATGAGATACGATATAGAAAAAATGACTGACACCTTTACCTTAGTAAATTCATTTAACCAGACAAAAAAATCTGAGCTGGAAGAAAAACCAATTAGACTTTCTTTAACCCTTCAAGTGGTTTGTACAAGATCTGACCAATTTTGCTAATGACGAGATATATCGCCATCAAGATATTGCAGATTTTGTATTATGACAAAATCAAAATCTAGTCAGTTTTGTTCTAATAATGAGATATTTCGTCCAAATATATGGTCAGTTTTGTTAATGACAAGGTACCTCGTCAATCAAGAATTTGCCAGTTTTGTTAATGAGACCCCGTTGAGACAATCACTGAGGGTTAAAAGGTCTAGTAATATATTTCCTTTATTCGCTTCACTCCAACAAAATGACCCACGCATTTAATATTTGTTCAAAGAAAGTAATTTAGCTCATACTCAAATTTTACTAGTCAAAGTAAATCATATTAAAGACAATAATAGCCAATGTGTACCAAGCACATTGCAGAAAATTCCCTATTTTACAGAATGGGCATTGCAAGGGATATTTCAAAAATTTTTGTCTTTGTACGTCAATTCGTGTAAAATTATAATGCCCCAGAAATTGTTTTGTTTTAAACACTTTTTTAATATAAATTATTAATTTAAGATGAGTAATACTCCTTGTACTTTGACTTCAGAAAATTTGCATAAAAAGACAAGTATAGAATTTGTAAACAAATCTGCACTAGATAGAAATATTCACACATAAGTTGATTTATGAATGAGAAAGAACAAGCAGTCATATACCAAATTGTGCTATAATACGAGTTAAGAGTATCCATAATTAAACATAAATTTTACACATAATTGTTAGTACAAGCATTATCCTTTGAAACAATTCAAGCTATAAACAGATTTGACATACAAACCAGATTCATTGTTAGTCATGTAAAGAAGCAGAACAGTCTTATCCATACGATTTGAAGCAACTATTTCTATTAGAAGCCAGTGCAAAGCAATGTTAGATTTTGAGTTCGTTGTCATCAAACTCAACTCGTGAAGTTTTAAAAGCTAGTACAGTGCGGACACGCCTTATTGTCTATACTTGACATTCACTGAGGTATTTCAATCACGGGAAGCTAGTGCAAAAGCAATGGTTAATGAAGTTGCATTGGCATAGCAATACTGTCGCGTCTCTTCGTGGATGAGGTTCAAGTGCAAAGTGTTATATAATAGGGTTTGAATGAGAAGTTCTCTATCTAATAACAAGCCAAAGCAAAGCACAGATTCATAGGTGCCTACATTCCTATATTGTTCATGATGCATGTAATGGTTCATGAAAGAGTAAACTGTTTAAATGTTAGAATACCAAATTGCATCACGTTCTTGTTACGAGTAATATTACAAATTGCATACATAAGGGATTCAGCACATGTAGATACTGGATACATTTCGTAACACTAGATCTTTAAAGCCGTGGGATATAATGAGACAGTGAATTTTGCTGAATAACGTAACGAAAAGATACATGTAAACGGAGATTGATTCCTCCTCATCCAATTAAAATCTGGTTGAAATTCGACTGGCAGAGTTAAGGCTCCATATTACAATAAGAAAGACAATCGCGCTCCTGATAATCCAGTGCCTAGAATACAACTTTTAATCGCAATCATTAAAACTTATGGCGATTGTTATTCAAACGGCTTACATTCCACTTGCTTCATCAAAAGGGGTAGACGACAAACTCTGGAATGAATTTTCTTACCTAAGTTTGGTGCAAATTAATTCTTAAAGTAATCGGGTTTGCACTGATCTAGTAGTTGGAGTTTAATTTACTCTTAGACCTTAATTGGTTGAAGAAGCTTGCTGCTAATTAGAACATTTGTCTTATTTTAAGTTTAAACAAAACTCGCGTTGGCGAAACAAAACATAGGATAGAACCTAATTTTTAATGAGAAGTTTAGATACTTCATCTTAACAGGGACTATTAAGTACTTCGTAGTAATGCCAGAAATTTCTTATGGGAGGGGCTGTTGTTAAATCCCTATACCCTATATACCTCCTATATAGAAATCTGACCAAATATCCCTGTATTGGAAGTTTTGACATCAATTAAGTTAAACATTTTATTAAAAAAATGTTGAATTACCTAGGGTAGTTGCATGAAACAAACTTGCGCCGCCTACAGCTCGCAGGCTGCTAATAAGTTTAGCAACTTTTGATTTAATTTAGCATTTCGGTGGTATTCTGTTGGAAGCTAAAACTGACTGATTTCCCTTTTCAAACGAATTTTCGGATGGAAATAACAGCTCGCCAAGGAAAAAGCTAGAGCTTCAAACAGCTATTGAGAATTCCTGTCATAAATTTACCGACAGTAAGAATAATGGAAGTTTTCCAAAAGATTGATTGAATTGAAACAGTTACTGAGAATTCCTGTCAAAATTTACACAGCGAGAAGGATGGAACTTTTTGCAAGGAAAAAGCTAGAACTTCAAACTAATGAGAATTCCCGTCATAATTTTACGGGCAATGATAATGATGGAAACTTTTGGAAACCCTAAACGTGTTAGTTCAAAACCCGACTGATTTGATTTTGGGGATGATGAAACCTACACAGTTAGGCTGGAATGAGCTGGAGTGTTATTCAGGCAACTATCTCTAGCGTTAGTGGTAATGAGTGAATGCAGGTGGGGCAGAAGCTCTCTGTTAGCAGCGTGCTAAGAGTGGTGTGAGAGCTCGATGAAAGTAATCCATGAAATAAACCTTCGCAGGCTTTCAGCGGTAGGTCTCTGGCCGGACCCGGCTTCAGTCGACTGCGTGGCACGAGGCGCCATAAGGCTGGGAACCTGTTCAGCACTGGAATAGGGGACAAGGGTTAATGCAATACACCTTTGGTCACAAGTACGCAGATTTCCAGGTTGACTCAGCGCATTATTTCATACCCAAATGCAATTCATGAGTATGTTAATGTAATCGATCATTAATTATCTCGAATACAACCTTTACCTGGTACTGTTACCCCCCTTTACATAGGAGTCTTACCCTTCTCACTAAAGTTAACTAACTGTAGTCGAATTCGGCGAAAACCAAAAACTTTTTTACATTTTCTGCCTCCCCAGGATGAAAGCTGTTTTTTACTTTATGTGGATTAATGGTATTCATTTTATATTTATTTAGAGTAAAAAATATTTTCGGTAAAAATAAACATTTTTTTCTTCCTACAATTTATTTAATACATAACTTAGAATAAATTTGCCTGGAATCTATCACTCTCTTCTCGAATATTGAAGAAAATAAATGATATTTTAGTGTTTTTGATCAATCACACGCTAAAGTGAAATTTAAACGATCTCTCTCGTTTGCAAATACACTACCAAAAATAAGCCTTAACCCCTGAAGCATGTGTTCGATCGGAATAAAACTTAGCATGCACGACGTACACGAAGAGATAAAGGAATGATCGTAATATCAAATATAGGACTCTTTATTATTGTAGAATTACATGCCGATATACGGCTTGCAGTATGAGTAGTAGTACGAAGAGGTAGTTTGACAGCACAGCGATAAGTACAGCAGATCCTACAACTGTCGTCTTGCCTTTCATGTCACGCGTCAAAGGAGCTATATAGCAGTACAATAACTTCCGACCAATTACGGCTCGCTTCTTCCCCAGCAGTGCCTCTATAATATTGAAACCTTTCTTGACCAGATGTGTCCCCTATTGAGTATTCTGGCCGTCCACCCCAGAAACAAAACAGATCTGAAGCAGTAGATGCAAACGCTTCATATAATTTGCTACAGGATAGCATAAGGACTCCGTTTGTTATATCTCGATTTAATATTTATTATTCCCGTCAATCGTCCACTAGTATTCTTATAAACTGAAATTCGTTAACGTATTTTGATGTGTAACCATGTAACCATGCTATGGTACGTGAGGAAATAATTTATAATTTAAGAAAGTAGAATGAGCGAGACTGTATTAAGGAGTTTCTTCGTGCTATTTGTAAATTTGTTTTGTCTTTAGTTTATTTGGGGCTGTAGCGCGGTTGGAAATGTAGAGGATTAGTAATCGAGGGTTGCGAGTTCAAAACTCGATCCAACCAGACCGTCGTATACGTGGAAGCTGGTGCACATTAAAAGTGTCGTGGCCTCAAACATCCTCACGTTGGCGTGATGTGGACGTTTGAAGTGGGGTGCCAGCTCATGTGTTGACCTCGATATCTGACCGGGGTTCAAATGACGTAGTGCTATCCTCGGATCTTTTCGTTCGCCAAAAGCCTGTTGTGTTCCACCAGCGCTACGTTAATTCAACTACCTACCAACCTTAGTTTATTAATAAATGTCTAAATTTTTCTAAGTGATCGTCTCCATGTGTGGAAATGAAATTTCTGCAATTAGTATATTCAAACAAGGGAAGACTGAAAATTGAGGTAAGTGATACTTGCCTAGCTAACTACTTATAAGTTTTTTCTGCTAACTACCAAACCAAAAAAAATATCCTCATCTTGTGGACGAGAAACATTTTTTGACTACCAGTGCAAAGCAACACCATTGACTATGCCATGCCGTATTTCGAAATATGTTGCCCCAAAGGGGAGCTTTACAGATTACTCATTTATGACCTTTCTGATGATTCTACAATAATAGTCCTCTAGATTTGATATTGCAATCATTTCTTTATATGCATCACACATGCTAAATTTAATTCCGATCGAACACTGTCTTTGGGCTGTTTCGATATTTTTGGTCGAGTATTTCAGTTTCGTGCGTTTATATCATTTTATAACTATTTTTAAATAATCATTCACTCCATTGGGATACGCTTTTCACAGAATCCAAGTATTAGCTTTAATATAATTAGAGTAATTAGTTTCTAAATAATTGTATCAATAAATCCATCCCAAAGTTAAGGTTTGTAATAAAGTCTATAACGAAGCCATTGCAGCTAGTTTTTCAAAGTTGCCAACATCCAGAAATGTTTCACTTTCAACAGTGCAAGGTTAGATTGACTATTATTATTGTGTATTATTAATCATAATACATTATTTTCTTATTTGAAAATGTAATTTATTGTATCTATAATGGGTCTTTGGCCACGCTGTGACCATTTCATTCGTACTTAGCAAGAAAAAAAATCAAGCATTTTGAAGTGAACCTTGATAGAACAAGTTTCAGAATGAATTAAAGCGCTTTTTACCTTCAAACAGTAATCAAGCAACCATTCTAAGGGCATCTGTCAAAAGGGATACCCTAATCTAAATAAATCTCAAAATGTCGGTTCACAGAAAAAATTTCGTGCTCCTTCATTAAATTTCAATTTTTTTGTTTTTAAATTTTATCACGCACATGAAACTCTGGACTATTATTTTCGCAATAAAAAGGGTAAATATTAGTTTTGTGTATTGAACTTTTAAGGTAGAAGACACGTAATCAAACTTACTAAATATGTTCAATTTCCAGCAATAATTAAGTAACTAACATTCATTTCTCTGGAAATCTGCGCATTACAAGTTTCATTGATATACACTTTACAAATGAGAGCGCCATTTATTTGAAAGCAGAATATACTTTTCATTGATTACATATGGCATTACAATAAAATAGAAAATCTGGTGAAAGAATTTCCTGTTGCCGCTAAAATAAGAAAGTATTGTACATCGAGATAAAAACATGCATTCAATTAGTAAAATTTCAATATAATTTTTTCGTATCGTGTTTCACGACTTCCCGTTCAACTTTTAGGAAAGATAGAGATCAAAATTAAACTGTATTGACATAGGGATGCACGTCCGTAAAGGGTACTTTTTCGGCTAGATGGATTGATCGGGGTGAACCCCTTTGTCACCATGATCACCCGATTTAACATTGATTTCTTCCTCTGGGGTACCTCAAAGGCATCGAGACCCCATTGGCTAAGAAGGAAACCACATCGTAAGAGTCGCTGTCGCAGCTGAAAATGCCTAAGAGAGGCCAGCACTATTTGAAGACCTACGACACTCTATGTATTGAGAGTTGCAAGTTGCAACTGATCACCTACAGTGAATTTAAGCGTAAAACTACTGTCAAACTGTAAAATTAGGGTTAGTATAGATGATGTTTGCATACTTGCTTTCTTTCATTTTTGTACCTTAGTTCAGCACATCTAGGTGACACTTGCAGACATAGATCTCTATGTAAACACGGTTTAATTTTATTTTCCCCACCTCCCCTCAAAGTTTGGAAAACAAATTTTGTAAATCTTGGAACAAAGAAAATCATAGTATTTTATTTAAAAAAATGCATAAAGTTGCATTTTTATTTTAATAATTGTTTTTACCTTATAAATACAATTATTGTATTCTTGTTTAACTTCTAATTAGAATTGTATACTAAAATTAATGGACGGTGCAATTATTATGTTACTTTCATGCATCAAGAAAAAGTTGTGAAAATAACCATTGAAATTGAATTTCTGTGGAATGGGCATTTTCATAACTCCATTTCAATTTTTATTTTTTGCAATTTCTACAAAGTTGTAAGATTTCATTTCAGAAACATAAATTATAAAAGCTATCAGTAATGAAAAAAGTTGAAAATATTAATATTTAGTGTCACAACCTAATTCATGTCACAATTTCATAATTTACATTCAAAAATATGATGTTTGGATACCTTGTATTTTTAATAGAAAAATAAATAATAAAATTTCAATATAATAACTCAACACCAAAGAAATAAAATAAAAAATAATAGTAAAATATAAATAGTACGAAATGAGTGACATATCACTAATAACTACACATATGACATTGCAAATAAATTTATATTTATTGAAAGGTTAAATGTACTAATTAAATTCATGCTTTCATAAAATTTAACGTTGTTGATTTAAATTGAGTTTTGAAACATTTCGTTTAAGAATTGCTAAAAAGACATCATTGAAGTTGCAATTATAAATTATCGTAATATGTCTATTCATTCAATTTATGAATACCAAAGTAGCAAAATATTTAGTATTATATTTGACATTTGTCTAGACATTAAATTCTTATTCTGTACCAGAAAAATAAACTTAAATAGGGTGAACCAGCCAATCCCTGACAACCTACCAATAATTGATCATTTCCTCATATTTCTCATTGAAACAAACTAGTTTATTCCGCAATATAAATTATATTCTTATAGCTAATGGACTACTGGAGTAAATGGTAACTAATCTGTGAAGTTTACTATAGTCTTTTATGGATAAAAATAAGAAGTCAGATGTCAAATCATTGGGATCTATGAAATCACAGTATAGTGGACTTGTTCCGAGGAGAGTGATATTTCAATCTTAATTGATCAATTCTATTTCTTATTTCGCACTAAAATTTGGCATAAAGGTAAATAAATAACTTTTATCTTGATACACATAGTAATTTTTCATATCTAAATTTATTTTAAGTCATGAAAATTCTGATCAATCCAATGGTAGAACAAAACTGCATGTCTTCCAGTAATTGACTAAACTGGTCAATTACTCAATTTTTAGGCAAATTTAAATTTGAAGTTCAATAATATTTAATGGCAAATAAGTTTGGCAATAGTTTGGGGGTAAATTAAATATAAAAAGAAGCCTGTTTCCAGTATTTGACCAGGTGGTCAATTATTGGAAGAGGTGATCAAGAACTAAGGATAAATACAGAATTAATGAAATTTTTTGTAAGGAAAGTCTGCATAGTACCAATAATAAATCAATTTACACCAAACCTTATTCTGTTAATCATGTATTTTAAATCATGAGAAAAACCTTAGGGAGTCCTATCTCAAAAGAATTGTTCAAAATGGTAAAGAGTATAATACCATGTAACTGCATCTAAAAGTTGGTTTCGATATTGTGAAAGAAAGGATAAAATGAGAAAAAGTTAAGAGGGAAAAAAAGAAACTTGGCATGTTACCTCAAAGCAAAAGAGAAAATATCAAATTGATAATGGAAAAAGGAAATACTTCCAGACTTTATGGTGAAGGTGATGAATTTGTGAAAAAAGTGAAGGTAGATGGAAAAATGAAAACAAATGCTTTGCAATCTGGATCGGATAATTTGTCTGATGACAATAAATATTTCGATTTTGGTTATGCTATGATTTAGATGGAAATTAGTGACTGTCTTTAGTTTGTTTTAATTAATGTCATTAATGCTAAAATTATATTAATAATTCCTTAATACAATTTTAACATTTATTTACTTATTAAAATATATAAAAACTAATATTGAACAAGTTAATATTTTTACTAATGTATTAATACTAGTTACATGTTTAGTATTAGTATTAACCATTATCATACTTATTTTAATATTTGATAGTTTGTTCCTTTTTTTAATTTGTTTTACCTTCGAATATCATGCAAAAAAGTTTAATTTAGCTTTATTTCATACATGTATATTGCTGATCACTAAAATACTTACACAAATGTTTCAATTTGAATTTTATTTGAAAAAGTAAATATTAGCAAATTACTGGATGAGTAGTGTCAATTACAGGATGTGAGTCAATTACTAGTCCAATCACTATTCTGAACTTTGAGATAAAAATTCTTAAAAACTATGAAACATTAAAAACTTTACTATAGCTAATTTTAATCACCTTCTTTACAAGATTGTAAGTACAAAAAATATTAAAAGTGCAATTGCAAATTTGTTCTAGGGAAATCCTTTGAAAATTAGCACTAACTAGGCAATTACTGACTGGTTCACACTACAAAAAATTAATACAAAATTTTAAGTTAATTTATATTGTATTTGAGTATTCAAAATAGAATTGTATTTAATTCACTGGTTTCACTGGTATGTTATAATTTATTCTTATTCTCATTTCACTTATTTTATATCTTTGCTCTTGTCTTCAAAATTTATTGCTTAGGCTAGTCCAGGGGTTCTCAAACTTTTTAAATTTTGTACCACATAAATAAGAATCAAAAACATATATACCATCAAAAGCATTTTCAACTTAAAAATCAATTCATCCGAAATGGAGTGTTTATAATCAAAGAATAAAACATTTTAAATTTATATTATTCAATTATATTCGTAAATGAAACTTTTTTATTATAATAAAATATAAATATATTATATATTGTAGTAAATAATGGGTAAAATTACATAATAGCAAATATTAAGATTTATTATTGATGGGGATTAATGCGACGAATGAGCCTGTTTCATTGTAACCAATTTCTATATGTCGGGCTTTATCTTCATTAATTTCAAGGGAAGTCTGGTTCAAATTGCCACCGTGTCCTATATTTATTTTTAATTAATAGCGTGGCTGAAAATTCAGTTTCTCAAAGATATGTGTTGAAAGGCATTGAAAATTTTATCGCTTTGTCGGAAATGTACTTATATTTATCTCTTCTTTTTAACCAAAAATTGCATAAGTTACCTTTTCAAAACTTAGTCATGAGATTTCTGTCACACGAAATATCTAAAATCTGATCTTTTTCTTGAACTGAAACATTATCTAGCACAGTATCCGAAATAGAAAACAGATCTCTTATCCAACTTTCATTTTCTAAATTTTTAGGAAAGTAGGAATGGAAATTGTTAGCAAGTCAGTGGTTTTTCTATATCTTTAATTAGTTGTTCAGTCAGTGGCAGATTATTTTCCTGGAGATACTCTTCTAATGTTGGTAATGAAGCAACTTTCTTGCTATTCACATCCTTAATTATGTATTCTAGTTTTTTTACAGCTGCATTTATTTTGTAAAGAGTTATATAGGAACTTGTAATCTAGAATTCACTTCGTTCAGTTTTCCAAAAATATCGGACAAATACGCTAAACGTGTTAGAGTTCATCAGTAATACAATGACGGAATTCAAATTTGGATTCTGCCAGGAATACTTTTTTAAAGCCACTGAACGTAATTTAAAGAGCAATTAAAACTTTTCCCTTTGACAAGTACCGCGCTTCAGTGTGTAAAAGGAGCCTATTGTGGTTAATACCCATTTCATTGCACAAAATTGTAAACAGTCGTGAATTAAGGGTCCAACATTTAATAAAATTCACTATCTTCACAGATTGATCTGAAACAGTCTTTAGTCCTGACGAAATTGTTTTGGTAGCTAATGCTTCACGATGTATGCTGCAATGTGTGAACTTTGCATCTGGTGCAACTTTAATTTTGGGAAAACTCCACCACGACAACCTGTTATTGAACGTGCACCATCAGCACTCCTACGCATTTTCCAATTTATTTCATGACCAGTGATACTCATTAGTTTTCTTAAAAATTTCATCCGCTGTGGTATGATTCGGAAGAGGCAACGCGAGTGTGAACCACTGTGTAAGTAAATAATAATTGAAATTAATGACAAAAATATATAATGAAAAAAACTTACTTCAACAGTGTTAAAATTATTTTTTTCGAAAAGAAATACTAATTTGATGAATAAGTATTTCTTAAAAAAATGCTTATTATTCAAAAACTCAGTCACAGTACAATGTACAGTAAATGGCTTATTTGCAAAAAATGCCGGGAAGAATTGGAGGGAAATTGATGGATTTAGCAAGAGCCCCTACTGTAGTTAGTAGGAAACACAATTTCATTTAAACAATTATCAGTAGATGGCGGAAAGATGAAAAAAACTATGTATCAGATATACACTATACATGAAAGGGTTTGAACATTCATTTAAATCTCTTGCGTAAAAATTGTACCACCAAAAATAATGTAATGTATCATTACCATGGTTTGAGAAACCCTGGGCTAGTCCATGGGTGGGTACAATTTAGCCTTGGAACAAAACAAGTAAAATACAATAGAATGTAAATACGAAACATTAAAACAGAAAAATATTATATACAAAATATTAGAACAGAATAAATGAAGTCAAATTTTTGCCATTGAAATAATTAGGAAATACGAAATGATTTTGAAGTATAAATATATGCAGATTAGAACATAAGCATAATTTTGTGTACAAAATGCACGAAACATTCTCTCGAAAATAAATTACCAATTTTTATAAAACGTTGAGCATTTGCTTTGAAACTAAATAACATTTGATAAATATTTCCTTACCTAAAATTATTCTAATTCTGTAAAACTTGACAAGCATTTGATGTTAAGAAACCAAAAGACCAAACATAATTCTTCAAAACAAACAACCAAGCTATAGAATTTTTCAAAAACAAATTTAGAACAAAACACTTTTTTATCTCATAGCGTTGCCATTTTAAGATATTAAAAACAATATATTTCGCTAATAAATAATTCTGAATTAAATTATTTAAAATTTTAAAATGCATCAAAAGAATAGTTCTACGCTTTAATAAAGCCATTTAATTTATTTCAAATTACTATTTTTCATCTCGTTTATACAGAAGATTTAAAAAAATATTAATTACACTGAATTCAGAAAACATTTACAAAAATAAAAATTCGGAACTGCGCTATCAGAACACAACTGACATTCAGAACGCAGCAAACGATTCTTTTCCGGAGCATGTTGGTTAACCAATTAATGACTCACGTATTCTGGCGGGACTTGGAAGAGGCGATATCGCTGCATCTCGGTAGGGGGCGTTCGTGATGTCTTCGAAGTTGACGATGAACATACATATCACTCCGTCCTCATTGCGAATGGGAGCTGTCACCTGACTGCACAGGAATTTGGTCCCTGCAACACAGAAAATAAATGACAATGCTTTTCCCTAACATAGAAGATTCATTATTTTTATCTGCTCTTTCCTGTCGACATCTGAAAGAAATATTACTCAGAGACAGCCATTATTGGAAAACGACAGAAATTATTTAAACGCTGCATATTCATACGAAGTCTGACGATTTGATAGAATTAATTGAATCCCGCTTTTGATTCACATTTAAACGATTAATTAAGTCATGTCAAATGTATTATTTGTTCTTAGATTCTAGAAAATGTAGAGCTCCATTTACGAATTATTAACTAATATTGAATCGTTTTAAATAAGAATAAGTTTGCATATTTGAAAATGCGTTGAATGGTATTTGATGGCCAATTGAAGGGTGCATTATTCTTCCAGAAGTCTGACAAAAGTAGATGCTGTTAAAGTTTTTATGGTTGCTAGAAGAACTGTTTCGCCAAACTGCAGCCAAAGCAAATCTCTCGCCTTAAATTAAAGGCCATTACTGAACTTAAAAAAATACGTTTCCTCATATTTGCGTCATGTTTTATCCTGTAATTTTCATAAAATATTAATTTTAAACATTTTTAGAGTTATAGATAATCGAATTCCGTTTTAGCCCTGAGATTCACACGTAAAATTCCAACTTCTAACCACTTTTAATATTACTGACCAATAAAATATTTTTAAAGGATTCTATTTTGAGGAAAGGATCAATAGAATCTTTCCAAACGATTCTATTCTAAGAAAAGGACCTATAGAATCTTTTGAAAGAATAGATGGATTCCTTCAACCAATGGATGTGGTTATTAATCATGATTGTTGTGAGGTAAAAGCAATACTACACTACTCGGAAATTTGTGGAATTCGTGACGCTCAGGGGGATAAAGATTATGAATATTTGGATCGCACTTCTGTTTTGTCGCCGTTTATATCTCAGCTTTAACCACACTACCAGGATATGTTTGATTTAAGTATGGTAAGGGCTAAAGCGTTTCAGGTATTCAGACGTTATAGCATAAAAATGTAGACAGAGTAACGTTAAATAATTTATTCTCTAATTTGTAATGGTTTACAGAACATAAAATTTTATGAATACTAAACTTTTTTAATGTGATACTTGCACAAGCAGACATAAAATGTGAAGATAGAAAATGAGCTACACATCGTCAATCTAAGATAGCGAGTATTCATCTATATATCACGCAGAGTTGGCAAGTCTGTCTTTCTGTTCTCTACAAATCTACACCGTTTGATCAATCCATTCCAAATTTGGTACACATATTCTTTAGAACCCTGCGGGTAACGTAGGATACAAATTAACCCCCGTTCTCTTTAACCTAGGTGTGCAGAGGGGCTAAAAACTCAAAATTGCCATAGGAATAACATTGAGCATAAAACTATTGCGGTACACAGCTCAGTTCGTTTTACCAGTATCGATGGAAAATCAAATCTTCCAATAAAATTATTTCACCAGTATTTCTCGAAAAATATTTTTTTTTCCAAAACAAATTAAATTATAATATTTATATTTGAACCATAGAAATATAAAAGTAGAGTGAGCTATGGCAACTTTTTTATAGTCCCATGATCATATGACCAAACACAGTAGTCACGTGATCCTTAGACTCTCCTCTCCAACATGCATATAGTTTGCGTATTCCTTCTTTCATAGAAAATGCATTAAAAGTGAAAGCTAACATGGTTCTATCGTGGTGTGTATATGGATGTGATTCCAAAATTAAAGGTGAAAACATTACATTTCACAAGTGATCAATTTACTTGAATTGTACATTTGTGTTTTGTTTTTCAGTATTTGCTAGTTTGATAAAAATAGATGCTCTAACTTTGGAATTCTTAATACAACCTGAGGACATTTCCCTTTCTATAAAAGACTTCATAGATTTGCAATCAACATATATCTAAAATAACGTTTAAAATAAAATAACTGATGTTCGAGTGTGTTTGTTATTGTAAATTGTACATCTATAAGGGCTTAAAATATTAAAAATAATAAACCAAACTTTAAAAACTAGTGTGAAATCGTTTTGTCTTGGCGATGATTTTTTGGGGACAACTAGAAGCACTATATTCTTTCGTGTCTTATACGATAAAAATGTTATGAATTAAAAACATGAACTCAAGTACATAATTTAAATTGTTATTTCTTGCTAAACAAAATTGTTTTGTACCCACCCATCTGTGGAATTACATAAGAATAATAATTAAAATAAAAGATAAATTTTGAAACTTTTAAGAATTATAAATTAAATAAAATCGATTTGTTAAAAATAGGATTAAATCATTTCATAAACCGTATTATAAACTTGAACCACATTTATGCGCTTTAGGGAACTTTTTGTCCATGTTTTAAAATATATGTAAAATCTTTCATTATAAGATTGCATTTGACAAAAAAGCTTTTCTCTTTCAAATAATTTCCCTTGAACCAATAACTTTTTGCTGGAATGGCGAAAAACAAATTGCCGTTCTCATATGTGAAAAACAAAAGCAGTGCTTGAACGGAAATTGAAATACTGTACTTGTTTGGCGTGTTTTTTATTCTTGTTAAGGAAGCATACAATATAGCAAATTGGGAAAGAAAAAAAATCAGAGAGCGAAATGAAACTAAACTTCTTTTGTACTAATTCCAAACAATCCGCGCAGCTGGAAAAGTTCCTTTTGTAAAAACATCTGATTGACACCCTGATTTCTTTTGCTAAGTGTTTAAATAAACCTAACATTAAAATTTAATTATTTTTCACCTTAAATCAGTTTCATTTCAGCAGTTTCACAATCAAACCAGCCTTATGTTTTAATCTTGAGATAAATCGTACTGAATTAGATTGTTTCGAACAATATTTGAACATTTCAATGTTTATATCGATCTTTAACTTTATAAATAAGCTTGGTGATTATAAAAACACTCCACAGCAAAATGAAATCCTTCACTCTTTTGTTTTCTACCTGAAAAGGGGACACTTTTTGATTTCTCTTTAAGTAATTTGAACGAATTAAATATATTTGTGAAAATTGATGCGCATAAAACATGCTCCTCAATCGAGCGAAACATTTCCTACAATTTTTTAAGCTAAAAAAAACTATTTTTTAAACGCATTAAATTTGTGATAGCTTAAACTCTTAAGGTATTATCGTCAAAACATAAACATAATTTTAATAAGAACTTATAAAGATGCGTACTTGCTAAAAATTTATTTATTCAGTTCTTATGTATTTAAAATTATCATTTTGTTCCATTTATTAGTTTCCCCAAAGATGAAGAAAGAAGATGGCAAGTAAATGGTTACATTATCTGAGTTTTATTCAGTGGATTTAAAATGTGGTGAATAGTACAATAAACTTTTAAGTTTACTGTTTCTTATTTATCTTTCGTATTTATAAAATATTGATTTCACACAGAATAAGTAATAGAAATTTAATATTAAAAATCCTGCACAATACTTTTGCACACTTAAAATCACAAAATTTCTGGAGAGTTTTTTACATGATCACTTTGATAAATTTAAAATCCAGGTACAGACAAACGAGGGTAACTTATTTAATTTTTGAATCAGAAATTTAAAATTGGGCAAAATAGCTAACTTCAAGTATATATATGGTTAAAAAGTTACCTTCCATCTTGTAAAGATCACATGTATATTTTTCATGTTTGTATTTCTATGCGTAACTGTCCTAAAATAAATTTGCGTTTACGAAAACCTAAGCAATTAAGGATCCATAATATAAATGAAAGCTTTCAGTGGTCACATGGACTTGATTTGAGAACGCTACTTTATCTGTTTTCACTATTTTTATTTTATGCATCAGTAAAATATTTATTGAAGCAATCTTTTCCAAATGTGTGCATTCATTTTCCAATTTATTCCTGCTTAATCTCATTAAATTTAAACAAGTTTGAATTATTTTCTGCTATTAAATCTTGAAGATAATTTCCCCAGCACCTAATACAGGCTAAAGAAAAAATATGTAATACATTGAATTATAAAGATCGTCAGGTTTAGGAGACTATCTTATAAAAATTTTAATTAGTGACGAAATACTTGTGAACATCCCCTACCCCTTTGACATGTGCTCTTCATATACAATAATAAAGGTAATAGTCAAGCGATAAACCAAACAGGTACTACTGGGCCGATCTCAACTGCGGGCTGGTTAAACTGATTTGGAGGGCCGAGTCTGATAAAAAATATTAGGACTTACCTGGATTGCGGGCTAGGTAAAACTGTCCTGAGGGCCGTATCTGGATAGCGGTCAGATTAAACCTTTCGAGTATATCTGGTCTTCTGTTTAATAAAAATATTTGGATGACCGTACATGGACAGTGGGCCGGGTAAACCTGTCCGAAGAGTCTTATCTGAACTACGGTCCTGATAAAAATTTGGAGGGCCGTATTGGGTATGCAGGCTGGTTTCAGGTCTGCATACCAGAAAACGGATCCAAATCTGTCCGCAAGAGACCGTATCTGAACTGCGGGTTGGTTAAACTGATCTAGAGGGCCCGGCCTGGTCTGCGGGCCTGATAAAAATATTTGATTGACCATATCTGGACTCCGGGCCTGAGATCAATCTATTCACTACAACCTATTTATCTTACGCGTACGGTTTTTTGCACACGTGCTAGTTAAACTTGATCCCAACGAGTTCTTCAGCAAAATAAAACTCAAATAGCTAAAAACATTAAAAAGGAAGATTCAAGAAATATTCAGTAGTTTGTATATTCGCATCGCTAACAATGTTAAAACGTAACTAAAATTCAAGAAATATTCAGTCTTAGACAAATTCGCATCGCTAACTTTCAATAAAAAATATTATGTCTCCAAGAAGAGCGATAAAATGCCAAATCAATCACCCAAGCTGAATTTTCGCGTATCAGTCATGTAATTACTAGCGACATGTTGGTCCCAATTTTTTGAAGTTCTTCTCAATAGCGATACTCAGTCTACTTATATTTCACGTTTATGGTTTAAACTGACCTTTTATTTCTTCCCTTGATATAAATAATTTATGAATATTTGATTGATGAAAAAAGATATTTAAAATATTTAATTTTATATCACTTACATTTTGTAATGGAGCACGAAAAGCCCAACCGAAAACTCATTGATCATAAAAGCGTAATTTTGCTACTAGGTATCTGGCAGTACCAGAATTAACGTTTTATTTTTTCATTTGATTTAGTATTTGTTTTGTATTTAAGTACCGTGTTTATGTATTTAAGTTGACAGCGAAATGTTGCGGTCATATTTGAGCATTTCTAACTATTATAAATGTGTTCTTTTTGTAAATAAATCATTATTGTCTTTATCAATATTGTTCAGAGTTCTTTTTTCGAATTGTTCTATTTCAGAATATATTCAGGAAATAGAAATTCGACGTTTGCTCATATATTTCTTTTTTTTTTAAATTCTGCATTTTTCAAGGATCAGAATTTCGTTTGTTTGTATTTATGTTCCAGTATTTTACATATTGCAGATATATTATTTAGGAGCTAAATTTAAATGATTTATTTTTATTTTATGCAAAATATCGGTACACATGAGTAATTTCTTGGCGCTATATGTATATTTCGACCAACTTTCTTTAAGTCTTCGGTTGAATAAGTAATGGTTTGTAGAATGCTGTTTCATAAAAATAAGTAAATTAAGCAAAACAAAACCTTTTTAAGTAAGGTGTGCAACTTATTTTAAAATGACCGGTAATGTTTTAAAAAAATTCACTTTTAGGAGTTCAAAAAATTGAAATATTTTTTTGTATTAGGTCGAGGTTTATTACTATTCAAATTGAAGCTGTTCTTACTCAACTTAATAACGTGACACGTTCGCTGAAAGTAGTGATTTTATTTTTAAAAACCCCGTAAAATCGACCTTCTGCCTTTTGAGAAAATAATCGATTGAATTTGCTTTGTCTAGAGTGATGGCATTTATTTTGAAAACAAGCTCTTACTGTAAGGTAATGGTAATGGTAATTACTTAACGTCGCACTGGATTAACACAAAAGGCTATTGGCGACGGTCTGGGAACAATCCCCAAGGAACGAAAGATCCGAGGACAGCACCACGTAATTTTAACCACGGTCAGATGACGAAGGAATTTTCAAGAAAAAGTGTTTGCTGCAAAATAAATTAATCACGAATGCCGTAACAATTTAATTTACCATCATCTCATACTGATGATGAAATTCGAAGACTTCGCATTCCTGCAGCAAGAATGCCATGAGTAAAACATGTTCATAGGAAAACTGAGTGCAAGACTTAGGCCTGAGATTATAAGAGATTATAACTGGAGATCATAAGACAACACCGGAAATTCGCCATTTTTACTGAAAATGAACGTACGGGGAAATGCATAATCACTCCAAAACTCAAATTCGATTTCTGTAGTAGTCACCTTAGAAAAAAATTGTAGTTTTTCTTACAGCAGTAGTGCGATGAATATGAAATGGATTATATTGATGGATATGTCATGCATACATATTTGCATCCGAAGTAAATTGTAGAAGCTGTGAAAAAGTTAAAAAATTATTTTCCATACACTTAAATGACGCTTGCATTTTGTTATGCAAGAGAAGTGATTTGTCTGATCACTTTTCAATCAGCATTTAATCAATTCAACCCGAGCAACGCCGGGTAATTCTGCTAATAGTTTTATAAAATTTCATGAGAACATATCCAACTCATTCGACTTAGTACGGGTAGACATGAAACGTGAAAACCACTGATTTTTAAATGACACAAAACGGAAAATAAGGTGAAATGGGACGCGAAAATATTCAATGTACAAACACTCAATTTTTAGAGATTTCCCCTTATTCATCTAGAGAGTGTAGATTAAATGTAACTATTTCTTTTTCCTCAAAAGCAAAAATGATGGTGAAAGTTACGACGTAAAATGGGCCTTGCTAACATGAAACGTGTCACGTTTATATGACGTGAAGAATTTAAATGCATGTCACTTTTATATAACAATGAAAAAGTTTCAAGGTTAAACAACTTAACTAAAGATTACTTTAAAACTAACAGTAATTCTTTTATCAAAATTCAACATCATAGCAATTTAACAGAATAAATCATAAATTTCGATAAAAATATGATTGTAATAGTTTATTCTTATATATGCGGCTACACAGCCGTGTGAGAGTAATGAACCAAATAACTCATAATTTTCCAATTCTAAAGATCCTACCTATAATTGCTTGTTCAACCGGACTCGATCACATGAAGGCTTCCTGCCTAGCATCCATATTTCACTTTGCGGATGAGAAATTCTTTTGTGTTTTTCAGTCAAAAGTCTTTTCGATTACTCTAATAAATTGATTTCCTAATTGTGTCGGATTTGCGACACAAATAGAACACCAATCGAATCTATTTCTTATGTCATTCATCTTGATTTTAGCTTTTTTTGGTTCTATAAATGTGAAGAAAAGTAAAATTAACGATTCTAACGTTTTTAGTCCTTGAACTCTAATTTATTTTTTTAGGAAAAAGCCTCCTGAAAAACCGGAAAAATATGGATGCTTAGAACCAGTTAATTGCATTTGTCTTTTTGAAATATTAATCTGCAAATAGAATATCTAATTAAGTTAAGCTATTGGCATACAAAACTGGGATAATTTATTATAAACCTATTTGGATATCTGGTGGATTGATTGAATTTTTATGGCACAAGGGCCAGGTTTGGCCAAGCTGTGTTTAGATATCTGAGCGGGACATGATGTAAGTTATAAAATCGCGGATTGTTAAAAAGAGCATCGATTGCCTAGACCAGGGGTCCAACCTGGCTCGGAATATCTAGAAATGCGACCCCGTAAGATAGTAAACTTCTAATACGTGATTTGTAGTGGTACTTTTTCTTTGACTCAAAGCAGGTAGGTAGTTGAATTAGCGTCGCATTGGATCAACACAACAGGCTATTTGTGACGGGCCGGGATTAATCTCGAAAAGGGAAAGATCCGAGGAAAACACTTAGTTATTTTGAATCCCGATTAGATGACGAGGTCAACATATGATATGGCACCCCACTCTCCAAACTTCCAAACCGCACCAAGGTGATGACATTTGGAGGTCACGACAGATTTATCATGCATCAACCCCCACGTACACGACGGTCTTTGGTTGGATCTAGTTTCGAACTCGCAACCCTCCGGTTGATAATCCGCTACTCCTCCAAACCAGACTGCAGCGGTTTTTTCATAACTCGATCTAAGTGAAAAATATTCTTCGCTTCACTATAAGCCTCATTCACGGCATCGCTTTTTGGCAGTATGTACAATTTTTATATAAAATATACAAGTTTGTATATCAAATATAAACTTTTTAAAACTATTTTCAAAGGATGAAGTACATGAAGACTAAAATTCGATCTTCTGACGAACTTGAGAATCCACTAAGAATTGCAACCACTCCCATCGAACCAGACATTGATGCATTACATTCACAAAACAAGGTCATATATGCCCCTAGTTTTATGCTTAGGTTGACCTCTACTTTTAATGCTATATTAAAAAGCAAAAATAAGGAAACTTTTGCTGCTTATACAGGGTATTCCGAAAATATCTGGCATAGTTGAAAAGGATGGTATAGGAACTCAAAATCAACATTTCTGTAAAAGAATGTGTCTCGAAATGACGCGTTTAGGTGGTTAAGAGCGCTATTTAAGTCGATCGATAACATCGTTTTTGTGGCATACAACGTCATTCCCCGTTCGGATTTTCAACGGCATGCATCTCTACACGAATTCTTAGATTGCCGTTGAAAATCCGAGTGGAGAATGACACCCTACGCCAGAAAAACAATATCATCGACTGACCTAAACAGCACCCTCTACCACTTAAACATAGTAATTCTAGTCATATTATATTCCCAAAATAAACATTCTTTGACAAAAATGCTTATTTTGGCTCCTCTACTACCCTTTTCAATTTGGGCAGATATTTTTGAAACCTGTATGCATCAACTAAATCATATTTTGTATGAGGCCTAAAGCAATTCTTCACTCAATGTAGCTCAGGAAAGTCAAAGGGATGGGCAGGCCGTGGTAGCCCATTTGGAAGTTACGGATTAGCAACCGGAAGATTGCGAGTTCGAATCCAACCAAAGGCCGTCGCGTGCAAAGGGGGCTGGTGCACGTTAAATCTGTCGTGGCCTCAAATGTCCTCACGTTCGCGTGATGTGGAAAATTAGAGAATGGGGTGCCAGCTCAGGTGTGACCTCGTCACCTGACACCGTGGTTCAAAATTACGTGTTGTCCTCGGTTCTTTCCCTTTGGGTCTGATACCGGAACACCGCCAATAGCCCGTTGATATGCTCCAGTGCGACGTTAATTAAATAGCTACCTACCAAAGGGTTGGGCAATCCCGTAGTAGGCTTTTAGTGTAAAGGTCATCTCAACATTCATGAATGGATTTTTCCATTGACTTTAAGAGACGTAACCCAGTAAGAGTAGGAATGAAGTGCTATTAAATTAGCAGTCGTTTAATTTACTAAAAGGCTTTCGAAAGAATAATCCAGACTGGCATCTCTTGTGCTCATTAAGCGAATGAAAAGGCACAATTTCCATCTCTAGCGGAAAGCCTATTTAACACGATGTTAATGAAATTTGTCTCAAGAGGAGAAGCTTAACCTTTTAAAATAGTCGGATTCACTTCCACGCTAATGTTACGCTTTATCAGATGAACTGTCATCTGCTTAAGCATTTAAATTGGTCGGGACATTTGAAAAGGAGCATGTGGCCATAAGGATTTCATAATTTTTTTTATTTGTGGGTACACTGAGACACGGTTTGTTCTACAATTTTCCCATTAGAATTTGTCACTAATTGTTAATTTTTCTAATTGTATTTTTCTTTACTGAACTGCTAGTTTTTCAGTATTAAGATAAGTGGTTAATTTAATGAAGTGGTTGTACAAAGTAATATACATTTTTTTAAATTTAAAAGTCGCATTTAAAGGTTGGAAAATGATTACAAGTGTTTCAGACTCGCCTTTTAATAAATCATTTTATTTACTAGATAATGAAATATTTATCTTTGTTTAAAGAATGTTTTTATACTTGAAAAATATATAAATGGAAATATTTGAAATGCAATTTAAACGAGATGGGAAAAATAACGATACGGCTACCAAAACGATTTGAGAGCGAAAATTCCAAAAAGTGAATTCCGAATCGATGGTAGTTACCTGTCAACGTCAATTAAATTAAATGGCAAACGGCGCCAAAGTGGCGATAAACTACTTTTTAAGACAACCCCGATGTGTACCATGCGGGAGTATGTAGATAACAGTCGTCTTCCGTCTGGGTTTGTTAGTGAACTCTAAAAATCCCTACCATATTCCTAATTTACATAAATAAAGCAAATAGCATTTCATAACTTATTAACACTTCAGAACTCGTATTTTATGATTCAAAGGCACCAAGGTTCTGTCGTTTCTAAGCATGTATAAGTTTGGTGATTGCGCTTAACTTTTTGATACTAGTGACACGTAATTTCGGCAATGTTTGACTTTCTTGCTGCATATTTAACCAACGAGCCATAAAATAATTCAAAGTTAAAAATTAAGCATGCTTCTAATAACGATGGTAAATTAGCGTGTCGTTTGGGAAAGTAAGTGCTTGACAATTCTCTATTTCGTATTTTTTTATTTTCTTACTCATTACAACTTGTGCATGAGACATGTATGCAAGGATTGCGTGGTTACCTGGAGTAACCACACCCCTTGTAAATCACAATGGCGCCAATGAATTTGCTTTTATGCACTTAGTGAAAATCACGTCATGCTAATTTCTTGAATTTATGAATAGTTAGATTTTATCGTATTTGTTTTTCTGTTGTCCTTGCGATACGTTACTGCACAAGTGTACGTTTCGTGTCATTTAGATAATTGGATCATAAATTGCGTAATTGTTGAGAAAGTAATGACACCATGCAAGTTAGGTAGGCAGTTGAATTAACGTCGCACTGGAGCAACATTGGCTATTGGCGACTTTCGGGGATCAATTCCCAACGGAAAAATCCGAGGACAACACCTCGCCATTTTGAATCGTGGTCAGATGACGAGGTTTCACTTGAGCTGGCACCCCACTCTCCAAACGTCCACACCACGTCAACGTGAGAACAATTGAGGGCACGATAAATTTAAAATGCACCAGCCCCCACGTTCACGACTTTCGTTGGATCGAGTTTCGAGCCCGATTGCTATCCGCTACTCTTCCAACCAGACTTCCACGGCTTCACGCCATAAAAGAATCACGCTACTCACAGTACCAGTTAGAGTAGATAACTGGCTATTTATAGTTATCCAAACTTTATTTGCTTCAAAGTTCAATATTGTGTGAAACTACCTTAATAACATTAACAGCTTTGCTACATAGCATTGAATGGAAGAAGTTTAATACCGCTTATAGAAACAGTCTGCCGCATACTGATTCCTTGCAAGTTCAGAGTTCATTTATTGTGAATCTCGGAGGTTATTTAAGTGTTAGTTGTTTGATAGTCAGCATAATGTCTCTAGGCCTTCACCAAAGTAGGTAGTTGAATTTACGTAGCATTGGAACTCAACGAGCTATTGATTTCGGTCTGAGATCAATCCCAAAGGGAAAGACCAACGAATTACGCCTTGTAATTTTGAATCACGGTCGGATGACAAGGTCAACACAGGAAAAAGATCTCGGACTACGTCCGAACTGCAAGTGAGCTAACACGGTTTTACTTTTCCAGAACAGTATGGGTGGCCGAGAGTTTGTGGAATATTTCAAAGACAGAATACTTGGACTGTGGAGGAAGAATATTCCAGTCGTCCCTAAAACATCCTAGTTGCTGAAGTTCCCCTGATTCGTTTTAGACGAGATAGAGAATGAAATCTAATTTTACCCCAAATCACGAACTTCATATTGGACCAGTATATGACAGGCTGCTATTCACCACGAAGTTTTGTACCCAACACGCAAGCATCGTAATAGTTAAGTGAATCGTAATTCACCAAAAAACAAACTTTGCCATTTATGTGGCAATATCTCATTTCTGGTACTATTTAACCAGAGTTCTTGTTTAAAGATGAAAGGAATGTCCAATAATAGGCTGTTTCTCAGGTTTTATGGCACAAGTGCCATATTTGGCAAAGCTGTGCCAGACACGAAACGTCGAGAAATAGACACACGTACACAAGAAAAGTTTTACTGACACGTAGGAGAAAGGAATCAGGAAACGAACCTGTGCTGCCTACATCTCGCCAATTAGGAGTTAAGCAGGTTAAGAATTGTTACGGATCCGTAAAGGGAAAACTCAACTGAGGCTAAGTTTTGGTTTGCCACACTACGAGGGTGGATCAATTAGACCGGAATTCGAACCCCGATCCTGTTGAACCGAGGACCAGATCCAAGAGTAAAAGTGTAGAATAGATATTATACAACTCTAAGTGTAATACGTACCTATCAGTAAAATGTATGCAATTAGGAAAGTTTACTTTGAGGCAGGGATTAACATGGAACTTATTACTTGTAGGACAGAAAATTTTGTGACTTTGTCTACTGTACATCCTGTTAGATATTGACCAAAACAAAAACATTACAACGCATAATGAAACAATAATTTGCCTGGCTGTGCCAAACACAAGACAGATATCATTAAGTAATGGGCATTTGCACACTAGTTTCTCTCTTCGTCTCAGGAACGTTTTACTGAGACGAAGAGAAATACACAGCAGGATAAGTTACAGGAATTTAACTTGTGCAATCTACAACTCGCAGGTTGTTGGCACAGTGGGCAAAACACTGATCCGGCAATACGATACAAATGAAAAGACTACTATTAAGGAGGACAGCAAAATGTGGTGAACGACAGATTTCCATGTGACAACACTCCTTCAGCTGTATTAGCACTATTTATGTCTCTTTGGGTAGATAAGTAGGTAACGAACGGCACACTGTGGCAACGCAACGTACTATTGGAAAAGGACCGGGATCAATCCCTAAAGTAAAGACCTGAGAAAACCACCTCGTCATTTTGAACCAGTCAGATGACGAGGTCTAAACCTGAGCTGACACCCCACTCTCCAAACTTCCACAAAACACCAACGTGAGGACATTTGAGGCTGCCACAGATTGTACGCGCACCGGCCCCATATACACGACGGTCTTTGGTTGGGCCGAGTTTCGAACTCGTAATCCTCCTCTTGCTAATCCGTTACACTTCCAACTGGGCTATCGCGGTCCGATGTATCTGGAGGTCATAGACAGCAAATTAAATGTCAATCACCCTGTAGCTTCATCGATTTTGCGGGCAGATTTCATATTTCTGTGCGTCCGAGTCTCATGTGTCCACCGACGACATATTTTCATCAGACATGCTAGTTTTCAGGGTGCCAATGTTTTCATCTCCATCAGCTGTCGTTTCATTCTGTAAGTGTCAGTTAGACAGGATGAGAATTCAACTTGTCATTCTAGCAATCCTTCCTCGCTGCTGAAGGGCTGTCAAATATCCGAGACTACATTCTTCGTTGACAAGACGGAACAGACAGCGTTTTACTCAATACCGGCTCTAAACTGCATCACAAGATAGACCCAAACCGGTAAGATTGGAGGAACTCCTAAACTGGCAGTGAATTTAACATTGGTTTTGTAATAATTAGTCTCCTCAATTTTAAATTTTCGTTCAGCACACAAGCTACTGTCATCAGTTCTTCGATGTATTTCCTTTATGACAAACAGTTTTATTTAGCAATCAATTCTTCTTCATCCATGAGCTGTCCATGAGATACCGGTACAATCCATGATATGGGAAGGAGGTGCGGAGCATGAACAAGTTGGAAAGTTTTAAATTACTCAAAAAAGTCAAAATTTTTATGTGCATACTATATCTAATATTGTGAAGTTTCCCGACCAGACACGAAAAAATGCTGAACAGAAGCAGACAGTGGATCATCTTCACTTTGAACGATAGGTAGTTAAATTTACGTCGCACTGGAGAAATACAACGTTCTGTTTGCATCGATCTAGGATCAATCCCGATGGGAAAGTTGGTTGTTTTGGGGTTCTATGGCGCAAGGGCCATATTTGGCCGTGCGGTGCCAGACACAAGATATACAATATCAAGTAATGGGCATACACACACAATCCCGATAGGAAAGAAACGAGGACATCATTTTGAACCATGGTCCGATGACGAGGTTAACACCTGAGGTGTCATACCACTCCAAACTTCCACTCCAAGTGCAACCCTCCTGTTGCTAATCCGCGACATTACCAACTGGGCTACCACGGCGTCTCACGTTGAACGGAAGTGGGGGTGTTCGGAGGACCGTCATCCGGGTATTAGAGGGGTTGGAGAGTTTAGGGGGACTGAACATCGTGAAAGAAGGATGCGATATGACAGTTCTTCAGTGTCATGTCCAGAAGACTGAACTTGCCTTTGATCGAAATGTAAATAACTTCTAAAAAAGAAACCACTGCTAATCTAAAAGCATGAAATAAATTCTTAATCCTCTGAGGGTCAAACACGCATATATCCATTTGGCAACGTAGTCTTCCCTGTATGTCTTCTAACTAGTTTTGACCCTCCAGACCAGTTTTCCAAAGTAAGCGCTACCGTCCTCCTGTGGGTTCTGAAGGAATACTAAGGAGGCAATGCAGGTCCAAGAGGGCGTTGAAGAGCAAGAGTGGACAATAAGAAGGTAATTGTCTCCTGCCACACACTGAGGAATGTTGACAGGAAGAAACCATTTGATCCCCGAGGTACGGCGGAGGGGATATCCTTGAATGGTCATCCAGGTACTATGAGGGGTTGGAAAGAGAATGGTGGGGATAAGATGGGGATACTCGAGAGCAAAGGAGTAGCTGAGTGTCGTGTCCATGTGATTGGAAACGTTGACGTGTAATTTGAACTGTACATTCATAGTGCAACGAGTTTATCATATTCAGAAATGTTAATAAATGTTTGAAAAGCAAACCAAAGTGAAGTTTCATTCTTAGTGGTAGCATAGATGAAAGAGAAGAAACGTTCGTCGAAAGAACATCGAAAAGATTAAAAGTCGTCTAAAAATGTTTTAAGCAAACACTTATTCACAACCATACAGACACCCTCACCAGTGATACATTATACGTTGTAAAATGCGAGTTACAACTGATCGGCCTAAAAAAGACAACAGGTCGTAAACAAGCGAGCGGCCGCAAATATGTATTTGCGCACACTTACGCAGGTTCTTATAAGTCCAGGGGCCACGGTAGCCCGGTTGAAAGAGTAGCGGCTTCGAAGGGTTGTGGGTTCGAAACTCGATCCAACCAAAGACCGTAGTGTACGTGGGGCCACGTTAAATCCCGTCGTAGCCTCAAATGTCCTCCCGTTGGTGAGGTGAGATAGTTAGGAGAGTGGGGTACCAGATCAGGTGTTGACCTCGCCATCTGATCGTGTTTCAAAATGACGAGATGTTGCCCTCGATCTTCCCCTTCGGGATGGATACCGGAGAGTCGCCAATAGCCCTCGTGTTGCTAGTGAGACATTAATTAACTACCTACCTATACTTCGGTTAAAAATTCTTCGCGAATTTCAGTTTAGCCTACCCTTCAATACCACTTTCAGCTCTTGTAATTGTATTAACGTGTAACCAATACGTACTAAAATAGCAAACCAACACCGGGAAATCCAATACATGCAGAGAACAGAGAAAGCAATTTCACGTTATTGTTCAACAACCATTACAAAGAACGAGGAAACAGCAACACCACTAAAACTTCCCAGTGATTATAAATATTCACCCAAATTAGTTGCACGCATTTTCGGAGGGAGCAAACAGTTGTTTCCCTAATGCATCTCTACTCTTTTTTCCCCACACAAAAACTGCCCGCTCCGTCCCGAAACTTTGCATGATCAAAAATAGCGGACGGCTCCACAAGAGGAACACATGTAACTGGAAACCTATCATTGGTCCGGGAAGAAGCGATATTATGGCGTATTTCGGGAGAAAATTCTTCAACGGTCATTACAAGCGGGGGCCAAAACCATTTCCCACTCGCTCTTATTTATTTGTGCCTTTTTTTTCTGCCTTTTTCGAGGAAGTTTCAGATGACTTTCTCGTCGGTGTTTGGCAGTCATTTTTCTTACTATTCACTGCGGAAACGTCGGTCCTCCATTTTTTGGGGGAATTTTTTCCCCTTTCATTTTGCACACCTTAAAATAAATCAATGCGGCGCCCGCGAGGTGAGAAGCATTTTCGAAAATATTTTATATTTCTCATTTTATCTTTCTCCTTCCCTTCGTAGACTCGAGAAATATCTCTAAAATCGATGCGCAAATTGAGGAACTCGATGTTGATAAAACTAAAAATAAGTCCCAATAAAATCTCCCCCCAGCTGCATTATATTATGCTTTATGTGGGTAATAACGTTTTTGCCTTCGCTGTATTGATTCGAGAACCAATCGGCTTGCGTTACATAATCTGACACTATTTGAATATTTACATCACACCGTGGAGAGGAGAAACAGAAGAGACAAGTAGGTAGGTATTTTAATTAACGTCGCACTGGAGCGGGTTACTGGCGACGGTCCTTGATAAAACCCGAAGGGAAAGATCCGACGACAACACCACGTAATTTTGAACCACGGTCAGATGACGAGGTAACATCTGAGTTGGCACCCCATTCTCCGAAGTTCCTCACTGCACCAACGTGAAGACATTTGAGGCCACAACAGATTTAACGTCAACCAGCCCCTTTTGTACACAATTCAGCACTTAACCTTGATATCTCCAATTTCAATAAAAGTTCACAACCGCCACTTTACTCCGCAGGAAACAGCAACGGACTTATTACATTCAGAGAAAAAAGATCTATCTTAGTATTCCTTATACATCTCGGACCACGGTAGCCCAGTTTGTAGAGTAGCGGTTTGCAACCGGAGGTCTGCGAGTTCGAAACTCGATCCAACCAAAAATCGTCGTGAACGTGGGGCTGGTGCGCGTTTAATCTGTGGCGATCTCAAATATCTTCACGTTGGCGTCGTTTGGAATCTTGGAGTGTGAGTTGCCAGTTCAGGTGTTGACCTCGTCATCTGACCGTGGTTCAAAATGACTAGGTAATACTATCGGGATTGATTCCGGACCGTCGAAAATAGCCCATTGTGAACGTGGGGGCTGCTCCAGTGCGACGTTAATTCAACTAACCATCTTAGTTTTACTATTTCACGAACTTATCTTAGTTTTTGTAATTCTAATTGGTTATTAATTGGCGTCGCACTGGAGCAACACAACAGGCTATTGGTGACGGTCCGTTATCAATCTCCAATATAATTATCCGAGTACAACATCACTTAATTTTGAAACCACGGTCAGAACAACTTAGTTTTTGTGATACAGATGTATCTAGCGCCTCGTCTGGTGGCAACTCTCTTGGCGAGTTTTTTGGCGCACTTTTAGTAGCGAGTTATGGCAGCTGGAGGCAACCCATCTTTGTTGGATTTATTCCGTCTTTTATGGCAACATCGGCAAGCGGAAAGATTTAAAGATGTTATATTTATAAAGATAAAATATTTTTTCTAAGATTTCTTTCCTTGGAGACAAAAAAGTGCGCCAAAAAACACTCCAAGGGCGTTGCCACCAGACGAGGCGCTATATACATCTGCACCGTGGTAAAAATGGGGCATGTTTAAATAAGGTATGCTTTAATACTCATAGATAAATAGGAATAAAAACCCTTTCTTTGGCTGATATAGAGAAGAATCGCAGTTAAAATAAGATGACATCCACATCGAGAATCGAAGCGTAATTGGATTCTAAAGTTTACATTTTGATTAGTTCAACCATCACTTAATAACAAAGTATATTTGTAGAGGAATATAACGCTGATCAAATGATTCGATTTTCTTCAACGAAAAATAATTAAGCCTCTTTTTCGTCGAATGAGTAACAAAGCATTCAACGCAAACTTCATTAATCTCCCTACACACGTTCAGTGCTTTGGATGTCAGCACTCGCCGCCTCTTATTGACAGTTAAAAGGCACTAATTCCATTATAGTATGCTTAATTACATTACAACTTGATGTAACGAAGCTGAGAGGATGTGTTCCGAATGTGTGTTATCTGAGCTGCGAATATTGGTTTAATTGACAAAGAATCTTTATTTAGATCATGTTATGTGGATTGCAAGAAGACATGAAAACCTTTTATATCGCCATTCAGAACACATAGAGTTTCAATCCTTCCCTATACAGACTATAAAGGGAGATAGTTGAATTAACGTCGCACTGGAGCAACACAACGTGCTAAAGGCGACGCTCCGGCAAAGATCCGGGGATAACGTGATTTTGATCCACGCTCAGATGATGAGGTCATACCTTGAGCTGTGGCACTCCACTCTTCAAACTTCCACACTACGCCAACGTGAGGACATTTGAGGCCATGACAGATTTAACGTGCCACCACGTTCACAAGTCTTTGGTTGGATCAGATTTCGAACTTGTAACCCTCCTGTTGTGGACGTCGTGAAAGACGGGTATAGATGTGGTATTCCAGTTCCTCGGTGTCATGTTTAGAAGACTGAACTTTGATCGAAATGTAAATAACTTCATAAAACTTCTATTCGGAGAGCATGAAATAAATGTATTGTATAACACACCGTCCCAGCGTTATCCTTCTAAAGATATGGACCATCCAATCGTAATGAAAAACAAGAAAAAATGCAAAACAAAAGTAGATCATGGCATATTTTTCGTCTACCAATTTTTGCATTTCATCAGTTCAGACTTGCAAAGCGGAAGTAAAATCTCGTGTAGATTTTGAAAAGTGAATTATTTTTTTATGTTCTGCCAAGAAAGATTTTATGAGATCACTGAAATGCCCCTTTTACTTCTGAGACCATAGATTAAACTTTAAAGTAAATCTTAAGTAAAGACTAAGGTTTTGTTTCTAATTACAGGAATACTTCGAAACTTATTAAAAACAAAATCCAGACTGCCTGACACACCCAGTTTTAATATACGCTTAATAAAAATTTCATCTGACTTAAGTGTCTTTGCATGTGTTAAATAAAAACGTATGAGTGAAGTACTATACTAGTTTTATAAACCCTTACAAATGGAAGAGATTTCAAACGCAATTCACTAATAAAATCATGCAATTGATATACTTTGAAATTGATTCAATTCAAATTTAAAAACTGGAAAACATTGAAAAAAACTAGAAAGATGTCAATTTGTTACTTTCGGCGGTTCAATATTTGAGGTGAGTTTGACTTAATAATGTAGAATGTTCTACATACAGACCTTGCGAGCGTAAATGCGCCGATCTTACTTGCTAAGAGTGAAATCGCGCACCGCATGTCACAAAGATTAAATTCGTTGAAAATACTATGGGGAGATAGTTGAATTATCGTTCAAAAATTAATTTCTTATTGTTTTGTGTTGTATGCCCATTTTGTGTGATTTAGTAGCTTCAATAAAAATTTGGTTGGTCTCTTTATGAGAAAGTGCGTCACACTGCCATCGTTTTTGCTCACACATAAAAATGTTAAAGTCCTGACTTATCACCAGATTCACAAAAATATTTCGGTAGGAATAAAAATGTTTCACAATTTATGTCCGTAAAAGATACAAATGGGCTTTTTCTTCGATTTTTGCAACATTCATAATTCATCGTCCCCTAAACGAATAAAATCTTTGCAAGAATGAATGGTGGACTGCACGTAAAGCTCAACTTCAGATAATTATAACATAAATTACCTAAAGGAAACTGTTTCCTTTGACTATGTTCACGATTATCAGAGATAATGACTATGGACTTGGCTCCACGTCAAGTTCTTTCGTGTGTCTTCATTTTATCATATTTCTTACGAGCTAGATAATATAAAATAGCGGAAAGGATATTTTATACTTAATGCCTAATTGTACATCAATTTGACATACAAAGCTGGAAAGAGCCTAAAACTTGTCATTGGGTGAATTATAACCAACTGTTATTTATTGGAGAATATCAAGGCATCACAAAACAGTTCTGTCGGTCTCAGCAAGACCCATAAAAATAAAATATTCATAACGTAATGACAGACAAGGGAAGATCGAGATTTATCGATCGCTTGGAAAGTAACCAAACTATTTGTTCTCGAACAATTCTGTTTGGGGTAGAAGATCGTTTCTGAAAGAAGACTTCTTCCCATTTAAGTTTTTTTTTTTCAGATTTATCTGGGTCCGGTACAGTTAGTTGATTTAACGTCACACTGGAGCAACTTAGCGGGCTATTCTCGATGGTCAAAGATAAATCCTGAAGGGTAAGGTTGGTTGGTTTTGGATTTTATGGCCGAAAGGGCCAAATTTATTCAAGTTAAATTTTCGTCGCACTGTAGCAACACAACGGACTATGGGTGACGGTGCGGAATCAATTCCGAAGGGAAAGGTTTTACATTTAACTAAAAAATAAGCCCTGATCTAGTTCTATCGAACAATTAGAACCAGAGATAGGGGCGAGTTAATAATTCTAGAATCATGGGAAAATTGCCCAATTTTTCAAATTTAAAATTAATATAAGTAAAAAACTATTGCAAATAAGGGGCTAAAATTTCTCAGAATTTTTTATATGTGGCTGGACAACAAATTAGTCAAGTTTAAAAGAAATTGGAGGGGGTTCAAGTTGTATGGTTTGACATAAATGATTTAGCTAAATATAAGGGGGAAAGCTTTACTAATGAGATATTTCTCGATTGCCATTTCATACAAAATATTTCTTTAGTAATAAAAACTCATCTGGCTAGAAAACAGAAAACAATTCCCATTGCAAAACAAAAACTCAAAGTTTAAACTTTATTTGGGGCGAAAGTTTTTTTATCTACTGTCCTCACGTCTCTGAATTCCCAAATGTCTCTTTAGAAGGCGAGCCTTATGTTTTTTGGAAGAATCCTGATTTAAAGTTCTTTTTCGGGAAGAGAGGGATAACAGTCGGGTAAAGGTAGTTTTTTTATTTTCTAGCTATATAAAATTCCACCGGAACAAATTAAATATACTGAGGAATGCAGTTAAGAGAGTGACTTGGAATGGAACGATTTTTTTGTTTTTACACAGTAAAGGTATTTTTAAAAAATCCATTCACTCATCGTTTTTTATTTAAAAACTGTTAAAGAATCAAGAAGAGAGAAAGAGGTAAACAACCCTGCTCCCTTTAAAGACAAACGAAGAATTTTTATTGAATTTTCAAAAATATGTAGAAAGAAAACCAGCATTGAGAAATACACTCTAACAAAAACAACAAACCTAGAAGTCAATCGGAATGCTCAATCGCAATGAGATGTGGCATGGCCGATGAGCATAAAGACGTTATTTCCTTATGACATGATATCACATCTAGAGGTTTGTTTGCTTTAGGTACGCAAGTGCCATATTTAGCCAAGCTGCATTAAAAACAAGACATACAACGGCAAATCAAATCTAGAGGACTCTACATTGTAAAGTTGTATCAGGAAGGTCATAAAAGGTTAAGTTGTAAAGCATCCTCTAGCTGCTATATGGCGTGGTATGGAGTCGAACTCCTATGCCACCCTATTGTAAATTATGCCAAGCACTCTGCTGCTACTGCTCCAGATCCATTATATTCTGGGGATAGACTTACGGGTATCTCAATTTCTTTGTCAGTTTTAGCGATATAAATGTATCCATTTTTCCCAATCTAGCAGATTATAGTGAATAATTTGTTTAAAAGTTCTCTACTTTTCCTATTTCTGATAAATTCCAAATTGATCCATCTATTCGATTTTGGAATTGTTCTGATATGGTTCCCTTGTAGCAAAAATGACACAGGATTCTATCAACCTATAGATGGGGTTATTTCGTCATTAAGCGTGTTGCAGAGAAGGTAGATAATTAAATTACGTTACACTGGATCAACACAATGAGCTATTGGCGACGGTCCAGGATCCATCCCGAAGGGGAAGATCGAAGGACAACACTTGAACCACGGTCAGATGATGTGGTCAAGTGTTCAAGATGACGCGGTCAACACCTGAGCTGGCACCCCATTCTCCACACCACCCCAACGTGAGTACATTTGAGGCCACGACAGATTTGACGTGCATCAACCCTCTCATACACGACGCTCTTTGGTTAGATCGAGCTTCGAACTGGCAAACCTAATCCGTTACTCTTCTAATCGGACTACCACGGCCCGTGTTGTGGCGGAATATAAATACAAAGCTACTCGGAAATATGGCGCTCATAGAGCTTAAGCCACGCCTGTTCCAATCGAATAAATCTCAATAAGAACCATATATAGGTTGGAATTAGCATATAACACGAACATTTGTATTAAATATTGTTTTTAGGAAAAAAATTCATTTTCACATTCAAACATTTTCAACAAATGTACGAGAGAAACAAATCGAGACCAGCAAAAAAACATACGCAAATCACTGCAATATGCCAAATTCTATTTGCACACACACCAGCAGTAGAAGCTAAGAGACCCAATCCATCACTCAAGAAACCCACTTCCACGGAAATGAAGTAGATTGAAAAAGAAAAACCCTTTTTACGACCCGCTGTAAGCAAAACAATAAAACGCGCGCACGAAAAAGTCCCCAGCAAGAGAATAAAAAAACCACCTCAACTCTTATTTTTGGCCCTCCTGTCACAATCCAAGCAAATTGATTTCCGCAATTTACGCTACGTGTGGACATTGGGGCGGCTATATTTAGCATCCGCGTTGTCATCCAGGGTGCGGAGAAAGATGATTGGGGAGGCTAAGAAAGCGCATTAGCCAAAAGAGGCAATTACGTGACGATTTCGGTTTAGTGCATCTCTTCAACCCCGCCACGTCCGGAACGTGGTTGCGGGACGGGAACGGCACCCACAATGGAGATGCGGGAGCAGATTAATTTATACGATGCGGCTCTGTCCTCGCCTTCTACCTCAATAAAAGTTGGGATGAAGATTGAAGAAAGTGTCTGTAATACAGGAAGGTATCGCGCAGCGTTCACCTATTCCTAGAACCTATCCGTTCTTCAAACTGCAGTCTTCCTTGCATGACTTCTAACCAATTTTGTCCTTAAACAATAAGTAGTAGAAGGCGAGGATAGAGTAGACTGGTGACTATTTCAATGAAAGTTAGGATGAAGAAAGTGTCTGTAATACACGAAGGTTGCGCTCAGTGTAGGCCAGTTCCGTGGGTATAGGCAGTCCAAGTGCAAACTTGGGTAAACCGTCCCATCCCCTACTCAAGAACATTGACCCTATGAGGCGTTCACAAGCATATATTTGTTTTTCATCCTGCAATCTTCGATGCGTGACTTCTAACCAATTTTGTTTTTGCTCAAAAGAATGGCATGGCGACTCCATGTCCTTGCCTTCATCTCAATAAAAGAAACGCATATATTCGTCCTACAACTTGCAGTCTTCGCTGCGTGACTTCTAACCAATTTTATCTTTGGCCAAAAGAATGGAACAGCGACTAGGTCCTCGAGTTCATCTCAATAAATACGAATCATATATTCGTTTTACAACCTGCAGTCGCCCTTGCATGACTTCTAACCAGTTTTGACCTTGACCAATAGAAGGTTTTCCAGGATTCTTTAAACCGATCGATGCGGTTATTTAGTCATTGTTTATTTATGCTGTCAAGCAGATCAGTCCAGAAACAATTACGAAAGGAAACATTCATACACCTTGATGGAGAAAGATTCAGACTTCCTCACTGATGACTACATAATTATGTAGACATTATTCTACGGTCCGGCTCCGACGAGTTAGCATTGGAGTCACGTGATTTTTAACAGACTAACTACCTTTGTGCAAATGGACCTCATCAAGGTTATATCCTGCACTATAAGTAGATAAAAGAATGATTCAAATTACGATTTAGCTTTAAATGTTTCTATAAAAATACATTTCAAATTGTTAAAACTAAATATAAATTTGTAACTGCAAACAAAACAGAAATTTGATCACTTTTATAAAATAGATATTTATGTAGGGCCCGGGTCTCGATTTCCTGCATGAGAAGGATCCGTTGTGTAATGGTTACCACTCTAGGGACCTTCATTTTATGCCGCCTAACTGGTATAGTGGTCATAACATCTGCCACCAAAAGGTCGCGGGTTTGAATCCCGGTATGTAGGCGCATGTATGATACAAATTGTCCTTGTTAGGAGTAGCGGCTGCTTACCCATTGAGTGGTCCTTCACAAATAACCTTCAATTCGTCTCTTGTAGTATTGAAGACAGAAAGACCAGTGGTCGGGCTTGGAAAAAAGTATTCATTCGTAAATAAAATTCATTAATCTTACAATTAATTTCGACGAGATATCCCGTCCATCAAGATCTAACCAATTTTGTTAAAGACGAGATTATTCGTTCATCAAGATATTGCCGATTTTTTTATGATGACGAGATCAAGATCTGGTCAGTTTTCTTCTAATGACGAGATATCTTGTCCATGAAGGTCAAGATATCTCGCTAGACGAGATAACCAACAGGAGGGTTATATATAAATTAGTTTCCTATTAAGGGATGCGTTACAGAAAACTTGGCAACGAATCGTCGAAAAAATGTTTATTCTAAAAAATAAAAGGGAAAGCTTTGTGCAAGTATGGTATAAAATTTGCTTATGGTATAAATTTTGCTAATGACGACATATCTCGTACTGTTGATTTTTTTTAGAATGACTAGATCAAGATATGGTCAGTTTGTTCTAATGACGGGATACCTCGTAGAGACAACCACCAGATGGGTAATAAAAGAAATGCACTCGGCATTCTATGCAAAATAGCTTGGCCGAATAAGGTTGAAAAGCAGGATAACTGTAGTAATATTAACAAAGGCTACAGCTACATTAACGCAATGTTCTGTATAATGATAATCCCAATCAAGGCATCGACTGTCTCTCTACAGTTTGATGGCAATCCTGAATTAATTAAATCTCAAATCAAATCACCACTGGTGAATTCGCTAGGATGGTTGGATCCACGGTTTCAGCACCGAGAGCTGCATGGAGAGCCCATGTGGATTTAAATAGTAACGATTTATGATTTGTCCAGACGAGAATAATATTTTCAGACGAAGCCACCTTTCTCCTTTCGTATAAATAGGACATGAATTTATGTGTCCCCACTATCGACGATTGAAGTGATATTGCAACCTCGCTAATTTTGCAATTATAATCTACCTCACCGTCATTCTAATTAATAAACGCCATTCTAATACACCCTCTCCTTAACTCCCTTGGTAGTCCTTGTCTCTACGATATATCTCGTCATTAGAAAAATTGACTATATCTTAATAGACGAGATATCTCGTCAGTGGCGGCAAGAAACGTGATCTTATCAGCATGAAAACAATAGGAAATATCTTAATGACGAGGTATCTCATCATTAGCAATGTATAATGACGAGATATCTCGTCATTAGAAAAATTGTCAGATCTTGATGGACAAGGTACTCCATCGAAACCACTTGGAGGGTTAACCCCATGGGTGTCACGTAACTTCTGTGTAATATAATATTCAATTTACCTCACAACAGTGTTTTAGTCAATTTTTGCTATTTTATCAAACATTTTGACAACTCATTATGTAATAATTTCCGAACTTTATATTTTTGGACCAAACTTTATATATGGGCTTTTCATTCGAAAACAAACATTTTATAACAATCAGGTAACTTCAAAAGTTTGTTTTGAAAATTTTGAAGACTGTCCCTTTAACCCTCCGAGGGGTTCACATGCATAATTCCACCTTGCAACTTGCAGCCTTTCCTGTATCTCCTACAAAGTTTGATCTTCTTGACCAACATAATCTTTCCAAAGGATTCTATTCCACAGATTGGCCCCAATAGAATCATTCTAAAGAATTCCATTTCAAGAAAAGAAACAATAGAATCTTTTCAAATGATTACATTCCATGAAAATGAGAAATGTAATCTTTTCTAAGGATTCCATTCGATGGAAAGGAGCAATAAAAACTTTCTAAAGATTTCTATTCGAAGAAAGGAGCAGTAGAACATTTCAAAGGGATTCTAATCTGGAAAATACCAATAGAAACTTTCCAAAGGGTTCTATTCTACAGTTCGGGCCAACATAATCAATTGTTCCTAAGAATTCCATTCGAAGGAAAAGACCTAGAATCGTTCCAAAGGGTTTTATTTTGAGGAAAGGAGGTACGATGGAATATCTCTGAAGCTAGAAAGAACCCATTGATTCTTCAGAAAGATATTGTTACTCAGTGTGTTGTGGGGTAAAAGCAACCCTACACTACTCGGAAATCTCGCGATCCTCAGAGGGTTAACGATTTATTAAAGCGGAATATTTGGATAAACTGTTTTTTATACTTTGAAACAAAGTAACGGTATTCCGTAAAATCTCAACGGAACACGAAATAGAGGAAAAGAAATAATTTATATAAAACTCACGTCCCAAAACTCAGCACAAAAACACTTCGCATTTCATGCCTGACAAACCGCGTGAGGGAATTTCTATGAAATCTAATTTTAGAAAGGCCGTGCCGACCAAGAAAGTGCAGAGTTGTGCAGTGGAAAACAGTTTTATTGGTCTGCAAATTCACTTCCTCGGAAGGAGCTGTTTATTGAGTGTTTCTCTCCATTTCCGTCAAGTTGTTTTCGTAAGAGATAGTTGGTAAGAAGAAGGGGAGTGGGAATCTAACCCTGCTTTTCTCATCCCAAATGAAATCTCATGCTCTTATGCTTAGTTGGTTGGTGTGGGTTGTATGGCGCAAAATCCAAAAAAGGATACGCTGCTCCAAACACAAGATAAAATGCAATCCAATAAAAAAAAAAGTTAATATTTATAGTAGTAGCTATGAAATGTCATTTAAGATTAAAATACAATGAAAACTAAGATTAAATTTAGAACGGGTAAAAATGAGTTTTATATCAATGTCAATATTGGCAATAGATGAAATGTGGTGTGGTTTAAAGGGTGTAGACAAAAACGTTTATATAAAGTTTAAAAAGCCAATGAGGTATAAATATTTAAATAGATTTGAATGACTCTTGTGTTTAGAATGACGAAAAGCAATGGCCATAGTAGATATGTGTGACACTCGCAGGATAATTTTGAGTGACATCTTCAAGAGCTTCCGGCTTTCCATAGACGATAATAAATATTTTATGCAAAACGTGAGAAACTTAAGGAGATTCCTCCTCTTAGTGAGACCCATTATGGCTTACTTAAAGCAATCGGTATTCTTTTAGGTTTCAAAGATTCAACCGCCTGGTATAGTATACGCCTCTTTGACTAATACACTTATAACAGACCACATTTTTCTCATTTCCGTTAATCACTTTTGAATGGGCTATCTTTTTGTGCCAAAGAATTGCGAGAATAAGCAAAACAATCCCTACCTCAACATGTGTGGGGAGTAGATTTCTTCCTCAATGCGTATCTCCCCACGCGCCTGTGGTAAAGTGGTTCCTGTTGACACCCGAGCGGACAATATAGCATTGTAGCTTTAAGATCACCTGTAAAGGTGGGGAAAATGGACGACTTCAATCTCATTTGATATTTCTCACAAGAGTTTTCCGATAATCAGAATCGCTCTACGGATGACTCCTAAACCTCACACATTTTAAGAAGCTGAATCTAAGTTATACTAGGAAGATAATTTTAAATATTAAAAATGTATTATTCTTGTGAAAATAAATATAGAATCAACAGAAAAGAGTTTCGAGAGAGCATTTTTTAAAGTATTACTAGTTTATCGATACGCTGTACACAGCGCCTTATTGGGGTTATTACCTAGAGTAGGATGCCCTTTTGGATGATGTCGACAAACACACAACTTAAGTAGCTATTTGAGAAAGGTAGGTATTTAATTAATCATTAATTCGCACTGGAGCAACACAACGGGCTATTGGCGACTATCCGGGATCAAACCCGAAGGGAAAGATCGGAGGACAACACCACGTAATTTTGAACCACGGTCAGATGACGAGGCAACACCTGAGCTGGCACCCCACTCTCCAAACTTCCACGCTAACGTGATGACATTAGAGGCCACGACAGATTTAAAGTGCACCAGCCCTATTTGTATACGATGGGGGGGTATTTCAATTAACGTCACACTGGAGCAACACAACGGGCTATTGGTGACGGTCCGGGATCAATCCCAAAGGGAAAGATCGGAGGACAACACCACGTAATTTTGAACCACGGTCAGATGACGAGGCAACACCTGAGCTGGCACCCCACTCTCCAAACTTCCACACCACGCCAACGTGAGGACATTTGAGGCCACGACAGATTTAACGTGCACCAGCCCCCTTTGTACACGACGGTGTTTGGCTGGATTCGAACTCGCAACCCTTCGGATGCAAGTCCGTTACTCTTCCAACCGGGCCACCGCGGCCCTGTATACGACGGTCTTTGGTTAGATTTGAACTCGCTCCGGTTGCTAATCCGTTACTCTTCCAACCTGGCTATGGAAGCCCGCTATTTGAGATAATGGGTTTGTTGAAAATTCACCTTTACATGGAGAGAAGGTCGTTTCGCAGATTTTAATTGCAACCAAAAGAATCACTAACGAGTAGTCAGAAGGAGGGCCTACAGAAGGAAGTCGTTTCTGAAAGTATCGCTCTATTTAATATTTTTTACTTCTGATTCTCTGAAACGTTTTTTTTTCTTGCTGTTTGTGTTTAAAATATATATCTGACATTTTATTGTTTCCTCCATTTTCAAGTCATTTTCTTATGTGAGTGCTATCCATTTACTATTTTCTCAAAAACTCAATTTTAAAATATTTATTTAATAGTTTCAAAATAATTTTAATCTAAAAGGTATTTACTCATAAATACATAAATTGAAATTGTGCATTTTAAGCAGATTATCCATTTTTCAAGTTTCAAATGAAATTTATAAAATTTGTTTGTCTGTTAGATGTTTTTTATGACCAATATTCTAAGAAACATAATGTATCCGAAATATATTTTCACTTGAAATGATGCGTAACATTTTCATGTTATCTCTGAAACAAATAAAAAAAATACCTCTTTTAGTATGGGATTAAAAACTATTAGTTCGCCATTACTCAGAAATTGAATATTCAACATAATTTATTTTTCAGATATACTTCGGACCAGCCACTTGTCTATCGTCCTCCTGAGATCTGCCAATCCCTGGAACCAAAAGTATGTGTCGACGGTGCAGCTTACGTTATGTAGAGATACGGAAGGAGGGTGGAAATCTTTTCTTTTCGATACAATCTTTCTATCTTTTTCGATACAATCACACTTTGTGATTGTATCGAACATACGCGATGCAAGTGTGGGATGGAAGAAGTCTACCCTATTCTCTTCGTTGTTCTATAGGTACCATAAACTTCTTTGAAGCTTTTCATATTTAAGATAAGTTTGTAATTTTACCAAAGATGCATTTACTTAATTTTGCAATCTAAATCATTCAAAACTCAATGTAAAAGTATTTTCCTCTAGTTGATTTCTATCTTTCATAATTTTAAAGCATTATCTTCAATATTGTAATTTAACATCTGTAAAGTACACATGCTAGTCAGTGGATCATGTTTCTATAGCGAAGTTTATGAAAAGTTTCTAGGAAAGAATAGTTTGCCAATTTGATCATCCAAGCTGATGAAATCGAAGAATTCGACATGAAGCTCGCTCACGATTTTATTCATAACTTCCTGGAAACTGATTCTTTGAAGACAGTGGTTTCTACGAAGGGGCATATATTCTTAAATATAGATTTGGAACTGGTTCTGGGAAGGATATTTGCATTCATACAAGTATGAAAAGGGATAAAACATTTAATTGAGTTCAGGAGATAAAATATTTGTATTTAAACTGGGACCAAGAAGAGGCATTGTGTTTCAAACTTTTGTGATTTTTGAGATTGGTGCGTTTGAAATGGATGCTGGCTAGATAATTATACTGAATGAAAATCAAATATTATCTTCGAAGCCGACGATTAAAGTAAAATTGACGTAAACTGGTGCAATTCTTATGTATAACTGGAAACACATTCGATAAAAAATGGCAACTTTCTCAAAATATGAAACTAAATAGATTTATGATGAAAACAAAAAATAAAATTATAAACTTAGTAAGCATTTGTGATATGCCCATTTTATGGTTGCCGCTCCTGCATATAGCTCGTCTTGGAACGAAGGCGTTGTGGTTGTTGACCAATAAAGCATATGCGTTAGTTCTTTTAATCGGCTCATTCTCATTTATTAACTTACCCTGGCTATTCACCCACATAGTCTAATAGTTGTCAAACTTCAATAGTTGTTAACTTCAAACATTTTTTAAATTGTGTGAAAAGTTACTAAATCATAAACAATTTATTCCAAAATAAATTTACCATTGAGTAGAGTTCCTAGTGCTTATAAAAACAATCTTTGAATACAGACGTTATTAACCAGAAATTAACAGAAGATTAATAGTAACTTTTCAAAACATCTACCTCCAGTTAATTATTATATTATCATGAAAAATATACTCTTATTTTTTACATTGAAAAGTTACATTGGGAGAAAACTTAAATACAAAAACAAACTTTTGAAGCTGGGATTATTACTTTCTTACCAATTTAATGAACATTACTGTTTAAATTGTTTGATGATGCACATTTTTAAAATTTATATATGTACTTACAGAATTACCCTGCGATACTCGGGTTGAATTGGTTAAATGTTGATTCTATTTTATAAAAAAATGCAAGCATCATTTAAGTGTACAGAAAATACTTTTTAACATCGTTTTAACTTTTTCATAGCTTCTACAATTTATTTCGGACGCAAATATGTATACATAATATATCCACATCCATATAATCCATTTCATATTCACCACAATCTTACTGTAAGACAAACTACAAAAGCTTTTTCTGAGATGACTTCTTCAGAAGTCGATTTTGAGTTTTGGAGTGATTACGAATGCCAATTAAGTTTATTTTCAATTGAGATACTCAGTTTCTATATGGAAATACCACGTACCTATTTAGAATGATGGATGCAGTTACTTGACCATGGAGTACAGCTTTCAATAATACCCATGAAATATGAAAAAGCAAATGTAAATTGAGTTGATTTTAATCGTCTTGTAATGAAAATACGTTAAAATTTAGAAATATCTTTGAACTACAACATATGGCTCCGTTTTTATTTAACGTAAACTATCTGATTTTAGAATAACTTTATTTTAACTTTACAAGTAATTTGGAATAAGTTATGCACCTTACTTACTTTCCATTTATTTTATAAAACAGAATTCTACAAACTATAACGTATTTGACTGGACTTAAGGAAAGTTCGTCGAAATACACATATACAACCAAGAATTACCCATGTCTAGTCGTATACGGCAGAAAATAAAAATAATTCATTACAATTTAACTCCTAAATAATATATCTGTAATATGGAAAGTAATGAAACACATAAATACAAACAGAAACAAAATTCTGGTCATTGAAAAATGTAGAATTCTGAAAACGAAAGATCTGAGTAAGCGTGTCGAATTTCCACGTCATGAAAATATTCTGAAATAGAAAAATTCGAAAAAGACGCTTGAAAAATATTGATAGAAAACAATGAATTATTCACAAAAAGAACAAATTTACAAAAGTTAGAAATGCTCAAATATGATCGCAACATTTCTGTCTTAACTCAAATACACAAACACGGAACTCTAAATTTAATTTAATTTAAAATAAAACATTAATTCTGGCGTTGCCAGATACCGAATTGCAAAATTACGCTTTTATGATCAATGAGTTTTTTGTTTGGGCTTTTCGTGTTCCATTACAAAATGCAAGTTGTGTAAAATTAGGTATTTTAAATATCCATTTTTCATCATTCAAATATTCCTAAATTATTTATATTGTGGAAATAAATAAAAATCAGTTCAAACATAATTATAATTTTAAATTGTTTAAATATAACGTTTCGTAAAAAATTGCTTTTCGCGCAATACTGGTTAAACAATTTTATTGGAAAATTTGATTTTCGATCAATACTGGTAAAACAAACCGAGTTGCGTACCGCAATCATTTTATGCTCAATGTTTTTCCTATGGCAATTTCGAATTGATTTATCCCCCTCTGCACACCTATGTTAAAGAGAACGGGGATTAATATGTAGCTTGCATTACTCGCAGGGTTCCAAAGTATAAGTTTACCAAATTTGGTGTGGATTGGTCAAACGGTGTAGATTTGTATAGAGAACAGACAGAGAGACAGACGCCAACTCTGCTTTATATGTATAGATATTAATTTTCAAAATTAGATATTTCACCTTCTAATGAAATTCTTAAAAGTCAGTCAGATCGACTTTAATAATGTTCGAAATATCAAAACAATTTCAAGTTGTGACTAGACACGCCGATTCAGGATTAAGCTCAAGACTTGCATTTTGATCCAGGTTATTCTGACATCAAACTGTACGAATTATCAATGCAAAGCGAATGTGGGACTGCTGTAGAAAGACAGTACAAAGTTCTGAAATGAAAGAATCACCAATGCAAAGCCCAGAAGAACATGACGAAAGAAGTTAATCCCTTCCACCCAAGCTTATAAAACTGCGATACTCCAAAAGTGAGGTTTAGAGGGAATGAAATTTTCCAATTCATCCAAAAATGTTGAAAATCTGTTTTTTTAAGTTGCATTGCTAATGTAGAATGTATTACTGAGATAGTCAGCAATGAAACGCAAGGCACAGAAAATGACCTGCGTGAAAAGTGAAGCGCATAAAGATATGAAACAAAGAGATCAATTCGTGAATGAGTTAGAATTTAAATTAATGGGGAGAACTTACTAATTTGAATGCGGAAATTACAAAAACAAGATAATCTGAATCCACGGGAACCATTGCTTTTCCAAAAGAATCCCCAACTCAACATCAGAAAATAAAGTGATAGCTTTCACAATGCATTCAGATAAGTTTTTGGTAAAGCAATTGATACTGAGGATGCGTTTGGTACATGTTGTCCCAGTATAAAATGTACTGAAGAAACTGCTTTGAATGAACGTAGCAGAGAACGAATGTCCAAAATAAAAGCTATTTGGGCAACTGGATATTTTTGAAACTGAAGATGAATCATCTGTTATGAAAGAAAAGATTCCATCGACGTCTCAACGTATTCCTGAACTTTTGAATAAATCAACAAATATAAATGAAAAACGTCCGAATATGAGCTGAGGAAGAAAATGTTTGAATTATTCCCGCCAAAGGTGCTTAACTTTAAAATGTCCATGCGTTTGATAGAATCTTAATATATAAACAGATGAGGATACTAAATTTTTTACAAAACTGCTCATATCACTGTCAACCTTTCCTTCTAAACTTGCCTTGATTAAAGAGTTTTTCTTTATACACTGATAAAGGATTGAATTTTAGGCAATTTTTTTAATACGAGAAACTTGATATCTATAACCAAAAATTTACTATGTATATTTTTTGAATGAAATTTAGTCTACTGTTTTTATATTTATTTTTCAAGACTAGGATATAAGAGTTATCTTGAAAGGAAATTTTTGATAGATTTTAGTATTTGGCGAAAATTTTCAAAAATTCATATTTTCTTCTACATTATTCCCAATATCTCGAGTGGATAGCAATATTGCATATATTTCAGTTTAGGCTTGTGCTTATATATTTAAGAGATTTAATGCACAATTTTAGGCAATTGTACTCATAAGTTTTTCAGTCGTAATGTTTTCGTCAACATCCTTTTTACCTAAATTGGTAAAAAAGATGTTGCCTATTGTTGCCAATTTTTTAATAAATTATAATGGTTGTGATTTTTGGTTTATGTGTTTTTATAAGTTGTTTTATTATCAAAAGAAAGAAAAATAGTATAATTTGAGCATTGAAAAAAGGACTCCGAACGTAGTAAGATACAAAATAAATATTGATGTTAGATTAAGGTAACATCGATAATATTTACAGGTATAATTGTTATGGAGGTGCATAATGCTTTGTAAATTTTGATACTAATTTATTTTATCATTTGCAATTATGCATGTACATATATGCACAGAAGATTGTCATTACATCGTATAAAGATGCCGTATGCAAATCTGATTTGAGTACTACACTGATAATACAAGCATTAAGTTCGTGAATATTTCATATAATATGTAGTATTGGTGAGTAGGTAGCATCATGGTTATATACTGGTCTGATGAGGGATCAAATATGTGTGTAGATGGGAATTCTAGAGAGTGGTACTCACCGATTGGGTTTTGGCATTAGGCGGAGATGAGGACGATGCTACGGGACCAGGAAGCTCTTTTTAAAGTTTCTCTTGTTTTGTTGAGGTACTTGTTCTTTTCCCGTCGTCTACTCTCAGCATTTTTTAGATCTTTCGTGCTCCCCGGAGATATTCCCAGTTTTTTCTCCTGTCGGTTGCTCCACCCCCAATAAAATCAAGCTTCATACTCAATGCTCTGACCAATGCCAGCAAGTCCACTCATCCCATATTCAATCACTGGCTGAATGACTCCTCCCAATTCAGTATGCTGTGAATCGTTTCATTTCGTGTTGTTTGTTGCTTTTCAACTTAACACACTATGTGACAATCCAGAGTGTGGGCAAAAGTATAAAACAATAAACTTTTTCAGGGGGAATCAATTGTTAACCGTATGAGCGTCACTGGTTTTCTGAGTAGTGTAGTATTGTTTTAACACCATAACGCGCACAATGACTAAATAACCACATTCATTGGTTGAAAGAAACGTTGGATTCTTTCAACTCATTGGTCCTATTCTTAGAAAAGGAAATCTTTGTAAAGATTCTATTGGTCCTTTCTTAGAATAGAATGATTTGGAAAGATTCTGTTGGTTCTTTCCTCAGAATAAATACTGTGGAAAGATTTGGTTTGTCCGTTTCTTAGAAAAGAAACCTTTGGAAAATTTTTACTGATCCTTTCTTTAGAAAAGAATAATTTGGAAATATTCCATTAGTTCTTTCATTAGAATAGAATACGGTAGTACTAGTGGTAGACAGATAGTATGGTTTGCGAACAAAGCTCACGATCATAGTGGATGTCACTTTCTGAGCCAAACACAAAGAAACTGGAAGCATGGTAGGTGAACTGGAAACGTGTTATGTATGTCTGACATGCTGTCAGATCTACTCCAATTACATGAGAGCGAGATGAAAAGTCAGAAGTAAAGAATAGGAATAGCGAAACAAAACCCAGTACAATTATATAACAAACTATTTTATATAAACATGAAGCTATTAATGAAACAAAGTACGGGGAAAAGAAAATCTTGACGAAACATACAACCTTGGAGAAATAGTTTAAAAAATCTGTTTCCGAAAGTTGGTTATAAAATGACGAAAAAGTACTAAATTGGGGAAGAAACCAGAGGGCCTGATGTGTCAAAAGCTATATAATCCGAACTGTTTCATTATCTTGTTGCGGAAAAGGATGAACCTGAAGTCGACACCATCCGAATCAAGTAGCATACCAACCACTCTATGAATATGACAAGATAGGTAGGTAATTGAATTAACGTAGCACTGGAAGACAACGAGCTATTGGAAACGGTCCGGAATTCATCCCCAAGGAAAAGATCCAAGGACAACGCCTCGTAATTTTGATCCAAGGTCAGATGACGCGAACACCTGATCTGGCACCCTACACTCCAAACTTCCACACCACGCCAACCAATATTTAAAATATTTAAACCAATGTTTAAAATATTTAAACTAATATTTAAAATATTTAAACCAATATTTAAAATATTTAAACCAATATTTAAAATATTTAAACCAATATTCAAAATATTTAAATAAACCGGATCTACTCTATGCTGTGTCTTAATCTCATATCATTGAAATGCTGGTTGTATTTATTAAATTCATTCAACTTGTTACCAATATCTTTAGCACTACCAAGTAATTAAAAATTCAAGGTCTTAGGTGGTTTTTGTTCTTATCCTCCTGCAGAAAGAAACACTTGACTCTTAACGAATGCGAAGTTTCTAAAATTCAATTCGAAATTCAATGGCCAAACTTTAAAGGGGTGGCAGGGGTGGGTGCACAAAATAAACGTTTTTCTTTGTCAAAGGATGTGTGTTTGCAATTCTTGTGCATAGGTTTTAGAGAGAGTATCAACTTCATCAATTGCAATACGAGTCTCTAGCCTGAAGGTTCATTGCACAAATTTAAGATGACTGACACACATCTAACGTATGGGGCCATCCAATGGAAACAGAAGATTCTACCGTGGAAACGGCTGATCAAAGATTCTACCGTGAACGCTTCCCCAATAGGTGAGTGCCGAATAGTCAAACATTTGAGAGTTTGCATCTCCAGCTGCAACTAGATCTGCTTTTAGAGGTAAATGATCGAACACCATCAACTAAGTGTGGCATCACCATGTAATCCCTCCTTTTTCCTGTAAATATCCGGTGTTGTCCTCGGATCTTTCCCTTCGGGTTTTGATCCCGGACCGTCGCCAATATCCCATTGTGTTGCTCCAGTCAGACGTTAATTAAAATACCTACCTGTAAATATCCACTATCAAAACCGTCAGTGGTGCTTGGTAATTAATTACCGTCACACTGAAGCAACACAACGTGCTATTGGTGACAGTTCGGGGATCAATCCCCACGAGAAAGAACCGAGGACAACACCTCATAATTTTGAACCACGATGAGGTCAACACCTGTGAGATGGCACCCCACTGTCCAAACTTCCACACCTCGCCAACAGGACATTTGAGGCTACGACAGATTTAACGTGCACCAACCAAGTACACGACCGTCTTTGATTGGAACTCGCAACCCTCCGGTTGCTAATCTGCTACTCTTCCAATCGGGCTGACGCATCCCTAATCACACCCAAGTAGTCTCAAGCAACGAAACAAATTAATGGGCAACCTTGAACGCTAAACTGAGGTGATATTACATAGATACCGACATCAAACTATTTTTCAAGAAAACACCGTCATTCTTTCTCCGAACAATTTATTTAATTAAGAACAGGAGAAAAAAATCACCCATCTGAGCATATGCATGCCGGAATGTGATCAGGAGGAAAAAAGAATTCGCCGGCATTGATTTTCGAAACCAAAAACAAGCCCACTAAAGTAATTGTTCCTTAATGGCTAATATTCGGCAGTGAAGGGGCCATGGTAAGTACTTCTGGGTCATCTAGTGGCGTGAATTTAAGATGATAATGGACACTTCAAACTGACTTTTCCTCATTAAGACTTCCGAAAAAATACGGTAATGCATTTTTTTCTCTTTTCCGAAACCGCCAAAGGATGGAGGATGGAAAAAAATATCCAGAAAACTCACCATTTGATATTAGTTTACAGCATTAATGGGTGCTGTGGAGGAAATATCTGTGTCGTTAGAGCATCTGCATTTATGGAACTATTTGTTCTTCGAACCTCGAACTTTTATCGGGGATATTGATTGAGTCGGTAATATGCGTTTGCCTCTTCTTAAAATTTGCGAAGTTAACTCGATTATTTTTTAGTCAATAACAAAGCTGTTATGGAAACTAATTTGTAATTTCCTCTATTTTGTAGAATATAACTTTCCATCTTTTGAATATCATTTTTACAAGTCGTAAAGAATGGTGCTTATAGTATACCTGAACAATATAGTTATGAAAAACAGTTTTCAAGAGACATAATACCATATGTAAACCCATTCCTTGGCCAACTTCACAATTCTTCACACACACGTCAACTAATATAATAATAGTTAACTTAAATTACAATATTTAAGTTAACTATACAATAGCATATAAGCCCAGAACAAAGAACCTTAACCATAGTAATTTTTGGTGGACTGAAGTTGTCAGCCTTCCCACTCGTTCTGCCACATTGCTCATAACCAGACGGTGTTTTGCACAGTATACGCATTGCTACATTGGTTACAAGCACATAATAGGATTTTGAACACCTTACAACCAATAGATGGTTGGTTTGGGGTTTTATGGCGCAAGGGTCATATTTGGTCAAGCTGCGCCAAACACAAGACGGCCAAGTAATTGTGAAAGTATAGGACGGAGAGACGAAAGTAGAGAAAGATCGCTCACTAGGACACCTCGGGTTCATGAAGCCCGTACACACCTAAACATGTGCTCACGAGTGGTACTACCATCAGATCACTCTGACAATTTTTTGTCTAGTTCTTTTTATCATGTCTTGTTCTGTACTAGAGAGAAGTATGGCCCTTTTGCTGTCAAAAATCTGTAATGTAGATAATTGTTTTTGGGAAGTTTGGATTGGACTGTGGTTTGTTCATCTCCAAAATCCATTGTTTCTTTCTTTATAAATATTTTTTATGTATATTGCGTTTAAGGTTCATAGAAGACATCGTGATATCGGCCCACAGGTTGTGGTTGATTGCGCTTTAAAGCGCAAGGGACATATTTGGCAAAGCTGCACCAAACACAAGACAACGAGGAAGGGAAAAAAGTAAAAAGAAGGGTAGGTGAAGGCAAAACAGAATAGAGGAAAGATTACTCGGGGTTGTGATGCCAGTACACACCTAAAGAAGGTATGCTCCTGTGGGTCAGGGAGGAATGGAAACTGACAGGGGGAATCGAACCTGCGCCATCTACAACTCGCAGATTGCTAGTGCAGGAGCCATACCCATTGAGGCCCGACGGCCCACCAATGCACCGGACTCATGTACCAATATGTAATGTAAGGCACTAAGAGGTTCTCCGGCCAACAGAAGAATGTTGGTTGGAAGGAACCATTGGATCTCCGAGGGATGTTGGCGAGGGTGTCCTTGGACATTCATCCGGGTAATGAGAACGGGAGGGGAGAAGATAGAGATTCGAATAGGGGACAGAAGAGGACAGACGAGCGAGAGTTCTTTCATGGCATAGTGCAAGATATTGAACTGTAAATATTCTTATTAATTTTATGTAAATAAAGCCTATTACTCAAGTACCCATGAAGAAGCGTAACTCTCTCTGGTAGATAAGAACCACATACACGTTTCAGCGTTTTACAGGCACCCTACGAAATGGAATCCTGACTACACTACTACCCATCCATTTTTACCTTTTCCTTTCAACGAAATAAATGGGGAAATATCAAAAGCCAGATAAGCATATAAAATGCAACAAAATAAAACAAATACACACACCAATCATGTCTGTGCATAAATTTGTTTGGAAACGAAACTTTCTAATCTTTCTGGAGAAGTAATAGAACCATATTGTTGACACCCACTAGTTGAACAAAAACATTTCATTGATATCTTCCCTCCCAACTCCCAGAGAAAAACTCAAAGAAATAGAAATGTCCCTTTCATTCATTCCCATATTTCTTATCACGGTGGCTCTTCAAACTTTTCCGACGTGTCTTGAGAAATTCGGGTGCAAAGTGAATAAATTCCGTGCGTACTTCCTTCCGGCGGCGAAAACCGTACCGGTTTTTTTCCCCGTCATCAAATCAAAACGCCCCTCGATCTTTTCGCTACATTTCAATCGCATGCGTGAAAGGGGAAAAAAACCGAAAACTTGGTGTTTTTTTGCGCCTGTTTTCGAGTAGGACGCAACTTTCCTTTCATGCTTTATCATCGCCTAGTTGGAAAACGCTTTTTTATGTAGATTGGTTACGTAAATTCTTGACAAGACCATATCGGGTATCTATAAGGAGGGGTGAGTTGGTTTTGGATTTATGGCGCAAGGGCCATATTTGGCCATGCTGCGCCAAATAAAACATTAACAGCAAGTAATAGTCATAAACCACAAGGAAAATTTACCGACACGCAAGACAGAAATACACACAAGGAGGAATCGAACCTGCTCCGTCTAGTGATTTATTTATAATTCTCAGGTTGCTAGCGCAGCAGGTATACCTACTGAGCCATGATGGCCACACAAGCAATATTGGATGGCAAAACTTAGAAAGTTCCAATTTAGTGTCGGATACTCATTTATATTCAAGGGAGGACTTATTCGAATAGTAATCACTACCTAAATCCTTTAGAGCAGCTTTCGAGTGAAATTTGCAAATTTTGAAGGAGCTTAAAAGTTAGAAAACTGGATAATAAAGGTTAGATTTTTTCGTTCACTATGTCAGGTGATTTATTTATAAGAGTTCGCAACAAATGTCCAAAAATTGGTGAATTAACTGGTTTTGTAGATTGGTGAAAATAACCGTAATAGAAACATCATGATCGGGTTTCTTCGCTATATTTTATTGTGTTTTTTATTAAAGATCATACTTCAAGAATTAATTTATACGACGGCAGTAGTTGCGTACATTCAAATGTGTCCCTGCATTCAATTCGTTTAGGAACCTCTAGTTTAATTCATCATTTTATTGCCTTCTGTTCAAAGCAAAAACTGATTGCTGGCCTATTTGAAAAAAATTTTAGGTAGGTAGGTATTTTAGTTAACGTAACACTGGAGCAACACAACGGGCTATTGGTGACGGTCCGGGATCAATAGCAAAGGGAAAGATCTGAACAAATTTTAGGAAGGAAATAAATTGCATTGTAAAGTTTCGTAAATGTTTACATGTTCACCCTCTGAGTGTCACTCGAATTACGAGTTGTGTAGCATTGCTTTTACTCCGCAACACACATGACTAGAGGTAGGTAGGGAGTTAGTTGAATTGACGTCGCACTGGAGCAATACAACGGGCTTTTGATGGCGGTCCGGGATCAATCCCGCAGGGGACAACGCATCGTCATTTCGAAAAAAGGTCAGATGACGAGGTCAGCACTCCAAACTTAAACACTACGCCACCGAGAGGACATTTGAGGCCACGACAAATTTAATGTGCACCATCCGCCACGTACACGACGAACTTTGGTCTGATCGAGTTTCGAACTCGCAACCCTCTGTTTGCTAATTCGCTACAACGGGCTACCTTGGCCCACTTGATGGAAAAACATTGTTTGGCGCAGCTTGAGCATATCTGGTCTTTACGCCATAAAAAATCAACCAAACACTGACATGACCTTAAAAATAAAGCTAAACTCATAATACTGTAGCATAACTAAGAACACCGGTAATGATGTTTTGGTAAAGATATCTCCAAAATCGGTAAAGAACCAGTTATTCAAGACCGATTTTTTAAACCCTAGTGCTACCTACTATCACGTTTCAGACAAAACAGAGCAAAATGAATCGATCTCTGTATCACCCGCTTTGTCTCATCTGCATCATTCATCTAGGTACGGCGCATGTCGGATCTGAAACTTTAATGCTGTCTGTGATAGGTGACAAGGAAGAGAAATGACACATTTTTATAATTCACTATTTCGAAACGACCCATTTTCTCACGCCCAATAGAGGAAAGACAATTTAATTAAAAGTGTGCATACTGAAGGATGGGATGTGAATAATTTATGGCCTTACAATGAATTTAAACTTGAGCTCTCGGCTATAACATTAACCGACCTCTTCCTGAGAAATATGATGCTTAAAAATTAAATTTCAATTAGTGCATATTTTGGATCATATGATATTATAAATCGCGTCATTTTAATGTTATAAAACGCATATTTCATTTGAAATTTAACCCTTCTTGGTGATTGTCTCGACGTCTCGTTATTAGCATCTTGTCATTCATTCGGTTAGGTCAAATAGGCGTTGATGGACGAGATATCTCGTCAATAGCAATAGTTGGTTAGAACTTGATGGACGAGACATCTCGTCGAAACCACTTGGAGGGTTAGGGGAGGGTTGAAGTCTATATTTTCATTTCATCTATATGCCTGCTGCAAAAATTTCAGTTCTGTAGGTAATTGTTATCTGAGTTAAAAAACTGTTAGCAATTCTCTGTGAACACGAATGTATTTTTGAAAGAAATAGAAATGCTCCCAATTTCCTTCCTGAACGACGATATTTTAAGATTGAAACGACAAAAATGAAGTCTTAATCACAATCAAATTGCTTTTTTTAGTATCTCGTCGAAACCACTTGGAGAGTTAATAATGATGAAATTCGGTAATATTGCAATGAACGACAATTCATGTGTCGACTGTCAAGCGTGCATTTGTGCAACTTGCCAGGTAGGTCGCAGTGGAGCAAAACAGCGGGCTATTGGCGAGCTTATCCTGCATTTTAAACAAATCTTTTATATCACGATTCGTAGATTAAGACCCTCTGTTGTACGAAGAATGGTTTTTATGTAAGTCATTAACTACAAAAATATGATTCCACAGATAATGATCAGACCAAATCTTAGTGAAGTTTGTTATTTGAATCTTTGTTAAAAAATTTCGTTATTAACATAGAATACGGTTTACAGAAGATTCATTTTCAACACTTTCATGAATATTATTGTAATAATGGACATTTGAAAAGAAAGAAATACGTTGCTTGCGTTCTTACTCATTCTACCAAACGAGTTTCAGTGTCATATATTAATAGTTTTACATCGCTTATTTTGTTTGAAAGCTTTTTCCATTCCCTGCACGTAATTTTTCTAATAAAATCCATCATTTGGGACTATTTTCCATCAATATCAAGAGAAAGCGTCTCATACTGAATAACTATGTTTTAACGCCAATAATTTAGAGAGTAGACTAATTTAAATTTGTTTAACGATTTTTATTTTTTACTTTTTCATCTCAAATCACAAAACGAGAAGAACGAAATATTTTGGGCAGAGATATCTTTATATTCATAGAGAGAAAATTTATCTTTATTAGTTTCTCTTCAATACAACCAAATTAAATTCCAACTTTAAAATTAAAACTAGCAGCCGATACGGACAATACAATAATTGCATTATTAAAACACACATTTCATACAAATATCCAATGTTATCAGTAGTTTCGTTGATCGACATGAGATTGTTAATTTTATTTTCACTTTAATATTAACACTCCTGGTTTTTTGTCTTCGTAGTGGCCAGCATCTGGTTCAAAAACCTGTTATAAACTGTTACTAATTCTTGGCAAGAAACAATTTGTTTTATCTATACTTAGATCTTCATTATCCCTTGTAGTAATAAGACGGTTCTGTCTCGAAGTGATATCTCAGCCTTAGCAAAATTGACCAGATCTTGGACGAGATATCTCATGGAAATCACTTGGAAGGTTAAGTGATGAAATAACTTAAATCGACAATTGTTAGTTTAAGCAAAACGACTGGTAGGCGAGTTTCCTATTTCATTTTGCTGCCATCTATCGGTCATGAGGTAAACCCTCAGTTTGAAACCATATTAGGTGTCCAATTTATGTGTATTTAGGATACGTGATCAGCCATTATCCTGACGATGTTTCCTTTCATAGAATAATCATTGTTTATTTCTTGGAAAACACTTATAAATTCATATCCGAGAGATTAAATAACATCAGACACCATATAGACTCAAATCTAATATATCCCAAGATGCAATCTGGCAATCCTCATTGAACTTTATGATTTTAATGGTGACAACGCATTGTAACGTTCAGTGGCGCAACCAGGTATGAGCGGCAGGAGACCATTAGCCACCAATCAAATTTTCATTCATTTAAAAACGCCAATTGGAATTAAGGGAATTGCAATAAAATTTAACTGATAAGTTGGAATAAAATTTCTACTGAAAGGTTGGATTCAAGGGTTAGTTAACTTAAGCTACATTATATTCCTTTCAGTCTCTAGCAGTATAGTTTTTCTTTCTCTGCAAGTTCGCCTCCGGCGAGTTGTTTGTTTGTTTGGGGTTTTATGGCGCAATGCCATATTTGGCCATGCTGCGCCAGACACGACATACAATATCAAGTAATTGACATACACCGGCGAGTTGGAATTTGAGTCATGGTTTTTGGCAAATCTATTTGTTAATTTAGAGGACAGGTTAAGTGTAAACAATTGCGTTCCCATAATTGGCATCTATAGCGTGGATTCTGGCTTCGAGTTCATGGCGCGATGCCGGAAGCCATAGTAGTGATTACGAGTGGCGAAACAAATGACCACCATACGTGTTTTTGTGTATGCCAGCCCTGTCACCTACGAACTTAACCACCTTTGTAGAAATAGACTTCCCAAAGGTCATCTGCTTGTTAACCGTAATAGTACTATATCTATATTTGACAGCTGGAAAAGGTAGGTAGGTATTTTAATTAACGTCACACTGGAGCAACTAAACGAGCTATTGGTGACGGTCCGGGATCCATCCAAAAGGGGAAGATCCGAGGACAACACTACGTAATTTTGAACCACGGTCAGATGACGGCTGGAAAAGGAAACCTATCTTATGATGAGGGGACAAGTCTCAGTTTATGATCCTTAAGGTAGCATGAAAACAGACAGTGGGATAGGAGTATGTCACGCTATGGTGACGATGAACATAGAAATTAGGAAGGGTCCAAATACCAGTGTTTGAATACGCAATAAGTGAACTTGCTGGAATTGGTCAGAGCATTGAGTATGAAGCTGGGTTTTACTGAGGGGGCAACCGACAAAGGGCAGAAACTTGGAATCTTTTCGAAGGAGCAGAGATCTGGAAAATGCTAAGGGTGCGTGACGAGCAAAGAAAGCTCCTCGACAACCCCAGAAGTTAAGCCGTCCGAAATCATCCAGAGTTGTAATTGAAATGCCAGTTGTCACATTTTTCTTTTCCTTTGTTTCATGCATAGAGTCAAAAAGAGGCGGGTTCGGACATAATTGGGTGAAATATCCTCCTACGATCATGCTTTTCGAGGCCTGATGGAACAAACAGCTCATTTCGCGAGCAAAATCGCATTGAAACCAGAACTGACGAATACATAAAAAACGGCTACCGAGAAGCTAACGTCTTTTTCCAGGGTGGGAAAGAGTTATCTCTTGGCCACCCTCCAAAACAAGCTCATTCATTAAGGAGGCCCGCTGGAGGAGGGACGCAATGCTTTTAGAATCCACGGTGGGCTTTCCATCTTCAGAATGACATCAGAATAACACACGTCAAAGACAATTAAAGACAAAATTAAATTCATCTTTCATTCCTTCGGTTTTTTTCTTACGGGGAAAGTAGAGATTTCCTTGTAACATCAATTCTCTGTTTATCATATTCGTAGATAGGTAGTTGAATTAACGTCGCACTGGAGCAACACAGGGTCGAAGGGTCCGAGGACAGCACCTCGTCATTTTGAACCACGATCAGGAGACGAGGTCACCCCCCCCCACACACAAACTTTCCAAACTTCCACACTACGCAAACGTGAGGACATTTAAGGCCACGACAGATTTAACATGCGTAAGGTATTTTGTACAAGGGCTGGGTTAGCTATTTTTCATAGAGCTAAGACAATTTGCAGAATACGCATGTGCACGACTGGCTGGGGGTGCGTTCACTAGGCCGACCCGTAACGAAAGGCATGGAACAGCTTTTGCTTAAAACAGGGATGCAGACTTATTAAGACCAAGGGCCACAAATCCCCTGACTTACGTGAGGGCCACCAAAAATATTGAAGCTATCTATAATATATTATTTATTTTTTCGTATTGATATTTATTATTTATAACTTATATTTTACATTGGTACAAAGATAATAAAAAGTAAATAAAGAATTTCATTTGATTGGTGACATCGCATTGATTTAACAATTGTTTTAATACTTGGTTTGATTTTTGTAGTAGCCAAGCGCATAATTAATTCTAAATTTTCATTACTCGAGCGGTTCCTATTTTTCGATTTGTTAATGACTGAAAAAGGTTTCAGATATATGTTGGCCCGATGGTAGGTAGTCAATTAATGTCGAACTGGAGCGACACAATGGCTATTGTCGATGGTCCGGAATCCATCCCGAAGGGAAAGTTCCGAGGACAACGTTTCGTCATTTTGAACGACGGTCAGATGAAGAGAACACCTGAGCTGGCACCCCTCTCCAAACTTCCACACCACGCAAACGCGAGGACATTTGAGACCACGATAGATTTAACGTGCACCAGCCTCCGTGTAAACGGTGGTTTTTGGCTGGACCTAGTTTCGAACTCGCAACCCTCCGGTTGCTAATACGTTGCGCTTCCAACTGGGCTATCGCGGCCCATGTTGACCTAAAGAGGATTGGGTGTTTTAATGCATTATTCTAGTAACGAAGTTTTAACCTACATTACCTATCGTGACTTGTTTAAGTTAAAATCTCACACATAGCGAGAAGGGCCGAATGCAAATCAATGGAGGGCCGCATAAGGCCCGCAGTCCGTGCATTCCTGGCTTAAAAGGATTGGAGCACCAATCCCATTCGTGGCGGTTCGTGCTGGAACATGACGGCAAGTGGGCGGTCCATTTACTTATAGGTACTTAATCCTGATCGTATTTGGACGGGATATGCCGAACCAGGATGTAACTGACAAGTGTGTGACAAGCTTTAGTCATTGTTTTGAAGCTTTTACCTTTTGACTCTAACCCGATTATCCAAATATTCTGTTAGCCCGGTTTGTTGGGTTTTTACGGCGTAATGGTCAAGACCTGTGCAAACTGCGCCAAGCAAAGATTTTTACCGTCAGGTAAATGGACATTCGCAAAGAATGTTTATAGGGATTGCGAATAGAGTAGTGGGATGAAAGCAGAAAGATTGCTTGGGTATACCAGGAGCGCGACCCCCGTGTTTACTAAAGACAGTAAACTCCATGGGAAAATAAAATATCTAGGATTCCTCGGGTCGTACACACCTACAGGAGCTGTGCCCCTGAGGGCAGCATACAACGAAGCCCCGAAATACTTTCCCTTAACCCTATGAGGGGTTCACAAGCATGATTTCACCTTGGAACCTGCAGTCTTCACTTCCCTGCGTGACTTATAACCAATTTTGACCAATAAAATATTTCCAAAGGATTCTATTCCCAGGAAGTGAGAAATAGAATCTTTGCAAAGCATTCTATTCTAAAGAAGTCCCAAAGGATTCTCTTAAGAATGAGCCAGTAGAATTGCTCCAGAAAAGTCTATTGTTAGAAAAGGAGCATAATTTCAAAATATTTACATCAAAATTGGATCGTAATCTAAGGAAATTTCCAATATAATCTTTCGAAAGAATTCTATTCCAAGGAAAGGACCAACAGAATATTTCCAATGAATTCTATTCCAAAGAAATGAGCAATACAATTTCTCCAACCTTCTATTCTAAGGAAAGGAGCAATATTTCAAAATATTTAACATTTCAAAGGGATAGTAATCCCAGCAATAGAATCATTCCAAAGGATTCTCTTCCAAGTAAGGGATGAATAGAATCTTTCTAAAGATTCAAAGAATCCGTGGATTTTTTTTAGAAAGATGTGATTATTTTGTCATTAAGTGGGTTGTGGGGTAAATGTATAGCACTACACTACTCTCCAATTTAGAGACTACCAGAGGGTCAATACACTATTGAGATTCATTACTCGCTGCCCAATCAAATTTCCAAACACTCGTTATTAATTCGAAGTCATTTCATTCCTCTAAAGGGAACAGCGTTTCGTTAACTAACTTCGATAAACTTTATTAAGTGGTCTTATTGACCTGATAAGGTTTAAAATGACGTTTTATTTAATATTTCGATACAAAATTTTAAACACGAGTATTAAAAATTATTAAGTTATCTTGAAGAAGTGAAGGTTAGGTTGGTTGTTTTGGGGGTTTTATGGCACAAGAGCCATATTTGGCCAGACACAAGACATACAATATCAAGTAATAGACACACAATGAAAGTTTTACTGACAAAGAAGAGAGAAATACACCAAGGGAGGAATGCACCTGATAGGAATCGAACTTGCGCCGCCTACAACACGAAGGTTGCTAGCGCAGTGGACATATCCACTGACCCACAATGGACCCAGTGAAAGTTTGGAATTGAATAAATGTTTTGCTGTAATTAGTTTATATACTCTGCATTGTTGGTATATGCTCCGAAATATTCGCCATACCTCTCAAATGCCTGTAAACCAATCACTAAAATTGATGATTGTGCACTTTTCATTACCTTTTTTTCATATACCCCAATTCTATCGCTATAGTCAAGAAGCTAAGGCGTCTCATTCATGGGTGTGGTATTCATCCCACTCCGGATGATCACACGTATTGTGCAACCCGCTGTCTTCCCTAAGTGTCTTCCAACCAGTTTCTTGGCCAATAGAATTCTTTCAACCAAAAGATATGGTTATTTAGTCATTATGTGTGTTGTGTTGAAGCAATTCTGCGCTCCTCGGAAATCTCGTGATACTCAGGGGACGTCGTGGCTGAGTGGGTATGTCCACTGCGCTGGCAACCTGCCATTTGCATGCGGCGCAGGTTCGATTCCACCTTGAGAGTATTTCTCTTCTGTGTTAGTAAAACTTTCCTTGTATGCCCATTACTTGATATTGTCTGTTTTGTGTTTGGTGCAGCATGCCAAATATGGCTTTTGCGCTATAAAACCCAAAAACCAACCAACTTGTGATGCTCAGAATTTATAATGTCCTTAGATTATGTCTCATAAAATAAGCTGTTCTTAACCACTAGGCCCTTAACTGTTTTATTTGTATACATTCAGCACAGCTGCCAAAGGCGACTTTTTGCAGCTATTTTTCAACCTTGGAGGCTAGGGGTATCTTTTTAAGCAAAATAGTATCAAAAGCTCCAAGTTTCAAAGTTTTGGCGACTTTTTCAAAAATTGGCCGTTTTTTTTCAATTCTCCAAAGGCCAACGAAAATTAAATCCCGCAATAGCATATATCCTTCTATTAATAATTTTTCTGTTAAAAAGTGTGAACAAAGCTTTTCGCCTAGAGCTATGCCAAATGCTTCTTCCTGTTTCTACAACACGCAGCGCTTTTGAAGACCCTGCACCAAGGTTTTATAGCTGCAGGGGCAACTAAAACTTTTATTAAACTAAGCTAAGAGAAGACTAATTTTGTTAGTTATCTGAAGAACTTATGCTACTAAAGCTACAATTTCACAAGTGCGCTGTGGCGAAAATGGACCGAACAGCGCTGAGAGAAAAATTGTATTTGGCCACCGAGAAGCAAAGAAACAAATCTGTGGACTAATCCACTTCTTGCTGAAGCATGGACATGAAATGGCAGCAGTAATTCATACTTTGTATACAACCTTTTTTGTTTAAAATCGTCAATATTTTGATGACGAGATATCTCGTCATTAGAAAATTGGTCAGATGTTGATGGACGAGATATCTCGTCGAAACCACTTGGAGGATTAAAAGGAAAAGCTCGGAGACTCTTCTGGTGTTTATCTGGTTACTAATTCACAAGTGCTGTGGCTATCCTGATCCAGTCATGCATACATCCGGAACCCTAACCACATCCACGCAGAAAAGCTAACAAATCAAAGACGACAGAGCGCCATAAGCCCCTATAAATTCTCAAGATCATTCCCTCTTTCGTGCTTCACGTCCATAACGGCGGGGAGCATACTTTATCCCAAAGTAATTTCCAATCAAAGTGTGTATCAATCACTGCCCGGGCAGATTCATTCGATCCTCCACAGGGCTGGTCCCTTTTCGAATGTAGCAGTTTTGTGACGCCAATTTCCATCTCCCTGGCGTCATCCGTCATCGAGATTCAGACCATCACTCTCCAACGTCTTTTCGTGACCAAAGTGTGTCACGATACAATCCAGTCTGATAATTGCGGTCGCGCTAATTTATGGAGTCATAAGTTATTTATACATGTTCGAATATAATTGTTATCATGTATTACCAGAAGCTTCGTCTCATAAATTACGCTGTGATATGTGTAGGCATTTTAATATACCACGGCAATGAAAACTAAATTATATTGTGATGTCCATACCAATTACAATGGTACTTCTTGATTAAAGAGGATATCATCAGTTAACCCTCCTGGTGGTGGTCTCGACGAGGTATTGTTATTGACAAAACTGACCATATCTTGATAGACGAGATATCTCGCCATTAGAAAACTGACCAGATATTGATGTTATCATCATCAAAAATTCAGCAATACCTTGACGATGTATATCGTCTTTAGCAAAATTGGTGATATCTTGATGGACGATATATTTCGTCGAAACCACTTGAAGGGTTAATGAATCTCATATATTATACAAGTGAATACAAATACCCATTTTGTAAAAGCAATCGAATTTTTGTTTTGTTTGTAATTGAAATTTGTTTCACTCTTCGCTCAACAGAGAGCAACAGTCAACACGACCTTGACATTGTTGACCTTTACTAATCAAGAACAGAGCAGTTGAAGGTCGATAGCGAATACATGTGGGGGTTTAGCGTCCGAGATGTTGGGTATTTTAGATGATTCTGTAAACATGTAAATATGCATGTTATAAGTGCACGTTTTGTAAATAGTTTAATGAAGTATTTGTGAGTGACACACAAATATCTATCGCTTGTTCTCCAGCTTCAAGGGATTCTCCGCACACGATCACAAATTTTATATTTCGTTTCAACAATTTTAAATGAGTTTTTTGACACATGTAAGACTAAATATTAATTTTAATCCATCTTATTTACCCATAGTGCAGCAGATGACCTTGAGAACGTCCATTTGCACAAAGGTGGTTAAACTCGTGGAAAGGGATGTCATACCCAAAATCACGTATGATGATCACCAAAGGTGAATTATTTAGACGACTCAACATCACACTTTGGCTTCTGGAATCGAATGGTAAACGAGCCAGAAACCACGCTAAAGATGTCAACTGGGTGAACACGGCAATGTCTTGATGACGCGATATGTCGTCATTAGCAAAATGGGTCGATCAGTTGCCCTAAAAACTGGGCTACCGAGGCCTATAATTTGTAGATTCAACTGAATGGTCGCACGACAACATTATTTCAATATCAACTCAATACGGTAATTTGAAAGAACTTTCCCATCTCATTTCAGAGCTTCGTAAAAATACACAACTCTCTTTTTACGTAATAACGTGCATGCAAAATTCCCCAACACCCTCACCCATCATATTATTCTTGGTCAACGTCTTCATTATCGCGCCTAATGATCACCCAGTTAATTTGTTGCTTCATTGCACTTCCAATTTAAAAGCAGGGCCGCCATAGCCTGGTTGGTTGTTTTGCGGCTTTATGACGCAAGGGTCAAATTTGGCCAAACAAAGATAGATAACTTCAAATAAAAAAACGCCGAGAAAGGGGAAAAAGAGGGATTGCGGAATAGAATGAGATGAAAGTAGAAAAAGATCACTTGGGTATCGCGGGTGCACGTTATTATCACTTGGGTTTCCCGGGTGCAATAGAATACCTCGAGTCTGTTAAGCCCGTGCACACTGAAAGGAGCTGAGGGCTGAGGAAGAGTAGTGGATTAAGTTCGAAACGGTTGCGTGTTCGAAACTCGATCCAACCACACCATCATGTACGTAGGGGTTAGTGCACGTTAATCTGTCGTGACTTCAACTGTCCTCACGTTGGCGTAGTGTAGAGGTTTGGAGAGTGGGGTGCCTACTCAGGTGTTGACCTCGTCATTGACCATAGTTTCAAAATGACTAGGTATTGTCCTCGGATATTTCCTTTCGGGACTAATTCCGAACCATCGTCAATAGCCCTGTGTTTCTCCACAGCGACGTTAATTACGTACCTACCAATTTGCGATCAACAACAAATACACGCCTAACAGCGTCGACACATGAATTGTCGTTCATTGCAATATTTCCGAATATTTAACTCTGTAAATGGTTTCGCCGAGATACTAGAAAAGCAATTTTATTTTGAGATTAAGCCTTCATTTTTGTCGTTGTGTTGCTCCAGTGAGACGTTAATTCAAATACTTACCTACCAATCTAAATGCTTATACTTGACATCACGATTCAAACGTCTGCTTTGTTTTATATCCGGTGTAAAAATGTATTTAGTTCCGGTCGACTGATTTGATTCGTCAGCGGAATCACCTGACGTTTGATCAAACGACAAACACAAATAAGAATTCATTTCGGTCTCCCGTAAGAGAATTGTACATATGCGTGGGAATGCCATTAATTAAGCCAGCGGTCTATAATAAATGCGCCAATGTCGACGAAAGTTTAGAGATTAATTTCACGGCTGTTAATGCAAGGCAAAAGTCCGTGGAAAGTATTTGAAGCCCCGAAGTTCCCATTTATCACAGTCAAGAGTGAAAAACGATGGTTCTTTTCTTATTGTGGTCGAAGAAAAATCGTAATAAAGTGTGCATTTCATGAAAAATCAAATAAATCTTCCCAAGGAAATGGTATCGATTTGCAATGAAAACTTCCTTTCAACAGCTGCGATAAAAGTTAGATCTGTAAAATGGGAAATCGAAGGTGAAAAGAAACAAAAAGAAAATAGAATAAATCTCACTTTTACGGACCTCAGGAGTAAGTAAAATGTTGTAAAAACTACTCTCTTCACATTAGTTATAAATTTCAGTTAACTTTCAACTGATTTCCAGCATTTACTTTGGAGTGATTTGATAGGCAAATCAACTTACAAAAATGAAGCCAAATTAAAATTAAACAAGGAGTGTCAATTCTTCCCTTATAAACTCCTAAGAGGAACTTAAAGATATTGGTAGGCAAGAGATATACTTCAAAGCCTACAGACTGATTAAATGCTTTCTTACTTCAATTTCTTTTTGATTTTAATAATTCTCTAACTGATCTAACTAATAATTTGATGCTTCGTCTTTGTTCCTTGTCTCCATGTTTTTATACTGAGTGTTTACTCTAATGGATGAATGTTTTGCAAGTCCTATACTGCTAGAAATAAAAAATAATAAACTTTAAGAGGGAGTAGGGAACTTAGAAATATAGTATTAACAGGATGTATTTCCGCAAGCTCCACTTGGATTTCCTAGAGGGCGCTGTTCGTCAGCGCGGTAGTTGACCAGTTTGTACGGTAATCCATGTGTGACATACTGTAAGGCGTGTATTACTGTTAGTAGTGGCAATCTTGAGCATCTACTGCGTAATTGTAAGCGTACAACTCCTACCAAACTGTTAAATTCGGATGGTGGATTTCATTTAATATTTGAATAGTAGATAAATCACATCACGTAACGGAACAGGTGCTAGGAGGCGAAAAATAAACAAACTATGCACTTTGTGGGCTTGGAACTTTGTATGTGTTACTAGATAACTTTTTTTATTGTTTAATAGCGGGTCTCGTCCAAACTTCTCAATAGAGATTTTGAAAGCCTGCTCCAGACTCCGATATAGCAATCCTGAAAATATCTGACAACGTCGTATCAGCTCCTCCGTTTTAGGGTTTGGGTGATTAGTTGATTTGAGTTTTATGGCGCAAGACCCAACGATGGACCAGCTGCGCCAAACACAAGATAATAAAATTCAAAAGAATGTGTTTAAAGGACATCGGAATATATATATATATATATATATATATATATATATATAAAAACAAGACCAACATTAAAATACAAGATGCAATAAATAAAATCAAAAGAGTTAAATATGAAGGTTAAAATTTTAATCACAAGAAGACCCTAATAAAATTAAAACCAAGACGATAAAACTTGAAATGAGCATGAAATTTAATTTAAAAACTGATCAATTATAGAAAGGGTAAAAATCCTGAATGATGTAGGAAGGTAAAAAATAAAGAATGAGAGAGTTGACCCAACAAGTCTGATAAAATTGGTGATGAGGTATTAAAAAATTGACGGTAAAAAGGTTTAAGCCGAGAATAAGGGGTTAAAATGTGGCGTACTTTAAAAGGGCTCTTGGCAATAATTGACCGGTTTCCCCATTAATAAATGTTTATGAACGCCTCTAAAATGGCCGATGCCAAGACGTTTTGGGTTTGAATTTGATAAAGTTGACCACAATTATGTATATTCTAACAAATACAGAGCATAATTTAAGAACCAGTTTCCCAAAAGTAGTTATTGTTCCTGTAAAAGTAGTCTCCGTAAAAGAAGCCAATTTCTAGTTTCAGTATCCCAACCAAATTTAAAAAATAGAATAATAGAATCAGTAAGCATTGTTTTAAGTTGATTCCCCAAAACTTATGTACAGACCAGAACTTCGCAAACAACGCAAAGACCAAAAGTAAACCAGATATGATTGACTACCATAAATTACTTAAAAACGTGACCGCAACTTTTCCAATCTAATCTGCCAGTACCGCATAAAACTTTCCACGATAGAATACCTTCTCTATTCCAGTGCCCCTCAATGGATAAACATACAGTACAATAGACCAAGAGATTTTGAAGAAGTCATTGAGGCGAAAAAAAATCCAGTACACAAACGTTCCCTTTTTTAGAGTGAATTTCGGCATCCATGAAAACAGGTACAGCCATAAAGCCCTCCGAAATGGCTGATCTATACTCACCGTGGCCTTTCTATCTCACGCTCGCTGGAAGGTGATTTGAGGTCACTTTCTTCAACCCCTGCAATCCATCTGGGCCTCTGGAGTAATTCATTATTTACAGTTTCCTTCCATGTAAGATTGAGGTTTACTTTTTGTGCTGTTCAGTACTGGAGTAAAAGAAGGTAAAACAGGAAAAACCGGGCATGCGGTCTGGGGAGGCCGTGTACTCCCGTTTTATTGCCGTTAATCTTAGTCGGTTACGGGATGTGGAATGGGCGGCTGCCGTGAAGATGCGGCTGTTATTTTCCGCTCTGGTGCCCTCCGGATGCTTGAAGTTTGGTCGTCGTTTGCCTTCATTGGCACCTATGGCGGATTTCATTTGAGATCCCCTGAGAAGACTGCAGGGAATACTAATGAGAAGCTAAATCGGATTTTGAAAGTCTTGCTGTAGGCTTTTCAATGAAAATTTCAGAGATCTGAACTATGGAAACTATCGGGAAAGTAAACAATTATTCTTCCTTAATAACGTCATAAACATACTGCACAAAACATGTTAAAATGAAAAATGATTATGATACAATAATTATATCAATCTCATGTAACGGAAACATTTTATTGGGGGCTTGACTTGCCTACGCAGTGACGATTTTGTTAGTTTCTGAATTATTGCCCTGATCTAAGCTAATTTTGGTCTTGCTTCAGGCTATTACAATGTAAATTTCAGAGATTTGATCTATTGAAATTATCGGAAGAGAGAGAAGAGTAAACAATTATTCTTCCTTACCACGTCACTTTGAACGTGTTTGATATTAAAATAAAAAATAGTATGATGGCAATGCTTTATATCAACCACATACGAGGAAAACACTTCATTGATTACTATGGAGCTTCACTTGCCTATTTAGTAGCGATTTTGGTAGTTGCTGAATTGCTGACTTGAGTTCAACAATATGCTGATTAATGCAAGTGATCATTTAACTATAAATAGTAATCAAATGTCTTAATAGCCATAAATTTCAATCAATACGTTTCTATGAATTAGGTAGGTTGGTGGGAAGTTGAATTAACGTCGCAATTCGGAAGCACAACGGGATATTGGCAACAGTCCGAGATCAATCCCGAAATGAAGGATCCGAGGACAATACCTCGTCATTTTGAATCTCGGTCAGATGATGAAGTCAACACCTCCCGCATTTTACAGGACATTTGAGGCTAATGCAGAGCGTGCATCAGCCCCCACGTCTTTTGGTTGAATCTCTGGGTTGGGTTTAATGGCGCAGGGGCCCATAAACAAGCTCCAAATAAGACAATGTCGAGTTATTGTAAAAAGAAAGGATGGTGAGAAGAGAAAGATCTCTTGGGGTCGCGATTCGCATGTTAACCAGAGGCAGTAAACCCCATGGGATGGAGATCACGAGGGTACCTAGGATAGTGAAGCCCATACACACCTAAAGATGTGCCCCAGAAGGGGGTTACGAGCAGAAAAAGCAATATCAATTTGTGGAGAATGTCCAATAGGTGGGTCTTTCAAAGAAGCCCTTCCGTACACTTAGCTCCTCTCAATAGCACTGTTCAGTCTTATATTCCCTTCTATGGTTGCTAGCGCGGTGGGAAAATCTATTGAACCTTTCTTGCTAAAAGGTTGGTAAATTATTTTGGGGTTTTATGGCACAACGGCCAAGCTGCGCCAAACACAAGACATGTCATGTAAAAAATGTCATGAGAGGGATTGGGACATAGTGGGATGAAAGCAGAAAAAGATCGCTTGGATGCATCCCGTGAGCGCGACACCCTTGTTTGGTAAAGACGTAAACCCCATGCGAAAAGATCACTTAAGTACCTCGGGTCCGTGAAGCCCATACACATACACACCAAAAGGTAGGTATTTAGGTAGGTATTTTAATTAATATCACACTGGAGCAACACAATGGGCTATTAGCGACGGTCAGGGATCAATCCCAAACATCCAAGGAGAACACCAAGTAATTTTGAAACACGGTCAGATGACGAGGTCAATACATGTACTGGCAGCCCACTCTCCAAATTTCCACACCACGCCAATGTGAGGACATTTGAGGCCACGACAGATTAACATGCACCAGCCTCTTTTGTACACGGTCTTTGGTTGGATTCGAGCTCGCAAACCTCCGGGTTGCTAATCTGTTACTCTTCCAACCGGGCTAGTGTGGCCCTACACCAAAGAGAGATGTATCCCTGAGGGCTTTGTTAAAAGGCTCAAGCTCGGTTGCAACAGGGTTATGAATACAGGAACTGAATGAATGAAAGATAGAGAGGGTGGTACTCACCGTCTTTCCTGTAGTAGAGTATCTCGAGCTGCCTCTCGTGGCACGAGGAGAGGCACTCCTTGATCTGGGCGACGGAGACGGCGCTGGTGAGGGGACCGTGCAGGAACTCGCAGATGCACGAGCGCTGCATGAGCTCTGCCCGACTCCAGCCCACCATCTCGCAGAAGCCATCGTTGCAGAAGATGATCGGGTAGTGCTCCACCTGGGCGTTGGCCACCAGGAACTTGCGATCTGCCGATAAAACACGTTATTAATAACAGACACATCTTGCTATCGTGGTTTACGCATTTAGGGCGAATTGAATTGGTTCAGTGTGGGGAAAAAGTGTCAACATATAGGAAAGTAACATCAGTTTCGACATAATCCAACTACGGATTAGAAAACAATACTCCCTGGTGGTTGTCTCGGTGAGGTATCTCGTCATGGGCGAAACTCACCAGATCAGGATGGATGGGATATCTAGTCATTAGAAGCAAACTGATCAGATCTTGATCTCACCTTCATAAACAAATTGCCAGTATCTTGATTATTGACGATTACCTATCATTATACAAATTGTTCATATCTTGATGGACGAGATATCTCGTCGAAACCACTTCGAGGGTTAATTCCCCCCGTGGTTGTCTCGATGCGGTATTCGTCATTAGCAAAACTGACCAAATATCTCATAAAAAAAAAACGAAACCAGATTTTGATCTCATTTTAAAAAAATCGACAATATCTTGTTAACGAGATATATTATCATTAGAAAAATTGGACAGATCTGAATGGACGAGATATCTCGTCGAAACAACTTGGATAATTAACCCTCCTGGTGGTTGTCTCGATGAGGTATCACGTCATTAGCAAAATTGATCAGATCTTGGTGGACGCGATATCTAGCCATGAGCAAAATTGGTCAAATCTTGATGGACTTGATATCTCGTCGAAACCACTTGGAGGATTAATATAAAAATCTAAAACATGCGCGCGTTGATAAAATATGCGATTGCTAAGAGGTGGTTTGTTAATGGGCAGTCTTTCCGATCTCAGGAAATCCGTTCCACTCTAGTTTGGGGCCATAAGGATTAGGGATCAGTCGGATGGAGTCCTAAGTCATGGCACATATAATTAATCTACAGGTGCAGGGTACAATGTTCCGTTGATTTATGTTAGGAGTGAGCCCCACGAGTTTTGCTTGCAGCATTGCTTTATTCCCCACACCCCCACGTGACTAAATATCCACATCTCTTTTATGTGGTTGGGAGAATCCTGAGAAAGATTTCAGTAGAAAAGAAAGTCGAAACTGCTTAGAAAGTCATGCAGCTATGTAGGAAGGTATTTTAATTAACGTCGCACTGAAGCAACACAATGGGCTATTGGTGACGGTCCCGGATCACCACGTAATTTGTCACGTCATGAGAACAAAACCACGTAATTTTGAACCACGGTCAGATGACGAGGCAACACCTGAGCTGGCACCCCACTCTCCAAACTTCCACGCCACACCAACGCGAGGACATTTGAGTCCACGACGTATATAACGCGAACCAGCCCCCTTTATACACGACGGTCTTTGGTTGGATTCGAACTCGCAGTCCTTCGGTTGTTATAATCAGTTACTCTTCCAACAGGGCTACGGCGGACCAGGAGTCATGTAGGAAATACAGCACGTAAAAGAACGGTTATATGTATTGACGGCCTAGAGTAAAACTCATATGCTGACAATTTTTCGGGTCGGTAGTTGAATTCAAGTCGCACTGGAGCAACATATCGCGCTATTGGTGACGGCCCGGGATCCATACTAAAGGGAAAGGACCGAGGACAGCACCTCGTCATTTTGAAAAACGGTCAGAGGACTGGCATCCAATTCCCAAAACTTCCCCACTTACCAAACTTCCATACCACGCCAACTGGACAGTTGGCACCCCACTCTCTAAACTCCCACACCAAGTCCTTTGTGTGCGTCTAGTTGTTTATCACATGAGCAACACAACGGGCTGTTGGCGAACGTCCGGGATAATTCCCTCAGAGAAAGAACCGAGGACACCTCGTCATTGTGAACCACGGTCAGATAAGCTTAACACCCGAGCTGGCACCCCTATCTTCTAAATTCCACTCATGCCTCCGTGAGGACGTTTGAGGCTTCGACAGATTTAACGTGCACCAGCTCTCCACGTACACGAATGTCTTTGATTGAATCGAGTTTCGAACTTACAACCCTCCGGCTGCTAATGCTTTACTCTTCCAACTGGGCTAGACGTCTTCTTTAATGTAATGTGACAACAGAATTTGGTAGATGATATTTAGTTGACTTCAGATAATTTTAGGTATAATGTGATGGAAACAATGTTTTAAGTTGAAATATCTGATTATAGTGATAATATTATCATCTGATTAGCATTATTATCTCGTTTAGGAGTGATTTTCTGTGTCAGAAAAACAAATTACCCGAGAATACTTCCGGATAATAACGAATTTTTATTTTGATTTATCACCTTATTCGATGATGCATTAGTGCCATCTATATTTAGCTTTAAAAACCTTAGATAACCGAAATAACCACATATTTAAATTAAAAAAAGGTTATATAAAAGAGTTTAAAGGGAACTGTTTTAAAAGCAGTGGCACACAATATTAGTTTACATAAAGAGTTGTAAGAGATAAAAAATCAATCGCCGTATAATCATGCAAAACTTAATGTGAGCAATCTTTGAACATGAATTTAATTCCAGGACATTGTGAAATTTTTGAACATAGAAGAAAAAAATCTATTACATATAAGGAGTTAATTTAGATTGCAAGTTCATTTTTTATTTTCCTTCTACAAGAATAAAAATTTCCCCCTCGATTCCATGAATTCTCAACTTCCAAAGCGCTTTCGACGAGATATCTCGTTCATTAAGATCTGATCAATTTTGCCAATAACGAGACATCTCGTCATCAAGATATTTCCGCTTTTTTGTGACAAGATTAGGATCTGGTCAATTTTCTTCTAATGACGAGTTATTTCGTCCATAAAGACCTGATCAGCTTTGCTAATGACGAGATAACTCATCGAGACAACCATCAGGAGGATAAAACCCATTTTCGCGAAATTCCTTTCCTAAGCAAACACAATTGAGATTAATTTGTGTCTTCTAAAGTCTCAGAATATAATAGAAACTATGCTTTAAGGTAAAGAAAAGATTTTCTGACGCATTTTCACTTTTCCTAATCAATTCCCAGACAAATATCAAAAACAATTGATGGGTTTTGAACTTAAAAATGATGGGAGCTTTTCAAATCAGTTAGCTTTATTAGCTTTTAATTCTGAAAAGTAATGTTAAATGCTATCACTCTAAAAATTAAGCGAATCAGTAGAAATAAGGAAAAGATTAAATGAGACTTTGAGACATTAATATTTTTTCTAAATTCGCGTTATGCGTAACAAACATTATTAATAGAACTTGCGTTATTGAATAGAACTTTTACGATATACTTTACCCGGACATTAAGCGGGCATTAGCATTAAAACATTACAAAACAAAACTAATCCAAATTGCATATTCTGACATTTCGAACTGATTTCGCAATAACAGCTCGAAGTTTTCCAACTTGCAAAACAGAAAGCTCTTATCTCAAGCTGTCTGAACTCAGAAAGATAAATCTCAGGAATATGTTAATTTTTTGCTTTGAAAGACTCAGAGATTTCAAAGTAGGGCAGTATCCTTGTCAAGCAGCCAATGTCTGGTCGACAAGTAGTGTTGAAGTTTTACAAGAATAAAATTGCAGTGACAAGCATCATAAATAAATCAGCAGCGATAAATAAAATCATAGGGAGAGGCGATGATGTACTACTTTAGCAGTCAAATTTTACGTCTTACGTCGTATCATCTATAAATGAACGTTATATTTTTGAAAATATAACCAACCTTAATGGTTGGAATGATGAATTATACGTGATGAATTATAATGATGGAATTATACGTGTGAACCTCTAAGAGGTTCACAAGTATAATTCCATCTTGCAACCTGCAGTCTTTCCAGCATTACTTCTAATTTTGACCTTATTGTCCAATATAATCTTTCCAAAAGATTCTATTCGCAGCAAATAAGCAATAGAATCTTTACATAGGATTCTGTACTAAGGAAATGAGAAATAGGAACTTTCCTTAGAATGAAATTCTAACGAAATGAACAATAGAATATTTCCATAGGATTCCGTACTAAGGAATGAACAATACGTTCTTTTCAAAGGATTCAATTCTATTTAAATGAACAATAAAGTCTTTCGAAAGGATTCTACTCTAAGGAAAGGGCCAATAGAAACTTTCTAAATAATTCTATTCTACAGAATGGGTCAATAGAATCATTCCACAGAAAGATTATATTCCATATAATGGAACAATAGAATCGTTGCAAAGGTTGAAAAAATCTATTGATTTTCTAGAAAGATGTTGCCATTTAGTGTGTTGTGGCTCAAAAGCAACACTACACTACCAGCAAATCTGACGATGCTCAGATTGTTAAAATAGAATATTTTATCAGTCAATTCTAAACGGAAGAAATAAATGTAAGAGGGTGAGTAGATATTATTTGCAAACCTCGGTGTGTGTTTCTTTTGGCAATATTATTGTCACATCGCTATGCGAGATTTCTATCTTGATACAGCTATCCAATGTTTGAATCGTCATCTGACCGTGGTTCAAAATTACGTGCTGTTGTCCTCTGATCTTTCCCTTGAGGATTGATCCCGGACTGTCGTCAATAGCCCGTTGTGTTGCTCTAAATGATATGCTAATTAAAGCACCTAACTACCAATGTTTGAAAATGATAGGTCAGTTCCATTATCTGTTGTGACGTTAGCCATGGCCATTCCGTTTTCTGTTCACACAAAAAAGCCGCTTTAAATTATTCAGGTTTTTCTGCATGGACTAAAGTCGTATAAGGAGCTAAAATCTATAGAAGATTTTAACGGTGTGACTACCTATGAATTGAAAAGTTCTGAAACGATCGTACAAGTGTTACTCATGAAAAAGCCAGACGACCGCCTGCTATCACAAATGACGACATCATCGATTTGTAGCTTAGGCAACAGGACCCTGTTACACAGACGAGTGATTATCGTTGATGAAGTGACAAATTAGTCATTCACCACGAACCGACAGAAGCAGTGCATGCGTGGACCTCTGCTCAACTAATACCCCTTTTTCAGGAGGGCGTAAATCTTTTCTGCAACGAGGAGCATGTACGTTCAAAAGCAAGGAGAAAAATGATGGTTTTGCAAGTCGTTTATTTTTATTGAAATAAAGTTTATAGCTGCATTGAGGAAAGTTAATGGTTGGTTTTTGAGGGGAGGGCCAAGCAATGGTTTTTCTGTGGACAGTTCGGGCCACCGTGGCTCAGTGGGCTATTCCAATGCGCTAGCATCCTGCGAGTTCAAGCGACGATTCCTGCCTGGTGTATTGTTTTCTTCAGTCTCAATACAGCGTTCTGTGTCTGTGTGTGTCTGTCTGTGTCTGTGTGTCTGTGTCTGTGTGTGTGTGTATTACTTGAGGTTGCTTGAACGGTGTTTGGCGCAGCTTGGGGCCAAATATTGCCTTTGCGCCACAAAACAGGAAATTAACAATAATTATTGACTCATGCTCTTATATCAAACGGTGTAACGGATCTCAACCATTGTATTACTAGATTGAAGCACCAAAGAGCGGCGTTCGATGATTCGTTTTTTTTTTTATGTCCCGTAAGAGTATCAGGGGGCAATATCCATCGAAGACTTGCAACGAAGTGCGGGAACAGTATTTTGCCGCAACAGTGTCTATGAACGGGTTGAAAAATTCAAACACAGTTGCACAATTGTTACGAATGCGGAAGTCAGACGGCCATCCGGTACCACAACTTAAGGTGGGTAGACATTGGAGCAATGGGCTATTGGTGGTGGTCCGGGATCAATCCCAAAGGTAAAGATCCGAGAACATCTCGTCATTTTGAATCAGATGAGGTCCACAACTGAGGTGTGGCATCCCTCTCCAAACTTTTACGTAACGCCAACGTGAGGAAATTTGAGGCCACGGCAGATTCACGTGCACCAGACCCCACGTACAAGATGGTTCCGAGTTTGAACTCGTAACCCTGCAGTTGCTAATCCACGACTTTAAAAACTGGTCTACCGTTGCCCCACATGATTCTGTTAGACTGGTGACTATTATTGAAGTGGGAAATCAGTCATTCACTACAGAACAATAATGGAAATATGCACTGTCTGCACAGTAAAAATATTTTTTGGGAATGCAAAAACTTGTGCAGCGATTGAACATGTACACGAGATTGTTCAGTTGGGTTGAGTTCAATGGCGCAAGGGCTTTCCAAGTGGTGTCAAACCCAAGATAGACAGCGCCAGGTAATGGATATATACACACAAGGAAACTTTTACTGAGACAGAAGAGATAAATATACCTACGGAGGAACCGAACTTGCGCCGTCTACAACTAGCATGCACAAGGTGAAAATGAGATAGAAATAAAGTTTATAACATATTTGAGTATAAACAATGACTCACTTTTGCATTAAATGTCTGGTTCAGTTTAAATAGTAATACCTATCTATACAACAAATAAAATGAGGTAGTGGTTCCGATACATTATAAACTGGTCAGCACTTAATTGGTGGAGATTATTAGCCAAATTATTTGTCAAGAAATTACTCAAATTCTTTAATAAAAATAAATTCGGGGCATCAGTTATTCCAGGGACATGGATCTGAAAATAAATTTAATTAATGTCGTACTGGGGCCACACAACGGGCTATTGGCAATGGTCCGGGATCTTTCCCGAAGGCGGCAAGGATCCGAGAATAATACCTCGTAATTCTGAACCACGGTCAGATAACATGGTCACACCTGAGCTCGCACCTCACTCTCCAAACTTCCACACCAACGTGAGGACTTTTGAGGCAAAGAGAGATTTAACGTGCACCAGCCTTCGCTTACGCGACGGTCTTTGTTTCGACCGAATTTCGAACCGACCGTCGGTCGCAAATCCGCTACACTTTCAACCGGGCTACCGTGGATTGGAAGATTGGAAAAATCGAAACTACTCATCTCTCGAGATATATCCTAACAAAAACTCTGCTTTCCTGCTAAAAAGTACATTAACGAAATAACTTGGTAAGATAATAGCATTGATGTAATAACAAATTCGTCACTTGTCACTCAAGTTCTATCTAAACCAGAAGACAATTACATGCCACTAAAGGAAACTATAGAGGTAGATAATTAGAGCTTCGAACATCTTAATTTGAAACGGTAGTAGCTTTTTATGTTCTTTAAACATGAATAATTAACAACTGATCAGAAATAATTGCATTAAGACTACTTTAAAGGCTTCAATATTAGTTTTAGCAGATTACATTATTTCTGGGGTTTTATTTCATCAAGTGTAGAAACATATCTTTTATAAGTTTCCCTTTTAGATAGCATTAAATTATTTATCTATAAGTTAGTAAGTACTTTCTAAAACAGGAGCAGGGTCATGTTTTTTCATTTTTAAATATAAAATATTCCAACGGATGATTCATTATTGTCATAGAAAACTGAATAGTAGGAATAGTTTAAATTTTTAATTTGAACTATCCCTGCTATTTTAAATTTAAATATCCAAATCTTATGTTTTATTTATGTTTATTTTTATGTTTTAAGTAAGCATAATATGTGAACGGTGATACAAAGAAAGAATGAATTTCATGATTACGGTTGGTTTGTTGGATAGGGCCATATTTGGTTAATCTGAGCTAAATAAACGGATATACACACACAAGGAAACCTCCACTGACACACAAATAGCCAGGGAGAAAACCTGCGCCGCCTACAACTCGCAGGTTGTTTAGAGTAGTGGGCAAACCTGCTGAGCCAACGCCACCGCTTCATGATTACGGAATGCAAGGACTAATTTTAGTGTTTTTAATAACACGCTTTTATTAATGGTTGTGGACAAAATTGGATATAAACTATATTAAAGTATTTGTGCTATATATGGCTTTATAAAATTGCCTCATTTCGTCGGTTCACAAGTGAAACAAACTAAGTCAAAGTTTTCAAGATGCGAGTTTTTCTAGATTATAATGTGGTGATGTTTAAACTAGCAAAGTGTCCACTAAGTCAATTTTTCTTTACAAGGAAATAAGATTTCTTGAGAAAAACAGTGAATATAGCATAATATAATTTTGCTCCCTTCATTTTCTCAGAACTATGTTTTTATTTAATGTGTTTGCCTAGTAAGCTATAAAAGCAAATGGCCTACTAAAATAGCTTTGAAATGTAATTCGCACGTTGTTTTTCTTTGTGTAAAATTTAAGTTTCCTGCTAAAGTTTAAATGCAATCAAAGTACAGAAATTATTTGAAGATATGCGTAGCAAGCACTTTAAGCCCACTTGATGGTTGTCTCGACGAAATATCTCGTTATTATTAAAACTACCCAGATCTTGATGGACGAGATATCTCGTCATTAGAAGAAAACCGATCAGAATCTCAGATCGTCATCAAAACATCGGTGATATTTTGATGATGAGATATCCCGTCGAAATTACTTGTAGGGTTAAGTAGTAACGTAATTCTTGTTGCGTAAATTCAGCTTTTAAAATGCAAGACCTATTTGAATCGAAAGACAATTGTAACAAACCTGCATTTTATAAAAGATGTTTGTAAAGAGAACCATTTGTCATACTCTGGATAAAAATGATTGATTTACATCTACACAAAAATGAACGCATTTAAGATTCTCGTGTTTTTTAAAATAACAAATACAATGAAATTGAAAATTATACAGGAAATTGAAAATTGTACAGGAATTGAATGAAAATGTTAACATTAGTATAGATTGTGTTTTATAAACGAACAAAAAAATTCTTGTTGAATTCCACTGGAAGAAAAGCTATGAGGCATATCCTGTCAAGTTACATTAAGTGGCGGAACGTGTTTCTTGTACGTATTCCGAACGTGACGTCACTTGACGAACCTGATTTCAGAAGAGCAAATGAAAACTACAAAGAATGAATCCCGAATGATACTTGGTTGATCATCCTCAATTCGATTTAACTCCAAACGTCACCGAACGCCAATATACATTTTAAGGTAACCCCGATGTATATCATGCGAGAGCATTTGGGTAGCCGGAAGTAAAATCTTCACCTTTAGTGTTTGTTTACACTAAAATTCCCTCTGATTTGGAAGCATGAGTTTTGAATAATAGATAAATGAAAACACTTCCATAAAAATTTCAGAAAAAAATTATAAGTTAAAATATAAATTAACTACATTAAAAATTTCGCTTGTGCGCGGTTTTAAGAAATTAAAACACTTTCAAATGAAAGAATATTTTTCTCACTACAAAATTTGTCGATGTTTGACGATTCTAAGAGATATTTTCGAAAATCAATCTAATCTCTTTGACAGGTAAAAGATAAAAGGTTCGTTGAATTTTTAGTTGTGTGTACATAGAAGTATGCGTTGCTTTTACTATACAAAAACTATAAGACTTTTAGTAATTATTTTAAGGACTTTACTGAGAATTTTGAAAACTCCCAAATATTAAAAAATGTCTTCAAAATAGTTTTGACACCATTTTCACAAATTAGAGGAATGAAAACTCTAGAATCCGACCACTTGAACGAATCTTACTCATTCAGACTAAGCCGTTTGCATTATTTTTAAATAGTCTTACTTGTCGAATTAGAAATCGTAATGCTCAAAATTTACGCAGCAGAATTTTATATTTATAAGAACCCATGAATGAAAGCGATTTTAAGAGTAAACGAACAAACCTGATGGCTGCGAAGATTTTACTTATTCGAATGCTCTCGTATGATACATATCGGGGTTAGCTTAAAATGTAGTTGATCGCCGTTTTGGAAATGTTTGGCCAAATCGTATTCGAAAAACGATTCGGCCAACTGACGTCAAGTTCAGAATACGTAGAAACACTACTGTCACCTACAGCTTGACAGAAATGCCTCACATTGGGAAGACTAAAAATGGCGATTTTATCCAACAACCAATTCTATTAACCCTCCAAGTGGTTTCGACGAGATATCTTGTCCATCAAGATCTGACCAATTTTACTAACGGCAAGATCTGGTTATTTTTTCTAATGACGTGATATCTCGTCCATCAAGATCTGGTCATTTTTGCTAATGACGAGATAACTCGTTTTCCAACACAACCAGGAGGGTTAAACTCGAATACAACATAGAAATGAAATCCATAAATATGTTGAAAAATTTTAAATAAGATATAAAATGTAGTTCATTCGTAGTACATTCTACAAATTTCAAATTGAAATGTTGTTTTTCTATCTTCCATACTCTCTTGTAAAATTTGTATATTTGAGTTGTGCTACGTTTCTCGAGGTGTTACATTCAGGAAACGAATAACGAAACTGCAAGCTATGTTATTTTTGAAAAAGCGCAAGCGATAATATAATTAATTATACTAATAAATAATTGTTTCACACTTCGATTTCTGGAAATACCAGTAATGTTTCAGTTATAGCTCTAATTAGAATTTAATACTGAGACAAGTATTTTGATTGTGAGATTTATTGAGTTACCATTTTACAATATTCTTGAGATAGTACTGAGATTACACTTTTCATTGAGTTTACACCTATTACTGAGTATTACTTGTTCAACCATAAATTTTTTCCAATATAAAATCAATGTTCATTTTCAAAATGAGCATTTTATTTGAAATATTTGCAATTAATGTGCCACTAAGTAAGAATTCGAATTTTATGTTCGACATATTACGAGCATCACCATTAAGGTTCAGTAAATGAAAAGGATGGTGCATTATTGAATAAAAAAGAAAGTGGTTTCTTTTCAATTACAAAAATTGTTACAAAAACCACCTATCTTCAAACGAACAGGCACGTTATAAAAGCGCCCTTTTCCACGAAATTCTAGAAACCGGATGTTTTTCAAATAAACGAAATGTTTTTCCTGGAATTCCAGAATCCTCATCAATAAAAAGGGAAGACTCCTAGCCGTGTTAATCAGTCCTCACTCGAGTTCTCCATGTAGACATCAATGTTACACTCCCTGGGATACTGATATGTCGCATTTACTGAAAATCAGTATCATTGTGGTTTGTTTTGCGTACGTCCTACTGGGTAAGTATTGGTACTTGTGGCAATGTATTCATAATAGTGTTTAAGTAGATATTAATTTTTTAGGTTAGTAACATTAATTTCTTATCAATGGTTATTTTATTTCATTGATAGCAGTATTAATTTAATGATATAGGAGTATTTTTCAAATTGAGAAAAAGTTAAGTGCGTTAGGCTATGTGATGACACTATTGAGAACAACGATGCAAAGTCTGAACATAACCTGTCTAGACCATATCTGTAGTCTATCTAGTCTATATCAGTAGACATCTCCATGAGAGATCAAAAGTAGAGTTCCCCTGGATACTGTTGTGTCACATTTACTGAAAATCAGTATCATTGCTGTGTGGTTTGAGTATGTTCTGCTACTAGTATCGGTACTTGTGGCGGTGTACTCGTATAAGTGTTTAGTGGCATTTAAGTAGTTATTGATTTTTTTAAAGAAATTCGTGCAATCAATTTCTCATCACTAATTATTCGATTGATTTCACTGATAGCCGTATTAACTTAACGATATAGGTGCATTTTTCAAAAAAAAGTTGAGTTTAGGCTATGTGGTGATGATACTGTTGAAAACAACGATGCAAGGTCTGAACATAGCCTAAATTATATTAAAAACCTGTTGTATAATACTTAGATGCTTAAAACTTAGTTATTCTTGTAACTTTTCTACAGAATCAGGCGTATGTTTATTTAATTACCCATTGGTTTCGACGAGACATCTTGTTCATGACGATCTGATCAATTTTGTGAATGACGTGATATCTCGTCAAAATATTGTCGTTTTTTTATGACGAGATCAAGATTTGGCTAATTTCTTTCTAATGACGAGATATCCCGTCCATCAACGTCTGGATAGTTTTTCTAATGACAAGATACCTCGTCGAGACAACCACCAGGAGGGTTAAAGCTAAAATAGTGTTATTTGAGTAAGAAGAGATAACTTTCCTTGCAAATTACTAGCTAATTTACTGCTTTTTATAAGTGAAATTTTAAACAATTGTGCTAAATGACTTGCCGAGTACATGCACATCGACCTTGAAATGAAATAGACAGATCAAGTGGGTGGAGTCGCTGACGTAAGATCTCTAAAGTGTAGGTCACGTGGGCTTGAGAATCTACTTAGGCTGATTGGCTGTTGAAGCGCAAGCTTGGTTTTCATCACGTTCGTCAATTAATCCTACATTAGGATTTTCTAACTTTAGCAGTGTGATTATTTCTCAACCTTTAACAGATAGCTATATTATTTCTAAGCGTTTAGCACACATTATTACTTCTCAGCCTTTAGCTGATAGTACATTGTGATTATTTTTCAGCTTATACCCAGATAGCTACATTGTGATTATTTCTCATTTAGCATAGTTACATTACGATTATTTCTCAGCCTTCGGCAGATAGCTGTTTACATTATGATTGTTCCTCAGGTTTTAGCAGATAGCTATGTTATGATTATTTCTTAGTTTTCAGTAATTTTGAACTCCACACTAACTTGAACTCAATTGGTTAGTTTGATAATCACGTGAGCTCGATCGTTCTTTGATTACCCAGAGCTCAATTTAATTGGTGGCACAAATCACCTTTATCTGAAATCGAACTCCGATTCCAAATTCTTTGTTGTTCACATCTGGAGGGCACGTGTACAGATTAATTACGTCATTAACTGAGTTCATTGCCACCGTTCGCCAAAAGCTTCGAAAGGGGATTATTCATGCTAATGTTATACTTATTTACAGATATATTTGATTAGATAAGGTGTAAGAGCAAAATTATTGGTGGTTCAAGTTGTCATGCACCAAATTTTTATTTTTATCCATTCTTCATTTCATGTCTTTTCAAGTCAATAAAAATAAATATCACAGCTCAGAAAGACTTCACAACTCCCAAAGATACTCATACATATGTCAATATTCTAAACTTATATATATGCTTGTTTCTTTCAGATAGCAGGATACCTAATATATGGTTCGGAAATCCTACCAATAGTACTGGAACTCTGTGTATACTATTAACGTAGATTCCCCTCAAATGACTTGTTAATTATTATTGATAATAATTACCACTCTGTAGTAGCATTTTAGTATATACGAGTACTATATATTTATTTAAGTACAAAGGGTCAAGTTTATCAGTAAGAAATATATTTTAAACTTTATTTGTGCCCCAGGAAATGTATAAAATTTGACTGTGATGATTTAGTAAATTAAAAGAGTAATCCTTCGTTATATCGTGTCCCGATATATATCGTCCATTCGTCTGTATTGCTCTTTTACTTGTCCAATAAAACTTCGGTTTTCAATGGCAGAAAACTTGGAATCTGTTTCTATAAAACTGGCACTTCAAAGGTCACCTCTTTCCAACAGCATCTTAGATTGGTTAAAAAGATCAGGTTAGCTAAGATAGTTGAATTTACGTCCCGCTGGAGCAATACAACAGGCTATTGGCAACGATCCGGGATCCATCTCGAAGGGAAAGATCCGAGGACAACACCTCGTCATTTCGAACCGCGATCAGATGACGAGGTCAACACCTGAGCTGGCACCCCACTCTCCAAACTTCCACACAACACCAAAGTGAGGATATTTGAGAACACGACAGCTTTAACGCGCACCGCCCTCCACGTACACGACGGTCTTTGGCTGGAATCGAATTTCAAACTCGCAACCCCCCCGGTTGCTAATCCACGACACTACCAACTAGGCTACCGCGGCCTAAGATAAAGTCGCACTAGTCCTGACAGATTTATGTGAAGACTTATTCAAAGTTACGCAATGTACAGAATAACTTTAAAAAAGTATTATTTATAAATTTTAATACTTTTTTCACATATAATGTACTACATATTTTTGAAAAAAATAGTTGATGCTTGTATTACTAGGACTGAAAACGGCGAGCACTATTCAGATGCATCACGATCTCATTTTTTTATAAAAAGACACTCGACTAATGGAGCGTTAAAAAAGGTTAGGGTGTGGTGAGGGTTTGATGTTTAGGAATTGTTTTTAAAAATATACCTCACCTAGAATATTTTTTTTCAATGTTTTACCATCGATATTTTGCTATTAACTTAGAGTTTTATGTAATTTAAATGAAAACGCGTGGTGTTAACGCATAATTTATGGCTTTTGATTTCTATAGGTATTCTTTCCATGCCTTCGATACATCGCTGCTGTCAGTACATTGCACTTTACTCTAATACCCCAAGAAGCATCATATATATGGGGAGTTTATTGGACTACAATTCTGCTATACTAACTTAGTCTTCTAAAACAGTCGCTTTGGTTGGTTGGTTTTGAGCTTTATGGCGCAAGAGCCATATTCGGCCAAACTGCGCCAAACACAAGACAGACAACACGAGGGAGGAGGAAGCAAAAAGCTGAAGGGTAGACCAGGGTAAAAATGAAATGGAGGAAAGATCATTCGGGTATCACGGGATTATCATGCCCGTTCAAACATAAAGATGTGCCCCTGACAGCTAGTTGCTTTTGGAAGGTATGTGGATATTTTTAATTAATATCGAACTGGAGCAACACAATGGGCTATTGACAGTCCGGAAACAAACCGGAAGGGAAAGATCCGAGGATAACAGCACGTATTTTGAACCACGGTCAGATGACGAGGCAACGGGATATTGCCGACGGTCCGGGATCAATCCTGAAGGGAAAGATAAGAGGACAACTCTTCGTCATTTTGAAACACGGTCAGATGATGAAGTAAACACCTGAGCTGGCATCCCACTCTCCAAACTTCCACACCCCGCCAACGTGAGGACATTTGAGGCCACGACAGATTTAACATGTACCAGCCCCCGTGTACACGACGGTCTTTAGTTGGATTCGAACTCGCAACCCTCCGGTTGCTAATTCGTTACTCTTCCAACCGGGCTAGCGCGGCCCCTAGTCGCTTTTGGAAAAATAATTATTGTTACGAGAAAAAAATGTTATCCAAAGAAAAACATTTAAGACAGCATCAATTCTATTAAAAGTTTTTATGCGAATATGACCCATTCGAAAAACAAGTTTTCCCTGTGGTTGTGAAAAGAACATGTCCAAGAAATCATCTGAAAAGTGCTTGTTTGTCTCATTAACATTTAAAAGGCTTCTTTCAGAGGAAATAAATAAAGCACAAAACATCCATTCTCTCCTCAACAGAAGAGAACAAAATGCTGCGTGATCATCTAAGTCCCTTCGCTTTAAGGACGAAAAACCATTATAAGACGATTTGGAGGAATTTAGTGAGCACTCGACTTCAAATCTGGAATGACAGTCAGCAGGATAGAACAGAATTAAAAAAAGAACATAAAAGATGAATAACGCTTCCCAGACAAGTGAAAAAAAGTCACTGTCATGATTGATAAAAGAAAATTTTCCCATTTTTTTGCCTTATCTGAATAAATCTCTATCGAAGGGAAGAAAAGGTTTAATGTTCTCAGTATGAGAATGAATATTTTAGATCCTTGGGGAATATAATCATCCTCTTATTACGATGTAATTAATTCTGAAATAAAAGGGGAGGGAAGGAATAGAGTTGGCTTTGTTCAGGAAATTCGGAGGTGCAGTACGTATTAAAACTATACTTGTGTGCGAGTGGAAAAAATACAAAAGAATAGTAATTTGTGAAACAGGTCGTTGAAGCTAAGTCATTGTATATTTACATCGAATTCATTAATGGGGATAATAGTTTATAAAATTATTAAAACAATTTCAAAATATTCATAAATTAACCGTTCGGTGGGAGCTTTCACATTGGGACTTTTCACCAACTTTAGGTATAAGTTTTAATATTTCATTATTGATAAAACGCTGCTGGAACTGTATAACGAGCACATTGAAAAGATGAACGAATACATCAACTGAGAATCATGGTATGTCTGGAGAACTGCAATCTACAATGTTTCCCGCGATTAATTTTTTAAAGCAGTTCTACAAGGAGTATCATAACTTCAGCAAGGGAATGATGTTACAGCAGGAAAGAGTCACACCTAAGTATTTGAGCGGTGCATAATGCCACCGCTGTGCTGGGATATCTTTATCGGAAGTTTCTAGGAAACTACACTGCACGTGCAAAGAGCTGCGATGAGTAGCGTAAAGTCTTGATATAACACCTTGCGGTTTTCACATCGTTGAATAATCTGAGCCTTTTCAATCCGGAGGTCAACATGTGTGGATCTTTGGTTTTGACTCTTAAAACTGAACTAAAGGAAGAATTGTCAGTTGTAACCACGGATTCATATTAGTGAAAGTTCAATGAACGTGTCAATAATGAATACGTGTTGACTATAAATAAATTGACTTATATTTGAGTTTCAAATGCAATGGAAACTTGCGATCAAGGCGTATAACAATGACATAATGCATTGTGTTCTACCTTGACGATGAGGAGTCATAAATTGTTGCGCGTTTGGACTATAAGGAAAGGTGGAGAGTTTATTCACCAACTAATAGATTTAAACCATCAAATAGGAAGCGCAGGGTGCAAAGCGACACGCGCAGACCAATCAGAGGTGCCTGCGCGAGCGGTGAAAAAGTTCTGATTGGTCTGCGTGTCACTTTGCTCCTTTTGCTTCCAATCGGACCACGGTTTTATAAACCAAAGAAATTTATCTGTTAGTGAATCTTTCTCAAAGTAAATATGATGATTACTTTCAGATTCACAATAAATTCCTGCAAATTATGTTTCGTGCCCACTTTTCCGTTGATAACAATTCCTTCAACCAGGTCTAATTATTATGTAATGCAGATATTAAATTTCAGAAGAGAATAAGCTTCTAGGATATTCTTTTTTCGGATGCGTTTATAATATTCCATAAACATTTAAAAATGTTTTATCCTGTAAAGCACATCATTTATATTCAAAACAACCTGAACATTATTTGTGCACAATAAATTGTGATGTTTCCAACTGTTGTGGTTTTAATTCTATAGTATAAATACACATAAACTTTAACAAAATCAAACATGTACTATATGTGTAATAGTTTACTCAGAAAATAAGAAACAGTGAAGAAAAATTAAAACTGAAGCATTTGGTTGATAAATAGAAGTTTAACAACCCACCACTGACTATACTTAAAGGTAAAGCTTTTAAAAGTTGAAGATTTTTAAATACTATTTCGGCATTACACTGAAGACAAAGCAATTTTTGATTGTCTACCTTATATACATGCGTCAAATAGTCTTAATAAGTAGATAATTTAAAACTAATTATTTGTACGAATTAAATCAATAAAGTATACATAAAACATTAAAAATCACAAGACAAAATATTTAATATTTTCAGGTAATCAAATTCCAATATGAAATTTTTCTTGAATATTAAAGTAGGTATGCGTAGTTGAATCAACGTCGCACTGGACCAACACAACGGGCTATATGCAATAGTCCGGGATCCATCCCGATCCGAGGACAACACCACGTAAATTTGTACCACTATCAGATGACGAGGTCAGTACCTGAGCTGGTACCCCGCTCTCCAAACTTTCACACCACGCCAGCGTGAGGACGTTTGAGGCCTCGATAGATTTAACGTGCATCAGTCCCCACATACACGGCGGTCTTTGTTTGGATCGAGCTTCGAACTCGAAACCCTCCGATTGTTAATCCGCAACTCTACCAACCTTGCTACCGCGGGCCCCTTCTTGAGTATGAAATACTATGGATGTATTGTACCAATTTATTCAACAGAAACATGTCTACAATTAAATGCATTTACAACGCAAATAAATATTAATATGCGAATTTTGAGCAGCAAGTCTCAGAGAAATTCAAATACTCTCAATGTATTAATTATAACAGCCTATTATATTTCATTCAATTAACTTAATTCCTTAACACATTTGAAGCGGTTTGAAGGGAAATGGAGCAGGTCATATTTTTCAGTAATTGGTGTTTTAAATTAATGTCACTCAATCCTAAAAATAAAAAACCTACATTAACGTCATAAAACTGTAAACTTCGGAGTATATTTTATATCACTTTACACTCAAGCAAATAAAGCGCATGAAAATATATTTCTCGATTTAGCAAATGCAGTAACTTATAATTTTAAACTCCCGACATACTCTATAACTTTAATTGTTCTGGTATAATAAATTGTGCAGTAGCGTGTTATTTAATTTTTCGCAATGCACTTAATTACGAGATACAATTACTTCGGTCATTCTTAACGACGCGTATTATTAAGACAGTTTTAAGAGAATGGACCTATTTGGAAAGATTAATTGGTCCCAATGACTAGTTCTTCGTCTAGAATCTAGCTCTAATTACTGACTTGATAAATATACAAGTCGATTATATATCAAATTGAATCGTACTGATTTACAAGATCATATAAAATAAAACGACTTCCACAAAAGTTGCCAAACTCTAAAAGATTAAAAAAAGGATTGATAATGACGAAAACAAGGTGTAAAAAATGGTCTATGGTTATTTCGATAGAACAAAACGTCCACCATCACCAGGACCAAAGAAAGAGGAATTATCTAGTGGTCGATTTTGAAGTGTAAATTTGGAATAAAATAGATTTAACCCCACTGACGAATCTATCCGATCTGCAATCGGCAGTCTACCAAGCATGATTTCCAACAAAATTTGACCTTCAGGAGTAATATAATCTTTCAACCAACGGTAGATAGTTAATTCACGTTGAACTGGAGCAACACAACAGGCTATTGGCAACTGTCCGGGGTCAATCCCGAAGGGAAAGATAAGAGGACACACACACACACAACGCTTCGTCATTTTAAAACACGGTCAGATGATGAGATAAACACCTGAGCTGACACCCCACTCTCCAAACTTTCTCACAACGCCGAGATAAGGACATTTAAGGCCACGACAAATTTAACGTGTACCAACCTCCACATACATGACGGTGTTTGGTTGAACTTAGTTTCAAACTTTCAAACCTGCCGTTGCTGATCCTTTATTCTTCCAACTGGGGTCCCACGGGTCTCTTTCAACCAATGGGCGTGATGTGGAAATTTGGAGAGTGGGATGCCAGCTCAGGTGTTTACCTCATCATCTGACCGTGTTTCAAAATGACGAAGCGTTGTCCTCTTATCTTTCCCTTCAGGATTGTTCCCGGACCGTCGGCAATATCCCGTTGTGTTGCTCCAATGCAACATAGATTCAATTGCCTACTTAGTTACTTTTCCCTTTAAGTGAAAGTAAAGAAAATAACTACCTCTCGGAAATCTCAGAGGGTTAAGAAAGTTAGAGATTAATTGAACTATTCCACTTAACCCGAATTCAAATTAAATAAATAAAATAAACTCAGTCTTACAAAAACTTTATAAAAAAAGTGAAAATGAATCCACCAGTTCAAGGTTTCTCCAACATCCTTTAAGTTAATTCTAAGAAAGATGTGTTAAGATTCGTGGATTTATATTAAAAATAGAATATTTATGGTACCAATTACATTTCGCATTGTAAATCGAGATTCTTGTTTGTCGAAAGCGATAGAATTTCAGGAAGGACATCAGGCAAGGAAAAGAAATTACGATTTGATAAATTCATTCTGTTTATAAAAAAATTTTAATGCAGTTCTCTTAAAAGAAATAAAATGTCTAAGATCTAAATTAATTGACTGAAAAGCCACCCTGTGTCGATATCTAGGCTCGAGTGTTTATTCAATTTTTCCATTAGCTGACACACTTAAATGAAAGTTGGAGGAAATAATATTTGAATTATCTTTTCAATTTGTCAAACTAATTTACACTCTTCGAAATTACTAGGAACGTAGTTTCAAACCGTTTGTTTACATTGCAGTGGTCATGTTTTCATTGGATGGTTTTCATTTAAATTGCCGCCCTTGTTAATTTTATTGAGTTAATTTGAATAAAATTTCTTTCAGAGGGAAGTTTTGAGAATTTTAATCAGAGCGACAGAAGTAATTATGTTTAGCCTTTTATAGAATGCTCTGTCGGGTACACTAATTATCGGTTCTGAGAAGATTCGAATGTTATAACGTGAGAATCGGGTTATAAAAACGTTAAAAGCTCTCTTCAAGATCAAAACAGTTTTTAATTTTATCCTTATTACTTGTTATTCATGCATATCTTTGTTGCGCTAATGGATCTGCTATTTCGAGTTTTACAATCAGCGTCATAAAAGGTTGAGCAGGCATAACTTCCGATTGGGGAAGTGGTACGCATGCGTCACAATGCGTAATAATTATTTTGCGGTACATTTAATAATAATATGACGTCAACACCAATGGTTTGATTCCCTTAGTCAATAGTATCTCAGAGGCACATCACCTTTAAGTGTGTACGGTCTTCACAGACCCGAGGTACTTTAGTGATCTTTTCTTTTCACATGCGGTTTACTGCCTTTAGTAAACACAGGAGTCACGATCCCGGGATACCAAAGCTATCTTTTTCTCCTTTCATCCCACTACATTATAAAAATCATTCTTGCTTCTCTTTCACATTTTTCACGCTGTCTTGTGTTTGGCACAGCTTATCCAAATATGGCCGTTGCGCCATAAAACCTAAAAACAACCAACCAAAAGCCTTAGCCAATAGCTGATTAACGAAAGGCCAATAAATCTGCTTACCAAACGGTCTCGTTCAACAGCATACTATGAATATTTTAAAGTTTATTGTCAAGACTTATCTCTGTTTTAATGAAATCGAAAAGAATCATATCACTCGCAAAATCATATAGATGAAAATGATAAAAGCATATGCGATTGCTACGTTATTTAAAACCGAGGTGAAAACACAACCGCAATGTAATTCAATGCGAGACAGTCGAGGAAATTAACAGAAGGCAACCTTCATTATCCTCCAGCACCATGACTTTGTACCGTCCAATGTAATCATTAGCCTATGTAATAATTATACATGTGAGTCCAATGGCATCGAATGTAGGAGAGGGGTAGATGAATTAATTCGCACTGAAATAGCACAACAATCTATTGGTGACGGTTGTTTTTCGGATAGGATTTCAGAACGTCACGAATACAATTTTCAAAGAATGAATATGAGTGGTCAACGCCAATTAGATCAAACTCCAAAAGTCGCCAAAACGGCGATAAGGTACTTTTAAGGTAACCCAATATGTATCAATAGGGAGCATTTGTGTAGAAGTAAAATATTCGCATTCTGTCTGGACCGTTCTTTACACTGAAAATACCTCTCATATTTCACAGGAAGTTCTATTTCCATTAACTAGGTCTAAATGTAATTTTTTAAAGGTTCTCTTACTATTTTAAAATTATGTACTTCAGCAAACTACACTGCTGGCCACCCAAATTGCAACACCAAGAAAGACAAGAGATATCACAACAAAATTTATTTTGTAGATAACATGTTGACCAAGTATCAAATGATTAAATTTATAGACTTCTGTGAAGTGTGGTTCCTGCCAAAATCAGTAGCCAGAGTAGCCGCCATTGTTGGAGATCACCGCTGCCACACGCCTCGGCATTGATTCAAAGAGACTTTGGATGTGTTCTTGGGGTACAGCAGACCAAGCAGCTTCCACACGTTGCCAAAGTTGATCTGGTGTGGCAGCTGGGGATGTATTCTGGGTCAATCGTTGAGCAACCATGGACCACATGTTTTCTATCGGCGAAAGATCCGGAGAGCGAGCTGGCCAGGGAAGCAATTCAATCTGGCGATTGACGAAGAACCCTTGGACAATGCGTGCCACGTGTGGTCGCGCATTATCCTGTTGAAATATGGCTGTGGGCAAGCCCTGAAGGTAAGGAAGGACAACTGGCTCCAGCACCTCGGAGATGTAGCGCTGGCTGTTTAAAGTACCGGCAATGCGTACTAGAGGAGTGCGAGAGTGATATCCAATACCGCCCCATACCATAATACCCGGTGCAGGACCAGTGTGGCGGTGCATAACGCAGCTGTTCAGCATCCTCTCTCCACGGTGTCTCCAGACTCGAATCCGACCATCGTGGTGTTGCAGACAGAAGCGTGACTCGTCAGTAAAGACAATTTCATTCCATTCTGCCGTCCACATCCTTCTTTCATCGCACCATTGGCGGCGGAAACGTCTGTGGTTCTGCGTCAAGGGTAGACGAAGCAATGGACGTCTTGCGGACAGACCACTCTGCTGTAAACGGCGTCGAATGGTACGCGCAGACACTGGATGATGCGGTACAGACTGAATGTGCTGTGCTATGGTTCGTGATGTGGCTGAGCGATCCGTCACTGCCATACGCACAATATGCCTGTCATCACGTGAAGTGGTGCACTGAGGTGGATGCGATCGAACACGTCGGTCCGTCGTACCCTCCTGCATCCAACGATCACATATCCGCATTACAGTTGTTTGGTTTCGTCCAACACGACTACCGATTTCCCTGAAAGATAATCCACAATCTCGGTAGGCCACTATCCTTCCTCTGTCGAACTCGGATACTTGATCAAAAGATGATCGCTGTTTTCTACGAGGAATAATTGATCGTTTTTTGAAAAAAACACAAGAAAAACACAATTGCCGTATTTGAAATCGTCGAAATCTCCAAGCCTTAAATAGCGCTTTGAAGTGGCGCCACAGGCGCGCGTGATGTGCGTCTGCGCTGAAATTCTAATCATTTGCATATCTCACCTCCGCTAATGCATGTTGTAAATTTCATATTATTTGCATGCTTCCTTCAGGGTGTTGCATTTACGGTGGCCAGCAGTGTATTTTCAATTTACTGTTTTAACTTCCGAAGACGATTCAGTGTAGTCGAATGATAATTATATGCTCAAATCGCATCATACCTTAAGAGCAAATATCGCCATTGCAGAGTTTATAAACTGCAATCATGGCAAACGATTTCTTCATTTGAACTTTCACTTCTGCTCAGTCAAGTTGACTATTATCTGCATCTAGCTCAAATTTTTGAGTTTTTATTAAATATTAAATAAAAATCTTATTTTCACCCTCCTGGTGGCTGTTTCGACGATGTATCTTCGTCATTTATAAAACTGACCAGATCTTGATGGAAAAGAGATCTCATCATTAGAAGACTAACCAGATCTTGATGGACGACATATCTCGTCATTAGAAGAAAACTAACCAGATCTTGATCTCGTCATTATAAAAAATAGACCATATCTTAATGACGAGATATCTCGTTATGAAGATATTGCCTTAATGACGGTTAGTTTCATTGATGATCTGGTTAATTTTTAGTTAGAACATTTCATGATCTAGTTAGTTTTTCTAATGACGAGATATCTCGTCATTGCAACAAAATTAACCAGATCTTGATCTCGTCATAATTAAAAGATTGACAGTATCTTAATGACGAGGTATCTTGTCATTAGCAAAATTGGTTACATCTTGATGGACGAGATATCTCGTCCAAACCACTTGGAGTGCTAAATCTTCTCGTTGTCCCCCAACAAGACCACTTGATTCGGTTCATTAATTTAGTTAGTTAATCGAACAGTCTATTAAACGTAGACACCTTTGATAAAACCAATCAACCTGGCGTGTCTGAGTTATACATTAACACCCCACTAATAGCAAATAAAGTCACCCATCTCAACCAATGGCACGATTCCACTCACGCGAGTGCCGTCACGTGATTTATGGAACTGATTTCTCACTCGTCCCCTCTATACCGGCTTTGAAGTTGAGGTTTTTTCTCTCTTCTCTTCCAGGTATATAGCGTGTCCTTGATATGGATATCCCATCGGTGTAAAGGTAGCCTCCAGAAAGTAATCACGAAATCGACTTTTTTTTGCAGCTTAATTATAAATCTCTTCTCGCTGCCATCTAATCTTCAATTACGCCTCTTCCCCTCATCTACTAACGAAGAAAATTTATTTTCCTCGAAATTCAATTACTCGGAGGAACTTTTAGTGTGCCTCGGTTTTGAATAAATGCATCGGAATACAAGCGCTGTTGAAAGGCTGCGTTTGCGGTAAAATTGCGATATTTACCTGTGTTGTCGTCGTGTGATTAAGCCTCGAAGTGGTTTCGACGCGATATCCCGTCCAATATCTGACCAATTTTGCTAATTACAAGATATCTTGTCCATCAAGATCGGATCAGTTTTGCTAATGATTGCGTTTTTGATAATATACTTCCTCGAGACAACCACCAGGAGGGTTAAGGGGCCAAGATAGCCCAGTTGGTAGTCAAGGATTAGCCAACGTAGTTGATTGCTAATCCGCGAGTCTACTAACTTGCAACGGGTTGGTTGGTTGGTTTGGATTTTTGGCGCAAGATCCAAAAATGGATAAACTGCGCCACAAGCAGGATAGAAATGGATTTCAAGATATAATTATCACCAGACCAACATTAAAAGCATGATGAATGAGTAATTAATTTGTATTAAACGTGCATTCAATGAGATGATAGTTTAAAACACGTTATCCAGCAACGTGATGTACAATATATAAATGATGCAGTGAATATTTACATGATGTATTTTATGATAAAGTAAAATCTATGTTTAATTTAAAAAGTCAATAGCATGGAAAATTTTTTAAATGTTTGAATGGAGTTTTTCCCCAATCGAGTCCCGCAATGTTAAATTAGAAGTACTAAAAACGTTTCTGCAATGATGATTAAAAACAGGACATTCTATTAAAATATGATAGAAGGTATAAGGAATCACACACGAGGGCAAAATTTCATCGGGAGATGGTATTTAGTTGCGAGTTCGAGACTCGATCCAACTGAAGACCGTCGTGTGTCTGGTGCATATTAAATCCATCGGGGCCTCAAAGTGGTGTAGAAGTTTGGAGAGTGATACCGGCTCGGGTGTTGACCTCGTCAGTAACCGTAATTCAAAATTACGAGGTTTTGTTCTCTTCGGAGTAGGTTTCGGACCGTCGCCACGTGGAGAGAAGGATGAGTGACAAAAGAAGAGTGAAGCTGTGAGATGAGTATGATCAGTATCCATTATAACAGGGCTTCAGGCTGTTGTTGGAAGTGATTACATATCGTATTGGTAACTCAACTATCAATTATGACTGCCCTAAAATCGAAGTGCATGGAACGTTAAATGCACGCGTTCGTAAGCACGTGTGAAAAGTAGGTAGCTTTAATCCATTAAAACGTCCTTCGTGGTCGAGCTCCACTCTAAGATGGAAGATTAAGTTCACCATAATCAAAATACTAAGGCCAGGAAAATATGTACACCAAGTTTCATCGAACTAGTCCAAATAGCTCCTCCTACACATGAATAACCTCTCCTTGTTTAAACATAACCAACATGTATTATAATGAATCAAGACAGAATAAGAGTCATTAAATGGAGCTGTGTTTTGAAATCCCAACTAGATCCAGCCCAACCAAAGGAATAGATTACCCAGCATTGAGAATACGAAACTTAGTTAAGTCATAGAATTCATCTATTCAAAATCCCGGATACCATCCGAGAACAAAGTACCACTTCCTGAAGGTGTCTCTCCACGATCGGCAACTTCCGACATGCAACCATTCGGCTAGTCGATCGAGATAAAGGAGAATAATTTTCATCTCAGCTGATTAAACCATACACACGGGTTCCGGAATATTTGAAATTCATAATGAATCCCTTGTAACGGAATGGGGTTGTGTTTAAGGCTTAAACTTCTGAGCTTCGTGAGATTTTCAAGTAGCGCAGTGTTGCTTTTCCCCCACAACACACATGACATTTCCTGACTAAATAACCACATCCATTGGTTGAGAGAATCCTGGGAGATTCTATTGGTCAAGAAGGTCCAATCTGGTTAGAAGTCATGCAGTGAATATTGAACAAAGGATATAGGCCGTGTGAACCTCTCAAAAGGATAAAAATGTTCATGAAATACCGGTAAAAACGAGTTGGGAGATTGGGTATAATTATCGTTAAGTAAGCATCATTACCGGTTTTCTTAGATGATATTTTATTACTTTAACTTTACTTGCTTTATATTCAGTTTAGTATTACAGATATCAATTTATGACGCGACAGTAGTAGCTTGTTGGTTGGGTTTAATGGCTCATTTGCCTTATCTGGCCAACTGCACCAGACAGACGACGTCATAAACACAAAAGGAATTTTTTACTGACACAGAAGAGGGAGCCGCCGTAGCTCGGTTGGAAGAGTAATGGATTAGCAACCGGAGGATGACGAGTTCGAATCCATCCAAAGACCGTTGTGTACACGGGTGCTGTTGAACGTTAAATCTGTCGTGGCCTCAAATGTCCTCCCGTTGACGTGGTGTGGACGTTTGGAGAGTGGGGTGCCAGCTCAGGTGTTGTCCTCGTCATCTGACCGAGGTTCAAAATGACGAGTCGTTGTCCTTGATCTCTCCCTTCGGGATTTATCCCGGACCGTCGCCAATAGGCAGTTGTGTTGCTCCAGTGCGACGTTAATTAAAAATACCTACCTACATACCTACTTAACGCAGAAGAGAGAGGTACACCGAGGTAGGAATTGAAGCTGATAGGAATAGATTATGCACCGCTTACAACTCGCAGGTTTCTAGCACAGCGGGAAAAGCCACCGAGTCACGACGTCACCCGTCAAGTAATAGATATATACACAAAAGGAAGGTTTGACTGACAGAAGAGAGAAAAACACAGATCTGGCACCCCACTTTCCAAACTTCCACACCACTCGAACCTGAGGACATCGAGGTCACGACAGGTTTAAAATGCACCAGCCCCCACTTACAAGACGGCCTTTAGTTGAATCGAGTTTCGAATTCGCAATTCTCCAGTTACTAATTCGTGATTCCAACTAGGCTACCGTTGACCAGTTATAAATAAAAGTGGGACTAGTTTATTTTTCAATGGCAGAAATTTGGGTTAAACAGTAATTTCGAAGAAATCGGAATATTGAAGAAAACTGGGTTGTGGTTAGTAGAAGGCAATAGTGTTTTGATAAATGCTAGCAGCTTATGTTTTATACCATTTTGGTACGATTAACCCAAAAAGTGGTTTCAACTAGAAATCTCGTTCATAAAGATCTGACCAATTTTGATAATGATGAGGTATATCGTCAAGATATTGCCTTTTATATTTGCTCCAAGGCTTTTTGCTGCTATTTCAAAAGACGCAAGCGTACGCAATACATAAAAATTGCTTCTAATATTCCTCTTTTGTTATACTTTGGCGTGAAATTTTTGTGATTAGTCTTTATTCCGTAAATCTGTCTCGTTCGATGATGACAAGATCAAGATCAGTTCAGTTTTCTCCTAATGACGAGATTTATCATCCATCAAGATCTGATCAATTTTGTTAATGACGATACCTCGGGAGCCACACAAACCACCAGGAGGGTTAAAGGTAAAAAGTTTCCATTTTAATGTTTACATTAACCTCTTGTTTCATACTGTAAACATCTTACATTTTGCTTTCTTTTTAAATATCCATCTCGACTGATTTTCCAGAGATTTTCTTGTTTTAATTTCTTCACCTACTTTTCTCGAGTAGTCGCTTTTCGTATGGAAAGACAACATCTACACAACTCCCGTGTTATTTGGAACACTTTAAGACGATATAAAGTTAATATATCTAGTATTTGAGTTCGCAAATATAAGAACCCAGTTAGTGGCTCTTGTCCCATTTCTTATTTGGCATCGTCCAGGTACTGATCCTCAGGCCTTTTGCATCGCACAAAGCCGTTTCTGAAGATGTCATTGCGTCAAATCAGTCACGTCATTCCGAAACGAAATAACATTTTCACTGACAGTTGTCATGGGATTGAAGAGAAGCCTAGGTTCGTAAAATGGAATATTTTTAAATCCGGTTTTAGTAGGACATGAAAGTTGTGCAGGCTATTTTGTCTCCTGCTCATATACTTATCAGAATATGTGAACATGGAATTGAAATGTCCTTTTATATTACGCGCGTAAGGAAATTTCGCATCGGGCAGAATTTTTAGTAAGCCTGTTTTATTTTATATTAATGACCTTAAGACTCTAGAATATTCTAAAGTCTTTTCTAAGTCGGTTATTAAATTATTCAAAAAAGAAAATAAATTTATTAGTTTCCAAGATAAGAGCGCTTCGTATTTCGGTAGGGAAGTAACTCAGACCAAAAAAGGGGAGGAATGAAATGTTATGATCTTGCCCCCAAAGACAACAAATCGTATTTTGTAACTTCCTTTTTGTACCTGAAATTCCCAAAACACAAGCCTTTTCTTAATCCATGCCCCGTTTTCTTTTGGATCGTAAGACAGTTATGAGATGGTTTTCCTATAAAGCGAAACACAGAAGGCGCTATTGATTTGGTAATTTCTTTTGTAACTTGGTGGAACAACATGGCATATAACACAAATGCAATTTCAGCACTTCACTTATTTCTTACAAATAGACGCCAAATATCGTCAAAACGGAAGTAAATTAAAATGGTTCTTAACAGGAATAACTTATTCTTGTCCCAAATGTTTGTACTAAAATTCAATCTTATGTTTATCCATGGTGTTGCTCCAGTGTGACGTTAATTAAAATACCTACCCACCTCGTGTTTATCTTACGGGCTTGTAAAAGGCCTCATTTCTATTTGCTGTTTGGCAACGATTAGATCTAGTATCACGTGATTTCACTGGCAAATCGAATCAGTCGACAGAAATACTTTTTCCAGCGGATTTAAATGAAAACAAATGCAATGGTTGGTTGGTTGGTTTCGGGGGTTTTATGGCGCAAGGGTCATATTTGGCCATGCTGCGCCAGACAATACAATATCTAGTAATTGACACGACATACAATATCAAGTAATTGACACATACACAGTGAAAGCTTTACTGACAGAGAAGAGAAAAATACACCCAGGGAGAAATACACCTGGCAACAAATGCAATGAGCGGTTTCGAATTTGTACTTTTAAAATAAATTTTAAAAATTGATTCGTCAATTATTATCGCAATTAATATAGGCGCAATCAATTGGCAAATGGATCCTCTGGGGAAAGATGCGTTCAAAACAGTTCTAAACCGGAAGAGCTTATTGATCTCTGGTATTGTTTATATTTACACTGAAAACCACATATAGTACGAGAATTAACAGTTCAAAGGTAGGTAATTGAGTTAACGTCGCACTTGAAGCAACACGACGGACTATTGGCGAGGTTCCGGGATCACTCCTGAAGGAAAGTTTCGAGGAAAACACCTCGTCAACGGTTAGATAAAAGGTCAAACCGGAGCTGGCACCCCACTCTCGAAACATCTATACAACGCTAATGTGAGGAGTGAGGACATTTGAGGCCACAACAGATTTAACGTGCCCCACAATACCCGACGGTCTTTGGTTGGATCGAGTTTCGATGTCGCAACCCTCCGGTTGCAAATCCGCTATTGTATCATCCGGGCTACCGCTGCCCCAGATAATAGGTAGAGTTCGCTGCGTATATGAACGAGTAGAGCTCCCCATTCCATGAGAAACATCCAAAAAGATCCAGACTAATGAATTATGGTACAAAAAATGGCGTCTTAACCCACGACGTGTTACCATCGCTTTCAATGACCCTCGAAGCAGTTCCAAGTAATCCACATTACACTGTATGTTTGTGAGCACTCGTCTCCAGGTAATGCAATCAAACTATTCAGTTATTGCAAATCTGATTAGATACACAGCGATAGCAATAACCGCGCAACAGTTTCAGGAGTATCCATCCATTAGTTGCATACATAATGACGGGAGATAACAACTTTGGGACATTTACCTGCTAAACTTGATTTAAGCCGCCATCCAACAGCAATATTCGGCTTATGATGATGAGTCACGATTGCGACAACTGCAGGATCACGGAACTGCCTGGATAATCGCAGATTGTAATGTCTCCAACTGTTTTATTGCATGGACAATAAATGGGGTTTCATAACTACCCTGACAGATTTCCATCTTTGAAGGGTAAGTAGGTAGTTAATTGAGGCCGCACTGGAGCAAGAGGACGGGCTATTGGGAACAGTCCGGAATTAATTCCGATGGGAAATACCCAAGGACAACGCATTGTAATTTTGAACCACGGTCAGATGACGAGAATACCTGAGATGGTACCCCACTCTCCAAACTTTCACACCACGCCAACGTGTAAAACTGCACATTAATCGTTCAAACTGTAAATTGGTAGTTGAATATTTACACTAAACAATCGTTCAAACTGCTGCTTCATGCATTCCACAATCCAACATCAAGCCCGAATAATCATGTCAAAACAACTGTTTTAAGTCTTCCACACAACCTGGCGCAGCTTGTCCGCTATTGGACCTTGCGCCATAAAACCCAAATCAACCAACCAACCTCCGACACAACCTATCAATTTCTTTATTTTCTCTCACTGGGGCACTATTAACCCCAAAAAGGCCTGATCAAGTCATCACCGCTCACTACAGAACCTCAAAAACCCACGCGATTACCCGATACGCTCCGGATTTTCTTCCCCATCAAGCGAACAAACTTTGCGCCTCGGAAGATCTTCCTGGGAGTGAAGGCCCGAAAGGTGAAAAACAATAAACACCGGCAAGAGAAACAAAAGCCGGGGAAAACGAATCAGGCAAGAGGGTCGGGGATGGACATGAAAGAGAGAAAAAAGCATTTAGTGGTCGCATCGCGTTGCGACGAAATCAAGATTCTTGGGTATGTGCCAGACAGTTGCATCGGGAGGAAAAATCGTTTTATCTCTGTACATAAACTCGCGGAACAAACGTACACGACTTATTTTTATTTATTCCGGGTGGCAGAAGTTGTGGGTAATCCGTTATATTTCCTGCTGGCCTCGGCCGCAATTAAAGAGCACTTTCGGAATTAAAGCCCCCTCCGTGCATTAGGACTTTGTTCTGGCTTTCACCAAAATTAAGCTTTTTTGCCCTCCTTTTCAGACGTCTACATTCATGCAGAGCATTTTATTAAGTTGCGAGGGGACCCTTGCTTGGCTAAATGGGAGTCCCAAGTGGAAACGCGGATAATGGCCTTCGAGGGAATAAGATGTCGAGTTGGGCAATTTTTTATAAACTTCAAATATTTATGGGATCACGTTAGCAATTTACTCCAACTGTGGAGGAATTTAATGTAACATGAACACCTGACAATTTTTGACGGGAATTTAAAATCAGACCAGTAGGTGGCCAGTGTGGTAAGCAGTTGAATTAACGTCGCATTCGAGCAAGACCACGGGCTATTGGAGACGGTCCGGGGTCAACCCCGAAGAGAAAAATCTGAGAGCACCTCATATTTTTGAACCACGGTCAGATGACGAGGTCACACCTGAGCTGGTACCCCACTCTCCAAACTTGAGCACCACGCCAACGTCAATTTTTGACGTGAATACGTCTTGAAAATCAGACCTGTTCCAATGCGGAAAGTTGAGCGTTATGAAAAAAGGGGCATCGAATTATTAATTTCTAAGTTTTCGACGCGGACCGAATCAATATAGCATCATTCAATAGCTGAGGGAACAAAGATTTGCTAGTGTGCTTGATCTTTCTCACCGCGATAAGCGGAGAAGGCAATAATGTTTTGGGGACTTTCCGCTACGCTGAGCAAGACTCAAAACTCGGGACTGCGAAGCGTTACGCCCGTTGTGTTGCTCCAGTGCGACGCGCGCGTTAATTCAACCATCTACCTAACCTTCTAAGCGTCACGAGATTTCCAAGCAGCGCAGTATAGCTTTTTACCCCATAACACACATAACGAATAAATAACGGTAAATATTGATTGAAAGAATCCTAGGACAGATTCTATTGGTGAAGGTCAGCACTGGTTAGAAACCATGCAGGGAAATTTGAAGGTTGCAAAGTGGATATATCCATTTGAACCTCACAGATTACTAGATCGTAATAATGAAATCTAATATACGAGAATTTTTTTCTCTAAATTAAGGGCTCATATTAACAGCTTTTTATTGCATTCCAGTTTTACATTTCCTTTCAAACGTATACAAATAAACATTTTACTTCTACAGGTAGGTAGTTTAATTAGCCTCGAACTGGAGCACAATCGTTACTGGCAATGCCCTTATAAATTTGAACCACGGTCAGATGATGAGGGCAATACCTGAGCTGGCGCCCCACTTTCCAAACTTCCACACCACGCCAACATGGTGGTATTTAAGGCCACGATAGATTCAAGGTGCACCAGCCCCCACGCGATTGACTGCCTTTGGTTGGATTGAGTACCGAACTCGCAACCCTCAGGTTGCTAATACGCTAATCTTCCAACCGGGATACCACGGCCCCTTCACCTTGCAGAGACTTCAAATTCAAAACTCGTAAATAAGCCGCTTTTACATTTTGTGATTCACATTTATATTTGATCACATTTTGAATATTTCTGTAAAACTCTATTTAAAACATATATACTATTTTATTTCTAACGCACACACAGTCGGTTACATTAATCCAATTCTAAATTGAAAATGGAGTAACAGCAATGGTAGATGAACTATTCACAAAGCATCTAATTTCTATCTAAGATTTCCACATACGTATAAACCTTGTAATTCAACCTTATAACCTTCATTAACCTCCTATCAAACATATTCAAAAAATCGCACGTCGAAGACTTTAGGTCTGTAATCGTACACGACATCAAGTAACAGCAATTTATCTGCTAATTTTTTCAAATAAATTCCCTCCTTAAGGAAAGAGCAAACATTAAAAGCGAATGCCTCAGATTATGCAAACACAGTCGCGCAATTTTAAAACCACTTAACTGGAGCGATATGTAAACACAAATTTGGATGGAATTGAAGGAATTCAAATTAGTTTTCTACTTCAGAACTACACCACCCTCGTCGACTGTGAAAAATAAATAGATAGGATTCTATGTAAATGCGATTCCCTGGAATATTTAACCGTTTTCCATAAGTTAGAACTCTTAAGTCCTTTTAACATAATTGGATTGGTGATAAACTTTCGGGAAAGTAATCCTTGATGGAAAAAAATGCTTTTTATGGGTACTAAGTATGAGAAGAAACAATGGAAAATACTTTTCGTAGCCTGAGGGATCGTAAAAATGTTTCAACCACTCCGAGAGCTTTTTCTGAGACACGCTAAACTTAATTTACCTGGAAGTGCATACATGTTAATATGTCTTCAACTCTTTTTCATGTATTTATTCACTTGGAATGGATAACAATTTCAGCGAAACAAACATCGCCGTTCGTGGAAATGCGTCGAATTTTGTTGACGCATCTTTGAAAGTGGGATATCGGATGTGAAAAAGTTATCAATTTAAAATGAATCAAGTATGTTTATCTTAAGTGTTTTCAGCGTCATTTTTTTGTTAGCTGTTTGAGAAATAGATGTTGTTCAACGACGGTTTAAAGTTTAACCAGAAAAACCCGTACGTATAAGATAAAAGTTGTTTGGCCATGCTTCGCCAGACACAAGACAGACAATATCAAGTAATGGACAAACGCACACACAAGGAAAGTTTTTACTGAAACGGAAGAGAGAAATATACCCAGTACGGAATCAAACCTGCGCCGCCTACGGTGGAAATGATTGAATTATAAATCTTTCAAAGTATGCTTTTAACAAATATTTGAAAGCAAAGTGCAGTATTATTTAAAGCACTGATTGAACACTACCATTTCCTCGAATCACTCCGTAATTCAATTGAAGCTTTGGCTTCCAGTTCTTAAATTAAATTCCTACTTGTCTTAATAGGTTGTATTCCTAATTGTAGAATTTTTTTGAAGCTAAAAAAGTATTTGTAATTTTACTACTATTGGAATGTTGTGAAATTACTCACTCTCTACAGCAAAGAGACGAAAGAATTGAACAGCTTTACTACTGAACAAGGATTGATTTGTAAATTTACTGTTTCTTTTTACTCACTTTTCATCGTAACAAAACACATTACCCTAGATTTAAACCCCACTTCTAAGTATGAGGTAGGCAGTTGAATTAACGTCCCACTGGAACTATTGGCGACAGTCCGGAATCAATACCGAAGGGAAAGATCCGAGGACACCTCGTCATTTTGAACCAGTCTGATGGCGAGAACACCCGATCTGGCACTCCACTCTCCAAACCCACACCACGCCAACGTGGACATTTGAGGCTACGACGGATTGAAAGTGCACCTGCCCCTACGTACGCGAAGGTCTTTGGTTGGATCGAGTCTCGAACTCGCAACCCTGCGGTTGCCAATCCGTGACTCTCACTAGGCTAACGTGGCCCAATTTTAAGGATGAAACAATTTATTTAAACTTGTCAAGAGAAAAAAGATAAGGATATCCCAATCTTAGTTTATATTTAAAAACCTCGCTGTAAAGTAGGATATATAAAAGGTGAGGAATTACATATTTGCTTTGTTGTTGGAAACCCGAGACGTAAACAGATAGTAGAAGAATGGGATGGGTGACATAAAACCAATAGGATAATTAATGAGATAGTTAAAAAGCAACAAAAACGTTTACTAAGACGGGAACAGGAAATATGTCGCATGGTAAATGGTTGTAACACAAAGCATGACTTTCTTGTACTTTACCCAAGCATCCCACCAAGGCATCTTATTCCCTATAGGGATATAGTCCGTTACAAAGACATTGTCAGAAAGGAATTGATTTTTATCTAATACTTGAAAATTGTTCAATTCGTAGACATCCATTCATTAGTCTGGAGGACTAACAGGTCAATGGATTAAACTTCCATACCACGCCAACCTGAGGACATTTGAGGCCACGACCGATTTAACATGCACCAGCCCCCTTTCTACATGACGGTCTTCGGTTGGATTCGACCTCCGGTTGCTAGTCCGTTACTCTTCCAAATGGGCTACCGCGGTCCAGGAGCAGCCAGAAGATAGGCCTTCGACACTGTAACGTAGTGAGTCGAGTGGTGTGCCGAAAAACGACGCCTCAAAAACAAGTTAAATAGCTGTTTATTTTCACAGAAGAAAAAACATATTTTGTACATAAGTAGTCAGGAATTTGCGCCCTTAGGTTGTGATGCCAAGGTAGCCCGGTTGGAAGAGTCGCGGATTAGCAACCGGAGGGTTGCGAGTTCGAAACTCGATCCAACCAAAGACCGCCGCTTACGTTGTGGCTGGTGCACGTTCAATATATCGTAGTTTTGAATGCCATCCTGTTGGCGTGGTGTGAAAGTTTGGAGAATGGGGTACCAGCTGAAGTGTGATCTTGTTATTTGACCGTAGTTCAAAATGGCGAGGTGTTGTCCTCGTTTCTTTCCCTTCGGCATTGGTCCCAAATCGTTACCAATAGCCCATTGTGTTGCTCCAGTGAAACGTTAACTGATCAATTAACAAGTCACTAGGTTGTGGGTGCTGTAAAAAGGGACAATCGGGATTAACAGAAAACGGCCGGCGACCGAGAATCCAAAATACTTTTGCTCACTTCGAGTTCTGGAAATCAGTTCCCTGGGGGACAGCTGAATCCCAAGGGGACGTCGTGCACCCCTTAAAAACCACCTGAATGGGAAGGAGTCCATCCCGATATAGTTCGAGTTTACGACTGGCGGTCAATGATGCAAGTGCTGACCCTGATCTGTTGCTATGGACGTTACAACACATGCAATGTAGAACCTTACTGCGTCTGTTCCCTTAGAGGCTTCAATAAGATAAACATGAAATAATTATTTGAGATTTTATAGATTTTTCTAGTTGCAGACACTCAGGCAAAACTTTTGTCAGTCATTAATATGAAGTTTTACCCTGGAAATATACAGCTACCCAGTTTTCTCTATTGTAGTGGAATAGTACAGCAATTTTAATTTCTTGATTACAAGGGTTTGGCATCGCTTCTTGGAAAGGCATTTTCATTAAAATGACACCATACTTAATGAAGGGAGCTATAACTTTCTGAAAGAAGCTATTGTATTATTATTAGGGTGTGACTGGAAAAAGCAGCCAAAGTTGAGATCGATATTTTTTCGTTACTGTTCATTATCTAAATTAGAGTGAAAATGAGACAACTAATGAAATGTGAAAAATAAATAAGATGAAGCAAGCAACATAAAAACAACGAGATAAACGCAAAACCCATTAAATTAATATGAAAGTAAATATAGATAAAATTCTTCTGGGCACTGAATGTAAATTGTACATTTTGCGGAGAGAGAATCCTGAAAAGAATTTTAATAAGAGTTTTAATTCACTCTTGCTCAGATTTACGCTCCCTATAAAATTTTAACTATACAGGGTATTTCAAAACTTCCTGTTTTAACTTTAGGACGGGAGTTTGCCGTTGCTCGGTAGGTTCGCCCGCTGCTCTAGCAATCTGCGAATTGTATGCAGCTCTGGTTTGATTCCTCTCTGGGTATATTCCTCTTTTCTGTGTCAGCAAAACTTTCATTGTGTGTTATGGCCATTACTTGACGTTTTCTGTCTTGTTTGGCGCAGCATGGCCAAATATGGCCCTTGCGTCATACAACCCGAAATCAACCAACCTACTTTAAGGCGACAGAAACAAGCAATTAAACTGCATTCGTATACGGAGATGAATGTCCATCAAGAGACATTTGGTTGTGCTAGAGTGTATACTGAAATACACAAATGAATGACAGCAAGTATGGAAACTCCTAGCCCTAATTGTAAAGCTTGACCCTTAGTTTCACAGTTGGTGCTCAAATTTGCAGTCACCGTCACAATGGACGCCTGACAGGTCGACGCATAGGTTTGTTTGTTGGAATTATAAGGCAAGGGCCATATTTGGCCACGTTGCGCCAGACACGACATACAATATCAAGTAATAGATACACACACGATGAAAGTTTTACTGACACAGAAGAGTGAAATACACCCAGGGAGGAATGCACCAGGCAGAAATCGAGACTGCGCCGCCTACAACTCGAAGGACGACACATAGGACTTCTATGGAAGGAGTGAACGTTGATCGTCTCTGACCAGTGTCGAATGTCGTCTTTGGATTGTTCCGATTATACACGAAGGCTGGGGAATTTGGCACACTTCTCTCGTGGTATCGTTCACGATACAATCTGTTAGTGGCTCGTCCGTTTCCATTAGCCATATACGCTAGGAGCATATCATACATTCCAAGATTCGTGAAAGGATACAAGTTACCTGCAGGACACGTCTAAAATGGCGATGGCCTAAAATGCCAACTGCCGCCAGCGCCCTCTAGGAAATCCAGGAGGCGATTTCATCATCCTTTTGTAAATATGGTTTAATTTTGTGTTCCTTACATCCCCAAAAAGATTGTACTGTAATTTTTTAAACACCCTATATATTTTAGTTGTATATCTTTCTCCAAAGTAAGACCTAACTAACTAACACCAACACACATTCCCGTGCCTAGTGTCATGAGACACTGTACCAGTTTAAATAAATGTGGTTGGGATGAATATAGCATGCCACCGAGGTGACATGTCTATTCAGAATTTAGAGTACATTACTTTTACACATTATTACATCTATACAGTAATTACATAGGACCGTGGTAGCCCGGTTGGAAGATTAACGGACTAGTGGACGGAGGGTTGCGAGTTCGAATCCAACAAAAGACCGTCGTGTGCAAAGGCGGCCGGTGCATGTTAAATCTGTCGTGGCATCAAATGTCCTCACGTTAGCGTAGTGTGGAAGTTTGGAGTGGGGTGCCAGCTCAGATGTGACCTCTTCATATGAGTGGTTCAAAATGGCGTGTTGTTGTCCTCGGATCTTCCCTTGGGGTTAATCCCGGACCGTCGCGAATAGTCCGTTGTGTTGCTCCAGTGCGATGTTAATTAAAATACCTACCTTCCTTCAAAGTAATTTTGCTTTAGTTCTTGTTCATCGTCGGCTCCATTAGTCCACTTATACTTGCTGTTTTCCAAGTAGTTTCGACGAGCTAGTATGTATACATAAAATTTAATCTCATTGACATAGGGATGTAATGTCCACAAACGACACCCGGATGTGCCTCAAGGTTTACTAAGATACAGAAATGAATGACATCAGGTATGTGAACATTCCTACTAACATAACTTTTAGTCTGACAGTAGTTGTAGCTCAGATTTCTTACGAAGATTCCACAAAATTCATGACTGGATCGGAAAGTGAAATATGGACATATGAGTGATTATATAATTATAAGAGCTATATGTAATAGATTTTCCCCTTCTATAAGTACAGCTGAACTACTTTTGGGCTTTCAACTGCAAAGTGTCGTTTTCTATATCCAACGAGGATAAAAAGCTACAAGGGAAAAGAGTATTCCTATGGTTTCCCCGTCGCTTCTTGTTTTTGGCGGCTCCTATTGAACAGATCCATCAGATCGAAAGCGACAACATGAGGAGCCTTTAGTTTAATGAGATCCATTCAGTTGTAGGATTTCTTTTATTCAACCGAGGGGCGATCGATTCAAAAGCGAATGCAGAATTGCTTAGCTAACAGGGAGGCAAATGACCATTGAAATATAGTTAATGCTAAACGCCGATTCTCTATCTAAAAATCTAGATTAAAAATGGAAACTATTGTAATATTTCCATTCATGTGATAAGCGATCGATTGAAATCACAAGTGAGGAATTGATTTTGAAAAATTGATAATAGAACTTTCTCTCCTGGTACTTCAGAGTGCAAAACAGGTATCTATGTGTGGTATTCTTCCAGTACCCAGATAAAATAGGTAGGTTAGTTGAATTTACTTCCCAATGCTGCAACAACAACGGTCAATTGGCGAAAGTCCGGGACCCATCCCGAAGGGAAAGTTGAGTAGGTATTTAACGTCGCACTGAAGCAATACAACGGGCTATTGGCGACGGTCCGGGATCAAACCGGAAGGGAAAGGTTCGAGGACAACACCACGTAATTTTGAACCACGATCAGATGACGAGGTCACACCTGAGCTGGCAACCCACTCTCCAAACTGCCACACCACGCCAACGTGAGGACATACTTAAGGCCACGACAGACTTAACTCGCACCAGCCCTCATTGTACACGATGAACTTTGGTTGGATTCGAACTCGCAACCCTCCAGTTGCAAATTCGTCACTCTTCCAACCGGGATACTACGGCCCTGTGATTTCGACGAGATATCTCGTCCATCAAAATCTAACCAATTTTGTTAAAGACGAGATTATTCGTTCATCAAGATATTGTCGATTTTTTATGACGAGATCATGATTTAGTCAGTTTTCTTCTAATAATAAGATATCTGGTCCATCAAGGTCGAAATATCTTGGTCATCAAGGAAGCGATATCTTAAACATCAAGGTCGAAATATCTTGGTCATCAAGGTCGAAATATCTTGGTCATCAAGGAAGCGATATCTTAAACATCAAGGTCGAAATATCTTGGTCATCAAGGTCGAAATATCTTGGTCATCAAGGTCGAGATATCTTGTTAGACGAGATAACCAAGAGGAGGGTTAAAATATAAATTATTTTTCCTATTAAGGGATGCGATACCGAAAACTTGGCAACGAATTGCCGAAAAAATGTTCTCTAAAAAATAAAAGGTAGAACTTTCTGCAAGTATGGTATAAAATTTATACTTATATGCCTTTTTCTTTTAGTAAAACTATTAGTTTGCTTTGCCGTCATTTGTTAGGTTCTGGCATGCTTTAGATTTAGAAAAGGTTCTTTTCCCCACAACTCCGCTTTTTCTCGAAACACTACTTTCGAAATGTTAAGACTTTTTATTCTATTTGAACAAAACTAAACACATTTATTACTTTTTGACATTTCTTGTACTATACAAATTATACAACAAAAAATTTTTAAGTCGAATCTTGAAAAAAAATTACTAAGTCGAAAATTTAATTTTAATCGGTTTCAGATTTAAATTTTTATCATAGAACTATAAAAAGCCCAAAAGAAACATTATTCCTAAATATCCCTTGTAAATTTGCAGGTAGGTATTTTAATTAACGTCACACTGGAGCAACACAACGGGTTATTGTGCAAATTTGTAGAGTACGATATAAAGTTTCAGAAACTAATTTAGCATTATTAAATTATCAAACTAGTAGCGAAAAATATGTACCGAAAAAATTATTATATTTCTGTATGTCTCGATAACATTCCACATGAAAAAATAATTTTCCCCTAAATGTACAAAAGTCATGTGAAGCGTAAATAGTTAATTTTCATTTCAAAATGAGAACTTTTAAAAGGTTTGTGCTTAGGAGTAAATTATTTACTCTTGGTGGATTGTTTTGGGGTTTCATAGTGTAATGGCCCTATTTGGTCAAGGTGCGCTAGACATAAGACAACGTCAAGTAAAATATGTGAAAGGGGGAAAATAGGGATTGTGGAATAGAGTAGTAGATTGAAAGCAAAAAAGATCGCTTGGGTATCCCGTGTGTGCGACCCCCGTGCTTACTAACGAAAGCAAATCCCATGGGTAAAGAAATGATCACTAGTGTACCTTGTGTCCATGCAGTCCGTACAAACCTAAAGGTGATGTGTCCCTATATCCACTTGGGAATTCATGTGAAAAGGAATGTTAAACTTCAAAGCGGATTTGAAGATATCTCGTAAATCAAGATTTGATCAATTTTGCAAAGGACGAAATATATCGTCAAGATATTGGCGATTTTTGGATGATGGCGAGATTAAGAACTGGTAATTTTCTACGAATAGATCGACACTCATCTACCTACAACTCGCAGGTTTCTAGAACAGTGGGTAAACCCTTGAGCCACGGCGTCTCCTCTAATAAAATTTGAACCGTATAAAATTGAAGGTGATTTAAATTAAAGATGAAAACGTCTATGAGAAGATTTAAAATTATGACGATCAATAACATCAGTGATAAATTTGAATGTATTTTTATGTAGACATGAAAGCTAAAAACATTAAGATCAATGGAATCCAAAAAGGCAAATGTATTTCGATTTGGAGTTTCTTCAAATCTAGTAGGCCTAAAATGATACACGATGGCTTTTAAAGCATGACAAACAATTAAAATGTGATAAATGGTATAGTCCGCCGAGTTGGCATGAAACACGTGGTTTTGAACGAGTCAATTCGTTCAATAAGCGGAGCAGATCAAACATAAACAATGAGTTCCCATACTTGGCACCTTTAGTGTATCCTGGCTCCGAATTTATTGTTAGGTGCCGGAAAAGATAGTAGTGATGATGAATTGGTGAAACAAATAATTTCCTAAGGCGATCGCTATATTATGGTAAGTCCTTTCCCCTATTTGCACAAAGGTGAGCTTAGCCACCTTTGTGCAAATAGGTCATCTGCATGCTCACTGGATCAGCACAATGAGTTAAGCTATACACGTTCCATATGCATGAGCAATCTCAGATAAAATGATTTTTATAATTTAAATGTGTCCAATGCGAAGGCTAGTGAAAGTATAACTATGAAAAATTGAATATAATATTCCGGTTTCATAGTCAATTATTCAACATAAAATACACGAGTTAACAGTATTTTCACATACACTCATGGATGCGTTGAACTGCAATTTATAACACACTGATTCCGATTCTTCGGGGGCCTGAAATTCCTCCCTAACATGAATGACCGTCAATGTGCTAATCCTGCCTGTCTGGAGTTTGCAACCGTATGGAATTAAGGGATGTTCAGCAGTCCCTTTTGGGGAAATTGTCCCTCTTTGTTAAAAACTAACTGGAGGAGCGATGATCTTCATTCCTGACCCCTCGACAGGAAGATCAGTTGAAGTTTTGAAAGTGAACTGATGCTGGTCTGTTCAGATCGAACCGCAGGATCTTAATTTTCATTTAGCCTCTAATTCTGGTTTGAGTTGTTTAACCTAAGTAAATACTCTAAATTTGTGATTAAATGTTTCAAAATCTACCCAAACCCACTCACCTCAACTTAAAATCATTTCACGAAGTTACAACCACCTTAAATTTTTGCAATCTCTAAATCCGAACATTCTTTCCATAATACTACATCCAGAGAACTTATAGCCATCTTATTTTAGAACACAGCATAGTATAATAAATCCTACTATATATCCAAGATGGTCTTAAAATAGAAACTATGAATTTAAAGAGTTTTTCCATATGGTGCCCCTATAAATTTCGACTGCGCATAATGAAAACGCTCGAAGACGTTCTCCGCCCCCAAATGGAAGGTACTTCGATAGTCTTTCCAAAGTCTAATTTTAGCGGGCCAGCAAATTAAATTTTGGGTCGTTAGTCATTTTCATTTCTGATAGGTAATCCTCTCTTCATCCTGTCCCAGTTTCATGAGAGCCGGGGCATTTAATGGCCGCTCTATGTCGTCACGAGCATTCCAGACCAGATAGATTGAGATACTTAAGTATTTATTAGTGAAAGGAAATGTCTAGTTTTGCAAGTAAAAGCGATGGGATTACAGCGAGCTAAGTCAAAAGTCTACTTAAGCCCAACTTTGGTTTTCTGAAAAGAAGAAAATGGCGTCATCCTTCTTTGTCTGGTGGTTTTTTTTACACTAACCATAATTATCTACAGTGCATCGATTTTATCAGACACGTGTCTCTTTCTTTGAACGAACGATTTTTTAAATTAAGTCTTTCAAATGTTATTAAAACTTCAAGTGGTTCCGACGAGTTATCTCGTCCATCAAGATGACCATTTTTGCTAATAATTAGATATTTCGTCCATCAAGATGACCATTTTTGCTAATAGCGAGATATATCGTCCATTGGAGACATTTAAACCTAAAAAAATAAGGAATCGCCTTAGAACAAGTTTATGGGATGAGATTTAAATGGATGATCAGGAGGTAATTGAGGTAACATAACTGAGGTTTAGCACTTTGCCATGCATTGTTTTAGAAATAAAAGTTAACACCACTAAGTACATGAAATACATTTACATTTTCGATTGTTTTTATTTCATTTGGAGGCATAAAATAAAAATATCTATACTTATATTCATTATAAATTGATTTAAACTCTAAGTGACTTAAAGGCGATATCACATCCTTCATGGTCTGACCAATTTCGCTAATGACGAAATACCTCGTCAAGATATTGCCCGATTTCTTTTTATGATGACGATAACAAAATCTGGTCAGTTTTCCTCCAATGACGATATATCGTCTATCAAGATCTAGTCAGTTTTGTTAATGATTAGATACCTCGTTTGGACAAACAGAAGGGTTAAACCTCAATTTATACGAGAAGAATTTTCAGTGTAAACAAACCAGATGAGGTATGGAGATTTTACTCCCTATTATCCAAATGGTATCGCATAATATCTATCGGCGTTGCCTGTAAATATCGCATTTGTATGGGTGTCAAAGTATTCATCTAATCAGAAACTGCAAACAAGAAAAGTAAATTATAGGAATATCAAAGATTGTTATTTATGCTTCCTTAGAACGTAGAATATCAATATAGAGTCAGGATTTTGCATCGATATCACATCCTTCCAATATTATCCGTCGAGGGACTAGGCGACGTTGTCAGGGATGACAATATCTAGAAAATATGGTTATTTTCGACAGCCTGGAAATTCCCTGAGGCTTTCATCATCACATCCTCCATAAGCCGTCCAGATGCAATTCACAAATCCCATCTTAATTAAGGGCTTTCGTTTTGGTAATTTTTTACCGCCTTTCTGATATAGGACTAACCGCAAAGACGAACGACTTGTGGACATGAAAATAATCGAAAACGTGATTGGGAAAGATGAGTGTTTTTTTCTGCCTAGAAACTGATGTAAACATGTTTCTTGACGATGTACAGTCGGTTTATTGCGAGAACTGCACCCGCCACAAAGTCTACGTCTGTCTTGTTGCCGTAGAAACGGATCTTATCCTGTTTACCATCGAGGAGATGCTTGAATAAATGCATTCAAGTTTGCCAGATCGCCGCACTTAATGAATAAGTTTGTATGTGTTTCTTGTGTTTTACTTGTTGTAAAAGGACCCTTCCTTGTAAAGTATCTTTTCGCTGCCAACATTCAACATAAACAAAATAAAATTAAAACATTTTAAGATTAAGAGAGGGTCCGCAATGTGTCGAAATTCTGCGGTGCTGGGAGAGCCTTGGGCCAGTGTAACTGGATTGCGTGTAGTTAGTACTATTGGACAACAATGTCTCAACAATTAATATCAAACTGCATTTTAATCGTTCAAACTAAATTAATTGTTGAATATTCGCAATACGCAATCCTATGTCTGCTTCATTCATTGCACAATACAACATCACGTCCGAATATTCACTTCAAAACTACGGTTTGTGCCCACGACACAACCAATAATTTTTGAAGTATTATGGATCTATAAGTTCACCTACACTCACATTTACCACCAAGGTGAAGTGTATTAGATGTTTCTGAACAGAAATAAATATATCAGACAGATTGGAACAAACCTCGCAATGTGATTCTGAGAGCATTTCATCCCCTTCTCAAAACTCCGTCGAACATTTATCATTCCATCTGGTATTCAACAGCGAATCTAATACGTAAACACCATACGTTCAAATCATACATATTCAGGGGGTGGGAAACCTCATCACGGTGAGCATGAAAAAAATGCAGAACTCATAACTGTCAACTTTGATGAAATGCCATGTCAAAGAACCCTGCTACGTTATTACATTTTCGTAACTTAGTTCGCTACTTCTTGCTCTCCGAGATGTTTTGATGCGAAATTTTAAAAAATACAATCCCGAACTCGTCTCCACTAAAAAAAGACGGAATGATGTCTCGTATCTTCGAGAAGCTGGTGATGATGTAAGCATTAAAATGTAAACAAAATATTTTGGCAGCGAACTGAATGCGAGGAAAAACAAATGAGCTTTATTTTAGAAGTGACAGGACATGAACATACTCTTTAATATGTAATAAATACCTGGCTCGGAATTTTATTCTGTTGTATCAAATAAGTTTGATTTTGGGCTTTTGTGATGAATTTAAAGGTGAACGTTTACATTAGAAGATTTTTTTCTTCATTTTGACTTTAATCCTTCAAATGGTTTCGACGATATATCTCATCCATCGAGATCTGACCAATTTTGCAAATGACGAGATATCTCGTCATCAAGATTTTGTTTATTTTTTTATGATGGCAAGCTCAAGATCTGGTCAGTTCTACTAAATGCGAGATCTGGTTAGTTTTGCTAATGACGAAATACCTCGTCGAAACAACCTCCAGGAAGGTTACAAATCCAGTTTTTTTTACAATAGATAATTGGCTTATGCTTAAAATCATTTCAGTGTGAAAAAAGTCAGATTAAGCTAATAATTATCTAATTTAGATATATTTCACTAATTAGCAAGGTTTTTTAACAGGGTTATCTCAAATTCTAATTTTTTCAGAAAGACAATTCCTGTTGGTTATCATTTCAGTATAGTAGTATTAATGTTTTGACTTTCAATCAAGTTACTAGACGGAATGGGTTTTTTCACCAAGGAAGCATAAAAATCATATCTTGTTCAACTGCACAGGTGAAAATATTTTTAAAATTACCTTAAAGAAAATTTGATTCATCATCTATTCTTACTGAATTTTCTAATGCTCATTTTATGTATATTGCTTCGCTGGTTTATTGAAGAAATCGTGAAATCGGCGTTAACCGGATTCGTGTATGAAGATGCAAAGCAAACCTGTTTTCGCATCCGCTGACATTTTCTTCTGATTTCTGCCTTCTGAAATAAGACTGCTGATGTATTTCTAGAACTCAGTAAGACTAGCTGAAATTCAAGATCTTCCATGTCAATTGCATACCACTCCATAGTTCAAATCAATCATATCTAAATAAAGCGGCAAATCACTGAAAGCGGCTGAATTTAAGCTGTTTACATCCGTTTGTCGTCATTCCATTATTATATAAATCCTACCGATTTCAGTGTGACATCTATAGTGAATGTATGGTACCATACGGATGTTCAAATTTTTAAGTGTTTAAGTTATTACGTTATTACAAATTGCAGTTTTCACAATCCTGATAAGACTCAATTTTTTTATAAGACTAAACATAGAACACAATTATCTTTTTCTTACTTAAGAAGCGTGAAAATTTCAAAAGTAAATAAGAAAAAAAAAACTTCAGTAACATTAGATATCCTCATTTTTAAATTTAAAATGTCTTTTAAAAAGTTACGCTACAATTAAATTATTATGCACAAGAGTAGGAAAGGGGGACATATTCTCACGAAAACGAATTTAAAAAACTATTTTATATTCGTTTTATAAATTCGGTAGTTTATATAATTTATAAATTACCGAATTTAAAAAACTTCTAGACGTTAAGTATGCGTTTATACAAAATACGACAGTAACATAAATTCAACAGTTTTTTTCTATACAAAAGAATGTATTTGAAACAATACCGTGTACAAAAAGAAAGCAACCGTTAATTTTCTTTATATAAAATATATATACGATCCATATCCCATGAAATATCAAAATTACCTTATAAATAATGTGATTACATATATTGTTAAAATACCCATACACGAGATAACCCATTTGATGGAAATTACTTTAGTTGTTTTAGCACTTCCTTATGTTTTAATGTCTCCCTATAGGCCTTTATATCTTTCCCGGTGTCACACATAAATGAAGATTCAGTAACATCCATTGAATTAGCTTGGAGAGATTTAGTTTAAAATTTCACACAGATATGCCATTTGTACAAGACTGTTGCATGCATTTTTATGTATAGGACATTGAATTTTTATGAATAGTGACTGATATCTGTTAATAATAAGATGCAAGCTAAAATCTAATTTGTCTCATCAGTGCATATGCATCGACCTACTAATGAAAAACTGAGCATGTGCTTGCAGTTTCATGCTATTTCTATCGATCCCGCGGATTGAAGATTTGTCACGTGGTTGGGGGTGGTAGTTGAACTAACGTCACACCAGAGCAACCCAATGGGCTATTGGTTACGGTGGGCGTTCAATCCCACGAAAGATCCGAGGAAACAACTTGTCATTTTGAACCACGGTTAGATGACGAGGTGAACACCCGAGCTGGCACGATCACTCTCCAAACTTCCACACAACACCAACGTGAGGACATTTGAGACCACGGCAGATTTAAGGGCACCAGCCTCCACTTACATGACGGTCTTTGGTTGGTAGGTAGGTATTTTAATTAACGTCACACTGGAGCAACACGATTATTGGCAACTATTGGCGATTGTCGGGGACAAAACCGAAAGGGAAAGATCCAAGGACAACACCAAGTAATTTTGAACTATGGTCAGATGACGAGTTCACAACTGAGCTGGCACGGTCTTTGGTTGGATCGAGTTTCGAACTCGCAACCGTCTGGTTGCTAATCCACTACGATATCCCGTTGTGTTGCTCCAGTGCAACGTTAATTAAAATCCAACCGGGCTACCGGATTTTTACTTCCATCTCTAGATTTGTTTTTGCCTCTACGGTGATGTTTTGCAATTCGAGGGCTAATTAGAACGGAGAGCCTAAGGAGCCTTCAGAAAGTACTGGCTATACCTTTTATCCATCTCATATCACTTTGTACCCTGCTTTCTCACTTCTCTTTGCATTTAGGAAGGTAGGCATTAGAAACAATAGTCGAAACCACTTGGAGGGTTAAGAACTAGACCACAAATTGGTTTTGGGTTTTGTGCAATGTCCAAAAAGGGGCAGGCTGCTCGAAGGACAAGATAAGGTAATAAATGGAACCTGTGTATCGATAAATATAACAAACTTAGTCATAAAATGTTAAATAGATATTTAAACTACTCATGAAGAACCAGAGCAAATAAAATGAAGAAAGCCCTTCAAGTGGTTTCGAAGAGATATTAGACCGGAACTGACCAATTTTGCTAATGATAACATCTCGTCGTTAAGATGTTGCCTATTTTTTATGACGTGTTCTAGACAGTTTTCTTCTAATGACGAGATTTCTCGTACATAGGGATCTGGTCACTTTTGCTAATGATGAGATACCTCAAGGAGAAAACCACCAGGAAGGTTAAAGTATGTTCATGATCTGAGAGTAATGACAAGCACAATTATAAACATGCCGATCAACATGTGATTAAAAGGTGCCTTAGCTAAACAAGTTCATGGACGATGCCATTGTAAATATTTTAAAGGCCCAGATGGAGGAGCTTGTAAATAAAATTAAACTGGGGAAAACAGGTTGAAATTCATATCTTGAATCTACGTCAGAGAAACATAAGGTTGGTTTCTTGGTTTTATGGCGCAAGGGCCATATTTGGGTATGCTGTGCCAGACTCAGGACAGACAACTTCAATGGACATACATACAAAGTTTTACTGGCACAGAAGAGATAAATACACTCAAGTAACACTCAACTTGCGCCTCCTAATATTCAGATTGATAGCGCAGTGAGCTTACAGAGCCACGACGGTCCCAGAAAAACATAAGGATTGCATATCTACTGTGCTTTCCAGATAAACGCATCCAGCGAATTTAGGTATGGTGTGGTATTTTTAATTAACGTCGCACTGGAGCAACTGGCTATTGGCTACGGTCTGGGATCAATTCCCAAGGGAAAGATCCGAGGACAACATCACTTAATTTTGAACCACGTTCAGAGGAGAGTGGGGGCAACTCTTAGGAGCTTAAAAATCCAATCATATTTTCAGGTGATATCCATATTTCAGGTGTGACCTCGATAAAGGTCACACCTGAGCTGGCACCCCAATCTACAAACTTCCACATCAAAGTGAGGACATTTGAGGCCACGATAGATTTAACGTGTACCATCCCCCTTTGCACACGACAGTCTGATTCGAATTCTGATTCGAACACGACAGTCTGATTGCATTCGAATTCGCAACCCTCCGGTTGCTAATCCGCTACTTTTCCGACCGGGTACCACGGCCCCAAGCGAATTTAGGAGACGAGAAGAAGGAATGAAATAAATATGTGCTGTGATTTTATACTCCAACGAAATTGTTCACCATTCTTTAGATTCATTTTTTCCCTCGCAAATATTTTTGATGGGGCCTTAAAAAGAATCTCCAGGGTGAAGTTATAAAAAGTCGAAACCTCCTGGAACGACATGAAAGGTTGAATTCAGCAGTATGCGTAAAAATATAAATTCAACTAAAAGGCATGAAGGATTCATTCACAGAATTTATTTCTGTAAAAATGTCCTATATGAATTATGAAGCATCGTATTTTTATATTTTTGAAATTTTAAACTTCGTCTGTTGTTGGACATCGCAGACATGAAAAAATTCATGCGCACTTATAATTGAATTTTGAATCAGGATCACTAAAACCTTTTGAATTATGTCAGATGATAACTCTGAATACTTGGAAATCAGAAATACAAATAATTTCGTTTCATCGCACTTTCTAAAAAATGGATTCAGAAAATAGATTTCTTCTTTCAATTTATAAACGAATGTATTCAAATCGAACAAGCATAGATATCGAGTTAGGAAATTATAGAATTTTTAATGACAAGGAAAGCCAAATTTCGAATAGAGAAGGAAATATGATTGGATTTTTTAATCTCTAAGAAATTTGCTTTCTTGAACTGTGACACTTTTTCCAGAAAGGGTCTGAAAAACTATCTTGTTTCTAAAAGACATGAAGTTAAAATTACAAAAATTAATTTTTCGACAGGAAAATAGTAGAAATTTATAATATCCTATTTCCAATAATCAGAAGTTTCAAGAAGAATTTAGTTCTGTCAAAAATAGATGAGAAAATTGAGGTTTCTTTCCAATAATCATAATTTTTTTCGAGGAATCGAAAACCTGACTCAATCTCTTTTGGAAACACGATTCAGGAAGAGAAAAGGTTAAAAACTAGCCCTTCTGACAATCGATATTCTCAAATCTTCCAAAAATGACAAATAAAGACAAAAGCAAGGTGACAAAAAACATAAAACGATGAAACAAAACATCCATCAGTCCCGAAATCAAAGAGAAAAACACGAATTTAAATGTGACTTTCGAAAAATGTTCATTGAAATTTTTAATATTGTAGGATATACAAGCTCTTGTAGGATACATTTTCTTTCTTGTCCCCTTTGTTCATTTTTCCTCTGATGATTGTGATGATACATTTTGTTCACCAAAGTAACTACAGAGCAATTTCATCACCTTGTTTTTATTTTCTTTGTCGTTTCTAGAAGCCTTAACCCTCCAATCGGTGTTGACGAGATATCTCGTCGATCAAGATCTGACCAATTTTGCTAATGACGAAATACTTAGTCGAAACAACTACCAGGACGTTTAAGACTAAACTAAGCTTCAAGGTTATTTAAAGCTGGAAAAAAACGAATTCATGGAAATGCTAATTCAGTTCCAATAACAGAATAACCTCACTTCCAACACGAAATTCCTCTCCAAATAAAAAGATCTCCCTAACTAGTACAAAATAAAAATAAATACTTGAACGAAATAAACAATGGCAAATACACTTAAAACGATTTGTTTCCCCACCAGAGTTTTCCACCGGACTTTATTTACTGCTGGCGCACAATTGAGTCGGGTTAGAGAGATGTATCCAGACATAATGGTAACGCAGACAGCTCTAGTCGCCACAATGCGAATAAAATTCCTGAAGCTATTTGCGAATAAAGTAGAAACGGGGATCGGGGCGAGTAAATTGAGCGTTATTGTGGCGCCGACGCGAAGAGCAAAAGTTCTGGCGACAATGAAGTATTTTTCAAGAACACGCTTTCTTTCGGTACACGGACACGGAAGAGGAGGAGTTGTTTAAAAATAATGAACAGATGACGGTTGGTGAGAAACTTATTGAAATTTGTGAAAGAAAACACGATATGTAATTTATATTCCCACAAAAAATCCAATGTCTCTACTTGGGAAAAATCATTTTGTTCAAAATGAATAAAAGGACTCTGAAAAATAATGTATAACATATATATTGATTTTATGTTGCTGTTTTATTAATAATTAAACTATTTTAGACTTCCCTTACAGGCAGCGCTCGATTTAAGTTTGGTGTTTGGGTTTTATTGCAAGGATCAAATTTAGTCATGCAAGACATACAGCATCAAGTAATAGATATACACACAATGAAACTCACTGACACAGAAGAGTGAAGTACACCTATGGAGTAATCGAACCTGCGTAGCCTAACTCTCATATTGCTAGCGCAGTGGGCATACCTAAGCCACGACGGTCCCACTCGATTTAAGGAATTTAACGTCTCATTATGGTAAGTGGGTATTCCAATTAATGTCACACTGGATCAACACAACGGGCTATTCGTGACGGTCCGGGATCAATCCCAAAGGGAAAGAACCGAGGACAATACCACGTAATTTTGAACCACGGTCAGATGACGAGGCAACACCTGAGCTGGCACCCCACTCGCCAAACTTCCACACCACGCCAAAGTGAGGACATTTGAGGCCACGGCAGATTTAACGTGCACCAGCCCCTTTGTACACGACGGTGTTTGGCTGGATTTGAACTCGCAACCCTCCGGTTGCTAATCCGCTACAACCGGGCCGCCGCGGCCCCGTCTCATTATGGTGACGACTGCAAATGTCAATGCGAATCCCTCCCTAACCCTCCAAGTGATTTTGACGAGATATTTCGTCCATCAAATTCTGACCAATTTTGTTGATGACGAGATATCTCGTCATCAAGCTATTACCGACTTTTTTAATGAGATCATGATCTGGTCAATATTCTTCTAATGACTAGATATCTCGTCCATCAAGATGTAGTCCTCCGCCAACATGCACGAAAAACAGAATAAAATTCAGTCATCTCCGAGTCACCCCACTGAAAATGAGCGAACCCTGTTTCTACAGCGATCGCCACCACCCAGATCTGGTGTCGGGAGCACATCTCGTGGTAGAAAGGCAGTAATAAGGTGCCTCCGGTATCGTTTCTACCGTGTTCTCTTGTATTTTGGCATGCTCATCCGTACTGTTCTTGAATGGAGCAGGTGTTCAGGAAATAATGGTGCAACAAAATCTCAGTCCTGCCTCCATAATCGCATTTCTTCGGGAACTTCAAACTATTCATGAACAATTGTGTGCACCTTTGGCTTTACCAATGGCACAGTTGTAATATGACTCGTCGAGAAACATTTACACCATTTTCTTCCCAATGCCTTGTGACTTTGACAGAGGGAGTCTCATCAGACAAAGGACCTACATTGTGAACTGGCGCTTTGTTCCTGTGTGTCAAATTGTTAGATAAATGTCTCATCACCTGTCACAATGTCAGAAACAAGGCAGGATTCATCAAGGTTGAACCTGTACAGCATTTCTTGGCACCTCTCCGCTCTTGTCTTCCGTTGAGCCTCAGAGAAATTATTTGGTACCTACCTGGTAATATATACGAATTTTGATACACTTTGTACACTCAATCGTTAGAGTTGCCTTGTTTTCTTTTTTGGCTGCTAGTGCCATTTATCTTCTTACGTGGAAGAGTCTTTGTGACTCAGTCGGTTTGATCGCCTTGATAGAAATCTGCAAGTTGTAGGAGGCGCAGGTTCGATTACTGTTACTCCTGAGTGTATTTCTCGTATGTGTAGGTAGGTGCTTTAATTAACTTCGCACTGGCAAAATAAAACGGGCTATTGGCGAAGGTCCGTGATCAAACCCGAAGGGAAAGATCCCATAACACAACGTAATTTTGAACCATGGTTAGATGACGAGGTCACACCTGAGCTGGCACCAGTCTTCAAACTTCCACACCACACCAATGTGAGGACATTTGGGCCATGGTAGATCTAACTTGCACCAGCCCCCTTTGTACACGAGTTTCTGATTGGATTCAAATTCGCAACCCGGTTGCTAACCCGTTACTCTGCCAACCAGGCTACCGCGGTCCCTCTTATTTGTAAGTAAAATCTTTTCTCGTATGTGTATGTCCATTACTTGATATTGTATGTATTGTGTTAAGCAGATCTTGACAACTCGGTCCAGCCGAAGACCGTCGTGTACAAGGGGGCTGGTGTACGTTAAATTTCTTGGCCTCAAATGACTTCACGTTAGCGTGGTGTGGAAATTTGGAGTGGGGTGCCAACTCAAGTGTTCTAGTCATCTCATCATTGTTCAAAATTACGAGACATTGTCCTTGGATCTTTCTCTTCGGGATTTGTCCCGGACTGCCGCCAATAGCCCATTTTTTTGCTCCAGTGCGACGTTAATTAACTTCCTACCACTGCTTGACCAAATGGCTTGCGCCATAAAACCAACCAACCTTGATACATGCGATAGGTATAAACCCACTTTCAAATCAAAAACAATTATGGCTTTGGTATAAATTCTCGTCGGCTCCGTAATTCGAATTAAACAATGACACTTAAGAAATCCAGCAACGTACCCCCGTTTGTTTTGTTGGATCACACATCCGAAACCGCTACTTAAAATTGATAAAAGCATTTATTTTCACCCTTTCACATACATTCTTAGTCATCCTCATCTGAAGAAAGCTAAAAACATTGGGTATGTTGTGTCTGAGCACCGCCGGAAGGTTTTACATGAAGGCGTCTCGCTAGCGCATAGTATTTATTTAGGTACAGTAAATGAGAGACAAATTCAGTAGTCAATTAAACGTTCATCGAAGAGCTGACGAGTTACTCTTCCGTGCAGACTACATTCAATGTATTTCTGGTGCCATAGTAGCCGAGTTCGAAGAGAAGCGGAATAGCAACCGGAGGGTTGCGAGTTCGAAACTCGGTCCAGCTAAAGAATGGCGTGTATATGGGGGCTGCTGCACGTTAAGTCTGTCGTGACCCCAACTGTCCTCACGTTGGCGTGGTGTGGAAGTTTGGAGATTGGTGTGCCATCTCAGGTGCTGACCTCGTCATTTGACTGTGGTTCAAAATGACGAGGCGTTGTCCCTTAGGAGTGGAACCCGGACCGTCGCCGATTGCCCGTTGTGTTGCCCCAGTGCGACGTTAATTAACTTCTTCCTCGATGTATTTATGTTTGACTCTTCGACGAGTATGTGCCGGCATATTTTGTGGGAGGAAAGCGAATAAAATGTTGTTTCAGGTGAGGATTTTACATGAATCAATTTATCATTCATTTCCTGTTAAAACCATTTGAAAAACCTTTTTACAATGTTTTCTCAAAATTATATGGTTCCCAACTAACCATAGACAAATTTTATCACTAAAAATCATTAATACCATTCATTTAAATCATATCAAGTATGTATGCAATTTTTTTATATTCTGTGCTTGAAAGGTATATGTTTAGGAGCATAAAGGTATAAATAGGAAGCATAATATATTTCTATTAGAAGCAACGGCATAATTCATTAATTTAAATACCTATTTTAATACATTCGCATATTTTATAAATAACCATTTACTGCTATTACTATGATGCAAACTTTCTTCCTAAAATCTCTTTGGGATTCATGCTGAGTGATAAGAATAATCAATTTTTCACGTCGTGCTATTGGTGAATGAAAATTTCACTTTTATTTGCAAAACTTTTTAAAATTTGGGAACACCTTTTTCTCTACGAATCCCAAGGAAAACACATTAGTTTTTGAAGTTCCGTTCGGAAAAATTATTTTGTCAACGATCCGAATAGTTTTATGGTTTCAATATCCAGAAGGGAAAAAATGGTATCGTTTTTGTTAAATTCTCCCCCAACATGGATGATGGCACGAGAACACATAAAAGTATTGTAACAGAAAAACCGGGCCGCTAAAACGCTGCTATTATTTCTAAGCCCCCAAATATGTGTTCCAAGCTCAACTCATTCGAGCCCAATCACAAAGGTGTGGAACGGCCTGTCAAGATCGAAATGTAGCATACTTCACTTCATCAAGAAGCTTTGTGACCACGTCACATTTCATTGAAGGATATTGCTGGAACATTCCAAACTTTTCTTTTCAAAGCTGACATAACACGTAAATTACATTGTAAGGAAATGATTTATCACTACATAACCTTCTGAGCGTCACGAGATTTGCGAGTATTGTAGTATTGCTAATACCCCACAACAAACACAATGAATAAATAGCAACATCTAAGGGTTGAAAAAATACACACATATGGCATGTACAAAGATATCAAGCATCTATCCCTATTCGGATATTGGTTCAGATAAGTTTGATGGTTGGTTGTTTTTAGATTTTATGGCGCAAGGACCATATTTGGCCAAGCACAAGACAACATTAAATAAAAAAGGTTGTGAAAGGGTAGGTATTTAATTAACATCGCACTGGAGCGACACAACGGGCTATTGGCAAAGGTCTGGGATCAAATCCGAAGGGAAATATCCGAGGGCAATACCACGTAATTTTGAATCACGGTCAGATTACGAGGTCACACCTGAGCCGGCACCCCACTCTCCAAACTTCCACACCACGCCAACGCGGACATTTAAGGCCCCATTTGCTCCAATCCACCTTGTACGCGGCGGTCTTTGGTTGGATTCGAACTCGCAATCCTCCGATTGCTAATCCATTAACTCTTCCAACCAGCCTACCGTGGCCCTGTTGTGAAAGGGGAAAATATTTGTGAAATGAAAGCAGAAAAAGATCTCTTGGATATCCTTGGAGCACGACCCCCGTGTTTACTAAAGACAGTAAACCCCATTAAAAAAAAGAAAAGATCACTAGAGATTACTAAAGATCATCGGGTCTGTGAAGCTCGTACATACCTAAAGGAGAGCCATGAGTTTGAGAAAGTGAGAGCTTCGTTTATTTGAGCATCAAAATTAGCACCTTTAGCAAGTCAACAGAAATGACATAGGACAAGAAATTAAGAAAATAACTGCATCTAATCGCTGTTTCTTATGTAGTTACGTGTAATCAGATCTAATAAAAAGAACCAAATTATTAATATACAAACCTTTAATCAGATCTCTGCTCCCCCATGCCTCAGAAACGTAGGCAATGACCTCTAATGGAGAAAAAGCACCGCAGACATTTGAGAAAGATTTTAAGAAGCATATTTGTTGGCATTCAAATGGAGTGTAGCGAAGAAGGTTTAATTTCGAAGTTATATCCTCTATACCAAGAACCAATTTCGTTAAATACGTAAAAATAGAGAGAATGAGGCTGTGCATAGCATTTGAATGCCCAATGTATAAAAAAGAACAAAAAATATTTCTGGACAAGTAAATTGGTGGGTAGTTGAATTAACGTCGCACGGGAGCAACACAAGGGGCTATTGATGATGATCCGGGATCAATCCCGACTGGAAAGATCCTAGAACACCTAGTTATATTGAAGCACTGTCAGATGACGAGGTCAACACGTGAGATGGCCCACCACTCTCGAAACTTCCACACCAAGCCAACTTGAGGACGTTTGAGGCCACGACAGATTTAACGTGCACCAGCCTCATGTACACGATGGTCTTTGGTTGGATTGAGGACAGATAATTGGAGTTAGGCGTAGATGAAGACCAAAGCTTAGCTGGATTGACGGTGTAGACTGGCATTTGCAAATCTAAAACTAAGAACTATTACCATTAACAGGTAAAGATAGTACAGAACCATCAAGATCGAAACCCGCACTTGACTGTCAAGTCAATAAAGAATGGTTGAAATGATTCTAGAAAAGATTCCATTCGTCAAAACTGATTAGAAATCATGCAGAGTTGGTTGCTTTCTAGTTTTATGGCATAACGGCCATATTTGACTAAACTGTGCCAAACACGACAAACAATTTCAAGTAACAATGTCGTGAAAGGGGAATGGAATAAGAAACAACCAGGGATGAGTGCAGGTTGATGAATATGCATGTGAATTCCCAAGATGGTTAAATAAGAGAATTAAAACACTATTAATTTGATAACAATTAGCATGCTCCATTAAATTCAAAGCTGAAGCTGAAAAATCCAACTTGATGGGAATCCAAGGTTTCTTTACACAAAATTAACTTGAGCTGTTCCTTCCGCGGAAAGTTGAGATCTCCAAGAAACAACGACCGCTAAAAGCCTGTCAACGGCCAATGACAGTTTAAACTCCATCCGCGAAACGCTTTTTTAATTCTAACCCGTCCGATGAGTCGCCGCTTTTCTTGCGACGGGATTCATTTCAGGCAGTCTTAAAAGTACAGATGTCTCGGTGCATCATGCATAAAAGATTTTCGGGGTCTTGCTTTGTCTGGAAACGAGAGCGGAACTTGGACGGACAACTGGAAAAGTTCTTGAAGTGTCTGTCCTACCGAAAATTTAAATTTCAAGTGTCGTCTTAACTTATTGATGCGGTAATGAATTATTCTTTTGTGGGTGAAACGGTCTCCTTTATGAGTCAGCTTTCAACGTACTGGCGCCTCGCATACGAGGGCTCTCGGGAAGCGGAACTTGAAAAGTGGTGAAAATAACGAAAATTAAAAAGCGGTTTTATAATTTTAATGTGGCAGTTTATTTTCAAAGCTTAAGGAGTTGTAATTACTTTCATTAATTTTCTGATAATAAATTAATACAAAGAGTGCAAAGAAAAACAGAAATAGCAATAAAGCGATATCTTCTCGCGTTCTATGAGAGGGTAGGTAGTTGAATTTACGTCGCACTGTAGCAACACAACGGTCTATCGGCGACTGTCCGGGATCAATCCCGTAGGGACAGATCAGAGGACAACATCTCGTCATTTCGAACCTCGGTCAGATGACAAGGTCAACACCTGAGCTGGCACCTCACTCTTCAAACTTCCACCACGACAATGTGGGGACATTTGAGGATACGATACATTTAAAGTGCACCAGCAACCACGTACGCGACGTTCTTTGGTTGGATCAACATCTATGAGGATTTTCAGTGTAAACAAACAAAACAAACGGTCTGCGGTTCATTCAAATGTTCTCGCATGATTCATATCAGGGTTACCTCAAATTCTAAATCGTCACCGTTGCAGCAAGGTTCGGCGCTTAATTTAGTGTTGACCAGTCAGCTATCATACATAAATTCGGAATTTTATTAGCAAAGTGCTAAAATCTTATTCGAAAAAGAAGCCAACTGACGTCACGTTCAGAATACGTACAGGAATAAGTACCGGCGCAGAAACACTACCAACTATATTTCGCTTGAGAGAAAATGCCCCCACACTTCCTTTACTTAGTCCCATATGAATTTTTGATCTGCAAAAAGCAGATAGTATCTGCTTCTTTAGAATCTCTTGTTCCATACAGTTATCCTTGACTGGAGTATGATGCTGGTCGAACTGACGCGTGCCTAGCAAAAAATGACCCTAGAGCGACACGGACAATCACCGACATTTTTAAGTTCTTACAAATTGAGATTCGAAATCGAGACCAATTGGATATCAGAAAAACGTTGAGACCACGATACCAGTTAGACGGTTACTCAACTATAGAAAATAATCGATACGTTAGAAAGGATGAAAGGGTCTAATTTACACACCGAAAACCTTAATGACATTTAGTGTAAAAGATATTAGAAATTACGATGACATAAAAGGGAATGGAATGAAGATGCAATTAAATACACTGCTGGCCACCGTAAATGCAACACCCTGAAGGAAGCATGCAAATAATATGAAATTTACAACATGCATTAGCGGAGGTGAGATATGCAAATGATTAGAATTTCAGCGCAGACGCACATCACGCGCGCCTGTGGCGCCACTTCAAAGCGCTATTTAAGGCTTGGAGATTTCGACGATTTCAAGTACGGCAATTGTGTTTTTCTTGTGGTTTTTTCAAAAAAACGGTCAATTATGCCTCGTAGAAAACAGCGATCATCTTTTGATCAAGTATCCGAGTTCGACAGAGGAAGGATAGTGGCCTACCGAGATTGTGGATTATCTTTCAGGGAAATCGGTAGTCGTGTTGGACGAAACCAAACAACTGTAATGCGGATATGTGATCGTTGGATGCAGGAGGGTACGACGGACCGACGTGTTCGATCGCATCCACCTCAGTGCACCACTTCACGTGATGACAGGCATATTGTGCGTATGGCAGTGACGGATCGCTCAGCCACATCACGAACCATAGCACAGCACATTCAGTCTGTACCGCATCATCCAGTGTCTGCGCGTACCATTCGACGCCGTTTACAGCAGAGTGCTCTGTCCGCAAGACGTCCATTGCTTCGTCTACCCTTGACGCAGAACCACAGACGTTTCCGCCGACAATGGTGCGATGAAAGAAGGATGTGGACGGCAGAATGGAATGAAATTGTCTTTACTGACGAGTCACGCTTCTGTCTGCAACACCACGATGGTCGGATTCGAGTCTGGAGACACCGTGGAGAGAGGATGCTGAACAGCTGCGTTACGCACCGCCACACTGGTCCTGCACCGGGTATTATGGTATGGGGCGGTATTGGATATCACTCTCGCACTCCTCTAGTACGCATTGCCGGTATTTTAAACAGCCAGCGCTACATCTCCGAGGTGTTGGAGCCAGTTGTCCTTCCTTACCTTCAGGGCTTGCCCACAGCCATATTTCAACAGGATAATGCGCGACCACACGTGGCACGCATTGTCCAAGGGTTCTTCGTCAATCGCCAGATTGAATTGCTTCCCTGGCCAGCTCGCTCTCCGGATCTTTCGCCGATAGAAAACATGTGGTCCATGGTTGCTCAACGATTGACCCAGAATACATCCCCAGCTGCCACACCAGATCAACTTTGGCAACGTGTGGAAGCTGCTTGGTCTGCTGTACCCCAAGAACACATCCAAAGTCTCTTTGAATCAATGCCGAGGCGTGTGGCAGCGGTGATCTCCAACAATGGCGGCTACTCTGGCTACTGATTTTGGCAGGAACCACACTTTACAGAAGTCTATAAATTTAATCATTTGATACTTGGTCAACATGTTATCTACAAAATAAATTTTGTTGTGATATCTCTTGTCTTTCTTGGTGTTGCAATTTGGGTGGCCAGCAGTGTATTATGCTAGATTTAACGGGATAGCCAATTAAAATTTACAGAACACACAGGGATTTCAGTTCTTTGGCAAATCCAATAATTTCATCAGCAACTCAAAATACCTTAATCCTTAGGCAGAGAAGGGTCAAGGTTGCCCGGTTTAAAGAGTACCTGATTAGCAAACGGAGGATTGCGAGTTCGAAACTCGATTCAACTAAGGTAAGTATTTAATTAACGTCGCACTGGAGCAACACAACGGGCTAGCGACGGTCCGGGATGAATCCCGAAAGGAAAGATCCGAGGACATCACGTAATTTTGAACCCCGGTCAGACGACGACTCGATGCAACCAAAGACCGTCGTGTACGTGGAGATGGTGCACATTAAATATGTCGTGGTCTCAAATGTCCTCACTTTGGCGTGGTGTGGTGAGTGGGATACCAGCTCTGATATTGACCTCGTTATCCGACATTGGTTCAAAATTACGAGATGTTTTCTTTGGATCTTTCTCTTCGGGTTGGATCCCGGACAGTCCCTAATAGTCCGTTGTAATGCTCCAGTGTGGCGTAAATTCAACAACCAACCTTAGGCACAAAGACAAGTTCATTAATATCAATGCATATGTATAAGTTTTACAATAAGTAGCCAAACTTCTCCCAAACATTTTCAGGTAATAAAAATTTAGAATTAATTTACGAGTGAAAATAAAGCTAAGCGTTTCTAAAGTTACTTTCTGTAGAAAAGTTACCCGTTTTCATAATTTGTTCCCTAAATATTTGCTAGGTATGCGAAACAAAATTATAGTCTTGAGACGCCTATAATGCTCTTGATTGCATTTTGCAGACATAAAATACGGCTGAGATGGTATAAATGTGACAACACCAGTACTCCATCGTAAAAATATAGCACTCCTGATGCTAGAAAACCATAACTCAAAAGTCGATTTTCAGTCTTTTGGGTGATTACGAATGTCCCTTCCGAAGTCCCATAAAATTCTCGTAACTCAAATCGTAAAAATGACGAATCTGGAGAATGAATTATCTTTCTCTCGATCCTTTCAAAAGTTATAAATGCTTATCCATGAAGAACGCACTTCGGTATTCTTGCAGAAGTATGAAGATACTTGAACTTATACTTAATCGTATTTAAACACCATTTATCATTTAATAAAACAAAAAGTTCAAGGTTAAATGTGGGTAGGTAGTTGAATTAACGTCGCACTGGAGCAATACAACGGACTGTTATCGGCAGTCAGGGATCAATACGAGGACAACACTTCGTCATTTTCAACCACGTTCAGAGGATGAGGTTAATACCTAAGCTATCACCTCATTCTCCAAACTTCCACAGAACACCAAAGTGAGGCCATTTTTAAGACCACGAAAGATTTAACGTGCACCAGTCCCAGTGTACACGACGGTTTTTGGTTGGATCGAGTTTCGAACTCGCAACATTCCGAGTGTTAAACCGTTACTCTTCCAACTTGTCTACCTCGGCCCTTAGGTTAAATACGGGATTTAACTGGGCTAATAATTAATACACAAATTTCGTGTTTGCTACAAGATATCCATTCCAATTTAGGTATCATAATTTATTCGTTTAATTGTTTAAAAAATAAAGACTTAAGATTATAATTTTATCAAATTTAGCCGTGAGGGTTGGGTTTTATGGCATAAGGGCCATATTTGGCCAAGATGAGCCAAACAACCGAAATTAAATAGACATACACACAAGGAGCGTATTACTGACACAGGAGAGAGGTATACAACCAGTAAGGAATCGAATCCGAACCAGTAAGGAATCGAATCGAGCTTGCAAGTTGTTAGCTCAGAGGGTAAACTCACTGAATCCTGGACACCTCAACCCGCAAATAACCGTGAATTTATAATGCTGCTGTGGAGTGTACACGGATAGCAAATACCCAAGTATTAACCCTCCAAGACGTTTCAACGTGATATTTAGTCCATCGATATCTGACCAATTTTTCTAATGACGAGATATCTCGTCATCAAGATATTGCAGATTTTTCATGATGACGAGATCAAGACCTGGTCAGTTTTCTTCTGATGACGAGATATCTCATCCATCCAGATCTGGTCAATTTTTGCTAATGACGAGATAGATACCTTGTGGAGACAATCCCCAGGAGGGTCAAAACACAGATTTCAAATTCTCTAACACGCGCGTGCCCTTAACACACCCGTTCAAAACCGTGATTTCTGGTTCAAAGTGATTGCAACTTGTTCTCGCGAAATTCACGAAGTTATTTTCATCCATTCTGAACCTTTGGGCTCGCCTCTTTACCGCCAAAGAAGTAACGTAAAAGTGGGCGGAATTCCCGAGTTGGCGGAGATCGGAGCAATGTGCGAGAAAAGAGGGAGCGAGTACCACTTTTCCCGTCGGCTAAACTGACCGTAAATCCTACCGTCGGCGCTGAAAGTACCGCATATTTAACCGGGGGAATTGCTTGGAGCGTGCCCTGCCTCCTCAATGTCTGCAAACAATGTAACGCATTTCTACAGGACGAAAAGCAAGGTGAAAGAATTGCCTGAGACGCGAAGTTTAACTAAACCCCTCTATCGCCGTCAAGACACCATTTTTCCTATTTTTTCACTGGAATTTTTGATGGTAGGTAGGTATTTTAATTAACGTCGCACTGGAGCAACACATGGGCTATTGGCGACGGTCTGGAATTAATATCCCAAGGGAAAGATTCGAGAACACCACGTAATTTTGAACCACGGTCGGATGCCGATTAACACCTGAGCTGGCAGCTGTGAGTCTGGTTGGATTTGAATTCGAAACCCTCCGACAATTGCTTTTCGGCAGTGGTGTTAACAGGCCCCTCCCCACAAACAGTAGTTTGCTTATTTTTATAACTTATTTTTTATAAATTAAATAGTAAGAAATGCATTATGAGTGAATACCTTAGTATGTTCTTAAACTTCCTAGGTATCTTTAACGACGAGGTATCTGTCATTAGTAAAATTGATCAGGTCTTGATCAACGACATACCTTGTCTAAAGCACTTGGAGGGTTAAGTATAGTAAGTCTTAGAACCGTTCGCCAAAATAAAATTAAGCCACCCACCAGTCACTGCTACCCATAATAAGCACTTATTGTTATAATAGCGACCACTAGTTGCTAATGACGAAGTATATCGTCATTAGCAACTGACCAGATCTTGATGGCCGAGATGTCTCGTCATTAGAAAAAAACTGATCAGATCTTCATCTCGACAGCATTAAAAAATAGGCATCATCTTGATTACGAGGTATTTCCGTCATTAGTAAAATTGGTCTGGTCTTGATGGACGAGGTACTTCGTCTAAGGCATTTGGAGGGTTAAAATACAGGGTTAGAATAAATGAATGACCGAATTTTAAACATTTATATTTTCGAAACTATTACACATAATATAATCAGCAATACATGAAAAACAAAGAAAAGCATTCCAAGTTTTTTTCAGCATCGTTCTCAATAGATGGCAGCACTCCTCTAGAAGGCTGTGATTGAAATTGAAAATGGCGACAATGACAGAGAAAAGTTTTTGCGTATTAGAATATGCAAGGGTTTCTTCCGTTATTTCTGTGCAGCGTGCATAGAGAAATCGAGGAGCTTCCACAACGCTGGATTGGACGTGCGGGTGAAGATGATTTGACCTTATTCACATGGCCACCAAGATCCCCTGATCTTACGCCATGTGATTTCCTTTTATGGGGTTACATCAAAGATCTTGTTTATAAAGCATCATTAACGAAAACACTCAATGAACTTAAAGAACGCATCAGTGCTGCGTTAAGAACCGTGTACAGTGTAAAACTGCAAAATGTGTGGAACGAACTTGTCGTGGTACGAAAGGTTCACACATCGAACCTTTGTAACTGAAAAATGCTTGGAATGTTTTTCTTTATTTTCAAGTACCACTGATTATATTATGCGTAATAGTAAATGTTTAAAATCCGGTCATTCATTTATGCTAACCCTGTATAGTAAGTCTTTTAAAACCGTTCGCCGAAATAAAATTAAGTGACCCACCAGTCACCGTTACCCATATGAGCAAGCCCTGTTATAATAGCAACCGCTACCACTAGAAAGTGTTGGTTTCTTACTATTTATTTTACAAATCTAATACGAAGTGCACGTGCGTTAAGGTCAACACCTCAGCTGGCACACCACTCTCCAAATTTTCACACCACGCCAACAAGAGGATATTTAAGGAAACGACAGATTTCACGTACACCCACGTACACGACGATGGATCGAGTTTCGAACACGAAATCCTCCGGTTCCTAATCCGCGACTCAATCAACTGGGATACCCTGGTCGTAAACCAACTGAACCACGGTGACCCCGACAACTCCGGAGGACGGATTATATACTTCTTTATTGTAAGTTAGTGGTGGCTATGTCACCGTACACTGTCATTACAGCATTCTCTCTCTAGAATTTAGAAGAGGCTGAATTCAATAGAATGCTACTAATTGAATTAATTGTCGATTGCGTGCGACAATAAGAGCTGTGTTAAGATCACGGGAGTACTTATCCGTGGTCGTGCAATGACTGATTGGGTGCAATTGACTGTCCTGCCTTGTCTTTTAACTGCCGTGTAAATACGAGACGGTTCAGTAGCAATGAAGAATGAAATCGTGAATGGAGCAATGTACGTTATCACAAGACTTCAGAGTTGGTGGTGGTCTGCGACGACTTGGCAATTCAAAGGAGTAATGTCTAGGGCGAGCGTCATCTGGAATTTTTCAGAAGCAGGATGAAAGTGTGCCTTTTTATAATCACGTCCAGGTTACCATTATAGCTAATCGTGGATAAAGAGCTCGCTTGAATGCCAACCAAATCAAAAGGGCTACCGAAATTCTAGAATATAATCCATGCTTCAATTGAGGGGACAGTGGACATTCAGATCAAACTTTTCAGTTTTTTCCAATGACGAGATATCTCGTCCATCAAGATCTGGTCAGTTAAGCTAATGACATCGTAATGAGTCTGTTCCTTAAATAGGCAATAAAAGACCAATTTCTGATATATTTTTCTCGGGACTGAAGAGACTAAAATTGTTTCTGTCATTCCGTTAGAAGCGAAGTTAAACTTTGAAAACTAGGTAAATGGGGATGATACTGCCTAGTGCAAAGCAAATTTCACATATTCAAAACGGAGATAAAGCGTAATTATAATTAGGATAATGAAATAATTAGGATAAACTACTCAAATTGGTGCAATACTAATTTTCTAAGTAAACCATTGTTCATAATAATTTGTGATTGCAATTTTTATTGACTGCATAAGAATTAGCACTAAAATCGGACTTTCTTAACGATTCTTAATGAGTTTTAGGGTGAAAGTAAGAAAAGTCGCCTTTGTTTTATTTTGCTTCTTACACATGTGTGAGAGAGAGATTTTTATTGATTAGTCTCATACCTTTACTGAACTGTAATAGCAATGCAGGGCACTGCATGAAAGGAAGAAATGACTTTTAACCCTCCTGGGGGTTGTCTCGACGAGTTTATAAGCATAACTGATCAGTTCTTGATGGACGAGATATCTCGTCATTATAAAAACTGACCTGATCGTGATTTCGTCATCATAAAAAACCGGCAATATCTTGATAGAGAGAAATCTCATTATCAAACTTGGTCAGATCTTGATGGACGAGATATCTCGTCGAAACCACCAACAGGGTTAAACGATGTGTTCTAACGATGGAGGCCATGAAAACATTCATTTCACACATCACGATGGAAGATATTTGTGACAAAAATAAAGTCACGCTTAAAAACTATAAAACATTTCTTATAGGAAATGCTTTCCAAGAAAAATCACAAAAGTTTTGGTAAAATTTTCTGAAACAGCTGGCGCTAGTAGACTCTGTCGACCCCCTAAAACTGCACTCTGCATTCCGTAGGTATGTAGTTTAGTTTGTGTCGCACTGAAGCAATACAATCGGCTATTGGAACGCTCCGGGATGCATCTCGAAGGGAAAAATCCGAGGAATTTCGAACCAAGGTCAGACGACGAGGTCAATACCTGAGCTGGCAACCCTCTCTAAACTTTCACACTACGCCAACGTGAGGACATTTGTGGCTACGACAGATTTAATATGCACCATCCTCCACGTACACGACGGTCTTTGGTTGGATCGGGTCTCGATCTCGCAACCCTCCGGTTGCTAATCCGCGACGCTTCCAATTGAGTAACCGCGGTCCTGCTCTGCTTTGTGTATTACAATTTTAATCTTACACAAAATTATATTGCTTCCTACAACTGTGTGGGACCATCGTGGCTCTGTGGTTCCCCCACTGCGCTAGCAACCTGAGAATTGTATCCGACGTAGGTTCAAATCCTTCCTGGGTGTATTTTTCTCCTTCTGTGTTAGTAAAAACTTTGCTTGTGTGTATGTCCATTTCTTGAGGGCTGTGGTAGCCCGGTTGGAAGGTTAAAGGATTAGCAACCGGAGGGTTTCGAGTTCGAATCCAACCAAAGATTCGTGTACAAAGGGGCTGGTGCACGTTAGATCTGTCGTGTCATCACGTTGGCGTGGTGTGGAAGTTTGGAGAGGGGGATGCCAGCTAAGGCCTCGTCATCTGATAGTGGTTCAAAATTACGTGGTGTCCTCGGATCTTTCCCTTTGGGTTTGATCCCTGACCGTCGCCCATAGCTCCTTGTGTTGCTCCAGTACGACGTTAATTAAATACCTATCATTTCTTGATGTTTTCTGACGTGTTTGGCACAGCATGACCAAATAGAAACCCTGAGACCCTAAAACTCGATCCAAACAACTTACTGCAATGAAAAGGTTTCCAAGTAGAGGGTTGTATTCCAAAAGCGGAATTCAACACAGTGGGCCATAGAACTAAAGATTTTATTCTCTAATGAATAACTTTAAATTGCAAGGTTTATGAAAGCCTAAGTTTCAAAAGCAACCTCGCAATCATTCCAAATTTAGTATTCGTATGTGGCCGTTCTAAGTATTGAGTATTCTCGCTGGAATATTAGTATTCACAGGTAAGCTCGGTTTGGAAATTAAAAAACAATGGGTAGGCACAGTCCCCACTGTACAGTGAGGTTTGGTTCGTGAATACTTTTGGGCGGAATACCTGGTAAGTGGGTCGCTGGTGAGATGTAGACGGCTGGTATTTGTTTGACATTTATTTATCCAGTTTTGGTGGATACATAACAGTGGTGTTGGAGTGTGGGCAATGCTTAGTATTCTATGGCAACCTTATGGATAATGGGTCTGTGATAGCTAAAGTACGAGACAAACGGCATGGTGTCGTTGCTGATGTTCCTGACAAAGGTAAGGTCGATGGTGGTGTTTCCAAGAGCGGTGGCAGCTCGTTAGATGGTCCATCGACGTCGCTGAGTATGCTCGGCCTGCTCCTTCTTGCGTCTTTGGTACGCTCTAGATCTCTTCACACTTGTCATAGGTTTAAACTTCTTGGTATCATTTTGTTCGTCTTGAACTACTCTTTCAACCTGTTTACGTTTCCTATGCAGCAATTGATATTTAGTGTGATATTTTGGCTTCATAGTGAAATATTCGAGAAATCGTCTTTCCCCTGCACACAATTTTCACACAAATGGTTTAAATTGTCAACTAGGCAAATGGAATTGTAGACTAACGACCTGTCGATTAGAACTGAAAGTACAGCGGTTAAACAGGCCAGCGTATGCCCGGAATGTGACTCATTTCCCCACCACACGGTACAAAGGTCAGAGAGGGGAGTGGATTAGTGGTCGACTTGTCGACGCGGCCCCCTTTTCTCTACTCGATGGTAGGTCATTTATTCCCATAGGCTGATTCCCCTGGAGTTATGGGGTCTGAGATATCAAAACTTTTCATGACGCTCAAATTTCTGCCGATGACCTTACCGATTTTAAAGACGTATTCACGTCAAAAAATGAATGATAAATCACGAACAATATGCGTGTTTACTAAAAATTTGTCTAAACTTTGTAAGCTTACACGATTTTGATAAGTTGGTCCGTGAAGAAAGTTTATTAGAAAGGGAAAATATTTTCAGTAAAATATTTCTTCGAGACAATTTTGTTAATTGCGTGTCTCTGACAATAGAAGAAAAAAATGTGCGATGAAGTTAATATTTTTTATAACAAAAAATTAAATTAGCGATTTTTCAAAAAATTTTATTCGTACGGATATGTTTGCGAAACATTTAATTATGTTTTAAAACATATCAAACCAACATTCAAGAAAGATAAATTAATAAATTTTATTCTGGAACTTCTGAGGTAGGCATGTATTTTAATTAACGTCACACTGTAGTAACACAACGAGCTATTATGTGTGTGTGTGTGTGTGGAACTTTTAAGATTAAAAACATTAATAAAAGTCGTTTTGGCAAACATAACGTAAGAATTTTACTAAAACATTAATGAAAATAGCTTGATAACACAATGCACTATTTTTTACTTTCAAATATACGTCGCTTGATTAAGTATGAGAAAAATGTTCAGAGTAAAACAAGAGCAAACCAGATAGTCTGCGAATGTTTTACTACTGCCGTCCAAATGCTCTCGCATGACGCATATCAAGGTTACCTTAATATGTAGCCTATCGTCGTTTTGGCAACGTAAGATGTTTAATTTGGTTGGTAGGTATTTTAATTAACGTCGCACTTGAGTAACACAACGGGCTATTGGCGACGGTACGGGGTCAATCCCCAAGGGAAGGATCCTAGGACAAAACCACGTAATTTCGAACCACGTTCAGATGACGAGTTAATTGGTGTTGATCAAATAGCACATACCAATTTGGAATTTTTATCGACTATGTGCTGAAATTTTACTCGAAAAACAAGCCAACTGACGTCACCGTTTAGAATACGTAAGTGAAACATCTCTGCTGAAATACTACCGCCACCTATATTTAGTTTTATAAAAAGCCCATGTATAACAGATATTTTACTAATAACATTACTTCCCCACAAACTTAGTTTCGATAACAGGAAAATGTGCGACAATACTACATCGAAAAACTTCCAATGCATCTATTTCTTAAAAAATGCACATATATAGTACCATGATTCTACTCAATACGCATACCAAGTGGATAACTTTGAATAAGTTATGGGTTTGTTTATGAGTGCATAAAATGGCTATGGGAATTATTTAAAAATAACCAAGATCAAAAATGTCCTAGAGAAATCCAGATGTAAGTAAATATTGATTTTAATCAGAAATTAGAATGTCTTGAGAATAACTTAAGCACTTTTGAAAAATTCTTAGACTATTTCCGAAGAATTTCACAATTCGAACGTAGAAATATGAATCGGATTAAAAACGAACTGTTCATTGTTTAGTTTGAAAAGTTTGAATAAGTCAGATTTCCCATAAGTAATTCTATCTAATTTCCCTAAGGCAAAACTCTGAATGGATTTGAATGGGCGTTGTAGGCTTAACTGCAACCGCGCTGGAGAATGAATTGTTTACTTTATTTCTAACTCTTGAAGTTTAGAACTTTGTGTCGCAACTTTTTGAAGTATTAACTTTTCTACTTGAAAATCTTTTACTCACTACAATAAGATAATACTGCTTTCAAAAATCTTAAGAGCAAAATCGTTTTTATCATAGGCATTAAAATATTCTAACTTCCGAAAATAATCTTTTTTAGTGGCGTTTAAGGGGATTTTGTTCCCTCGAAGTACAATTGTACAACAGACTAAGTGAATAAGTAAATATTATTTGTTATCTTACCAAGAACAGAAAACCTGAGTACTCAAGTTTCAACTATAAAATATAAGTATGAGAGCAATAAAAGTAAAAATGCAGGCTTTTGAAGATAGATGACACATACTATTACGATGTTGAAGCATTTGAATAATAAAAGAGCTTGACATTTTGATAGAAAACTTGAATGTAAAAAGAATTATGTGAATAATTAAAACATTGCCCCCTATAATAGTTTCATTTAGAGAACACTAACATAAATATCTCCATTATTCTAGTACATGACAGAAAAAACCATTTTGATGAATTTTCTAAACAAATTCAGTTTACAGGTTTAGAAAAAGTATTCATTTTTTAATTCGAATATTTTTCTAATAAAAATATTTCTAACATGAATAAATCGAATTCCCAATACAAATTTCATTTAATTTATTAATTACCCCTAATTTTATCAATACATAACAAAATATCAACTTTCGAGTATAGAGAACATAGCTTTGGAAACCTAGACAAGTTATCTTACTTCTTATGAACACTAAGGTCGAATTTAAAGATGAAATTGTCGTTAAAAAAATTAAACCAATTGTTAAGAGATCAGGCTTTGAAAAACTACTTTCGATACATAATTAGTATAACATATTTCTGAAATAAACATAAAATGAGTATTTAAAAGTGTTTATGGTTTTTTTAGCGGAACAAATCTAAATTTACTAGTTCGAAAGATTTTGATTGAACACAATTTGAAAGAGGTAGATGAATGAAGCCCCAAAATATAATTTTGAAACTAATTATTCTAATCTTATTCCCTCAATTTTTTTTTATTCGGAGCTATGATTATTATTCTAATATTTATCTACTATTCACCCATACTTTTAATTTAAAATTTAAATTTATAGAGCTTATTATTTTTCTATTGATTGGAGAAGATATATCATTTGCCATTAGAAATAAAATATATTTCTATACCTGCCCCATTTGTTACTCTGTTACCGTACAATTACTGTTACTATCGATACGTTCATCACCACTTTACAGCTATACTATACCTCTATTTTGTAGGAGACTGAGTCAGCTTTACTACTCATACCGGAAAAAGCAGTTATATTGAGGTCTGATACGGTTGTATTGAAACGTGTAACAATTTTCATAAAAGAAAAATTGACAGTTAAAGGACACTGTGTCAAGATGTAATGTAATGTAAAGCTAAATGTATATGGCCCTAGTGTTTTAGTGGTAAAACGTAACAGGAAGTCAAATACCAGTTTTCTGGTGGTTTGTTTTTGCACTGAAAATCCCTCAGACAGCTACATCAACAAGGTGACTAAAAATAGTAAAATCAATTTAAATATTAGCAAAAATGGGTGGAAAAACGTATAGCTATCGATAAAATTCACCATCGATTTTAAAATAGTTCCCTTATAAAGCACTCACTATTCAATATTTTAAATAGCTTTGCCATTTAAATGCAATTAGTGAGAATAAATCACCCTCTTTGAAGCGAATTATTCTATTAATCAATTCGGGATAACTGCAAGGTTAAATCATTCGTGATGCCATCAAGATATTTTCACATTTTAAATGTGGCTATAAAATTTTTCACCCCTGTCGAAAAATAATATCCGATGAGAAGAATAATCTTCCTTAAGAAAAGGAAAAAGCTTTTCAATTGCCTCAATTTTTCCGTTTCTACGAATCGCTAATTGCTACAGCGTGTGACCTTTTAAACGCTTACGAATTCCTTTGATGAAATAAATGGTATTACTTTTGTTAATCGAAATTAGTATATTTAATTTTCTCCAAAACATCTTTTTCAAAAATAGAAAAATCACGTGAGGCACGAAGGTGATGAGAATTTCAAGTTTGCAATTGGAAAGTTCTTTAACTAAATAGGCCATTTCGCATTTCTAGAGCGATTCGAAATTTTTAAAATACAATAATTCAAGCAATGTATTTGGCAACAAATTATTACGTTACGAACAACTATATTCAGTAGTTTATAATTACCTGCTTTTAAAGTAAAACGCACGAGTCATACTTTGAATTGAAGGTTGAGTGTTTGCTTCTACCGAAGAATAATTGTCGTATTGTGCGATTTGAATAAAGTTGTGAAAAGCATGGAATTAGTTTAAGTAAGCAACATTATTTAACAATAAATTCGTAATTCATTGCTGTTAACAGGACAGAGATCCAAGGTACTGTATTATCCAAAGTTAAAAAAAATATTATCTAAAAATCCGGAAGAAAAGCGAACCACCCCTCTTCATTCGAGCAATTTTAACAGTAGAGAAAATTAAAAGATGTCGTTTGACAGGAACAAACGTCTTCCATAAATTCAAATACATAAAATTTGCATAAAGGGTATTGGTATTTTCAATTAACGTCTCACTGGAGCAACACAACGGGCTATTGGTGACGGTCCGGGATCAATCCCAAAGGGAAAGATCCGAGGGAAACACCACGTAATTTTGAACCACGGTTAGATGACGAGGCAACACCTGAGCTGGCACCCCACTCTCCAAACTTCCACACCACGCCAATTGCATAAAGGGCAGTCTTCATATCAAATAGAGCACCAACTTCCTAATTTTTAATGGAAACCCCCTATTTCGTCACGCCCAATATCGAATCTATATCAAAATTTAACTTCAGGTACAAATTTCATGCTATTAGGTTTTACCGTTTCGAAGTACAGAAAGTATTTCGACAGTAAAAGTAAAGAGAAGAGGAAAGTAAAGAGTACAGAGAAAGTACAGACAGTATTTCGAAGTAAAGTTTCGAGTACAGAAAGATTTGCAGCTCCTAATGTTCAGTTTCTTAAACTTTTATGGATATCTTCCTAAATAATATTTCTATAGCGCTGATATTTTTTACCATGTTGCCGTTAAACAATCCAAACAAACTACACCAAATATTTTATTTTAAAAATAGTTTTTAGTATGCAATAATTATTAAATTAATGTTTGAAAAATTATGAATTGGAACCTTACCACATTTTGATAGGAATAGATTCAGGACTTCTAATGACCATGCAAAATTTCAGGTCCCCCATTCGAATGATTAGTTTTAGAGTTACATTAAATTTTCCTCATTATGGCGATTTTAGGGGGCAACCAAAAGTTTAAAAAACGTCTGACAAACCTCGGATAATTCTCGGATCGTTTGCACGCACTAACAAATATATTTGAAATAGTAATCGAATTTGAAATTCGGGTAACTATAACTACAATTAATCTCGATCTACGAAAAGATATTTTCAATGTGGAAATGGTCCCTGAAATCGACAGCAACTTTAACATTAAATATCTCCGGATATAAAGATTATAAAGTCATGAAAATTCATATTTAGACTAATTTAACGATGCAGAATCTGATTAAAGCATCAAAACAGGGTGTTTCTATTGGAAATTTTGTTTGCAAAATTTGAAATGGAAACGTCACCTTATGCAATCTTTTTGCATTTGAGTTTCTAGAGGACGTCATTCCCTTTTGAATATCTTTAAATTTGCTCTACTATGAATAGTTCTCGAAATAAAGGAGGTCATCGATTCTAGGATGTCTTTAAATACTTCTGTTAACAGTAATCGTAAAGATCCTCATCTTTGTCTAGACATGTGATTAAATGCAAGACAAGACACGTCATACTGCCTATAGCAGTCAATTATAGGGACACATATATTGACTACTGACGAAGAAAATATTTTAAACTCTAAAGGGAAATAATATTAACATTCTCAAATCATGAGATAAGGATATACAAATTTGGTTTCATAGTAAGTTTTACTAAGATATTTATGAATATCATTGCTTTCACGTTCAGCAGGGAATTAGAATCAAGAAAATTCAAGGTTAAAATCAATTTTTATGCAACCGAAATAGTTTAACACCGATGTTTAATCCTTTGTGAGTCTCGAGGTTTAGCGTAAAGTTGCTTTTACCTCACAACAGACTAAATAACCACATCATTGATGAAAAGAATCGTAGGAATGATTCTATTGGTGAAGAATTGCAAAACTGGTTGTAAGTCACGCATGGAAGACTGCAGGTTACAGAACGGATGTATGCCTATGAACCCTTGGCAGGGTTAAAGGAAATATACTGACTTTATTACAATAGCATCAGAGGCTAATCAGAAATTTCTTCTTGGAGGGGTCATTAACGAAAGCCCTACACCCCTTTCACATTTAATAGAACTCAGTCAAATTATACAATTTTTGAAGTTTTTAAAAGGTAGATATTTAATTAACGTCGCACTGGAGCAACACAACGGGGTATTTGCGACGGTCCGGGATCAAAACCGAAGGACAGTATCACGTAATTTTGAACCACGGTCAGATGACAAGGTCACACCTGAGCTGGCACCACTCTCCAAATTTCCCCTCCACGCCAACGTGAGGACATTTGAGGCCATGACAGATTTAACGTGCATCAGCCCCCTTTGTACACGAAGGTCTCTGGTTGGATTCGAACTCACAACCTAATCCGTTACTCTCCCAACCGGGCTACCACGGCCCACTAAGAAAAAGAAAGATGACAATAAAATAATAAACAGTTTCAGTAAAATTTTAGAAGGCATGAACGTGGGCACGAAGTTAACAAAATTGTGTATATAGCTGTAACTATATAAAACATTAATTATATTACTAAAGAAAAGGGATTATAGGATAATTATACATTCGCTCAGATATTTTTAAAAATATTGTTTTAACCCTCAGTGTGGTTCGCTCGAATATATCCTTTCTTTAATTTGCAGTCTTCCCTTCATGGACTCCTAACCAGTTGACATTCTAACCCCTCCTGGTGGTTGTCTCGATGAGATATCTCATTTGAAAGACTGACTTGATCTTGATGTCGTCATCATAAAAAGCAATACCTTCATCAAACAATCAGCAATCTTGAAGACGAGATATCTCCTCATCAGCAAAATTGGTCAGATCTTGAATGAAATTCTCGTCGAAACCTTTTCTAGGATTAATCAATAGAATATACCTAGGATTCTTTCAACCAATACATGTGTTGTTCATTTACTCATTACTAGCTGATTAACCCGGCGTTTCTCGGTTTAAATTGTTTGTAATTCATGTAATATTACTCATTGTTATTCCTATGGAGTTTAAGAATTGTTTTTAGCTCCTTCTAAACGCCCAGGACAAATTTAACGGGTGTTAATGTCTAGCCTCTGATTCCCGCAGGATTCTAAAGAATGAGTGTACCAGATTTGATGTGAACTGATCAAACTGTGATAGTAAAGATACTCAATGTTATTCCTATGGGGATTTCGGATTTATTTAGCTCTCTGCACATCCAAGACAAATAGAACGGGGGGTTACTATGCAGCCTACGTTACCCACAGGGTTCTAAAGATTAAGTGTGCCAAATTTAGTGTGGATTGGTCAAACGGTATATTTGTATAGAAGACAGACGCCAACTCTGCTTTATATATATAGATGTGTGGGACTAAAAGCAACCCTACACTACTCGGAAGTCTCACGACGCTCAGGGGGTTAAGATTAACAGGTTAGGGAAGAGGTTATGACCTTTATAACCCCCTTAAATATCCCACTAAAGTCTCTAAAGATATAGTACTCCGTCATGATAATTCCTCACATCCAAATCGGCCTCAAAATTTCTTCAAAATGACATAAGAGGCAGATATCGAGGCCCTCCAAGTATTTGAATCCAACAATCCAATTCTGAATAGGAATTCCGATTTACTTTTACAAATGGTGGTGCTAGTCTAGTTCTATCTCTTACGGAACATTTGTTCAGATAGTTGGCGCACTTTTAGATCACTCTTCTATTCCAAAATTGGCTTGGAACGTCTGGGCTGCGGCTTTTCGAAGAAAATGATATCCTCCAAATAGGCGCATAACTCCGATTCAAATGACCATCATACTTTCTTCCGAATACCAAGCGGAACATTAAGGAAAGAAACCTCCAAGGAAAGACATAAGACACGAAAAATGCATCAGTACGGACAAGGCAATAAAAAGAAAACTGCATATTTATTGCAGAATTTCTCTCAGTATCAATAATCTCGTGGGATAGAAATGGTATGGAAAGTACAAGCGAGACAAATTACCATCGCCCACTTCTATCAAGTAAGAAATTTACGCCTTTGCTTATGACCCAATAATATTTTGCCTCCAGAGACGTTCCTCAACCCTCTTCTATTTGTCAGCAAAATAACATCTTATGTCGAACATAAACTAGATATTTTTGTCAAAAAAACAAGCCATTTTTCTAGCCTAGTTGTATCCAACCCGATTTTTCTGTTATCTTGATTGGCTTTTCGACCTTCTAAATGACTTCAACTAGATATCTTGTCCATCTAAATCTGCCCAATTTTAGTAATGACGAGATGCCTCGTCATCAATATTGTGGCCTATTTGCCGATTATGACGAAATCGAGATCTGGGAAGCTTTTCTCCCAATGACGAGATATCTCATCCCTCAAAATCTGATCAGTTTTACTAAAGGCAAGATTTCGCCATTAAGATTTCGCCGATTTTTATGATGAAGAGATCGACATCGATCTGAACTGTTTTATAATTGCGAAATATCTCGTCCATCAATATCTGGTCTGTATTGCTAATGACGAGATAAATCGCTGCGACGAATGCCAAGAGAGTTAAGAGAAGACAGGATATTTAAACCCTATATATTCAGAGAGAAAACATAAATTCAAGGTTCTGTAAAAAAAACTATTTGGGGTGGGTTTTTTTCAAATTTAAAACTTTTATAGTGTAGGTATTATACTTATTAAATAACTTTAATGCTTAAATCATTTAAATTTTTGTGTTTATGAACAAAACTGAAACAAATTGAGCCCAAATGCTATTTATATTTACTATGTGTTATATATTAAAACTAATTGATCAATGATGAAACTTAACGCATTTATTAAATGATCCATTACGCATAAAGGACCGTCGTAATTCAGTGGATTTACCCGCTGCGCTAGCAACCTGTGAGTTGTAGGTGGCACAGATTCGATTCGTGCCTGGGTGTATTTCTCCCTTCTGTATCAGTAAAACTCGCTTTGCGTATGTCCATTGCTTTGCGTCTGTTTTGTTTGGGGCAACCTTGGCCGAATATACATAAAAACCCAACCAACTCATTACGTACAAAGTGGCTTATGATAGTTTCAATTATTCGAGTAATGAATTTATAAATATTAAAATATCACCTCATTGTTGAACATATTAGAATTAGCAAAGCAGATAATTATCTCAAAATCTGAAAAAAAAAATTAATTTTATAACACTTCTTCAATTATTCTTCATTAATTTGCTTCAATTAAAATAAAATTATCTAATAGGCGCATTACAATTTGAGTTATCTCTCTTGCGTTACCTTTAAAACTAAAGTTAGTATTATGGCAAAATCTGTTGGGTTTTACTTTTGTTGTTAAAACACAAAAATTTACATGATTGGAGCATTGAAAAATAAGTTTTTTTAATATCATTCATACCACAAAAGTTCTAAATTTGAAAACTTTTCCAGAAAAACAATTTTTACAGGATTTTAAAGCTTTTATATTTTTCACCACCTCTTAAAATAGGACATAAAATTGTACTTTTCTTTTGCAACGTATTTAATACAAAGGTTGTGCTTCAGTCGCATCGTTGTTTAAAATTATTTCAACTGCTAGGTATTTGGCATCACGCCATTTACCTTTGAAGCGGTGAGGAGATTTTGCACTATTGGTGACGAGTTCTTTTCCCAATAAAACCGAAATGTAACGAATTTCACCAGGACCAACGTAAATAAAAACGAGTAGACTTTATCCAAGCTGGTAGCCAAAGTCTAAAATCTTCAAATAATGACTAATAAAGATGAAAATAGGATGAGATAAAAAATGGTAGATATCTATTTGGGTGAAACAAAACCCTCGTCAGGAAGGAATACTTGCTGAACCGATATACTTCGGCGTATTCCAATGGAAGCTGTGAGAACAGGTCATTGTTACATTTTGGATCTGATAGTGATAAATTTTAACTCAAAAATTAACCCTCCAAGTGGTTTCAAGTAATGTACGACATATCTCGTCCATCAAGATCTGACTAATTTTTCTAATAACGAGGTATCTCCTCATGAAGATATTGCCAATTTTTTATTATGGCAAGATCAAGATCTTCTCACTTTTCTTCTAATGAAGAGATATCTCGTTCATCAAGATCTGGTTAGTTTTGCTAATAAGATAACTCCTCAAGATAACCACCAAAGGGTTAACGAAGTCGCGGATCACTCCCCCATAGAATGTGTCGCCGGTGGTACCAGGGTGCCGAGACCCAAAGGTGAGAGGTTGGTTGTTGAGGTTTTATGGCGTAAGGGTCATGTGAAACGCCGCTTGCAGTTGCTGTTGAAACCTCAATGAATTTCCATATCCATATACATGTAGATTACCAAAGAGAGTGAAGCTTCTCGAGTCCTCCTCTTTCCCATTACAGTTCTCCTTTCTTCTGGCCCGGATGACCCGTTCAAGGACACCTCACCAACGTCCCTCGGGGATCCAATGTTCCTCCGTGTGTTGGCCAGAGAATCTCACAGGTCATATTTGGCAAATTTACTCCAAACAGACAACACAATAAGCCAAAGGTGAGGAAAGTCGGAAATTGGTAGTTTTGATTACAAATGTTAGAAATAGGATTAAATACAAACAGGTTTTCATGTTTGAGACAGGTTAGTTTTGCAGCAATATACAATGTTTTGAGAAGTGCTCGATGAAAACTTTTTCACAAAGAACAAATACAATTCCTGATAAACGCTTATGACACAAGACATGTATTGTCAAAACCACAGGAAGGGAAAAGACGGAAACATCCCGTTTACTTTGGAATTACTCCAAAAATACAGCCATGCACAGCGTCACTATTTCTGGGTTAAAAGAAAAAAGTTCATCCTAAAGTTCAAATCATTTTGAGAGGCACAATTTCCGACATATCCGGGATCAGCTTGGATGACGCAGCGACAGGTAAATTCTGTTGACGTGTGTGAGGGGTCTAACGCGCTGACTTAAAATATTCAGATATCCCCCATTATCTGTCGCGGTCACGTATTCCGTCGGTTTCGCTCACGATAAACAGCCGCATAATACAGGACGGGTGATGAATATTTGACACGGTGGTGTGGTGTCACATGCGCTGGGATTCAGAGTTCACGATATTATTACAGAAGTGGTGGCATCAGCAGAGAAGTATCGTCGACAGAGATCGACGAAAGGAGAGAAAATCATCCACACACACACAATTCTATATTAAACTCAACTCTGACCTGACTCTGTTATAGACTTTTTAAATTCTTTCTCAACAAAGTTTACCAGCTGATCATATTTGTTCAATCTGGCGGATTCCACGAATTCTTTTTAAATTTTGGCCTCTGATGAATAGTACTTTATACTTACTACTACTTTATGATACCACTACTTTATACTACTAGTTTAGACTCTCTTACTACTAGTTTAGACTCTCTTACTACTAGTTTAGACTCTCTTACTACTAGTTTATACTTGCTACTAGTTTATGTTTTTTTATTACTACTTTATATTTGCCACTAGTTTTACGTTTTTATTACTACTTTATACTTACTACTTTATGAATACTACTACCTTTTATACTTCCTACTATATGATTACAACTTTATGCTTCCTACTACTTTATGAATACTACTAATTTTTCTTACTACTAACTTTATTAATATTTTATACTTACTACTACTTCATGAATACTACTACTTTATAGTTCCTACTTTGTGAATACAACTACTTTATAATTACAACTACATTATATGTGCGAGAGCTATTTTGAAAGCAAACAAACCACATGAAACCCAAAGATTTCAATTCAGCTACCCAAATTTTCTCGCGTGATGCATATTAGGATTTCCTTAAAATGTAGTTAATCGTTTTAATGACATTTGGCATTTAATCTAATAGGTGTTGACCAATCAAGTATCATACTTCGATTCGGAATTTAATATTTGAAATTTAAGCTGGTGAAGGTGCTGAAATCGCATTCGAAACACAGGCCAAGTGACGTCACATTCAAAACATGTACAGGTAGAACGTATCGACTGAGAAACACCAACGCCACCTACATTTCGCGGGACAGAAAATGTCTCTCATAGAGAGAGGCAAAGTTCAAAAAATAAATATTACAGTCTGCGAAGATTTTACTTCTGTTATGCAAATGCTCTCGCATAATACATATCGGGGTTACGTTAAAATGCAATTTATCACAGTTTGGCGTTTTATCTAAGTGGAGTTGACCAACTATCGTTTTTTAATTCGGAATTTGTTTGGCGAAGTGCTGATATCGTGTTCGAAAAACGAACCAACTGACGTCACGTTCGAAATACGAACAGGAAACACGTTCCGCCAGCAGAAACACTACCCCATCTACATTTAGCTCGACAGATAATGTCTCTCATAAAATCATTACTGATGTTATATTTATTTAGAGAAAAATAAACATTCAATGAAAAAAGCTTTTAAATTATTCATTTCAAAATAAATAAATTTTGAATGCATTAACCTGAGGAAAAAATTATTCTTCCAGGTTATATCCACGGACAATAGAATTGAAGGAGGCCAATGCATCGACAAGAACAATAGAATTGAAAAGCCGTGAAGTTATGATGTGAAAACATCTGTAATGATTGAGAAATTGTGTTGATTGTGGCTTGGCTTCTTATGGCACAAGGGTCAGATTTGGCCAAGCTCGGTCAGGGCAAATAAATGAACATAAATACACAAAGTTTAACTGACACAGAAGAGAGAAATACGGTTAGAGGTATTTCTCATGGATAGCTTCCTACTCAATACGTAAAGAATAAAGACATTAACCCTAGTGGTTGCATTGACGAGTTATCTCGTAATTAGTAAAACCAATAGCAGATCTTGATGGGCGAGATATCTCGTCATTAGAAAAATTTGTCAGATCTCGATGGACGACATATCTCATCGAAACCACTTGGAGGGTAAGGATGCTCTAATTTCTTAACTGGAACCATTTCACTAATACAACTGCTAGTCTTGGATTCCGTTGCTTTATTTCAAGCAGCATCAATAAGTTATGCGAAATGAGATTATTTTTCATTGGTAGGTATTTTAATTAACGTCGCACTAGAGCAACACAATGGGCTATTGGCGACGGTACGGGATCCAACACGAAGGGAAAGATCCGAGAACAGCACGTAATTTTAAACCACGGTCAAATGACGAGGTCACATCTGAGCTGCCACCCCCTTTTACCGCGCCAACGTGAGGACATTTGAGGCCAAGACAGATTTAACGTGCACCAACCCCCTTTGTACACGACGGTCTTTGGTTGGATTCGAACTCGCAACCCTCCGGTTGATAATCCGATATTCTTCCAACTGGGTCTTCCACGGCCCAATGTTTCTCATTGGAAATTAAAGTACAATTCCATGAGTGTATTGATCGGTGTTGGGTTTTTATGGTGCAAAGTCAGTCTTTAGCTATGCTGAGCCAAACACAAGGTAAATAACATCGAGTAATGGACATACACAACCAAAGAAAGTTTTACTGACACGGAAGATAGAAATACACCCAACGAGGAATCGAACCTGAGCTGCCTACAAAATGCAGGTTGCTATCATTCCCACTGCTCGATGCATAATACAAATGTATTTCAATTTATTTCGATTGCGAAAGTCACTGGTTCCCTGAATAGAGATTGAATCAATGATCGAATAAATTGTTCTTACCATTTCAGAACAATTCTATATTCGATGGTTCGCGAACTAAAATTTGCTTGTGTGATCTCTGAAACAAATCTATAAAATATTTTTTTGAGGGAGTTAGATCAATTTTAATACTTTGGAATGAAAAGTAATATTTTAAGAAAAATAAAATCTTAAACAATAAAAATTAAGTTCGCTTTATCATTAGTGCTTCGAAGACGCTTTGAAAATTACATTTATAAAATTCGTGATCTCTGAAAGACTGACAGACAGAAATTTAAAGAGTCGATCTGAAATTAATCTCGTTTTGCGGTTATTAGATGGAATAGGTGAAGTAAGAATAATAGTGAATATATAGAAAACTTTTAACCGTAACAAAACAAAGTTAATCCATCTCTTATAATGTGGTGGTCATTTTTTATAAAAACTGGTGAAACTTTCCCAAGTTGGGACTAAAAATATCAATCAAATTGAAGTGCTCGTGACAACACTAAAAAGTTATGTTTGACGGTTGAATAAAAACTCTAAATAATGGTCTTAAAAAACTTGTTTTTCTTTTAAGAATCTGCATTTGAGTCAAACTTCCTCATCTCACTGGCAGAAATAACGATTTAAAAACAATTTAAAACTGCATGACATAAATAGAGATAGTGATTTATGAAAATGTTTGCAAGCTGGCATCGTTCTGTACTTGCTTGCTTTGATTAAATATTTTTCTTTAAAAAGAAAAAACATTTTAAGTTCTAGTTAACCAAACTCCATAACGGTTGAAAACGTTCTTTAAATGAACTTGGATTTAATGTAAATTTGTTTTGAGAAACAAAATTGCAACCGAAAGAATTTGGAAAGAAAACACATTTTTTACAAATGTTTATCTAGTTAAAAGAAATCAAGGAAATGTTCCTTGAAGTTAGAGAAAAGATGACTGCATATAGAATCTAACATAAAAAGTATATTTACAGTTCTTTCAAGTGTTATATAGATACGAAAAAGAACTGCGCGGAAACTAAATAATTTCTTTTAAATTATGGAGTCAGTAGCGAAATTGAAGAAATATATATATACAACGTAACTGAGATTATTTGATTCAAATCGTTTTTAGTTTTAAGTCGTAGTTATAAAAGTTTCAATCAAACTTAGGGGTCCTTTATGTAAATGTTAATTTCAATGGCCCCTTTGTAGTAACTTCGTTGGGTATCTTACTTCATTTAAATTTGCATCTAAATGATATTAAAAATAATTGTATTTGAATTAATTGAATCAACTTAACACAAGAAAAGGAGTTAACGTCCATGAACGAAGAGAAATAAGAACAAATAATTGGAAACACAATATTTCTTCTCAGAAGTTAGTTGGTCGTTGTGTTGGAGTTTCATGGCGCATATTTGGCCAAGCTGCGCCAAACCCAAGACAAAGTCAAGTAAAAAATGTCGTGAATGGAATAAAAGAGGGATCGCGGAACAGGGGACGAAAGCAGAAAAATATTGATTGAGCCCCTGGATAGCGACTTCCGTGTTTACTATAGTAAACCCCATGTGAAAAGGAAAGATCACTGGAGTACCTCGGGTCTTTGGAGCCCGTACACACATAAAGGAGATGTGCCCCTGAGGGCTCTTAGAAGAGTAGGCTTCACCGTCTTACGTCAACACAGTTAAAAAAACTGCTCCCAGAAAAACGACTACTTTTGCCTCGAATATAATGGATGTTATTTTTCTTTATAACTTTCACAAAATCTAAATGCATCATCCCTTTACCAGTTCATGTCTTTAATTTTTCAGTATGGCGCATCAGCCAAGGTAAGTTACAGGAATCGAAATTGGAGCTCGAGGAGACAGGATGTTTTTAATATCGTTATTCTTAACATTTTTTAGTATTAATTAAACATCAAGCTGTGCAAAAGGACAGTATCATCGAAGAGAAGAGCAACAATCAGTTAAACCCTCCAAGGCGCCTTTACAAGATATATCGGCCATCAAGATCTGTCCAATTTTGCTGATGACTCGTCATTTAATGAATTCGATTTTTTTATGACGAGACCAAAATCTGGTCAGTTTCTTCTAATGACCAGATATTCCATCCATCAAGATCTGATCAGTTTTGCTAGTGACGAGATACTTCGTCGAGGCAGCCACCAGGAGAGTCAAAAATCTCAATAAATAATATATAGCTATCCTATAAGAATAAGTTGGTTGGTTTCGGGTTTTATATCGCCATATTTGGCCATACTACGCCAAACTCAAAACAAACATCGAGTAATGGACGTACACACTCAATGAAAGTTTTTCTAAGACAGGAGAGAGAAACACACTGACGAATCGAAACTGCGCAGCATGCAACTCGCAAGTTGCAAGCGTAGTGGACATACCCACTGAGCCATGACGCCCCTTTATATTTAATACGACTGTTTTAAAGTAGACTTTAATATTTTTCTATTTTCGAGGACACTTAGGTCGTTTTTAATATTTTTATGCATTGGTACTCACGATTACAACACTAAGCTGTGCAAAAAAGGTATCTATTTGATCTCTCAAAGATTTGGTAGGTAGTTAATTAACGTCGCACTGGAGCAACACAACGGGCTATTGGCGACAGTCCGGGATCAATCCCGATAGGAAAGATCCAAGGACTACGCCTCGTAATTTTGAACCACGGACCGATGACGAGAACTCCTGAGCTGGCACCCCACTCTCCAAACTTCCACACCACGCTAACGTGAGGACATGAGGCCACCAGATTTTTACGTGCACCACCCCCGTGTACACGACGGTCATTGGCTGGACGGAGTTTCGCTGAAAGATTTGGAAATAGCAAACTGGATTTCCCACATTATTTTCAAAGATCATTTTACTTGTGGTGGACAGAGTACGAAAAGGATTAACTTTCGCATTTTAACAAGAAAACCGCTTTAATGTCGAACAGCGTTGGAGAAAATAGGATATCGAAGGGAAGAGTAAACAATCAAGAAGCAAAAGATGAAAGAAAAAGGAAGACGGCGAACAAGAATAACAATAACAAATCTTCTAAGAAATAAGCAGAGGAAGCAACGTGATCTTTAGATCGTATCTCCTTGATCTCGCTAAAGCTCCTCGCCTTAGGTGCTTCGGATTCTTATACTATTACGCCACACAAAACAATGCAATCTCTCCCGTGCCAGAAAAGCGCTTTTAAAACGCATAGCCGTTTTATCCAAAGCTATTATTTTGGGAAAATCCGGATAATCTTAATAGCAGCAAAGTTAAGATTCTCTGCTTAGTTTCCGTTAGTGTGGAATATGGCTTTACTGTTAGCTAGTCTTAATGTATGCAGTCTATCAATGTGGTGTAATTTTCTTTAAAATAGATTTTGTGCGTTTCAAGAATTCTTTTATCGCGAAAAGTAAAAGGCACTAATAGATTTTGTAAGATTATAGCGAGGTTTTTTTTGTGCGTTTTTTCCTTTATGTAAGTGCATTTCTAAATAAAATTTAATAAAACGATTTATAAACATGTGATAAATTTTCCTTTGACTATCAGATAATTAATCAGAAGGGACGATATTATTTTGTAAAAATGAATATATACACTGCTGGCCACCGTACATGCAACACCCTGAAGGAAGCATGCAAATAATATGAAATTTACAACATGCATTAGCGGAGGTGAGATATGCAAATGATTGGAATTTCAGCGCAGACGCACATCACACGCGCCTGTGGCGCCACTTCAAAGCGCTATTTAAGGCTTGGAGATTTCGACGATTTCAAGTACGGCAATTGTGTTTTTCGTGTGGTTTTTTCAAAAAAACGATCAATTATGCCTCGTAGAAAACAGCGATCATCTTTTGATCAAGTATCCGAGTTCGACAGAGGAAGGATAGTGGCCTACCGAGATTGTGGATTATCTTTCAGGGAAATCGGTAGTCGTGTTGGACGAAACCAAACAACTGTAATGCGGATATGTGATCGTTGGATGCAGGAGGGTACGACGGACCGACGTGTTCGATCTCATCCACCTCAGTGCACCACTTGACGTGATGACAGGCATATTGTGCGTATGGCAGTGACGGATCGCTCAGCCACATCACGAACCACAGCACAGCACATTCAGTCTGTACCGCATCATCCAGTGTCTGCGCGTACCATTCGACGCCGTTTACAGCAGAGTGGTCTGTCCGCAAGACGTCCATTGCTTCATCTACCCTTGACGCAGAACCACAGACGTTTCCGCCGCCAATGATGCGATGAAAGAAGGATGTGGACGGCAGAATGGAATGAAATTGTCTTTACTGACGAGTCACGCTTCTGTCTGCAACACCACGATGGTCGGATTCGAGTCTGGAGACACCGTGGAGAGAGGATGCTGAACAGCTGCGTTATGCACCGCCACACTGGTCCTGCACCGGGTATTATGGTATGGGGCGGTATTGGATATCACTCTCGCACTCCTCTAGTACGCATTGCCGGTACTTTAAACAGCCAGCGCTACATCTCCGAGGTGTTGGAGCCAGTTGTCCTTCCTTACCTTCAGGGCGCGATCACACGTGGCACGCATTGTCCAAGGGTTCTTCGTCAATCGCCAGATTGAATTGCTTCCCTGGCCAGCTCGCTCTCCGGATCTTTCGTCGATAGAAAACATGTGGTCCATGGTTGCTCAACGATTGACCCAGAATACATCCCCAGCTGCCACACCAGATCAACTTTGGCAACGTGTGGAAGCTGCTTGGTCTGCTGTACCCCAAGAACACATCCAAAGTCTCTTTGAATCAATGCCGAGGCGTGTGGCAGCGGTGATCTCCAACAATGGCGGCTACTCTGGCTACTGATTTTGGTAGGAACCACACTTCACAGAAGTCTATAAATTTAATCATTTGATACTTGGTCAACATGTTATCTATAAAATAAATTTTGTTGTTATATCTCTTGTCTTTCTTGGTGTTGCAATTTGGGTGGCCAGCAGTGTAGTTTCAACCCTCTAATACAATCTTTCTTGTGACTCTTCCAACCAATATACGTATGTGACTTTTTTGTGAATATGTGTGGAGAACAATGAATAACGCAATTAGGAAACCTCATGGCCTCATATGGTTAAAAATGATTATTTATGTATATTATATGAAGATGTATGAATATTTATCACCTTATGTGTTAAACATTTAACCCTTCTGATGTCTGTATCGACCATGTATTTTGTCATTAGAAAAATTAGCAGATCTTGATTGGGACGAGTATCTCATCATTAGAGAGAAAATGAGCCGCTCATCTGGTCATCATAAAAAATGAGCAATATCTTGAATGACAAGATATCTCGACATTAGCAAAATTGGTCAGATCTGGATGAAGGTGACATATCGTTATTATCTTGAGGGACGAGATACCTCGTTATCTTCAAATGGGTCAGATCTCGATGGACGAGATATTTCATCCTTTGCAAAATTGGTCAAATCTCGATGGACGAGATATTTCGTCCTTCGCAAAATTGGTCAGAACTTGATGGAGATATTTCGACCTTTGCAAAATTGGTCAGATATTGATGGAGGAGATATTTCGTCCTTTGCAAAATTAGTCAGATCTTGGTGGACGAGATATCTCGTCGAAATCTTAATATGGGTTAATATGGGGCTGTAATAAACAATACGCACACACCTAATGTCCTCTCCTCTCATATGCTCATCCAAGAGTCAAAACCTCATTGCGGCAAATCATCCATTAAGTGCGCGAAGCGTTAAGATGATTTAGGTAACTCAGCGAAATTTACAGTCGCCTCAGGAGCAAAAGTTACACTGCAAACTGTTTGATGGAGGTTCGGACAACTAATCTACACTAGACGTTAAGTAGTTTATGTCCCTTTAAACTCCGTGAATCAGGAGCATTAAAATTCTGATTCATCAAATAAATTTACCTAACGAGTCCAGATTCATTTCCAATCGAAAGGCCCCCATGCTAAATGAACATTACGCTGATCAAATTATATTTTTAAATTGCTATCTTTCATTTCAGAATATTTTTGAAATTCTTTGTCGCAAGGGTCAGAATTTGGCCAAGTTGCATCACGGAATGTTTTTCCAGTGAAATAAATGGTCATACACACAAGGAAAGTTTTACTGATTTAGAAGAGTGGAATACACTCAGGAAAGTTACAGGAATCAAACCCTTCGCCGCCTATATCTCGCAAGATGCTAGTACAGTGGACAAACACACTGAGCCACAGGAGTCCCTGAGTGCATTTTGATCGAAGATTGCTTAGACATCTTCGGAGGGAGGCATGGCGAGCATGGGTTAATGCCTCTAGTTACAAATAAAATAAGACATTTATCGGTTTACTTGAAACTATTGTTAGAGGGTTGGTAGTTAATTAACGTCGCACGGGAGCAACACAACGGGTTATCTGCGAAGGTCCGGGATCAATCCCAATCAATGTCATTTTGAATCACGGTCAGATGACGATGTCAACACCTGAGCTGGCACCCCACTATCCAAACTTCCATACCACGCCAACGTGAGGACATTTGAGGCCACGACAGATTTAATATGCATCAACTCCCCATAGTCTTCGGTTGGACCGAGTTTCTAACCCGCAACCCTCCGGTAGCTAATCCGTTACTCTTCTAATTGGGCTCTCATGGTTCTCTTGTTAGAGGGAAACATGAAGAGGCTTTCGATATTTGGGGAGTTACTGAGGTGTGGTATGCACCGAGTTTCTCCAAACCAATTTACACCTTAAAGAAACAATAAAACAGCTTCTGTAGGGGAGAAAGCTTTTGTGGCTCATTTTCGTAGACAGTCACTTACAACCACTGACAGAGAAGTGGGGCGTAATATTGCCAGAACACCAATCATGACCATTGATAGAAATGGATGGTATCAATGACCATAAAATACTTTTTCCCCGATACGTAATTGAATAGAGTAGATTTTGATGCTCAACAAATGACGCTTCAGCACAAGGGCCGGTGTGATCCAAGACAAATTTATTTTGATTGCAAGGAATTTATGGCGCAAGGGTCATATTTGGCCAAGCTGGCGCCAAACGCATAACAAACAACACTAAATGATGTCAATACACACATAAAGGAAGTTTTACTGAAACAAAATAGAGAAGTACACCCAGGGTTAAATTACAAAAATCGGATCTGTTCCCCCTATGACGCGCCGGTTGCTAGAGTAGCGGCTCTAAATTTTATTTTTAGAAAATCAAATATTCGTTGGCACCTTATTGATTGTGGCACCATTTTATGGCATTACTGATAATACCATTAATTGTTCTTTATGAGTTTTATTAAACATCCGAAACATATAAGAAGCATGAAATTTCATAATTAAAGCACCATCAACTACGAATATTAAAAAAGTTAAAATTATTTGCATGTTATTGAGAAATGTTTACACAAAAACTGACTGTAGTGATGCAAACTGAACCATTTAATACAAGATATTCGACAGCCAATTTACCCGATTCTGCTCAAGTAAAATACAAGCTGAATCAAGAATGTGTTACCACTTATATGGGAAAGATAACATCACGTAAATTTTATTCTGTTTCAGACAAAATAGGGCGACACGTCTTAGACTGGACCAGTTTGTGTACATTGGCATTTTATAATACACACATTAACTCAATGAGTTTACAAAAACCACCGTGAAACACTTTCTAAATGGTAATCCTCTACGTTTGTAAAACGAAAGTTAAACGCTTAGGCTTTGTTTTACGTAAACTTTTAGTGCATTACAGATCTTTGCATCGATATTGGATAGCGATTTCAAATCTTAAGACTTCCTGCCCCTTCATTCTCTTGCACTATCCATCCATTGTAGCGAGCGAAATTTCACTTGCTTGAAAACGTATATGTCCATAGTAGAGTCAGCAAAGTCACCAATGAAGCGGAGGGTAGAATGAAAGTGAAACTCAAGTTTACTAACAATTATTTCACGGTTGGGATTCGTTGCCCTGCTTTATATACTGCTATATTGGAAATTAATTATTATAGTGGAGGCTAAAAGTTCCAAAAAAAATTTTATACCCAAACCTCAGGATATATCTGCAGAAAGTAACTCATTTAACCGTCTCATACGAATTACTCAGCATTTTTCTTTGTATAATGTTCAATACCTTGTTCAAACTAAAGAGGTTCTCTAATAGAATTGCTGAGTTCAGCAAAATTACGTACGCCTTCGGTTGTTTATTGATTTATCGGGAATCAACGAAATTTTCGTGTAACGATTTTCAATACGAAAGAGGAAATTAATTAGATGTATTGGAGAAATTATATTTATATGGGTTAATTTTTTGAATTCTGGATTGATAAAATATTTTAATTATAAATGTATTAATTTCCATTGATTTAATACCAGGATAAAGATAATATAATTTCTATCTCGTGTAGAATCAAGCATTCTCTTTAGACTCGGTAGAGTAGTTTCTGCACCCAATAACTTTTTACACTGCTATAAAATTTTACATTGATTACAAGCGATTAAAAACCTCTCTACTTTATCAGTACGCATTTCATTAATTTTCTAAATACTTTTGCGCTTAAAATATTCCTCTTGCATTGCGTACAGGCGTTTCAAAACTTCATTAACCCTCTGAGAGATTCATACGCATACATCTGTTCCGCAACCTGCAGTCTTCCCTGCATGACTTCCAATCAGTTTTTATTTTCTTGACCAATAGAAACTCCTAGGTTTCTTTCAACCAATAGATGTACTCATTTAGTCATTATGTGTGTTTAGGGAGAAAAGCAATGCGACACAACTCGTAAATCTCGTGACGCTGAGTAGTCGGAGTTGGTTGGGCCATATTTGGTTATCGCTAGGGCCATATTTGGCTATGCTGCGCCAAACACAAGGCAAAGTCAAGTAATGGATATACATATAGTTTTGCTGACACAGAAGAGAGAAATACGTCCAGGAATCGGACTCTTGGAGGGTTAAAGCAGTACAGAAAGAGAAGGAGCATGTGCCAACAGCTTCACGCTATTTCTTCCGGTCACGGCATCAAGATCGGTAGTTTTGAGGAAAAGTTTTAATCCTAATGTGGAACACATTATTGATTAGTTAAAGTGATCATCCATCGTGATTAAAAACACTAGTCTGCGCTTCGATAGCCAATCGGCCCAATGCGATTCGTAAGCCCACGTGACTTACCCTTCTGAGATCTAACGACAGCTACTTCACCCACATGCTGTCTATTTCATTGGATAGCCAATGGGTTAAAGATAGATAAGGAACAAAAATTAAAACTCATAGGGATGGACGTACTCAACCTGTATTTGCTAGGGGGAGGGGCTCTCCAGCCAAGCAGTTGGCCAAATTGGGCCAACGCCATTTTTGATGCCGCCTTAGTACGTGTAACATGCATCATTTCAAGAATGTCGAAGTGGCTGACACGCACTTTGCATATGGAGCAGCTGAAAGAAGCGAACTAGCCGCTGTGGATTATACCTTCAACGGTACCCCGAAAGACGTGTACCGAATCACCCAACGTTCGACCTTTCTTGTACCATGCTTTGCGAAACCAGAAAATCACACGCACTGTTGAAAAATACTGTCGAACTGTAAGATTTGGACTATAAAATGTCCTTCATTTCTACACTTTAGTGTACTCTAGCAAAATACGGGTACATCTCTGTGAATGCGGTTTAATTTTGTGTTCCTTAACTTCCCTTAAAGTTTGTACAGGAAGTTTTAACACGAACATGTACCCATTTTTCGAATTTTCATCAATTTTTTTAAATCGTTTCCAGCTGATCCACAAAAGAAAACGTCAGCAATATGTACATAAAACTATTTATTGTTTTGGAACGTCTTACACTTTAGTACTTAGTACTTTTACAAAATTTATATTTGGTTGATTAACAACCTACCAGCCTGTGAGAGATTTAATGTAAAACTTTTACAAAAGTATTATCAGAAAACCATAGAGGATTCTGTCTCTAATTACTTTCTTTCCACGAATAGCTTCAATGACGTTATATATACAATAAGAGGCAACTATTCCGCCTCGTGGACATGATATTGAAGGACTATCCATATGTTGTACTGTTCATGGTAACGACTGGGGGCCAAAGGTTAACATCTGCACCATCTGCCCGTCAGTCGTAAACAATCTCGATATATCTATCGGAAAGATCTCTTTCCCGTCCAGATGGTTTTTAAGGGTTGCACGACTGTCCCCTCTAATTTAACTGTGCTCGAATGTACCTGGAGGGACGTAAGACTCGAGCTTAGGCAGACGTTTTTTTTTTTTGCGCGCGGTCACCGGCCGATTTGAGTAAATCCCGATTGTCCCTTTTTACAGCAGCGCTCAGGGGTACATCTCCTATAGGCGTGTATTGGCATCGTAACCCCGTGGTGCCGGAGTGATATTTTCTCCCTTTCATTTTTACCCTCGCCTACTCTTCTGCTTTTTGCTTTATCTTCATCCTTCATTGCGTTGTCTGTTTTGTGATTGACGCAGCTTGGCTAAATACGGCCATTGCGCCAGAAAACACGAAAATAATTATTTTTGCAGAGCCTACAACCTAGGACACAATCCCTGAAAATTTGTGCATCTGGTATGTACATTCTTCTATTAAAATAATTATTTTACTTCTATTTCAGTTTTTTTTCCGTCGTTTTTTGGCACACCAACCGCGCCACTACGTTACATCCTTTCTTCTCGATCTCCAACACTCGAAATCCCCTTTTCAACCCCACAATTCTTTTCTTTTCTTTCTCCTTCTAAGGACCCAGATGACCGTGCAAGGACACCCCTGCCTCGAAGATCAAATAATTCCTTCCGGCCAATATTCCTTCTTGTCTGGCGTAGAATATCCAGTCGTAAACCGATCTTTTAAACTATTTCCTTCAAGTAGACTTCGAGCATTAGGAAATTTTATGAACAGTGGAGTGTATAAATATATGCATGTATGCGAATGAACGCGTGCATATCGATCGAAACTATATCTAGGAAAGTGTGGGCCCTTTTAAACTCGATATCGACCCCCTTCTCACATAGGCAGATATAGTTTCGAATACGAAATTAAACCAAAAAGCTAAGTAGTTAGAGACTTGATCTAAGCAAATATGATGAGAAATGTCGATATTTTTAAAATGAAAACATACTTTTAAAAAGATATGGGAAATCGTAAATCCCACATGATTGATGTTGTGTTGAATTGAAAAATTGGATATGCAAACAGTATTTCAGTTTTTTTAATTACAAGAAAATTGTCTTCAAAAGTTTCTTATATTTTATATTTTAATCAATTTAAATTGTTTGTGTTTAGTTGAAGGTTAAATTAACCGCTTTTAGACTCACAAGATGAAACGACGTATCTATAAGATTTATCCCAACCTAATACTTTACTTTAAACAATCCCTGTCCACATCGTGCCTAGTGCCGTACTCATCTTAAAACTAACCTCCATAACATGTTCCCTTGCCTAGTATCGTACTCATACCACCCCAAGTACTCACACACTCTAGTATGCTTACACTACCTCGAAGTACATATACACTTAAGCACATACCGGCAACAAAACGAAGCATGCACGACACCCCGAAGTACATGTATACTCTTGCACTCATACACCACCTTCGAGTACATATACACTCAAGTATGCACACAGCGGAAACAAAACGAAACATGCACCCCCAAGTACATATGCACTTAGCCTTCCTGGTGGTTGTCTCGACGGGGTATCTTGTCATTAGCAAAACTGATAATATCCTGACCAGATTTTGATGTTCTCATAAAAAATCGGCAATATCGTGATGAATGGATATCTCGTCAGTAGCAAAATTAGTCAGATCTTGATGGACGAGATATCTCCTCTAAACCACTTGGAGAGTTAAGTACGCACACCACCGGCAACAAAACGAAGCATAGACCACCCTCAAGTACATATACACTCAAGAACGCATACATCAACAATACGAAGCAGACCACCTCCAAGTACATATACACTCAAGTACACAAACACCGGCAACGCACACACACACAACGAAGCTCTTAAGAAACTCGTCTACCCATCCACCTACAAATGACCTACACTGGATCACACCCCACCTCATTCAGTAAACAGAATATAATTCTTCCTTCTCTGTGATACATAAATACGACTCTTAAAAAAGGGATGAGATGGGAAGGGGAAGAAACAGGTCTACCACTCCGATGGCAACGAAAAAAGATGTTATCAGAGGAAGCCCCCCTCTGCACGAAGTGAGAAATCTCTTTGGCATGAACCGTGCTCTTAATCCTATTGTCCCACTCTCCCGCCAGCTGGAACCAAAAGAATTGCACCCACAAGCTAAATTTTCAAGCACCCGCCAAGTGGGCTGCCAAGAGAGCTTTCAATTGTCTTCTTTTTTCTTCCGTGTTGTCATAACTATAAGGCAGATGCTTGAGTCTTGTTTTGCTGGGGGTGGTTTTTTTTTTCATTCGACACCGCTCCTACAATAGCTGCGACTACTAGATGCCGAAAGGATGTACCTGCATCTAAGTGGGCATAAACGCCCTTGTATTTATTTAGATGGGGGAGCGTATTGGAGTCTTTCGAGTGACATGATAACGCTTGTTAAATTTAGAGGTGAATTTTGGGTGTGCGTTAAAGCTGCCGCTGATAACGACTGCGTGGTATCAAGTGTAGCGTGAATTGGCAGTCTAATAAGATCACGGGACTTACCAATTTGTTCGGTTCTTAGAAACTTGAAGGAATTTTGTTCTTGTCAATCATTTAGATAGTACTGGGGGCATGCATAAAAAGTCGAGCGTTACAACTGTTTTGTTATGATTTCAGAACTCTGGAAGAAACATCCAGAAGATAAATATAGCGTCGGTGTAGACAAAGGATGTCCATACCTGACATGACCTTCGGACCGAGTGCGCAGGTGTACTGAGTGCTGGAAGGGAGTTCGCAATACGTCGAAATTCTACGGTGCTGGGCAAGCTTTGGGCCATTGTAACTTTGGAGAACGTGGAGTTAGGACTGCGTAAGTGGTATCATTCGAAAGCTACCGAACTACACTACAATTACAAGTCTTTAATCAATAAAATTACCGTTCAATATAAATAACAAACTACACTTTAATCGTTCAAATTGCAAATTAATTGTTGAAATTACGCTAATTCACCCTAAACAATATTTCAAACTTCCAACGTCTGCTTCATCCGTTACACTACCCAACATCAAGCCCAAATATTCACGTCAAAACGACGGTTCGTGTCCTCGACATAACCCCTACCAATTTTTCACTCTTTTTTTATCGCTTGTGCGTACTGCGGTATTTTTGTACTGCGGTATACTATTAAATAAGAGTTTGAAACGAGATTGTTGAGACAGAAAATTTATTCAATAAACTTTAATCTATCGAGAATTATCGTGTTAAGACGTTTTATTTTTCAGGAGTAAAAACATACATTTCATATCCACCATCTTATATATATACTTGAACTTTATCTACCATTTTACCTTTTAAAACTAATATCTGCCTTCCACACTTCAATTTGGTAAATCGGACAAACACATCCGACGTGTACACGCACTACTTTACTAACCTCAATGTGATCGAAGAGTGAAAAAGTTTCATTCTGTGGTTTAATGGAGGGCCCGTGACAGTAAGAGCTGAAAAGCATAATCACGTTGAGGGAATAGTTGTCTCTACAAGTTCTCTGAGGTAGTGTCTCTGATGAGAAGGCAGATGACCTTTGGGGACTCCGCTTCTAGAAAGGTAATAAGCTCGAGAGATTGCCACACGCAAAATCATGTATGCAATCACGCAAAATCATGTATGCAATCACGCAAAATCATGTGTGCAATCACGCAAAATCATGTGTGCAATCACGCAAAATCATGTGTGCAATCACGCAAAATCATGTGTGCAATCACGCAAAATCATGTGTGCAATCACGCAAAATCATGTGTGCAATCACGCAAAATCATGTGTGCAATCACGCAAAATCCTGACGATCGCCACTCGTGATTATTTGTTTCGCCCACCACATAAAAACTTCAATTACATCTGGCATCGAACGATAAACTCGGACACGGTATAGGTATTTTTAATTAACGTCGCACTGCAGCAACACAACGGGCTATTGGCGACGATCCGGGATCAATACCGAAGGGAACAATCACCAAACTTCCACACCACACTAACGTGAGGACAATTAAGGCCATGGCATATTTAACGTGCACCATCCCCCTTTGTATACGACGGTCTTTGGTTGGATTCAACCACAACTCGTTCCGGTTGCTAGTTCGTTACTTTTCCAACTGGGCTATCGCGGTCCAAACTCGAAACCGGAATCAGCGCTTGACTCCAATAGCAGAATTTCATTAGTAACGTTTAACCTGCTTCCCTAATTGGACGAAGACTCGTTCAATACTCCTCAACTTAAACTCCAACTCGCCAGAGCCAAACTACAGACCAGCTAATTAACACTATCACACAGCGCCATGAGACTTTGTTAGTACAAAGATGGAAGGAAAGAGGAAGGGGTGAATAGAGCATGCTACCGAGGATTCCTCGACTCTGATCCAAATTGCTGATTTTAGTGACACCCCTGGCAACACCTCAAGAACTGCCTTGTCAGTCCAAACTGACCAATGACTATTTTTATTTTTAATACATTATTTGACGGAGGTTTGAAGTTTTTAATACAATTATAGTCCTTGCTCCCGCGAGAAGGCGGTCCAGTCACGTGGTTTTGGGCGAGTCTATTCTTTAAATAAGGGATGATAGTTTGGTACATAAACAAATCGCTTCCACAACTGCAGTGTTTGACGCGGTTTATGGCTCTACATTTATAGTTCGTTGCCATAAGGGACAACAGTGATAACGGGTTAGCTGGTAGTAAATCCTCCGCGATCTCCATTCATAGTTTTGCGTATGGCAGCCCCAGCACGATCTTTCACATCTATTCAAAAATCTACCGACTCAAGGTTCTCCTCGTCGGAGACTTACTATATCATTGTTGAATGGTCACACTAAACCTGCTTCCTACTTTAATAGAATGGTTGGTTGGTTTGGGGTTTTATGGCTCAAAGCTATATTGCCCCAATCTGAGCCAAACACAAGACAACGATGTAGGGAAAAAGCAAAAAGTTGAAGATAGGTATTTAGGTAGATATTTTAATTAACGTAGCACTGGAGCAACCAACGGGCTATTTGGCCCAGGATCAAACCCGAAGGGAAATATCCGAGGACTACTCGTCATTTTGAACCAAGGTAAGATGACGAGAACACCTGAGCTGGAAACCCTTTCATGGTTAATAGAACCTGGACAAATTATACAAATTTTGAAATTTTTAAAAGAAAACTAATAAAAAGGTAGGCAGGTATTTTAATTAACGCCACACTGGGGCAACACAATGTGTTCTTGGCGACGGTCCGGGATCAAACCCGAATTGAAAAATCCGAGGACAAACCACGTAATTCTGAGCCACGGTCAGATGACGAGGTCACACCTGAGCTGGAAACCCACTCTCCAAACTTCCACACCACGCCAACGAGAGGACATTTGAGGCCAAAGACAGATTTAACGTGCACGAGCCCCCTTTGTACACGACGGTCTTTGGTTGGATTCGAACTCGCAACCCTCCGACTGCTAATCCGTTCCTCTTCCAACCGGGCTACCGCGGCCCTAAAAGCTAGAAGGGTAAACCAGGGTAAAATGGAAGGGGGACAGATCAGTCGAGCATCTTGGGGTTGATACCCGTACACACCTAAAGATGTGCCCTTGATGGCCTTTAAGCGAATAGTCTCGTTCAAAACCATGTGACTGAAATACCAACTCGCCGGAGTCGAACTTTACCTACCTCTCCCTTTCTAGAGAATTTGGACAAACTAATCTGTATGACACTTATGAAAAAAATCCTTATTACCCCGAAACAAATTGTTCTTCGAATCACAGGACGCGTTTACTTACTAACCCCATTATGTGATCAAGGAGCGAGAAAAAATCTTCATACTCAGTGGGTTAATTGAGCGTCCGTGACAGCAGCGAGAGGTGAAAAACATTATCACGTCGGAAGGAATAGTTACCGGGACAAGTGATGACTCCCCGAAGACTCGTTAAGATAGAAGGCACAGATGTGTGGCCGAGCAATTAATGGCGATTCCTGGGAGATGCGTCAGCATCAGACTCCACGGAAGCTGTTGGTTAATTTACTCTTCTTCCCTTACCACTACATGCTCCGAAGAAATTGAAGAGCATTGCCCGGAAACTTCATTTTCGCTGGGAGCTGAGTTTAAGATAAATCTCATGTTTCGAAATGCCATTGCATTGTTAGCATGCATGTAGCAAATTCGAAAATAAAAACTCGAGAACAAGCTTGCCTTCTGTTGTTTATGTTACCTCACTCTTTAAATTTTGAAAAATTTTAATTTTCAATCCCGTTCGGAGGACAGTGGGTTTTAATGACTTTTAAAATTATGTTCAATAGAAATGGGTCCTGAAGGACACATCTTTAGGTGTATCAAAACCCCGAGAGAGCTTTCCTCCCTTTCATTTTAACCCCGCCTACTCTTCTGCTTCTTGTTTTTTCTTCCTCCCTTATTGTGTTGTCTTGTGTTTGGCGATGCTTGGCCGAAAAAACCGCCTTTCCACCATAAAATCCGAAAACAACCAACCAAATAATAAAAATGGATAATACAGGGAGGTTGAAAGATTCCTAAACAAACTTTAAGAGAATATAAGGAACAGAACACTACTATATATACAAATAGGGACGTAATGCCGCAAGCGCCACCCGGTTTTTTGGTTCGGTTTTACGGCGCAAATGCCACATTTGACCAAACTGTGCCAAAACAAGACAGACTACCTCTATTAAATCAACATACACACACAAAGGTTTTACTGACAAAAAATCCATATCCCAAAGAATTCGATAAAATCATGGGCCATGGTAATCCAGTTGGAAGAGTAGCAGATTAGCAACTAGAGGTTCACGAATTCGAAACTCGATCCAATCAAAGACCGTTGGGTCTGGTGTACGTTAAATCTATCGTGGCCTCAAATGTCCTCATGTTGGCGTGGTGTGGAGAGTAGAGGACCAATTTAGGTGTTGACCTCATCATCTGGTTCAAAATGACGAGGTTATCTTCGGATCTTTCCATTCTGGATGGATTCCGTACCGTCGCCTATAGCCAGTTGTGTTGCTACAGTTCGACGTTATTTCAAGTACCTATCTAGTTAACGTGGAGACACGACAAAATGTCGAAATTATCCTTTAGTATACCGAATTCAAATCAGATTTATTCTCACTGCTAAGTCCGCCATTAATGTAGGAAGATTCATATCCCTTTAATCAAGCATGTTATGATGGATGAATGGTTAGACATGCAAATAGACGATGGACGTCTATGAGTAGACTAATAATCTAAGCCTCACTCTCCTAATATCGCACCTTTGTTTAAGACATACTAGACATACGACGTATGTCAAGTATTACGCGTGAAGGGCAATATTAAAGCATTGCTAATCATCGCGTACAGATAACGCATCTCAGTGGGGCTTTAAGGTGCCGATCATACAAAAGTATTGTTTACCTACTCTTATCTGTTTACAAAATAAACATTATAAACACATATAACATGCCAACGGTTCTTTTCTTTCTCTACACTACAAAGAATGGGGCTTTTAAAGGTGCTAAAATATTTATTCCTCAATTCTCAATTCAGTACTAATGAGGCTCTTTTACAATTTCATATATTTAGAAATAAAATTATTCCATCTCGTAGGCTTCGTATGCCATCGAAGGACCCGCCACTCGTCCTTCCTTCTCGGTGTCCAACCCTAGAGTCCCCTTCTTACCCCATCATTCTCATTCCGCCTCCTCACAGTAAGCGGATGACCGTCCAAGGACACCCCCGCCGAAATCTCGGGGATCGAATGGTTTCTTCCAGCCAACATTACTTAGTGTTTGGCCGGAGAACTTCATACTACATATTTTTGAAATAAAAGGAACAAGTTAAATAAAAATGAATTACAATTTAGGAAAATTAAATTACCAGTAAAAGAATTAACATTAGAATTGCCATTTAGGGGTGAAAAGAAATAGCGTATGCTGTTTTCGTACTTTCGGAAACAGTAAGGTCCAGGCTATTAATCGTTGTAATAACTTCACAGAACACTTGTGAGATATTCTTTATGTGAAATAACCTTCACAGTGAATTTTATATATAAAGCAGAAAACTTATCTGAACCAGCAAAAACTCTCGAACTATAAGCTCGGGCGTCATGAAATTTGCACGGCTTCTTTTGCCTGGAATTTCTAGGTCAACGCAACTATTTCCAGCTACTTCGTTTCCTTAGAACCATAAGAGTAAAATTTAAAACAGAACATTACGCAAGATGTCAATTTGTAATCAAACTCGAATCAACACAAAACGCCAATAGCTGTCACGAACCGAGCAATTGAGAAAGGAAAGAACACAAGATCGTTATATGTGCAAACTCAAAAAAATTTTAACAAAACTGTTGAGGAAACATGCGCGAATCGGTTTGTCTGAAGCAGCAAAAACTTTCTAGCGAAGATGAGTAGTAAAGTTACATAATAATTTATGGAATTTGTCAACTAGGAAAGAGGAAAGTATGAATATTATGATTCGTTTTCCCACCGACATAACCATATCACATATCTTCGTATAGCCCCTAACGCTTCTAAAGGGACAGAAAAATAAATTACGAGCAACAAGATTTGAATAGTTATAGCATTAAATTAGAATGGTGTGCCAATCATTTTGAAGTAATTTCTGTAGTTAGGTAGGTAAGTAGTTGAATTAAAGTCAAATTATATATATAGAGCAACACAACTGGCTATTGACGACGGTATGGGATCAATACCGATGGGAAAAATCCAAGGACATCTTGTCATTTTGAACTAAGGTCAGATGACGGGGTCAACACTTGAGCTGGCACCCCACTCTCCAAACTTCCTCACCACGCCAACTTGAGGACATTTAAGAACACGACAGATTTAACGTGCAGCAGTCCCACATACACGACGGTCTTTGAATAGAGTTTCGAACTTGCAACCCCCCGGTTCCTAACAGGCGACTCTACCACCTGGGTTACCCCTATCCCCGAAAGAATCCTAAGATTCTGTAGATCGAAAGGTTAAAACTATCCAAATGCTTTAAGACCCCATACACATCAGTGGCCTCAATTATACATCAAAGAATTACATACCTTTATACATCCAACCTCAATCAACGTATTAAAGGAAAACATTGGAAAAGAGCTTTTGTTGGCCTCCCTGACTATTCGAGACCAGCGGCCATTATCAGGGTGATTACTGGCCATGACTGCCTTAGGGGCAATCAACCTGCACCGTTGGACAGTTTCGAACTCGCCACCCTCCGATTTCTAATCCGCTACTCTTCCAACAGGGCTACCACAGCTCTACTGTAGATAGATGTTTTATGTGCTTGTTTTACTCTTACTTTAAAATTAAACGGATAACGAAATATAATATATAAAGACAGAAAATCTAATTAGGTTCAGATCTTCATGACATAAAAATTGCATTTGCTTGATTTGGCAAAAACATTTCTTTGTGTCCCTTCGAAACGAAATTCTACCTAATCTACTGACTCAAACTGTCAAAGCTGTTAGAGTCGATATACTTACTTCCTTTGACCATTAACCGTCCAAGTGGTTTTGGCGAGATATCTCGTCAATCAAGATCTGACAAACTTTGCTAATGACGATGTATCTCATCAACATATCGCCGATTTTTTTTTATGATGGCGAGATCAAGATCGGGTCAGTTTTTTTTTCTAATGACGAGATTTCTAGTCTATCAAAACGTGGTCAGTTTTTCTAATGACAAGATGCTTATTTAAGAACCACCAGGAAGGTTAGCTTGAAAATATTGCTTCATACAAATCATGAAAAAAATCAATTTCAGGTAAGTAGGTAGTTAATTAATGTTGCACTGGAGAATCATAACGAGCTATTGGCGACGGTCCGGTATCAATCCCAAAGGGAAAGGTCCAAGGACAATGCCTCGTAATTTTGAACCACGGTCAGATGACAAAGTCAACACCTGAGATGGTACCCCACTCTCCAATCTTCCACACCACGCCAACGAATTTGACGCCACGACAGATTTAACGTGCACCATCCCGTGCACATGACGGTCTTAGACTGGACTGAGTTTCGAAATAGCAACCGTCCGGTTAATATTCCGCTGTTCTTCCAACTGTACTACCGCTGCTGTAAATCAACTTCAGATAAAAGTCCCTAACAGTGCGTAAATCAACAAAAGCGTAAAAAGTTTTCCTATCCATAAAGAGATTGAAAAACCAAAAAAGGAAAGCTAAATCCATAATATGGTACGGTTTGTTGAAGCAAGCTCAGTCATTGAAGTGCAGAACTTATTCGCTAGTTTCTCTCGGAAAAAAAACACAAAAAATCAACTCGTGTTTCGCTTCTAGCCTTGCTATTCTATCATTAATTGGATCACAAAGGATTAAAAGCGCACAAAGGATTCTCTAGGCAATCCAGGAAGGAAATAGTCTTGTAATCCGAGTTTCTTCAACTTCAAGGGGGGGGGGGGGGAATTAAAGTTTTAGAATACAAAAGTAACGACTGCCTGCTTTTATGGATTCGAAAATTGTACCCTAATTTCCTAAGTTGAAGCGGTTAAAATTTCCTTGTGATTATATTGAGATACGTGGAGATTGGATCACAAACAATTTTTCTTGTAAAATGCAATGGTTGGTTGGTTTTTATGGCGCAAGGACCATATTTGGTGTTAGACACGAGGTACCTCGTGTGTTAGACACGAGGCCAAATTAATAGACATACACACAAAGAGTTTTACTGACACAGAAGAGAGAAATATACCTCGGGAGGAATCCCACCTGACAGAAATCCAACCTGCACCGTCTACGACCGCAGGTTGCAAGTGTAGTGGGCATACCCACTGAGCCACTACGGCTCAGTAAATTAGAATGGCTAGATAGGTATTTTAAGTCACACTGGAGCAACACAACGGGCTATAAAAATTGCCGTGGATATTAATTGATTAGTCCTTTGCATAAGTGTCAAAAGTTGAAAAATCGCGAAACAAAATTCTTTCCACCGGGATAGGGTAATTAGTTAATTTACGTCGTACTAGAGCAACACAACGGGCTACTGGCGACGGTCGAGGATCAATCCCGAAGGGTTTAGTAACAATCCGAGGACAAAACCTCTTCATTTTGAACCACGGCCAGATGACGAGATCAACACCTGAGCTGATACTCCACTCTCCAAACTTCCACACCACGCCAACGTGTAACTGCAATTGGGAAATTTTAGTTTTATTTATTTAAATGCGAATAATTTTTAATTGATGCTTTTTTTAACTTGACTGCAAATGAATGTAATGCTAAATGATCCTGTCTCACTTATTGCAATACTTCTATGAAATAAAATTTGAAATGGAGAGGGCTTGATAACACCAAAGCACACGTTACAATTTGTCCGTTTGAATAAGAGGGACTCAAGATGCGCCTAACCAAACCGCTTCAAGTAAGTTGGTTGTGTTTTATAACCGTATTTGGCCAAGCTGCGCCAAACAAGACAGACAACATATAGTAAATGGAGGCCACGACATATTTAACGTGCTCCATATCCTTTGTACACGGCGATCTTTGGTTGGATTCGAACTCGCAACAATCCGTTTGCTAGTCCATTACTTTTCCAACAGGGCTACCGTGGCCCCTCGATCTCGAAAGGAAAGGTCAGAGAACAACACCTAGTAATTTTGAATCACGTCAGATGAAGAGGTTAGCATCTGATTGACATCCCACTCTCCAAACTTCCACACCATGCGAACGTGACCAGCTAGTTGGAAGAGTTGCGGATTAGCAAATAGGAGGGTTGCGAATTCAAAACTCGGTGCAACCAAAGACCGTCGTGTACGTGGCGGTTGATGCACGTTAAATCCACCGTGGCCTGAAATATCTTCGTTGGAGAGGTATGGAAGTTTGGAGTGGGGTGCCAATTCACTCATGTGTTCTCGTTATATCATTGTGGTTCAAAATTATGTGGTGTCCTCGATCTTTCCCTTCGGGTTTGATCGCGCCTATAACACACAGGTTGCTATGGCAGTGAACAAATCCACTGAGCCACGGCGACACCTACAGGAGGGGTGGAAATGGGCAATATCCTGTGAAAAACGACCAGAAAAATAAAGCATCCTCATATCGTTGAAATCACAAAACCGAAAGACATTCTTAGATAAGTCCAATATACTTAGACAGAAAAACAGAATGTGATTCGTTAACAGGTTCAAGGGAGCGTACAAACCTCCGATATCCTAACATTATGGCAATCAACAGCGAATTAAAAAATTGGAACAATTTAATTAAAAGTTATCGGTTGCGTGTACCCGAAAATGGTCCAAGTGAAAAACAAAACTCTTAAGTACGCGGCAGACTCCGTTGAATTTACCGTTAACCTAGCAACGCTCATTAAAACTCATTCTAAAGACGAGATATCGATCGTTTTACTTAATCTACCTACGGAAATATCAGTTAACGGATTTATCGTGTATCGTGTTTAATCGATAGTACAAACATATTTCATAGGAGTAATGAAGATGTTGAAAAGAGACAGCAGTGAATCTTGGCGAAATCTCGCTAGATGTACTTCAAGCAGTTTGAAATTGAAAGTCATTTTGCTCTTTTAATTCCAGGCATAAATTATACACGTAAATCCTATTTTATTTTCAGGGGTGGTGGGATAATTGGCGTAACCACACGATATGTCTGTTAACTTTTGGTTATATTTCGGCCAAGTTAAGGGGGTATTTCAATTAACGTCACACTGGAGCAACACAACGGGCTATTGGTGACGGTCCGGGATCAATCCCAAAGGGAAAGATCCGAGGACAACACCACGTAATTTTGAACCACGGTCAGATGACGAGGCAACACCTGAGCTGGCACCCCACTCTCCAAACTTCCACACCACGCCAACGTGAGGACATATGAGGCCACGACAGATTTAACGTGCGCCAGCCCCATTTGTACACGACGGTGTTTGGCTGGATTCGAACTCGCAACCCTTCGGTTGCAAGTCCGTTGCTCTTCCAACCGGGCCACCGTGGCCCCGCCAAGTTAAGGTAAATATATAACAGGTAACGCCAGGTAAGTAGTTGAATTAACGTCGCAATGGAACAACACAAAGGGCTATTAGGCAGTTTCAAGTAATGGACATACTTGGACACTCCGATTTTAAATATTCAATAGAAACATCGATTTTGGAAATGATCAACAAACATGATAGAGAACGTGACAAGCTTGAAGGAGGGATTTTCAGTGTAAACAAACTAACCAGACAAGGTTACCTTAAAATGTAGCCGTTTGGTGACAAGTGGCGTTTAATGTAATAGGTGTTCCCCAATCTACTGTCGGATTTTAGTCTGGAATTTTTAATGGTGAAGTGCTGAAATCGTATTCGAAAAACAAGCCAAGAGACGTCACGTTCAGAATACACACAGGACGCACGAATCGCCGCAGAAACACTAATGCCACCAACATTTACCTGGACAGAAAATGCCTCTCATAGGCAAAGCTCAAAAAATAAATATTTACGATCTGTGAAGATTTACTTCCCTTGTCGAAATGCTCTCACATGACACATATCGGGGTTGCATTAAAATGTAGTTTCTCGTCGTTTTTAAAGCGATTGGCGTTTAATCTAATTGGTGTTGACCAATCAACTATCTTATCGTCTGCAAATAGTAGAAACTAATTAACTGACATTTTTCCGTAGACAATACATGCTTGTTTTCATGGTTGTTTGGCGCAAGGCCATCTTTAGCCAAACTGCGCCAAACAGAAGACAACAAAGAGTGAGAAAAAAAGCAAAACGATAGGCGACAGTAAAACAGAAGGAAAGACAGATTACTCGCGTACCTAGGGGTTTTGATGCGTGTACACACCTAAAGATGTACCCTTGAAGGCGCTTGTTTTAATGGGAAATACATTGTCATATTGTAATCTGTTTAAGGTATACATATAAAACGCTCAAAATGCTTATAACTTTTTTGAACTAAAACTAATTGTTAACATTGAGATAGCAGTACAGTAAAAAAATCTTTGTCTGTTAATGAGTTTCTGCTCTAAGCCAACGATGTATCAATTCGGAAATCATTCTTTGGAATTTATACTGGAAAAGTGCTGAAATCGAAAAACAAGTCATGTGACGTCAAATTCAGAATACGTACAGAAAACGCGTATATCCGCAAAAACCTCACCGCCACCTACATTTAGCTTGACAGGTAGGTACTTAATTAACGACATATTTGAGCAACAGAACGGGATATTGGCGATTGTCCGGGATAAATCCCGAAGAGAAAGATCCAAGTATAAGGCCTCGTAATAACGGTCAGATGACGAGGTCAACAACTGAGCTAGCACCCCACTCTCCAAACTTCCACACCACGCCAACGTGAGAGCATTTGAGGCTATGACAGATTTAACGTGCACCATCCCCCTTTAGCTTGACAGGAAATGCTTCTCAGACATGAACTGATTCTGAGTATTCTGAATATAGGGATGTAAGCTTTCTCTCATTTCTCGTATTTGTATATATTTTTTAAATTCAATAAAAAAGGTATCTTTTGACGCGACAGGAATTTTAAATCTTGGCTTGAGAATATCCGTAAGCATTTGCCGTCATCTGACCGTGGTTCAAAATTACGTGTTGTCCTCGTTAGGTATTTTAATTAAAGTCGCACAGGAGCAACACAACGGGTTATTGGCGACGGTCCAGGATCTACCTCCGAAGGGAAAGATCCGGATGTTGTCCTTGGTTCTTTACCTTTGGGATTGATCCCTGAACGTAGCCGATAGCGCGTGTGTTGCTCCAGTGCGTCGTAAATTAAAAACCTACCGTAAGCATTTTCCTGAAATTATTGATCTGTTTCAATGAAATGCACGCGTTGTGATAAGGAAATCGCCCAAAATGTTTCAAAACAATGGTTTAAACCTGCTCTAAAAATACCTCCCCCATAAAGTTTATCACCTGGTCTTCTTCGCTGTGATTGGAGCGCACAGTTAAGCACAGAAGTTCAACAACCGTTTCGTAAACGAATTTGCAAAAGCTATCTAAAGAGACTCAATTTATCCCGAGCGGAACTCATCGTCACTGTAATGGAGCTCTCAAAATGCTAAGTGAATGTTGCTCCGAGTTCTGTTTGTCGAAACCTCGCGCTTTAATTCCGAATGGAAAGTTTTCTTACTTTTGGGGAAAACAGAAGGCAGTTTACTGCTGTCGTTCGTTTTCATGAGAGGTATTTAGGGAAATGTTGGATTACGACTCCATGTTTTGAAAGCAAGCATTTTGAAGGGAAGTTTTATGTGGCATTTTAACCTTATTTAACACAATAAAAACGTTGCTGAATACATATCGTCGTCACCATGCTAAAGGTTGGTTTTGAGATTTTTCATGGCGCAAGGGCCATATTTGGCCAAGCTGCTCCAAACAGAAGACAACTTCAAGCGAAAAATGTCGTGAAAGGGCTGGTTGTTTGAGGGTTTTATGGGCACAAGGGCCATATTTGGCCAAGCTGCTCCAAACAGAAGACGACTTCAAGCGAAAAATGTCGTGAAAGGGCTGGTTGTTTGAGGGTTTTATGGGCACAAGGGCCATATTTGGCCAAGCTGCTCCAAACAGAAGACAACTTCAAGCGAAAAATGTCGTGAAAGGGCTGGTTGTTTGAGAGTTTTATGACACAAGGGCCATATTTGGCCAAGCTGCTCCAAACAGAAGACGACTTCAAGCGAAAAATGTCGTGAAAGGGCTGGTTGTTTGAGGGTTTTATATGCACAAAGGCCATATTTGGCCAAGCTGCTCCAAACAGAAGACGACTTCAAGCGAAAAATGTCGTGAAAGGGCTGGTTGTTTGAGGGTTTTATGGCACAAGGACCATATTTGGCAAAGCTGCTCCAAACAGAAGACGACTTCAAGCGAAAAATGTCGTGAAAGGGCTGGTTGTTTGAGGGTTTTATGGCACAAGGACCATATTTGGCCAAGCTGCTCCAAACAGAAGACGACTTCAAGCGAAAAATGTCGTGAAAGGGCTGGTTGTTTGAGGGTTTTATGGCACAAGGACCATATTTGGCCAAGATGCTCCAAACAGAAGACAACTTCAAGCGAAAAATGTCGTGAAAGGGCTGGTTGTTTGAGGGTTTTATGGCACAAGGACCATATTTGGCCAAGCTGCTCCAAACAGAAGACGACTTCAAGCGAAAAATGTCTGGTTGTTTGAGGGTTTTATGGCACAAGGACCATATTTGGCCAAGCTGCTCCAAACAGAAGACAACTTCAAGCGAAAAATGTCGTGAAAGGGCTGGTTGTTTGAGGGTTTTATGGGCACAAGGGCCATATTTGGCCAAGCTGCTCCAAACAGAAGACGACTTCAAGCGAAAAATGTCGTGAAAGGGCTGGTTGTTTGAGGGTTTTATGGGCACAAGGGCCATATTTGGCCAAGCTGCTCCAAACAGAAGACAACTTCAAGCGAAAAATGTCGTGAAAGGGCTGGTTGTTTGAGAGTTTTATGACACAAGGGCCATATTTGGCCAAGCTGCTCCAAACAGAAGACGACTTCAAGCGAAAAATGTCGTGAAAGGGCTGGTTGTTTGAGGGTTTTATGGGCACAAAGGCCATATTTGGCCAAGCTGCTCCAAACAGAAGACGACTTCAAGCGAAAAATGTCGTGAAAGGGCTGGTTGTTTGAGGGTTTTATGGCACAAGGACCATATTTGGCAAAGCTGCTCCAAACAGAAGACGACTTCAAGCGAAAAATGTCGTGAAAGGGCTGGTTGTTTGAGGGTTTTATGGCACAAGGACCATATTTGGCCAAGCTGCTCCAAACAGAAGACAACTTCAAGCGAAAAATGTCGTGAAAGGGCTGGTTGTTTGAGGGTTTTATGGCACAAGGACCATATTTGGCCAAGCTGCTCCAAACAGAAGACGACTTCAAGCGAAAAATGTCTGGTTGTTTGAGGGTTTTATGGCACAACGACCATATTTGGCCAAGCTGCTCCAAACAGAAGACAAATTCAAGCGAAAAATGTCTGGTTGTTTGAGGGTTTTATGGCACAAGGACCATATTTGGCCAAGCTGCTCCAAACAGAAGACAACTTCAAGCGAAAAATGTCGTGAAAGGGCTGGTTGTTTGAGGGTTTTATGGGCACAAAGGCCATATTTGGCCAAGCTGCTCCAAACAGAAGACGACTTCAAGCGAAAAATGTCGTGAAAGAGCTGGTTGTTTGAGAGTTTTATGGCACAAGGACCATATTTGGCCAAGCTGCTCCAAACAGAAGACGACTTCAAGCGAAAAATGTCGTGAAAGGGCTGGTTGTTTGAGGGTTTTATGGCACAAGGACCATATTTGGCCAAGCTGCTCCAAATAGAAGACAACTTCAAGCGAAAAATGTCGTGAAAGGGCTGGTTGTTTGAGGGTTTTATGGGCACAAAGGCCATATTTGGCCAAGCTGCTCCAAACAGAAGACGACTTCAAGCGAAAAATGTCGTGAAAGGGCTGGTTGTTTGAGGGTTTTATGGCACAAGGACCATATTTGGCCAAGCTGCTCCAAACAGAAGACGACTTCAAGCGAAAAATGTCGTGAAAGGGCTGGTTGTTTGAGGGTTTTATGGCACAAGGACCATATTTGGCCAAGCTGCTCCAAACAGAAGACGACTTCAAGCGAAAAATGTCGTGAAAGGGCTAGTTGTTTGAGGGTTTTATGGGCACAAAGGCCATATTTGGCCAAGCTGCTCCAAACAGAAGACGACTTCAAGCGAAAAATGTCGTGAAAGGGCTGGTTGTTTGAGGGTTTTATGGGCACAAGGGCCATATTTGGCCAAGCTGCTCCAAACAGAAGACGACTTCAAGCGAAAAATGTCGTGAAAGGGCTGGTTGTTTGAGAGTTTTATGGCACAAGGGCCATATTTGGCCAAGCTGCTCCAAAAAGAAGACGACTTCAAGCGAAAAATGTCGCGAAAGGGCTGGTTGTTTGAGGGTTTTATGGCACAAGGACCATATTTGGCCAAGCTGCTCCAAACAGAAGACAACTTCAAGCGAAAAATGTCGTGAAAGGGCTGGTTGTTTGAGGGTTTATGGGCACAAAGGCCATATTTGGCCAAGCTGCTCCAAACAGAAGACGACTTCAAGCGAAAAATGTCGTGAAAGGGCTGGTTGTTTGAGGGTTTTATGGCACAAGGACCATATTTGGCCAAGCTGCTCCAAACAGAAGACAACTTCAAGCGAAAAATGTCGTGAAAGGGCTGGTTGTTTAAGGGTTTTATGGCACAAGGACCATATTTGGCCAAGCTGCTCCAAACAGAAGACGACTTCAAGCGAAAAATGTCGTGAAAGGGCTGGTTGTTTGAGGGTTTTATGGCACAAAGGCCATATTTGGCCAAGCTGCTCCAAACAGAAGATGACTTCAAGCGAAAAATGTCGTGAAAGGGCTGGTTGTTTGAGGGTTTTATGGCACAAGGACCATATTTGGCCAAGCTGCTCCAAACAGAAGACGACTTCAAGCGAAAAATGTCGTGAAAGGGCTGGTTGTTTGAGGGTTTTATGGCACAAGGACCATATTTGGCCAAGCTGCTCCAAACAGAAGACAACTTCAAGCGAAAAATGTCGTGAAAGGGCTGGTTGTTTGAGGGTTTTATGGGCACAAAGGCCATATTTGGCCAAGCTGCTCCAAACAGAAGACGACTTCAAGCGAAAAATGTCTTGAAAGGGCTGGTTGTTTGAGGGTTTTATGGCACAAGGACCATATTTGGCCAAGCTGCTCCAAACAGAAGACGACTTCAAGCGAAAAATGTCGTGAAAGGGCTGGTTGTTTGAGGGTTTTATGGCACAAGGACCATATTTGGCCAAGCTGCTCCAAACAGAAGACGACTTCTAGCGAAAAATGTCGTGAAAGGGCTGGTTGTTTGAGGGTTTTATGGCACAAAGGCCATATTTGGCCAAGCTGCTCCAAACAGAAGACGACTTCAAGCGAAAAATGTCGTGAAAGGGCTGGTTGTTTGAGGGTTTTATGGGCACAAAGGCCATATTTGGCCAAGCTGCTCCAAACAGAAGACGACTTCAAGCGAAAAATGTCCTGAAAGGGCTGGTTGTTTGAGGGTTTTATGGCACAAGGACCATATTTGGCCAAGCTGCTCCAAACAGAAGACGACTTCAAGCGAAAAATGTCGTGAAAGGGCTAGTTGTTTGAGGGTTTTATGGCACAAGGACCATATTTGGCCAAGCTGCTCCAAACAGAAGACGACTTCAAGCGAAAAATGTCGTGAAAGGGCTGGTTGTTTGAGGGTTTTATGGCACAAGGACCATATTTGGCCAAGCTGCTCCAAACAGAAGACAACTTCAAGCGAAAAATGTCGTGAAAGGGCTGGTTGTTTGAGGGTTTTATGGGCACAAAGGCCATATTTGGCCAAGCTGCTCCAAACAGAAGACGACTTCAAGCGAAAAATGTCGTGAAAGGGCTGGTTGTTTGAGGGTTTTATGGCACAAGGACCATATTTGGCCAAGCTGCTCCAAACAGAAGACGACTTCAAGCGAAAAATGTCGTGAAAGGGGTGGTTGTTTGAGGGTTTTATGGCACAAGGACCATATTTGGCCAAGCTGCTCCAAACAGAAGACAACTTCAAGCGAAAAATGTCGTGAAAGGGCTGGTTGTTTGAGGGTTTTATGGGCACAAAGGCCATATTTGGCCAAGCTGCTCCAAACAGAAGACGACTTCAAGCGAAAAATGTCGTGAAAGGGCTGTCTGTTTGAGGGTTTTATGGCACAATGACCATATTTGGCCAAGCTGCTCCAAACAGAAGACAATTTCAAGCTAAAAATGTCGTGAAAGGGCTGGTTGTTTAAGGGTTTTATGGCACAAGGACCATATTTGGCCAAGCTGCTCCAAACCGAAGACGACTTCAAGCGAAAAATGTCGTGAAAGGGCTGGTTGTTTGAGGGTTTTATGGCACAAGGACCATATTTGGCAAAGCTGCTCCAAACAGAAGACAACTTCAAGCGAAAAATGTCCTGAAAGGGCTGGTTGTTTGAGGGTTTTATGGGCACAAAGGCCATATTTGGCCAAGCTGCTCCAAACAGAAGACGACTTCAAGCGAAAAATGTCGTGAAAGGGCTGGTTGTTTGAGGGTTTTATGGCACAAGGACCATATTTGGCCAAGCTGCTCCAAACAGAAGACAACTTCAAGCGAAAAATGTCGTGAAAGGGCTGGTTGTTTGAGGGTTTTATGGGCACAAAGGCCATATTTGGCCAAGCTGCTCCAAACAGAAGACGACTTCAAGCGAAAAATGTCGTGAAAGGGCTGGTTGTTTGAGGGTTTTATGGCACAAGGACCATATTTGGCCAAGCTGCTCCAAACAGAAGACGACTTCAAGCGAAAAATGTCGTGAAAGGGCTGGTTGTTTGAGGGTTTTATGGCACAAGGACCATATTTGGCCAAGCTGCTCCAAACAGAAGACAACTTCAAGCGAAAAATGTCGTGAAAGGGCTGGTTGTTTGAGGGTTTTATGGGCACAAAGGCCATATTTGGCCAAGCTGCTCCAAACAGAAGACAACTTCAAGCGAAAAATGTCGTGAAAGGGCTGGTTGTTTGAGGGTTTTATGGCACAAGGACCATATTTGGCCAAGCTGCTCCAAACAGAAGACAACTTAAAGCGAAAAATGTCGTGAAAGGGCTGGTTATTTGAGGGTTTTATGGTACAAGGGCAATATTTGCCAAAGCTGCGCCAAACACAAGACAATGTCCAGTAATTGTGACAAAAAGGATGGAGGAGAAAGTAGAGAAAGATCACTTCAGCATTCCGAGGTCGTGACCCCCCACGTTTACCAGAGGCAGTAAACCCCAAGGGAAAACCCGAAGTAAATCACTAGTAAGTAAAAAGTAAACCCCAAGTATGATCACTAGGATACCTCCGGTTCGTGAAGCCCGTACACACCTAAAGACGATGTGTCCCGGCAGGATAGGGAAAAAGAGGTATTGAGAATAGAATAATTGAATGAAAGCATTGGTATCACTTGGGTGTCCCGGGAGCGCAATTCCCGTGCTTATTAAGACAATACACCCCATGGGAAAAGAAGATCCCTAGAGTACCTCGGGTCCATGAAGCCTGTACACACCTAAAGAATATTTACCCCTGAGGGCACCATGCCAGACTCGAAAATGAAATCTTAATTGATTGGGTTAGGTTTTGTGGAGCTAGGCCTATATTTTACCAAGCCAAACATCAAGTAAATGGACATACATACATGGAAAGCTTTACGGACATAGAAAAGAGAAATACGCCCGGGAGGGATCGAACCTGCAAAAAATTTGTCAGCTTTTTCAAAAATGTTCAGTGGAGGCTCAAATTTTCGTTACAAGTGACTAGGAAACGAAATAGCCAAGTTTAAAGAAAACCGAAGCGAGTCGATTTGAAAAGGAGACTTTCTGTGTAGATCTGACATGGAATGAAACCATAAACACAACAGGTACTAAGTTGCGATGAAGATTGAATTTTATAAATTTTATTTTTTTTAATCTGCTTCCTCTTGAATGATCCATATCATTTTGACGTAAATATGCCTTTAAATCGGAACCATAATGGGCAGCATGCATAAAAATCAAGCGTTACAAAAAGCTTAGCAACTCTTGTTTTATGATTTCAGAAATATCCAGAAGATAAAAATAGCGTCGTCTAGACAAGGATGTCCGTACCTAACGTGACCTTCGGGCAGAGTGCGCAGACGCAAATGAGCGCGGGGAGGGGATCCGGAATATGTTGAAATTCTACGGTGCTGGGCCAGTGTCACTTTGAATTGCATGGAGTGAAGACTGCGTAAGTAGTGTCATTCGAAAACTATAGAACTACGCTACAATCAGACGTTTAATCAATAAAATCATCCTTCAACATTAATATCAGAGTGCGCTTTCAAACTGTACATTAATTGTTGAATACTCACACATTAAACAATCGTTCAAACTTCCCATGTCTGCTTCATTCATTCCACAATCCAATATCAAGCCCGAGTATTCACGTCAAAACTGCGGTTCGTGTTCTCTATACAACCTAACGATTTCTTTGGCGCACCATTCGGCAGACTTTGTTACAGCGTCCTTCCTTCTCGGTCTCCAATCTTTTTAACCCCACAACTATCTTCAAAATTTTGTAATAGGTAGGTAGTTAACTAACGTCGCACTGGAGCAACACAACGGGCTATTGGTGACGGTCCGGGTTGGTTGGTTTGGGGGTTTTATGGCCATGCTGCGCCAGAGGAAACGGTCCAGGATCAACCCCGTAAGGGAAAGATTCGAGGATAACACCACGTCACTTGAAACATGGTCATATGACTTTACACCTGAGCTGGCACCCCACTCTCCAAACTTCCACGCCAACGTGGACATTTGAGGCCACGACAGATTCAACGAGCACCAGTCCCTTTTGTACACGACGATCTTTGGTTGGATTCTATCTCGCAAACCTCCGGTTGCTAATCCGTTAATCTTTTAACGGGCGTACCGCGGTCCTTTTGTAATAGAATGCTGGCGGTCTTTTCGGACTGAAAATAAACATGACATCAAAAAGTTGGGAAAAGCATTGGTGCGAGTGCCGTAGTAACGAAAATACTTGTAAAAATATAAAGGTACCCTCACTGTGGTACGTAAATTCGATTTTTAATAATTCGGCTGGTTGCTCATTTCCACGGGACAATTGACAGTGTAGCCTGGAAGGTATAAAAGTCTGAAGACTGGAAGGCATGAAGATATTGAAAACTTAAAATATAAAGCACGTGGACAATCATTAATTAAAAATGAAACAAAACTAAATCTATTAAACATTCCAGGAATAACTTACGTTCTCATCTTTAGGGCAAAAGGTGACAGTGTTGTGTCAATAAGAGAAGACATGTTTTAAACTTTAGTTTTCGAGATAATATCTATCCCAGAGCGTGATGTCAAAAGCACTGTGTTGTTTTCTCTTACTGCTAATTTACATGTTTTATGCAATACAAAAGTTATGTATATTCAATGTGCTTGTGAATGTTTAATAAACTTTTGTGGAAATTTTACTCAATTCAGTTCGCTTGTCACAGTACCATACAAAAGAGCTTGAGAAAAAATTATTAAATTAATTTAGATTAATAAATTCAATTTTAGAAATGCAAATTAAGTAGTTCTCAAACATTAAAAATCATGACAAGGTATGTATAAAATTTATTAAAACAATATGCATTAATATTCATTTATGAGATAAATATTTGAAGTAATAATTCATGGAATACTTAACTGCATAACATATGTGGCAAAATGTAACATTTCTTCATACCGAAAAAGACGATCGAAATATATTTTCAATATGGGTATTTATATTTGGGCATATTTTTTAAATATTATTCGTAAGTTTGTTCAACTCTCCTGGTGGTTGCCTCAACGAAGTATCTCGTCATTAGCAAAACTGGTCAGATCTTGATAGACAAGATATCTAGTAACTAGAAAAAAATAACCAGATCTTGATCTCGTCATAAAAAATCGGCGATATCTTGATGACAAGATATCACGTCATTAGTAAAATTGGTCACAACTTGATGGATGAGATTACGTCAAAACAACTTGGAGGGTTAACACCAAGCCCTTCAGAGGTCTTGGAATGTCTGAGTCTCATCAATTCTGAAAAGGTTGGTTGGTGAGTTTTATGGCGCAAGACGCAAAAATGGAAAAAGAAGATAATAAAAATGAATGAAATTTTACTTTAAGAAACATCAGAATGGCCAACAAACCAATATTTAAAGAGTGAGAAGACATAAGTAACTTGGAAACAAAAGAGGAACTTTAAGCCAAACTATGAAAAAAGTAAATATGTTGACATGAATATAAAAGGGAAAATGCAGAATTAAAATGCATTGACGTTAATGACTTAAAATACTAGACGAAGCAATGCAGTGTAAGACAAAGTGGTGTTTGGGAAAAAAGATGGTATAAATGAAAGACTTATTGGTTACCCTTAAAAAGTTATGAAAGATAAAACATCTCAAAGGGAAGTACCTAAGATAAGAGTAACCCATCGTGTGTGTGTGTGTGTGTGTGAATATTCTAGGTATATTATGACTAATGTATATAAACATTCTTACATTTGATATTCTGATGTCAAGAAGTGCCCTAGATGTGAAATGGAAGACACTGTGTCCCCTACCACTTAAAAATAAAACTCGTTTTTTATGTTCGAAATATATTCATATGCGGTAAGACCTTAACCCTTATTTTATTTTAAAAGAGTTTTAGTTTCTTTCAAAAGGTTGACCATTTTTAATAACATATTAACACAAAATTATTGTGTTACGACTACCTTCTTCCTTTTAATGTAAACGTGAAAATTTTAATATAAATGGATTTTTTTAAAGTTAGTTTCCTCAGTAAATTTTATGATTTAACACTCCAGGTGGTTGTCTCGACGAGGTTGCTCTTCATTAGCAAAACTGACCAGATACTCGATGGAGGAGACATCTCTCGTCATCATAAGAAAACTGACCAGATCTTGATATCGTCATCATAAAGAAATCGGCAATAGATAACGAGATATCTGGGCATTAGCAAAATTGGCCAGATTTTGGTGGACGAGATACCTCGTCGAAACATTTGGAGTGTTAACAAAATAACAGTTGACTTAGAGCAGAAACTCAAGCTGACAAAATACACATTTTATTGTACGTATGTTTAAAGACTAATTTTTTAAGATAAAAAAGTATAAACAATTTAGTGGTATATTTTTTCCAAACAGATTAGTGACTGTATTTTTTATCATCGTCAAAATAAGCATTTAGCGTCTCCGAGAAAATGCAAATTTACGAGTTCTAAGCCAACGATATATATTTTGGTGTTTAAGTAAATATTTCAACTGGAGAAGCAGAGTCGATTAAAACAAAAGATTATTTGTTTAAACACATTTAGCATCCCCTAACTAGAAAGGCAAACTACTTAAGTGCATACCGGGACAAAATTAATTTAAACATTCATTAACAACTTCCTGAAAAGATAACGAATGCAATTACAAAAAGCAATTAAAAGTTTAATTTCAGTTCCACTCTTTGATCAATGTCAAACTTGACTTTCTTTGAAGTCGGAGAAAGGAAGAGTTAATTGTTTTAATGTTAATTTGTTAACTGCTGTAAGATTCACATCAGCAGTCACCAAGATTTAAGATATTTTCATTCTACTGCCGTGAAAGTTTAGATTATTAACGTATATAGCAACAGAATGTAAAGGGTAAGAAAATAATTCGATTGACGAAAATTTTCTAGTAGAGGATTTGAAAATTCCTTGTTACAGCACTAGTTCTTTTGCTGCCACAAAGCGCTGTCCGCCGACTTACATGGCAATTACTCCCTAGGTGTATTTCTCTCTTCTGTGCCTGTAAAATATTCCATGTAAGTGTTCGTCTATTACTTCACGTTGTATTTGGCACAGCTTGGCCAAATATGGCCCTTGCACCATAAAACTCAATGCAACCAACCATATGCTCTCGCATGACAAGAATTGGGATTGCCTTGAGATGTAGCTTATTGTCATTTACAACGCTTGGTAGGTACACGCATGTCCAAAAGTTTAGCATAATTGCTGTTTATGTGAATATTTCATAAAATATGCATAGGAATGGAAGTAAACGTGGTATGCGGGTGTAATAGGTTATAGAAGAAAGCAATGCAAAACAAGGATAATAATGAATATTATTATCCAAAGGAAAGAAAAAGGTTCACAATACGAGTGTTAACTTTATTAAAACAGAATGATTAAAATAATGTGATGCTGGAGTTTAATACAGTGTGTGGGAATCTCTGGTAACCACGCATGCTGCACAACGATTTTCCATTCTTTCGATGTGGGTATGGATGAGTTGTGTGCTCAGAGTTCCAAGCCTCACGGAGAGCAGTTTTCAATTACGGAACGGAGCTTGGTGGGTGACGGAGGGCTACAATGTCTCCCGAGTATATCCCACACATGCTCTATAGGATTCAGATCAGGAGAGTTGACAGGCCACTACATGAGGCGGATATCTTCACTTTGAAGGAAGGCGTCGACCAGGGCTTCACGGTGAGGAGGAGCGTTATCATCCATGAATATAAAAATATGAAACCAGGACTGACAGCACCTCGAAACCGGCGAACGGTAGGGTCAAGGACTCCGTCTCTCTTTGACCGATAACAGACCCCGTGTCAAAGATGTGGAGGTCTGTCTACCTGCCCAGACCATGACTCCCCCTGAAGGAAAGCGACGTCTTTTCGTGATGTTTCCCGGGTGAAAACGCGTTCCACGTTCTCTCCAGATCGTGGTACGACGAGAATCAGTTTGCAGACTGAATTTACACTCGTCACTGAACATGACATTGCCCCACTGTTGTCAACTCCACTGCCGATATTCCAAACTCCACTGTACATACGCATGTTTCTGTACAGACGTCAGGGGGATGCAAACTGCTGGTATAATGACCAACGTATCTGAGTCTCCTGTAAACAGTTTGTCTCGAAGCTATGACTCCTGTGGCGGCTGTCAGGGCTGAACCCAGTTGTCTGGCAGAACGGTTCCTCTGACACCACGCAGTTATCGCCAAATATCGGTCTTGACAAACGGTTGTTACCCTTGGACGACCTGGTACTGGTCGTTGGGTAACATCTCCAGTGGTTTGAAACCTCTGCCAGTCTGGAGATCACACACTGAGGCACATTCAGAATTCGAGACGCTTCTGTTTGGGATCGACCGGATTCCAGCATTCCAATAATAATTATGCCAATTGGACATTTTTTTGAAGGAACAATTATTGTTCCTTCACAAACATGTCCAGTTGGCATCTTTGTGACATCTTTCGTCCTTATTGATTGTTAACAACGCTCCACAGCAATGGCGGAATTTCTGTCTAAACTGGCCATGCCGCTCGAAGCCGTTTTATACTCTTTCCGACGTGTGCCGGTGCTTTGTGCATGTCGACGTCGACTGGACTGTTTTGCATATGTACGATGTTTTACCTTCGTCCTACGATTCTCCACAAGTGATTTTGAACCATTGTATCCATATTTACTCAGATTTTTTCGCATTTTACGAATTATTCTTACCCTATAGACATGGGTGTAGGTATTTAATTAACGTCACACTGGAGCAACACAACGAGCTATTGGCGACGGTCCAAGAACACCACGTGATTTTTGAACCACGGTCAGAATACGAGTTGTAACTTTTGCTTTTAATCTAATTGGTGCTGACCTACCAACTATCATACATCAATTTATTCGGAACTTTTATTGGCGAAGTACTGAAATCTTATTCGTAAAACAAGTCAAGTGATGTCACTTTCAGAATATGTACAGGAAAGCACGTATCTCCGCAGAAACGTTACCCTCCACCGACATTTCTCTGGACGGATTGGATTGGATTTTGAGGTTTTATGGTGCAAGGTCCAAGAGGACAAGCTGCTCCAATTTCGCTGGACAGAAAACACCTCTTGCTCTTTCTTTGCTTGTTCTCCTATGAATTTTTGATATGCGAATGGCAGAGAATATCTGTTTCTTTAGAATAATGAAATCGAAAATCTCTTGTCCCAAGCAGTTATCCTAAACTAGAGTAAAATTAAAATTCGCGTCTAATTAACACGTGTATTGAACAAAATGACCGTAGAGCAACAAGCCAAACCTAATAGGTTATTAAAATAAATATAAATATTTTATTTAAATACACTCTATTCAAAGCACAAAAAATCAAATATTTAATTTAAACACGACTTTATACACAGGAGTCAGTGAGATATACGTTTCGGAAAAGGCAGCCATGGAGTTTGAAAAGGTACCCAACCGGTGCGAAGGCAAAAATAGAAAGAGCGTCACGCAACCACCCGAGAGCAAATCGCTCGATATGTTGACGACTCTGTTTACGTCCCTTCCTTCCACCCCTGGCGACTGCATCCAATATTCCTCCACCTAATACACCATCGACGGGACGATTAATGGGGCCTTACCACTTGCAGATGCCTCTCTCAATGTTTACCTCCGCCAATGATAGCGGCTAATGCGAGCTCATTTAACATCGTGTTGGTTAATACATGGGTACGGTACGGGCTTTGGACTGGCACGATTCACTACTGTCAAAGCACTGTATCACTTCGCATCCGGAAACATGATTGGCGTGGTATAAGAAGTGCCGTGCTTTCCGCCTGGGATGATTGATCTCGATTGTTTTGTTTCCAATTCGTATCGATGCGTGCTTTTTTGTTGCGTTGGTCGGAAGTATTTATTTGGGAGCTCCAATTGGAAAACTAATTTGCGTTTAATATTTCATTCGGTTTGTGCAAGTCCAATACCGGGAATCCACTTATGATTGGGGTATTGATTGGGTTTTATGGCGCAAGGGCCATATTTGGCCAATCTGCGCTAAGCATACGACAAATCAAGTATAAAATGAAAGTCAAGTGAAAGCTGAAAGAGGAATTGTGGCATAGAGTAGGGGGTTGAAAGCAGAAACAGATCGCTTGAGTATCCCGGAAGCGCGACCCCGTGACTTGGCACAAAAGACAGTAGGTACGTAGTTAATTAACGTCACACTGGAGAAACCCAACGGACCATTGGCGATGGTCCGGAATCAATCCCGACGGGAAAGGATTGGATGTTTGGGTTTTATGGCGCAAGGTCCAAAAGCCCGACTGAAAAGATCCAAGGACAAAGCAATCTTGGCCTGAGCTGGGTACAGGGGGCCGGGAACGAGCTGGCCGATCATTTAGCAAAACTTGCCTCCTGCTGTGGGAGGAATTGGAAGTTCCTACCCCAAATTCTTTTAAAAATAAATTTACTAAGCCATCAAACTTTTGGCCTATGGTTAGCACCAATATTCTCGTCACAGACAGGAACGTTAATTGGTTTTTAATTGGTCATGGTCCTTTCATGTCATATCTCCAAAGATTTAAAGTCAAATCCTCCAACCTCTTTTCTTGTGGAGAATTGGGGAAGGCTGACCATTACCTCTTTGGCTGTCCTCTTACTAAAGATTATCATCTTTCCCGGCCAACTGATCGTAACAAATCATGTTGGCTGGAAGCCGTACTCAAAAATAAAATTTCACAATATAGAATCAAAATGTGCATGAGGATTGCCGGAGAGGTGGGGGATCGTATCCCTTTCTCCCCATAGGAGCTACCTTCACATTGGACCCTTGACTGTTCATTCATCTACATAATAAATATATCTTTTTCACACATCTCATCTTTCTTGAATAATGATCTTTTATTTGAATCCTCACGACCTACTTTGAATACTAATATTCTACATTGTAAAATTTCTTGACTTTTTATTATTCCCTTTGGACATTGTATTTTTTATATCTGTTTATTAATATTTTTCATGTTCCATTTTCCACTTCACAATATCTAGCTATTATTGTATAGAATAATGTTCTATTAAATTTTCTATTATTGTATACTTATTCTGTACATATCAAAATTTCTCACTGTAAATTGTTCTGTTAAATTACTTATAGTTTTTCTTTCATTCTGTACATATCAAAATTCTGACTCTGTAATTGTATCTGTTTTCTACTATTCTGATGTTCTTTGCCACATTGTTCTATTACTTTACACATTAATGTAAAATTGTCACCTTAATGTATGTCTCTAAATTTGAATAAATGCCGCACGTGCCCACTTAAGGGGAAGTAGCGGTGCTTCCCCTGTCCGGGTCTGGGTTTCTCGTTCGGCCCTTTGGTGCTGGTGAAGTCTTTCCCCACTTCTTCAAATATATGCTCTACACCGCTTGGTGAGTAGAAGGTGAAGGTCTGGAAGGACAAAGCCTCGTAATTTTTAACCTCGGTTAAAAGAAAAGACAGAAACTCCATTGCAAAAGAAAAATCACTAGAGCACCTCGGAGCCATGAAGCCCGTCGCACCTAAAGGATATGTGCCCCTTAGGGTTCAAGTAATGGATACTAGTCTGACTACTGATAAATTACCAACGGAAGTTCTCAATTCCAGTTTTTAACGGTTTTAAGTTCTAGGTTTCTCCTTGGCGAACCTTAAGCACATTTCCGAAACGACAGCAATTGTTATTATAAAGGCAATAAGACGCACTTTTTGTTAACATAAATAGTTGCAAAATTTTAATATGCAGTTTATATCCTTCCAAAAATTCGTTTGATGGCTGGTTGGGTTTTTTGGCGGGGAAGAGCCATATTTGGCATACTGCGCCAAATACAAGAGATAACATCAAGTAATGGCAGGTAGGTATTTTAATTAACGTCACACTGGAGCAACACAGCGGGCTACTGATGACGGTCCGGGATCAATCCCAAAGGGAAAGATCTGAGGACAACACCACGTAATTTTGAACCACGGTCAGATGACGAGGCAACATCTGAGCTAGCACCTCACTCTCCAAACTTCCACACCATGCCAACATGAGGACATTTGAGGCCACGACAGATTTAACGTGCACCACCCCCTTCGTACACGACGGCATTTGGTTGGATTCGAACTCACAACCCTCCGGTTGCTAATCCGTTACTCTTCAAACCGGGCCACCGCGGCCCTCAAGTAATGGATATACACACAACAGGAAAGTTTTACTGAAATAGAAGGAATACACCCAGGGAGGAATCGAACCTGCACCACTTAAAACTCAAAGGTTGCTAGCGCAGTGAGCATACCCACTGAGCCACGGTGACCCCAAAATTAATTCGAAATAGGGAAGTAATCAGTTTTTCTTCCGACAGAAGATATTTCTTTCGAATTCCCGAAGAACTCCCAGCTTATTTTTTTAATGTGAACTTAAAAACATGAAAACTATCTTTTAAACTTGTTTATCCTACCCATACTTCAAATTCCAAACTGCGACATTTCAGCAAATCGTTTTTTATTTCCTTTCACATGAGATTCAAAAGCAATAATGAAAAAAGACGCATTAAAGTGTTCGGTCATTTTCAACAAAAGAGCCCACATCAGACAACTTTCCCATCTACCGGTAATTCTCTTGATACGTTATAAAGACAGTTCAATAGACAAATCGATAACGCTTTTGATGATAGCTGTGTGAGGAAAATAGCCTCCCCCGACCCATTTTCTCTAAATTACACCACCACACCATCAGGTGTACTTCTCATTTTGATCATACCTCATCCTTTTTTGTTGTACTCATACTTCACATGTTGACAGCTGGCGCAGAATAGACTCGGCGGAAACCGCCGAGGAGAGCGATACATAATTTTCAAGAGGACCGCGATACAAAGGGAATGTAATCTCTCCATTGGTGTGGGACCCGCGATAGCTTTGTTACATCATTCATAAACAGGTAGTTGGGTTGTTTCTATATCAGGACCAGACCAGTTCGCTGGAACTGAGGTAGCTGAAAGCATATTACATTAGAGCCATCCATTCTGCTCTGATTTATGTATCATTTGCTTTCCAATGTTTCAGTTGTCACAATACAAAAAAGGAGATTTAGGTTAATCCTCCTGGTGGTTAATTAAGCACTGGAGCAACACAACGGGCTTTTGGTGACGGTTCGGGATCAATCCCGAAGGGAAAGATCCAAGACAACGTCTCGTCATTTTGGACCAGTCAGATGACGATGTCAACACCTGAGCTGGCACCACATTCTCCAACCTTCCACACCACGTCAACGTGGACTTTTAAGGCCACGACAGATTTAACGTACACCAGCCCCCATGTACACGAGTCTGGTTGGACATAGTTTCAAACTCGCAACCCTCCCGTTGCTAATCCGTTGCTCTTCTAACTGGGCTATCACGGCTCCCAAGGATTAGAACGAGATATCTCGTCCATCGAGATCTGATCAATTTTGTTTATGACGAGAGATCTCGTCAAGATATTGCAGATTTCTTAATGATGACAATATCAAGATCTGTTCAGTTTTCTTCTTTTGACGAGATATCTCGTCAATCAGGTTCTGGTCAGTCTTCTTTTGACGAGATATCTCGTCAATCAGGATTTGGTCAGTCTTCTTCTAATGACGAGATACCATGTCGAGACATCCACTAGATGGGTTAACTCGATGAGATATCTCGCCATTAGAAAACCGACCATGTCTTGATCTTGTCATTATCAAAAATGGGCAGTATTTTGATGAAGTGCTATTTCGTCGTTAGGTCAGATCTTGAAGGACGAGATGCCTCGTCGAAACCACTTGGAGAGTTAAATAATTCTTACTTATATTTTCTTATTCCTACAATCACATGTCTCTTGAATGTACGATGGTGATGGTAATTAATTAACGTCGCACTAGAGCAAAACAAGGGGCTATTGGCGACGGTCCGGGATCGATTCCCAAGGGAAATATCCGAGGATAACACCACGTAATTTTGAACCACCATTAATGTACGAATACAACTGTGATGTTATTACAGCTGATTTTCTATCATGAATATGAGGTTTGGCTTGTAGCTCGACGGTCATTGTCGGGAACGCGGTAGCTCGGTTGGAAGAGTAGCAAATTAGCAATAGGAGGCAACGAGTTCAAAACTCGATCCAACCGTTCTGCTTTTTCTTTCTCCCTCTCCAAGCACCATCGTGTACGTGGAGGTTGGTGCATGTTAAATCTGTCATGGCCTCAAATGTCCTCACGTTGACGTGGTGGATAAGGTTGGAGAGTGGGAGTGCCAGCTCAGGTGTTGTCCTCGTCGTCTGACCGTGGTTCAAAATTACGAGGTGTTGTCCACGATCTTTCCCTTCGGTATTGATCAAGGACAGTCGCTAATTGCCAGTTGTGTTGCTCCAGCGAGATGTTAATTCAGCTGCATGAGGATTATCAGAACTCAGAGTAGTTGCATTTTGTGGAGTAGAGTAGTTGCACTACAATGTAGTTGCATTTTACTGTACATTAGTGATAGAAAGTATGCTTGTTTTGATTTTAATCAACATAATTTATGTTAAGTTGTGAAGATTCAGAAATTTAGGTATGATATACCGTTGGCTAACCAGTGAAACACACTTAGTAAAAATTTTCAAAATGAGTTTTTAGCTTTTCTAAGCCGTAATGTGATCTTCAGACAGGTGAAGTCCAATAAGTTATTATTTCTACCAGAGAAACCACTTAGTAAGTATAGTTTGAGTAGAAATTTTCCCCTTTCATTTTCACAGAACTGGTTTTTTTTACAAAAGAAAAATTATACAACCCCAGAACATAAAATTTAACAATTACTATTAAACAAGACAACGAATTCTATTAGCATTGCAAAACATGCTCTTAAAAGTCTTACACATTAATATTTTTGTAAGCCCAAGAAAACAATTACTTATACTTAAAGTACATATTTAAAATTTGTTTGAGATTTTATTTTTATGATTTAAAATGCAAATTTAAAACATCAAAAGTAATGCTAAAAAGTTTTGTGAAAGTAAATTTGGGATGATATTCTCATTAAATTTTAGAAATACCATGCTTTGTGCGACGATATAATATAAACTGGAAGCGTTACTTTTCTAGAATAATTTTTGAAACAATATTTCAATAACTCGGTCTGAATGCACGCAACGAATAAACGTGAAAAGAATCGTTCTTCTTAATTTGCAGTACAAGAAATATGAATATCATTAGACGATATTTGCGTGACTTTTACCCCATTTCGTCTAAACTCAAATACTATTACATTATTCTTTCAAATATTTAGGAATAACATGCTTATAACGTCATTTAAAGTAAATAAAAGAAGCTTTTCCTCCGCATTTCTCAGAACTTTCAAAATAAGTGAAAACTGTTTAAAATGTTCACGTTTTAGTTCCCTTCGACACTAATTATTTCACGAAGAAAGCTTTTGATGCGAATACGCCTTTAAAATCGGAACTGTACTGGGGTATGCATGAAAGGTCGAGTGTTATAAAGAAGCGTTGCAACTGTTTTGTCTAATGATTTCAGAACTAAAATAAACATTCAGAAAATAAAGAGTGTCGTGTTGACAAAGGATGTTCGTTCTTAACATGGCAATTGGACCGAGTGCGCAGGCACACTGGGCGGGAGGTGGGGGTCCGCAATGTCGAAATTTTACGATGCTGGGCGAGCTATGGGCCAGTGTCACTTTGGATTCCGTGGTGCGAGGACTGCTTAAATGGTGTCGTTCGAAAGCTACTAAACTACGCTACAACCAGACTGTTAATTAATAAATAACCGATATCAATAACAAAATGCAGTCGTTCAAACTGGAAATTAATTGTTGAATATTCACAATGAACAATCGTTCAAATTTCCTACGTCTGTTTTATTCATTACACACTCCAGCATCAGGCCCAAGTATTCACGTCAAAACTACTGTTTGTGATCATGATACAACCTACCTATTTTTTAAACTATCGTCAATTTTACACATACGCATTACTCGAAAGTGTCTTCTTTGAATAAACGTGGTATTCAACAGCTCTGGACTCTGGGGATCTCTCACCAGAGGCCTTTCAGCGCTAATGTTTTAATATTTTTCAAGTTATCTAAAAGTTTTTTTCACTTGCGATCGTTTCTCGCCACATGCATGTCGAAACCTAATCTAAAATCTAATTTATGTGCACGTGTGGTGCGTGCTTCTCAACGGTACTTGCGTTTATGTCGAGTACGTTAGCCACAGGAGGAAAATATAAAATTGTATTCTGACCTACATCCAGCTTAGTCCATTGCCTTCTGGCGATAGGCTAGAAGCTTTAGTGATAAGAAAGTCGTAAAGAACCGCTGGTGTCCGATTGCGTCAAAGGGTTGTTCCGGGATAAAAGATACAAAGAAAGCACGCAACTCTTGTTCATATTCTTTAGTCTACAGAAGATAGTTTTAGTTCGGTTTCATTTAGAGATCTGATTTATGTTCGAAGTTGGTGTCTACAAATTCTTATATCGTCTTGACAAACTCTCTGGAATCTGTTTCAATTCATTTTTGATATAAAGCGGTTAGTTGGGATTTTATGACGCAAGGGTCATATTTGGCCACACAAGACATACAATATCAAGTAATGGACATACACACACACACAAAGAAACTTTTACTGAAACAAAAGAAATACTCCCAGGGAGGAATCGAACCCTTCCGCCTACAACTCGCAGGTTGCTAGCGCAGTGGGCATATCCACTGAGTCACGATGGTCCCTTTATTTAAAGTGGATTCTAAATCTATAGTTTTATCAAATATATAATTTCCAAAACATCAAGTACACTTTAACCGTCCGGTTGGGTTTTACGGAACAAGGTTCATAAAAGAACTGTTACCCTCTGTCAGCGTTGGAAGATTTCCGAATAATGTAGTACTCCTTTTACCCTATATCACATTTAATGTCTAAATAACCGTATCTATTGTTTGAAGGAATCCATGGATTTTTTCAACCTAAAGAAATCTTCCTTAGAATAGTATTCGTTTGGAAAGATTTAATTGTTCTTTTCCTTTGAATAGAATCCTTTGGAATTATTGAAATGTTCCTCGGAATAGAATTCTTTGGAAGGATTCTACTGCTCCTTTTTGAATAAAATCCTTTGGAAAGATTCTATTGCTCCTTTTCTTTGAATAAAATTCTCTGGAAAGGTTCCCTTTCCTCGGAATAAAAAGATTTGGAAAGATTCCATCATTTCTTTCCTTGAAATAGAATTCTTTGGAAAGATCATGTTGATCAAGAATGTCAAAATTTGTTGGAAGTCATGCAGGGAAGACTGCAAGTTACAGACCATATATCGTCGGTTTAGCGTAGAAACTCAGTAACTGGCATACTTTTTGGAGACACAAATTATTGTTTTCATGATTATGAGAAATAGTCATATTGTGATCAGTTTAAAAAAATACATAACACTATCAAATTGCTTATGTTTACTTTTTTAAACTAAAAACTAATAGTTAGTCTTTAAGCAGCTATGCCATCTTTAAACAGCTATGTTATCTTTAAACAGCTATGTTATCTTTAAACAGCTTATGCTTAAATAACAAATTATTTTTGTCAGTTAATGAATTTCTGTTCTAAGCAGACGATATATGCGTGTGTGTGCACTCAGAAGGAAGGTAGGTAGTTCAATTAACGTCGCATTGGGGCCATACAGCGGGCTATTGGAGACAGTCCTGGATCCATCCCGAAACAACGATCCAAGGACAAACCTCGTAATTCGGAATCACGGTCAGGTATCGAGGTCATCACCTGAGCTGGCACCTCACTCTCCAAACTTCTAGAACACTCCAACATCAGGGCACCTGAGGTGGCGACAGATTTAACATGCACCAGCCCCCACGTACATGACCATCTCAGGTTGATTCAAGTTTAAAACTCGCATCCCTCCGATTGCTAATCCGTGACTCTTAATAACTGGATTACTACAGCCAACGATTTTATCGGATCTTTTCGGTTATGGATCTATCGGGGAATGGCACACTACCACTTTGCTTTAAGAGTGACAGAAACTTTCAAAGAAAAGTGTACATATTTCAAATGCCTTAAAAACGGGTGTTAAGATATAAATGAAAACCAAATGTTCCTTTGAGAAACGAAATATATCATTCTGGTTTGGCTTTTTCGCTCTACGGTCATTATACGACGGCTAATTAAACCATATACAATTCTAAGATTTTTCTATCGAATACATGTTGGAGAACATCTTATATAGTGGAAACAAAACGCGCCTTTGCTTTTCTGTCACTAATTTCAAAAATTAATTGCTGGTAGATTGTTAATTTTTTAAGGGCTCGCCTCAATTGATATAGAATTAGTTGAAGGATTTATTCTGCAAGTTTGATTAAGTATCTCCATAATGCAAATTGTGTAGGTGCTGCCGTAGAAATAGTTTTTACCAATTTCCATCTGTGACCCATTTCAAACAAGTCAGTTAAATATTCCAGCTTTTAATTTTCAAACACTCTTGATGCGATTTGAGACCAGTGGAAAAATAATTCTTGATCAAAATACTTCTTTTTGGTGGATTTATGAATCCTGGCAGCAACATAAAATAATTGTTTCAGAAATATTTCTGAAGCGTGGCAGCACTGAATAATTTTTAAGAAACTTTACTTTTGCGAAAAGAATCACCGCAGTATCGATTGTAACAGCTGCTGCCAACAAACCCAACAGCTGTGGCTAAGGAAACATGTAGGAAAAAATGAATCTCAGAAGGCGAACTCAAATGCAGAAAAATACCCGCTTACATTCATAGAAATAGTTTATTTTGCCAGAAACATTCCACGTGAGACCTTATTGATGGAAAATAAATATGAAAATAAAAGTTTTAAGCTAAAAACCAAAACTAGAAATGGGACTCATGCATATAAATCTGGAACAAACATTGTAATAGCAAGAGAAATAAGGGTTAAATCCTCTACTCCTCATATGCAGTTGCTTAAAACAATGGAATTCCTCTTAGCGCGCATCATTCAAAGAATTCAAAAATGCCATTCAATGGGGAATAACATCTTCCATAAATTATTACAAATAAACTTTGATTAAGGTGTCGTCTTCATATTAAAATGAGCAAATTTCATAATTTTTAATGACAACACCCTATTTTGACGCTAAATTTCAAATTCCCAAAAAAATTTAACGTCAGATTCCACGTCATTTGGTCCAAGCGTTTCTGGTTGGTTTTTAGGTTTTATGGCACTAGGGCCATATTTCGCCCAACTGCGCCAAACACAAGACAACGTCAAGTATAAAAAGGGAAAGGGGAAAAGAGGGATTGGGAAATAGAGTAGTGTGATGAAAGCAGAAAAGGGTCGCTTGGGAATCCCGGAAGCGCGATCCCTGTGCTTATAAAGACAATAAACCACATGAGAAAAGAAAAGATCAACAAGAGTACCTTGGGATCGTGAAACCCGTGTATCTAAGGGAGATATGTCCCCGAAGGCCCAACCGTTTCTAGATTTTGAATATGCAAGATTTGGAGTACCTAACGATAACAGTCCAATTGTTTCGAGGGGCCGTCGTGGCACAGTGGGTAGCATTAGCAACCTTCGAGTTGTAGGCAACGCAAGTTCGATTCTTGTTAGGTGTATTTCTCTCTTCTGTTTCAGTAAAACTTTCGTTGTGTGTGTAAGTCCATTACTTGATATTGTACGTCTTGTGTATGGGGTATTATGACCAAATATGGCCCTTGCGCCATAAAACCCCAAAACCAAGTGTTATGAAGGTGATCTGCAGTTTGATATGACGTTGATGTGCTGTTTGATATGTGTCGCTCCCTTATACATTGTATGCACATGAAGTAAAGAAAACTTTAATTTCAATTTTTTTTATTTATATTTAAAATATTTATTTCAATCATAACCCTAACTATACCATTTTACGGGGAGTACGCTCATCTATAAATATGTACCTTGGTACAAAAATGGCCAGTGTCCAAATTGTCTGATTTTATGTCCACAAATCACTTCAAGATAATGAAATTTGTAATAGAAAGTGTCCATGTCCTCTAGTCAATACAATATGAATGTATCGAAACATTGGAAAGTATTTGTGTGTGTGTACGCTGAGTTAAAAATAATAATTACTTTATCAGTAACCCAAAACTTGAAAAATGAACATAGGCCCTTTTACTACCAAGTTACAGAAACATGCATATAAGTTTCATGTACAGCTGTCATATCAAATTAAGCATTAATTTAATTTTCAACCAGCAAATTAAGCAGTAACTTAATTTCAGATACCTAATTTTGACGACATGTTTCAAATCTATATCAAGTTTAAAGTTATCTGGTTTAGTCATTTCTGGATTAAGATAATGGAAAATTTCGAGCTCCAATATTAAAATAGTTTTCCAAACTTTATTTCCTATCTTCCGAAACAATCTTCCTATAAAGCTGAAATTTTTTATCAGACCCACGCAAAACCTACGCAATGTTTCTTTTTTTAGCAGTTTTAAGTATGCAATATTAAATCCAATCCTTTTTTTCCGGTTTGGCAATGATGAGGAATTCGTTTAATTTCGTGGAGACACTGTTTAACACAGGGATGCAGATTTGTTAAGACCAAGAGCCACATAGATTCACTGTGACATGGGTGGGCCGCCAAAAAAATGTTAGATTTTATATTGTTACAAAAAGAGAGATATAAAAACAAATGAAGAATTTAATTTTAAGCGCGACATTGCATCAATTTAACAATTATTTTCATATTTGATTCGATTTTTGTAGTGAACAATCGCAAAATTGATTCTAAATTTTCATTAGTCATGCTGTTCCTATTTTTCGCTTTAATATTCATGACTGGAAAATTTTGTTCACAGATATATGTTGACTCAAAGAGAGTTGCGCAATTTAATGCATCATTTCGAAATGAAGTTTTGTGAGATTTGTTAAAGTTAAAATAATGCATGGTGAGGTGGGCTGCCAGTAAATAAACGGAGGGCCGATGAGGCCCGCGGTCTGTGCATTAACATTTTCATTAGCATTTTCTGAAATACCTGAATTTTTCGGGTCAACCCTTCTGGTGGTTGTCTCGATGAGGTAGGTATCTCATCATTAGCAAAACTGACCAGATCTTGATAGACGAGTTATCTCGTCATTAGAAGAAAACTAACCAGATCTTGATCTCATCAACATCAACAAATCAGTGACATCTTGATGACGAGATATCTCGCCATTAACAAAATTGGTCAGATCTGGAACGAGATATCTCGTCGAAATCACTTGGAGGGTTAAGAATACTTTTTCGAAAACAATCTTGGATATATTATCTCCTTCCTTCATGGTTTTTTTAAGAAATAAATTGCTGTTGTCTTCTTTAGGAACCATAAACTACTGCTCCAATATATCTTGCACTTCTTCCTACTCATCGACATCAAAACAATGTTCTATCTTAAAGCTTCGTCTTTTTTTGTAATTTATAATGTTCTTTAATCTCCACTCTTCAGATAGCGCTTCTTTATATATTCTGATGAAATATTTAATCCAGTTGGTAAAGTTAACAATTCTCCTCTCTAATGGAGTTATATGGGTGAAGCGCTAGCATCAGCCACTCGTCTTGGATTGGTTGGTTGTTTTTTCGGGTTTTATGGTGCAAGAATCATATTTGGCCAAGCTGCACCAAGCACAAGACAGACTTCAAGTACAAATGTCGTTAAGGTATATGTATACACTAGAAATCACGAAAATTGATTAAAATATCGATCTATTTTTTAATAATTCAAAATATTGTCCAACCCCTTAGCTTTCAAACGATACCGAGATCTTGTAAATATTCAAAATAGTTTTCAAGTTACAAGGGTTTGGGTTAGGTACTGTCACCATAGACAAACACGTTTCAAAAACTTCAAACTCGATTTCTGAAGAACTTTGTTTTTGCAATAGGATGCTTCTTTCGAAAAGTGATAACTCAACAATGAATCGATCTATTATAATTACTTTTGTGTCATTATAATATATGTAATACAGTGGATGTTTTGACCCTCAGTCGAAGTTATTGGTTAAGAAATGAATTTTTAGTTGATTTTTAAATGTTGAAATTCCTAAAAAAAATTTGGTTTTTTTGACTTAGTTCGTGAAAAAAATTGTAAAAAAGAGCGTATTCCCCTAGCAACTTGATGGAGGGTCAAAACATGAAGAATAATATTAGGAATGATTTCCAACAGGAGTTGTTTTTCTGAACACATTAGAATTTGAGATATCACTGTTCAAAAAACATGCTAATTAGCTAATTATATCTAAATTAGTTAATTAATGAGTAGATTAATCAGAATTTTTCACACTAAAATGAGTTTAAGCACAAATTAATGACCTATTGTGAAAAAAATGGATTTTTAAAGTCAAAATTTTAAAAAAATGTTCTAGTGCCTACATACATCTTAAAGGGGAGAAAAGAGACATTGGGGATAAAAGCAGACAAAGATCGCTTGAGTATCCCGCGCGCGCCACCCCCGTGTTTACTATAAAGACAGTAAACCCCATGGGAAAAGAAAAGACCACTTGAGTACTTCGGGTCCGTGAAGCCCGTACACGCCTAAAGGATGCGCCCCTAAGGGCAGTTCTGGATTGGCGCTTTTGGAAGTTCGCTGTCTTTCTCTATTCGGCATGTCTCTTAGAATGCCCCTGTTTCTCAAAGACAGTATATATCCAGAAAAATATCAATATACAAACTAGTGATGTCTCATAGAAGAGGAAGCACACAAAACTGAAAGTCATTCTAGTCCAGGGATGCAGACAGCGGCCCGCCTCACCATGTGTTATTTTTAACTTTAACAAGTTATACAATAGGTAATTTACGTTAACTTCGTTGCTAGATAATGCATTAAAATGCGAAAGCCCCTTCGAGTCAACATATATCTGAACAAACTTTTCAGTCATGAATATTAACAAAGCGAAAAATTGGAACCGCTTGATAAATGAGAATTTAGAATCAATTTTTGCTCTAAGGCTACTACAAAAATCCAACCAAATATTGAAACAATTGTTAAATCAATGCCATATCACGCATCAAATTAAATTCTTACTTTACTTTTTGTTATCTTTCTTTTCTTGTAACAATTTAAAATATAAGTACTAGTATAAATAAAATAAATAATATGGTATAGATAACTTTCATGGTTTTTTGAGCGACTGTCCCATAAGTCACAATGAAATACATGTCGCTCTTGGTCTTATAAAGTCTATACATCCCTGTTCTAGACGAAGGAAAAGATCATCTTTTCACCGACGCACTGCGAAAAATTCAGTTCTTCGCTAGTCATTAAAAAGTGCTGATTTCTAAACATCAAAGTTCACGAGCTGAAAATGCGTCGTTTCATTCTTTAATGGGAATGACCACACAATAATTTCACTTAGTTTCCCTACACAAATCTAATCCTTGCAGCTTCTAACATACTTAAAAACAAGACTAAATTTAAACTACCATTTTATTATTTTTGAGATTAATTTGCAGCCGTGTGCAACAGCTCAACTTCGAGCTCCTTAGATGATGGTCACGGACAGATAAAAAGATATCTTCACGATATGTCTATGGAACTGTCAATGTAAACGAAGAGAGCCTGGAAAAGTATTTACAATTCACGCTGAGACATCAATATTCAAATGAAAAGGTTGGTTGTTTTCTGGTTTTATAGTACAAGGGGCCATATTTGGCCAAGCTGCGCCAAACACAAGACAAACACAATGAAGGGGGTATTTCAATTAACGTCACACTGGAGCAACACAACGGGCTATTGGTGACGGTCCGGGATCAATCCCAAAGGGAAAGATCCGAGGACAACACCACGTAATTAAACACAATGAAGGAGGAAGAGGAAGGTAGTTGGGTAATTAACGTCGCACTGAAGAAACACAACGGGCTATTGCAACAGTTAGGGATCAATCCCGAAGGGAAAGATCCAAGGAAACGCCTCGTTATTTTGAACCACGCTCAGATAACGAGTACTCTCACCTGAGCTGGAATCCCTCTCCAAACGTCCACACCACTCCAACGTGAGGACATTTGAGGCCAAGACACATTTAACGTGTACACGACGGTCTTTGGCTAAAGGGAGGAAGAAAAAACAAAACGGTAGGCGAGGGTAAAAATGAGAGGGTGGAAAGATCACTGGAGTACCACAGGATTGTGATGCCCGTACACACCTAAAGATGTGCCCCTTTAGGATTCAAATCAAACGGTTCAAAGGGAGGCGAGAAGGAACGAAAGGCGAAATTGATAAAAAAAATAAGGTAAGTTGTGCTGAAATTGAAGGGAAATATTTTATGTATCGTATTGTTTTTAAACTTTCTCTCATTTATGCCTATCATGGCTGCGGTAGCCCAAGTTGGAAGAGCAACGGATTAATAACCGGAGAGTTGCGAATTCGAAACTCGGTCCAGCCAAAGACCGTCGTGTACACGGGGCTGGTGCACGCTAAATCTGTCGTGGCCTTAAATGTCATCACGCTGCCGTGGTGAAGTTGGAGAGGGGTGCCAGCTCAGGTATTATCCTCGTCATCTGACCGTGGTTCAAAATTATGAGGCGTTGTCCTTGATCTTTCCCTTCGGGATGGATCCCGGACCTTCGCCAATAGACCGTTGTGTTGCTCCAGCGCGACGTTAATTAGCCACCTACATACCATTTATGTTTATCAATTTAAATTGAGGTTTTAAAATTATCAAAAACGCATACTAATACCTTATTTACCCCAATCAGTAAATGGTATCAGAGCTTAAATGTAACAAGAAAAATACAAATATACATTTCTGTTCAACAATAAATTTAATTTGTCCACGAATAGAAAAATGACTGTCGAGCGAAAAAGTAAACCAATTAGGAACTAATAGTTTGCTTTTTTTGATCATGAGCCTTTTTTCATTCCAGTATCATTATCTACAAATTGAATGGACGATGTTGCTAGAACAATTAGTGTGCATTGCCTGATAATACCTTAAAGTAACCTTTCTCAATATAATGAAGAGCCACGCTTCACAATTTAGTAACTCCTTTTACATTTCATACACACTTTATTTTTCTATTTCGTATTTTATAGGTCGATATTTTAATTAACGACGCACTGGATCAACACAACGGGCTATTGGCGACGGTAAGGGATCAAACCCGAAGGGAAAGATCCGAGGGCAACACCGCGTAATTTCGAATCACGGTCAGAAGACGAGGTCAATACCTGAGCCGGCTCCCAATTCTCCAAAGTTCCCACCACGGTCAAATGACGAGCGTATTTTATAGAAAAATAATAATATTTTATCGATATTTTAAGATCACTACCCCGCAGGTGAAATATTTTCTTTATTCAAGTCCAAATACCTTTAAATTGAAAGTTGCATAGACACAATAAGTAACAGTTTATTGTTAGTTAAATAATTAAAGCATCGTATCCTTTGTTTATTAGTTTTAACACAAAACATACCATTTTATGCTTTAATGAACAAAGAGAAACATTTCCTTCTTTGGTAAATTCTTATATCCGATTTAATTGTTACCAATAGCATTCGTATAGTTAGGATTGAAAGGTTAGGGTTCAATCCAGTATCTATATATATTTATTTAACTAACGTACATGGCCCGGAAATCGTCATTATTTGTGTATTGGTGAATGGCAACAAACTGATATAAATAGTATAAAATCTACCGTTACGGGATTATTCGCCAATTTTGTCGCTTAATTTAAATATGTTAGATTTGAGCTATGAAGGGCATAAAATGGCATGGAAGAGCTCACCACTATGGTGAAATTTTTCACCAGTCTGATTACACAAAGCAATTCAAAATCTGAAAGACAGAAATCAGCGCAAAAAAGGAAATGTGAGTGAAATTAAAAATAGATTTGGGGTGAAAGGATTGCGAGTCGCATTTGACCAAGGGTTGTTTGGTTGTCTTGGGTTCTTATGGCGCAAGGGCCATAGCCATATTTGACCAAGCTGCGCCAAATACAGGACAGACAACTTCAATTTGAACAAGGGAATGAGTAGGTAGTCACACTGGAGCAATACAAACGGGCTATTGGCGACGGTCTGGGATCCATCTCAACGGGAAAGATACGAGGACAGCATCTTGAAACTTTGAACCACGGTCATACCTGAGCTGGTACCCCACTCTCTAAACATGAGGGTATTGAGGGCACGACATATTTAACATGCATGAGTCCCCTTTGTACGACTGTCTTTAGTTGGATCGAGTTTCGAACTCGCAACCCTCCGATTGCCAATTTGCTACTCTTCCAACCGGGCTATATCGGCTCCTACAAGGGAATGGGATAAAATCGATTCAAATACGTTCATAACCTAACTGTAGTAACAAGACTGGTGTGAGTGCTTTTAGCCATGCGTTTCATTGGAAATAAGATTTAACATGAAAGTATACAAAAATGTAAAACCGCATTTCTTTTAATTTTATTTTTTAGAGGTATGAAATATTGATTTATTACTTTGGAAACTAGTATTTCATCTATATATAAAATAGGATGTGTGTGTATATTTTCTATACAAATCTACACCGTTTGACAAATCCACACCAAATTTGGTACACTTATACTTTAGAACACTGCGATCACACATGCTAACTCTTAACCCACGTTCTATTGGCCCTAGGGGGCTAAAACCTATTCGAAGTCGCTATAGAAGTAACATTGAGCATAGATTGATTGCTTTTGGCAGCTATGGTTGCTTTACCAGTGTTGATCGAAAAAACAATTTTTTCCGAAACAAATTAAATTACAATATTTATGTTTGAACTGACTTTTTAGTTCTTCCCATGATGTAAATAAATTATAGATATTTTATTGATGAAGAAAGAATATTTTAAAATATTTATTTTTGCAAGGAAATTCAAGGAAAGGTTTTCAGGTGTTCAAGGATGATTTTCAAGGAAAGTTGGTGTATATTTCGACCAACTTTCCTTAAATAATTTATTGAATACGTAATGATTTGTAGAATTCTGCTTCATAAGGCTTTTTAGGTAAGGCGTTTTAGGTAACTTATTTTAAAATGTACGGAATAGTTACATGTGAATTCTCCGTTTAAAGCAGTGATTTTCTTTCTTAAAAATTTTGTAAAATCGACCTTCTGCTTTTTGAAAAAATTTTATCTATTCAGTTTAATTTGTCTGCACCGATTAAATTTATTTCTAACCCAAGCACCGCTATTCCGAAAAGCACAAACGAAACACTCATTGATCATAAAAACGTAATTTTTCTACTCGGTATCTGGCAGCACCAGAATTAATGTTTAATTTTTATAAAACTTTGTAGAACTTTCTAGAAAGTTGGGGAAAAGGAAACTTCCTTGGACTCATGATGGAGAACAATCATAAAAGCGTAATTTTGTTATTTTAGATTTGGCAAACCAGAATTAATGTTTTATTATTTTATAAATTCGATTTAGAATCCCGTGTTTGTCTATTTGAGTTAACACAGCGAAATGTTGCAGTCATATTTGAGCATTACTCAATAGCATAAATCATTATCGTCTTTATCAATATTTTTCAAATGTCTTTTTTCGAATTGCTCTATTTCAGAATACACTCAGGCAGTCGAAATTCGACAATTTGCGCATCTTTCGTTTTTTAGAATTCTGTATTTTTTCGTCGGAATTTCGTTTCTTTTCGTATTTATGTCTTAATCTTTTACATATTGCAATATATTCAGGAATTAAATGTATATATTTGCGTCCGAAGTATATAGTAGAAGCCATGAAAAAGTTAAACGTATTTTCCGTACAACTTAATTGATTGCATTTTTCTGTGAAAGAAAAGTGATTATTCTAATTTACTTTTCAAGTAACATTTAACCATTTTAACCCGAGCAACGCGGGTAATTCAGCTAGTTATAAATAAAATAAATAAGATATGAATTGTGAGTAGCGAAACTTTGGCATCAATATATAAAAGCAATTAAGAAAGTTCAGCGTAAATGCTATGTGCGAGTCTGCAAGTATTTAGATAAGTAGGTTAGGTAGGATACAGTTGATGGCGATTAGCAGATTCTGGATTACAATTAGTACTTACGCAACAGTTTAGTATATACAGTAATGTATTGACCCACCTGGAAATCGAGAAATTCCCGGAAAGCTGGTGCTTAAGGGAGGCTTTTCCATAAAAATAACTCAAAAATAATGTGCCTTCAGACAGGGAGAATTTCGGCGAGTTGGCATTTGAGTCACGTGGTTTTGATCGAGTACTCCTTAAATTAGGCGGCAGGTAAACAAATCGTTCCTACAATTGCATTCCTTCTTGTTATCTTATATCTGCGTATGTGGGAGATAACATGTTATACCTTCCTTTATGATAATGCTAGAATGGCTTAACTGTAGTGCACAGCAATCGACTCAAGGTGGCTCGAATTGTTTATCACGCTTTTCTTTGTTATCGTCGGACCACTGTTCGTGAAGGAATGGTTACGGCACTTTTTTCTCATCATCCACCTGGGTTTGAAACATTTCAATCCCTATCTTCATGCTTTCAGTCGGTCAATTAGTCCTCGCCTTGCAAAAAGTGACAGTAGACAAACCAACCTGCTTTCGGGATTAACCCTCCAGGTGGTTTCGACCAGATATCTCGTCCATCAAGATCTAACCAGTTTTTTTGCTAATAACGAGATGTCTCGTTATCAAGGTATTGCCGATTTTTTTTTTACGATGACGAGATCAAGATCTGGTCAGGGTTTTTTTAATGACAAGAGACGATGAGATCCTGATAGACGAGATATCTTGTCCATCAAGGTCTGGTCAATTTTGCTTATGACGGGATGGCTCGTCGAAACAATCACCAGGAGGGTTAAATATTACGCCAGTATTTGGTTGAGATTCAAATCCGCTTATTCGCAATAGCGCAGAAATATACTCGAACAATTATCATAAGTTTAGACTCAGTTTTTAGGAACTAATGTTGATAATCACTATTCATATTCGAAATTTTCAAATATTACAAATTGACGATTTTGTACAAGTTGATTTTTACCTGATTTACATGAGAATCTGTTGAAGAATGAGAAATCTTTTAATTTTTCTAAGTTTAATTAACATCAAAATTGTCGTATTTATGTTGTTTTGATCAAGTCTCCATTTTGCATAATCTTAACATATTGGTAGAATGTTACAATACATTATGTTATTCGAAATATTCCAATAATTTATTTTTTACAATGGCTTGATTGTAGATAAACATTCAATATTAGTTTTAGACGAAACCGTGATCCCAAAACCATTTTCAATTTAAGGATTATTTTTAGTCACCTTTAACAGATATAAACCCAGATATAAATTTTCCTACAATTTTTAAACTGTTAATGTGGGAAATTTTTACTACCTTTTCGTATTTCTCGCGAAATCTAATTGGGAAAGGCTGCTCTAAAACAATGCTTTGGAGACTTGTGTCTGGCGTTGTCAAGAAAATTCAAGGGTTCATCTTGGTCTTTTACTAAAGAATATATATTCTCCATCTTGTGAATATTCCTTCAAATCAAAATTCGAAATTTCTCATTCCAAATAATGGTGAAAAAGTGCGCTAATTTCAGTTTCGACAAAACTCGACGAGATTGTGAAAATTGAATCACGCATTTCCAATACCTCGTCGGAATGCCCAAGAAAATGGAGTTTTGAAATTTGCAAGCACCTACTCCAACCACCACTTGAGAAGTCTAACTACAATTTTAGAATCCAAAAGGGAGAGAGTCGCTTCGTGACATCATTAAGTGAAGCCCTTTAAGCCCGGACGTGATCCTGCTAAATGTCAAGCCCTGGACATTCTCCAGAAATGTCCGCGGGAGTAACAACTAAAAGGAGAGAACACACACCTGTTCCACACTCAACCGAACGGTAAGCTTTCGAGACCCTTTGAGTTAGGGTTCTAGGGTTTTAGTTTGTAACCCGCATGCACTTGTAAGAAAATAATTACACTTGCACCCCTTCCTATGAGCTCCATACTACCTATTCAGTCCCGTTCACCAACCCCCGAAGATCGAACCGTAATTGGTTCGCTCGTTCGTAGTGCGCCCTAGCATCAAGACATTTCAGTTAGTTTGTTAAAATATATAACTCAGATGTCTTGAAATGCTTATCAAGGCCACTCTCCAACATGCAATTGGTAAGTTTCTTTCCACACAAACAAAATAATATTCGATAAATGTATACTTTTGTTAAATAAAAAGTATAGATTCGAAAGTATCTATTTTTCTAACTAAAAAGAATCGATATCAATGTATCGAATTTGTTAAATAAAAACTATCGATTCAACGAATATGATTCAAAAGTGCGCAAAGAAACGTCAATTGCATATTTCGAAGGACAAGACACTTATTGGCATTTGGACTTGTGGTGAATGTGACCAAATACCCAAAAACAGTACAACCCGGGCCAAGATGGAGGCCTAGCCCGTTCCTATGGTTAATTGGCTTTTATGGCGCAAGGGTTATATTTGGCCAAGCTGGGCCAAACAACGAAAAGCAAATTGACATACATACTAAGAAAGTTTTTATTCACCAGGAGAGAAAAATACATTCAGGGAGGAATCGAACTTGTGCCGCACACAACTCTCCGGTTGCTAGCGCAGTGGGCAAACCTACTGAGCCATGGTGACCCCCGCTGCTATATAGCTTTAGCAACATTCGAGTCCGAAACACGTTTCTGGTCATTTTAACTCTGAGCGTCACTAGATTTCCGAGATTGCTTTTCTTCCACCAACGCACCAGAATCACTAAATAACTAAATCGATGGATTGAAACAATCCTAATACTCAATATTCTTGACCAATGGGAAAGGTCATATTGGTCAAGAAGGTCGAAACGGCTTAGAAGTCATGCAGTGAAGATTATAGATGGCAAAACGTATGTATGCGTGCGAATACAAGTCAGAGGATTACAGTTTTTTCAGTCAGCTAAATTAGATTTTTAAGACATCAGTACAATCCTATTATTTCGGAAGAACAATCCCATCATGGAAGTACTTCATTGTTTTAAAAACATCCTTTTAAATCCCTCCGCAAAACTTACACTAATCATGTTTCGGTATTAACATCATTATCGCACCTAATGCACAAGCGTTTCGCCTTCTAAATTAACTTGCTTCTGTTCTCTTCGTCTCTCATCATTTTTACTCTAAGAATCCATTTCCTAATTTATTACGCCATTATTTGTTGTGAATGTAGTACTTCACAAATTTATTTACGAAATAGAATTTGAAACCACTCTTCGCGTTTGTATTGATTTAAATTTGGTGAATGAATAAGTGTGTATTTTCCGTCGGCAGATTTGATACTGAAGAGGGATAAAATATATTTTATCGTTGCCAAAGAACAAATACTAATAAGGTCTTGTTTTCACCCCTCATTAGAATTTGTTCTTCGGTAACCGTAAGAAAACTAGATGTTATAATCCAATTTATATTCCTATGAAATACGCTAAACAAGTTTATTTGGTGCTAGCTTTATTTGCATATAAACATCTGTTATATGCGATGCACGATATACAAAATGAAGTGGAATTAACATACCATGTTTAGAATAAGACTTTAAAATCAAGGATCTTTAGAGTTTATTAAATGAAATTTCTATTTATTTTCTGCTACTTCAACTCTTCAGTTTAGAATAATAAAAATTACATTTTTAATCTTGATATATTGCTTGAAGCTATGGTTTCATATATATTCAATACATTCGTTTCTGCTATGCTTACACTGGTTTCTGAAAAGTATTACTAAGTTTGCTAGGGAGCAGGCTGAACCCACAAAAATGACCCTTAACCCTCCTGGTGGTTGTCTCGACGAGGTATCTCGTCATTAAAATAAAACTGGCCAGATCTTGATGGACGAGATATCTCGTCTTTAGAAGAAATGTGACCAAATTTAGGTATCGTCATAAAAAATTGGTAATATATTGATAGCGAGATATATCGTCAACAGCAAAATTGGTCACATCTTCATGGACGAGATATATCGTCGAAACCACTTGGAGGGTTAAACATCGTCATCTGAAAGCTTAAACAAATTTCTCCAATTAAAATACTGCTTCATGATGCAATTTCAGAAGCATGGCTTGTTTGGTAAGTTGTTTTTGTCGCTCTACGGTCAATTTTTGCTAGTTTTTGTACACACTAAAACCATGTCTTAAAGTCAGAAATACGGAAAAATCAAAATGTTTCAATGCTTGAATAAAAGTGGTTACGTATCTAAAATTTAATAAATTAGTGAAGGAAAATCGAAAAAAAATTTATTATAACTTGAAGTTGCAAATAATTCGATTTCAGTACAAATGGATACAAGTGTTGCTAGTTTTTTAAAAAATTGCTTTGAGAACCCCAAACCACAAATACTCGGAAAGAGGCAACTTTTTTACAGGATTTAAAACTAAACAAGTATATCACGGTAGTTCCATATTCGTACTGATAAAATATTTTAAGTTCTGCTACCAAGTATTGCATTCATAACGAACCTAAGCATTGTCAACTAGTAAATGAATCCTTATAGGAAAGCTCTGAAAGGTAAAAGAAAGGGATCAGACGAGTTAAATGAAATACTTCTGAAATAATTATCCTGTTTTGATTAATTTCTTTTTTCTGATCGAAAACTGAGTTATTAAGATATCTTAATGATATAAACGAAATAGAATGTCAAAATGGCTTTTACCTCCATAGATTCGGGCCATTCTGGATATGTGGTCTTGAGATCCTATAGTTATTTGTTTCCTTTTATACTCATTAAATTATATTTCATAAATTGGAACATTTTATGTAACAAAATATGTATCAAATGTTTTGATGCTATGGCACATTGCAGCGACGAGCAAAAGATTAAACAATGGAAGCACCGTAAAGATGAGTTAGGTTAGATATGCCTACAAATACTAAAAGTATGTTTCAGATTTAAATATATGAAGTGGATCTTGTACACAATGCAAAAATTTGTTTATTTGAAGCCGCAAAAACTCTCGAAAAATGAGTTCTGGCGTCATGAATCGTGCACTGCTTATTGTGTCTGGAACGTTTAGGTCAAGGTAACTAGTTTCGGCTTGCTACGTCACTCCCTTGCTAGGTAAGTATTTAATTAACGTCCCACACTGGAGCAACACAACGGGCCATTGTCACTCCCTTGGAACCAGGAGTAAAATTTAAAATAGAACGTTACGCAGAGACTAATTTTTAATCAAACTCGAATCAACACAAAACGTCAAAGGGTGTCACAAGCCGAGCAAACGGAAAGGAAAAACAAACACTTGAGGCGAACAAAGCTCAAAAAGCTGTCAGAAGCAACGAAACTGCTATGGAAACGGATGGGCGACTTGTTTCGTCTGAAACAGCAAAAATTCGGGCGGAACTGAGTAGTAAAGCCAGTAGTAATATCCTAAAAAGAATAATTTAAAAAAGTATTGTAAAGAGAACATGGTTTCCGCAATGAACCAATGAAGATTTCTTAGTAATCTTTGAGGATTGGCTATCATTAGTAGAACACCTCATTTTGAACCAGTGAGATGACGAGATCAATAATACCTGACCTAGCACCACACTTCCACACCATGCTACTAACGTGAAGAGATTTGAGCCCATGACAGATTTAACGTGCACCAGCCTCGGCGTTTAAGACGGTCTTTATTGATAATTCGAATTAATTATTAATTTCGAACTCGCAACCCTCCGATTAATCTTCCAACGGCTATCGCGGCCCTAGCGAGCATTGGATATGGTCCCCTAGTATTTTATATTCCGTATATTTTACGTCGAATTCCTAAAAAGCATAATCAGATATTTAATACTAATAATTCGGTTTACTATTTAAAGTAGTAAATGGAACATGAATATTCAATATACAGGTTCAGGAAGATCTATCCCTTTCTCAAATTCCAACACAGGCTTGAAGAGAATCTTTTCTCAAGTCGAGCGCTTCAGAATTAACACTATAAAGGAAATAAATCCAACAGGCATGACACGGTTAACTGTTGCAGAGAATCCAGAAATCCACTCATTGCTCTGAATTTAATGAAAACCCCTCCCCCTAATGTAAAATCGATTCGCTTCACAACACGAGTTCCACGTGCTTCTCGGCATCTGGCATGACGTCAGCATTGGGTCTCCAACAATACGGGAACGTGCTTCCAGGTAACGGTTTAATTGCTCGCACTACAAGCACCGACGAAGCTCCAGGGAATTCTTCGGAACGATTGGGTCCACCAAAAAAGAAACAGTCATGTTTCGTCGCGACTCTTTTTTCCGGGTGCACCTTTAATTTCCGCAGCAACCGCATAATTTAATCTCGAAAATGACTTTTTAACTATTAACTAGACGGGCTTTTTGAAGCAATGTTATAAATTGGTGGGTATGTGTACAGACAATTTTTAGTTACGAAATATTAAGTTCTTTCATTAGTTTTACCTGATTGTTTGACATTAAAGGAATCCGTAGAAATGTCAAAATATTATATCGAGAAATGACTACATGTAATGGGAATTAAAAGTGCTTTGTGCTCTTCCACTGAATTAAAATTTGTTGCGTAACTAAGTTTTTAGAAAAGGTAGGTAGCTAGCTTTTAAAGGTAGTAGCTAGCTAATAAGCGTCGCACTGGAGCAACGCAACGGGCTATTGGCGACGGTTTCGGAATCAATCCCCAAGGAAAAGATCCCAGGACATCACCACGAAATTTTGAACCAAGGTCAGGTGACTAGGTGAACACCTGAGCTGGCACCCCCTCTCCAAGCTACCACAGTACGCCAACGTGAAGATATTTGAGACCACGATGTGCACCAGCGATGTACACTATGGTCTTTGTTTCGACTTTTTAGAAAAGACTTGAGTAAGGTAACTTATTTTCTACCCAAAGGTGAGCTGATAGCAATCGCAAATAAAAACGAATTGTCAAATTATTTTAGATTTTGTCATTTGAAAGTTTAAAAGTGCCAATACATAAAACAGATCCGCTTCGTCTGTTGGTTCTATTAGGAAAAAACAAATGAAATCTAGCAAGAAATATATCAACATAGAATTTTTAAGTACGAAGTCATCAGTAAATCCATATTGTCTAAGTGATTGTAAATAAAAACAAATCTATGTATCTAAAAAGTAAATCTCTGGTTAAGATGCCATTCTTAATTGTTAATTCGAGGTTCATTGAAAAGTTTTGAAAAAAAAGGAAGTTGACTCTGAATCAATACGATACATTATCCCGGACTCCTTTTATTTTGGTCATAATTAAAACTTTTGTCTATAAAATACTAGCTGAATTACCCGGCGTTGCTCAGGTTGAATTGTTTAATTCATCGTAATATTACTCAATATTATTCCTATGGAGATCTCAAATTGTTTTTAGCCTCCCTGCAGACCCAGGACAAATCAAACAGGGTTAATATATAGCCTATGTGTTCCACAGAATTCTACTGGATGAATGTACCAAATTTTAGTGTGAATTGGTCTGACATTGATCGTATAAATATGCAATGTTATTCCTATGAGGATTTCGAATTGTCTTTACCCCCCCTGTACCATATCAACGACAAAAATAGACCACTTTCTACAAAAATAATCTTATATTACCATAAAATTTACATTCCAATAATAAAGCTACAGTTTAAGAATTTACAGACGAGATACATAAACGATGATACTGAGCGATTTTCAGCGCAACCGCACCCATCTGGATTGCACCATACTCTAAGATTCTAAAAAACCTCCACGGTCATCCTGAGAAACGACTCCTGTAGATGTTTCATCTACAGGAGTCGCGTCATCAGCACAGCCAGACCGGAAGAGAGCACTCCCTAGCAAGTGCTCTGTCCAGGATGACGGGACGTTACACCCCTCTGCATACCCAAGACAAATAGAACGGGAGATAATATCTAGCCTGGGTTACTCGCAGGGTTCCAATGAATAAGTGTATCAAATTTGGTGTAGATTGGTCAAACGGTGTAGATTTGTATAGAAAACAGAGAGGCCAACTCTGCTTTATATGTATATATGGTTTATTCTCTGTAATATTTGAAAAGTAAATCGTGCGTTATACACAGCTAAAGGTGTAAGTGACGGAGGCAGATTGACTATATCAGTTGAGAATTAAAAAACTGCAGAGAAATAGCTAACCAGCCTCTTTATCCAGACATAGTTCATAGTAGAGCAAATATAAAGGTACCATTCGGTAGAGGATAATATATTCTATAAATTCAAGTAGAATAAAATTTACATAAGAAGTACTCTTCATATGAAATTAGGTCCTACATCACCTAACTTTGAAGTCAATTGGTAAATCCGTTTGTAGATTGAGAGTTTACAAAATTTGGTTAGTTTTTCTATGATACAAAGACCACATATGGTCAAGCTGCGCTAAACACAAGACACCTTAAACACTCGAGGAAAGTTTTAGACATAAAAGAGAAATACACAGAAAGTCACAGCATTTGAACCTGTGACGCCTACAATCAGTAAGATATAGTGCAGTGGGCGAATACACTCAGCCGCATATAGGAAACTTGGAGCACATATGTTAAATTAGCTTTCAAACTTTTTCACCTTGCGAAATAATGGAATTTATGGAACTCAAAAATAATGAGCATGAACAAAAGCTGTGATGTTTCTTTTTAAAGGCAATTCCAATATGCATTATTAATTAAGAAATTAATATTTGAAAACATTTTGAATAGAAACCTCCAAATATTTCGATAGATTTAGACGGGCCTTTTATGGCTGCAAAATGTCAACTCTTTCGTCCTACTTCACCCTTAAAAGGTTAACCGTCTGAAGGGTTCACACTCATATATCCGTTCTGCAACCTTCGGTCTTCTCTATGACTTACAACCAGTTTTGACGTACTTGACCAATAGAATCTAATTTAGGATTCCTTCAACCAAATAGATGTGCTTATCTGGTGTTTGTGCGTTTGTTTGTGCTGTTGAGAAAAAGCATCGACCTTCTAATTAAATAGACAGAGCATGTGGTCGAAGTCGCTGTTGAAAGAACCCATAAGGGTGGTGTGGGCTTACAAATCGCAGACTGATGTTTTAATCACGCTGGATAATCACTTAAACCAATTAATAATTTGTCCCACATTGATTCATTCTTTTTTCCCAGAATCACGTGACAGATCTTCAAACCGAGCGACCGGAAGAAATAGCATGAAGCTGCGTGCACATGCTCCATCTATTTCATTGGAAGGACGATGGGTAAAAGCCACACTTCATACACTACTCGGAATTCTTGTGATGCTCAGGTCAAAATTCCGAACGATTCAAGTAATAATTTAATTTTGCTTAACATTCAAAACGCATACCCAACCAATAGGTTCAAAATACATACCGACGCTTCAAGTTGTAAGAATATCTTCAGATTAATGTAACATTTTCAGGTTTTAAATTTCAAGATTTGCTTAACATTATATTTCATGGAGCAGAATCGACTTCTGTATCCCCATTTGAAACACAATATCCTTTGTGCTTAAACCAGTTGTATATCATGTATCTCAATAAAAGTGAGAAAGCTAGAGAAATTCGCGAGTTCGAAACTCGGTACCACCGAAGACCGTCGTGTACACGGGTCTAGTGCACGTTAAATCTGCCGTGACTTCAAATGTTCTCGCGTAGGCGTGGTGTGGATGTTCTCGTCATCTGACAGTTGTTCAAAATGACGAGGTGTTATCCTTGGATCTTTCCCTTCGGGATGGATCGCGGACTGTCGCCAATAGCCCTTTGTGTTGCTCCATGGCGACGTTAATTGCCTACCTACAGAGAAATTCATTAGTCTTCTATCTTCCTTACAAGTAGCGTTCGAAAAGAACAGTGATGTTAAATAAAACAGGGAAACGTAATGTTCGGGAGCGAAAAGAAACAGTTCCATCCCCATTGGTGTATTTTTGGGGTAATAAAAACGTTATTGATATAAAAAGAAAAAGTAGAAAGTAATTCTATTCTGTGGTTCATTTCCTTTGAAAGTTTGGCTCATTCTCCAAGTATCACATATCACTGGGAATGTTTTCGTCGAATTACTTTCGTCTAGTAATGAAAGAATTCTACTAGAAAGAACCATAAAAGAATCATGAGGTACTAAAAGAGCAGTCTTGTAGCCCAAGTTTCTGAATTAATACATACAACTCGGAATATCATTTTGTAGGAGCTCATATAAAGTTGCGAAGTTTCTTAAACTAACACAAGGAAATTTCACGCTTTCAAATAAACTTTCGAGCAAAATCAATTTATATATTACATTAATTACAGTCAATTACATTCAATTACATCTGCATATATAAAGCAGGAGTTGGTGTCAGTCTGTTCTCTTTCAAATCTACACCGCTTGACCAATTCATACCAAATTTGGTACTTATTCTTTACAGCCCTGCGGGTAACGTAGGCCCCCATTCTATTATTAACGTATTAACCCCATTCTATTTGTCTTAGGTGTCTGCAAAAAAGTAGAAAATAATTCTAGTCTGTAGTTTATTGCCTTTGAAAGTTTGGCTCATTCTCCATGTATCACATATCACTGCGAATGTTTTCATCGAATTGATTCTTTTATGGTTCTTTCCTCTAGCAGAAAGAACTATAAAAGAGAATCATGAAATACTAAAATAGCAGCCTTGTAGCCAAGTTTCTGAATTGATACATACATTTCAGAATATTATTTTGCAGGACGTATATAAACTTGCGAAGTTTCTCAAACACAAGATTTAATACTTTCACAAATATACTTTGAGCTAAACCAATTTGGATTTTATAATTACACTAGCAAAATTGCCCGACCTCACTGGGGTTGAATTGGTTTACTATATATTGAAAGTGACCAGAAAATAATCACTTTCCTCTTTCGTAGAAAAATACCAAATCATTTAAGTGCGAGTAAAATAATTTTTTAACACCTTTTCGACATTCTTATAATTTCTACAACCTACTTTGGACAAAAATCCTATACATTCTAGGACCCATGTAATGCATTTAACATATATCGCACTCCTTCTAAAGGCACACTCTGGAACCATGTTTGCGACATTTTCTAATTTCGCCATCATTAAAAGAAAGATGACAAATTAATTTGATAAGATATTTATTTATCACTAAGTTTTGTTTAAAAGTGGATACGCATTGTTTCTGGAAAATTCCGTTTCGCGGCACGTGCAATAATAAAAGAACTTGTTTTAAAATTGAATGTCTTCTGTACAAGGTAAGCTATTGTCACTTTTTAAAATGGTAAATCGATTTGATAGTTTCTTCTAAAAAATCATTGTTTTAAGAAAATCTTCCTTATATAAATTGCTTAAGTATAGCTTCAATTCGTAAAAAAGCCACCTTGACCTTCTGTCGCTATATGACAAAGAATTTGTAATATTTCAAAAGTCCTAGTTCGGATTTTTTAACTTTAACGATCTTTCAATAATAACAAAATTCCACTTAATATTTGTATTAATCTAACTTACATGCCGCTTTAAATCAAATACTTTGCGGTGGTGTTGCGTGTGATGAAAAGGAATCACAATTTATTAAAATAATAAATATTTAAAACAGAACAATGAAACAAAATAAAAGTTGTTTCTGAGGATTCGTGATTCTTTTTTCCTCTTGATCTCGCAGTTGCCACAACTTGCAACTAAAAATTAGAAAAAAAATTTAAATGCGAAATTAATTCCGAGCGAAAGAAACAGAAAATAACACTGGATGTGGCAAACGAACACGAGTTTTCGTTTTGTTGCAAATTATCGTCTGTCCCAAATATTCGGAAATACTTTGTAGTTCGCAAAGAAAATAAATAATGCTCAAAATACAAAAGTATTATTTACCAGTATTCAGCATACTGGTAAAACAATCCAAGTAATTGCAATACTCAATATAAAAATACCTTCCAGCTACTCCAAAACTATCAAATTATGGTTGATTTAAGTATAGTTACTCCGATGTTTCAACGTGAAACTTGCCAAAATATGTAAATTTCAAATTATGCATCCACTAAATTAAGATGCGGTGTATCAAATATAAAACATCAAATCAAAATATATTGAACAAATTTTATGTGATACTTGTACAAACAGACAGAAATCGAACATACAACGGGAAGACGGACAGACTCACGCAACCAAGTTGCCACTAAAAATGTAAAAGAACTCGCAGAATGCAAAGTTTCATGAAAATATATTCAACCGTTTGGTTATAGCACGGGCACACACATACAGACAGATGGACAGACAGACACCAAACGCGCAAGACGGATTTAGCATCAGAAGGATCCAAAGCGGATAGAAAACTTGAAATGGGTCGAAAATATTCAATGTACAAATACTCCATTCTTATTTATATAGATTTCATATATTTTTAAATAAATAACGAATATTTCTTTTAGAAGTTCAAATATCTTGTTAAATAATATACAACCCAATGGTATAAACCACATAAAATCAACTAAGGGATTCTTTCGCCAATTTGTTTAAATGTGATTGATTTGCACTATGGAGACACATATGGACATACATAATACTGCTCAAATGACACTGAAGATATCACCTCTCTAATGGAATTCTTCATCAGTCTCAGAAGGCAATGAGAAATCTGAAGGCTAGAAATCAAACATAAAAGAAAATTCGAGGGTTAGACGTTAATAGTGCGGTTTCATGGCCCAAGGGCCATATTTGGCTATGCTGCGACAAGACAACGTCAAATAACGGACATATATAAAGGAAAGTTTTACTGACACCGGAGAGGAAATACACCCAGAGAGGAATCGAATCTGCACCGCCTACAACTCACAGGGTGCTAGCGCGGTGGGTAAACCCATTGAGCCACGACGGTCCCACAAATGAATGAGATACAATTGAAGTGGACGTTCAGAAGGTAATTGTGGTAACGTGACTGAAGTGTGCACTTTTTGCCATGTACTGTGGTGTTAGAAATAAGAATTAGCATCAGAAAGAGGTATACGAAATACCGTTTTACACTTTCGACAAATTTTATTTCATTTGAAGGCATGATGTCAACGTTCATATTCATTGTAAATGGATTTCGATATGGCATGAAATGTAAGTAATGTTACTGCAATTATTAGATGTAATCAATTAAAATACTTAAGCTTAGATGTTATACGTGGATCTTGTAGATTTTTGAAAAACAAATTGTTTTAAAATGCATTGATCAAAAATTTGGTGAAAGAATGAAGAGTGATCGAATAACCATTTTTAATTCTCTTATTTTAGTTCTGAAAAGTATTCGGAGCCGCGGTATCACAATTCATAGAGTTGCGGATTAGCCCCAGCTCAGATGTTGATCCCATCATTTAACCGCGATTTAAACTGACAAGGTGTTGTCCTCAGATCTTTCCCTTCGGGGTGGATCCCGGACCGTCGGCAATAGTCCGATGTGTTACTCGTGACGTAAATTCAACCTTATTTTTATTTTATTGTGACGTGAAATTATTGATATGGAGTGAGCATTATTAGCATGTGAAAACCCCTTAGTAAGTGGTAAGATGGCTTTTACCAAGGCCATAATCGATTGAGAAACACTTTCAAATTGGAGTAGTCCGTAAATTCAACTACCTACCTACAGAAAAATTCTTAGCGTGATATCCTTCGCGCAACCCTAAATTGTAAATTTTAATTTATTGATTGACCAGGAACTTGTTTTATTTCTTCGCTAAGATTCACCAAACTCCAATTCCTGTTTGCCCGTAATCTAGAACTTCTGCCCTCTAGCAAAATGTGAAAGTCTATATATCTAAGGTTGTACTTGGAATTTTCAATGACATTATCGAATGAATTTCTAACTTCCCAGAATTCTTCAGAACGAAATCAGGAATCGAAAATAAACATGCCTCAGGCTACGAAAGAAAAGAATACTCACAAAAAACAAAGGATAATACTAACTGACCTATATCGATTACACATCGATGCCCTAATGAAGTGGGATTATATTTCTTCGCCATTGTTCTTTTCAGCAGCTTCCTATTCATTTTTTTGAGACTAGAAATTGTAATGGTCCAACTTCATTTTTCATACATAATCGTTTGGATAAACCAATACTCATTAAAGTTCTTACCTACTTTCTGGAACCGTGGGTTGGTTGTTGGGGTTTTTGGCGCAAGGGCCACATTTGGCCAAGCTGCGCCAAACATAAGACAGACAAATTCAATCAATGTCGTGGAAGGAAAGAGGAATTGGGAAATAGAATAAAGGGTCGGTAGTTGAGAATTAACGTCGCACTGGAGCAACACAATGGGTTATTGGCGACGGTCTGGGATCAATCCCGAAGGAAAAGATATAAGGACAACGCCTCGTCATTTTGAACCACGGTCAGATGATAACACCTGAGATGGCACTCCACTCTCCAAATTTTCACACCACGCCAACGTGAGGACATTTGAGGCCACGACAGATTAATCGTGCACCAGCGCCCGTGTACACGATTGTCTTTGGCTGAACCGAGTTTCGAACTCGCAACCTTCCGGTTGCTAATCCGTTGTTTTCCAAATAGGCTCTACCGTTGCCCTATAGAATAATGGGATGAAAGCATATAAAGATCGCTTGGTTATACGGGAGTGCGACAACAGTGTTTACTAAAGACAGAAAAAGAACCCCTTGGGAAAAGAAAAATCACTAGAGTACCTCCTTCGAACCGCGGGTTAAAATCAAAATTTTGAGAATATCTTGTGATTGACGTATTCTTTAACACTCAGAATATTGCAGAATTGCATATCCTAAGTTGCCAAAAAAATCTTGGCACTTTAGGCTTTCATGACTTTGCATATGACCTGCGGTGGATATCTCTGGCTTACTAGTGAGTCAAAATTTTCGAGATACGAGTTTCTTTATCCAGAATGTGGGAGCTTTAAAATGGTAAAATCCAGTAAGTCCTTTCTTTGCATGAAGGTTGGAATTCTTGAGAAACACACTTTGTGCGTATATTTTCTTCGTTTTCACACAACCATGTTTTTAGAGTAGTGTGAGAATCCACTTGTAATCCGACGATATTTCGATTTTCGACTTTATTCTACGCTATTTGTATTGCTGTTTTGTATTTCACTGTATATATTACTTTGCGGTGTTATACTTTTATTCTATCCTCTTTATGTTGTATAACTCTACGTAAAGGAAAGAAACACAAAGTTCTCCCAATGGTGCTCGCAGTATCCATGGCTTCTCCTCTGGTCTTTCCCTTTTGGAAAGTCTCGTCATTGGGAACCACTGTCAGATGAGCTGGCACCACACTCCAAACTTCCACACCACGCCAACGTGATAACATTTGAGGCCACGACAGATTTAATGTGGACCAGCTCTGTGTACGCGACGGATTTAGGCTGAACAGTTTCGAACTCGCAATCCTCCCGTTGGTAATCCGTTGCTCTTCCAACTGGGATACCGCGGCCACCCGAAACGCTAGAGCGTATTGTTTAGAATCGTGATTTACACGGCCGCACTTTTTTATTTCTAGGCGGATTCCCAGAGGCTGGCTAAATTTACACGCCGCGTGATTTATTATATGCTAACTGCGACCGGGACTGAGAACTTTGGCATATTTAATTAGCTTCCGGTGGCTGCTCAACCTTTCCGGGGTTCCGTCTCCTTTGACAATCGCGCCGCGTTCTGCACACCCTAATAAATTTATAGTGCGATTAGGATTATTGGAGAATTTTCCGCTTCAATGTCTGCAGCTATGCTGAGTATCCGAATTCGAAGGAATAAATTATCACACAAATCTATTACTCAATAACAATAATTCGTAGTTATTATGAATTCCGTTAGTTTAGAAAATTATGTTTGCGCAGCAAATTTCGTAATTCTAGCTCTACGTAATGAATAATGCAGTACAAATATTTGCTTTATTCCATCATACTCCAATAACATGTTGGATGCTTGGGTTTTATGGCGCAAGGGCCACATTTGACAAAGCCACGCCAAACCTAAAGTAAATGGAAATATATACTCAAGGTTCTGACATAGAAGCCAGAAATGCAGAGTTCAATCGAACCTGTGGCACCAACGACGAGCAAGTTGCTAGGTTCGATTATTCCCTGAGTGTGTTCTGCCAGCACGGGTTCGATTACTCAGTAACAATGATTCTTGGTTGTTTTTTGAATTCCGTTAATTTAGAAAATTATGATTGCATAGTAAATTTCGGAGGTAGTTAATTAACGACGCACTGGAATAACACAACGGGCTAGTGGCGACGGTCAGGGACCAATCCAGAAAGGAAAGATCCAAGGACGACACCTCGTCATTTTAAACCACGGTCAGATGACGAAAACACCTGAGCTGGCACCCCACTCTCCAAACTTCCACTCCATGCCAATAGTATATATCGGAATTCTGGTTCTATATAGGGAATAATATTGCGCAAATATATACTTTATCCCATCACATACTCCAATAACATGGTGGGTGGTTGGGTTTTATGGCGCAAAGGCTGCAATTGGCAAAGCTGAGCCAACCGTCAATAAGTGGAAATACACACCATAGAAGAAATATAAAAGTATAGTGAACAATGGTAACCTTTTTATGTGCCCAGGGTCAACAAAACAAGAACATAATCTTTAGACTACTTTCGTTAGCTGGATGGAACCGAACACTCATGTGATTGGTCCGCGGGACGAGAGAAGACTTACCCATTGATTCAATGTCTGATTGGTCCGCGCGACATAGACTTTGGCCATTTCACTAACTTTGTCGCTTCTGTATAGCAATGCGATTTCAAACACCTACCATGTCATTAGATGTTATATCACCAAATGAGGCGATAAGATGCCAAATTGGCCAACCAAGTAAATTTTCCACACAGAAGTCACGAGACTGCCAGTCGACATGTTGGTCACTTTTTGAAGATCCTCTCAATGGCAATGCTCGGTCTACTTACATCTCACGTTTATTACACACACAAGGTACTGAGGCAGAAGAGAGAAATACACCCAGAGAGGAATCGAACCTGTGCCACCAACAAGCAGGTTGCTAACAGTGACAAATCCACTGAGCCAGGGCAACCTCTCCAATGAAATTAAACAGGAGGTTGGGAATTGTTTCATGCTACCCAAAATCCTCTCGCATGATTACCTTAAAATGTAGTTTATCGCCGTTTTTGCAAGATATTTGGCGTTGGCCAATCAACTATCATGTATCAATTCGTAATTCATTCTTTGGAATTTCCATTGCGGAAGTGCTGAAATCATTCGGAAAACAAGTCGTGACGTCACGTACGGAATACGCACAAGAAAGCAGCTTGAGAGAACAAACCTCATACCTAATACTTTTATTGCTTCATTTATCGCTCTACGATCATATTTTACAACACGAGCGTTGATTAGACCAAAACCTACTGATTAAAGTGAATTCCCAACGAGTACGAATATTAGTGCGCAGACCAGAATTTGAATCCAAAGCTTGTTGAATCGAGGGTCAGAACACTAACCACTTCGCTTTCCATAAGATAACCTTAAATCAGTCATTCAAGTACATGAAACACGTATCAGACATGTATTCTAAATTAGAGAAATAATTATACCAATTTTGGGTTGCAAGGTAAAGAAATTAACTTCACCCAAACAGCTTTGGCCTCACGAAGTTCTGAAAGTAAATTCATTTAGCTGTATGCACTTCAATTATAATGCTTTTGCATAAAATATTACAGATTATTTTTCCATTCCGTGTTTAGTAATACCCGTTACTTTAGATTTGCAGATTGTGTGCAGTAAATATTCATTTAGTGTGGTAATAAAAACACCTATTCCTCAGGAATTTATGTACACATATATAAAGCTAATCATGTTCTTATTTAGTTACACTGAATCATAAAAAAATACGTTTTATGACCCAGCCACTTCCAAAACAAACATTTCTTCAAGTTAAACAATTCTCCATAACACTAGCCAATTGGCTAATTTTCCAATTCTACTCGAATAGAGTAAAATGGACGACAGAATTAGTTTTGAAGTCGTCTATGACGTCGTAAACGAAACGCCTACCAACCGTGAACCCATTTGGGTGGGATTCCCCGTTCCGTTCAAACGTTGAAAAGGCCCTTTATCGTAACCAATTAATTTTATAGACCATACAGTTTTATAATTAGTAAGGAAATTACAATTAGCCAGTCCGTGTTTATTAAGCTGTCTTAAATGCACTGAAACCTGGGAGTCATGCTGGTAATTAGTTTTGATACTGAAAGTAGCCAAGCAGTTTGATCGCTATGAGAGTGCTTTTCAGTGTAAACAAACCAACGAAAGACGAGAATTTTTCTTCCGATCACCCAGTACGTAATCAATACGATAAGCACACTCTACCGCTAAAACACTACAGCCGTTTACGTTTTACAGGAAAGGGCTCGCATAATAAAATGAATCAGTTTATAGTCATTTTTATTAAAAAAAAAATTACTGGAGAAAAGAGCTGAAGTAATAGTCATAAAAAGTGCTTGTGAATATATTTTCATTAATATATAATAAAGTTACTAACACACACAATCATATCGTTTTAAGTTGGATGAAACTAATGAAATCAAAGTATGTAATTCAATGATAAGCAATTAAATGCCAAACATAGTAGAAACATTAATAAAACATTATCGAATATGCAATAAAATTTATGTCTAAGGATGCTACTCTAATTTTCTACTACTAAAAATTACAGTAAATTTTATGTCTGTGGGTTTGGTTTGGGTTTTATGGCATAAGGTCCATTAGTCAAAAGCAAGATGAAATATACCCAATAAAAACAGGTGAAACAGCCAAAATGTCTCTGAGATCCGGATCCATTCCGTTAAAAAATGAAATCTCATGCTTTTAATAATTTTAATGAGAAAAAAACGAACTTTAGGACTAAATTTAATCAACAGTACTTATTTAAACTCTCATTTCCTGTAATTTACTTCTCTCCTTGTGATGATCGACGTTTTGCTCCACCGAAACAGCTATTGACCATTTTTCATCAATTTTAATCTTTATTTTTCATTTTTTGAAGTTTTTAAATTTTTGACTGACGGTACTGCGTCAAACTATGGCGTTGCTTTGGCGATTGTTTGAATGATGTACAATCAATTCTGGTAACTTCTCACTGAATAGGCAGGTTTCAAGATTGGCGACTGTTTCTTTCCCACTTGGTGACGAAACGCTAACTCAAAGCTCAAGGTCGTATATCGTCAATTAAATTTAAACCGAACTTTCAGAGGGAAAAAGTAACCTATTAAAGTGTTTCATATTCACACCTCTTCGAATATCGCAGTTATCATTTTCGAGAATTACCTCGGTCAAACCACAGCTAACTAAATTGATTGGCGAAAACCTGAAATTAACGGCTATACTAATTTCGACTAGTCTACGGACGACTGCGTACAAGCTGTAGTTACAAATATGACTGCTTGGAGCGTTGATGCACTAGTTACCGAATAACGAAGGATATAGGAGAATGCACATTTTGAGATAACAAGAAATTTGGTCGAATTTCGGTCTCCACTCCTTTTAAAAAACTCATTATATTACGCAATTTCTACGCAACAAGCTAATCCTATTTTATCTCAAACTATAAACTAAGACAAGAAATTCTTGTATACTTGTAAATTTTATCTTGAAAACAGGCCTAAGGATTTAGCTAGATCTCAATTTTGGAAAAACATTTTGGAATTTGGTGCTGCGTGTTTATGTAATTCTTCACGAGACACCAGTCACAAGGGAAAAGTTGGACGATACCAACTTGTGACGATTGAACGGAATTAACTTTCGTCAAATGGACGGAACCAACTTTCGTCAAATGGACGGAACCAACTTTCGTCGAGTGGACAGAACTAACTTTCATCGAGTGGAAGGAACCAACTTTCGTCGAGTGGAAGGAACCAATTTTCGGCGAGTGGAAGAAACGAAGAAGGACAAACTGGTTACGCTGAAGAAGCGATCAAACGCGTTTATCGAAGCATTGCCCCAAGTTGAATTCCGAAGCAACAGACGGCGGAAATTTCCGGTACTGCTTGTGACGATTTGGCATGGTCGACATTGTTAACGAGGTAAGCCAAGTTGTCTCTAGCTCCTATGAGTCAACAGCTCTTGTAGAACACATGCTTCTTAAAGTATGTCAAATCGATATTGTTGCACCACCTTAGGTGAAGTTGAAGATGACCAGACCCTAAGCTGAGGTGCTTCTTCATTGAAGCACCAGGTGGCACATTCAAGACCGTCTTTCACATATTTTGTGGCCTATATCACGTCATGTATGGCTTTCGCCAGAATTGCATCTATCCTATCATGCTGACTGATGGGTGAACTTCACACAAGACCTTTGGATTCAATGTGAATATGGCATCACAATCAATTTTAAACGTCAAACCTGGATCAGTTAAAGGCACTGAACTCGCCAAAGTTGATGTTTTCTTAATGGATAAAACGCCTATGTTGCCTAAATACGTAATACATAGTATGGATATATCAATAAATATAAACTGCTGCGAGCCATTGGAAATCCGAATTTGCGGTTTGGAGGAAAGCTTGTTGTCCTGGGAGATTTCCGTCAGTGTCTACCCGTTTAAACCCGAGCCAACCAAAGGAAACTACTAGACCTATCAATCAAACGAAATTACCTCTGCCGACACTTCCATTCCTTTACGCAGAAGAGATTGTCGACCTAGGACAAAAATAATTCGCAAAGTATATTATGAAGCTTGGAAACGGAGAACTGCCGATGAATACCATGTACGAAATCAAACTACCGGAAGACAAGACATTCTTTTTTTATGGCAATCTTTCTCTGGGGAAAATGTTTCGCCAATGAAAACTAGAAAAGGAAGACCAAGCTGCACTCTCGCCAAAGAACAAAGCAGTGGCGGATTTTCAGGGGAAGGAAGGGAAGTGCCACTTCCCAACATTTTTCATCAAATTACATTTCTTAAATTAGTCTTTTTTACAGTAGGTATTTCATATATATACATTTTGAATATTTCTACGTAAAATTTCTCTATTTTTTTTTCTTTTGCGATTTATAAATTACTAAAGTATTTACAAACATGAACGAATTTAATTTCGCAGAGCGCGTTATTCAGTACACGGAAAATATCTTACAATGCTTACGACTGTAGACAGTGAAAGTTTAGCACGGAAGTTTTTGCTGAAAAATAGCTGCGCATATTCCGTAAGCCAGATGGTTACTATGACAACACCGCTATTAGCAGCCGAAATGCATTTAGATTGTCGGCTTCGGAGGAAGGCGAAAGCTAGAAACGCGATTCCCCTTCCTCTATAGGGTTGCAGGTTGAAATCTAAAAATAGATGTCCCTCGTTTCCCGTTGCGAGCAGCGACGACAGAAAACTAATAGAGGGAGCTTTAGTGCCAAATAGGCTAGCCAATCACGCCGAAACTGCCGAATATCATTACATGGAAAATAGAGCAATGATTTTGTTGATCATTTTGTTTTAGATTTTTCAACGGAATGAATCCAATTGTGTAATTTACTGGAAACTCCGTTTAGCCGGTGGAAAGACGAAGACAAAAGAGACGTATTACGTCAAGCACGTCCAACGGATTTATTGACGACTAAGGCAAAAAAGAAATTAAAAAGAGCGGTAAGTCGTACAATATTAGTTTTCAAGAGTGTTGGTTTACTCAGTATAAATGGTTATGCCCAGTAGTTATAACCTTAAAAGATTATTTTGTTGGCCGTGCTTGCTTTTTAGTTACATTCTGTTTGGAATAAAGACGGATTCGCAGACATATTAAACATAACACGAGCACTCCATAGGCACGATGATTCTGCTGAACATCTGAAGTATGAATTAATGCTAAGAATTTTTTTTAATCAGAACGCGATTGCCGATCCCTGAGGGAGAATGCTAGGCTTTTAAAAGTGCATTTCAATGAAAACGTTCGTTTGAATACTGTATCTACAAACAGTGATTGATGAAGTAATATATTTGAGCAAACAAGAAAAAGCATTCCGGGGCCATGATGAAAGTAGTGACTCCATAAATCGCGGAAATTTCAAGGAATTACTAGGATTGTTGATTTCAGAAGTCCTTTAGAAATTCAAAATCATTACAAAAAGATTAAACGTCTTCACTGGTTATTCCAAAACTATTCAAAATGAAATGATTGGATGTATTTCCGATTATATAAACGATCACGTCAAAGATGAAATAAACGGGGTTAAATTCTTTTCTATTCAAGTAGACGACACCACTGACATAAATCAAACTTCCCAATGCTCCTTAATATTCAGATTCGTGAATTGTAAAGGCGTATTGAGCGATTTTTGAGTTTCCATGATGTGAGTGAAGACAGAAAGTCAGAAATATTATACGAAATGTTGGACCAAATTTTGGATACGTTTGATTATCAACACAAATTAATAGGACAATGTTACCATGAGGCCAGTGTAATGCCTGGACATTTGAATGGACTCCAGAAAAAAGTCAAGGATAAAGCTCCTCAAGCCGTTTTTGTCCATTGTCTAGCACATCGGTTCAATCTTGTATTGTATCAAAGTTTTTCTAAAATTTCTAAGTGTCGAATTTTTTTTGCAAGCCTCAGCGGCATTCCTTCGTTTTTTCATCAATCGGCGAAGCGATCTTATGCTCTTGCATCAAATTCCGCAAAACGCACACCAACCATAACACAAACTCGATGGTCCTCCTATTCGAAATTAGTGAATGTGATTGAAGATTGGGATAAATTAAAAGAAATATTCGAATTATGACAAACAGCGAACATTCAAACAAAACAATTCAACTTCCAAAGGGATTTTTAAATTATATGAACGATTTTGAATTTAAATTTTTTGCACTATTCAGCGAAATATTTGGCTTTACTGATATATACGAAATTCTCCAGAAAAAATCATTAGACTATTATGTATCTCAAATAAAATACAATTGTAAGCTATTGAGCCGTAAAAGGGACGATGGTGTTTTTAAAACACTGTTTGAAAACACGCGTAAAATCACGGAAATAGTCCAATCTAAACGGGAATATGCCGCTCTTTCACTAGAAACAATTTCCCAAAATTATAAACAGCTATATTTTGAAATTTTAGACCACATTCTTATTTAAATAAACACAAGATTTCAAGATTGTGAAAAACTTCAATTTATTTGTCTTGCTGATTGCAACGAAATTCGAACAATTTAATTTATATTTTCCATCTCAGGCACTTGAAAATCTTCAACAGTTTTACGGCGATGTGTTTAAAAAAATCCAGCGCCTTAAAATTGAACCGTCTTATACGCATATGCCGATTGAAAATTCAGGAATATATCGACGCAAGAACTTCGAATGCTTTATGATAAAGAAATTTTCACAGAAGCTTATAATTTGTTTTCTCTCGTCTTAACAATTCCATCTACAAGTGTAGCAGTGGAAAGGAGTTTTTCTTGCCTTAAAAGAAAAATTTACTCAAGAAATACTATTTTGCAAGACTTTCTTTAGCAAATATTTCTATTCAAAAAGACGTATTAGTGACGCTTATGAAGAAACAGTCATTTTACGATGACATATCAGACAGATTTGCAGCATTCAAGGACAGAATTGATTTAATTTACAGAAAATAGGTAAATTCTCATTAACTAATTTTCGGAACTGCTATCTTTTCATTTCATTGGGATAGACAGGATTTAATTTCGGGGGGGGGGTGATTCCGGGGAGACCCTTCCCCTCTTTTCCAACCACTAGCCGCCCCTGGAACAAAGTCGTCATGAAGATCAACATCGAGGTCATTGAGCAGCTACCTGGAGCTACAAAGTTTATCAAAGCTATGGTTCAGTTCTACGAGTGCTCAAATTCACGCAGGAAACTACAACATTCTCAATTTACCCCTTCATGAGCTGAAGTTAAACAGTCATTCTGTTGTTCAACATCTGAGAAGGACTACAATGAAACGAGGCTGATTGACCGAGCTGCACATCGAGGCGAAGATCACTGGAGAACAATCTGGCCGAGAAATACGCATTTCGCGAATTATGCTCAGCTCAAATATAGGTCAACTTGGACATACAATGCAACGACATTAATTTCCTGGGAAACCAGGGTTTGATAAGACTGCACAAAGCCCAAGACAAAACCATTGAGTTCGTAGGCGACAGCGTTCATCTTGCATAGAATGCTGTAAGCCTTTTCCATAGTCAAGAGGCGAACAGGTTTGAAAGTCCTGCTACCACCAGATCCACCTAATGTTGTATGGAAAGAAGTGTTGAGCACCATGTTAACCCCAACTACCTACGAAACTCTACTATGAAGAAATCAATGGCAGTTACCTCAACACACGGTGGACTTCAGCACCGCCAGCCGAATAGACCAAAAAATATTAAGGCAGTATTGGATGAAACATTTATCAATAAATAATTATGTTTAGTGTTTTGTAAGTTATGAATAGAAAAGAAAAAAATTGTTTCAGAAGTTCTTGTTATAATTCAAACAAAAGACTGATCGTTCATATTTGTGTTGATGTTGATTCTTAATTTGTCTGATAACTTTCGCATTAATACTGATAATTTTGACTTAGTATTTAGTAATTACAGCAAAATATAAAATTTTGCATTCATTGAAAGTTTACCACTCAGCACTTTCTACCTAGTGAAGATTGATCATCTCGCTAGTAAACATTTAAGCAATTATTGTTTCAACAGTCTACAGAACGAATGATTTCATTTATTTTCTTAAAATGAAAACGATCTCTGAAAAAAATTGCCCATAATATATGCAAGATATACTACTAAATATTAATTAAAATAACTGAACCACCTTTTTCGACAGTCGGTATTTTTCAAAAAAATATTCACTTCATAAAATTCTTTGGAAGAGAGAAACTATTCTTATTTTTAAAGTTCAATTTACGTTAATTTGTAGTAATTCGAAATTCAAAATTTTTGACAGGTAAGTAGTTGTGTTTACGTCGCACTCGAGCTACACAACGGGATATTTGTGACGGTCCTGGGTCAATCCCGAAGGGAAAGACTCGTGGACAACACCTCGCCATTTTGAATCACTATCAGATAACGAGGTCAACACCTGAGGTGGCATCTCAGTCTCCAAATTTCCACACCTCGCTAAAATGAGGATATTTGGGACCACGGCAGATTTAACTATGGGTAAGTTGCATTTCTCATTTTACGACGTGCCAAAAACAAAACACGACGGTCTTTGGATCAAGGTTCGAACCCCCTCCGGTTGCCACTCCGCGATTGTACCAATTGGGCTATCGCAGGCCTTAACAAATTTGGAGATTACAAGAACAGGTTCTATACCATTCATATAATGCAAACGTTTTAAAAATATTTTCACATTTAACCTTCCTGGTGGCAATGATACTGGAGGGAGTCGATCGTTAGCGCTTTGCGGCAGATACGTGAAACTAGAGCTTATTATTTACGAATTCGGCCAGCCGGCAACCACAAGTTTTGCATCACTCTAGTTTGCTGTGACTAAACTATACAAAACTATCTGCAAAAAAAGATATCGTTATCATTCGATATCTATGCTTTCTAAACCTATTCTCTACCGTTCTTATTCTTTAACAATTAAGTTTTATTGAAATACTCAGTTTTATAGCGTTGCGGTTGTCATTTTAGCTTGATTCCTTGCCTCAAAAAAATTTTACAATTACCTATAATTGAAAAACAAGAATTCATTTACAGCAATGAAAATGTGCTGCTCTGCAAAATAGAAAAGCAACACTGGAGGTTTTTAATCAGTTACCATTTTCGAGAATTACTTCGACTTAACCATACGAGAAGACATCAAGAAAATAAATCGTTAAATATATGTGTCCTTATTCCATCTAAATCTAATCTCCATCATTAGTGATACAAAAAATTAAATTTTATTAAAACTCAGAGCTTAGCCGCATATCCGTTTCACATTTTGAACTGATTGTCCGAATATACCACAATTATCCTTAATTGAAAGACGTGAATTAATTTACAGCAAAGATGAAAATGTCCTGCTCTGCCAGGTAAGAAAAGTAACACTTTGGGAATTTTTAATCAACACCTCTTCGTATATCTCATTTACCATCTTCGAGTTACTTCGATTAAACCATACGAGAAGACACCAAGAAAATAAATCATTGAATTCGTACTTATATCTTTATTCCTTCTAAATCTAATCTGTCGTCCTGATATAAAAAATAAGTTTTATTAAATACTCAGAGCTTAGCCGCATATCCGTTTCTCATTTTAAAGTCTGATTGCTCCGAATATTCCACAATTACCCCTAATTGAAAGACTCGAATTCATTCTCAATTTACAGTAAATGTGGGGGGTGAGGTGTCTGGAGTTTTCGAAGAAACAAAGATGCAGACAATAAAGTCAATTGAAAGAGGCGGAAGGTTGTGTTACTCTCTGTGGAAAATAATCAGCCTTAAAAGCATTGACGGTTGAAACAAAAAGTGGGAGTGGAGAAAATGGAAACAAATGTTTTCTCTCGGGTTTCGTATTAAAGATTGGGCGGAGATGAAATCGATTTCAAATGAAGATGACATAAGCAGAAACGGTGGGATTTTTGTTGTTCCTCAAAATTTTTAAAAGTGGTGGTTTATTGATTCATAGTAACTACTTTTATATTTACTGATTTGCTATAAGTAGTCGACCTGCGCACTTCTGCATTGACGGGTCCATTGCTTGTATTTATTGATGATACTGTTGTTAACCCTCGAAGTGGTTTCGAAGAGATATCTCGTTCATAAAGATGTGGTCAGTTTGCTAATGACGAGCTACCGTCAAGACAATGACGTGAAAACAACCAACATGATGGTTAAGCACATTTAGTCTCTGGTTGGTTTGGGTTTTACGGTGCAACATCCAAAAATGGATAAGCTGCTTCAAACGCTAGATGGGAGGTAGTTGAATTTACATCGCACAGGAGCAACACAACGGGCTATTGGTGACTGTCCGTGATCCATCCTGAAGGGAAAGATCCTAGGACAACACCTCGTCATTTTGAACCTCGGTAAAATCACGATGTCAACACCTGAGCTGACACCTCTCTCCAAACTTTCACACCACGTCAACAAGAGGACATTTGAGGCCACGACCAATTAGATTTAACGTTCACCAACCCCACATACACGACGGTCTTTGAATTGAGTTTCGAACTTGCAACCCTCCGGTTCCTAACACGCTACTCTACCACCTGGGTTACCCCTATCCCCGAAAGAATCCTAAGATTCTGTAGATCAAAAGGTTAAAACTATCCAAGTGCATTAAGACCCCATACACATCAGTGGCCTCAATTATACATCAAAGAATTACATACCTTTATATATCCAACCTCAATCATCATATTAAAGGGAAACGTTGGAAAAGAGCTTTTGTTGGCCTCCCTGACTATTCGAGACCAGCGGCCATTATCAGGGTGATTACTGACCATGACTGCCTTGGGGGGCAATCAACCTGCACCGTCATGGAATTCTGTGAAGCCCCATGTTCCAGTCTCTTTGCACGGGCGTCGTGATTATGTGCATCAACCATCTTCACTGATCTGGCCTGCTAGACAATTTTTTTCGTCGTTGTTAGTTGGGTTTTTATAGCACAAGGAGCATATTTAGCCAGCCTTCTGACAGTGGTTCATAATTGCGAGGTGTTATCCTCGGTTTTTCCCTTTGCGATTGATCTCGAACCCGTCGCCAATAGCTGAACGGGTATATGCGTATGAACCCCTCAAAAAGTTAGATTGTAAGTTACAAGTTTGCTGTAGGATGTTTTTAAAAACAAAAGAGAAAAGCATACCCCATCGGCTTTGAACAAAAACTCATTCATTAATAAAAAAAGATTTATTTTTATTGACTAGACTATTAGTGTTTTGATAAGTAAGTAGTTGAATTAAAGTCGCACTGGAGGGGCACAATGGGCTATTTGCGGCAGTTCGGGTTCCATCCAGAAGGGTTGGTTCATTGGTTTTGGGTTTTATTAGGGAAGGACCAGGGGCAAACCAGACTGATTAAACGGGCACCAGCCCCCACGTACATGACGATCTTTGGTTGGATTGAGTTTCGAACTCGCAACCCTCAAGTTCCTAATCCGCTACCCTTCCAACCAGACTACAGCGGCCCTTTAGTTTTTAGATCCAAAAGTAAGAATTATAAGCATTTTATAGTACATATCTGTTAAACAGATAACAATATAGCATATTTCCCATTACGAAAATAAGCATTTAGTGTTTTCCGAAAAAGTGTCATTTTGAGTCTACTCTAAGCCGGCGATAATGTTGGAAAAACGCAATATCTTAGACAGTACCACACTATTTAACTTGACTCAGTATGGCGATTTCTAAAACATTTTTCAGATTTTTGTCTGCTTCTAATGCACCGTCTCTTTAATACAATTATGGACACATAATTGACTTGCAATAAATGCATCCTAGCTCTGAGAAGTTGAGTCATACATATTTTACAGCCTCAACTCCCTGATAATGGAAGCAAGGAAGTGGCATTCGGACTTGGAGCCCCTTTTTATCGTCCGGGAGAGGACTTTAGAGCGCAGTTCGATTAAAATGCAGATTGAACTTTCATCGCAATTACATTGCTGCTGCGATCTTCCACTTCCGCTTCAATCCTTCCGCCAAAAGTTTCATGACTTCCGATTCAAGCAAGCGAGCCTCGCTCCCTGAGTGCTTAATACCACGCCTCAGCATTTCGGATGCTCAAAATTGCGTTACTTTTTGATTTTTATGTTCTCCGCCAGTTTTCTTTCTCTTGGAAGTGACGGAAAAATTAGCGTATAAAACTGCCGAGATTTAAAGCGTTTACGAAGTAAAGGAATAATTTTTCTCGGGGGGTAACATGGGACTGCGATAGCCCGGTTGTTAGGGTAGCGGTTTAGCAATCGGTTGATTGCTTGGTTGAATTTGAGCATTTTTTATCGCTCAAGAGCCTTATTTGGCCAAGCAACGCCAAACGCAAGACAATGTCAGTAATTGTGAAAAGAAAAGAATGGGAGGAGAAAGTGGAGAAAGATTGCTTAGACATCTTGGGTCGAGACCCCCATGTTAACCAGAGGCATTAAGTCCCATGGGAAAATAATACATCACTACGATACCTCGAATTCGTGAAGCCCGTACACACATAAAGATGTGTCCTAGAGGACGTCAATTAACTTTTTGAGGCGCACGATTTTAAAGAAGAAAAAAGTTTCACAGAATTGCTTATCTGCTTATTCGCTTCAAAATTAGTATAAAATATCAAATAACATTTTTTTTACACTCACTGCCAAAAGTTAAGCACGGAGAGGAAAATGTTAATTTCCGGAAGCCATTCTGAATTTGAGAGGCTGCATTTCGCTGCAGAGGTAGATGGAAGTATGCAAATATGTTCTGTAGCAGCCAATCACGGTTTCGTGTCGAGAAATATGCAAACAAGGCAGTCGTATAAGAAGCCAACAATGTGAAGGGTTAGAGGAGTTTCACGTAAGTGCTGAAACAAGTGTTTAGAACTTTCGCACGATTAGTTTTCAAGACAGACGTATTTCTAGGCTTCCAGAAGACGAATGGCAGATAGTGAGCGCTGGCGTTCTGTGGGACGCCTTGAAGCAGAGCAATCAATCACAAATGTTGCTCTTTTCTTCAGCGTTCCTCTTTCCGTCATTTCACGATTATGGAAACAATTCCAAACAAGCCAAACACTTGTCCGAAGACCTGTGGCTGGTCGCCCAAGGGTTACGACCCCCGCGGAAGATCGGTATATTGCTGTTTTAGCCAAGTGGAATCGAAGAGCGACCTCCACACGTGTGACATCTATGGTTGCAGCGTCCATTGGTAAGACGATATCTGCCACTACTGTTCGCCAAAGGCTACATGAATGGACTGTACGCCCGGGTACTAAGAGTTTGTGTTCCTCTATCCGTCCAATCCAGAGGGGCACGATTAAAGTGGTGTCGGCAACATGTGAATTGGACTGTGTCTGATTGGGCCAACGTTATGTTCACGGATGAGTCGAGATTTGCCCTGGAGCCAGATGACAAGCGTGTAAGGGTCTGGAGAAAACAAGACACGCAATCGGCTCCAGAACATCATCGAGCGTCACGCATTCCGTGGTGGAAGCATCATGGTATGGGCAGGGATTTCGTTGGGATATCGCACCGACCTGCATATCTATAGACGGGTTTCTGTGACGGCTGCCTGGTATCGGGATAACCCACTGTGAGATTGTATGCTCCAACATATACAAGGAAAATTTTACTGACACGAAAGAGAGAAATGCACTCCTGGGAAGAATCAATCCTGTACCGCCTACAGAATTATAAGAGGGTAAAGATTTATTTACTAGAACCAATTGGGGGAGGACTACGATCAAACCTCGAATCTTCCCAACGCGTGGACAACTTCGAACTGCAACATCTTGTCAGCGAAGACTAAGGGAAATATCATTCCCATAACATTTGAAGATACATGGACAGCTTAAGATAAAAATGCTATTCAAATTAGTCAGGTTGATTGATTGTTTTGCGGTTTTATGGCGCCAGTGCCATATTTGGCCAAGCTGCGTCAAACACAAGACAAGACATGTAAAAAAGTCGTGAAAGGGGAAAAAGAGGGAGATTAGGGAATAGAGTAATGCTATGAAAATAGAAAAAGATCGTTTAGGTATGCAGGGTGTGTGACACCCGTGTTTACCGAAGACAGTAAACCCCATGGGAAAAAGAAAGTATCACTAGAGTACCTCGGATCCTTGAAGTTCGTATGCACCTAAAGTACATGTGCCCCTGAGTACTCAAATTAGTCAGGACACAATAGCTGTTCAGATGCTTTAGTAAATTTTTTTTAGTTCATTAAGTTTGACTAATTTTGTATTTTTTTATTGGGGCCCATTTTTTGCACTATGTCCTATTTTGCATAAATAAAGCATTCGTATGGCGATAACAGAGTCACTGTAACTGAGACTAATTTTTTGACGTGATTTTGAATAAGTCTATTAGTTTAATTAGGGACAAGTTAAGTGTAAACACTATTGACCCTCGCTAGGCATCTGTATCTCAGATCTGTAACTGTATTAAAGTTTGTGTGCCGGCAGGAAGCGTTAGCAGTGATTACGATTTGACGAAACAAATAATCACCAGAGATTTCCGTTTATAATTTAGAGTATGGCAGCCCTTTCCTCTAGCGAGCTCAACCACCTCTAGAATTGGACTCCCCCAAAGGTCATCTGCCTTCTCATCATACTCACGCTATACTCATTTTCATTAAGTTATTAAGCACAATAATTTCAAATGCTTTGTAGAGTAGAATAGCTGCAGTTAGTTGAATTAACGTCGCAGTGAAGCAACACAGTGGGCTATTAGCGACGGTCCGAGATCCATCCCGAAGGAAAGGATCCGAGGACAAAACCTCGTCATTTTGAATCATAGTCAGAAGACGAGGTCAACATCTGAGCTGGGGAACTAGGCTCTGTTCTGGTTGGTTGGTTTTGGGGGTTTTATGGCGCAAGGGCCCATATTTGGCCATGCTGCGACAGACATAAGGCATACAATATAAAGTAATAGACAGACACACAAAGAACGTTTTACTGACACAGAAGAGAGAAAGACACCCAGGGAGAAATGCACCTGACAGGAATCGAACCTGCGCCACCTGCAACTCGAAAGTTGCCAGCGCAGTGGGCATACCCACTGAGCTACGACGATCCTAGGCTCAGTTCAGATTGGTTGTTGAATTTACGTCACACTGGATCAACACAACGTGCGTCTGGCAACGGTCCGGGATCCATCCCGAAGGGAAAGATCCGAGGACAACACCTCGCCATTTTGAATCACGGTCAGGTGAAGACCTGACCTGGCACTCCTCTTTCCAAACCTCCACACCACGCCATCGTGACATTTAAGGCCGCGGCAGATTTAAAGTTCACCATCCCCCATGTACACGGCGGTTTTTTGGTTAGATCGAGTTTCAAACCCCACCGGTTTCTAATCCTCTAATCTTCCAACCGGGCTACCGAGGTCCAACACTCTGTAGAAACTTATATTTTTCATCAAAAGGAGTCATATTTGCTCCGCGTAAACCTGCCTCTGTGACCTTACAAAACACTGGTGATCTGTGATAGCAGATCGCCAGTGTTTGCAGACGCCAATCCAATTCCTCATCCTTCACCTCTTAAACACAGTGCGCGTTTGATAGCTTAAAAATACCATCAAACCCACGCTTGCTGCTGGGGAAAATCTGATAAATCAAAAGAATATACCGAAGAATTCATCGCAGGATAAAAACGAAACTCCCTTTAGAATCAGAGAGGGATAAATAAAAATACATTACTCTGTAAAGCAAAGTGCCCATCCTTGCATTCTATCTTAAAATATGAAATGAAAGCAAGCTTCACATTTGGCTCGAAAGAAATCGCATGTAATATACCAAGTCGGGGAAGGGAGCATTCCCAGTGGAAGTGTCCAGTAGGGGAGTGGAAAAGAGGATATTTCATCTCGAAACGATTTGAAACACCCCCATTTATTTACATAAGATTTCCAGACGGAACTTTTCTGTCTGCAAACTTTAGTCGCTATTCATTCCCCATATATAGAATTTTATATTCCTCCTCTAGGCTTCCGAAATATAAGTTTACTTTCAATTTTAGTGACAACATTCGATTGTTTTTATGGACTTTTAGAGATGCTTTGCATACATGAGATTTCGGCTTCAGTTACGGCTGAGTTTGTTTTCCTGACTTTTGTTTTGTGCTGTGGGGACTATAAGTCAGTATGGAGAAAAAGAATGTATTCGCTTCCGCTTTTACTTTTTAAGAATTAGTATTTGATTCATATTTATTTTTGCGAAAGAACGAATTTCAATTTCACTGAATTGTTACTTAGCCTTTACTCTTTGTACCCTTCCCTCTCGTTAGATAAAAAGCAACAGCAAAGCCACTTAAATTTATTGCAATGATTCCTTGCATGAACATACATTTTGTGAGATATTGCTTATTTTAAAAGTTTTCATGATTTTACTTAGTAGTTAACTAATTAGTTAACTAGTAGTAGCATCTATCGAATTCAGCAGTTGAATGCTAAACGAGAGCATGTTCTGTAGGAATTTGCCTACCAGTGGAATAATAAAGTTACTTTAAGGCAGATAATAGTAAACCATAAGGATACTTATTGATGGATTCAAGTTGTCTCTTCCTTAAACAATTACAAATTATTTTAATAATCATGTTTTTATCAAAGTTATTAAAAACTAGCAGAATTACCAAGTTACTCGGGTTGAATTGGTTAGCTAACTTACGTTTTCGTTAATTGAGTTGTTGACGTTGAAAAGGAGGTAAGCGCCAAAAACTAAATTTTACAGAACAAGCAAAAACCATATAGGAACATAGGAAAAGAAAGTAACACCCGTTTTCAACTCATAAATTTTTATTAATAGTTAATAAAAATTTATGAGTTGAAAACGGGTTACTTTCTTTTCCTATGTTCATATAAGGTTTTTTGCTTGTCCTGTAAAAATTTAGTTTTTGGCGTTTACCTCCTTTTCAACGTCAACAACTCAACTGTAATTCCCATTCATCACAGGGAACAAATATCACTCTAATAAAGGTACACAATTGTTAAATACACGATTTCACAATTATAAATAAATGTCAAATTTAACATTTTACATTTTTGTAGAATTTAAATTTTTAATAAGAAAGAAGTATCTAGAATTTGCCAATATCACCCACAAAGCATAGAACTGAGAGTATGCATATAAATGCCTTCTGTGTCATTTAAAAACAAAAGCATTTCCCAAAATTATCGTACAATTATTCTCAAAACTTTTAAAACTAAATAAACATTTACGTACCTTGATAACAGATATTCAACAAAAACATCAAATTGGAAATCGAGATACATCTTAAAACATATACTATTTAAAAAAGCTTCGAACGAAAAGCAATGAATGTATCTGTTTTTCACTACAAAATGGATTCCTGGAATATAAGCTAACGGATTACAGAAATTTAAAAAAGCAAACAATTAATAATGATTGTTTAGAACTAATTCGGTTGCGCATTCCAAAAATAATTTCTAAAAATACCAAGGAGTATTACCAAGTATTAGCTACCAATCATATTCTAAAAGGTTTTGTGGGTTTTTTATTTATAAAGTTTTATTCTCTTTATCGTCTGCCCCAAATATTCAGAATTTTTTTTATTTTGCAAAGAAAATAATAAGCCTCAAAAATGAAGTATTCCATAAAAATAATTTTTTGAAAAATAACTGCTTTTTCAGCAGTACTGGCAAAATAATTAAAGTAATCACAATGATCAATATACCTTCCAGCATCTCCAAAACTACTGAATTATGGTTGATTTAAGTGCACTTGATCAGATGTTTCAGCATGAAACTTGTTTAAATATGCAAGCAAGGGAGATTTAAATAATGTATTCACTCAACTAAAATGCGATTTGTAAAATTTAAAACATTGCATATTATATTGAATAAATTTTTTGTGATACTCGCAGACACAGACGTAAAACGGGAAGACGGATAGGCAAACCGACGCAACCAAATTCAGTCACTAAATGAATTGTCAGGCTCACATTATGCAAGATATGAAAATACATCCAACCGTTTGGACGTAGTACGGGGCCACACATACAGACATAAAAGGCGCAAGACGCCGATTTTGCATTAGAAGAGCCTAAAACGAATAAATAACTTGAAATGGGTCGAAAATATTCAATGTACAAATAAACCGGTATCTGATTAGCAACCGAAGATATGAGGGCAAAAGTAAAACATTCTTTGTGTGTCTGTATATGAAAGATCCGAGGGCAATACCTCATCATTTTGAACCCAGGACAGAAGACTAGGTCAACATCTGAGCTGGCACCTCACTCTCAAAACTTTCACACCACGCCAACGTGAGAACATTTGACGCCACAGCAGATTTAACATGCACCAGCCCCCACGTTCATGGCGGTATTTCGTTGGATAGGGTTTTGAACTCGTAACCTTCCAGTTAACAATTCGCTACTCTTCCAAACTGGCTACCATGGCTCTTATAATTAATGAATAGTCAAATAAATCAAGACTAGTGTAAACCAACGCGCTGTAAAAAGCCCTACTAGCTGACACCCAGTAAATAACTTAACTTCCATTTGATTTCATGACTAAGAAATCGAAATTTTTGCCTTACGTCCATAGATATAAAAGCCTGAATAAATGAATTTTCATATTTATAAACGTAAGACAAGAAAAGTATAAAGACGTGAGATACATAAAATTGCGTGGCAACTATTATTTAAAAATCGGCAGTTTACACTCAGTGAAATTCACCGTTTTTACTGATAAACTCAATTATTTTCACATAAACGTGACTTCTTTTTTTAATTCAGCCTTCATCCTTTTACCTCTCATTAAATCAAGGAAATACAATAGCATCCAAATTTATCTCGTCAGCCTCATAATTTCTTTCTCAAATCACTGCAGATTTTTCGGAGTTTCAAATCAGCTTCAAATGATTTCCCTGACCAGACTACTTAGATTGCCCATAGGCCACAAAGTGCAAGTCGGGCAACCCATCATCAACGTCTTGCTACAACTGAGGACTGGTAAATCCTCAAGTCTGAAACGATACCAAGAGATTGCAAAGCCCTGCCGTGGGGAATGAATCCAGAATCAAGCTGTTCCTGCTGAAGGCCCTTCTAACCAACATCATGAAAGAACTGAGTGGAAACAGCAAGATTTCGGTACTAAGACGAAGGAATGCAGGAAAGAGTCTGTCCAGATCTAGGCGTTCGAAGGTTGACCTGTCAAGAATGAAAGGCTCAAGATCGAAGCTAAACAGACGGAGGAGTACTAGGAAGGCTTAAAGAATCGAATCGTATACGTGTTTCGCCGGGCTGAGAAATCGATCCCAGCTTTCAGTCAGATTTAAAGAACATACCCATTTATTCAATCCAGTACCACGCGAAGTGGCGAAGTTTGATAAACCGTAATATCCGTTAGAGAAACTTCCGTTAGTACAGAAATGCAGACTGCATCATGACTTATAAGTAGCTTTGCAATGTTTATTAACCCTCCTGGTGGTTGTCTTGTCGAGGTATGACAAGATCAAGACCTGGTCAGTTTTTCAAATACGGAGGTACTTCGCCCATCAAGATCTGGTCAGTTCTATTAATGACAAGATACAACCTCGACGAGACAACCACCAGGAGGATTAAGCAACGATTTGTTCTACATCACGTTTGGTTCAGTAAAAACTGAGCGAAAGTCTTTCGTTCACTTAATTTTGTATATTTAGATACGAAGGTCGATTATCGAAACTAATTCGGTGGTTCATATGTTCAGAAAAACTATTTGTTTCGCATAATCATACATTAGATTGGTTAATCTTTGATTTCATGTCGTAATGGCCATATTTGGCCGAGCTGGGCTAAAAACCGTCAAGCAAATGGACATACACATCAAGGAAAGCTGGTACCGATATATCTAGAGCCTCGTCTGGTGGCAACGCTCTTGGCGCCTTTTTGGCGCATTTTGGTAGCGAGTTATGGCCGATGAAGGTAACCCATCTTTAAAAGGGTTATTTTTATGGCAACCTCGTCAAGCGGAAAGGTTTACACCTTCTATATATATATAATACACACTTACGACCACAAAAAATAAATAAATAAAAATAATAAAGAAAGATTACTACATTGGGTAGGGTCATAAAGATATAATAGAGTACATATTATGTATTTTTCACATTATGTACAATAATTATACGTACATAGATTGAATTTTTGTGTTTTATGTACAATTTTTATAACCCGTTTGAATGACAGTGTTGAAAAATATAAATCCGACTTACGACCTGTCAGTCGGAACAGAACTAGGTCGTAAGTCGTGGAGACCCTGTATAAAGATGTTATATTTATAAAGATAGAAAAAGATTTTTTTCCAAGATCCAAGAGCGTTGCCACCAGACGAGACGCTAGATACAGCTGTACCGGAAAGCTTTATTACCACAAAATAAATACATGGAGGAATTAAACTTGATAGGAATCGTACCTGTGCCGCTTACAACTCGCATGTTGGTGGTCTGTATCTATCGCATGTCTCAGTGGGAATATCCACTGAGCCACAAGGCCCAGGCACCCACTTGGGTAAATTGAGGGTAGTAAAATCATAAATCTTTTGCTGTTGAGTATTTATTGTTTAAAAAACTGTTTGGTTTTGAAAGGGATGATGTTGGTAGAAATCCCTGTCGGGATAATGCGAGGTGCATAATAGCAGAGCCTTTGAATACCTGAAGAAGATCTGAGCTACAATGACGTATTTCAATTTTATACGAAAACAAATATTTAACTGATAAAATTACAATCTAAAAATACAATAAATTTATTAAACTGCAAATTTTTTTCAAAGAAGCCGCTGAGTTATTGTTTTACGCTTACATTTTATTAACAAGGACGTGAACTGAGAAAACCCAATAAGCCAAGTGCTTTCGTTCGAGTTGACGGAAAATTATTTTCAGTGCCACTGATGAACCGTTTTATGTCGCCAACTTGACAGATTCATTTTAGAAGCTTTAAAAGGGCTTTATCTTGGACTCCTACATTTATTTACATTTTCGTCCATAAGCCGATTAAATTTTTGAAACGTTTTGGGTGCTCTTTTACCAGATAAGCGTTCTTTAGATTCAAAAATTAAACAGAATTAGACTATTTTCGAAAGTATTTTCTCATTCTGAATACTTAAGATAAAATTTGAGTATGTTAGAGGTGATTGTCAGAACTCTTAGGAAATACATTAAATTTCGACTTAAGACTAATTATATATTTAATATAGAAAATGATGTACTACTTTTATTTTATTAACTTAGACTATTAACTGAATGTTTTCGAATTATATTGTTGCAAAGGTCAGCAATCGTAAGAACTTACGTACAGGAGTTTTGAGGATTATCAGCGTAAATTCGTTGAACAATATGCTTTAAAATTTAAAGCTGATTTGAAAATTTCATTACATGAAATGGGATTGTTAAAAAGTTCAACTCTTTTGTTGAAAAATTCGAACATTTTAAGAGAACATTAAACTTATACAATCATTCCTTCAGGGCCTCAACTAAGGATTAGAAACAGGACATGAATTTGTTACGATTTAATATTTACTAGTGGTAGCCCAGTGGTCGAAATTCGACCATAATTCATTTAATTTTTAAGTTTGAACGTTAATAAGGTTCTTTTGTCAAAGAGTATACCTCTATATTCATTGCATATAATTTTTTTGAATTTTGTTCTATTACGTAAGCTGCGAGCATGTACAAATACGTCACAGGAAAAATGCGGTATAGCTTGGTTAAGCCATATCTAGAAAACAATTACGCGTTGTTTGACATTTTCTTGGGTTTTTTTTATTGCTATACTGGCCACAGGTTTCGCCAAGGCTACACAGTTAATTTGCCTATCTTTTCCAAATTATATAAAATTTAAATAAAAAACAAATCCAAAAAATGAAAAATGAAATAAGGAATACGTACTTCGTATTTTTACATATATTTTTTATTGAAACAAAAAAAACCCGGGTGGTTAAAAAAATGCATGCTGTCCATTGAACTTGAAATAGTTCGACAATGAATTTAATGATTAGAAACTTCTGTGTGTTTTTTGTAAAAACTCTTTCATCGTTTGCTAAATGCCCTTGACCGTTATATCCTGAAATATAAAATCTCAAACCATCGAATGATCGAACTCTACTTGCTGCAACGTACAATTGACTATGTGTAAAAGCTGGCTGCCTCAATAAAATTCCAATTTTTTCGAATGTTTGTCCTTGAGACTTATTTATTGTCATCGCAAACGCAGGTATAATTAGAAATTGAGTTCTTTGAAAGTTAAATGGCAAAATAGTTCCGGAATATGTTAAATTTATACGTGGAATCAAAATTATCTTATTGCGTGCGGTTCCAGTTAAAACTTCGCAATCAATAGTATTACGATGCATAAATTTGATGCGCATTCTTGTTCCATTGACTAATGCTTCCTTTGTATTTAAGTTTCTGATCAGCAAAACGATGCAATTAACTTTCAATACTAACTTATGTGGTGACAAATTATGCCAAATCTCATACTCCTCCGTGCGCGCAATGGGCTTAAAAAGGGTTACAAAGTTTTTTCTTCACGTATTAATATATAGATTACAGTATATGAACGTAAACAATGAATGTTTTATTTTGTTTAATTTAATATATTTGTAACGCATATTATACATTAATTTTATCTTTCTGCACTCCCCCTTCTCAATATGAACTTTAATTATGCCAAATCTCATACTCCTCCGTGCGCGCAATGTGCTTAAAAAGGGGTACAAAGTTTTTTCTTCACGTATTAATATATAGATTTTTCCTATTCTCGTGCAAACCGCTACTACCGTTGCAACTCAATATATTTATTTATGCACGTCTAAGCTACTACTAGTACTCTAATAATCTGGTTGGTATTCTAAATTAACGTCACACTGGAGCAACACAATGGGCTATTGGGGACGGGTATGGATATTTTAATTAACGTCACACTGGAGCAACACAACGGGCTATTGGTGACGGTCCGGGATCAATCCCAAAAGGAAAGATCCGAGGAAAACATTACGTAATTTTGAACCACGGTCAGATGACGAGGTCACACCTGAGCTGTCACCACTCTCCAAACTTCCACACCACGCCAACGTGAGAGCATTTAAGGCCACGACAGATTTAACGTGCACCAGTCCCCTTTGTACACGACGGTGTTTGATTGAATTGTCTGTATATATTTTTGCGTAATCCATTGAAAATTAATTGGCTTCAAATGTCCTCACGTTGGCGTTCTGTGGAAGTTTGGAGAGTGGGGTTCCAGCTCAGGTGTTGATCTCGTCATCTGACCGTGGTTCAAAGAGACGAGGTGCTGTCCTGGAACAGATTTAACGATCACCAGCCACCATGCACACAAGGATCCTTTGGTTGAATCCAGTTTCGAACTCGCAACCCTCCGATTGCTAATCCGCTGCTCTTCCAACCGGGCTACCGTGGCCCAAAAGTAAAGAGATCAATATAAAAAATGAATGCATAAGTAATGTTAAAGATTTATTTAATGGTTGGTTGGGGGTTTTATGGAGCAAGGGCCACATTTGGTCTAGCTGTGCCAAAGACAGACAACTTCAAGTGAAAAAGGTCGTGGATGGGAAAGAGGGATTGGGGAATAGAATAATAGGATGAAAGCAGAAAAAGATCGCTTGGGTATCCCAGAAGGCCGACACCAATGTTTACTAAAGACAGTGAACCCCATGGGAAAAGTAAAGATCACTAGAGAACCTCGGGTCTGTGAAGCCAGTACACATCTAAAGTAGATGTGCCACTAAGGGCGATGGGTTTAATGAGTTGATAGTTTAGAAACATGTTGTTCAGCAATTTGTAGAGTTTAAAAAAAGAATTGGCTGTAATACACAAAATGTTCTAGTGTTTCCGAGGCGGATACCATTCTCCTAGCGTGAGACGTAACAATAAACCTCTAAAACACCTACTACTGATACTTACATCTTAACATAATCGAAAAATGTAATTTAGGGAACTTAACAACGAAATTGTGATGTCAAGAGTACTAACAATACTGTCGACTTGATACCGTGAAAATCATCACCCTGGAAAGTAAGGTCAAACACAACTGCTGTCTTTTACATTTGAAAGAATAAAGTGTCAAAAGCATTTGCATTAATTTTAAGCAACAAGCGCAACTTCCATTCATTTTATTTCTCTTTAAATAATAGGCTGAAGCTCGAGGGAAAAGCTTATCACCCATTTTCCCAATAAAATTTAAGAGGAATCGAAGTTAAGCATAAACTTCGTAAAGGAAGGAACAGAAAGTTCAGGCTAAACTATACTATACAGCAATCGACCTTATAATGAAATGGACCGATCATGTGCCCGCATCTTCATGTTATTTCTTCCGGTTGCTCGGTTTGAAGATCTGTCACATGGTTGTGGGGAAAAGCATGAATCCTAAATTATTGATTGGTTAAAGTGATTATCCACCGTGATCAATAGCCAATCGGCTAAGTCGATTTGTGATTTACCCTTCAAATATCTTACTACAGCGACTCCGCCCACAATAAAGCAGCCTTTTTCGATTTTTTTTGGAGGGTCTACTGTTCCCTAAATGTAAACTTGAGCAGTTCCTTTATTTAAATAAATTTACATTTTCTGCACTTTAATTAATCGTATCAATTTAGTTATAAAAAAATGTAAAACGAACATTCGTGAATACAATAAAAACCCAAAATATTACCGTAACGGCAGTATATCATCACCAAGCTATAAATATAAGACATTATTACAGCAATACATAGCCTGTACCTACTACTTCTGAAAGTACAAAAACCGCAGAGGGGATTTCTCTCTTTACCACTAAATAGTGTAATTCTTTTAGTGGTAATTTAATTTCCCTAAATAGCAATTCTTTTTGTATAACTTGTTTCTTTTCCAAAAACACGTAACATTTCCACTTTCAGTTCAAGTCCTCCTAATTTTTTTGGTTTCACTCTTTATTACCTCGGATTATCCTGACATTTTTTCAAGCCATTTAGACAAATACATCTATTATCCCCATGGGACACAGAAAGTTAGGGAATGGAACAAAAAGAAAAAGTAGTAAAAATACCAACAAGAGTCCAGCTGCTTAGGGGTCTGCTCCATGAAGAGCCTCTATAACTAAAACCGAACCTTTTGAAACGAAATTCGAACCAAAACTATCCGAACTGAGAGTCAGCGCAGGCTTTAGCCTGATTCCGATTGTCGAGTCTTGATGAATGACTCCTTTAATCTGCTCTTATCAACTGTGTATTTTGTTTCATTTTCAGGTATGAAATATGCACAACGTTCTTCGAATTCTATGTATTTCAACCGTTGGAAGAGTAACGGATTAGCAACTGTAAGGAAATGAGTTTGAAACGGCCAAAAGCCGTCGTGTACACGGAGGCTGGTGCACGTTAAATCTGTCGTGACCTCAAATATAATCATGTTGTCATGGTATGCAAGTTTGGATAGTTGGGTGCCAGCTCATGTGTTCTCGTCATCTGATCGTGGTTCAAAATGACGAGGCCTTGGATCTTTCCCTTGGGGATGGATCCCGGAGCGTCGCCAATAGCCCGTTGTGTCTCCAGTGCGACGTTTATTAACTACCTATCTATGTATTTGTTGTATATGTTAATGACACTGCCAGTAATAGATACAAATAATTAAGAAACTTTAGCGCAGACGCCATGCGCGAGTATAACATGAAAAGCAATAAAATTTTCCGCTAAAAAAAGCATCAATATTGAGAGCAAAAAGAAATTGACAGTTCCCTTTGCAGATCCAGTGATATTGCGGTTGTTCTGTGCGCAGAACCCATGAATCTAAATTAGCAAATTGGATTATGCTAAATATCTGTCTTGATACTGAGTAAGCAATATTTCACGGCCGAAATCTAATTTCGTTGAGCAAGTCAAAGTGGCGAACAAACATCTCGGATGGAAAAACTTAACAGCATAATATGCAAAGTATATGCTTTGAAAAGAACTAAATGCGCTCTTTTACTACATTGTAGCATGCTGTTATTCATTGACTTACACAAATCATCAATCCTCATTATTTACCGTGAATTATTTTTCGTGTAAACATTGAGCGTTATTTATTTTCGTGACTTCCTTTTCGTTGTCAATTAGATATTTCATTCATATTCTGCATCGTGATTGGTAAGGTTTTATGGCATGTGGGCTCTATTTGGCCAAGTTGCGCCAAACACAAGACAGAAAACGTCAAGTATATTTACAGACACAAGGAAAGTTTTACTGACACAGAAAGAAATACACCCAGGGAGGAATCGAACCTGCGATTACTACAACTCGCAGGTTGTAAGCGCAATGGTTTGGGTTGTTTTGGTGTTTTATGGCGCAAGGACCATATTTGGTCAAGTTGCGCCAAACACAAGACAACGTCAAGTAAAAAATGTGGTGAAAGGAAAAAAAGCATTGGGGAACGAAGTAGTGTGATGAAAGCAGAAAAAGATCGCTTTGGTGTCCCGTGAGTGTAACTCCCGTGTTTACTAAAGACAGTAAGCCCCATGTGAAAAGAAAAGATCACTAGAGTACCTCGGGTCCGTGAAGCCCATACACCTAAAGGTGATGACCCCTGAGGGCAAAATATTTTGGTAGTTTAAGATATATAAAGAGTTTGCAACTTTTAAGAGTAGCAATCGCTTAATGTTGCACGTTCAAAGTTCTGTTTCTCAAAAAATATTTAACGTAGGCAAAATTATTTTACATTTCTGAAATCTGAAAAATTTTCTTTTAATCTCTTTGATAACTATTTTTAAACATCATATTTCATCTCAAATTTACACAAAATGAAAGATTGACAATTTTGACAGAATTAAAACATTTCTATCATTTATTCATCATAAATTTCAAGGGAATTGAAATTCACGCCAGTTTTATAGTATATGTTACTGAGTAAGGTAAAAATGACTGCCGAAGTTTTGAACACGACCTTTTATTTCTTAAGTTAACTTTAAAATAGCTTAAGAAAACAAAATGTCAATTTATCCCTCTAAATAAGCATAAAAAAGGTAAATAAAGGATACTTCTGACAAGAATGGCATTTTAAGGGAAAGCAGTTTAATATGTCCAATGGAAGGGGGATTCAGGTTTGCTTTTAAGTTCTAAAGCCAGCAGAATTAAAATCAAATTCTTCACATTCTAAGCATAAGAATTTCAATTGATAATAGCCTTTGAAAGAACTACAAAATTTATTTATAACTCAAAAGGTAATTATAAAAGTAGAACATCAGATTACATTCGTTAGAAAAAGCTTTCTTATGCATCATAAGTCTTATTTTAGCATCGACATCCAACTTTTACTTGATTATCTTTTCAAATTTATTTTCATTCTGGTAAAGGTATCTTGTTCAATTTTTTAACATCTGCTGAAATTGAAGTTTGGAAATTAGTTCTCCTTAAAATTTACTTGTTTTCTCTGGTGATCAAACTTCCTGATTTTTAGTTAGGAGCCACGAAGACCTTTTTTACTGCTCTTTTATGACTTTTTAAGGAGTCACAAGTTTGTCCAAAGTATGAACTTCTCTAAGAACACCTTTATGAAGGTGAGACAAATTTTTCAATTCGGATCCTGTGAAATCGACATACCTCTGCACTACATCTCAGTCTGCCACCTTACAGCATCATGTCATGAGTACACTGCCATCCATCTTAAAATCGCATTGCTCAGGAACATTGCTTTTTGGCTCGAGGGTCAAACTCATCGGCATGGTGAGATTCAGACTCATCTAGACTTGATTATCCCAAGAGGTTGATTGGTTTGTTGGGGCTTTACGGCGCAAGGACCATGCTGCGCCAAAAGACACAATATCAAGTAATAGACACACACAATGAAAGTTTTACTGACAAAGAGAGAAATACACCCAGGGAGGAATGCACCTGACAGGAATCGAACCTGCGCCGCCTACAATTCGAAGGTTGCTAGCGCAGTGGGCATACCCACTGAGCCACGACGGGCCCGATTATTCCCCAAGAGATTAACTTTATTTGCTGTTTGTTGTTTCCTTGTTTAATATAGTATGATGGTATAGATGTAATTACTCTATAGATGTAATAATGTATAGATGTAATAGGCTCTACCATTCTGGATAGACATGCCACCTCGATGGCATGCTCTATTCATCCCAATCACTTATTTAAACTGATAGTCTCACTGCACTATGCACGGGAGTGTGTGATGTTAGGTTCAACAGGCTCTGGGTACGAATCCGGATTTTTGAATGGTATTTGTATTGGTTCGGAATCCACTTTACTCATCACTTAACTTACAAATCGAACTCAGCTTTGCATGCGCATGAGTTTTATATTCACCCATGAATGTCAAAACAAACCACGACCCTATTTACTCCAATTTAAAAAAAAGCCTTTGCACACATCTTTCGCACACTTTTGGAGTTTACGGGAAACTCAAACATCTAAGGAAGATGACAAACATTCCGATCTTCTCAAACCAAAAGAACTTCTTCATTCTCCCTCTCCTACTCCATCGGATTTATCGCAACTAGTCAAGGACTCTCACGTTACCTTGGACATTTTTTTTCTGCAGCTTCTCCCATCCTCAATTTTTCGCTTCCTGTCCTGACAGTGGGGACACCTTCTCCAGATTTGTCATCGAATTTACCGAGCAAGACCGCGTTTCACTCTTCCCTCCACCCCTTGTCACTTTTCCTTTTTTTTATTTTATTAATGAGTAACCAGGTTTTTTTCATCCCCTCTAAGGCTAACTTATGTCATTGATCCAAAAAAAGGAGCGCAGTAACCTGGGTTTCTGCCGCTTTGATCTCCTTCCCTCTCTGTCGGTTTGCGGATCGGGAATAAATGAAAAAAAGAAACGTATCGACGGTTCTGGATTTGATGAGAAGTCTTCTTTTCCCACCAAGTGGCATTTACGTCTGTCTTCATTTCGAGTGTCTCAGGTATAAGTGTTTTATTAAACGTCTGGTGGCTGTTTGTTCTGGGCGGACGTTGAACTTAAAACTGCTAATTTAATTCGAGTGTCACCTCCGAAACTGACCGCCCCAGTACTAATTTAAATGACGGTATCTAAGACGAGTTTATATGATGGGTGTCAGTGCAAATATAGATGGCGCACCGGTAGAGGACGGACAATTTAAATAACGGTACCCAGTACTTGTTTAAATGACAGTCCCCAGTACAAATTTGATACAAACAATGATACACCTCAATACAAGATGACTGGCACCAGTACGGAGGATGGGCTTTAATTTATATGACGGTATCCAATATTAGTTTAAATGACAAGACCCAGTACAAATTTAGATGACTGGCACCAGCACAAATTCAGAAGACAAGCCCTAATTTTAATGACACGCCCCAACACAAATTTAGGTATAACTGATACCAGTACAGAAGAGAGGCCCAAATTTAAATGACGGTACCCAATGTTATTTTAAATGACTAGTCCTAGTACAAGTTTAGATGACTAGACCCAGTAAAAATTCAGAGGACAGGCCCTATTTTTAATGACAGGCCTCAATACAAAAATGACGCACCAACTCAAATTTAGATGACTGGCACCAGTACTAGTTTATTGGTCCTAATTTAAATGACGGTACCCAGTACTAGTTTAATTGAAAGGCCCAATACAAATTTAAAAAACTGGCACACCAGTGCAAATTTAAAAGATGGGCCTCAGTACTACTTTGAATGAGAATACCCAGTGCTTGTTTAAAGGATGTTTACCCAGTATTAGTTTAAATGACAGTACCTCAATGGAGTGTAGATGACGGGTTACAGAACATGTTTAAATGACGGAACCCAGTACAAATTTAGGTGATGGCCCTCAAGTACGAATTTAGATGACGGTACCCAGAAGGTTAGTTGGGTTAGGTTTTATGGGGCAAGAGCCACATTTGACCAATCTAACACTAAACGGCAGGTAAATAGACATACAAGGAAAGTTTTATTGACACAGAAGAGAGAAATACATCAAGGGAGGAATAAAACCTGACAAGAATCAAACCTGCACCGCATGCTAGCGCAGTGGACAAAATCATTGATCCACAGCGACCCCGATACCCAGTAGTTTAGATGTAGGGTCCCCAAGAATTAGTTTTTTTAATAACCAGAAGTCTGCCCAAGGGGGTGTAGGATTACTTGAGGAGCAGTCGAGATGACCTTCGTCAGGTCCCAAAAGATCCGCAGGCCCATTCGGCCATCCAAAGCTCTCCATGACAGCGGAATTTCAAACGTGTGAGAATATTTAATCTTAGCAAAAACCTTAATATATATTAAGAATATTTATGTGTTTGTATCTAGTCTTAATCATTTCATCTGGTAGACTATATCGGACACGACCGCAAGGTTTTACGTAAATACGTCTCGTCAACGCATAGTATTCATCTGGGTGTAGTAAATGAAAGACAAATTCAGTAGTCAATTCCAGTGTTTATCGAAAGTTGGAAGTTGCTCTTCCGCGTTGACTACTTTCGTTGTATTTCTGCTTGACTTTTTGATGAGTATATGCAGACATTGTGAAATTTTTAACTGCAATCCAAAGTTTCACAACCAACACCTATTCGATTTCACTTCTAATGTCTTAAATCGACAAATCTCGGCCTTAACTTTTATTTGAGATCCATTTCAACGTTGTAGAGCTCGCAATCCCGATTTATACTGATTCGAAGTTTGCGCAGTGGAAGGTCCCCAAAACGCCACCCCTCCCCTCCTATCGCGGCGCGCGAACTCAGGATCACCAAGTCTTTGTTCCCTCAACTATCGAATAACACTAGCTTGTTTTAGTTTCCTTTGATAATATAGAAATTCTTAGACCGAACACGATTCCCATTTTCTCATAACGCTCAACGTTTGGTACTGGTCTATTAATTTTGGTCTGCATTTGAATACGTAAATTCACGTCAAACAGAGTATATTTAATTAAGTTTTCACTTACGTGAGGCAAAAGGTTTTATGAACTAAGAACAGGAGGTAGGTATTTTAATTAACGTCCCACTAGAGCAACACAACGGGCTATTGGCGACGGTCCGGGATCAAACCCGAAAGGAAAGATCCGAGGACACCACGTCATTTTGAACCATGGTAAGATGACGAGGTCACGAATAAATCACACCTGAACTGGTACCCCATTCTCCAGACTTCCACACCACGCCAACGTGAGAACATTTGAGGCCACGACAGATTTAACGTGTACCAGCCCCCCTTTGTACAAGACGGTTTTTGGATTCGAATTCGCAACCCTTCGATTGCTAATCCGTCATCCGATTGCTTAACCGGGCTACCGCGGCCCCTCTAAGAACAGTAGGAAATCGCTTCGTCCAAGCATTAATCAAATTCTATTTGGAAAATAAATATGCATTTACGATTTGAAAATTTTCCTTTATACAACTCGTCGAACACTTCCGAATACCGGTATTTGAGATCTGACGAGTGGTGACAAAAAAGAAAACTCACGGCCAGCTAATGTGTTTCTGAAGTGTTTGTGTTGGCCCCCGCCTTTCTTCAAGAATAAAAACACGCGTGTTTTCTTCCACTCTAAATAAACGCAGGTAATCAGGTTTGGAGAGCGAATATTTTCTCAACATATTCAGGGCGAACATGGAAATAAATCCCAAAATAAACTTTCTCACTCTCAGATACTCCATTCGCCCCCATAAGGCTTCTTCAATTAAATTGTTCTAGGAATTCCGATCGTTCCCTTTATGAGTAACACGCATCTTATTTGAAATGTCGCTCATTGAATAATCGTACTTAATATTCACCCCATGGGAGTCGGCAATGAGAAAAGGATTAAGATTTCCTTAGGGGGAGGTGGGATTATACTTCGTAGCAGGAAGCCAACTGTGCGCAATAGCTTTTCAAGTTTTAAATTAATTTCATTTTGAAGTGAATACGTCTTTAAAATCGGAACAGTACTGGGGTTGGTTTTGGGGGTTTTATGGCGCAAGGGCCATACTTGGCCAAGCTACACAAGACAAACAATATCAAGTAATAGACACACAATGAAAGTTTTACTGACACAGAAGAGAGAAATACATCCAGGCAGGAAGAACAGTACTGGGAAGCATGCATAAAAAGTCGAGTCGACAACTGTTTTTTTTGTCTTATGATTTCAGAACCAAACATCCATAAGTGCGTCGTGTAGACATTCTTTGTCTACACGACGTGATCTTCGGATCAAGTGCAGTCGCTCTGAGCTCGGGGAGGGGGTCCGCAATATGCCGAAATTCTGCGGTACTGTGCGAGCTTTGGGCCTGGGTATCTTTGGATTGCTTGGTGTGAGGACTGCAAAAGTGGTATCACTCGAAAGCTACCAAATTACGCTACAATCATAGGCCTTTATAATCAATAAAATTATCCTTCAATGTTAATGTCAAACTCACTTTAATCTTTGAAATTGTAAATTAATTATTGAATATTCACACTAAACGATTCGAATCTGATACCTATTGGATGGCAAACAAACGCAGAGCTGCCAATCAAATCACTTGAAAATGGTAGCATAAATTTTTAAAAATAGCATCAAAGCCCCCGCTTAAACCCTAATTTAGTAGCAATTTTAATTTCTCTGATACAAAATGAACCAGTTAAGACAAAATGTGTTAATTAAGTATGAAACAGACGTTGAGGATCTCGTCAAGGAATTAAAATTTCAAAATTAGAAAAATAAATATTTTCTTGATAATGTTTTAATGACAGTCTAACAACCAGATTGCGATGTTTTACTTTCATGGTTGCCCTGGCTTAGGTGCCAAAACTTCGAAATTGGCGTCGCTTGAAAATTTTTCTCCTTGAAGAAAACTCTGGAAAATATTTTTTCCGTTCGCTGTTAGTAAAAAAGAGGGACTAAAGTTTCGTTGACTTTTGATAAATTTACATAAAAGGCGCCAGTTTTCAGTCTCCAAACTTTTCGAAAAGTCTTCAAAATTTTGAAAATAGGAGCTTTTGAAATTATTTTGCTAAAAAAGTTACCCCTACTCGAAAAGTCGCATGTGGTAGCCCTGCAAACGCTATGACCTCTATACCAGTTACGTTGGTTGGTTCTTTCGGTGTTTTATGACGCAAGAGCCATATTTGGCCCATGCTGCTCCAGACACAAGGCATACAATATCAAGTAATAGACAAACACACACAGTGAAAGTTTTACTGACACGGAGGAGAGAAATACATCCATGGAGGATTGCACCTGAAGGGAATCGAACCTGCACCGCCTACCACTAAAAGGTTGTTAGCGCAGTGGGCCAAAACGGCTACGACGGCCCCTATATACCAATTAGGCCTATGAAACAGATTAGCGAGAAAAAGAGGAGAAAAGGGGGGGAGTTGTGGACATTGAGGACTTATCTGTAGTGCGAAATACATTTTAGAGGTTAAATTTAATGCGGACCCGTATTACAGATAGGGGAGTCACACTAGCGTTAACAAGGGTACGAACAGAAGCATTTGATATTTAATTTTTAACAAAGGCTTAGATTATTGTATTTATTCACTACATATTTGTCATGCTTAAACATGTGTATTGAATGTTTTAAATATTTACGAAATTAGTTTTTCAGTTATGGATCCAATATTGAATGATGGGTTCACGCCGACACAATCAGGTCCTCTAAGCTCCTCAGATGATGATGGTCATAGCTAGAAAGACCATATTTTTACACCATATGTATACAGGCTATAGGGTGTAATCGGAGAGAGCATGGGAGTGTTTGTGGCATGGATCTTATATCGCAATCGGGCCTCATTTTGCATTGGAGAAGTAAAATTATCGCCGAGACAGTAATATTTAAATGAGAGGGTTGAAACGGAGAGTGAGAACAATTAAAAGGAGAAAATAGGTATAATACTAAAGGTAGGTGGGTTGTTGAAAGATATCGTAGCACTGAAGCAACACAACGGGCTATTGGCGACGGTCTGGGATCAATCCCGAAGGTGAAAGATCAGAGGATTAATGCCTCGTCATTTTGAACCACGGTCAGATGACGAGTCACGCCTGAGCTGGCACTCCACTCTCCAAACTTCCACACCAGGCCAGCGAGAGGGCATTTGAGGCCATATCAGATTGAACGTGCATCAGCCCCCCGCGTACACGACAGCCTTTGTTTGAATCTAGTTTCGAACTCGCAACCCTCCGGTTGCTAAACCGCTACTCTTTTAAAAGGACTACCACGGCTCCGCTTATGAGAAGCATTTTAAGTGCAAACGAAAACAGATGGTCTGAGAAGAGTTTACTTCCGCTATCCAAATGCTCTCGTATGATGCATATCGCGGTTACCTTAAAATGTAATTTATCGCCGTTTTGACGACTTTGCCGTTAACCAATGAGCTATATCAAATCGAAATTAATTCTTCGGAATTTTTATAGACTAAGTGCTGAAATCGTATTCAAAAAACAAGCCAACTTCGCGTTCAGAAAACGTAAAGGTATCGCCGCAGAAATATTAACGCCACTTGCATTTCTCTGGACAGAAAATGCCTGATAGGCAAAGCTCGAAAAATATCTATTTAAGGTCTGCGAAGATTTTACTTCTATCCAAATGCTCTCGCATAATATATATCGGGGTTACGTTAAACGTCGCGTTCACACACACAGTATACGTATCACCTCAGAAACGCTTTTCCCCTATATATAAGCTTGACAGAAAAAGCCTATCCAATGCCAAACATCGTCGAAACATTGAAAAATAATATTTATTCTGAATCGAAAATGTTTTCTTACCTGGTAGTTTATGTATACATTGAAAACCCCTTTCATAACGGTGCCGACATACGACCAACATTGGATTTCAAAAATTACGAATATGGTAGGAAAAGATATAGCGTATCAGTCCACATTTCAAAATGACCAAAACAAAATTTCGTGTGGTAGCAGTATAAAAGAACAAACGCAATAAGAGAAAAGATTACAGAAAAAACAATTTTGTTGATTCATAATTTATCTTTATTGTCCCGCATATTGCACTAAATTATGTAATGAACTAACCACTTTTGTTATTCGAGTCTTATTGATCAGGAATACTCGTTAAATAAGAGAAAGATTTTCTTAGGTAAAATTTTTTTGAAAAATTTGAGAGCTATTGCAAGAAAGCGAATCAGGTAGGTAGATATTTTAATTAACGTCCCACTGGAGCAACAGAGGACTATTGGTGACGGTCCGGAATCAATCCCAAAGAGAAAGATCCGAGGACAACACGTAATTTTGAACCACGGTCAGATACTGAGGTCACACCTGAACTGGCACCCCACTCTCTAAATTTCCACACCATGCCAACATGTGGACATTTGGGGCCACGACAGATTTAACGTGCACCAGCCCCCATGTACACGACGGTTCTTGGTTGGATTTGAACTCGCCACCCGATTTGCAACCGGAGGGTTTCGGGTTCGAAACTAGGTTCAGCCAAAGATCGTCGTGTACACGAGGGCTGATGAACTTTAAATCTTTCGTGGCCTCAAATGTCTTCACGTTGGAGTGGTGTGGAAATTTGGATTGGGGTGCCAGTTCAAGTGTGACCTCGCCATCTGACCGTGGTTCAAAATAACGTGGTTTTGTCCTCGGATCTTTCCCTTCGGGTTTGATCTCGGACAGTTGTGTTGCTCCACAGTGCGACGTTAATTAAAATACCTACCTTCCAACTGGACTACCGCGGCTCCCCGCTGCTGACAAGAACCAATTGCCTAAATACATTCCAATCAGAAGTACAAGGAGTGTAAAAGTATTGGTACAGTACCGATTTTCAAAGGATGTTTAACCCCTCCCCCAAAACGATTTCATCGAGATACTTCGTTCATCAGGATCCGTCCAATTTTGCTGATGGCCTCTCGGCTGCAAGATATTGCCAAATTTTTGATGACGAGATCGAGATCTGATCAGTTTTATTCCAATGTCAAGATATCTCGTCCATCAAGATATGATCAGATGACGGTTTGGGATCAATCCCGAAGGGAAAGAGCTGTAGACACCTCGTCATTTTGAATCATGATCAGATGACGAGATCAACATCTGAGCTGGCACCCCACTCTCGAAACATCCACACCACGCCAACTTGAGGACATGAGGCCCTGACAGATTTATGGTGTACCAGCCCCATGCACACGATCTTTGGATGGATCGAGTTCCCTCCGGTTGTTAATCCGATACTCTTCCAACCGGGCTATGCGGCCCGGAACCCCTCAGAGGGTTAAGTATGAAAATCGTTAAGTTCAGACGTCGATATCAGAGTTTTCCGTATAATAAATCCTTTCATCTGCTTATTTTGAAGTTCATTCTACAAAAATCCAAGTCTCAACTCTATTAAAACCAGATTACCGACACTGAACACACGCAATAAACTGCAATTGTTCTGAATATTGAATTTCTTAAAGAATTCTTTAACAGAGAAATGATTGAAAAGTATTTTCCACTGGGATCAATGTATTTCGTTTGAAAATTTATGATGCATTAACTCTCCTAGTGGTTGTCTCGATGATGAATCTCGTCATTTGTAAAACTGACCAGATCTTGATAGACGAGATATATTGTCGAAACCATTTGAATGGTTATTCTATTTCTTATACACGTGTCACAGTACGTAAAGTTTTACTGGTAAATACAAAATTCGAATGTGTTATTGAAAGGAAATTTAAACGCTGTTAGCAAGATTGTCTATAACAGAACACAAGTTTGTAAGGAAACTAGCAACGCTCTACATTTCAAAATGCGTTAAACTAAAAATATTCCTTTTCTCAAACAAATTCACCTTACAAAGTAATATTTTCATTGCGAACACACGACATTCAAACTCAATTCAAAATGTACCAAGCTAAATTCCTACTAAAAATATTATTTTTCTCAAGCATCCATAGTTTAAAGTAACGTTTTACTTTAATTCTAAGCATTCCACTTTAAGCTGTCAATAAGTTTAAGATAAATATAAGTATAAATCAAGTGCATAATTAAGATAAATATATACACTTAAACAAATTGTTAATCACGCAAAAAAATATTTTTTCATGTAAAATAAACTGTCGATCTATATGAACCTTCTGTAAAATAAGAATCACTGCTTTCACAATTGAATTGAGCTCGAAACCAGAATCAAGAGAAGTTATTAATATGAATGTGTCCTTAGTTTCTCATAGGCATATCTCATTTTTAGGTTAATATATATAGCAAGTAAAAACAAACCTCAGTAACTGAACAAATATATAAACTTCACGTGAATGTACTCAAAACAATCTACTATAGAATCTTAAAAACAGTTTTCAAGTATTCGTAAAAAATACGTTTTTCGTATTCGAGTACATTAAATGTAATTCGAAATATAAAACGATTGTCTATACAATTTTTAAAAGGATTTTATAATTCAAGTTAATGTCCCTGTGATTCACAGCACATTAAATCAGAAAGGTATTGTGTCACAACCAACTTTAAAATTTTCGTGGGAAACTACATACTTTTGTAAACTATTTTCATTCATTGCATAACATCTTAGGACAAATCAAATCTACTAAACATAAAAATAATAAATATAAAATTGGATATAGAGAATAATCTTTATGATCCACCATTCAACACATTAGATGTCCAATGTGTGGGTTGTTTTCTTAAAAAATATCTTAATACTTGAAAAAATTTTATGAATAGTAGACTTACATTCAATAGTTCACCTCAGATTTTTTACAATGGAAAATAAACTTTCCTAGCATCGAAAAGATCACTTTTGGGAACCCATACTTCCAAATGTGTTGTGAATATTTGAAATAACAGATTTTGGATTTGAACCTCTTAAAATATAGTTCAACAAATAATAATTACAAGAAATTTGCCAATTTGTTGTATTTTTCCGGAATATACCAATTCTTTTTGACCAATTTGTAAAATATCTTGTTCATTTATTATTTTCGTTTAATTGTAAGCATACATCGTCGGCTTAGAGCAGAAACTCATTAACTGACAGTAAAATTTTTACTGTACAGTTGTTTAGAAAAATTATAAGCATTTTGAGTTTTATATATCTTAAACAAATTACATGACAATGCATTTCTCATAAAACGAAGCAATTAATGTCTCCAAAAAATATTAGTTAATGAGTTCTGCTTAAGCCAACTATAGTCTAGTAGTTCTAAGTTTCTGATTGGTATGGAAAAAACATTCAGATTGGGAGTAAGTTACTTATGGTTAAAAATATTGTGTAAAATATTTTATTAAATAATTTTGGTAACCTTGTTGCGATAAGTTTTGCAGCCTTTCGATAAAGAAATAATCATTGCTAATATTTGCCGGGTAATATTTTCGGGTCTATTTGCCGAAAATTGTTCCGTAACCTGAAAAGTTCAGTTTTGTAAAATACATCGTTTACAAAGACAAATATTGATGGAAGTTTTTTACCTTCCTTCAATCATTCCCAATTATTTTTAAAAAAAACTCGATTTCTATATGTAAATATCTCCATTCTTGTATATAATCATTCTCTCTCCAAAATGAACATATGCATTTCACAAAAATTATTAAGCTAAATATCTTAACCCTCCTGGAGGTTGTCTCGACCAGACATCTCGTCATTATCTAAACTTATCAGATCTTGATGGACGAGATATCTCTTCGAAACCATGGAGGGTTAATGTTAAAGTAACCAATATCAGATAGTTCGCATCTTCTCGAAAGTGACTTCTCAAAAATGAATTTTATTTTTTCAAAAAATTTTTTATGCGATTAACAAACGGTTATTGAAACACAATGAAAACTAAATCAGCAACAATTTTTAATAAACTTATATTAGAAAATTATGTTTTTAATTGAGACGAATGCTTAAACATCTTAAATCGTTTCGCGTTTCCACAAAATTCACTTTTATCGAGTTGTGTCGCTTTCATCGAGAAGATTAAACTTAAAATACATTCATAACAAAATGGCACAATAAAAACGGAGTTAAGTAAAAAGAAATTGAACTTACTTAGGTTGTCGAATTTCCTAATAATACTATCGATGAAGATGTTTTGCGGAGCCACGTGTCCTCGTTTGACCGGCATTTTAGAATATTACTTTAAGAAAATCTTGCACAGCTGTATGAAAATAATTCTCAGGGTTCCATTTTGCGAACTTCGAAATATTCCGTAATAGATTGTAGCAAAAGAAAGGCAAAATCGGTGCAGTGTTTATTTCATACTTAAAATTTGCAGTTACAAAAATCGTGAATTTCAAAATTACTATGTTTTTTAAATATTCTAAATTCACTTGACTTGTTACGTCTGACAACACTGATCAAATCTTCTTGACCAAAATGGAACTATTAGTGATCAAGATCTTCGTAATACTTGCTGAATGTATACATATTCCATGTGCCTTTTTATCCAAAATTGCTTTTTAGAAAATTATGTTAGTGAGCAATATAAACTTTCTTTGCATTTATATTTAGAAATAGATTAATCTCAGCTCTATTTCTGTAATTCTACTTTTTCTAAAAATTCTATATTATCAGAACCATAAACATGCAAGCTCCAATTGTATTATAGACGTGAGAACTCTACCTGTGTTGACATGAAATGTCAAAATGCGAGTATAAAAGCTCGGTGAAATTGCGCAAACGATTCGAATTTCGCCGTGGATGCATTTTGCTCCGTGTTGCACGAAAAGTTCTATTTGTGCTAAAATATTTACCTTAACTATAACGATTTTCAATTCTACAATGCGAGATAAAACAATCTGTCCCAAGTGGAAACACCATCTTGATGTCGAACAGGAATTATAGAATCCATGGCATTCCGAACAGTTTACGAATCGTCAACAAAAGTAAAATTTTTCAATAGCACCAATTGTTCTACACAACAGAAGTCGTCATCAGAGATCCAAGTTCACATAAAAAAATATTTCACAGCTCAAAAATCATTCATAGAAGTAAACTCATTTAAGAATAAAACAAAAATTCCGCTTTTTACGAAACAGACGATCATTTATTCATTTGTAAACACGATAAATAATATTACCTTCATCGCGCACAAATATCGTCTGCCCGAAATAAAATAAATTTTTATCAGTTAAATAAGCAGCTAGCACCACTGCCGCCGCCGACCGAGATGCTTGTGAGAGTGATATTCATTTTGTAAACATTTGTGGCAACCATCGGTGCCAAGAAGGCATAAGCTCAAGCGGTTTTCTAAGCACGTCAGTCTCCCGCGGTGTCTGAGGGATATTTGTCAACGAACGCACAAACGGAAGGCATTCCCTGAAATCCCTTCTGCGCCTTGACTCGGCGCAGGGATCGATTTTAGTTAGTGGAATATTCTGCGCGCTCTTTTTCAGGCGACAGAAATAATTTTATTTCGCGCGACGGCTGTTTTAAAGTTCTCATTTCAAAAGCAAAATGGTTGGAAAAAAGAAAAAAGATATTCGAAATAAAAGTGTGAGTGCCTTCGAAAGAGATATTCCATTTATTTCGCCCAATCGAAATGTCGATAATTTTTACGGGCTTCTATATATACGGGCTCGTGAATAATCTACTCAGACTTACTCTTTCTCTTGTGCTCATGAAAAATCTCTGGAGGCTCAAGAGCGATTTAATGTTTATTAGCAGCGCCATCTGTTGGTTATTAACTGAAAATAAAATATTTAGATTTTTAAGTTCTCTTGCAATTATTTCTGAATGACCGTAAAACTACGCAAATGATCTTTTAAATATTTCTTAACAAACAATTGAGCTACGATATTACTTTATGCATATTTAAGATATTACACTCACTCCAAAAGTTAAGCACGTAGAGGAAAATGTTATAATTTCCGGAAGCCAATCTGAATTTGAGAGACTGCATTTCGCTGCAGAGGTAGATGGAAGTATGCAAATATGTCTGTAACAGCCATTCATGGTTTCGTGTCGAGAAATATGCAGAAAAGGCAGTCGTATTGAAGTCAGCATTGTGAAGGATTAGAGGAGTTTCATGTAAGTGCTGATAAAAAGTGTTTAGAACTTTCGTACGATTAGTTTTCAAGAGACGTGTTTCTATGGCTTGCAGAAGACGAATGGCAGATAGTGAGCGCTGGCGTTCTGTGGGACGCCTTGAAACAGAACAATCAATCACAGATGTTGCTCTTTTCTTCGGCGTTCATCATTCCGTCATTTCACGATTATGGAAATAATTCCAAACAAGCCAAACAGTTGTCCGAAGACCTGTGGCTGGTCGTCCAATTGTTACGACCCCCGCGGAAGATCGATATATTGCTGTTTTAGCCAAGCGGAATCAAAGGCGACCTCCATACGTGTGACATCTATGGTTGCAGCGTCCATTAGTAAGACGATATCTGCCACTACTGTTCGCCGAAGGCTACATATGAATGGACTGTACGCCCGGGTACCACGAGTTTGTGTTCCTGTATCTGTCCAATCCAGAGGGGCACGATTAAAATGGTGTCGGCAACATGTGAATTGGACTGTGTCCGATTGGGCCAACGTTTTCTTAAATGATGAGTCGAGATTTGCCCTGCAGCCAGATGACAAGCGTGTAAGGATCTGGAGAGAACAAGGCACACGAAATCGGCCCCAAAACATCATCGAGCATCACGCATTCCGAGGTGGAAGCATCATGGTGTGGGCAGGGATTTCGTTGGGATATCGCACCGACCTGCATATCTATAGACGGGGTTCTGTGACGTCTGTCCGGTATCGGGATGAAGACCTAGAACCCACTGTGAGATTGTACGCTGCAGCAGTTGGTCCTGCTTTCGTTTTAATGGATGATAATGCGCGTCCCCATCGAGCCTACATCGTCGACGACTACCCGGAGAGTGAGGGGATTGCGCGTATTGATTGGCCGGCGTACTCGCCTCACCTTAATCCCATTGAAAATCTTTGGGATGCCCTCGGCCGTGCTGTGTCTGCACGTTTCCCACCCTCAGTCACTCTCACAGAGTTGCAAACTTCTCTACAGGAGGAATGGCGATTACTTGACTCTGCGGTGGTTGATCACCTTATGGAAAGCATGATGACACGCTGTAAACTTTGTATGAGGATGAGGGGTGGTCACATACCCTATTAATGTCGGTTTCGTTTGTTTTGGATTTAAACATCATTTTGTTAATGACTCCAATATGACTTCCATCTTATAATTTATAAAAATTCAATATTGTTTTCACCTTTGTATGTAATTCTTTGTGTTTCATGCATAAACATATTTGCTACTTTCCTGCCGCATTTCGTGTAAATCAAAGTTGTACTTGTCGATTTTTTCGCGTTTTACCGCTTTGTGCTTAACTTTTGGCAGTGAGTGTATATACCACACACACATATTTAGTACCCTTAGAAGCAAAATTTTCCGTTTCATGTATACTGACTTCATAAACCCGAGGTACCCTAGTGATCTGCTCTTTTCCCATGGGATCAACTGTTTTTGGTACGATCTCCCCTTATACCAAAATGATCTTTTCTGCTTTCATCGCCTACTCTTTTCCATAGACACCTTTTTTCTTTTTCAAGTCCTCTTTATTGGGGCCTCGGTTGCCCAGTTTGTAGATTAGCGGATAAGCAATCGGATGATTGCAAGTTCGAAACTCGTTCCAATCAAAATACCATCGTGTACGAAGGAGCTGGTGTATGTTTAATCTGTCGTATCCACAAATGTCCTGACATTTCCATGCTGTGGAAGTTTGGGAGTGGGGTGCCAGCTCAGTAGTTGTTCCCGTCATTTGAACGTGGTTCAAAATGAAGAGCTGCAGTCCTCGGACATTCCCTTCGGGATTGATCCTGGACTGTCATCAATAGCCCATTGGGTTGCGACGTTAATTCAACTACCTACCCAAGCTTTTTATTAAATTTATTTGGTCTTGTGCTTGACGCAGCTTGTCTATTTTGAACCTTGTGTCATAAAATCCTTTGCAAACCGACCAACCTTTTAGCAAATATTTCGTTCCTAAATTTTGTCTTCTAAATCAGTTTTAAAAGTTTGATAGTTTTGTTTCGAAAGTGTTCAATTTATTCAGAAAATCCTTAGTTTTTCTTATCTTTAATTGTTATTAAAATTCCAGCTGAAATTCTAGTAAACGCTGCAACCGTGGCGTGATTTCCATATTTTGTGGCCGAGACCAATTTGTAAAACAATCTATTCCATTGCAGTAAAAAAATAATCATTCTTTTTCTCTGTTAAAGGTTATTTTTCAAGTATTTTACTTCATTTTCCACTGTAATTTTTAACATCTAACAACAAATTTTAAAATTTAGATATTTTACAATAACGTCAACGATATTTAGGGAACAAACTATTTTTAGTAAATCAAAAATATTTATCGATTATTTATGAAAAAATAAGAATTCGATCATAAATTTTAAATTAATTTACAAAATTTCCCGCATAGAATTTTCTTTATGAAATTTTTAAACTACACTGCTGGCCACCGTAAATGCAACACCCTGAAGGAAGCATGCAAATAATATGAAATTTACAACATGCATTAGCGGAGGTAAGATATGCAAATGATTAGAATTTCAGCGCAGACGCACATCACGCGCGCCTGTGGCGCCACTTCAAAGCGCTATTTAAGGCTTGGAGATTTCGACGATTTCAAGTACGGCAATTGTGTTTTTCTTGTGGTTTTTTCAAAAAAAACGATCAATTATGACTCGTAGAAAACAGCAATCATCTTTTGATCAAGTATCCGAGTTCGACAGAGGAAGGATAGTGGCCTACCGAGATTGTGGATTATCTTTCAGGGAAATCGGTAGTCGTGTTGGACGAAACCAAACAACTGTAATGCGGATATGTGATCGTTGGATGCAGGAGGGTACGACGGACCGACGTGTTCGATCGCATCCACCTCAGTGCACCACTTCACGTGATGGCAGGCATATTGTGCGTATGGCAGTGACGGATCGCTCAACCACATCACGAACCATAGCACAGCATATTCAGTCTGTACCGCATCATCCAGTGTCTGCGCGTACCATTCGACGTCGTTTACAGCAGAGTGGTCTGTCCGCAAGACGTCCATTGCTTTGTCTACCCTTGACGCAGAACCACAGACGTTTCCGCCGCCAATGGTGCGATGAAAGAAGGATGTGGACGGCAGAATGGAATGAAATTGTCTTTACTGACGAGTCACGCTTCTGTCTGCAACACCACGATGGTCGGATTCGAGTCTGGAGACACCGTGGAGAGAGGATGCTGAACAGCTGCGTTATGCACCGCCACACTGGTCCTGCACCGGGTATTATGGTATGGGGCGGTATTGGATATCACTCTCGCACTCCTCTAGTACGCATTGCCGGTACTTTAAACAGCCAGCGCTACATCTCCGAGGTGTTGGAGCCAGTTGTCCTTCCTTACCTTCAGGGCTTGCCCACAGCCATATTTCAACAGGATAATGCGCGACCACACGTGGCACGCATTGTCCAAGGGTTCTTCGTCAATCGCCAGATTGAATTGCTTCCCTGGCCAGCTCGCTCTCCGGATCTTTCGCCGATAGAAAACATGTGGTCCATGGTTGCTCAACGATTGACCCAGAATACATTCCCAGCTGCCACACCAGGTCAACTTTGGCAACGTGTGGAAGCTGCTTGGTCTGCTGTACCCCAAGAACACATCCAAAGTCTCTTTGAATCAATGCCGAGGCGTGTGGCAGAGGTGATCTCCAACAATGGCGGCTACTCTGGCTACTGATTTTGGCAGGAACCACACTTCACAGAAGTCTATAAATTTAATCATTTGATACTTGGTCAACATGTTATCTATAAAATAAATTTTGTTGTTATATCTCTTGTCTTTCTTGGTGTTGCAATTTGGGTGGCCAGCAGTGTATGTTAGAACTCATAAACCTAAAAGTCGGCTGATATGTAAAATTCACACATTTATTTTCTTCCAATTCTCAAGAAGATAAAATTTAACCCTCCAAGTGGTGTTTCGACGAGATCCATCAATTTTGCTAGTTACGAGGTATCTCGTCATCAAAATATTACCGATTTTTTTAATGTCTAGATCAAGATCTGATCAGTTTTCTTATAATGACGAGATATCTCGTCCATCAAGATCTGGTCAATCACTCGGAGTGGGAGAGCAGTGAAACGTATCCAAAGACTCGGCTTGTTAGACGCGACAATTGGTTGAGTTCTTCCAAGTTAGGAATTCAAGGTGGGAGGATGTCGCAACCTGATCAGACCTTTTTGCAGAGAAGCCTTTCGGAGTTGATCCTACACCGTCGCCAGTAGTGTTTATATCTTCGGCGCCGGCGAGGCGCACGAGGCTGCTGTTCTTCGAGATGTATAAGTTTTGCGGGAGGCGATGGCAGACGCTCGTGTGATCGGTTCAAGTGTAGAACATTAAAAACTCTTTTGAGGACTATCTATGCTTTTTTTGTTTGACATGTCGGGAACCATATGTAAGCTTCTACTATTAAATTATTTTTTATATAAATTAGCTGTACTTTACTCTCTCCAAAAAGTAACTACAGTGAACCTCTTAACCGGCCACTTCGGGACCGGACCCAGAACGGATAACGATTTGGCCGGTTAAGCCGTCGTTCCCTTAATAGCATTAAAATACACTCCCGAAATCGTTTTTATTGGAATAAAACTAAGTATATAGTCTACTTTATTGTATTATGATATGTATAATTAAGAAAACTTAACCTGGAAGAACTTCCTTTGTTGGAAAAATTAAACACATGTTACTGTAGGCTACTGTATTTACAGTACATAATTGGTCAGAGGCGGCCGGTTAAGAGGGAGTCCACTAGGTATAGGAAACAAATTCCAAGGTTAAGAAGCAGATAAAAAGGACCGGTAGTTTTTAACGTTGACGATCTGCTATATAAAATGGCGTCCGCGACAGAGCTTGGAATTTGTGATTGATAAGAAATTAAATCATTAACTTTAATTTTATGATGGAGAGTTTAAAGAAAATGCGTACTCCTCTAAGAAGTGGTTTCACTAGAATCGCTAATGCGTTATATGAATGTTTAGAAGAGGAGGAACGTGATATTGATGAAATCGAAATTTTAATTGCTCAGTTAGACGAAAAATGGTTAGAACTTGAATCAAAAGAAAAAGAAATTATTGCTTTGTTATCAGATGAAGATGAGTGTTCTCAAGAAAGTTTTAATCAGGCTTACGAAGTTCTTGAAGAATATAAGGAAGATATTTAATATTTAAAACTAAAGTTAAGAAAAGTATTAATGACGATGTTAAAAGTACTAATGACAATAATAAAAGCGTGCTTAGTGAAACGGTATCGAAACGAAAGTTCCAACTTCCTAAAATTGAGCTCAAGAAGTTCAATGGTGATGTTAAGGAATGGCTTGGTTTCTGGGGTCAGTTTCGGAAAATTCAGACTTGGACATCGCGCCAGAGGATAAATTGCAATATTTATCTCAGTCTACTGTAGAAGGATCGCCTGCCAGCTATTGTAGATTCCTTTCCCGCATCTGCTGAGAATTATAAGCAAGCAGTTGAGTGTCTAAAAGGTAGATTCGGAAGAGAAGATTTACTCATAGAAGTGTATTATGAGAGAATTGCTAAACTTAATTTTTAACAATTCTTTGCATCAAGCTAAAGTTACACGTATCGCTAAATTGTATGATAAAATTGAAGCACACCTCCGTGCCCTTGAAACATTAGGTGTAACTTCCAATAAGTTTGCTTCTATGCTGTATCCCTAAGTTGAAAGCTGTTTACCAGAAGACATGATTCGAGTATGGGAAAAAAGTATTAGTTTAACAAATGAAACTAAGAAAATGCCAAATAAACTGACCACTCTTATAAGTTTTTAAAATCACAAGTTGAGGGGGAAGAACGAATTTCAATAGCAAAAGAGGGGTTCGGTTTAGAGGCAAAACGTAAAGGGAAATATTCCTATTCCACATCTCCTAATAACGATAAACAATTTCCTACCGCAATCGGACTTTTTGACAATGCTAAGACTTGGAATAAACAAGCACTGTGCTCATTTTGTGAGAAAATGCATGATTCACAAGCTTGCAGAATCGCGTTAAAAATGAGTTGGGATGATTAAAGGAAAATCTTAGCAAAAAGGTTGTTTTTAATGCCTAAAAATCGGTTATAGAGCTCACGATTGCAGATCCAAGACTAATTGTGAAAAGTGTAGAAGTAAACATTATGCTATAATGTGTAATGAAGGTAAATTTAAAGAACATAAATCGAAAACGAACGCTGGTGAAAGTGATGGTCAAAATATGATCAATGATGCAGTTTTAAGCAATCGCACATGTTGTACAGTTCTTTTACAAACATTGTATGTACGATTACGAGGTACAGGAAATAAGGGGAAAATAGTTCGTGCACTCGTCGACTCAGGGAGTCAACGATCTTATTTGAGTAAACGCGTAGCAAAAGAAATGAAATATGATTTTATTAAAGAAAGTGTTATTCGTAATTTGTTTGGGAGAAGAGAACATCCCGAGAAACATTTTAGATAGAGTATTCATAAGCAGTTTGAAAGGTGATTATAGAGTTGTAACTTTGAGGTCCTTGACCAACAAACAATTTGCTCAGCTATACCCATTTCGACATTAAAACCATGCGCTGAGGAGCTTGAATACCATAATATTACTGTAACTGATCAATTAATCTCTGAACAAGAATAATCGTTAGAAATTGATCTACTAATCGGGGCTGATGTGGGTAAACTCGTTAATGGAAAGGTTATTCATCTGTCGTGTGGACTTGTTGCTGTAGCAACATATTTAGATTGGACCTTGATGGGGAAGATGCCATATCAAACTTCTGATGCCAATTCTACGATGGTAGTTATAAATATGTTAGAGTTAAGGATGTAGCTATTACCGAACTCTGGAATCTTGATATCATTGAAATAATTGATCCGGTCACACAAAAGGCCTGAGAGGAAAGATATTTACAAAGATGCAATTTCAAAATTATGTTTCCGTGAACAGTGAAGGGAGCTATGAAATTGTTTTGCCCGGTCTAAAGATCACCTACCGCTACCCAACAATAAGGATTTAGCTGTGAAGCGTTTAGAATCCACAACGCAGAAACTTCGCTCACAAAACCTGCTTATATTGTACGAGGTTTTCGACAGTTGGCTCGATTTAGGTATAATTGAAGAAGTCAAAGTGAGGTTATTGATGATGGACACTATTTGCCACACCAATCAGATAGTTATAAAGGAAAATAGATCTACCCAAATAAGACTAGTATTCGAAGCTTCTGCGAGAGTAAAGCATTCTCTGTCTCTAAATCAGTGTGCTTAGAATGTGGTTCAAATTTAATAGAGCTAATACCTTCCATTCTTTTAAGATTACGGGAGGGTAAATTTGCAGCCACAGCATACATAGAAAAGGCATTTTTACAAATTAGTGTAAAACCCGATGATCGAGATTATCTTAGATTCTTTTGGTGGAAAGATGTGAATAAAAAGGAGCTAAAAATATTTCGTCATATCAGAGTAGTGTTTGGTGTGAAAAGCAGCCCTTTTCTTTTGCCAGCTGTAATAGAATTTCATTTGCAGAAATGTATAGAAAATTCTCACTATGATAAAAATATAATACTCGTATATCTCACTATGAAAAAAATAAATATATTGCATAAACTTATTTACTCTTTCTATGTAGATAACGTTGTTACCAGTTTTGAAGATGAGCTTGAAATGACACTGTTTATTGAAGAATCTCAAAAAGTAATGAATGAAGGAAAGTTCAATCTCCGAGGTTGGTTACGTACGTTGGTACCAATGAAATCAATCACGATTCTACGTCTTGAGTTGATAGCTGCAGCGGTGGGAGCGAGACTGTACTTCAGTTTTAGAAAGTTTGCAATGGCGAAATGTTGAATTATCGAGGAGGTATTTTAGGACTGGTTCAACCACTGTTTTGACCTGGATCCAAAAGTAAGAAATCTGGACTGTTTTTGTGTTGAACCGAGTACGAAAAATCAGGAAATTAACAAATCCGAATGCATGGAGACATGTATCAGGAACCAATAATCCTACTGACCTTCCATCCAGAGGCTGTACTGCCAAACAGCTTTTGTCAGTTAGATGGTGGGAGGGACCCGCATGGTTAAAGAGAAATGAAGGTGAATGGCTAACACCAAAATTTGAATATAATCAGGAAAACATTATTCAAGAAATCAGTAAAGGTGCTTTTACTAATACGCATGTAAATCTAGAAAAGGAAATCTTCCATAGAATATATTCGTATGTCAAATTTGTTAGAGTAATTGTTTGGATTTATATATTTTACTCTAATGCAAAATTGAAAACATCGCGTTACTTTGGGGATCTAACTTTGAAAGAAATAAATCATGCAGAATTAGTTTTGTTAAAAATTATCCAACGCGAAGCATTTCCTGTTGGCGTAAATGATCAACAAACAAAGCCTCTTTATACTGTACTTGACGAAAAAGGGTTATTGAGAGTAAAAACGCGCATTGTTAACCGAAGAGGCAAAAAGAACTTTAGATTATCCATAATCTTACCATCGAAACATAGAATAGTGCATATGCTTATAAACAATAAGCATAACGAACTAGGACATCCTGGAGTCCAAATATTGATGAACCAGCTCAGAGAAAATTATTGGATATTGCGTAGCAGAAAAACGATTAGACAAGTTATATTGAACTGTGTCCGATGCAAACGATTTACTGTGACCCATCCAGAACCAAGAGCCTCTTCCTTACCTGAAGATAGAGTAAGAGAAGCTACGATATTCGAAGTCTTGGGTGTAGATCTCGCCGGACCGCTGTATTTGAAAGATGGGACAAAATCCTGGATATTCTGTTCACTTGTGCAGTATATCACGCAGTGCTCATGGAATTAATAACATCCTTGACAGCGGAAGCCTTCTTGCAGTCACTAAGAAAATTTATAGCTCGTAGAGGCAGTAATTTTGTTAAAGCTCACAGCGAACTTTGCAAAGTGGGCTGGCTAAAAATAAAGTCTGAAACCATGATGAGGAAGATAACTTGGAAATTCATCCCTCCATCTGCACCATGGTGGTGCGGATGGTGCGAGAGATTGATTGGCATGGTCAAACAAGTTTTACGCAGAATATTAGGACAGGCTTTGTCAAATTACGAAGAACTAAACACAGTGTTGTGTGATACCGAAAGCCTAATAAACTCTAGACCCTTGACTTACTTATCTGAAGATATAAACGATTTGATTGCTTTGACGCCTTCTATGTTTCTACAGGAAACGATAGGAAGTGGCGTACAGGATATCGATAGCATAGATGTCGCCTATATGCGCAAAAGATACCGGTACGTACAAAAAGTACGGAGGTAAAAGTAAATTAAGTGTACTTTACTCTCTCCAAAAAGTAACTATAGGAAACAAATTCCAAGATTAAGAAGTAGATAAAAAGGACTGATAGTTTTTAACGTTGACGATCTGCTATAATATCTCGTTCGTCAAGATCTTGTCAGTTTTGTTAATGATGAGATACCTCGTCGAGACAACCACCAGTAAGTTTAAGCAAAAGAAATTTTATTGTGCAACTGTTTAGTAACTAATCGATAGTTTTTAGGTCACAAAATAAAAATTATGAGCATTTTTAATGGTATATTTGTTTTCTACGTATTACAGTATGAAAGTGTATTTCTCGTTTGAAAGTGGACGCTTAGTGCCTCCCAAAAATTGTCATTTAAAGAGTTTCTAATTTAATACGACAAAATTCTGATTGAAAAGCAAGTGCTGGCTCAATTTTTGCTACCAAAGACTTCTCTACAATTTTCTCATGTCAGGGCAAAATGGATTGTCTGACTTTTGATGGGTTCAAAGGAGTCAAATACATCATTATAATTTAAAAAATAATACATACTTAATATCAAAACTAAATGAATCTACAAATCCAAATTACAATTATTGTCTCACTGCATACTTCTTTTTCTTCATGCATATTTGTGAGAAGGAAAAATATTTAAAGTAAGATTCTGAGAATTAGTCATTTTGACTTAACCCCTTTTGCCTTTGCAGGGAAGAATTCATAGAACAAAAAAGTACTTTCTACTGTATATCTGAGCCACGAAATAAAAATTTTGAAAATACATAAAACAATTTATCAAAAATAATTTGGTTCTTATACACTGCTGGCCACCGTAAATGCAACACCCTGAAGGAAGCATGCAAATAATATGAAATTTACAACATGCATTAGCGGAGGTGAGATATGCAAATGATTAGAATTTCAGCGCAGACGCACATCACGCGCGCCTGTGGCGCCACTTCAAAGCGCTATTTAAGGCTTGGAGATTTCGACGATTTCAAGTACGGCAATTGTGTTTTTCTTGTGGTTTTTTCAAAAAAAACGATCAATTATGCCTCGTAGAAAACAGCGATCATCTTTTGATCAAGTATCCGAGTTCGACAGAGGAAGGATAGTGGCCTACCGAGATTGTGGATTATCTTTCAGGGAAATCGGTAGTCGTGTTGGACGAAACCAAACAACTGTAATGCGGATATGTGATCGTTGGATGCAGGAGGGTACGACGGACCGACGTGTTCGATCGCATCCACCTCAGTGCACCACTTCACGTGATGACAGGCATATTGTGCGTATGGCAGTGACGGATCGCTCAACCACATCACGAACCATAGCACAGCATATTCAGTCTGTACCGCATCATCCAGTGTCTGCGCGTACCATTCGACGCCGTTTACAGCAGAGTGGTCTGTCCGCAAGACGTCCATTGCTTCGTCTACCCTTGACGCAGAACCACAGACGTTTCCGCCGCCAATGATGCGATGAAGGAAGGATGTGGACGGCAGAATGGAATGAAACTGTCTTTATTGACGAGTCACGCTTCTGTCTGCAACACCACGATGGTCGGATTCGAATCTGGAGACACCGTGGAGAGAGGATGCTGAACAGCTGCGTTATGCACCGCCACACTGGTCCTGCACCGGGTATTATGGTATGGGGCGGTATTGGATATCACTCTCGCACTCCTCTAGTACGCATTGCCGGTACTTTAAACAGCCAGCGCTACATCTCCGAAGTGTTGGAGCCAGTTGTCCTTCCTTACCTTCAGGGCTTGCCCACAGCCATATTTCAACAGGATAATGCGCGACCACACGTGGCACGCATTGTCTAAGGGTTCTTCGTCAATCGCCAGATTGAATTGCTTCCCTGGCCAGCTCGCTCTCCGGATCTTTCGCCGATAGAAAACATGTGGTCCATGGTTGCTCAACGATTGACCCAGAATACATCCCCAGCTGCCACACCAGATCAACTTTGGCAACGTGTGGAAGCTGCTTGGTCTGCTGTACCCCAAGAACACATCCAAAGTCTCTTTGAATCAATGCCGAGGCGTGTGGCAGCGGTGATCTCCAACAATGGCGGCTACTCTAGCTATTGATTTTGGCAGGAACCACACTTCACAGAAGTCTATAAATTTAATCATTTGATACTTGGTCAACATGTTATCTACAAAATAAATTTTGTTGTGATATCTCTTGTCTTTCTTGGTGTTGCAATTTGGGTGGCCAGCAGTGTATATACCGGAAGGGTTTTTAACTCAATTTTGTAACTTGGAAATTGAGTTCATAATAAAAATAGACAAAAATATTTAAAAATAGTTTTAAAATAACATTACTTTTTGAAGAGGGTTACGACATTAACGAAATTTTGGTTACACGTGTATGCAGCAACAACTGCGCTAAACTTCCCAATTGTTTTTAACTATAGTTGGCAGAGTCGCTACTCTATTTCATATCGTATTTCAATCCATTTATAATGAATACAGAATTCATATTCATACCTCTAGATAAGTGGTTCTTAACCTGGGGTGTTTGCATCCCCGGGGGTGCGAGAAAGCATTTCCAGGGGTTGGAGAAGTTTCTAAATTTTCGATGGAAACTAGCGAAAATCGACTTTTGGGACCACTACTCCTACCCTCTCTACCTTTGCCTCAGCCACTGAGGTATTATTTTTCAATAAATAAATTAGCTTGCAATAGATGTAATTTTCTAAATAAAGAAATAGAAACACATTTTTCAAGGGGGTGCGAGAACTTATTTTTAGATTCAAGAGAGTGCCGATCACTAAAAGGGTAAAGAGCCCCACTGCTCTAGATGAAATAAAATCATCTAAAAATATGTAACAGCATTTCGTTCACTTTTACTGATTAATTCTTATTTCCATAGTAAGTCAGCTGCGTTGGCACAATTAGATTCTGAACGTCTACTTCAATTTCATTCCATGTCCCTTGTTTGAAGGCGATTCGGCTTTTTGACGCTAAACCTATTTTTTATTCTTGCATTCTTTTCTGCGCTGATTTCTATCTTCCTGATTTACCATTGCTTTCTGTCATCAGACTGCTGAAGAATTTCATTACAGCAGCGAGTTCTTTAATCCTCCAAGTGGTTTCAACGAGACAATTCGTCCGTCAAGATCTGACCAATTTTGCTAATGACGAGGTATCTCGTCATTAGCAAAATTGGCAAAGATGTTGCCGACTTCTTTTGGTGACAAGATCAAGATCTGGTCAGGTCTGACTTTATTCCAATGACGAGATATATCGTTCATCAAGATCTGGTCAGTTTTGCTACTGACGAGATACTTCTTCGAGACAACCAACCACAAGGAGGGTTAAGAGTGTAGGTTAAAATTATGCAGATCCATAGCTCAAATCAAGAGTATTTGAACTAAGCGGTAAGGTAGGTTGTTGAATTTACGTCACACTGGAGCAACACAACGGTCTATTGGTGACAGTACGGGATCAATCCCGAAAGGAAAGTTCGAAGGACACCGCAACATTTTGAACACCAGCTCAGGTGATGTCAACACCTGAGCTGGCACCGTACTCTCCAAAGCGACGATATTTGAAGCCACGACAGATTTAACATGCACCAGCCCCCACGCACACGACTGTCCTTGTTTGGATCGAGTTTCGAGAATAACTGCTTGAAACAAGTTCTTTAAACTTCTAATTCTAAAGACAAAGATCGAGATTTTCTCTAGTTCCTAAACAAAAGAACTAGTTGAATTAATGTCGCATTGGAGCAACACAACGGGCTATTTATTGGGGACGGTCCGGGATCCATCCCGAAGGGAAAGATCCGAGGACAACCTCGTCATTTTGGGTCCTCGGATTTTCCTCTGAGGATCCTAGTAATTTTGAACAGAAAGACTAAGTCAACATCTGAGCTGGCACTCCACTCTCCAAGCTTCCACACCATGGAAACGTGAAGACATTTGAAGCCAAAACAGGTTTAACGTGCACCAGCCCCCACGTACGCGATAGTCTTATGTTGGATTGAGGTTCTAGAATAACTGCTTGAAACAATGATTTTGAACTTCAAATTCTAAAGAAACAGATCGAGATTTCCTCTAGTTCCCAAACAAGAAGTTCTTCGGGACCAAGTAAGACAGATGTATAATCGAAACCACGATATAACAAGGGGGTTACTTTATTATATACAAAATAATATTCCAAGACTAAAACTTTAAAGTGCAACACGAAGTTCAAATGCATTGCTTTTTTAAACAGAGCTGTTCCCCTCACGCATTCAAACCACTATAAAACACTACGAAGTGTATGTAGGAACACCTTACCTTTTCGTGAACGACTTTTTTTACTTTTGAAGAGTCTTCGCATGAGTATTAGAATTCCCTTGCTCAGCATACAGCCATCGAACCCGAACGATACATCTCTTTAAGACTTCCAACTGGCTGAGAGCAGCGACACATGAAACTTATTGTAACAATTTGCACAGAAAACAATGGCAGGAGACGACGTCCTTTAAAAACCGTACGTATTTCTGGTGCGTGTCCCGCGTGTTAACGTACTGGAAATGCAAAACGAGTTTGCGCGCGACCATGGCGAATGTGAGGGGAACTGGAAAGTGTTGTTTATGCATATGAGCCAAGAATGAGGGTGAATCTGGCGAGTTTTGATACAGTCGGCACCAAGTTGTGGGTGAAAATATAAATAACGCGTCGCTATTTGATGGGAGTGAATGCCTTTTCGAGTAGCAGCATAAATGGAACAATGTTTTCCGTTATGAGTTTAAAGAATCCAGTGAGTGTTAAACTGTTGTTGGGAAAGAGTAGTGTGGTGAACTTAGCCACCCTACAAAAATTAACTTTCTTCTTTCTTATCCCAGTGTAAAAAAGTTATTACACTAAATCATTGAGTCTGCAAAGAAGTTTTTGAGCAATGGCAGATGGGTCCTTAAAAATTCTTCAAGTGGCCAGATCGGAGCCTGGAAAGCATAGAGAAAGTTTAACGGAGCAAATTTAAGGCAAACAGCTCTCCTGATGTTTTAAAATTAACTTATACAGTAATGTCAATATACAGTCAAACCTTATAAGACGAATTTGCTTATTGCGAACTTAATTTCAATCCTCGTCAAAATGTACATTCAAATAATGTTAACTCATTCGTTTGAGAAGAATTCTGGTTGCACTTCGAATTTTCCAATTTTCGAAACTTAAGGGCAATTGGGATTCTTTTCAATCGTATTCAACACTCTCTTCGACGGGTTTTCCTCACGTTTAGAATTCATTCCCATTCTTTCTATTGTTTAGTTAGGGGAAATTAAAAGCCATGCTCAAACGGCATGCACTATAAATTGAAATTGAGATGGAAGATAGTGAATAATTTAGTAAATTTAGCAAGTTTTTAAACAGGTTTTAATTAAAAATTCCATGATATATCTTTGTGTGTCAGCATTGTTCCAACAAGACCAAAAAGAGCACGAGGAGAAAAACACTCAAAAATTTATTTAAAACACAAAAGAAACAAAGTACAAATAGAAATTAGAAGAAAACATTAGGTGCTCGAAAAATACAACTTAGCACTTTCATGGCTGACTCGCAACTGAGCAGTAATGCCGGGAACAGGTCCGGGGAAAAGTCACAATTTCATCTGGTGGTACATTGGCTTGCTATAATCTCCCCCTTTGGCTCTGCCGACGTCCCGGCGAAGAGGCAGAACTGGAAGACTTGGGAGTTCTTGCAGCATTGGCTCTAGTCTGAGGCTTTTTGAATCTCTGGGCAAAGAAACTGTTCCTTGAAGCAGTTCCCGAAGAACACGAAAGTTCTTGATTTGTGCTCGATCTCAAAGTAGCTTTCGGTGGTTGGCCTCTTTTTTCTGAGAGGGACAACTGGAGAAGTGTCAGTGTCTTTGAAAGGTGTTAGTGCAGATGTGTGGTACATCGCTATCGGTTCTGATGGTTTGTCAAGGCTGGCAATGACATAGGAAATGGGCGATTTCTGAGTGAGAACTAAGTATGGGCCGTCACGCTTTGGCATGAACTTCGAGGTCTTTTTGTTTTTTGCATTACTAATGGGATGCAAAGTGACCCAGACTTTGTCACCAGGAGAATAAAATACTTGTCGCCGCTTTTTGTCATACTGCTTTTTCCGTTGATCTTGCTTTAATTCTATTCGTTCCCGTATGTCATTTGTGGTGGTTGCGAATCTTTTAAGGTAAGGAGTGATTTCAGCAACACAAAATTGTCCTTTTCGGCCACAGCCTTGAAATCTTGCACGACATCGTCTACAGTCCGCAACTCTCTCCCACACTGTAAGAAGGCAGGTGTATGGCCCGTAATGTCACAAACGGCCGTGTTCATGGTAAAACGAATAAGTGGGAGTTTCGAATGCCAGTTATGTTTATCGCCTACAAGGCTTGCAAGGCAGGGTTTGAGATCTCTATTCCGTTCCACAAGATTAGCTTGCGGAATGTAAACTGGTATTAAGTTTTGGCTGATGTTGAGGGTAAAGCAAACTTCCTGAAGGACAGAGCTAATGAACTGTGGTCCATTATCACTAATGATTCTCCTTGGTATACCAAGGAGAATCATATACCATGCCGCATGAAAGCTTCTTCTATTAGGGTTGTGGCACAGTCGCGTGCAGTGGCTTGAGCAAGAGGGAAAAGCTCAACCCATCTCGTAGTAGTTCTCTATAATGAATTGCCTGTTTCAGTTTGTGGCAATGGTCCAAACAAGTGTATAGAAATTACCTCAAATCTTTGTTAATAAGCAGGGGTCCTCAGCAAACCAGCTGGCTTTTGGTTGGTAGCAGGACAATTTTTTACGTAGTCGGATATGTACTTTTTCATGCCAGTCCAATAGTAGCGTCTAGCAATTATCTGGAAGGTTCCTTCTTCCCCATAATGTCCTGCCATCGGATCATTATGATGCTTTTTCATGATGGATTCACGCTCAGTAGTCGGAATGACCAGTTGGGGCTCTTCCGAATCAGCTTCTGGTACATATCGGTAGAGAACTCCCTGATTCATTAAAAATCCACGTTTCGTCCAGTAGGCATATTCTTCAGTTTACTGGGTGGATTCAAAACTTTCGATGATTTTTTTCAAATTATCATCTTTAAGTTGCGACTCGCGCGTGTCCTTTGGACTTCTTGCAGGTATATCAGCTACAACTACGTTAAAAACCTCGCAACTGGAAACTTCTGCGCAGACTGGGCGGGAGAGCATGTCGGCAATGACATTTGCTTTTCCAGGGATGTACTGTACTTACCGGTTGGAGACTTGAGGTTGAGAAGCCATTTCAGAGGTTGGTGGTCGGATACCACAGTTACTTCTGTTCCCTCCACGTAGCCACGAAATTTCTATAGTGCCCACACTACAGCGAGGGCTTCTCTCTCCGTCGTGGAATAATTGCGCTCTGCTTGTGTAAGCAATCGGCTGGCATATTCGATAGGGTGTTCATTTGACCCTTCTCCTTGAAGTAAAACTGCTCCAAGGGCATAATTGCTTGCGTCTGTGCGAACAATATATGGTTTTGTCCCATCAGCTTGCTTCAACACGAGAGGTGTTATGAGGCAATTTTTGAAAGTTTCAAATGCCTTTTGCTGGTGGGATGCCATTTTTCAGTGGATAGAGGAAACATTTCCTGGATCAACTTCGATTCCTTTTTGTGTGATCCAAAATCCCAAATACTTGACACGATAAGAAGCGAAGTGGCATTTCTCTCTCTGTTTGCTTGAAGTTTGAACAGCAACAGCCTTTCGAAAACAGCTTGGAGATCTGAGAGGTGTTTTTCGAATGACTTCGATAAAATTATTATGTCGTCGAGATAGGTGAGTGTTAGGATGTCCTCAAGACCATTGGGGGAACGGTCTAACAATCTTTGGAATGTGGCAGGGGCATTTCTTAGACCAAACGGCATTCGCAAGAACCGATATGTTCAGAAGGAACACACAAAGGCTATCTTGTCTTGGTCAGCAGGATGAACCTTCACTTGGTGATAGCTTGCTCGGAGATCATTAGTCGATATGAAAGAAGTAGGTCTTGCCTCATGCAGCAGGTCGTCCATTCGTGGAAGTGGATAGAAGTCTACAAATGTGCATTCAGTTTCCTGTAGTCTATACAGAGACACACTTTTCCATTGGGTTTAGGTATGAGAACCACTGGAGATGCATAGGGAGATTCACACTCCTCAATCACTCCTGACAAGAGCTTGTCAATTTCCTGCTTTAACATTTTTTTCTTGGCAGAATTCATCCTGTAAGGCAGCTCCGCTACTCGGAGATGGTCACCCTTATTAATTCGGTGTTTGATAAAAAGGGTGTCGGTTCACCCCCTGGTTTGAAGACAGTTTCAAATTCTCCAAGTAATTCATTCAGGCGCTTACGCTGATCTATTGTCAGCCTTTCTCCTTTCTCTGGCCGTAGCTGACATGGATTGCTGTGGCTCGAACTTTCTGCAGTGCTGTGGGACTGTACATGGTCTGTAGTGTTTGGGAGAACGGGAAAATCATCTTTAGGAAACGGGATATTCCTTCTATTATCGTCAGAAAATGCCATTGACGATTCTTTAGATTCAGAACACTTCTTGCTTGGCTCAGGAAGTCAATGCCTAGCAAGGTTCGGTTTTCCTTAGCATATGGCAACACAACTAGGGTAGTTGGTATTCTTCTTTCAATTTCAATTGTCACCAGGGTGGTGAGTGCTTCTACTGTGGATGATTGTTCATCAGCTAGTACCATGGTTATGGTTTCATTCGAGAATTCAGTACCTTGTTCTAGAAGATTCCTGTACATGGTTTCTCCTGCAATAGAGCGACTGGCTCCAATGTCGGCGCATGCCACCTCATAGACACTGTTGATGTAGACTCCAAGCGATGCTACTGGAGCAGTTGGGCTGAGACAGATGTACATCACGACACTTGACAATATAGTACCATTTCCCTGCAGTGCGGTATTGCACGCATGCCACATTTGGCCTTAATAACTCCCGGTGCTCCACACCCGTAACAGGACAAAGGGTTTCTGTCTTCTTTCGTTTCATCATCGGTTTTCCAATGCACTTTCCAATGCAGAAAAAGGATCCCGCTTATTTTGACTGAGGACCCCGGGATCCCGCCTACATTGACTGGGGATCCCAATAGAGAGTGCTTGCCATCGTTTTGTTATCCTTGGAACTTTGGGGCTCTTGCATAGTTATCTCTCCTGGGGTAAGAAGGTTTATGTCTCGTGTTCAAATGTTCGTAGATTCTGTGTTTTTTCTCTGACTGGATCTGACAGTCATATGCGTCGAGCCGTTCCGCGAGCTTCTCAGGCGAATTCAGGTCGGACCACGTATCTAAAAAATGCTCTTTTACTTTATTGGGCACTCGTCTCTTCGTCTGATCGGCAATTACCAGGCTTTTGAGATCTTCAAACTTTGTGACGTCAAGTTCGGTGAACCAACCATCGAAGTAACTCGTTAACTCAACATAAAAGTCACTCCAGGTGCTTCTTAGACTCTTGCGGTGTAACGAAAACAGTTTTCAAAATTTGACAGCTGTCAACCTGAAACGTTGGAGTAATATTTTCTGAATGTGATGATAATCTTGAAATTGGGTCTCTGGCTCTCTTGCGATCAATTTAGTCACTTCACTTGGTAGGACGCTGATCAGTGAACGACGTACATTTCTTTAGGGACCTTTAAAAATGACATTTGGAGTTCGAATATGGTCAAGAAAAGACCCATAGCGTCCTTGTCAGGGCTGAAAGTAGGCAAAATGTTCTTGAGATTCATCTTTATTGACGAAGATTCAGGTTGGTTTCCAGAGGAAACTTGATTAGTTTTCTCGTTGGTCACAAGATTGAAGACGAAGTTTCTCCAATTCAAATGCGCGTTCTCTTACTAATGAAATCATATATACGGCAGTATTACAACCAATAGTGATACATCATGAAAACAAAACAAAATGCTTTCACTTATTCAACGGGTAAAGACAAAATTAACATTTAACATAAGGCATTAAAATTAACATTTAACACTATGCAAATATTTTATACCCATATAAAATATTATTATTAAATAAAAGAACACACTTTACAATAATTTTATGCGGGGTAGCATAGAAAGTAAACACAATTGAACATTTGAAAGTTTTTGAACGCGGGTTTGCCGTTTTTCATACATAAACAGAAAACTGCACTTATCTGTATTACTCCTCATACGCGAGGTTGCGTTGAACTAAGCATCTATTTCTCACATCGGGGAAGGTGGTTCATCGATTTATTTTCTGTAAATAGGAGTTTACGAGGCAGGCTTTGAAATTCAGTTCGAGAACGTTGGACGCCAGTTTTGTGTCAGACCAAAAAGAGCATGAAGATAAAAACACTTACACAAAAATTTATTTAAACACAAAAGAAACAACGTACAGATAGAAATTAGAAGAAAACATTTGGTTCTCGAAGAATACAACTTAGCACTTTCATGGCTGACTCGCAACTGAGCAGTAATGGCGGGAACAGGTTCGGGGAAAAGTCACAACGCCATCTGATGGTTCGTTGTCTTGCTACATTTGTCAGTAATTAAGCAGCAGAATGTGGTGTATCTATAATGATATTTGGTTTTACTATGTACTAATATTAAGTGTAACGCAAAGTAGTCTTATAATTGTAAAAATTGCATTAACCTACTCATTTGAAAAGTGTTTTTAGAATACCAACCGAAGAAGGGGCTTCCGACAAAAAAAATTACTTGATTTTCCTCTATATCGCAGTCCGGAGTTTTTTGGCTACGCGTGTGATATTAGACTCTAGATTTTATGTGTTTTATATGGTAGAAAAAAGACGATAACAGCGGTCTAATCGAAGAAATCATTATATACTTTAAATTGAATAAGGATAGCTTTTGTTGTAGAAATGTCAGTTTTAAACATTAAAAAATGTCAGTCAAACCATTTCCTCTCCCAAAAATTTTTACATTTGAAAATTTTCCTAGTGTTTTCCTTGAGTATATGTTCGTATTCGGATTTAATGTTTGTTTTCAAAACAAAAATATTCAGGTTATACCAGTTTTTATTAATAAACATTATGCGTTTTTAAATTAATTATTTGGGCATAATTCATTGCTTTCAAAACCCTTTCCTTTTTTATTTAAAAGAAAGAAATCTGCTCTCACCTTTGACAGTTTCCTGTAATGTAGAAACTAAAATTACTAAATTTAGTAATAGCGCCTGCAGTGTGGATTCGGAGCTAGTATGTATTTGAAAAATAGTAGTGCTGCCATCTACCAATCATGACTGGAAATATTTTCTCTACACCATAAATATTTATTCGAATGCATGCAGTACAAATATCTTATTTCATTAAAAAGTCCGAATTAATATAATTAAAAGTAGCATGAGAAATAAAGAATATATTAAGGTACATAGAAGATATTAGGGTAAAATAATTAGATATATAGGAGGTATTAGGGTAAAAAATTAAGGATTCTAGGAAATACTGAAGTGAAAATAGTTGTCCTCACGTTTTAAATTGAATACCTTAAGAGTAATCTATTTCAATCTACTCAAGTGTAAATTTTGCCGAATAATATTGCTCTGAAGTTTTGTAAATAACATTGCTGATTGCGTGTGTGATTTATCAGTGTTATAATAGATATTGTATACGAATAAAGAAATTTGGTATTCCAAACAGATGTTAAACTTTATTTGGACATTTTTAGACAAAGTTAAACTCTGCATTTTAAACCATCATCGGTTTCAGGTATTCCATGCCGTGCATAATGTGGCTAGAGCTGCTGATCTATTAGCGATTTTCTGTCCCTTTATGCATGCAGATTGCCTTCCGATGGTGCAGAGCCTGTATCCAATGTCAGCGAGCGATGGTTCAACAGCACACATCGATTCCATTGAGTTCGTTCCTGAAGCAAAACGAGACTCAAGCGTGTGCATCCAGACCTCATCGTACGGTTACTATCATCGCCCGATTTCATCTCACCCCGTGATGGATCGTTTCTCCCGATGTCCAGAGGTAATTCCCATCAGGGACACTACAGATGAAAAGAAGCAGCCATATCCTTCATTATTTGGGTGGATAACCACCAATGGAGTGATGCAGTTTGAATCGGAGTTATTTCAGTCATTAGTAATCACTGGGAATCCAGAAATTGGTTACGATTTTGCCAATCCCGGAGAAAGCTTTGCCGAACGGCAATAAAATCTTCTCTGTAAACTTCCAATCTTAAACCGAGGATGATTTGTTTTTCTATATACTTCCTCTATTTTCAGCCCACTGCAGCTTGGCTAAGTTAATTATTTTAGCAGTTATTACTTTTGCTCAAAGTTGTGTCCATTTTGATATTTAATAAATTCCCATTTATTGCCCATTTATGCATAACATTTATGTTCAACAAGAGACCAATACCACATAGAGCATCTCTTTTGAATTTTCATCGCTGCCTGTATAATGATTTAGGATCTTTGCATTGCGTATACAGCCCTCTGGCCGCAAATTTCTTATTAAGATTATATAGCCTTTCACTTGCAGGTAGACGCTTCTTCCTGTTTTCCAAAGAACTGTCTTTGGTATTTGATGCAAGTCCTTTATCTGTACAACCATCCAAAGACTTGCAGATGTTTTCGCCAAGTTCCAGATCTCTTGCTTTAATATTATCATTTTGTTTGCCTTTTCCATGCATGTCTGTTTCGTAGTTCCCATCGTGAGCATTCTTATGAGAATTCAGTGCTTCCTTTCCATTTTTAATAATGCTTCCTGCACGTTTTTCTATTACTGAACTGTTAACTTTTAGAGAATTGATGGATTTAGTTAAGGTCTCTTCTTTTTTATACACACTTTCTTTTTCAATTAAATCATTTTGATAGTTTTTCATTCTGGAGGCAAATTTTTTATGAAGATTATATAGTCTCTTACTTGCAGGTAGATCTTTGTTCGCTAATTGCTTTTCTGCTATTTTTACTGCAATGCTGCCTTTGGTACTTGCTGATAATCCTTGAATCACATTATCGTTGGAGGACCTACAAATGTTTTCCTCAAGTTTCTTATCATTTCCTTTAATATCCTCACATTGTACACTTGTTTTGTTATTCATTTCTGTTTCATCATCGACATCCCAAGTACTCGTAAAAGGATTCAAACCTGTTGTTTTGGGAACTGCTTGTACTGAATGGATTGGAATTGGCAAGGCCTCGTCTTCATCTTTGATAATATTTTCTGCAAGTTTTTCAACTACACAGCTGTCCCTTTTTAGAGAATAGGTGGACTTTACGAAGGGCTGTTCATTCTTGTCTGAAAGTCCTTCACATCCACAACTGTCCACGTATAGAGAATTGGTGGAATTAACGAAGGATTCTTCCTCATCTTTGATAGTGATATCTGAAAATTCATCAAATGCACAGCTGTCCACTTTTTGAGGACAGATGGATTTTACGAAATGTTCTTCGATATCTTTGATGTCGTTTTCTGCAACTTCTTCAACCACACTGTTGTCCATTTTTAGATGATAAGTGGATTTTACGAAGGGTTCATCTTCATCCCTGTCTGAGAGTCCTTCACATCCACAACTGTCCACGTATAGAGAATTGGTGGACTTAACGTTGGACTCTTCCTGATCTTTGATAGCGATATCTGAAAATTCATCAATTGCACAGCTGTCCTCTTTTTGAGAGCAGTTAGACTTTACGAAGGAGTCTTCTATACTTTGGATAATTCTCTCAGCAAGTAATTCAGCATCCCAGATGCCGAGTTTTGGAGAATAGGTGGACTTTACGAAAGGCTCTTTGATATCTTTGATATCGTTTTCTTCAACTTCTTCAACTACAGTACTGTCCATTTTTAGAGAACAGGTGGACTTTACAAAGGGCTCTTCTTCATTCTTGTCTGAGAGTTCTTCATATCCACAACTGTCCACGTTTAGAGAATTGGCGGACTTAATGAAAGACTCTTCCTGATCTTTGATAGTGATATCTGATAATCCATCAATTGCACAGCTGTCCTCTTTTTGAGACTTTACGAAGGGTTCTTCCATGCATTTGATAATGTTTTCAGCAAGTTCTTCAACTCCACAGCTCTCCATTTTTAGAGAATAGGTGGACTTTACAAAGGGTTCTTCTTCATCCTTGTCTGACAGTTCTTCATATCCACAACTGTCCACGTTTAGAGAATTGGCGGACTTAATGAAAGACTCTTCCTGATCTTTGATAGTGATATCTGATAATCCATCAATTGCACAGCTGTCCTCTTTTTGAAACTTTGCGAAGGGTTCTTCCATGCATTTGATAATGTTTTCAGAAAGTTCTTCAACTCCACAGCTCTCCATTTTTAGAGAATAGGTGGACTTTACAAAGGGCTCTTCTTCATCCTTGTCTGAGAGTTCTTCATTTCCACAACTGTCCACACTTAGGGAATTAGTGGACTTAACGAAAGACTCTTCCTGATCTTTGAAAATAATATCTGAAAATCCATCAATTACACAGCTGTCCTCCTTTTGAGACTTTACGAAGGGTTCTTCCATGCATGTAATAAAGCTTTCTGCAAGTAATTCAATATCACAACTATCCATTTTTGGAGAATAAGTAGACTTTACTACAAGCTCTTCATTAGCCTCGATAATATTCTCTGGAAATCTTTCAATTTCAGAACTGTCCACGTTTATCGAACAGGTGGACTTGACTAGCTCTTCATCATAATTGATAACATTTACTGCAAGTTCTTCAACTGCACAGCTTTCCACTTTTGGAAAATAGACGGACTTTACGAAAGTCTCTTCACAATCCTTCATCATATTATCCGGAAATCCTTCAGTGACACAACTGTCAACGTTTATAGAACATGTGAACTTTCCTAAGTGCTCTTCGTCATCCTTGATAATATTGTCTGAAAGTACTTCAATTACACAACTGCCCACGTCTGAAGAATGGGTGGACTTCACGAAGGACTTTCTGTCATCTCTGATAAAGTTATCTTGAAGTTCTTCAATTATACAAGGGTCCGCATTTTGAGAATAAGTGGGTTCTAGTAAGGGCTCATCACTCTCCGATTCTTCACCAATTGAAAATTTCGGTTCTACATTTCTCTGGGATGATGACTTCTTATTTCTTTTGCGTGCTTTACAACATACATATGCTGTTATCATTCCAAATAATATAATCAAAACACCAAATGCTGTTATGCTATACGCTACCCAATAACTCTGTTGAGCAGTAACACTGGCTGTGGATGTGGGAGTTACCTTCTTCATTGACTCATTTGCAAGGATATGTTCTCTGTGGCTGTTGGAGACACTTGTCGATTGAGGAACACTCGTCGATGAGAGTTCAAAAACCTTCTGTTCAGCATAGTTTGGTCTTTTAGTGATTGGTAGGCTTACTTCTGCATTTATTTCCTTTTCTTTCGAAGGATTACTCTTGATAAAAGGTGGTGATTTCAAGTGGTTCATGATCCTTTTATGGGGTTGTCTTAAAATTCCAATTTTTCGTCTCCGGTGCTTCAAGTGTTTTCTTCCTAAGAAACCCTTAGAGTGGCTTACTTTTGTATTTACTTCCTTTTCTTTTGAAGGATTACTCTTGGTGATTGGTAGGCTTATTTCTGTGTTTACTTCCTTTTCTGTTGAAGGATTACTCTTTGTGATTGGTGGGCTTATTTCTGTATTTACTTGCTTTTCTGTTGAAGGGGGTTTACCCTTGGCGATAAAAGGTGACGATTTCAAGTGTTTCATGATCCTTTTATGAGGTCGTCTTAAAATTCCAATTTTTCGTCTTCTGGGCATCGAGTGTTTTTTTCCTGAGAGACCCTTCTTTAAATACCTGGGGATATTCATTAGCTTTTTTTGCTGCCTCATAAAAGGCGATCCTTTCCACTTTCTGTGCGTCTTATAGAAATTTACGACTCTTCTTAAAAGTGAACCTCCGAAATTACGAGGACCGTGTATTCTGGTAAGTGGTTGATTCAGTGATGCTTTTTTTCCAAGCCTTTGATCTCTTTCTTTAGTATCCCCATCGTCGTGGTTATATATACTATGATGATGCTGAATCTTACTTTCTTCAAGACCACGATGTCCTTCTTTGACATACCCTTGTTGCATACCTTCTTTACCAACCATTCCTGCTCCATTGTTGGCATCGTAAGTAACCACAGAAGGATTCAGCGGTGTTATTTTTCCGAATCCATATTCTCTCCTCTTCCCATTTTCATATCGTATACCATATTTTCCATTCATTCCTGTTCCATCGTTGGCATCAGAAATAACCTTAGAACGATTCAATGGTGTTATTTTTCCGAATCCATATTCTCTCCTCTTCCCATTTTCATATCGTATACCATATTTTCCATTCATTCCTGTTCCGTCGTTGGCATCAGAAATATCCATAGAAGGCTTCAACGGTATTATTTTTCCGAATCCATTTTCTCTTTTCTTACCATTCTCATATCGCATCCCATCTTTTCCATTCATTCCTCTTCCATCGTTGGCATCAGAGATAACCTTAGAAGGATTCAATGGTGTTATTTTTCCAAATCCATATTCTCTTCTCTTCCCATTTTCCTTTGGTAAGCCATCTTTTCCATTCATTCCTGTATCATCATTAGCATCATAAGTAATCATACGGGGATGAAACCGTCCCCCTTGTTTCTCCATTTCTTTCGATGCTTTAACGAATCCATTAAAATATTCTGCAACTTTTTGCAAGTCCGGAAACTTCTTCAAGATTTCTTGAAAAAACCAAGTTCCATAATCATCAACCTGCAAATAAAATTACTTTTTTATTCAAACGCATCGTATTGGGAACACATTACACGTTAGGACATCGAAAGAAATTTTTTCGAAATGGGGCATGTTTTATTTGAAAGAGAGCTTGGTAATGATGCATTGTAGACGTTTTATCGCGAAGCGAAAATTTGTCACCGATTCCAAAATTTCAAAACTCCAAAAACTATAAATGAGTTAACAGACTAGACGCCAAATCGCTTGTAGAACGTCCCCTATAATGCGTCTTTTAAGGGGGAAAAATACCACAGTATGTAATCAATACAATATCGAAAGAAATAAAGGCTATACCATAATAAATTTGATGTATTATGGTATTAAAATACATTTGATGCATTCTGGTACTAAGATACATTTGATGTATTTTGGTATGAGGTAACAAACAATTTTAAAACCCACTTTCACTAAGTTTCACGAACATAATGAGCAAAATGTATAACAATTTTGAATTCTTAAAAAATTATGAGGTACAGATGTATCTAGTGCCTCGTCTGATGGCAACGCTCTTGGCGCACTTTTTTACGTCGGTCGCCAAGAAAGAAATCTTAGAAATAACCTTTTTTATCTTTATAAATATAACATCATTACAAATCTTTCCGCTTGCCGGGGTTGCCATAAAAACGGGAATAACTCTAATACAGATGGGTTACCTTCATTTGCCATAACTCGCTACTAAAAGTGTGCCAAAAAACGCGCCAAGAGCGTTGCCACCAGACGAGGCGCCAGATACATCTGTACCAATTATGGAATTTGCAATAACTCAAAGATTTAAATTACAATAAACATGTCGATGAATCTTTATTCAAAAAAAAATTCCGTAGACCTTGTACAAGCTTACACAAATAAAAAAAAGTATTCTTTATTCAGATAGGATGTCGAAAGAATATAATTTAAAGAAGGTGCTCAGTTTTTGTTTTTCGAGTCTACAGGATAATTTACATGCAAGAATCTTACTTTGGTCCTGTTGGTGGTCATCAGGATAGGAGCGGCATCTGCCACTGGTCTGTCGTAGAGTACGACGCAAAAGGCGACTAAAATATATCGCACCATCACGTCAGAAGTAATAAATCGCTTCATTTTAAGAATTCTAAATCGCACATAAAAATATCGCATGCACAAGTCAGAGTTAAAATGAAAATTGTGATTTCAATAATGTTTTTCATTTAGTCCTTCATTCTTCAACTGCATTGTTGGTCATACTTATTGTTTGTGTAACTGAACAACTGTTGTAATATGTAGTTTTGATTATTGGTTGGAAACTTCATGAAATGTAAAGCAATTGTTGCATCCCTGTTGCAAAAAAGAAAAATAATTTTCCTTCGGTTCTTTTGTGCAGAACTACTTTATAATCGCCAATTTTCTCAGAATTTCCTATAACTTCGAGTTTTCCCATTGCTAATACGAGACTCATTAATGTTGTATCCATTTAATTAAAGTGGGATGCCAGCTCAGGTGTTGACCTCGTCATATGACTGTTGTTCAAAATAACGAGGTGTAGTCCTCGGATCTTTCCCTTAGGGATTGATCCCAGCCAATAGCCCTTTATGTTGCTCCAGTGCGACCTTACTTCAATTACATACCTAGTTTCTTCAAGGCAACAAGTAAATGTGCGCCAAATTCTTCAAAGTCCTTCAGGAAGGCATGTCCCTTCCACCCCACAGTTCACGGTGAGTGTGATATGGCATCACCTCCCATGATGCCCCAGGGCAACGCAGTCTGCCACATTCTCGCCAATTAATGCTTGAAACGTCATGCGATTTGGCTATGGAAGAAAAAAAAGGTTTTCAGATAAAAAATAAAAAGCTAATCCTAATTCTGAATAAAAAAAATACACACCGAAAAATATCTTTCCAAGTGATCGAATGCCCATTGACTCATTTGTCTTCACGGAGAAAAATGCTGAAAAAAATTATTTATTTTTTCCAACAAAATGTCTGTGCGATGGCAGATTTTCTTCATACACTTCAACCAAAACAAAATGTCGCGACAGATTGAATGCAACTGTAGATATGAGAATTCAGCTGTCTTTCCATTAGTCAGACATTGAAGGCATTTTTGCGAAATTTTAAAACAACGTCATTAGCTATTTTGGAAAATAATTTTAAAAACTAAACTTTTTGGGGGGTCTGCTTTCACTACTTAAACACTAATATATTATCGGCTCCCTTGTATGAATAATTGCATTTGAATTAATCACGTGAAAATTAAATTATGTATTTAAAGTAATATCATTTTAAATATAAGCGAATTTGGCTATCAAAAATTGTATCAACGGTAACTAACGTCCTTGAACATGTGGTGAATGTGGCCACCACTATAAAAATCATATAACTAACAATACTAGAACAGAAGTATATATAGTAGTGCAATCTATTCCTGTATATAGAGATGACCAAAACTGTTATTTTACAATAGCAGTGCAAACAGTATAGATAAAATAGAAAACAGTTAGTAACTGCTAATATTAACAGTTTTGTCATCAGTTAGCAGCTAAATTTAAGGGATGGTGAATCATTAAGTTTTCTTAAAAGCCAATACATTTTTTCTTGAAATTTCCATTTTGTGGCCGTGCAATAATATTTAAAAGAACTTGTTTTAAAATTCAGTACAGACAAAGCAAAGGTATCTTATTACCATTTTTTAAAAAATGACAAATCGATTTGGCAGCGGTTTTTTAAAGAAAATCATTGTTTTCAACAAACTTTTAACATGTACAATAAGTTGCTTAAATATAGCTTCAACTCGTAAAATAAGCCACCTTGACCTTCTGTCACTACGACAAAAAATTATTAATATTTCGAAAGTCCTAGTTTGGATTTTTTAAAACATCTTTCAATAATGGCAAAATTCCACTTCAAATTTGATTTATTCTGACCTACAGGCCACTTTAAATCGAATACTTTGTGGTGGTGTTACGTGTGACACAAAGGGAGACACTTAAAACGGAAAGACAGACATATCAACGCAACCAAGTTCAGTCACTAAATGTGAATGCAAGTACTCAACGTATGCAAAGTTTCATGAAAATACACCCAGCCGTTTAGACGTAGTACGGCGACACACATACATACAGACACCAAACGTTCCAAACACCCATTATGCATTAGAAATGCCCAAAACGGATAAATAACTTGAAATAGGTAAAAAAAGATTCGTTCTACAAGCACTCTATTTTTATTTATATTGGTTTGAGGAGCTAGTCCATAAAAATATTGGGGAGGGGTCTCCCTGGGGCTTGGTGCTGTATGTGTGGGTGTTTTGTTGAAACAATTTGTTTGGTTCCTCATTAGTAATATTTCCCCCTCCTCCCCTTATAAAATTATTGTTGGAGTCCCTAGGAGTTGACTTAGATGCTTGATGGCGTAGAGCCAGGAGGGGGCTCTTTGGACCAAAATCTCCTTGAAAGTGTTAGTTTCCTATTATTTTCCCTTAAAAATTCACTTTATACAACACAAAATGTTTTAACTTAATTACATAAAATTTCCAATAATCGTGGTGTTGCTCAGTGCGACATTAATTCAATTACCCACCTTTGTAACATTGTTTAAATAATATAATAATTATTAAATTAATTAGCAGTTTCACTGATTCAGTACTGATTCACACAAAAAGGAAATGATGACACGATACGAAATAACTTCGAAAAGTCCGACTTAAATATTTACTTAATATAGAAAATTTTCCTGACGGACATTTCGCGAACACAACCATTCTGAAGTGACTTCTGTACCCGAACCTACCAGAAATATGCCCAAAACAATCCCTTACTTTAAACCAAAACCAAATATATATGAAAAGGTTATCGTGAAAAATTTTTTTTAATTACAATAAAATCCGAACTTTATATTCTTCATAAACATTGAAATTCATTCATTGTATGCCCCTCCGAAATAAAATCTTGCCTTCAAAAGAATTTATTTCTAGTTTTTCAGAATTTTACTTCCATTCGCTTTTAGTTCTAAAAAAGTACAACAGATGGCAGTCCATACAGTTTTTCAATATCCTGTAAACGTTTAAAAGCAGACACAAATACATGCGCACGCATCATCTCTTGAGCCTACTTTTTTTTATTTTTTCTTTTCAAAGTAGTCAAACAGGTGAAGAGAAAGCAAGGAATAGCGAATGAAAGTTTTGTTGGAGAGGCGAGGCCTGGTGACTGTTCACTTGACGCATGAACCTAATATTGCGATGACTTTCTCCATGAATAATTACAATAAACGCATATTATGATGTGGATTTCATCTGTGTATCATTGCAGACTTTTATTAATGTGTTAAGTGTGTGTATCGAACTCATCTGTGACTTCTATTTCGTTGGACAATGCTGCGATTTCTGAGCAAACGATTTAGCCGCACTACGCGTGGAGGTAAAAGTCGTAGTGATGGAAAAACACCTACAAAATATGGAAAAAGTGTTTTGCCTTGCAAAATTATTTTATTGGACGGCAGTGACATGTCAGTCGACGTTCATGTGAGTACCTTTATCATTTTCCCATTGAGTTCTGTGTTACGTCTAACGAAACAAGTGCAATTTCACAATTGTTGTCCCCTCTCTGTTGCAAGGATCGTTGAAATTTCAAGTATGTGACAGTAAAATGATATGTTGCGCAGTGACAGCCAGTTAATGTTTTTGTAGACGATAAATTCTTTTTGAATAAATAACAACCATCGCCCTGCGTAATCTCTCTGCTTTGCTTATCAGTATTTACCTGTCTGTTTGGAGACAGGATCATGGAAGGATTCCTTACATCTGTCTTAACACACTTAGGAACACTATTTTGCATAAAAAAGCGAATAAACTTCATATTAATTTTAAAATGTGTGCAATTAATATTATAATTAATTCATACTTCAGACATTTCTGCACTGAATCTTGGTGTGAAAATATCGTGAATTTTATGTTTTTTATTTTGTGGTAAATAAAAGTAGTTTCATTAAGAACTTGATATTAATTTTTTCAAAGACGTTTTGTGTACTGAAATGAAAGCAAGCAACCATTGGTTGAAGAAACCTGACAGATTAAATTCATACTATCCATAATTCAAAAATTTTCTGGGTTGAAGTGATTTTTGAAAGGAGAGATTTTTGACATAAAATTATTTTTAAAAGTTATTAAGGACTTCACAACGTTAGCAAACTTGTGAAAGCAAGTATATATGAATGGAAATTAACTGAATTAGAAAATCAGTATATGCTAAGGAATTGTGCAAGAGCTTTCAAATATAAATCTTCAGAAGGTTTTTAAGTTTTAACTAAATATTTTATTGCTAAGGGAATAGAGCTCAGTATATTCATAAAATTTTATTGGTGATTATCAGCTGTTTCAGTCTCGGGCCGTTTAAGCTGTGGAATAGAGGATTAACGAGAAATCCTAAAATTGTAATCCTCGTTTCTATTTTACCATCATCCCACAGGTGTACTAGATTAGAGTTGCCATCTGTTCTGGTTTGATTGAGATTGTCCCGGTTTGTCAGATGCTTTCCAGGGTCTTGGCCAGTTGGTCTTTTCGTCCTGGTCAGGACAAAAGCCTCAAAGCTGCTTTCCTTTAGTTGTGTGGGGCTGTGGTAGCCTGGTTGGAAGAGTAGTGGATTAGCAACCATAGGGTTACAAGTTTGAAACTAACAAAAGACAGTCATGTATGCAGGGAGCTGGTTCATGTTAAATCTGTTGTGGCCTCAAATGTCCTCATGGTGCAGAAGTTTGAAGAGAGGGATGCCAACTCAGGTGTTGACATCATCTGACCATGGTTCAAAATGACACGATCGTGCCCTTTGATCTATTCCTTCGGGACTGATCCCAGACCATCTCCAATAGCCCTTTGCATTGCCCAGTGCAATGTTAATTCAACTACCTATCTAACTATCTTTCAGTTGTAGTGGTCATTGCTTCTTTCAATGCGAAAAATTGAGTTTGTTTTGAATGTGCTTTGATTGTAACACTGGCACTGATCTTCTGAAAGTACTGAAAATTTATTTTCCCCTGCAATCATTTCCCTGTATCTCATGCTGCAGAAGGCCTCCGGAATTGGGGCAAGTGTTCATGTTACTTTAAATGAACAGCAATATTTCAAATATAAAATATCTTAAGTAAATAATTAATGAAGCCAATGAGTTTTGAGATAAATCGTTTGAAATTATAGCCGTTGAAGCATTTTGGTCTTCAAACAGTAATACATAGGAAACTCTGAGAACTTTACTCATTACTATAATTTTGTTTATCAATCGACAATGATCTTTTTACCCATGGACAACTTAGTACATGATCTATGGTTTAAAGTGGATTCTGAACCACGACAAACATCAGCGCCCAGATCTGGATTTGAACCTGGAGTGTATTGAACCCATAGCAACACTCTCATTGATCATACAATTACATAAAAGTGTCCCACTTTGATAAAAAAAAAATATATTAAGTCTTTAAAAATGTCCCTATTTTAAAAGAAAATAATGGTTACCCTACACTTAATAGATAGATTAGATTCCTTCAAGTAAAATATCAAATCTGTAAAAGTTGACTGAAATTTGGAATTCAAGGGTGTATTGAGAAGTTGGTGAAAACCAAGTAAAGAAGGGATAAAATATTTGCTTCTAGTTAATCTTTTAATTTGAATCTGCTAAATATCTTTTGCTGTAAGTGGGTATGATCTGAAAGAAACTCAAGCTTTCAAGTTGAATTTTTTTTAGTTCCATGCTATGGTTTCCAATCACAGGGCACTGGTGTCTATACAGATTCAAATACACCTTATTCAATAGATTCTGGTTTGATTAATGTAACAAGAAAATGATTTGATGTAACAAGAAAAAGTGGTATACAACAAGCTAAACAAAATAACTGTTGATTTATGTTATTGCAGGATTGTTCAATCCTAGTAAGTACATGAGCATGACTTTATTTTAATTATGATATTATGAGCCTGCATGATCCTCTGAAATTTCGTCTTATCCTAGTATCACGCAAATTTTAATTCCTTATCTTCTGTTCATCTATTCTATTTTTGTTATTCTTATGAATATTTTCCATAGATCCTTGGGATTCATAAAAAACACCAACTAATTGTATCTGTATATTTAATTGTCATATGTATAAATGTATTGTCATGTCTTATGAACAAATATTTTACCCCCCCTGTTCTGAGGTCCTGTTTAAGACTCAGTTTTAGATAATTTTTATAACAATTTGTATTTAATGCCTGGGTCTAATGAAAAAAGTTCTGACTTTTATGTTGCAACCTTTCATTCTTGACATTTATTTTACACCTTAACCTTTACACTACGGCGCTTTTATTCCGCTACCTGAATATGGGACGACTGTTGTCCCGCCTGTAGTCACAAAAGGTTAAGTGGAAAATGAAAATTTTTAATCAAAATAAGATAATTTAATAGTGAAGCTGGTGGCCTTATCTCTTATATTTGACTAAGCTTTCTTTTGTATATTACATGCATGAAACAATTTAATGATATGCAGCCCTGTCGAAAGAAAGGCAATTAATCTTTTATATTTTTTATTTAAATCAAATTTTTATAATTTAAAATCGTTTTGTTGCTATTAGTTTGAATTTGTTAGATATGAGACATTAAGTTAGTTTAATTTCGAGATAGAATTATTTTATGTGAAACATTAACCTTCCATTAGTCACAGGTATCTTAATAAATGAGATCTTGGTGCATCGGTGTTGCTCAACGTTTCCATTCCAAGTTACACACATGGTATTGTTCATTTAAAAAATGCATAGAAAATATGCATTTTTTTATGATTCTAAATGGATATTTTGCTTTTGCAAATATTAGGAGTTTCCTCTATTTAAGTTCAGTTTATTTTCTTCAGGAGGGTTTCTTAAATAAGCTAGGAGATGAGAGGGATACCCAGTACTTGTTTAGTGAAAAAGATGTTTAACAATGTGCACTAATTCCTTAATCAGAAATAGCAAATTTCCTCTTGAACATCCCTCTCATCAGGTCAAGTATATCCAAACTTTCCATGGGGAAAAGGGGCGGCAGTAGCCCAGTTGGAATAGTGGATTAGCAACCTGCGAGTTCGAAACTCGGTCGAACCAAAGACCATTGCGTATGTGGGGACTTGTGCACGTTAAATCTGTCAGGTGACATCAGGCCCTAAATATCTTCATGTTGGCATGGTGGGGAAGTTTGGAGAGTGGGATGCCAGCTCAGGTGTTGGCTTCGTCATCTGACAGTGATTAAAAACAAGGTGTTGTCCTCGATCTTTCCCTTCTGGATTGATCTTGAACCATCACCAATAACCCGCTGTGTTGCGACGGTAATGAACTACCTACCCAGATACTGCTCTCCAGACAAATTTACCTGATCCACCGACCAGATACAGCTTCTCTAACAAATTTATCCAGCCTTCTGCACAAGCTCTTTTTGAGTATATAATTTCGAAATTACATCGGTTGCTATTGTGATGAAGGCAATAAGAACCTCCTTTCCGTAAAAAGCAAAAACCTGAAAGTGTAAATATTACCTATAAGCATATGCGTCACCAGCACCAAATTATTAGGGGATAGATTACCAGGGGTCTAAGGGGGATCTCTGGAAAATGTTGAAAAAATTAAGGACTACTAAAAACACTTTTTGAGGCATTCTGAATGCCTCCAACCGTATTTTAAAGGTAGTACTTAAATTTCCTAAAACTGGAACTAAAAAAATTTCAAATTGTTTTTCAAAAAATATTGGTGGGGACGCGTCTCCCCCACCGGTGACTCCCGTGCCTATAAGTAACCAAATAAGCTTAAAAAACGGCTTCACCGATCCTGGTGGCCCAACCACAAAAAGGTTTCATGACTGGTGTCAGGATCTCCCTAAGCATAAATATTACAAATATACAGATACTATGAGTAACGAAATATGTAGGATGATCTCATGAATAAGGTCGCTTTGTCAGAAGAGGTACAAAGTCCTAGATTTGGGGTCCTGTTGAAGCTTGGGCCTTCCTCCAACAGGAGGTATAAATATTTCAAGTATATATGGTGAGGATCTACTAGTATATAAACAAAATAAAATTTCGAAACATAATTATATATGAAGCAAGTAGTGTTTTACTGAGGCCCTCCATTTTTCCAACTTGATGTCACTGCATCTCAATCAATGCTATAATTTAGAGTATCCTCAAAGAAGGGAAACAAATAATTTTCAGTAAAACAGGGTAATTCTTGGGGTGTGTTATTGAGTGAAAGCAATTTTTTTAGCTTGTATAAAATAAAATGCAACATCCCAAGCTATAATTTTCAGTATTGCTAAGCTTTAATTGAGAAAAAGCTTAAGAGAAGAAAATTAAATGCCTGTCATTTCTTTTGATAGATTTGGCAATTTATTTTGAATTTAATTTACTGGATTTCTAAACATAAAATTCGTTTATTTATGTTTGTCATCAGTTTTATTGTACTAATTTGGACTTCAGAGAAGAATAGAAAATACAATATCATTCATTTGTACTGTTTTTAAGTAACAAAAGTTTTTGGACCTTTTGCCTGTAAAATCATAACCCAATCAAAGTAACCCTAAAGTGGTCAAACAAGCTTTATTTTCTGTTAACAAATATATTTCTTATTTTTAAATCTGCTTTCTATTCCTGGCTTAAAATATATTAATTAGTATTTTAGACTGGAAGTGTAAAATCTCAATACAATTTTTCATGCATTAACAATCAATTAAATTTCAAATTCTGATAGTTTTATTCCTCTAGGTATTGGCTTGACTGATTCATTCAATGTGAGATGGCTAGTTTTAAAAAAAATTCAAGGAAAATTAGATAAAAAACAGACTTAAAATTGCATGAAAAATAACTCAATTGCAGTTTAAAATATTTAAAACCTTTTCAGAATTGGTCATATGAATTGTAAAACGATAGAACTTGACATCAGAAACGTAGCTAGGGGAGGCCAGGGTCAGTGGCCCCGAGTGACACTAAGGGGTGGTATTCCTTGTGATTTGAAGTACATAAATTTTGTTTTGTACGAAGTATCATTTGCTCCGAAAAAAGTCTGGCCTTGACAATCTAAAATCGCGGCTTTTATTAATTGATTGAGGGGGGCTCAATAGATTTGCTGTCTGCACTAGCAGCCTGCGAGTTGTAGGCTGCGCAGGTTCGATTCCCATTACCATCATGGGTGTATTTCTCTTTTGTGTATACACATTTTGTCTATTTAGTAGACAGGAAAAACATTGCTTACCCAGATATGGCCCTGGCATCAAAAAACACATGAGTAGTAGAACGTTGTCCAAATACAGGTGACTTGCATGATCTGTATCGATTAAAAGAATGTATATAAGTAGCTGCATAATAAAGATAATCCCCATCACATGTTCACTGCCTTGGATGAAATAGACTTAGAAACGAAGCAAGATATTAATCTTGGAATTGTTTTAAATTCGCATAACCCCCACCATGAAATGTTATCACATCTGGATCAAAGGTGAAGTTTTTATGAAATTGAAGAGTATATGAACTGAAATAAAGTGTTCTGCATAAATTTTATTCTAAAATCTTTATAAAGAGAGAAACGCTAAAAGAAGGAAATTCATATGAAGATATCAATCTTGCTTGATACAGAATTTCCTGTTAACCTTGAATCAAAGCTAACCTGGCACATTTGAGATTCTATCATCCGCAAAAAGAAAGATGAGTGCAATTAAAATATTCATAATACTAAATTGAATGTCCAGTTCTGATGAACCAGAATGGATGTAATTGGAGTTTTCTCAGAAGTGCATGAAAAATGTGCCAAAATTGTAGCCAAATGAAAAGAAAATTTTCATAGAAATGTAATGAGTAAATGGTCTTAATCTAAAGGTAGAAATTTGTTTTGCCTGCTTTTTGACAGACAAATGTTCTGGCAACCTTGTTAGCAGTAATAGTTCGTCAGACTTGTTTGTGTTTGGTTTAAATATAAACCTTACTTTTTTAGGATTTATTTAAAATTTATTTGGTTGAATATTATTGATTCGTAGGCCCTATGAAAACAATAACCGGATGATTATTTTGAAAATAATTCCAAAATAAATATTACAATACACGTGAAACTGAAATATTTGCAAACGATGATTTTAATTTCTTGTGGTTGATAAAAATGGCAAAATATCATTTCTTTTCTGCAATGTTCTAAAAGTAAATTATGTAATGATTCTCCAGGGAAATATATTCATTTTTATACATCCTTGAATAAATAATTGAAAGGAAAATATTTTTAATCAAAAATTGTGCGTTTCTTTTCTCAAATGAGAATGTAAACAAGCAGTTTTCATGTACAGTAATAACTTTAGTCATCAGTACCGAAAACAATCTACGCCAAATTCATCAATTATGATCAGCTGGTAAAGTTTTGTTAAAAGTATTAAAAAGGCTTCTGAAGAATAAATTAGCATTTGACTGATCAAGTTTGATTTTGGTACAGCTAGCAACCGTGGAATTTGTTTTCGGTCAAGTATTTCATATTAACAAAACTGTCTCATAAATTAACAAAGTTGAGAAGCAGCTCCATATTTCTAAAAATTACGGCTCCGAACAATTGTGATGGAATTATTCTAGTTTATATTTCACAGAAGAAGCTACTTTGAGCTGAAATAGAATTTTACTTTTTCGTTTTATAGCCAGCCACAACACACTGAAATTTGATGATGCTTGCTCCTCTGACAAAAAATATCACAGCTGGTAACACGTCTCAGAGTGATCTAATTGGCACCAGTGGCAACGTTAACGGTTTAACAAGCCCTTTGACAAGAATGAATAGAGAACTCTCAGTTGGGCTTTGAAAGCTTGATAGCTTTGTGAGCTTTCCAGTTTTCCTCGTTGCTCGCAAAATAATACACGGACTGGGAGATTCTACATATAATTGGGATTTTTACTTCCTTTCCCAGGTTGATTGTTCCTTCTCGTTTACCATTTTTTTTTCCTGCTAACATTACTTCCAAAGGAATAAAGAATGAGGGACATAATGGACCCGCATTCATTGCAAATGTCGAGTTTCACCGGGATTTCGAGTCTTACTTTTACTTTTCTTTTGATTTCTATTGTGGTTCATTGTAATGCCATTGATGATCAAATGTTATCTTTTCCCTTCAGAGTACTCGTGAAGTGAAAATTGGTAAAATGAAAGCCAGCCAACTCTGAATTTTAATTTAATCATCCATTCGTGTACTGAATGATAAATAAGTCTGGCTCTGGGCTGCCATATGCGACTTTTTGCTATTTTTCAATCTTGGCGACATTAGGGGTATCATTTTAAGCAAAATCGTCTCAAAAGCTTCTATTTTCAAAATTTTGAAGACAACAAAATTTTAGTCCCTTTTTTGTGAAGCAATAGCGGGCGGAAAAAGTATTTTTTGGATCTTTCTTTTGGGAGATTTCCAAAGGACCCCAGTTTCGAAGTCTTGGTGCTAAGCCGTGGCAAGCATGAAAAAAAAAACCATCACAATGTGTGGTTCTAGATTGTCATGAAATACTTATTAAGGAAATATTTAGCTTTTTAATTTTAAAATTTATATTTCTTGAGAGCTTCAACGTCTGTTGCGTACTTACGTACCACATTTTTGTGCTTTGGCCGATTCATTTTCCATATGAGCAACTAAAATAGTGTTTGAGACTTGTTTCTATTTTAAAAAATGTATGCTACTACTGCACAAGTGCTGTTGGCCTCATTTAAGGGGAATTATTGGAAAGGCCAGAAAACCCTACTTGCTGACGTATACGTCCTTTCGAAGCTCTTTATACAGATTAATATTGTTGATGTATTTGTAATATTTATCGCTCATATTGGATACATTCAAGCCCCAACTAAAAATATGTAGGGTGGACTCAAGATGCTGGCGCCCCTGAGAACAGTGGTTCTTAACCTTTTTGCCCTATGCTTAAGGATGATTCAAAAAATTTGATCTTCGGTTGCCGTGGCTCAATGTGTTTGCCCACTAGCAACCTGCGAATTTTTATGCGGCGCTGGCTCGATTCCAACAACCTACCCTGAGTGTATTTCAATCTTCTGTGTCAGTAAAACTTTTAAACTGCCTTTCTTGTATTCAAATTGCCCACTATGGTGAGTACACTCACGTTAAAAATCCCGAATTTAGAAGACTTATCTCTTACAAGAATAAGCTACTTTTTTAAGAATGAAAATTATGGGAACAGCTTTCGCGTTTATGGAATTCGATCCGCATGTGCGTTGAAGTAACTTTCGTCAGTGATGGATCGTGCTACGCAAGAACTCTGCGATGACGCACTGACACTTCTCAGCTTATACGATTTAAGGATGTACCACTTCTGAAAATTCCGAAATAGAAATTCGATATTCGCACTTACTACGACGAATCAATGGCGGAAAGACGTGTGTAATGGAAGGACATTGGTGAATAAACACCCGTGGAAAAATTAAACATCAACTCTTGTTCTGTCCCATTTTTAAACGTCCGTGGCGTTGCATCTCAATCATAGTTGTTGAAAGTCTAACTATTCTATGTGTTTTATCTGTCTTTGACTAAAAACAATGTTGCTTTTTTTATTGTACCTAGTCTTTTATTAACTATTTTTTGTTTTTCCAAAAACATTTTGTTCCCAGGTTTAAGCGATTAAGGGGTTGTCGCGGCTTAGTGGGTTTGCCCACTGATCTAGCAACCTGAGAGAGTTGTAGGTAGCACAATCTCGATTCCAACAATTTACCAGGATTTATCTTCTCTGCCAGTAAAACTTGTGCCAACTCAGGTGTTGACCTCGTCATCTGACCGTGATTCAAAATTACGTGATGTTGTCCTCGTATCTTTCCCTTGGGATTGATCCAGGACCATCGCCAATAGCCCATTCTGTTGCTCCAGTGCGACATTAATTAATTAATTACCATTATTTGACGTCATATGTCTTGTATTTGGCGCAACTTGGCCATATATGGCGTATGCATCGACCTTCCAATGAAATAGACTGAGCAAATGGGCAGAATCGCTGTCGTAAGATCTCAGAAGGATAAGTAATTGGGGCTTAAGAATCGACTTGGGCGGATTGGCTATCTAAGCCCAGACTAGTGTTCTATATCACTGGATAATCACTTATTAAAACAATAATTTTTACCGCATTAGGATTCATACTTTTTTCAAACAACCATGGGACAGATCTTCAAACCAAGCGATCGGCAGAAATAACATGAAGTTGCGCTCACATACTCCATCTATTTCATTAGAAGGTCGATGGAAGAGAGTGATTCCCTTAACCAATAGCAAATTGGCGAAAATTCGACAGATCTGTCGTTATATACAAAACGGTTCCATTGAACAACGTGCTTTGAACTTTTAAAAAGTTAATCGGTTTGTCAGGATTCAGGCTGTTATTAATGAAATTGAAACAGAAAAGAATGTCTGCAAAATCTTACAGATGGAAAGGATAATCACTGACGAACATTTCAAACGAGGATGAAGATTCAACGATAACGTAAGTCAATGCGAGACAGCACGGACAAGTACCAAGGAGAAGTTTATCTCAAACCCAGCCACTTTATATCGTTCATTAAGGTTATGAAGCAATTAAGCTTGTTTTTCTTATTGAAAATGCTGATTTGAAAAATATTTTGTATTCCTAAATGTATATATTCGCATAGTTATGGTTTTATGTTCCTACGACTGAGAGCATTAGATTATTTGATTTCAGAATAGCTTTGTGGGACCGCGGTATCTCGATTGAATGAGTAGCGGATTAGCAACCTGAGGGTTGAGAGTCTCGATCCAAACAAACATCGTGGTTTTCGTGGAGGCAGGTGCACGTTAAATCTCGTGGCCTCAAATGTTCTTAAGTTGACGTGGTGTGGAAGTTTGGAGAGCGGGTCAGGTGTTGACTTCGTCATCTGACCGTGGTTCAAAATGACGAGGTGTTGCCCTTGATCCCGGATCCTTTGGGATTGATCCCGGACCGTCACCAACAGCCCGTCGTGTTGCTCCAGTGCGACGTTAAGCTCACTTCCCAGAATAGCTTTGTAGTTTTCTTAATGAAATAGGTCAATCGGAAACTAACATTGAGTCATCCAACTATTACAATTATTTTTGAATTTTTCGAGCAGTCAACAACTTCGATTCAAAACAGTTTAAGAAATTTAAGATTCAAACGACATTTTAATTTGGTCCTGACACAGGCAATTGATCTCGGCCTCACTTTTCCTGCCAATAAACCAGTTCCTCCCAACGTCTGGAACATTCCCAACTGTTTTCGCTCTCCCGAATCGTGCCCTACGTATCGGTAATGCATGCCGATATCAATAATAGTCGTTTACCGTATTAAGTGTTGCCAAACATGTCGTTAAAGCTCCCCGGCCTACTTTACGTATTCGTGAAGGTGGATAAACTATGGAGACAGCCCTTGTACCTGCATTCCTCTTTATTTCAGATAATGCGCTGTGGAGACAGCTGTTTTTAAGCCAAATAGCCGCCAGACGTTTGTTTTCCTTTCTTCCAGAAAGAACCGCTGCCCATTTTTCGGATTATAATAAATTCGTATCATTTTCTTGTAGAGCATCGATTTCTTCATTGCCCAATGGAAATTCCGCTCTAATTCAATTACCTCAGAATCCTTCTATTGTTACTGGCCTTGTGTTTATTGTCTGACATACATTGAAACAATGTTGGATTTAATTAACTCGTTTATATTCTGAGCTTCCGAGTTTGATTATAACTCGTTAGAAGTGATTTTTCTTTGTTCGAAATACTAATTGGGTGTTGGAGGTGTAGCAGCGTTTTATCGAAACTATTTTTAAGTTCGACGGAGATGGGAGAATTAGATTATAGTGGTTGCCTTTTTTTCGTGGTTCATGCGCTTTGTAATTCGTTTGTTTTTTAATAAAGTACTCAGGAGTGTCCCATCAAACTGATCCCCTCAAAGGACGAGCTCTTTTGGGAGCTATGTGGTATAAGTGCGGCTCCCATGAGAAGGCTTTGGGTCAGTCGATTTTTTAATGGGTATGAAAGATTTAAGAAGAGGGCTGCCTTATGCAAAAGTTTGAATGGCTATCACCGGGGGAGATTCCCACAACACGTTATCACTGCTATCGCTTACGGTACCAATTGATAAATTTAGAACTAGAATCCGTGCTTAAGATCCCAATTTGAGGACCACTGAAGCCCGGTTGTAAGAGTAGCGGATTAGCAACCGGAGGAATGCGAGTTCAAAACTCGGTCCAAACGGGGCTGATGCATGTTAAATCTGTCGTGGCCTCAAATGTCCTTACGTTGGCGTGGTGTGGAAGTTTAAAGAGTGGGAACTCAGGTGTGTTGACTTTGTCATCTGATCGCGATTCAAAATGACGAGATGTCCTCGGATCTTTCTTCGGGATTGAACCCAGACTGTCGCAAATAGCCCGTTGTGTTATTCCAGTGCGACATTAATTTAGCTGCCTACCTTCCCTTATTTGAAGAATAGCCTCGTTCAAAAGCCACGTGACTCGACTGCTTTCTCGCGGAAGGCGGACTGTATGGGTTCATTTATTGTAATATTTGCATGCAGGGATGTTCTAATAGATTAATGAATATCTATAGTGTTTGGAATTATTTTAACCTAAGTCGGGTACAGATTTGTTTTATGATTGACCTCTGCGTTGATTAAATTTTCATTCTTTAATTGTCTGCATGAAAAATTAGTAGAAAACGTTTTATCAATCTATATATTTAAATTGTCAATCTCTTATTCAGTTTTCGTTATTTTCTGCGGTTGAATGGTTCAAATCTCTGACTTCCACTTTTCCTGCTTTTAGTGAATTGCGAAAGTTTGCATAATTTGTTTCTTTACACACCAGCTGCATTTTCGAACTATTTTCATTCCTATTGATGTCGACTGTTGGTGATGTCATGTTTCTCCTACTTCCAACAGTGGTTAAATTTATTTGTCAGTGTCTAGAACAACTGCTTCAAACAAAGAGCAAAGATGGAATTTAAAAAGTAGCGTGTCTGAAGTTATTTTTGTAGATGGTTGATGTGCGAGCAGGCTTTATTCTAAAAAGATAGTAGGTATGTGAGATTTTTAGTGTCAAACAAACCAGACGAAATGCGAAGATTTTAATTCCGCCACCCAAATGCATCTTACCTTCTAATGAAATAGACGGAGCATGTGCTCGCAGTTTTGTTATTTCTTCTGGTCGCTGGGTTTGAAGATCTGTCATTTGATTGCGGGTAAAAGCTTGAATCCTAAATTATTGAATAAAGTGATTATCCACCGTGATCAAAAGCACTAGTCTGCGCTTCGATAGCCAATCGGCTAAGTCGTTTCGTAAACCCACGTGACTTATCCTTCAGAGATCTTACTGCAGCGACTCCGCCCACATGCTCCGTCTCTTTCATTAGAAGGTCGATGCCCAAATGCTCTTGCATGATATATATCGTGAATACCTCAAAATGTAGTGTATCGCCGTTTTGGCGACGTTTGGCGTTCAATCTTGACGTTGATCCAATCAGTTATATCAATTCGGAATTCATTCTTTCGAATTTTTAGTGACGCCATAAGAAACACTATCGCCACCTTCATTTCTCAGAAAATGCCTCTCGTATGTAACCATCACACAATTGACTACTGTTGGGAATATATAGGTTTATTGTCATTTTAGGCACATTTTACATGCTTTAAATCTACCTTTTAACTTTGTCTTAGACTTAATTTTTAAATATTTTATACTTTTATTGGGTCATATTCTATCTTATGTTGGGGCAGCTTGTCCGCTTTTGGATCTTGCGGCATAAAACCCCAAAACCCAATCCTGTCATTTCAGGGCGATTTTTTTAATAGTGGTACAACTTGTGGAAATACATTCGAGATCTCACTCCACTTATATGAATCCAAATTATAGACAGGAAAATTAATCTGCCTATCGAGTAAAGATTTCAAATACAATACCCCCCCCCCCAAAAAAAAAAAAAAAAAAAAATTCGAGGCGCGAAAACGTGATACTCGTGCCGTGGCATTTCTTTAAGTGGATCTGGGGAGCATTTTGTTTGTACGAACGGCATAGGAAGATTTGGTGGTTAGATGATATTCCTGGCCTGTCTAACCACGAGAACTAGAGCCTGGCCTGTCTAACCACGAGTGTGCTCCGTAGGAACGGACCTAATCCGATTTTCCATAGTTGATGCTTGAATAAGAGTATTCAAGTTCGTCACAATTTTTACCTCGTCGTTTATATCTGCCGCGATAACCCAGTTGCTAGAGTCGCGGATTAGCAACCGGAGGTAAACTCGATCCAACCACAGATCGTCGGGGGCTGCTGCTCCCGACAATCTTTGACCCGAGTTCAAAATGACGAGGTATTGTCCTCGGATCCCGTCGACACTTGGCCGTTGTGTGCGATGTAAATACAACTACCTATCTTTTTATTTAGCGTGCCACGGTAGCCCAGTTGGAAGAGTAACGGATTAGCAACCGTAGGGTCGAGAGTTCGAAGCTCGGTCCAACCAAAGATTCGTATACACGGGGGACTGGTGCACGTTAAATCTGTCGTAGCCTCAAACGTCCTCACTTTGGCGTGTTGTGGAAGTTTAGAGAGTGAGGTGCCAGCTAAGGTGTTATCCTCGTCATCTGACCTTGGTTCAAAATTACGTGGTGTTCTCGAATCTCCCTTGGGGATTGATCCCGGACCGTCGCCAATAACCCGATGTGTTACTCCAGTAAGACTTTAATTAACTACCTACCTTTTTATTCAGCTTCAAGACCCCGCAGATCCGTCTGCCATGTTCTCATCAATTAGTGCGCAAAGTGTTACGATCTGAGTTTCTTATTTCTCTTGGTCCAGGAGGAATAAGAAACCTTGTTGGGCCTGCTTGACCAGGCCTATCAAGTTGTTCGTCCTCAAAGAAATTATAATGTCCTGAGGATTCTGGAATAAGTCTGATGGGACTCATTCCAATACAGGAAAAAATATTACTAGAGACGTTCCGCCTTACACTTAAGGCAAACTGGAAAAACAGGAATTCCATGCTCCTAAGGTGTCCACTTCGCTGTCTATATAAAGCCGTTAGAGTCCTTTTCTACCTTGTAACACAAATACTCCCTGAATTTTTCCCGGTCATGATTGGCGGAACGTCACATTGCTTTATATGAAATTTTTTTATTTTGGAGAATAACTCATTAGAAGTAAAAGAATAGGACGCCAAGAGCATTGGGCGAAAAACCCGATATCTCAAAATGAATGAAAACGGTTCTAACCATATGCAATGTCTGGTACCTCAGCGAAATCAATTTAAATTCGATTATTTTCGAAAACGGTTTTCGAATTGATAATCATTTTCGTTATTCCGTTATTGCTTTTCCTTGTTTTTATTTCCACGTTTCGTGCAATGGTGACATTGAACTGAATCCACACACCGGACAAGGTCAGGCTGATTCCTCGTGAATCTCGTTAGTTCTTTCAGGTTGAGTAATTCGACTGGTGTCCCTGTTGAACTCAAGTGGATCCTAACTCTTGTACACACTCCATCTAATTACTCGTATTCAGTAACCATTGTTGAGAGGTATGGAAGCGTTAGTGAAAAAACCCGAGCCAATGACCAGTTATAAAACACAAGTAACACAAACAAAAATTATGTTATACAGACTGTCTATAAAAAAATAGCATTATGTAAGTTTTAAAAACCAGGGTTTTAAATTAGCGGTCATTATTCAATATTTTGTACTTAAAAATTTCATTTTGACGATCGCGTTTTAGAATACAATCGTCATATGTGATGCCTAACTGTTTTGACACAGGACTAGCGGGGCGACTTACGGCCAACCTGTAACAAATATAACTCAATTGAGATCGTAATATCGTTTAAAATACGTGCCAAACAATGGTATTTTTTAGTATACTCGTAAACAGCATGGAGACCAATTCGCATACTGTGCAATATGCAATACATCATGCTTATTCAAAATATGGAATTTGTAGAAGTCAAGAAATAGTCGTGTGGTTTACATTAAAAACATGCCCATAAATGTCGGTAGGTGTTAATTAACGTCTCACTGGAGCAACACAACGGACTATTGGCGACGGTCCGGGATCAGTCCTGAAGAGAAAGATCCGAGGACAACACCTCGTAATTTCGAACCACGGTCAGATGACAAGGTCAACATCTGAGCTGGCACACGACTTCCACACCACGCCAACTGAGGCCACTACAGATTTAACGTGCATCAGTCCCCTTTGTACACGACGGTCTCTTGTTGGATTCGAACTCGCAACCCTCCGGTTGCCACTCCGTTACTCTGCCAACTGGGCCTCCCCGACGGCCCCCTTAAATGTCGCAACATTCCTGTTAGGTTGCGAGGAGACCAAACCAATGGAAGTGGATTCGGATTTAGAGATTCGATGAATCCCTGTTCAATCTTTTTAGTTCGTGAGGTAATCAGATGATGAATCTGTACAAATATAAACCTTAAGTCGTCTAAAGGATGAATATGTTGTGTCATTCCAGCATTCAAAATGAAAATATTTTGATTAGATCAATCACTGTTTGCCTTTCGATTTCGTAATTTTAATATCTGTTCAAAAAATGGTGCTTTTAAACCGCCATTCGGGGTATGAAGAGCTTTGATAGCGTTACTTTTGATCAATTTGTAGTTGGACACCGTGACAGCAATTTGGCGAAAGTTCGGTGTATTTGTTAGAGAAACATGCTCACATTCGGTCGTTAAATCGTCTTTCTGGAAATCTTGTCTGGTGAAACTTTACACCAATTTTCTATTGTTTTACTGCCTAACAGGTCTAGTAGCTGTCATTTCCTGGTACTTCTGGGTAGTTCTCGCTTTCTCTTTGTTCTGCGCTTAACTGTTTGTGAGCACATATTGTGAGGATTTATTGACTACAAAACAATTTTTGGGTTACTCACATGGATTGCATGCATTGCTTTGCTTCTTGTTTTGTAAATGTCATTGAAATGCACGTGTGATCTTCCAAGTGTCAAACTCGTTATTCACAGTTAGACAATATCCAAATTAAAGTAAAACTGGGTGTCCGAGCATAGAATTAGCGGTCGTTAGTCGTATTTTGCACCTCAAATTTAATTTCAGCGACAGCTTTTCGACCCAGTCACCATTTTGCCTCAGAATTTTTTCGCTTGTCTGACGCAAATTCCGGCCGATCAAATGTTTATTTTTCTGAAAGTCCACTCCCCAACGTATGAATATATACAAAGGTCACACGCTTCCTCACCCTACACCCATGGTAACGTTTGCTGCGATCGACGTGACGAAAAAAAGTTGCGTATATTTTTGTCAAAAAGATATAAAATGCAACAATGACCCAAAACAAAATATTGACCACAAAAAATAAAAGGTCTTAGATTTTTAAGTGCTCATAACAGTCCCTACTGTGAAAAAAATCACGGAAACAAAAATAAATTTGAAATTGCAAAGTAAAACGTTTTGGCAATTGGGGGAATTGATGATTTTATCTTGCGCTTGTCGTTTTTTGGACCTTGCGCCATAAAACCCAACAATCAATCAACCTAACAGGAATTGCCCTCTAGGCAAATCTTTAGGTGTGTATGGACATCACAACCCCTAGATACCTGAGTGATCTGTCCTTACTTCTGTTTTACCCTGACCTACCCTTCTACTTTTTGCTTTTTTCCTACCTCGTCTTGTGTTTGCAGGTTGGCCAAATATAGCCCCTCCCTTGTGCCATAAAACCCGAAACCAACCTAACAGGGATAATAGCCAACATCCATGCGCTTACAAACCGGGATTTGAACCAGTGACCTGCTGGGTGGCACACACAAACTACCCTTTAGACGGTCCTTCTCAGTTTGGAATACCACTCTTAAAAGTCAGTAAAATCGAATTCTGAATGGCATAATAATCGTTTTATCCACCACTGAACATCGCATGAATTTTCGACGACTTTCTTTCGTGAGGGGAAAAAATTCTACCCATTCTTTATGTTGAATTAAAACTGTTTTGGAAGCGGAATGCAGTGCGTGCAAAGCTTCACATGAACTCTGATTTTGCATCAATCAAGAGTTGAGACATGAATCGAATTTCGTGCATTCTCATGCTTAGATGAAAAGAATTCTAGCTATTGGCGTTTTTTAAGCTTAAAACTTGCCAGTTACTCCTTCAATCTGTTATATTATCGAGAAAACATGAGCTTCGATAATTTTTTAAAGGATAAAGATATCACTTTGCAATGGGTTCCTGTGTATTGTGACATGTGAGTGAGGGAGTGGTAGATGGGCTTTAGCTAAATTCTCATCAAAAATGAGTCCAGGTCCTTTTCCTAGGAGTTCGCGTTTGGAAGAGTAGCGGATTAGCAACCGGAGTTTCGCGCTTTCATAACTGGATCCAACCAAAAATCGTCGTATACAAAGGGGGCTGGTGCATGTTAAATCTTGGCCTGAAATGTCCTCACTTTAGCATGATGTGGAAGCTTGGAGAGTGGGGTGCCAGCTCAGGTGTTTACCTCTCGTCATCTGGTTCAAAATGACGAAGTGTTGTCCTTGGATCTTTCCCTTCGGGGTTGATTTCTTACTGTTGCCAATAGCCCATTGTGTTGCTCCAGTGCGACGTTAATTCAATTACCCACCAACCTTTACCTAACCACTCAGATTGCTAAAGTATGACCAAAAGAGAAACGCCAAAGGTGTGATTCGGAATTACCCTGGTGTATATTTGCTTTTCCTTTCAACAGGAGGTGGATGACCTTATCTATTTCCGAAAGGTCTGGAGAAAATGTCTCTAATTTCAGCCAAAAGCAGCCATATTGTCACTCCGGCCTATGAGCAGATTCCACCCAATTGATTCATATAAATGTCTTGTTTGCCTAAAGATAAGTCTGGAGCACTACTGTACCGGACAGACCTTTTTTGGGGAAATTTTGACTGATCTATGACTTACAATCTATTGTACCTGTTTCTTATTGTTTATGTATATTGTAGGGAATGCCACAGGCGACTTTTCGCTAACATTCTTCTGCATTGGTGACTAGGAATATCTAGCAAAATCATCTCAATCTACTGAATTCAAATTATTGGTGACTTTCCAAAAATTCATCGAAGCTCAGCGACAATTAAGTCCCTCTTTTTAACTAATAGCGGAAGGAAAAATATCTTTTTCTTAAAAGAGAAAATTTTCGTAAAGACGCCATTTTCGAAATTTTGACGCCGAGCCGTGACAACCATGAAAGAAAAACATCGGAATGGTTGCTAGATTGTCATAAAAATCTTATAAAAAAAGTTTTTTAATTTTAAAATTTTAATTTCTGGGCGAGATCTTTTCAACGTCTGTTTCATACCTAAGCACATTTTGTGCTTTAGCTGATTCATTTTGTATAGGATCAACTAAAATAAGACTGCTATTAAATTAAAAGGAAACTTTTTGTTATTTTTAGGGCCGTGGTAGCCCTGTTGGAAGAGTAACGGATTAACAACCGGAGGGTTGCGAGTTCGAATCCAACCAAAGACCGTCGTGTACAAGGGGAGCTGGTGCACGTTAAATCTGTCGTGGCTCAAATGTCCTCACATTTGCGTGGTGTGGAAGTTTGGAGAGTAGGGGTGCCAGCTCAGGTGTTTACCTCGTCATCTAGTTCAAAATGAGGAGGGGTTGTCCTAGGATCTTTCTCTTCGGGTTTGATCCCGGACCGTCGCCAATAACCCGCTGTGTTGCTCCAGTGCGACGTTAATTAACTACCTACCGCTATTTGTAAACATTTATGCTACTATTTCACAAGAACTTTGACTGGCAGCCCTGATATTGCGTTTCATGTTTATGGAAGACATCGTGATGTCGGTGCTAATGCAGCGGATTCATGTACCAACATGTAATGTAATAATTTTTAAGAATACCAAACCTTAACCTCATCCCCTTTCGCATTTGTCAACATTTTATCTCCACTGACTTTTATTATGTTTTAGATTTCTATTGTGTTTTAGATTTCTCATTCCTTGTCATCAGACTGCGTTAGAATTCCATAAGAACGATTACAATCCAGTAGTATTTTATAGCTCTAGGTCAAAACAAGCATACTTAAACGAAAGTGAGAAAATTATTAAATTATTGAGTGAATTCCGTAGCGATTGATTCTATATTGTGACATTCGTTTTTGCTTTCGTGCCATTGACGATTTCCATTCTACGTCAGCTGATGAGATGTAGAGATCGTTCCCATTTGGTATTCCGCTTGTTAAAATAGATCCAGTCACGCTGTCTGCAGTTGCAACCTTTATGCAGTCTCCATAATTGCAGCAGAATCGTGGAGACTGCACCGTGCTGCACCACCTCTTCTGTGAACAATGAAGGCTGGAGAAACTGACAAGGTGCAAACACGCATCCATCAATCTAATCGATGTTGGTCAACCTTAAAAATGCCCTCTTTACGGAAGAAAAGATTCTTATTGTTTTCAACCCAACAACAGCTTCAACACCCCTCTTGATATAGAGACAGCTTTCTACTGTTCTCGCTTTTGGCATGAGTAGAAATCTCCACTGATAGACGTTGCGTGTCTTCAAACAGACATCTGTCAAGATTCACTCCGTCAAATTTCTATGCTTATTGCGTCTGTGAGAAATGTTCAATTTGATGTCGCCGGTCAATCAAGGAGTAGCACCCACATGTTCCCAAACACTTCCAGTTTTAGAGATTTTTTGCCCTCAACTAGTGTATGTGAGCACTGCTTCCTTTCTATGAGAGCCATTTTCTGTCAAACTAAATATAGGTGGCGGTTGTGTTTCTGTGACAGAACGTGTTTCCGGACGTGACGTCACTTGGCTTGATTTTCGAATACGATTTTGCAACCTGTGAGTTGTAAGCGACGCAGGTTCACCTCATTGGGTGTACTTCTCTTTTCTGTGCCAGTAAAACTTTATTTGTGTGTATGTCCATTATATATTGTGTCTTGTGTAACATGTCTAAATATGGCTCTTGCGCCACGAAGCCCCCAAATAACCCCACCTACAGGGCGGTCTTTGGTGGGATCGAGTTTCGAACTCGCACCCTCCGGTTGCTAATCCGCTTCTCTACCAACCGGGCTACCACGTCCCCATGTAACAACGGATATAAGCAATATCGACCATTACGGAATTCATCCGCCAATTTTGCCGCTTCGTTTGCGTGACTTGAAGTAAGAAGCTGCATAGCATTGCTAAAATGCACGAAAGGAAGCAAGTTGAATTAAGTTCGCTCTGGCACAACACAACGGGCTATTGGCGACGGTCCGGGATCAATCCCGAAAGGAAAGATCTGAGGACGATATATCGCAATTTTGAACCACGGCTAAAATGCACGGGAGCGCTAAGGTAATGAAATTCTTCAGCAGTTTGATTGCAAAAAGCAAGGAGAAATCTGGAAGACAAATCAGCGCAGAAAAGAAAATATGAGCGAAAATAGGCTGAAATATTAAAAAAAATGCTGAATCGCCTTTGAACAGGGGAATGGGATGAAATTGAGGTAGACGTTCAGAATCTAATTGTGGTAACATGTGACTGGAGGTGTGCTTCTTACTATAGAAATACGAATTAACGCCACTAAAAGTAAACAAAATGCTGTTATATGTTTTGAATAATTTTATCTCATTTAAAACTATGAAGTTAATATGATTCTATATTCATTATAAACGGATCGAAATAAGGTGAAATGTGAGTAACGGAGACACTTTGCCATCAGAATGTAAACAATGAAGAAAGTTCTGCGCGGGTTTGCTAGTTCAAAACATCAAACAGCTTGTGAGTGTATAGGCGGTTGCGTAAACTGCACTCAATTTCCGTAGCGATTCATTTCTTCTATTGTCCATTGTACGTACCTCAACTGTCGCGCTAAACTCCTAACCGATCTTCCAAGGCGATGAATCCCACTTTATGCGTACCAATCCACAGGAACGGGTTATTCGCATGCTTCCGAGACTCGAACGGGTGGTTTCAATACAGACGTGGGTAGGAAATCTGACCGGTCTTTTGTTCACCCACCCGAACTAAAGTAAATAAAATAGTTACGCGCTGCGTTAGCAGCTCTTCCAGAGAGTCGTTTTTCTCCAAATAGCAGTCGTAAGGTTTTTGCTCTACATAAGCACCAAAGGGTCTAATCCACGCTAAAAACAAAGGACCACCTAGCCACATCCAGAGCTATTCAGCCGTAAAATGAAGCTAGCGGTGTGGCCCGTGGGGCACAAAAACATTTTGCGCTGTTTTGGCTTTCCTTGGCTAATGCGTTTCGTGCAATTTGGCCTGCGTCAAATGTTCTTTCTACAACAGTGGTTTCTCAATGGGATCCATTTGTCTGGCGTCAAGTGCGATTCACGTGAAATGATTATGTGTTTGGTCTGAAAGAGGGAGTTCAAAGGAAGAAGTTCTCGTCTTTTCCAATAACAGTTTGTTGGATGTTTCGTATTTCACTGTGTTAGGGTTGTCAGAATCGACCACATAATAGTCATGCCAGCTGATTCCTAGACTAGTTTGTGCCACCTAGGACAGTTTATGCCTGGTGAACATTTCGACAAGGCCCTGCACTAGTGGTATTTAATTGTTCTATTGGAAAATATTGAAGAGTCATTCGTCGAATGTACTGATTAGTACGTGGCCGAATGCACTGATGAGCTCTTGGTCTAACGTACTGATGAGCACTTAGTCTAACGTACTGATGAGCACTTGGTCTAACGTACTGATGAGCACTTGGTCTAACTGATTAGTCCGTCCAAAAGACCGTCGTGTACAAAGGGGGCTGGTGCACGTTAGATCCGCCGTGGCCTCAACTGTCCTCACGTTGGCGTGGTGTGCCAGCTCAGGTGTTGCCTCGTCATCTGACCGTGATTCAAAATTACGTGATGTTGTCCTCGAATGTTTCTCTTTGGGATTGACCGTCACCAACAGCCCGTTGTGTTGCTCCAGTGTGACGTTAATTAAAATACGTACCTACCCTATTGGTTGATTTAACATTGTTTATATCCTTTTGTTGTCTTTCGTCAATATACAAATGCTATCGATTTCTGTGTCACGTTCGTTTGTGAGTAATATAATCGTAGCACACTATTCCTTGACGAAGACCAACCCGTAAATGTCCTATTATCGATTGGACATAGCATTCCGGAGATATTGGTGTCGAACGTATTGATGTGTGTGTGAATGCGCCTTTGAAATCAGACCAGTAACAGGTGGCTAGTACGGAAAGCTGAGTGTTACGAAAAATTCGAGAAACCCAATCTCAACCAAGTTTTAATTCCATATAATTCTTACAGACAGTTGTGGCTCTCGGTTTTATAATGTTGAACTTCATAACAGCTAAACTGTAAGAATCCCCTGTTTATAATTTTTACATTTCTCATTTCCAAATAGTAAAGAAACATCCAGAAGAATGAGAATCTTCAAGGAACATTTTCATTGTCGGCGTGTTCTATATATTTCAGGACGACTATTTTATATGAAAACAATACCTCCGTATGTTGACGTAACACGATCAATGTTGATCTGTGCCTATTGTGCCACCGTAAATTAGAATTGTCATTTTATTCTATCGAAGGCTACGTGATTTCATCATGCTGAACCCTTCAATCCTCTGCAAGACCTTGGAGTTTCGTGGAGGTACGAGAAACGTTGATCTTCCAATTAAGTGCAACATTGATTTTTTAAACCGGCTATCGATATATGGATCAACATCGGTCCTTTAATCGGCTATGGATTTCGGCTGGAAATAAAATCTGCTTATAGTACTGGCACTGTTCGCTAATCGTATGACGGGAAACATTTTATTCTATGAACTACGGGAAATGAAATTTTCCTTTCACTTAGGTCCTCCAAATATTTGAAATTACAAGATCGTCCTCCACCAGATTGCTCAATATGTCGTAGCCTCCAATGTCCTGTTGGCTTGGTGTGGAAGTTTAGAGAGTAGGTGTCATCTCAATTCTTGATCTGGTCATCTGATTCAAAATGACGAGGTGTCCTCTGATCTTTTCCGTTCGGGATTGGTCCCAGACCGTCGCCGATAGCTCGTTGTGTTTCGCTGCGACGTTAATTCAGCAACCTATCATCTTCCTGAAATGATTTTGGATGTAAGAAGGTATCGAGGATACACGCTCAAGCTATTTATAACAGGAAATCCATTCGCTAATTGTCCGCTTTTGAACCTTGCGCCATAAAACCCTTACATTCAATCAAATCCATTCGTTAATCACAGGTAAAATAAACGCTTAAATACGTCAGTAGTCTGAAAATAGACGGAAGAAATCATAAGACGCAATGCCCATTTGATATGTAATTAGATAACCAGGAGAAAGGAAAAGTGGTTATCCGGAATTATTTTCGAAATTGTGCTTGAAGGGCGGAGTTCTTTTAGAAAGTCAATGTTTTTTTAAGTTTTGCACGTGGCCAGCTAACACCTTAGCAACTGCCCTGTCAACACGATGTAAATGATGATTAACTCTCTTAATATTTTTTAGTCCTAATGTGTATTTGTAAGACTTCCGTCGTAAAGTAAAGCAACCCTTTACTACTCTTTGCAATGTTACACTTATTTGTTCACAAATTAAACCATAAGTTCATTTGATACGATATTCTTCAGTAATTGTGGGGCCGCGGTAGCCGGTTGGAAGAGAAGCTAATTTGCACCCGGAGGGTTGCGAGTTCGAAACACGATCCAACAAAAAGACCGTCGTATACTTGGGGGCTGGTGCACATTATATCTGTCGTGGCCTCAAATGTCCTCACGTTGGTGTGAAGAGTGGGGTGTGTGTGTTAACCTCGTCGTCTGACCGTGGTTCAAAATGACGAGCAGTTGTCCTCGGATGAATTCCCTTCGGGCAGGATCCCGGACCGTCGCCAATAACCCTTTGTGTTGATCCAGTGCGACGTTAATTAACTACTACCTACTTTAATGTCTATAAGTACGACTTCCGTCGTAAAGTACCCCCCGGGAGCACATCTTTAGATGTACCCTATTATTTTTCCATGGGTTTTTTACTGCTTCTGGTAAGCATGGGGATCGCGACCCGAGGATGCCCAAGTGATCTTTCTCTATTTCTCTCCATCCTTTCTTTCCACAATTACCTGACATTGTATGTCTTGTGTTTGGCGTAGCTTGGCCAAATATGGCCCTTGCGCCATAACACCCCAAAAAAATCAACCAACCTTCGTAAAGTTGTCCTTTTCACTCTTTCCAGTGTTACAATTATGGCTTAATTTGTTGCAAAAATAAGTGTTTTTGATACGATATTCAGTGATTTTATTACTGAAAAGTTTCGAAAGTACCAATTTTTTCTGGTACTGCCAAAAATATATTTATTGGGTTGGCACCACCTCATAGGTCACCGTTCTAGGGGACTTGCATGAGCTCGATCGGTGAAGGTTAGGAAGTGTAAGGTGCAAAAGGCGTTTCCCCAGTTTCCCACCGTACAGCTGTCTGCGCTCCATTCTTGAGAGAGGGGATCTAGGCTCCAAGTGCTTTGTGAAAGTGCAGTGCAAAGGATGCAGGTGCCGCTTTTTTTAATCTTGGTATCGGAACAGCTGATATTGGGAGTGGGTCTTCCTCCGAACTAGTGGGGAGGTTTTTTTTACTCTCGAATTCGGCGAAGCAATTTTCTACAAGAAAGACTAGCAACCGTGATTCGACATTGCGGCTTTTAACTTCGATTCTAATGCTCTTGTAAAATCTAAAGGATTCGCGTCGCATTCGGAGCCGTCGTGGGCCCAACCTGAGAGTTGGCGGCGGGGTTTCGATTCCTCTCTGGATGTATTTATCTCATCTCTGTTAGTAGAACTTTCCTTGTGTGTGTATGCCCATTACTTGAAGTTGTCTGTCGTGTGTGGCTCGGCATGGCCAAATATGGCCCTTGCACCATAAAACCCAACCAACCTAATTTTTCTTTTGCTTAACCCTCTTAGTGATTTCGACGAGATATCTCGTCTATCAAGATCTCACCAATTTTGCTAATGACGAGATATATCGTCATCAAGGTATTGCCGGTTTTTTGGAGACGTGATTAAGATCTGGTCAGTAATCTTCTAGTGACGAAAAATCTCGTCCGCCAAGGTATGGTAATGGTTTCGCTAATGAAGAGATACCTCGTCAAGGCAACCACTAGGAGAGTTAGCGTGAACCCTGCTTAGGTGCTGATAAAAAAAAACGAAATTAAACGTTTAAAACGAAAATTAGTAGCATTTGAGATACTTGAGAAGTGAACTCGAATGATTGTTTATTTTCGTACGTGCGAGGAATTTCCATACCAAAATATCCAGAGGCGTTGCCGAGCTGCCGGCAGAAGACATGAAAAGTGAAAAAACAGAATTCCTGTGTCTTGTCTGAACGTGCGGCTTGAGCGCACTTCGGGCCGCACTTCACTGACTTGCTTTCCTGTTTTGGGGTAAAGAAGAATAAACCTTTTTTTATTTACAACCGCGCGTTTTTTCTCGAATTCGGTCACATGTGTTTGAGTCACGGCAGTTGCTTTTCTTTACGCGTTCCCTCCATCCGCCATTACCGGTAAGGTGCATTTTTGTTGAAAGTCCCAATTTCGGGACCTCCGTGCTCAGTGGTTTTTCCCAATGTAAGCGGCACAGGTTTGATTCCTCCATTGCCCCTGAGGGGCAATGGAGGAATCAAATCGGAGTATCGCAATTAGTTGTGTACGGGCTTCACGAACCCGAGGAATCCTAGCGATCTATTCTTTTCCCATGGGGCTTACTGCCTCTGGTAAACATGGGGGTCGCGACCCCAAAATGCACAAGCTATCTTTCTCCTTTACATCCTTTTCACAATTACTTGACATTTGTCTTCTGTTTGGCACAGCTTGGCCAAATGTGGCCCTTGCTCCATAAACCCAAAACCAATCAATCGATTCTTCCTTGGGGTTATTTCTCTCTCCTGAAAAGTAAAACAGATGACCATATTGGCCCTTACCCTATAAAAACCAACCGTTATCATTTTTCAAAAAAGACAAAGTTTATAGGAATACAGCATATTTTATTCCACCCGCATTCAAAAACACGGATTAATTGTAATTGTCCAAGTGTCACTAAAAGCCGAGGGTGTAATATTTAGATTCGCTAAAAATTGATAATTTTTAGAACTGGGGCCACGATAGCCCGATTGGAAGAGTAGCGGATTAGGAATCGGAGACTCGCGAGTTCGAAACACGATCCATCCAAAGACCTTCGTGTACATGGGGGACTTGTGCATGTCCTCACGTTAGCGTGGTGTGGAAGTTTGGAGAGTGGGGTGCCATCTCAGGTGTTCTCGTCATCTGAGTGATTCAAAATGAGGAGTTATCCTCGGATCTTTCCCTTCGGGACGGATCCGGGACCATCGCCAATAGCCCGGCGTATTGCTCCAGTGCGACGTTAATTCAACTACCTACCTTTTAAAACTGGACCCGAACCTAGCACTCGTGAAAGCTTATCCTGAGGTAAGCACTCACGAGGTAATCTTGCGACCTACGCGTGAAATGTTGCCTTAAAAATAACCTTGAAAGGGTCCCAATTTTTCTTTTGCTTTGAAGAGTGAGAACCATGAGATTGTGGTGTTAAGGCTACAAATTGGGACTCACCCCTTTGGCTTCCTTTTTTCTTCCAATAGACTAAGATGTACACTTTTTGGAGATTGTGATAATGTCGGCACCATTCCAAAGCCACGCATCTGCAAAAACGTTAAACGCTTTTCAAGGTGCAATGAAAGTTTAGTTTACGAACACTAATTGAACTGGTACCCTTGCATAAAATAAAACGTCAAATAACAGTCTAAAACAGTTATTTTCAACCGCTGTGCCGCCAGAATTTCACTGGTCTGCTTGAGATGATGAAACGGTTTAAATTGTGTAAGGTTCATTTCAACGATTTAGTTTTGAACTTCTGACGAGTGTAATTTTAAGTAGTACCCGTACAAATAATTATGAGCATTTTTTTTTATTACCAAATAATTTCGGAAATATTTTTAAAGCCACTTTGGAGCGACAGGAGGATAGATAATTGCTCTTTTTTATTGCAAATCAATAAAAATTATACCTATTTTTTGTCATATCGACCAAAAAAATATTTTTTGATGTGCCACAAAATTTGAGAATTTCTGTACCATGTGATAAAAAGGTTGCAAATCGCTGGTCTGGTAGGTAGGTATTTTAATTAACGTCACACTGGGAGCAACACAACGGGTTATTGGTGCCGGTCCGGGTGAATCCCAAAGGGAAAGAGCCGAGGACAACACCACGTAATTTTGGACCACGGTCAGATGACGAGATCGCTGGTCTGGAAAATGCAATTAAGTGAAAACCCCTTAAGTTGTAGATTCGTGCTTTTGGAGTGGTGTCGACAATATCTATGGCTGCTGTGGTCGAATTTTGTGTGGTAGTTAATAATACCAAAGAATTTTGCACTGTTTCTCTAGTCTAGATATTGACCAGTCAAAGAAACAAGCTGTAAAATTCACAAGTGTTTGTTAAATACTCATCTAAATTTGGTAAAAGTAGTTTTGATATAACTTAGTTTCATTATTCTTATGCTTTCAAATGTTGAAAATGAAAATGCTATAATTAATCTCACTGCCTGGGGCCGTTGTGCTCAGTGGGTTTGCCCACTGTGCCAACAACCTGTGAGTTGCAGGCGGTGCAGGTTCGTTTCCTGTCATGTTCTATTCCTCCCTGGGTGTATTTCTTTCTTCTGTGTCAGTAAAACTTGTGTGTGTATTAATTGACGTTGTCTGTATTGTGTTCGGCACAGCATGATCAATTATGACCCTTGCGCCATAAAACCCAGCCAATTAATCACTATCATTATGAGTGTATTCACGTTGTGTGTGCATACTTGTAATGGTAATTTCATTATAGACCATAGATCATCAGCAGTAAGAAAGTTATTTTTCTTTGTTACCTAAATCCCTTTGCTAATTTTTAAATATTTTATTGCAGAAAGTTTTTGAGATTTCAAATAATGTACGTGACCTAATTCTAACGATACATTTTATCCATTGCTTTAAATAGTTTAAAAGTGTGCTACATGTGCGTTAACTGATAAAGTTTTATAATATGCATCATGCTCAAATGTCCTAAAGAATGAGCATTGTTCTGTAATGTTGGCAGTTTGATATAAGACAGTTTAAAATCCCGAACCCGGAAAAATATTGGCACATTCTGTGTTATCCTTTTGATTAAGATTATCATCTACCTTTATGTCTGTCGAGGAAGTTTTTACAAGAATATGAAACGTCTCCTGACGACAGGTTATCAAAGAAAGTCAACTGATATTTTTTGTAATTGGTTTAAAGGTCCATACTCATTTAAATTTTGTACTATACCCCTATACAGTCTCGATTTTAAAATTTAATGTTGTATTTTTAAAGCAGGGATGCACTGATAGCGGGCCTGATGCGGCCTTCCGTTGATTTGTTGGCGGCCGACCTCACCATGTCTTACTTTAACTTTAAGTCGCACGATAGGAAATTTAGGTCAAACCTTCGTTGCTAGGTAATGCATTAAAATGCGCAAGCCTCTTGGGTCAACATATCTGAACAAACTTTTTCAGTCATGAATATTAACATAGCGAAAAACAGGAACCGCTTGGCTAATGAAAATTTAGAATCAATTTTGCGGTTTGCTACTACAAAAATCGAACCAAATATTAAAACAATTGTTAAATCAATGCCATGTCACGCATCAAATTAAATTCTTCATTTACTTTTTATTATTTCTCTTTTATTGCAACAATATAAATGATATAAATCAATAAAATAAATAATATATGATAAGTAACTCATGATTTTTTGGGCTGCCCTCCCATAAGTCAGTGAATCTGTCCCTAGGTCTTCTGCATCTATGCACATCCACAAGTCTGCATCCATGTTCTAAAGTATGGAAATGTTTAGATAATTCGAATTCTAGTAAATCACATCGGTCGGGGAAACCGCTCCATCGTGTCAGCGTTTCCAAGAACCACTCCATGAATCACATTTTAACTTCATGTACAGGTCTTAGACATTTTTATCGACTCCTTTTCTAATATTTCATCACCAGTTTTATCAAACGTATTGGGTCACCCCCGCATGTATCACTCTTTGCTTTCTTACATCGCTGAGGCATTTTACCATTGTTATAATTTATCATTTTTAATGATATTTCAGTAGGATTTTAATAACCGACTAAGATGGGAATACTCCATCTTATCACATTTCTTAATTTTTATTTTTAGCCTTCATATTTTTTTACCAATGGTATCTAATGTACATTACATCTTTTATCTTGCACATTTTATATCATCAAAACATTTATTTTTATGTATATATACATATAATAAAATGTATAATCAAAAGTATATATACACTTTGTTGATCAGACTATTTTAAAATCTTATTTATTTTTACTGGTTTGCATCGTGTTTGGCGCAGCTTGTCCTTTTTTGGACCTTGCGCCATAAAACCCTAACCAACCAACTAAAGCACTTCGTCATAACTGTCAAGTAAAAACTGTTCTAGTCATGATCTTTTAGTACGGTTCCCACCAGAAAGTGTCTATTCTTTAAATTAGGTGATATCTAAGCGTGAACAAAATGCTTCCACAACTGGCGTCTTTTGCCAGTCGGATTCTAGTTTTCAGTTTAACAGTGGTAACGAGTTGTAGCTGTGAAACCATCCGCGGCGATCGTAATTCATTCGTGGTATGGCAGCATTTCTCCTAACGAGCTATCACACCTATTCAAAAATCGACTGACCCAATGTCGAGTGTCTTCTCGGAGCCGCGCTATATCTACATTCTATGTTCAATTAATGATGACTCGGGTTTCTGTTCTTTTATAAAGAAATCAATTTCCATTACACTTTATCCATCACTTTTTAAGCAAAATACCATCTTCGAACTGAGATAAGTTGCAAACAGCAACAATTTTTAAAACCCCAAATTTAGAACTACAGACCATTGAATTTGTTTTTGAAGAAGCGATTCCCCTATGTGAGACAGTGGGTATTCCCACTGCTCTAGCAACCTGCGAGCTGTAGATGGTGCAGGTTCGATTCCTCCCTAAATGGTCTTCAGGTACACATCTTTAGGTGCATATGGGCATCACAACCCCGAGTGATCTGTTCTGCCTTGTGTTTTACCCTGGCCTACCCTTTCAGCCTTTTTCCTACTTCGTTGTCTTTTGTTTGGCGCAGCTTAAGCAAATATGGCCCTTGCACCATGAAAAACCAAACACAATCCCTGGTTGTATTTCTCCCGTGTCAGTAAAACTTGTGTGTGTATATCTGTTACTTGATATTGTATGTTTTGTATCTGACGCAGCATGGCCAAATATGGCCCCTTGCGCCATAAAACCCCTATGAGACTCTTTATTTTCTGAAAATATACTTGTGTAGACAAAGCTTTTCAAATATTTTTACCTTAAACTTGTCCTGACTTTGGTGTGAACCCACATTTCAATGGCTTAGCTCTTACGATCCAATGTGTTAAATGTGTGTCTGTTTAAATGAAACCACAGGAAAAGTATGATATAAAAAACAAGGTTATTTTCCTGTTTCGACGTCGAAATTGCCTCTTGTATGTTTTTTAACCACTTGCTCAAATTTCACCCGGTATGTAAAGAGTCTCATTTCACATCCTACACTGGCTTCGAGTGCTGTTACACTATCCCGTGCCCTTTTCATATTCCCATACCGAACAATCGGAAGCTGCTAAAGTGTTTTTTTGTGTTCGTTCAGTTATGCCATTTCGCAGGGGCCAGGCAATGCGTATATGCATGAGTGGCCACAACACAGTTTTTATGACAATGCAAGAATGATTATTTTGAATGATAATAAAAAAAAGAACCGCGTTCGCTGAACTGCGCCGCTCTTGATCTCGCGTGGACAATGGGAAATACTGACCTCCGAAGCAATGGCGTAATCGATTTTTTTTCTTGTTTCTTTTTTGTCTCGTAGACGGTTGACCGTCGCTTTTCTGAGAATACGGTGTCTGCTTTTTGATTCCACCCACCTGAGGACGTGATCTTTACAAAACGATAGTTTATAGATACTGTCGATCGCTTGCCTATCTTGCCTGCCCACTCAGTGTCAATACCTTCTGGCCGTTAAGTGATCTGGATTTAGCTCATCTCGGATCAAACTCTTTATGGCAGGTTTATTGTTCAAGCGGAGTTACGAAATTAGATTCCTCTCACTTCTACTGAATAAATTATTCTGGAATCGCAACGACGTATTTGACCTGTTAGGATTTTAACTAGATTGCCGTTTTTTATCAAGATGGCATTTCCAACTTTAGTCTTCAGAGTTGGAACCAATTCCTTACGCAGGCCACACATTAGTGTGTCACACGACTGATATTGGCCTTAAATTGGCTTAAATACACATGCGTCACGATATAGTTTCTGTACAGTGTATCGCCGAGCTTGCGGTCTAGCTAGGCAGCTAGATCAAGTCCGAGTCCGAACACATTCGAAAAATCCAGTACTAGATCAGGACTTCCATAGAGCGACCAAACTCTGTCCGTAAGAGTACTTAGAGAGGCTTGGTACTGTGCTGAATTTTAGGAAAGCTGGAAAAGCCGTATGTCACTGATCGAAGGATAGAGATCTGATATGCCCTCTCATAAGTCTAGAAAAGTCAGTTTGACAGTTCTGCCAGCCGTGTAGATCAGGACTTCCATAGAGCGACCAAACTCTGTCCGTAAGAGTACTTAGAGAGGCTTGGTACTGTGCTGAATTTTAAGAAAGCTGGAAAAGCCTTATGTCACTGATCGAAGGATAGAGATCTGATATGCCCTCTCATAAGTCTAGAAAAGTCAGTTTGACAGTTCTGCCAGCCGTGTATTTGATCGAGGTTCCAGAGATAGCAACCGGAGGGTTGCGAGTTCGAAACTCGATCCCACCAAAGACCGTCCTGTACGCGCGGGTTGGTGCACGTTAAATCTGTCGTGGCTTCAAATGTCTTCACTTTGGCGTTGTTTGGAGAGTGGGGTGCCAGTTCAAGTGTTGATCTCGTCCTCTGACCGTAGTTCAAAATGACGAGGTCTTGTCCTTGGAACTGTCCCTTTGGGATTAATTCCGGACCGTCGCCAATAGCCCGTTGTGTTGCTCCAGTGCGACGTTTTCTACCAAATGTGAATAGAGATCGATATCCTGTGGAAAGATACTATTTTTAAGATGACTTATGTGGTCCGTTGCCCGAAGTGTGAAACCCTGACGAGTATTTAAATTGATTAGCGAACGAGCATTGGATAGATGGCAATGCTCATCTTGTTAAATGACTCATATTCTCCAAGTACCTAACGTTTATTGACCGTGGAGAGTAAATCCATTGCAAAGTAAAATTGAATTTTACCAGTCGCAAGATATGAATAGACCGGTCACGATGAGATGACTGGGCATAATTCCAGTAAATCTGTAGGGTATGCCTGCGCTTGTTGGTTGATTGATTGATGGGTTTTATGGCGCAATTCGCTTGTTTGTTGGAGTATGGATGATAGAATTGAGCAATTGTTTACCCTTTTATAGTGTGCGCAGCCACACCTTGCAAGTCTACCGGAACGTGTCTAGTCAGTCTCAGATGACGAAATCCGTTGACTTGCACTGGATCCAAGTGTAGTGCTGCTCCCATTGGAATGCAGTCGGGATTACGTGGTTTTGAACGAGTCTAATAGTTAAATTAGGGGACTGGTGGGTATGTTTACATACTCGCTCCACAATTGGCGTCTTTTTTACGCAGATTGTGGTTCCAAGTTTATCGTTGGGTGCCGAAATCGATACCATTGGATAACGAGTTGGAAGGGGGAAAACATCCCACGGAACTTCCTCATGCTTTTGAGTGTGCCAGCCTTCTCCCGACGAGATTTCACGCCTATTCAGAAGTCGACTGACCCAAGGTCGACTTCTTTCTCGTGGGAGCCGCACTATACTCCAAATAGGTAACTGATTGAATTTACAGATTATTATGACCCCATTGTATCAGACGAAAAGGCAGTCCACTTTGAATCAGTTGATTTTTTAATCTGAAATCGCGTCAGACGGCTGTCACACTCAAAAGCATGAATGGCGATCTCCGTGGCATGTTTTCCCCTTACCTATTCATTATCACTGAACAATGAACTTAAGGACCAGAATTCTCGCTGAAGGCTCTGGCTACGCCGAAATGGCTGGCCCGCGGTAGCCAAGTTGGTTGAGTAGCGTATTAGCAGCGTTACGAGTTCGTTACTTGATCCAACCGGACACCGTCGTGTACTTGATTGCACGTTAAATCTATCGTGGCCTCAAATGTCCTCACGTTGGCGTGGTGTGGAAGTTTGAAGAATGGGATCCCAGCTCAGATGTTTATCTCCATCCGAATGGGGTTGGAAATTATGAGGTGTTGTCCTCAGATCTTTCCCTTCGGGATTGATCGCTAATCGCCCATTGTGTTACTCCAGTATGACGTTAATTCTACCTACCATCGAAATGGCCATTGACGAAGCATTTATTTGTACTGACGAAATTTTCAAATCATGATTAGTCATTGTTTTGAAGGTTTGTCATTTTTTACTGACCACTTGTAACTGATTGGATATTCCTCACCACTAACTTGTCGAGGGTTCATTATGTCCACCTGTTGCTAATCATTAGGTGGGTATTGAATTTAAGTCGTACTGGAGCAATACACGAGCTATTGCTAATCATTAGGTATTGTTAGTTTTAGCAGCGTTCGTCTGTGGACAAGTGCTATAAAATGGAGGTATTGTGGGCTGAGTGTCGAGATTTCGCCATCAGATAGCAACCATATGTATGTCAATCGTATATTAGCTTTGTAATTATGGCACAAAACGTTATTTGTTTTCTTGCAGACATTGGATGTCACAATGTATTGCTCCAGTGTGATGTAAATTGAACAACCAATCCTAGTAAACTACTACTTTCAACCACGAACATTAGCGAAAAGCAAAATAAAATCGAGTCATCCATCAGTCACCCCTTATCAAAATGACCGAGCCCTGTTCCCAGACATGGTGTCGGGAGTAGTTGTAGAGTCACTCGTATTCGCTGGCGTAATCGATTGGTTGTACATCGGTACACAGCAATCGATTACACTAGTGACACAATAGTCGTTTTTTCGCACTTCTATGGGAAACAGGATAAAAAATGCGATGTAGCGAGGAAAATACGCTATAAAGTAAGGGGCATACTTTCCATTGCACATTTTCTATTTAAAGTTTTGTTTATCTACAATTAGAGGTAGAGTACTTCCTACATTCCTTTCGGTGTTTGATGAACTTCAATTCCCCAACTGGACGATGTCTGTAGATGCCTCTACGAAATTTCACATTGTGACAGTAGGTTGGTCGGTTGCTTTGGAGGTTTATGGCGAACTATTTTTAGGTAGGTAGTTAATTTATAACGTCGCACTTGGAGCAACACAACGAGCTATTGGCGACGGTCCGGGATCAATCCCAAAAGGAAAAGAGCCGAGGACAAACCACGAAATTTTGAACCACGGTCAGATAACGAGGTCACACCTGTGCTGGCACCCCAAACTTCCACACCACGCCAACGTGAGGACTCTTGAGGCCACGACAGATTCAACGTGCACCAGCCCCCACGTGCACGACGGTCTTTGGTTGAATCGAGTTTATAACGCGCAACCCTTCGGCTGTTAATCCGCTACTCTACCAACCGGGCTACCACGGCCCCGATCACTAAAAGGAACCACAAATGCGTTAGATAGCAAAATTAATTTGAAAATCAAAAGTTATGTAGTAGATAACAGGGTACCCACTCTTCAAATAAAACATAAATTAGGACATTTCCAAGACTATTTTTCGGTTTTTTTGAGACTAGATTTTACATAGATCGGCAATAGATTAACCCGTGAGTGCACAGGTGAAGAAACTTTCACCGAGTGCTAGTCTCACGAATCCAGTTTTAATTTTCAGCTAACCTATAAATATTATGCTATCGATTTTTGATGATAATTGGACAAGTATCATTGATCTTGATTTTTGAATGGAAGCGAAATAAAATATGTAAAGTTGGTAAAAAAATAAGGAGTTTTTCACAGAAATTTCAGCAAATATTAAGGCTTATGGGAACCTTGACTAAGAACGACGTCAATTAATTCAGATAAATCTCTGTTCATCTCTGACCGCGAATACACAGAACATCAAGAATCAATTTGTCGTCGAGACAGAAAGGATTTAGGACGAAACAAATTGATTAAAAAGTAAAAGAATGCAATTTGCGAGCCACCTATTCCAAAGGACTGGCGTAACATTCCTAATCGAAATCGAACGCACACAAGGATTCGGAGGTTTGGGAAGCTGAGGAACTTCCAAGGAGGAGAAACAAATTAGAGATGGTGGCCGTGCAAGAAGTATCACGACAACGGTGTAAAAAAATGTTACCGCATTTTTAACGCTCCGGCAATCAAGCTTGCGTCAATAATTGTGTTGCGAGTGAATTGGCAAGAAAAATAAAACAAAATTATATCTTTTTTGGCGATTTTTTCCTTCCCTTTTGACAGTTCACAGTAGCTTTGTAACACATTCAAATCCGTCGCAAAGCGAACGCCCAGCGATGCAAATGTACCGTGAAAAATGATCCAAACATGCTCGGAGATACAAAACCCTACTTTACGTGACTCCATAAAAATGGCTTTTTCGTCATTCCGTTGGGGCATTGTTGTGGAAGGATTCCAGCTCCACGCACAATTATGCGATTCTGAACATATAGAAAACTGGTGGAAGTGGACGGTTAAGCATTATTTAAAAAAGTAGACCAAGCCCGCATTATTGGGGTACGAGATCAAAAAACTTGTATTAGTAACTAGCTAGTAACAACCCGGCGTTGCTCGGGTTGAATTGTTTATAATTCATCGTAATATTACTCAATATTATTCCTTTGGAAATTTCGAATTGCTTTTAGCTCCCTGCAGACCCAGGACAAATCGAACGAGGTTAATATATAACCTATGTGTCCCGCAGAATTCTACAGAATGACTATACCAAATTTAGTGTGAATTGGTCTGACATTGATCGTATAAATACGCAATGTTATTCCTATGAGGATTTCGAATTGTCTTTAGCCCCCTGTACCATATCGACGATGAAAAAAGGACCACTTTCTATGGAAATAATTTTATATTACCATAAAAATTTACATTCCAATAATAAAGCTAGTTTAAGAATTTGCAGACGGGATACATAAACGATGATACTGAGCGATTTTCAGCGCATTCGCAGCTATCTGCGATTGCATTATACTCTAAGATTCTAAATGAAACTCCAAAGGCATCTTGAGAGGCGACTCCTGTAAATGTTCTGACGTAAAATGTACAACCTGACCGGGAGAGAGCGCCCCCTAGCAAGTGCTCTGTCCACTGGAGTTTTATGGTATAAGGGCCATATACAGGGTGTCCCAAAAAGGTTGTTCCGTAATTTATCTTTTTACCATTTGGAGATAGGTAGGCAATGTAAATTGCAAAAGTACACCAAATAAGGTAGGTAATTAAGATATGTGAATAAAATTATCACGTGATAACAATTTAAGCGGATTCAGTTTTTAATTTCTATACAACCCCTCTAGATAAAAATCCGAGATAGCAAAAATGTTCCTTACCTGCATCCCTATCGTTAGCAGAAAACTGCATTTCTGTAGGTTGAACAGAAACGGAGGCATAAGGACCCAAAAAAAGTTGACTTATACCGCTTGTGCACAGCTGTTCAAGCAGTCAGATTAGGGACCGTATACACAATGCTAAAAAGCACTTTTCGGTCAGAAAGTGCAACATTGTGCAAAGTAATGTAGTATTGCAACAGCAGATGAAAATCGCAATGCATAATAGTAGACAATGTCATCTTCAATAAAAATATTGTAGAAAAAATGGTTTAAATAAAAGGAAATTTACAACGCATGTTCAAAATGTTTTCCATCTGCAGCAATGCAGAACTTCGCTCTTCATTTTTGGCCATCGTTCTAAATTAGATACAAGAGTTTCCATTTTAAGGAGGCCGTATCTCCGTTACTATTCAACCTACAGAAATATGGTTTTTTTACTAACGATAGGGATACAGGTAAGGAACATTTTTGCTATCTCGGATTTTTATTTAGAGGGGTTGTATACAAATTAAAAACTGTATCCGCTTAAATTGTTATCACGTGATAATTTTATTCACATATCTTAATTACTTACCTTATTTGGTGCACTTTTGCAATTTACATTGCCTACCTATCTCCAAATGGTAAAAAGATAAATTGCGGAAAAATCGCTTGGGTATCCCGGGAACGCGACCCCCGTGTTTACTAAGGACAGTAAACCCCATGGGAAGAGAAAAGATCACACTGGGTTCGATTTTGATCACAACGGGCTATTAACGACTGTCCGATATCAATCCCGATGAGAAATATCCCAGGACAACACTAATTTTTAACCGCTGTCAGATGACGAGATCAACGCTTGAACTGGCACCCCATTCTCCATACTCGCACACTACACCAATGTGAGGACACTTGAGGCAGCGACATATTTAACGTGCACCGGCCTCCAACGGTTTTTGGTTGGATCGAGTTTCGAACTCGCAACCCTTCGGTTGCTAGTCCACGACTCTATCAACTGGGTTACCCGGCACTATTAGGGATTTAGACGACGAGGTAAAAATCATGGAATCAATGCGATTCCAGCATCAACTATGGAAAATAGGATTCGGTCGATTTCTACGGCTACACACAAGAGCAGACTTGGTTGGAAGCAGTTCTCGAGGATAGACGGAGAATTTTTTTTTTTTCATCCAATCTTCCTCTGCCGTTCGTGCAAACAAAAGCAGCTCTTCAGATCCACCTAATGAAATGCCGCGCACGAGTACCACGTTTTGGAAGTGCCTCGAAAATCGCATATTCATGGAAGAATCGCGGTCTTTTGTGTCGAACGACAGCGTGGAATGATATAACTTTCTTTTTCAACCTCTTTTCTCGCATTCGACTTATTTCGTCATCGATGCCGGAAGAAAAAAAGTAGGTGTGCGGGTGCAAGATCTGTGTCAGGGCAGGGTCAGAGATCAGATCTCGGTGTCGTGTTTCGCGATCACCTGTATGTGCCGCGAAGTTGCGCCGTCTCCCCACTGTGCGAAGTTCAGAACGAAACGAGGGCGATTTTAAGTCTCCTGTCGAATTCGGAAGGGTGCTTTGTCCCGTATTGCGTCATGTACGGTATCACCGTCTTGGACACCTCCCTTGTCTCGTGTTTAGCGCAGCTTTGCCAAATATGATCCTTGCGCCATAAAACCCAAAAGGACCGTCGTGGCTCAGTGGGTATACCCACTGCGCTAGCAACCTGGAGTTGTACACGGTGCGGGTTCGATTCCTGTTAGATATGATTCATCCGTGGGTGTATTTCTCTCTTCTGCGTCAGTAAAACTATCATTGTGTGTATATCTATTACTTGATATTGTATGTCTTGTGTCTGGCCCAGCATGGCCAAATATGACCCTTGCGCCATAAAACCCCAACCTATGAACACCTCCCAGAAGAGATCACGAAGAACACTGTCTCTGGGAGTTGGTCACTTGGTTTTGAACTAATCGTTCAATAAGAGGTCTGTTTAAATAATGCGTTCCTACAATTGGTATCTAGCACAGAATTTGGTTCCCAGTTTATCGTTCGGTACTGGAAGCGATAGTGTGGTCGGGTTGGAGAAGAAAATCGCCTATTCCATGCTTTATTTTGATTACGGCAGCCCTTAGCAAGATTACTACCTCTCTAGAAATTGTCTCCCCCGAAATCATCTGCCTTCGCACCAAAACCGCACTGTAATGTTTGATACACTAAATTTTACTGACCTCCGTTTTTACTGCAATTACTACTATTAATTTCATTAAGTTTTAATTAGCCGCATAAAATGAACGTAGAGCGACAGACCGATCCAATCACCCACCTCAGTTTTGAGCCATTCATTCTTAAAATGTTACTGGGGCCGCGGTGACCCGGTTTTAAGAGTGACGAATTAGCAACCGGAGGGTTGTGAGTTCGAATCCAATCCTCCGTCGTGTTCAAAGGAGGCTGGTGCACGTTAAATCTGTCGCGGCCTCAAGTGTCCTCTCGTTGGCGTGGTGTGGAAGTTTGGAGAGTGGGTTGCCAGCTCAGGTGTTGCCTCGTCATCTGACCGTGGTTCAAAATTACGTGATGTTGTCCTCGGATCTTTCCCTTTGAGATTGATCCCGGGCCGTCACCAATAGCCCGTTGTATTCCAGTGTGACGTTAATTAAAAATACCTATACCTACCATTTTATCCTCTTTTACGAAATCCGAAAAAAGTAGATTTTTGAAAGCATAGGGTACTTGTTCTGTCTAATATTTAACCTCTAAAGGTCTGGAACTTGTGCCACTTAAAAATTTCATATCTCAGAAACGAGTAGGGATTGGCAAAATTGTTATTTTCTGATTACAGTGTTAAAGATTATTGCTATTTCTTGTTGCAGCCAGTAATAACAATTTAAAAAGTAGTTAGTTTTCCACAGGTCTTTTCATTTTGTTTTTAAAAGGATTCTTAAAAAGCTTTAATATTTGCTTGGTCCTTAAAATGTTTAAACTTTTTAAGAATACTTAAAAACCTTAAAATGTTTTAAAGGCCTTAAAATTTACAGGTAGGTATTTAATTAACGTCGCACTGGAGTAACAGATTTATATTTCATTTCAACTTCATTCAAAAACTAAGGCCGTTGATACTCGCGTTCAAGGTCACCAAATGTCGCCTGAAGTAGCATTTAGATGAGCTAAATATTGATGTTTTTAAAACTGGGTACGTGAGACCCGAACCTAATACTCGTGAAAATTTATTCACCTGTGCATTCACGGGTTAATTTATTGGGATCTGTGTGAAATGTAACCTCAAGAACATGAAAAATAACCTTGAAAGGGACTAATTTTCCTCTTGTTTAAAGAGCGGGAACTCTGATAACAGTTAATAACACTGAATGTGAGTAACTAAATTTAACGATTCTTACTGTCATGAAGAGGGGAAATTTGGGGTTAGTAGCTGTTTAAATTAACCGGAAAGCGATTATTAAAAAATAATTTAAACTTTTTGTTTTAAAAATATTTTGACATTTGGAGATAACATTTATCAACAACTTAATATATTTCAATAGCAGTTAACAACTGCTAATTTGCTATAACATTACTATTTTGACTGCTAATGGAATAACAGCCCATCTCTAGTAACGAGCATTGCTGAATAGAATCGAACATTTGCCGAATCAAAGAATGACCTGAAGCTGCTTTCGTGTACTTGAATTCCTTTCCTCAAGTTCGTGTACATTACGCGAAACGCAATCGCGGAATTAGGAACCTAAGTAAATATTTGATTCCTGTTTTTAACTTCCTTGTTTGTTATGGTTATAAAAAAATTCTAGCCAAACATTTCCATCAAAATACACTGTTTTGATTGAAATGGTTCGAGTCCAATATCGAAATGTGTTTGTCCGCATATTTCAGTATTGGATATTCGCTTATCGATCGTGTGTTCGTAAAATCTCAGGTTATCTGACTATTGGATGATGTAACCTATACAAGACGGCCGTAAAGAGGACGGAATTATTTTGTAGATAACAAAGTTGATTCGTTTTAGATAGGATAAAGAATACATTCTTTGATGAGACTTGTCGGAAGTATTGTCCGGAATTCTAAGGCACTTATGATGTATTTGAATTGGAAGAAATGAGAGATCACCCCATTGAATAGTACAATAAAATCTTGATATTTTTAATCTTCATCGAATGCAATGCGGAAATAGAATGAGTTTCTTTGTTACTCAAATATGTGCTCTACATGTAAAAATTTTTTTAAACTTTGTTCCCCTCATCCATCTATTCCTGAACTAAAATGTTCTGGGCCAAACATAATATCAAAGGTTTATTTTAAAAATGCTCAAATAGTTTTTTCTAAACACGAGAAAAATGCAACTGCATTTAACTACGTGAGTATAGATTTGTTGCAATTTTTTGTCAAGTTGCTACTGTTGAAGACGTTTAGAACCTGTTCAGAATAGGTAAACTGAATTAGACTTGAAGACAATATATTCTTCGATAGAAAGCTATAACGATTATTGGTGCCCGTGAGAATTGATTTTTTGTCAAATGGCTCTACACTGTAGATGGAAGATAAAATTGCAAAACGGTTTGTTTTTGAGTCTTTCGAAACTGTTCTCCCGATGGTTTCGGAATTTAAATTCCTCAGAGTTTATTTTTTTATCAAAATTGCTATTTCTAATGTACATTTTTAATGTAGTGAAAAAAATAGTTATTTGTTCGCCATGAATTATTTTGTGGAATAGGCGTTTGTAAGTTATAAGAATGAATTGCGTTTGTTGACTGGCGTTTTAAAAGCATTTCTAAATGCTTAGAGATGTTTCGACTAATAACTGATAGAAATTTTTATTCGATTCATGCGTTCTTTTGAGAAGTGTTTGAATAATACAGAAAAAAATACACATAATTGAAGAGACAGCAAACCGTAAAACTTTTCATCATTGTGATACAGTGTTGAAAAATGTACCTTTAAAAACTTGCCTCCCGATGTAACATTAAATCCTTCCTAGGTAAACGTGTTCGTTTACCTCGGAAGCTATAGCTTTCATGTCTAATGTCTAGAATACCGATAAGTGGGGAAAAATTCGTCAGGGAAGAGAAACTGTTTTTACTGGCAGTTAATAGAAATCAGCTAAAAAATATTGTTCTGTATGACTTGCGCTTCGCTTTGATGGAATCGTCCATTTTTATGTTCAGACTATCGAAGGAATTTCGCACATATATAGTGTACACACAAAAACACTTTACGCTGTTTTCAAAAACATTACCTTTTCAGTTACTCATTACATTTTTATTAATATTTTTCTGACGATACTATGGCGATTCGTCTGTTTTTTTCCTCCTTTCTGGTTTTGTGTATAATACCGCCTAAAATTTTGTCTGAATGAATCCGCGTGTGTATCGACCAAAAGACCTTATAAAAGCTGTCATGTCGGAACCCACAAGCCATACCATGACAGTTGTTTCATCCCCCTTTCACATGAAACTGTCACCCCCTTAGTTTCAAAAGTCTATCTTCGCAAAAAATATTGACCATTTTTCACAGCATGAGAAATTAATAAAACTCATGATATTTTGTAAATGTGTTCACAATTCTTGTTCTTGTGCTCAAAGTATAAAATAGATATTTATTACAATAATATTTTTAAATATATTTTTCACAAATCTATTTCTTACGTATATAAACATGAAATTAAATACAATATCAAACACAACATTTTATAATGTTTTTGCCTTGACCGGCATGCTTGTTTTTCAAGCTCGAATTGGTTGCAACAGAGATTTCTTTGGAATATATCGTCACTCGCAATCCTTTTTCGATCACTAATCTAGATCGATACTATGCACTCAGCTCTCCAAACAAACCAAAACTCACTGATGCACTTCTTTCGGTTTAAGGAGTGCTTTACACTGGGTTTTATGACGCAAGGGCTATATTTGGCCAAGCTGCAACAAATACAAGACAACGTCCAGTAAATGGTAGGTAGTTGACGTCGCACTGGGGCAACACAACGAGCTATTGGCGACGGTCCGGGATCAATCCCGAAGGGAAAGATCAAGGACACCTCATAATTTTGAGCCGCTGCTAGATGACGAGGTCAACCTGAGCCGGCACCCCACTCTCCAAACCACGCCAACGTAAGGCCACGACAGATTTAACATGCACCAACTCCCACGTATGCAACGGTCTTTGGTTGGAGCTAGTTTGGAACTCTCAATCCTCCGTTTGTTAATCCGTTGCCCTTCCAATTGGGCTACCGTTGCAAATCCAGTAAAAAATGGACTTGCACATGTAAGGAAAGTTACTGGACGCAAGAGAAATACATCCAGGGTATATTACTGAAATTGAACTTGATGCCGCCTGCAATTCGAAGGTTGCTAACGTAGTTGGGCAAACCCACTGATCCACGGCGCTCCAACATAAATTGAATCGTTTTGTTACATAATCAAGTGGCAGATCGGAATCATCTTGATGTTCTTTATTACGACATATATTTGAAATTTTGTTTTCATGGAAAAGTGAGGCCTCTGGTAAAGTCGTAACCGAAAATATTTATCTGCTGCGCACTCCACAGGTTGTCCCGCCCCACACACAGTTCGGAAAACACCACCATATGGTATTTGTCACGGCTAAAGGGAAACTGATGGTTCTTTGATGGCTACGGGAGAAACCTTCCACTTCCCTTTTCGAAGATTCTACCCAGCGTTCGTGACGTTCTTTTTCCGCGGAGATAATATTCTTATCGTACCTGAAGAAGCGAACAGCCAGCATGTGGAACATTCGTAATCTGGCGGGAAGACTTCGCTGTTCGTATCTGATTCTGAAAGCGAAATCGGAAGAGCTGTGAGCCAAACCTTGACTTCTATTCTTTTGGAAAGGTAATTATGCGATCGGAAAGCGAAACAAAAGACTTTGGCCAATGACATCTTTTCAACTGCGACGGAGTAGTGGTCTAAGTCTGCTTGGTTGTGCTTTACGGGGGAATTAGTGGTTCGCTTTGTGTCCTCGCTTTTGTTTTTTACTTGCGTTTGATTTCGCAAGTTTTCAATTCTTCAGGTCGTAAATTGCTTATTTCAATTCCCTGGGAATGATGAACCGATCGTCTTGTTTAGTCTTGATTTAAGTCATAGGGAAGTATATCCTTTTCTGAGTAGAAATTACGAAAACGAAACCTTTCTCTGAAACATTTACTGAGTGGTGGTGTTCAGAGCGTAAATATTTTGGTTTCTAAGTTTACAGTAGTTCCTTTTGCGGTATTCAAATGCGTTTTGCGGGTTGTCATTTTTTGCTGCTACAGAAAAACCTCGTCGCGCTTGTTTCCTCAGCAGTTTCGTTTCATCATGGAACACCTTTTTGAGCTTTGTTCGTTTCACGTACGATTGCTCCTTCCTCTTCCAATTGCTCGACTTTTAACGTTTTGTGTTGATTCGAGTTTGATTAAAAATTGGTCTCGCGTAATTTTCTGTGTTAAATTTTACTTCAATGGTTCTAAGAGAACGGTGTAGCGAGCTGAAAAAGTTCCCCAATAATATCTCTAAGCTGGTGCCATTGCATCTCAATCACTATTACCTTCAGTGTCCTGAAAATAAGGATGCCTGTCATTTTGTTTTAAAAAAGAATCTTAGTGTGTGTAGAAGCAAATTTTTAAACTTGCATTCATAAATGTGTATTTCTGTCTCCGGTTATTTCATTTTCTTCGGATTTTTCGCTTCAGGGGCACATCTTTAGGTATGTACCCGAGGGATTTGTCCTCCCTTCTGTTTTACCCTTCTGCTTTTTCCCCACCTCGTGGTTTTCTTCTATTTGGCGCAGCTTGGCCAAATATGGCTCTTGCGCCATAAAACCCCAAACCAACCAATTTTCACTTCGGGATTGATCCCGGACCGTCGCCAATACCCCGTTGTGTTGCTCCAGTGCGACGTTAGTTAACTACCTTCCTATTTCTTTTTCAATATTATTGAACTTAAGGGAAAAAATTTAAGTCTGACTCGAATCGTGATATTTAAAAAGTCACTTGATTTAAATCGTCACGGATTAGGGTTGCGAGTTCGAATCCAACCAAAAACCGCCGTGTTCAAAAAGGGCTGGTGCACGTTAAATCTGTCGTGGCCTCAAATGTCCTCACGTTGACGTGGTGGAAGTTTGGAGAGTGGGGTGCCAGCTCAGTTGTGACCTCGTCATCTGACCGTGGTTCAAAATTACGTGGTGTTGTCCTCGGGTTTGATCCCCGACCGTCGCCAATAACACATTGTGTTACTCCAGTGCGACGTTAATTAAAATACCTACCTGATATAACGGAAACGATCTAATGAGTGAGGTCGAGAGCACTTTGCATATTTCATTACTCATATAACCACAAAAATGTTAGGGCCCTAAGACTGCATGCACTCCCTGGTATAGTTGTTTTATTGAAACAACTTATTCAGTTACTCATTGATAATATTTTAACCTTTACCCCTCTCATTTTATTGGGAGAAGGTATTCCTTCATAAGATTATTGGGAAGAAAGGGTTTGGACCACCTGGGAATTGGCGGCCGTAATTTACTTGTCTAAAACATCTCCTTCCCATCCGCGTATTGTTTTTCTTTTCATTGAATCGAACGGTGTGGACGTTAAAGATGACCACTCCAGTGCTGTTTCTCTTGGACATACATCACTGGCGAAGCGCGAATGTTTCCCAGAATGTCCTCTTCCTAGCCGCTTTCTTTGTTACGGTACGTGTGGGCCCACGTTTTTAAACTCATTTTAAAGACGATAAGCTGAGGTCGCCCATTATTCTGGGAGTTATTGTACGCATTCGTGTGTTGATTGGGCAACTCTTTGCAGTAATCTTCTGGAAAGACGTAATGCTTGGTTCGTCTTTGCCTCAAGTAAACAAAAACCTTCAGTTGTTTCGAAACACTTTCGTTTTCAAGATGAGAGAAAGACGTTTTGGATTAGGAAAAAGATTTACCGTGTGTTCCAGTGTTCCGATGGAAATTGGACTTGATTTTGAATATTTCAATATCATCTTGATGATAAATCCTTCATAAGGTGCAAAAAATAATTGCTCCGGGTGACCATGCTTTTCTATCATTTTTACACTAAATCATTTTTACATGACGATCTTAGAGCTGTATTCAAACATTTGAACAAACTTATTACTCATCAACACTATAATTCGCTCATGACAGTTATTCGATATTACTTTATAGCAGTAGCTCTTAACCTGGGGGTGCGAGAAAGCATTTCCAGAGGTGCGAGAGAAGTTTCAATGGACGACAGCGATTCAATAAAAGACGATCTTATTGAAATGCGAGCCAATGCACGTATTCAAATGAAATTTGAAAATCTGGACTTGGAACAATTATGGTGTACTCAGTTAGAACCTTATACATACTGACAAAAGCAGCATTGCAGACACTTTTACCATTTACCACCACTTACCTGTGTGAAATGGGATTTTCATCACCTTTGCACATAAAAACATGCTAGCAATCGATTAAATGAAAGTAGTGACTTACGCGTGGCTCTTTCAAAACAGGAGCCTTGCTTCGAAAGTATTATGAATAAACTACAACGTAGTCATTAAAAATTGAGATATTGTTTTGTATGTATATGTAAATGTATGTTTATTTTCAATAAATAAATTATCTTGCAATGAAAGTAATTTCCTAAATAAAGAAATAGAAACACATTTTTCAAGGGGCTGCGAGAACTTATTTTTAGATTCAAGAGGGGTGCCGATCACTAAAAAGTTTAAGAACCACTGCTTTATAGAATGCTTCGATGCGTGGATATACTCCAGTGATTAAGCAAATGAAAAGATGTAAAATAAAAATAAAATACTTTCAGATAGACAAATATTTTCAAAATACGGAGTATATAAAAAAGATAAGAAAAATACTTTCAGAAATTTTAATTCTTTCTTTCTCAATTACCACATTTGTTTATTACGATCATGAATGATGTTAACTCTTTACTTCCAACTTTGAATTCGTTTTTGAATGTCCATCATCACAGAAAGGACCACATAAAAATTGCTCAAGCATTTTACCCTGCCGCAAATATAAAACGCTCAGTTTTGTTGGATTTTAGTGTGAACCTACTTTAAATGTATAGTAGATATCTCATTCGTGCCTTTGAAATGTTCTATTCAAATGTTCTGGTGGAAGGATATTTAATCAGGTTTGGATTACTTGGAAGCGGTTTCTGAACCTTGTGTGTGCCATTAAACCCTTACCAACCACCTGACTGGAAGAGCCTCACATTGCTTTTGCTATTGGGAGACGGATTACGACCCATGGACACAAATTTTGTTAAATTACGATATTGATGTTCCGCTAAATTCAATATAAACATTACCTTCCAACATTTGAATTTAGTTCGTCACAGACTTGACGATAGTAGCAGTTGTAGTTGAAGTTACCCGCATTTTTATAACGAATACATGAAAACTAAATTGGTCTTCCATGTTGCGGAAGTTACTGTTCGGAAATGAGAAATGTGGCGGGATTTCATTAACCTCGATCTTGCGTCTGTAACGAAGGACAATATGCAGATATTGATTCAGCGTTCATCATTATTCATGAAGTGTCTATTGTTGCTGAGATGCGTAAATTGATATCAGTTCTACGTCACGCCTTCCTGAACTGAATACGAATTGTTTTGGGAGTATGTGGTTGCACTAGCGTGTAAGGTGTGATAACAATCAGAAATGGTAAATGGAAGTTTTTCTGGTAAATGAAAAAAGGCTTCTTTCCGAAGTGAGCCGACATGATAGCCGAGTGGGACTGTGGATTCGAATCCGTCTTGACGTGGGTGTTCGGAGAACAGTTCGCAATCCACTTTATGCCGTAGATCCCGGTTTAATCCTCGCGCTGCACAAAAAATAGCAAGTTGAGCGACAAACCAAACGAAAGCAGTGAACATGAAAAGTAGATATTCTGTCTCAAAATATAAGCCCTAAGATCAGAATGGGTGAGATTTTCTTGCCCATTTTATCTATAACAGAAGCAGACTATTGGGTAACATAAATTTTATTTCTATAAGTTGTACTGATTCTGCATTTAAAATATGTAATTCAGATTCCAAAGGTATTTAATCGGCTTTTTAACCGCATTGTTAGTTTTTCTTTGACTTTAAAATTTGTATGTGAAAAAAAATTCAGGTACAATGGATATGTATTGCAATATTGTGACGATTCATCAATCGCATAATACACTGCTGGCCACCCAAATTGCAACACCAAGAAAGACAAGAGATATCACAACAAAATTTATTTTGTGGATAACATGTTGACCAAGTATCAAATGATTAAATTTATAGACTTCTGTGAAGTGTGGTTCCTGCCAAAATCAATAGCCAGAGTAGCCGCCATTGTTGGAGATCACCGCTGCCACACGCCTCGGCATTGATTCAAAGAGACTTTGGATGTGTTCTTGGGGTACAGCAGACCAAGCAGCTTCCACACGTTGCCAAAGTTGATCTGGTGTGGCAGCTGGGGATGTATTCTGGGTCAATCGTTGAGCAACCATGGACCACATGTTTTCTATCGGCGAAAGATCCGGAGAGCGAGCTGGCCAGGGAAGCAATTCAATCTGGCGATTGACGAAGAACCCTTGGACAATGCGTGCCACGTGTGGTCGCGCATTATCCTGTTGAAATATGGCTGTGGGCAAGCCCTGAAGGTAAGGAAGGACAACTGGCTCCAACACCTCGGAGATGTAGCGCTGGCTGTTTAAAGTACCGGCAATGCGTACTAGAGGAGTGCGAGAGTGATATCCAATACCGCCCCATACCATAATACCCGGTGCAGGACCAGTGTGGCGGTGCATAACGCAGCTGTTCAGCATCCTCTCTCCACGGTGTCTCCAGACTCGAATCCGACCATCGTGGTGTTGCAGACAGAAGCGTGACTCGTCAGTAAAGACAATTTCATTGCATTCTGCCGTCCACATCCTTCTTTCCATTGGCACCATTGGCGGCGGAAACGTCTGTGGTTCTGCGTCAAGGGTAGACGAAGCAATGGACGTCTTGCGGACAGACCATTCTGCTGTAAACGGCGTCGAATGGTACGCGCAGACATTGGATGATGCGGTACAGACTGAATGTGCTGTGCTATGGCTGAGCGATCCGTCACTGCCATACGCACAATATGCCTGTCATCACGTGAAGTGGTGCACTGAGGTGGATGCGATCGAACACGTCGGTCCGTCGTACCCTCCTGCATCCAACGATCCCATATCCGCATTGCAGTTGTTTGGTTTCGTCCAACACGACTACCGATTTCCCTGAAAGATAATCCACAATCTCGGTAGGCCACTATCCTTCCTCTGTCGAACTCGGATACTTGATCAAAAGAGGATTGCTGTTTTCTACGAGTCATAATTGATCGTTTTTTTTTTTTTTTTTTTGAAAAAACCACAAGAAAAACACAATTGCCGTACTTGAAATCGTCGAAATCTCCAAGCCTTAAATAGCGCTTTGAAGTGGCGCCACAGGCGCGCGTGATGTGCGTCTGCGCTGAAATTCTAATCATTTGCATATCTCACCTCCGCTAATGCATGTTGTAAATTTCATATTATTTGCATGCTTCCTTCAGGGTGTTGCATTTACGGTGGCCAGCAGTGTAGTTGAAAACATGGTTAAATTTAAGTGTGTATTTAAAATCTGAAAGTTTATCAAATGTTCGTGTTGTGAAGTCCAAAGCAACTATCAAATGTTTTTTGTCAGTTGATGAAAAAATGTTCCAATAATTAGTTTGGATGTTGGTGCTGTATTTATTACACAAATTGTGAAAAAAATAATAACAAATCGCTGATAGCTGTAGTACAATTAGCAACATTTGTGCTATTTGGCGCAAATTTGGAAAATGAGGAATTCAATAAAAATCCTGTATAGTATTCCGAAGTCAAAAGACAAAGAACTAAGACCCTATTTCCATTGTATGTGTGATACTTACACAAGTAAAACATCTGTTCGCTAAGTTTATTTTATAAATCATGTTACATAAATGCTATTTTATCTTATACTTCGTTTTTAGATAACTTTAAGTACAATCTAATACTAAAATAAAATATTTATGTTGCCAATCCACCTTATTTAAATTTCATTTTTTTTATTCACAGAAACGAGACATGGGAAGTGCTTTATATGAGCAAGTTTTTTACCACATAGATCTGACTGAAAAAGATTATTTTGGCTTGCAGTTTACAGATGCCAATCATGTTCAAGTAAGTTTTTGTCGTATAAACGATACGTTGACCAACAATTATTTTCATAACATACTGTATAAACAGGTTTTCTATTTTAATGTGGAATTAAGTATATTTTTGACAAAATTTGATAATTCTTTAATAGTTTTTAAATCTGATTTTATCAAATGAGCATGTGCATTTAAAATATTAGTACATAATAAATCTGGTTTATAATACCTAGTCGGGGGTATTTCAATTAACGTCACACTATGCAACACAACGGGCTATTGATGACGGTCCGGGATCCATTCCAAAGGGAAAGATCCGAGGACAACACCACGTAATTTTGAGCCACGGTCAGATGACGAAATATCGAGTCGGATAGCAAAATATTATGTACATTTTTTTTGTCAAGATTGAGATAAATTTTCTGCAATGAGTCCAGATGAAATCTGGAAGTTAGCAAAATTCTTAACTCATGCCATGTAATTTAGAATACAGGTTGGTAGTTGAATTAACGTCGCACTGGAGTAGTACAATAAGTTATTTTCAACTGTCCAGGATCAATCCAGAAAGGAAAGATCCGATGACAATGTCCCGTAATTTTGAACCACTTAGGATTAGGATACAGGAGAGATACCTTTCGTATTTGTTAGAAATCGCGATTTTTCACAGCAAACAAAATTTAAAATTGCTGAAAAACCAGGTAATATGGAAATCTTGTCTTGCCTTCTTATCCGAGGTGTTATCTTTTAGTTTAATATACCCTTAATTCGCGTACATTTTATTCAGTTGATGAACAAATAGAAACAAATGCAGTGTATTTCTTCTAGTCTGAAAAATCGATAACTTTTTAACATTATTAAACTTTGTGATTGTATAGATCTGAAATCTGCAGTGATGTTTGTAGACTGGATTTTGAACAACTTTTAAATAAGAGTCATAGAGTTAAATAGTATTAATTTGAAAATAAAACAACTTTTATGAAGTATTAAACATTTAATTTGATTCTTTATTACAGTCCGATTTTATTTCGTCAAATGCATAATTAACCTTATCCACGCATTTACTGCTAAGGGCAATCAATCATGATTTTAGAAGATATTTCATTCCTAGGAAAATGTAATAATTCTTACAGCAGCACGTATTAACAGTATTAATTAGTTTGTCATTTTATTGCATTTGAATTAGGGTGCTAAACCATCTAGCGTTTCATGAAAGTTTGTTTATGTTATGCTTATTCTGCATTTTGTTTTTGCAGCATTGGCTAGATCCTACTAAGCTTATAAAGAAGCAAGTAAAAAGTAAGTATAACCTAAAAATTTCCTGAAACTTTTATTTTCTTAAGCACTTATTTTAAGAATCAAGTTATCTTTTTTTATGAAGTATTCTGTTTATAGTTATCGCAATATTTAAAAAATATCAAAGTTTTCACAATTATTACAGTTCATATTGAAAATTTTGTTACTCTGTTTATAAAATCTCATGGACAACTTACTGTACAGATGTGTTTTTTAAATTTTAAAATACAAATTGCCACTTGCCTTTTAAAATTTTAATTTTGAACAATTTCTCCTTGGCTTAGTTTTGCATTTTCTTTTGTTGTGCATGATGCTTTTCTTTTGAACAATGAGTATTATTCTTAATTAGCCATTTTTATTTTGACAATCTGATAGTTTTCATTTTTGAACAAAACTTTGTCTACCATGTCAAGTCAAAAATAGTACACAAGCAATACATTTTTAGTCAAGTCCCCCAACATTGTTCAGAATTCAAATTTTAACCCATATTCTTCCCTTTGTGTATAATTTCGGAACATCATTCATTAGTCATATTTCCATTTATTATTTTGCACATATCTATATTTTATAATACATAAAGTCTGAAAATTCCGTTTTTGATACTTACCCTTTCCTTCACAGTCGGTCCTCCCTACACATTTCGTATTCGAGTAAAGTTTTATTCTTCTGAACCTAATTCCTTACGAGAAGAGCTAACAAGGTAAGATTATGCTCCCTTTACACTGTTGTATGTTTGTTCTTTTGTTTAAATATGATTATGGAACATTATATTTAAAATGTCAATATTTAGCAACTTAACTTTACCTATGCCCCATGATGTGAAAAATTCATTGAGAAAATTAATCTTGTTAAAATTTTTAAGGAAAAAAATATTTCCCAAACCAGAAATTTGTGAAATGGAAAATTTTATTCTGTTGAAGTATTCAATCAATAAAGTATGAGTTCTTTAATATATCTAACATGTAGTCTAAAATACAAAAGTTTTGCATAATTTTTTAAAATTTTCAACTAGAGAATCATGGATTTTAAAATATAATTAACCTCACCATAGTTTTCATGGGCCTTAAGAATGACTGATTTTTCATTTTAGTTTCCACACTGCATGTTTTGTTTTACCTACATTCCAAACCATAGGTTGGTGAAAAAAGTTATTCATCGTAAATTTATCAGTGGTGTATAATTTATAATATTTAAATGGTAACCTAATTCCTACCTAGGTACCTATTTTTCTTGCAATTAAAACAAGACCTTGTGACTGGCAGACTTCCAGCTTCTTACCAGACTATTGTTGAACTCTGTGCCTTTGCTTTACAATGTAAGTTATTTTCTTATTTCAAAATGTTATAATTTATCATCCAACATAACTGTTTATTCAAAATGAATTAAACAATGAATCGGTGTCATAGGTTGAGAAAATTAATGCAAGCCTATATCCAAAAATATTCCAGGACTGCTACTTGAAAAAATATAAAAAGTAACATACAATCGTTGCTTGTTTCCTTCAAAATAACTGCCTTGGGAATCAGCAAAGAGCTTCAAGTGTTTCTGAAGGTTCTTGAAACAGTTTTGGAAAGCATTTGTCTGCTTGTTGCTTTGTCACTGCTACTTGTATAGCTGGATTGTCTGCATGATGCTGTCCGTTTTGTCCTGAGGAAATAAGTAGTAGTCAAGACAATAGATCCAGGGAATATGGGGGAAGTGGCACCAGTTATCTGATGGTATGCCAGGAACTATTGAATCAACTAAGTGGTACGTGGTTTTGTATTATCATGAAACAAGAACTACTTCCCAGGTACCTATTAACTGGATGACAGATATGAAAACTGTCTTACTGAGATCATTTCAAAGAATGTCGTAACAGGTAGGCTTAATGATGTTTACTGCTTCAGCCAACATTTGAACAGTAATTTGACGATCCTGCTCTAAGTGATCGCAAACTTCTGAATTTTCAATTCAGTACAGGCAGCCACTTCTGTCACCATCTTGAAGGGACTCGGGAAAACCCTATTGTGGGATAGTGCTGCATCCCCAAACGTTTTTAACATGTATGTTCCTGTTGCTGTTTTATCCAATTTCAAACCAGACAATATTGGCTCTCTGCTGTTCCATGGCAATGAGACATGAGCAATGTGCTATCATTTAAAAATAATTCCCCTGTTCTGCTTCTCAGAAATGTCAAGCAGTAGTTTGTGACTGCTGTTTTCAGGAGCATATTCAAATTTCCTGAAGCAGCTGTTCACCATGCTATCGCATCAGTCCTGCAACTTCCGGACATAAGTTGTATTTCAATGTGGTATTGTGTATACACGACAGTTCATTTCAAAATTTTGTATGATTGATAGCCAAGTTCATTATGAACAAATTATAGTATGATCTTTCACGTGAGAACCTAATATGTGACTACTCTTTTGGAACAAGATTCAAATCTCAGATGTAGTATTGATTTGTTCTTGTATTAAAAGACACAATTTACCCATAAACTCATGTGCTATCTCCAATTTTTACCTCCTGAAATATTTGTAGTAAACAGTACAGTAAGTGTCCCATGTGCAGTTAACATTTACATTTAAATCTGTTCTATTTTACTATCAAATCTAATTGTACTTCTCGCAGTGTAGAGAAAGAATTAAAAACTAATATATCAGATATTCAAAAAATTGTTTAACCAAGAATAGTTTCATTTCCATTCCTCTTTATTCGTGTCAAGCTAAACTTTAGAAGAACTAACTTTGTTATTAAAAACAGGAAAAACTTCAGAAAGCATTTATAAAAATGTTTGGGAAAGATGGAGGAGAAACAGGAAAGTGTTCTTTGCTAAATAAAATGTTTCTGATTTGCTCAGAATCCAATTCAATTTTTTTTTCTCTGTACTTGGAGGTTTTCAACAATATTTGATTGTTAAAAGAGGGTTATTTGAGTGTCATTGTGCATTGAAAATACTTAGTGTAACCCAGGTGTTTTTCATGGAAGTGCATCTATTACAGTAAATACTTATTTCTGAAAACAAATTTGCTATAAAAGAAATTAGCAATTTTACATATTTGTAAACTATTTTCTTTGTTTTAGTTATTGAATTGTGATCCAAGAAATGATTTATCAAGTTATGCTTTAAAATACCTTGTAGTTACAAATTATTCTTTTGATATTCACATTTTGTATATTGAAAATACTTTGTTTTTCCTTTATGAAAAATCTTGAACTTTAGTAAAGCAAAGATGGTGGTAGTGTCTGAATGAATGCACATTCTTCTACGTGGCAGAGGTAAATCTAGCTCTTCAGTGTAATCACTGCCTAACCACTAGCTCATTCTTACAGCATGTCCCTTTTTTAGTGCAGACATCCCTTTACTGAGATGAATAATGTGCATGAGTCATGATTTTGCTTTTGTGTGGCAATTGATAGTTTAGATTCAGCTTTACAAGAGTTACAAATTACTGTTCTGGTGTCAGGTCATTATAAATAAGCTGTAAATATAGATAGATTTCTAAGTTAATGAAGTGTAGCTAAAACCATAAAATGTGCTGCAGATATATTCTTAATACTTTATAGAGTTCAAGTATATTGCAAAGTGTTTTTGTAAAAAATTGGCCTTGAAAACTGAATTTTTTCAAAGAACTATTTCTTATTGCAACTTTAAAATTAATAATTTCTTTACATACTTGGAAAATTTAAATTTCACTGCTTTGTAAAAAAAGAGTGGAGTATGGACTTTTGTATCGTATTGGACCAATTGAAAATTACTTTTTGTAATCATTTTAATGTTGGTGGTATGAAAAGGCTTAGTTTAATATTTAAACCAAGAAAAAAAGCATGTGTTCCCCTCATTTTTATTGTGATATTCGATTTTTGTGTTGCATTGAAATATTTTTACTGTAGTGGAATGATATCCAAGAAAAGTAATGTATTTTGTGCATGAAAACCTACAATCGCCCTTTATTTCATATCTGCTTGAATGCAACTGTTTGATTTGTGTAAATTCATGTCCTATTTAATGAGTAATTTGGTTTGGATGTAACTTGGTTTATATAACGTCAGTTTTTAAATCTATTTCCCTCTATCTACCAGATTGTGTATAGTTGAAATAAAGTTGAAAATTGGTTCAGGCTTTAATTCTTTGGGTTTTTTTTATCTAATTTGTTAATAGAACATTTGTTGGAAACTCATCTCCCCTTGTTAAATTAGTAAAACATGTGTCAATACACTTTAATACCCTATGGAAAAAAACTGGTTTTTTTTTAATTCATTGTCAGTGCAGTGCTGGTATATAAAATTGATTTTTAAAATTTAGTTATAATTATTTAAAGTAACAACTTTATCTGACATATTTATTAATTTGTTTACACATTCGTTTTATTCCCTTACAGCTGAACTTGGCGATTATGATCCCAAACAACACACACCTGGATTTGTTTCTGAATTTCGGTTTGTGCAAGACCAAACGGAAGAGATGGAAATAGATATTTTAAATGCTTATAAAACTTGCAAGTATGTTTATATCTAATTCTTTTTATGAATGGATTAATAAATATCTTAAATCAGACCATTTTTGTGTAAGTTTACTTAAGGCTACTATTGGTATTTATGTTTTCTACTCAGTGTGCTTTGAAATAATTCTTCCAATGTTTTTCCAATATCCCGATTCCAAGATTGATTAGCTGAATCTGTGGAGAGGTTAGTCATGAACTCATCGTAAAATGTGGAAACTGGATTTTAAAGTTGAAAAACACATCACATGAACACACAATTAGAGAGCAGAAATAAACTTGTACAGTGACTACTAAGTATATCAATGCTAGCTGAAAGACTAAAATATATCTCATACTTGTAAATGTTATGTATCAATTGATGTGGTTAGTATAGGGTACATTGCTTTGCCCTCTGCATTATGCAATGCTTATTTCTCACTGCAACCTGCAATTCTGCATGCTTCTAACTCTATTCTCTGCTTTAACTTTCTTAAACAATCCAGTTTTCTAGGTACCTAAATATAGTGCAGTTCTTACAAGAAGTCAGTTGAACTTGAGTCAGTAGATTTCTGAATAGGTGTGAAAGCACATTAGGAAAAGGTTAACTCACTTAAAAGCATGAATGGCGATGGCCGTGAGATGTTTTCCCCATGAGATGTTCTCGTTAACAATGCTATCGCTTTCGTCACTGACTGATTAACTACTTTAAACCAGAATTCACATTAAAGATGCCAGTTGTGGAAGGGATATGTTTACTTAACCACCAATTTCCTAATTTAACTAATCGGCCCGCTCAAAACCATGCGACTCAAATGCCTTCTCCCGGGAAGTGCACTATAGCAAAACAGATTTAAATACGATGTAAAGTATCCAATAGCTTACATTTGTTTAAAATATTTAACATGTTATCTGATGTACCTAATCTAAGTACAGTTCCAATTTGGAAGAATTGGTTTTAATTCTTTTCCATGTCGAAATTAGAAATTATTAAATCTTTGTTAGAAAATTGATTAGAATGGAAAATTTACTAAAATTATTTTTAACTTGTAGCTATACCTGCGGAATAGGTATGGATATGCTAATGAAAAATAGAAAGTTAGAAATGTTTTAAATTTACTTTTAAACATTTTTTTCCTACTTCAGGAAAAGTCCAGGGACCATAATTTCCTAAGAGCAGCCTATAACATGATACAGGATGAAGAAAATATCATTTTTTTAAAAGTATTTTTAAAAATCCCAGTTAAAATCAGTCAGACAAAAATGTGAAAGTAGTATTCAAATCTCCGCCATAAAGGTTTCTGAATATGATCTTTTCCCATTTGATTTCAAAAGCTGCTTTTGGTGTGGATTTGAAAAAAAGATACTACAAAATGTCTTTGGAAATAAGACTGACTACAAGCTATCACTTCAAATGTTATCTTTGCTAGGATTGCATATTTACATTGTAATTTTAATTATTTTTTGTCAATAAGAGATTAAAATGCAAAGTACTTAGTAATAGGAGTTTGATTATAGAAATTTTCTTTCAGAGCCCAAACACCTGCTCAGGCAGAATTAAATTATCTCAACAAAGCGAAGTGGCTTGAGATGTATGGAGTTGATATGCATACAGTTTTGGTGAGTAATTAAAAGATTTGAGGCTATTTTGAAACCAGAATTCAGGTAGCAATTCGATTATTATTTTTTTTTTCATATATAATTTAACATCTTCCTTTTCTTGTTTTCAGGGCAAGGATGGTAATGAGTATTCCTTGGGTCTCACACCCACTGGAATTCTAGTCTTTGAAAACACAACTAAAATAGGTTTGTTTTTCTGGCCAAAAATCACTAGACTGGACTTCAAGTCTAAAAAGCTTACTCTAGTGGTGGTTGAAGATGATGATGATGTGAGTGCATATTTTCAAGTGTTGAATAATTTTTCAAACATTGTAATACATTCAATTTTGGTACATTTTTACTTCTAAGTGTGATTTTGTCTTGCTTAAAAAGTTATTGATGTATGGGCGACAAACAAATATTCTGTGCTTTTAAGGGTTAATTCATCTCAATGTTGCATTACAATATTAACATTAGTCAGATAGTTCCTCATTCCTAAATTTAGTGGTTAGTGCTCTGGCCCTTAGTTAAACTGGCTCTTGGTTCGAGTCCCAGTCTTAGCATGGACGTTCGTAGTAATTTGGAATCCGCTCTAAGCTAAGGTCAATCTAATTAGACCTCATACAGCAAAAAATATCTAGTATGAAAAAAACAAACCAAACTCCATTTCTCAAGCAATTCTCATTTTAATTTAATTTCTCCAAAATAATTATTTTTGAAAAACTTTAAAAATTGTTGTATCAGTAAAAAGATATCTGTATGAGATTTTTATTTTACTCGTTATTGCAGTTTAAGGTACCATTATTTTGCTCTATTAATAATTCCTTTAGTTTACATTTTATTTGGATCTGTTCTCTACAAAGGCTTTAGCATTTATTTATTTGTGTATTTTTCTTTTCCTCAGGGTCGTGAACAGGAGCATACTTTTGTATTTCGGTTGCACAATCAGAAAGCCTGTAAACACCTATGGAAATGTGCAATTGAGCATCATGCTTTCTTCCGGCTGAAAGGAGGTCAGAAACCTCCCTCAGCGAGGCAAAATTTCTTCCGGATGGGATCGAGATTTAGGTATAGGTATGTATCGATCAATTTCCCCACAAATTTGAAACAAATATTGTTGCATTAATTTGAGTCTTTAGTCCTAAATTGAGTTGATTACTATGATGGTTCTTTCCTTTTCTTGTCCTCAGAGGCATCTTTAGGTGGGTACAGGCATCACAACCCTGCTGTACCTGAGTGATCTGTCCTGCCATCTATTTTCTCCTTAACTGCGCTTCTACTTTTTGCTTTCTTTCCCTACCTCTTTGTTTTGTGTTTGGCACAGCTTGGCCAAAATACCCTTGTGCCATAAAACCAACCAACTTTCCTTTTCTCTCACCTGCTGGAGAATGACATTTCTTCTGATGTGCACTTAAAAATATTTTTTAACATTTCCAAGTGGCAGATTCTATACATATTTTTATGTAAATGTCAAAAAGGCAATTGTTCCGTCTCATGGACATGACATCGAAGGACCCTACTTGCGTCCTTCCTTCTTGGTGACCAACCCTCGAATTCTCTTTGACCCTGTAATTCTTTTCTCTTTCACAGGGTTCAGATAATCATCCAAAGACACCCAGGCCTACATCCATTGGGGTTATTATGGTTCCTTCCTGCCGACATACATTCTTGTCTGGCCAGAGAACTTCACGATTACTAATTAAAAGTTCAAAAATATTTACCTCATATTTGCAAAACTTGTTAAATCTCGTACATGTTTGTTCATGGGTAATTAAAAAAAATTCTGAGAACCTAGGACCCCCTTTTAGAGAAAAACAATTTTATCTTACATGTATTAACAAAGTTTCTTGAAATATTTGAAGTGTCCACAAATTTTTCCCATTTTATGTCTGAAATAGAATTCTATATTAGATACAGCTTAGTGATGTTTCGTTTCCTAATTCAGTTTGCATTGATTTCTTAAATTAAATTGCTCAAGTTTTATATTGAAAAACCTTTTGGGGGAAAATTTTAATTCTACCATGTATGAATCTAGAATTTATTCAATCCTTAGTAGTGTTTATTCATTGATATATAAAATTTTGCTCCTGAGCTCTGCTTTTATTTTGCTACTCTCCAGTGACTGGCATTTATGTAAATCACCGTTAATGATACATTTAAGAGTGGGAAGAGTTTCCAAAGAACAACCCTATTCTTTTAAATGTAACCCTCTAGCTCTTTTATGAGGCCTGAACTTTTTATGCATATCAAATGAACTAAATGATTTCTATGAACCAAACACATGCCTGAGTGTAATCTATTAATTCCAGTGGGAAAACTGAATACCAGACAACACAGAACAGAGCTCGCAGGACTGTACAGTTTGATCGCCGACCGAGTCAACGTTATTCCCGTCGTCCAACTCATGATCGCAGACGGGATCGTGAAAGGGACAGGGAAATCACAGATCAACTTGCAGAGGCCCTCAGAAATGAAAGAGGTTTAAGGTGAGTTACTGTGCCTGATATAAGTGCTTACTCCTCTCTTCTAATTAATGAACAAAGTACAGAGTGTCCTAAAAGTTCCTGTACTCCAACTTTAAAAAATCATTTGCGCATGTATTTTTTTTAATTATTGAATTTTATCGGCTGCTTATAATTTTATGGATTCTTTAATTTTTATCGTTTGGTTTCTTCTCGTTAAAGTTGTGCAATAATAAAGTTCCATATCATTTTGTTCTTCATTGCAAAATGAGTTTATCATGCATTCAGAGAATTGCACTTGAGGCTTATTTTGAATGCAAATCATATGAAAGATGTAAAGAATTTTGGCGACATAAATGTCCAGATGATGCAATACCGAGTAAAGATACGCTATGTCAACTCGTTCGGCGATTTCGTGAGACAGGTTTGGTAGAAGACAAACACAGGAGTGGAAGAACGAAAGTCGTTACACCAGACTTTGCAAGAAACTCAACGAAGGATATTGCAATCTCATCAATCTGTGAGGCGTTTGTCACAACAAATGGGCACATCGCGTGGATCGACGCATAAGGCTTTAAAAGCTTTGCATTTTCGTGTTTATCATGTAAAAATGTTACAGGATCTAAAGCCACCGGACAATGAGAAGCGGCTTTATTATTGCCGATGGTTCCGGAGATTTATTCGCAACAACATCAACATTTTGGACAAAACATTTTTCTCCGATGAGGCATGGTTTCATTTAGGCGGTTATGTGAACGCGCAAAACTCCCGCATTTGGGCGGCGACAAATCCCCATTCATTAATGCAAAAACCTTTACATTCTCAAAAAATTGGCGTTTGGTGTGCAGTAACACGCAAAAGGATTGTTGGGCCTCTGTTTTTCGAGTCAACTGTTGATTACACTGTATACAGAGACCTTATCCAACAATTTGTTTCATTATTAGAAGTGAATGAACGAGATTCTTGGTTCCAACAAGATGGTGCAACCTGCCATACAAGTTATGAAACCATGGGCATGCTTCAAGATTTTTTTGTCGATCAACTCATCTCAAGAAATCTTTGGCCACCTCGTTCCCATGATCTGAGCATCCCTGACTTTTTTCTGTGGGGATATTTAAAGAACAAAGTTTATGAAGATAATCCCCAAAGAATAGATGATCTGAAAATTGCCATTACTCAAAGGATACAAGAAATCACTCCCAGCATCTTGAAACGCGTTTCCAAAAATATGCGCAAACGACTTCAACTTTGCCTCCAAGAAAGGGGCGGACATTTTGAACATTTATTGTAAATGTGAGTTCAAATTTTTTTTCCTACGTTATGTTAAAAGTGCGTTTCACCATTAGCTTAAAAATAATTGTTTTAAAGTTTGTTGTTTTTGTATAATAAATTCACGAATCGTCAGTACGGGAACTTTTAGGACACTGTATTATTGACACTCAAAACCAGAAGCTATTAATTAAATGTTAACATTCAGATTTATCATATTGGACTTTGTTTAGAAATTCTTGTAAACTGTCTCCAAGTTTTCTGCTGTGTGTATTTGTTCTTCAAATACAAAATTTATTTTCCACATTTTTTTGAGAGCCGAGTTTTCCCTGACTCTTGGTTTGGCCGGCTCTGGGCTCAAATCCTGTTCAAGGCTGGTTTGTGCCACTTTAAGCTGTATGGCCTGGTTTAATTCACGTTTTGCTATATATGGCCATAGAGCAACAAACAAAACCTAGATATTTAAAATTATCTTTGCTTTGACAGTAATGCAGAGTGAGTCGTATAGTATTTGCGAGCATGACAGTAAGGTATTTGTGAGAATACAGCACCTAAAGATAGAAAGGAAAAGTCTCAGAGTTTTATGGACAGTAATATGACTTTTTTCCAACTCAATTGGGCTCCATCTCCACTTTCAAAGGGGTGCTTATTGGAATGAAAAATTATCAAACAGGTGGATTAATTGCTACTGCTAACCACATTTTGCCACCTACCACTTTGATCATTTAATGTAACACAATAGTTCTTCCACTAGAGCTATGTTAAGGACAAGGTGTTTCGAATAGCTCTACTATAAGAAAATAATAACTTAATAGAATTGAAATAATGTTTTGTTATGGCTCTCAGGTGAACCTGAAATTGCATGAGTGTTGACCAAATAAAGATAAACATTTACCACCAGGTTGCAAAAAAGCAGGCACATCGAGCATTTTTTTTCTTTTCTGTCTTAGCACAAAATGATGCAAAATCCTATCTATATTAAGTATATAGATAGGATACAACACAAATTAAAAGTCACATGCAAACCTAATATCCAATTTGTTTCCAACAGTGCATTGCCTACTACTGCAGCAGGAGATGTAACTGAAATCGAAGTGGATGCTTCTGCCAAACCCACGACTGCTCCATCATCTTCCGTCACTGAAGATTTGACGTTGGAGCCGACAGCCTCATCTGATTCGAAAAATGCTGCCCCTCTTTCCAATGGAATGGTGAAGGAAAGCGCAGAGGACAGATTGGATAATCTTATTAAGTCATTAACCAAGGGCAAAACTTGTTCAGAAAACATGGAAATAAATAACGAGTTATCCTTGGTGTCAAACAAAAAGAAGGAATTAAACGATATAACTGATGCAGCTCGTAAGTTGCCTTTTAATACTTTGGGTTTAAACTGATGCTTTAAATTATGAATCTCATCAGTTAACAGTCATGAAAAAAATGGTATTCATACGTTGATATGATGTGAAGCTTAATGTTTATACATTATACTATTATTTATTTAAGCTTTACACCCAGATTTGTTTTCTGAGCTAATTCTTAACCCTAAATTGCTGCTCAAAATTGGGTCTCTGGTGGTATTCTAATATGCTGGGGCCAGACTAATTGTATGTCATCTTTGTTAGTTCTTCCTAGGGTTATGCACTCATCTTCGTATTGGTCATTCAATAGACAGGCATAGACATGTATTAATAGGGGAAACCACTTCATTGCCTATAGCTTTTAAATAAACAATATTTTAACTTGTTTCAGTCTTAAACCTTTTTACCATCAATTTTTAATACCTCATCACTATTTTATCGAACTTGTTGAGGCAACCCTCACATTCATCTCTACCTTCCTTCATCCATTCGGTTTTTTACCATATTTATAATTGATCAGCTTTTCAATTGTATTTTATGAAGTTTTATTATCTAAGATGGGGACATTCCTCATCTTAGTTCTCATTTTATCTTGATAAACTTGTACATTTTTGTAATTAAAATTTTAGGTTCATGTTTTATTTTAAGATATATATATATATATATATATATATATATATGTCACTGGATTGTATTCATTGCATATTTTCTCTTAATGCTGGTCTGATTGTCATTCTGGTGTCTTTCAAATCTATTTATTTTTTTAATTTTATTATCTAGCATTTGGCTTAGCTTGCTTGGCGTAACTTATCCATTTCTGAATCTGTGCACCTTAAAATCAACCAACCAATGTAGGCAGAAATTCCATTTGAAATCTACCGATTCTAGAAATGGATGTTTAGGTCATTTTTTGAGGTTTTTATATAGGAAATGTTTCGGTTATTCAAGTTTTTAGCATAATGCTTCAGTTTATCTATGGTTTTAATCAAGTTTTTGGTGAAATATACCCAGGTTGCAATCTTTCAACTGCAATATCGTTTTTTCTACACAATACATTACTAATGATGTGTGCTAACTTCTGGTCCCAAAATCTGTCTAAAAATATACAACCAAGATTGATGCACTGTTCATGTATCCTATGAAGAATTTATGTTTAGATCTGTAAGTCTGCTGAGTAAGTAGATTGTTTTTCATTCATATAGAGATAGTGCAAAAACATTTTCATTACAGACAATTTGAAAAGAAAATATTTTGCTTAGTTAAAGTATATCAATTCAATTTTTAGGTCCACTTTAAATCTGCATTAAAATTTATACTATTAAGTATCCCAAAATAAACAGTATATCCGCAAATTACAGAATGAGGACAGCTCCTCAGTGAACTAACAAAGGTCATAGTGTGGTTCCAGCCCAATAATCCAAAGACCTTTCATGTTACCAAACTGAATAAAAAACCTGTTTCATGTGAGATGGAAAGAACTTTTAAATGCTTCCAGAGATAATATGGGAATGTCTCCTCACATTCAAAAATTCCATTCTGGATTCCAAGGACAGTTGCTGTTGCTGAGTTCCGTTGACTGATCGACAGTGGACAACAAACAACTGCTAATCACCTTGGCGTGCAGTGTATTAAATGCTTTTAACAGTAGAATTCAGAGATGCTGGGAAGCTAGATGGCTAATGACGTAATGTCAAACACCCAGTATTTGTTTCATCTATTTTTAGATAATTTTCATGCATTTTTCAGGATACAAGAATGGTACTTGCTATGGGCTGCAGTAGCCCAGTTGGAAGAGTAACTGATTAGCAACCGAAGGGTTGCCAGTTTGAATCCAGCCTAAGACCATCGTATACAAAGGGAGCTGGTGCTCATTAAATCTTTCATGGCCTCAAATGTCCTCACATTGTTGTGGTTTGGAGAGTGGGGTGCCATCTCAGGCATGACCTCGTCATCTGACCATGGTTCAAAATTATGTGGTGTTCTCGGATCTTTCCCTTGGGGGATTGATCCCGGAACCGTGCCAATATCCTGTTGTGTTGCTTCAGTGCGACGTTAATTGAAAATACATACTGGTACCTACTACCAAATCTACATCTGTTGTAACTTTCTAAACTTTATTTTCTTTTGGTTTTAAAGTACAAACCTGACTCTTTTTAGAAGTTGATGACGTGGCTCTTTGTAAGAAGAGCTTAGAACCTGTGCCATCCACCTCCACCTTGCAGTCAGGACTGGTTGGGATGAATAAAGATACAAACGCCTTGAAAAACAATCAAATGAAGGTCTCTGGTGTTGCAAAACCAATACCTGTGGATCAAATGAAGTGCAACATCCTCAAAGCAAAGATGGAAGAGGAAAACAAAAAGGGTAAAAGAAAATTCAAGCTTCTTTTATCTTTAACTTTTTATACTTTCATTCTAGAATTATATAAATGTTTTCTATTTGCAGTATCTACTGAGAAAGCCCCATTGACTGTAGAATTGAAGAAAGAAAAGCTTTTAGTCGAAATTGATTCAAATAAGCCACTGTTGCATGTCAATGGGTAAGAACTTAACCAAGTTGTATTGCTAATCTTTTGTGGATTTATTTCATTCAATTAGTTCCTAACAATAGTTTGATTAACCTTCTCACATAAAAAGAAAGAAATTAAATGGTTCAGAGATCATTTGTTAACTCCTTTATCAAGCTCAAATATTTTTTAATAAATTTGACTGATAAACATTCGAAGGTGATACATAAACACATTTTTACTCTGGTTTTTCTGATTCTGGTCAAAATTGTTTTTCAATGTATTGAACATTAGTATACTTTAAATATTTTTTAGTCTTTTCTAACTGCACCAATAACTAATCGAGGGAAATGTAGCTATTTTTATTTAATTACAATATTGGTATGAGTGTATTTCTTTATTCTTTCTTTCATTGTATACCATTTGCTGTATAACACATTTTGCAAACAGCATAAACATAATTGCACACAGCAATTGGGATTCAGTTAAAAGGCCACACATAAGGACCTAAAAGGCCTCAGGTTCCCATCCCTGCTCTATGCACTGAAATCGGCAAACTCTAAAATCAGCTAAAGCATTTTATGAAACATTTCTATTCTCTCGAATAATGTTTCTCTTTCCAAAAAAAAAATCCTAAATCATTAAAATTCAAGCCCTAATGATAAGCAATTGCTTTAAATTACTGATCAGGACAGGTTTTTGGGATTATAAAATATGTATGAGGCACATAGGAAGACAATTCGTGTTAATTCTTGCAGGCACTAATTTTTATCTTTAAATTAACATAATTACAGATTATTCTAAAATAAAAATAATGAATTAAAATACTCTTAAAACTAATGAAGCCAAATGATTTTGCAGTTTAAGTCGTGTATTTCTTTAAAAATACGTCCAATGTTTTGAATTTACTTTTGAGACTATTTTAACCAAATTTTTATTTATCTTTTGTTTCCAAATTATACTATTTCAGAGAAAGATCGCCTGATGATGCGAAGCACGTAGTTTCTAATGGAGCTGCTCTGTAAGTAAATTAAGTAATATCATATATTAGTTTATACTTATTCAATCTGCAGTGTTGTATTATATCAATCTATCAACTATTTCTTTCGAAATTTTAGAGAAACAGCCCTATCAAAGAAAGCTGGAACTGATCCTGATTCTGACCTTTCATTATCCTCTGTTGTAAGTTACAATTTTTATTCAAAACACGGATTATGTACAATTTTTATTCAAAACACTGATTATGATATTGGGTTTTTGGAAATTCAAAAAATTAAATGTATTATGCTTTTTAAGTTAATTTATAGGTTTTTAGTTTTTAACTGACTTGTTCTTTCAGATCACTTGTCTATGAAAATTAATCCTGACTTAATTCAATTCAGGATTTGTTTGCCAAGCCTTGCACAGTCATGATTTAAAATAAGTTTAAAATGTGTTAACATGTGCATAACTTAAAAAATATTAGCAGTAATGTTGAATTATTTTAAATATCCAAAAAAAATTGTTTCATTTGAAACATGTGTTTGCTCCTATAATTATGCATTGAACATAGCAGTGTAATGATTTATCTCATTTCAAATTTTGTCATTTTAAGAGACTTGCGAGCTACAATTTTAACAATTGGGAATGAAAACTCCCCAGAAAAGATGTAATGCTCCTATTGGTGAATATATTTAAGTAGTTTCAGGAACCAGCTATATTGCTGGAAGAAATGGTATTCTAGATGTTATGTATTTATAGATATAGATGTCTTATATTTATAGATATTAGCTTAACTAAATTGTTAATGGTTTCTCATAAAAATATATTAGCTAATATGTTAAAAATGACTGAGCGAAGATAAAGAATTACAATTCAACTAAAAAGAAATGCTGAAAAGTGCCTGGTTTTTCAAGCTGAATTAATTGTTAATGAAGTCCTAGAACACATAACCTGTTTTTCAAATCTTTATAATGATATCTGGATAATAACTTATAGTCATAGCTCATTCCAGTACTTCAGAAAGTGCTGGGCTGTTAGAAATAAAACAAGCATTGAAATCGGGCAAAAATTGAAAAATATGCGATAAATTGAAATCCATTTCCAGTGGACAATGATATCAGAGTAAATGGCATTGCTGACAGGCTGGCCAAGGAGGGTTCTTCAGGTTATCTTAGGGTACCTGATTTACTTTGCATGAGTTTGCCAGAGCAAAAATTTTAAACAATACAATGTGGAGAATTCCTCCCAATCATGACTGGCACCCACTCTGGGTCTATCCTTGTATTACAAAGGAGAAAGGACTAAATGGATTTATCTAGGTTGTGAAGTGGGCACCCGAGGAGCTTGAAGTTCTTAAATGGTTACAAATCCAGTTTGTCCTAAGTGCACGGAGAAACATGCCTCTAGTGATCATATTCTTTCCTGTATTGAAATGAGCCCTTCAGACCTATTTCAGAATCCTGAGGACATTATAATTTGTTTGAGGACAAATGACATTAAATTTGGTCTAACAGGTGGCTATACCAAGAGCAGTAAGAAACACTTGTACTTAGGTTTATTTAAATCATAAGATTACAAGCCAGTGATTTTCTTCGTCCTTTTTCATCTCCTGACACATACACTAATTACTACAATTCTGTGGTGCACCAAATATTTTTTACCAATCTAACAGAAAGTATGCATAAGTTTGATCAGTTTACAAAAAGTAACAGCAATTGCTTACCCATTTTTTCCTCCAAAGTGATTTTTAAAAGATCTTTTTGAAATTATTTATTATACTTTGCAATATATATAAAGAATACTCAAAATTATTCATATAAGTATTACTTGGAATTATTTGTGAACACACTTGTAAGAAGTTCAAAATTAAACTGTTGAAATGAAATAAATCTTACACACTTTAAACCCCTTCACCATCCATAAGGTACACCAGTGCTGTTCTTGCAGCACACCGATTGGAAATCACTACTATAAACGAATTCTTTAATTTCCTTTTGAAATTTAAAATAGTCGAGTATTTTCTAAATTTGTGGAAATTAATTTTTATATATTCCTCCTAGTTTGTGTTCCTCTGACTGAATATTCACATTTACTTATAAATTTGAAAGTTTTTCTTGTAATGGTGTGGCCACTAACAATTTCATTGAATAAGCTATAGAGTACAACCTCTAGGGTATAAAGTACAGTTTTTTACATTGATCATGGAACAAGCCTGGATTTCTTCCACTTTTATTAATGTCTTGCATATTGCAAGTTATTTATTTTAATTGTTGCTTTTATAATTTGTTAATACCCATATGTGTTTGATGTTTTCATAGATGAATGTATGTTTATGGTATTAGAGATGGTCCTTGGTTAAATCCTAGTACATGGTGCTGTGGCCAAAGTTTCTCGAATGGGCATCTTGCAGCAATGCTAACTATTAGAGATTGGCTGTTATTCCAATAGCAGTGCAAATTAGCAATTAGAAACTGTTATCACTCAATAAATGTTAAGAAATACTTTTTAAATAGCTTAACTTATTACAAAAATTAATATGTTAAGCAATTATTCTAACTGTTAACTGATTTCTAACAGTTAATAATTAAATTTGTTCACTGTTTGTGTTAGTTATTAAATGTTAATGAGCTGTTAATATTAGCAATTCATAACTCATTGTAAATTAATAATAATTGTTAAGACATAAAATAATTAAGACAAAATAAATTTTGACCATCTATTACAATTTGGCTGAGTGACAAAAAAAAATTTAAATCATATCACTGTTAGCTAGGATTTTACCAATGTTGAATGGTATGTGTGAATGTTTGTGTTACTGCCATTAAATCTTGCATTTTGTTCCTCCATTCACTCCAATAGGTCCCTCAAACTAGCCGACTCCCAGGAAAACCTATACCACCCCCTCGGACAGTAGGCATTACCCTCACCTCGGATCCCATTAAGCAGGACTTCCATATGGAGGACACATCCATCCCCCTCATACCTCTACGACTCCCTCTTCCTTCTATCACTCCAACCTCTACACCCTCTTCTCCCACGACCGAACAGCCCGTCCAGGTGAACGGCACCTCTCTCGTTAACCCCACTAACCCTCCCAAGCTAACCCCTCACAAATCGGTCGAACTAACCAAACTCCTGGAGGACGCGGTGCAGCAGATGAAATCTATGCATCTGTCCACTGTTTCTGATACTAACAATGGTAAGGTCTCTCCCCCGTCTACTAATGCTTCCCACTTTGCTATGCTCGACGTGGTGGCTCCTGCCAAGGCCCAGAGTGACGACGAGGCGGGAAAAGACGACGGGAAGGAGAAAGTTCGTGTGGTGACTGTAAGTGTTGTGACATTTCCTGCTTTTTGTTTTACTGCACGTAACTGCTGGAAATGTGATGGTGTGTGGAGTGATTGTATTTTTGTGTAGTCTGATTTGTTATGTGTTTGTCCTGTTATGGAAATCTGTGCATTGGTAACCTTAAACGAAGTTTTGCTTCATGAACTGGGGAATAAACTTTTAAGTTGCCATTTCCAGCAAGCTTTCCAATCCTTGTTTATCAAATTGCTTTTTGAACGCTATTTTTTATTGCATTATCTTGTTTCATAAATGCAGAGCTGCGTCCGGTGACTTTGCTATTTGTCGACTAGAAGTAAATTTTTAAGCATTGTCTCCAAAGCAACACATTTCAAAATTTTGGCTAGTTTTTGGAAAATTTCCTAACGAAAATTTAGTCCCTCCCCCATTTTTTTAATTAATAGTGGACAGAAAAAGGTTTCGAATTTTTCTTCAGAGAAAATTTTCCAAGGTACTAGTTTCAAAGTTTTAGTGCCAAGCCATGGCAACTGTGAAAGAAAAAAGTGGAATCGAGTTGCTAGATTGTCATGGAAACCTTAAGAAAACATGCAATCCTTTAATTTTAAAATTTAAATTTCTTGGCGAGATCTTAATGTCTGTTTCGTACTTAATTGGCACATTTTGTGTTTTAGCTGATTTTGTACCTGAGCAACTAAAATAGGATTTGAAAGGAGACTTTTTACTGCTAATTTTAAAAATTTATGCTGCTATTTGACGAGTGTCTTGGCTGTGGCAGCCCTGTTCATGCCATCTGCATCTAAAACTATCGGAAACTAAGCCATGGTTGTTTTCCTCCATATCTGAGAACCTTGTGCATAAAACCCCAACCAACCATATCTGGAATCTGGCTGAACTTTTTCAATAAATTCAAAGATCCTAATACTTAATAATTAATAGCAATATTTATATATATATATTGTGTATACATTAAACAAAATTGTATGTTGTGCTGAAAAATGGTTTCAAGACAATTATGTTATAATTAGTAAAAAAGAGCATTGATTCCAGTTTTAATCCTATTTATTGACCCAATTTTGTCTATACAACATTTCCAAGATTGACTCTCAAAAATTTTATCTGACTCTTAAATCTATTGAGATATATTTATCTTGTTTTTTCTACCCATCTCATTGTAAAAGTATTAAATATCTTAAGTATTTTTCAATATTAAATAATATCAATTTTAAAGCATGCTGCATTCTGTGACTGCTTAACAGTTGTTACTTTCGCTCAAACATTTTTTTTAAATGCACTTTATTTCCTAAAGTTATGCCAAATTTGACTGCTGTTTTGTTACAGGAAACATCTTTTGCTGGTGCAAATCCCATTACACGTTCCGTGTCCTCGGCCAGCGAACGTGATATTTCCGTCCAAGCGATTATGCGTGTCACTTCCAAAGCATCACAACTGTCACCATGGCACGTTGACACTAACGGAATAGCAAGTCCCGAAAACGCTAGCATCCGCCGTACCGTGATGACAACTGAACTTTAACCACAGATTGTACAGATGAAGTATTTTGTAGAAAGCATGTTAAACTTGCAACCACTAAGGAATTTTTTTACCATGGCTTGTTTTCAAAAATATTGCTTGCCTGCTTTCTACTTGACAATGCAACTTAGCTCCTTAGTGTGGTAAGAAATGGGCATTGATCTACTCGAGGGTGACGAAAACTTTGTTACGAAAGACTGAGTGTAAAGATCTTTTAAGGCTTTGTTATTTGAAAGAAAATCTAGTGGGATTCTAGATTTGTCATTCTGATTGTTGAAAGGTTAGCTGGTTATTTGTCCACTGCTCTTAAATTGCAAAGAGGGCTCTTAATGTGCATTGTTTTAACCAAGCATGTTCTGCAGCTATATAATGTTAACTTGATGTGTGATTGTAAATTTATAAGGAAGTGTGTACATAATTGCCAGTTACTTTTCCAGATAAAATAACAGACCAAATATACTCTGAACCTTGACTTTGTGATTGTAATGTTATTCCGTCCATTTATATACTTTTTATCGGCCTTTCACCTGATTTAATTATCAAAAGTAATTTTCTCGTAGTCTGAAATTACAATTTGTTTCCTATAAGATTTGTTTAGGGCAGTGGGAAATGTTTCATGCATAATTGTTTCATTCTTTTACATTCCTTTTTTTCTTTGCATTTATCGAATTTCTATTTTTCTTCAACATATAATATTCAATAATTAAGATGAAAAATATCAAAACTCCTACTAAATAATTTTCCTTGAAGGTAAATGCAATTCCAGGAAAGTTTTTATCCATTTTATATGTATTGTCATTTGGGAACTTTTACTGTATAATCACCCATAATATTTTCAATTTACCTACGTAGCTACTACCAACTGTTCAAAATTTTAGATTCGAGTGTTTTATAAACTTTGAAAAACTTTTAAACATTGATCTGTAAACTATTCTATATTAATTGAATCAAGTTTCCTTTTTAAATATTTGCCTAGCATTGTAGTAATGTGCATATTTTGAAATGATTGTGCCAAGATATTCGTTTGCCATATATAATTACGTTAATGTTCATTGTCATATGCAAATTGTCCATGTTATGTCGTAGTGTTAACTTAATCTCAAGGTTGAGATATTTTGTAAATTCTGTATTTTGTAAGTAGTTGTTAACATCGATTATTTTGTATGAAATCAAGAAAATTCCATTTGGAATAAATATTACCTTTCAAAAACACCTTATTTGTCTTTTTTATGTGCAAGATAAAAAGGCTTTACGTCCAGTGAACATGCATGGTTGAAAAATTCTATTTAAACAAAGTTTATGAATAAGTTTTCACAATATTTGTTTTGCTTCCAATGAATGGTTAGAAATCACAAGTCCAGAGGTGTCAATGGCAACTAAACATTTTTAATCGGTTGCAAATGTCATACAGTAAAACTTGGTTAGTTTAAAGTTGAAGGAACAACCAAAAATATTTGATTTAAGGAAGTTTTATGGGTTCATTCCACGATTTCGAAAAATTGATATCAAGATTATATATCTTTAAAAATTGGTATAAGGCGTTAAAAAATCAATTAACTTTACAATACATATACATTTTTTTACATTAACATGGAGCAGTGTAACTCAATTTTATTCTGTTATTTTTGTAATTTATTTTATTCGTAAATACCCGAGTTAATGGTTTGCAAACACTCCGTTTTGCACCAGACAACATAAGCAGTCATTCAGATAAATTTTCTTCAATTGATAGTCACTAGAAAACATTAGGTGCATAAGATGCACATTGAGATAGAAGAGTGGCTGGGGTTAGAAATTGGGAGACCGTATTTTATAAGTACATGTGTATGCATTAGAGATGGACTGTTATTCTGATTGCAGTTTAAATAAAAGTTATTGCAAAATAAGTTATCAGATGTTATCAAATATGTTAAGTGTCAATAAATATTGTTGAAGATAGCAAGTACAGTAAGGCAAAATTTAACAAAAAATGCAAAAATAACAAAAAAAAATGAGAAAAATAAAAAGGTTGAAATTACTGAATTTTTAAAATACTTAATGCCCAATTCAAACAGTCAACTGTTAAAAATAACCATTAATGTCAATTTCTAACAGTTCATTATAACTGTTTAATTTATTACTATTAGTTTTGATAACAAAACTTAGTCAGGCTCAGTATGTCCAATGCGCTAGCAACCTTCGAGTTATAGGCAGCACAGGTTCAATTCCTCTCAGATGTATTTCCCTCCCTGGGTGCATTTCTCTTGACAGTAAAACTTTCGTTGTGTTTGTCTATCACTTGATATTGCGTCTGGCGCAGCATGGCCCTTGTGCCATAAAACCCCGAACAAGCAATGCGTCTACTTTCTGGTGATTCAATTGAATCAGCAAAGCAAGTTGCAGATTCTTCGAATAGCTGCCATCCCTTCACCCATACAACTCAATCAACTAGAAACCCTTTTAAAATATTAAGCTTATCTCCTTTGCTAACATTGAAACTTCCAGAAATGATCGTTTTAAAAGGACCAGTTATAATTGAATGTAAAATCCGAGATGCTTAGTGTAAATATTTTACATCACTTAAAGCTGTAAAAGGTAATGTTCTAGTTCTGCATTTTTTCTCATCTCAATGTATTGACTAGTATTTAATGTGTAAAAGGAATCCAGTCCTGTATTTTTTAACTATTTGCTAAATAAAATTTGCAAAATAATGTATTGTAAGTTCAGCCTAAAAGATCAAAATTTCTCCTGAAACTAGTTTCGTGTTTTTAAGATATATCAGTAGAAATGCCCAATACAATTTGCTAATCTTAATTTCTTTATCTAAAACATGCTTTAGTCTTGCTTACAAAGCTTTATATGAAGTGAATTGATTCATATAATGAATTATGCAGTTACTTTAAATCTTTAGTTTTAAGGAATTTTACATCCTCACTTATATTCTTGTGTTGTGATTAACATGTTTTAATTCTACTTTTCAATGTTTTCAGAAAATTGAGCACATTTTAACTGCATAGTTGTTTTCCTATCACTAATCAATATGTTTTAGTTCTGAAACTTTATTTTATTTTTTATTGTGTCATTGCATCACTGACTGGTGTTTTATTTTGGAATTTCAATTTGTACTGTTTTTAACACAACAAATGACTGATCTATTTTGGCCATTCAAAACTTCCCTAAATGTATGAATTTTGGCCGACATGCTGGATTGACATTTCAATGTGACTTATTTTCAACATTTTTTTCAAGTGGAGCAGAAAAGTATAAATTGAATAAAGGCTTTCGTATCACAAATTATTTATATCACATTTCTTGTGCATTATAAATACAAAAATATCCAAGTAACACATAAAAATAATACATTTAAATTTAAATCCAGTTTTGATTTTAATTTTCCTGAATAAACAACAAGCATAATCAAAGAATTCAGTAAACAATGTCCCAAACAAGAATGATAAATAACAAAAAAATCAATACATTCAAAATAACATGTTCACAAATACAACTTAAAAATATTTTTGTTACATTCAAAATTGTAGATTCACAGTATTTGCTTAGATAAAAGGACTATTGCTGTATGTATTTGAGAAGGTAGTCAAGCACAAATTTATTGTCAATTTTAATAAAGGTTCTTGTAATAAGCTAAATATCAAATTTCCATCTTTAAATTTTAAAGTGCACAAAACAGAAAAAATGTGCCTTTAAAACAGGAAATCTTTTACTTGATCGAAATTGTATTGCAATCTTTTCCGATAATATCCATATATACATTCTATGTAAATGCAAATAATAAATAAGATTACCAGTAATATCCATGTATACGATACATTCTATGTAAATGCAAATAATAAACAAGATTACCAGTAATATCCATTTTATGTAAATGCAAATAATAAATAAGACATCACAAAACACTGAATACTTATTTCCTGGAGTTTAAAAACTACGCAGGATAACAATGTCAAATAAAAGTAATTGTATCACTGCCTGAGCTATCTTGTTTAGGGGGAGTAAAAACACCATATTTTTACAAAAAAAATTATACAAATTCCACCTCGAAGTACAGGCTAACAGAATTAAATCAGTTTTCACTATTAACAGTCTTGGAAATTTGCACTGATGGAAAACAAAATTTGATTAGAATAAAGTATGGATGCTATTAATCATAGGCAAGTGAGTGAACTGATAAATTTTGTGAAGAACTTATCACATTTATAAACCTGTGAACTATCTGAACATCTTTAGTAGTTTTAATTATTGCATGTTCGGATTATTTCGTTGATTTCAGGTATTTTTAATATCACATGCTATAAACTTTAAATGGAACCATATCTCCAGTTCTCAAGATACTTTTGTTTTCACGTAAGATATATTTTTACGTACCTTTCATCACACTGCTGCTTTATAGCTTGATAAAATCTCATAACTAGTATCCCATCACAATGAACAGTTGTGAATGAACATCAGCTCTAAAGGTGAAATATTTTAGCATTATGCATGCACATTTTAGGTGATGAAATGGGTTTTATGCATATAGAAAAATGGAATTCAAACTCAACACAAGTTTGAACTGAATTTCTAATCAATATGATGAATTTCAGATGTCCACGTGCTGTCTGGACCAACTTCAACTCCTTTCGAGATCCTCCATCTTTAAGATGCAGTAGCTATCTATCATGCATATCTACATCTAAATACATACTTTCTTACACAAAACAGTTCTTCATCAGGTTCATTCTGCATGAGATTTGTTTTCACCATCCGAAAAGTCATTCTGAAAATAAACAATTATTTTGGATTTCACTGAAAATATTTTTACACTCAACATAAGGGGAAAAGCTTGTACTTACGATGGCCAGTTGTTTTCCAATATTTGCAACAGTGATACCACCAGAGAATCCAACACTAGGAAGCCAAGATCTCACATATAGAAATTCTTTTTCTGTATAGCTGTAAATTAAATTATTAAACGTTAGTACAGCAGTTTTAATGCACATAAATTAATGTGCAGCAAGTCCATTGAGACACTAATGTTAATTGGATTCATAAATATTTTTTATGAATTTCTGCTGGTTTGGGAATGTAGACCATAAGTCTATTTTCATATTATTAATGTTAGTATTGTAGATTTTGTCATGTATTAAACATATCTTAAGCATTGGATTCATAAAGGTTACAAAACATATTATCAATGCTTGGAAAATATATTGAACCCACATTTGAGATCTTACATTACTTAAGTTGCAAACATGCTCATAATTATTTAGTCATATAATAAGATTAAATTATTACATCACTAAAAATCACAATTCAAAATTTTTCAAGCTACTTTATCCTACACATCGAACTTTGATAAACAAATATTTAAAACATAATTTTCTAACTGGGTTTCCAACTTTTTCTAACTAGATAAAATTTCTGTAGTTGACAGAAAATTTTTACTGAGTACTTACTTTTAAATATTAAGACTAACTTAATGGCAATGTGATATATAAAGTAAAATTTACTTAACTTCTTAAACACTTAGCAAAATTATTAGCAACAAGCTGAATTAATTCCTAGTATATGGTAATATTGCTTAAGTTTGCCAAGTTCACGAGCAATGCCATAAATGGATTTTTTCAGGCTGCCATTACTATTTAGCATGGCAACAAAAAATTGAGACTATTCTATGATGGTTCTTTACTTTTCTACACTACTAAAAATGGCTCTTCTAGGTGTGCATTGCATTAAAACATTTAATATTCCAATACAAAGCTGTAACAGTTTGTATACAGCTTTGTATATTTTTATTAAATACACTTCAGTTTTATAAACATGACATCGAAGGACTCTCACATTCTCCCCTCTGGTGTCTGTTCCTCAAGTTCTTTCTTCCCCTAAATTCCTTTCACTCTTTTCCATGAGATTTGGATGACTGTCCAGGGACACCATCGCCCTTTGGGGATCAAATGGTTTCAAGCCAATATTCTTTCTTGCCTGCGGTCGGAGAACCTCACATATGCTAATGCCACAATAGAATTTTACAAGTTGTGTTCCTATGAATCAACAGTCGTGGCTCAGTGAGTATGCCCACTATGCTAAGAACCTGTGAGTTATAGGAGGTACAGGTTCGATTCCTCCCTGGGTGTATTTAAATCAAAGTTTTAAGACTAATTCCTTCCCCGTACAAGTTTGCATTTGTTGGACATGAGATATGCAAATTGCAGTGAAGTTTCTAGATAGTTTTTACTAATTTAAGCATTAGTAATTTTTATGCAAAACGTTAATGTATTAGCAAAAAAAGCTGGGTAAATTTTTGAGATTAAAACGTGACATAGAAATTAGCAAAGTAAATTACATGATAGAGTAAATAGAACCATACCCTAAATGCCAAGCAAGATAAATGTTTTTCCATCTGGTTCTCAAGCAGTTTTGATCATTTTGAGTTTAAATCATAACCAGTGACATGAAAGTTTTGGACCAGGATAAATAATTTTGCAGGATCCCACCGACACCATATTAAGAATTTTTTCAATCGTACAAATTTCAGAATTTTTTTCCATTATATATTTATCATATATGAATAAAATGTTTTGAATTATTCAATTGTTTTTATGTAAAATAATTCATTGTTCAAGACGTGCTTTTGAGAAAAAATCATGTCACAAATAGAAAATAAAATAAAAGGAACTTGCATCATGAAAAAGATTCCTACTTCTCATTAATATTTAGCTTGCAAAAATAACTTATTGGTGAAAAAATTGTTATTTTTTGTAAGTTATATAAATTTGAAATCTATGCCTACTTTTCAAATTCTTTGAGCTTTGACAAGTATTCCATAGGTATATTTCCAAGCACACAAAGTTCATACATAACACAAGAAAATGAAGCTTTTCTCTATGAACAGCATAGAACGAGTGTAACAGCACCCCAGAACATGCCAATTCAGTGGAATTTTGAGCTTGCAATAAAATATTGATCAATTTCAATAGCTTTCTACTTCAAGCCATAATCTTTTCTCTACATATTCACTCAATTATCAGATGAGTGAATTAACTTTTATACTCCAAATTTCAATTCCATAAATATTGAATAGTTATTCTAGTAGTGTAAATTTTAAGGGATCAATGCATAAAATTTCCCAATACAAAACAAAATGAAACTATTAAAATTGCCAATTATAAAGATTTATGTGCTAAATTGGAATGCTTCAATATTAAATAAATAACTAGAACATCTTAAAAAAGAAATCAAGTTACCACAATTTTAATAATTTGAGTGAATATATTTCGAGCATCTTCACTCATCACATGGTAAATGGTTTAAAATTGGCCACATACAATTTATAGTCACACGGAATGTTTAAAACAAAACCAATACTGATGAGTGGCTTGTGAGTGACACCTATTGGTAAATAGCACAAGATGGAAATACTTGTCTGGTAATTATGATACCAATCAGCAAATACTGTTATTTAGTGTCATCAAAAAGAGGATGATTTTCAATATAATTTTTGGGTGAACTCAGTACGAGCGAAATTCTTAACTTATTTGAATAAAATAATATGCATCTTGTTCAGTTATTTCATTTTCAATATTATTAAACATGACAGAAAGAACAATGAAATTTAAAATTTTGATTTAAATCAATGATTTTTTAATAAAAATCACTTGATTTAAATCGGCTTAACCTGTGTGTTAGTAAAACTTTCCTTGTGTTTGTATGTCCCTTATTTGATGTTTGGTGAAGCATGGCCAAATATGGCCCTTGCACTCAACCAACCTATGAATCACCACTATACACTCATATAATTTTCTGATAGTTTTACGTATACTTTTTAATTGGTTTATTCATCACCAAAAACTAAATAGGTTTATCACCAAGCCGTAAAACCAACCTTGTGCTGAAGAAACCTATGAATCACTACAATACACTCATAACTTTATCTATATTTTTTAACTCAGTTTTATGCATCAAGTATAATTTTTAATTGGATTATTCATCACCAAGAACTAAATCCCTTATTAAAATTAAATTCATAAGTCAAATCCACTTTATACTTACATGCATACTTCATGATAAACAAGCATTTGTGTCACAAGTGCGGTTAAGGCAGCAACAATGATTCCCATTCCAAACCCAAGGATCGTTCGATCAAAATACCACCACAAGATCACAGATAGTACGGCAAGTGATAATGAGAGTTGAAAATTGCTAGGAAAATCAATTTTCTGATAGCATGTTAAAGAACATGAAAATTGGAAAACAAATAAAACTGCCATGCATGGTTATTTTTTCCAAATTTTAAAGCACATTTTATCTCAACCATGATTACAGAAAACACAAAGTACACAAATGTTTTAGTTTCTGTAGCACATACATGGTAAATCAGAATATTCTTTTAGTTCCACTAATAAAGGATACAGCATAAGCTTCATTTATGCCGACAAACATGGCCACACATCGTAAAACAGTAGACCATTCTTGATTCACATGCGGATCATCGGCAGTTTTACACTTGAGACAGGGATAGATCAAGCCAACAAAAGCTGGAAAAGAATTAATATTGTAGTTGCAAATACTGCTTCAGCTATTCTTGCCACACAACTAAATTTAATTAATATTTTTTTTTTATTCAAATGTAAATAATATAATAGAAAGCTGAAAATTTTTTCTACAACACAATAGAATGTTCGAAAATAAATAATTGTTACAATAAGTTATTTCTTGTAAAGATAAATTAATAAGATAGCACAAATTTACAGTTTGAAATGTAATTACATAAAATCTAAAATTAAGAGTTTAATACTTAAATAGAAAAAACAGGTTAAAGGCATACTTCAAATCATAAAGGAACATTCCTGCCACATATTAAACTTTGATACTTTTTCTTTTTTATATGGAGCATGATCCTAAATTAGAATAACTTTCTGATCAGTGTTTGAGAAACACTTCTTTTGAAGTTAGCCTCAATTCAATGAATTTGATAAACTTTTTTTGTAAATTCTAATGGATATTTTTTAATTAAAAGGTCCATCACAGAATAAACATTTATCTTTAAGTTATTTGAGAAGGGTTCACATACATATTTTACATGAATTAACTGCAATTACAGACTGTTCCATCATTCAGAAATAAAATACGCGTAATACTCATTCTAATGAGGACCAGTTCTTCAGCAATATATAGTTGACCTATTGCTTCCTGATGTATGAAATTCAAACATGATTATTTTTTTCCTCCTTAAATGAGTTTCTCTTTTTTGCTAAAAATAAAATGTATTCTCCCATTGTCAGCTCAAATCCTAATTTCTCAAGACTGCCTCAGCCATTGTCAACTTACTGTCAACTGGTGGTGAAGTCAACCTTGTTTATACTGGCAGTGATGTTAACCTTGTTTACACTGGCAGTGATGTCAACCTTGTTTACACTGGCAGTGATGTCAACCTTGTTTACACTGGCAGTGATGTCAACATTGTTTACACTGGCAGTGATGTCAACCTTATTTATACCAACAGCGATTTCAACCAACATTACATTACTATCGTAAACATAAGCAGTTTTTATAAAAATACTCTCAACAGCAAATGTCTGGAGATTTTCTTTCCGATTCTGTACTGTGGAACACCTAACATCTCATGGAATTTTGGGGAAGTAAAATATTTGCGACTCCCCTCGCAGAAAGCCACTGCTACATACTCAATAAAACAATATACATATAATCACTCATAGTTATACCTGATCCAGAACCACAGAGAAGTGATAGCCACCACCTGGAACAGAATACGTCGTGAGCGATGTTTTCAGTATGCTGAGACATGGAATATCTCCGAGCTTGAAGAACACTCAATACAAAGGTAAAAATGGTTCCAATCAGGAATAAAATAATTCCTCTCCATACTAATTGGCTTGCAGTTCTCATTTTGAAATTTGATAATGTTTTCTGAAAGTAATAAAATGCAATAAGACAAAGCACATTGATAATGCATTATACATTGATGTTAATTTTTTAATGAAACAGGAGTGAGCTCTTACACAGTATTTTAGTATTGAAAACAAATGAGGCCTTGCTGTCAAAATCCCTCGATATAAATTACAAAATATTTTTATTTTATTGTTTGAAGTATCAAACAAAAAACATTGACAAAATAAATCTCAAAATGAAAACTGAACAATCGTCTGCTTTATAGAATTCTTTATATTTTTGGCTTATTTAGACTTCTAAATTCTTGTTTTGGCAACGTTACATGGAAGAATACTTGTCATTCGATGTGTTTTGGTAAATATTATATCAAAATTATTTATCAATTATAAATTTTTGCTTAGTTTTCTTTTCGTTAAATGCAAACGCGATATGAGCATTGACATTCGTAAGTTGATTATTTCTCACTATAAATCTGGAAAAATTGTTCGAGAAATCAGTAAAACAGTTTGCCGAAGCTCTTCAACTGTATTTGGAGTAATTAAATGGTTTAAAACATCCAAAAGTGTAGAAAAATTGCCCAACAAAAGTAACAGAAAAATTTTTAATGACTCAGATGAACGCTGGATTGTAAGAGTAAAGCAAAACCCTATGTTAAGTGCACCAAAGTTAATTGAGTAGGTTTTTAAATACCTTGGGAAAAAAGGACAATCCTGAAACTATTAGAATTATACTAAGAAAAAAATGGATTGAATGGTAGAATTGCATGACGCAAACTGTACATCAGCAAAGTGAATAGGTTAAAGCTCTTAAAATTTGCTAAATTGTATGATAAAAGAGATGACCTATTTTGGAATAAAGTACTTTTTACAGATGAAAGCAAATTTAACTTGTTTGGATCTGACGGAAAAAAGTTAGTGTGGAGAAAGCCAAATCAAGAGTTAAATTTGAAAAATTTAAAATTCACAGTAAAACATGAAGGTGGGTTAGTAATGGTTTGGGATTGCATGTATGCTTCTGAAGTCAGAAAACTGCATTTTATAGATGGCATTATGGATCAATATAAATATATTGACATACTAAAGGCAAATGTGAAAGAAAGCATGCAAAAATTGGGCATTGAAAACGACTTTCATTTCTATCAAGACAAATGACCCCAAGCACAAAGCATGGAATGTAAGATGCTGGTTGTATAACTGTCCTCATGTCATGGAAACACCTCCAGTCATCAGATATCAATGTCATTGAGAACATTTGGAACCATTTACAGAAAAAAGTAAGAGAACATCCCATTTCAAATAAAAAAGATCCAAAGAATGCTTTAATAGAAGAATGGAATAAAATTGACATGACATTTTGCAAAAAACTAGTGCAGTCCATGCCAAGACAGCTCAGAGCTGTCAAAGAAAGCAAAGGGATGCATAAAATTTTTGTAATTTTTTATAAAAAATTTGCTTCTTAATGTACTTTCATTTTGAGATTACAATGTCCATACTTTTGTTTATCATTTCATTAAACTAAAAATTACTTTAACTACAGATTTTAAAATTTGTGTAATAAAACACTTCTTAATGTACTTTCAATTTATATATAACTTTTTAAAAATTTTGTGTTCGTTCGGACTGTACGTATTAATTCCTTTAAATTTCTTTGGTGTTCGGTTTTCACTTTGACTCACTGTATGTAGGGTAGTTATTTTAATTAACGTCACACTGGAGCAACACAACGGGACAGAAATTAAAAAGCTAAATATTCGCAGAACACTTTTAAAAAGGTAAACATTCAATACAAATTTTATTAAATACAAAATTTACGATACCTGCAAAAAATAAAATAATCAACAGCAATGCGATAGGATCTTTCAATCGGTGGGAACAAGGGTTTCGAATTCGAAAGTTCAGGACTGATCAGTGGACTGGAGAAAATTGTCCATCTGTCAGACCGAGTTTCCGAAAAACATTTTCAAGCCGTCCGATACCGAAATCAGACCACAAACACGCCACTAATCTAAGCATTCTGCCAGACATGTCGTCAGTGTTGATGGAAACGGGTGATGTTACTGATCCAATGAAACAACAGAACCATTCCACAGCTGATTTTCATGACCAATCATAGATCTTTAAAATCACGCGATAGGTTGACAAAAAGAAAATATTTTAGAGTAAATTCCGCTAAAATCTTTGGCGTGGTGTGGAAGTTTGGAGAGTGGGGTGCCAGCTCAGGTGTTGCCTCGTCATCTGACCGTGGTTCAAAATTACGTGGTGTTGTCCTCGGTTCTTTCACTCTGGGATTGATCCCGGACCGTCACCAATAGCCCGTTGTGTTGCTCCAGTGTGACGTTAATTGAAAATACCAATACCAATACCCGCTAAAATCTAGAAAAGAATGAAATGAAAAAAAGGCAATGTAATAATAGAAAAATGCTAAAAATAAAATGTGTGTTTTTGTGATTCGGATAATTTCTCCAGAGTTCTTTACCACTTTCAAAGAAACTGAAAACGAAACTAAGGACAGTTTTTAATTTCCAGAATGTAGGTATTTTAATTAACGTCACACTGGAGCAACACCAAAGGAAAAGATACAAGGACACCACGTAATTTTGAACTACGGTCAGATGAGGTAACACCTGAGCTTATAATTTCCAGAAAGATTCTATGCATCTAAATTTAAAATGTTTTTGAAATTTTAAAATCTCTCCTCTGCCATAATAAAATTTTCCGATTCCTATTTTTAAATTTGTTTAGCTTTCACCATTTTGCAGTAGTCACACACTAAAAAGTTTTCTATCAATCTAATCGGGATTGATCCCGGACCATCGCCAATAGCCCATTGTGTCGCCCCAGTGCGATGTAAATTCCACTAACAACCTCTATCAATTAATTAATAATTTTCAACTAGCCTTAAAATTAAATAAGCTTTTAAGTTTTAGTTTGAGCTTTGCCGGATAGTTTATTTGTGTGATACAATTTATTTGTGAATATGTTTTGGCAATGGTCTAAAGTATCTAGTAAACAAAAACTCTCACCTTTGCATTCCGGTTTTCATTTTCTCCCAGACTTCGGCTTTCACGTTTTGAAGCTCTCCTAGTTTCTCGTCGTTTATTTACATCGGTTTTTTCGTTCCTTTCTTTAAAAACATGGGTGAATCAGTTCTAACGTAAGTTTTATTACTGTCTTATTTTTAGTCTCTTTATTTTTAAGTTATAATTGTGCTTATCCATTTTCCCGCGCTTTAAGATTATTTAAATTATTTTTAAAACCTTTGCATCTTAAGTTTTAATTAAGCTTCCATTTTTATTTCTATGTGATTGTAGTCAACAATTCTCGTAGTGAAAACACCTTTCATATTTTATGATTTAATAAAATTAATAAATAATTATCATTGCCAAATCACTTATTAAGTCATCGTCACTCATAAGATCATTCACGCTGTATCTATCTTTGCAATCCGTCATGTAAAATTAATGCTAGATTTTACAAAATTGAAATATGTGAATGATTTATTTTCTTTTTAGTAAAGGCCTTCTTCTTGGATTAGGAAATCCTTTGCTTGATATATCAGCTAACACTGATCACAGCTTCTTAGAAAAGTATGTATTTCATCTTCTATAGTTTTAAAGAAATATGTGATGGCTGATTACTCCAACTTTGAGAATAACCTGTATCTTAATTCCATATAAATTATACAATTATTTATATGTATATCCAATTTGTAAAAGTTAAGTTATACTACTGCATTTGTTTAATAAATGGCAGTTGTAAGTACCATTCATTACGGAATAATGACTTCTATAAATCTATATGCATGAAATGAACACAAGGGAAAGTCTATCAAATTGCACATAAACTTCTTAATTTCTAATAACAATATGCAGCCTTGATGCTAAATTTCCAATCTATATTAAAATTTAACCTTCGATACCAAGATTACATTTGGTAGTAGACAAGTAAAAACTAGTAATTTCTTTTGCAAAACCTGACTAAAAATAGTGAATACTAAATTTGTTATAGTGGAAAAGCTACTGGCAAAAAATAGCTTACATTTTGCATAATTGTATAAAAAGTCTTGAATCAATTTTCATCCAAATATATGAAGGTTGCTATTTGTAATTTTTTAAATACAAATTTTATAAGTAATATTCCACATTAAAAATTAACTTTGAAAAGAAACATGTAGATAAGTTTGGATTCTTTGATAGTAACATAATAAAAATTTTTTGGAAGATGAATAAAAATCTGGAAAACTAGCTTAAGATTAGTTGCTCCAAATTTTCCATGCTCATAGTCCAGAAATAGATTGATCGAATGACTGGAAACTTGATACCCAATGGAAAATTAGGGGTCAAAATTATGTGTCTTCATTGGAAATTATGAATTTTCTGCTATTTTATATGAAGATGACCCCTTATACAAATTTTATGTATATATATTTACAGATGTTATTCCCTATCAATTGGTACCTGTGAATTTTCTTTCTGTGGAACGATATCCTATGAAAGGGGTGTTTGATTTTTTTTTCCCACAGCTCTAGTCATGATACATTAAAAATATATACCTCTTAAAACTGTAGATACTAATACAGTGGGAAAACTGCATAAATGGAGTAAAACAACAAAAAACTTAATTGACAATTCATTAAAGTAGTATGTAAGGACATTTTTTAAAATAAGTATGCGAGTGTTGAAATTTTAAGAAATCTGCAATCTCGTAGCATCAGCAGTAGAAAGGAACTAAATCTTCAAGAAAGTTATAATTTGATGCATGTTTTTTTAATGATTTTTATTGGTGTTTTTATTCCATTACATACCTAAATGGATTACATATGTTAGATAGAGGTTAGGTACAAAAATTTAATTAGAAATAATTACATAAATATAATTAAAATCGATGTATTATTGATGTCTATTTGCTATTTAAACAATTACTCAATAGATGTTCCCCACAAACATGAGTTTGGAAAAAGATTCTTGGAATTTGTTGACTGAATATTAATAAATAAGTATCAAATTTATCCTCTATGATTGTTTTCAAGATGACATATGTATATGTAGAACTCATGAATTATTTCCTAAAATTGCTACAGATTTGAACATCTCACTAGAGTTTGGATTAGTTCCTATAGAACTGTAGCAAAAACTGTCACAAATTACTAATAATTGTCAGACAGAAATTACTAAGTTCTTACAACATTGATTGTAAAACTTGCTGTCAGACAAAACTAGCTACAGATTTGTGGTACAGGTGTGAACATACCTTTAGCACAAAATAAGTAGATTATCTCTCTAAGTCCTATCCTATGGTCTCATCATGGCGAGGTGAAACGGGTAGCACAGGTGAAGTACGTCGGGAGTATATACTCCTGGTAGGGCCACCCAAGGCGTGAAGGTTATGCTGCTTTACCCGGCTAACATAGGAAGGTGAACGGGTGGCTAAGTCAGACTGCTAAAGAGATGGCTCCCAGATCCTTTGATCAATTACAGACACACTCTACCCATGTCATGGACTTGTTGCAAAAGGAGGATGACCACCTGTCCATACTTAAAAAGCAATTGCGCTGATCATCTCCAGTACCTTTTCATCACTGGTACCTCAGTAAAACACGAGGAGAGCTGCTTGCCTTAAATTTGCCATGGACATTTTTAAGGACCCATCTGCCATACACCAAAACTTTTTGCACTGAATCAATGACTTAGTGTAACTTGTTTTTTACACTGGGATAAGAAAGAAGTAGTTTATTTGTTTCATGTAGTTGAATGTTTTGAATATGTCCTTTTCCCTGTTTCATTTGACATAAATTTGCAGTGTGATAATTTAGAACTTCCTTTTTAATATGCTTGTGAGAAAAATTGCTTAACAAATTTCATAAAATGTATCTGTTAGTGTCTGCTTAAAGCAGAAACTCATTAACTGACATTTTTTGAAAATGCATTTTTTGACACTTAATGCTCACTTCATGATGAAAAATATATTGTCATTTGTAAATTATGCTGTAATATAACATTATCAAATCCTTATAATTTTTATTGACCTAAACACAAATAGTAAGTCTTTTAACAGCTGAGTTGTAAAATTTGTTCTTGTTAGTTAATGAATTTTGAGCTCTAGGCTGACGTTGTGGACTGTTATTTATGTTTTGGTTAATCTAGTGCTTTTAGAGAACAGTTTGAAAGAAGTTCAAGTGTTTCAAAATAACACATTTTGAAGTCCTTTTAAATTTAGGTACTATTTAATCTAACTGGAAACATTTCTCAAAGGAACCAGAACCTTAGTGCCGATCTTTAAACTGTTCAGTTAAATTCAAGAGATGGGAATCTACTGCAGTTTGATGTTAAGTTGCAACCTGCATATACAGGGGTTGATTTTATTTTTTGAGTCAAAACTAAAAATGGTAGTTGTACCCTAATACATGTGGGTATAACTGTGGATAACATGTGGGATAGGACTGGACATATCACTTTGAAGAGTAGATGTTTAGTGGGAGAACCTGGGGCCAAAGACCCTACATCTCTGGTGACTGAGGGAATTGAACTGCAGTAGGGATGGGGAAAAAAGAGCGAACTGTTCTTTTTCACCTGTTCTTCAAAAAGAACGGGAACAGCCTGTTTCCACTTTTCACAAAAACCTGTTCTCGGTTCTTTTTGTTAAAAGAAACATTGCAATATTTTTTATACTTCGATTTTAAACAGGTGGGAATTTTGCAAAGCTACCTTTTCTCAAATTTTCTAAGTTCGCAAAAATTTTCGTATATTTTAAATTATGGTAAGTCCGAAACACAGCTGTTGATCCTACAGTTCGTGACTCACCGTTTCCTGTTGAATCATTCATCCATTCTCTGTCCATAAACCTACTCCCTGCTCTGAGACTACTTCCTGTTTGAGAGCAGGAATCAAATTTACCGAAGGAATCGATTCCTGCTCTCAAACTGATCCGACCCTGTTCTCCGTTCTCTGAGCTATTTTACTTCCTGTTCGGAAAATGATTCCTGCTCTCAAATTGTTCCGACCCTGTTCTTCGTTCTCGGTGAACGGTTCGCGGAGCCGATCTCGATGACTGCTCCAGGAACTGTTCTCGACTGAACCAAGCCCCGACGTCTGATGAATTTGCGAAGAGATTAGCGTAATAATTGTGAAATTTTATAATTGTTAGGCAATGATATAATGATGAATCTTTAGTTTTAAACAAATTTAAAATTATTTTTAGATATTGCTGATCAAGATTTTGTTGTCCAGCTTTCTCTCTGGCGGTGTCACCTCTACTCGTTCTTAGGATTTGCAATGCTTTTAACTTTATTTTAAAACCAAATTTTACAAAATGGAAAGCAAAATTTCAAATGTGTGGACATATTTCACTGAAAAGGAAATTCGGATCGGGTGTCATGCTCTCTATAAGTTGAAAAGGGATCTCATTAAGTCAGGTATTACGATTTTAAAGACATCTCGGAAATAAGAATCCCACCATAAAACTAATGAGTTGAAAAGCGAAAGTGATTTTTTGACTTATATTTTTTATGTTTTAAACGTGTTTAGATAGATCATATAATATTAACCTGTTTTTCAAACCAATTTTACTTTCCAAATGGTAATCCCGGTATGCGTTTTTTGTGTTTATAATCTTTTATAAAGGGCAACTCCCTATTGCATAACGTGATTCAAAATTACCTGGTGTTGTCCTCGGATCTTTCTCTTCGGGATGGATCATGGACCGTCGTTTTATTGACTTAAATGACCATTTTGTTGACCTAAAAATGACATTAAAATCTAAAAAAAATATTACTTTCGCTTGCGTATTTGTTTTATCCTATGCACCTCATATCTGTTTGGGAAACTACTTGAGATGGTTCAGATGTAGGACATTATTAGTTGCCACTGGGGAGAGAATTTAAACGTTTCGATTTGCAAGAACGTTTTCCAATTTACGGAAAAATTCTGATTTTCTTTTCTCAAATACTGATAGTTTGGCGCAGTTTGAATCGACTTGCCCCTTGTGCCATAAAAAAAATCAATCAACCGATAAGAATACAAAGACTCCCGAGTCATTTGTATTTTTTTATATATGCACGCCTATACAAAGTACAGTGCACTCCGCTTTATCGGACCACTTTGGTTCGACATGAAAGTGGTGCCATTAACCGACTGGTCCGATTATATTTTATGAAAGGCTATAACGCTCACCGGCTATATAATTGCATATATAAACAATACACTAATTAGTAGTACAACAAAACCATAAAGGAAGTTATAAAAAAAAACTTACCTTTATTGGTTAAAATATTTCGTAATCATCGTCGCTCATTATTGACTGATGATACAAAAGAATGTAGCTTGCAAGCCGCTTTCTTGACACTATCATCGCCGTTTTTTTTTGCCAAGAAAATGTTCAATTTCTCTAAGTATGAAAGGGCTTCGTTGCAGGTGACTTATTCCTCTGATTCAGAATGTGTTTCTTCTGACCGATTGGTCATAATATCTTGAACAATATCTTCTGAAGGGGAGTCGCGGCATTGGACAGACGTATCCAATTGACGAAAGCTTGGAAATCTTCGGTGTGCATTCCAACATCGATTTCACAGAATGCGGAATTGGGGGAAGCGGTTGTCTGCTGCTGATGACGAAGATGGAGCGATGAATCTCGCTTTGGCAAAACAATTGACAAATGTTTCGACTTTCACAGATTTCCAGCTAACTGCAATCATTTCTAATGCCGAAAGGAGATTTACGAGATAACTCGATTACGCTAAATTTAGCACTCTTCTCTGAATCAAAGTAACAGACTATTTTTTCAAGAACCAACTTTCTATAGAGGGTTTTCAAGTTTTTGATAACCCCCTGATCCATTGGCTGAATGATTGAGGTTGTGTTGGGCGGCAAAAAAATCAGACGTATATTCTTCGTTGATTAGGGTGTGCGGAACAATTGTCCATTACAAGAGCAATTTTTCTTCCTATTCCCTCGAGTATCTTGTCCCAGCCTTTCAGCCAATCCTCAAAAATTGTCGATGTCATCCATGCATTACGACTGCTTCGATATTCCACCGGTAACTGGCGCACACCTGAGAAACACCGAGGATTCTTACTTTTTCCTATGACTAAAAGAGGACGTCGATCACAGCCAGTCATGTTAGCGCAGACAAGAACAGTTACACGATCCATCGCTTTTTTCGATCCACTCAATAATTCAGTTCTGAAAGTTAGTGACCCATTTGGAGTTGCCCTATAATAAAGGGCAGTTTCATCGCAGTTGTACACCTCAGAAGGTGCATACAGTTCCAAAATTTCGGGCAACAAAGTGGTAATCCAACTGTCAGCTCCTCGAATATCGGCATCCTTTTTTCCACCATGTGCGACCTAGAAGCAAATGTGCCTTTTCTTCCAGCGTGTTAGCCATCCTTCAGTAGCAGTGAAGTTCGGTTTACCAAGTTGTGTAGCAAGATATTCTGCTTTTGATTTTAGTAGGGGCCCAGTTAAAGGAATGTCGCGGTTTCTTGCTTCACGAAACCATTTAAACAGCGCTTGGTCAACTTCGTCATCTTTTGAGTCTTTGACGCTTTCTTGATGCAGCCGAGTCGTCCGCTTCGATTTCAAGTTGTTTTGTAGCAGTCGGCAAATTGTAGTTTTCGACACACCTAATGCATTTGAGAGCTGACGTTGGCTGAATCCTGGAAACTCATCGATTCGACGCAACAATGCTAATATTTCTTTTCCTGATAAATCTTTACGCGCCATATGAGCTGAATTTCACTTGCCTTTCGGAAGACGAAAATGCAAAATAAATTTCCGAAGCAAATTTCCGAAATGTGATTCATGCTGATTGGTTATTTTTATCTTCTATCACCTGATGTTCTGTGCTTTTAAATTTATCTTGTTTTTTATTCCAATGCAGAAGGCAGCACATGAGTCAGAAGCAATACTGTTTGAGTTATTTTTTGTCTTCTGTGAGAGCGGAAATAATATTTTTTATTTACTCCTTTTCTTGCTCTCTGAGTGTTCACTGTTAATTTGAATCTTTTTATATTCTTTGTTCACCAAGGCAATTGGCGGGACATCTTTTTTAACCGTTTTGTTTGCGAAGTTGTATTCCAACTGGTCCATTTAACCGATGTGATTTCTATGGTATTGAATATAAAATGATTCTGTTCACAAGGAAACGTCCCCAATAAGCGACTGGTCCCATTATCCAATGGTTCGATAAAGTTGAGTGGAGTGCACTGTACTAACAAAGATGACGTCAACAAAATTTAGTCCCTGTCAATCGGAAAACTGCTGGCGCCACATAGTCTACGAGGAGGAACAGGGCTTGCACAAATGTCTCGAATAGAGACATTTGAGAACAAAACAACAGTTCTTTTAAAAAGAACGGAATATCAAAGAACTATTCGCCGAAAAGAACAGTATTTCCCATCCCTAAACTGCAGTGAGTTTTTCAGTCTTATAGTCAGCAGGTACTTGTAGTTCAGATGACGCAGGGAACCAATGAGAGTACAGGGATTCTCAACTTGCAAATCATTCGTCAAACTGGAGTATGAGCCTATTTATTAGATGTACGACAATCTAACTTGCCAAAGAAGTCAGGGATCAAAGGGTTTTTTTATTTCTAATTTAATGATTAAAGAGATGAGATTTATGAAAAACAAAGTTAAAGTAAGAAAAGTTACAAATTAAGTATAACTCTGGATCATTTACTATTTATTGTTTGACGAAAGTAATGTCTAAGGATTTGCTATGTTATCAATTTGTTCCAATTTTTGGAAGAATTTAAGGGCTAATTTGAAGTATTTTCTGAGTTCTAACACATCCAGATCTTCACGAATTTTAATGTTCTCAAAGAACCAGGGAACACATTATCCCGAGTGTTGATTTTGAAGATTTTCAAATTTTTTTATGTGGGTCTTTGCTTCATATCCCCAGACATCACTGAGCTGTCTTCGCTTGGTTTTATAAATGAGCATCTTGTTTTTAGTACAAAGTTTTGAGTTCCTACAAATTAAGGGATAAATGACATTTCTATCAGCTAGGAACCTGTTTCTCAGGGAGTAATATATGTTTTCCAAGTAAATCGTAAGTCCATGACCCAAGATAAGTACAAATAGGAGACCAAGGGATGATATTTCGAAAGAGTTTAAGGGGAGGAAGATTCCTTTTCCTGGTGAAGAGTACAGCTAGGCATTTTTCCACATTTATCTTAATTTTCCAAGCAATTAATTAGTCAGGACTCAAAATGCATGGAGGTAGTTTGTAAGAGTATAACATTTTTTAAATCATTTTCTTGCTACTATTGCTGCGTCGTCTGCAAATATGCAGATCATTGAGGAGTTATCCTGAGGAAGGTCATTCATATATAAGTTGAATAGTTTTTACCCTAGTGGTGTGCCTGCCTGAATGGCACATTTAGTAGAAAAAGTTTTATTGGTTCAAACGATAAAGTGCTTATTTGTTAGATAAGAAAGTAGTTGTGTGTGTGAGGCAGGAAAGTCTGATATGAGTTTAATTTTGATTCAAATTATGGATCTAGGGCTTGATGTACATAAAAATCAGCTAGTAAAAAATTTTAAAACTGTCAAGTCACAGGGTAGTTATGTGGTCACCCTCCCAACTACTGACCACGATGCTTAGGTTTGGAGATTATTTACAGGTAGGCAACTCTATTCCCTGTACTGCTGCTTGAGTTGCTTTAAGAGCATTAAGTTTTAAGTGTTTAAATTTACTTTGAAAGTAGTGATACAATTAGAGATCCTATCGTGTCTACTCTAGTTGGTGATCAGGATTGGAAAGGGGAGTTATTTAATGGGGGAATTGAAGTCGTAGACCTCAGGTCCTAATGTGACGCATCACAACAGAGTTTTGGTCGATGAGGGAAGGTGCTGAACTGAGAAAACGAGCTCTGACTAAGAAAAGTCGTAAAACAAAAAAAAAACGAACTTCTGTAGAATTCTATAGAGGTTTCAACAGACATTAGAGATTTCTATAGAGGCTACTTTATAGAACTTATACAGAAAAACGGGCCATAATTCTATGGGATTCAATTCACCACATTCTATAAAAATATTTCGTAAGGGTAGCCCTCGCCAAAATATTTTAAATGTTAAAAAACAGACAAACATTGAAGCTAGTTTAATCAGCGTAAATTGAAGTTTCTTTTATCACAGCTAGAATCCATGTGTTGATATGTCCTAAAACAATTCAAAATTACTAATCTCGTCTTGCATATTTTCGTGAGTTGTTGGCGCCATTCTTCAATTGGCGTAACTCTTGTACTTGGCAAGCGCCAAGAACGTGCCAATTTGTCAGTCATACTTTGACAAAAAAAAATGTTTCCTTTGATGCACCCAACACCCTTTAAAGTTTGCCCTGGGAATTTCGAATGACCGTGTCTGTGCGTTCACCAGTGCAGTGAATGCTTTGAGTCGCAAATTCTATAACCTATCAAGACCCTCTCATGTAAGTTTCAGTTCGATATAATCAGACCAGTCTGACAAGGCAATGCAATAAAAAGATAACTATAAAACTTGATTTATAACTTCCATATTTTTCAATGAAATTCAATTCAATGAAAAATAGTATTTCCGAATTTCTGTCGGACCTTTCTCTTATTCCGAAAATGCGTTTTATGGAATCATACCAACAATACCTCGCTTTATGTAGTAGTACGGATAAAAATTATTTTTATTGCATTTTAAACCCACCTAATGCGAAATAACATCTTGTTTTACGTTGGTAAGAGAGAAAGTATATTTTTATTTCATTTCCCCGCTGTATCCTTGGACTTTGTCATCGGAAATAACGTGCATGTGGGTTATTCATAATTTTATGATGCATATCTTTAAATAATGATTCGGAGAAGATTTAAATTCTTAGCTGTATTCGATATTCATTCTGTATTTATTTATCGATTTCCATATAAGTGGATACTGTTCCTTAGCGGTTTGGTGCGGTGTGTGGGGTGCCAGCTAGGTATTGACCTCGTCGTCTGACCGTGGTTCAAAATGACGAAGTGTTGTCCTCGAATCTTTTCCTTCGGGATGGGTCCCGGCCCGTCACCCTGGCCAAATAGGGCCCTTGCGCCATAAAGCCCCAACCAACTCGACCGTCACCCATAGCCCGTTGTGTTGCTCCAGTGCGATGTTAATTAACTACTCTTACCTTTCTTGTTTGTAGCTCACGTTGGCGTGGTGTGGAAGTTTGGAGAGTGGGGTGCCAGCTCAGGTGTTGCCTCGTCATCTGACCGTGGTTCAAAATTACGTGGTGTTGTCCTCGGATCTTTCCCTCTGGGATTGATCCCGGACCGTCACCAATAGCCCGTTGTGTTGCTCCAGTGTGACGTTAATTGAAAATACCAAAATACCTTGTTTGTAGCGGTTCTTTAAATTGCCATTAACCCCCATTGTTAGGCCTAATAAGTGATTCATTCTCATCAATTATACCAGATGTTTTCAAACTTAACCTTAAGAGCCGCGGCCTTCTTATAACCGCGGGAATTTGCTTTCTTATAACCTGTGTTCCTCGTTATAAAGTAACGGTAGCCCGATTGGAAGAGTAACGGATTAGCAACGAAGGGTTGCGAGTTCGAATCCAACCAAAGGCTGTCCTGTACAAGGGGGGCTGGTGCACGTTAACTCTAACAGAGTGGGGTAACAGCTCACGTGTGACCTCGTCATCTGACCGTGGTTCAAAATTACGTGGTGTCCTCGGATCTTTTCTTTCGGGTTTGATCCGGACCGTCCCCAATAGTCCGGTGTGTTGCTCTAGTGCGACGTTAGTTAAAATGTCTACCTACTGCGTTATAAAACCAAGAAAAACAATATTTTGTTGAGAATATTATAAATTTGGTTGCGAAACTAATGTTGTTCTTGGATAATCCGAGGTGGATTACGACTGAGAAGCTTGTAAAACCGGAGATAACTTGAATCTTGTTTGATTTTGCTTCATCCTACTTGTGCGAGGCTGTGTTTTCAGTGACCTACATCAAAACTAAATGCAAGTGGGGTCGCCTTGACAGTGGGGTTGCCCACTGCGCTAGCTAGCAACCTACGAGTTGGGAGGCTGCCCAGATTCAATTATTCCCTAGGTGTATTTCTCTTCAGTGCCAGTAAAAATTTCCTTGTGTGCAGTCCATTTACTTGACGTTATTTGACGCAACTTAGCCAAATGTAGCCCTACGCCATAGAAACTGATCTACCTTGTGTGTGTAGGTCCATTACTAGAAGTTATCTTGTGTTTGGCGTAGCTTGGATAAATATGGTCCTTGAAACCCAACCAACCTTTAGCTTTATGGTGTTTTGGTTTGTTACTGGTCATTTTTCGCTAACAAAGGCTAATTAGAATGAGACGTACAAAGTATATTTTTGAGCTGATACTTTAATTCTAATAAGTGCTTTTTATAGACTTAAAAATTTGAACAGAAACATTCCTAGAGTCTAACGTATTCAAAATTCCATCGATTTAAATGCCTTGAAGTTAGATGAAAGTAGATTCTAGGCCATGTTAAAACAATACTTTTTGAAAGCCCCCTCTTTGTACACAATACTATCTATTTTTAATTCCACACGAAGCCCACTAAAACCTTTGTGTATTTAAAACTTTGTCGTTTCGGTTAAATGTTTACTATGCTTATTATGTCAAGAAAATATAGCGTTGTTTAATCGCCATATACTATGTATATATATATTATAATGAAATGAAAACTAGAAAGTGCACCATTAGTAAGACAACAGAAACTAAAAATTATGAAGCGTTTTTATTTCGAATTTAAGAAATTGCATAAACGTGTTTCGATTCATTATTTTACTGCTTTTAGTTTTGGCATAAGTTTTTCTTCTCTGCTTTTGTTAAGTAATTAAGAAAATAATATATTATGGAAACATTAAACTTTATAAGAATTCTATATAAATATTTTTAATAACGTAAACTTTCTGGAAACTCAGTATTTCATCGAATGCACTTAGATCTGCCCAAATCAGGCCTGCTTCATTACTGGTTACTTCAATTAATTAGTTATGTGCAGCGTCTTGATTCTGTCTTCGAAAAGTACTCAATCCTCTTCTGCCTAATGACAACTTTCAACACCAAGCCTTCAGCTGACTTAACTCCGTGAAATGTTGAATAAACTAGGGTTATTTATTCATCAGCTTCTCCTGCTCAACTTTGTTTTTGCAATATTTGACCTTGGAGATCTCCATGCCGTATACTTTTCATGCCATTTTAGCTTGGAAACGAAACAATTTATTCCAGTTTTCTAACTTTTCTACAAATACAAACCTTGATTAAAATCTGGGAATTTCGTCTATCTGCGAACATGACGAAACGTCACATCGTTTAAAATAGCACTCAATCTTTTTCGAACATGGCTAGGTTTGGAAACATTTTAAACAATGCATTTTCACTTGACCAAGACGTTGAAGTGGAATTCCTTTTAAGCTAACTTCTCTCACTAACATTTTTTTTAATCGCTTTTACTCACAGCTGCACACTCTTGGAATGTCCCATGCAGGAAAAAATTCGTGTAATATTTCACTGGAAACGAAATTAACCATTTCTATTTCCTAGTTCCTTTTTGACTTCTAGTATCAATTTTTGTGAACTGCAAGTGGTGTAATTGAGTGAAAATTGAAATCAAGTATCAGTTTCATGCATTCTCACTTTGTTGAACCTCTGAAGTTTTCCTATTTTTGATTTAATTTTTTATTGTTCTTGAGCTAATACATTCAGAATTTCCCTTGAGTAGTTTTCTTTGATAACAATTCGATTGCACAATGCGGTGTCTTACATCCAATATTATGCTGAGAACACAAAAGAAATGTTTTACTTCACTTCATTCTTTGTTTAAAAATAGCTGGAAAAATCGAATGTTCCTCGAATAATAGAATTAGAACTATGGAGAATATATCTTGAATTCGCATTTTACCTTCAAATAGTTTTTAATGACAATTGGAGCGTGCATGTAGCGTGTGTTTCATACAATAGATGGAGAACACTTTGGAAAGTTATTTTTCTTTTATTAACCTTTCATCGGTTTGTTTCAAAACTCACTGGAATAATTTCATTATCTTCCTAAAAAGTACAATTGGATGTCAATTGAATCGTAGGTTGTTTTGTGTGTTTCGATATTATCTTCAGAACTCAATCAAAATTTGCTTTTTTATTAACTTTTCATCCATCTCAGTTTCGAATCTTTTATTCAGACACAGGTTTCCTGGAGATACTTTTTAATTTGATTCAGAACAACCGAAAAAATTATTAGAGTGCGAAACTGATCTTCGTCTTGATTTCCGTTCAACTTCCTAAGCTAATTTCTATCTAAACTCGAGATAAGTGTGGTGTGTGTGTGTGTGGCGTCAAGAGCACGATAAGAATTTTATTTGCTTTTAGTCTCGAGATTTCTTTTTCTAGCTCGAGTTAAGAAAATCATTAAAGCCGCCATAAATTCTACACGGAGATATTGCGAACGTCTTGAGCTTATCGATCAACTCTTATCAACTTTCAATATCAAAGTCGGTCCATCTGACATGCGCCGAAACTCTTGATAAATGGCTCTTTAATTTCTTATGCAGTTTTTATCGAATTTTTCTAATGTCTGGAAAATGGTTTCGCAAAACAATTTGAGATGAAATGTCGACATTCTGTGCAAAAAATCCGAGCTTTAATTGGCTTGAATTCGGTAGCTATTGTGTTTCGTTATGCAATATTACAACGTTTCCCAAATTGACAGTGCGGCTCCCCGTGAGAAGGTATATGACCTTGGTGAAGTCCGTTTCTACAATGTGAGGGAAAGCACTGCCGTACGCAGAATCCTGTATAAGGATCTCCATAGGTGTCTGATTTATTTCACCAACTCAAATCATTGCTTTGGCTTCTGGCATCGACCGATCAAATCGGAGCCAGAATCCGCACCAAAGTCGCCAATTGTGTTAACGCATTATTTACATTTTACCTGTCCCCTAATTGAACGTGCAAACTCGTGCAAAACCACGTGACTCAAATGCCGAATCGCCCGAGCAGAGCTTTTGTGAAAATGTCGGTAATTTGCAAACTAAAACGGAAGGGGAGATCAGAACCAAAATCTAGAAAAAATGTTTGTCCTATGCCTGTGCCTAAAAAGTATTAAATAATTGAAAATGTATCGCCCACGAGTGTCAGTGTATCAAAGATTCTTTGGAGCAAAATTGCACTTTTATCTGTCTTAAAAAAAATTTATCCTTGTTAAATGGGATTCTGAATTTGGTTACACTGTCAAAAAGAATATTTGTTATGAAAATAACTTTGCGCTATGTTAAATAGGACTTATGCATCAGAAGTTTCATTTAGATTGATAATCTAGATCCGAAGATATAAAGTAGACAATACGCTATTGACTTGGACGCGTAAAGCTTAGATTAAATATTAAATTTACTAGTGTCTTAGCGTACACAGCTTTTATTAAGTTAGTAATTGATAAGCGAATTAACGTCGCATTAGAGCAACACAACGGGATATTGGGGACGGTCCAGGATCAATCCCGAAGGGAAAGATCCGAGAACACCTCGTCGGATCTTTCCCTTTGGGATTGATCCCGGGCCGTCATCAATAGCCCGTTGTGTTGCTCCAGTGTGACGTTAATTGAAAATACCAATACCGAGAACACCTCGTCGTTTTGAACCACGGTCAGGTAACGAGGTCAGTATCTGAACTGGCACTCCAAACTTCCACACCAGCCCCCACTTAAACGACGGTCTTTGGTTTGATCGAGTTTTGAACTCACAACCCTGTGGTTGCTAATCCGCTACTCTTCCAACCGGGCTACCGCGGCCCTATTTATTAAGTTAAAATTGTTATGATTTGTTTATCTAACCGTGCTAATAAAACCCAAAATCGCGAAATAATTTTTATTTAAATACCATCTTGTAAATTCCTTTTAGTTTAGTTCCTTCAGTTATTGTTCACATACATTTTCAGTGTTTTCTTGTTTTGTTTAAAGACTGCATGTGAAACAAAATTCTACAGTTTGAAAACGTCACGTTTGCCTTTTTCAGAAGCATCAGTGTTCATACATGCTGAAGCTAACTTACGAATTTATACTCGCTGATATCCAAAATAGTTGTAACGTGTGTTTACCGAGTGTTTTCAAACGCTCATTATCTTGGAATTCTCGTCCCCCTGAAGCGATTTCATCTTCTAAGCCTACAAACTAATGGAGTGTTCGTGAATGTTTCGAGTCACCATGCTTACGAAACACATATTTCCTCTATATGAAGTACCGAATCACTGATTTTTTATAAACATTTCCTATTCACAAAACAAATTTTATGGTCTAGTATGGAAACAAGGCGTTCGTCTTCGTGAATGAAAAAAGTGTGTTGTACAGATGTTGTTCGGACATTTTTTGAACGATTTTGATGAGCTGTAAAAAATTGTATGCTACGAAAGAATTTTATTTTCACAGCAGTTAAATAGTTAAAGTATAACTTATCGTCTGCTAACTCAGAGTTTTGTTTACTTTCAAAATGGCGCTTTTAAATAAGCAATGGATGGAAGGCTATGTTTCCTCTCTTTCCGAAGAGAATTATGCTTATTCAATTATTCAAAAACGCTGTAAAAGTCATGTTTTTTCGATATCTGAAGGTACAATAAGTAATATTAATGAGAAAGGAAAAAACGTAAAAGTGAAAAAATACTTCCAAAAAGAAAAAAATCTGAGACCATTTGTAAGGTAAGATCTTTAATTTTAAAAGAATCCGTCTAGTCAAAGGACACTATAGCAAAGTGAACGTGAGAACTTTCTCTAAGAGATTTATGATTGTTGCCGGTTTTGCATATAATGGAAAAGTAAAAGGAGGCGGGAAATATAAAAATCAACTCCCACATATTATCAAGACCATATTTTATCCTCAATATTCAAAAAAGAAATACAGTATCTTTACCCACAGTGCCAACAATCAGTAGAACTGCATCAAGGTAAAGCAAGCAGTTGTCGACATCTAAATCGACTATTAAATTATTAGAAAAAATGGAAACTGGTATCAAGTCAATACATCAAGTCCCTTTACTGATATTTCTGCTTAATCTCCAGATGTGTCACCTATGGACTTTTGTGCTTTTAAAAAGGGCATTATCGAAACGTCGACCGAAAACCATTCAAGGACTGGAAAACTGGAACAAGAATGGGATAAAATACCACTGTCGGGACTACAAAAGTCATTATTATCATGGAAATTAAGGTGTAGAAAGATAGTTAATAATAAGGGCTATGAAATGGAACATTTAAAACACAAATATTTCATGTAAAAAATTGAGCTTCAGTCCATTAAAATAAAAAAAAATGTCCGAACAGCCTCTGTAGTCACGAATAGAGGCACGATGATGCGGTTCAAGCTACAAAAAACTTAACATCTGAACTACCGCACGTGATCTAGCTAACTGATGAATCTGCATTGGTAACTCCAAGAGGGATTCTATGGACAGCTGTCGCATTGTTCGTCATTTCATTGGTTCATAAAATATGCCGGTGTCTGTTTCAGTCCAGTTTTATTGCCGAAGTATTCATTGCACTTGCTTGAGAGCGAAAGCGTTGTATCTCTTTCGTCTGATCGATAGACTGATGATGTGATTTCTATTGTTATCAGTCATCTACTGTATCATCTATGTTCATATATTGTATATCTGTGTCATACCGTGTTTCTATTGTATCATCAATCAAATTGTGGATTTCTTATGTATTTCGTTTTCATACTGTGGATTTCATATTGGTTTACCACCTGAAATACAAGGGAAATTAACACTACGCGTTCTCCATTGACATTTTTAGTTTGTAATAAATCTAAATTATTTGAAAAATAAAAAAGAGTTCTTTAAAAACAATCTTTTTGTGAAAAAGGTTGTTTTCTTTTTAAATTATTTGAAAAAGTTCAAGTTTTTATCAAGATAAACGTTAAATTTTTCGTAATAAAAACATGTCTTTGCAAGTTTCACCGAATTCATTGCAGGGCCGCGGTAGCGCAGTTGGAAGAGCAACCGAGAATTGCAAGTTCGTAACTCAATCCAACCAAAGACCATGGGCCGGTGCACGTTAAATCTGTCGTGACCTCAGATGTCTTCGCTTTGGCGTGTTGTGGAAGTTTGGAGAGAGGGGTGCCAGCTCAGATGTTCTCGTCATTTAATCGTAGTTCAAATTAATGAGGTGTTGTCCTCAATCTTTCCCTTTTGATTTGATCCCCGACCGTCGCCAATAGCCCTCTGTGTTGCTCCAATGTGATGTTAATTAACTACCAACCTACCGCATGCATTGTTTGCTATATTATCATCTTTGCGCAATAGAAATATTCTGGAGATATTTGTTTGTCGCTTTATAACGTTGTGTTTACTACCTGAAGACACCTCATCTTCAACCGAGGTTCAGAGGCGAGATTTTGGAACCCAGTAGTGCTGACAAAATTTCATTTCGAGGAGGGGGTGTCCAAAGTTAGAAGTGGAATTTTTATGTCAAATGAGGATCTGGACCTTATTTTAATTTTCCTAAAAGTCTTTATATCGTATATTTCATCTCTAGTTTAATTTTAAAGTAAGAGCGTAAGCTGGCATCTCATTTGATCAGTCATTCAAAATAAAATTGTTTTAGAATGGCTGTGTTTTCGAAAGAAAATACTTATGGCACATAAATGGCATTAAGTAAATATTTAAATCTTGTTTTTTGAAATTCACTTTTTGTTTCTCTGTCACTTTTGAAGCGTTGGCACGATATAGAGATGTTAATATCCGAGGGTGGAAGGAATAAGTCCGTCTGCAATCATCAAAAGCTTAAGGCCACGGACAAAACATGAAGCAAGCTTTTGTCTGACCCTGTTCCACCAATTTGCCACGACATATTGTTACCGCAAATTTTCGAATTTTAACTGGACACTTACACCGCATTGGTGTGCATGCTTCTCCTGACTGCCCCTTTCGTTCGACGGGGAGCTTTATGGATTTTAGTCATCTTTTATCTTGCACTTTTTTATTTGACGATTGCATCGTAGTTGACGACCTTTTCAGTCGGGCCAATTTGTACTGTGCTGGCCGTAAGAAATTATGGTCCCTGGACTTTTCCTGACGTAGAAATAGAAATATATATATATATATATATACTTCTATCTCCGAGGGTGGCTAAGTCACCGTAGAAAAAATTCATTATCTTCATATTTCTTAGTAAATTAAACTTTATAAATTGTTAATTAATCTATTTATTGTTATTTTCCACAAAAGTAAAAGGATGCATGTTTGATAATTTATTTGTAAAAATATAAAATTAAGGAACTATTTTTTTTTTTGGGGGGGGGTGAGAGAGAGAGAGAGAGAGAGGCCCCAGAGTCTACCGTCTCTGGCTATGCTAATACGGGAACCTCATGTTCACCTTTTCCCAGATGCCACAGATTAATTTTTCGACGTGTGTATGTTCTTTTATCGGAACAGAACTGGGGAGGCATGCTTCAAAAATCGAGCCTTACGAATGTATGTCCATGATTTCAGCACTAAAAAACACAGAAGATAAATATAGCATCGTGTAGACAAAGGATGTCCGTATCCTTGCTCAGTGCGGCTGCGCATTGAGTAAGGGTAGGGGTCCGCAGAGACAGACATTTAAAATTAACATATCTAACAAAAATAACAGATACGCAAAATTACACAACATTTAAATTAAGAGAGGGTCCGCAATGTATCGAAATTTTACTGTGCTAGGCGAGCTTTGGGCCAGTGTATCTTTGGATGGAGTAAGGACTGCTTAATGGTGTCATTCGAAATCTACCGAACTACGCTACAATCACAGGCCTTTAATCAATAAAATTATGATTCAATATTAATATCAAATAGTACTTTAATCGTTCAAACTGTAAATCAATAGTTGAATATTCGCAATAAACTATCGCTCAGACTTCCTAAGTCTGCTCCATTCATTCCGACTTAAATATTAATGAATTTATAAAAAATTCGTAAGTGAATAAATTTTTAAACACCACACACTATGCAGTTCTGATTTAGCCATTTTGACATCTAAAATTGCCCTATCATTTCTACGCTGTTTCACTGTTTCTTACTATTTTTTCTTACATTTGCTCTCATTTATTTTTCCTTATTCCATTTTTATCATGCAAACTTTGTCCTTTTTATCTTAAAAGATTTTATCTCCAACTTTAACACGACGTATAAGTCATCATGACTTCTTCCATGCAACTTAACCCTCTATGGGCCGAATTTTTTTCTTAAATATAAAAAAAAAAATTTATGCAACGGAAAATCAACAATTATAAACTTATACTATATGCAGATTTGAAAAAAATTGCCAGTTTAAACAATTTTATTATAATTAATTCACTTTGTAACTTTGAAGTAACAACGGCTTACAATGTTTGCATTTCTGTGCATAAGCTTAAGCGTGAAATTCCATAAAACAGTTTGCACTTGGCTTTAAACATAGATGTACGAAAATAGGTCACAGGAGAGTAGGGTCCTTCGGGGTTTTCATGACAATCTCCTTTCCTAGGGCGATAACAACTATTATTCGTCTGGGATACTGATTGCCAAACAATTTTTTGTGGTCCTGAATTTTCCTCATCTGATGATTCAGTACTAATTTCATCGTCACTCAATATTTATTCGTCGTCGGGTAAATACTACTGGATGATCTTCATCGGACTCAGAATCTAATAAAGAATCTTCGGATCTATTACCGCTAATGCGTCTAATTCTAATTCCTCTTTTATTTTTATGTGATTTTGTATCCATATTTTGGGTATATGATGTATAAATCTGAAAATAGAAAGCACAAGCATTATCCTAAATATACCCAAATCTACCATAATAGCCCATTGTAACCGTTGAAAGTCACAAAACTGTATCATACAAATAGTAACAAAATGATTATTGAAATGCAAACAAATAAGTTGTTATTGATATACAAACCCAGAGCTATTATGTACGTTTTTTTGTTTAGTAAACACCGACAGAAGCACAAATAATGTCAATTGCACAAGATGGTTCCGTTGGTTTCTATCTGCAGACAACTTGCAAGGTATTTACTTTGATATTTCAGGTTGATGGTGCTGCCAACCGTCATCAATATTGTTATTGGTTATCTCGGAGACATTATATAATTAAGACGTATACGTCATCTTGTGAAAAAACTAAACTTATTTGGTAAAATATCGATATATTAGCATGGGACCTGAAAGTTACACGGGCCCATAGAGGGTTAACATATTTTTGAAATAGCTTACTGCAAAATCTGTTTGATTTTTGAAGTGTTTCATTTAATACAATACAAAGATTCTATAACGATAGATTTTACGATTATAACGATGAACAGTTATAACGTTAGATTTTGTTCTTTGCTTACCTCCTAATCTTCAGAATAAACTGCATAGCTGAAATAATTTTTTAGTCTATGCCGTAGACTCTAAAACAGGGGTCTCCAAACTTCGGCCCGCGGAAACCCGGCCGATACAGCATGCAATATACCCATATATATGTATATTTATTTATTTATGTGTGTGTTGTTGGCCCGCCTGACTTCCAGGATTTTTCAATCTGGCCCTCAAGTGAAAAAGTGTGGAGACCACTGCTCTAAATGTACTATTCTAATAAAGAAACTGTTCAAGGCTGTTTTCCAATTTCTACTAGCACAGATTCTGCTATTAGCATAAACTATGCTAATAGTAGTCGGGAATTACAAAATGGCCACCATGTGAATTACACTTAGTTCTCTTAGCGCTTGGCATCCAGCCTTGATTTTTACCTCGAATCAAATCTAAGAAGTCAAACCTCGCTCTCCACATTCTAGCACATTTCTGTTTTATTGGGGAAATTTTTGTTTCTTGAGTTTTTTTACCAACCTTCCATGGAACATAAATTTTAGTGTTCATTGGAACAATCATAAGTTCACGTGAAAATCATAATATGGATGCAGCTCGTAAACTTCAGATCTAGAAGACATCAACCGAACCGATCGAGAAATCCTATTCAAATATCAATTCGGTTTCATCTGAAGAAAAATTGCTCGATTCAAAAATGGCGTTTTCTTAGAATCGAAATTTGATAAGTCTTTATATAGTAAAAATTCAACTTCGCCAGTGTAAACTTCAATATACTTTAGAATATTTTTGATAGCAGACGAAACCTTGTGGATAAATGTTGTTTACAGGTGACATATTTGTGCCACACCGGCTTTTCTCAAACTGTTTGACCGTCATCTGACCGTGGTTTAAAATGGCCAGGTGTTGTGTTCTTGAATCTTTCCCTTCGGGTTTGATCCCGGATTGTCACCAATAGCCCTTTGTGTTGCTCCAGTGTGACGTTTATTAACGACTTACCTACCTCAAACTATTGGAGGGAGCTAACCTACCTCAAACTGTTGGAGGGAGCTAGTTGGAGGAAAATCTTAACAATTTTACTTTTAAGAAAAAAACTGACTGAAAAAAGATAAATTCAATATTCATAATATATATTCATAGTTATAATTAGAGATATTGAATCATCGTTTGAGAAACTAAACATTCTCAACACATAACGTTAAGGTAAACCCGTAACAACTTCTCTGGAATGATAGCATTTGCAAGAAAATTAGATCTTGATGCGTAAGTTCAAAAATTGATGATTTTGACTTGTTTCCACTGTGGTATCGTGGCTCAGTGGGTATGCCCACTTCTCTACCTGCCTGCGAGTTGTAAGCGGTACAGATTAGATTCCTCCCTGGTTTTCTCTCCTGTATTAATTGGGCGTTTCTCTCTTCTGTGTGAAACTTTCCTTGTGTGTATGTCCATTACTTGATATTGTCTGTTTTGGGCGTAGTATGGCCAAATATGGCCTTGCTCAACCCAATCCCTACTTTGGTATCAGTCCTCGTGAAACTAGTCGCGGCAGTCTGAACTTGGCAATCTCTTCCCTTCAAGAAGAGTGGGACAACTGAAAGATATTGCAGAGGAGGCTCCAAGGCTTTCCTTTAGTCTTGAGGAAGTAAAATATTTAAGAACCTCTGCTTTACCATTTTGTTTGCCAAGTAGAGTTCGGTCGAGTACAATATCGGTTCACTAATCTTTTGCAATATATTACTGTGCTTCACTTTCCTGATCCTGTCCGATCTCAAGCTACTTCAGGATCTCCATGATTCCTGGAGATAACGCATTTCGAAACATCGAAAAGATTTCGAATTTCCTTGTTCCTTGAGCGAACAACGATTGTCTGCAACCGATTGACGTTGGAATTTAATTTCTTCCTACTCGATTATTGTTTTATTGTTGATTGTTTTTTTACATTGCAAACGTTATGAAGTTATACACCAAAAAAACGCTTTTCCAACCTACACCTACTTATGGTCATCCATATGCATGTTGCTATTTTGACCCCTGTATTTCAAAATACGTGAAAGTAATGTATGATGGTTCTTCCAATTGTTTTTCCACAAGAAAACGGGTTTAAAGATTTCGATCTTGACTGAAAACAAAGGCCAGTGCTTCCGTAAAACAAGCGTAATTATTCACATGTTCTGTCCATTGTTGTTCCTGTTATTAATAAATAAATTAGCTGTGAATCGGATCATATGGTTTTCAAGTGACTTCCTGACCTTCCTATCTTTTGGAAAACGTAATAATGTTAAACCTTTCCATTTTTTCCGCTTTTTTGTCTTGAATCAAAAACAACACAAAAATCTATGCATTTTAAAAGTTATAAATTTTGTAAATTAACTAACTTTACACGAATTTGCTTCTTGACGCATTTTTTTTCATCGAAGAGAATATTCTCACATTCAAAAATACAATTTAGTAGAGGACTGCAATTAAAAAACAACGAACTTACTCTTAAGACTAACTATGGTCATTGTAGTATAAAACATAAAGTTGTGATTCATCTTTATTTAATCAGTATTTTTACATGGTATTTCTGCATTTTAATTCCCCAGGCTCTTGATTGGCCTGTAATATATTTGTGGGTTTTAGATTCATTAATTGCTTAAAGCAGTCTATTTACTAATGCATAAAGAAATCAAAAATTATTAATTCCAATTTTCACTAGATTTTATCAAATTACCTTTATACATAATAATAGATTATTTTTTTAAAATAATTTTAAGCACATTTTTATTAACTATGCCCAAGCAAGTTCTTTAGTTAGTCTATCTTTTATTACAATGGTTGTTTTCCTGAGAATACAAGACAATATCCAACTATAAAAAATATTGTTCCCAAGGTTTTAATTAAAAAATATATAAATGCTGGAGGTTATTTAGTATCTAGAAAGTTAACCGCTTTTCTTAATTGCTGGAAATTTACCTGCTCAGTCTTAATTTTACCCAAATTTGCTATAAAGTTACAGAATTTCATCCTTTTAGTACTAGGAGTTCTAAAGGTTATATGAGTGTTTAAAAACAATTCATATTTTAATTTCTACTAACTTTTTCAATTGCTATTGTGTTGAAGGTTTTCATTTTTTAACTAGAAGTGCAAGTACGAACACACTTTTTCTACATGGGAATGTCGTTTAATGTCAATAAAGTGAATAGCATATAACAGTAGGGTAGCCAGGATCTCATTTGGGATAAAAATATTTTAAGTTTCTAATCTTGCATTTTCTTTTTAAGTAAGAAATTGTAGGCAGATAAAAAGAGATGCATTGGTAGCAGAAATGTGCTTGTCCAATATTCACTCAAAAAATAGCATTCAGCAAATATATAAATCATATTTCAAATTCAATTTTTATCTTTTCATCACTTTTGAAGCTTTGTTTTATACTTTCATAAAGAATGATTAATAAAGTTAATTTAGTAACTTAATATATTATTTAATAACAAGTACACAAATATTTGCATTTATATTTAATGTCGAGAGGGATATAAAAAGAAACAAATACTTTAAGGAATTTAGGGCCCCAATTAGCCCTCTTATTACAGAAATTAGCCCTCTTATTACACTGCTGGTATATCTACAATTTTTTTACTTCGGTTCTAAATCTATAAACATAAAAGTCTTTTCAAAGTATAAAACTTGATTATAATTTATCAATCATTGTTTTCGTTTATCTTTAATTTAACCTGTTTAAACTAAAGCATTTTCGACTAATCACTTGGTTTTTATTTATAGGTATGGATTAAAACCAAACGATGCAATTCTGGCTGGAGAGGAACACATTTCTATGTGAGTGTTTTAAAAACATCTTAGCTTAAATTGCTCGTAATTGTTGTGAAAAGAGAAAACAGAGAAAGGAAATAATTTGGTAAATGTGCCGTCTTCAACAAAAACTATGTGATAGTTTGAAAATCACATTCTAAACTTAGCTTTCAATGTTCCAAAAAATATTTTTTATAAAGCAAGTTCTATTTTCTTGTATTAAACTGCCTTACTGTAAATTTTCAGAGATTATGTACCTTGTGTATAGATTATTACCTAGGAGTTGCTCGAATGTAACGTTTCTTGAGCATTCTTTTTAGTACATTTGTGTCTATTTCAATGGGTGTAATTGATGTGTTTCTGTTTACATTAATGCCTGTACTTTAGATTTATTTAAATTTTTAGGCAAGCTCAGATAATCTTTTAAATACTTTTATCAAATTTAAAAATTTTCTTTTGACGCATTTAGATTTGTTCATTTTCAAGATCTATACACTCAGAACTCATTTGTGATCATGATTTTTTCATGAAATATGAATCTATATAGACACATTCCATATCGTCTCGTACAAAAGTCATTTTAGCTGGGAACATAAAATGTGATAAGCACAACATATATATACAACCAGCAAAGAATCGCAATGCATCATTAGGGTTTAAGGTTTCAATTTCCAGAAAGTCCTATGGGTTACACTGATTGGCAAAATAAAAAATAAGTGGTGCCTGACTATCTTTCTGGCAAATTAAATTGGCTCCATTGAGCTTAACAAATTTAAAAACATTGCCAGAAGGGCTTGGATCAGGAGAAAGTACCACTCAGCAAAGGGCGGTACCTTACTGCTTCTGAATTTATATAAAGCACTAGCCACCTGGCATTGCAGGGTTTACTTGGCTAAACCATGAATGAAAGTGATCCAAAAAATCACTTTTCTGCCATAGAAAATGCAAATATAGAGAAAATAAGAAAGCCAAAATAATTTTTAGAACTGAGATTTTTATAGTTTCTACAATTTAGATCCATTTCACACACTATAGATAAGACTAACCTACAAAAACTGATACAGAGATGGCTATACACAAAAGTCAATTTTGAGTTTTGGAGTGATTGTGAATGCCCTTTAAGTTTATTTTCTTTAAAAAATGACACATAGTATAATTGCAGTCAGTTTTTTTCTTATCAATATTTTTTTATTTGTAACACCTTGCACCAGGAATGCGAATTTTAGAATTCCACCATCATTATGAGAGACTGACAAATCATATTGATACAATATCATGATTAACGTTTCAAGCAATTACACTTTATGCTTGAAAATTCCATCCCGAATTTTACAGACGGGTTACCTAAACAATATACTGAGCGATTTTCGGTGCAACCGACCCATCTGCGATTGCATCATACTCTAAGATTCTAAAAACCTCCAAGGTCATCTTGAGACGCAACTCCTGTAGATGTTAACTCTGCCGTCATATGCACAGCCAGACCGAGCGAGAGCACCCCCTAGCAATACTCAATGTTATTATTCCTATGGGGATTTTGAATTGTTTTTAGCCCCCTTCGACAAAAAGAAAGGGCGTTAATATGTAACATACATTACCCGCAGAGTTCTAAAGTATAAGTGTTCCAAATTTGGTGGATTGGTCAAACGATGTAGATTTGTATAGAGAACAGATAGACAGATACCAACTCTGCTTTATATGTCTATATATGGTTTCATGAGAGATCAATGTAAAAATTTTATCTACTTTTCTTATTACCTATGTTTGCTCTGTATCTGTTTTTTTTTTCAATGTAATAAAAGTGGTACAGGTATTTCGAACCCTTGCATTCAGAGCAACCCTTAAGGAAATCCCTATGCATTCAAGTACGGCCCACTACAATAAGGTTGAATACTTTTTTATTAGACCTTAACTCTAAAATAAAACGGTGCATCATCTCAGTTGGCAAAGCCTTTCTTTTAGAGAAAATCAAAACAAAGTAGTGGAGCAAATGTCATCTGTTTTTGAAGACGACTTTTTGAGCGAGGTTTATTATGTAACAATGGGATCAACACTTGATCATATCAGTCAGAAATTTAAAACATAACTTTAGAATAGATGTTTTATATTTTGGGAATGAGGATTTCTCATTTCTACCTTCTGAAGTAATTTTAAAACTTTAAAAATTTATTAGTGCATATTTATGGTATATTTACAGGTATAAGGAAATGGTGGACAATTATCAAGTTGATTACACAGCTGGTGGAGCTTGTCAAAACACCATGCGAGTAGCACAGGTAGTTTCAGTCCCATTTCTAGACAAAGGACTAACATTTTTTCTAATATTCTCAAGCAGACACTGTTAGTTACGAATATGAATGTTATGTCATTTTTTAGGTTGATGAAATCAATGCAACAGTTACAGGTATTTGTATCTGGGTTTCTTATAGCAAGAAATTAAATCTAATTAGTAATATTTGCTTTGTGCCAATTTCTCCATTGAATAATTTCGTATTGCTGCTTCAAAGTTCTCTGAGAAATATTTTATGGGACACCCACACATAAATGAGCTCACTACTGTTATTAAAACCAGATTTAAATGAATATATAACTGCAAATGTAACATGGAAAATTTGTAAGGTTTTAGACACTTAGTTTAATTTTATGAAAAATTAACATGTTATAGAGTAGAATTTTGTGTTTTTGTTGCATTAAACTTGTAAGAAATCACTTGTACTATGAAAACAAATTTCTGGGGTTTCCTTTTGTAGAAGAGAAAAAATAACGAGTCTACGGAGAAATGCAATGCAAAGCAAATTTTTCTAACTAGATTTTTTATTCCTTGCGTAAAAACGTAATTGTACCAAAATTTTTTAAAATTATTTTCATTTCAAAAATATAGATAAAAATTTTTATAAATTTTCATGTTTCCTTCCATCTACATAACCGATAAGTTTATTTGTTCATATTTTCAACTTATGGGTTTGCTTGAGTTGTGATATTCTCCCCATTTCCGAAAGGAAAACAGTCTTTCTTAATTTATGTTTCTCAATTTAACAGTGGATTGTGCAACAGCCTAATGTCTTTGCTTTCATGGGATGCATAGGCAAAGATGAATTTGGAGAAATATTGGAATCTAAAGCAACAGAAGGTGGAGTCTTGGTGTCATACCAATACCACGATACGTTGCCTACTGGTACATGTGCTGTTGTCATCACAGATCAAGGCTCTAACAGGTCATTTTTTTATTACACATTTGATGTACTTAAGATTTATTCAGTTATTTTTTGTTCAAGTTCGACTTTAGTTCGAAATGCACTTTGCACTTTCAAAATTTTATTTTGATGACTGAGTTTTAAGACCTAGTAAGTTTTCTGAATATTTTTATTTATGATATGCATTTCGACTAATCAACCGTTTATTCTTCCTTTTAAAATCGCGCTGCGGTAGTCCAGTTGGAAGAACAAACGATTAGCATCCAGAGGGCTGCAGGCTTGAAATTCGATCCAGTCAAGCCCGTCGTACACAGGGCTGGTGCATGTTAAATCTGCTGTGGCCTCAAATGTGCTCACTTGGCATAGTATGGAAGTTTGGAGAGTGGGGTGCCAACTCAGGTGTTGCTCTCATCATCTGACCGTCAAAATTACGAGGTACTGTTCTTGGATCTTTCCCTTCGGAATTGATCCCTGACTGTCGCCAATTGCGTTGCTCTTGTGCAACGTTAATTAATTACCTACCTACCTTTTAAAATTTGCACTCTAACCAAACTGGAAAAAACGACAAACTGCTGTAAATGCAAAAGTGACCCGAAACAAAGTCCTTAAAAAGAAAATATTCCAACTGGCAAACAAGTCAGTAGAGCCCTGGCCCTAGTCATTAATTACACTTTGTTTATATGCATCCACATAAACAAAACACATTTTGAAATTTCAACCAAGTGGAGTGTTTCAAAAACTGAGGAAAAATGCTTCTCACTTTCTGCTTCCAATTCGTATCCCTTGTTTGACTGATTAAATTACAATTTTAAATGTGTTCATCAATAAATTCTTTAAAAATTGCTACAATTTCGTCAATTCGATCCAAATTCTGACATATAAAGAATATCATTTTTTTGATGCAATAACAGTATTAAAATCTTGTTCTTAAATTTGTATACTCAGATGCATAGTAATCCAACTCGAAATTTATTTACCTAACTGTATGTATGAGGTTCTCTTGGTTGTGTTTATTGGTACTCAAAAAAGTACTGTTGTCTTTCCTTGAATTTCGATCTAGTTGAAATATGAAAAGTGATGGTTGGAGAGTATAGCTAAAAGGGTATTCAGGATTTGTGAGTTATTAGATTTATTTTAATTTCATCTTTTGTTTCATTATACTTTTGATAATTTCTGTAACTGCTAACAATGTGCACAAAAATTTTGAAATTATCTAACATTGTATGAATGTTTCTTTGTAGATCTTTGTGTGCTAATCTATCTGCAGCTAATTGCTTTAGTAAAGACCATCTGGAAATTCCCTCTAACGAAGCTATGATAGAAGAAGCCAAGTTTTATTACATAACTGTAAGTTGTTTTGCATTGTACATCAAATTTACTTTTGAAAGTATTGCAAATATGATGCGTAAATTTCAGTTCATTCCAAAAATGGTAAAACCTTGATATAAAAGTTACATAGGCATACAGTGACGATATATATTTTACTACTCTCAGATAAATATAAGTAAAAGATTGGCTTAGAATTGTGTTTTAAGCATGTATTGAAATGAGTAAATAACCTAAATAGAAGTTAAAATAAGTTTTGACTTCTTGTTTGATCTTGTAACAAAAATTCTTGAAACTGCTCTTATAAAGGGGGAAATGACCTTAAAACAAACTGCCATTTAAATTCGAAAGAAAAATACCAGACAGTGTGAAAACATTTTTTAAATCAAATTAATTCAAATTTAAACAATTCATAAAAATATAATTTCATCTTTTCTATGAAATGTACTAGAAAATCTCGGAAACGCTGGTCTGGAAAGATTAAGGTTACTACAAGATTCTACTCAAGTAATAAAATTGATTGGAGGACTTTCCTGTTCGTACATGCTTGCTTCTGAGCTACAGGTTGGCACTGACTCATAATTACACTTTGATACAACTAATAACTACACAGGTTTATTGCATTTACTAAATTGTATAATTTAGTATTATGCTAAAAACAGTCAAATATTATCTTCATAATCTATACATAAGAATAAATTTGTACATCAAAGACCTTGAATGAAGAGTGTATAATTTCAAATATTTTCCCTATTATGAAAAATCCTAAAAGGTGGAGAAAAATGTGACTTACTTTCGAATTCTGCATTCAAAATTACATTAAAATCACAAACTTTTTCATTGTCGACCTGTGTAATTAATGTTTTTAAAACCGAGTACTTGAGACCCAAACCAAGGACACGAGTTTCTTCATTTGATTAATCTATTGCAATCTATTTGGTTGATGCAAAAGTTCGTCCCTTTTTTGACAAAAATTGAAGAAAAATTTGATTTACTATTAAAAATTACATTTAATCGATATAGTATGTGCCATTCTGTTTGATGACCTTTCTCCATCTCTCCGGTAGCTGCATAATCCAGCGCTCATAGAAGTTATGAGGTTTCTGAGGCACGTGAAATCGTCAACGGCACCCTCACCATACACAACACGTCTTTTGCGTCTGCGAAGCATTCTTCCCTTTTCGAAAATAAAAAAGCATATGTTGAAAATGCTCCTTATTTTCTGCCATTTTTAATGCTTAACAAAATTTTAAAAACAACCAAACAACACAATTTTTCTCCCAAGTACTTGCTTGAAATTCCTTCTTTCAAACATCGAAACTTTACACATGTGAAGTAGATAGCACTTCAGTTTTGCTTTGCAATGCCATCTAGTGACAAAAACGGGGCGAACTTTTGCATCAACCCAATATGTGAAATGTCTTAAAAATGAAAATAGTCTTGAAAAGGCCTTTATCTGTGTTATCTGTTACTGTAGGATTTGACGTAACATTTTGCTTTTTAGAGTTTCTTCTTGACTGTCAGCCCTCCTTCCTTAATGAAAGTAGCAGAACATGCTGCAGAAAATAACAAGCCTTTTTGCATGAATCTGAGTGCACCCTTTTTATGTCAGTTTTTCAAAGAGCCTATGATGGCAGCTATGCCATATGTGGACATTATATTTGGAAATGAACAGGTGTGTTTTATTTTACATAGTCATATTTACTTTTTAAACTAACTACAAATTTAAAAGTGAACAATTTTATGTTAATTCTTATCTGTGTTTTATAGGAAGCAGCTACTTTTTCAAAGGAACAAAACTTTGGTGTAAGTCTCGCATCTTTTATACGATTTGTAAAAAATTCTTGAAATTTTTGTCGTATTATTCTCATAATTTGTTTTAACTGAGCAGAAAGTTAATTTTAGCTTATTCTCTCTTAGATTCTATATTTCCGTTTGTTGGCAAAAGATTCTTAAAACTCATACTTATTAATTTTTTATGTAAGATTTGACAGTGCAAGATGATTCGATCTTTGTAAAGAGTTCTGTAAGGGATAACACGAGTCAAATCCTCGTTGCAGCAAGCACAGATTGCAAGTTGGGGTTTCACGCAGATAAGTGCACATAGCAGTCATTGGATGCTATTATTACCCTTGGCTGAATCGTTGAGATTCCGTTGCTTGAAATTGATTCCAGTCTGGACATTCAGCCATTTGCACCATCAGCCTAACTTTGTATCACATCGAGTCTGGCGATAACTCTATATCGTAATTTTGTAGTCAAATATTGACAGAAGTTCACATTGTTTGTATTTAGGTCATATTTGTAAAATTATCATTTTGAATTTTGTTTATGTACAAAATAGTGATCTTCCAAACCCTCTGGGGCACATCTCCTTTAGGTTTGTACAGGTTTCACAGACCTGAGTGATCATTTCTTTTCCCATGGTTTTTACTGTTTAGTAAACATGAGGATTGGACACCCAAGCGATCTTTTTCTGCCTCATCCCACTACTCTGTTCCCCAAATCCCTCTTTTTTCTTTCACAACATTTTTTTATTTCACATTGTCTTGTGTTTGGCATAGCTTGACCAAATATGGCCCTTGCACCATAAAATGCCAATACAACCAACTTTCCTAACATGTGATTTATATTTGCTGCCTGCTGAAATCACATGGTGTCACTGAGACAAATTTGCATGTGTGTGAGTGGCATCATATTAGTTACTTTGCCCCCCGACTTTAAAGTCAATCACATTTTTTTACGAAGTTATCGTGAAGTTTTGTGTTTCTTAATTTATGAAAAACAGTAGTTACTACAGTGTTGATTAAATTCCAATTAAGTATCCATAATTACTCATATATATCACTTCATTTTTATTGTCAAATTTTTACAAGAGATACTTTGTATTTTAAAAAAATTCGTAAAAGGCGGAATTCCTAGATCATGAGATTTTCTAACATGCTTTTGCGAAGTCTAGTTATCACACAATAACTCAAAGCTTTAGAACTGAACCCAATGACTAATGCAAGAATTGGCCAAAAGAGCAATTTTAATTAACACTAAGCACAAAACAAAACAATTACAAGAATAAACAAACTTAAAAATTAACATCTCGGGGGGACAAAACCTCAGTGCGTCAGTCCTATGCATGCCTTGGGAAACAACTAACAAAATATTATTCATTCGCTTCCTCGGAGAGTGTCACGTGGGGCGCCATCACCAATCAAGGTGCATATTGCTGAGACACACATTAAGGGGCTGATGTGTTAAAAGCTAAAAATGGTGTTTGATTAAAACAGAAATATTAAGTTAATTAACTAAAATTCTCCTATTTTATTTTTCTTTTATATCACTACACTTAATGAAGCTATATAGTAGATAAACACTTTACTGTAAAGAAATATTCATACTGATTGAGAGAAAATCTGTAGATATTACGTTTATTGTAAACTTTGTCTTGTTGAGTATGAAAAAGGACAAAATTTTGCATTATTTTGAAACTGATTGGAGAGTATAAATTATGCATCTGGATCTTTTCAGACTGAAGACATAGAAGAAATAGCCTTGCGTATTAGCAATTTGCCAAAGAAAAATACTTTAAGACCAAGAATTGTGATAATCACCCAAGGAAAGGACCCTGTAGTTGCTGTAAAAGGTATGAAATCTTTAACTTTACTTTTTCAACACAATTAATACACTTTAAAAGTTACTTCTGAAATAAAAATATTTTTTCATCTTCTGATTTGAAGTCACATTCAAATGAAACCTGAACCATCCTTGGGATTAATTTGGTGTGATAATAGATTTCTCATTACCATTTACAACAGGATATACCGATTTAAATCTTTTTTGTGAGTCACTGATTAAAATGCTACTTATAAAATTTATTTTTTCTTCAATTAAAAACTCCTAATATAGAAATTGACAAAACCTAAGATTTCCCATGGGGTTTACTGTCTAGTAAACATGGGGATTGCGACCCCAGGATGCCCAAGCGATCTTTCTCTTCTCTACATTCTTTCATTTCACAATTACTTAAAACTGCCTTGTGTTTGGCACAGCTTGGCCAAATACGGCCCTTTCACTATAAAACCCAAAACCAACCCATCGAACCTCTTCAAATATACGAGGTTTGTTCAAAAAATATTCTACCTTTATTCATAAAAAATACTCGTATTCAGATACAACAATCTTACACTAATCTCCTTCAAAGTAGTCCCCTTGAGCTGCCACACACTTCTCCCAATGGTTCTGCCACTGTCGGAAGCAGCTCTGGAATGCCTCTTTTGAAATGGCACGCAGCTGGTCCATTGAATTCTGCATGATATCTTCTCTGGACTGAAATCTGGTCCCTTTCAGGGACATTTTCAGCTTGGGAAAAAGCCAGAAGTCACACTGAGCCATGTCGGGAGAGTAGGGAGCCTGACGAAGCACAGGTGTGTTGTGTTTGGCCAGGAAACTATCAAATGTGAAGAATGGGCAGGTGTGTTATCTTGATGGAGCTGCCAATTGCATGCTGCCCACAGGTCTGGCCGTTTGCACCTCCTAGCGTCACGAAGGCAACGCAGAACCTCTTGGTGATGGTTGTGCAGTGTGGTGCATACTCATGATGAACCATGCCACTTGAGTCAAAGAAGCCGGTCAGCATGACTTTGACATTGCTGCTGACTTGCCTTGCTTTTTTGGCCTCTGGGGATGTTGGATGCTTCCATTGTGATGACGGCAACTTGGTTTCTGAGCCATGCCCATAAACCCAGGACTCATCACCAGTGATCACTGTTGAGGAAGTTGGGATCACTGTTCAGTCTCCAGCATGTCCTGTGCGATCTCCAAACGGAGTTTCTTCTTTTCGATCGTTAGCAGCTTTGGCGCGAACTTCTTTGAGATTCTCCTGAAGCCCAAATCCTCAGCAAAATGGAATGAATGGATCTAATGCTGATGCTCACCTCGTTCAAGTTCTCTGATCATGATTCGGTGATCCTGCATCACAAGGGTCCTCCTCACTTCGTCAATGACGATCTCATTTCTGAATGTTGAGGGCTTACCAGAACATGCATCACTCTCCACTGATGTGCGGCCATCTTTGAAGCGGTTGTACCACTCCTTTATCTGTGTGGTGCCCATTGCTTCGTCCCTGAAGGCCTGTTGAATCTTGTGGATCGTGTCCACTTGGGAATCACCAAGCTTTACACAAAATTTAATGCAGAAGTGTACAAGTTTTTCTGTCATTATGTCAAAAACGAAAATCCGATGGCGCTCGCTTACACTTCCTCACTCATTGGCGATCTGCCGGCGACTGACAGCTTCCGCAGGCTGGAAAAAACTCAATCATGCACATTAGCATCGCCTACATACATGCACCGAACCATGCCTCCCTAGCTTCATTTGTTTACGCAAGAAAAATTATGGTCGGATATTTTTTAACAAATCTCGTATCTCCAGGATACACGAGAATGTCCTCTTATTCAATTGAAAATCTGTTTCTACTGTTGACACTCGCAAGATAACAATGTATTCATTGATTAACAATAACTGCTGATAAATGGATATTCCCCTTTTGTTCACTGACTAGCAGATGGCACAAATCTGTCAATCAGCAAAAGCCATTTTATAGCATCAGATTTTTTTCAAAGAAAAATTTTGTTTGAATGTGCTCCAGAAATCTGGAGTCTTTTTAATCATGAATAGTTCTAAATTTTGTTTTAGTGTAGTTTTTATTTTAGTATGCAACCTCAAAATAATGTAAGCAAAGCATAAAGTCATTGATGAAAAAATATACATAAGATATTAATTCTAGTAATATTTGCATTTTAAATGTGTGTTTATTTCTTAAATTGATATTTATTGGAATGTGAAAACTAACTTAAATTATTAACAATAAGTGGCAATATCAAATACTTGAAAAAAGGAACCAATAAAAATTATTGGAATATTAGAAATAGTAATAGTATTAACTTATTTCTATGTATGAAATAGATTTTCAATGCTCTAGTTTATTGCATGGGATAAATTGATTCAGCATAATTATTAATAAAAAATTAATCATATTGTACTCTTTTTACTTGAATAGATGGAAAAATAACAAAATTTCCAGTAATTAATGTGAAAGCAGAACATATAGTTGATACTAATGGAGCGGGAGATGCTTTTTCAGGAGGTAAGTAATAATTTTCTTTTAAGGGCCAAGAAAAAATTGCTTGTTATAAATGAGGAAAGGCACTAATTGCATGTATTAATAAACATGTTTAATTTTAAAGTTGCATAAAATTACTCATTTATCGAAAACAGATGGCGAAACCTTTTAAAATATTAACGAAAAAATTTTAATAAATTTTTATCCAGTTTTGAGATACATGAATCTTTAATACGAATTCAGTTTATAACTTCATGAAACAAATGACTGTTGAACTGCCAGAAACAGGTGGTTGCTGTTCTCAAACCAAAAATTCATCGGGATAAATAATAAAGATCAATATAGCTGAATGCACAAATAAAAAAGGATATTGAAAATGTGTAACATAATTTAAACACTCTAAACTTCTATTAAATCTCAAAACAGCACTGAAATTCAGTTATAAATTATATTACGACATAATTTGTTTAAAATGGTGAATAGAGGAAGAAAATTTATTAAAACAAATTGAAAAAGCCTTCTTTTTGCGTGATGACTTAAACATTTTTGGGTTTTTTTTGTAGAAATTTCTAGTTCAAGAAAATTTTGGGTTTTTCCAGTGAATAATTTAAAGCTATTATATTATTAAAATTCATTTATAGAAAGAATTCAACTAAGGTTTTGAAGCTTTTTAACAAATACAATTAAGCATTACTAATCTAATATTTTTTAAAGTTTGGTGTGATTATTCACAATGAAGATTAAATGCCTGCAGCGTATTACTTTGAAAGGCTGATTGTTGTACCAAAGTTAGTTATATAATTTCTAGAAAACTGTCATGTAAAAAATATGTAAACGAAAATACTTGAGATAAAATTACAGAAAAAGAAACATTCGAGATTCAAATATAAATTTACATTGAGGGTTTTTTTATCTGAAAATCATTATCCATACGCATTCAGCATTTCCCTAGATATCAATGCTTGATATGTATCGCAAATTTCATTAATCAACCAAGTGCTTTTCTGAAATTAATTCCTCAGTTCTCATTAATTGATAGATTGTTATTAACAGGTTGTTTTAGGTAATTTTATTACATTTAATTACCAAATGCTTGACACAAGCCAGTGTTTTCGAATGACATTGTTAGAGGGCAAAATATAGAATATGACAAACTTTAAGTGTAGTGTGAATAACAGTATAAGTTAATAATTCTACCACCTAAAAATTCCGCAGAGCCCCTTTGTACTATTCCAAGAAATGGACATCCGTCACCTGCAAATATCTGCAGCCGTTATTGGGAGGCTAGAGGATGGATGGGCAGCTAACTTTTCTTGTTTTTCACCTTTTCTCATCAATTTTATGCATTGTCTGTGCAAATTTTTCTTACTACTTTCTTAACTGTTGGAAATTTTTTAGTTAAAAATTAGGGTCTAGTCACAAAAATACAATTAGTTCAAAGTTTCAGGCAAGCCGCATCAGGTTCCATTTCTCCCTGGGTGTATTTCTCTCTTCTGTATCAGTAAAAACTTTCATTCTGTCTATTACTTGATATTGTATGTCTTGTGCCTGGCGCAGCATGGACAAATATGGCCCTTGCGTCATAAAACCCAACAAACCAACCATTACTTGATGTTATCTGTATTGTGCTTGGTGCAGCATAGCCCTTGCATCGTAAAACCCAACCAACCAGTTTCCATATCAACCTTCATTTTGAAATTTTAAGAAGTAATTTTATAATCGGAGTTACGCGGTTCTTGATTTTTTCATTTGGCATTACTGCCGCCCGCTATCTTCAGTGTTTCTCTTGCTGTGATATGCATTGGACGCATTTCGCATGAACTTTACATGCACGATTCTATGATAGACGAAAGTTACGATTTTGCTATACATTTTCTAAACCCTTAAAAAAACTATGTCGTCCAAACGAAGTAAATCTGATTCTCCTGCAATGTGAAAGTTGTGTTTTTGCCTCCAAACACAACCAGCTTGCTTCAACCGATGGACCAGGGAGTCATCAAAACATTCAAGGCTTACTACACGAGGCGTTCGTTTGCACATCTGAATGAAGCTATGGGGCAAAACAGTGAGATACCTTTTAAAGACTTTTGGAAGCAATTCAATTTGGATGCCGTAAGAATCATTGAAAAATCTTGGGATGAAATTTCTAAAAACATTGAATGGTGCCTGGAAGAAATTTTGTCCTTTTTTTTTTTCAAAAACGAGATGGAAACGTAAGAAACTGATCATGTCACTCATGTGATAAAAGTTGTTAATCTTGCCAGACAATTAGATTTGAAATTCAATGGTGATGATGTCTATGAGCTGTTGGATTCAGAGCTGACAATTGATGAGCTCACAGATATGCATGAGCAAAACGTCATGAAGTATCAAACCCAGTTCCACCAGAAAAAGACATGCCAATTGCAAGCTTGACAGGTCTCAACTCAATTGAAAATAGCTTACAAATTTTAGAAAACAGACTCCAACAAAGAACGCATTATAGTTAACAAAGCAAGGAATAAAAAAATTATTAGCTTGCTATGAAGAAATTCTGTGTGAAAAAAAGAAGACATTATGTCGTCAGCCGAATTTGTTAGATTTTATGAAGATAGACATCAAAATAACTTTTTTACGTAACTCATTTATTTTTTTAATATTCTGTATTACTATGTATAAAGAACTGCAATTCTATTAAATATTTTTCTTCTAAACAAGTGTTTTTGTTAGTCCTTGGTCCCAATTGAAAATTTATATGCAAAGTTGTACCTTGACTCGTGCGATTTTCGTCGGACCCACCTATCGCTTAACTTCAAGGTATTAGTGTACTGATTTTGAAACAATCTTCAAATCAAGGCTTTTTCAAATATTCTCAGTCTCACACGACTACTCCAAATATAATTTTCCTGCAATTTACGAGTTCATTTCACTTATTTTTACAACACTCCTTAAATTTAATTAACCACTTAAAAAGCACGAGTTTTTTTCGGAAAAACTGGTAAAAAATTATCGAGGGTTTTTTTGACAGAAAATTAATATATATATAGGTATAGTGTAAGTTATTTTTTGCAATTTCAGTTGTGGGGGTTGGGGTAAAAGTTATAAAAAAAATTATACAAAGTGTAAACGATTTGATTACATGTTTATTTTGAATTTCAAAATATTAATAATAAAATATTAACTTCAGATTCACTTCCATCACTCAAGAGATCATCGCTGAAACTTTCTGATAAATAGGCATATTTAAAATCGTCAGTCGCTCATTATCAGATAACTTTTTCTAAACAAGTTACAAAAACGCTTAATAAAAATTAATTTATGGTTAACTGTTTACTTTTATGATATTTAACGTAATAAAAATGGATATATTACCTTTTCCACACCAAACAACTGCTTTATAACAAAGAATTCCTAACAAACTTATAGCTAATCATCAAAATGCACCACTTGGTTTACACAAGAAAAATGGTGCATAGTGGTGCCATCTACGGTAAATAAGTTTAATATCAATCTAAGTGATAAATCATCTATGATAAATAAGTTTATGCCATCTATAGTATAAGTTTAATCTAGCCTATCTATTTTTACTAGAACGGATCTCAGACGGGCATTAGAAATAAAATAACGCGAGATACAAGAGCGCCCGTGTGAGACACAGGCATGTGCAAATTTGCCGGTAACTTTCGCCCGTGTCAAACACGGGTAAATGCATTAAGTGGTTAATGAAATGAATGTTATATAATGCTATGTTTTTAAAGTATAGAAATGTTTTGCAGGCTTTCTTGCTCAATTCGTTCAACACAAGCCATTAGATGTTTGCATCAAGTGTGGTATTTATGCTGCCACTGAAGTGATCAAGCAGTCTGGGTGCACTCTGCCAGAAAAGCAAGACTTTGTTTTGTAATATTTAAAATATGCTTCATTCCATACCAGTATGAGATTATATTTGAAGACAGTATGCATTTCTTTGCTTATCATTGATTTGAAATAAAATTTTTGTTTAAATTGTTTTCCACCTGGAGCAGAAATCAGTATTAATAAGATTTTATTGGATTAAATTGTAGTTTTAGAAACATTTTTTTGCAAACATAAATAGCTTGAGAGAAATAGTTCCAATTAGCGAGCAAAGCTGAATTAATATTTTTTATTTATACTTCAGTTAATTATAATAAAAAAAATCTTAATTTTCACAAATTATTTTCAGTAAAACTTCAAAAGAAATTGCAAATACAAAAGAATTGAACTTTGCAAAAAGCAAATGTAATTTAAAAGCAAATGTGTTTCTTACAGGTAAAGAAATAAATGAAAGTGTTTTGTTCAACACTACCATTAGGCAGTCCAAAATATAATCTTTTTTTAATCATGTGCATTTAAAATAGAACATAATTGGCATATAAATCATTTCCAAACTTGTTTTCTCATGATTGGCCAGAGTAATCCTGAATGACTAATAAAATAGTGGTCATATACCTCCTTTTCAAGGAGTCTTGTAGGAATCTCAAACACTACACAAAGCAGACATGTCCCAACAGGATTAGCCTTTGCCTACATGCCTTATACAAATAAGTTTAAAACATGGAACTATCGCCAATTTCGAAGTTTTGGCAACCAGGAAAGAAAACATCAGAATCTGGTTACTAGATTTGTCATGAAAACTTTAATAACAAAATGTTTAGTTTAATTTTTAAATTTCTAGATGAGATCTTCAACATCTGTTTCATACTTAATTAGCTGATTCATTTTGTATCTGAGCAACTAAAATAGGGTTTACGAGAATTTTTACTACTGCTTTTAAGAATTTATGCTACTGTTTTACAAGTGCTGTGGATGTGGTAGCCCTGTAATTGATTTAAGTCCTACAATCATGCCCAGTTAGTACCTCCCACTATGAAACAAATTAGTAGAGAATATTGTGGTAATTTGCAAACCCTAGTGCTCATATTTCCATATACGTTATTTCTGGTCTCAGCTCAAATCCAAATTTGTCTTGTATGAACCAATTACTAACACAAATCGAAAACAATATTTTGATTTAGCTAAATAGACTTGAAATAGTTTATAACATGTTATTTGATGATGAAATGGAACAATTATTTTAATAATTATTTAATGAAGGTCTTGAAAACACGAGAAATTGAAAACGTAAACTAGTAACAGTACATTTATTTCTTGGTGCTTAAGATATGGATCAAATTATTCAAAATGTGGTTCAGATGATAATGAAAGATTATCTAACTTAAGAAATAAAAAGTGTAAAATATTAAATGTCCAATTTGGAACCATAACAGTAGTTAGAAAACTACACAAATATTAGGATTAAACTTTTATTTCAATTTTTTTTAACATGATCACAATAAATTTTCTTTTGCACATAATTTCAGAATTAGGTGATTCATATTAATAGACAAAATATGCTTCTAAAGGCCCTGAATACTTTGCTAATTATTGTGTATATTCCTTTCTTTCTAAAAAGACATCTCTTTAGTACTGAAAATTTATTTTCTATGAAGTGTTAAAAGTATACACTGAAATTCATAATTGGAGAAAAAGTAGCATTACATGCAACTGAAACTTCCTAATACTGATAATTATAGGTTTCAATTCAAAGCTGTTGATCCATCAATTTGAAAATGTTGCACAAAAACGTTACTTATAATTAAAATCTCATATTGGTAAGGTATAAAACTCTAACACAACACATAAGTGATATACAAATACTCAAGACCCTGAAAGGTATAGAAATAATTTTTTAAATCACTAAAAAACTTATGGCATGAAACACGTTTTATGGTGTGTAAAAGGATTATAAAAATTATTTGATGCTGTGTTTAAAATGTTAAACAAAGACTGAACTTCCTAATACTGATAATTATAGGTTTCAATTCAAAGCTGTTGATCCATCAATTTGAAAATGTTGCACAAAAACGTTACTTATAATTAAAATCTCATATTGGTAAGGTATAAAACTCTAACACAACACATAAGTGATATACAAATACTCAAGACCCTGAAAGGTATAGAAATAATTTTTTAAATCACTAAAAAACTTATGGCATGAAACACGTTTTATGGTGTGTAAAAGGATTATAAAAATTATTTGATGCTGTGTTTAAAATGTTAAACAAAGAAATTTGGTTTTCATAAAATTGAGTTGGTTAAACAAGTCATACCTTTCCATCTGTTAAGGAGGCGACAATAGCTCGGTTGGAAGAATAACAAATTAGCAACAGGGGAGTTGCGAGTTCGAATCCAACCAAAGACCATCATATACAAAGGGGGCTGGTGCACGTTAAATCTGTCATGGCCTCAAATGTCCTCACATTGTCATGGAAGTTTGGAGAGTGGGGTGCCAGCTCAGGTATGACCTCGTCATCTGACCGTAGTTCAAAATTACGTCATGTCCTGGAATCTTTCCCTTGGGGCTGATCCCAGACAGTCGCCAATAGCCGGTTGTGTTATTCCAGTGCGACGTTAATTAAGTACATACCATCTGTTAAGAGAATGTTTCTTGGAAAACTACTGAAACACAATTGTCCTGCACAGAACCTTAGTATTTGAGTTGTTTGTTTTCGGGTTTTAGGCGCAAGGACCATATTTGGCCAAGTTGTGCCAAACACAAGACAGAACACAATGAGGAAGGAAGAAAAAGCAGAAGGGTACGCGAGGATATAAATGAAAGGGAGGAAAGATCACTTGCGGTTGTGATGCCTGTACACACCTGAAAATGTGCCTCCGGGAGCAGTTTTTGATGGGATAGTTGAAATCGTGAACAGAATGAGTGCACTCTTTGGATTAGTGATCTTTTCAATGACAGTTGAATCAACTGTAAGACTGATCCTTATTGTAAACAAAGGCAAAACAACACAACAAAATGTACAAAAACAAAATGTTGCATGATTTAAATTTAATTATAGTGTGGCTCTGCCAAGTTGTATTGAAAATTTATGGTTATACAAGGAAAAAGCAAACAAATAACAATGAAGTACAATTTCCTGTTCTACACAATTTTGATGTTCAGCTTTAAAACTTCCAATACATAATCAACCAAAGTAGTGCCATTATTATCAGATCAAGACACTTGCATATCAAATAACTAAGCAGAGGGAAATCCTGGACTAAACATTTGGTAATGACAAAATAAGCAACCAACTTGTGTAAACAATAATTTTTATCTTTAAAATTATTTATTTAATGAATAAAATATAATTATGTACTTATTTTGAAAGTTTTTTATTTATAAATTTTGAAAAACAGTCCTATAGGGGTAGTCATTTTTCAGAATGCTAATTCTTGATTGCATGGGCTAAAAACATTAAAATTGAATTTAACACACTTAAACAGTTGGCTGTGTACCAACTAAGACAACATCAACCAGCATCTATTGTACCCACTGCTCAACCAAGTGACAAGGAAAGCCAGGACAAGCATTTACTGGCTCCCAAGTTTTCCAAGAAAAATTTGTGAGGCCCTCTTGCATTCTGATTTTTCTCTTGCAGATACAAAGCTTGAATGAAACTATTTAACATTTACGAAATCATTTCATCACAAGACTACAATTTTAAATAAAAATGCTCAGAAAAATACTTAAACGTTGAAGATCACTAAATTAGAGTTAAAAGTTATATGTAAATAAAAACATTTTTAAACTTTCATTAATTTGATAACACTTTATTAACAAGTTCATGATATTCACCAATGCTAAAAAGCTTATAAAAAATAAGGATAGGAAACATCAATGTCTATTCATAAAAATCAAATGCATCGTAATAATCTTATGCTAAAATTAAGGTATAATTTGAAGTGGAATCATTCCATGTGAAATGAGGAAAAATTTGTGGCCACAGAGTAACAGATTTTCATGAAATTTGCTAGTGGTTTAGTTAATGCATAAAGATATCTAAAATATTTTGGCAAAAATTAAATATTTTGGAAGTTTCGCGCATTTTAAGGACTTGCAATTTTGAAAAGCAGTTCTAAAATCGCTTTATGTTGCATGTTTGAAGATCTTTCTCAAAAACTACTTAATGTAGACAACATTTCCTATTTTTGTAATCTATGAAGAATTTTCTCTTTATCTATTTAGAAACAATTTTAAAAAGCATCATATTTAAGTGAAAAATGGAAAATTGTCGATTTTCATAGAATTAGAAAGGTTTCTATGGTCTAGAGGAATTAAAAGGCATTGAAATTCATGCCATTCATCATTGAAATTATTTCTTAAGTTTGGAAGTTGGCTTTTATTTCCTTCATCTTCCAAATAACAAAGAAAAATTATAAAATGATGGTTTTCCACTTAAAATAGGTGTACCAAAATCAAATAAAGGAAAGCTCTGACGAAAACAATATTTTGGAGGAATGTAGTTTAATATGTCTATTACTTGTAAATTAAAAAGTATTTGTTATAAAAAGCTCTTCATTAAGAGTAATTTTTAATATTGTCTTTTTTCATTTCTAGAGATACCAGAACAATTTGAAATTTGTAGAAAATTGATAAAATTTTTATTTTCGTCAAACTCTCAGATTCAACAATGATAGCTATTAAATTATATTCTGAAGCTTCGTAAGAAACCTTTTTCTGAAGAGCATAACGATATAAAAATTTTAAATTTGTGTCAATAACTTATTGAAATATAGTAGCGAAACTTAATAAGTTATTGACACAAATTTTTATATCGTTATGCTCTTCAGAAACTTCGCAAACAGGCCACTTTTAGTCTAGAAAATCGAAATTTGTGTGGCCTTGAACTTTAAAAGTCAATAATTAACAATATTTAGATTTCTGAAACCTAATATTTTGCAGTTGCTCATTACTACATATGACCTATTAAAAACTGATTGTCATTAAAATCGGTGATATGTCAGCCACAGCCAATTTGCTCATTTTACATGGAATGACCCAGTGTTCATTTTTCTCAAATTTGCAAAATTACCTTTGCAGAAATTATATCTGTGAGTAATCCGTATAATTCTTGTACATAATATTCTGAAGGATATTAAAAGTATCTTCATATAATATTAATCAACATTTCATTAAATCAAGTACAATTTTTACAACACAACTTTTACAGGATATTAAAAGTATCTTCATGTAATATTAATCAACATTTCATTAAAACAAGTACAACTTTTACAAGTGCACAATTCTATGGTAAAATACTGGTTACATGAACTTCGTTCACTAGAATATAAAAAGCAATAAAAATCATCAAACAAATATAATGCAAAATGACAGATATGAATTTTGAGAAATCAAGTTTAAAGTTTTCATGCATTAAAGAAAAAATAGCATTCTATTAAAAGTGTGTGTGTGTGAAGGCATATAATTTAGATTATCTAGATTAGGAATCAGTTTGTCTTTGGTATGAATTGGCCTAGAAAATGTATTTTGGTGAAATAAAGCCAAACTATTTTCATGTTTTTGGCAGCTGATGTAAGAGATTTTAATAAAATTTTGGAAAATTTCAACATGCCATTTTTATATCAACCTTAGTAGTCTTATTATTTTGTGAAAGGCTTAGCTTCATTATGGAAAATATGTACTATTTAATATGCACATTATTTTAATACAATAGCCCTAAAATAAGGGTCCTATCCATGGAGCTTATGAAATTAGTTTATTTACTTCTTTTCATTCTTTTAGTAGTTCCAAGAAAACAAAGTAACTGAAAAAACTTCTCAAAATCTAAGAAAACTAAATATGGTAGATTTTTATTTTGTTCCAAAAATAAGAAATAGTATTTACATAAGTAGATGAATGTGCACTCAAATGGAATGTTATTTTATTTTTATGACGCAAATTAAAAACTCCGTAATTCTCTCAATTTCAATACAAAACAATCACTTCACATATATACCAGAGTATTTACAGAAAAGTAAATAAATCGACAATCGTTTCACTCCTTAGCATTCTTCTTAAGCCAATTTTCACATCATATACAGCATTTCAATAGGTCATAGGCAATCATCAAAGTTCAACTATTATAAAATTATTGTCACTGTTAAGCACAAAACATTGCAATATTGAAAAACACATACATGATGCATAATACCAAAAGTGCAGAAATGCCATTTTTAAGAAAACACTGATAACATCTGAATAAAAGTAATCACACAAATTTTTATCTCCATTAATTTATAACACCCAAAGACAAAGGTACAACTACTTCTAATGTCCATGAATTTATATTTTAGATTAATGAGTATTTGAATGGTGTTAAAAAATATAATCTTGTATGAATCCATGTATATATACATCAATTATATAAATATGGTAAGAGAAATATATACAAAGATGCACACATTTTTACATGCTTCATAACTCATCTTCTGAAGAGTCCGTGAAATATGAGTCTTCTGATTCAGAACCTGAGTCTTTCTCGGCCTTTGGTTGTTGCATTAAGATTCTACAAACACTCTCCAATACTTTAGAAGAGTCTGGGCTCTCACTTTTAATCTTTTGGCTTGAAACTCTATTCTTCTGGAAAGATTTTAGACAAAAGTGGATTACATATCAGCTTTTGAACAGATTAAATGTTAAGTAATCCAGTGTTTCAGATCTTTCACATGAAAGAAATTTCCGAGTATATTTCAAGGTTACTTCAAGAACTATGAAAATTTTTCAATGGTTATTTTGCTAATGAAGTACATTTATTTTTAAGAGACTAAATAAAATTGAAAGAGCAGAAAATTGAAATGCAATGCAAAAGTATGTTTTATTAAACAATTTAATTCCTAAAAGATGAGTAATAATAAAAATTAGCAGACCCATGCATAGCATCAGTGCTAAAGTTTCTTAACTGCTTAGATATATTGATCGACTCTTTCGATCTAATAACTCGCAACCCTCAGCTTGCAAATTCGCTACTCTTCCAACCGGACTACCACAGATATGGGAAATTTGTTACATTTGCATTGCTCATGAGAATTGCAGGTGAAGATAATGAATAATCATATCACACATCAATAATACAGAGATAAAACCTTAGCATCATTCTTAAACTGTGCAAAAACAATTGCACACCAAGAATCGGTCCACATTTGTGGACCTATGGAACAAAGGAACCTAAACCTCCCAGAGTTGAATCTAATCAACAAAATGTGACAAGTTCAGAATGCTCAACATGATAGGGCAGAAGAAAATCAGTCCCGAAACTGCTCTGAGAAACCTTGCAAATGCTGATAGTTTGGTTTCGTCCTAGTCATTTTTTACACGAGCCAATTAGACTGGGTTGGTTGGTTTGGCCTCTTATGACACAAAGGCCATATTTTGCCAAACGGTGCCGAACACAAGACACCAAGTAAAAAATGTCAGGAAAGAGGATGGAAAGGAATTGGGGAACAAAGTAGTGGGTTGGTTGTTTGGGGAACATAGTGGAATGAAAGCAGAAGAGAAAGATTGCTTGGGTATCCCGGGAGCACAACTCCCATGTTTACTGAAGACAGTTAACCCCATGGGAGAAGAAGACATCACTCAGGTCCCAGAGTAGTGGGATGAAAGCAGAAAAAGATCTTGGGTATCCAGGGAGTGTAACACCAGTGTTTACTTAAGACAGTAAATCCCATGTAAAAAGAAAAGATCACTAGAGTACCTCGGGTCCATGAAGCCTGCACACACCTAAAGGAGATGTGCCCCTGAAGGTCAATTAGACTGGGATCTACAGCCTATAAAGGGGTCCAAACCACAACTAACATCCATGCCAAAAGCTGGATTGGAACAATGAGCCTGTTGAACCAAGAGCCAGAATGCTGACCCCACTTGTAAATGCTGAGAGAATAATGCTCCTAAATATTACAAATCGATAAAATCAGGAAAAACCCGGATAATCGAAAATAGACATATTTTTACTGTAATAATAGATTCCTGAAAAGATAATCCAGGCAATTTCCATGCATAAAAATGGGCAAACATCAGTTTAAAATTGAACTTACATCACTCAGGAGCATTGTTTTCCTTCTTTTAAACCGTCGAAACTGGTACTCCTCAGCTTCTTTTCTGGAACAGTGAAGCAATGTTAAAAAATAAAAGCTGATATTTCAGTCTGAAATAATCAAGAGCAAAATTGAACTAAAATAATACCTTGACACACTCAATTCTTCTGGGCTATAGCAGTCTTCATAAGTTGGAGATTCGCTCCGCTCTCTGGGCGAAAGCGAAATACTCCATTTTGGTGTGGCCATGTTTTTAACATCACTGGAATTTGAATCCTCTTCATCCTGGAGATAAAAATACTTCTATAACCAAACATTTCCAATGAAATGATATTTGAGAAATATACACACCCCACTCTCCAAACTTCCACACCATGTCAACGTGAGGCCATGACAGATTTAATGTGCACCAGCCCCTTTGTACATGACGGTCTTTGGTTGGATTCAAACTCGCAACTCTCTAGTTGCTAATCCCTTACTCTTCCAACCAGGCTACCACAGCCCGTTTGACCGAAAGACTTATTGATGTGAATACGTCAAAAATTGGTACAGTAGTGGGGGTTTAGTTTTACAAAAAAGCGTCACAATTGTTTGGTCCTATGATTTTAGAACTAGAAGTAACATCCAGAAGATAAATATAGCATCGTGTAGACAAAGGATGTCCATACCTGACATGACTTTCGTATCGAGTGCACAGGTACACGGGGTTTGCAATATGTTGAAATTCTACTGTGCTGGGCAAGCTTTAGGCCAGTGTAACTAAATTGCGTAAAGGGTGTGTCATACGAAATCTACTCAACTAAGCCTAATTTTAGAACCAATCATTTTAGATTGCATGGAGTGAGGACTGTGTGAGTGGCATCATTCTAAAGATATCAAACTAGGCTTCAATTAATATTGGACAACAGTCATTCACGAGAACTTGGTGATAATTGAGTAGAATTTTAATATAAAATGTCATATAATTTCAGAAGTAAAAGAACCATCCAGAAGATGAATAAAGAATTGGGTAGACAAAGGACCAGTGTAACTTTGGTTTGCCTGTAGTGAGGATTGCATAAGTGGTGTCATTCGAAAGCTACTGAACTAAGCTATAATCACAGGTGTTTAATCAATAAAATTATCCTTCAATATCAAAATGTACTTTAATTATTCAAACTGTAAATTAATTGTTGAATATTCATAATAAACAATCAATCAAACTTTCCATGTTTTCTTCATTCCACAATGCAACATCAGGCTCCAGTATTCACATCAAAACTACAATTTGTGTTCTCGACACAACCTAACAATTCTTTTTAGTACCAGAGAACTTTTGACGTGATTACATTCTCAGTCAATTGCTACTGTTTTATAGCTTTTATTTGATGACCATTTTCAATTGTATAGTGAAACCAGAGCTAATAGCTCCGCACATGTATAAAAGTTGTATTGTATTGAAATATAAGATGACAGATAGCTTTGAATTTTAAATTTTATCATGTTTTCCAACTCCTTGAAAACTTAAGGTAATTGTCAGAGATCAGATAAAAATTTGTAAAAACTTTTAATCCTGATAGTACGCACAGAATAACATACTATATACTCTGGAATAAAAGATAGTTATCACAACCCATAACCTTTAAAGGGGATATAAAGTTATTACAGCATGAACATAATGTTCTGGCCCTCAACTGATTTCTCACATACCAAGGAGGTTGTAATGTTAGATTACAGGATAAAATTGAAGTTGCATGAAATTATATTGATTGCTATCCCATGTTTTCAGGGAAAAGTTGAAATCCACATTTTTCACAAGTGGGGTATTTCACATTATATTGCAATTACAAATTTTATTACAACCCCAATTCCATATTACAAAGCACTTGGGAGAGAGCAGAGATGGAGGATGAATCTGGACAAATTTTGTAAGATTCATGTAATTTCAATCAACCTGCACAAATCGAAAATACTATTTGATTTAAAAAATTCTTATTACATTGGAGTTATTTGTGCTAGAGGAAACTAATTGATTGTAGTTTATTTGGTACTCGGAAAAATCAGCACAGTTGCATACAATTTGGAAATTTTCAGTAATTTTGATAGCAGTGCAGAGAATATTGTTTTATTTGAAAATATGTTGACATTTTCTTTTGACGTGCTGTGCACAAGTTTCCTGCACTATAGTGAAATGATCAGATCATTTCTTTTTGGCCCTCCCTAATGCATACATTATTGCACCTTAGAGTACTTAACTTTTCAGTTGTTTTAGAAATACATTGGGTTGATGCAAAAGTTTGTTCCATTTTTGGAGTTAGATGGCATTGCATCGCAAAACGGAAGTGTTATCAACTTCACATGTGTAAAGTTTTGATGTTATTTGAAAGGAATTTTAATGAGTACTTGGGGAAAATATTGTTATTTGGTTGTGCTATTTAAATTTCGGTAAGCATTAAAAATGGCAGAAAATAAGGAGCATTTTCGATATAACGCTTTTTTATTTCCAAAAAGGCAAGAATACTTTGCAGACACAAAAGAAAATATGTGTTGTGTATGGTGAGGGTGCCGTTGACGATTCCACGTGCCGTTAAGTGGTTCAGAAAGTTTCGTCACCTGGATCACTTCTTTAGCCAGAAACCTCAGAACTTCTATGAGCACTGGATTATGCAGCTACCAGGGAGATGGAGAAAGGTCATCGAACAGAATGGCTCATACTATATTGTTTAAATGTAAATTTTAGTAAATAAAATTTTTCTTCAATTTTTGTCAAAAAAACGGTATGAACTTTTGCATCAACCCAATAGTATCTTACAAGAGAATCATAGAAAGAGGGAAATATAATTAAATAACTTATAATACAGAGTTCTTGTTCTTTTACTTAAAACAAATTCAAGTACTTTTTAAGAATATCCAAACTAATTTTCGAGAACTTTGATTTGCTATTGACGAGCATTTATTTGTTGAGACTGAACAAAATTAACACATGGAATATCCTGAGAAATTAAAATTTAATGCAAAAATATTTCAAATTAACTCAACAAAATTTTCTATTTTTAAAATAGAAATAAAATTTGTTACTAAATCACTAAATAACAAAAAGGTAGGTGGTTGAATTAACGTCGCACTGGAACATAACAGGCTATTGAAGATGGTTCTGGATTAATCCCAAATGGAAAGATTCTGAGGACACTACCTTGTAATTTTGAAACACGGTCAGATGAAGTCAACACATGAGCTGGAATCTTACTCTCCAAACTTCCACCCATGCCAAAAGTAACATGCCCAATGCAAGCAGTTAGGTTGCAGGCAATTTTTTTATGAATAAGATAAGGGTAAATATAAGATGAGATCTCAAGGACCAAACAAAACTGGTGTTTTTCAAGGACTAATGGGAAGCCTGTGATATTTATGTGTATACTAAAAATACCACTGATTATGACATTGCCAACATATAAATAGCCTAAATTTGTTGACGAATAAAAGATAAGAATACAAAAACTACAAACATCATTGCTCACATCCAGCATATTTTGGAAACTGTAAAAATTCTTTTCTTCAAAAATGTCATCCTCATAACCGTCATTGTTCTTTAACTTCTCTAAGTACCATCTTTTGCGCTTCAGCGTTCCCTTGCCTGGTTCTTTGTCTAAAAGGAAACAAAGCACATTTTTAAGCTATGCACAAAACATTTCTCATTCGAAGGACTCGTGAAAGGAGTTTGGTATCTTCTTTTTTCCAAAAGATTCAAAAAACCTTTCATTATGTACAGTAAGAGTTTGGCTCTAGTATAAATTAATAAAAGAAATAGCACAGTATTGGTGTGAATACAAACATCTTTATTAAAAAAGAAATAAATTGAACTGAAAATAATTTTATAAATTGTTGAACCAAATGGAATAAAACACTTAACACTTTGAAGGGCACCATGATTGTTAAATATTGTGTTGTTAACATTTAGCGTTGCACTGGTGGAAAGATGTCTCATTTTGCTTTTGAAAATTGTTTTCCATATAGAGAATAGAAAAATGTTTTGTCTTACGCAATAACATCAATCAATTTGAAGCCCCCCTTTTGTATTACATTTTTTAAATTTCTAGGAACCTCTGATTTGCTCAACAATGATAAGATCTCATAGTTTAATTGAAGAAAAAACTATGGATGCAAACATTACTGTATATAAATGAATTTTGCATACAACAAAACTTCAGTTTTTCGAGGATAGGTACCATTCCTCTCTCTCTCTCTCTCTCTCTCTCTCTCTCTCTCATTAATATATCCATAAATAAAATATTAAAAAAAAAACATAATACAAAAGCAGTAAGGATCGGATGTTTGGGTTTTATGGTGCAAGGTCCATAAGTGGACAAGCTGTGCCAAAAAGCAGTACAGAAGTGATATATTTTAAAAGAAATCAATTAAAAATGTTTTTAAAATTTTATTCACAAGAAAAAAGCAAAAGCAGTTTTATTCCAAACCTTTATATACTTCTTCACATTTTGGACTTAAAATATTGCATCCTATAATTTTTTGTGAAGTTTAATTTCCCAGAGAATTGCAGGATTTTCCCATAATATACCAACTTTTTATATTCCATGGATAAGGTTTTGTATGAGCAGGGGACACCAGGATTTTATTCTGGGGGTTACTGAGGTATTGGAATCTGTTTCTTTTAGGGGGTTGATTGAAATAATTAAAATTATTTATTAAAACAATAAGGATAAGTTATCCTAATTCGTATGATATTAATCTACATTAATCAATTATAATTTACAAAATTGATAATTGCTTATAATTATTGACTACATATTTATTTTAAACTTTACACTGAATTAATTTTGAACTTAATTCTTAAAAAATATTTATCAAATATTCAGAAGATTATGAACTATTTATGCAAAATAAATGTTAACATTATAGATATACCTTTATATATATATATAAACACCATCAATCATATAGGCACTTGCCTTCCTATTTCTGACAGTTATTGAATAAATAGATAAGATATTGAAAAGATACAAATAGCTTTTTGCTATTCCCTAAATGAATATTTTTTATTTGGTATCTTCAATACTTTTTGTAATTTTTTATATAGTACATTCAAAGTGTACATTTTGCAATCAAATGCCACTGGAAAATGAGAACTTATTGGTGATTGGTACCAAAAGAAACAATTTAGAAAAAAGCATTCTGCGATGTTCTGGTTCACCAGTGATGTTCCAGTTCACCAAGTTTCTGCAAACAGTATGCAGCCAAAGGAGAAATTTAGATTACATGTTGAGACAATGGTGTTTTTATGTAAGGTGTCAGACACAAATTGTGTCATTGAATGTGAGAAATTTTATGATAGGATTGAAGGACCAGATTTGCTGCCGTAAGATAACTTTACCTGAGAAACATTCATAACGCAATCATGAAGCACAGTGCCCTTTATATCTACCTAAATTTTGTATGGGTTCTGTTACTGAAGAATAATAGTAAAAGCTCAATGTAAAGATGGTAAAATTTTACCATCTTTACTTTTGCATGAATACAGAACCACTGACTTTTCTTAACCCAAAGTCCCATTTCATCTCAAGTCAAGTGGTGGTCAGGGGCCTGGCTTCTAGATTGAAAAAAATGGTTCCTGATTCAAATCCGGGATGAAGTACAGATGTTTGTCCATCTGGAGAGAATATGTGGCCTCCTCTATAAACTTTGTGCCTTGAATGTATGAGAAGGTTAACATGAATCCCCCATGGTGCACCAGGGTAATGCCAAGTAATTCACGATTCTGCCCTTGTGAATATGCCATGATGCCATGGTGAATAATGTTCAATGGTCAACATTGGAAAAAATAAATAATATTTAAAAAAGTAGAAAACTCAAAAAGAACTTAAAACAATCAATCCTTAATACAAAAAACACAAATTATGACAAGACAATAAACATTAAAACTGTCGCTCTTATTGCAGAAAAAATACAAAACACACAATGTTGTAAGGCAACATTAATATACTTACCATTAAGACTCTTAGAGGATGGATTTTGCACTTTGTGTAAGTCCTTAACTTTTTTAGCTTTTCTCATCTTTTTACAATGAATGATTCTGTCTTTCAGAGTCCTGTCAGGATTTGTTTCCCGAGTTCGATCCATTGTACAACTTCTTTTGACAGCATTTTTTATTACCTTCCTATAACCACGGTATGAAAAAACAGTTTTTGGAGACGAATTTTTTGGTGCTTCTTTTTCAATGTTTGTTGGGCCCAATTCAAATCGAAATGATGGATAAGTCCTGCTAATTTGTCGAGTGATGATGATCCTTTCTTCAACAGTTGTTTCTCGAAAATAACGAATTTCTTCCCCGTTTACCAACTCGATACTTGCTATTGGAACGTGAAGTTCCAAGTTATGTTTATACTGCTCATATGGTATATATTCAATTCGAATATAGGTATTTAAGTAAGAAATCACTCCGAAGAATTTATATTTGGAAGCAGCACATGCATTGTCCACTTTTCTTGCATCTTCCCTGTCCCAAGGAGGTACTTTGTTCTTCATCTTGGTATAAAAAGTGCATAACTTCATGCATCGGATACACTGCGAAGAGTCGTGGAGGATGCTCACGGTGAAACCATTGAAATATTTAGTGTAAACTCTCCCCATTCTGGATAAATACGGAGTAATAAATATCTAAACAGCAAAGACACAAAACAATTCAGCAGCAGTAACTAAAATTAAGCTCATTTGTTTCAGCTGCTCTCAAGCAATTGCAGTCAGCAATAGTCCACTAAGTGAATGATGTAAAGCCTTCCATTGCACATTTCCATAAATTTTTCAGCCTATAAAAGAATAAAATCGTTATAGGTACATGCATAGAACATAAGTACAGAAAACTTTATTACATGTAATCCAAGTTTAATGGAATCAGAACGGGGTTAGAAATTAGAAGCAGCAAGTCAGGTATCAATTGCATTTAAGTGTTTTACCTGCTGACAGTGTTCTACTTGGGTGCAATTTCAAATTTATTTTGTTTAAGTGGATGCATATATAAACACATAGTACAGCCTTGTTATGACTGATAGTTTTTGACTTTTTCCTTCTTAGCAGCATTGTTTTATTTTGTGTCATTGTTTAGCATTTTCTGTCATTCTTTGATAAAAAGTTACAAGCTTTATAAGTTCGCCATGTCAATAGTTGTAAACTTCATCAATGATAGAGTAGGTAGGATAAGAGAATGAATGACTTTGATGCCAGTCAGGGTATGTAGGTAGTTAAATTAACATCACACTGGATCAACACAATGGGCCAATGGGGATAGTTCGGGATCCATACCAAAGGGAAAGATCCATCAGATAACGAGGTCAACCCCTGAACTGGAACCCCACTCTCCAAACTTCTACACCACATCAATGTGAGGACATTGGAGGCGGCCACGACAGATTTAACATGCACTAGAATTTCTTGGAAAAAACACTGTTTTTAGACTTAGTGGGAAAAAACTAACAAAAGAATTTTAAAAATAGAAAAAATCCACACAACTGATTCATTTTACTACTCAATACTCGTAATTTTTTTTCTTTCATAAAAAAATGTACTTTTTCTGAAATATAGAAAATATAGGACTTGACCAGTTTGTCAGTTAAATCATACTTATTAGTCTTAAGTCCAATGGAACCAGTGTATATAATATGAATGTTTGAAAGATCACATTAATTCTAGCAAACTAGTTTTTTGAGGTATGGTAAAATAAAAAAAAAGAACAATTTACAAAAATTAATAAGATTTGAATAATCATGAGGTTGCCATAATCCTAATAAAGCGGGATTACCTTTGCCTGCCACAATTCACTACAAAAAAAGCATGCTGAAAAATGCACCAAAGACAATGCCACAAAAAAGTCTTAGCATAACTGTACCGATTACTCATTGAAAACCAAGCAACTGAATTGACAATTCGTCAGAGCTGGACAATATTATAGTCCAGTAAGTCAGGACTTGAGTGGTGGGGTTTTGAAAGTCTATTTAATTAAATAGGTCAAACATTAAGTTTCAGAAATGGTCTTTAGTACAGATTCTGACTCGGATAGCCGTACCTGTACTCACAGTCCTTTCCTTTGGAAAGCTTAGTACTGTTCTTTAAAGTCATTATGCAACTTAAAACTTTGTTCCTTTTAAAATTTTATGCATAGAAACTTTGATATCTACACATTTGTGATTTTGCAATTTCTTACTATATAGAAAATTTTCCAGTCCTCATCCTAGATACCTTATGTTACGGCGAATGAGAATTTGAGCAAAAGAGGGCACTGTGCGTGCCTCTGAAGTTTTGAAGAGTGTAGAGAATTGGCCATCGCTGTTGTGCTGAGAGATCAGGCAATGATGATGTAACAAGTTAACTGTAAAATGTCTTAATGTCTGTCCTTGTTTTGTGATATTAAATGTTGTGGCTGTAAATCGAATGCTGATTCTTAACGAATTCACATAAAATAACAATTTGAGAAGACGTCAATTTTGGAGCGTCACACCTTATGCCTTTAGTAGGTCACAAATTTTTGGAAAATGGAAAACTAGAGCACATTTCAAAGGTGATGTAGGATCATATTTTGCCATGAACCATCCTTTTTCAAACTGACTTCAAAATGGGACGGTTTGTATCACCTATTTATTGGTATATACAATATTTACCATCACAGCTGTGATATGATTTATTCATGAAATTTAGTAAAAATACGACCCCAGCCTCACCAAGTTTGCTCTACACCACAAAACAGTTTTGTTTGTTAAAAATGTAAGTTAATAAACTTGTTTGCAAATTTTCATGTAACTTAAGTATATCATGCAAATATTGTGTATAAAAATCCTCCTGCCTGTCGATTTGTGAACTTTTTTGTTGTGTATACAATTGAATTGTGTCGTTTCTGCAAAACTAAATGTGATAACGACAGAATAAAAATGGAGGATTTACTGATATACCAGAACACAACCAAAGTTCAATGAACGACGATCATTAAATGATATATATATATGATCATGAAACATATTTCCTTTATTTGAGTTTGCAACACGAAGAACTTCATGAGCGATGTATGAAACTCAATATAAAACTGATTGTTTGTCTATACGATTTGGTTTCCATTGGATTGACAAGAGCATACAATTCTTTCAAGTATGTTGTACAACACATACACGTACTTTTGTAGGGCAACCACAATGGGAACTAAAAGCCACAATTGCAAATGAAAAAACAAAACACTAACCTTAATTTTAAACTTTTGTGTTCGGATACTTTCACATTTTCTTAAAAAGACAAAAATTTGTAACTAAACACTTGTAATCGTAAGATTTCCCATCTCCTTTGTTTTTATTTGATTGTTTGTTTTACTTCCGTCGTGTAAGAGAAAAGGCATCGAAATAGATGACCAATAAAAATCATGTATCTGGCTTTCCTCTTCATCATCTTCACAAATGGAAAGAGAGATCCAGACTTTCTATACATATTTAAATTTAATCCTATATTTTTGTAATTTTTGTTATTCCGATAATTTAATTTTTCACGATTATATAAATCCAAATATAAAATCAGTTCTGTAAAAAAAATTATTTACATCATGCAACAAAATGTTTAATCGAGCTCTTTAAACAAAAAGGACAACAAATGTGAAAATGATAACTACTTTAAAATTTAATATTTCAGTTTAAAATTAAGATAGTACGCTGAACACTTCTTGAAAGTAATATTTCGCTGAAATATACTTGGTAAGGTATGAAAATAGATTATTGACCATTAAAATTGGAAGAGAGAGGATTTATTTTTCCCTCCGATACCGAATTGTAGGGAAATTCTTGAGATGATGGCCATGTTTTATTGGTTCTAGATCAAACTGAGTTTCAGCTGTCTGCATCTTATTGGAATAAAAATTTCTGAGGGAAATTTATTTAGCAGCATTCAGGATGTTCAACATTACAACACAACTTACTTATAAACCAAAATATCGCGGGAATTCAGAAAGCGGGAATCAGACGAAAGATAATAAAGGATTGTTTGCATCCGTACTTTTGTCTAAGATATTAACTTTTTATTTTAAACTTAACTTCATTTTAAAATGCCTCATACCGAGCCAATGTATGTCATCAAGCGAGGTAAGATTAAATTAGTTTCTCATTTGAATTAATTTTTAATTATTCCATGTAAACTTAATTAAAACTTAGTTTACAAATGAAAAACGGTGGGAATGTTTCAGTTCCTGCAATAGAAGGGCTACTTATCTTCATTATTACAAATATTGCTTTTTATATATTTTAAATTTCTTGTTTACCGTTGACGTTAGTCAATGAAAATCTCCTAGATGATTTCAAACTTAGATTTTCAAAATTCAACCGTATTCATCAGCCTTTTTTAGAGATGCATATGTAGGGTGACCATATTTCGAAAACACCAAACCGGGACACTAAAAAAAACGCATCAGTCTCATTCTCATTTATTTTCACAAAACAATACAATTAAATATAACAATACAATTAAATCTAAATCACAGAAATATATGCACATGTGTTTATATGTAATAAGTACATAAATGGTTAGAATTATCATGTTCTAATGGTTTATGCAAAATAAATTATAAATCGTCAATTATAAATAATGTGTCACTTATTTATATTTTTTGGTTGACCCGACTTGCTTTAATATTTCTGGTTTGGAGATAATGTATTCATGAAATTCTTGGCAGTTCAAATCAATTCGTCAGCACTTGAAGAATGGACTCTACGGTTGAAATGTCCAATCGATTTCGCTCGTCTGTCCACTGTACATTCATTAGAGAAAAAATCCGTTCAATATTAGCGTTATGAGGTGGAATTGAAAACATACTGACATATTTTCAAAATTTCGGAATATTCCTCAGCGTGTTCACTACATTTAAAAAAATCCACCCATTTTTCGTAACAGAGCATATTCTCATTCTTCCGTTCTGTGGATTTTTCAATCGTTATTTTCTTTACGTTACTCATTTGATTAAAGAGTAGTGAATCATTTAATTTAACTCCTCTTTCTTTGAGATACAAACAGGTGGTCTCAACTTTCTTCCAAACGGGTATTTCTAAAAGTAACATCCAAGAAAATACGGATACACTAGCATTTGTTTCCTTCCACATAAAAAGGTATTCATACGCTGTTTTGTAAAAGTCGTCAATTTCACGCTTATAATTAGACAACATCGATTGCGATATTTCATCTTTTTTCTCTCGTAAGACATTTTTTACACTGATTGTAAGAAAACGTTCGTCGGACCTTTCCTTAATGATGGTTAGCGTCTCTTCCAATATTGAATAAACTTCAATGCAGCATTTCTTGTTATCTTCTATTTTTTTAATTCCTTTTTCAAAAACATGCAATTGACTATGAATAAACCATAGATAGGCTTCACTCAAGGGATTATTGAAAAATGTCAATAAGGTTTTCAGAGCTCTTTCCTCAGAAAGAAAAACTTTTTAATCCCTCAAAAATTTTTAGTATCCTTTCTACTGCAGGAAGCAATGAAAGCCAACGTGTGCCTGAATGGGACAACACGTTTTGATATTGGAGTCCCACGAAATCGCAAAATTCTTTCAGTCCTCACAGTATAAATTGAAAAATATGTAAATATTTTAACGACTACGGCCTCAATATCACAAGAGAGTCTATCTGCGGCTGTTTGTATAGTATTGTGCATGATATGCGCCGGGCAACTGATACCCTCTATATTTTCATTTATTTGTTTCAATCTATAATAAATATTGCACGTTCCTTTTCTTCGAATACCTCCGAAGTTCGTATTAGCATTATCACCGCAGAAAGCTACACATTTACTTATGTCTAATTTAAATTCTTTTAACGTGTCAATGCAAAAATTGGTGATCGTCTCGGCTGTTTCATTTGGCAAAGAAGTAACCCTTAACAATTTAAATTGTATTCCTTTATACATGTCAAAATACTGGATGCCAAAAGGAAACATTTTTGTCGATTTATGATTGCTAGCGTCTGTAGAGAATCCATAAAAATTATTTTTTTTTCAATAATGATATTAATATTTTGAAGAGAATGTGGAGCAATAATTGATTTCATTAATGCAGTCGTCTTGGTTCGTGCTGACGAAAATTTACTTGCAATTACTGAATCTGAGTATAAAACTTTTATTAACTTATTATTGCAATCTGTACTGCGAAATGTATAATGATGTTTAATTGTATGATATGCAGTAGTCAATTCAGCTGCATTTATTTTACATTCTTCATTGGAACTAGGTTTGCTAAAAGAAGAATCTACTGTTCGTGAAGAACTTGCAGTTGATATGTTGCAAATATGCTTTTTCGACTTTAAGTGGTCCTTAATATCTGCTCGACCGCCATGCCTAATACTTATAAAGGACATACATACTGTACATTCTACTTCCTCTACGTGTCTACCTTTTCTTATGAACTTCCATTCTTTCGAATAATCTTCTTTATACGTACATTTACGCTTCAGCATTTCAAAGGATCTAAAATTAAAATAGTAATTAATGAAATTTAATTTTATATTAATTTTCTAACTTATTTAATATACAAACCAATTATCAATTTACAAAATAGGGAACATATAATTTTAATGTGGATTGAAGGAACTTGATTTTTAAAAATTAGGTTAAATTTGAAAATTATTTTAAAAAGGAAAAAAACATACCTTATTACGCTAGGAGTCGGAAAACTGGCGTTTCGAGTCTTGAGCAAACAGTGTACTCTCAAAAGATGCAAAGCGCTGTTATCTGTACGAAAGCGATCAGCAAAGTGAAAAAACATACGAAACACAGGTTCATTACCCCCACTACTATATGGCCAGCGCCACAAGGAAAATGTAAACAAGTACGTTAGTGTGCTTAAGCTTACAACCACTTACATCTGTTTCGTAAAACGAGTGAGCTGCTTGCTCACGAATAGCAGTATTTTTTTCGAATACGAAATTTGTAAAATATGTAAAACCGGGACAATAGACCGTCCCGAAGACATTTTTCGGGACAGAGTACCTAAAACCGGGACGTTTGGTCACCCTATGCATATGGGTCACTCACAAATCAATACAAAAAGTAGCATTTTATTTCCACACGTTTTAGTAAATCTAGAATCGCGAAAAATTTTCCCGTTTTACAAACTCAAATTTGTAAATGAAAGGCTAATGCAAAATTGGCTAAAATTCCTAGATTTCCTTACATGTGACTTGGGAGAAAATAACCAAGTTTAAAGAAAATCATAAGGTGTCTGGTACTGGCTGAGTCAATTTTACGAGGAATGACCAAGACCACGTTTAACAGACTGCTTGATTGGCTAACTTAAGGATGGCAGATTTAAGATAGTCTTATTTAACATGTAACTAACTTTAAAATGAGCATTAAATACAATTAACAGACAGCTTGATCTAGCAGAAATTAAGTAAAAAGTTAGAAAATCTTTTGGTATGACTAGAGTTTTCTCCATTGGCGATATTGGCTCTGAAATATTTACCCATATACCCAAATATTTTCTCTTACCAAAAAAATTTACATTGAAATAATCTTAAATGTTTCTTTTAAACGTTTTCTAATAGATATATGCTAATATTTCAAATTTTTAATTGTAAAATTTCTGAAATGAATCTAACTTAGCATTTCATAATCACTTTATTAAAAAAATTCTTTGCTTTTGATGTTTCCCTACAGTTGAAACCTTGAAGAGTATTTGATAACAAAATATGTATTCCAAAGTCTATTTTTTTAACTTTTTTATATTCTATTTTAGATAGTCGCAAAGAAAATGTCATGTTTGACAAAATTACCTCTAGAATTCAGAAGCTTTGTTATGGATTAAATATGGACTATGTTGATCCAGTAAGACTGTTTTACTTTTTTGGCTATCATATTTGACTATAGTGTTTCATGGAAAGGAGATGTTAATTGATTAACTGAAGATGGATTGCACTTAATTTATCTTTAACGTAAATGAGGAAAGGCTTTTGTCAAATCTATCCTAATGTTATCAGAAAAAAATTATTTTTTAAATTTGAATTTTATTTTAGATAATCTTTGAACTCTCAAAAGTATTTGAACTATTTTGATACAGCTGTATTATACACCTTGTTTGGTGGCAATGTTCTTGGTGCACTTTTAGTAGTGAGTTATGGCAGGTGAAGGCAACCCATCTTTATTAGTATTATTCCTGTTTTTATGGCAACCTTGGCAAGTGGAAAGTTAAATTTTCATTTAGAATATTCTAGAATGTTCTTTTCATTTCTGTTAAATTGTCCTTTGATTTCGTTTAAAAAAACTATTTTTTCTAAGAATTATTTCCTTGGTGACATAAAAAGTACACGAAAAAATGTGTCAAGAGCGTTGCTCGCCAAATGAGGCATATAATACAGCTGTACCATTATTTTAAAGGTTTACATATTAATCAATTTCAAATTTTTCTGAGAATCCAAAATATATTTATGTATGCTGTAAATAATTCACTTGTCTTAACTGCTTTTCAAATTAAAATATTTATTTAATATTTAAATTTTTAATAATTGAAATATTTTAAATTTATTTCTCTATTGATTGTTTCAGTAATAAAAACACTTTTTCAAAGAATAATAGGTGAGTTCTAGAAATATTTTTAAATAGATTTATTACCTAATTGTAGCCTGCAATCACCATGAAAGTTATCAGTGGTATATTCAAGGGAGTCAAAACTGTTGAACTTGACAATCTAGCTGCTGAAACTGCTGCAACCATGACAACTAAGCATCCCGATTATGCTATTCTTGCTGCTCGTATTGCTATATCTAATTTGCACAAAGAGACTAAGAAGACATTCAGTAGTAAGTTCAAATTTCTAATTTATCTACTCTACTTTTGGTTTTAGAGTTTCTTGAGTAGATTAGAATATTTTGAAAAATCCCTTTAATATTCACTCTACACTTAGAATTATTTGCTAAAAAACTCATTGTAGTTTGAAGTCTTTTATTTGATATGCGAGTTGATCACAAATCTGATTTGATATGCAATAGTATAAAGTGAAGCATTTAAGCCTCCTGATTGTTGTCTTGACGAGGTATCTCATCATTAGAAGGCAACTGGCTAGATCTTAATATCTTCATATTAAAGAATCTGTAATATCTTGATACTGAGAAATCTCGCGTGCTATTGCTGAATTTTAGCAAATTATCATAAGCAAAATTGATGAGAACTTGATGGATTAGATATCTCCTCTAAATCACTTAGAGGGTTAAAGAAAATGGGATTTGAAGCATTTTACATTACATACAGCATCGTAGCAGCTGTCTCAAATTCAAACCCTTTTCAGGGCCCTTTCCTAGTTTTAAGGTAATTTAGGGTCTGCATGTTTCATTGATAAAATCTTGCAAATAGAGTGAAATTTTTAAAATTACATTAATGGTGTGGGATATTTCTAATTATCAGTAAATAGAAAAACAAATGCTTCACCAATTTTTACTTTCTACCCTGTTTTGTTACTCAGTGTTCACTTTTAAGTAAAATGTTTTGATTTGAATCTTGAAGTAATCACATTTTTCCAACCCAACATGGTTAAGAAAATTTACATTCAGGATCAGAAATTGTGCATGATTTCCTGTCACCAACTGGTTGGTGTTTAAGATAATGTGATGATTCACAGCCAGGCAGTCTTGGATTGGTAGACAATGTCAAAGAACCTTTATCATGTTGCTTTCGGCGGCATGAAACAGGACGCTTAATACTGTTGCATTCTTTACAAATAAATTGTTTAAGAGAATGGGTTTCATAAGCATAATGGGCCGCGGTTGGAAGAGTAACAGATTAGCAACCGGAGGGTTGCGAGTTCGAATCCAGCCAAAGACTCATGTACAAAGGGGACTGATGCAAGTAAATCTGCATTGGCCTGAAATTTGGCATGGTGTGGAAGTTTGGAGAGTGGGGTACCAGCTTAGGTGTTGCTTCATCATCTGACCATAGTTTAAAATTACGTGGTATTCTTGAATCTTTCCCTTTGGGATTGATCTCGGACCATCACCAATAGCCCTTTGTGTTGTGCTCCAGTATGACTTTAATTAAAAATACCTACCAAAGCATAACAGAGTGGCTTCATTTTATTTTGTGATCATTCATGGATTCGCGCATAACAGATGGCGCCTGGCTGCAAGTTTAAGACCACATACTTATAAGGAGGTCCCTTTGGGATTGATCCTGGACCGTCACCAATAGCCCGTTGTGCTGCTCCAGTGTGACATTAATTAAAATACCTACCTTTAAGGAGGAATCTAACAAATTGTACATATTTATTAAAATATGAGGAAATGAAAAAGCAGAGGAATTTTTATATTTGGAACATATTTTAATAGAATTGTCTATAAGAAACTGACTATGGTATACATTAGTTGTATTTATGCTTACTTGCCAGCTACTACATAATATTTGAATAGTGTGACTTTATTGAGTAAGCAGATGATCTTGGGGATGTTAATTGATAGAAAGGTGGTTAGTTGACGAGGGAATTGGGGCTGTGATGTGCAAAGTATGATGACTCTTTAAGTTATTGTTTTGTCAATTCATAATCACTTCTCACATCTAAGACCAAACTCGGAAACAGAATATGCTAAAGACGCCAATTGTAGGAACGCTATGTTTACTTTAAAGATAATTTTTAAAAAATCTTTGGTGGATTTCTTTATTTCAAACTTTTACATGTTTGTGGATTCAAAAATTGGTTTTAGTTTGTACTGTAATATTCCTTAAGATTTTGTGTTGAAATCCTTATTGTTTTATTCAGGTGTTGTTGAAGATCTTTACAACATGAAAAATGAGAGAACTGGAAAATTGACCCCTATGATTGCTGATTCTGTTTATGATGTGATAATGAAAAATGCTGAAGTATGTTTTTTATATAAATTGGTAGCATGTTTCAGATGTCTTACAAAATTAAGTAACATGCAAGCCTTGTGAGTTACTTGTATACTTTTGCATTCTATTATTGCAAATCATCCTAAGATTGTAACGTATAATTTCTTGAAGCTCAATTTTGCTTTTAAGTCTGGGATTGTGTATTTTTTATTCCAAAGACGTGTCGAGTATTTTATGCAGTTTGTCTAAAAGGGTCAACAATTGGGATTGTGCTTGAAAATCATGAATTACAGGGTTATAGCTAATGTTATGCAAATAGAGCCACAATATGAAGAAAGTCTTACTTTAATGCAATTACATTTTATTTTGATTAGTGAGTTCTGCTTTTGTGTTCACACAAAATTTTAAGTGGCCAATCTGTCAAACAATCTTTCCCCTGGGTGTGTTTCTGTCTCCTGTGTCGGTATAACTTCCCTTGTATGTGTACATCCATTACTATGCTTTTTCTGTCTTCTGTGTTGGGCACAGCAAATATGGCCCTTATGCCATAAAACCCTATAAACCAACCAATCTTTCCTTCATTTCAATATATGCACTAGTTAACTGTTTACTTTGAAACATCCATTTTGCCTTTATGTCTGGATTATATATTTCAAAGCAGGAAATGTAAATTGCTCAATTTTAAAGATTACTCAATATTTATATTCAGCTATGTAAAGCATTAAAATTAAGATGTTTTTCCATGCTACTATCATTGACTGAGAATTGAAGCTCATTTCTTTTTCAACAAGCATAATGTATTAGAAATTTTCTTTCACTGTAGAGATTTTGCTTGCAATAAATAAAGTATACTATCTACAAATGAGTGACAAATCTTGAAAACTTCACAACCTCACAAAGCAAATTTGCTGTCTAATGAGGTGTGAATTATGGTAAAAAATAATTGCATCGGCAACATTTAATTTTCAAAAGCAACAATGGTAATCTGTTCAAGTGATGAAGTAAATAAGACTTCGACGCAATAAAAAATGCATATACAATCATGATGTAATGAATGTATTTAAAAGTATCGGAACATGGAATCAAAATTAAATTGAGCTCAATAATTTAAGTCTACTTTTCTATTATGCTGCTATTAAAATAACCAAAAAATACCAGTTTCTTGGTGAAGAATTTCTAGCAAAGCTAAGTGGGCATAAAGAGTAATTATGAGTATTATGGATTCTGTAGATTAGTTATGAAACTTTATATGAATATAAAATTAAAATGAGTTCTAATTTTTTGATAAATTTAAATGGATGTTAAATAAAATTACATCTGCATGTTAAGTTTTGAGAAAAATAGTTCATTCAGTAATTCACTGGATAACTAATAGAATTTAGTTAGTTAATATGGAAGCACAAAATGAAAGAAAAATAATTTTTAATAATACACATAATCAACCTTTGATCAAGTAATTTTTGCACATTAATCTATTTCATAATTCATGTTATCTTTGTCTTTCAGAAACTGAATTCAGCTATTATCTATGACCGAGATTTTAATTACAATTATTTTGGATTTAAGGTAAGTTGAGAAAATCAAGTTATGCAAAAATTATTAGTAATAATCAGTTTATATGAAAGATAATCATTGTCTATTTTTATGAATATAATCTATGGAAGCTTTTTGTAGATTGTCTTGAAATATCTCATTTTAGCTATTCCCTATATAAAGTTTGTGTTAAGGTGTATATATACACTTCTATATTTTATAGTAGTTTTTAACCAGTTGATCATTAATTTTTCTTTTCCTAGACTTTAGAGAGATCTTACTTGCTAAAAATTAACGGCAAAGGTAAGAACTTCTACTTAGAACTATAAATTATTCCATATTATTAATACTTCATTAAATATTGTTTTATAAGTCTTGATAAAGGATTTTATAACGAAAGGATTTTATAACCTAATTTTATACAAGTTTTGCCACTTTTAATGTTTTATTTTCAACATTAAATTAGATAATTTTTACTTCTGGTCTTGATTAAGTTCAGATAACTATTTACAACGAAAAAGTTCGAGAAAATTAGCTCTAAAAAGTGAAAAATTAAGTGGTTTTATTACAAGAAAACAAGCTTAAACCTTTTTCGTGTGGTTAAAGAACACAATCAGTTTTTAATGTCAAGAAAATTAGTAAATCAATTAATATATTCTATATTATTGCTTAATTGACAACTTATAAAAAATATTGAAACCTAATTTTCGCATAGACTAATGTGATGAATGTTTCTAAGCTTCTGCTAGTTATTTCTATTATATTGTGTCTAATAATCTTCCTCTGTAGTAATGCCTTTTTTCCAACAGTTGTTGAAAGACCTCAGCATATGCTAATGCGAGTATCTGTGGGTATTCATTCTGACGATATTGATGCTGCCATTGAAACTTATCATTTGATGTCTGAGAAATGGTTCACACATGCTTCTCCTACACTTTTTAACTCTGGAACACCCAAACCACAACTATCTAGGTATGGTGTGCTGTGTATTTAGTTTGAGAATTATTGAATTTGTGCAGTGCTGTATGTTTTAAAAGAACAATGAACAATTTTAAAATGCAGTGAAAGTTGTGTCTCATAATTTGATTGCCAGCATTATGTTTGCTTGGTATTGTCATACATTCCATCTTTTTCCTTGTTTGTTTTTCTAATTAATGTTTTGTAAGGAATTTTATATATGATTTGGTTTTTCGCCGAGACTAGAATTACTTGTTTTTAAATGTTTGCAATTTGAAATGAATGTAACATGGTTTTAACCCTCCAAGTGGTTTCGGCGAAATATCTCGTCTATCAAGATCTAATTTTGCTAATGATGAGATATTTTGTCATCAAAATATTGCCAATTTTGCTTATGATGACAAGATGTAGTCGATTTTCTTTCAATGACAAAATATCTCGTGCATCAAGATCTTCAGATGGACTAAACAGTGACTTTTTGCTACTATTGTTCAACCTTGGTGACTAGGGTATCGTTTTAAGCAAAATCACCTATTTTAAAAATTGTGGCGATTTTTGTTTTAATATTTTTGCGAGTGTTTTTGAAAATTCTTCAAAAGTCAATGAGCATTTTTCAAGGGACACCAATTTTAAAGTTGTCGTACCAACCATAAAAGAAAAACATTAGAATCTGGTTGCTAGATTGTATTAAAAACTTATTAAGAAAACATTTAGTTTTTTAATTTCTTGGCAAGATCTTCAATGCCTGTTTCATACTTTATTAGCACATTTTATGTTGTGATTCATTTTGTATCTGAGCATCTAAAATCGCTTCTAAGATAAGGTTAAAGAGGAGACTTTTTGCTACTATTTTTAAAATTTATGCTACTATTTTACAAGTGCTTTGGCTGTGGGAGCTCTGAAAGTAGTTTTTAAATGTTTTTCTTACCGTTTCAGTTGCTTTTTACTTACCATGGATGATGACAGTATTGAAGGAATATATGACACTTTGAAACGCTGTGCATTGATTTCCAAATCAGCTGGGGGTATTGGATTGAATGTACATTGCATCCGTGCTACTGGAAGTTACATTGCTGGTGTAAGTTGTGAAATTCTTTGTTTGGGTGCATTTTGAATGTTTTATTTATGGTTGTCTTTTGTTTATGTATCAATTTAATTCCCTAAAAAAATTCATAATCAATATTTGTCAGAAACAAGTAATTTTGATTATGAATTTGTTTTAAGTACTCAATTAAATACATTTCTATAATGAAAGTATTGAGTATAGTTGATTATGATTAATCACAGTGGCTGCTTGAGACGAATATTGAAAAACTGTTTGCCATTGCCAATTAACCTCCATCAGCTGCTGATCTTTTTTAACCAATGAGATCGCTGTGCACCTTTGACACTCAACAGAAACACAGGCATTAATTATTCATTTTTTAAATATATGTAGTACAGGTAACCCTATAACATGGTTGGTAGGTTCCTAGAAAATGCTGTGTTGTGTGAAACCATGTTATTTGAGACCCAGAGCCAGTACAAAAAGGGGGTTACATTGCGAAAACCTATCAAAGACGAACTTTTTTTTTAATTCCATATAAGCAACTTAATTTTTATTAAAAATATAAATGTATGTATAACAAAACGAAAAAAAAAATATTTTCATTTAATGTAACCTTAATTTAATAAATTTCTTCCTCATCACTACTCAGTACAATCAAAAGAGAAAGTTTTTTTCGGTTGAACGATATCACCTTCACTTTCTGAACTTTCTTCATTTAGATTTTTTGCACCTTCTATCCTCTTTTAAAAAATCTGTAATTTTGGTTTGTTTTCTGGTTCTTACAAGGTCATTGTAGATTTCATGGTATGAAGATAGACAATTTTGAAGTTCCCTTTTGAATTTTCGACTTCTTTCAGTGGAAGGGTCTGCATTCGAGAAAAATTATTCAAGATTTTCAGCTAAGCTTAGGCCTTCTAATTTTTTCAATGTTAAATTATTTATTAACTTCACAATCTTCATCAGTGCTATTGTCCTCAGAATTGATTTGATTTCCAACTTCGGATTCCATTTCCATCAAATCCGCTTCATCAACTTCTTCCACTAATAAGTCTTAAACGTCCTCAATAGCCATAGCCACAAAGCCTTTGCCTCTGATAGATTTAGGAAGTTATAATATGCCACCAATTTCATTTTCTGACGATTCAAGCATGTTTTATATTTCAACTGAAGATGGCCATATCTTCTTCCAACATGCATTTAACGTTGATGTTTTTAGTTCTTTCTGTGACAAAGATATGATGTTCTAAATAATTTTCAACGTTTGGCACAAAACAATTTAGAAACCAACCTTTAAATAAATTTTCAGTCGCCCAAGCTCTTGGATTTGCTTTCCAATATACCGGTAAGGTGTTTTTATTTACGCCTTTAAGTGCACAGGGATTTAAAGATCTATAAACTAGCAAGGGTTTTGTCATAAAGTCCCCCGATGCATTACTGCACAAAAGTAGCGTTATACGATCTTTAGACACCTTAAATCCGGGTGCAGTTTTTCTTTTTTCGATATAAAGGTTCTACTGGGCATTTTTTTCCACACCAAAACCCAGTTTTGTCGGCATTGAAAACTTGATGTGCTGTGTATCCTTACTCTTCTATAATGTTTTGAATTTTTTCTGGATACGTCCTGGCAGCTTCGGGATCAGCCGACGCAGTTTCTCCTTGAATTTTTATGCTATGAATTGCAAAGCGCTTTTTGAATTTTTCGAACCAACCTTTACTTGCCACAAAATCTGAGTTGACAGAAGATTCTCCATGTTCTTTAAGGTATTTGTAAATTTTAAGTGCTTTTTGCTTAATGATGTTACCATCCAATGGAATTCTTTTTTGACAGCTATCATCAACCCAAATGCTGAGTGCCCTTTCCTTTTTCTCAATTATTGGCGCCCGGGGACGAGCTGCATATTTTGCGGATATCGAAGATCCTGCAGCAACTGCACTTATTTCTTTTTCATTTTTCTTAATAGTCCGGACTGTTGTTTCATTTAAATTAAGACTTTTCCAATGTGAGATGCTTTTCACCTTTTAAAAGATGATCCAAGATTTGTATCTTTACTTCTAAAGAAATAAATTTCCTCTTGAACGTTGTTTTTATCTTTATCAGACATGGCTTGGGACTGAAACTTGATTTTCCAAAAATTTAGTCTTGAGACGAAAAGTCACTCTTTAACATATTGTGGCTCGACGCAGACTGCCAACCAGCCACTTAAGACACTTTGTCTCCAGACCACGGAAATAAAAAGAAACAACGAAAAAGGGCCTGCCATTCACGGGCCCTCGGCTGCGATTGCATTTCACAACAGATCGATACAATACGATGATGTCGCATTGCACTTGATCCTTTTAGATACGGCGGGACTTTCCGCAATACTGTATCTCTGAGACGGCAAGTCTCACCGCGGATGGTGCTTAAACTGTGCATGACGCTTTCCGCTATAACATCGGAATAGAGTTATAAATGAGTAAATTATAATTTATTTATATATTTCCATGTAAAGGCACTATAGTTCATTATTCCTTCTAGTCATTATTTTAAGGTAATTTAATTTTTAAATATGTTAAACAAAAATCATGTTATCCAGTACAGTGTTGTACAAAGGTTTTCGTAATTTTCTTATCGTGTTAAAGTGAAACTGTGTTATAGGTTGCAGTGCTATACGAGGGTTCCCGTAATTTATCCTATCGTGTTAGAGTGAAGCCGTGTTGTAGGAGGGCTAACTGTATATTGTAGGACATACTAGAAAAGAAATCTATGTTAAATGTACATCCGCAGTGAGACTTGCTGTCTCAGAGATACAGTATTGCAGGAATCCCTCCTTATCTAAAAGGATCAAGTTATTTTTTTCATTGTGTGGCATTAAAAATTGGTAGATTGTATTGAGAACACAAACTGAAGTTTGACGTGAATACTTGGGCCTGATGTTGGATTATGGAATAAATGAAACACTTAGGAAGTTAAAACAATTGTTTATTGATAATATTCAGCAATTAATTCACAGTTTGAACTATTAAAGTGCAGTTTGATATTTGTTGCCAATATTAATTGTAATGTAGTTAGTTGGCTTTCGAATAACACCACTTACACAGTCCTCACTCCGTGCAATGCAAATCGCTTTGCACATGTTAGGAATTGTGCAACTAACAGGGTTAAGCTACAATTTAGAGTAGCCACATTATCAAGCAAATATGCTGTCTTCCCATTTTACAAGAATCAACTGTACATGCATTCATTCTTAACCTTAATTGAAACACATTCTTCTCAATAAGGAAATATTTTTAAATGAAATGAATCATCAATTCTACGATTAAAAATAATTGATGTGCAGATGCAAATATTCAGAATTTTATATGTATCTGTGGTTATTACCTTAGTGGTCAGTGATCAATGAAACTTCGCAAAAAGGCTTCCCAACTCCACTAAAATTAATCAACCGACAATTGTTTTTTGCTCATTCCAAGTGTGAGGCATGTACATAATTACATTTAATTAAATGCTCATGGTGATAAATTGTGTTTACATTAGTCATTCTCGTCATCTCATTATTGTATTGTTCATTATGTCTATTTAAATTTTGTGTAGTTTTTGTTTTTAAAGCATAATCAATTTTAACCTTTTTGATAGTGCCATATAAAACTTTATAAATTTCAGACAAATGGAACTTCAAATGGTCTTGTTCCTATGTTAAGAGTCTACAATAATACAGCTCGTTACGTAGACCAGGGTGGAAATAAGGTAATAAATCTTTTTTTATTTTGTCAGATGTTCTCCTATTCTCTTGACTGTTCATAAATAGTCTGAATTCAATTCAGATCATGTCACTCTTGATCGATCGGATCTTTCGAAGGATATGTAAATCGGGCCAGTTTTGTATGTGAAACACCCCTATATTCTGATTGGTCAGAGGCTGATATATAAGCAAGATTGGTTTATATCCTAGTTATATTCTACAATGTACTGTTCATGTCCGTTTGAGCTGTGTTGACTCCCGTTTTCTAATCATATATCGAGAATATCTGTATTTTTTAAACTATCTGCAGAATCAGCTTGCAAGTTTATTTTTATGTATATTTATACTAACTTCTAAAATAAATCTTTTAAGTCTCAACGTGCTGGGTTCTTTTTCAACTGCTAAACCACGCTCTGCTACCAGGGTTAACAATTGATTATGACCAGGAGGTCAATATTGTATGCAGTTAGCCATTGAGTGAAGATTCCTTCCCAATGATGGAAAAGTTTTTCTCCTGCCATTTGATAGGTAGTCCTGTGGCAAGGGCCTGCTTTTTGAGAACCTGAATTCGCCAGCTATTAATTATGTAGGACTCAACACGAACAAAAGGTTGAATGCTGCAAATTACTTTTCTTGGGTTGACAACATCAAGGCCATGCTGATGGAGAAGGACTGCTACCGCTTTGTTACAACCCCTACGAAGAATTAAAGGCTTGATTAAAGAAGAGGGAGTTCAAGGCGAAGTGGGATAGAGCATTCGCGACCTTATATCTTAACATCAATAAGGATTACTGAATGCTAGTCTCTGGTGAAGATGATCCTTATGCCACCGGGACAAGTTTGCAAGACCACTTTAAACTGGACTCAAGGAGTCGAGTAATTGCACTTCTAGATGCTCCTCAGGGGCTGCGGTAGCCTGGTTAGAAGAGCAACAGACTAAAAACCGAAGGGTTGCGAGTTCGAATCCAGCCAAACACCGTCGTGTACGAAGGGGGCTGGTGCACGTTAAATCTGTCGTGGCCTCAAATGTCCTCACGTTGGCGTGGTGTGGAAGTTTGGAGAGTGGGGTACCAGCTCAGGTGTGACCTCGTCATCTGACCGTGGTTCAAAATTACATGGTGTTGTCCTCGATCTTTCCCTCTGGGGGATCCTGTATCGTCACCAATAGCCCGTTGTGTTGCTCCAGTGCAACGTTAATTAAATACCTACCTAGATGCTCCTCCTATTTAATACCATTATAATGTTATTTATTCTTTCACTGTCTATTGGATGTTGACTGCTACTGATGTAATAATAAGGTTTTCTTGTTCAGCGACCTGGTGCCTTTGCCATTTACCTGGAGCCATGGCATGCGGACATATTCGAATTCCTTGACCTGAAAAAGAATACCGGGAAGGAGGAACAGCGTGCTCGAGACTTGTTTTTCGCTCTCTGGATTCCCAATTTGTTCATGAAACGGGTTGAACAGGACGGGATGTGGAGTCTTATGTGTCCTGATGAATCCCCTGGTCTCCATGATTGCTATGGGGAAGAGTTTGAAAAGCTATATGAAAAGTTAGTTCCCTTTTTTCGATAATGTGAAGCTTAAATTATCGAATGAGTTTGAAGTTGAATTTATGTATAAAATTTAACCATACAAAGTATGCAATCTCTTAACCCTGCTTTTCCTTTATTTCCATCTCCCTCAGGGGCTCATCTTTACAAGCTTCACGAACCTGAGGTACCGTAGTGGGGTTTACTGTCTTTGGTAAACATGGGGGTTGTGAAACCAGGATGCCCAAGCTATCTTTCTCCTTTCTTTTCAAATAGCCTGTTGTGTTGCTCCAGTGTGACGTTAATTAAAATACCTACCTACCTTTCTTTTCACAATCACTTGACATATCTGTCTGTTGATGCAACTTGGCCAAGTATGACCCTTGTGCCATAAAATCAAAAAAATTCCTCTGGTCTAATTAGCTCTGTTGTAGCAAAATAGAGACCACACATGAGAATACAATTGCTCATCCAACAATTTCAGCTGGAATTGATTTTAACGAATTTTCATATGCATCCAATTTTCAGCATTGTCAAGGTTTATGCATGTTAAATTTTCTTTGACTAATAAATAATTGGAAGATTTGTGAATCCTGTTGCTTGGCCATAAAACCCAACCAACATGTTTGTTATTTTACTGATTTAGCAAGGATCAATATAGAAATGCTTCGTTTTTATTTTGAAGAAAAAGAGATCTGTTTAGTTTAAACAACTTAAAACCTTAAAAATTCTTTTATGAAAATTCAGTTCTGAGTCACTTTTCTTGGGGAACCATTTTGATTTGTGATAATGAATATAAATCCAGTGGGAAGAATAAATACTTTCTCAACAGAACACTAGTAAGCATTTGACTTCATACATAGAAACAGACTATGAGCTCAGTGGATCCATTTGCTCATTAGACTGACTTCCTTTGGCAACATAATGTTTGCCATCTTTGTCAACATTAGCAAAAATATAGAGTACTTTTAAAGTTTCATTTTCAAAAACTTTCAAGCTTTGTAATTTGCTGATCTAAATTTTTGCTAAATTGGTTTTGTCAACTAATTGAGCTAAATGACTAGTATAATTACATACATGCCAACTGCTACGGATTGTCCGTAGTTTCTACGGATTTCCCTATTCAACTACGGAAGCTACCCTATATCCTACGGATTTTATGAATTTTCTTTTTTTCTATGAGCATAAAAACCATGTAGAAAAAATAATAATTTTCATTGTTTTTTGTATGTGTGTGATCGTTATTTAGACGTTGGAATCGATGTACACGAACATGTGTATATTGAATAAAAGCAAAGCTTGCTCTTGCACTATCAATTCTAAGTAAAAGTAAGGTGCTTGGCGCATTTCTGGTAGAAATTGGTCCTTTGCCGCAGAGAGGCTCACGGGAGATACGCGTAGGCGGAGCTTCAGGGCGATTGCGCAGAGTGATCCTAAAACGTCAAGTTTTCCTATCTCCGCTATGCTTTGTTGCGGTTTCACTCACCGGTACTGCACGTTTTTCGTACGTTGACAACACTTCTAAATTGTGTACTTTTTAGTTCTGGAGCCCTCTGCATCTCTTAACGTCTGTGCATAATGGATCGATTTTTAAAACGCGTTGAGGAAGATTCCCCTCCTGTAAAAAAGCGCAAGAGCTGCCAAAAGTTTAAAAAAGAGTATTCAAGCTTATGGTCATGCCTTATAGCATCTTCTAAAGAAGGATTTGCGTTTTGTACTGTGTGCAAACAAGATTTTTCAGTGACTCATGGCGGTAGTGACGACTGCAAACGACACGTGGCCTGCAAGAAACATACCGAACTGTATAAATTGGAATCAAGTAATCTCAATGTGACGTCATATTTTACTACAAAAAAAGACTTAGATGTTATAAAATCCGAGTGTTTATTTACTCGGTTTTTAATAGAACACAATTTACCAATTTCTGCATCTAATCACGCTGGAAAACTTTTTTCAAAAATGTTTCCTGATTTGGAGATCACACAAAAATATTCAAGTGGAAGAACCAAGACAAGTGCTATTATGCAAGTTATGGCAAAGGAGACAAAAAGCCAAATTATTGATAAAATTAGGAATAATAAGTTCTCCCTCGCAACAGATGGCAGTAACGATTTGGGAGACAAGAAACTCTACCCCCAGGTTGTGAGTTTTTTTTATTCTGACAAATTTCATTCAAACAACTCTTTTATCCCTTTTAGAATCAGAAGACAATACTGGGGAAGGAATTTTTAAAATGATTGATTTGGAACTCTCAAAACTTCAAATCCCATGGAAGAACTGTGTTGCTTTTTGCTGTGACAATGCCAATACTATGATAGGAAAATTTAAGGGAGTTGCCTCTTTCATCCAGTCAAAGCAGCCAAAAATTAAAATAGTTGGCTGTTCATGTCATCTGCTACACATTTGTGCACAGAGAGCTACTAAAACATTGCCAATAGATATTGATTTTTTTGTTACTCAGATATATTATTACCTGGACAGAAGTAGCAAAAGACAAAGCAGGCTTAAAAAATTGCAGTACCTGTGTGGGGAGGAGAATCATAAAATATTGAAACATGTAAGTACTCATTGGTTATCTTTGGAAACTGTTTTAAATAGAGTTATCGAACAGTGGTCTCCTCTGTCGGAATTTTTTACTGATGATTCCGATTCTTTGTCAAAACAATGCTTAATAATTAAAGACTTTTTTATTTCTCTATGTACCAAATTATATTGTTTATTTTTGCAAAATGCTCTCCCAACTTTTACAAAAATAAATGCTTCATTGCAAAAAGAATCTCCTTGCATTCACCTCCTGAAGGATGAACTCCACAAATTTTATTTTGAACTGTTGATACGTTTTGTAACCCCTGCAGCAATTTCAAAATGTGAGGAAGTTTTTAACATACAATACTCAAAGATGAAAAACCAAAAAAGTGATGATGAACTTATTATTGGCAACTTATTATTACAAGAAGCTATTTAAACACCTCGAATTTATCGCCAGATAAAGTTAAAGAATTTTTTTCATCTGTTAGAAAGTTCTATTGTACTGCGTGTGATTATGTGCTTAAAAAATTACCATTGCATGATGAGTTTTATCAGAATGCCTCAGTTGCAAATGTTTCCGTACGTGCATCTGTGTCTTACAGTTCTGTGAAATATTTTGTTGATATATTTGACTTTCCTGAAGACTGATAAATTGCAGTTAGAATTTGCATTATATCAAAATGAAAAGTTTTCCTCTGATATTACAGAATGCGATAGGGCTGATGATTGTTGGCATAAGATTGGTAATCTGAAATATCCCGATGGTACTTTCAAGTTTAAGCTTCTTTCTCAACTAATGCTGTCTGTTTTAGTTGTTCCACATAGTAATGCGCCAACTGAGCGAATTTTCAGTATAGTTAAAAAAAATCAAACAGAATCCAGGTCAAATCTTAGTACAAAGACATTGGAAAGTATGTTGGTGGAGAAAATAAATATGGATTGTTGTTATGGAAAAACATTCAATGTGGTTGAACTCAGAAATGCCAAGAGTGCATGTTATAACCAATTACATACTCATTGTGCTGAAGACTGACTTTCCATGCTTTAGTATTTCGTACATTGCCGATGGCTTTTTTGGTTTTATGAGAAGAAGAAAAAATAAGGTGCTTGGAGCCAGTGCTGATTGGACATAATTTTCATGGGGGGGGGGGTACGTCTGTGTGAATATTTTGTTTTTAATGTGACAATTCAATCAAACAATCAAAATTTGCTAACTCAGAAATTAGTGGAGGGGTGACGCACCTCCCCCCCATTGGATCGACGCTGCTTGGCGCATTTCCAGTTTTTCCTACGGTGAGTTGGCAACTTTTCTAAATAACTTGTGCTACTGATGACCCCTAGTCAAATGTTGGCATGTATGTAATTATGATAAATCGTTCTACTGTTGATGTGGACTACAACGTTAATGCAAAGAAGGTAGTATTTAAGATTTGCTTATCCACTTATGACTATATTTTTGTATGTTTGATTTTAGGGATTTATTGTACTGGTGATAAATGTTGACATTGACATGCCAGAATAGCTACTATAGTCTCGCTCTGGTGGTGAGTTGGCATTGGAGTCGCATTTGATGGTTTTGAGAGTGCTAAATTTTGAGGCATGTTAAATCTAAACAAACCACAGTTGTCATCTTTTCCATGGATTCTGGCTTTAAGCTCATTCGGTATTGGTAACAGCTGCGATTACGAATTGGCTAAATATGTCACTTGTGACTGCCATTTGTGATTCTGCATATGCCAGCCCTTTCTCCTGGTGAGCTTACTACCCTTCTACACATGGACTTCATAAGGTCATCTGTCCAACCTGAGCCATGTTACATTTTTGAATTGTACCATTTGTTTCCATTTTCTGTATATGCTATATTTTGGGGTTTTTCTTAAACTTTATTTGTGCCTCTCTAGTAGATATATGTTTAAAAATTCTTATGAATCTTAGTAACGTTATGCTGAATACTTTTCAGGTATGAAAGGGAAGGGAAATTTCGCCGCCAGATCAAAGCACAATCACTTTGGTATGCAGTAATTGAATCGCAAATAGAAACTGGAACGCCGTACATGCTTTATAAGGATGCTTGTAATGAAAAATCTAACCAGAAGAATTTAGGAACTATCAAGTGCAGCAACTTATGTACTGAAATTGTGGAGTACTCGTCACCTGATGAGGTTCGTGTTTGTTTTGCGCTGTATGTTTGAACTGAAAATTTTTGCAAAAAGTTGTAGCAATTTAAATATCACATTCGATCATCAAAGAACTTTGTTATCTTTTATTCAATTTGCTTTTAGAAAAATTTTGTGTAAAGAGGAATGTAAAATAACATAAGCTGGTGTGCTGTTTTTTTATTACTATAAGACCTCAATGTCTTGCACTTCTTGGGGGATGTGTGATGTACCAAGGACAATTTTGTAAATAGTAAGGCCTGAATTTTACTTTAAATTGTGCATTTTTTTTATTTATGTTAAGCAAAACCAATGGTAGAAACCTTTTTAAATAATTCTATATGCAGTAGAATAATTTTAAATGCAGAAATTTCTTCTCATAACTTTCAAGAAAACCAAGTCTTTTACCATTTCAGTTTTTTCGACCCCAGGATACCCAGGTGGTCTTTCTCTTCATCCTTTCTTTTCAGAATTACTTGACATTATCTTGTTTGGCTCATCTTGGCCCAATATGGCCTTTACACCATAAAAACTCCAAACCTACCAACCACTTCAGCTTAGCCATTACACTGGAACTAGTATACATTTTGTTCCACAACTCTTGGAGTGTTCTTAACAGGAACTTGGACTACTAGTGTGGGGGAATGATTGTTGAGGAGCTGACTCATTGATTCTAAGTCCACTCAAGAATCTCTTGGTTCCAGGATTCACCTCCTAGTTCTTTTCTCCTTTAACCAATAATTCATACAAACATCAACAGAATCTTTTTGTATGAGATAGAACTGAAAAAGATAATGGACAAAAATCGGTTAGAGCCTTTGTTCTCTTCAATAGATGTTACTTCTGCATTTTTCATGGCAACAAAACCTAATTTGGTGGGGGCTGCTGTAGCCTGGTTGGAAGAGTAGCAGATTGGCAACTGGAGGGTAGCTTGTTCAAAACTTGATCCGATCAAACTCGTAAACATTGGGCTAATGCTCATAAATCTGTCGCTAAAATGTCCTCACATTTGTGTGGTTTGGAGAGTGGAGTGCTAGCTCAGGTGTTCTCGTAGTCTGACAGTGATTCAAAATGATAAGGTGTTGTCTTCGAATCTTTCCCTTCGAAGTTGATCCCGAACAGTCACCAGTAGCTCGTTGTGTTGCTCTAGGGTTATGTCAATTCAACCACCTACCTAATTTGGCAATTGGGGAAGGTATATCTAAGGGATTTCACAGTGTTCTTGCAAACACTGTTGCTAATTGCTCAAAGTTACAAAGAGCTGCCAATTAAAAGACTGAAGTGTGCTAATTTCTTTTACAAACTGAATATTTATTAGGGACAAGTAAAAAAGAGGTGTAGCTGAATGAGCAACATAACGACAGATGGGTTACTGTATGTTGGAATTTGGGAGTTTTCATAATGGAAAAGTATTGCCAAAAATGTGCCTTTTTTAGTTAAAAATGTAGACCTTCCCTCCTAGGCTTATATGGTTTGATAGCCCTGTGGTATTTTATGGTATCTGTCTCGGAATCCTTGATAATCCTTTCGGCTAAAATTGGATATGTTATATACACATTGTATTATAATTCTGTGGAACATTAAAGTAGGTGTTTAAAATTTGAAATGTCTCATAAATGTTTCTTATTTTTTTTACAGGTTGCTGTTTGTAACTTAGCTTCTCTAGCATTGAATAGATATGTCAAAGATCAAGAATTTGACTTTGAAAAATTAAAACAAGTAACAAAAGTCATCACCTACAATCTGAACAAAATAATCGATGTCAATTATTATCCCGTCCCTCAAGTAAGTTTGTTTTTATCTTGGAAGTGTTTTGCTGGAGTTTTTTCACTTATGTTTGAAGGATTGTCGCTATTATATTGATTTGCTTCTCTTATTTAACCTTCTGTTAGACACACATGCATGATGTGCTCCTCTTTAAATGTGCATGTAACCTAGTTACTGAAGCTGCCCAAACAGCCTAGATTTCCCCATACTTTCACTACGTGTGGATCAGATTATCGTGTACCTCATAATCCTGACAAAACTATCCGAATCCATTAAGTTTTCCATTCCCCTCTTTTACATGCGGCTAAGACCCCCTGGGGATACATCTTTAGGTGTATAGACTTCACAAGCCTGAGGTACCCTAGTGTTCTATTCTTTTTCCATGGGGTTTACTGCCTCTGGTAAACATGGGGATCATGACCCTAGGTTGCCCAAGCGATCTTTCTCTCCATCATCTTTTCATAATTACCTGACATTGTCTTTCTTGAATTTGGCATAGCTTGAGATTTGGATATGGAAAGCTACATCTTCGATGACAGGGAGATAGCCGACAAGCCTGGCGTTTGCAGTGCTAATAGGTTTCGTGTGACAATTGACTTTTTATATATAATCTTTTTATTATCGGCACGAAAACTAACTTGTGGGCCCTTTGAGTATATAAATGGCCCAGTCTTCAAGAGTCATTGAGCCCTTTCAGTGACTACGAAAGTATCGTATCCTTCCCTACATACCCATGAGCCCATAATAGAGGCAGCAAGATAGGGACATAATGACGGCATGCCTTGGGGAAGGCACTGATATGGTCTTCTCTGGCTGCTATCTATATTTCAGATGCCAGCCGCTTCAGTAACCAGATAACAAATGGAAGCACCTATTGGAAGATTAATATATCTGTTATTATTTTTAAGGTCACCTACGTATGTTTCATTCTGCCTTTCTGTCATTTTTGTGCACTTTAGAATTTTTAAAAAATTCATTCTAATTCATCCATAAACTCATTTTCTAGGTGTTAATGGTTGGTATTTTTTTAGTTATGTTATGTTAACATTTACTTAATTTTCTTCCAGGCGGAGACATCAAATAAAAGGCACAGACCCATTGGAATTGGCGTCCAAGGTCTGGCTGATGCATTCATCCTAATGAGATTTCCATTTGACAGTGCAGAAGCTCAGAAACTGAACATAGAGATTTTCGAAACTATCTACTATGCATCACTGGAAGCTAGCTGTGAGTTGGCTGAAAAGTTTGGAGTATATGAAACCTATGAGGGCTCTCCTGCCTCTCAAGGGGTATGTTTTTAATGATGTTCTACAGATATTGTTTAATCCTGTTAAGATAAAGCTTAGACTATAACATGAATATCTATATTTTATAGTGTAACACTTAATTTTAAATTGTTATAATAATCTAGTAAATGGCAGACCAGATAAAAGCTGCATTAAATCTTATTGATATCACAGTTATTATAATGCAATAAGGGAATATGTTAATTTTCAATGTTATTTTGGATTGAAATATTGGTTTTCTGCTGTATGGAGTAATTGCATTATTTTTTAGATACTCCAATATGATATGTGGAATGTTACTCCAACTAACAAATGGGACTGGGCTGCTCTGAAAAAAAAGATAGCAAAGTAATATTTCTATTTTTTAAGTAACTTTTTTAATATTGGAATGAAATGTTGAATGAATTTATTGATATTTCCAAGAGGGTAAAAATATTAATTTTTTATCAATAAGTAGTAATCAGGATTTTTTAGCATTAAATTACTTAAAACAACTGTTTATCCTACCTCAAATCCTTGAAAGATTAATCTTGTGAAACCTCAGTTGTTCTCGTCATCAGGCCATGTTTCAAAATTACAAGGAGCTGCCCTCTGGTCTTTCCATTCAGGATTGATCCTGGGCCGTCACCAATAGCCCGTTGTGTTGCTCGAGTGCGACGCTAATGCAACTACCTATCTCGACAAATCACTTTTATTACCTCTTAATTTATCTAGATTTTCCAGGTCTTCAGAAAAAAATTCAAAATTTTCTTCAAGAAAATAATTGCCAAATTTGACTACTTGCTTTCCAAATTGCCTAATCAGGTACACAGAAATGAACTTCATCCAAGCATCTAACTGCAGCATATAATTGGTTTACATTTTCTGGTGAATTTTTTGCCCAGCAATAAATGTGATTTTTTTTATATTAACGTTTAAGTTTGATTCACATGCTTTTGTACTTTCAGACATGGGTTAAGGAATAGTTTGCTACTTGCCCCTATGCCAACTGCTTCAACTGCTCAAATCTTAGGAAACAATGAATCTATTGAGCCCTACACAAATAATATATACACCAGAAGAGTGTTATCAGGTGAATTTCAGGTAATTGTAATTTCTAACATTATAGTTTATTGCCAAGTTGAAGAGTTGCAATTTATGATTTCTTGTGTTTCTATCCCCAAATTAATGTTCTTAAATTTTGGATATCTAGGTTGTAAATCATCACTTACTAAAAGACCTAACTGATCTAGATCTTTGGGATGAAAGTATGAAAAATAGATTGATTGCAAACAATGGCTCCATACAGGTATACTCAATTTTTTAGATGCATGTTATTACTTTAAATCTGTCATTTGACATGTTTGTTCTTTTTAAAAAACTGAAAGTTTTGGGATATAGAAACTTGGCAGCATCTTACTTCCAATTTTCAGATTTTGTTCTATTTCTGTCATGACTTGAGGGCATTACACTACAACTAATCATAAAACAGATTGTAAATATGAACTTTATATCAAACAAGAAATATTGTCAGTTCAGGATTTAGTACTTCATTGGTACTGTTTTAGTTTAAGCTAACATGCTTATATGATCAGGAAACTTCAATTGGCAAAATGGGTAGCAATAAATTCGTTTACTGTATGCCATTGTTCTATAAAGTTTGAATAAAAAAGACAATTAAAATGGAATCTAAAATGATCTACAATATCAGTCCAATCTTAAAAATTATATAATTGTAACAAAGGAATTCAGATAAGCAGTTTCACTTAATTCTATTGTAAAAGTGGCATGGCAATATTGAGATTTCTGTTAATGTTGAGAGTTAGTGCTGCACTGATCAAAGTTTAATAAGATATAACATACAAATTGAAAGTTGATAGAACCTATCAGGTTTCCAAATTAGCAGTCGTTAGTTGTATTTGGCACCTATGAACTTCGTTTTGACAGATGTGTTTTTCAATCTTATCATTTTGGATGCCAGCTTCTCTGAATTTTTTCACATATGCAATCCTTGCAAAGTACTCTTTAAAATATCCGAAGTAAAGATAATCCTCCTAAAAACCACTTTCGAAAATGGGTTTTTACCAATGCATGGTATTAATTAGTCATGGCACTACAGGGGCAGAATTGTGAACCACTTGGGTGCAGCAGGGGGGTCATGTTACACCCCTCATATACATTCAAGACACAACCTGTTTATAGCTAGGCCACACATTCACTCCAGATGTACAAATATCCATGCCTTACCCTGGATTCAAACCATGAACTTTTCAATCTAGAAGCCAGCACCCTGACCATCACTCAATTTCAAAAGTGGAGAATGAACCGTGTTCCAGAGAACAGTTCCCGGAATGTGCTGGGGCTGTTGTGTCTCAGTGGGTTTGCCCACTGTGCTAGCAAGCTGTAGGCGGCGCAGGTTCTATTCCTCCCTGGGTGTATTTCGTTCTTATGTGTCTAAAACTTTCCTTGTGTGTGTATGTCTATTACTTGACATTGTCTGTCTTATGTTTGGCGCCGTATTGCCCTTGTGCCATAAAATCCACCCAACCCATAATGAGCTACTATTGGGTGTTGTCTATTCTTTTTTCCAAGCCCCATCACTGACCTCTCAGCCTTTGGTACAAGGGGCGAACTGACGGCTATTTGGGACAAAGCACCCAATGGGTGAGCTGCCACTACTTTTAACAAGGACAGTCTCTTACATCAATGCACTCACAAACACAGATTCGAACCTGTGAGCTACTGGGTGGCAGACATGTGCTATGACCACTATACCAGTTAAGTGACATCTGTCTCTAGTCATCTAGTTTTGGGTGTTGCAATTTTAAGAATAATCAAAAGAAAACTTTACTTTTTGAAAAATAACAGAAGATGTAAAACTGGTAATTGATAACAAATACCTTTGGCCTTTTATAGATGAAAGAAGGGGGCCCCATTATGTATGTGTCTCAATACAAGGCTCTCAAAACACAAAATAAATTTGAAATCGCACCTAAGTAGAGCATTTTGGCAACTCGGGAAAAATATTTAGATACCATTAACTGTTGATTTTCTGCTCCTAATTTCTAAAGCTTAGGATTATTTAAAAAATTAAATTCGTAAATTACATTCTGATTAAAATGGCACATGTCAGCGAGAAGGCTTATGCTTCTCATTTCTTATCCACCAATTTGATATTGACCGTGGTAGGTTTTCAAATTACAGTTTGTGAAAGTCATAATCTTTGAAGTGTCATTTAATTGTGTTGGGTTTGTTATAGGAAATCGACAGTATCCCCGAGAACCTGAAGGAATTATACAGGACAGTTTGGGAAATCTCTCAGAAGAATATCCTAAAGATGGCTGCGGATAGAGGTGCTTACATTGATCAAAGCCAGTCTTTGAATGTGCATATTGCTGAACCCAACTATGGGAAGATAACAAGCATGCACTTCTATGGTTGGCATCTGGTGAGTCTAGTTATTTGATATGCAAGGGAAATCTTCAAAAAAAGTATTATCTAAAAAATATATTTCTTAATTACTTATGTTACATGATTGATCATTATTGGTTTAAGTGGGCTTTTAATTTAAATGAAAATATTAAATCACGATATGAAGCTATATATATGCATATTTTATTTCTTTAGGGCTTAAAGACTGGAATGTATTATCTCCGTAGTAAGCCTGCAGTCAATGCCATTCAATTCACAGTTGATAAGAAGGCACTGAAAGTGAATGGCACTAAAGAAAATGGCACCGTGCTCTCTGAAAATATGAAAGAGAAACAAATGGCTGATCTCGTATGCTCCTTGCAAAACAAAGAAGCTTGCATCAGCTGCAGTGGATAATATAATGTATTGGTCAGGCCTTATTGATGCCCTGTTGGTCAAATCTTATTTATTGAGGTATTAGAACTTTATATAGCGAGACAGCTTGGGTGATAAAACTCGTGGAAGTCTACCCATTAATCAGTCAATGTTACAATGCTTTAATTTACAATTAAAACTCAAATATATATGTGCTTCATATGTATTTCAAAAGGTTTTACTGGTTAAACCTATTTTTTAAAGAGTAGTTTTTAAAAACAGAAGGGGCATTAATTTCTGTCGCAAACTAGTTCGAATGTTTCTTTTTTTAATGTGTAAACATTTTATTTGTAGTTTTATCAAATGAAACATGTTTGTATTTTCAACATGCTAATGTCAATATCTATTTAACAGTAAATGAAGTTATTTTAGTTGTTAATTAGTTGTAAAATTATTTCATGCTTTTCGGAAGACATGGTGGAATAACAAATTAATCCATTGTAATTCTTTACTGAGTCATTTACTTGATTTACATTTTTAGTGATGACAAGTGTGTACTTTATTTTTGTTAATTATACCCCAAAACATGTGTATTTGTCTCTGTTCTACACACAATGTGCATTTTATTGCATTTCACGCCATAGCTTTTTTTTTCGATGGTGCACTTTAAATTTTTTTCCTCTGAAATTCATATTTAATGTTATCATAATTCTACATCAAATATTTTATGTTAATTTCTGTGTATATGTAGCTGGATTGGCATTTTTCAAATTATCTGATTTCTTATATTCTGTTATGCTGTATGTTTAAAACAATAAATGAAACTTCAATAAAACATGTGCTAATCAAAGATAGTTTTTAGTTTTACTTTTACAAGATCTAACCATCTCAAATTGTTCTGTGAACCACTTTGATTAATGCAATTTTCCTAGAGGTGACATTTAAAAAAAAATTTTAATAAAATCAAACATTTATAAAACCTATTTCATTCACTACGAAATTTATCAGTGGTATGTTTGCTTTTCTTTGCAATTTTTATTTAAAATAAAAGTTTAAAATTTATGTATTTCAGAACTTGTTGCAAACTGAGTTAATATCCTAATTAACTCATTTTGCAACACATTGTTCTGAATAAAAAATATTAAATTGTTTTATGTAGTAACTTTTTACAACTAGCCAATATATTAGGTAATACCTTGGAAATAACATTGATGTTAATTAAAAGTAATTCATTCTAAGGAAAAAGATATAATTGTGTTAAACTTTTTTCAATAATTTGGATTCAATCCTAAAAGTATTCAAAAACATTCTGATTTTATTGTCAAATTTAATTTGAAAAAATATCTACATGTGTTTTAGTCTACAAATCCCTAAATTGGTATCAGAAGCCTCAGAATGACTTGATCCACTACTGTACATTTGATCTGATGTAGATAGTTGAATGAACTTCGCACTGAAACAGCACAACGGGTTATTCCCAAAGTGAAAGACCGAGGACATCGCGTAGTTTTGAACCACAGTCAGATGATGAAGTCAGCACCCTACTCCAAACTTACAAACCAACGTGAGGACATTTGAGGCCACGTCAGATTTAAAGAGTACATTACTGGCTGGACAGAGTTTCGGACTCAACCCTCTGGTTGCCAATCCATTATTCCAACCAGGCTACTGCTGCTTCCATGTGACAGTGAGAGGTTTTTAAAATAACTAATATCTCAAGAAAAAGGCTATTTAGCTCCTAGACGCAACTTGTGAACTCTGATAAGACCTGAAAAGTGCCCCAGTTCGAACAAAATACAGTAACCCTATTTTATATCTTAAAGTATGAGGTTTTTCAGTGTAAACTAGCTAGGCCACAAAGACTTCCAGTAAAGAACTAATGATTTGTTCCCATTTTGACGGTGACCTTAATCCTCTCCAAAAAATTCGGGGCCGCGGTGGCCCGGTTGGAAAAGTAACGGATTTGCAACCAAAGGGTTGTGAGTTCGAATCCAGCCAAACACCGTCGTGTACAAAGGGGGCTGGTGCACGTTAAATCTGTCGTGGCCTCAAATGTCCTCACGTTGGCGTGGTTTGGAGAGTGGGGTGCCAGCTCAGGTGTTGCCTCGTCATCTGACCGTGGTTCAAAATTACGTAGTGTTCTCGGATCTTTCCCTTTGGGATTGATCCCGGACCGTCACCAATAGCCCGTTGTGTTGCTCCAGTGTGACGTTAATTGAAATACCCCCCACCCACCCCAAAAAATATGTGGGGAACAATTATAATAAAACTTTATGGGTATGTTAAATTCATAATTAATTTTTGAGTTTTTTTTCAGTAAAGCTAAATACAGGTGGCCTTAACGTTTCGATGAGTGTTAGCTTCTGTGTTTTAATTAGGCATGTAACTCGAATGCAATTTTAACATGTTACAGAATGAATCATGGTTGGGTTTTATGGCGCTACTACCATATTTAACTCTACAGAAAGCCAAGTAATGGAGATGCATACGCAAGGTAGGTAGTTGAATTTACACAATGTCCTATTGATGGTCTGGGATCCATTCCGAAAGAAAAGATCCGAGCACACCTGGTCATTTTGAACCAATCTTACAACGATATCAACACGCTAACGTGAGAATCAGGTCACAACAGATTTAAAGTACATGTCGGTCTTTGTGTTTAGATCGAGTTTCGAACTCGCAACCCTCCGGTCCCTAACCCGTGCCTACCCCTACATACACAATGGACAATTTACTGTCAGAAGATAAATAAACTCAGGGTAAGCTACAGAAATCGAATATACCTCACCAAAAACTAGCGGATGAATGAATCGAAAAGTAACGCAAAATGGCGAGAAATCAAATAAGATTTTCATCAGAAACATTTTTGCTTCCAGTTGGAAACTCGTCTTGCCACTCCACCCTTTCTTAGAAGGCAGATGACCTTGGAGTTCATTTTTTGGAAAGTTGTAAGCTCGCCAGGGGAAAGTGGTGCCATTCGCAAAAGTATACGTGTCGATCGCCATAGGTCATGTATTTCACCAACTTGTTCTCCCCCTTTTGTTTCCGGCATCGAACGAAAAGCAAGGAGCTAGAATCAGCACTAAGGACCCCAATTGTGAGATAAAGTAGTTAATTAACGTCGCACTGGAATAACACAAAAGGCTATTCGCCAATTGTGAGAAAGTATGGTTTGTTTGTTTAACCCTACCCCTAATTTAATGAATAGATTCTTTGAAAACCACGTGACACTTTCATGTCTACTTGCGCTAGTGTTTTTATGGTAGACCTTGCTTCCGTATTTCGTAAGTGATGTCACTAAGCTACATTTTATAAAGTAACTCCATTTTCTACCGAGGGTTGCGAGTTCGAATCCAACCAAAGACCATCGTGGCGTCAAATGTCCCCACGTTGGCGTAGTGTGGAAGTTGAGTGCCAGCTCAGGTGTGACCTCGTCATCTGACCGTGGTTCAAAATTACGTGGTGTTGTCCACGTCCCTTTCCCGTCAGATTAGATCTCGGACCGTTGCCAATAACCCGAGGTGTTGCCCCAGTACGACGTTAATTAAAATACCTACCAACCGCTCGAGAATATTGAACAATCGGAAGTAAAAGTTTCGTTTTCCGGTGGTTTGCATGGTTCAAAATTACGTGGTGTTGTCCTCGGATCTTTCCCTTTGGGATTGATCCCGGACCGTCACCAATAGCCCATTGTGTTGCTCCAGTGTGACGTTAATTGAAATACCCCCCCCCCCCGGTGGTTTGCTTATTAACCTTGAAAATTCCTCTCATATGCAGTTTCCCTCTCATTCGATCATGTGTTGCGATGGCTCCAATCAAATGATCGAAAGTTTCTTCTTGTATCTGTTGAAAATCATGCGTTCAGGTATTGGCATAAATGCAGCCAATAAAGCTACGATTTGAAGAAATGTCAACAAATTTACATGATTGCCAAATGCATGCGCAATCTGAGTAATTTAATAATTTTCAGTGATTCTAATATTACACGAGGTTCTATCCCGTTTGTGATATTGAGCCACCCATGGGTCCTCTAATGTCCTTAAAATCTGATGAAAGTGAGGAAGAGAATACCAATATTTTTCCAATGGGAGATGCAGACTTTAGTGTATTGGACGATTTGTTGGTAGATATTTTAGTCCATATCCCACCGGCTGATTTACTTAATAATTGCCGCGCCGTTTGTAAAGCGTGGAAAGCATTAATTGATGGCCATGGCCTTTGGAAATCAAAATGTAAAAGAGAAAAGCGATTCATTCCATCTATCAAATTTAGGGAGGAATTGCCGGATCATTACTATCGAAAGATTTATTTTTACGACCCTTACAGAAGAAATTTACTTAGAAATCCATGTGGAGAAGGTATGTTTCAATAATTTTGAAATATTTTGAAAAAAAACGTTCTCGTTTTTCTTTTAGCATTTGTTATGTTTTTCAGTTAACACATTCAAAAAGGAACTTATCCTTTAATTAAAAATACATAAGGGAAACAGATTTTAAATAAGCATTAGAGTTGATGGAAACTGAAATTCCAAATTAAAAGAAAATGTGTGTCATGCCACATTAAATTCTGATAACTAATTTTAATTTTGACAGTTCCCTATTAGTCTTCGCAAACATCCCCATTTCACTGGGCCGTAGTAGCCCGGTTGGAAGAGTAACGGATTAGCAACTGGAAGGTTATGAGTTCAAATCCAATCAAAAACCGTCGTGTACAAAGGGGACTGGTGCACGTTAAATACATCGTGGCCTCAACCGTCATCAGTTGGCGTGGAAGTTTGGAGAATGGGGTGCCAGCTCAGGTGTGACCTTCATCTGACTGGTTCAAAATTACATGGTGCTTTCCTCGGATCTTTCGATTCAGGTTTGATCCCGGACTGTCGCCAATAGCCTGTTGTGTTGCTCCAGTGCAATGTTAATTAAAATACCTACCTTCCCCCTTTTACTAAAAAAGTTACTATTAAAAATTTAAGCGTTCAGGTGGGCGATGATGTCTTGTTAAGCAGCATGCTGGCATAGTTTGGTGTTTTGTTTCCAGCCGATGGGATTGCATTCCTTTCAGGATCAGCAGGCTCCTCAAATTCATCTAGAATGGAATCATTTTGTGGCTTGACAGTAACTTGAGTTGGTATTGGAGGAATCTCCATTCTGTTTGGTAAAAGGGAAACTGGAATTGGTGGTTTTCATATCTGCAAGGGCACTTACACTGTCAGGGGTAACATTGTCGAACGTGATTGAAATAATGTAACATCAGTCCATAAGGGGTACATATGCATAACATTAGCCTTCCAACCGGTTCTACAGTACCTTGAATCCATTTTGATACGATTCCAAATATTCGCACCCAGACTTGAGTGTTCATGTGTTATTTTATGCTAAAATTCCTCCCAGAATTGTACATTTTATAGACTAAATGTACAATCTAGTTCATACAGTTGTATTATATGCCTCATTTGGTTGCAACACTCTTGGCGCGCTTTTTGGTGCACTTTTAGTAGCGAGTTATAGCCGGTGGAGACAACCCATCTTTGTTAGGGTTTTTTCAGTTTTGTATTTTTTTCAGTTGATTACTTTCTGCTAAAGCTTATAATTTTCAATATGAAAAACTATTTTTTTCTAAAAATTATTTCCTTGGTGACAAAAAGTGCGCCAAAAATGTGCAAAAAGCATTGTCACCAAATGAGGTGTATGATGCAGCTGTACCATCTAGCTTGCATTTATATATTTAGGTTTGTCTTTGCGATTCAAAGATATGGAATAGGTCGATAAAAATTGACTAGTTTTGTTTAGTTTATAGATATATACACATTATTTACAACTTGAATGACAATTTTAAGCATCATAGCTCTGATGACAAGAGATGGACAATACCCTCAAATATATGAGCACAAGAGCTCGCATAGGGGACAGATAGATCAGACTACCTTCACCTTCAAGAAACAATTCTTTCTAAAAATAGAACAAATATAAAAAAAATCACACAACTCCCACGTGCATCACAATAAGCGCATTATCGCTCGAAGTGGCGACGAGAGGCTCCAACAGAATACATTGCATTTAAATTATGGTAACCAACAGGCACATTCAGAAAACTTCAGAGGGGGCCCAATCTTTTGTCCCTATTTTCTATTCAAGTTGAAAGTCTAATACCAAATGGACATTACGCTTTATAATTTTTGCTGTTTTCAGACACATCTACACGTAGATTTCTGCAAGAAACGTGTGATAAAAACTTTGATTTTTGCAGATTAAATTAGCTCTAATGTGTATTTTTGATTGTTTTCTAATGTTTAAAATATTTCGGAGAGGGTTTATGCCATGTGAACCTGTTCTCTGAATATACATCCTGGTCACTCATGCCTTGGAGAATTACAAAGAAATTTTTTTTGTCTCGTTCAATCCCTTCCCATTCGTTGACCTAGCACATCAATGGATTTTTTGCTTGCTTAAGCAACCAAACAAATTCCTGTTGTGTTTATTTAGCACTTTGTTTGCAAATGTATTTGAATATTTTCAGATTTGTCCATGATTTTTCTACTAATGGGCTGATACTATTTGATATAGACTTTTGTGGTAATGCTTTGGCACATTTTTTGGCATGCTTTCTGTCGCCAAGAAAAAATTTCTTTGAAAAAACACTGTTTTCAGCTTAGTTGAAAATAATTAAAAAATAGAAAAATCCAAAGAATAAATTATTTGCAACTCCCTTATTTCTGAATGTTGCCCAACTACTACAAAAAGTAAATTACACGAAAGAACACCCTGAAACTTATCTACAATAAATACAAAAGTCATGATAAATTCAAAAATGATAATGATTTTCAAAAATTAATAAGAGATACAAGTAAAAGAAAGAAACGATACAACCTAATGCGACTGCACTGTGTTCAAAATGCAAACTGAAAGTTTTAATTCTTCAAATTTACGGGAAACGGAAAAGAATTGGAAAAAATTCAAAAGGACCAATGAAGTCAAAGCACTTTATAACGGAAAAATTCGAAAACAAGTTTAAAAGTACTAATGAAATTAAATTGCAATAAAACAAAGGAAAAACATCCCAAAATATTCAAGAACGAAAAAGGGCTGGAAATGAAATTTTCAACTTTCCCGAGATTGCTATAATTCTAATAAAGCAAGATTGCCTTTACCTGCTACAAAAGCACACCAAGAGCACTGCCACAAAAGTCTTTTCATCAAAGCTGTACCAATGGGCTAGAGAAACTGATTTCAATGATCAAGTGAACTTGAGCATTTGTTTTTGTAACATCATTAACATTTCATACAGGAGCCAGGCATGGGGTATAGATATGAGGACCTGGTCGTATTTGAGACGAACTACACTGCATTTTCGTTAAATAAATGCAACTTAAACATATTGTATCTTAATAGCTCTCTTGCAGGTTGTAGATTAAATATTTCTGATTGTTTTCTAGATGGTCTGGATGGTTGGGAAGTGACTGCTAATGGTGGTGACGGGTTTGCTATAGAAAATCCTCCAGCTGGTGCTGATCCTATTCCGTCAGAAGTTGGTAGCGTATCAACTTTATAAATATGTTACACTTGATTTTATGCATCCATTTTAACATGCTACTAATGAATGTTCGAGTTTGTTATTTCATTTCATTCTGCAAAGTGCCATTGTGTGTTTAATTATTATCTAATGATGTTTATAATCTGTATGGGAATGAGCTTTTCAATGTCTTGTCTTTTAATGATACTGTGTCATTTTAGGATGAGAAGTAACTTAATTGTTTAATGAAAGTCTTAAACGACAGCAATAAAATTGACTAATCAAAGCGAGATACCAGTGTTTTACTATAGCTCTTTAGCCTGGCATATGAGAGACTGCAACTTTTTATACCAAAAAGTAATCCATGTTAAAGTTGGAGTTACACTGCTATTTATACAATCATATTGTAAGTTCATTTTTATAGTGGTGGGCTAACTTCCACAATACTCCCCTTCCAAAATTTAGCAGTGGCTGAATTTGATGGATATTACCATTAGTTCGTATGTTGCCAATTGCATGCAATGTTTTTAATCCCTTAACCCTCTAAAGGTGCGATTCCAATGTGACGACTGAAACGAATACAGCTGCACGATTAGAGGTGTGTGATCAGAGCAGCACGATCTGAGTCGCTTGTTCAACTTCCAATCTCAGGAGTTTCAGTTGCTACGTGAACGTCATGAAGGATACACCGCTGTTGGTATCTTATCTTGAGGAAGAAGAGCTATTAACTGTGATAAGGCAGTTAAAAAAAATTCAACCTAATCCGATGTATTTGGCGAGGGACAGGGTTTTCAAAATATTCTTATACAGAAACATCTTTTATAAGATGATTCAGTGATTAGAAAATTTATCCGTTTGAATATTGACCAGTTTAATTACATTTTGTCAATCACTGAAGGTGAACTAATAAGACAGTCTTGTAGTAAAGTGAAACAGCTTATAAGCCTTGCTGAAAAACTGGGACTAACACTCAGGTAAACAATTTAATCGTAATAATAATTAATACATTTTCAAAAATACTACAAAGCAAAGGTGATAGGTAGCTCTTTTTTCAAATTACATAGAATAAGAGAACATAGAACACTCAACTAAAATTATGGCCAGATGTTTTTGTCATGAATTGCAATTCATTGTCAGGCAGGGAAGCCAGTGAGGTTTGAGAAGAAAAAAATCAGTTTCGAATCATCCATTTTAAGCTGAAAAAGGCAAACTACAACCGAAACATTTCTAATCACGTCATTTGCTGCAACTCGACTTCTCTATCGAGCAGTCGAGTCATACGTTTTGAGCCGTCTCACTGGAGTCGCTGTTTTCACAGTCACTGATGCACCATTGGAAAAAGTTCCATTCATTTACCTTAAAGGAGTCCCATTCATGCAGTGTTTACAGGCGTGCTGCTACAGTTGCACTGCTGTAGTCATTTCAGACGTCGCATTGGAATTGCACCTTAAGTGGTTTCGACTTAGCATCACATTGGCAATTCAACTACTCATCGTGGATCATCCATTGAAGTATGTGCAGAATGAGGCTAGAGTCATTTGGAATTTTTCAAAAGCACCATCTAGCTTGTTTTTTTATAAACACGCACAGGTGCGTGTTTAAATTCACTTAGTCGGTCACCAATTTAGCGTCATGTGAAAGGCGATGCAACTTTGTCGACCACAAAGTACGTCATGGTGGAGTAGGGTTACGCTGCTATATATACTATTGCATTGTAAATTAATTTTTGTAGTGGTGACTAATTTCACAGCTTGAAACTAATGAATATGAATGTAACATTAATATTGTGGCATAGAGAAAGTGTCACGTATTCCTAAAAGATTTGTTTGTAAAACTTCAGAGTGAATTTTTTTTAATATTGTTTGTATATGGTTAAATTTCTGGGGCCAGTCCCCATAATCCATAATGGCAATTGTCGGGGTGGAGGGGCTGCACCCCCAACTGAAGAAGTATATGGTTAAATGCTTGGATTAACTTTTATTTAGTGATTTTTGCTTTCATCTACATGTTTAAATTTTGTTTCTTGTTTTATCTAGGCTCTCAGTCATGTTTTGCAACTACTTTCTTGTCGTGCAAAAAGCATCAAGTCATTGATTTATATAGAGAAGGTATACCAAGAGATGTACTACAGCTGAAGGCAACCAAAATTGAAATCAGTGAATGGTATGGTTATTATTTATAAGGAATTGGAATCATGTTTAAAGAAACTTGTGGCATTGAATTCCAAGTTTGCTGCTAGCCCCTTCATTCACCCTGTCAGCTATGTTATTCTTTGTTGAGCACTATGAAAGACAGATATTATCAATTTTTTATTTGTCCTTTTTATTTGCAATATTAATACACCCTTGTTCATTTCCGAAAAATATTTTCCGATTTAATCTTTATATTATATGAATGTATTTTATTGGTTTTTAAATTTGTAATTGTTTTAAATTACTTTTTATGCATAATTTTGGTATGATCCTAGCTATTTCCATTTTCTTTATAATATGCTGGTTTTCTTTATAATATGCTGACATAAAATAATTATCTAGAACTATAGAAAATTTAATTTTAAAATGATACGACCTTAAACACTTTGACTTCACTCTTAAATACCTCCCTCAGGGGAACATCGCCTTTAGGCATGTATGAACTTCATGAACACAAGTACTCTAGTGACCATTTCTTCCATAGGGTTTATTGTCTTTAGTAAACATAGGAGTCATGCTCCCGGGTCACCCAAGCTATCTTTTTCTGCTTTCATTCCAGTACTCTGTTCCTCAATCCCTCTTTGTCCCCTTTCATGATACCTTTGGCCAAATATGTCCCTTGCACCATAAAATACCAAAGCGAGCAACCACTCTTAAATACCTATTGATTGTATCAGCTGTAACCATGGGCACCAACTCTTTGGCCCTCCAATAATTTGATGGAAGGGACCGGGCTCCTATTAAAATATTAACAGTGAATAACAAAATAATTTGCTTCTCAACAAAATGCCCTCACTAGGGATGCCAAGTTCTAACAGGCCCATCCCTTATTTTCATCTTCCAGATTTCCCATTGCTTTTTGTAATCAGACTGCGAAGAATTTCATCAGAGCTTCACGAGTTCTGTGCAGTTCTAGCAATATTATGCAACCCCTAGCTCAAATCGAGCATATTTAAACTTTGCTGCAAAACTGGCGAATTAATCTTGCAGTGGTTGATTTTATATTTAAAATCATTTGCTGCCATTTTTAATTTACAAATAACACCAATTTCTGTGCCACATATGTTTGTGAAATATATAGATTTGTCGCATTGTTTGAGGACCATGTTCCAGTTATGCAAATATTGGGAAACCCCAATCAGTTCAGAAAAGAAAATCTATGACAATAGGTTTAGAGGTAAAAAATATCAAAGGGCCTTTGAATAAGTGAATGAGATGCAATTGAAGTGAACGTTCAGAAGCTAATTGTGGTAACAGGATTGTTGCAAAGCCTTTCATGTTTCAAGAACATGGAACTGGAATTGTAAAGCTAATTATTAAAAGAAAATAACAAAAATATAAATTGTACATATACACACTAGTGTTAATTAATATCAATCAAATCAGTAAAATTAAAAATATTCTAATGAGAAGGATGAGCCTGGTGTTTTGTTTATATTTAGCTCTACAAATTGTTTATATTGGGCTCTATTTTCATCATCAGCATCCCTAAATTTCCAGAGTCGACTATTTGCAGTTGGTTCCTCCTATAAGTTAAAAGAATCAATGACTCACTTTAGGTGAGAGTATGCATAAGTGTTTCCTGGAAAAATTTTTAGGTCATTTTTTTTAGAATCTTATAAGCTCACACTTCCTACTTCCCTCAATGGGTCCAACATTGCTCCCCAAGATTCCTTTAACACCCACAGGGGAAGTTGCCCCTACTTTGGGCTCTATGATTTCCAGGTTCAATTCCTGTAACTTACCCTGAATCTATTTCTCCATTTTTGTGTCAGTAATACTTGTACATATGCCCATTATTTGACAATTTATATATCCTTGAGGTCAACCACACTAGTCAAATATATGTACTCAATTGATTAGCATGAGCTATTTGTAATCTAGATCTGGAAATATATTTGAGTTGATGGTTATTGTGCACATACTGTGAATTCAAAGTCATTATAGTCATAATTAAGTGAAACACAATGTTTCTTCACATTAATCCAAAAAAGTATGTGCTGTCATGGTTCAGTGGATATGCCCTCTGCTCTAGCAACCTGCTAGTTGTAGGCTGCACAGGTCTGTTTCCTCCCTGGGTGTATTTCTCTCTTCCATGTCATTAAAAACTTTCCTTGTGTATGAACCTCAGGTGCCTAAGAAATCTTTCTCTACTTTTTTCCTCTCCATCCTTTCCTTTCATAATTACTTGACATTGTCTTGTGTTTGGCACAGCTTTGCCAAGCATGGCCCTTGTGCCATAAAACCCCAAACCAACCAACCTTGTTTGTGTATGTCCATTACTTGGTGCAGCATGGCCAAATATGATCCTTGCATGGTAAAAACTAACCACCCAACTAACCAAAACAAGTAAATTATTAATAATCCAAGATGTTTCGCGTTAAAATAGAGAACAGCTTTTTGAATGATCCTGTTCACCATTGTTTTTTCCAATGTAGTTTTGCAACTGAGTTACTTTCCATTTATCCTTGAACTCTTGCAATAATTGGATTATTTTCTTGCAGGTATGCATCTCGTTTCGACTGTGCTTCGGAATACATTTTAAGCGTCATACTGCTAAGTGAAGACTGTAATATATATAATAGTAATTCTTACAATGTTAACAAGCGGGATGAATTTAATTTCAGTTTCCAGGAAGAACAATGGGTTGGGAGAGAATGGCATAAGGTATGTTATACCAATGCATTAAAATATTTTATTATTTTGTCTTGCTTTTTTGTGGTGGAAATGCTGACTGATATTGGTGTGAAATTTACATTTTGAGCTGATGAACTAAATATGTTTGCAGAGTGGTTTTTATTGATATTCTGAGAGTGAGAGGTTTGAAATTTTTAGAGATATTTTAAAACTATAAAATCATGTGAATTTTTCAAAGGGCTGCGGTACTCCAGTTGTAAGAGTAGCAGATTAGCAACCAGAGAGTTGCAATTTCAAAACTTGATCCAACCGAAGACCTTCGTGTATGTGGGTCGCAATAAATCACAAATCCTCAAATGTCCTCATTTTGCCATGTTGCTGAAGTTTGGAAAGTGGGGTGCCAGCTCAGGTGTTGCCCTCATCATCTTGCCATGGTTCAAAATTATGGTGTTGTCCTCGTTTCTTTCCCTTTGGGATAGATCCCAGACCATCACCAATAGCCCGTTGTGTTGCTCAGTGCAATGTTAATTCAACTACTTTCCTTTATTTTTCAAATCGCAATAAATTCACATTCGTTGTTACTTGCGTCTAGGCAAAGACTGCTTTGTGGCATCAATATGGAAGCAGTAACTTTATGACCCCATAACACACCTTATTTTTCCATCGCACCACCAATCAGTCATGATACTGGCTTTTAAGTCGAAAGGTTCCTGGTTCAAATCCTGGGTAAGGCATGGATGTTTGTCCATCTGGAACAAATGTGGCTCTTAAACATTTTGTGCCTAGAATGTGTACGGAGTGTAATGTGAACCCACCCCACATGGTGCATCAAGGTAATGCAAAGTGGTTTGCAAATTCACCTTTGTAGTGCCATAATGAATAATGTTCAATTGACCAGGCATTAAAAAAATTCCATCACTTATACTTGAAAATTTGTTTTATGTGAATCCCAGCCCATTTTGATCTATGGTCGTAATAAAACTTCATAAATCTTAGATTAAGAGGTAGAATAGAGAGGTTTTAATAGGCATTAATAGAAAAGTCATTCTGGTTTTTTGAAGTGACGATTTTTCTTTTACAGCATTTAATTGTAAAGATATATAAAAAGTAAGAAACTGACACACTTGGTGGGAGTTTGGACCCCAGATGTCGTTCTGGCTAAGCCACTTGTCTGAACTGACAAATTGTTTGAAAGATGCATTCACACATTCAACACAAAAACAATTAAACAGCAGTTCTCAAAGTGTGGGATGATAAGTGTTAAACCTCAAAAATCTCTTAAGAAAACAAAGCTGCCTTTGAAAGAAGGTATGGAATTCCAACTAAAATTATAGTAGACTAACAGACCTGTACTAAACTGTATTTCCATCCATTTTTAATGAATAGCATCCATATTCACATAAATAGATTTCAGACTTCTAAATGAAATAAAATTATTCAAAAATATTTATTTTACTGGTATCAATTCTTATTTCCAATCACGTCTCGGTTGTGATACCACAATTAGGTTCTGAATGTCTACTTCAAGTTCCTCCCATTCCTTTGTTCAAGGGTGATTCTGCGTTACTTTTTAACTCTAAACCTTTTTTCACTCCTGTGCTGATTTCTATCTTCCAGATTTCTCATTGCTTTTTGTAATCAGACTGACGAAGTGTTTCATTATAGAGTGGCGAGTTTTGTTTTAGCAATATTCAGCTCGCTCAAATCAAGCATATTTAAATGCAGCTGCAGAATTAGCGAATGAATTCCATAATGGTTGATTTCATATTGTTTATATCTGCTGCCATTTGTTGACTGGTTACTATTTTAGTATCAGTCCATAAGATTGAATACAAAACTCTCTCCTCTATTAAAAAGTTGCTTCTCTGATCATTCATCTATGGTTATTTTGTGAGGAATAAGATTGAATTAAGAATCCCTTTTAAAATAATCCCATGTTAACCCCCTGGTGTTTTTTCTTTACGTCAAAGTCTTTCTGTTGTAACCAGCCTCTGCTACACAAACCTGTTCCAATCTGTCACCATTTCTAGACAAGGGGCAATTTGTTTTCTCTATTTTGATCTTCAATGCCCTTTGGAGGAATAGGGTAGTTTTGTCTCGACAAGGTATATTAGCAAAACTGACCAGTTCTAGATGTACGAGAAATCACATTGAAACCACTTGGAGGGTGTTAGAAATGAGCAAGAGAGCTCTGGCCTTGAATGTATATTCTACGCATTTAAGTGGAAGTTATTATCTGTCATGAAGTTCTTGATGAGAAAGAACGTGTAAGGGTTGCAGCCCTAATAATACTGTTTTGTCTTGTTATGTTTTGTTACTGTGATTTTAATAAACTAGTTATATTACTTAAAACTCGTGTAACGGAAATTTACCACTGAACCACCCAGATACGCCATAGAGGGTTAAATTCTTTTAGGACCCTCTCTACTCTTGTTGATTTGAAAGTTGCTTGGAAGTAAAATGATTGAAAATTTGTTAATGAAAGTGTTTCCAATGAACTGAAGCATTTGAAGGAGCTAGAAAAACGTTTCTTGATCCTGATGTATAAAAGGGAAGTGCTAGCCCAGTTGGAAGAGTAATGGATTAGCAATCGGAGAGTTGCGAGTTCGAAACTCGGTCCAGCCAAAGACAGTTGTGCACATGGGGGCTGGTGCATGTTAAATCTGTCATGGCCTCAAATATCCTCACGTTGCCATGGTGTAGAAGTTTGGAGAGTGGGGTGCCAGCTCAGGTGTTGACCTCATCTGACTGGTTCAAAATAACGAGACGTCCTTGGATCTTTCCCTTAGGGATGGATCCATGACCGTTTTCAATAGCCCGTAGTGTTGCGCCAGTGCGATGCTACTTAACTACCTACCTGGTGTATAAACTCAAAATTATGTTATTTTGTATGGAACTGACATGCTGTTTAATATTTTCCTAGGTCACTCATGAATTTGAAAATGTCAGTGAAGTCAGATACGTTTTCTTTCAACATCATGGAAAAGATCTGCAGTATTGGGCTGGAAGTTATGGAGCTAAGATGACCGGTGCTTCCGTAAAGATTATTGTTTGAGAGAACAGTGAAGAGACATTCCATTACATTAATACTGAGCTTAAATTCCTTATTGTTGGTCAAGAAAATGTCATACTTAGGTTTAGCAATTAAAGAAGCCTTGGACTGTATTAACATTTATTTTCGATTAGCATGCATCTGTTGCGGGAGCTGTCGAGTTCCAAACTCTTCTCCTCATCCTTACAAAAAGGTTTCATAGGGTTGCCAAGTGGCGCCATGGGGATGATGCTCCGTCACCAAGGCGAAAGTTAGAAACACAGCAATCATTAAAAATGTGGTGAAATTGCATCTGGAAGAACCTTGGATTTGTGTACATAGATTAGTGAGTTTTAGCTAAAGTAACTTACAAAGCTCTTGTTTTAATACTAGTCAAATATATTTGGTGTAACTGCTGGGGAAAATTTTATTTTTGTACTATTTAAATGGTATTTTGATTATACTTCAATCATGTTGTTAACCCTGTGATGTATGTGAACAAAAAATGTACAGGTTACAAATTTATTCACTTCCTTTGTATGTTACTTTGATTTTGTCCTGTGTGTTAAAATGTTTTATTTATGAATTCCTCAAAAGCTGGTATCGTTAAAAAGTTAAATATTTCATGCTACTTGATAGGTGAATTTGAAATATGCTTAAAAAATATTAACACCTAAAAATTTTAGAATAAACCCTCTTTACAAATCGTTACTAAATCTTGTTAACAGTTCACGTTTTGATTACTTGTGCTTGTAAACGTAAAAGTGCAGAATAACTTTCTGAATCTGCTTGGCATTGTCTGTCTTGTGTTTGGTACAGTTTGGACAAATATGGCCCTTGTGATGTAACATCCAAAGCCAACTATATTTCTGAATCTAATATAAAAATATTTTACTAAGTGTTATATCAACATTAACCTTTTAAAATCATCTTTAATTAGCAAGGTTGAATTTAACATCTCTAAAATATTCACTTACTAGATTCATGTTTGTGTGTATTTTTGTTTTTATTGTAAATGCTGTGATTTTCCAAGTTGTGATGTATGTTTTTAAGTTTGATATAATGATTAAGCCATTATGCTTTAATGTGCCTACTGACACATTAAAGAGTACATTAAGCTTGTCCAATAACATGTTGGTAACTCCATCCAAGCTTAAAATATTTTAATTGCTGTCTTATCTTTTCGCAGTTTTGTACTAAAAGCTAATAAATTTATTTTCATCTTAAACAATTCTGAAAAGGTAGCTTTTTACCGACACGGGAACTATGAACATTTTGTGAGATATGCGAGTTTTAAATACTGTCTAGGCAGAAATAATTACAAAATTTATTGTAGTTGCAATTTTTGTTTTGTTATAATTGCATTTATTGTTTTCCCTTACAAAATCTTCATTCTAACATAAGATGATTTTCCCAATTTTACGAAGTTAAATTTTGCTGAAAATGTACATGTTATTTGTTTTGTTGAAAACTCAAAATAAATTACGTTTCATATATTCATGTGTCCCTTTTCTTCCATTACAAACAGCGTATGCCTTTACAAAAAAACTTACTGAATTACATAGCGCTGCCCACATGAAAATTTAAACAGCTGTAATCACTAAAAAGAAAACAATGTTAACAAATAATGCACAATTAATTTGAAGTACAGTAGTTTGGCGACATAAATTCGAGATCAAAATGAAGGGTTGCCACATGCAACTTTACTACTTTTCAGCCTTGGCGACTAGAGGTATCTTTTTATCAAAATCGTCTCAAGTTAATTTCAAACTTTTGGCGACTTTTGAAAATTCAGTCCTTTTTCGGACGGGAAAAATATTTTTCTGTAGGGAGAAGTTTCCTTGATGCGTCAAATTGTGGCAACCATTAAAGAAAAACGTCAGAATCTGGTACTAGATTGTAATGAAAACCTTATAAAGAAAATATATATATATATATTTAGTTTTCAAATTTCTTGGAGAGATCTCCAAGGTCTTTCATACTTAGCATGTTTTGTGCTTCAGTCGATTCATTGTGTACATTAGCAACTAAAATTGCTTCGAAAATAGGGTTTAAGCGGTTAAGATTCGCCAATTTTAAACATTTATGCTACTATTTTACAAGTGCTTTGGCTATGGCAGCCCCGAAATGGTAATTTTATAAGCAAGGTCTGTGCTCCTGGAAAACCTTGAAAGTTCCTGAAAATAAGTTTTTACAAGGAAACTTTAATTTAGTTAACTCCTGGTTGATTGGTTGTTTTCGGGTTTTATCGCGCAAAGCCCATATTTGGCAAAGCTGCATCAAGCACAATGAAGGGGGAAGAAAAAGGATAGGCGAGGGTGAAAATGAATGGAGGAAGGATACCTCAGGGTTGTGATTCCCGTACTCCTAAAGATATGTCCCTGAGGGCAGTTGATTCCTGGAAAACTGAAATATAGGGGGTATGAGGGAATCATGCTCCTAAGGAACAGTTATTGCCAGTACCATAGCATAACATTGATAACTAGCAATAACCGAGATTGGATTAAAAAAATAAGTCAAATGTTAAGCTTTAAACAACCCTTATAAGTCAACTAGTTTCGTCGTTTCTTTTCCCTTAAAGCCAATCGTCATCTGACCGTGGTTCAAAATTACGTGGTGTTGTCCTCGGATCTTTCCCTTTGGGATTGATCCCGGACCGTCACCAATAGCCCATTGTGTTGCTCCAGTGTGACGTTAATTGAAATACCCCCCCTTAAAGCCAATAAAATACGGATCCTTTTTAGCCCCAAGTTAAAAAGGTGCCACTCAACCTAATCCTGGCAACTAGATCCAATTGTCTTAGAGGTGGATGACAGTCTTATAAAGAGATTAATACAAGATTCGATAGGACGAATATACATATCTGAATTGGATACTAGACTCAGTAAAAGGTGGGTAGTTGAATTAACGTACTGGCACAAACAACGGGCTATTGAAGACGGTCTGGGATCCATCCCGAAGGTAAAGATCCGAGGACAACACCTCGGCATTTTAAACCACGGTTAGATGACGAGGTAAACACCTGAGTTACCACATCACTCTCCAAATTTCCAAACCACGCCAACGTGATGACATTTGAGGCGACGACAGATTTCACGTGCACCCACATACACGAAGAGTCTGGCCGAACCGGGTTTTGAGCTCGCAATCTTTCGGTTGTTAGTCCGTTGCTCTTCCAACTGGGCTACCGCAGCCCTCATCAAGTTATGGTAGGTAGGTATTTAATTAACGTCGCACTAGAGCAACACAACGGGTTATTGACCATCAAGTTGTGGAGTTGAGGTTCTCCATCGGTCGAACTCCGAAACGAAGGTAAAAAAGTCGAGCATGTTCCAAACAAAGACCTTCGTGTACGTGGGAGATGGTGCACGTTAAATCTGTCGTGATCTCAAATGTCCTCACGTTGACTTGGTGTAAGTTTGGAGAGTGGGGTGACTGTTCAAGTGTTGACGTCGTCTGACCGTGGTTCAAAATTGGTGATTCAAATCGAGGTGCTGTCCTCGGATCTTTCCCATCGGGTTGATCCCAGACCGTCACCAATAGCCCGTTGTGTTGCTCCAGTACAACATAAATTAAACAGCCTACCTATCTAATGGTAAGACGTTGCTCAGAGTTTGCTTGCCCGCTGCGCTGGCAGCCTGCGAGTTGTAGGCGGTGTAGGTTGCTGGTTCACTTTAAATCTGGCCTCAAATGTCCTTACGTTGGCATGGTGTGGAAGTCTGGAGAGTGGGGTGCCAGCTCAGGTGTTGCCTCGTCATCTGACCGTGGTTCAAAATTACGTGGTGTTGTCCTCGGATCTTTCCCTTTGGGATTGATCCCGGACCGTCACCAATAGCCCATTGTGTTGCTCCAGTGTGACGTTAATTGAAATTCCCCCCCCCCCCCATCCTCGGATCTTTCCTTTCGGGATGGATCTCGGACCATCACCTATAGCCCGTTGGGTTTATTGCTCCACTGTGACTTTAATTCCACTAACAGCTGTGTGGATATGTATTGCGACGCATCTGAAATTGTTCACATTCATCGTCGACATTTCGTGATTTCGTTGGTATCGCGAAATATATGTGAACTGAGCATTGCTATTGAGAGGAACTTCAAAAAATGACCACATACTAGTAATCACGTGACTGCTTTGTGAAATACGTATTAATTTGATTGACCGATTTGGCATCTTATGCCTCGTTTGCCGATATAACATTCTAAGACAGGGTATCTGTGTGAATGCACATTTCTATAGAATGGCAACAAAAATGGTGAAATCGACAGTGAACTACTTAATCGAGAGGGACCAATCAGATGATGAATCAATGGATGGGCGTCTTCTCCCTTCCCGAAGACCAATCAGATGATGAATGTTTATTTCCACCCGGCCGAAGAAAGTAGTCTAAGGGTCACGTCACTACTAGCTTTATTCACATGGTCCTTTGCACATTTAAAGGTTATCATTGCTCACTCTACTTTTATATTCCCTCTATCGTTGGTAGATGTCCTCCACGTTGTGGGAAGACTTGTCTTGTAAATTACGAGCAATCAGAAGTTTATTTACATGTAATTTTTTTCATACGATGTATGCAGAGCCATCCCTTACAAGTAGGGGGTCCTAATTCGATCAATCTCTGAGGGGCCTCACGAAATGTTAAAAGGAAAAATAATTAATTAAATGACAATTTTTGGAAATGAAGCAAATTGTGTAATTGACAGTAGGAATCATTTTTAAAGTAAAAATAAACATTTAAGTGTGTCGCTGGATAGTTTAAGGATAAAATTATTTAATAATAAATGCAACTTTTTTCATGATTCTTTTCAGGATGTGGCCCCTTGATGGGTGTGAGGGAATCGATGGAATTTGCAAATGGCCCTGGAAGATTTTATTTTACTTAGAGTTTTGGAATAGATTTAATTTTGGATTTAACCAATTTCACAGAAGAATCAGTTCAGTTTTTGGGAATTCTAAATTTTATTTCGAGAATATTCCAAGGGTTTTTCATGGAGTAGAGATAACCACTTGAGGCAATCAGCTTACTTTGCAACGAAGATCGTTTACGAACAATACTCAATTTTGATCTTTGAAATTTGAATCTTTGAGTATTCACGCAATGTCACAGAGGGACTGCCTGGAACTGACATTCTAATTGCTCGGGATTTGACATCTGTAGTCTTTTCAATTTGTCTTTTGATACAAGGTGGTGGTTTTTCTTGTTCGTAATGGCGTGCAATCATTAACTTAATCACACGAAAGGGAAGTTTTTGATTAGGTTAACTTATTACTGAGCGTCGAATAACGGTTTGTTGTTTTAGAGCAAAGTTACAACAGAAGAAACAGAAGTAAGGAAACCATCAAGCATTCTTAACAATAATACTACATAAAAGCGCTTATCACACCCATCACATTCCTTAATCTTAACCCTCCAAGTGTTTCGACGAGATATCTCGTACAGGATCTGGTCTATTTTGCAGTTTTCGTCGCGAAGATAAACAACCAGGAGGGTTAAGGTAGGTAAGTAGTTGAATTAAAGACGCATAGAGAGAGGAGCAACACAACGGACTATTGGCGACGGTTCAGGATCAATCCCAAAGTCTTCAATCTTAAGAAAAGCCGTAGAAGCAGCGTGTATTATCCTCACAGAATATCATGTAGGCACATATTAAAAAAATAATTTCGGAAGAAGCCCGATATATTCTCTTATTTTTCAATTCCGAGGAAAATCCTCAACAAAAACATGGAATAGTTAGTTATATTAGGTTGGTTGAATTGAGTTTTATGGGGCGATGGCCCCATTTTATGGTTGCACCAAACAACGTCAAGTAAATGAACACACAAGGAAAGCTGTACCGACATAAAAGAGAGAAATACACCCAGAAGGAATCAAACCTGAGTAGTAGGTTGTAGATTGCTAGCGCAGTGGACAAACACACTGAGCCACGGTGACCTTTAGTCATAGATTGAAATAGCAACAGTAATGTGGGAAGAACAATTCAACTGAAATCAAAATGTTTCAACGAGATTTTGAATGATAATTTTAATTGACGAAGTACTTTAGGACCAAGTTCATACTTTACTGGTAATTGCATTCTTTCTATGCAGCCTAACTGGTATAGTGATCAGAGTATTTGTCTAGTACCCAGTTGATCAAGGGTTCGAAACTCGATTTGTAAGCGCATGAATATTTGTGATAGCCCTGTTAGAAGTAGCGACGACTGCTTACAAGGTGCACTCTCACAAATACCTGCTAGTTTGCCCCGTGTTGTGCAGAATAGGTCAGTGGTCGTGCTTTTATCCTCCAAGTATTTTCGACGAGTTATCTCGTCCATTATGATCAGACCAATTTTGTTAATGGCGAGATGTCTGTTAAGATCAGACCAATTTTGTAAATGACACGATATCTCGCCATCAAGGTATTGCCGACTTTATCATGAAGGCGAGATCAAGATCTGATTGATTTTCTTCTAATAACGAGAGACAACGATTCTTGATGGACGAGATATGTCGTCCATCAAGAATCGTTGTCTCTCGTTATTGTCTCGTTATTATCTCGCCATCAAGGTATTGCCGACTTTATCATGAAGGCGAGATCAAGATCTGATTGATTTTCTTCTAATAACGAGAGACAACGATTCTTGATGGACGAGATATGTCGTCCATCAAGAATCGTTGTCTCTCGTTATTGTCTCGTTATTATCTCGCCATCAAGGTATTGCCGACTTTATCATGAAGGCAAGATCAAGATCTGATTGATTTTCTTCTAATAACGAGAGACAACGATTCTTGATGGACGAGATATGTCGTCCATCAAGATCTGGTCAGTTTCGCTAATGACGAGATACCTTCTAGAGACAGCCACCAGGAGGGTTAAGGGAAAAAATATTTCTGCTAAGTTTTAATCGCTTCCAATTCCCAGATGCGGATGAATTCTAAAAAAGCTACCAATAATTTTGTCACTTTCTAACCTGGGAGGTCGAGAAGAGAACACAAAATGGAGTAGAGCTTCATTGAGAGCTGCATTTCCAAAAGTCGATGCCCTTCCCATTTACTCAGAAATCATTTTATAGAAACTACTAATAATCCTTTTTTGATCATGTTTTTAGTTTTCCTTCATTCTAGAAAAGTAAAGGATAAGATCAAGGAAATGAACTCCCACAATTTAAATTATAAGGACAGTTTATTGTGTTCACCAGTCATTACTTCTGTAATTTATGGAAATACGCCTAGAAACTAGTAGGTGATGTATTTTATACATCTAAAGCTGTAAATTACAGTATTATCAGGTTTTTTTTATTAGTTTCCATTAGACAGAGGACCTCCCACTGACTTTCCCAAAAACTCATTTTTATTTTAACTCGATTTCAGGAATTTCTAAAAATAGCAGAAAACATTTCTTCGAATCTGGACAAGGCATTTTTTTTTCATTGGCATATGCTAATGTGTTCTCTGAATCTATTTATTCTAGTAGTAATCTATTTATTCTAGTAGTAATCTTGCGCTTAGATTGATAAGGTAAGTAGGTTTATGGTGGGAAGGGAAGGTAGGGTCATGCAGAAAAACCCAGGAATCGAAAATTGTCAAAAATTGATTTCTCATTGAACCATAAAAGAAATTTGTTACTGTATTTGCCCAACTTTCGTTTAAAAATATTCAGACAGCACATATCTATCAAAGCACACAAGTTAGGCTTTTATTTATAAAAACTAGAATTATAGAGTTGTCTCGATGAAAATGAATTTTTAATTTATGAAATTCTAAAAATGTCTATGAAAAATGAATTTCTCTGATTGTAAAGAAACGAAACTATAGAATTCTTAACATAGGTCCTTAAATACCCTTAAAGTTTGTACGGTAAATTTTGAATTTCCCTGCACACTTTAGAATTTCTTTGACTATAACCTTGTTTGAGAATTAAGTGTCCTCCGTAGGTAAAAACTTTAGAAGTAAATACTATCCCTAATGTCCTGGTGCATTTGGCATTTTATAAACAGATTTTAGTTATCAATTTTCCCGGGATGGATAGCTGTTTAGTGCATGCATTGTTTGATAAACAAATCGCAACTTACGATTGGTTGTGTGTGTAGAGCTCACGTAAAATAATTTGGGAACCATTCCCCGCTAAAAAAACTTTATTTTGAACTACGATCAGACGACGAGAACAACCCCTGAGCTGGCACCCCATCCTCAAACCTCCACGCCACGCCAACGTGAGGACATTTGAGGCCACGATAGATTTAGCATACACCAGCCCCCGTATACACGATGGACTTTGGCTGGACCAAGTTTTGAACTCGCAATTTTCCGGTTGCTAATCAATTGCTCTTCCAACTGGGTTACCGTGATCCAATTACCGTTTAAAGAACTCAACGTTTTTCAACGCAAACTTTATGATGTTGAGGTATGAGATTCTTTTGCCCGATATTGGTCACTTCTCAGACTGTAAAGATGGAAAACGCGGAATCTGATGGTGGATTTCTCTTTTGTATCTCCGAAGACACTATTTGTTTTCAAATGCGTTTTCGTCTTTCTGGACAAACGCCCAAGAGGATCTTTCGAACAGCTCTTACGTTGGGTTCTGATGCACAACATAATTTGTATTCTGCTGTGTAACTAAAACTTTCTTCTTTTCATCATTTATTCACTCTTACCACTTTATACTGAATCTTTTCCATTTATTTTGTGTTGAATTTGAAGATTTTAAACCGCTTCAAGGAACTCCCCCATCTGCACTCCGGGCTTCAGTACCAGTTAGATGAGGTGGCATGTCATGTCACGCTGCTCAAACAAACCAGACCTACTTCTTGGGACATATTAAGTTGGTTTTTTTTGGAGGGGGAGGATTCTTTTTTTTTTATGTTACAAAGTAAATGTTGAAGTTTGCGAAATCGCTGTAAATCCAAGTTTTATGGAGCCCACGAGTAGAAAAATCATTGGCCAGGTCTGAAAATAGTCAAATACATTTTCAAACCAATTTCCCTTAGTTCAGTTCGTTAGTTCCAATTGCTAGACGGAGCATGTTGGCACCACTTGGGCTAACGAATCGATTTGAGCCGATGAAATGTTGATTCTCGTATTACATCCTTTTGATTGGAATACAAAAACAGGTGAGAACACCCCCCCCCCCGAAAAATGTTATGTTCTGAATTCATTCCTACACGATATCCTGAGGGGGTTAGGCTGCCTTTAAGGTCTTTTTAAGATTGAGGATAGGTATTTTAATTAATGTCGCTAATTAATGGTTACTTTTTCTTCTGTTGTAACTTTGCTCTAAAACACCAACCCGTTTTTCGATACTCAATAATAGGTTAACAGAATCAAAACTTCCTTAGCGTGTTTTTAAGTTAATGAGCGCACGCCATTACGAACAAGAAAAACTACCACTTTGTATCAAAAGACTAGACCCGAAGACTACAGAAGTCAAATCCCGAACAATTAGAATGTCTGTTCCAGGCAGTCCCTGTGACCGTGCGTGAATACTGAGCCTTCCAAAGATCAAAATTGGGTATTGTTCATAAACGATCTTCGTTGTAAAGTAAGCTGATTACCTCCTAGTGGTCGGTTAATCTCTACTCCATGAAAACTCCTTCTCGAGATCTCACGTAACAACGCACTCTGAAACAAAAGTAACAATTATTCAAGCGGTTGGCTCTTTTAGTCATCATTATCATTACTTTTTTTAAATATCCTCTTCTGTTATTGGGGTCACATACCTGTCAGGGAACCGGTCAATCATTAACGGCCAAATACCGCAATGATTCTTTTGTGAGCACTAGTGCAGGATAACCGATACAAAGGCTTTTGTCCTGTACTGTTTGGAAAAACCGTTAACTTCGACCCATACTAACTCCACTCGTCAATTATCGGATTATGCGAGTTTGCCCGATTGTATCGGTGTTGAGCACACTTAGTGATGTGGTTCCTCGTTAAAATATCGAGGGGCAGGTGAAGAGGCTTTTGTTTCCAGCTCACCAAGAGGGGGAGAGAACGTGGAAACAATATCCAGCCGTCTATGCCGAAGCTAGAGTTGGTGGTCTGTTTTTTTCTTGTGGAATTAATAACAAACGTGCAGGTGAAGGTTCACATGTGCCTCGTCGCCGATTAGATGTAGGGATTTTTTATCCCTCTATATGCAACACACGGAATAAAGTGGAGTTCCCCAATTCTTTTCTTACGGAGTAACACTAGGTATAAGCTGATAAGCAGAGCTCGAATATTAATGGTAGGGTTGATTCACCTACCTACCTAACAAGAATGATCCCCAACATCCTTACAAATCGGGGTTGTATATTTATGTCTATACAAATCGAGTTTGGAACTCGCAGCCTTCCGGTTGCTAATCCGCTACTTTCCAACCGGTCTACCTCGGCCCTACAAATCCACACAGATGTGAACATAAGAAAAACGAAAGCGTGGAACGAAAAGTTCAATACCAAATTTAAACCCGGATTTTTCCCGGACGTGTGATTTCCCCCTCTCCAATAACAAATCTCTTTTCTGCAATTGTTTTCACATGGAAAACAATGCTTCATTTGCCTCTGATCTTGATGCGTGCGTGATGCAAAAATTGAAGCGTACGCATCTATGAAGTTGTGCCCTAATGTAATCTAATCAATAAACCGGGAGTCTGTCTACGCCCTACGGGACTTATACACGAAATCGTGCGGGAGATCTCTTTTCCATGCGATTGGACCACCGTGCCATTGTCAAACAAGGGCTGATCGGGAATCAAAGTTTCTTGGCACCGTCCGCAATGGCACGCTCACGTACTGGATGGGAAATGTTATTCTAGTTTTGGGTTCCAGGCGGTTTAAACAGGGTTAGTGAACCATAAGACGCCTTTTCAAATGTCTGATGGCCTCTGAACCGTTTTCTGGAATTGCGGTGAACTTGTCCACCACTACAAGAAACAACTTACAATACAGTAGTATATATAGCAGTGTAACATTTCAGTTATCGACCTTTTAATGAAATAGAAGGGGCCGTGGTAGCCCAGTTGGAAGAGTAACGGATTAGCAACAGGGGGGTTGCGAGTTCGAAACTAACTCCAATTATAGACCGTCGCGTACGCGGTAGCTGGTGCACGTTAAATCTGTCGTGGCCTCAAATGTCCTCACGTTGGCGTGGTGTGGAAGTTTGGAAAGTGGGGTGCCAGCTCAGGTGCTGACCTCGGTTCAAAATTACGTGTTCTCGAATCTCCCTTGGGGATCGATCCCGGACCATCGCCAATAGCCCGTTGTGTTGCTCCAGGGCGACTTTAATTAACTACCTACCTTTTCATTCAGCTTTAAGACCCCGCAAAGTGGTCTGCCATATTCTCACCAATTAGTGCTCAAAGTGTTGCGATTTGAGTTGCTCCTGGTCAATGAGGAATAATAAACTTTGTTGGTCCTGGCTTAGGCTTGGACTAGGCGTTGTCCTTTGGTCTTTCCCTTCGGGATTGATTCCGGACTATCGCCAATAGCCCGTTGTAGTGCTGCAGTACGACGCTAATTAACTCCCTGCCACCACTTTAGAATTAACATACAATACAGTAGTATATATAGCAGTATAACATTTCTTCCATCTACTTCAGAGCATATAGGAGGAGTCGTAAGACCTCAGAAGGGTAAATCACGTGGGCTTACGAATCGACTTGGACAGTTGGCTATCAAAATTTAGACTAGTGTTTTTAATCACATTGTCTCACATTATTTTGTCATGCTTTTCCCACAAACACGTGACAGATCTTCAAACCGAGCAACCGGAAGAAATAGCATGAAACTACGCACGCGTATTCCGTCTATTTCATTAGACGATCGATGATTGCATCACAATGAAGTACTTTTCGTAGGCAAAGTTGCACTGTCTTTTAGACGATCTGCCAAACTGGTGACTGGCGGATATGGTCGCGAACATGCACACTTAAAAAAAACAAGCTAGATGGTGCTTCGGAAAAATACCAGATGGCACTAACCTCACTTGGTATATACTGCTATGGACGATCTACGACGAGTAGTTGAATTGCCAATGCGATGTCAATCACTTGAAATACACTGCTCCTATCACGGCTTCACTCTTCGTTGCTATTCAGCCTTCTCTACACAGGCGTCTCGCGCTCGGCAACACAGGACAGGCCACGGCCTCAATCGTTAATTGCATGCATGACCACGCATTCGGAAGTATACCCGTGGTCTTAATGCAACTCTTATTGTTTCAAGCTGGCAGATCTTATTGTCAACTAGCGATATCATATATTAAATTCAAGAGCCGAGATAGCCCGGTTGGAAGAGTAACGGACTAGCAACTGGAGGGTTGCGAGTTTGAATCCAGCCAAACACCGTCGTGTACAAAGGGGGCTGGTGCACGTTAAATCTGTCGTGGCCTCAAATGTTCATGGTGTGAAGGTTTGAAGAGTGGGGTATCAGCTCAGGTGTTGCCTCGTCATCTGACCGTGGTTCAAAATTACGTAGTGTTGTCCTCGGATCTTTCCCTTTGGGATTGATCCCGGACCGTCACCAATAGCCCGTTGTGTTGCTCCAGTGTGACATTAATTAAAATACATGCCTTCCTATTAAATTCAGCTACTATTAAATTCTGAAGAGGGAATTTATGGTAAAATTAGCCACCACTACTGAAAATCAACTTACAATACAGTAGAATACATAGCAGTGTAACAGTGTACAGTAGAATGCTATCTCCACCGCGAAGTACTTTTTGGTAGACAAAGTTGTAGTTTCTGTCTACGTTCTGCTAAAGAATATATGTCGAAATCCCAAAACACTTTTCTTTAACACACTTTGGTCAGCGGTAGCCCGGTTGGTAGAGTAACGGCTTAGCAACCAGTAGGTTGCGAGTTCGAAACTCAATCGAACCAAGAACCTTCGTGTACGTGGGGGCTGGTGCATTTTAAATCTGACATCAAATATCCCAGCGTGGTGTGGAAGTTTGGGGACTGGGTATAATGCCATTCAGGTGTTGGGGGTTGCCACTCAGGTGTTGACCACGTCATCTGACTATGGTTCAAAATGACCAGATGTTGTCTTCGGATCTTTCTCTTCGGCATGGATCCCGGACCGTCGCCCATAGTCCGTTGTGTTGCTGCAGTGCGACGTTAATTCACCTACACACTTTTAACACACTATTTATATTCACTATTCATTCTACCATGCCCCACAGCATAGTAAACTATGTCATCGATCTTTTTCCTCTTAATCTCTTAGTTTCTAAGATGCACAAACATCGCAGAGGCCTTTGGGGGGGGGGGTATTTCAATTAACGTCACACTGGAGCAACACAATGGGCTATTGGTGACGGTCCAGGACAATCCCAAAGGGAAAGATCCGAGGACAACACCACGTAATTTTGAACCACGGTCAGATGACGAGGCAACACCTGAGCTGGCACCCCACTCTCCAAACTTCCACACCACGCCAACGTGAGGACATTTGAGGCCACGACAGATTTAACGTGCACCAGCCCCCTTTGTACACGACGGTGTTTGGCTGGATTCGAACTCGCAACCCTTCGGTTGCAAGTCCGTTACTCTTCCAACCGGGCCACCGCGGTCCGCAGAGGCCTTTGGTTTGGCCCCTTGAAACCAAACTAAGGGCAAATTGTTACGTAGAAAACGGTGACGGACAGGTCTACCCGGAAATTCCCGAGAAGCCAGTGCTTCCAGAGACAGGTACATTTTATTGAAAAATAAATAGATGAGATTTGTAACACGAACAATTAATTTTAAACAAAGAATTAGGATATGGGTGTTTGTGTCGTAGGAGTAAATACAGTTGAATTTATTTCTAACGTTCAATATACATAGTGATCTTTTAAAAAGAAATTCGAATGTGTGGAAGTAAATTTTTGAATTCAAGTACAGATTTTGTTCTTCATAACTGAAATCCAAAATGTAGTGCTTTACATAGAAAGGTCTAGTTCGTATATAAAAGATCAAAACAATTTAAACTCTGGTCTCAGTTTAAAAATGTGTATCCTATCATTACCTTTATGAGGAAGTCTGAAAAATCACGTCTTAAGTCATAAAATCCACTGAACATGTATCTTCAAGCAGAGTAGAATGAAATTGGTTCCAATTTGACCAAATATCTGGTGCAAACAATGATAAAGTATATAATCTAAGGTGTATAACAAAATTTTTATAGAAATTGATTTTCACGTTTTTGTTTTCCGTTTGTACTTTTTACAAAAGATCGCCGAATATTTTGTGTGCCTGATTTCATGGGTTACGTCACATTTTAAATATTTTTAGCAAAATTTAATTATTCGATTATTTTGATGGGAGGTTAAAATAGAAAGATAGCTTTTATGTGATAAAATTTTAAATTGTGATTTTCATTCATTGTATCCTTTTGTGACTTTTGCTAATATTTTTGTGACCCACTGTATCTATACATTAAATTTTGTATTCATAAATTACAAAATACATACTATATATATGTCGATACAAAAAACTGACACAAACAACTAAACTTTATGAAATTATAAACAATTTCCTGGGATATCATTGAAGTAATTGCGTTTATTTAAAAATTTGCACAATTTTATAATACAACAAATTGGAACAACTTTCAACAAAACTATTCTCATGAAGCAATTCTTAAAAATTTCCAATTCTGTCTATAAAATTTTCTGCAATCGAAACTTCTTTGTTTCGACTTTTTTGTTGCTAAGAATCGTTTGAAGCTATCGATAAAAAAAACTGACATAAACAGTTAAACAAACTTTATGAAATTTTAACAATTTTCTGGGTTATCAGTGAAGTAGTTGCGCTTTTTTATACTATCGCATTTTTACAACATAACAAATCAGAACAACTTTCAGCGAAACTACAATTTTTAAACAATTCTAATTCCATTTAAATAAAAGTTTTAGCAACCAAAACTTCTTTGTTTCGGCCTTTTTGTTTCCAAGAATCGTTTGAAACGAAACTAGCTAAGCGAACAACTCAACTCCAAAAGACGAGGGAAAACTCATTCCATCTGCCAGCGCGAAGGGAGAATCGGACCTAAACACGAACACACGCGAACAAAATACAAAATGACCGCTTCTCCAGCGAAAGGGGAAAAGATCCGTTAAGAGAGCACCGAGTAGGGAAAATAGTTGCTCCAGGTAGGAAAAAAATTCAAATTTACTCGTCTGCTAGCCCATGATGGTCGAAATACACCTGGTTGATGAACCGCGCACGTTTCAGGTAGTTTCAGTTCGTCTCGAGCTATGTCGGAGTAAGTACCGGTTTTTTTAGTTTCGTTAGAACACTCGTTCGCCCAACGGAAAGAGTTTCGTGTTTTTATGGATTTTTACACTTGCCGGATGTTTGCCTTCGAAAAGCGGCCGAGCAACGGTAGGTTTCCAAAAGTTATTTTGATTCTTCTCTATTTCATTTCTCTTCTCCCACAACATTTATTTATTTTGCCGTGGTTTTTGTTTGATTAAAAATATTGTTCCCTCGTATTTTGATGTTTGTAGTGAACGCTTAGTTTTGTTCTTCATGGTTTTTGATAGAACACATTTGCATGAAGTGCGTTTTCGTTGCTTTGGAATGATTGTTAAAATTTTTATTTCTCATTCAATATGATTTCGAGAAAACTTTTGTTTCGTAGAGCATTTCAAGCAGGTCAGTGTTGTGTCCCTACTAACATATTTTTAATTGAACGCAAATTCTTTTTCGTTTTTACGTACTTAATGAATCAACTTTGGTAGTCCAAAAATTTAACTTAATGACAATGAATTCGTCAATATCATGAATCGGAAATTTAGCCCATAAAACCAAAACGATCGAGGGATTTGTTCTATTTCTCATTGATTTTTCTATTTAATTCATGAGAGGAACAGGAATTTCTTTCAACACATTTTGATAAATCCCTCTGAATTGTTTATTATAGAGTTCACAAATAGTACTTTCTGATAAGAAGCGACACAAAAAATAATTTTTATTTTGAATTTTGATTGGAATTTTCCAATAAGAATCCAAGTAAAATATTACCGAATAACTGTCACATGACTTTTTTTAATTACGTCATTGAAAGAGCAGATAATATTTTCGTTGCCAATCACGTGGATTCAAGAAGTGCTTAGAGACAACTAAAAAATTAATAGATGACTCACTGAAATGCTTTTTATGGTTATAGAATTAACTTTATGTATGTTATTAAATGTGTTGCTTGGAATTTCATTTCATGCCTTTAATAAAAGGCATCTGCATGTGTTGTGTTGAATTCATAAAAAACTCAAAACTTGCATTGGACGGTTTAGTGAAAAGAGAGAAATCAGGAATGAAAAAAAATTGTTTAAACAAAATATTTCTTTATTTTAATTTATTGACCAACGAAGTTCCTTCCTATCTATGGGTTTCCGTTCTTTGAAAAACTGCTCGAACGAGAGAAAATTTGAAAATATATTTTTTCCATCCAAAGTTCTTACACATTTGTCACTGTATTAATTTCGTCTTGAACAGCAACGTGGTCCGAAAGCACGAAAAACACCGAAAGGTTATTCTTTATAACCCCTTCGTATGGGTAATTCTTATTTTGTATAATTTGTTATTTCTTAATAAAATTGGAGTGTATCATTCCAAGTTTTCTATAATATAACAATATTGGTGCCCAGCAGTATTAGTAAAGTATTGGAATACTAGCATCCGCCTTGGTTTATCCCGACAGCGATGGGCTCTTCAGGTCTCAGTAGGCTTGCCTACTGTTCTAGCAACCTCCGAGTTGCAGGTGACGCATGATTCGATTCCTCGCTGGTTGTATTTCGCTCGTCTCTGTAAAACTTTCCTTTTGTATCTATGCTCATTTACTTAACGTTGTTTGGCGCAGCTTGGTCAAATATGGCCCTTGATTCATCAAAATCCTCAAACAACCCAACATCGACATTAGTTTCATAGCCAAATCGAGTTTCTCTAAAAATATTTTCAACAGATACGAATTTATGAATTTCCTTGATTTTTCTCGCAGAATACATGTTGTCAGAGAGATCAAACTTCCGCAGCTCTACCGGAAGTCGTAAACCTAATAACACCAAATGTTAGGTGTTTTGGGATCTGACCCACGTAGCACCCAGAATTTTTCGCTCTCTCAGTTTGGAGACCCCCTAGAAGTGAAATATAAGTAGACTGAGCTTTGCTATTGAGAGGAGTTTCAAAAAGTGGGACCATGTCGACTAGTAGTCACGGGACTGATCTGTGAAGAATTGACTTGGATAGCCAATTAGATGTGTTGACGCTTTTGGCGATATAACATCTAATGAATGAAAAGCACGGCTAGTTGACAGTAGGAAACATTTTTAAAGTAATTATAATTATCTCATTCATGACGCGGGCCCCAATTGAAGTGTGTGGGGCCCCATTTAGGGGAATCGACGCAACCAGTTTAGGGCTGACTATGACACAAGGAAAGTCTTTCTGCCAAAGAAGAGAGAAAAAAACACATAGACGTGTGAATGCAAATATCTATAGAGTGGTGACAAGTGGTGTGAAATTGCCAGTCTGCCACTATGTCGCGCGGATCAATCAGATGTTGAATCAATTGATGGTCGGGCGTTTTCTCCCGTTTCGTGGACCAATCAGATGATGAATGTTCTGTTCCACCCTGCAGACGAAAGTAGTCTATGGGTTACGTTACAAATTTCGGTCGCATGATCCTGGGCTCATTAAAAGGTTGCCATTTCTCACTCACTTTTATATTTCTTCTATGGGGGACCCTCGATCAGTGACAGACAGGCTCGGATGATCGGCCGGGAAAATGTAACCATCAACCGGCCTTAGAGGTGGAGAACTTGAAAACTTTGGAAGAAAATATGTGGTTTGAAATTGTGAGCGCAATTTTAGGTTTCTCATACCACTACTTTGTGCGCCTTTTTCTGAACCGAGGCTTCTTGAGCACCTTGACAGCATAATTCAACAACTATCAGCACTGTTACTTAATTTCACACACAACTCTTGCTATTCTTGATTAGGGTACAATAGATTTCGATATTCTTTTAACATTTTATAGTTTTCTGATTGGGAAAGCATTTATGTATATTACTGTGTAAAGTAAATTACCCTCTTACCACTGTAACCTGTCTACCACTCCTGGGACGCTTTAGGTTGGAATAATAACGGATTAGCAACCGGAGGATTACGAGTTCTAAACTTGATCCAACTAAAACAGTCGTGTTCGCGGGGATTGGTGCACGTTAAATCTGACCTCAAATGTCCTCACGTTATCGTAGTGTGGAAATTGCAAGTCTGGGGTGCTAAGCGTCTAAGGTGTTCTCGTCATCTGACCTTGGTTCGAAATAACGAGGTGTTATCCACGGATTTTTCCCTTCGCGATGGATCCCAGACCGTCGGCAAAAGTCAGTTAGGCTGCTCCAATGCAACGGTAATTCTTATCTGTCTAAAATCATAATTTCCAAGCGAGCTGCAGGTCTCCCGAGAATTTCCCAATTCCACACACGCCGACGTGAAGACATTTGAGGCCACGATAGATTTAACGTGCATCAGCTCCTGCGTACACGAATGTCTTTGGTTGGATTGAGTTTCGAACTCGCAAGCCTCCGGTCGCTAATCCACTACTCTTCCAACAGGGCTAATTGACGCTAGGAAAAACATTTTTAAAGTAATTATAATTATCTCATTCATGACTGGCCACAATTGGAGTGTGTGGACCCCATTTAGGGGAATCAACGGAATCAGATTAGTGCCGGCTATGACACAAGGAAAGTCTTTCTGACAAAGAAGAGAGAAAAAAACACAGGGAGGGATCGAACCTGCGCCACCTACAATTCGCAGGTTACTGCTGTGGAAAAACCCACTGCCACATGCCGACCCCCGACCAAACCCTGACTGCTTTATTTATTCGAAAGCGACTTAATCCGAAAGCCTGCCAAGCATACAACTAAAAAATCTCCCCACGGAATCCTCAACGATCACCCAACGTTCGAAAGTTCCCCACTTCATTTGTATGCGCCTCGTTCACCGAATGCCAATAATGATGTCCGGAAACGCCACTCTACTTTTTTTTTCACATACTGCGAGTCACACGGGCAAGTGATATTAATTGAATTCAACCACAGCGGCCATTCATCACAAAATGAGATTGTGGATCGTAGGACGCACACATAAGCTGCTTACCCTTTAGCTTACTGGGAAATGGTTTGTCTGCTGTACCCCATGTCTGGGGACGGGTAATCTGGATGAGTTATGGAGTGGTCATTACACCCGATTGAGATGAGTGGTTGAATGCTGGGAAAATTACTTATCCGAATGGGGTCGTGTTTGTCATCGTATGCGTGGAAAATATGCATTGATGTCTTGTCTTCTGAAGTCGTTGAAACATTTATCTTGGAGCAATGGTGGGTAGGTAGTTGAATTAACGTCTCGCTATAACAACACAGCGAGCTAGTCACGGTATCAATCCCGAAGGGAAAAATCCGAGGACATCCATTGCATGCCCACGCATACGGAAGTACTCGCTTATCTTAATACTGCTCTCGCGGTTTCACAAGTACAAAAATTAACTTATACTATAATAGATTACTTAGCGAACCTCAACCATAAAGCGATACCTGGTAGACTGAAGGTCCACTCAGTCAAGTTCCACTTCATCAATTTGAACCAGATTACGAGGTCACCTGAGCTGGCACCCCACTCTTCAAACTTCCACATCACGCTAACGTGCGGACATTCGAGGCCACGACAGATTTAATGTGCTCCAGTCCCCTTACGGTCTTTGGTTGTTGGATCGAGTTTCGAACTGCGCCAAACATAAGACGGACAGACAACATCAAGTAATGGACGCACGTAAGGAAAGTTTTACTGACACAGAAGAGAGAAATACACCCAGGTAGGAGTCGAATTCCCACTGAGTCACGCCCCCTCCCCGATCAGAGACTGACAATTTCACAGGGAAATTCCCGAGAGGTCGGTTAGTCGCCTAAAATTCTTTTAAACTATCCCACCAACGCAGGAATATGCGCCAAAGTTCCTTAATTGCTTGCATCTTTTGTTGGCAGTGCCGTTTCTCACATTTCAGCCTTATTTAAAAGCGAGACCAAGTGGTGATAAATTAGCGAAAGGCGTTTTCTACAACTTGTTGAGAATTCATTATTTTCCTTGTAAGAAGTGGTTCAATGCCTGGAAGAAATGGTAGTCTGTTGGTGCAAGGTCTGGGGAATACAGTGGGTGACAGAGTTTCCAAATCCAGCTCCTGTAGTTTGAGCAACGTTATTTGTGTGATATGTGGTCGAGCATTGTCCTGCAAGAGGATTGGCCTGTTTATTCACCAATCTCGGCCAAGCTCCCTCATCATTTTGTCTAATTGGTTACAGTAGACATCCGCCGTAATCGATTGACCAGGTCTCATGAAGCTGTAGTGGAAAACACCAGATCTGGATCACCAAAAAACAGACACCATTATCTTTTTTTGGCGAATATTCGGTTTCGGAGTGTGTTTTCGGCACTTCATCTTTATCTAACTATTATGCGAACGCTTGCGATTGTCGAAAAGAATCCATTTTTCATCACACGTAACAATACGGTGTAAAAATAGTTCGCCTTTATGTCGCGACAGCAAAGAAAGGCAAGCTTCGAAACGATTTCTCTTCTGACGCTCGTTTAACCCATCTATCCAGCTTCTTAACCTTACTGATTTGTTTCAAATGGTTTAATATTGTTGGAACGTCAAACCTTGCTGCTAATTCACACGTAGTTTGAGATGTATCCGCCTACACTGCAGCTTTCAGCTCATCATTATCCACCTTGCTCTCAGGTCGCCCACGTGGTTCCTTTTGAAGATCAAAATCGCCAGATCGGAACTTCTCAAACCATCGACGTAATGTGTTCATTAGCCATATCCTTACCAAACACTTCGTTGACACTTCGAGTTGTCTGTGCTGCATTAGTTCCACGACGGAACTCATATTCGAAAATAACGCGCATTTTTGACTTATTCATGGCTTACGAAATTTAATCTGTAAAAAGCAATTCGTCAGATAATCAAAAAACCAAAATGTGCATCTGAAAGGCTGATGACGTACTTACACAATAAAAGAACCCAAAGAACTGTCGAAGTGAAATATCAGAGATATCGGGTATCAAACTTGGTACTTGAGGTAATCGGACATTTCATACTTAATGACCTAATATAATATTTTTTCCTCATGGTAAATATTGCTTTTATTGTAATGTGTGTGAGTCCCCTATAAGATTGTCCTGAGTTATTGCCGGACTCCACGATAGTACGGTTTTATAGAACATTATTTGACCAATAAGTGCCTGGTTTATAGAACCAGGTGCGAGGTCAAGATTTATAAAACATTTACAAATGTCACCACACAGATATCATTACTTTGCGGAATCTTTACAATAGGTTCAATCTTTACAATCTTATCTTATGGGTTCGCCATAGATTTTTAAATTGTGGGTGTAACTCCGAGTAAGCTGAATAGATCGATTAATTTATGGTGTAAATTGTGAGGATATTTACTAAATTTAGGATTTCATATTATTTTCATATAAAGTTTAGAAATGATAAAGTTTGAAGTGTTTCTATCCCATTAAGGGGGGGGGGGCAGAAAAGATCTATTGGTGAAAATTACCTATTGTTGGTAGGTATGTAGGTAGGTATTTTAATTAACGTGGCACTGGAACAACACAACGGGCTGTTACCTGTTATTGGAATTTATAGTTCTGGTTTTGTATTTGTAGTTCAAAATTGCGTGGTGTTGTCCGCGGATCTTTCCCTTCGGGTTTGATCCCGGAACGTCGCCAATAGTCCGTTGTGTTGCCCAGTGCTACGTTAATTAAGTACCTACTTACTGGTTTTGTATTTGGTTATTCACAAGTGAAATTTTTTTAAACCTCTTTGAAAGTTAAATAAATTTGTAAGTAAGAATTAAAGGTGCATTGTAATATGAAAATAGTGATGAAGAATCACATGATTAAATTGCATAAAATTGTGTTCTACGATAATTCCATAATTATAATCATAAGATCCTAGGCTTCAAATGCAACATTTTCTTCCCCTATCTCCAGTAGTAATTTATTCTATCTTTAATATGCTTTCGAATTATCAATTGGTTTTAAAATGTAAATAAATTACGGTTTGAAAAACCACAAATTATTCCTAACATGATGCTGAAAAGTTTTGAAGAATCGAATTTGTTCCCAGCGATTGAGATGCGAAGCCTTGTCTTAAAAAATCGATTTTGTTTTTATTTCGATTCGAATTAGACGAGTACGAAGTAGTGTCAAGGAGGATTTCCTACAACTCGACAATTTCAGAGTCGACCACTTAGAAAGAAAAGACGTCTTCAATCGAATATTGATCCTGTCCATCGATTTCTGGTTTCTATAACAATCAAGTCTAGTTCGAGGGAGTTCCTAGAAATGTCTAGTTTGGTCTGGAAGCGTTTTGGTTCTTTTTAGCATGATCACGTTTCTGATCACTCAGAAAGTGTCTCGTAAAATAATTCGAGTACAGGGATTTTATCTTGATTATATTATAGAAGAGGAAATCTTCATGAATTAGATTTAAATTCATTAATAACTTAAATGGTTGCATTCATTTATAAAGAAATCTCGTAATCTCTGTAATCCTCTTGTCCTTTCAGAGCTCAAGAGAGGCTTCCATTTTTGAACCCGTCCTTCCTCTCAGTAAAATATAACAACACCAGGGCTGCCACAGGTGACTATTTTTCAACCTTGGCGACTAGAGGTATCATTTTAATCAAAATCGTCTCAAAAGCTAATTTTAAAATTTTGGCGACTTTCTTTGAAAATTCTTCAAAGATTAATTAAAATTTAGTATCCCTTTTTAACAAATAGCGAACGGAAAAAATATTTTTCGGATTTTCTTTAGAGAAAATTTTCCAAGAGACGCCAATTTTGAAATTTTGGTGCCAAACCGTGGCAACCACGAAAGAAAAACAAACGAAATCTTCGTTTGTCAGATTGTCATGAAAACCTTAAGAAAAAAAAAATATATATATATATATAGTTTTCTTAATTTTAAATTTCTTGGCGAAATCTTCAACATGTGTTTAATACTTAATTAACACATTTTGAATTAATTTTAGCCCTTTCATTTTATATTTTAGCAACTGAAATTGCTACTAAAATAGAGTTCAAGAGATTTTTTTGCTATTTTTTTTAATTTATGCTACCAATTCTACTATTTCACAAGTGCTTTGACTGGCAGCTCTGCAATACAAAAACTGTTCAAGAATGTAGTGTGCTTTGAGGCTTCTTTACATTTCTGATTAATTTATGAGAAGGATTTTCAGGGTAAACAAACAATCCAGACGGATAGCGAAGATTTTACTTCCCCTACCATAATGCTCTCGCATGGTACATATCGTGGCTATCTTAAAATGTAGTTTGATGTTTAATCAAATTTCCGTCAACCCAATCCCCCTATTTTATTTCAATCCAGAATTCATTCTTTGGAATTTTTATAGGTGGCGTGCTGAAATGGTATTCGAAAAAGAAGACGTGACATCACGATTGGAATATGTATAGGAAACACGTTCCGCCGCAGAAAAACTACCCCATTGCCCAGAAAAAATCTCATATTATATGAGACCACGAGCGCAAAATGAGATTGACACTTAAAACACAATTGCTGTTGCCATTCTTAAAGGAAAACACTAATATATATTTTTGATTTAACATATATCGTAGTATTTTTTAATAAAACGATAGTTTTAAAATTTAGTAGCATACTATTGCTAGTTGTTTTATCTATACTAGTAGAAAAGGCAAAAGGGTTGCAGGTTTTGTGCCATAAACTTTATTCTTAAGAAAACCCCACAACAAACCTGGAATTCTTACTTCACGAGCAGCTTGGCGAACCGATGTTCTTGGCTGTAGACGATCCATTTCCAACACCCTTTCTTCCGTGTCTGCGTCAGTCGATGATCTTGGTCTTCTGGAACGTTATCTCCGAACATTCTGAACAATTCCGCTTCAAACTTGTCTCTAATTCGTCTTATGGTGAGTCTACTAGGTGGATCAGTGTGAAATGTTTTCCGAAATCGTCTTTGCACTTCTACCGCGTTTTTCCACTTCCAGTGGCACTTTAACACAAACTTTCTTCGAAACTTGATCTAGAGTAGGCCATTATTTCTCAACCGTTAAATCTGCAACAAAAATAAAATTCAGCGTTTTACCAGCTAATGAAGTGTGGTAACATTTTTGCGACACCCTGTATACTAAAAGCAATGATAATTTAGGGCCCCCGTGGATCTGAAGCTGAATGACCCACTGCCCTACGCTCTTCCAAATTGATGGCTCCTCAAATTGATGAATTTGCCATTTCCAGAGATTATGTTATGCCTGGTGGCTAAATAAAGGAACTTCTGTCCTCCAAAAGCCTTCTAGACCTCTGTCCTTACATTCAGCCAAATTACTTGTCAGAGTTTCAACTTAACCCTCAAGTGGTTTCGATCAAATATCTCGCCAACTATGATCTGAACAATTTTGCTAATGACGAGATGCCTCGTCCATCAAGATCTGGTCAGTTCTGCAAATGCTCATATACCTCGTCAAGACAACCGCCAGGAGGGTTGAGCGAAATATAGACATTCCCAAGTCGCAGGTGGTAAGAGATGGATGTCATTCGTTGGACGAGATGAATCTCGTACCGAAAATCCCAAAATCTGCGACGGTTGCCCATTTCAAATTTTTAACGGGTCGTGCCTGTTAGTTTTCACAACTCTTTCAGCTTGGCCCCGTTGACCGACTGCACCTTCTATTTCGAATGCGATTCCAGGTAGGTAGTTAATTTACGTCGCACTGGAGCAACACAACGGGCTATTGGGACAGCCCGGTATCAATCCCGAAGGGAAAGAACCGAGGGCAACACCTCGTTATTTTTAACCAGATGGCGAGATGATGGTGACGGAACACCTGAACTGCCACTCCACTCTCCAAAATTCCACACCGTGAGGACATGCGAGTCCACGACAGATTTAACGCGCTCCAGCCCCCACGTACATGACGATCTTCGGTTGTATCTATTTTTGAACTCGCAAATCTCTTGTTACTAATCCGCGACTCTACCAACTAGATTTCTGTGGCACTAAGATAAAAAAAATAAACTGGTGTAGACACTGATAATCTTTTGTATACACGATCTTTCATTGGACTTACTTTCGAACTCGCAACCTCGCAACGCTCTGGTTACTAATCCTCGACTCTCTTAACTAGGCTACCTTCGTCCTAAGTTAAAAATAAAACGGTTGTTGACATTGAAAATCTCTTCACGAACTATAGCCGTAATGGCGAGAGATGGAGTATTTTTACAACATGCATCTTGGATGGCATTCGTCGTGGCTTCTGAGTGATTTATTGTTCCTGTTTCACTGTGAATCGATTGATGGTTGACAATATAAACACGTTACAATTTATGATTGAGTAATAAAACTGCATGAATTAAACGTTTTATGCTTATAAATAAGTGTATGTGCACAGGAAAGCAGTATGAAAAACAAATAACGTTTCCCACTTATGCCAAATAGGACCCTCCGGAATACCACTAATGAGAATCACTTAAGGCAATAAAACGATTAGTTAAGTCCACGACACAAATGTTAATCAAATCCTTGTCGCATAGAAACTATCCAGATCTCAATTGCGTGGTAATCTCAATCAAAATGGATAAAAATGAATTTAATATGAAGTCTTTTGCACGGGCAGAAAATAGTGAGGCTGGAATTCTGTTCAAAGCTATTTTTCTAGCCTTGTTTTAAGAAATACATTCTCCAGAATAGCTCGTTAGCGTGCAAAAGAAAGATTATTGCATATTTTGATTGATGGATTACTCCACTCGTCCAAGCGTGTTACTGTTTTCTCGCGCTACTTGTCTTGATGAATTTTCTTGATATGCGACCTTGTGTTTCCAACCTCAGTGACCAAGGAATGCTTTCGTAATCAAAATAACATACTTTTTATACCCATATGTAGATATCTAGAAGAACTATGCTATTTTTTTAAAGTTTTTCTTAAATTTGACTTTTTATGGAAATGAAATACTTATCAGATGAGTTCTCAGGCATTGACCCTCGTTACCTTGAAGCAAAAATGGTATTAGCTCGATTCTCCTCTGCTATTTAGAAATCACTCGTGTTTTATGGCACAAGGTAATTTTTCATGTGAAATTAATGTGACCCTAAATGGCAATAGAATTTAACAAAGTTAGCTTACTGAATTCCAAGTCTTTCTTTAATATGTTGCATTTCTCATGCTTTGTATATTTCTTAACTATTTCAGTTAAGAATCTATTTAAGCAAAATCGTTTCAAATGCTCCTATTTTTAAAGTTGTTGAGACTTATTGAAAATTTTGGTGATTTTGTTTGAAAATTCTTCGTATACCAAAATTATGGCACAAAACCCTGTATTTTGTAAACAATAGCATGAATATTTGCTTCCGTCTCGGATTTTAACCATTGGTTATGGCTTACGGCGAATAGGGAAAAATTTCACTTGATAAAATAGCGTGCTCTTGGCGAGCACACTATTTTACCAAGTTGGCTACCCAACGTCTTTTTTTTCACAAACGGTTGCCAAATTGGCGCTTTATAGCAATGCGAAAATTCCATTCCAAGCCATTTCTATTCATATGAATAGAAATACTGCTTTTTAAGACATTCGCAGAAATACAGATTTTCTTTAAGAAAGTATTTATTATTTTATTTCAAAGTAAATTTTTTTGTGAGTTTAACGTCAGTTTCATAGGTAATTAACACATCATTTTGTGTTTCGGCGACTAAATCGGCTACTAAAATATGCTTGAAGAGAAGACTAATTTTGCTATTTTTAAGAACTTATGCTACTAAACCTACTAATTCACAAGTGCTTAGGCTGTAGAAATAGCAACGAAACGTCGTAAAGCTAAATAATAGATTGTAAAAAGCTCCTTCGTTGCAAAAGTGTCGCAATTTCAACGACGGAGAATCGGAATCAACAAGGTTTGGTATGTGACGGCTGTGTGTGTATAATGAAGTTCAGAAATTTATGACATGTAGTAACTTGACTGTAATGGTAATAAAAATCTAAATTTATTATTTATGTTCCTAAAAGTTTATGATACTTAAAACAGAGTTTAAATAGAAATCATTAGTGATTGTCTCGTTTTAGTTGCGCTAGAGAGAAGAACGTTCCAACGACAACCTTAAATATTGTTATTTTTCTTCTTGGTGGCACTTTGTTTATTTAATTTTCTCTCGTTCTTTTTACTGCACTTCGTAAGAAATGCGGTTAACTAGGCAATCGATCCTTCTATTTAACTACGATCGTTCCACTTGTTCTTAATTGCGAGAGAATGCGCTGCGCCACCATTCATACGAATAACTAGAGAACGAGGTCGTTTCCAACCCTCTGTCATTAGCTTCGAATATTCTTTTCTTTGTGTCGAATCAACTGCAAAAACATTCTGTTCGAAAAAGAAACTTTCGAATACGAGACGACTAGGTTTACCGTTATTTCATAGTCATAAACACGTTTTTTAACTAATCACCTATTTAGTCATTAATTTCTCGATTCTTCGCGTTAAATACACAAAGAATTTTTTTTTATTTAAAAATTAAATTTTAATTCACAAGAGTGCACCTACCGAGGAGGCTATGTGGGTTCAAGCCACTCTCAGTCAATGAGGATATCCTTATTTAATTGATTTGTTCTTTAAAAAATTGTAAGTTATGTCGAGGACACAAACTACAGTTGTAACTTGATTACTCGGGCCTGATGTTGGAGTGTGGAGTGAATAAAGAGACATAGAAGTTTGAACTATTGTTTATTGTGAATATTCAACAATTAATTCACAGTTTGAACGACAAAAGTGCAGTTTGATGAAGGATAATTGTATTGATTGGTAGTGTAGTTTGGTAGTATTCGAATGACAGCACTTTCGCAGTCCTCACTCCACGTAATGCAAAGTAACACTGGCCCAAAGCTCACTCAACACCATAGAATTACGACATATTGTGGACACTTCCCTCGCACTCAGTGCGCCTGCGCACTCAGTTCGAAGGTCATGTCAGGTACTGATATGCTGTCTACAAAAGCGCTATATTTATCTTCTGGATGTTTTTCTATGTTCGGAAATCAAGACAAAACAGTTGTAATTCTTTTTAGTAAAGTTAGACTTTCTATACATACCACCTAGTACAGTTCCGATTTTAAAGACGTATTCATGTCAAAATTGTATATGGAAACGTTTTTGACATGTCTTGCTTCAATTAATAAATGTTTTTCATTACTTTTCCTCCCAATTTCAAAAATGCCCTATCACTTCTTTATACGAGTTGGATGAAATAATGTAAAATTTTTGAAAATATCTCTTTTATTTATTGTTATTAACCCTCTGAGCGTCTCGAGATTTCCGGATAGTGTAATATTGTTTTTACCCCATAACACACTTAATGACTAAATAAAAACATCTATTGGGTGAAGGAATCCATGAATTCCTCATCCTTTAAAAGGATTCTATTGTTCAACCTTTAGAAGGATTCTAGTAGTCCTTCCCTTGGAATAGATCTCCTTGGAGAGAGTCTATTGCTCCTTTTCTATGAATCTAATCCCTTGGAAACAGCCTATTGCTCCTTTCTTTACATAATAGAATCCATTGGAAAGATACTTATGCTAATTTTCTTAGAATAGAATCATTCAGTAAGATTCTGTCGATCCTTTCCGTGGAATAGAATCCTTTAATAAGATTGCATTGCTCCTTTCTTTAGAATAGAATCTTTTGGAATTATTGTATTTCTCTTTTCCATGAATATAATCCTTTAAAAAGATTCTATTGGTAAAGGAGGTTAAAACTGGTTAGAAGTCATGCAGGGAAGATTGCAAGGGGTGGAATTATGCGTGTGAACCCCTATGAGGGTTAATAAGAGAGTTGACCCATCTTTTGCCTTCGGTGAACCTTTCATCCGTTGTGAAATCAAATCACTAAAACTTTTTCAATAGCACGGTTTAAAACTATTCTTCCTTTCAAATAAATGTATTCAAAATAATTCATGACCTCTTACATGTATGGCTTGCTTGTCACGATGTTTTAATCATTTAAAATTACAAACTCCTTAGGAAAATAGTACCCTCAAAAATAAATCGGTACCAAAGAAGATTTGATATCCTGGGTGTAGACCTGTTAGCAAAACTTAAAAGTAGAAACACGCGCTAGAGCTCGCGATTGAAATTTCAATTTATTTTCATTTTAATATTTATTGCACGTACAACTTTCCCGCGGAATTCTGATTTTATCTTTAACCGGAATTGGAATTCTGATTTGGAAAAACGATAAAAGGCGGGTTAGTTTTCAGAACTGAGTTCGTCAGTTATCAGAGCAGTCGGTGTCATCTAAATATACAGTTTTAATGAATGTCTTGCTTGGTTTTGTAGCTTCGAATTCCAATGTATCTTCTACATGCGCTATTTGACTATACTGTCCATTGCAGAAATTTGTAGGATACATAGGTCCTTACGTAGAAACCAACGGCAGAAAAAACGTTTAACGTATGTTGCTTTCGCTTGTTTTTAATTACAGCCTGCTATGTACATAAAATATATAGGGTCAGGTGGGGCAAGTGTGTCCACTGAACATGAAATTCTGTGATTAAATTATTGACTGCCACCTGCTTGAGATGGTTGAACTCATAGATTAATTACACCGCTAGAGAGCTTCGGCAGTAAAGTTGCGCAGACAAGGGACACGAATGAAAAAAATGCTCTTCCTCCACTAACAATACTATCCCATTGCAAACAAGAAAACAGTCCATGGTATGCACTTACCCCATCCTGGAGGTAAGTGCTACATTTCCAATGGAATACCCACCGATGGAAAGTATTTTTTTAAATTGCATCTATAAGGTAAGTTGATATAAATAAGAGTAATCATAAGAGTAAAGGTTTAATTCCAACTTGTTTCGGGCCGCGGTAGCCTGGTTGGAAGAGTAGCGGATTAGCAACCAGAGGGTTGAGTTCGAAACTCGATCTAACCAAAGACAGTTTCTACGTGGGGCTGGTGCACGTTAAATCTGACGTGGCCTCAAATATCCTCACGTTGATTTGGTGTGGAAGCTTGGAGATTGGAGTTCCAGCTTAAGTGTTGACCTTGTTATCTGACCGTGGTTCGAAATTACGAGTTGTTCTCGGACAGTTGCCAATAGCCCGTTGTGTATTCCTTTGCGATGTTAATTAACTACCTACTTACCAACGTGTTTCACTTATTTTTCCTTTTTATGTTTTGTTACAATCTGTGTTAATAATAATATGTTTGTTATGTTTTGTTATATGATATGTTTATGATTATGTTTGTTATATATATGCACGTAATCCTCGTTCCAACACAAAAAGCATGTTATTTTCTCCTCTGCATTAAAGCTTCACAGAAAAGAATGTTTTACAGTAAACATTCTGAGTCAATTTTATTTTTTAGTGTTCCGGTGACTGGTTTCTTACATGAGCACTGTAATTCACTCGAGCATGTTATTGGTTCGAACTATGAGAAATCGATATTTTTTATAATTCTGTATTTGCATGAGGTGGTTTGTTTTGATTTGTTCAATTATTTTTCATCGTCATGTATATAATCATTAAATGCATTTTCTTATGTGGATGCTGCATCTATTTTTTCTAAGCTCTTTAACGTTTACAAAGATATTTGTTTATAAGAAATAACTTAAAATATCTTTTAAAATATAACACAAAGCTCAATGCATTCGAATTAAATTCAACGTGGTCATAACGCTCAGAAAAAAAATATCATTCGGATGTTGAGAGAAACTTCAAAGTTAACTACCGATTTTGTACTTTCAAAAGCCAGTTTTGTGTTCAGGTTTTATAACTTATCGACTCTATCCTGCCTAGCATTGCTTTATCAAGTTAAAAACAATTATGCATTATTTTAGTAATCTATCAGTAGAGGTGTGTGAGAAGGTAAAGAAAATGCAAAAATTTGCAATCCTTCCCAATCACTATAAAATGGCAGCTGCGGGCCTCAATCGATTCTATCCGGCCCTTGTGTTTATTCTATCTATTCTATTCTATCTATTCTATTCTATCTATTCTATTCTATCTATTCTATTCTATCTATTCTATTCTATCTATTCTAAAATATTTTATAAAAATGATCACTTAATTTTTAAAAAATTGTAAACTTTTTTAATAAATTTACTGATCGTTTGTATTTCCTAAAGTAATACCTTGATAAATTTAGTGTTATGAGATTATTAGCAAAATTGGTCAGATCTTGATGGACGATATATCTCTTCTCAATCACTTGGAGGGTTAAGGTTTGGTGGTTGGGTTTTAATGGCGCAAGGGCCATATTTGGCCATACTGCGCCAGACACAAGACATACGATATCAAGTCATGGACATACACACACAAAGAAAGTTTTTTATTGACACAGAAGAGAAAAATACACACATGGATGAATCGAACCTGCGCCGCCTACGACTCGCAGGTTGCTATTAGGTATGGACAGCTCAAAAAGTTTTCCATAGTAAATTTTAGATACAATTCGACTCCAACTGAAGAGGAAAATAAATTCCAAACTAGAAAAAATTTCAAAAAATTCCTTTCGACTCATTGATTGTGTAAAATATCATTTGCAAGTTATTCTTTTCATTTTATTGCCAAGAAGGAAATATCAAAACAGTTAGAACTGAGAGCGAAGCAAAGCATGAGGAGAAATAAACTCCTCAAGTGGAATCGACATTCTTTTCCGAATTGGAGACGCATTTGCACACAGCTGGTAAGCGATCTTGTCAAACCTGCTGAAACCGAATCTGCGTTCCATGCAAATGCACGTTAAAAAACGGATGACGCGAATGCTTTATGAATTGTAGATATGCTTTAACTTGACGGGTGGGGAATAGAATTCTTCTTGCATGCTCTCAAATTTCAATCTGTCACCAGGTGTGAAAAGAAGGAAAACGAAAAAAGATAAATGGGGATCTGGAATGCTAAACATTTTACTTTAGGTTGTGGCAGCTTTTTACGATTCCGTTTACGTGTCCTCACAAAAATTTCAATTTCCGGTGGGATTACGAAAGTATTCGGATATCTCACATTTTCAATTACTTTTAGGGTGTCAATTTTTGGTAGCCCGGTTGGTAGAGTAGCGGATAAGCAACCGGAGGGTTGCGAGTTCGAAACTCGACTCCCAACCAAATACTGACGTGTACGTAGGGGCTGGTGCATGTTAATCCTGTCGTGGCCTCAAATGTCCACATGTTGGCATTAACAAGTTTGAAGAGTGGGATTGCCAGCTCAAGTGGCCTCGACATCTGACCGTGGTTCTAAATGGCGAGTTGTCCTCGTATCCTTTCATTCGGGATTGATCCCGGACCTTCACCAATAGCCCGCTGTATTGCACCAGTGCGATGTCAATTAAACTACCTATCTACCAATTATTTTTACGTCTTAACCCTCCAAGTGGTTTTTACGATATCTCGTCATCGTAGTCTTGATGACGAGGTATCTCGTCATTAAGATAATATCTATTTCTTATCGAGATCGTTCTAGTCAGATTTTTCCTATATCTCATCCATCAAGATCTGGTAAGTTTTGCTAATGACGAGATACTCCATCGAGACAACAAGGAGGGTTTAAAAAAGGTATAGCTAAAATTACAATTTAAAATTTAACCACATACGATGTCTGTCCAGAAACTTTCCAGCTATCTAATATGAAACAAAATACTTCGCTCCTAGGATTTTTCGGGGACGTCGTGACTCAGTGGGTATGTCCACTGCGCTAGCAACGTTCGAGTTGTAGGCGGCGCATGTTCGATTCATGCCAGGTGCATTCGTCCCTGGGTGTATTTCTATCTTCTGCGTCAGTAGAACTTTCATTGTGTGTGTCTATTACTTGACATTGTATGTCTTGTGTCTGGCACAGCATGGCCAAATATGGCTCTTGTGCCATAAAACCCTCCAAACTAACCAACCTAGGACTTTTCGTACCTAGTCTCTTTCAGAGTAAGCACCTAGTGACCTCCCACCTCATCGTCTCTCCACCTCACTCCCGCCTTCAAAACACTTTGCAAAGTCCATTGTTGGAATCAGCATCTGCAGCCTCGTCTTGTTATCCTGAATTGCATCCACGGTCTGAAATCTTTTCCCTTTGAGAGGTGATTTTAGATTCGGGAAAATCCAGAAGTCACAGGGTGCCAAAACCGGGCTGCTTGGTGGACTGAGCCACCTGAGTGATTTGACGTTTTACCAAAAAAAATTATGCCCGAGACGTGATGAATGGGCGCCGCCACACATTTGATGCAAAGATCCTTCGTCGAAATCTCGAACATAGTAATTGGAATCCTAGATCATTTTCTGACTACGCACTGTCCGTCACAAATCGTTGTTGATTGCAACCCGTACACTTTCAACATTCTCGGGTGTTCTGCTCGTGGCCTTGCAGAACATGGATAACTTTTAACAGATTCCTTGTCGTATAAGAAGCGGCTGTACCGTGTTTTTATTTGCTCTGCATTCACTGTTCCGTGCCCCCGAAAGACTTAATAGTCTGGGGACCGTCATGGCTCAGTGGGTATGCCCACTGCGCTAGCAACTTCTCTTCTATGCTAGGAAAACACTTTCCTTGTGTGTGTGTGTCCATTACTTGATGTTGTCTGTCTTGTGTTTGGTGCAACATGGCCAAATATTGCCTCTGCGCCATCTGAATACTATCTGTAGACGAAGTTTAATGCAAAATTTGATGCAAATTCGCTGCTTTAACTGGCCTGGTCGTTGTGAATGCGACTTCTTCACAGAACATACGCTCACTCAAGGGCGTCTAGCATAGACGTGAAATATAAGTAGACTGAGCTATTAAGAGGAGCTTCAAAAAGTGTGACCAACATGTCGACTAGCAGTTACCTGACTGCTCGGTAAAAAATGAACTTGGTTGATCGATTTAGTATCTTATCGCCTCGTTTGGCGTTTTAACATCTTATGACAGGATAGTTGTGTGAATCTGCATTTCTAAAGAGTGGGGACAAAAGTGGTGAAATCGCCAGTCTACCATCAGATGAAAAATCAATGGAAAATCAGATGCTGAATCAATGAATGGACGTCTTTTCCCATCCCGTGGATCAATCAGATGTTGAATATTAGGTTCTACCCAGCAGACGTAAGTAATCTAAGGATGACGTTACTACTAGTTTGGGTCATATGATCCTCGGCTCATAAAAAGGTTACCATTGCTCACTATACTTTTATATTTCCTCTATGGAGTCTAGCATCGACTAATTAGTCCTATGGATTCGTGACTTTTCACTCATGTTATGTCCCCTCTCCCGACTGACATAACGCCACGCAAATCGTTATATTAACAGTGACTGCAAACTTTCCGGATAGACCACGTCAAAGATGTATCTTTCTATTTTAATCTCCCATTAAAATAATTGAACACTTTTGCTAACAATGTTTAAATATAACATAACCATTGAAATCAGGCATTCAGCCACCTTCCATGAACAGTACCTGTAAATTTAGTTGTCAGAAGACGATGTTGGACTAGTGTGTGACTTGCCTTAGACAGTAAACTGCATGTTGCAGTACGAAAAATGTTTCTCATTTCAAGGACAATTCTACTGTCGAGTACTATGTTAATCGACGACCCTCATCTTATGTAGGGGGGCTGTACAACTCAATAAATCCAATACACAATTATACTCGATGTTGACTCATGACTAGAAATTTAACCCTGTGAAGGTCTCATATGCATAATTCCACCTCCAAACCTGCAGTCTTCCTAACATGACTTCTAAACAATTTTGACTTTCTCGACCAATAGAATCTTTCTAAGGCATTCTATTCCAAGGAAATAAGCAATAGAATATTTCCAAAGGATTCTATCATAAGGGAAGGACACCGATAGCATCTTTCTAGGAAATTCTATTTTAAGGAAGTGAGCAATAGAATCTTTCCAAAGGAAAACATTCAATGGATAGGACCAAAAGAATCATTCCAAAAGATTCTATTCGAAGGAAAGGAACAATGGAATGTTTCTAAAAGATTCTATTCTACAGAATGAGCCAACAGAATCACTCCAAAGGATTCTATTCTTAGTAAAGAAAAGGACAGAGCGGTGGCTCGGTTGAAAGAGTAACGGAATTCCAACCGGAGGATTGCGGGTTCGAATCCAACCAAAGACCATCTTGTGCAAAGGGGGCTGGTGCACGTTAAATCTGTCGGGGCCTCATGTCCTCACGTTGGCGTAGTGTGGAAGTTTGGAGAGTGGGGTGGCAGTCCAGGTGTGATGATCTTGTCATCTGACCGTGGTTCGAAATGACGTGATGTTGTCCTCGGATCTATCCCTTCAAGGGAGGATCCCGGACCGTCACCAATAGCCTGCTGTGTTGCTCCAGTTCGACGTTAATTAAATACCTGCCTCCCTAGGAAAGGAAAAATGGGAAATCTTTCCAAATGATTCTATTCTCAGGAGAGGCCAATAAAATCTTTCCAAAAGGTTTTTTTCCCCCGAAGAAAAGACCAAAAGAATCTTTCTAAATGTTGAAAGAATCCTTGAATTCTTTCAACCAATATATGTTGTTTAATCATTAAGCGTGTCGTGGGGTAGCAGCAATACCACACAACTCGGAGATCTCGTGACGCTCAGAGGGTCAATCCATTATTCCCCGGGTGTTTATACTATGTTGCTCATCCAAAGCGCGCCTGTCCATCGAGCGTTTCTTTCATTCGATAACTAAATAGACCTAATTGAGACGGAGAACCCTGTCAGGAGATCCTCTCGCATCCCAGGCAGCGGAGTGATACGATCGCACACTCGTGGTATTTCAATGTTGTAATCCTTTGAGCAAAGGGCTGCTGCCAAAAGGAAAAGTGCAACGTCTGAGATCGTGCGGCAGATACGAGGGCCTAAGGCGGGGCAGGAACGGAATCGGGCCTAATAGGTAAAAAACGCGGTGGATAATCGTGACTCGGAACACCGTCTTGAAATGTGCCGAGGATCCTTTCGCTCCAGCGTCGCCTCTCAGACTGGTCAGGTAGGTAGGTATTTTAATTAACGTCACACTGGAGCAACACAACGGGCTATTGCTGTCGGTCCGGGATCAATCCCAAAGTTTCGTAATTTTGAATCTTGGTCAAATGACGAGACAACACCTGAGCTGGCACCCTACTCGCCAAACTTCCACACCACGCCAACGTGAAGACATTTGAGGCCACGACGAATTTAACGTGTACCATCCCCCTTTGTACGCGGCCATCTCTGGTTAGATTCGAACTCGCATCCCTCCGGTTGCCAATCTTTCCATCCGGGCTACCCAGACTGGTCAGCCCCCATTTGCATGGTTTGACCAGAAACTTTTAAGCTCACTTGAACGGTTTGGATGTGCTCTATACGGATTTGGACTTAGATTGTGCGATTTTTAGCGGAATTTAAAAATCAAATTTGTTTTCGAAAGAGATCCAATCCTTTGGTTTGAGCGTCGCGTTTGAACCTGGTCGTCGTTTGCATGCTTTGGGATTGTATGTCCAGAAGTCCTTTTATGCCAGTTTCTTAACTTGTTCGGTTTGGCTGTACACTATACGGATTTTAAGGAGGACACGGATTCTTGGGATTCTGCCCATTAGTATCAAATTACATTAATTTTCTCATGTAAATTAGTCCCTGCAAATTTATATATTTGTAGGAACTAAAGTTAATTGCTTAGTAACAGCGGATTTGTTGTTGAATTGATTCATTTATTTGACTGCGATTTGTGTTTGTGGATCGAATTATGTCAGCACGACCAATGCGTGTTTACAGAGATTTCAACTACGTTCTTTCTCTGAAGTCCCTATGGGAAAATATTCTGTTCAGACTATGAAAGACGTAAATTCTACTACGGTAAATAAATGTTCCATTTTTCAAAATTCGTTTCACCCCATTACTAACTAGTTCCACTAGCTGTTTTATGTACAGGATCGTCTTTCACAAATAGGTTGGTCGGACAGAAGTCACAAAATACTGAAGAAATCAGAAAAAGGTCGCTGTTGACAAGTTGATCCCAAAAAATTAGCTGAAAAACTCAAGGTCATTAACAATTATTTGTTTCCTTAGCTATCGAATGACATTGGTTTGGTTCGCGTGGATAATATAGAAATTACTAGCTGAATTACCAGGCGTTGCTCGGGTTCAATTGTTTATAATTCATCGTAATGTTACTCAATATTATTCCTATGAAAATTTCAAATTGTTTTTAGCCCCCTGCAGACCCAGGACAAATCGAACCGGGTTAATATATAGCCTATGTGTCCTGTAGAATTCTACAGGATGAATGTACCACATTTAGTGTGAATTGGTCTGACATTGATCATATAAGTACGCAATGTTACTCCTATGAGGATTTCGAATGTCTTTAGCCGTCTGTACAATATCGACGATAAAAAAGACCATTTTCTATGAAAATAATCTAAAAAATATCGAACCTGGTTAATATATAGCCTATGTGTCCTGTAGAATTCTACAGGATGAATGTACCACATTTAGTGTGAATTGGTCTGACATTGATCATATAAGTACGCAATGTTACTCCTATGAGGATTTCGAATGTCTTTAGCCGTCTGTACAATATCGACGATAAAAAAGACCATTTTCTATGAAAATAATCTAAAAAATATCGAACCGGGTTAATATATAGCCTATGTGTCCTGTAGAATTCTACAGGATGAATGTACCACATTTAGTGTGAATTGGTCTGACATTGATCATATAAGTACGCAATGTTACTCCTATGAGGATTTCGAATGTCTTTAGCCGTCTGTACAATATCGACGATAAAAAAGACCATTTTCTATGAAAATAATCTAAAAAATATCGAACCGGGTTAATATATAGCCTATGTGTCCTGTAGAATTCTACAGGATGAATGTACCACATTTAGTGTGAATTGGTCTGACATTGATCATATAAGTACGCAATGTTACTCCTATGAGGATTTCGAATGTCTTTAGCCGTCTGTACAATATCGACGATAAAAAAGACCATTTTCTATGAAAATAATCTAAAAAATATCGAACCGGGTTAATATATAGCCTATGTGTCCTGTAGAATTCTACAGGATGAATGTACCACATTTAGTGTGAATTGGTCTGACATTGATCATATAAGTACGCAATGTTACTCCTATGAGGATTTCGAATGTCTTTAGCCGTCTGTACAATATCGACGATAAAAAAGACCATTTTCTATGAAAATAATCTAAAAAATATAAAAATTTACATTCCAATAATAAAGCTACAATTTAAGAGTTTACAGACGGGATACATAAACGATATGATACTGAGCGATTTCCAGCGCAACCGCACTCATCTGCGATTGCATCATACTCTAAGATTCTAAAAGAAACTACAAGGTCATCTTTAGAGTCGACTCCTGTTGATGTTCTGACGTCATCTGCACAGTCAGACCGGGAGAGAGCGCCCCCTAGCAAGTGCTCTGTCCAGGATGACGAGACGTTACATACCCAAGACAAATAGAACGACAGTTAATATGTAGCCTACGTTATTCGCAAGGTTCCAAAGAATAAGTGTACCAAATTTGGTGTAGATTGGACAAACGGTGTAGATTTGTATAGAGAGCAGGCAGACAGAAAGACAGCCAGATGCCAACTCTGCTTTATATGTATAGATTTATGCATGATATGTACTAGATCGGAGTAGTAGGTTTTGAGTTTACTTCTCACCTTCTTCTTCAGATTTAATGTGCACCAGCTCATGTGTACACGACTGTCTTTGGCTGGACCCAGTCTCGAACTCTCAACCCTCCGTTCTCTAATCCGATGCTCTTCCAACTGGTCTACCGCGGCCCGAAACGTCAGTAAGACAAGCAATGAATACTTTCCGATTCGGTTTGTCGCTCTACGGTCATTTATTGCAACAAGAGAGCTAATAAGACCGGAACCCGCGTCTTAAAATGAACAGTTAGGAATCATTCGAATTAAACGCCTCACCCAAACTGTCAGAATTGAATGTCAGACATCTGCTTGATGGCAATTACGGCTCAATAACATGTAACAGAATTTACCCTTCTGCTCAACTAACAGTAGAGACGTTAACCGAACTCACGCTAAGCTGTATAAAAGCCTTGTTCGATATTAGAGCCGACAGATGGCTCGTGTCACTTCGCAACAGCTGCATTGGACCGAACAAGTTGGGCACAAATGGACCGTGACGAATCCACCCGCTACTGAAACAGATCTTTTTGAAGTGCTTCTGTTTCTCGTCTCGCTGGGATACCAAAGGCGACTTTTTGCTATTTTCCAATCTTGGGGCGACTACGAACCGGATGATTGCGAGTTCGAGACTTGGTCCGACCAAGTACCGTCGTGTACTTGGTGGTTAGTACATGTTAAATCTGTCGTGGCTTCATATGTCTTTATGGTGGCGTCGTGTGGAAGTTTGGAGTGTGGGGTGCCAGCTCAGGTGTCGACCTCGTCATCTGGTTCAAAATGACGAGGTGCTGTCTTTCCCTTCGGAATTGATATGGACCGTCGCCTGGCGCAGCTTGTCCACTTTTGGACCTTGTGCCATAAAACCCAAACATTCTGTCCAATCCCGGGCTGTAGCCAATAACCCGTTGTGTTGCTCAAGTGCGACGTTAATTACATACCTCATTATCTATTTTCAAGATTTTGGAGACTAATTCGCTAAGGTCAACGAAAATTTAGTCTCTTTTTTCAACAAAACACGGTCGGGAAAAGATATTTTTAGGATTTTTCTTTTGGGAGAAAATTTTTCAAACAACGTCAATTTCGAAGTTTGGGTGCCAGTCCGTGACAATCATGAATAACGCTCATCGGAATCTGTGATTACCAGATTGTCGTGAAAACCTCTTTTATGAAAATAGTAAGTTTTTTAATTTTAAAATTTAAATTTCTTGGCGAAATCTTCATATCTGTTTCATAGTTAATTGGCACATTTTGTGTTTCAGCCGATTCATTTTGTGTGAGCAACTAAAATTGTTACTGAAATAGGGTTAAGAGGAGACTTGTTTCCATTTTTAAAGTTTGATACTACTATTTCACAAGTGTTTTGTCTGGCAGCCCTGTTCTCGAAATGTCAACTCTTGAGTGGTTGAGAGGCAGAATAAGGTTCTCATCTACAGCTGAGAGAAAAAACAATCTTCCCTCTTGATTTGGATATCGTTGATATAGTAAATTCAAAGGTACTATTCAATAGGGAATATGTCTTCTATGAATTCATCTGCATAAAATTGGCTTTTGTGGTTGTCTTCAAATTAAATTAAGCACAATCTGATTTTCCATGGACATCTTATTTTTGACGCTAAATTTTGAATCTATTTATTATGGGGAGAATCCCAATCCAAAGATTTTTAACCCTCCAAGTGGTTTCGACAAGGTATCTCGTCCATCAAGATCTGACCAATTTTGCTAATGACGAGATAATTCGTCGAGACAACCACCAGGAGAGTTAAACAGCATTGGTTTTATCCATCACATTTGATTTTATATTCTGGTTATTTTGTTCGTCTGATTTTATTCATCGTTGATTTTACGATTATCCATGAATTTATCGACAGTTATTTTTATTAAATTGTGTTTGTTTTAAACACTTATAGAGTAAAAATGTTTTATTTTTATTTTTTATCTTGTGCTTACCACAATATGTTCCTTGAGGACCCAGAGCCCGAAATACCAACGAACCAATCATCGAATTGTATTAGAATTAAACCTCGATACCAAGTTTCAAGTCATTGATCTATCTGTTCCTATTTCCTAGAGCATATTTCAAACAAAGTATTCGATTCAAATTCCAAATCAAATGCATATCCTATATTGACATTCGAAAGATCCCGGGAGATTGGACGATACCTAACTAACATCCGTATATTCATATATTTTTATTTTTTCCTACCGGCATATCTAATACATCTTATTTGTTGACTTCTATTTACTCTTTGCAACTTCTTGGTGACTATCACACTCCATCCTTGTACAAAACAATCATTTCTCAACCGTAACAATTCACGACTGCTTCATTACGTTTGAAAGATCTGTCGCCTAAATCAGTCAAGGTCGCCCGGACTATAAAAGACCAAGTTTAATTATACAAGGCACAACACTTATTCAATCTTAACGAGGCTCGTTTAATTTTTTATGCAACATTCGGTGAAATTCAAAAGCAAACAGTTAAAATGAGTAACTACCAACGTTTGGATGATGGAATGAAGTGGAGAATCGTCGGGAGACTGGTAGCAGGGCAGTCTCAAGTGCAGATTGCTAGACTTGAATGTAATGCTCAGCGTCGTGTCCAACATATGAAAACAGTTTAAGGATACCGGATCCGTAGAGAGAAAGCCTGGGCAAGGTCGTTCAAGAGCCACGACGGCCATTGAAGATCGATATTTGTCCATTACCGCGAGGCGTAACAGGAGTGCAACAGCTTCTCAGTTCTCTCGTGACTTTCATGCGGCCACAGGAAGCCGAGTTTCAAGGATTACTGTTTCCAGAAGGCTACATAAGAGGTCTGTTTGACATACTGTTTGCGTTCCGCTCATTTCTGCGCACAGAAGAGCCCGTTTAGCATGGTGCAGAGAACATCGACTTTGGACTAGGGATCAGTGGGGGACCGTTCTATTCACTGATGCGTTCCAGTTCAGCCTAACTACTGATTCTCGACGTATATTTATCTGGAGAGAACCAGGGTCCAACATGTCCTCCAACATCCGAGAAAGAGACCACTGTGGCAGCGGAGGTTTGATGGTCTGGGCAGACATCATATTGGATGGGCGCACAGATCTCCATTTCTTTGACAGAGGCTCTATGACTGCTGTGAGATATAGGATGAGATCCCTATACCTCACAGCAGTTGGCTTTTCAGGGGTGTAGTTGGCCCTGATTTCATTTTTATGGACGACAACGCTCGCCCACATAGGGCTCATCTGGTCGACGAATATCTGGAAAGTGAGGATATTGGCCAGCCAGATCTCCAGACCTAAAAACTCTATAGAGCATATCTGGGAGGCTCTTGGGAAGGCAACTTGCTTTCCCCCAGAATCATCCAGGACCTGAAAACAGCGTTGCTGGTGGAGTGGGACCGACTCCCACAGGGACTCATAAACTGCCTCATTTCCAGTATCAATTCACGTTGTGAGAGCTGCATAACTATAAGAGGGGACCATTTCCCCTATTAACCCATTTTATGTGTAGATATTGTAACCTCTGTTTTAGACCTTCCTGCGCTGATAAGTCTTATGCACGATCATGCGTGTATACTATAACTTTTGTATGTTTTTTTTGTATTATTTCAACCTATGTACAGTCGCGGAAAAAAAACCCGATCCACCCCCTTTATTTCGAGCACTATTTATAATAGAGCAAATTCAGATATCATTCAATAGGGTATAACGTTCTCTACAAATTCAAATGCAAAAAAAATTGCATCAAGGGCCGTCTTCATATCAAATTTAGCACAAACAACAAAATTTCCAATGGAAATTTGATTAAGAACTGATCTGAATATGATTAAGGCACCATGTTTTGATGCCTTAATCAGATTCAGCATCGTTAAATTAGTCTAAATATGAAATTTCATGACTACTATATTTATATCCGGAGATATTCAATGTTAAATTTGCAGTCAATTTCAGTGATCAACTCCACATTGGAAATCGCTATTCGTAGATCGAGATTAATTGTAGTGTTATGTTATGATCTTCGCTTGGTATTTTGTATGAGCCGAACTTGGGGATCTCCGCTGGATGGCGAGAGTCGAGGCGAAAGGGGGTGCCGTTCCCCTGAACGACTTGCCCGAGCGGAGCGGAAGAGGAGAGGCAGTGTGCAAAGGACGACAAAACTATGAGGTCGCAAAATAAGGTACTGGGACAAAAAACGTGAACTCCGGACGCGAGCCACTGTCCATGCCGAGACAAAGTCCTCTGGTGGAAGTTCGACTGATTCCGGGCGAGTCGTTCCACTCCCCATCCGGCAAAATGCCTCGGCCTCTTACCATAGTTCAGCGGATTCCCAGGTAAAGCTGATTTATCTTTACTGGACCCCACCAATAAATGGATTTTAAGAAAATGAGTTGTTATTTACAAGTGCTGACCACTACACAACAGTAGTTATAGTTATCGGAATTTCAAATTTGAACACTATTTCACGTATTTGTCAGCGCGTGCAAACGATCCGAGAATTATATTTATTATGCAAGTGCAAACGATTCGAGATTTATTATCCGAGGTTTGTCAGACGTTTTCTAAACTTTTTGTTGCCCCCTAAAATCGCACTAATGAGGAAATTTTAATGTAACTCATAAACTAACGATTGGAATGAGCTGAAATTTTGCTTGGTCATATTAGAATTCCTTCTAAATCGATTCCCATCAAAATATAGTAAGGTTCCAATTCATAATTTTTTCAAACATTAATTTAATAATTCTTATCGCATACTAAAAATTATTTTTGAAATAAAATATTAGGTGTATTTTGTTTGGGTTGTTTTAACAGTAACATGGGACAAAATATCAGCGATATAGAAATATCATTTAGGAAGATATCCATAAAAGTCCAAGAAACTGATTTAACATTAGGAGCTCCAATCTTTCTGTATTCATAACTTCGAAATGGTAAGACCTAATGACATGAAATTCGGTATCTGAAGTTTAATTTTTATATAGATTCGAAATTGTGTGTCGAAATAGGGGGTTTCTATTGGAATTTATGAAGTTGGTGTTCGATTTAATATGAAGACGGCCCCTTATGCAAATTTATGCTTTGATTTTATAGAAGACGTTAGTTCTTGTCGAACGCCATCTTTGAATTTTCTCTACTGTTAAAATTGCTCGAACGAGGGGGTTCGTTTTTTTTCCGCGACTACATAACTAATTTCATTAAAATGTTCAGTAGTTCTGGAGATAATCGGCCAAAAGTGAAAATTCTCTTAATTTGGAATACCAGTGTACATTCATTACGTTTGAAAGATCCTTCGCCTTTTGTTTGTCGATTTCAATTTATTCTTCGCAACTTCTTTATGACTATCATACACTCCATTCTTGTGCAAGACATTATTTTTCAATCTTAACAATTTGTCCACAACTACTCTATTTCATTACGTTTGAAAGATCTGTCGCCTTTAATTCGTTGGGTTTATTCTTCGCAACTTGGTAACTATTATACTCTCCATCCTTGTACAAGACATCATTTCTCAACCGTAACAATTCACGACTACTCTGCTTCATTACGTTTGAAAGATCTGTCGCCTAAATCAGTCAAGGTCGCCCGGATTATAAAAGACCAAGTTTAACAAGATACAACACTTATTCAATCTTAACGAGGCTCGCTCCGAACACCTCCTACCATTCAACCCGTCACAATGCTGGGGTGATGGCATGGCTTGTTTGCCTTGCGCGTCCTTGACAAGACGCGAGTCGCAAAACCGATGTCCTACTTGGAGACAAATTTATTTATTTACTCCGACGGGCTTCGAGTAAACACGCCATTACAAAAACTGGATCGGGAACAGTGGGACGCAGCTGAGAATATCTCCAGGTAGATAAACAGAACTTGGAGGACATCAAATGTGTACTGATGGAATCATGAATCAACAGGGATCGTAATTCTTGAGTAAGTCTTTAAAACGAGACTGTGTCACTTGTATTTAGAATCTAGATTAACTGTATAAAGAGATAATAATAGATTTTAAATTTTATAAGGAAGTGGGTCAAAAAGAATCTCAACGCGCTTGATTGTATGATGTGGTCCATTGTAATTAATATTAGGACCTAGTACCGGAACTCAAGAAAAAAGGACTTTTGTACTATTAGGTTATTATGTATTGAAATGTCCGATTTTGAACTGATAGTTTGGTTTATTATATCTCAAGCAAGAAGCAGTATAATTAATCAAAGTATGCTCCTAAATTATCGATACACTTTTGCCATCTTAACGGTAGCTTGTTAATGCCGGCAGCAAAGAAGCCTGGAGAGCGAGCGGTGATAAAATCGCGAAAGGCGTTTTCTACAGCTTGTTGGGAATTTAATATTTTTCTTTGCAAGAAGTGGTTCAATGCCTGGAAGAAATGGTAATCAGTTGGTGCAAGGTCTGGGGGAATACGGTTGGTGACAGAGTTTCCAAGTCCAGCTCCTGTAGTTTGAGAAACGTTATTCGTGCGACATGCGTTCGAGCATTGTCCTGCAAGAGGATTGGCCTGTCTCTATTCACCAATCGTGGCTGCTTAATCCCAAGCTCCCTCGTCATTTCGTCTAATTAGTTACATTAGACATCCGCCGTAATCGATTGACCAGCTCTCATAAAGCTGTAGTGGAAAACACCTGCTCTAGACCACCAGACACAATTAGCTTTTTTTGGTGAATATTCGGTTTCGGTGTGTGTTTTGGCACTTCATCTTTATCCAACCATTGTGTCGAATGCTAGCGATTGTCAAAAAGAATCCACTTTTCATCACACGTAACAATACGGAGTAAAAATGGTTCGCCTTTATATCGCGACAGCACAGAAAGCCAAGCTTCGAAACGATTTCTCTTTTGACGCTCGTTTAACCCATCTATCCAGCTTCTTAACCTTACTGATTTGTTTCAAATAGTTTAATATTGTTGGAACGTCAAACCTGCTGCTGATTCACACGTAGTTTGAGATGTATCCGCCTAGACTGAAGCTTTCAGCTCATCATTATCCACCTTGCTCTCAGGTCGCCCACATGGTTCATTTGAAGATCAAAATCGCCACATCGGTACTTCTCAAACCATCGACGTACTGTGCGTTCATTAGCCACATCCTTGCCAAACACTTCGTTGACATTTCAAGTTGCATGCGCTGCATTAGTTCCACGACGGAACTCACATATTCGAAAATAACCCGAATTTTTGACTATCCATGGTTTACAAGATTTAATCTGCAAAAGGCAATTCGACAGATAATCACAAACCAAAACATGCGTCTGAAAGGCTGATGACGCACCTTCACAACAAAAAAAATCTCAAAGAACACAAAGTGAAATATCAGATATATCGGGTATCAAACTTGGTACTTGAGGTAATCGGACATTTCATACTTAATGACCTAATATATTGTGCAGTCCATTGTCTGCATGTTTAAAAAGTTAAAAATCTTCATTCAACTTGTAATAAAGCTTTGCAATAATACGTGAGCAAAGGAAAAGAGGAAAATAAAGTTGTACACATTAACCCTCCAAGTGGTTTCGACGAGATATCTCGTCATAAGATCTGACCAATTTTTCTAATGACGAGATATCTCGTCAACAAGATATTGCCGATTTTTTTAAGATGACGAGATCAAGATCTGATCAGTTTTCTTCAAAAACGAGATATCTCGTCCAACAAGATCTGGTCAGTTTTACTAGTGACGAGATACCTAGGCGAGACAACCACCAGGAGGAGGACTGAATAATGAGAATACTTGGGATGAACATTGATATTTCATGAGGAGTCCATTATCTTAATCTAGTACTGGATCAAAAGTTCAAACAAAGTACACAGAATTTTTTCGCAATTCCAGTTTATTGCCATTCCGAGCACTGCACCTCTCATTTTGAGCCCGGTCAAATGGCGAGGTCAGCACTTGAGCTGGCTACCCCACTCTCCAGACTTCCACACCACCCCAACTTGAGGACATTCGAGGCCACGACATGTCTAACGTGCACCAGCCCCATCGCACACAGCGGTCTTTGGTTGGATCGAGTCTCGAACTCGCAACCCTTCGGTTGCTAATTCGCTACTCTTCGAACCGAGGTACCTCGGCCCCCAGGTAGGCAGTTGAATTTAACGTCGAACTGGAGCAACACAACAAGCTATTGGTAACGGTCCGGGATCCTTCATGAAGGGAAAGATCCGAGTACTGCCCCTCGTCATTTTGAACAACGGTCAGATGACGAGGTCAACACATAAGCTGGCACTTCACTCTCCAAACTTCCACACCTCTCCAGTTTCGAAGTTTTGGTACCAAATCGTGGCAACCATGAAAGAAAACATCTGAATCTCGATACTAGATTGTCACGTAAACCTTCTTCAGAAAATATTTATATAACTTTATTTTTAAAATTTAAATTTCTTGGCGAGATCTTGAACGTCTTTTTCATACTTTTTTTCGCACATTTTATGTTTTAGCCGATTCATTTTGTATCTGATCAACTAAAATAGAATTCAAGAGACTTGCTACTATTTTTAAAAATTTATGCCACTATTTCACAAGTGCTTTGGCTGTGGCAGCCCAGAATAAACTTTCTTTATCCATTTCGGACACATGCATTGAGTCCTAACACACCGTAGTAATAACCTTGAGTCTCGCTGCGATGAAACTATCCGAAGTTCCTTCCTCTTCCTAGCATCCGAATGAAAGAGAAACAACATAAATGACATCGCGTGACTGGAACTGTTACGAGCGCGATTCTGCTGAGGAAAGAATAAAAAAAAAATTCTCTCCTTTTCTGTCCATCTACCTATTTACAACACCGTTCCTTTCATCCCTGTCCCTCGTTTTTGTGCAATTCATCATTTCTTTCCTGATTACGAGGGGAAGGCTTTTCCGGTGTTGGCGACGTCATCGAGGGGATGGTCAGGGTCAGTGGTTGAAGTGTCACTGAACCTGTGTTCGATGGAGATCGACTTGTAACACGTGCGAGTAATTTGGGCGATGAAATTTTCAAAATTGTGTTCCTCACTTTTGTTTGGAAAGCAGGTTTTATTCTTCTCTTTAGCCTTGATCCATTCACATATTTTAATCCTATCCAAATCGAACCGGGCTTGCTTTTTGGACTCCTGCAGGTGGTTTATTTAACACTCCCGTTATTCCCGATTCAGCTGATGCGAGCTGTAGCGGCGAAGGTCCGATTAATCCTTGGGTATATTTCTCTCTTCTGTGTCAGTAAAACGTGGTGTGTGTGTAAGTTCATCTATTTGACGCTGTTTGGCGCAGTTCGTCCAAATAGGGCCCTTGCGCCTTAAAATCCAACCAACCGTTTCAACTGAACAAACTAAGAGGTGTGGAATGATTTTGCATCGACTATGTACATTGTACTGTACAATCTGCTGAATGCTTTACATGCAAGGTGTCATATATATTTAAGGTTCTTCATGGAGTTGTACTGGAATCTGAGAATTCCATTTATTACAGCCGCTGCTATCTATCTGAGGACCCTTATTTCTTCAGTGAAGTTTAAGGTTCTTTATGAAGCTCTCTGGAATCTGAGAACTAAGTTTGTTACAGCCACTACTATCTATTTGAGGATCTAAAAGCTTAACAATTTTTTTCAGTGGACTGTAAAATTCGTTTTTAAGATACTCTGGAATCTAAAAATTCAGTTTATTACAGCCGCTACTATCTATTTGAGGAACCAAATTTCTTCAGTGGACTGTAAGATTCTCAATGAAGCTCCCAGGAATCTGATAACCGTTTATAACAGCCACTCCTGTCTATTTTAGAAACCCAAATGCTTTGCAAATTTCTTCAGTAGACTGTAAGGTTCCTTATGAAGCTACACTGGAATCTGAGAATTGCGTTTATTAAAATATTTACAGATGACCATACGAAAACAATGAGTATCCGCATGGCTAGTAAATTTATACTTGAATTCTATTGTCCGTACAGAATGGTTGTATTCACTAAGTTGAATATCAAAGGGTTGTGCTCGGTAGTATCAGATCAAATAGGAGTCCAAAACACAACTGACCTGACATTATTTTTAGTCAAACTGACCCCAAGGACGCCCACCAAACTTGGCGAGTCATCACATGGAGTTATAGCCTATAGTGTTAGCACGGTGTTTCAAAACTTCCTGTAGAGGGGTAGGAAAGCAGGTAGGGGAACTAGAAACTAAACCCTATTCACTAAGAGATGTAAGACTAGCTCGTAGAACGCAGAACTACCTCGAAAATCATCTGGCTTCGTGTGTGTTTGAGAAATTTCCTATTGCACTGAATGAGAATTGTCCTGGGCAATGATTTCTCGACAACCTCTAGTTTGCCAGTCTTGAATCACCAAAGCAAAGATCCTTGTTTTACATCATTTGCCATCTGCAGAGCACGAATGAAGTGAAGAATACGGGTGGCGAACGAAATTTTTAAAAATGGTTCTATGCGTGGAAGTTTTTTGAGTGGGGTGCCAAATGGGTGTTGATCTCGTCATCTGGTTCAAAATGACGTAGTGTTGTCCTCGGCTCTTTCCCTTCGCCAACCTCCTCGGGTCTACCGTCGCCAATAGCCCATTGTTGCTCCAGTGCGACGCTAATTCGACTACCCCCTCCCCATTTAGTATTACGGCCTTTCGATTGGAATAAAAAACCCTGAGAGAAGATTGAATCCCTTCCGAGATTGGTTTTGGGCCGCGGATCCAACCAAAGACCGTCGCAAACGTGGGGGCTGGTGCACGTTAAATCTGTCGTGACCTCAAAACGACGAAGTGTTGTCTTCGGATCTTTCCCTTCGGGATGTATCCCGGACCGTCGCCAATGGCCCGTATGTGTTGCTCCAGTACGTAAATTCAACTGCCTTATTTGCATCGGTTCAAACGCTGGCAGTGATGTATCGCATTCTACAAAAGCTGTGAACTTTGACACTCCGGATGAAAAGGCAGGCACCCTCCCACCATAAAAGAAAATCATAAACTAGCCTTCAGAAAAACCATCATGCTCGTGCAAAGGCTGTGTGAAAACACAGCCCGGGACCCCGTGGTCTTGGGAAACATTTGTTATGTCCCCCCGCTACTTTCATGCTTCGTTGCACGTCTTGATGGCTTTTGCTTTTTTGTTGCCTGTTTCACGGGTGCCACCACTCGACCGATAGTTCCCACCTTTGTTCGGTTTGTTGCCACTCTGTCCGCACTAATTTTACGCTTTTCCCCTCTCGTCTCCGGAGGTGTTTTAGGGAAAGGGGAATTCCGAATGGGTTGGGCCGAGTTGTCGTTCCTTTTCTTCCATTCGGAGTTCAGCACCGAATTGAAGGTGGAGAGTGGCATGTTATAGGTCTGAGTAATTGTTGCTCGCCATTTAGGATGTACTTAACGTCCAGAGCATAAATATACGTCAAAATATGTTATAGATTCTTTAAAGGTAGGTAGGTTGAATGAACAATGCTGAATGAATGGATGGAGTAACACAACGAGTTATTGGCTATGGTCGGGATCAATCCCGAAGGGAAGATCCGTCGACAACACCTATTAATTTTGAACCATGGTCAGATGACGAGGTTAGAGCCTAAGCTTATTTTAAAGTGCTATTTGGGCGAAGTGAATATGCTTTCGTGTCTTTCATCTTTAGAGCACGGCGGTAGCCCAGTTGGAAGAGCAACGGATTAGCAGACGGAGGGTTGTGAGTTCGAAACTCTGTCCAGCCAAAGACCATCACGTGCACGAGGGATCGTGCATGTTAAATCTGTCACGGCCTCAAATATCTTCACGTTGGTGTGTTGTGGAAAGTGGGTGCAAGCTCGGGTGTTGACCTCGTCATCTGGCCGTGGTTCAAAATTACGAGGCGTTGTCCTTGGATCTTCCATTAGGGATTCATCCCGGACCGTCACCAATAGCCCGTTCTGTTGCACATTTACACGTTAATCAACTACCTACCTACATTCATCTTTAGGCGCTTAAACGTCGATTATTCTTACAACGATTGAAAGTCGATTCTTCTCTTTGTGTTGGCACCTGCAATCGTAATGCTGTTCAGAAAACAGAGAAGAGACAAAGCAATAAAATTCCCTTCTCATAACGTCTGTGGAGCACGAAACAAAACGGCATCTTTTCTTACTTCGTACAGGAGGTAGGTAGTTGCATTAACTTTGCACTGGAGCAACACAACGGGCTATTGTCGACGACGGTCCGGGATCCATCCCAGAGCTTAGTCGAAAAGAAAGATTCGAGAAGGGAAAGTCGTCGGAAGGGAATGATTCCAGGACAAAACCTAGTCATTTTAAACCACGGTCAGATGACGAGTACAACGCCTGAGCTGGGACCCCACTCTCCAAACTTCCACGCCAACGTGAAGACATTTGAGGCCACGACAGATTTAACGTGCCTCCCCGTACACGACGGTCTTTGATTGGATTGAGTTTCGAACTCACAAGCCTCCGGTAGCTAAACCGCTACTCTTCCAACCGGGCTACCGCGGCCCAAATTCTTTAAAAAAATAATATACGAAGTGTCTTCTTTTACTTGCACTGCTTTACTTGAAAAAGTTATGACGGGACACTATTGCTTCAATGCCCATTTATTTAGAATTGGGAGGTTGCGGTAGTCCGGTTGAAAGAGTAACGGACTAGCAACCGGAGGGTTGCAAGTTCGAATCCAACCAAAGACGGTCTCGTGTACAAAGGGGGCTGGTGCACGTTAAATCTGCCGTGGCCTCAAATGTCCTCACGTTGGCATGGTGTGGAGAGTGGGGTGCCAGCTCAGGTGTGACCTCGTCATCTGACCGTGGTTCAAAATTACGTGGTGGAACTCGTACCTCGGATCTTTCCCTTCGGGAGATGATCCCGGACCGTCGCCAATAGCCCGTTGTGTTGCTCCAGTGCGACGTTAATTAAAACACCTACCTACCTTATTTCGAATTGGACTAGGGAATTCATCTAATTACCCTTCTTACAACTCTGGACGACCCACGAATAAGCGAACAGTTCAACACATGTACTGCAGTTAATGGTTTTTATTTTATTGTTCAGAGATATTGGGTTGCTTGGTTTTATGGCGCAAGGGCCATATTTGGCTATGCCGCGCCAAACACGACATACAACATCAAGTAATGGATACACGCAGGAAAGGAAAATATAGAAGAGAGAAATACACCCAGGGAGGAATCGAACCTGAGCCGCCTACAACAGCGATATTGGGAAGCAAAGAGGCTAATTGGCCTAGTTGTCAAACGCCTGGCATTTGTTAATGAAATTCTTGCGCTGTTTCATTAACGGTGAAAGAACGCACGGTAATTGCACGGAACTACCATTGATCTTATCACGTATATTTTCCACCAAATGTCATCTATGCGAACGATACTATCGCCATTACCACGCTCCCGATAACCCCGGATTTACTGCGAGTTGAAATCGGTCACTGCGCCGCGTCCAACGCTAATCTGTATCCAACCATAAGACGTAGCTAAAAATAAATAAAAATATTTTTTGTTGTACGCATTGAATACTTGAAATTGTATTTATGACAGGCCCATGATTCTGACGCTCGGGTGCAGATGCAGGGTTTCTGAGTTCGATACGTTGGTACATCGTATTGGGTTCCAAATAAACGGATAGCTAAGATAAAAACAGACCAACGAATCGATCGAGCGACCATCCATTTATTATATCCGATACTCCATCAACAATTAAAAAGCTCATAAAGGTGTACGATGTTAACTTGCCGATAAAGAACAACACTAAACCTACAATCACGTACAACTCTAAAATGTGGGGTTCAGATTTTTTTTCTTAGAGATTGATCCCGGACCGTCGCCAATAGCCCTTTGTGTTGTTATAGTGCGACTTTAATTGAATTACCTACCTAAAATGTGGAGCTCAAATATCGGATAGTTAACTATTACGGTAGCAAGACATTAATTGGAATTAATATTCTATTGTTTTAAAAGCAAGATTTATATCTCACTGCTTCCAAGTCTCACAATACAATCCCAATGCAATTACAAAGTTAGTTTCTCCCAACACAATAATGCTCCAACTGGTAAAATTGAATTTAGTTCAATTATTCCTCACACAATCTTTAAAATATGCAGTCATAAAAAATGGCGTCCGACTAGGTTGGAAGTTTCGGTGAGAATACTTTCCTAATGAAGCCGCATTGTGAAAGAGTGAACACTTCGTGACTGAGACGATTGTTCGAAAAAAAATGGCCCTGCCCATGCTGTGAAAAAATGCATTCCTTCTTTTTTTGTTCTTTTGTTACTCCGTTCCTTTTTTTTATTTATAAAAACATTCTAGCTTAGAGAAAACAAAAGAGCTGCACATCTGTCTAAGAGAACCGAATTCGAGGCCTCTTTGGCAGTGGCGTGGCTAAAGGGCGGCGGCACTGAGCTACAGTGTCTAAAGAAATGTTTTTCAACCGCCGGACCCTGGCATCAATTATACAGACCGTCAGAGGTTCTAGAATTTGTCATTTTCGTTTTCTAGAGCATTTTTATGAATGAATGTTTTTGCTTGGAATATTCTGAAGAGAATAATATTTGAATGTGATCAAAAAGCTAATATTTAAAACGCCTAAATTACAGTGATCCTTGCCAATCAGCAAGGAGATACAAGGAAAAAATTTTCACTGAAATTGAAGATCAAGGCAGTCCCACCCCTGTGTTCGATTCTCAAATTTTATTATGAATACTGCTTTTTTAGTTCGTATTTCTGTGTAAGTGCAACCCGAGTGACGTGATTTTTTTTAAAGTAATTAATAGGTCCACATGTTTAAATTTAAACACGAATAAGAGACAAGGAACTTTGTTTAATTTTGGTGTTAAGAAACGTCGTATTGAAGATGGTGACGCAATATCTGGTGATCACAATGAGGTAAATCAATAAAATCATCACAAATTAATTTAATTATGTTGACTCAAGAAACAATACTCTACAAGAGTTCATTAGTCCAGTGATTGATAACTAATTTAAATCTAACTTTATACTTGTCAACATGGGCGTGTCGTTTATATAAATGTACTAAAACTGTTTATGGTTATGCCATAATTATTAGTTATGTTAGTTTAATGCATAAATTTGGATTGAATGACAAAAATTAGAAAGGTATTTGTCAATAAAGTTATTGTCACCCGGTGCTAGCTCAGGTGTTGACCTCGTTACCTGACCGTGGTTCAAAATGACGAGGTGTTATCCTCAAATCTTTCCCGTCAGCATTGATTCCGAACCGTCCCCAATAGCCCTTTGTGTTGCTCCAATGCGACGTAAATTCAACTACCTACCCAAATATCTAGCTGCAAATCGGTGAATGAGCAGTTTCGATTCCTTAACTTTCCCTGAGTGTATTTCTATCTTCTCTGTCAATAAATCTTTGCTTGTGTGTGTATGGTCATTATTTCAGGACCCGCCGCTTCCCAGCACGCCTAGAAGGCTTAGAGCTTTGTGCATATTACTTGGTCATTACTTGGAGTTGTCTATCTTGTGTTTGGCGTAGTTTGGCCAAATATGGTCCTTATTCCATAAAACTCAAACCAACCAAATGTGAGGTTCGCCTCTACTTTTTGTGGACATGAATTGCGTTACTTAAAAGTAACGAATTCCCAAGAGAACCATGAAATTCGAAGGAATTTGAAAATACAATGTTTTACAGTTATAACAAACTTGGACCGTTTAAATATTTCGTTATTAGGTGTGATGCAGAATTATTTATTTATTATTACGTAAACTATTCATGTAAAACATTACTTACTCTATCTACATGATTTTGATAGAATAGTTACAATTTAGTGAAGTAAAATTCATTTTTAATTATTTATACCATTCAAATTAGAGACTAGCTTTATTTACATTATTGCAGGAATCCAATTTTTGTTTGTATTAGGGAATTCACAGTGGATGATTACAAACGGTTTGTTTTATGTGATTGTAAGAGCATACATAATTATGAAGCTTTCTTTCGATTTGAGAATCATCTCAAAGGAAATTTTCGTCACAGCAAAATTTTCTTTATTAAATCGGAAATTTAAATACATTATCTTAATGCAATTTAAAAGAGGGATATGTCTTAATTTCGTAATAACAGATGTTTCGTTGTATCGATATTCGTTGCAACGAGAATCCACTACAGCTATTCTGAAAACATTTTGAAAAGTTAAACAGCATCGTAATTAGAATCGGATTATCGTAATATATCGCATTGTTTTTGGTCGAAGTAGGATAGGCAACCCCGTGTTTACGAAAATAATCTGTATGTCCGGTTATGATTTGAAAACAATTTCAGGCAATTAGTTTGTCATTGATGGGATTGTTTGTTTTCCTGCGGAAGCTTATTTTCCTTTTTCCATCATTATCAGGGACTTGATCGAACGAGTGAAATTGCCTTTAGGAGATGATAAAATTAATATCATAAGCAGATTTAGATTTTAATGAGTTCTTTGAACTTCTTGCAGAAAACTGGAAATGTACCGAGATTAAAAATGTGATTTTAAGTTTTCAAAACATATTGATAATTCGGAGCTGAATTTCTTAACTTTTTGTTATGAAAAAGGAAGCAAAATTGGCCGAGTTGCCTGATAAGTAATTTTAGTGAAAATTAGTGCCACTCAGTTTTGTTTACCTATTTTATATTTTTCAAAATTGCGAAACAATTTTTTTGGTGATTACTTCCCTGGTCTTAAGCATACCGAAGACAGTAACTAGTATATTTTTGATTTGCTCTATGATACAAGATCTGCGATACTTACAAAGATCGAAAAAATACCACTAATCAGTTATAATTGTAGAACTCTTATTTGATGGTAAGGGATCAGAGACGTTCTTTACTATTAAATATGTTTAATTACAATTGATAGGGGAAAACTATTTGCAGGAATCATCATTACATCACATGTTCATCGGGCGTGGTGTATGCCACCTTCTTCTGGATTCTCCCTCGTCTCTCTCGATCGATCGACAGTCGATCTCGTCATCTTGGTGCTTGATCATTTCCTGAATCCTAGGAAATAGCTGGTGTTCGGATATCAGATGTTAAAAGAAACTTAATTTCAAGAAAGTGAAAAATTTCATGGTATATATTCGGCAAGATCAATTGTGCTGGGTAATTTATTATTTCTCTGAACTCTAGCACACAAATCTAAATAAATACCTCGTAACAAAAGGAAGAGGGTGGTAATTTTTTTTATCTTAAAGTAGATGAATTTAATTAATAATGAACTAATCCCCCCTGACTTCTCAAAATTCTACAAAAAGGATTTAACAGATATCCCTCCAAGAGATCCGTATCCCCATTTCTTTTTGATAAACTGTATAAAGTAGTACACTTTCGATTGTTTAGTGCCACGATTTTCAACGTTCTTGTTCTGAAATCGTAAGACAAAACAGTTGTAACGCTGGACTTCTGCATGCCATCCAGTACTGTTGCGATTTTAAAGACGTATTCACGTCAAAAAAATTCTTTTAAAAAATTTATTTGTGAAAACTTGTGTTAAAAAATAACACTCAAAATTATTTATACGGGTAGTGCTTAAAATTATTTGTGAACACTCATCAAAAGTTCAAAACTATGCCGTCAGAATGAAATAAATCCCACACAATCCAAGCCGTTTCGTCATCCGTAAGGCATATCAATGCCATTCTTGCGGTGCTAAGGTTTGCTGCGGCACATTGGTTTAAAATCGCTGGCCTAGAGCATTATATTTTTGAATACATTTCCTACAGATTTCACTTGCTATTGAAGATTCTTCAATTTGATTTATTTCTTCATACAAAGTTTGATTAATATTCTTGTTTTAGTGTGTTTCACTCATTCACTATAAACATATTCAACATGTCATAGAATGCAGCACTACATGGAAAAAAATCAATTCCATTTTGATCCATTTGTTGCATAGTAAAACCATAGAATGATTAAAAATCGGATGCATATGGCTGATGTCTCTCAGCTCTCTCTACACGGAAGTAAAGATAAATAAATCAAAACACCCACACTTGGGTGTCTGGGAAAATAGCACGCTGAAATCAGGCTGTAATGATAGATTCAATAGGAACCGAAGCAGGGCATTCCTCCACTACGAGTTCGATTTGTGCTTTACTTTGTGAGTACAAGACGTAAGCATACTCTCTTATTTACTTGGTTTAATTTTTTTAAACTCTGTTATAACTGTTCATATATTCATGCCTGGATATTTTCTCTGTAACTTATGAGGAATTTTCTGCGTTTTGTTGAACACAGTAGTTAATTATGTGACTGTTTTAGTACGGTTGAGAATCGTTGTAAAATGAGTAACATTTCCATTCAATGATGACGGTAGGTAATTGAATTAACATCGCATTGGAGGCAACACAACGGACTATTAGCGACGGTCCGGGATCCATCCTTAAGAGAAGATCCTAGGACAACACCTCGTCATTTTGAACCACGGTCAGATGACGACGAAAATACCTGAGCTGGCATCCCACTCTCCAAACTTCCACACCATGCCATCGTGAGGACATTTGCGGCCACGACAGATGTAACGTGTACCAGCCCCTACGTACACTACGGTCTTTGGTTGGATGTAGTTTCGAACTCGCAATCCTCCGGTTGCTAAACTGCTACTCTTCCAACCGGGCTACCGTGGCCCCTCCAATGGCAGAGTTCACCAACCTTTTTGTAAGAAAATTTTAGTTTTCAGGTTTTACTATGCTTACAAATGCAAATGCATTAGGTCATTTCAATAAATCTACTTACGTGGATTGTCTAGTTGGATTACTAGTCTAATAATTCCTCTAGAACTTGAAATAAACCATAGCCAACTTCGGAAAATCGGAACAACGCAGAGGACATTTGATCTTTGCAATTGAGGTCAATTTTTGTTAATATTGTCTCGTATGTAATATAAACACCAACAAATGTATGGAGGGCTGTCTCTAAAGATTCTGGTTTCAAAAGTTCTTTCGTCATCAGAAGTCTTTCCTTCCAACTTCCACATTGCTGTAAACATCCACCTCCTGTAAAGACCAAAAGTAACGATCCCAAGTCTTTCGAAACGAGATCTTTTAATTGCAAATGAAAAATCTCCCAGTGATTCCTATTTCTTTTCTCTCAGTATCCAACTGTTTTCATTTGTATGCGCTCCCGCTGAGCTGTAATTGATTCCAAAAGGAAATGGAAATACTGAGTTCTTGTTTGGAAACAAAACATCTGAACTCGTAATGATACTACCCATGAAATGAAATTCCAAAGAGGAAACAATATTCTTTATGCCGAAGACTAAACCATTGGGATTTTCCAACACATACACATTAAGAAAATGAGTTTACTATCCGCATACACTATGGTGTCCTTTGCAGATACTGTTATTCTTCATGAGATATAGATAGAACAATCTGAGTCCATAAGTCTTCAAGAAAATTCAGTTTTATATTGGGGGTCCGAAGATCCTCAAATCCGATACAGGGTAGTGTCATGAGTTTAGTGTTATGGTTAAAAATTTTTGAACTTTTCGAGCAATTCAATATAACTTGACAATTTTAATATTTTCAGCATGAATCACAATGAAATGACGGGCAGCGGCAGCTCGGCTGAAAGAGTAGCGGATTAGCGGTTGATAGTTCGAAACTCAATCCAACCAGACTATCGTGTGCGTGGGGTTGGTGCACGTTAAATCTGCCGTGGTCTCAAATGTCCTCACGTTGGTGTGGTGTGGAAGTTTGGACAATGGGGTGTCAGCTCAGGTGTGACCTCGAAAAAAAAATCAAAATGACGAGGTGTTGTCCTCGGTCTCTCCCTTTGGGATGGATCCAGGACCGTCACCAATAGCCCGATGTGTTTCTCCAATGCGACATTAATTTAACTACTTACCTACCACTATTAAATAACGTATTGGGGTAATCCAGCGTGTCATGTTACATTTGGAGGAATTTTTCAAACAAGAATGAGTTTTTAATTTTCACATTTTTGTCCAAAATTTTTTTTTGTTTTCTTTTTTGGAAATGCATGCAGATTTGAACTTTAGAGATGGTTTTAAAATTATTTCAATATTAAATACCTACTTCATATAAAATAGCAGCGTGACTCACGTTACAGTGAAAAGGCTTGAAGTTTAAAAATATATTTAAATTTGTCCTAAACTTCCGAATACGACGATGATACACGATAAAAACTTTTATTCTTCGATTAAATATATAAGCTTCATAAGAATTAAAGCAATTGCATCATTAGAGTTTTAATTAAATAATATCACCATCACTCACGTTACATACTTCTAATGGTCTGAGTTCAATGCGCGTTTTACAATTTATATAATCACAAACTTCTGAAATTAGGTAGACAAGACAAATAATAATGATAATAAATAAATTTTTATTGATAAACAATGAATTTAACTGTTTTATTATACAATTTATAAAAATCGAAACAGATCCCGCGAATTAACAACTGCATGGTCCCTCTGTTAAATAGGTATGTCTGAGCCTTTTATAGGTTTTGCTGGGATTTAGATAAGAAGTGTAGCGGGTGGTTTCATGAAATATTCTTAACAGCAAAGGATTTATGATTTTTTTGTATTGATTAAAAAAATAAAGCATCGAATGTGTCGAAAAATTATCAGTTCCCCAGTTGGAAGGATGGGAGTCTTGATACACAGTTTGAAACCTCTATTTTAACTCTTTGGGGTTTGGTGGGTTAAAAATTATCCCACTTTTTGCTTACTTTTTTATGCATGATGGGATAATTTTTAACCCACCTCAAAAAGTTGAAATTACTCATAGTCACACAGTTTAATATTTTATTTAAAGTTTTTCGTTGAGTTGGCAATGCTATGATAATGCTAAATGCGTAAATAACTGAAAATAAAAATTTGCATATGTCTGAAGGCATTAGTAAGTTGTTGACACTATTGTGATTAAGGTTGGCGAAATGTTTGGTGCAGTGAATTTTTTGTCTTTCATAATGGTAAATGTTATTTTTTCGTAAAAATTTATGAGTGAATAAATCGTTTTATAATAAAAATAAACATGTTATTTGATGTTTTATACAAATTTTGAAGCTGAATAAGTGAATAAACAATTCTGTGCAACTTGGTTTCTAAACTCGTGTGCCTCAAAGAGTTATCCGTAACTACTGTCACAATGTCGCATAAAAAAGTGCCCTTTCTCGCTAAATTCTGCTTCTGTGTGGCACACAGAAAGCTGAACATTCAAATAGCCCTACCCTTTCGATTTATATCTGCACTATCAAAATACACTGCCCCAGAATAATTATTCCCATCTCTATTGTATAATACACTGGATGAAACAATAAATCCTTCGAAAGGTCGCGGGCAATCATCGAACTTTCGTTCTTATCGCTTCTGTCAATCGAAAGTGAAAACGATACCACTCCAGTATGCAAAGCAAACTAGGTCGTTCCATAATTTCAGGAAAGAAAAGAACCAAAAGCGAAACACGAAATCCAGGTGTGTTCCGTCGGTCGAGGAATTCGTTGCCACGCCCTTGACATTCAAAACTCTTCTTGTGCAGCAGAAATTGTTCCATCGCGGAATCCTCACGAGTTACAGTGTGTGAATACTAATGAAAAGATCGCTTAATTCGTTATCGTTTGCGCTTCTCTGAAGAATGGGATTCGTGAAAGTAACTGGAAAAAGAAGCAAAAACGCGATGGTTTTATGGCTATATTAAAAAAGAATTTTTGTTTCGAAAGTAATTTCTGTATTATTATTCCTTTGAAAGCCTGGAGCGCCTGTATGGCAAGAACGATAAAACATTTTTTTTCTTGTTTAATATGCCATTCAACGTTAACGGTTACAATCCGAACATTATGTTCTGGTATATTTCTCTTCGGATGAATAATTCTTCGTAAATGTACCATTCATGTTTCGTTTGGGTCTTATATCAAGATTCTAGTTCATACATAATGTATTAATGGGAAATGCGTATTGCTTTCTTTTATAGCAAAGCAGACTGAAGGACAGGTTGATAATATCAAAGAAGGTTATGACAGAGAAAAGGTTATGTGAAGTACCATAAAGGTTAGATCGAGATAAGCGTAGTATGTTGCTCTCCGCTTGGAGCAATTGTGGTTCAACAGAGATTACCAGAAATTACAAAGTTTTTTTTTATTTGTTGCTGGTTTTTTTTATTACTAGAATGGCAACATGTTTTAAGTAATTTTAAAACAAAGGTTCCAATGTGTTCAGAATGGTTCGCTGATGACGAGATGTTCAAGTTTGATGACAATTTAGATGTGCTCTGCAAAAAGTAATAATAAAGACCACAAAATTTAATTGACTGGTTGGTTGGTTTTGGGTTTTTCTGGCGCAAGGGCCATATTTGGCCAAGCTGCGCCAAACAAAAGACAGATAATGTCAAGGAAAAGAAATGATGGATAGAAGAAAGATAAAGATCGCTAGGCATCCTCGGGTCACGATCCCCATGTTTACCAGATGCAGTTAATCCCAAGTAAAAGTATAGCTAGATCACTAGGATACCTCAGGTTCGTGAAACTCGTACACACCTAAAGATGTGCCTCCGAGGGGAATAATAAATTCACAACTGATGTTTTGATAATAGTTTAATTCTTTTATCTGACATGAGTAGCAATAGCCCGTTGTGTTGCTCCAGTGCGACGTTAATCAAAATATAGCTACATATCTACCTGACATAAGAAACGATACAGCGGTACCCATATCGGTCCCTAGGAAGTATTTATGATTTCCGCTTGTTGAAACAGTCTTCCCTCGGAAATCTCGATCGGTCCTAAACACCTCTTTGGGACTTCCTAGGAAATTCTAATGTCCTCCTAAAAAAGTTTCCTCTGGGAATTTATCGAGCTTTCCGTGGGAATGACTTAGGAACACCGCAGGAAGTTCACGGATCTGTCTAGGTTGGTTGGTTTGGGGGATTTTATGGCGCAAGGGCCATATTTGGCCATGCGATCTGTCTAGGAAGGTTTTAGGAATAGGAAAATTTCGGTCCAATTCTTCCTAAGGCCTTTCTTGGACTTCCTAGGGAAATCTAACCGCTGCCTCAGATCCTAGGAATCCCTCTAATTCTGCGGAATGGCTTAGAAACATCGTTGGAAGTCCACTGATCTTTCTGGGAAAATTGGGATTTTCTGGATATTGTTGTCGGCGTGGACTATCAATGGTTCAATTGTGGTTGTCATGGATAACATTTTTTTTTTCATTTGGTAGTATTTATTAGTAGAATGGCAACACACTTTTGAATAGTTTGAAAACAGATCTGATGCTTTTAGAAGGTTCCTGTTTTGTAGCTGATGAGATGTTTGTTTAAGTTTGATGGCGATTTTGATGTTCTTCAAATACTATAAACAAAGACAAGGATTTCCTAATACAAGCGTCTAAAGTATTTAAATTGAAACTGATGTTATCGTATGAAATTTTAGCATGTCGCTTTTATTGAAAATTTTCGCCAAACGTCGCCAAAACAGCGATAAATAAAATTAACTCTTGACCGGAAATATTTTTTATTCTTGTGTAGGTTGTTTCTGTTTACACTGAGCTCAGGTGTTGACCTCGCCATCTGACCGTGGTTCAAAATTACGAGACGTTATCCTTTGATCTTTCCCTGCGGAATCGATGCCGGACCGTCACCAATAGCCTGTTGTGTTACTCCAGTATGACGTTAATTAACTACCTACCTACTACCATGTGTTTACACTGAAAAATCCTTCACTGTTAAAAAATGATCCCCTCTTTTTTTCTGACGCTCTGTGGTCATTTTTCACCCTAGATTTGTTCGTTCTTGTTTCTCGATCCAGCACAATTTAAGACCAGAATGAAGGAATGCTGGTAATGGTGGGTAAACCATCCTCCTTCCCACTTATGATTTGGAACTCAGTGAAAAATAAACCCATTGCCAGCATATGACGTGAAGTGAAATAATGCCTCCAAGCTAAGGATCCCATTAACAGCTGTAAATTGGATCGTGATGAGGTCAAATACCCTCTTTTAGGTCTTTATTAAGTACTCACAATTCATCACCAAGATTTTTTTAAACTAAAGGTTCCGATTTATGTTCTCTAATCTGCTGTTATAGGGTTTCATTGCGTCTCTCTACATAGCTGAGTTTCATTATAAAAAACTGTGTGCAGTGCAATGATTAAAAGCTTTTAAATACTCGGAGATCTAATAGAAAAAAAAGAGAAGTTTCCAAGAAAAACACAGGCTGACCACAGAAAGATGTTTTAATCTTTTATTGCGTATGTGGTGCACGCATGACAAAGGAAAAATGTGGATCGTAAAAGCACCATTGGTGGGGACACAATGTACATTGCACATTCTTCAGCCTAAAGATAGATAGATAATACTCTGAGCGCCACGAGATTTCTAAGTTGGGCAGTATTGCTTTTATTCTACAAAGCATTTAATGACTAAATAACCACATCTATTAGTTGAAAGAATCCTCGGAAAGATTCTGTTGGTCAAGAAGGTCAAAACTGCAGGACTGTCATGGGCAACTTTTGCTACTATTTATCAAGCTTGTCGACTAAGAATATCTTTTTAAGCAAAATCGTCTCAAAATCTCCTATTTTCAAAATTTAGTCCTGTTTTTGAAATCAATAGCGGACCGAAAAAATATTTTTCGGATTTTTCTGGAGGGAGAAAATTTTCCAAGGGACACCAATTTCAAAGTTTTGGCGCCAAGCCGTGGCAACCATAAAATAAAAATATAATCTGTGAATAATAAATTGGCATAAAAACCTTAAGAAAATACAGTTTTTACATTTAAATTTCCTGGCGAGATCTTCAACTTCTGTTTGATACTTAATTGGCACATTTTGTGTTTGAGCCAATTCATTTTGTGTCAGGGCTAATAAAATCGCTACTAAATTAGGATTTAAGGAGACTTTTTTGCTACTATTTCTTAAAATGTATGCAACTAATGCCACTTTTTCACAAGAGCTTTGACTGTGGTAGCCCTGAAACTGGTTAGAAGACATTAGAGAAACTGGTTAGAAGACATTAGAGAAACTGGTTAGAAGACATTAGAGAAACTGGTTAGAAGACATTAGAGAAACTGGTTAGAAGACATTAGAGAAACTGGTTAGAAGAGACTGGTTAGACTGGCGGGTTGCAGAACGAATATATACTTGTGAACACTTCAGATAAAATCATTTTCTCTTAAGTGCGTGTATTTCCTCCAGTTGGGGTAACCTGACTTTGGACATTTTGGCTTCTGAAAACTTAAAAGAATTTTCTGATTTCTTTCTGCGATATTTGAAAAAAATATTTACCTTTATGAAAACAGTTGCAGAGATACTAAAAATATGAAATTTCAACTCATTTTTAAGCATTTCAGCAATATTAATATCATTTCGATAATGGTTTCACTCAAGCTCCTAACGCCGTATGATTGAGCAATTTCGATGTTTTATGGTGTTTACAATTTTTATTTTTCTTGTTTTTGCCATTCTAAGGAGTTCTTTAAGAAAAAATGCATTGACCTCACGAACATACAATTATTTTGTCTTCTTTCTCGTATGCAGAAGAACGTATAATGAAGGCAAAAATATAAAATTCTAAATTCAGAAATTTTCTATTTAGAAATAACAATGGTTGAATCTGTCGAATTGAAAAAATGGTTAAATCCGGGAATGTTTTAATTCCGGGTATTAATGTCGTGGACTGCGGTAGCCCAGTTGTAACAGCAACGGATTAGCAACCGGAGGGTTGCGAGTTCGAAACTTGGTCCAGCCGACGACCGTCCTGTACACAGGGGCTAGTGCACGTTAAACTGTAGTGGCCTCAAATGTCCTCACGTTGGTGTGGAGTGGAAGTTTGGAAAGTGAGATGCCAGCTGATATATATTACCTCGTCATCTGACCGTGGTTCAAAATGACAAGGCGTTGTCCTTGGATCTTTCCCTTCAAGATTGATCCCGGACCGTGCCAATAACCCGTTGTGTTGCTTCAGTGCGACGTTAAATAACTACCTACTTTCAGTGCGACGTTAATTAATTACCTACGATTTCGAAATACATTTTACAGTGGAAATATAAATTTTGTTTACTTTGCCATTCCAGGGAATTCCTCACGTCAAAACTATGCATTCACCTTTCACAAACATACAAATATTTTTTTTTCTTCCTAGGATCAAAATAGCGTATAACGATCGCAAAATTGTAAAATTCCAAATTTTTCTTTCTTCATTTAGAAATAACTATGGTAGAACCTGTCAACGAATTTGATTTTGATGATGATGGAAAATTGACAGTTTATCATTATCATCTCCCATCAGAGATAATTGCGCATTCATAATCTAAAATAACGTGACTAGCTCTTAAATTTTGTAAACGAGCCATCAATTTTATTTCTTACTGTTGAAACATTCCGTTCCTAAAATATTCCCAAAACTGAGATTAACATAAAAATACACATGAGTAAATCTCCTTCGGACCTCAGCGTGCACCCCACTCTCTAAACTTCCACACCCCGCCAACGTAAAAACATTTGAGGGCACGACAGATTGAACGTGCACCTGCACCCGTGTATACGATGGTCTCTGACTGGACCGAGTTTCGAACTTGCAACCCTCCGGTTGCTAATCCGTTGCTATTCCAACTTGGCTACCGCGGCCCGCCTGTGATTTAAGAAGCTTCGATTTTCTGAAGCAAAAAAATGTATCCAATGTAATTTTTTTCCAATTGGAAATTTATTTCTATGACTAACTGTTTAAAATATAATCACTTTAACACAATCTGAATCACTATTATGCACATACATAAATAATTAATCCGGTGTAAAAACACCGCATCTTTCTCTCCAAAAGAGTATATTTATTTTATCTTAAGTGAGTTCATATTCATTTACGATCGCTCTCTGGAGTCATGTTTTCGATTCAATCACTGGTAAGAATAGTAACTGGGACGAAGTCGAATAGAAATCTTTCTTGATGAATTAAACATTGCACGGTTTTCGTGGTGTGAAGCTCCCGAGATTGCGATGCTTTTCAATTCATCTGTATCCACATAAAAGCGAAAGCTGCCACTTACCGTCACGAAATCCCATGCTCTGTGAATATGTTAGAATTCGGCACATTTTAGATGATACTCAGTAAAACTACGACAAAACCATTTCGATTAGAAACTATTTACGGGTATAATAGGTGTAAAGTGTCGACATCGATGTAACGTTGAGAATTTGTGCATTTTAGTCCAAATCATAGATGTGAAATATAGTAAGTAGACTGAGTATTGGTATTGAGAGGAACTTCAAAGGTGACCAACCTGTCGACTAGTAGTCACGTGACAGCTCTGTGAAAAGTTGGTTTGCTTGGCCGAGATGACATTTTATCGCCTCGTTTGGTGGTTGGTTTGGTATGTTGGGGTTTTATGGCGCAAGAGCCATATTTGGCCATGCTGTGCCAGGCACAAGACACACAATATCAAATAATAGACATACACAATGAAAGTTTTACTGATAAAGAAGAGAAATATATCCAGGGAGGAATGCACCTGACAGGAATCGAACCTGCGCCGCCTACAACTCGAACCTCGTTTGGTGATATAACATCTTATAACGGTGAAGGTGCTTGAATGCACATTTCTATAGAGTGGCAACAAAAGTGGTGAAATCGCCAATGAGCTACTATAGCGCGCGGACCAATGAGATGAGGAATCAATGGATGGGCGTCTTCTCCCATCCCATAGACCAATCAGATGATGAATGTTTTTTCCACCCGGCCGACGAAAATAGTCTAAGGGTCACGTTACTACTAGTTTTGGTCATATGATTCTGGGGAAAACAAACGGTTACCATAGCTCACTCTACTTTTATATTTCCTCCATGGTACAAGCGCAAAACCAATTCTAGCTAGGTGGAAAACACGATAATTCAAAAATTGTTATTCGAATCATAATATTTTCTATAGAACTTCTCCGAAAGGTAGGTAGGTGATTAACGTCGCACTGGAGCAACACAATGTTCGCTGAAAGGTAGTTGTGGGAGTAGATTACATAAAGTTGAAAATTTGAAGTTTTTAGAGTGGAGTGCCTAGCTCAGGTGTTGACCTCGTCATGTGGTTCAAAAGTACAAGGTGCTGCCCTCGGATCTTTCTCTGCGGGACTGAACCCGGGCCGTCGCGAACAGTACATTGAGTTGCTCCACGTTGATTCGATTTAATTTCACATATATGGTCCCAACATGCCGTTTCTTCCACCAGCAATCTCCCGAACAAATGGACCGCACGCACATTCTGATCTTACTTTTCTTTTCAGGTACCGCTTGAAGAGACACAGATGGCTCGGACATGAGCAGAATCTCCCGACACATTCCCCGCATCCCTACCCATCACTCGTCAACACACACCCACAGAGTTACAGCTAATTCCTCAACCACTCCACAAAGAAGAAAGGAGTCATGACGCTCAGACAAGCATCTCGCCCATTGACTCCTGACCCAGCCGCACCTCCGCGGAACCCTCCCATCGCAGCTCTGCACCGAGCCGCATCTTGAGCCACCCATGGTGGATGCAGCGTGTCACGAAAGGGTAGGCCATGTATCTTTTACGCCCTGGAGAAAAGCGGGGCATGAGACATTCAACCGGTCAATTAACGGGGAGGCCAGTGATCATTTGTCCATAGGAGTAACGCACCATCTAGCACGAAGAACGTGGAACTGGTATTTTTGTATGGCGTTGGAGACAAGTCCGTGCTAATGAGGCTCAACTGCATCGCTGTGAAAGGAATGTGTCTTTTCCTCTCATCCTAAAAGATCTTTTCGTTCCAACTGTGATGGTCTGCTAATGAGCCGGTAACCTCGTACGGAATTTGCTTACGTGTATGATCTGAACTCTATCCAATGTATAACACCATTATTTTATCGTAGTTGATTTTCATGGGTAATTACCGAACTTGCGCAATAAGATTGATGGATTATTGTAGAAAACTGTGCTGTGAATTATCCGTTGGTGGTTCATCGTCTCATATACAGCAACACATCTCTTTTACAGTTCAACAAAATATATGAACCGATTGATTTTTCTTTCCATGGTCTATATTACTCGTGTCATCCATCCTTTGTGACTATGAGCTGAGCTTTTTACATGAGTAATGATCGAATTTGCACAATGTTCTTGATGGATTATAGTAGATAACTGTGTTCAGAAATAATCCGGTTGGCATTGAACATTGGTGGTTTATTAATTTATCGGCTGCTATCTTACACCCCGTTCATCGATTCATATACAGCTATCTGATGACACACCACTTGTACAGTTCAATAAATCTTCTCTAGTCATTAGAATTCCAAACAAAGTTGTGTGTTCATTTGACAAATGTATAAAGCTCGTGTGTTCATTTGATGTACCCTTTTAAGAAATGCAACAACAGTTTTCCCAAGTCCTTCGGTTGAATTTTCCAGTTAAAACATTTAGATAAGATCTTTTATTTCCAGAAAACACAACAGCATAGTCAAAACAGACACGAGTTTCTTCCATAAGCCGACTTGCATTCAACGCAGAAATGTTATCAAACAGCTTTTTAGTGTTACTCTTCACCCGCCTCCGTACGATTCAAGAAATAGACTTTAAACTGAGCCTCTGCTATTGGCTTTGAGAACGCAGAGGGTTGTTTTATGGTTCACGATCCCGTGCTAAGGGTCAACGATAAATTTGGAAACAGGAGCGTCTGAGAGCACTCGTCGATCCGCCCACCTATTCCAGAACAATATCGCTGCCCATCCAAAGTCTTTATTTTCATTCCATTCCTCCTCTTTTTTTTCTGATTCTCTATGATACGGTGGAGCTCGTCGAGGTAATGTTGTTTCAACCGGAGGTATGTGATAATAAACACTGCGGGTTCTAATTTTACCATGTTCTTCAACACACTTGAAGATAATCCTTACACCAAAATTGCAACGGAAAGAAGTATGCAGCTGTGTCATTTTTATGTAGGCCATTCTCTTATCGCGTTCTCTCTTGAGCCACTCAAATCCACGCGAGATTCTTAAAATAACTCGAGTTTTCCAAACTGAAGACAACATCGACTGCTTTTTGAGACTGCTTGGTCAGTGAAGACTAGAGAAGAAACTCATCTATAGTTTTTCGCTGCCTAATTCATCTTGTTAGAGAGATTATTTCACGGATTTAAAAAGAAATGGCGATTGTTGAAATTTTAAAATTTATTTACTTCTTGAAATTACAAGATTCATTATCGCTAGAGTGTTGTATGTAGGAAATTTTCTTGTTCTTCATAGGCGAATTCTTTTCAAAAGTGAGATTTTTTCAAGCATACGATTTAAGAAACCAAGAAAAAATGTCAACTGTGTTGGTATGAATTTTTCATTTCCTTCTTGAAATCACAAGAGATTTATTATCGCTAGTGTTGTGTAAGGAAATTCTCTAGTTCTTCTCTGATAAATTCATCTTTTCAAAAGTGAGATTTTCAAGTATACGATTAAAGAAACGAAGAGAAATGTCAACTGTGTTGGTTTGAATTCTTCATTTGCAGCTTGAAATCACTGAAATTTGTCATCGCTAGAGTGTTGTGTATATGAATTCTCTATTAATATTGGCGAATTCATCTTTTCAAATAGTGAGATTTTTAAAACCAAGAATTAAGAAGCCAAGAAGAAATGTCAATTGTGCTGGTTTGAATTTTTCATTTGCAGCTTGAAATCACTGGATTTATCATCGCAAAAGTGTATCGGAAATTCTATTTTGAAATCTGACAACTGAAATGTTGCTCATATATTTAATATTCGGCGACACCATCTTACGTGCCTTTGTGACAAACTTCAGGTGTTCTTTCCATTTCGGAGTCAAACTCGGCGAGCGTTTATAATTGGTTTCTTCTTTCACGTGTGGTGTGTTCCTACACTCGTGGCATTGAGCGTCTGTTTCAATTTTCGCTGAAGACTCAATTCCTCGAAACACTTCGAATGTGTCATCTCATCCCCACCTGAGAGCATAGTTCTGCGACAGAGCAGATTTTACGGCCCGTTGCTCAAATTCAGGTGGCGATCTCCACCCCGGCACAGAGATAAGCTGGAAGCCCTAGAATCCGACACTTGAACTTAGTAAAGCTTCGGAGGATATTTATAATAGAAGCCGTACACACATACTAGAAAGGTTGAGCGTGCACCGGCGCTTTGCTTCTAAGCACATAAAAAGACGAGGAACGTGCCCGATTCGTTTCACTTAACTAATGCTGCTTTGCTCGTGACAAGGGGAAAGTCGTGATCCCGATCTGCTTCTTTCAGTTCGTCAAACCGGCGCGTCGTGCGCGAATGTGTGTACAATTTACTTTCTTTTTTTGAACTTTCTGAATAAAAGTGAAACTACTCCCAAGCCTGTCCGTCTTCGCTGCTCTGTGCGGTACATCTTTTTTTTAATAACTGCCCTTCATTTGAATGGGCATTGTAAATTATCAGCTACTGGAAATCGATTTATTTTCGAAACCTAATTTAGAGTGCCATTGTTAACGAACACTTCTGGGAAAACAGGATTACTCCCTCGATGAGGACGTGCACATGGTAATCAGTTGACTTATTAGGAAAACAAAATCCTCTCTTGTCATTTTGTTTTCCTACCTGTCATCATCAGGAAGACAAAGATTCATTTATTTTGATCCTTGAAGGCATAAACTGATCTCCGTTTCTCATTTCAGTGGTGCAATGAAACAGGTCTGTAGATTTGCGTCAGTCAGTGTGGTGTTGTGATCGTCAGTCTTAGGATATGTTATTCATTATGTGTGAACTGTTCTCGTTTTTATCGCCATGTCTACTGTAAGCATCGAGCCCTCGACATCCCCAACGCCATCCACCCATAAACTGAATGGTGGTATCAACCAAAGACTCAACATCAGTGCCCTCAGCGCGTCCTCCGGAAAGCACCACCAGGGGGCCATCATCTCCAACACCCCCATCGCCATGGTGGGCCACAGCTCCACTCCTCTGCACCTCAACCCCCAGAACGCCAGCCTCATCGGGCCCCCTTCCAGCAGTGGGGTGGCCAACATCACCCTCAACAGCAACGCCACCAAACCTCTACTGGACATCTCCAGGACAAGCATTCATCCAGGATCGGTGCTGGACGCTTCTAGGAGGACGCCTAATCTCACCTTGAAGGAGGTCCAGACTGAGGACGAGGACAGGCACGGCATTTACCAGATGCTGGCCTCCCTGGCCCTGTTGTGCGTCCTGAGCCTCCTGATGTCCTTCCTCGCGTTGTTCTTCTTGCAGAAGCTTGGACCCATGATGAGTGTGGTGCAGACTCTGGATCCACCGACCACGGAGAGGATGGGCTTGAAGTCCTCCGCCTCCACCAAGGCGCCACCCAAAAGGATCGTGGTGACGTCTGAGGAATACATAACTGTGTATCAGGTTTCGGTGGCGTTGAGTACTTTGACCATATCGCTGGATTTGTGTTGCCTGTTTGTGTGCTGCATACAATTTCTGTTTGCCATCAAGCTCTTGAAAACTCCTCAAGGGGATGAGCGGTAAGTGGAAGTATTCCCTTATTTTTTTATAGAAGTTTCTGGCACTTTTTTAATATGAACAGGGTCGCATTTGTTTGGAAATTCCAGTTCACGTGTGGTCCAATTATGAAAAAGGATTGAAAGTCCCAAAAATATAATTTTTCGGCTCTAGTGAATTTAGAGTTTGTTCTCTTGGTGTTCGCATTTCGAATTGTGACACCTGTCGGAATTCTTACAAATTTCTGATTCTTTTCACCAAAAATGAATTTGACATTTACACTTTTCAACTTTGGTCTTCATTTATGCTATTCATTCTACTTTTATAATGTTCATGGTTTATAAAACTTTTATGAAACAGTCATTTATAAGGAAACATGGTAAAATCAGAATGCGTTGTTTTAAACAAAATGTTAAGGAAAATCATTTCTCTTTTATCTTCATCAATATATCATATTTACGAAAGTTTTCAAATATGCACTAAAACAACACTGGTAAGTCGATTGAAATCGACACTTTAAAAGGTTTTATAAACATTCAAGTTTGGAAGCAAACTTTTAAGATTGGCTGGTTCATGAAGATAAAAGCTTAAACAATTGGCTGGTTCATGAAGATAAAAGCTTAAACAATTGGCTGGTTCACTCGAAGACTGAGTTGAACAAAAATCATTACTTTAATTGGAGGGATAGCAACAAAATCTATTTAAAACTTTTTTACATGAAAAATAATGTCTAATGTTTCTACATCCCTTAGTCGGAATTGTTTTTGTGCTGAATAGACTTTCTACGTGCCCCTCCCCCTTCAGTACTTTCTTAATCAATCCAAATTGTCATGGAAACGAATTTTGCTATCTATGTATTCATAAAAAAGTGAATATATATACACTGCTGGCCACCCAAATTGCAACACCAAGAAAGACAAGAGATATCACAACAAAATTTATTTTGTAGATAACATGTTGACCAAGTATCAAATGATTAAATTTATAGACTTCTGTGAAGTGTGGTTCCTGCCAAAATCAGTAGCCAGAGTAGCCGCCATTGTTGGAGATCACCGCTGCCACACGCCTCGGCATTGATTCAAAGAGACTTTGGATGTGTTCTTGGAGTACAGCAGACCAAGCAGCTTCCACACGTTGCCAAAGTTGATCTGGTGTGGCAGCTGGGGATGTATTCTGGGTCAATCGTTGAGCAACCATGGACCACATGTTTTCTATCGGCGAAAGATCCGGAGAGCGAGCTGGCCAGGGAAGCAATTCAATCTGGCGATTGACGAAGAACCCTTGGACAATGCGTGCCACGTGTGGTCGCGCATTATCCTGTTGAAATATGGCTGTGGGCAAGCCCTGAAGGTAAGGAAGGACAACTGGCTCCAACACCTCGGAGATGTAGCGCTGGCTGTTTAAAGTACCGGCAATGCGTACTAGAGGAGTGCGAGAGTGATATCCAATACCGCCCCATACCATAATACCCGGTGCAGAACCAGTGTGGCGGTGCATAACGCAGCTGTTCAGCATCCTCTCTCCACAGTGTCTCCAGACTCGAATCCGACCATCGTGGTGTTGCAGACAGAAGCGTGACTCGTCAGTAAAGACAATTTCATTCCATTCTGCCGTCCACATACTTCTTTCATCGCACCATTGGCGGCGGAAACGTCTGTGGTTCTGCGTCAAGGGTAGACGAAGCAATGGACGTCTTGCGGACAGACCACTCTGCTGTAAACGGCGTCGAATGGTACGCGCAGACACTGGATGATGCGGTACAGACTGAATGTGCTGTGCATGGTTCGTGATGTGGCTGAGCGATCCGTCACTGCCATACGCACAATATGCCTGTCATCACGTGAAGTGGTGCACTGAGGTGGATGCGATCGAACACGTCGGTCCGTCGTACCCTCCTGCATCCAACAATCACATATCCGCATTACAGTTGTTTGGTTTCATCCAACACGACTACCGATTTCCCTGAAAGATAATCCACAATCTCGGTAGGCCACTATCCTTCCTCTGTCGAACTCGGATAATTGATCAAAAGATGATTGCTGTTTTCTACGAGGCATAATTGATCGTTTTTTTGAAAAAACCACAAGAAAAACACAATTGCCGTACTTGAAATCGTCGAAATCTCCAAGCCTTAAATAGCGCTTTGAAGTGGCGCCACAGGCGCGCGTGATGTGCGTCTGCGCTGAAATTCTAATCATTTGCATATCTCACCTCCGCTAATGCATGTTGTAAATTTCATATTATTTGCATGCTTCCTTCAGGGTGTTGCATTTACGGTGGCCAGCAGTGTATATACCCTATTTGTGAATATATATTACAATCTATCTTCCAAAAATATTTCTTATGAACGCGTGAACATTTAATATCTTCCGATAGCAAAACAGCATATAATCAGTCATTTCCTCTCGTATACAACATTTTTCATCAAACATTCTACGTGTAATGTTTTTGAAATATAGTGTCAACGAAAACCTTTCAAAAAGTGGAAAATATTAAGAATTTCACAATTAATATTTATCTAATGTTCTATAAAAATTGAATAGAATAAAAAACGTTACTACATTTCTGTCGAAATTTGCATCCGCAATGTATTCGATGATGCACTGCATTGTTGTCCCTGAATAAGCTAGTGTTATCTTTTAAAAAATACATTCATAAAGTTCAACTCAGACCGTGCTTCAGTGATACGAGCTAGTTGACCTACCGCAGCAATTTCCTTCAAGGTCACTACTACGTGGGCCAATGACCAACTTTCACATTCGTAAGTGGAAGTGAAAGTGCTTTGTTCTCTTTTTCCATTTTCATTTGCTAGTTTCTACATTGTTGAAATTTCCAAAAATCGCACATTTGAACCGTTAAATACAGCTGGAGATTCACATGCTTTCACAGACATGGATGACTCCATTGTTATAATTTCTATTTTATTTTTTGGAGGGAGTGCAGTTGCCCCGTTGGAAGAGTAGCGGATTAGGAAACGGAGAGTTGCGAGCCAAACAAAGACCGTCGTGTACTTGGCGGCTGGTGCACGTTAAATCTGTCGTGGTCTCAAATGTCCTCACGTTGGCGTGGTGTGGAAGTTTGGAGAATGGGGCGGCAATTCAGGTGTTGACCTCGCCATCTGACCGTGCTTCAAAAGGACGATGTGTTGTCCTCGGATCTTTCCCTTCGGGATGAATGCTGGATCATCGCCAATAGCTCGTTGTTATGCTCCAGTGCGACGTCAATTCAACCTTTTTTTAAAAGTCCAATCAAGGCTTATTTTGGAAACTTGAGATAACCTGGAAATATTGCATTCCGTAACTTAACACTAAAGTAAGGTATGTGAAGCAAGAAGTAACATGAGTCATACGGATTCTTTTCAGATGGTTGGAGTTTTATGACGCAAGGGCCATATATGGCCAAGGTGTACCAAACGTATGTACCCTCCCTTACCCTTCTACTTTTTGTTTTTTCTTCATCCTCATTCTGTTATCTGTCTTGTGATTGGCGCAGCTTGGCCAAATATGTCCCTTGCACCATAAAACCCGACAATAATCAACCACCACTTTTATCGTCACTATAGAAATACACATTTACAATGTCATAAGATTTATGACACTAAACGAGGTGATAAGATACAAAATCGGCCAACCAAGTGAATTTTTCACAGAGCAGTCACGTGATTACTAGTCAACATGTTGATCACATTTTTTGAAAGCTCCTCTCAATAGCAATGCTTAGTCTACAAATATTTCACGTGTATGAGTGGAAAGTGGATATGTATATATAGAGTGAGTGGTGTTACTGGATTAGGGCATCATCAGGGAGGAGCCTGAACCAGATAGTAAAAGGTGGTGTTTTCTACGAATGAGGAGCAAAAATGCTGGAAAACGCCCGAACACGAGGCGAAAATGAGGGAGATTGGCGGTGTTTGAAAGTAGGAAGTAACACGAGTCATATATTCTTTTAAGATGGCTGATTGTTTGGGTTTTTACGGCGCAGGGGCCATATTTGGCCGAGTTGCGCCAAACGCAAGACAGACAACATCAAGTAATGGATACACATGCAGTTTTACTGACACAAAAGAGAGAAATACACCCAGAGAGGAACCAAACCTGAGTCGCCTACAACTCTCAGCTTGCTATCACATTGGGCAAATCCACCAAGACACTGCGGACCCGTATTCTTATAAGAAACTGGTACTTCTTTCCCACTATAGGCAATTCCGTCATCAGCCTTAAGCAGATGGGGATGGAGGTTCTGTTAATGTCCCAAGACGAATTCTCCTACGTTCTTTAAATCATAAAATTTTGGGGCAAACTTCACGCTCACGAAGTTTTATTTTTTTTTAATGTTTTCCAACCTATCCATCTTGTCCGGAACGTGAAGTGGTCTATTGAATCAGGGGATTAATTGTGAAGTTGGGGTGGAGAAATTTCATCCCCACGTCTTGCTTATGACCTCTTTCTCAGCCCCTCCCAAAGAAAAATTCTGGGTGCGCGCCTGGGTGTCACTAATAAGATATTGAACATAAATTCGGAAAATATGAAAAAATTCGATGTAGTATATTATTTTTCCAGTTGCAGTTTCACAAACAGAATGAATTCAACTTTTTTAGAGAGATAGGTAGGTATTTAATTAACGTTGCACTGGAGCAACTCAACGTGCTATTGGCGACGGTCCGGGATCAAACCCGAAGGGAAAGACCCGAACACCACGTAATTTTGAATCCCGGTCAGATGACGGTGTCACACCTGAGAGGCATTTTCAACCGAGCCAAATGAATGCGGTGGTAGTGTTGGCCTCTTCCGAAATTATTTTCTGAACATGTGTGTGTGTGTGTCTGCGTGTGCGTGCGTGTGCGTGCGTGCGTGCGTGCGTGTGTGTGTGTGTGTGTGTGTGTGTGTGGTTTAATATTTATCACTTGCTTCTCTATCACAAACTTTCCTTCGGGATTGATCCCGGACCGTCGTCAATAGCCCGTTGTGTTGCTCTAGTGCGACTTTAATTAATTACCATTGCCACTCTATTACAAAATTGTCCATTCTTGCCAACGCATAAAACTAAGTTGCTCTTAAGACGGTAGATAGGTAGTTTTATTTATATCGCACTGGAGTAACAAAATACGCTGTTAGCGACGGTCAGGGGATCCATTCCGAAGGGAAGGATCCGAGGAGAACTCCCAAAAGAAATATAAAAGTAGAGTGAGCAATGGTAACCTTTTTATGTGCCTAGGATCATGTGTCCAAAACTAGTGGTAACGTGACTCTTAGTCTACTTTCGTCTGCCAAATGGAAATCATCTAACTCATCATCTGATTGGTCCACGGGTTGGAAAATGTCCATCAATCATCTGATTGGTCTCCGCGTCATAGTAGGAGACTTTGATGATTTGACTATTTTTGTCTCCATTATAGAAATGTGCATTGACAAATCTACCCTGTCATAAAGATGTTGCATCGCCAAACCAGGCAATAAGATTCCAAATAGGCCAAACAATTCAATTATTCACAGAGCAGTCACGTGACAACTAGTCGACATGTTGGTCACACTTTTTGAAGCTCCTTTCAATAGCAATGCAATAGCCTCTCAATAGCCCTCATATATTGCTGAGCCTACTTATATTTCCCGTCCGTTACAACACCTTGTTATTTTGAATCATGCTCAGATGACGAGGTCAATACCTGAGCAGACACCCCGCTCTCTAAACTTTCACACCACAACAACGTGACTCGTGCAAAAAAGGGACCATGAAGCGACAAACCTAACCTGTGCGCCTGCAGAAAGAAGTGTGAATATAAGCTACTCAAAATGATCTTGGACATCAAAATAAAAACGTTCAACAACCCAACCAAGTCATTAATTGAAGTGGGGAGCTTTAAAGTGACAACTGCAGACTTTTGTAACGAGCCTGTCTCCTGTCTCGGACAAGGGAGTGGCGAAATCCGCATGCAAATGAAACATTTCCAGTCTGAAGTCGCCTCATTAGTAACATTGTATCGGTAGTTGACTAGGAAAGTGATTTCGTAAGAGTTACTTTGACTGATTATCATGGGACAGCTGTAACCCGGTTGGAAGAGTAGCGGATTAGCAATCGGAGGGTCGTGAGTTCGAAACTTGATTCAACCAAAGACCGTCGTGTGCGTGGAGGTTGATACATGTTAAATCTGTCGTGGTCTCAAATGTCCTCATGTATGGAAGTTTGGATGCGAGCTCACGTGTTGATCTCGTTATCTCACCGTGGTACAAAATGAGGAGGTGTTGTCCTCGATCTTTCCCTTTGGGATTGATCCCAGACCGTCACCAATTTCCCGTTGTGTTGCTCCAGTGTGACGTTTTTAGTTCAATTACCTACCTACTTCTTAAAATCCAAATATGTAAGAACCTGCTAGAAACATCGGAAGGTGAAGGCAATGGCTTTTCTAAAGATGACAGTGATACACACAGTAACGAAAGTAGTGATGCAACATTTTTTTGTTATTAATAGACGTAGGAAAACGTTTCATAATGCCATCCACTTGGAGCAGAAACTTTTTCGGAGGCACTGAATATTCATTTTCATGATGATGAGAAATATATTGCAATATGTCTGCAAAAATATAACGGTATCAAAATGCTTGTAATTTCTTTTTTAACACATAAAAGCTAACAGTTTTTAAGGTAAGTAGGTATTTTAATTAACGTCGCCCTGGAGCAACACAACGGGCTATTGGCAACGGTCCGGGATCAACCCCAGAAGGGAAAGATCCGAGGACAATACCACGTATTTTGAACCACGATCAGATGACATTAATAGTTTTTGAACAGTTGCACTGTACAATTTGTTTTGACGTGGAACTGCTTGTTATGGTATGATACAGATTAGCGATGCGACATAATTGCGTGTCTTATTTCAATTCGCAATGACTCCAGGGCTTCAGGGGGCGTGGCAAGGCACTAGGGTCATTTGGTAGCGCATAGATGACATTTAGTGACAATTACTTGGTGGTATGGGCGGATCAATGACAGAACATGACAGCGCGCCGAAGTGTATAGTCCTTTTTCGTGCGAGTATACTTTTTTCGTTTTCATTACTGAACTAAAGGCAATTGAACATTGATTTTGGTATATATTTAATGTTTTAACCTGGTGGATTAGACGTGTGAATTGGAAAAATTAAATAAACAGCATAACCAACACCCATTGTGAGTGTTTTATTCACTATCCCGTATCCCAGAAAATCGGGTACATGTACGTTTAACTCTTGGGGGTTAACTGCCCTGTAGCGATCAGCCTCTGGTACAAAGACGTGTTCCTTACTGTCACCTGGAGCATGCCATCCTGAACTTTGGAATTTACGTGTTGTATTGAAGAAACCAGGAAACTTCAAAGAACCTACCCGACTTCAGCACATACGAGATTCGAACTCGTAATCAAGTACTTTAGTCAACCAATTTCTCAACAGCGACACCTTTATCAGCTCATCTACTGGAGGGGTTAATGTTGATATCTGGTGGCTTAGGTAGGAATGGCAAGACCCCAAACTCAGATGAGTGTACCTCTAACCATAATTCGGCATGTCTAGGGGACACAATCTATTTTTCCTTCTTGTATCTTTATTCCCCTTGGAGTAACACGCCAGTTTTGCCTCTATATGTTACTTCGTCATTGCCAAAAACCACTTGGAGGGTTAAAAACAGTGTACGAATTCACTTTGACTACATCGTTTTTTTTTATTGCTAATTGCTGTATTTCTTCTCTAAGTCGATGATATTGAAGTTTCCTATGTAAGTATTTTAAGCATAGACGATCCCTTGTGTAGAGAGAAAATTATAATACCTATAAATATTTTCCGAATTGGAAGGTAGGAAAATGATTAAAAGATCATCGTAACACCCATTGTGGAACCGCCCCACGTATCCACTTTAGACAGATATCAAAGTAATTTATTGTAACTTTGTGTATAAGTATCTTAAGTTTAGAAAAAAGCTATCAACTTTTATTACGTGTTCTAAAAAGCCCTTATCGGAAAAACTATCAGATGAAGTACACCTCTCATTTATTTTTGCTATCCTCCTATACTAGTGTCTCGGTTACCATGGTCTGACCAGTCAGTCAACAGGATTAATATATCATTCATAACTTATGCCTCCGCCCAAATTCATTTCTACTAATGGTAGATAAGGGAGACGATTCTGTTGAGCTTATCTTACTAAACTAACGCCCATTTTTGCTCGTATATCAATGAAACAAGGGTTGGAACGCGTTCTTTAGTGGTTATGTTCTTTAGGCAGGCCCAGTTGGAAGTGTCGTGGATTAGCAACCGGTGGGTTGCGAGTTCGAAATCCGATCCAACCAGAGACCGTCGTGTACGTGGGGGCTGGTGCACGTTGAATCTGCCGCGACCTCAAATGTCCTCATGTCGGTGTGGTGTGGAAGTTTGGAGAGGTGTTGACCTCGTCATCTGACAGTGGATCACAATGACGAGGTAATGTCGGATCTTTCCCTTCAGGATGGATCACGGACCGTCGCCATTAGCCCGTTGTGTTGCTCCAGTACGTCGTTAGTTCAACAGCCCACCTACTTACCGAATCTATGTGAATTCAGTAAAAACTGGACGAAGATTCAGGAAAGCACCTCCTTAAGAAATGAGATCGCTGTGGCTCAGCGCGTTCGCCCTCTGGGCTAGCAAGTTGCGAGTTGTAGAAGGCGCAGGTTCGATTCCTCCCTGGGCGTATTTCTCTCATGTCAGAAAAATTTTCCTTATGTGTGTATGTCCATTTCTTGACGTTGGTCTTGTTAAGGGGTCATATATGGCCAAGCACCATAAACCGCCCCCTCCCAAAAAAGCGCTTAAGAAATAGCTTATTTGTCTGAAAACCTTTCACGCTGTTTGAATTGGGAGTCTAATCCACATTCTACCAACCAAACTACCGCTGCCCCTATTTTACATAGCAGATACTATGCCTTCATTTATAAGGGGTAAAATTGTTTTCAACATGGTATAATTTACTTTTAACATTTTCAAAGAGCCAGAGGCCAGTAAATAATTCACATCCCCCGGGCCGATCTAAGGGATGTTTTAGGTTAGTTGAATCAACGTCGACTGGTGCAACACAACGGGCTATTGGCGACCTTCTGGGATCCATCCCGAAGGAAAAGATCCGAGGACAGCATTGAACCACGGTCAGATAACGAGGTCACCTGAACAGTCATCATCTGATTGGTCCACGGAGCGGGAGAAGACGCCCATTCATTGATTTATCATCTGATTGGTCCATTGATTATCTGATAGTAGTAGACTTTGGCGTTTTCGCCACTCTAGAGAAATGCACCTAACCTGTCATACGATGTTATATCGCCAAAAGAGGAGATAAGATACCAAATCGTCCAAACAAGTCAGTTTTTCACAGAACGGTCATGTGACTACTAGTCGGCATGGTGGCCCCAAGAGGGTTCCTCTTGGGGCCTTCCCTATATCTGTGGTGACCTCTGCTGGTCGGGGCGGAGGGGCTGCGCCTCCAATTAAGGTCACCCTTTTTGAAGCCGCTCTCAATAGCAATGCCCAGTCTACTTAAATTTCACATGTATAGGAGCAACACAATGGGATGTTGGCAACGGTCCGGGACCCATCCCGAAGGATAAGATCCGAAGACAACACTTGGTCATTTTGAACCGCGGTCAGATAACGCTCCGTTCTAAGGAGCCCAGTCCGTTACTGTTCGCAGGTTTGAATACTAGAAGCGCAGTCTGCATCTCAACAAGATACAATGTAACGACTGGAGCGACATTTGACTGGATGTGTTTCATTTACATATGGCCTTCGCCACATTTCGACGCTCCTATTTTCGACACAGGAGACAGGCTCGATAAAAATGTCTGCGGTTGAATCATCACTTTCAAAGGTGTTTTAGGAGCGAAGCTTCCCATCTCATTCATACCCTGGTTGGGTTTTGAAAGTATCTGTTTTGTTGCTGCTTCAGTTCAAGAGCGTATTTTGTAGTGTAGATTCACATCTATCTGCAGAGGTAGTGACGGACAAGAACATGGGGTAAACAGGAAATTGCCGAGATGCTGGTACTTGTGGATTGTTGAGGTTGGTAACTTTCCAGATAAGAAAAAATACTATGGGTAAGTAATTTACGACACAACGGGATACTGGCGATAGTCCGGGATCAATAGCAAAGGAAAAGATCCGAGGACACCTCGCTACTTTAAACCAGATGACGAGCTTAATACTTGAGCTGGCACCCCATTCTTCAGACTTCCACACCATGCCAATGTGAGGACATTTGAGACTACTACAGATTTAACATGCACTTGTCGCCACGTACACGACGATCGTTGGTTGGATCGATTTTCGAATTCGCAATCCTTTGGTAGATAATCCAGGACTGCCAACTAAGCTAACGCGGGCCCCTCAATTATTTAGGTAGTTGAATTTACGTCGCATTGGAGCAACATAACGGGATGGTGGCGATAGTTCGAAAAAAATATGGTTCTCTGCATAAAACAGGGTTAGTTTAAGTAAAAGAAGATAGAATCTTGACAATTCGTGAGAGTATTGATAATTTAAAACAAACTTTTTCCGTATAACATTCGTCAAATATACGAGGTAGGTATCAAATAATGTCGCGCTAGAGCGACGGTCCGAGATCAAACCTCAAAGGAAATAATCCGACGAAAACACCTCGTCATTTTGAACCACGTTCAGATGACGATGTCAACACCTGAACTGGCACCCAACTCTCCAAACTTCCACTCCAACGTTAAAACATTTAAGACTACTATAGAATTTTGTGCACCAGCCCCCACGTACACGACGGTCTTGTGTTTAGATCGAGTTTCGATCTCGCAACCCTTCGATTACTAATGTGCGATTGTACCAGCTAGGTTACCGCGGCCTCGCAAAAGCCATGGGAAACCCCAACCATGCAATGAGCGTGTAAATTTTGCATTGCATGTTTGGGGTTCACATTGTAAACTAGTGATTGCCAAGCTGGAAAAAATCAGCCTTTGTAGAAATTTGCTGGCGACAATTGCTGATTGTGCCTGTTTCTTTATTCTAATATTTTTTATGTTTTATTTTCTACGTGTGGGCCGTTGGAGAAACTAGTTAGCAAACTAGCCAACAGAAGATTTGGGTTAGCCAGGCCACCAAATAAAGAAGCTATTTAAGTGAAATTCGTATTCGCACTCTAGTAGAGGAAGAAACTTTTTGGAATCGCCACGTGTTGGGCGTCGGTTGACATACTTCGTATATAAATAAAGGAGGTGCGCTGCAGAATCATGGATTCATTTCCGATTTTACGGTCTGGGTTTCCGATTTGACGCCCTTCCGCTGGAAGTGTGCTTCCAAGCATTGTCTCTTCAGTGAAAGTTTCATTCCATTGTCTCCAAAAGTTACTCGATTCGAATTCACGTGCATTCGATGGTTTCGAAAATAGAAGTTACCCAATTTGCAATTTTTTTGCTGTTTACTGCAGAAACAATGGTAAATATTGCAATGTTACCTAAATTTATCATTTGGTTTTTGCTCAACAGTCGCATAACCACTTCAGTATTGCACTTGTTCTTGGTGCAAGTTTTGTTAGAATGTGCTTTTCCTCAAAAATTGGGGCCGCGGTAGCCCAGTTGGTAGAGCAACGGATTAGCAACCGGATGGTTACGAGTTCGAAACTTGGCCCAGCATGCCATGGACCATCATGTACACGAGGGCTGGTGCACGTTAAATCTGTCGGGGCCTCAAATGCCCTGACCTTGGCGTGGTCTGGAAGTTTGGAGAGTGGGTTGCCAGCTCAGGTGTTCTCGTCATTTGACAGTGATTCAAAATTACGAGGCGGTCTTGGATCTTTTCCTTGGAGATTGATCCCGAACCGCCGCCGCAGCTTGTCAGCTTTTGACCTTGCACCATAAAACCCCAACATCCAATCCCGAAACTTCGCCAATAGCCCGTTGTGTTGCTCTTTGACGTTAATTAAAATACCTTCCTACAAAACTTTTACCGTAAAAAGTTTGAGAACTTGCAAAACTTTACCTTGTAATTTTCCGAAGCAAATCCTTCAATATTGTGGCTACTTTTAAAAGAAACTACCTTTATCAGGAAGTACTTGCCGAATTTAAAAAAAGAACTAAAGGACGAGAGAACTTCCTCGTTGCCTCTTTATTAAAAGGACATTTATGGTATTTTGAATTTCAATTTAATAATAGCATGTCTAACTTCCGTGGAATAACGTAGACAATAGCTCTGATCTCACTCAACGAAGCCTAACAAGATCAGACTTTTTTGACAAAAGAATTGCTTCGTGTCATGAATTATTCACACTCGCTGCGTTTTCATTTCTTTGATTCATTTCGGATTGTCTGTGAGGTTAAACTATGTTCTGGTTAGGTTAGAGTTGGTATGAAAATAATTCATCTTGAGAAAAGGTTGAACTGTATGCTTTCTAGTGCGAATCGAACGAGAATTACTCTTTCTGGAGACAAATTTTTCCTCGGATTCGAACTACAGTTCAGCGGTTTCCTATCTATTTTGCCATAAAGGGCCCGGTAGCCCAGTTGGAAGGGCAGCGGATTAGCAACCGGAACGTTGAGATTTCGAAACTCGGTCCAGCCAAAGACCGTCGTGTACACGGGGGCTGGTGTATGTTAAATCTGTTGTGGCCTCAAATATTCTTACGTTGGCATGGTGAGGAAGTTTGGAGAGTGGGGTTCCAGCTCAGGTTCCGTTCTCGTCATCTGACCGTGATTTAAAATTACGAGGTATTGTCTTGGATCTTTCCCTTAGAGATCGATCCCGGACCGTCGCCAATAGCCCGCTGTGCTACTCCAGTGCGACTTTAATTAACTACCTAACCCAACTTATCCGTGTAACCATAAAATATCCCGGTATTTTTCAGAATTCTTTGATCAAATTCTAACTCCACAAGCAAATTATAGAGCCTTTTTTCAATACAAGATAGGTCTTCTCCGTTAATAACAAAATTTTCTGAAAACAGATCATCTCAGTTTTGCAGAGTACTATAGGGATTTCTTTTTTATTTTTGTTTGATGTACCTCTTTTTATATGCAACTTTTAGGGCATTTTGCATGTTTTGTCTAATCTACGAATAAGAACAGGTAGCCGAACCAGATTAAAGTAAACATACTTATACGGTAGTATGGAACACACCACGAAGAGTTGTGCTTCCTAAAACAGAACTCGTTCCTCGATAGAAATCGTCGTCGGCTTCAGCAGAAACTCATTAACAAACAAAAAACATTTTTTAATGTATAGCTGTTTCAAGACATAATTTTAATTTTCAGGACAAAAAAAATATAAACACTTTGATCGTGGAAAATATCTTAAATTGTTTACAATGTGACTGAATTTTTCATCGTCATGAAAATAAATATCTGGTGCCAGGGAAAATGTCAATGAGTTACTGCTCTAAGATGACGATATACAGAATGTCCTAAAAGTTCCCGTACTGACGATTCGTGAATTTATTATACAAAAACAACAAACTTTTATGCTAATGGTGAAAAGCACTTTTAACATAACGTAGGAAAAAAATTTGAACTCACATTTACAATAAATGTTCAAAATGTCCGCCCCTTTCTTGGAGGCAAAGTTGAAGTCGTTTGCGCATATTTTTGGAAACGCGTTTCAAGATGCTGGGAGTGATTTCTTGTATCCTTTGAGTAATGGCAATTATCAGATCATCTATTGTTTGAGATTATCTACATAAACTTTGTTCTTTAAATATCCTCACAGAAAAAAGTCAAAGAAATTTATAAAAAGTCTCATCTCAAGAAATCTTTGGTCACCTCGACCAAAGATTTCTTGAGATGAGTCGATCGACAAAAAATCTTGAAGTATGCCCATGGTTTCATAACTTGTATGGCAGGTTGCACCGTCTTGTTGGAACCAAGAATCTCGTTCATTCACTTCTAATAATGCAACAAATTGTTGAATAAGGTCTCTGTATACAGTGCCATCAACAATTGACTCGAAAAACAGAGGCCCAACAATCCTTTTGCGTGATACGGCACACCAAACGCCAATTTTTTGAGAATGTAAAGGTTTTTGCATTAATGAATGGGGATTTGTCGTCGCCCAAATGCGGGAGTTTTGCGCGTTCACATAACCGCCTAAATGAAACCATGCCTCATCGGAGAAAAACGTTTTGTCCAAAATGTTGATGTTGTTGCGAATAAATCTCCGGAACCATCGGCAATAATAAAGCCGCTTCTCATTGTCCGGTGGCTTTAGCTCCTGTAACATTTTTACACGATAAGCACGAAAATGCAAAGCTTTTAAAGCCTTATGTGTCGATCCACGTGATGTGCCCATTTGTTGCGACAAACACTTCACGGATTGATGAGGAGATTGCAATATCCTTCGTTGAGTTTCTTGCACAAAGTCTGGTGTAACGACTTTCGTTCTTCCACTCCTGTGTTTGTCTTCCACCTAACCTGTCTCACGAAATCGCCGAACGAGTTGATATAGCGCATCTTTACTCGGTATTGCATCATCTGGATATTTATGTCGCCAAAATTCTTTACGTCTTTCATGATTTACATTCAAAAGCCTCAAGCAGCGCAATTCTCTGAATGCGTGATAAACTCAGTTTGCAATGAAGAACAAAATGACATGGAACTTTATTATCGCACAACTTGAGCGAGAAGAAAACCAAACGATAAAAATTAAAGAATCCATAAAATTATAAGCAGACGATAAAATTCAATAATTAAAAAAATACACGCGCAAATGATTTTTTAAAGTTGGAGTACGGGAACTTTTAGGACAATGTATTTATAACATCATCGACCATAAAATGAAATAGATGGAGCATGTGCCCGCAGCTTCATTTTATTTCTTCTAGTTGCTCGGTTTGAAGATCTGTCATGTGATTGTGGCATGCCCCCACATCAATCTGTGGTCCCGTTGTCAGCTGTTATGACGCCCCCCCCCCACTTCGCCCTTTTCCACTGTTTTTGTTTGAACAGAGACATTTTGAATTTTGAAGCATTTTCCACAGTTTAATCCTAAAACGTACTTCATATAAGTTTATAAGAGTGACATATGCCATATAATAAGCAGCAAGACATTTAGGTAAAAAAAGTATTGAATAAACAAAAATAAACATTTGGTTAATAAACATAGTAACTAGTAACATACAGTTTTAATATCCCGAAAATCAAAATGTTATTGGTATATGTACAATTCTACAATTGAAATTAAATATCAAAGCAACTGATTGAAATAGAATTCAAACTTTAATAATACTTAATAGAAAAAGTATAAGTGTACATCTTGAAAAACAAACATGAATCTCAATTATTTTACATTTTTCTTGCTGTCATCATGGAGAATGTATCAATTACATCTTTGAAGTCAATGCTTGAACCAAGGTGTTCAATGGCCAATACACCCAGCGAGTTAGGTAGTTCTTGGCTCATTGATGAGCGTTGCCGTATCTTCAATACGTTTCCAAGCTTACTGAATGCTCTCTCTGCTGATGCAATTGTTACTGGAATCGTACAAAAAATTCTGAGGACAATGCAAACATTCATATAAACTGGTTCAAATTGTTTTTCATAGATTGAGTTGTAATTGTAAAGAGTTATTTTGAGAATTTGGCAGAACCTGAAACGCTGTTTGAAGTATGTTTTATATGTAAAATCTCATCACAAAAGTTTATTGATAAAACGTTTTTGTTAGTGCTGAGCAGCTTTGTAGTCTTACATTTCAAATCACTTTCTTCCAATGAGTTGAATTTAAGAATTGGACTGAAAAGTTCAGTTAGTGTGTTCAAATCGTGTTTTGAGCTTATATAAAATAAAATCCAAAGCTCTGTAAACTATGTTATAAAATTTTCTTCGGTATTAACTAGAGTTTCTGATGAAAGAGAAGGACTTGTTTTCGGAAACGAAGGTGGTATTTTGATTGTTTGCGTTACTAAGCGTGACTCGTTGATGATTTCTGTCCACGAGTATCTGAGTAGCTGCATGTCCTCATGTAAGTCATCAGTTTGACCTGGATGTCCAGAGAAATCTTTTCAGACTGAATTATTACACTTCTTTCATTAATGCAGCCCAATACCTTAAACCAAAAGACTGTCATACAGATGCTTTGAAAAGAAGAGAAATATTTCTTTAGACCTATAACTTTCTTATACGCTTTAGGTTCGAGGCTTGACTTCAACTCGCTTAATACTCGCTCCAAGGCCTTTAATACTCCTGGATAGTGCCTTGCGACTGGAACCACAGCCTCAAATTGTTCATACCATCTTGTTTGTAATTGCTTTTTTAGGGAAAGTGGCACTTCAGTTGTCAAAATGTTCCATTTTGCTGGGCTATGTGAAAAAAAGGAGAACATTGTTTCCATATTTCCAAAGAAATTCGTAATTTCTGGGCACATTTTAGCTGCATTAACTTCTATTCTGTTTAAGGATTGAACTCCACATGGAGAATAAAATGCTACACCATTTTTTCTAATAGTCTTGTTTTTACTCCTTTGACTTTTCCACAAATATTTGACCCTCCCTTGAGCCCTACGGTCCTCAAGAGCAGAAAATAATATCCCTTTTGGGCCCTACAGTCCTCAAGAGGGATATTATTTTCTGCTCTTGTTTACAGTTAAAATTTCATTAGTAATATCTTCTCCAGCTTTTTCGTTAAAGCTTAAACTTAACAATTTTTCTTTTATTTCGTATTGCTTTGTGTCTTTATTTTGAGTGACATATCTCAAAATAAATACGTTCTGTTCTTGATGCGACACATTAACGATCAACCCATAGTAAATCGCTTTAATCTTGTCTTTCTTCAAGTATAGCTTTTAACACTTTTTCACCGCAAAGTGAAATTAACTCATTCTGACTCATCCAAGATAAGTAGTGAGCTTGGCCTTTCATGTTTTTCCTTGTAATTGAAGAATTTTTACCTTACCCAAGTGCTCCCTTGTAATTTCATCGTATTTTCCTATTACTCCAAGGTTTTTTAATTTATTTCGTATTGCTTTGTGTCTTTCTTTTGAGTGACATATCTCAAAATAAATACGTTCTGTTCTTGATGCGACACATTAACGATCCAAAGTTTCCATTATTTACATCACCAATCGATTTATTATTCCCTTGGAAAGGCAACCCCCTTGATGCTAAAAACAGTGTTACGTCCAAAATTCTTTGTAAAATTGCCTTCCATTTTCCTGCTTCATTTAAAATTTGTTTTTGAAGACCACTATCAATATCTTTGGAATTAATTGAATGTTGGAGGGATTTCCATTGACAATAGCACTTTCTATATTCACCGCTCTTTTCATGTTCGGGAAGTTTGTTATAAAACATTTTCCACGCGAATTGAGCCGGAGAAAATCCTCTGTTTGCCAATTTGCTTCGTTTTGGGGTAGTAGCAAAGAGTACATGCAAGGCAATGAAGCGTCTGTTTTGAAGAGCTCCAGATTAATAAATCTCTGGGGTACTGCTCTCGATTGTTTGCAGATTTAGAATTGAGAAGATAGTTTGGGAACAGTTTTCCTGTTTTGTCCCTCGGGAATGTTTTATAGCCTGCTTAAATAATTCCTCAACTTTGATATTATTCTGAGAGACAATATTCTGCCGGTTAATGTCATTAATTATTTCTGGCCATGTACCTGGATCAGTAAAATCTAAGACTTTGTTATGATTGTTACAAATCTCACCAGTCCCGTTGTCAATTTGACAATTATTCTTGCTTACAGAGTCTAAAATTTTTCCTACCGGAGCATAGGGGAAGTCTTGCCTGTATCGTCGTTAGTTTCGGACGGTTTACTTGACACCATCAACGTATCAGAATCATTTGTCTTACACGAAGGTAAACTTTCACTTTCAATGTTTCCATCTTCAACAGAGAAAGGATGGTCATCACTGTCGTCACTCTTTTTAAAAAACTTTGTAATACTCTGCCGTCCTACAGCACCTGTTGCTTCTTTCATTGCTTTCAACTTTCGTTTTCGAGCTCCAGATTTATGCTTGAAATTACTCGTAGTAGACAGAATTAAACTCACTATAAAACACAATAATAGTAATAAACTTTCACACTTAGGATTTCAAAGTAATACAATTAATAACTGAAATCGAAAAAACTAGTAGCCACTGCTTAACGCAAAAACAATCGCACAAACTGACAAAGCAGTCACTGGTGTGGTGACTGGACACTAAGTGATTCATCATAAGTTTTGTGGCGCGCGAGTATCTGAGTAGGATAGGAGGGAGATTAGAATTAGCAACATTGACCTTGAGCCGTGACTACACCAACCGTGGTACAACTATCTACTTAGTTGTTTTAGTTAAGGGATTTTTACATTTTAATTTGACATGTGAAAAGGTTATTTTCAACATCGTCGCCAGTATTATGAATTTTGGTTTTTAATCACATTTTTTTGCTCCTTTGCGGGGGCCCCCTGACCCACGGGCCCCGTTTCCATGGCAACGGCAGCACCGCCTATGTTTGGGCCCTGGGTTGTGGGTAAAAGCATGAATTCTAAATTATTGATTGACTAAAGTGATTATACACCGTGATCAAAAAACACTAGTCTGCGCTTCCATAGCCAATCGGCTAAGTCGATTTGTAATTTACCCTTCAGAGATCTTACGACCGCGACTCCGCCCACATGATCCGTCTATTTCATTAGAAGGTTGATGTATCGTATGTATGATATATGGTTGATGTATGATATCGTCATTCTGACGTCACGATTACATCACGAAATTACTATGCGAATCGCAATATTAACAGCGCATTTTAATAGGGCATTTTCCAGCAAAATTTAGGTCAGAAAAATCCGAGCCCTACTGATATTATAACCTTTGGTTTTTTATCAGTTCCCTAGTCATTTTTACAATGTATTCGTGGATTTTACTAAAGACATTTTAATGTGTCTGTGTCTACGTTGATCTCATTTACTACAATATGTTTGTGAATTTTCCGGATAATTTTTAATTTAATGATAATGGTGATCTTTTTTCCGGATCATTTTTAATTTAATGATAATAATATGGTGCTATCTGAGTTTACGTTGTTTTCGGTTTATGTGTTGGTTATTCTTATCCGTTACAGATAAGTTCTTATCAGGAAACTAAACTAATTCGAAAACACGGAAGAGTAGAATACGTCATCTATCACCACTACGTATTCTGCTCTGGGAAAGGAAGCCTGAAAGTTCAGGTGTCCCATGATTGGTCTTGTCCTAACGTGCCGTATCTATTAAAAACAAATGCGAAATGTGGTGTGATTTTAATAGATAACTTGTAAAATGTTCTATTTTTTTATGTTTCGATTGAGTCATACATTGCTACCTTCTGACTGGACACTAGATTTTGGACATTAAATGAACACAAAACCCGTGCTATTGTCGGTTATGACAGAGTCTATTCCTTTAGTTCTTTTAATATTTTATTGTTCTATTATTGTAAAAGCATTTGAATTGCTGCATAAAATCAAGTCTCCTAGTCTTTATGTGGTTTGGTGTGGTGAGTGCTGATGAAAGAGGAAATACTCGGAAATAAACCAACATGGAATTTATTCAAACATAACAAATTAGAAGGTGAGCCGGCGTGTCTGGCGAGAGAGGAGAAAGGAGAGAAAGAACAAGTATGCGCTCGGCATTATATAATATCATGTGACGTCATACAAACGAGCTGCTAGCAGCGCCGCTCCTCAATCAGGAGGGAGTGAATCACTATAGAGTATCCCTCCAGAGACGAAGGGAACGAAACATATTCATAGGAATGTTTACAAAGTGATGACAAAGTAATTGACAATGTTACAATAATTGACTATGAAATAAAATTCTTGTACAAGTAATGATAAAAAAAATACAGTAAAATGTTACATGAAAAAAAAAATACATCTAATGAAAGAAAATACAATATATATGCTATAAAATTATTAAACATGTGACATGGAATTTTCTTATAGCTATTACATGCGCATAACTAATCTTTTGGAAAGTGAACATGTCTACCTGATTTTGTAATCCTAGGTTGTATGGCAGGTGCAGAAGCTTTTTGGTCTACTGTTTGTTGCTTGGATGGTTTGTTTGTCTGATCTAAATGTGAAGATACTTTCAATGGCTGTAAGTCAGCAGAAAATGTATATGCGGGTTTCAAGCGATCAATAGATACAGTAGTGTTTTTACCATTTAAATTAACAACGAAATTTTTATCCGTACGACTGAGAACTAAATGCGGTCCAGAATAAGGAGGTGTAAGCGGTGGTCGAATTTTGTCAATTCTCAAAAATACATGTGTGCATGTGTTCAAAGATGGATGTACATAAAATTTGCTATTGCCGTGTTTTGCAGGAGCAATAGGACTAAGTTTTCTCATCATTGAAATTATTTTTGACACGTAAGTTAGTGTAGCAGGTTGTTTTAGAGAATCAGTCGAAATGAGATCTGATGGTAAACGTAAAGTTGTTCCATAAACTAATTGAGAGGTTGTTGCGTTTAGGTCGTTTTTAATGGCTGAGCGTAATCCTAACAATACAATTGGTAAAACCTCAGTCCATTTTACGTTCTCATGAGCAATAATAGCGCCTTTAAGATGCCTGTGAAATCTTTCAATCATACCATTGCTTTGAGGGTGGTATGATGCGGAATGAATTCTATGACTGCCTAACATGTTTGTTAGTTCGCGAAATAGTCCTGATTCAAAATTTCGTCCTTGGTCTGTAGTGATAGTGACTGGTGTTCCGAATCGCGAGATCCATGCATGTAATATAGTTCGTGCTGTTGTCTCTGCGGACATATCCGCTGTAGGAATCACGTCCGGGTCACCATTTATGTGGTTTGGTGTGGTGAGTGCTGATGAAAGAGGAAATACTCGGAAATAAACCAACATGGAATTTATTCAAACATAACAAATTAGAAGGTGAGCCGGCGTGTCTGGCGAGAGAGGAGAAAAGAGAGAAAGAACAAGTATGCGCTCGGCATTATATAATATCATGTGACGTCATACAAACGAGCTGCTAGCAGCGCCGCTCCTCAATCAGGAGGGAGTGAATCACTATAGTCTATTAACATTCATTCTATAATCCTAGTCTTTTGAGGAACATTATTTTCAGGATATTTTTTATTGAAAAGCCTATCGGTCTCATAGAAGCACCACCCGGAAATTTTCAGACTTGAAATATCAGTAGACTGAACATTGCTATTGAGAGGAACTTCAAAAAGAGTGATCACCATGTCAACTAATAGTCACATGATTCCTCTAAAAATTGACTTTGTTGGCCGATTTGGCATCTTATCGCCTCTTTTGGCGTTATAACATTTTTTGACAGGTTAGATGTGTAAATGCTTATTACTATAGAGTTGCGACAAAAATGGTGAAGTCCACTACTATGTCGCGTGGACCAATCAGATGTACCATTGCTCTCTACTTTTATATTTCCTCCATGGGAATTTCCCGGTCACTGCACGTGATGCTTGATAAATCAGTTGCTATGCAACGAATAGAAATGAGGTCTCTCTTTCACGCTATGTTCGAGAAATATATGAGGGCTTTTTATGTAAAGCTGAATGCAGATGACGCTAGTGTTTTGTTGTAGAAAGTGTTTCCTGTAGTCATACCGGAAGTGACGTCAATTGGCTACATTTTAAGGAAACTCCGTTTCCTACCAAGCGATAATATTGGATAACCAGTAGTAAAATCTGTCATATAGACATTTGGTATGAACTTTAAAACCAAAATTAAATGTTAACATATTCAAAATTAATTTCAAGAATTTATTTTTATTTTTTAAACCTCGCATCCAATCAGAAGATAGCAATGTCATTGACTCAACTACAACATAAAAACACGCCGAATTCCGTGCAATCTCAATATCTTGCCGAGGAACAATATTTGCGTAATTAACCGCCATAAATTGCGCCGTTGTGAATTAAAAACAAGTCTGTCGTCTTCATCTGTCAATATCTGACTCTTACCGCGTCATCATTATGCATCGCAATTAATTATTATTTACTCTGAAAGGGGTCGATTCCATTATAATGAGATTTGTGAGAGCACCATTTTTTTTTCTTCCTAACGCCAGATCCAATACCAGTTTGGAATGAGGAGATTACTTTCTTTAAGTGCTTAAGCATTAACTTCCCGCCATGTTAATTAATGGCATTAAGTCCAAAGGATAGGTCTTTAAAAATTGTTTGAGGGTTGCGAAAGATTAGTTTCCCGAGCACTTTTTTTCACTTTAATGGGATTGGTTTTAAATTAATATCGGTACTTCTAGTGGATAACTTTCGGTGAATATCAATAAGATCTCATAATTTTAGAATGATTAATATTGCTTCTTAAAAAATGTTTTTCATAACATTGTAAGATCCTCACCTACCGAACTTGAAAAAGGATTAATCATACTAAAGTAACTAGATTATTATCGTAATACTACTCAAATATTTACTGAGAATTTTTGGTTCGGCTGAACTAATCTACTTAGACTTTTAATTATAATACACTTTTATGCAGGATAAATGTCATCTTGTGAGAGGATGAATTTAAACTATATATTTCGAAAGATTTATTTTAAAAAGTGCCCCGCCACTGGCCGTGCGACTAAAGGCGTTGCTCTCAGGAAACTGGTAGATTGAAAACGCTTGGTTTCGAATCTCTGTCTCGAAATCAGGTTGGTTGCTTAAAATTTTCCCCTGGTAAGTCACATACTTTTAAAGTACACAGCATCGAAAAAGAAAAAGAGGATTCTACAGACGGGAAGAAGCAATTTTAAAGTTATGCTAACGTGATAGATTTACTGTATGAAATTAAGCTGAATTGGATTTAATTTCTATAAGGATATATAAATTACGACATTAAGATAACTCTGACACATTAAACACCACATCTTCAAACTAGAAATAGAAATTGGATTGAAAAAGGTTCATCGCGACTTTGTCGTTTTGATGCTTCACCATCTTCCTTCTTAATAAAAAAATATTAAAAGTGAAAAGTTCTGAAGAAAAAGGTACCTAACACTAATAGGTAAAACTTCTTTTGCAGTTTAAACTTAAAGGTTGAGTAACTCTTTCGTGTTAAAAAATGAAGCCTGGTTTTGGAATATTTCCTCTCTATCAGACAGAAATCCATATTCTGGAACCCCTAATTTCTTGGTACATTAAGGCATGGCCACCATTTCAAGTGCTACGCTTCGTTGCTAAATACATTTGGACGACGTTAATACATGATAACATCAGTGATGGAGCTCTGAAAACATGCGTCATCTTTTTTATGCGATTTAAATGTTTCCTGTACTTTGTATAAATATTAGACTTTAATGCAGATTGTTTCTAAATTATTCGGATGGTTTAGTGAAATTGATTGGGACAGGATAGCATACAGCATGACAGTGTTGGAATTAGAAGAGGAACTTGGTATTTTGATATTTTGATACCTTCTCCCTAGACAGTGATTTTCAACCTTCTTTTATCTCATGGTACACTTAAACTAATTACTAAAATTTACGGCACTCCAAAAAATATATTTTATTGTATGCCGATCTGACAAAAATAGGTACCATTTTACTTGACTTGCAAAAAAAGTGTATAATTACCTACCCTTTTTGCTCCAGAATGGCTTTAAAAATTGTTTTGGAAACTATTTATGATACTTTGTAATAAAAAATCCTACACATAATTATTTATACACGTATTACTTGAAATTATTTTTGAACACGCTTATCAAAAGTTCAAAACTAAACCGTTGAAATGAATAAATTTTGCACAACTTAAACCCTTTCTCCATCCCTAAGGCATACCACTACCATTCTTGCGGTACACGGCACACTGGTTGGAAATTGATGCCCTAGACCCTTTGAATTTTATTTGTTTACTAAATCTTTTTTCGTGAATACCCTTTTCATGATACATCTGTTCTTTTAGAGTAGTAGTTCTTAACCTTTTTAGTGATCAGCACCCCCTTGAATCTAAAAATAAGTTCTCGCACCCCTAGAAAATTGCGTTCCTATTTCTTTATTTAGGAAATTACTTCTATTGCAAGATAATTTATTTATTGAAAAATAAACACTTACATTTACATATACGTACAAAACAATATATCAATTTTAATGGTTACGTTGTTGTTTATTCATAATAATACTTTTGAAGCTAGGCTCTTTTTTGAAAGAGCCACACGTAAGTCATCACTTGTATTTAAGCGATTTCTGGCTTTTGTTTTTATGTGCAAAAGTGATGAAAATCCCATTTCACATAGGTAAGCGGTGGCAAATGGTAAACGTTTCTGAACAGCTTTATTTAGGATAGGTACACCAGAATTGTTCCAAGTCCAGTTTTGCAAATTCCATTTGAATACGTGCATTGGCTCATATTTCAATAAGATTGTCTTCTATTTAATCGCTGTCGTCCATCGAAACTTCTCTCGCACACCTAGAAATGCTTTCTCGCACCCCCGGGTTAAGAATCACTGTTTTAGAGTATGGACAATAAAATGTATGCTCGCTACTCCTTAGTCCAAAAATCTAATTTTAGGAAGTGCAAGGTTAGAAATTAAAACTAAAGAGACGAACTGAAACACAAACAAAATTGATGCCGAGCATTTGACATAACATCGTTAGCCATCTAGTAGCGCAGCATTTCTGAATTGTAGTAAAAGCATTTAGTGCATTGTACGGATGAGTAGCGGTCATCAGTTTTCCACTATCACATAAATCATAGATGAATCCACAACATGGACCAACAAATGGGCACGAAGACAATCATGTCCAGTGAGTAAACGGATCTCTGCAACAGCAACTTTACTTCGGCAGTCCGGAATAGAATTGCAGGATGAGGAGACGTTCTCATGGTATGTTTGCAGAAGAATTTAAAAGTTGTTCCTCCCTCTTTGAACCATGGTCAGATGACGAGATCAACACCTGAGCCGACACCCCACTCTCCACAACTTCCACACCACGCCAACGTGAGGATATTCTGGGTCATGACAGATTTGACGTGCACCAGCTCCGCGTACACGACGGTCTTTGGTTGGATCTAGTTTCGAACTTACAGCCCTCTGGTTGCTAATCCGTGACTCCACCAACCGGACTACCGCAGCCCCGGAGGTATCATGGAGTTTGCGCCGGTGAATGCATGCTTTGTCTATTGGGTCATTCCATGCAAAATGTGCAAATCGGCAGTGGCTGACATATCACCGATTTTAATGAAAATCAGTTTTTAAATAGGTCATTTACAGTAAAGACCAACTGCAAAATATTAGGTTTCAGAAATCTAAATTTTGTCAATTATTGACATTTAAATTTCAAGGTCACACTAATGTAGATTTTCTAGCACTAAAAGTGGCCTGTTTACGACCCTATATTTCAATAAGTTACTGACACAAATTTAAAATATTTATCTTTACATTCTTCAGAAAAAGGGGGTCAGGAAACTTCAGGATTTAATTTAATAGCCGTCATTGCTGAATTAAGAGATCGACGAAAATATAAATTTTGCCAATTTGCTACAAATTTCAAATTGCTCTGGTATCTCTCGAAATGGAAAGACAACATTAAAAATTATTCTTAATGAAGAGCCTTTCCTAACAAAGAGCGGGGCGTAATTTGGTGATTGTATTTCTACTCCCTTAAAAAGAAAACATAAGTAAAATTATGGAAAAATGCAATTTTTTTTATTTTTAAAAATGCATATTTCACTGTGAGGGAAAGCTCCGAAAACATCAAAACTTTTCAACATAAAAGAGCAAGATGTCTATTACATGTCCTGAAATTTTCATAATTGTAATTTGATAATTTTTGTCTCAGGAAAATTTTTAACTTGATGTAAATTTTACTTTTTTATTGCAGCTGATGACTTATAACCTTCGATGATATAAAAAATGTGATATAAGAATTAAATAATTATTATGGTGCACATGCGAAATTTCATATGAAATTTCTTTTAGTCTTTTTTGTTTAATCCGAGGAGTGTTTCCATCAGTGAAATAATTAGGTGAAAAATTCATTTTGTTAGAGAAGTCTTTTCGATTTGCTTTTCCCTTTTAAAACGTAAGTATAAAATACTACTACTTCTGAATATTAAATACGTTTTGTAAATATTAAGCTTTATTAGTCACGTAAACACTAATTTTGAGAGTAAAAAAAGAATTTAAACATCGTTGTTATACCTGATTGTCCTAAGTATACATAACTCACGAATCCTTGTTCCATATTTATCACAAGTGAAATAGGTAGATTTCAAGAATTCGGCAACAATAGGAAATTTTCAATTTAAGCAACTACGAAATTGAACAAGAGACCTTTATCAGATTGAAAGTGAATTTGAAAAGACAATCAAGTAAAAGTTTTAAATGTTTAGGCTTTTTCAATTGGGTGATTTGATGTCCTGCTTTTATAATTTCCTTCAAAAGTTAAAAATAATTTGGTATTTCATTGTTAATTTTGGGTTTTATTGTTTCCATTTCATTGTCATTTAAAACGAGTAATATGCATAGAATGGGAAGGAAATGCTATGATTGGCGATAATAAGCATTGCCAGTTACGGCGATACTGGGGAAATATGGTAACCCGTCGTAGGCCTATCCGAATAGTCATTTGGCGACGAAACTTTCAGTCGCCAGTTGATTGGATGGGCAAGAACGTGTTTTTGTATTTTACTAATTTTTGTATTGTTGCTTTGGGACTCAAAATACAATCCTGAATTTTTTTACAAGTAATAGACATTAAACTATATTCTTCCAAAATATAGTTGTCAGAGCTGTCCCTCATTTCATTTTGTGTGCCTACTATTTTAAGTGGAAAACAGTCATTTTATAATTTTCCTTTACTCTGGAAAATGAAGGAAATAAAAACCGACTTCAAAACTTCAGGTTTAGTTTTATCATACCTAGTACTGTATCTGGCATGAATGTCAACGATGCTTTTAAATTTCTTTAGCTCGTAGAAACCTTTTTAATTCTATCAAAATCAACTATTTTCCATTTTTCGCTACTAATTTTTAGTTTAAATATGTTTAGAATTGTTTTTTTTTTCAAATAGATAAAAAGAAAATTCTTCATAGATTACAAAAATATTAAATATTGTGTCGACGTTAAGTAGTTTTGGAGAAAGATCTTCAAACATGCAATATCAAGCGATTTCACAACTGCTCTTCAAAGTTGCAAGTCCTTAAAGTGCCTGAAACTTCCAAAATATTTCATTTTGAACCAAAATATTTTGGATATCGTTATTTAATGCATAACCTTAACCCCTGTCGCAAATTTCATGAAAATCCGTCACCCTACGGCCACAGATTTTTTTATTTTTGCTCATTTTACATAGAATAACCCCATTGTAATTCATGTCAATCCAACAACTGAAGAGTTAGTTTGATATTTTTGGTGTTTTTAGTTTGACGTTAATTTGATTGCAGGTAGGTATTTTAGGTATTTTAATTAACGTCGCAAGTAATGCAACTGCTATTGGCGACGGTTCGGGTTCAAACCCGAAGGGAAAGATTTGAGCACACCACCACGTAATTTTGAACCACGGTCAGATGACGTGGTCACACCTGAGCTGGCACCCCACTCTCCAAACTTCCACACCACGCCAACGCGAGGACATTTGAGGCTACGACAAATTCAACGTGCACCAGTCCCCTTTGTACACGACGGTCTTTGGTTGGATTCGAACTCGCAACCCTCCGGTTGCTAATTTGATTCCAATTTAGACAGATCTGTTTAGGACAGCGGCATCCCGGTTGAAGGAATAGTGGCTTAGCAACCGGAGGGCTGCAAGTTCGAAACTCGATCCAAACCAAAGACCGTCATGTACGTGGGGGCACGTTAAATCCGTCGTGGCCTCAAATGTCATCACGTTGGTGTGGTGTGGAAGTTTGGAGAAGGGGGTGCCAGCTCAGCTTTTGACCTGATCATCTGACCGTGATTCTTTGTCTTCGAATCTTTCCCTTTGGTACTGGTCCCGGGCCATCGCCAATACCCCCATTGTGTTGCTCCAGTGCGACGTCAATTCAACTACCTACCTTTCACAGAGGTCACAGCTGCCATGAGGTTTAGCTGAGGTTACAATGCCCATCTTTCTGTTGGTCTCACGCGGGAGATTCCGAAAGACAATCGAAAATTCCCAGCTGTTGCGTTGCATACCATCGTGCCCTGGAGATTTCGCAAAACCGAGCAATTCCCTCCCGTCCATTGCACCCACCGAGCACACTGAGCAGCCAAAGCGATCGACCTCTTGTGCATGTTAATTGGCGGCCGAGAAAAATTCATTTATCTCCAAATAGCTCAATTTCCCGAGCAGCACTGACGGCCTTCAATTACCGACTTAAGTAGACGGGCTGTTTTAGAGTAAGAAAGTGTGTGTGCGACACATATTTTTTTGGTTTCAATACCACGTGATGCAAGCGACGTGTTTGCTCAAGGCAGGTGACTCCAAGGCCAGAGATCATTAAACTAAAGTGTGTGTTTATACCGCTGTGGTTAAACAAATTCTATTGACCATTAAACGACTTTTTTTCCCCTATCGAAACTTTTTCTTTTCGGATCGAATGTCTTCTTTAACTTAGCATGAATAATCTGCGGAGGCATCTTGGGTTCGTACTCTCCCCTTGGCACTTACCTCGCCGTGTGGCGCTCCGGTTGCATCTTTTTTTTCAAACTGAGGAGGTTGATGGATATTGGTCTGGACAAAGCTGAACGGTGGACGTGTAAAGTGAATCGGATGTGATAAGCATCGACGTCCAGGTCTTTATTTTTTCTGGTTACTCTACTGACTTAAAAACAATTCTGGGGATCAAGATACTGCTCCTATAATCCTTGCAAAGCACGTATGCTGGTTTGGTGCTGGTAAACAAGTGCAAAAGGGGAGAGGTTCGGCTAAAATGACGTTAGTGGATCGAATGGTTGGACAGATGAATGCTAGATAGACTTATAATTTTAAACCAATAGACATCTATGGCAACGATATTTTATTGCCGAAAGGCAACAAACGGTTGTAAGCAATGTAATCAACCGCTAAGAGATTAATTCGCAAATTATGCATTAAATTTAAATATGCTTATTTTGAGCTGGAGGGTTGGTTGAGGGGTTATGGCGCAAGGGCCATATTTGGCCATGCTGCGCCAGACACAAGACAAGTATATCAAATAACTGACACAGAAGAGAAAAATACACCTGACAGGAATCGAACTTGTCCCGATTTTGAGCTGGGAGTAGTAGTTGAATGTCGCACTGGAGCAACGCAACGGGTTATAGGTGAAGGTCCGGAATCCATCCCGAAGTGAAAGATCCGAGGACATCTCGTCATTTTGAACCACGGTGAGATGGCGAGGTTTAAACCTGAGCTGGCACCCCGCTCTCCAAACTTCCACACCACACCAACGTGAGCACATGTAAGACCACGACAGCTTTAACTTGCAGAAGAGACCCCGTACACGACGGTCTTTGGTTGGATGAAGTTTCGAATTCGCAACCCTCCGGTTGCCAATCCTCTACTCTTCCAACTGGGCTACCGCAGCCCCATTTTTTAGCTAGGAGCTGCCTGATATTGCTAGAATTTCGGGAATGATCCCGGACCGTCGCCAATAACCAGTTATATTGCTCCGATGTGACGTAAATTCAACGACTTACCTACCTAAAAGAAGAGAGATAAACGCATATTTAAAGCCCAGTGTGATCTAGTTCGTGGACATTGTTTTCAAACAAATCGAAATGGTGAGGGTGTTCAGTGAATCGAATGTGATTGACATCAACGTCCCCCACATCTTTCTCCTAGAAACTCTCCACAGACTTATGTAAAAATCTCATACTAAAGAATCAATATTGGTTTCTGTAATCCTTTCAAAACATGTATGTAGTTTTGGTTGTGTTAAGCAAGAAAGAAATGTAAGAGATTTCAGCCTGTACTGTTTGGTTCTTGGGCACATGAATAATCTTAGATGCGATTTAAATACTATCTTTTATCAGTTTTATATCAGATGAAACACGTGGCAGCTATCGCATATATTTCACACTCTTGGAAGAAAAGCGTCACTATTCAGAAAACCACACAAGTTAAACTAAAATGCGATATTCCTGAACCGATATCTTGGATTATCAAAAATGCTATTGCTCATTCAGTATTTTTCCATAACAGCAAAAGGGAGAAAGCTACCTGTATTATTTTTAAAAGATTATCTCCTGTATTATATTAAAATTTATTAGGTGTAAAAAATTAAACGTGAAAAAAATTAAGCATATCGAATTCTTACAAAAAGACTCCTAGTTCAATACCATGATAAGCTTGCTGTGACTCGGTGGGTTTCGCACTGCGTTAGCAACCTGCGAGTTGTAGACGGTGCAGTTCGATTGTTTTAACTTACCCTAAGTGTATTTCTCTCTTCTGACAGTAAAAACTTTCCTTTTTGTGTGTGTCCATTACTTGACGTCTTATGTTTAGCTCAGGTTGACCAAACATGGTCCTTGCGCCATAAGATCCAATCAATCAAACCAGGACCCCTTGAGTCATTTACAGTAATAAGTACAATATTTATACTTTTTTTTAAGTATAAAGTACTAGAGTTCCCTTAATTCTACACAGTTAAACTTTACTTAATACTGAATCTATATTATACAAATAATTGCCAGTCAAAAATAATGAAATGCTCGCATTTATCCCAAAACTAAATGCCTTTTTCTTGTAAGACCTCGATAAATACACATTTCACGAGTATTGTTGAGATTTTTATACAATTAAGAAATTTCGATGAAATTTCAATTTGTAGTTAATTAAAGAAGCCTTCCATCACACATACATGAGAAACTGATTTCCACAAAACATGATCACACATTCAACCGCAACAATTCTGACCTAAGTCTCGACTTAATAAATAGCGTGATCTGTAATATTTTATGAGGGGTTGTAAAATCTAAAAATAACACAGCAATTCATTAGCGTTTTCTGACAAATGAATAAGGGTCCCTCCCTTCTGTCACGTTAAGAAAAGCAGTTTTACTTTAAAACACTGTAAAGTCATTATGGCTTTTTAAGGCAAAGGTGTGGCCATTCGTTTTTTATCATTACTTCCGTCCCTTACTTTATCACTTCAGAAAATTCACATTGTGGGCATATTAAAAGTAAAAAGCGTCCAATTGTTCGAACCATAAAGTCGGAGTCTGCTTCTGAGATTTAAGAATATACAACACATAAAATGTCAATTTCTTTGGAACCTTTCAAGCATGTTTTAGTACTAGAGACTTAAAAATAGGTGTCTCAAGGTCAGACTTTTCCATCCTTTCCGGTTACTATGGTAACATTCGCCATCCAAATGCTGAACTCATTTTGCCCACTTCCTTTCCGTTTTACGGGGCCGCGATAGCCCAGTTGGAAGAGTAGGGGATTAGTAACTGGAGGGTAGCGAGTTCCAAACTAGATCCAACCAAATACCGTCATGTTCGTGGGGGTTGGTGCACGTTAAACCTGTCGTAACCTCAAATGCCTTTACGTTGGTGTGGTGTGGGAATTTGGAGAGTGGGGTGCCAGTTCAAGTATTGACATCGTCATCTGACTGTGATTCGAAATGACGAGGTGTTCTTCTCGGATCTTTCCCTTCGGGGTGGACCCCGGACCGTCTTTAATAGCCCGTTGTGTTGCTCTAATGCGACGTTAATTAATTACCTACCTCGTGTATTTGACAAATGTTTTTCGGAAAAGTTTGTTTTAAATTATCAATACTCTCACGAGTGATCAATGACATAAAGATTCTATATTTTACTTAAACCAACCCCCCTGCTTTATGCAGAGAACATTTTTTTCTCCGACGATAGTAAAAGCGTAAATAGAAATACTTTCTGCAATGAGGATGTCAAGCAATGTAACTACATTTTATTTTACATCACAATATTTACATAGTTGCTCTGACTGTAAAAACGTCTCTGTCGTAATTGAACAGGTGGACCCGTCTTCACGGAAGTTGAATCTGTTTAATTCTAAAGAAAATGCTAACATAACGTAATTCTAAGCAAATATTAATTAGCTCTAATTGGATATTTGTTAGATATTCAAAAGCGTACATAAACCATATTGCTCAACCACGAATATGCTCCAGGAGGATTAGAAAGACTCTTTCTAGAATTAATAAAATTAATGCATTGAGTTCCGTATTTCGTTAGTTTTCGGTTGTTTCTATATTCGCATTCATTTACGTTGAAGGGGTGAAGGCAACAAAGTGATAAGTCATAGAAATGTTTCGTAATGACAAAAGTTAGACAAAATAATTCAAGAGGATCAAAGTAGTTTCTGATTGTTTGAATGAGTATTTCAAAGTTTATGACAACCCGACCTCTTGAATGGTGGATAACCCATTAATTTTGGAATTTTTTAAAACTTGAAAATTTATCTCCAGAAAAATTTGTAGGGACTAGATTAGCCCAGTTGGAAGAGTAGCGGATTAGCAACCGGAGGGTTTCAAGTTCGAAACTCGATCCAACCAAAGACGGTCGTGTCGTGGGGGTTGGTGCGTGTTAAATTTGTCGTGGCCTCAAATGTCCTCCCATTGGCGTGGTGTGAAAGTTACCTACCTTCCTGAAAAATCTGAAACGTGGAAAAAGATTTTCGTTTGTTTTAGTCAAAGAATATATTAATTCAATATTAGCAAGCGACATTACAAAATTTATACAAATTAAGTTTTAGATATGGGTAGATTTATGAAGTGACAATTATTTCTAAACGACCGTTGTCTGTACTTTTAAACTAAAGGTGTGGGAAACAACACCCTTGTTAATTAACATGATGGGGATTTCTTACATCACTGCCATCATTTTCCTGGGCCGAGGCCTTTAGGCACATCGTTTGATACCTCAATTTTTGGCGACGCGCTTTCAACTACGTGATACGCGTTATCTAGTTTAAACAAGAAAAGACTGGTAAAACGAGACAATCAGTTAGCGGCGCAACTACGCTTCATCAATTCTGGCACGCGCTCGCGCAAGATAAAAAAAATCTTGATATTCTTAAAATAAATTAATCTAATGATCATTTATTTTTACTTGTGTGTGCATCGTTGTTTCCCTGTTGAAATCTAAATTTCTACTCAAAAGTTGATGTTCTCATTTATTCACCAAACGACCCCTGCAAATTCAACTACGATCAGTCTTCCTTTGAAATGCGACATAAAACTAATGCTGCGGTCGCATTGTGATATGCAGAGTAGATTTGATTGTTTATCTATAAAAGTTTAGTGCCTTTTTAAGTGGTAGGTAGTTGATAAGCAACACACTGAAGCAACACAACGGGTTATTGGCGACGGGTTATCCAGGATCACCAGCCACCGCGTACATGGTGGTTTTTAGTTGAACCTAGTTTCGAACTCGCAACCCTACGGTTGATAAATCCGTTACTCTTCCAACTGGGATACCTTTTTAATTGAAAAAACATTTTCCCCCAAGTGGTTTCAAAGAGATATCTCATCCATCAAGGTCTGACCAATTTTGTTAATGAAGAGATATCACTTCATCGAGATATTCCCGATGTTTCGATGAAGAGATCAAGATCTTATCAGTTTTCTTCTAATGACGAGATATCTCGTCCATCAAGATCTGATCAGTTTTCACTTAATGTAATGAATGACGAGATACCTCGTCGAGACAACCACCAGGACGATTAAACCACAGGTATAAAATAAACTCTCCTTGTCTGATGTCCTCATTAGTTTTCTATTGGAAGTCCTACCGGTCTCTTAGAAGCATCAACCTCTCGGAAATTTCACGGTGGGCCTGCCCGTCTATGTAAATATCATCATCGTCATTCTCTTCACGGCAATTAGGCCCATGAGGCCTTCAATCCATCCTCCATTTCTTCCTGTCAAAAGCCGCATCTCTGGCTTGACCCCCCCCCCCAGTTCTTTCATTCAGCCTTATCCCTCTCTTCCTCTACCAATCTCCTCCACGATAGGTTTCTTCTTCGTAGTTGGGGCGCAGCCCCTCCCTCCGACTAGTTGAAGTCACTACGGATGTAGGGAAGGCCCTAGGAAAATATGGAGGTCTCGTGTTCGTATATCGCAAATATGGGATAATTTCATAACATTGAAAAAGAACTCAAGTTTATAATGAACACAAACAAACACACAACCCGATAGGAATATCCGATGCATCAAGAAAAAAGAAAAGAACAACTAACTTTTAGAATCACACATACATATATTATCATTTAGGGAGAAAGAAATTTGCATGTACTAACTAGAAACAAACATAAATCTCTCCTCCCTTACGGCACAAATAATACGGAATGCGATACCGATTGATCTACTAGTTCAATAACAAAGACAGTCAAAGAATTCTTGATACAAACAGTTTTGAATACGAACACAAATTCTGAAAACCAACGTCTCGACAAATGTTTACCAGAATCGCTATTCACAAGGTGTGAACCGAAAATTTAGACGCCGACCACAGCTGGTACGTTTTCTCACATGTGTTCATATGTGACCGAGGGTAGGTGCCCTTCAGGTCAACCTTACCTGGATCCTAATCGGTGTCTTTAAGGTGGGAGACGGATAGAGCCTTATCCCTATTTATTCATCTTACCATTTACAGCCTGACTCGGGCTCAAACTTGCAAAGCTTAGGTGAAATTTCCACATAGATGTCTGATTTCAGTGACCATCATAAATTCGATGAATGTGAACCTACACGCCTCGTCATGGTTCTGATGCCTGAACCATTTTCCGAACCCTCGGAGGTGGACTAGAAGTTGTTAGCCACACAAATTTACCCAAACATTCGGAGACACTTCAGGTGATGCTTAATGTCACTAAGTTGATCTCTAATGAATTCAAGTCCTTCTCGGAGGTGCATCGTCAGCCCGCAGTGTAGCATGATGTGAAGCGACTCACCTACTTCACATAAATAGATGTCCGAAGTCGGGTATCCCTTAAGGAAGAAGTATTCCTAAAACCTTCCGGTGGTTAATATGTAGCTGGTTTATAAAGGAGTCGTACAGATGCATTTTGAGATCTGAGCTAGGAGTCACCTGCCGGTCACTCTTGTCCGGACTTAAAGCCTTGTTGATAGGCTGGGTAGTCTAGGTAATAAAAAACAACAGGCCCACCTTCTAAATTTAATTTAAAAAGAAATGGACTATATTTGTCTTTTCATAGTTTGGCATTGGAGATAACTTGGAAAGCGTCTAACAAATTTCCCTGGATTTTTAAGCCTCCAAGGTTTAGCACCATACAACAAACACATTCTCTGTAAGCATCCCTTCTGTTAATGATAGTCGGGCGGTATGCATACTTTGGTTTTGCAGGTGTTGTTTTCATCATCTGATCGTAGTTCAAAATTACGAGGCGTTGTTCTTGGATATTTCCCTTCGGGATGGATCCCGAAGGGAAATATCCAAGGGGAAATATCGCCAATAGCCCGTTGTGTTGCTCCAGTGCGTCATTAATTAACTACCTACTTTGATTTGTTGGAATGGTTTTTATGGCGCAAAGGCCATATTTAGCCAAGCTGCGCCAAACACCTGATAAAGTCAAGTAAATGGACACACACAGGGAAGGTTTTACTGGCGCAGAAGAAATACACCCAATTTAAATTATAGGACTCGAACCTGGTCGCCTAGAACTCGCAGGTTGCGATCGCAATGGGCAAACCCAATGAGCCCGACGGCCCCCTTTGCACTTGGATTGCTTGATTGTGCACACACTTCTTTGGAGTTAATTAAGAAAAATGAAAAGTTTTCATTGAACTCATCAAATTATCAAAGAAACCCGATTCACTCCATGCAAAAGCAGAAGTAGCCCGGTTGGAATAGTATCGCTTCAGCAACCGAAGGGCTTCGAGTTCGAAACTCCATCCAACCAAAGACAGTCGTGTACGTGTGGTAATGGTAATTGAAAATTAATTAACGTCGCACTGGAGCAACACAACGGGCTATTCGTGTGCGTGTGAGCTGGTGCACATTAAATCTGTCGTGGCTTCAAATGTTCTCACGTTGACGTGGTGTGGAAGTTTGGAGAGTGGGATACCAGCTCAGTTGATCTGGTCATCTGACCTTGATTCAAAATTACGAGGTGTTCTCGGATCTTTCCCTTCGGGGTTGATCGCCCACAACCTGCTGTGTTGCTCCAGTGCGAACGTTAATTCCAATAGCAATATCTCCCTGCAACTCAGGAACCCAATTATCCATTTCTCTCTCGCCTCCACATATAATCCCCTCTACACACTGGAATTGTCACTTAACCTCAAAAACCACCACTCACAGGTCACTTCATGTGTAGGCTTTTGAAAATAGGGATTTCTGACAACCGTGTGGGCGCGGTGTGTTGCCATTTGCACAGCTGAAACAACGTAACGAGAAAAAAAAATGGGTGAATTATAAACAAAGAAGCGATTCCGACATCAAAACACAGGTGATGTCCCTGATTCGAATGCTGTGCAATGGTGTTCTACAGTATCTGTTTCGTGTATGTGGGTCATTCGAACCGTATAATGAAAAAAAGTGAATTGGCTTTTTTCATTCAAATGTTGGGAGTCAGCGGTGAATGATGGTTGATTTTTTTTTATTATTGGTGTTGAGAAAAGGGAGTAACAGCGGGAAGTTCTTTCTCTCTTGAAACGTAACAAGCATCCTTTCGCAAGTAACATTGAGCAGTTGTCTGCTCAACTTTATGTTCCTCTTAACTTTATGGAAAATTGAAGTTCGTTTACTGTGCGAAATATCAAGGGTATGTAGGTATTTTAATTAACGTCGCACTGGAGCAATACAACGGGCTATTAGCGACGGTCCGGGATTAAACCCAAAGAAATATTAAGGGTATTTTGAGTGACGTTTTTTGTCACAGGGTAAGACGATTTTAATCAACTTGTCTTGCATCACACTAAATTTTCTTAATTAAAGCTTAACGATTATATTGAAATCAAACAACTTTTGACAGGAAGGTGGATTTACATCGTCGGCCGGGATCAGTCCCGAATGGAAAGACGATTTATTTAAATGAAACCAAATTTTCTTAATTGAAGCTTTATGACGATATTGAAAATCAAATAACCTGGGAACAGGTTGGTACTTAAATTTTGGGCAACACAACGGGCTATTGGCCACAGTCTGAAATAATCCCGAGGGAAATGATCCTCAACCTTGTACTGGATGCATGTTGTTTTCTTTTATAAAAACAAGCTAATGTGGGGCACGTTATTAATTGGTGTTTAGTGATTATCCAGCGTGATGAAAAACACTAGTCTGCATGCGCTTTGATAGCCAATTGGCCCAAGTCGATTCGTAAGCCCACGTGACTTACCCTTCTGAGATCTTACGACAACGTTACGGAGCATGTGGCCGGAATGTCCACATACTCCGTCAATTTCATTAGAGGGAACAACTATTGAGATTAGTTACTGTCATATCAAGGCCACAGAGGCCTTTCACGGCAAGTTGTAGAGTGACGTCAATTCAGTAAAGATGATTTTGCATGTCATCTTGTCCAGTAAAAACACGAAAACAAACGACTCCTGTAGCTCTAGGGAGCCGCGGTAGCCCGGTTGGAAGAGCAACCGGAGGGTTGCGAATTCGAATCCATCCAAACACCGTCGCGTACAAAGGGGGATGGTGCGCTTTAAATCGGTCGGGGCTTCATATCCTCACGTTGATGTAGTGTGGAAGTTTCGAGAGCGGGGTGCTAGCTTAGGTGTTGCCTCGTGACCGTGGTTCAGAATTACGTGGTTTTGTTCTCGGATCTTTCCCTTCGGGTTTGATCCCGGACCGTCGCCAATAGTCCTCCAGTGTGACGTCAGTTAAAATACCTACCTACTTACTCCTATAGCTCTCGGTAGATTCTGTGGCAATTGAGGCCTCAAAAAGAAGTTCCAGTCTTTCTATTCAGTTATATCTTTGTAAATATCAAGTCAGGAATGCTTGGTTTTTGTATTTTTCTGCAAGGTATTCAATGGAAAGACATGACTGGGGTAATTCAGAACCGATCTTGCTATGCCAAGAAGTCAATATGACATAGTTTGATATGGTTGTTTTTAGGTCTTATGGCGCAAGGGCCATATTCGGCCATACTGCTCCGAACACTAGACATCGTCAAGTAAGAAATGTAGTGAAAGGAGGAAAAAGAGGGATTGGGGAATATAGAGTAGTGGGATTAAAGCAGAGATAAATCGCTTGGATATCCAGGGTACGTGACTCCCGTGTTTACTAAAGAAAGACAGTAAACAGACAGATTGAGTATCTACAGTATGCTGTAAAAAAAAGAAGGAATTGAAACTGGGGTTTCATATACCATCAAAATTGAGTATCTGCTTTATACTGTAAAAAAAGAATGAATTTAAACCAGGGTTTTATATACCATCAACATTTACGGTTTGAGAAACATAACCCTGCCTGCAATGAGATACTTTTGTGAGTACTTGATTGAGATATTCTTTTGCTTTTCAGGACTCACAAGTTTTTGAAAAGGAGCTCCCAAACTCGCATCCTTGCCATTGGTGGCTTCTTTCTGTCGATACCTCTCTTCTTCACCGGTAAGTGTGTCGTCCTTCAGGGCAAAGAGTCGGTATTCTCTGTTTTAAGAGAAAAAATAAGTTACTTGTATTTAGATATTTGTTTATTTATTCTTAATTTGAATAACGTGGTTTTGAACGAGTCTATTTACTTAGATTCTTTAAAAGTAACGTAATAAAAAATTTCCAGTGTGATAGGAAGATTATTTCGAATATTATGTAACAGGGATAGGTAGGTAGTTGAACCTCTCACTGCAACCATTAAGGAAATATGAAAGTAGAATGAGCAATGGTAACCTTTTTATATGCCCATGATTATGTGACCAAAACTAGTAAAGTGACCCTTAGGCTACTTCGTCTCCTTGGTGCAAATCATCTGATTGGTCCGCGCAACATAGCAGTAGACTATGGCGATTTTACCATTTTCGTCGCCACGGTATAGAAATGCGCATTCACAAATCTACCATATCAAAAGATGTTATATCGCTAAACAAGGTGATTAGATGTTAAATCGGATAACCAAGTCAATTATTCACAGAGCAATCATGTGACTACTTACTACTAGAACTAGTCGGCATGTTGGTCACACTTTTTAAAGTTCCTATCAATAACAATGCTCAGTCTACTTATATTTCACGTCTGTGGTTCGGACTCATGGGCTTGGTCTAGCTGCTAGCTAGTCCTTAAGGAATAAGTAACAACACTAATATATATATGAGTAAAATAAAGAGATTTGCCACCCCCAAGCGTTTTAATTTCATAGCAATATTGGGTAATTATTTAAAAGCAAAACGTATGCAGATAAAATATTCAAACATGTATCTTCTGCTATTGTCTTATCCCGACTATGCTGAACGTGTTGATTCGCCGAAATGGCATCGAGCAATTGTGTTCTTCCCCTCCTGGTGGTTTATCTTCGTGTTGAAAACTGCTCCGTAGTAACCAACCTCTAGTGCATAAATCTGCACCAGTTCTGGCCAAGGGACAGTTCGTTTTACTTCTTGGATCTTCATTCCTCTTGGGGAAAAGTAGTTTTGTCTAAACAAGGTATCTCGTCTCCTTAGCAAAATTGACCAGGTCTTGGACGAGATATCTTGTCGAAACACTTGGAGGGATAACATCGTTATTACTCGTTTGTTAAAAGTTTTTATATAATCACTTGTTCAGGCAGCGATTTTGACATGAATACGTCTTAATAATGGGACCGGTACTGTGAGGACGGCATGCATAAAAAGTCGAGGGTTACAAAAAGCATTACAACTGTTTTGTCTTATGATTTCAAGACTAGAAGAAACATTCAGGAGATAAATATAGCATCGTTGGACAGAGGATGTCCGTTCCTGACATGAACTTTAGATCGAGTGCACAGGCACACTGAGCGTGGGGAGAGGACCAACAATTTGTCGGAATTCTACGGTGCTGGATGAATTTGGGGCCAGTGTAATTTTGGATTACGTGGAGATATACTACAATCTACAATTACTACAATCACAGATCTTTAATCAATAAGATTATCCTTCAATATTAATATCAAACTGCCCTTTAGTCATGTCGTATGTAGTTATATATTTATATTAATTGTCGAATATTCACACTAAACAATCGTTCAAACTTCCTATGTACTTCATTCATTCCACAATCCAACTCAGGCCTAAGTATTCACGTCAAAACTACTGTTTGTGTCCTCGAAACAACCTACCAATTTTTTAACTTTATTCCAGTAATATTACATTCAGTTAAATCTAACCCAAGTTGTCTTCTTCTCAGGCATAATTCTATTCACCTTCATCCACTTCAACGAAGTGCCAGCCATGGCCACTAGTGTCGTGATCGGACTGGGCATAGTGTTCTGCGGCGTGGCCAGCGTCCACAACGTCTACCTCTGGCAGTGGGAGAAGACCAGGGCCTGCAAGGACCTACAGCAGAGTCGACTCAGTCAACTGGGACTGGACTGTTCGACACAGAGGGCGATGGAACTGTCGACTCTCGTATGACATCACAAGTCAACGAACGACGACTGGAAAAATCATCTCTTTCATCCATAAGTTCATTTTGAGTGGGAAAAAACTTAGATAAAACTTTATTCAGGGACATAATTGAGACTAAACGGTTGCTACATCGTTTTATCATTTATTTGCGATCGTAAAAAAGAGCAGTCTGTGTCTCTGTCACGCAGGTATTTAAATACACGTCATGGAACTGCGATCACACACATTTGTGTTGTAAGATATTTGGTTATATGTTAGAGTGTATATATTTTGATCAACTCGTGATGGAAAAGTTTACTTTTCCTTCGTGTGAAATTAGATGCCACTGAAATTTTTGTAAAACTCAAGAACACGGTACCAGTTCCTCGCCAGGAAGGATTGCAATTTCGAAACTCGATCCAAAGACTGTCGAGTATGTGCGTTACATCTGTCGAAGCTTCAAATGTCCTCACGTTGGCGTGGTGTAGAAGTTTGGAGAGTGGAGTGGCAACTGAGGTGTTGACCTCGTCATCCGACCATGGTTCAAGATAACGTGGTGTTGTCCTCGGATTGTCCCCAACGGGGATTGATCCTAGACCGTCGCCAATAGCCCGTTGTTTTGTTCCAGTGAGACGTAAATACACAACTACCTGTTCCAGTGCAACGTAAATTCAACTATCAGTCCGTCGCCAAAGTGGCGACAAAAAAAATTGCCGGCAAACGGCTTTTGGGTAAGCCTACGGCGGGTTACCATATTCCAATCACCAATTGACGATGGTACCGTGTTCTTGAGTTTAACCGAAATTTATTTGTACATATTACCTAGAAACTCCTTCCCTTCGAAGAACATTTAATTCTACAGACTTTACGTTCTTGTTCTCAGGGGGTTTTGAGCGGAATTAATTATTTTACACAACTCGATGCTCTCCTTAATGTGACATCCGTGTACTTCTGCATGAAATATACTTTTTAACCCTCTGGTTAATTATCTCGTCATTAGCAAAATTGCTCAAATCTTGAATCGAGATATCTCTTCGTAAACACTTGGAGAATTAAAGAGCATATAAATACAAAAATGTGCAATTCAACAAAATCACTCTCATGCAATCTTCTAAACCTTTATCTTGAGCTGCCCCAGTTGGAAGAGTAACGGATTAGCAACCGGAGGTTTCCGAGTTCGAAACTCATTCCAACCAAAGACCGTTGGGTATGTTTAGTCTGTTCGCCACGTTTATTATGTCTAGCCACGACTGTCGAGTCCTCAATGTCCTCGCGTTGGTGTGGTTCGAAGAGTGGGGTGCCAGCTCAGGTGTTGACTTCGTGATCTGACCCTCTTCAGGTGTTGTCTTCGGATCTTTCTCTTCGGGATTGATACTGGACCTTCGCCAATAGTCTGTTATGTTGCTCCAGTACGACAACCTTATCTTGAACTGCAGGGGAAGAGTGACGATGAGGAAAATTCCATATGGGCAGGTATATTTGAAGGCAGAATCGATCTACATGCTTTAGGATTGTCAAAAAATTTTCAAAATTTATCGAATTTTTCCAATCAATAAAAACATTTCAAAATTATGTACCCAATTGATTTATCCAATCAAAATAAACTACAATTGGATACACTATAATCAGTTAGTGTGTACAATTAAAGCTATAATTCTTCAAATTTTAAATTTATAGTTGTAATAATATTGATTAATTCAAAATAGCTATTAATTGTGTGAATGAAAAATAAAATGACAAAATTGTTTTCAAATGTATGGGAATTTTAACCCTTCCGTGTTGTATCTCGTTACTAGCAAAACCATCAGCAGATCTTGGTGGACGAGATATCTCGTCATTAGAAGAAAACTGACCAGATCTAGATCTCGTCATCATTGAAAAAACGGCAGTATCTTGACGATATATCTCTTCATTTGAAAAATTTGTAAGATCTCGATGGACGGGATATCTCGTCGAAATCACTTAGTTATGAGATAGACATACTTAATTCTTTTGTTTCTACGTCAAAGCACAAGATTATTAATCATACTTATGCTGGTATAAATTATATTTTGTAGAGTTACATCCCACTTTACAAAAGTCAAAAATATGTTACATAATTCGAGCTTCTACTCGTACTACTTTCTCGTCGATGTGTAGAATACTTCATTCTCATTTTCTAGGTTCAAGGAATAAATAGTGAATGGAATATATGCGTGAAGAACATAGCCACCACTACCAAAATAACTTTCAACAAACTGGTATATATATATATATATATATATATATATATATATATATATATATATATATATATATATATATATATATATATAACAGTGCAACAAACCTCAATCATAAAGCACTCTTTGATAGACTGAAGTTGCACTGTCTTTCCAGGTTTCTGCTACATGCAATGAAAAATACAGTATTAAAATACATGATGGAAACTGCATAGGAAATTTCATGAAGTTGTATGAATCAAAACTTTATGAAAAGCCGCGTGTATGAGAAGGTCCATGCTATAGGTCAAGGGTATATCTAGTCTCTATTTCTGGTTATTAAGTGTGGAATCTGTTTTCTCTAACAATGTGATATCACATCTTTGAGAAGCAACTTTTTGAATGCATCATTTCGGTTTCTCATTTCTGTTACGTCTGTATTATATTTTATAGTTTTTACTTGTATTGTATGATCTTGTACATAGTACTCCTGTATTTTTTTTAAGTTTGCTATGCAGCATGTACAATTTTATTGCATTAGCAATGAATTTCATTTGAAGAGCCAAATTTTTTAATGCCTGGTCATTGAGATATAAATGTGTCAGAAACAAAATTAAAATAAATGTTTTTAAATTTGTTCATATTTTTAACAGTGACAATGGCACATGAACTTTGCAAGCATTCGTAATTGCTGTTTCTTATAAAAATGTTTTCTTAAAAAATGCTGTGAATATGTTTTAGAACACTGTTACGGTTATTACCTGGCTGCAGAAAATACAACAGCTATCAGAAAGCAGATACAATAAAATATAATAATTTTCTATATTTGAAAAAGTTATGGACTGCTATTCCGATAGCAATTAAAATAAGAGCTATTAGAAATTAACAGCCAGCAACATCTATTCATATATATTACTGATAAACTATATCGCCAACTGTTAAAAAACAGCTAATCTTTTCACAGAAATATATAAATTAAATTGGGAGAAATAAAATCTAATAAAACAATTAAAACACTTTTTAAATCAATTAATGATTAATTGAAGTATTTACTACCAGTTAAAATTTTCCATTAATTCCATTGGTAACAGTTAATAAATTTAATAAATATTACATTTATTTACTGTTAATAACAACAATTAATGCTATTCTGTTCAGAGAATTTACTTTTTAAGACTTACTTTTCAAAGTTCGATTACTTTTTGTACATAAATCTAGATTGTTTCTTTAATGTCTGGAAAATATCAAACGGAAATATCTGGAAAATATCATTTCTACTTATGTGAATAAAAAATTGATAATATTAACTGATTTCAAAAATTCTCTACTTGCATATGTGAGGCATTTTCTATAAAAATAATATAGGAGGCTGTATAAGAATCCAGCGATACGTGTTTCTTGCACGTATTCTGAATGTGATGTCATCTGGCTTGCTTTTCGAATACGATTTCAGTTCTTCGCCAATAAAAATTCCAAAGAATAAATTCCGAATTGATATATGATAGTTGATTGGTCAACGCCAATTTGATTAAACGCCAAAACGGCGATAAACAGCATTTTAAGGTAAGCCCGATAAATATGCGAGAGCATTTGGGCAGTAGAAGTGAAATCTTCGCACTGTCTTGTTGGTTTGCTCACACTGAAAATCCCTCTCATAAGTTGCCTTAATAGCATTGCGTTGTTCTTAAACATCAACATGATCAGTTGTAAAATTTCGAAGTAAAAACATTACTTTTATCGTAAAAGTTTCACGTTTTCTAAGTTAATTTACTTCTTTTAAAAAATATAATTTATTAAATTCATCATAAATCGTTTAAAAAAAAATTTCGGTGAAATTTTTTCAAGCTGCCATGAAGAGGTCGAAACTACTTGTATCGCCGATTACAAAAAAGCAAAATTTATCGCCAGAATATTCGTGAAACTTTTTCTGAAATTATCTGTAATTTGTCACAAATAATGTATTTGAGAACTATTTTTCACTGCCATTTAGAATAGTTTTTTCAGCTTGAAAGCAATTTATTTTGTTACATTTTATTAAAAAATAAGTACGTAATAGTTTTGCAGACTAGCTTAATGTATTCACACTTGTGTTTGAAACTTTAGAACTTGTCTTTCGAATTTATTTCTGTTATTTTTCAGGTACACCACAATATCGAAATTAATTCATAGATTTACTCTGGAACATTATGTACATTAAAAATCATGTGTTTAGCGTTTAAAAAGTACAAGTTTCCATTATAGAATAGCTTCAAAGTTTATAATTTTAGTATGAAGTTCGGACCACAAACTAAAAATTATAATTTTAATAAAATATTTTCTTGTTTTACATTGTGTTGTGTATTTATTTTGTCGTATTTCAGACACATTGACACAATTTAGAATGATTTTTGGTTGATTGATTTGGATTTTGTGGTTCAAGATCTAAAAATGGAGAAGCTGCTCCAAACGTGATAACAATTCAGAATGGAAAGTGTGACACACACACACACAGTTTACTATTTATTTTGTTTGTTTGATCTGGTCTATTGCAACTAGAATTGATAACAAAGGATACTTTTGCCTTTTTGCTATAGTTTCAAAATGTCTTATTTTTCTCAAACGTTTTCATAAATCATATAGGCCAACTTCCAGTTAGAATTTTTGAGAAAAATTATGTTTTATAATATTTTTAATTAACTTTTATAATTATTTTATAAAAAATTTAATAAATTTATAATAGCTATTTTATATTTTTAATAGAAACTAACAAAAGCTTCCAGTTAGAATTCCTTTTGCGTAAATGTCAAATAGATTTAAGGTTTCTTAATAAATTATTCGCGAAGTCAATGAATTCTAACTTATTAACTATTTATATCACTTTACCTTCTATATTGACGAATGTTTTCATTGTGGGATGCTTGGTTGGTCGACTGTTTTTGCATTTTATGGCGCAAGGACCATATTCTGCCAAGCTCCGCCAAACACAAAACGAACGGGTTTTGAACAAATCTATTCGTTAAATTAGGAGAAATAAATGCAAACAAGTTTCCACGATTAGCGTCTTGAGCATTGTTTCTTACTCCGAGTTCGTTCGAAGTCGGAAGCGACAGTAATCAACAGGAATTGGCGAAACAAATAATCACCTACAATACTCTGTTATGATTTATTGTACTTTTTTTCTGCAACTTTAATGGAACGATAAATACTTTATTGTTCTGAAATCAGAAAAATATCGTTTGTTACTGTGTTACTCGTTTATACAGATTTCTGTGTAATCCATCTAGAATATTGAATGTAGAACATTCCATCTGGATCATCCATGTAGAAAATTCCATGTAAAATTGAATTATGTGATTATAAAAATAAACTGACTGCACAATACTCTCCACTAGTGATTTTGAGTGTAGCAGCCCTTTCCCTTGAGAGCTTAACCAATTTTGTACAAATGAACTTCGCCAAGGTCATGTGCCTTCGCAACCGGAGCAGCACTATAATTGGCGCGTATGCAGAATGTTTCTTTGTGATGAGAAAGTGGTCATCATGGTACTGGTGCAACCCTTTTATGGAGAGTGGACTCTTTCCCCTTAAATTTAACGATTGATCCCTGATTTAATACTCTTCCTGCCGATTAGGGGGGTGGGTGAGTTACGGAAATTAATGTTTGTGTGTGAAGATGGTTGGTCGGGTTTTATGGTGCAAGGGCCATATTTGGCAAAGGTGTGCCAAACACAAGACAGACAACGTCAAGTAATATACATACACACGCAAGGAAAGTTTTACTAACACAGTATGGAGAAATACACTCAAGGAGAAATCGAACCTGCGTGACCTACTACTCGCAGGTTGCTAGCGCAGTGGATATACCCTCTGAGCCACGACGGTCCCTCGCCTATTAGGAAAACTCACGGTTCAAACTTTATGTTAAAATTCTTTTAAAAAATTCAAAGAAATCACTTTTCCCTTTAATTACAAACTATAAAAACACGCATTTTGTTACTATCATTCATCTTTCTAGAGATTGGTGCAGAATTTTTAGTAATCCTCTGAACACCGAATGATAATGCTTTCAAATCGATTAAAATTAAATTTCTCTGCTACTTTGGGGGTGGATGAAGCCCTTACACCCTCCCTCACATACACATACTGCTTTCTAACATTTTAATGACAGATGCTAATAGTTTAAAAGTTGGATACATGAGAGGCATTTTCTGCCAAGCTGAATGTAGATGGCAGTAGTGTTTCTGCGGAGATGTTTTTCTCTATTTTTTTCACAGACGTGAAATATAAGTTCACCTTTGAGAGGAGCTTCAAAACGACTAGTAATCATGTGACTTATCTGTGAAAAATTCACTTGGTTGGCCGATTTGGCATCTTATCGCCTCGTTTGGTGATAAAACATCTTTTATCACGGTATGCGCATTTCCATAGCACGGACACAAAAATGGTGAAATCATCAATCATCTACAATGTCGCGCGGACCAATCAGATGATTTCTCATTGGATAGGTGTCTTCTCCCATCCCATGAACCAATTAGATGATTTCCAATCGGCAGACGAAAGTAGTCTAAGGGTCACGTAGCTACTAATTTTGTGAATGTCCAGAAAAAAAGGGGGGCCGCGGTGGCCCAGTTGGATGAGTAACGGCTTAGCAACCGGAGGGTTGCGAATTCGAATCCAACGAAAGACCGTCGTCTACAAATCTGTAGTGGCCTCAAACGTCCTCATGTTCGAGTGGTGTGGAAGTTTGGAGAGTGGGGTGCCAGCTCAGGTGTTGCCTCATCTGACCGTGGTTCAAAATTACGTGGTTTTGTCCTCGAATTTTTCCCTTTTGGATTGATCCCGGACCGTCACCAATAGTCCGTTATGTTGCTCCATTGTGACGTTAATTAAAATACATACCTACCTACCAGAAAAAAATGCGTTTGCCTATGAAACTAATGTCATTTGTTGAGATCAGTGTCGGGATAATCCGAGGTGACAATGGCTCTGGTAACTTAATTGGATTGGATTTGGAGTTTTGTGGTACTATGTTCAAAAACGGACAGGCTGAGCCAAAAGATGGCTAAGATGATACATTAAGTTACAAAAAATAAAAGTTATTCCAATGATAGAAAAGAAATCGCTTCTCAGCGATTTTCGAACTTGAGAAAACAGTATGTCTAGATTGCATGTCGCCTTAAAGTGGTAGTCATGTTTATACACTGGAAAAAAATGTTCTTTCCATTGACTAAAAATGTCACAAAATATTCATTATAAGCTCGTTGAAACGTGATTTTTAAAATTGAAAACAAATCTAAATTGAAAAATAATTTATTTATAAGATTAAATTGATAAATGAATGCAAGTTTTTAATTTAATTAAAAATGTAATATCAAAGGAGTTGTTAGTTTGAAGGAGCCGTTAACGAAGGAAGTTTGAAAAAGGCAAATAATTAAATTTCAATGTTCATTATCTGAAGCGACATTAAAATTTTTTTTGATAAGTTAAAATTAGGGTTACAAGTTTTTGACTTGTTTTGCTGATAAGGAAGGCTGAAAGAATATTCCTCTCCTCCCATGTTTCAGGTGTTGACCTCGTCATCTCATCATAGTTCAAATGACAAGGTGTTGTCCTCGGATGCTTCCGTTTCTGTTGATTCCGGACGATCACCAATAGCCCGTTGTGTTTCTCCAGGTGCGACGTTGATTTAACTACCAACGGGGACATCAACTCATTGGGTTTTCCCACTGCGCTAGCAATAAGTTGTGCAGGTCCGATTTCTGTCAGGTTCTGTTCCTCCCTGGTGTATTTCTCCCTACTGTGTCAGCAAAAGCCTTCCTTGTCCATTACTTCACGGCAATTCATAAACGGATCCTTGACATTAAGCACTCGTCGGATTATATGTGTACCCAATCGAATCAAATCAACGACCAACTAACCCAAAATCCAATCCCAATGTTTCCGTTTCGATGGAAGTGTTATAATATCTTCACAAAATGTGAGCAGGCCAGACACAGAGTGAAGAAATACATTAATTGCTAGTCTTTTCTCTCTATTCTTCTACAATTTCATATTCGTTTTCAAATTCTGTATCAATTATTGAATCTAAATATAATTGATTTGCAATTTCTAACCTTTCGGATTTCATAATGAACTTCTGAAATTGCATCTCAAGTTTTATAACTTCAATATTTATATCATTAAGCATACTTCCAAGCTAATTATATGCCTTAGTACAAGACGCGCGAAGAGCGGTCTTGTTCCGTTTAAGAATATCCATTCTTACTATCAAATTCACTATTTCTTAATCAAAAAGTCTTCAAAATGGAAATTCTTACCTTGTAAAAATGGAATTCTCACCCTGGACAGGCCGCCCATCCGGGAGGGGGGATGCCAAATGTTTCCGTTTCGATGGAAGTGTTATAATAGCTTCACAAAATGTTGTGAGCAGGACGGACACAGAGCGAAGAAATACATCCAAGTATCAAGGTTTTTAAAGGCATTCTAATTTATTAACATTAATATAAATATATACAAGGTATGTACAAGTCTTGAGACACAAAAATGAGCAGCCAAGCTCTACGTATTGTACATTGCGTTCTGAGATCTTATTAGAGTTCCAATAATGATTACGAAAGCAAATCGTATGCGGCGGAAAGAGAGGTTATGGCGAATAGCTTCAATCGCATAACAAACAGTTTGAAAACGGAATTAGGCGCCTGTTTTTAAGCGTTATTTATATCTTTACCACAATTTATAGCTTATATTTTCAACATTCTCCCCACCTTGAGATTTTGGGAGAAATCTCAAAAATACATTCACAAACCTAAATACAAAATTAATGTAATTCACAATCAAAACTAACGATCTACTCTATGAGAAGTTAAACATGCATATTAAATATTTTTATACATTCAAAATCTGTATTTAGATAAATTAAATTGCTCTTACACAATTTTATACTGAATATTCACTTAAACATAACACTAAATAATTTTCAAGCACTAGAAAAAAACACTAAAATAGTAAAGTCACTAAGAAAGTTATGTGCTTAGCTGAAATGTTAATTCTCTTCAATGAATCGCTTGACTCTTTTCACAAATCGACCGGAGCGGCTTGATAAGGGGCCTTTGACTGGATTTCTCGGACCAGCATCAGTAGTGGCAGCATCAGGATCATCAGATAAGGAACCTTCCACTGGAATTCTCGGACCGACATCAGTAGTAGTAGCAGCAGCAGGATCTTCAGAGGTATCTCTTACGTGTTCTAGACCCCACTTCAAGTTGACTGATGTTTCTGCGTCTTGAATTTCCAGGGGATAGAGTCTCTGGATCGGTCTCAGTTGAACGCCTTTGTTGTTTTTTACTTTGCCAACTATGTTGTCCTTACCAGGAAATACATTGATTACTCTTGCAAGGGGCCATTCCAGACGATTTCTGTCCTCCGTTTTCACCAGGTTGATCAGTTGATCATGTTGTCCTTACCAGGAAATACATTGATTACTCTTGCAAGGGGCCATTCCAGACGATTTCTGTCCTCCGTTTTCACCAAGACGGTGTCTCCCCACCATGGTGATGCAAGTGGATTGAATGCACTTGTACTTAACGACAGCACGAGCTCTAAATGCACGGCTCCATAAACTGCGCAAGTAAATATCACAATCCAAGTCTTCTCTTTAGATTTTGTGTAAAGTGGTCCTGCAAGATCTATTTCAGTTACCTCAAAGGTGGCAGATAATCTCGTACGGTCTTTAGGTAATGGAGGAAAAGGTACTTCAAGTTTCTTGGCCATGTCTTCTGCATGTGGTGCATCTGCGAATTACTGCTTTCACAACTTTTCTTCCCTTCAAAATCCAAACTTTATTGCTCAAGATGGTCATTAGAGCAAGCGCCCCAGCATGTTTATTCAGGACGTGATGTTGCTCTATAATCCTCTCAACTAAAAGATGTTTTGAAGGAAGTATTATGGGAGCGATAAACTCTTCGATCTTGTTTTCATCGGTCAACCTTAACGATTGTTTAACGTCGCACGGGATCACCACAACGGGCTATTGGCGACGGTCCAGGGTCCATCCGGAAGGGAAAATCAAGGACAACGCTTCATAATTTTGAACCAAGCTCAAATTACGAGAACAACACCTGAGCTAGCACCTCACTCTCCACGCTTCCACACCAACGTGAGAACATTTGAGGTCACAACAGACTTAACGTGCCCCAGCCCTCGTTTACACGACGGTCTTTGGCTGAACCTAGTTTCGAACTCGCTACCCTCTAGTTGCTAATCCGTTGCCCTTCCAACTGGGCTACCACGACCCTTAAATTTGATAAGGGGTCGGTTGGAATTTTTAATTAAAGTCGCAGTGGAGCAACACAATGGGTTTTTGGCGACGGTCCGGGATCAATCCCGCAGGGAAAGATCGAGGACAACACCACGTAATTTTGAACCACGGTCAGATGACGAGGTAACACCTGAACTGGTACCCCACTCCATAGAGGAGATATAAAAGTAGAGTGACCTATGGCAACCCTTTTATGTCCACATGATCATGTGACCAAAAACAGTAGTCACGTGATTCTTAGACTCTTCTCTCCGACGCGCATATAGTTTGCGCACTCCTTCCTCCATAGCAAATGCATTGAAAGTGAAAGCTAACATGATTCTATCGTGCTGTGCATATGGATGCTTTTCCAAATTTATTAAAGGTGGAAATATTACTTTCACAGGTGAGCGATTTACTTGAATTTTACATTTGTTTTTTGTGTTTTTCAGTATTTGCTACGCTAGTATGATAAAAATAGATGTTCTAACTTTGGAATTCTTAATAAAACCTGTTGGCATTTCCCGTTCTATAAAAAAGATTTCATAGATTTGCAATTAATATATATGTAAAATAATGTTTTTATAAAATAACTGATGTTCTAGTGTGTTTATTATCCTAAATTGTACATCTGGGCTTAAAATATTTAAAAAAATCAAACTTTAAAAAATTGTGTGAAATCGTTCTCTGTCTTGGCGATGATTTTTTTGGCGCCAACTAGGAGTACTATATTCTTTCGTGTCTTACACGATAAAAATGTTATGAATTGAAAACATGAACTTAAGTACATAATTTAAACTGTTATTTCTTGCTGAAAAAAATTGTTTTGTATCTACCCATCTGTGGAATTATATAAGAGAATAATAATTAAAATAAAAGATAAATTTTGAAACTTTTAAGAATTATAAATTAAATAAAATCGATTTGTTAAAAATAGGATTAAATCATTTCATAAACCGTATTATAAATGTGAACCACATTTATGCGCTTTATGGAACCTTTTCGTGTTTTAAAATATATGTAAAATCTTTCATTATAAGATTGCATTTGATTAAAGAGCTTTCCTTTCAAATAATTTTCCTTAAACCTATAACTTTCTACTGGAATGGCGAAAAACAAATTGCCGTTCTCTTATGTGAAAAACGAAAACAGCGCTTGAACGGAAATTGAAATACTGTATCTGTTCTGGCGTATTTTTATTCTTGTTAATGAAGCATACAATATAGCAAATTGGGAAAACAAAAAATAGAGAACGAAATGAAACTTCTTTTGTACTAATTCCAAACAATCCACGCAGCTGGAAAAGTTCCTTTTGTAAAAACATCTGCTTAACACCCTGATCTCTTTTGCCTAGTGTTTAAATAAACCTAACATTAAAATTTAATTATTTTTCACCTTAAATCAGTTTTATCTTTCTTCCCTATGTTTCAATCTTGAGAAAAATCATACTGAATTAGATTGTTTCGAAGAATATTTGTGAACATTTCAATGTTTATATCGTTCTTTAACCCGATAAATAAGTTTGGTGGTGATAAAAACACATTCTTCAGCGAAATGAAATCCTTCACTCTTTTGTTTTCGATCTCAAAAGGGGACACTTTGATTTCTTCTCTCTAAGTAGAGTATTTGAACGAATTAAATATATTTGTGAAAATTTATGCACATATTAAACATGCTCCTCAATTGAGCGAAGCATTTATTTCTTACATTTTTTAAGCTGAAAAAAAAAATTTTAAGCATTAATTTGTGATAACTTAAACTCTTAAAGTATTGTCCTTCAAACTATAAACATAGTTTTGCATTTATGATTTTTAGAACCATAAGAAAAACAATTTGTATTTACTTGTAATAAGAGCTTGTAAAGATGTGTACCTGCTGAAAATTCCATTATTTAGTTCTTTCCATGGGCCGTGGTAGCCCAGTTGCGGATTAGGTCGATACGTAGGTTGTTCATTAACGTCGCACTGGAGCAACACAACAGGTTATTGGTGACGGTCCGGGATCAATCCCGAAGGGAAGGAAACGGGGGGGGGGATTTCAATTAACGTCACACTGGAGCAACACAATGGGCTATTGGTGACAGTCCGGGATCAATCCCAAAGGGAAAGATTCGAGGACAACACCACGTAATTTTGAACCACGGTCAGATGACGAGGCAACACCTGAGCTGGCACCCCACTCTCCAAACTTCCACACCACGCCAACGTGAGGACATTTGAGGCCACGACAGATTTAACGTGCACCAGCCCCCTTTGTACACGGCGGTGTTTGGCTGGATTTGAACTCGCAACCCTTCGGTTGCTAGTCCGTTGCTCTTCCAACTGGGCCACCGCGGCCCGGAAGGAAACGAGGACAACACCACGTAATTTTGAACAACGGTCAGATGACGCACTACGCAAGGATACTTTGGTTGTTTGAAAATTGAAAATTTTGAACTAATTAAAAGGGCCGCGGTGGCCCGGTTGGAAGAGTAACGAACTAGCAACCGAAGGGTTGCGAGTTCGAATCCAGCCAAACACCGTCGTGTACAAAGGGGGCTGGTGCACGTTAAATCTGTCGTGGCCTCAAATGTCCTCACGTTGGCGTAGTGTGGAAGTTTGGAGAGTGGGGTGCCAGCTCAGGTGTTGCCTCGTCATCTGACCGTGGTTCAAAATTACGTGGTGTTGTCCTCGGATCTTTCCCTTTGGGATTGATCCCGGACCGTCACCAATAACCCATTGTGTTGCTCCAGTGTGACGTTAATTGAAATAATAAAATAAATAAAATAAAGAACTAATTAAACTCTATTTGGTATGGAATTTAATATAATTCTGCAAACAATTTTTTTACTTAGTGATATGCTTTATATGAACATTGGTAAATATACAAAATAGAGTAGAGTATTTTAGCCATAAATGAGCCATTCTTCTCCACATCGATATTCTAGCCTGATCCAGGTAGACAACATCTCAACACGCTTAAGGCGAAATTGTTGATTTAATCTCCAGCGCAGTTGTTTATTTTCAATCCGCCTTCTATTCCAAAAATAAGCAATTTTAGATTCTGATAATGTTTTGTAATACGTTGAACAGCGTTCTACCATATCTGTCACAAGAAGTCTTGTAAAAAATCACCTTTTTGTTCATCACGTTTTATAGCATATTGAAAAATGTCTGATGATCACAGTGTCAACCTTAGTGAAGACGAGGAAGACATAGAAAATGGCTTTACGCAGCCAGAATTACACGGAATTTTGTGCAAATGGACAAATTATATTCATGGATGGCAAGATCGATATATAGTTTTGAAAGACGGAACTTTGGCTTATTATAAATCAGAAGATGACACAGCTTATGGTTGTCGTGGTGCTATTAGCATTTTTAAAGCTGTCATAAAGGTATGATTTTGTTTCTTAAAATCAAAAAGCTATGTACTCGAATTAAAATGGAAGCAAATTAAATAAAGATAAAAGTTCCATTTTGTGTCTAACTCGTTTTTTATGATGAATCAGCAACATACACGTACGAATAGAAAAATGTGGTAACCTTGAAACAGTTTGACATTAAATGAAATTGATCCTGTTAATTATTCTTCTGTCTTCTCGTTTGTAGAAAAATTTTTAAGTATCATTGTATGTGTTCACTCATTTGATATTGAAGAATTATTTTTTGATTATATCAAGTGATACAATAGTACTCATTTGATGTTTAACGTAATCACAGAAAACCTCAAAAATGACAGTAAGGTCCTATAAAATCAGCCTGTCACTGAATAGAATTGTAGTTTAATTCATCGTTGAAAATATGAGAAGTAGCGGGTCAACTCCAAATTCCAGCATTAGCTTTTTTTACAAGCATTGAAAAATAAGTTAGCTATGAGATAAACTATTTTGTTTTTACTGTATGCCATCAAGCTCTAGATACTTCACATAAACAAAGTTTTAATCTCGCAATAATCGTTCACTCACTATGATTTCTTAGACGCAGAATTTTCTACCAGAATGTTTCTTTTATAAACATTGGCATCGTCAACAACTAATTTCTAATTTGTAGTGATGCAGAGTTGATGAAAATTGCCAATTAAAATAAATTTTTTTGTTTTAAAATAAAAATTACTTGATATTTGATTTTAATACATAATCTTCATATGTGGTACTTAAAAGTTGAAATTTAATTGCATTTCCTTTATTCTTCCAGGATATGCCAATTTAATTTGGCTCAATTGAAATCAAGCATTTTTCGTTAACAAACCTTATTTAAATCAAACTTAAAATGTTCTCTTTTATTGAAGTTTAATTATATTGAAAATGAAATAACCTGAGAAGGTCTAATTATTTTATTCACATAAGTTTAAAAATTGTCTTCTTACTCAGCAACCCCTAGAAAGAAGGATCCTTTATAAAAACTGAAAATTATCAACTTCCCTATTTTAAGGTAACTTATCTTGATTGAGATAACAATGACAACTGACCCACAAGCATTTTTATATTTGCCTGAATATAGATGTTACTCAAATCTGTTTATCAACAGAATTTAACATTTCCTATTAAGTAATTAGCGTTGTTCTCAACATGAGTTGTTTTCATTTCTTTACAAACAAGCATTAGGTTGCCTCTAAACTTCCTTCCCTTAGCTCTAAACTTGCCCTCATAGGAGCAAATCAGTTTTTACACATAAATATTTTAAACAATTTTGCTAATGTAAATAAAGCTGGGGAATTATTTTTTCTCCTTTTAAATGTTTCTCTATTCCTTGATCTAGAATTTCAAGCATTATATAGAATAGAATTAATATGAAGGAACAAAAAAAAACAAGTCCCAAGAAAATTTGAATTGTTTTAATTTAAAAAATTTATCCTGCTATATTTTCCAAAAGAAATTGTTTCATATGAATCCTTTTAATCTAAAAATTGCACTGTGACTAATATGACTTGCATCTAACAAGTTTAAATTTATAAGGGCAACAAGTTAATTTAAAACTTAAAATCAGATTTTTCTAAGTTAAAATCATGATTTTTTCAAACCCTGCTCTGCTTTTGAAATAAATTTAAGTTTTATTTCACTTGTCTTTCCAATGCATTGAAGAAATGTGTTTACAATTATAGCCTCATGAATTTGATGAATGCAGATTTGATGTGAGTGTCCATGATTGTGTGTGGTATCTAAGAGCTGAAACTCCAGAGGACCGAAATCGATGGGTCGAAACATTAGAAGCTTATAAGGTAATTATTAATTTGTTTATCATAATTTTAAATACTTTTTTGTTGCCTTAAGATGTTTTTAGAAGCAGGGTTACATTCTTTGCTTGCTCTCTCTCGCTGACCTCCAAAAAATTGTTTAGCGATCACACATTGCATTGTGAACTATGCTCGATAAATGATAGATTGCAACATGCCCTATCTTAAAAGCATTTGATAGCTTTTTGTCAAGTGAAAAGTATCAATTTGATGAATATGCTTTTATTTATAGATTGAAACTTATCAATTGCATATTTAGGTAGGTAGTTGAATTTTCGTCGCACTACAGCAACATAACAGGCTATTGGTGAGGTCCTGGATCTATCCCGAAGGGAAACCACAGTCAGATGATGAGTCAACACCTTAGCTGGCACTCCACTCTCCAAATTTCCATGCCAACGTGAGGATATTTGAGGCCATGACAGATTTAATGTACCCTCATGTACACAATCTTTGGTTGGGCCGAGTTTCCAACTCGCAGCACTGTGGTTGCTAATCCACAACTCTACCAAATGAGCTACCACGATTCTGCATGTTTAGAACTTGATATACTTGAAGACTTTTGGACTTGTGATGTGTGATCCAACAACTGCAAAAATGATCTCCATTCCTTGAAGAATCCAATGAAGATGCATAAACCTTGAAAACATTCCATTCCTAAACATGTTGCTGATTAATTTCAAATCCAATATGATCCATTTGATTTAGCTCATCATTCTGATCAGCTAAATCAAATTTATTAAAAAGTCAGGACAATCCAGTTATATTGGAAGTACTTTTACCCTCAAGGCAGCACTTTGTTATGTGGGCGAAATTCCTTCAAATCCACAAGAAGCCGTTCTCAAAGATAAAAGATTGGGGTTTCTTTTGCTCTTTACTAACATATTGAGGTATGACAGAAGGGGTACTGTATTAATCATCCATATTTTTATACCATTAAATGTTTATATTTTTTAGGTGGACTCTGCATATGGCAGTGAAAACAGTCTAAGGCGGCATGGCTCTGCTGTGTCTGTTGGGTCAACGAGCCTCTCCAATGCCAGTATATCATCTTTCAAAAAGGCCAGGGGCTTGAGAGTCAAGTTAGCAGAGATGGAGACTTTCAAAGACATTCTGTGCAGACAAGTAGACACTCTACAGAGTTATTTTGATGTGTGTGCTGAAATGCTGAATGCAGAAGAAAACAGCAAAGATAATGATATTCATAGTAGGTTGAATAAATTGGTGATATTTTTAGTTCTCTATTATTTATCTTTGCATGGGTGAGATATTTCTAATTATCTCCTGGTTTTTAATATTTCCTTTGAATTGCTTTTCATTGCTTCATGTTTTAAAATTCCACAAATTTAGGAAACTTCGGAAGACAATTATTTTCTGTGTAAGACATAATTGATATAATTTATGCACATAGCACTAATGTTTATGTAAATAAATGTACACTAATAATTAAGGCCAGGATTTTATTGACATGTCATCTTTCATTAACACTGTTCATAGACATTGCCTGAATAGATAGAAATTCCATTGAAGTTGACTAATTCTAGAAATAAACAGTTTTTAGTTCATTTTGGGGTATTTCTTATCTTTGGGGCAGTTTTGTTAATTTTTCAAGTCTAGCATAACACCCTGGGTTTTAATCAGATTTTAGTTGAAACTTTCTCCTGCAATTTAGTTTCTACTACAAAACACTGTACAAGTGATTCATCTGCAGTTTCTGGCACCAAACAAATCCATAATCTCCTCATCAATACAACAAAACAAAATTTTGCTTTTCTTTTTGTGTGTGAATCATTTGCACTGGCAAGAGCGAGAGCTGGAGTTTTCGACAAAAGAAAATAAATCACATTTTACTTTTGAATTGACTTGAATAAATGTTTAATAGTACCAAAATTTAAGCTGTTTAACGTGGCATTTATCAAACTAGCCCACAGATCAGTACCTGTTCCTAGGGAAGAAATGCTGTTCTCCCGAAAATATTAGAAAAATGTCTTACTCAATCAGTCTGAGTATAATTGAGATTGATTTCAATGAAATTGCTCAGTAGGTGTAGCTTATTTATCATCTGAAGGATTTATCTGTTTAGATGGTCACTTGTGAGTGAATTCCCTATTTAATTTGACAAAACCATTCCAGACAAATAGTGACACATACATTACCATCCTTGGTTATTACAAATGGAATCATTCATTTTTAGATTGTTGTTATTATGATATTTTACATTTTCTGGTTATTGTATTTCCAAAGGCTAACAGGTTAACAAGATTACTAAACAGAAAAAAATACAATACTTTTGTATCTATTTAGTCTTACAAAGAAATACTAAATTATTGTTTAAAGTAACCTAGAATTTAGCACCATCCTTATTGTTTCCCATAGTAAAATGAGTAATACTTGGTGTACTACCTTTTTCAAAATCTAATTATCATAGGCACTATATTTTTCTATCATATATTGATTCCATATTGTAATAGATATTTTAACCAACTACTTAGCTAACATCTTTTTCTGCTAATACAATTTAAATATGATACGTGCCAAATGTTTTATACTTTACTATAAATTTAAATAACCGCAAAAAAAACTTTGCAGAGTTGCTAGCCATGTGGGTTTTCACTTTTACGCTAGTCTTTTTTTTTCACAAATGATAGCCAAGTTGGCTCCTTGGAACGATTCAAAGATTCCAATTAATATTTTATCTGTTCTTTTTTACTTTAACTAGGATTTTACCAAAATTCAAGTTTAAAAAGGAAAAACTTCTGTAAGCAAAGATTGAGTAAAAGAATTGATGAAACTCACAAGAACTGATGGCTAGAACTGACTTTTGTGTTCAGATAAAACATTCATATGAAACTGTTGCAATTTTAATATGAAAAATATTCAGTCTTTATACATCCTTTATTCAAATGTTTTTTCCCAGTTGTATTTCCATTTTGAGAGCCAATGTATCAATAAATTAAATATCGCCTTATTTTGTATTACTTCTGAATTTTATGATTTAAATAATGTATCCTGTTTCTTATGATTTAATTTTTGTAGTGAAATCATCCAATCTGAGCATTTCCCCCACTTTTTTGGCTATAATAAAATACATTTCTCAATTTTTAATTATTTTTGTAGAAAAATTATATTCATTTTTAACTGCTTGTGTTTACTTAAGAGGCAGATTCTATGGTTAACCTGCATTGAAAAAACTTAAAGTAGTAGAAGAATATTGAAATTTTATTAGATGATGGGTTGGATTATGTTCTGAGAATAGTTATCCAAAACAGCCAAGAAAGTATAAAAAAAACTTGAAATTTCATTATATGCATTGTTTACATAGTTACCTTGTTCTCTTAATCCTGGTTAAAACGTCACATTTATGGAAAGTTTAGTAATGCAGCATTACGTAAAACAATCCTGAAAGTCACTTGACAGATTCCTGAACCATCAAATCTTAGGTTTGCATCTGCATTGTGATTTATGTATATTGATAATGGTCAGGAGCAAGGTAGCTTAGATAAGCATTGTGTGTTTATATGTCATGATAAATTACATATTTACTAAATCTTTTGTAGTGTAAATATGAATCACAAAGATTGCAGATTTTCTTGAATGAGTGCAATATTTTTGTCATTTATTTGTCTAACGCAATGTCTGTTGCAGTGCAATTAACTATTAATTATGTTTAAATGTATGTTTTAAAAATCTAGTCATAAATGGAAATTCTACATACTCATTACTACAATTCTATGTATCATTACTCAAAATCAATTATCTCATTACTGATAAGGATAGCCAAAAGTTGGTATTTCTGCTCTGGTTGACATGTATTGGAGTCCTGAGATTTACTTAATGAAAAATTTTAAATCTATCCCTTAATAGGTTTTTGAAAAGGCACATTATGTGGGAAAAAAATTCTTTTGAAAAATCAGCTGTTAGACTGAATAGGAACGTTTACATCATTAAAATATTTTTGTCAGTTTTGATCAGCTACAAAGAAAAAGTTACTTTATTTTATAGCTTGTAAACTATAATAAAAAATTGATTATTTTATTTTACCTTAATTAGTCCATTTTTTCTCTTATATGGAAAATTTACTAATTACTGTGTGATATTTTGTCTCTAAAACTTGTGCTACTTAGCAGTCCAACAGTTCTCCTTTTCTATTTATATCACCAGTGTTTCTTAAAAATACAATATTCACACTATTGGAAATATACTTTTTGTTTTCATTTGTTGAATGCCCTCAAGCTAATAAACTGTTTATCAAATTGAATTTTCGAAATTTGTTTTGAAAGTTTGATGGAAAATTTCTTTTTCAAGCCTTAAATGTTGCTTGGTTTCTAACCAACACCTACCTTTGATTGTTGGGCCATTTGGTTGTGCGCCGACCAGTAGAGATGGGAAAGCTTCCTCGGTGTCTGGTTCTTGATGCACGGCCGGGCACTGATGCAGGTGGGCATCATCCATGAAAACAAACTTTAAATGTTCATCATAGTAAAATGTAAAGAATTCAATGAAAGTTACTAAAACTGTTTTTGCTGTTCATAAAAAAGTGTCAAGTTCTACTACTCTAAATATATGTTATCATTAATATAATCTTATTTGAAAGGTTTGAGTTTGAGGCTTTCTTTGTTGTAAAAGCCTTTTGCATGGTTAACAGGATTTTCCTAAGTTGGGAATTAGGGTTGCCAAAGATGAAAAACCAGCAAAATTTTAAATGTTTTAAAACTTGTGACAATACATATATCAATACCAGCAATATTTAGCTGATTGAGACCAGTGATAGAAAATTAATCATTCGATGTAACTGAAATTTAAGATTTAATGACATGGAAACAAATCTGCTTTCATATTAATTTTATTTTGTAACTAATTTGTGCAAATCAAGATAATACTCTTCTAGACTATGAAAAATACCATATATTCACAAATGAGTTCACATTATTCCCCTAATCTAGTCACTGGTTTAACAATATTTAAGAATCGAAAAAGTTATACTCAATTTCGTTAGCTTACAAAATCATATCCTAGGCACTAAAGTGAAGTAAGTAAAAATTGTAAAACTGAACTGATATTTGAATGTGGAAAATTTTTTGTTCAAACTCAGTTTTTTAATGCATATGGAATGATTAAACTATCCAGTTGTGTAGTATTTCTTAATTAAAAAGCCCCATTAACATTTGTAACTGTTAAAAATATTAAATACATAATAGAATAATTATATGCAGAACTATTAATTTTCTAACCAATGGAAAAAGCTCTGAACTTGTCACAAATAAACTATTCAATAGTTATCCTCCAAAATAATTCATTTTAATCAACCACTTATACAGTTTTCATTCAATTTTTAACAAGCATACATATCCAGTTGTGAAGTTACGACTCTTTATGAATTTTTGATTACTATAATTCATGCCAATACAAAGGTTTAATGCTTGTTTAGTCCATACACATTAATTTTGCTGTCTTTTCCATGTTATCACTGGCAGAAATTCCAAGTTGTGATAGTACTGCTGACTAAAATATACGCAAGTACATTCTAATAAATACCAGATTAAAAGTTTTTATTTGGGAAATCTGGTGAGTTGGCACTTGAGTCACATTGTTTTGAACAATTTTATTAGTTAATTTTGGTAATAGAGATAAACAATGTGCTTCCACAATTGGCTACATGTTTTGCACAGATTCTGACCTAATATTTTTGCATATGCCAGCCCTTTCCCATAGTGAACTTTGTACCTTTCTAGAAATGCACTCACTCATTGTCATCTGCCCTCTTACAAGAGTCGCACTCTGTAACCTTATCTTATTAACAATTTCTCTCACTGATTCCTAACACATCCCCTAATAATCTATTTCTAGAAGTAAATTGTTATCGAAAAAATGCTTTGCTTAAATATTGATTGGAAATCCTCCTTTTTATGCATTTATTTCATTTGTAATATTTTAAGATTTATCAAATTTTGAACACATCTTTGTTGAAATTAGTGCATATTTAAACTTGTTTATGAGAAATATATTAGTGCAAAATTTAAATCTGTATTTAAAACCTCCACAAAAATATATTTTTCATTCTTTCTTATTTGGTGTTTAGTGTAAGGTAGTGAACATTGGAATAAATACGTTTCAGTTTGCCTGATGTTAATTTAAATCGTTTTACTAGAAAAATGATATATTTTTTATTTATTAAGTTATTCTAGAAAATCATATGTGGTACATCCCATCATGAAAAATCTTGGAAAATTTAGAAGAATTTTATTCTAGGAAGGAAACTTCTGTTGTATGTTGTAGTTAAGCATGGATTATGAAATCTAACACATGTATAGATAATTTTCTTCCAGGCAGGCTTTTTTCATATTGAATTCTCTGAACAGAACATTTATCATTCTATTGAATGATTCCTTGTTACCAAATAAGCAAAATTTTATACTCGTTCATCTCTTATCTTATCAGTAAAGCAAAGTCTTTTGTACTCTGCATTGTGTTTTTCTTTTTTGGCTGTTCAGTAATGCTTACTGTTTAAGGTTTCTTGGCAGAAAAGTATTTCATTGATAAATTTATCTCCTCTATTGAAAAGAATCAATGTTTGCTTCTGAAAACTGCTTTTGCAGCTCCTATTTGTGTTTGCAAGTGTTCTGTTTCTGGTGTGTCATCTTATCCTCTTTTCTCGCATATGTATTCATTTTGATTTTTTTGCTATTGTGTTATTAAACCTGTATGTTTTCTTTTGTAGTATCTTTACTTCTGCATAGATTTAATCATTTTTGTCTCAAACATACTTTTTTTTGCAGTGGATGATATCGATGAAGATTATGACGAGAATGTAGGATGTGACCAGAAAAATAATGAGTCACCTGCACATAGATTTAAAGGTAAAAATGACTTGCAATCATTTTACACAAACTTGAGATTTTAACTTGATTTCTTTTAAAAATTGGTGTTTAGTTTTTTTGTAGAATAGCTGGTCATATTTTTCTTTTGGATGAGACAATCTCAGTTAGAAAAACTGTTTATGAATCAATAGGGTTGATGTTTCTTTGTTCATCTTTCATTAAAAAACACTTAGCTTTCAGTGTTACATACTCTATTCATAGGATGACTCATTTCTCTATACTTTTATTTATTTTATTGTTTTGTTAAAATTCCGTCAATGGCTGATTTATTTTATTTACAGAATTAAGATTTTATATCATGCTCTTTAGAATTTTCCCTGTAATTCATTTTAAATTTTAATCTTAATTTAATAAACTTTTCAAAATCATTCATTTAAAAAATTCTAATGTCACTTCGCTGTACCGCTTTTCTTAATTTGAGGATTCTATTGCTGTTGCTTGAAAATCAACTCTTTTACTCTTTTCCATGCAAACAATCCAAGTTTAAAGTATTTTAAAATTCTAATTCATGTAATTCCCTAAATTTACCTGGAAATAGGAAAAAATGAAAATTCAGAATTTGCATTTTTGTACTAAATCTATTGATTTATTTGTTTTGAAAAAAGCTTAAATCAAGATTCCCTTCCTCACCCTCAATCCACAATGTTTTTTTCATTTATTCATTTAAAATTTTGAAACAAAATCTGAATCTTTAGAAAGTTGTAACCATGAGAAAATTTAAGCTCCCTAGAAGTTGTTTTCAGTCCAAAAATTGTACGTATGCCTCTGAACCATTTCTGAATGTGCAAAAATACATATGCCTATAAAAAGGCAGAGCGTAGTGAATGAACTAATCTAATTATGTTCATTTTCATTGCTGACTGGATTCTATTTATTTAGAGTGGACACAAATTGGTAAATAATACTAAACACTACTTCATAATGCCACTTAGTAGGGCATTAACAATCTGGATGTTTCATGTGGACATGTAGAATTCAATGAACAGATTTGAAGTGCTGAATTGCATGATTTTTGAACTGTACCTGCAACATTATTTAATGCTGTTATTCTATTTGTGTACCTAATTAAAAAATGCCAAGTATGTTTAAGGAAATACCATGGGGGGTAATAGTAGGTGTTTGCAGGGCTGCTACAAGCGACTAAAAGGTGACTTTTTGCTACTATTTTTCAAATTTGATCACTAAGGAAATTTTTTTAGCAAAATTTTTTTAATTTTGTCAACTTCTTTGAAAATTCGTCAAAGGTCAACGAAAATTTAGTCTCTTTTAAAAAAACTAATAGCCAACAGAAAAATATTTTTACAGTTTTTCTTTAAAGAGAAAATTTTCAAAGGGATTCCAATTTCAAAGTTTTAGTGCCGAGCCTTGGCAACCATGAAAGAAAAACATCAGAAACTATGATTGTCATGAGAAAATATTTAGTTTTTAAAATTTTAATTTCTTGTCCAGATCTTCAATGCCTTTTATTTAACACATTGTATGCTTTAGCTGATTAATTTGTATCTGAGCTACTAAAATAGGCTTTAAAGAGACTTTTTTGCTGCTATTTACAAAAATGTATCCTGTTATATATCACAAGTGCTTTTCCTGTGAGTCCTGAACTTGTTCACCCTTTGATAACAGTTCTCCATGCTCTAGTTCTATTTGTTTTCTCCCTTGCAGGCCATTCAACCGTTGTCACAAAAGAACTCTTAGCTCAACACGGAGCCCATGCAGTAGATTTCAAAGGTGAGGCCATCACATTCAAAGCTACAACAAGTGGGATATTGAACACTCTATCTCACTGTATTGAATTGCTTTCTCAGAGAGAGGAGAACTGGAAGCGTCGATTGGAAAAAGTGAGTTTCTGTTTTCATGCTACGGAAGTGTTAGAGGTTTAAAATCTTTTCATCATGGTGTTGAAAGATTTTGTTAGTGTGTTTATAATCCCCTTGGTCAAAATAATAACTTAGATTAAGGTCAATAGACCATATTGTACAAGTCTCAGTGACAAACTCCTGGTCATCTAGGAGCTGCTCCAGAGACACCAGTGCAGCGGTAGCCTGGTGGAAGAGTAGAGAATTTGCAACCGGAGGGTTGCGAATTCAAAATTCGATTCAACCAAAGACCGTCGTGTATGTGGGAGCTGGTGCACGTTAAATCTGTCATGACCCCAAATATCCTCACGTTGGCATGGTGTGGAAGTTGGAAGAGTGGGGTGCCAGCTCAGGTGTTGCCTTGTCATCTGACAGTGGTTCGAAATAACTAAGTGTTGTCCTCAGAACTTTCCACTCCAGGGGCACTTTAGGTATGTGCTGAGGTACTCTAGTGACCTTTTCTGTTCATGTGGTGCTTACAGTCTTTAGTAAACATAGGGATCGCGCTACCTTAATACTCAAGCGATCTTTTTCTGCTTTCATCCCAGTGCTCTATTCCTTAATCCCTCTTTTTCCCCTCCCATGACTTTACTTGACATTGTCTGTCCTGTGGTGCAGCTTGGCCAAATATTGCTCTTGTGCCATAAAACATCAAACCACTAGTGAACTGTGTGTAAACTTAATGTTTGTCTCATGCTTGATGCAACTTGGCCAAATATGGCCCATGTGCCATAAATCCCCAAAACAACTAACTTAACTCCTTTCATAAAAAGTCATGTTTCTTGTGCTTCTAAATCTTGGCAAGGCAGTCTGGTGTGTTTTATTTTGAGTTCTGTATCTGATGTTTGAATTTGGGCTTTTGTTTATATTTGTACTTTACACGATGCCACATCTGTGACTCCTATAACATAACCAGTTTAGGTTTTCATCCATTTTAACCTTTTGATTTTCATTTATCACCTATTCTACAATTAAAATGAGATTTGTAATGAGAGTGGGAAAATTAGGTACATCATTTAAGAGGAAAAACCCCATTCATGTTTATTAGTTTGGTCAACGAAATACACTCATATCCAAAATTATGTTTACATGCATAAAATCACTGATTTCTCAGAAACTATGAACTATATGTTTATGACTTTGTGTGAAATGATACATAATACATAAATATAAAAGAAACAATTTAAGAGCACTACATACGATATAAAACTAGCATGAAACAATAAAAATGGCAATAATATGTGACAAGGAGAGTTCAGAAAAAAAGAATAACTCAGAAAAAAATTAAGGCTTATGAATTTAATATGAAATGTGATCTCCCCTGACGTGTACACACATATCACAACAGGTTTTAATGCTGGCAATAATGTTAACCACAGTTTGGGGAATTAAGTTCCACTCCTCCAGGAATGCGGTCTTCAGGGCATTTATATCTCTAGGAGGGGGATGTCTCTGTGCAAATGCTTTTCCAAGGTAGTCCCATAAGTTCTCTATCGGGTTCAGATCAGGAGATCTTGCTGGCCACGGTATTCGCTCAATGGCTTCACTTTCAAGGAATTCGTAAACGAGGTTTGCTCGATGTGGACGAGCATTATCGTCCATAAATAAAAAGTCAGATCCATATGCACCTCTGAAAAGTCTTATATAAGGATCTAAGACCTCATCCCGATATCTCTGGCCTGTCACAGATCCGTTGTTGAAAACGTGTAGGAGCGTACGTCCATCGATCATTATTTCTCCCCATACCATCACATCTGCACTTCCGAAACGGTCACGTTCCATAATGTTCGAAGGAAGATTTCGCGTTCCTGACTCCCTCCAGCTGTAAACACGTTTAGAATCAGATGTTAAACTAAACCTTGACTCATCAGTAAAGAGAAAATGGGTCCATTGGTGTTCACTCCAGTTCTGATGTTCTTTGCGCCAATTAAAGTGATCCCTCTTTTGTTGTGAAGACATTGAAACATATACCCTTGGCTTTCTGGCAAAAAGCCCTTTTTCATTAAGCCTTCTGTATACAGTTTGCCGTGATACAACAGTTCCAGTAGCATCTGCAACCTCTGAACTTAAACTGCCGAGCAGTAGAATTCCTGTTACCACATGCAGTTATTCCCAGATGTTGATCTTGAGAAGTAGTTGTTATTCGTTTACAACCTTGTCCAGGTCTCCTTACAACAGTTCCATAGTTCTGAAATTGATTCCATAGTGTAGAAACTTTCGGTCTTGAAATATTCACACATCTTGCTGCTTCCATGATTGTCTGCCCTGCTTCTAAACGGCTGATAATTCGCCACTTCACAGGTTCTTCCAAATGATACTTCGGTGCCATGACAAACCGTTTTGAGTCCTTACGCACTGAAATCAAACGCTGTATTGCAGAAATTCACTCAGATATTCACTTTGTGCAAAGTGCCTGATTCACCGTCGGATGACGTAACACCTTTATTTGCATATCAGAAACCGTTTGATCACCCTGCAAAAATGGATTACATCGATTGGATATTTCATGGAATATCATTATTTTTGGGTATATAAAGATAAATTTGGACATGAGTGTAGTTAAAAATGTGAAAACCATATGCTTAGGGTTGGAAATATTTTGTGTTCCATTTGGAAGGTTTCACTATTTCGATTTAGATGTACGCGCTCTTGAGTTTATGAGTTCTGCCTCAAGGCAGTTGTGATGTATAATTCATTTCTGTATTCTGATTCTGAGTGTAATAGTAGTTTCGAAAACCTAGGTTGTTAGTACACTAGAAATTGGGAAGGTACACATAATACAACTTATGTATACAATACAGCTTAGATACCATGTTTTCAGATCTTGAAATTTTCCAATAGCCATTACGGACATAGGTTTCTCAAATTGGCCAAAATAAAAAATGGAATTAAATTGAAAATTTCAAATGGAGGACTCGTAAAATTCAAAGCAGCAACAACAAATTTCAGACTACTAATTTGTTTATGGATAAACATTTTTTGTTTTGATTTTTGGAAAAAATAAAATTTACTACTTTCTTATTCCCTTGCAGTGATTGATCACTGAAGATAGTAGGCAGTGATAATGATTATCCTAGTCATAAAATTCACTTATGATCTTTATTTTATAAATCTTGATGAATGATCTGACAGTAAAAACTTTTGTCGACAAGTTTGAAAAGAATTTCTACAATAGTGATCAATGATAAAAAAATTCGTTGGATAGAAATTGGCATCATTGATAAAAGTGACAGGTTAAGTACCCAAAAATTCAAGTTTGTATGTAATATGCAATTTAAAAAACTGTTACCTAGGAACTGACTTTGGAGTCTTAATGGGTATTTATCGATATGCTACCTGTAGGAGGGGTGGGAGAGCTAATGATTTCAAGAGTCGATATCTGCTTCAAGTGCAAATTTTCATGTCCAGAGTCAAGATTTATGAATACAGTTTCAATAAATTCACTGAGAATAAAACTTAACAAAATTTAATAAGAGAGGTGACATTTAAAATTACAATACAATTCCGCTTCATTTCGCGGCCAAGATTTTAAGCGTCATAATGCTTCCATTGTTACAGTTCAACTGATTGGCGCAAGAGCGCCATCTACCGTCATTACGGAACAGTACCAGTGATTTTTTTAAATAGTTCATTCAGATTTTAACTTTGCATTCATACACTTCCTGTTTTTCTAATTTCAAGTCCAAGCAATCTAACCAGTTTAACATTTGAACCACTAACACTCCATATGCCTTGTTCTACCATAATAAAGTAAGAATTGATAGATTTTGTTCTTTGTATTAAAGATCAAGAGTAATTGTGTGTGTATTTCCTTTTTCTTCAATTAATTCCTTTTAACTTTATTGTGTGTTGTGTAGGAAGTGGATAAAAGAAAAAAAGTTGAGGAGGCATATAAACAGTCAATATCAGAAGCTAAGTCAATGAGGCCAATTGTTCTTGGTGGGCCTGACTATGAAGTAAGCATTCTGTTATATTCACTTTTAATTGTTCACCCAAAAGAAAACATACTAAAATATGTTGCTTAAAAATGTTTTAAAAAATTACTACAAAATGAACTATTCCTAAACTATTTAGGATTATTGCTTTAAGTTTCCCAACTACAAACCATGCTGAGTCCAACTTAGCTATAGTCGATGCATTATTATGCAATGTTATCAGTACTTAAGATTAAAATTAAAAATAATTACATGTAGTCATTGTTTTTCCCAAAGTGATAATAGCAATTTTTTATTAGCAATTTTAATGTCTAACTTGTCAAAGGATCTTTTAGTTCATTTGGGGTCTTCCACTCTCATTTGTTTTGGAATTAGAAATCAATTTTAAAATACTTTTCTAATGAAATTACAGGACTTCCAAAGGGGACTCAAAGGCTACTTTTTGCTACCATTTTTCAAATTTAGCAACTAGGGTATTTTTTCAAGCAAAATGTCACAAAAGCTGCAATTTTCAAAAATATTTCAACTTTTCTTTAATTAACCAAAGGTCAACGAAAATTTTATCCCTTTTTTTAGCTAATGCGGAGAGAAAAATATATTTTGGCTGTAGGGAGGAAATTTTCCAAGGGACAAAAATTTTAAAGTTTTGGTACCAGGCAGTGGCAACCATGAAAGAATAACATCGGAATCTGGTTGCTAGATTATCATGAAAACCTTATTAAAGAAATGGTTAGTTTTTAATCGTAAAATTTAAATTTCTAGGCAATATGTTCAACGTCCGTTTCATACTTAATTAGCAAATGTTGTGTTTGAGCCGATTCATTTTGTATCTGAGCATCTAAAATTGCTATTTCACATGTGCTTTGGCTGTGGCAGCCCTGAAATTGGGAACCATGGAGTTGCAACTCGACTCAGTAGGACAACTGATAAGAACAGATAAACACAAATGAACGTACATTTCCAGATAACCCTGATTCTCTAAGTGAAGAATCTCGTCAGTCATTGATTCATAGGATTTCTGAAACTCACTTTAAGTTTGGTGCTGCACTGTCATTTACTGCTACAAAAGGGCTGATTTGAAATGTACCTGCAGCTTAAATGTAACTTAACGTTATACAGTCGATTGACACCCTGCAGTGCCTTTGAATTTAAGGTATACCTTTTTAAACAACCAAAGGAACAATATTCATTTTAATTCGTATTTATGTAAATTATAATTTCATTTCAAAATAAATTATAATTTATTTTCACAAAAATTATGACATTTCAGATAGCTGGATCAAATGTTGAATGATTTCCTACATGTTACTTCCAGATTAAAATATCTTGATATCAAATAATAACTGACAAAGTTTGCTTTGGGATAAGAATTTGTGACTATTCAAATTATATTTCAACATGAGTTTCTTGACTTCAGATTTTAAAATTAATTATGGTTGTGAAAGCTCTCAAGTTAGTTAAAAGGAATATGGATATCAAGCTTGTTGATTCAATTCTTGTTACATTTTAACACTTATAATGTAATACAAAAGGCATATGTTCATTCATTCGGCATCAAAGGTGATGAATAAAAATTACTAATTCCTATTGGTTCACTCATCAACATTTGGAGATGTGTACTTAATTTCAATAAAAGTAATTTTTTTCGATAAAATCAGTATTAATTTTTTCATGTATTACATTGCTTGCTTTATTGAAATCCATATTTTGAAAATAGAAAAATAATACAAATTTGTGTAACCCATATATTTCTGTAATTTGTGTTACAAATTTTTGCCTAATCATTCTCTGGCAAATTTTTTGCCTAATCATTCTCTGGCAAATTTTTTATCTAAATTTGTATTGAATTTCCATTGTATTTTTTTGTCAGTACTATGTTTTTCTTTTTCTCAGGAAGGTCCTCATTCCATTATTAATGAAGATGAATTCTTTGATGCTGTAGATGCTGCTTTAGACAAAAGTGAGCAGCAAGAGGAGGAGAGAGTAGGTGCAATTTTTCGTATTTAATTTGGCAGAAAAAAAATAATTGTTATTCAAAATGAAAAAAATATTTAAAATGTCAATGTTTCCTCTCTCGACTGAGTGATTTCACCCAACAGTAGCATAATAGTTTTTTTGAGAGGGCAACACCTGTGCAGATTCAGTTGAATTACAAATTAAAATACAAAAAAAAAAGAAATAACTTGCCTTCAATTTGAATTAATATATGAAACCTCAGTTTTGTTGTGTGAAAAATAACGAAAGAAATAGTTTTCTTGTTTTGTAAAAATAATCTTGATACAAACTTGCGCATAGCAAATATTGATAAATATGACAGTATAGGTGTCAAAACTAAAGTGGCTCTGATGATAAGGCAAATTACCTTGATGGAGTCCATGCCTACAAAGGTAGCAAGCTCACTAGGGGAAAGAGCTGCCATATGCAGCATCATGTATAGCAATCATCATGGGTGATTATTTGTTTTTCCAACTCAATCACTGTTAACACTTCCAGCATTGACCGATAAAATTTAATCCGCAATCTGCACCAAAGACGACAATCATGAGAATGGCTTATTTATGTTTAACCTGTCCCCTAATTTAATACTCATTCAGAACCTTGTGACTCTAGAGCTGGAGTATTTTTCTTTTGTGTGCATGTTAAAAATCCATTGTCCAGTGGTACAGGACAGTAGAAATATAAGTAAAAAACGATACTCGTTAGCTGAAAGGCTCCATAAAGGTCCTTTTCATTCGGTAAATGTATGGTCAGAGCAAATATTTTTCTTTTAAATTTCAGCCTCATCGGTTAAGACGGATACGTTTTGCATCTGAAGAATACCTTGCACCTGATAATACTAAGGTACTGAATGGATGTAACTAAAACTTTATTTCCTTTATAACTAACATGTAGAAATAGTGTTTTCCCCTTCACAAATGTTAACCTGAGGTTCAGTCTTCATATGAGGTTGCCTATGTGTTCTATAAGCCAGATATTTGGAGACTGGACTGGAAAGAAAGCAATCTGTTGTGGTTTTTGTTTATTAAGTTTAGGCATTCTCTTAATAATCTGTATATATAAATAAATAATGGACCAATTTTTATTCTCTAGATGATTGTAGCATTATTTCTTTAAAGTGATTGGATAACTTCGAAGCATGTTTGTTGGTACCATATGTAGATTAATGAGGTGCCTACAAACCCCTTGAAATGTTCACATCATAGTTTTAGTTTACAGTTGTGATAATTTAATAATTTGTAAGCCACTTGTGACTCCATGTGAAATTTATATGTAAACAATTAAACTATTGCTTAAACATTTTTTGCATTACAATGCATTTTTTAAGTGTGTATCATTTCATGATTCAATACTCTAAGCATCATTATATCCTGTTAAATTCGGTTTATTTTCAGCTATAAAAAACTTTTCCACTCTCTTTCAGAGGTTGATTCGCAGTTATAATAAAGAAGATAGCAGCAATTCCATGTCACCTTCCTTGGCTTCGCATCACCCTCTCTGGCAGCAAGTAAGTTTTCTATTGAACAATAGTATAGGATGAATATATAAAACTCCTTTGTCTGTCGTTACATTTTTAATACAGTAACCCCTTAATATATTGCTCAATCCACTGTATCGCTTATTTGTACGTGTCCTCCAATGAATTTTAAATTTTGTGAACAGCAAGGGAAATGTCAATCCGTTTTGTACTTATGTCATCAAACCTAAACCAACTCAACCATCGCTATATTCCTTCCCTCTGTATATATTGCCTTTTTTTGTTATGCAAGTGATGTATATTAACGGGTTTGGGTGTTTTTTATATAACGGTCAACTCTGGTATATTTTTAAAAGTTTTGAATATTAGCTCTCTATATGTAGCATTCACATACATATTTTTTCCTCATTAAAGCGACTCAAATGATTAACATTCAAGTATATCTATCTATACATATAAAGCAGAGTTGGCATCTGTCTGTCCTCTATACAAATCTACACCAAATTTGGTACATTTATTCTTTGGAACCCTGCGGGTAACGTTGGCTACATATAACCCCCTGTTCTATTTGTCTTGGGTGTGCAGATGGGGTGTAATGTCCCATCATATCCTGGATAGAGCACTTGCTAGGGGGCGCTTTTTCCCTGTCTGGCTGTGCAGATAACATCAGAGTTAACATCTACAGGAGTCACCTCTTAAGATGACCTTGGAGGTTTTAGAATCTAACGGCAATGCTCTGTGCATTTTTTGGTGCACTTTTAGTAGCGAATTATGACAGGTGAAGGTAACCCATCTTTATTAGGGTTATTCCCATTCAATCGGTTAACTTTGTGTACTGAAAGCATTTGATTTTAAAACAAGCTGTTACTTCACATGCAGGATGAAATTTTCAAGCATCTCAAGTGTAATTGCTTGAAATGTTGATCATGATATCCTATCAATATGATTTGTCAGTCTTTCTTAATGGTGGAATTCCGAAATTGGCATTCCTGGTGCAAGGTGCTACAAATAAAAAAATATTGATAAGAAAAGAAACTGACTGCAATAATACGATGTATGTCGTTCTTTTTAGAAATGAACTTAAAGGGCATTCACAATCACTCCAAAACTATCTAGTCATCTCAGTATCTGTTTTTGTAGGTTTGTGTACTTATAGTATGTGAAATGGATCTAAAGTAAATTGTAGAAGCTGTAAAAAAATCTCAGTTTTAAAAATTATGCACTCCCTTATTTTTCTCTATATTTGCACTTTCTATGACAGAAAAGTGATTTTTTGGATCACTTTAAATCTATGTTTAACCAATTAAACCCAAGCAACGCCTGGTAAATTCAGCTAGTTATGTATATGCTCCAGTTGCTACTTATTAATAGTAAATAATCATATAGATGTTCGCTCCCAAATGTAAATAAATAAAATATGGCTCCTGGAATTTATGAATGAATCATCTGCAAAATTTCATAAATGAGGAATATTGTATTACCTTGAATTTGCTGAAGGAAATGTATTGCCTTATTTCTTAAATATTAGTTGCTTACAAAGTTGGTAACTTCTGTTATGAGATTTTTTTTGCTTCGGTTTCTAATTTATTTTCACACTAGTATTGTCAGCACTGAAATTTTTTGGATAAAATTATCTTGCCTGCTTAAAACTAATGCATCAAATATATATGTACATCGATAACTTGTACTACTGAATGGTCTAGATTGGGGTGATTGTTTAGAAGAAAAATAAAGTGGTTGGTATTGTTATTCCAACATTAAAATTGAGTGGGCACTTTCTGTTTAATTTTAAAATATTAATGTATTTTAGTAAACTATAATCATGTAAGAAATGGATCATAAATTATTACAAACAAGGACTGGAATACAGATTTGTGCATTCAAAGCAATTGTTGAAAACTTCTTTGAAATCTTCTAAATCTGCCACTGCAATAAAATTTAATTTAAATTTGTTAAGCTATTGGGCATAATGGAATTGTAAACAGTTTTAAATTCTCTAAATTAAAGAGTGACTAAATGTATGTATATATCAGCTCTAAATTAGTGTTACATGAATCAGAATTGCTGTAAGTCTGTTATATCTGCATCTAGTTGATACTTGCATGTATTTCAGATTGACCACATATCGCTGGAACAGTTGAGGTATGCCAAGATGGGTGTTGGAGAAGGAGGTTGGCAGCTGTTTGCAGAGGATGGCGAGATGAGAATGTATCGAAGAGAAGTCGAAGAGGGTGGTATTGTGTGTGATCCTCTCAAAGCTGTGCACACCGTAAAGGTAAGTTGAGTTGTCGCAGTATCATCAGATTGATTTTGCATTGACATACTTTGATGCAAAAAATTTTCAACACTAACGAAAATCAATTGGTTCCAACTGACCTGTGTATTCAAAATTTTACAAGTAAAATATGCTTTAGTATAGATTTTGTTGAGGCTGCTTCACTTTATCTGAAGAAAAAGGTTAAGTGTATTCAAGTGGAATCTTATTGATTTTTTCGAGAAGGAATTGATAATACTCGCAAATCACTTTTTAAATATGGTTTTATTAAAATTGAAGAATCATTTTGCAGTGTCACTAATTTTTCATTTAATTGAAATTCATTTTGTATTAGTGTTGGAAAGTTTTTAGCAGTTAAGTATTATTTCATGAATATTTATATATGTTGTAGGATTTATACAATTTACATGAAATTGCATGTAGCGCACAAATACGGCATAGCATGTTTTATAGAGCATCATATATTTGTGCAGTGCAAAAATATTTTTGAGGCTTTTTTAAAAACTAAGTATAACAATCATTTTAAACATGCAACTTATAAAAAACATTTTTTGGTAAAACAAATGTAACTTTTCCATAACCAGACACGCATTATGGAATGGGTTCCATATTGCATACATTTTCCATATTTTAAAATATGTTTTGAAAACAATAGAATTCTCATGTTATAAATATATTCTGTGGGATAAATATTTTTTAAGTGATTAAAAATTAACTACTCAATATTTTGCTTAAAACTCAGAATTGAGTTTGGCTGAAATAATATATCCATTAACAATTTCTAAACTGTCCCCACTAGTTTCTTCTATAAATTCTACTGTACATTTTTGAATTATAAATATATTATGCAATTTAGTTCTGTTAAAATTGTTTGCATCTATGAAAGTTCAAGCTAAATTGTGAAAAGAAAATAGTGAGACAAAGTATGTTTGAAATGGTTCTGGCTAGGATTTGACAGAAAACTGAACAACCAACGTAAATACGCCATTAAGTAGAAAACCTACATTTAGAACAGTTTTAGTAGTAACTACAGTTATTACCACAATTTTAGAAGCAAAGTTGGTTGAATGTCTTCAAGACCAAATAAATATAGTTTTGATGTAAAAAGAAAAATGAGAAATTACATTAGAGACAACTATTTCAAATCGACAATTCTGCTTGTTTCTTTGTTTTTAAAAAAGCTTTAATGTTTGAGAAATTATCTTTAGTGGGTATGCCCACTGCACTAGCAACCTACGAGTTGTAGGCAGCGCAGGTTTGATTTTTCCCTGGGTGTGTTTTTCTCTTCTGTGTCAGTAAAACTTTCCTTGTATGTGTATGTCATCATATGATATTGTCTATCTTGTGTCTGGTGCAGCATAGCAAAATGTGCGCCAAGAGCCCAACCAACTCTGGGCTGATTTCCCTATGTAATCATTGTGTGATAATCCTTTTTATAAAAATATGCTATAAATGTCAAGTTTTTATTTGCTTAGATGTTTTATGGTGTTATCAATGTTTAAGTTCAAGTATAAATTAGGCAATATCTCAAGTGGTAAAAAAATAAGTTTATTCTTTTTAAAATGTGTTGCTTTTGTAATTCTTCAGGAAAGTTTTAAATTTTATCTTCATTTCTCTTGTCATCTAAAAAAAATCAAAGTAAGTGTTTTTCCTAGAGTATTTACGTCATGTTAAATAATGGATATTTTTGTGTGTAAAGTGATTAACATCTGCAATTCTCTTCAATTTTTCAGGGAGTTACTGGCCATGAAATGTGTCATTACTTTTTCTCCCCTGAGTATCGATTTGATTGGGAAAGTAAGTTACAAATTTCTATTAAGTATTCTTACTATTGCAGTTTTTAAAAATGCAATCACAGTTTTATTGAATACCTGCTAATTGCTGAAATTAATTATTTTTTTAATTAGTAGAGAAAACTATGCTTGCATTAAATAACTTGGAACATCAATATCTGTGTTGTGCTAATATAATTTAAAGAACCTGCTCTTGCGTGGTAATAATAAAAAGTGTAATCAGTGTAAATTTGCCAAGGTGGTCTTTGATTTGACATTACACATCCATAATATATATATATAGAGAGAGAGAGAGAGTTACTTTTCAATATCGTTTATCATTATTAGATAATTGAAATTTAATTCAACCTAGTGTCACAAATTTGAAATTTATTTATTAAATAAAATCTATGTGTATGTTTTTTAATTTCTGTGTAATTCAAATTATTGAATGGATTATTGAATATAAAGATTATACAAAAAACTTAGGATCATGTAATTTTGTATGCTTATGATTGCTGACCGAACAGCTTTCTATTTAATGTTTTCCTTGAAACTAAATTAGTGAAAGGTATTTATTTCTTAACCAAACAAAATGATGAGAGAAAATCATACTCATTCTGTAAATTTGATTTTTTAAAGAATTTATACTATGTATAAATTCTTAGTGTTTAAACTAAGTTTCTATTAAGTTTAGTCATGTTTTTAGTTTTGTCTGAAAAGTAAATACACTTTCTGGCTATTTTATTTAGAAGTTTTATATTTTCTTTTGTCTTTTTGTTTGAAACCTATTTTCATCAATTATGTTATAGTTTGTTTAAACTGCATTATTAGGTTAATCAATTCCCATCGTATTTCTCAACACATTTGTAAGCACTATTGATACATGAAGTTTTTGCTTTCAATTGGTGCTACATTGGAACACTGGTGGTTGATAGCATGTCATTTCCTTTCAGTTTGCTTTTCAGATTAAATACTGTAGTATGAAAATTTATTTATACTCCTTTAAAAGAAATATTTTTATTTATAAGTATATAATTTTTTTACATTATTTTAGCTTGATTTGAAAGTTCTGACTGAAGCTGTTCATAAAAACATCTAGTTCTGTAATGGAACACTGAATGGATAATTATTCAAATGTACTTAGTTCAAAGTCATGCAGTAATGGAAAAAAAGTATTACACAACCTTTAAATGTATTTTTAAATAAACTCTAATTATTGCATCAGAACTAAATTGTTGCACAACATTCAAGTATTTATGAAATATTCTTGTTTTTGTCGAAAGAAGTAAGAGAAGTTATAACTTATAAAGAAATTTTTTCTGATAATTTGCTAGCAATTTTAACTGCATACCTAGATCAAAGTTTAGTTTATTCGAGTTAGAGTAACATGTATGTTTTATTTTTAGCTTTCTATGTAAACTATATACTAAGTCTTTATTTCAAATTCATTATTTTAGCTACTGTTGAGAATATGAAAGTTGTGGAAGAAATAGATGCCAACACTCTTGTTTTCCATCAAATACACAAACGCGTTTGGCCTGCAACTCAAAGAGACGCTCTATTTTGGTCACACATGCGACAAGTACCAAATGATGAAGATCGAGATGCTCATGACATATGGATTGTTTGTAATAACTCGACAGATCTGGAATCTACTCCTGTAAGTTTATACTTTGTTTATGATCGCAAATGCTTTAGGAACATTCGATTAATAACGAGCATAAGTATGTTCCATTATTACAAACAAGTTCTCCATTTACTAGATATAAAATCTGATGAGGACTAATATTTAGATGACATAAAATTGCTTGAAAATGGATAAAAATATGCATTTTTGACCCAAAAACTACTATTTAGGCCCTAAAAACCACAAAAATGCCATTTTTGTAAAACTTGTAAAAAGTTCATGAAATAACACAAAAAAGAATCCAAAAATCCACTACACTGCTAAAAATAGTCGTAAAAGTACAATATAACTTGTTACAGTTTCTCTGCCAAACTGACAATCTATTTTAATGAAATATTGGCCCCAGGAAAGAAAACAAAAAAGTAGATGCATCTTACATTTTAAGACTGTTCCCTATGTCAAAATTTGAATATGAATGATATGAATATTTTTGTTTGTACATCAGTCCGGAATTGTCTTTTTGCTTTTTTCCTACCTCATTATCTTGTGTCTGGCAGAGCTTGACCAAATATGGCCCTTGAGCCATAAAACCCCAAATAACCAAACCAACCAACTAGTCCGAAATTGCAAACCTGAACAAAAGCCATATTCAAATTTTCCATAGAAGATGATTTTCTATGGTCTGGTGACAAGGTTATAAGTATAGAAAATGTCCTTTTCCTTTCTATTGAGACCCCCATTTCATCTTAACTATATATCACTTTGTACAGTCTTCTGAAACGAAAGTTTTTGTGATGGGTGAAAAATGGAAAATTCATTTTAAAATGTCTCTTTCTTTAAAAACACCAAAATATACAAAATGATGAATTTAAAAAGCCTTGAATTGATTAAAAAAACCTGAAAGTTGCCAATTTTATCAAACCGCAAAAAAAATGTGTGAAATAGACACTTAAATCAACTTAGTCATTTGTGAAACATATTTCTGTTTGAATAATGTTCCAGTCTTGTAGGAAAACGATACAAAACTCAGCCCTATATGTGTAAACAGCATGGTACATTAAGTAGGATTAATACACCTCTTGGGTTAAAGAAATTTTAGTTTAATATCGCTTCAATTTTATTACAGGTTGGCAAGTGTGTACGATTAGTAATGACTGTATCCTTAGTATGTCAAACTTTTGTGGATCCCCCAACAGAAAATAAAGAAATCAGTAGAGACAATTTGACATGCCGAATAACGTATTGTTCCAGCAGTAAGTACTCTCTTTGAAGTAACAATTATTGTACACGTTTTTGCATGTACAACCTCGTAAAATGGGTATGTAAAGAATATAAAAAGTGCTCCACATCATTCAGTTATTGACAGCTGTATTCCATTGGGAAAGTTGTGAAGTAATTAAACTTTATTGTATGAAAATCTTTTATAACTGGGTTTTAGAATACCTGTGGAAGTTATACTAACGCCAACAAGAGAGAAAGCCCGTCAGCAAATTCTGGGACATCATGTTCGGAGGGCTTCGTGAGAGTTGCAGTTGGTTGCCAGGTTTCAGAACCACTAAAGGATACAAATTAAAATTAGTATGATTCCAAAGAGATTTAAATTGTATAGTGCAATATTGTTTTATTGTTCTTTATCATCTAGTATTGTAACTGGATTATTTTTGTATTAAAACTTTTATTAAACATTTTAAATTAATTCACTGGAATTAATCAGGAAATATGATGGAAATTTATTTGTAAGCAATGGTCTAGTTAGCAATCAACACTATTTTTACTAAAGTAACTAAGTGACAAATTTAAGTCATTTAGTTATAAGTACTAAATGACAAAACAAGATTGGTTTTACATAGGTCATTTGTTTAAAACTAAAAATTAAGCTTCCTCTCAACGATTTAAAAGTATAAACTTCATTATTACTGCACTAATTGCAACACAGCCTTTATGATCAGGCCCTAAAATTGCAATATCATGCACACACACACACACACACACACTTTGGCCTTGTGTTTAGTAGATGTTAATACTCACAGCTACAGAGAAGCTTTGCAAAAGACAGCACTGCTACTTTGACACATCTGGTCTATGAAATGGCATTTTGTTTTGGAGAAGGAAGATATACTGCTTTTTATTAAGATTTTAAGAAGTATTTGTGTCCAATGATATCCAATAGGTTCTTTTGATGCTTCAAGTATTTTTCTTATAATTTCTTTTAAAAAATGCTTCTAATTAGCAAGAAATGGGGTCAGGTTCGCGAAATTATTGGGGGCTTCATATGTCCTGTTTTACATACTTGTATTAGTGTTTCTGCATCAATTTGTTTTGTTTGCTCATTTCACTACTCACATTACACTTGTTGGTGTGGAAGTTCGGAAAGTGGGGTGCCAACTCATGATCTCGTCATATTACCGTGGTTCAAAATTACAAAGCGTTGTCCTTAGATCTTTCCCTTCAAGATTGATCCCGGACCGCCGCCAACAGCCCATTGTGTTGCTCCAGTGTGATGTTAATTAACTACCAATCTGTACACTTGTAATATTTATCCCCAGGTCTAGGAGTGCCAAGTCCCAACCATAAAAAATATTCAGGCCAGGATTTGGGCTTCTAGAAGTTGGTGCCTCTTACAGTCACATAGGGCCCATGTACACTCAGGAGCCTGGCATTCTCTGATAAAAATAAATAGATGAGAAAAGATGGGGAAAGTAAATAAATCTTAAGACAAAACGACAATTTTTCATGTAAATCTAAGTGAAACCTCACTTTCGATTTTAACTTGATTTTCACAGCAAAAGGCCAAACAGGGGAATGTAGACTCACGATCATTTCAGCTTCAAATGATTTCTTACTAGATTGACTTATGGTGTCTGGGTACCTCAGCACAGATTCTCTCCAGTGCTTTGTATTGAAGCTAGCAGCATTCAGTTGAGATGATATTTGTTGGAGACCTCGTGCGTGGTCTTTTGATTTTCTTCACATTTTCCAAGAAATGAGCAAATGAAATTTGGAGCATCCATACAGTTGCGGAGATTGGACACCTTTTGGGCTACCTTTTAACTTAGGGATAAATGATTTGTATTGTATTGCAGAAAAAGCATTAAATGGAGTTCACTTATAAAGCTGTCCAAAGCTAAGCATAAGATTTGTGTTTTAGCTTTCTATTTAATTTCGGCATCCCAGTGATATCAACGTTATGCTACACCTCTACTCTTTTAAAAGTTACACTGCATCTTGATTCAGTTCAAAAGTTGTATTGCATCTTGATGAGTCTGGTATATTACCCTGATTTCAGGATGTCTTCTATAAATCAGCAAAGCAATATATATAAAATGAACATAAGAAAAGCAGTAAGATTATATGCTAACGCTCTTCTGTGTAAGTGTTCAGCAGTATAGGGGACTCGTCCCCGAGTAAACTCTGACTTAAAACCTAAGTTTCCTCCAGTCGTGGTCACTAGATGACACTGTTCGCCTTCTCTTGCGATTGGGCGAGGTTTATGGTCTCATTAGCACTTAAAGTTTCTTCTGCATCCTAGATCAACATTTTTGATTAAATTCACCCACCCTAATGTTATAAACATTTATTTGAAAAATATATTTTTCTGATGCGGAGATGAGTTGCTTTGCAGCAGGTGCTCCAAAAGTGATATGTCTAGTCCAGTCAAAAGCAGTGTTGTGTTAATATGTTCAGATCATATAACAATTTACTTTACAATGAATTACCTCCATAGGACCAATAAAGTGTCTGAACACAGTTCTTTTAAAATTAAATAACAAAATTTATTATGTAAAAATTTAAGGATAAATAAAATGCAGATTAATAATTAAAGAAAAAGTTGACCCCCCGACAAGACACAGAAAAATCAATTTTTACAAACAATGATGTGACACAATACAAAAGTTCGGAGAAGGGAGACGGGGACCAACCCGAGAAACGGACTCACCCTTGGCAAAAGGATCTTGAAAAAATGGTGGGGGGGTTCGGCAGGCCTGGTGTTAGACATCAGACTTCTGCAACACCTCAAATCTGGTAGCAAGCACTATGCATGGGAGAGTGTGGTTATCAAGACGATTCTAAGTCACGTGAACCATGAGATCGCCGGGAAATTCCTTGTCAATCCACTCTTCACCTCCCGATCGTCTGCAGAAAAAAAAGAGCTGTGATTGTTGGCGTGTATGACTACTTATCATACTTCGATTTCTGACGAACCGCCAAATCAATCAACCCTGATCAACAGTAAACCCCATCAAAGATTAGCCCACCTGCTCCAAGTGGTCATTCATCAAAATCCCATTCTGACTAGTGGACAATCCATCCCGACAAAATACTGCCAAATACGCCTTTACCAATGCGCTTCCCCTCAATGGGGAGTTGCATTGCTTCTATGCACTTCTCATGGCTAACCCGTGGGAAAACTACCAAGCACTCAAAAGTGGACGCAAAGGCAGTACTCAAAATAATATTATATGCACTCAAAAAAGATTATAAATAATTAATACTTAAAAATTAACCCAACAGCAGTAAGAATAGAAGTTAAATCACAAATTTTCTTTTCAAGAGAATTCTAAAAATGTTTTGTCTGGTGTAATCGAACAAGATGCTCCTAAGTCTCTTCGAGGCAAATAAAGAATTTTTTGAAGTCAGCCAGGTGAAAACAATTCAAGTAGGGCTGAGTTACAATGTTGCCTATCCTGGCTTGAGCAGAAAAATCTTTTTAACAATTACCAATGGCATGTAAAATTATTTTAATTTTAGACATGATTATTTCATTGCCAATAGGTGTAATTGTATAGGTATATTTAGTTAAAAACATTTTCCATTTAAGTAATTCCATAAACAAATTTAAGTTTTTTTCCATTTTGTGCCTTTTAAGAGTAGTAGCTTAACTTAACATTGATAAATGGGGATGCCGAAATTAGATAGAAAGCTAAAACACAAATCTTATGCTTAGCTTTGGACAACCTTATAAGTGAACTCTGTTAAATTCTCTGGCCAGATACTGAGAAGCGTTAGCCAGAAGGAACTATTTGATCCCCGAGAAATGTTGGCAGAGGTGTCCTTGGGTGGTCATCCTGTGGAGGAGGCAAAAAGAAAACGATAGGGGTCGAGGATTAGATGCCGACCAGGAAGGACATAGTGAGGGTCCTTCAATGTCAGTTCCAAAAGACTTAGATTTTTTTAGATGTAAAATATGTAAATAGTATATATACTAGAATTATAAATAAATGTTTGATAAGACACCTTTGAAGAAGTGTCATTCATAGAGGTACCCTATATTGATGGTAAAGAAAAAGAACCCTATTGTGACAGTGCATACTATCGACTGCTCCACTGTCACAATACGAGTATCAAAGTATTTACATATTGTACATTTTAAAGTTTTCCAAGTTCTAGAACATGACTTTGAAGGACCCTCACTATGTCCTTCCTGGTTGGTGTCCAATCCTTGAGTCTCTTTTTGCCTCCTCCCCAGGATGATTGTTCAAGGACCACCCAACATTACTCAGTGTCTGGCTGGAGAACCTCACATACTCTGTTGTTTCTTTTCTACAATACAAATCATTTATCCCTAAGTTAAAAGGGAACCTGAAAAGTACACACTGCTTTTCTCCATATTTTACTGTCTTGGTAAAAGCTCCCACTTCAGTTTTCCTTAATTTATAAGAACTAACAATTCCCTTCCTTTTTTTTAGTTAATCCTGGTGGCTGGGCTCCTGCCTCCGTGCTGAGAGCAGTTTACAAGCGAGAATATCCCAAGTTCCTAAAGCGCTTCACTCAGTATGTTAAGGACCAAACAGAAAAGAAGCCCATCATGTTCTAACGCATTAGTTTGTTTGTTCTTCAAAGTGTGCCTAAGCGTGTATAAAGTTTCAAATAAAGTTATATTTTCTCCTTTCCATGAGGAGTTTAATCCTGGGAGTTGAGATGGAAGTTTTGTCTCAAAAAGAATTTCAGCTTTTACCTACCATTGCTCGCTCTTGCATCTAGCACTTTCGATGTTCAAATTGGTGTGCGCAGGCTTTTGTTTCATGCTGAAATTTTTGTACATACGGGTCGCACGGGTATACAAGGCATTTCCAAAGGTCGCTCGACGACCTCGTGCGAATGCTGCGTCTGATATCTTTAGCTTCACGAGTGGTGCATATGATCGTCATCTGCAACTTGCTTTTCTTGTGCCGCTAGGGCAATGCTTTTTCCTTATACTGATAAGTAAATTGACTGCACTCGAGGAGAATCGCAATGTTTTACTTAACTCCCTATTTTAAACTTCTTGTTCTTGATGTGATTGCCTTTATGGAAGTATTCTCAGCTCCATGGGACGCCACAGGAGATTGTGTGCATATTGCCGCCATCCAAGACAAAGTAACACTCTATTTTAAAAAAAGAAAACTGTTTAAGGTTAAGAAAACAAAGTTTGAAACGACTTTTCTATTTGTACCATTTCATGTGTTTAAAAGTTTGAATTGATTATAATAAAACAAATTACTTTTGAGCATGTTGATACATTTGCTGACATTGTTAAACGATAAACATAATTGAACAGTTTTTTAAAAACGTTTTGGTACAAATTATTGAATGAAATAAGCAAAGCACTGATATAAATATATTGAGAATCAAATTAAAAAGAGTACAATAAATTTGTTTTGTGTTAAGTTGCTTACATTTTTTGTTCCATATTTTAATTTTGAATTCACTCTTAAAATAATTTAAATCCAATATTTTAGCCTACTTTCCTCTTATATAAATATTTTGCATCAGCCACATTTCAAGACTAATTATTTATTTTGAACATTTTGTGTAAAGCATGCTCATATATACCAAAAACTTAGTTATAACTTATAGTATTGTGTGAATTGTAATTTTAAATGAGAGATTATGTCATTGAATTTTAAAGCAGTGTTGTCTTTATTGAATGTTTATAAAAAGTATATTGTAAATTTATCTTTGTACAGTTTCTGATCCACCCCTGGTAAATACTTATTTTCTCAAATATTTTCATATATTTGTATATTTGTTTTATATTGTATATCAATGCCAAAATCTTATTTTTTTATTTTGTTATTTATGTTTTAAGTGTAATCTTTTGTTAATAAATGTTTACAGTCTCAATTGCATATCAAAAATGCTTAAAATGCTCATTTTTGTTCCTTATTTTTAGCTTTTTCAACTCATTAAGCATGTAGTATTCATCTAAATCTGGTCATTTTTGTTTTGTTTCACATTTGGCACTTGAAAGCAATGTACTCATGCAGCTAATAAAGATCATACTTTTAAAGAAATACAATATAGAGGGATTTGTATTAATGTTGAACACTACATTAAAGGGAAATTTTATCTTTGTTTTGGTGTCTTTATTTTACTTAGAAAGAAACAAATAACATCTGGATGCGTATACACTCAATAGGGAAACACATTGTGCATAGTGAAAAAAAATCAAATTTGGATACTTTTCCACTTTGGTGAAATGGTGAATCCACTGTGAAGCCTGTTTTTACATATGTGATTTTAAAAAATTAACATTTAAAATAATTAGGTTTCTCTTTCATTGCACACTACTATTTTATACAGAATCCCTTCATGATCTTTCTCTATCAATCTACATATAAAGCAGAGTTGGCATCTGTCTGTATGTCTATACAAATCTACACCATTTGACCAATCCACACCAAATTTGGTACACTTATACTTTGGAACCCTGCAAATAATGCAAGCTACATATTAACCCCTGTTCTCTTTAACCTAGATGTGCAGAATGGGCTAAATCAATTCGAAATTGCCATAGGAAAAATATTGAGCATCAAACGATTGCTGTACGTAACTCATTGATCGAAAATCCAATTTTCTAATAAAATTGTTTTACCAGTATTGCTTGAAAAACTTTTTCTGAAACATTTAAACAATTTAAAATTCTAATTATGTTTGAACTGGATATTTGATGAAAAATGGATATTTTAAATACCTAATTTTATTCAACTTGCATTTTATAATGGAACATGAAAACCACAACAAAGAACTCATTGATCATAAAATCGTAATTTTGCAATTCGGTATCTAGCAATGCCAGAATTAATGTTGATTTCATAATAGATTTAGAATTCTGTGTGGGTTTGAGTTAAGACAGAAATGTGCGGTCGTATTTGAGCATTTCTAAATTTTGTACATTTGTGTTCTTTTTGTAAATAATTCGTTATTGTCTATTTTTCAAGCGTCTTTTTCGAATTTCTCTATTTCAGAATATTCTCATGATGTCGAAATTCGACACGCTTGCACAGATCTTTCGTTTTTCAATGACCAGAATTTCGTTTTTGTTTAAATTTATGTGTTCCATTACTTTTCATACTAGATATATTATTTAGGAGTTAAATTGTAATGAATTATTTTTATTTTCTGCTAAATACCACTAGACAGGTAATTTCTTGGTAATATATATATATTTCGACGAACCTTCCTGAAGTATTTGGTTAAATACGTTATAGTTTGTAGAATTCTGTTTCATAAAAATAATTAAGGTGTATAACTTATTTTAAAAAGACTGGTAAAGTTAAAATAAAGTTATTCTAAAATAAGATATATTACAAAAACTAGCCATACGTTGTAGTACGAAGATGTTTCTAAATTTTGACATTTTTTCATTACAAGACGATTAAAATCAATTTAATTTACATTTGTTTTCCATGTTTCATGGGTATTATTGAAAGCTACTCCATAGTCAAATAACTACATGTATCCTTCTAAATAGGTACGTGGTTTCCGTATAGAAACTGAGTCTCAATTGAAAAAAGTACCGTAAGGATTCAATTTGAAACTAAATTTTTCTGTTGGAGGAAAGTGAATTTTAAATAAGACTGCTGATCTTGGAATAATATAGTAAAGAAATATGTAAACTAGGACGAAATATATAAATTGTTTGTCTTAAGTGCCAGAAGGTCGAGGTTTCTTACTTGAAGTTGAAACTTCGTATACAACTTGGGTACCTGTGAAACATTCATTGAAAGCAGTGATTTTGTAAAAAATGTAATTGATTGAGTTTGCTTTGTATACACTGATGACATTTATTTTAAAAACAAGCTCAGTTATTCCACGTGCGGCTGAATAGAATTTTCAAGAAAAAAATGCGTGCTTGAAAATAAATTAACCACGAATGCCGCAACAGTTTGATTTGCCATCCTCTCACAATGATAATGTAATTCGAAAAACATCGAATCCATGGTGCAAGGGTACAACAAATAAATATCGATTGGAAAAGTGAGTTCAAGAACGCTGAAAGTTCCTCATTTTTACTGAAAATGAACTGAATTGGCATTCGTAATCACTCAAAATCGACTTCTGAAGTCATCTCAGAAAAAGCTTTTGTAGTTTGTCTTACAGCAAGAGTGATCAATATGAAATGGTTTATATGATGGATATATTATGTATACATATTTGCGTCCGAAGTAAATTGTAGAAGCTATGAAAAAGTTAAAACGATGTTAAATATATTTTCTGTACACTTAAATGATGCTTGCATTTTTCTATGAAATAGAATCAACATTTAACTAATTCAACCCGGGCATCGCCTGGTAATTCTGCTATTTAATAAAAGCTCCAGAATTTTTGGTTCATTAGAAACAGTATAGCTGTCTTTTTCCAGTAATTTTAAATAATGTTTACTCTTATTCATTTTTATATCTTCTCTTTATTTAATTCCTTTGCAACTATGTTCATACAGTGCACTCAATAAACCTTTTATAATCTTTAATTCGCGATAAAATTACAAGCTGATTTACGTATCGGTTTTGCAAACCCCAGCATTCTTGGTTTAATATAAACTAACTTTATTTTCGTCAACAAGTTTCATAAATTATAACAGATTTTGGTCATTTGGAAAACTCATAAAAGTTATGCAAAACTAATTTTCAAGACCAACCACCTCTCATTAGCTAGATAACTTTAAGCATTCATCTGATCAAACTTTATCTGGCTTGAGATATTTTTATGGACAGGGTGGAGAAATAAAAGGCTTGACGTGCTTGCATCAAGGACGGATTAAAGGGGGGGGCGACCACCCCCGGAAAGCAAAAAAAGGTAAAAACTCATTCATCTGAAGGCAGAAATCAAGCTGTGGGTGGGAAAAGTGGAAAAGGAAAGATGCAAACAACCCCTTTACCAGGTTATGCAGTTGAGTGTGCAATTTTGCACCCCAGAAATTTTCTCCTTAATTAGATCTTTAATGCTGATTCTTTCTTCTCTTCCTGTGTCAACTGCAACAGCAGAAAGGTCTTTCTCGACACTAAAGCGGATCAAAACTTAGGAAACCGTTGTGGGCAAAACCGCTTAACTAGACTTGCTTTGCTATATGTTCAGAGACATCCTTATTGACAAAGAAAATTATAGATAGATATATTGAGAAGGGGGGAAGGAAAAACCATGTTTTCCTAAGTACAGGTGGTTTAAAACCAGTTATTCTTTGTGATGTCAAAAAGTTAAAGAAATTGAACTCAACATTCATACATTTAGGTTACTCTTTTAATTTTATATCAAAACTGTAAAAAGTGCAAACCGCCTGCTAATATGCATGAAGCAGACCAAATATATACTGTACGAGTATAGTGCTAATATGTACAAAATAAACTCAATAATTTTTTGTATACAGAATTTTTATTTCAAAACGTTAACTACTCAAATATAAAAAAACACAATATTACATTCAAAACTACAGTTTTATGCACCTTAAGTAAGCTTTTGAGTTACCGTAACGGCGTAACATCGTTCTTACTGTTTATATTGTACTTTGGAGATAATGACTGAGACATTAGTCTAAAATACATTCTTGTAATAATACAATTAATATGGATATCGTTTTTTCTTATTCATACAACTTTTGTTTCAAAATGAGTGTCGTAAATTGTATTGAAAAATTAAAAGAATTTGTAAAGAATATTTAGGTTTCTATTTATTACTTTCCTAAAACGTTATTTTTAAAATAAAAGTATGTATAGGAATTAAAAGCTAACGAAAACGTAACTTTTAACAACCTACAAAATACTATTTTAAAAGTATTTGCATGCTAATTTCAATGTTTTATTTTTAATTTGCTTAGCAGTTCTATGTTGACAAAAGGCTTATGGAATTTGTAGTTTTCGTGTTAACAATTATATAAATGGAGCCAGTTTTGCAAAGGTTTTAAAAGCTACGCATTTCAAGAAATTTAAAGTGATTGTCTAAAATAAAGTACATTTTTACACTTATTTTATATCAGTTTTAAGTCTCAAAACAGCTTAAAAATGCTAGTTTTTGAAGGTATTTTTTCAAAATTTTCAGGGGGAGGACCTCCGGACCCCCCGTTTCTCTGGGGTATCCCAGGCCCCCTGGTTTGTTGCATCTTCCAACCAACTATCCCCACCCACAAAATTGCATTAATACATTACTGGCGTGCATTGCAATTCACAAGTCAGTAAATGTACATATATTTACTTTTCAACACCTATCACAAATGTTTTAATTAAGACTTTCAATAATCAATTTAAAAAATAAACTGCTCAGTTTAAAATTCCTTAATATCCACAAATTGCCATAAAAATCTGCAATCAAAAACTCCATAAGTTAAATAAACAGTTTGATGTTCGAGAAAATTATATTTTGCAGGAAATATGGTCTATACGCAAATTATTTATAGCTCATCAAATCGATGGTAATGTTGAATTTTCTAATAATTCTACGATATTTTCTATCAACCTAGGCTTTCCTTGTGTGTGTATGTCCATTACTTGATGTTTGGTGCAGCATGACAATGGCCAATACAATATAAAACACAACCAACCATAAAACTTTAGGAGAAAACTGACAATTTGAGAACCAGTGACAAAATTCAGAAAGTCCATACATAAGTATATCTTTCTGCTGAAGAAAGTTGCATGAATACAATTCCAAAGAAAATTATTGCTCGAAATAATATAAACCTGGCTCCACAAAATGCTTATTATTTTTCCATACTTTATAACAGCAGATTAAATGGGGTGGGTATTTTGGGGAAGTTAACTTATAACACAGGGAAATGTAATTTGTGAACAAATTAAGGTCTAGTTTTATAAGATAGATCATACATACTATGAAGTGTATCAAATTAATGAAAATATCAAGCACAACTACATAGAGATGTGAACATTAGAACTAAAGCAAAACTTTCTTGGATATTTTTATTTAAAAAGAAACTTATTAAATTTGTGAAGTTGGTTGCCACTATGAAAGCAACAAGTCAATTCAAATTGTCAGTTTATAATACTTCGTAAAAAATGCTCCATCATTTATTGGCATATTCTTGGCAGTTATGTTTAGTAGTATGTTTAGTATTTGTAGTTTTATATCTTAATAGTTATGTATTTCTGATTTATGATAGCCAGACTTTTTTGCTTAATTACTTGCTTTTAGCAACATTTCTACATGGAAAATTTATTTAGAAATGTAAATAAATTTTCCATGTATAAAAATTTCATGGAGAACTAGTGAAACAAATCCCAAAATAATAAACATGTTTTGATCAAGGTATACAAAAATTGAAGATTTCCCATGGCATAGTAGCATCAACAAATTAAAGTTTACATTTCAAAAAGGAGTTTAATCCATCAATTTTCATATTCATTCATATAGCATCCACAAACCAAGAGGGATAATATAATCAAGAATATTTTTTTTCACAGACCATGAGGATTCAAAGTATCAGAAGATTTAAATCTCTTGTGATGGGGATTTACAATTTCATGGAATTTGCATGAAATAAAAAATAAAGGATCATGTTTGAAAAAAGAGGGAAGCGTAACATCACATCTTATAATGTGCCTCTTTATCAACTGATGCGTATCTTAAAACCAATTAAATAGCCCTTGCGTACCCCCCAGTGCGAAGCTAATTCAACTACCTTAAATCCAACAGAGACGTACAAATTGGCACAGCAATTGTGGATTGAAATTACCTTTTAAGGGTGAAATACTCTTAACTCTCACGTTTCCCAATTTATTTTAATTGGAATGAATTTGTTTTTAATAAAAAAGATCAAAACGCCCAATTAAACCAAAGCTAAGATAATAAGTATATAATTGGTCGCAGCTTTCAATGTATTTCTTCCGAAAAACAAATCTCAAATCTTGGAGTTGTGAGGAATTGTGTTGGAGAGTTCAAAAATACATCTCAATTAGAATTCGTGAACAAAGCAATCCATAAAATTTGTCCAATCCTCTTATTCCAAGTAACTACAGTTTTCCCCATCAGATGGCAGCACATAGCTTTTTCCAGTCTCGTATACTTCCATCGTCCGAGGCACACCGACAACAGCTACAATTCCGTTCCAACCAATCAAAATCCATAAATCGGAAATCTCGTGTTCTGATTGGTTCTCGCTTCCACTGGAGCTCTGATGGGGTTCGTTTTTTTTCCTTCTATCACGTACAGCAATAAATAAAAAAAGAAAAGAACGCGAAAAAGGGAAGAAAGAAAACGCAAAGCCGAGAGCAAGCAGCAATGGCGATGCGGAGAAATGGTGAAGAGGGATGAAATGAAACTTCGCAGTCTCAGCCAACGAGGATGAACGTCCGTGACCTCCACGGTGCCCTTTCCATTCATTCTCGGCGGTACGTCTTTATCCGCAGCCACGTTCAGTGGCTTGTTTCGCGTTGGGACTTACAGCAGAACAGGACAAAGACTAAAAGTGTTTCCCCACAGACGCAGCCCCTCCCCGCCGAAATATTCCAGATTTTATAAATTCGTAAAATCGAAGTTTCGTTTCACCCAAAAGAAACACGAAGACAGGTTTCAAATACCGGCAAATAAATTAGGAGAATTATCAGTTGCTGATGCGAACAAAGAACACATGTATGAAATTATGCAAAAGCAAACACCTTTAAATATAATTTTCACCACACAGATGCCCTTCAAAATAACTGCCCCTCCCTTTTTTCCCCTCTAGTCTGTTTCGTTGCTATAGCATTTGATCCCCAACACTTCTGGAGGCCGCGATAACTCAGAAGAGTAGCGAATTTTCAACCGAAGAGTTACGAGTTCGAAACTCGATCCAACCAAAGACCTTCGTGTACACGGGGGCTGGTGAAACTTTAAATCTGTCGTGGCCTCAAATGTCCTCAAGATGGCGTGGTGTGGAAGTTTGGAGGTGCCAACTCAAGTGTTGACCTCGTCATCTGACCGTTGCTCGAAATGACGAGGTGTTGCCTCGTATCTTTTCCTTCGGGATGGATCCCGGATCGTCGTCAATAGCCCCAGTGCGACTTTTAATACCGACCCTTTACTTTAGTTTTGAGGCGTTCGTTTCATACATTGAAATGTTTGTATGGGGTCTATCAACCCTCCTAGTGGTTGTCTCGACGAGGTATCGTCATTAGAAGGAAACTGATCAGATCTTGATGGACGATATATCTGCTCAGAGAAAAAACTGATTAGATCTTGATGGACGATATATCTGCTCAGAGAAAAAACTGATTAGATCTTGATCTCGTCAGCAAAAAAAACTGTAATATCTTCAAGACGAGTTATATCGTCGTTAGCGATTTGGTTGGATCTTGATGGACGAGATATCGCGTCGAAATCTCTTAGAGGATTAATTTATAAGCGAAGTCATGCAATCGGGTCATTTGGACGGAATCCTTGCCAAAAAACGGGACAACCAAACTTCTGTTTTCGACGCTATCCTTTTCTCAGAACCCAAAGCTGTACAAAAACAAATTCAGCTGTCGTCGGAGTGCTTGGGTAACATCTTAAAAATCACAAATGCCTGATTTATTTTTAGTGACCTCGTTCACTTTTGTGACAGCTCTGAATAGTTTGCATGACACTGTTCTCGTAAATGGTTCGCTCCGTGGTCCAGAGAAATCAAGTTTTTTTTCCGTTTCCTTGTCCTTGCATCTCTGGAAGAACGATGGCGCAAGCGCTGCGTGTCTGACATGCAGCGAAATGGCGAGCCCTCCTAGATTTATAACCATTATTTATCTATCTCGAAGAGTCAAATAAACAAACATTTCATCCTGGCTAAGCGGATGTGTGTGTGGATAAACTTAAACTATTAAGGGATAAGGGAAGGATGTTTGTCACTTCGTGAAGTTTTTAAAGCGAGATTTGTGCGTGTTTAAAAACATCACCTCTGTTTATGCAGTTGCGAACGTTAACAATACCACTGGGAATTCCAAATGAGTCTTGCAGTCTAGTACACCAAGAGGTGGTAATTCACTGCATGTTCTTGGTGCCGCGGTATCCCAATTGGAAAAGCAACCGGAGGATTACGAGTTCGAAACTCGGTCCAGCCAAAGACCATCGTGTATACGGACGGCTGGTGCACGTTCAATCTGTCGCAATCAGCTCAGATGTTGACCTCGTCGTCTGACCGTGGTCCAAAATGACGAGGCGTTGTCCTTGGATCTATCGTGCTAGATCCCGGACCGTCGCCAATAGCCCGTTGTGTTGCTCCAGTGCAACGTTAATTAATTACCATAACCAAAGTGAGTCTTGGAGTCAAAGAGGGTAGATAGGTACGACGGTCTTTGGCTCGACCGAGTTTCGAACTCGCAACACTCCGATTGCTAATCTGTTGCTCTTCTAACTGGGCTACCACGGCCACAAAAGTAGGGAATTCATTGCCTGTTTTGATTTGTTTTTCGATGTTCTTGGTTTGTTTTTGTTGATTTTGAGACTTTTGCATTTCCAGTGGCAGGCAGAAAAAAATTCACCATACAAAGTGATCAGGAACAAAAGCACGCACAAACAATAAGAAAAAAATGGAAAAACTATGGCTGCCAATTCGTCCTCTAGTCACCTAGTATCGACCGCTAGGTTCTGACTGGAAAGCATAGTGCAAAGTTGCAGGTGGCGGTTGTGCATTTATTGGGTGGCCGTGGTAGCCCAGTTAGAAGAGTAATGGATTAGCAACCGGAGGAGTTCGAAACTCGATCCAATCGTAGACCGTTGTATGTATGGGGGCTGGTGCACGTTAAATTCGTCGTGGCTTCAAATGTCCTAACGTTGGCTGGTGTGGAAGTTTGGAGAAAGGGCAAGTTTCAAGCTGTGGTCTCTACAGATGTTAAATCGATTCGAACCCCCCTCCCCAGCTTGGAAGGTGAACACGTCACCCAAATTATATTCGAAAAATTAGTGTATTCCAAAACCACAAAATCCTTGAATCTTGGCTGTGGGTTTTCAAAACCGAAGGAGCCCTAGCCTCTTTCTCCGCCCCTCACTCTATCCCTATCGTTCACCCCCATTTCCACTTTTGGAACAGTCCGACTTTTCAGCTGACTTTTTCAAGCGAACGTGATGGTGGGAAGCGGTGAGAGATCAGTGAGGTTAAAGGTGTGTGGCAATGTATGACTATAAATTACCACTTCCAACCAACCTCAGGGTGTGTTTGCTGGCTTGGGTGACCAGAATATGATAAGCAGGCGCGCTTGCAGGAAAAGAAGACGAACAAAAAAGTGAAAACTCTGTGCGCGTTAGAGGAGGGCAGAGGATATCGCATTCTGCGTTGAAGGTGACAGGACCGAACAGGAACTGGATCCTGCAGGTCTTAATTATTTGAAGAGTTGGGAAATGCACTCGAAAGAATTCCTCGTTTGACATGCAAAAAAACAAGTTCCTACTTTGATGCCCGCGGAAGGCTTTTTTTTTTTAATATTCGAGCTCGTTAAATATTCACGATAAACAACGACAAAAGCGGTCGTGTTTTGACTTCTTTTTTGAAGTTGCGCTGCTGACATTTTTGGAGGTGTCAAATGACTTATTTTGCTGGTCCAAAGAACGCGTGAAACGAGTTCTTATCCGAAGTTAGCCAGTTATGGAACTCATTACTGCATGAACTGAACTGAAATGACCTCATTCTCTTTGTTTCACTCGTGGGACTTTACAAACGCATCCATCTGTACACACGCGTGTTAAATGGAGCTTTTGTTGATATCAATGTTCTCGAATGATTTAATTGAACCTTGTTAGCGTGTACGAAACCATTTCACAGTGGTTTTTCGTTTAGATGTTTCACACATGCGAGTGTTTCACAATCAGGGAATAGTTTCCGATAAGTTTTTGTTGTTGTTTCCAGTTGTTTTTCCGACTGGTTTCTGATCGACCGAAACAAATTGAACATAAAAACTAAAATAGTTGTTGATTTCAGCAAGCTTTGCTCTAAATTGTTAAGGAAGTCGACGCTCGTTTTAACGAACTGTTATTTTATGAACCTTCAAAAAGTCATCCTTATAATTTTAATTCTCTTTTAACGAACTTACCAATTTTACGAAATGTTTTTCCCCGGTCCCTTGGGATTCGACTACAATCTTTGATTTTTTTCAACAATCAGCAATTTGCTGCTAAATAGTTTACCTGCTCTCTTGTTTTCCTAATTTTATTTAAAAGAACTATTTTTCTAATCAATTCGCGGGGCCGTCATGGCTCAGCGAGTTTGCAAACTGCGCTACCAACCTGCTAGTTGTAGGCAGAGGAACACAAAATATTCCTCTGTCTGTTGTCCTCGAATCTTTTCCTTCGGAATTGGTTCCGAACCGTCACCAATAGCCGGTTGTATTGCTCCAGGGCAACATAAATTCAACAACCAATACATTTTACGTGTGTGTATGTCCATTACTTAACGTTGTCTACCTTCTGTTTGGCACAGATAGAGCCCTTGCGCCATAAAACCCAACCAACCAACCTAAACCGATTTAATTTCTAACACAAAATGTTCTTCCTTGCTACAAATTCTCGAAGAGCAAAATTAATTAGAAACCAATTCAAATGTTCTTTTGCACGACGAGCAAATTACTTCTGCTTTCACGACTAGAAATTGAATTCAACCTCTTGCATCTCTATAATACTGCAATCAAGAGACGGTGTTTGCATTCGAAAAAAGTTCCATCCACGGGAAGGCCAGACGGCAAGCTCGTCTGCTCGACCATCCCTCGCCATTTTCCACGCAAGAGATGCGTCCCATGGAGCGTTCTGTTCGTGTTCTGTCAGGTGTGGCTCCAGGAGTGCGGTCATCTGTGCACCGGGAGCACAATATCTGGCTGAGGCATCGCTTTTCACAAACTACACCCTCCCCCTTCCTATCGAATTCAATGTCACCATGGCAACCGTTCCGCAGATGGCCCTTTCCTGCTAACAGAGGACCCAGCACGACAAGCGACAGAAGTAGCAGGCGGTGTACAGAGCGATTCCAGGTTGTATTGTGTTCCTTGGTCATACACCGAGAATGTTTGCGCACACACTGTCTCTCTTGCTCTTTCTCCCGCCTGAAAAGTGACAGCTAGAACAAAAGGAGGGAGGGGCGTGATTCGATATCGGTCGCAGGGGGTGCGGGGAACAATAGAATAGAACGAAGCACGTCTTCGCTGTAGCATAAACTCTCAATATACACACCAAGTAAATGGGAGAAAACAATGCCATTTGTAATCATGACTACACTTGGATCGAGACTCAATCGGAGGGTTGTTCTGAGAAACGCTATCGTATCTTGACATATGGAGCTCAACGGTCAAATACCTTGTGTAGTATCACACAAAGGAATAGAGACGCCATCTCGTAGTTGACCGAACCCTTTGCCCCATCCCAATAATGTTACGGTTTGGTCGGGCAGTTTCTACTGTTTCGGTTTCCCACCTCATAAACTGCCCTTCTGTAAAGCATTTGATTTTCCAGGAAAATACTGACCCTCAGTGACACATCTTTAGGTATGTGCGGGCATCACAACCCCGAGTGATCCTTCCTTCCTGTCATTTTTATCCTAACCTACCCTTCTGCTTTTCCTTCCTATCTCATTATGTTGTTTGTTTTGTGTTTGACGCAGCTTGGCCAAATATGGCCCTTGCGTCATAAAACCAGAAAACAACTGAAGAGCAAAATAACTTTTTACAAAAATTTTTGATAATCTAAATGAAATTTAAGATCGAAAGGTACTCAGATTTATAGGTATTATTTAAGGCAACACGAAGCAAAGACACAGTCATTCACAACAACCTGCTCTCCAGTCTATTGGTGCCCTCTGGGGTTCATCTCCTTTAGGTGTGCACGGGCTGCACGGACCCGAGTTTCACTAGTATTACTTTCCTTTTACAGGACCGTCATTTAACCGTGGTTCAAAGTGACGAGGTGTTGTCTTCGGTTCTTTCCCTTCGGCATTGATTCCGGACCGTCGCCAATAGCCCGTTGCTTTACATCTGTGCGACGTTAATTCAACTACCTGCCAGCCTACCCTATTCACACGGAGTTTACTTTTAGTAAACACGGGGGTCGCGCTCTCGGGATTCCCAAGCGATCTTCTGCTTTCATCCCACTACTCTGTTTCACAATGTCTCTTTTCCCCCTTTCACGATGTTTTTTACTTGACGCTGTCTAGTGTTTGGCGTAGCTTGACCAAATATGGTTCTTGCGCCATAAAACCCCAAAACAACCAACCAGTCTATTGGTAGTAATGCAAAAAATGTTTCAGCTTATCACCGTTTATGTGATAAACCGATAGCCTCATCACGAATTTGCCTTTATTTTTATCTGCTGAACATGTTTTGTTGGCCGTCTCTATTTATTGTTGACTATACCATCAGGAACGATCCTGATGGTTCACATCCCATTCCCCAAATTACAAGAGGTATATCGTCGATTTAGAGCAAAACACATTGACTGACATTGGGAGAAGGGGGCATTAAATGCATATTTTCATAATGAGAAATATATTGTCAGATTACAATCTTTAAGATATACTATCAAAATGCTTATCATTTTTATTTTTTGACCTAAAAATTGATGATTAGATTTGAAATATCTGTTCAATGAAAAAAGTTCTTAGTCAATAAATTTCTACTCTAAAATTTCTGCGATAAAAAATATGTGGGGTTTGCGTCGGTGTCTAAGCAATTATTACACATTCGTGGACAACAAACATTTAATTAAACAAATAGGACAGACATTACAATCCAGGAGAATGGCACATCCTCGTGCTCTTCGAACACATTACATACTTCTCGTCACTAGTACCCACGACTCGACTCTACAAATGTCAGAACAAGTTTTCCAATGTCTCACAGCGCCATTTGGTGGTCCCACGCCTTAGATTCCCACATATATATGCAGATATGTGGATAAATAAGTGTATAAGCAAAACAATTGTTCTGAAAACATACACGCACGCATTTATCAAGCTCTAAGGTCTTTTGTCGCCTTTCCCCAATAAATCCCCTAAAATGGCGCAAATGAAAAAAGAAAATGTTTGTCTTTGTTCGTCATTCTTCGGTTATTTTTTTTGCATTATGAGGGCTACTTAGAACAAAAAAAGAACGTGGAATATTCGTATAAATTCGTATAGCATGGAACGCGACTCTTAAATCTGATCAATCAGAACAATCAGAAATAAGCGCGATCAAGTAAATCTCTCATCGGGCGACTAACCTCTAGGCAACTATTGTTAAAGATTTTACTTTAATTAGAAATTTATAAATGTTCATGCTTCAAAATGTTTAACAATGTTTCAAAAGTACAACGAATCTATAACTGCATTCATTTTGTTTCGGATTCAAGTCCAGTCACCTCTTAAAACAAATCTTCCTCCCATCATTGAGTAAACATTTATTGAACAATTTCAAACTAGTTTACTCTTCCAGAACTTAGAAACTATGATTCTATTTAATTGGTGATTAACGTTTATTTCTTTTCAACAATCAACGAACCGTGTGGTGTATAATGAGGGGTTTCATTTTAATTTCTTTTACACAAACACTTCAAGGATAGTTAAACAAGCCCACAATAAAACCACCTTGAGAGTTAGTTCCAGGTCAAACCGAATACTTGCGAAAAGTTTATCCGTAATAAACGAACTCACTGAAGAATCGTATGTGCTTTCTCTCTGAGGTATTTTCTCTGTAAAGCTAAATGTAGGTGGGGCTGTAGTATTTCTGCGTTGATACGTTTTTCCTGTGCGTATTCTGAACGTAACGTCAGTTTGGCTTGTTTTTCGAATACGATTTCAGCACGTTGCCAACAAAAATCCAAAAAATAAATTCTGAATTGATATATGATTGGTCAACACCAATAAGAGTAACCCTCCTGATGATTGCATCGACGAGGTATCTGGTCATCAGCAAAACTGTCCAGATCTTGATGGACCAGATATAAGAAACCTAACCAGATCTTGATTTCGTCAACGTCAAAAAATCTGCAATCTTGTTGTTTGCCAGTGACGAGATATCTCGTTATTAGCAAAATAGATCAGATCTTGATGGAAGAGGCATCTCGTCGAAATCATTTGGAGGGTTAAACGCCAAACGTCGCCAAAGCAGTGATAAACAACTATTTAAAGGTAACCCCGAGAGGACCACGTACATTTGGACAGCGGAAGAAAAATCTTCGCGGATCTTGTTTGTTTACATTGGAAACCCTTCTCATACTCACTATACAATTACCAGAAGCCTATCGTACTTCTTGAATAGGTAGGTAGGTATTTTGAATTAACGTCGCGCTGTAACAACACAACGGGCTATAGGCGGCCTTCTAGAATAAGGTGTGAACCCAAAAACACACATTAGCCTTCAGGAGGCATGTCTGAAACGATATCTACGTGGACCAGTTGCGTCATATTTAGAAAACTGGAACAAAATCAATAGTAGGATTGGAATTGATGTTCTAGATAAAGTTTGGCGACTGTTAGTGCTCCATGAGATACATTAATCCATAATCCATAATGGATCCATTTTCATGTGGACCTCAGCGGAAAAGAAATGGAAGGTAATTTGGAAAAAAAGAGTGTACCTCAGTCATTGCAATCAATTACTTCTCTTATGAATTTCTTGCGAAAAAGAAACTTCAGAACAATAGCTCTTGGAATATAGAGGCTGTGGTAGCCCGGTTGGAAGAGTAACGGACTAGCAACCGGAGGGTTGTGAGTTCGAATCCAGCCAAAGACCGTCGTGTACAAAGGGGACTGGTGCACGTTAAATCTGTCGTGGACTCAAATGTCCTCACGTTGGCGTAGTGTGGAAGTTTGGAGAGTGGAGAGCCAGCTCAGGTGTTGCCTCGTCATCTTACCGTGGTTCAAAATTACGTGGTGTTGTCCTCGGATCTTTTCCTTTGGGATTGATCCCGGACCGTCACCAATAGCCTGTTGTGTTGCTCCAGTGTGAGGTTAATTAAAAATACCAATAACAATACTTGGAATATAGATGATCTCTTTGAATAAAGAACTTGAACAAAATAGGAGATATAATTGGTAGGTAGGTCCTCTGTCCAGACGTCGAGGTCACACCTGAGCTGGCACCCCACTCTCCAAACTTCCACACCACGCCAACGTGAGGCCACTTGAGGCCACAACAGACAAGCACAAGCTCCCTTGTACACGACGGTCTTTGGTTGGATTCGAACTCGCAACCCTGCGGTTGCTAATCCGTTACTCTTCCAACCGGGCTACCGCGGCTCCCAGCGGAAATGAAATGGAAGGTAACTTGGTTATAAGAGTGTACACCAGTCATTGCAATCAATTACTTGTCTCATCAATTTTTTGCGAAAAGAAAACTTCAAAATAATAACTCTTGGAATATAGATTATCTCCTTGAATATTTAAAGAACTATAACAAAATCGGAGATAGAATTGGAATTGATATTATAGATAAACCAGGCAATAACCAATGCTCCACTGGACTATGGGTCCCTTCTCATATGAACCTCAACGGAAATGAAATGGCAGATAGCTTGGCAAATGAGGGCACTTCAGAGTCAATGCAATTAGTCACTTCTCGTATTTATTGTGAATTCTCTTGCGAAAAAGAAACTTTAGAACAATATTTTTTGGAAGATTCCTCCCATCGTAGAGCTCGTACCAGAGAAAAATTCAGAAGGTGCCCTCAAATTCGAAGGCGATAGCAGAGACTGTCATCCCCCTGAATTGTGATTAGACCAGATATTGACCAATAAACATAAAGTTCCGTTTCCAAGTCATTAGGTTGGTTAGAACTTATTCTAGTTGTTCAAGCCCAAGTCAATACCAAGCTGATTGTTTATTGATCGACAGACTCGTTTGCTAATGAGTCATATCGAAAAATGGTGAGTTACTGATAGGGGATCAAGGATTGGCTGGTTCCACACCCACTTCACAATTGAATGCGATGTGATTAAACTTATTTTTCCTTTCTCCTGAAAATTTCTATTTCTTAGTTGTGACTGCTTTAGCGCGTGTGGTATAATTCAATTCATGATCCAGTAGAATTTCGATATGGAAGGCCTGCATCAATTTCATTCAAAAACACCCTAATTTATACAACATATTAAGCTCCATATAAATGAACACATCCCCAACAAACTATCTATTTCCATATTTTAACTCCTCATTCATCACTGACACATGAATCATTCATACCACGAGCTACTACCTCAACCGATGCATGGATTAAACCAGGCAATACCATACAAAATAGTTTCTCCATGCATCATTTCTTTTCTCTGGCTGGCAACCAGGTGCCTCTGCTGGGTGAGCTCAGACGAAATAATGGATTAATACACCCCCTCTCCTTTTGACAACAATGCGCTGTTAACAATGTCAATTACTGGCATCCCCGTTTGATGTATGATTCGGAGAGGGACCTAGCAGATGCTCTCCAGGGGTTCCACGGGGAGGGGTGGAACACCGGGGTTTATTATTGCGGTGGTCCAGAGAGGTGTTTCTCCTTTTACCGATTTATTTCAATTTTATGCGGTTATATCGATAGCGGCTTTTTCAGAGTAGGGGGAAGTCTTCTGGTGATTACACTGTAACCGTCGTTGATCGCTGTCCTCTGGGGGCTAGGTTATGCAAATAGCCCATCCTCGGGCTATTGGGGAGGGGGAACACTTGGGAGCGAAATGGAGCAGTGTCCCCTTTCGCCTCCTTTTTCTTTGTTTTGGTTGTGGTAGTTTTTAATTTATGCCATGAGTGGTCACCCGAGGGAGTTGATATGCTCTGAGAGTAGGAGGATTGAAAAATATTTAAGCTGAACCCCAATAGTGTGATGTGATTTACTATGGATATGGTGAAATCAGAGGTACTTGGTGGAGTCCATTTCGAAAGGTAGTAAGCTCGCCGAGGAAAAGGGATGTAATACGATCTCCATAGGTGATTATTTGTTTCACCATTTGAGTCACATGCCTTTTAAAAACAAGTCTAATCCTCCAATTAGGGACTAAGTTAAATGTAAACAATGTTTTCCCACAGTTGGCATCTTTAGAGCGGATTCTGGTTTCTGTGCCGGAAGCACTGGCACTGATGATCATGCTGTTACTTTCTACTGCAAACTTTCAAATAAAATTATTTTTCGAAAATGATTTTCAAATTAGAAAACTAGTCTTTCAGTTAAAAATCCGAAATAGAATTAGGGCTACAAATCTTCGCCCCCGTAATAACATACATGCGCCAAATTACGAAGAACTTATTAATTAAGTTTTACGAAGAGTTTGGATTAAAAAAACGAAACATCCTTTTTCCATCAAAATTATTCTTAAAACAAATGATAAAAAATAATATTTTCACCTTGAAAAAGATTTTAACTGAATTTCAACTCATATTTAATACTTCAAAAATTTAATTTAAGCCCAAAAGAAAAATTCCGCAAAATGTTTTTTTTCACCAAGGCACTGGAAACATTCGAAAACAAACATTTATTCTCTTTCCGCCATTTTTTTCTGTCAACCTTTTTCGAGCGATCCCCCGATATTCCCCCATTCATGACAACTCCCGTCAAGATTTCCCACTTCAAAAGAAGCTGCCATTTTCTAAAAATCCTGAAAAGAATGTTCTTTCTGTGTTTTTTTCCATCACTCACTCTCCTTCACTTACTTTTCTTTCCCTGAATCGAAATCCTCCTGAATGCGTTCCAAAGGCGTTTTCTCGATTCAGTAAATCCCATCCTACACTCGAATAACAACAATGCAAACCTCTTTAAAGAAAGAGAAATAGGGGACGGAGAATTTTCGTGAAAAGGCTGCGCTCTTATTCTGCGATCAAATTCTTTTCTCGAATTTTTCCATTAGAGCGCCCTCTCATGTTAGCATACGAAGTGGAAAGCTTTTGTTGCACGCCATGTGTTTGTGCCCCTGTAGCGAAGAAACAAAAGAAATAATCCTCGATGATACACGTTCGACGCATCACATATTTCACGGACTTGTTTTATTATCTGTCTGAGTGGCGTATGCAAGAACTGAACTGAAGGGAATTATGCAAACGATATATATTTTTCGAAAAACATAACGGCGGAAAATATTCTAAACTGATAATAGTCTTGACATGTGCATTTGAAAAGATAACGGAATTCTCGCTTCTTATAAAAAAATAGAATAGTTTAGAGCATTTATTCGTGAGATGCACTTGTGTTATTTGAATTGAAAAGACTGAATTACATCACAAAAAAGAGTTATCTGAAGAATTTTGTTTCATAGTCGGTTTTTAAAGGGGGGCTGCGAAGATAAAATCCAATAGACATTATAGATATAATGTATAGATGATATTTTATATCTAAAATGTTTGATTTGCCGTTACATTTGCAGCAATATATTTCCTATTTTTGTCGTCCCACTCTTTGAAAGGGCCGCGGTGGCCCAGTTTGAAGAGTAACAGATTAGCAACCTGAGGGTTGCAAGTTCGAAATTCATTTCAATCAAAGACCGTCGTGTACACGGGCGCTGGTCCCTGTCTGTCGTGACCTCAAATGTCCTCACGTTGGCGTGGTGTGGAAGTTTGGAGAGTGGGTTGGCACAGCTCTGGTATTGTTCTCGTCATCTGACCGTTGTTCAAAATTACGTGGTATTGTCCTCGGATCTTTCCTTTGGGGATTTCCATTGGATCCTGGACCCGGCGAGAAAAATTGAACGGTTTTAAAACATTCGCAACATGTAAATGGGTCTCTTGGAATGAAACCGCAAATTTATGGGAAAATAAACTCATAATTTAACTATATTCTTTATAGAGATAAACGACAAAACTAAAAATGATATTTTTTTCACTCAACGAACGATATTTAAAAAAACAACTCGAAATGAAGATTTCATTTTTTATTTATCAAACGATATTTTTAAAACTCGAACAAACCAGGAAATGACAATTTTCATAAACATTAACGAATTCTACAAATCTAAAATAAGTAAAACAGGTGAAAGAATTTCAAATTCCGGCTCTCCTTTAAAATTGTAGCATACTTGATGCGCATAGATGCTTCAAGTTAGGGAGTGGATCTCATTTACAATCATGCGGTGAAAATACTGGGTTTGCCAAGAAAAATACAAGATAAAGCCAACAGTGTAAGTGGATTTTCCCATTTCTTTAACTTTGAAACAAAATTGCAACTGGACAAATAGAAAAACAGGGCGTCTCAGAGAGAAAACACACACGGATGTTAAAAATTAAAATAATGTATCAAAAAGGGCATTCATAAACTAAAACGTTCCACTTTCAACACTATTTTAACGTCAAACTAAGGGCGTTCATTAATATTCGGTTTTCAAGACGTATTTTTTTCCGTTCCAGTCGAATGAACCACGCCTGTTCCTATTATTACGCCTGTATTCTTAGTCACTGCGAACTGCAAACAAACTTTCTTTATATTAAGGTAGGTATTTTAATTAATGTCACACAGGAGCAACACAACGGGATATTGGCGACTGTCCGGGATCAATCCCAAAGGGAAAGATCCGATCTTTATATTAAGAGATTGAAGGCATTAAAAGTGACTCCTTCATTAAAATATGGTCCTTGTGTCACAAAACCCAAAATCAATTATTCCTAAAAAATTTCGGGTGATTCCAAAATTACGAGGTATTGTCTTTGAATCTTTTCCTTCGGGATTGATACCGGATCGCCGTCAATAGCCTGTTGCGTTGCTCAAGTGCGACGTTAATTAAATACCTACCTAAAAAATTTTGGACCGCGGTAGCCCAGTTATTAGAATAGCGCATTAGCAACCGGAGGGTAGCGAGTTCGAATCTCAATCAAACCAAAAGACCGTCGTGTACGTGTGGGCTGGTGCATGTTGAATATGTCGTGGCCTCAAATGTCCTCATGTTGGCGGGGTGTAGTTGTTTGGAGAGAGGAATGCCAGCTCTCGTGTTGACTTCGTCATCTCTGACTGCGGTTCAAAATGACGAGGTCCTTCGGGTTTGATCCCAAATAGCCTGCTGTGTTGATCCAGTGCGACGTTAATTAAAATACCTACCTAAATATTTACCGAACCATCGTCAATATCCCGTTGTTCCAGTGTTAACTCCTACGTTAATTCAAGCACCTACCTAGAGATTCGTTAATAAAACTTGGCCTTTTGTTAGTTTTTTATGCAGTTAATAAGGATTGCGACAGTAAATTCATATATTAGAAACATTAATATATATCATCAAAATTAATCCGTTACGAATTAGTATATTTCATCCAAAATGTTTTTGGGCCGTGGACGTGCAGTTGGAAGAGTAACTGATTCGCAACCGGAGAATTGCGAGTACGAATCCTAAACACCATCCTGTACGTCTGTCGTGGCCTCAAATGTCCTCACATCGGCGTAGTGTGGAAGGTTGGAGAGAGGGGTATCAGCTCAGGTGGTGACCTTGTCATCCGACCGTGGTTTAAAATGACGAGGTGCTGTCCTCGAATCTTCCCCTTCGGGACGGATCCCGGATCGTCCCCAATAATCCGTTTTATTGCTCCAATGCAAAGTAAAATCAACTACACAACCCCTATAAAATGTGTGAACATTGGAGACTTAGAAAATCGAGTCTTCAGAACGATTCGAACGAGCCGAATGCCGATTAACGCCAAGTTTTTCTCTTAGGCAATAGAAGTTGACTAGTTAAAGACCAACTGGATCTGCCATTAACAAAAAGAGTCCCAATCAACACGTTTTGAACTTTTCAACAGTTGATCTGTATGAACTTTTCAAAAGTTGATCTGTATCTGTCATGAATTAGGCCGGTATTAATGAAATCGAAAAGAATACCGTCTACTGTAAAATAATATAGCTGGAAATGATAATAGCGGTTCTTGAGTGATTGCACGTTATTTAAAATCAGGATGAAGACGGCCCACAACGTAATTCAATGCGAAGAAACCAATTACCACGACCACACGAATTTAGTCAACCTTGAACACCACGACTGTTGATGCTTCGTCCTGGAGGAGGGCAGATAGCTGAATTAACGTCGCACTAGAGCAGCACAACGGCAGCAAGGATCCGAGATTCATCCCGTAGGGAAAGATCCGAGGACAACACCTCTCTCTAGACCCTCACCTCTTCGACTCACCAAACGGTTTAGAGTCATTAGCAAAGAGGTGGGAAGAAGACTCGCTAGCACTGAGAGGTCGAACAGGAAGCCAAGCACGTGGGAAGCACCCACCTCTCCTCTGTGAGCTCGTGCGGCATTTATTGAATATCAAGGAAAAAACAGATTTCAGTACAATTTTGCATTAACAATAGTGTTATAAAGGCAAGAACATCAAGCATAAGTAGTATAGGAACAGAATTTGGATATGTACAGATGGGAATATTCAACAAAAACATGGAAAATAACACAATACATAAAGAACAGTGTACGATGGAGTGAAAATTAATAATGTAATGAGAAATAATAGAATAGTATATGTACAAAGTAGAACAATTAATATACAAAATTAATGTTCATAGTGATTACGGTAAAGTAATTGAAATAGAAAAGCTAATATAACAGCATATATATAAGTTGAAGTATTTATATAACAATAAAAGACACTTGGTATAAAATAAAGTAAAATAGGAGAGAAACAATTTTGTTATTACTCTCCAACCTTTGCCAACATTGGTTGGCGATTTTGGTCGGGACATGTGTCCATGCAGCTGTGTTCAACGTTGTATTTGGTGCGGAAATTAGTATTAGAGAAAATGCAATTGGAATATTTTTGTTATTAGTACAAGATTTAGTAGGTGGTCTTAGTCATAAGTCAAACAAATATGATTATTAGTGCATCTGGATTTAGTGGGGCCAAACTGGCCACACCCAGTGATTTGTTTTATACTATGGAAATCGTATAAGCGGATCCTTTGACAGCCTACATAGAGATGTCTCAAGGACATTACTTTTGTATAGATGGCAGGATTCAAAGTGGCTACCCAGTGGTTTCCACTGGCAGCCGGGATTTTAAAATTTATACAAATGTTATTAGTATTTTCAATAACTTCATTTTTGAGATTGAGGGCTTCAGGAAGATCTGAGCCCTCAATTTCAGTATCGACACGTCAAGTAATGTGATTCTGGGTTGACGTTTAGATGGACGAGTCATATCAAAGTTCTTTAAAATATCCTTACTGTTGGCTATGTCATTATTAAGGGCTTCGAGGGTAGCCTTAGAGTCAGTCTCGACTACAATTCTCCCACCGGTGAGTTGTTTAAGTTTGTCATTTTGTGTGTTGTATTTTTAAGTGTAATATGAATTGTAGTTTTACTATTGTTAGTATTGCTTTCGCTTTTAGGTTTTAGGAGAATGTCATGGGATTGAGGAGGTTTATGGGTCTGGGATTTTCCCGATGAAACAGCCGTTTCATATGAAATCGTTGGAATAGTTGGTGCGAGGACAACACCTCGTAAATTTGAACCATGGTCCAATGATGAAGACAACACATGACTTGGCACCCCACTCTCCTAACTTCCACACCACGCGAACGTGAGGCCATGACAGTTTTAAAGTGCACCAGCCTCCACATACACGACGGTCTGATGGAGTTACGAACTCGCAACCCTATGGTTGTTAATCCGCTACTCTGCCAACCGGGCTACCACGGCATTCGTATTGGATACTCGTTAATAAAACTCGGCCTTTTGCTAGGATTTTATTCATAGACAATAATAATTGCGATAATAAATCCATAGTGGGAGCATTAATATATATTATCTAAAGTAATGCTTTACGAATTAGTATATTTCATCGAAATTGTTTTGGGACCGCGGTAGCCCGGTTGGAAGAGTAGTGAATTAGCAACCACAGTTCGTAACTTGATCCAACCAAAAACCGCCATGTACGTAGGGGCTGGTGCACGTTAAATCTGTCGTGGCCTCAAACATCCTGACGTTGGGGTGGTGTGGAAGTTTGGAGAGTGAGGTGCCAGCTCAGGTGCTGTCCTCGTCATCTGAACATGGTTCAAAATGACGAGGTGTTGTCCTCGGAACTTTCAATTCGGGATGGATCCCGGACCTCCGCCAATAGCGCGCTGTGTTACTCCAATGCGACGTTGATTCACCTGCCTACCAACCAAATAATCTTGATTTTTAAATACGTAAGTTCTGTTTTGGACAAGGCGACATCAACCTCATTCGCCCCAGGTCTCGAAAAGTCCACCTTCTCCTCCGGGTCCGTCATCCAATCTGGCACGGGACCCGGCTGTGCCCGGGCGTAAACCCCATATTTGCCAACAAAAAAAAAAGCTCACGTCAAACTGCAATGCGGAAATAGCGTCATTGAAGGCCGAACATCAATCCTGCAGACTATATCCCCGGAGTAGTCCTCTACTCGGCAGCCTTTTGTTTACTCCACTCTCCTCGACTGCCCCCTGTTCGTTAATAAACATACCCCCGCCTCACCCCAAGACGGCTTGTCCCGGAGCAGTCATCCAAAATATTGTATCTCTCGGTGGCAATCACATCGATTACAATGTTGCTAAGCTCCGTCGTGGGGCGCATGCGCCAATCGATTGTGGGGGGAGTGTACCGCTGCATCGGGTGCACTCGGTCAGGAATAGGTCACCCGAGCATTTGGGAAGGGATTTGGGGCTCGATACTACTGCAGTGGGAAGTCGATTAAGCCCTGCCTGCAGCGAGGTTTACTCGTCTATATGGCAGCGGTGGCAGTTTGTTACTGCTCGTTAGATACGAGGCCATTTGAAGCATTTTGTCAGGATCAATTTCTGTTTTGCGCTGGTTAATTATGCAACAAAGGAAACAGGATTTTTCGTGTTCAACAATAAGGGAGTTGGGTTTTGTGGCTAAAAGGCCATATGTAACTAAGCTGCGCCAAGCACTAGAAAAACATTAAGTAATGGGCATACTGTTGGGTTTTATCGATTGAAGACAGAGTTTTATACATTAAAAATAAATTTTTATTACGTAACCAAGTCTTATAGTTTAAAAACAACAAGAAGTCTGATCAGCTCATGATCCCCAATTTTCTTCACTTTTATACATTCAAAGATTTACATATTCTTCACATTTATGTGCCCCACACGGCACTATAATTGGAGGTTTGAGACCGATTCCAACATGCGGCCCCATCGGTTGTAAAACCTCAGCAGATGTATTACAATTCAATATATATATTTATATAAATCTAACAAAATATTTTTGTAATAATATTTTTAAATTTATTTAACAATAAAGGCTTTGTTAAAAAGTCAGCCAAATTATTTTCCGATGAAATATAATTTACGTTAAATAGTTCATCTTTTATTAATTTACGAATAAATTTGTACTTGATATCAATATGTTTAGTTTTCTGATTTTCCTGACTATTTTTTGAAAAATAGATAGCAGATTGATTATCACAATATACTTGTGGTCTTATGTAATCACACAAACTTAATTCATTTATAATTCTACTAAACCAAATAACTTCTTTAGTGCAATCGGTTAGTGCAATAAATTCAGATTCCATTGAGCTAAGAGCTATGCACTTTTGTTTAGAAGATTTCCATGATATTGGGATGTTACCCAAATAAATTAAATAGCCACTGCTTGAATGTCTGTTTGTGAGACCACATCCCCAATTTGCATCAGAAAAAGCAATCAAATTTGAACTTTCTACATTGGAAAGATTAATTTTAAAATCCTTTGTAAGAAAAACGTAGTTCATAATATCAACAACGTAAGACCAGTGTTTGTAAGTATAACCATTACAAAACTGAGACATTATATTAACGGCAAATGCAATATCTGGTCTGGATCTATCTGACAAAAACGATAAACATCCTATTAAGGAACGATAGGGAAATTTCCTCATTAAATCATTTTCGATTATTTCTTCCTCTTTAACTTTATCAGGTAAGTTACAACCAATTTTAAAAGGTAAATTCACAAAACTTTTAGGAAGATCTTTGAATTTTGACATTAATTTTTCAATGTAGGTAATTTGATGTAAATAAATCGAATTTTCAATCTCTTGAAAGTTTACGCCTAACAAATATTTAGTTTTACCTAGGACTGTAAGATCCAATTTTTTGTCCAATAATTCAATTACTTCATTTATCAAATGTTCCCTTTTTGAAAACAAAACCATATCATCTACATAAACAATTAAAATTACATCTTTAAATTTGTAGACACAATTACACCAATTTAACTGAGAAAATCCTAATTTAGTTAAAATACCGTCTAATTCCAAATTCCATTCTCTACCACTTTGATGCAGACCATATATAGCCTTTTCCAATAGACATACTTTGTTTTCGGATCCTTTCAGCACAAATCCTTTTGGCTGTTTCATGTATATAGTATCTTTAAGGTGTCCATATAAATATGCACTTTTCACGTCAACTTGACAGTGATACCAACCCAACATAGAAATCAATAGTACAAACAATAATTTAACAATAGAAAAATTCACAACTGGTGAAAAAATATCTTTAAAATCAATGCCGGGTTTTTGCTTAAAACCTTGAGCAACAAGACGAGCTTTATACCTTTTAGGTATATTGTTTTCGTCCATTTTTATGCTGTACACCCACTTACTTCCAATTATGGTTGTATTTGGGGGTGTGTCCACTAATTTCCATACTTGCCTATCCTTCATTATCTGAATTTCTTCATTCATGGCAGTATTCCATTTAATTTTATCCTTACTTGCCTGCGTTTCTTCATAACTTTTGGGGATTTCGACATTGTAACACTGATCATACATGTCGTACAGCTGTTGGTCTAAAAATTTAGATTCATCACTAGAAGTAGATGGCACATTAGAAATATCCACATTAGGATGTTCAGTCTCTGGCTTAAAATTGAAATTTACAGGATCAAACCTAATCTTGTTTTTACTACAGTACTTTTTAATATCATTTAAAGATCTCATTCTCAAATTTTCAGGAGAATAATAGTATACATCTATCCTATTGCTTTTATTTCTAGGTTTTTCGATTCGTCGCCAATTTGAAATGTTAAGACTTTTTAAGTCCTCAGTTTTAACTAAATCTTTAGAATCTAAAACTTGAGTTTCACTTTCCGATTTTACTTTTATATTTTCATTTGATTGATAAATAGGAATATTAGAATTAAGATCGAAAGAAACGTACTCAAAGTTTTTACCAAATAGTACATCAACAGCTTTCTTACTTTCGTCGATATGAACATGGACTGTTTCAACTATTCTCTTCTCGTTTGGGATATATATTCTGTAACCTTTAGTTTTCAAACCATATCCTGTCAAAATACCAAGTTTTGCTCTGGGTTGTAATTTATTTCTCTGTATTTTAGGAATATGAACATATGCCAAAGAGCCAAAAATTCTAAAATGTTTTACTGATGGTTTGAAACCAGTCCATATTTCGTTAGGAGATATACCCTCAGTTAATTTGTGTTCGCATCTATTTTTAGTGTGAATAAATGCTAAAAGTGCTTCTGACCAAAATTGTGGTTGTAAACCACTGTCTTGAAGCATAGCTCTGACACAATCCATGGCTGTTCTATTGAACCTTTCTGCAATGCCATTTTGTTCAGGGGTATAAGTTGAAGTTCTTTCGATTTTTATTCCTAGATCATTTAAAAACTTTTTAAATTCTTTGTGACAAAATTCTAAACCATTGTCAGTTCGGACACATTTTAACTTAACATTTAGCTGTCTTTCAGCTCTAACCAAGTATTTTTTAAAGTAATCAAAAACTTAATTCTTATTTTGAATAATATAAACAGTTACTTTACGTGAAAAATCATCAATAATAGATAAAAAGTATTTGTTTCCACCTAGAGAGTTAACTGGAGCAGGACCCCACAAATCCATATGGATCCTTTCCAAAACATTTTTAGTTTTCCTTTCGTACATATAGTTTCTTTTTAAGAATATTCTAGTGGATTTAGCAATAGCACAAATCTTACAATTTTTATCTATATTTTTACAATTAAGTTTTTCAATTCCTTTTACACAAATAATTTTACTCATATTTTCAATTAAGGGCATGTTAACATGACAAAACCTACGGTGGGCTTTTTCTAGATCTAAACCAGTTACATATGTATAATTTTTAATCTTGGGATAACCTTTCAAGATATACAATTTTCCAATTCTGGGAACAGTAAACAAATATTTATTATAACTATTATAAATAATCATTTTGTTATTTCCCCATTTAATTTGGTTTCCCACAAGGTCAATACGAGCACCACTAATTAAATTTTTTCTCATATTAGGCGAGTATAACACATCTTTTAAAGTTATATCATAATTTCTGTTTCTATCTAAAACTGTAAATTGAATATCACCCATACCTAATACTTCCGAGGTGCTGTCCTTGTCTCCGACTAGGATCTTCTGTGGTGGTAGTTTTCTGAATGTCGTAAACATATCACGTTCTTTACAGAAGTGAGCAGTTGCAGCTGAATCAATGAGAAATTCCCTCGGTCTTTCATTTGAAAAATTTGAAACTGCATAGGCACGTTGAAGATCAGTTTTTGGATTGTCCTCCATATAAAATAATTCACAACCAGGTTTCTGCCTATTGCTTTTCTTGAAGCACTTCGATTCGTAATGTCCCGACTTTTTGCAGTAGTTACAGAATGGTCGCGGCCCCATACGACAAACTGTCGACTTTCTTGGGCTTGAAGGAATTAATTCAGGGTCCAGTACGCATCTGCTGTGATCAGGAGTAGACGCCCGTGTCTCCTTGTATCTAGATGACTTGTTTCTTGTAGCATAAGCATCGGCCACGATACTTAATTTTGTGCCTTCGTCTTTCCGCTTCAGCTCGATTCGGCTGGATTCTGTTATTAAATGTTTAGACAAATTGTCTAGCGTGAACTCGTTGTCATCCATCCTGTATAGCAATTGTACCAGATTATCGTATTCGTGAGGCAAATGTCTTATTAGTTGAAAGCAAACTAAAAGGTCTGGGATTTCGAATCCACCTTCTTTTATCTGTAACAGCTTCTCATGCACTCGTTTGCAGAAGAGTCCAATGGATTCGTCCTCCGGCTGGTAGCGGATTGAAAAGAACTCGTCCACAAGGCCTGCCAATCGTGCTCTAGATGCTGGTTCAAAGTTGGTCTTTAATATATCCCAGGCTTCCTTACCGTCCTCAGTAGATGAAATTAAGACTTGATATTTTCTGTCTATGCCCTGGTAGATAGTTGTGTATGTCCACTGCTTCCTATAACGATAGTCTCTTTTTTCTTGTTCTGGAGCATCTTCCAATAATAGAGGTTCCGTTTTAGTGATAAATTCCCAGCAGTTCCGGTCCATTAGCAATACCTTCATGTCCGTCTTCCACGTGGTATAGTTGAAATCCGATAACTTCGGGAAGGAAAACATGGACATTTCTTGAATACCCATCATACTGGAAACCGGTAGTGGCAGAATTCAGGTTCAGCTTAAGGTCTGTGGCCCATAACCAATTGTTGGGTTTTATCGATTGAAGACAGAGTTTTATACATTAAAAATAAATTTTTATTACGTAACCAAGTCTTATAGTTTAAAAACAACAAGAAGTCTGATCAGCTCATGATCCCCAATTTTCTTCACTTTTATACATTCAAAGATTTACATATTCTTCACATTTATGTGCCCCACACGGCACTATAATTGGAGGTTTGAGACCGATTCCAACACATACAAACACAAGGAAAGTTTTACTGTCATAGGAGAGAGAAATACAGCCAGGTAGGAATCGTACGTGCACCGCCTACTACTCGCAGGTTGTTAGCGCAGTGGGTGAACCCACTGAGCCACGGCAATTTTTTATTGAATTTGAGAGTGCAGCGTAGCTTTAAGTTCGTTTTCATACTGTGGAAAGGCAGGGAAAACAACCCATTTTTCAAATGTGCATGATATACTAATGGGGGAAAACAATATCACACCAGTTGGAAATTTCGTGATGCTCAGAGGGTTAAGAAGTTTACGGAAACTACAATAAATATTAATTTTTTTCATTTAAGCATCCTTAGATAACTGATTGACAATAAATTCCGTAAAAAAAAGAATTATACCTTCTTGTTTCTTGAATACTCCTTTAGTTTCGAGTGCTTGGTGGCAAATCTCCTTTAGGTGTGTACGGGCTTCATTGACCCGAGGTACTTGAGTGATCTTTTCTCATTCTATGGGGTTTACTGTCTTTGATTAACAAGGGGAATCGCGCTCCCGGGATGCCCGGGCGATCTTTTTCTGCTTCCATCCCACTACTCTGTTCCCCAAATGTCTCTTTTTCCCCTTTCACGACATTTTTTATTTGACATTGTGTCTGGAAAAAGTGGATTAATTATGACACCATAAAACGCCAAAACAACAAACCAATATTTAATTTAGGAATTTTTAAATCAAATGCGCAATCCTCTTTCTTATAACGAACACAGAACGACAAACCACACCAAACGCACCCCACACTTAGGTCCCCTTCTTTTTTAGTTCGGTTTCTGCCCCATAATCTTGTAAGACGCTTTGAAAAAAACTTCCCAAAACTCGTGTACTTTTTTCGTTGCCGTCATAGAAGCAAGTAATGATAGGCGATTACCTGGCATTATTTACGAAAACTCCTCCGCCGTAACATCGAGGAGCTGTCATTCGGTTCACACTCTTTTTTTCGCTCAGGAAGGGTCTCGGAAGAGATAATAATTATGTTTTTACGTTCGCCAGTGACACCTACCGTCAAGCATTTTCTGCCTGTTTTAGGGGATTTAATTGGACAATTTTCTGGCAACGATAGGGGCAGACAAATAATGGGTGTGCGGCTCAATGTATATGGTCTGAGATTATTATACAATGATTTTTTCTTTAGTCTGTGAATAGGAAAATCTTTTGAAATAAATCATCTTTAAGTTATTTACGTTTGTATAAGCCTTTATTTGGCGGTCTTTTTATTCGTATTATATAAACGTGCTGTATAATTTTACGGGCGGTAAATTTTCGAAATGTATCGCTGCATTAAGTGCTGAAAATTCCACCCCTTTTCAATCGAATGAATTCTAAAATACCCTTATTTGTGTCACTAACGTACGTAGCGCAGAAATCGACGCTTTTTCTTTATCATCGAATGGGAATATAAAATCAACGGCTACGGGATTCAGATAGGTAGCCAATTAATTAACGTCGCACTAAAGCAGTACAACGGACTGTTGGTGACGGTCCGGGATCTATTCCGAAGGCCAACACCTCGTCATTTTGAACCATGGTCAGATGACGTCAACACCTGAGTTGGCACCTCACTTCTCCAAGCTTCCATACCAAGCCAACATGAGGACATTTGACGACGCCATCAATTTAAAGTGCACCAGACCCGACGATGTTTGGTTGGGTCGAGTTTCCAACTCGCAACCTTCCATTTGCTGATCCGTTACGCTTCCAACAGGGCTACTGATCTAACAACAGGAGCGCTCCATCTAGGAATGTGTACTTAACATAACCGGTTAGCAAAGCAAATCCGCTACTGAGAGACAATGCTAAGTCCTTTTTCACATCGACCTCTTCTTACTCTTCCGAAGAGATTTTTATCAACGAACTTATACGAAAAACAAGAAAGAAGAAATGTTGCTTTTAGCTCTCTGCCCGAATGGAGACATTTCACGGGTATTAAATTTCCGTTCGGCTAAATAAGGAGTTCCCGACAACGCTTTTCCTGTTTCACTCGGGAAAATTCACGGGAATTTTACGCTCCATTGAGTTCTTCTGATTTTTGAAGAAAAATGTTTTTTACTCCTACGCTATTAGTGAATTGTTTTGTTTCGCAAACTGAATTGCTTAGCTACACTCTGTAATGCAGGCGATTGTTTAAAAAAACCGGATTTTTCATGCGGAAAACTTCAAATATACCGCAGATCTTATAATGGATTCATGCATTTTTAAATTGTTTGGGGTATTCCTTTGAATAATTTCATGCAACGTCGAAGCGAAATGTGTACGCTAACCCTCCAAGTTGTTTCGACAAGATATCTCGTCCGTCAAGCTCTGACCAATTGTATTAATGACGAAATACCTTGTCGAGACAACTACCAAAGGGAACCGCATCTGATGATTTCGTATGTGAGAATAATTATATTTATCAGTTTGAAACAGTTTTCTGAATCAAATCCATTTTCATAAATTGGAAAACTTGGTTGATTTTTTAAAGTAACTCTTTGGGGTATCAAATGTTTCCTTAAAAATAACTTTTTATGCGTAATTTACGAAGGTACATGAGAATATTTATTTCCTTAAGAAGTCTTGAACCATTGATATGGTTATGTGATACAAAGAAAGATTTGCTTTGTGAATATCTCTGGAAATAGGCAGAACGTTATATTATGTAACATATTCTTTATATATAATCTGTAAATATTTGTGCTACTATTTGAATTCAAATAATGTCTGTTATCATTTAGGAATTTTTTATGTCAAGAAACAGTACTTTTGTTATTTGGTTTGTTGTTGTACGGTGACTGCTACATGAGGGTTAATTTGACAGGGACACACGTTTTAAAGTGAGTTCCGATCCATTACGAATACCTGAGGGCCGATGTAGCCCGGTTGGAAGAATAGCGAATTAGTAACCGGAGGGTTGCGAATTCGAAACTCAATCCATCAAAACGTCGTGTACGTGGGGTCTGGTACACGTTAAATCTGTCGTGGCCTCAAATGTCCTCACGTTGGCGTGGTGTGGACGTTTGGAGATTGGGATGCCAGCTCATGAGACCAAGGTTCTAAATATGACGAGGTGTTTTCCTCGGATCTTTCCCTTCGGGATTGATCCCAGATCATCGTCAATAGCCTATTGCTCCAGTGCGATGTTAATTCAATCACCAATTAGCATTACGAATACCCATGTCCAGACTGGGATTCGAACCCTGATATTTTTAGGAGAGTCCAAGGGTGTAGCCACCCGGCTGACGAACGGGCTACACTTGTAAATTAAGAATTTTAAAATTGGAAAGTGTAATGAATGTTAATCGAAAATTAAAGAACACACTTTACAAAATAAAATGGCAAAAATGGCATTGACATGAACTACTGCATTGAGACAAAAACCAGAAAACACATACCTATACCTTGACCCAATGGCAGACCACCTCTCTGCACCACTGTGATGACTGTCCGTTGTAAATGCAAAGGCTACTTATTTCATTGGAGCATCACACGGCTAAGTTGAAGACTCGGATTCTTCGCAACCTGTAGTAAGAGGAACATGTATTAGTGCAAAGAATTTCTACAGGTCAAAAGCAGGTAATCCTGGCTGTGGGACAAATTCTAGGACTGCGCGAGTTCGAGCGCGCGGTATAGTGGACAGTGGACGATACAGTGGAGCAACACACGGGCTATTGGCGACTGTTGGGGATGAAATCTGAAGGGAAAGATTCAAGGACAACACGTAATTTTGAACCACGGTCAGATGACGAGTTCACATCTGAGCTGGCACCCCACTCTCCAAACTTCCACACCACGCCAACGTGAGGACATTTGAGGCCACGAGATTTAATGCGCATCAGCCCCCTTTGTACACGGCGTCCGTTCTATCACTTCTTTGTAGCTCTTCAATCGGCTTTTTCCGGCATTAAAGCAGGAAAAATTAATGTTACTAATTTTTCAATTTTTTTTCATTAGATAGAAAAACCAATTAATAAAAGCTGACAATTTTGAATACTTTATAATAATCACAATTAGTATAAATAATTCTAAGACAAAAATTCTATTTCAATAAAATATTTAATAATGAAATATAAATTAAAAGAACTTTTGGGTATTGCAAATTTATTTGGATTTTATAACATGGGCCTTTAAAAATTTTCCACGGTAAATTCTAGAACGAATCTATCCCAGATTAATTAAATCACTTTCGTTGCACCCAATTCACGAGTTAGATTCAAATATTTTAAACCACTTCTATTCAGGTATGTTTGAAGGCTTTCAATAAAAGTTCGACGGAGTGATTAAATTATGGAATGAGGAGAGAGGAAGAAATGGTGCCAAAAACTAATGAACCCGTCAAAACTGAATTGAAAAATTCGCTCTAAGTATTCAGATTTTCCCTTTGCCTTAGAAGTATTTCAGATCTGACGATTCGCATATCATTCGTTTTTCAACATAAAAGTATTAACCCTTCTGGTGGTTGTCTCGAAGAGGTATCTCGTCGCTAGCAAAACTGATCAGATCTTGATCGACGAGATATCTCGTCATTAGAAGAAAACTGACAATATCTTGATGTCGTCGTCATTATAAAAAACCCGGCAATATTTTGATGAAACGATATCTCGTCATTAGAAAAATTGCTCAGATCTTCATGGACGAGATATCCCGTCGCAACTACTTGGAGGGTTTAGAGACAACAAAAAAGCTGAAGCAAGAAAATTTCTCTCTTTCCTGAAAAAGTGAGGCTCTCTTGAGAAGGCAGCTGATCTTGGGGAAGTCCATTTTGAGAAAGGAAGTAAGTAAACTCGCCAGGAGAAGGGCTGCCATGTGCAAAATTATGTATGGCGATCGCCATAGGTGATTTTTTGTCACTACTATCCCCCTTTTTAATTAAACAAAAAATTATTTTAAGAAAAATGTAACTTTTCAGTGAATTTACACAAGATGACATTCGATAATTCTGCCTAGTTCCAAATAACTAGGTGAATAACACACATGATATATTTTATGTCTTGTTTCTGAGATAATCGCTTCAATCTTTCAATTTTTTAGGAAACTCTTTTCAATCTCCATTCACAATTATGAAATAAAAAAAATCAATTTAAAATTAAATTACTTGAAATAAATTTTCAAGGGGATGTTAATTCTGAAGTAAATTGAAACAAATAGCGTCCATTCAATACGAATCCAATTTATTATGTACTTTTACGCCATTTATATTATTCGAGATTCATTTTATTTTCTTAAATTTCCCCATTTCATCAATTGCTTAATGCGTGCACGAAATTATTTCATCGCAGTGAAATTAAAAACCGCTAGTCCATTACAAACCGTTAACCCAGACTGGAAATAGAGGGATAAAAGGAAGTTGAAGTGCGAGTGCATTTAAATTAGCCGAATTTCCTTCTTATTACTGAATCTACGGACAGTACTGAAATTATGAATTCCTTTCAAATCTTAACTGAAACATTCTTGAATGCACTGGAGAGCAATTACGGTTGAAATTTAAATGAAAACGCTGCTTACGCTCAGCTCCTGATAATTTCGGAACATTCCAATTTCATATGTTGAAATGAGGAAAAAGATATTGCCCTAGTCATTTAAATCATTTCCCCTTCATTTAAATATAAGTTCGCCTCCAATCTATTCCGCATGCACGAAATTCCATCACCCGAATAAGCAAATCGGAATAGATGACGTTCGATTTCAATTAACTCGATTGCGCCATTTTGCAAGATTCTTCAAAATGGCGGTGGAACTCGATGAGAGATAGGGAAATGAAATCTCATTTCAGGGGCCTTACAAAGTATCGACATCAAAAGGAAAGAGATATAATTGGTAGTTTGTTATACCGGACGGTTGGCGTATATCAAGATTCGGTAATTGGCCTCTTATTGCTCGTTATAAGATCTCCTTTCTTTGATATTGGTAATTGTCTTCAACAGCTGGAATCCAGGATGATTCTTTCGAGTGGAAATTTCCCGTTGATGTGTTGTCCTTATTTGTCATGACGGTGAAAAAATTGAAGTGAAATCATCTTATCTCATGTATATGCTGCGATCTGAATGGAAGTTGGTGTAAAATTTTTATGAAGGATGACGTTCTGAAATTCAAATCTTTCTTTAGGAGACAAATGCTTTTTTTCTCGTTTCGTTTTTTAAGTGTCATGGAAGTTAATTACATATTCTACTGAATTTAAAGAATAAATAATCATTCAGGTTGATTTAATAAAAAATATTGTGACACTTAGCTCGTTTCTGGAACAAGTTTCGTCATTTCAGCTTACAACACACTTATAAATTTGTGGTTTCAATATATTTTAGGAATACCAATTATGAACAACAATTTTGGCTGCTTTGTTCTTGGAAAGTGAAGGTTTATATATCTAGCGTGTTAGGGCAAATCGATGTCAAAAAAACAAATTTTTCTAGAGACAGTTTGTATTGAATGTATTTTTCCACAGGTCCATTATAAATCAATAAAATCATTTCAACCAGCATTTATATCTCTGCTTTTATAGATATAGTTGACTTATAGTAATATTTGCGATAATAATAGTCTCCTATTTTGAAAGAAAGAACAGAGGGTGCTCTAAATTACAATTTTTTTTACATATTTTGATTCGCAACAATAAAGAAAATGAAGGAACATTTTTTTAACAATGGCGTATTTGCAAACAAGCAAAGGTTTCAAGTAAGTTTTAGTACAGAGAATACATTAAATAAAATGAATTATTACAATAATTAATACATTAATTGAAATTAATTAATACATTAAATAAAATTACAAATGGAGAAGAAAAGCGAAGATTGCTTCGTTTCGGGGTATTTATTTAATAATGTTTTATTTGCAAATGCCTGGTGTTTGACAATTAAGCCATTAACTTCTTGCTTCCCAATATCTCTGAGGAACACAATCGAAACCATTAAGTACAGTAGACGTGTCTGAATGTTTGCTATTCATTGGTCGGCCAGAATTACACGGAGTACAATTAGTTGAATTAAGTCCAATTCTAACTAAATGGGCATTGAGGCAATCGAGTAAAGTTAGGAGACGAAACAAAGTAAAACAGCTGAACCACGAGGAAAACATGGAATTAGAGACTAAATCAGCAAGGCAATCCCATGGCTTTTCCTTAAGCTTAATTGAATATGTCGAGTTTATATTTTTTCCAAACTCCAATTGTTTATCATTTATACTATCACATGCTTCATTTTGCTATATCCTATCACCGGTATATCCATATACGCAGCATCCCGGTTGGAAATGTAGCGGATAAGAAACCGGAGGGTTGCTAGTTCGAAACTCTATCCAACCAAAGACTATCATGTACGTGGGGGTTGGTGCACGTTAAATCTGTCGTGGCCTCAAATGTCCTCACGTTGGCGTGGAAGTTTGGAGAGTGGGGTGCCAGCTCAGGTGTTGACCTCGTCATCTGACCGTGGTTCAAAATGACGAGGTGTTGTCCTCGCATCCTTCCCTTCCGGATGGATTCCGGAACGTCGTCAATTGCCCATTGTATTGCTCCAGTGCGACGTTACTTCAACTGCATACCTACATCATTTCGCTTGCTTTACTTTTCCTTTTTTTATCGGTGGACGGAGTCTAGAAGTCATAGGGTGACAAGTAGTGTACAAAACATGCAACACCAGTGAACGATATTTAACCCTCTGGTTTTGACGACATATCTCGTCCATCAAGATGTGACCAAATTCGCTAATTACGGGATATCTCGTCATCAAGACATTGCCGATTTTGTTTTATTACGGGATCAAGATCTGGTTAATTTCCTTCTAATGACAAGATATTTCGCCCATCAAGATCTGGTCAATTTTGTAAATGACGAGATACCTCGTGAGGCAACCACCAAGAGGGTTAAAAAATGTGGTACCGTTATTCTTAAAACACATTTGCATTTCCAACCAAAGTTAAAGCAGTTCCAAACTTTTCTACAAACTCCGCAACGCAACTGAATCTTTATGAACCAAATTAGTCAAATTCGCACGAAACCCATGCGCAACAGCAACAAGACCTCTTCATCTGCATTTTTTTCCATTCGCAACCACTCTCATTTTACCCCCAAACAACTGCACTTAGCGAGCCATTCAAGTAGTATTTCAAGAGTCCTCATTTAAAATTCTTTCTCGAGAAAACGGCGCTTGCCCGGAAAAGCCTTGTACTGGCGGCCTTTACCCGGGCAATATCACGCCCTCCCACGATCGCGGGCAGGGGCAATAGAAGGCAGTCTAGCGAGAAATTCGCCCGTTCCAATTCCCGGCTCGGAGGAAAAGTTCCTTCGTTTTATGAGCCCCAATCTCCAGATAAAGTGGTCGCCATTGGAAAACCTAAGTGGCGCCATTTTGCTACAGGAAAAACAACGTAAAAGATAGCGGCATTACGCTCGCCCTGAGCACCAGTTTGGTGGGCTGTTGCTGCTTTTTGCCGGCTCCTGGAAACGGCTCTCAAGTGCGGGAAGGAATGTTTTATTGCGCGGTAAAACCTGCCGAAGCAATCTTTCTGGAATATTCCTTTCCGAGTATTGCTTTCTGGAGGGATACACGTACGCTCTGTGAAACAGTAATGGACAGCGCATTGTTGGAAACGTGGAACAAAGGAAATTCGAATTTTTTTTCGATATGGTAGCAGTGTTTGACAAAGTGTAACCGTCTCGTACTTTATGGGTGTGGATATGTAAAATGTAGGAAGAATGCATTCCTAAATTAGTCTTTGAAATATTATCTAAATGATGGTGGTTGGTTGTATTGAGTATTATGGCTCAAAGACGATATTTGGCCAAGCTGTGCCGAAAACAAGATAGTCAACGTGAAGTTATGGGCGAACACACGCAATGAAAGTTTTACCGACACAGAAGAGTTGGTTGTTTGGGGGTTTTATGGTGCAAGGGCCATATTTGGCCATGCCTGCGCCAGACACAAGACATACAATATCAAGCATTAGACATGCATACACAATGAAAGTTTCACTGGCACAGAAGAGATAGATAATTAATTAACGTCACACTGGAGCAACACAAAGGATTTTTGCCGACGGTCCAAAATCAATGCCGAAGGGAAAGATCCGAGGACACCACCAGGTAATATTGAATCACGATCAGATGGCGAGGTCAACACCTGAGTTGGCACCCTTCTCTCCTAACTTCCACACCTCGTCAACGTGATGACATTTCAGGCCACGACAGATTTAACGTGCACCAGCCCCCGTGTACACAACCGTCTTTTGGTTGGACCGAGTTCCAAATTCGCAACCCTCCGATTGCTAATCCGTTACTCTTCCAACTGGGCTACCGCGGCTCTCGTGAAACAAAGGAAATTGATTTTTTTTTTGCGATGATAGCAGTGCTTGACAAAAAGCAATATTCTCATACGTTATGGGTATGGATATGAAAAATGCTTTCCTAAATTAGTCATTGAAACTTATTGTCATCTAAATAATGAAGTAAACAAAAACTCGCGAGATTGTTCATATTCTCAAACCGTTTTCTCGGGATTCAGATAAATTTTAAAAAATCAAAACCAGTTTTTTATAGCTAAAGTTCTGCTACATTTTAATAGTCATGGATTAGCTGTGACATAAAAAATACACCTCAAAAGTTCACAACTATTAGAGATAATTTGAATGTATACACATGGTGTTTTGGAATTTCCTGGAGAAATTTTAAGGATTATTTGGGTTTTATGGTCGAAAGGTCCATATTTGACTATGCTGCGCCAAACATAACAAGACAGACAACTTTAAGTATTGGACATACACACACAAAGAAAGTTTATTACTGACACAGAAGAGAGAAATACACCTAGGGAGGAATCGATCCTGCGACGCCTACAACTCGCAGGTTGCTAGATCAGAGAGCAAACTCAATCACGACGGCCCCGAAATTTAAAGGGAAGGTAGGAAACTCAAAATTAAACCGTATTCCCATGAGGATGTATGTCCCCAAAGCACTACTTGGTTATGTTAGATGGTACACAAAGGTGCAGATATGAAAGAACAAATTTGTGAACATTATTATTAGCTACTTTTACAGTTTGACAGCAGTACTCTTATAGCTTCACAATAGATGCTCAGAATCGAGACCATAAACACTAAACGAACTCCTAACTATAAATTGCTATAAGGTTTTATTTGGCATGGTCATGACCCCACTGAAATGTTAAGATTTCCGAAATTGATATGTTGGAAATACCAGAAAAATATTTTAACAAATGATATTTATTTAAAAAGTAAAAATCCTGATTTATATTTTATCAAATGATAAATATTAACTTAAATGTATAAATTTGATTTTATGTTTAGCAAACGATTTTCATCAATGGGTCTTTTGATATTTTTTTGCCATGTGGCAATAGAAAGGGTATAAAATATAATGAACAGATGTTTTCACAAATCTGTAGAACGAAAATATTATTGGAATTTGCTAATCGAATGCAGTTGTGTTTTAATAAAAATTATTAACTTAACAAGCTTTCCTGTTAGACTGCGAAAGAATTATTGCACGCCTACACATTTTACATCAAATAGGTAACATTTGGAACCCAAAGACAGCTATCACTCATAAAACCCACGCGTTTCATGCCGAACAAGAAGTCGTATTTGTTTTAACCCCTCAAATGGTTTCGACGAGATATCTATCAAACCTGACTAATTTTGCTAATGACAAGATATCTCGTCATCAAGATACTGCCGATTTTTTGATAATGTCGATATTAAGATCTGGTCAGTTTTGGTAATGACGAGATACCTCGTCGAAATAACCACCAGGAGGGTTAAAATCTTTTACAAGAAAGATAATTCGGCATTTGACATGAACTACCAAAAATCTCAGCCTCGTCAACAAACATCCTTTTTAATGTGCTGAATATTGAGAGCTAAAGGCGAAATTCGAAGAATGCCCAAATCAATCCTTTCACTCTCCATCGAATAATCCCCAAACGAATCACCTTCATTAAACACATCGCATTACCATCCAAACACCCACACGTAATTGCCACTCAGCAAAAACCCCAGAAAACCCTGTTTATCCTATACATCCCTTTGAAAAGGCTTCGCACTGTCAAAAATGCTCCACACCCGCCCAAAAGTTTATCCAAAATCAATATAACAGCAAGGCTACAAGCCTTTACTTAAACAAAATCCCCTTGAAACAGAACTTTTAAAAGGGGCTTAAACGATGCTAACGCATCCATCCCCATTTGTAAGCACCCCCTCCCCAGAACAATTTCTGATCGGGAGACGGGGGTGGGGTAATTTCTTCTCCCCCTGCACATTTATGCCACCTCCCCCAGAAAGCGCCTCCGACAAAATAACACTCTATCATAGTGACGTTAATTCTCACTTATCTACCTCTCCTGGCTGTCCATTACTTTCTTCTCTCTCTCTCGCTCTCTCTCTTCACTTCGCTTCTTTTCATTCCAGTAACGATTTCTCCCCAGAGCTATCTCGCTTGTTTTAGTGCTGTTTCTTCCTTTCGACACTCCCCCTTCTTTCTGGCTGGAACCGCAACTGAAAATTTTTAATGACGCATCTGGATCGAAAGGGGTGTTGGGGGATGTATTAGCGAGAGCGGGGGGATTCGAAACGGGAAATTAAATTCGAATGAATAATATCCGATCCCCCAGATTGAGATTATTTGGCAGTATATCTTGTTTTGGCTAAAGGGTTTTTCTTCGCGTTCGGGATTCGGATTGTAACTGATTTGGATGGTAATTTTTATCAAAGTTGCTGGTTAAAGGTGAGGAAATAGGCTTCTTATTTTTAATCGGTGATGATTATTTTCGGAAATTTTATCACCACATGACACAGAATCTGTCTTAAGGATCATTATTTGGAGCATCAAACTGAACATTGTGATTTTAAAGCGATAAATCGAAGTTTTTTTTTTACAGTCGTATATGTAGGGGCCATTGCATGTTAAATCTGTCGGGGTCTCAAATGTATTCATGTTGGCGTGGTGTGGAAGTTTGGAGAGTGGGGTGTCAGCTCAGGTGTTGACCTCGTCATTTGACCGAGGCTATAAATTACGTGGTGTTGTCTTAGGATCTTACCCTAAGGGATGGATCTTGGGCAGTCGCTAATAGCCCGTTGGTTCCCGTTGCTCCAGTGCTATGTTAATTCAACTTATGTATGTAAACTGTAGTATGTTTTTTTTTTAAATTTGGTTTCGTTGAAGTACGGAGAGTATTATTTATTTCACGAACGTTCGTGGCATAAAAACAGACAGCATTTGTATATTGGTGGATGTATTGAAGTGGATATTTAGAAGCTGGAAAACTTACGTCACATTCAGAACATATTCAGGAAGCACACAAACATTACCACCACCCTATTCTATCCTCCGATCTAAATAAGACTTTGAGACGCAATATTACTCTTCAGCCCATATCGAGTGCCGACGAATGTCTTTAAGACCTCTTGACATGCGAGTTCCGTCCTTGCTCTGAGAGTCAACGTACTATAACTTTCTGGGGCCTTTCCCGCTACTCCGTAATGGCAATAGTCTGCGGAGGGGGAGGCGATCGTGTTTCTGCGGCGATCGTGTTTTCTGTACATATTCTGAACGTAATGTCAATTGGCTTGCTTTAGATGGTAGGTAATTAACGTCGCACTGGAGCATCACAACGGGCTATGTAGTACTGGGCAACTGGTACGTCATCTTGAATCAGATGACGAGATTCACCTGGGCTGCTCCCCCTCTCCAAACTTTCTCACCACGTCAACGCGAGGACATTTGAAGCCTCGACAGTTTTAAAGTGAATCAGTCCCCTTTGTACACGACGGTCTTTGGTTGGGTAGAGTTTCGAACTCGCAACTCTCCGGTTGCTAAGTCGTTACTCTTCCAACTGGGTTACCACGGTCCCGGCTTGTTTTAGAATATGATTTTAGCGCTTCACCAATAAAAATTCCAAAGATTTAATTCAGAATTTATTAATGATAATTGATTGGTCAACATCAATTAAATTCAATGCAAGGTGCTGCCAAAACGGCGATAAATTATATTTTAAGACCCCGTTGTGAATCATGCGATAGCACTTGCACAGCAGAAGTAAAATCTTTGCAGACTGGTTTGTCTACACTGAAAATCCCTCATATAATTTTTTGGCGAACACAACCATTTTAAGATGTTTTCTGGACTGGATGAACTGAGATGAGTCATGTCTCATAGAACGTCTAATGAAGGTCTATGCTAGTTTAGAAAGTTGGTTGAAAGTTTGAAATAAAAATGTTAGCTTTTTATTTGGTTCAAAAATTGGATTTCAAACTTTGGGTCGCCTCTGAAATGTAATCCTAGCTATGCTGATGTCAAAAGAGAAATTATAAATCTGTGTTGTTCTTATCCAAAAAACAATTGGAACTAAGCTGCTTAAAACTAAAACGGATGAAGGAAAAATAGACAAGCTTTAGACATGAGTGGGATTAATCATTATTTATGGTATCTCGTGAGTAATTATAATGAGTAACTAATAAAACAAATAATCAAGAAATAAAGTATTCATAAAATTAAAGACTAGTTTCCAAAATCTCTTCAAGCGGAGATTAAACCTTTTTACACTAATTCCACTTTACTTTAATTCATGTCTGAATATCATAGCAACTCCCGATATGCTTCAGTCTATTAATAGAAAATCACTGAACTCGTAAAATTACATTGCCTTTCTTACAATGAAAGGTCTTATAAAACATCCGTTAACTATGATTCAAGACAAATGCTTACGCTCAAAATTCGCAGAAAATTTTTAAAAAAATAAAGAAATAAAATATTTTTATTACTGCAGATAATTAACTTTATAAAAATATTTATTTTTTTTCAAAACAGACTTCCAAAAATTGCGTATCACAACATGGCAATGGGAAATTATCAGAACCTGCTTTTTGATTGGCCGCATAAATAACATTGAGAACAAACAATTTTGAATCACAACGTAATTAATTTGCTTTTCAGTTAATTTCGTCTCCACAAAGAGCAAATATATATATCTAAAGTATATTTCCTTCCACTTAATTGATCCACTTTTGTCGACATACTATGGAAGTTCAGTACCAAATCATGAAATCTCCAGTAAAAGTCGAAGAGGACAATTATGCGATTCCAAGTACCTCTAACGGCAGATCCAATCTAATTCACCGAGTTCCCAAGAGAAAGCCATTACGCACTAGTCATCTGAATTTTAAACGGTATGTTATTCTTGCATGAATATGTTTTCTTTTTTGATAATCGAACAAGAAAGAGCGATTAAACTAATATATTATATTTATACATTATATTAATTTATTTTTATATTAAAAGAATTTTACATACCAATATCTTTGTGGAACATCTGGAAATTTAATTTTTATTCGTGTTGCCACACAGCAAAGAACATGAATAAAGATAAATAGAGAAATTTAATTTTAAAACCTTTGATTAAAAAACATAAAAATGGTTTGCTCAATTATAAAATATTAGAGTAAAATACATTTACGTTTGACAAAAATACATTAAATTTTACTTTTGAGTATACAAATAATATTTGGTAAAATATAGATAAGAATTTGTGCTTTAAACAAAAATTCTTTGATAAAACATGAGAATAATTTTTTGTCTAGCTCCAAACAGTGGCTCCCAAAAGTGTTCGTACACTTTAAAAATTTGTAGAAAAAGTGCTGTAGCTTGGAATTGAATTCGAATATAAAGTCCAATATTTTTTCATATCATCTCCATGTGATTCTGAATAAAACCTAATATTCTTTAAAAAATGTTGACTCATTTTATTTTTATAAAAATGAAAATGCAAGGAGGCAGAGAAAGAACACGCCACAAAAGTGATCGTACACCGAAACATTTTCGGATAAATTCATAAATAAAATTATCGTTTATCGCTTTTTTTATTTTTGCATTGTGGTGACATTTAAATAATCGTTTGGCTTTAATCTTTGCTTGCTTACTTCGCAATATTCTATTTATTATTTAAAAATGGCTCGTAGTCGTAGGGAAACAACGAACAGCATTCGATTATTTTTCATCATAGTAGTGGTAAATCAGTTCAGAATATCTCTAAATTAGTAAATTTATCCCATTCTACGGTGCAGTATGTGATAAAACGCTTTAAAGAAGAAAATAGGATCGAAAACAAGGTAAGGAAAGGTCGTCCGGCAAAGTTAACGCAACGTGATCAGAGATTTATAGTTAGAAAATTTGTGAAAAATCCACGTTTGAGTGCTGTAAAAATTTCTACACAATTTACTGAAAAATTTTCTACTTCAATTTCATCTGAAATTGTTCGACGAGTGCTCAGATCAGCTGGATTAAATGGGCGTTCTGCCCGAAGAAAAATTTTCGTAAGTGCGAAAAATAGAAAGCATAGGTTTTTCTTCGTAAAATCAATGATAAATAAGCCCGAAACGTATTGGAATCATGTCTTATTTGCAGATGAAAGCAAATGTAACATGTTTGGTTCCGATGGGCGTATAATTGTATGGAGAAGAAAAAATGAGGAACTTAATTCCAAGAACTTAGTTGGAACAGTAAGGCATGGCGGTGGAGGTGTCCTTGTGTGGGGGTGCATGTCAGCATCAGGACTAGGTAATTTGGTATTTATTGATGGCATAATGAATCATACTCTTTACTTAAATATTTTAAAAGACAATTTAAAATTATCAGCCAAAATTTGGGTATTAGAAACAACTTTGTTTTTTATCAAGATAACGATCCTAGCACACGGCTCTCAACGTTCGCCTCTGGTGCCTCTATAATTGTCCACAAGTTCTGAAAACACCACCTCAGTCGCCAGATTTAAACCCAATAAAACACATTTGGAGAGAACTGGAGGTTAGAGTACGAAGACACGACATTAAAACGAAAAGCGAACTAAAAACAGTAAGGATTGAAGAATGGAGGAACATTGATGCAGAAATTACAAAAAAAACTAGTGAACTATATTCCCAGACGTTTAAAAGCTGTTGTGGATGCCATAGGATATCCTACTAAGTACTAATTTACCGAAATATTACAATATTTACTAATATGTAGAGATTTTTTTAAAGTGTACGAAGACTTTTGGGAGGTAATTTTTTTGTTACTTTTTGATTATTGATTTTTCAAAAAAAAAGTTTTACTATGTTTTTGAAATATTTTATGTAGTTTTGTTAAAAACAAGTTATAGATGTTATTAAAAAATTCCCATTCTGAAATATTAATTTTTATTAATAGATAGAGCAGTATTTCATTGAAATTCGTAAGTGTACGAACACTTTTGGGAGCCACTGTATATAGATAGAGGGAGTGTTTTGAGGTGATACGTATTTCCTGTACGTATTCTGAACGTGACGTCAGTTGGTTTGTTTTTCGAATACGATTTCAGCACGAAGCTAATAAAAATTCCAAGGAATAAATTCCGAATTAATGACAGTTGAAAATTGGTCATTGGTTGATTGGTCAACGCCAATTAGATTAAACGCCCAAAACGACGATAAACTACATTTTAATGTAACCCCGTATGTATCATGCGATAACGCTTGGACAGCAAAAGTAAAATCTTCGCAGACTGGTTTGTTTATTTACACTGAAAATCCCACTCACAAATAAGAATTTTTGCTCCTAAAAAATATCGTTTGGTAAAAAATTAGTAAGAATTTTTGCTTTTAAATAAATATTATTTGGTTAAATATTGATAAGAATATTTGCTTTTAAATAAGTATCGTTTGGTAAAATATTGATAATAATTTTTGCTTTTTTCACAAATATCGTTTGCTAAAGTATTGGTAACAATTTGTGCTTTGAAACAGATATTATTTGGGGAAATATATTCCTGATTTTTAACTCATAACAGGTACATACTAAGGGTAAAACGAATTCTGAAACCGAATATGAAACTGTCGGCTGTCTTTCTAGAAGAAGTGGACAACTTCATGCAGAACATTTTGCAGATGTACTGTAGAGAACTGAAACGCCTTTCAAGTCACACCAAGAAGAAAACCTTGTCCCTGCAGCAACTTGAGACTGCGACGAAGCTCTGCGTTCCAGGCAGACTGGGACTGAATGCAATGCGATTCAGCAGAGACTCGATCCATTTTATGACTAGATATCAAACTGAGAGCTGTTAAAAAGGTATCACTGTCAATCGCGAATTCCTTTAAAATTTATGATGTGCTGTTGAACCATTTTTTCGCACAATAAAACAAATGCTTCCGTTTCTTTGTATTACTATTCTACACATTGGTTTAGCATCAGTCTTGCGGCACTAAATTGGCTTGAAAACGCATGCGTACCTACTTGTTTTCTGAACAGGAACGTAGTACGCATGCGCATGTCTTGTCACATGCTGCTCTAGTGTGTAGCATGTGTAACTAATATCTAGAGCAGGATCGCAAACATACGGCTAGCAAGTCATATATATCTTTGATGGGTGGGAATAACAGTACAAGTAAAAAAATTACATTTTTTAGAACAAAATACCATTTAATATTCCATATTATGAGTGAATAAAATTTATAAAATCAGTTCTGCACCGCATGTCTGACAACTTTAAAGGAGAAATTTTGGATGTCCCTGTGACAAAATTAAGTTACTTGTACTGTTCGTACCAAGTAAATTGTGCACATCACAACTTATTGTACTGTTATTCTCGCCCATCAAAGATATATACACTGGACTAGGCGATAAAACTATTTTAATTAATTTTTTAAAGAATTTAGTGACTGAATTTCCTAAAGAGCCTGGTATAAGAGTATCGATGTGAAATAAGAAACAGGTGTAAGTTGAGTTCTAATACGTAGGTAGGTAGGTAGTTAATTAACGTCTCACTGGAGAAACACAACGGGCTATTGGCGACGATCTAGGATCAGTCCTGTCAGATCTTTACAACACATCGTCATTTTGAACCACGGTCAGATGACGAGGTCAAACCCTGAGCTTGCCCTCCACGTCAACAGAGAACTAATGGCGCATAGGAATACCTGGAGGTGCCTTATCGCCTCGTTTAGCGATAATAAGGTAGTTGTGTGAATGCGCATTTCTGTAGAATGGCGGCAAAATGGTGAAATCGATAAAATCGACTACTATGTCGCATGGACCAATTAGATGATGAATCAATTGGATGGGTGTCTCCTCCCGTCCCGTGGACCAATCAGATGATGTATGTTCGTTTCCATCTGGCATATGAAAGTAATCTAAGAGTCACGTTACAACTAGTTTCTTCACATGATCCTGGGCACATAAAAAAGTTACCATTGCTCACTCTACTTTCGTATTTCCTTTATGCCCACTATAAAAGTTAGTTGGTGTTTTGAGAACATAACGTTCCGTAAAGTACATTTACCCATGCAATAAATTATTACTTTACATCCACACCAGATAGAGCCAGTATTTTGCAAAGTGTTCTGGCTTTGTATTCAATACTGACCGCGGTAACCCAGTTGGAAGAGCAACGAATTAGCAACCGCAGTATTGCGAGTTCGAAACTAGGTCCAGCCATAGAGCGTCGTGTGCACGGGGACTAGTGCAAGTTAAATCCGTCATGGCCTCAAATGTCCTCACGTTGGCGTGGTGTGGAAGTTTGGAGAGTGGGGTGCTAGCTCAGGTGTTGTTCTTGTCATCTGACCGTGGTTCAAAACGACGAGGCATTGTCCTTGGGTGTTTCCCTTCGGGATTGATCCCAGACCGTCGCCAATAGCCCGTTGTGTTGCTCCAGTGCGACGTTAATTAACTACCTACCCGTAATTCAATATGCTGATTGACTAAAAATGTCGCGAAGAGGCCCAATCAGTTATCAAAACCAGTTCAACAACATTTTCGCTGTCGTTAGGGAAGGATTCACAATCCTCTCAATAAGATAGTGCAATCCCACATGCAGCAGACGTGTTAGAAAACGAAGCACTTCCCGAAGATGGATAGGCCTTTACGAATTAATCGGCTGCCCCTACGCTCGTATGATATTAAGCTTTCTTCCTGTGGGTTTGTGTACTGAGCATCGGTTAATGACACTGCTACCGGTTAATGACATGCAGTAGATAATGCAAGCTGCCTAAACTGTTGATGCGTACATGCTGGTCTATTTTTGAGTAGACTGTCTTATCGCCTTTCAATCTTGAAGACCACCATGAGGTTGATGAAAAATATATTGTTCTATATTTTTTGTCTAATGGAAATAAGAGATACAACTAAACTCTGTTAATTTTTATGTTGTTCGAGCTCTGTTGTTTAAAAAAATTAGAAGTCGTATTTTATTGTCAAGCAAGTGTTCTTTTTTTAATTTTTTCCAATTTTAATTTCTTATGCATAAATAAAATAATTATTTTTAAAGTAATAAATAATTATTAAAAGAGATAAGATAATTTCTGCAGTTATTAAAAATTTATTGTAACAGTTGAGACGTATAGAAGTAGGTATGTAGGTATTTTAATTAACGCCCTACTGGAGCAACACAACGGACCATTGGCGACAGCCCGGAATCATCCCCGGAGGGAAAGATGAGAGGACAACGTAATTATGAACCACGGTCAGATGACGAGGTCACACCTGAGCTGGCACTCCACTCTCCAAACTTCCACACCACGCCAACATGAGGACATTCGAGGCCACGACAAATTTAATGTGCACCAGCCTCCGTGCACACGACGGTCTACGGCTGGACCTAGTTTCGAACTCGCCATCCTCCGGCTGCTAATCCGTTTCTCTTCTAACTGATACCGAGACCCTAAAACATTTGATTATTATCCTTTATCGTTGTTGATTGCTATGTTTGAATTAATTATATTTGCTTGTTAACCTGATGTGCCTTTTGCGCAGGTGAGAACACGCATAAACAACATCGAGTAATTGATTATTACTGCCAGCCAGTATTTGAGTTGGAAAACCAGAGGAGGAAGGTCAAAATGTCCCATTAATGCTCAATCTTGAATGCTGTAAACTATTTTCTTGGAATTTTCCAACCGCGGTAGCCCGGTTGGAAGAATAACGGATTAGCAATCAGTGGGTTGCGAATTCGAATCCAACTAAAGACCGTCGTGTACATGGGCCTGGTTCACGTCAAATCTGTCTTAAATGTCCTCAGGTTGGCATGGTGTGGAAGTTTGAAGAGAGGGGTGCCAGCTCAGGTGTGACCTGGTCATCTGGCAGTGGTTCAAAATTAGGTGATATTGTCCTAGGATCTTTCCCTTTAGGTTTGATCCCGGACCGTCGTGTTAGGCCGTTGTGTCTCTCCAGTGCGACGTTAATTAAATGCCTAACTACCTACGTCTCTACACTTATGAATTTGCAATGCTACACCCCGCCCCAATGCTTCCATTCTCCAACTGTCTACTCCACTCCTGTCGCGCCTGCGACTTTGATTTCTGTAATTATGACATGTTTACTCGACATGATGACTGCTACAATCAAGGTTATAGTTGTAATAATGTCTGGATGTATCTCGCCCAGGACATGATTATTACCATTAATGATTTCGACATTGGTAAAGGAGACTTGATCTGGGAACTGAGTGGTGCGAGGTTCTATTTAGGAGAATATACCAGACATGTCTATTTCTTTTTACAGCAGTTCTCTTAAACACATTAAATACGCAGACACCATAGTACATAGCTCAGGTGCTGATCTCGTCAACTGACCGTGCTCCAAAAGTACGAGATGTCCTCGGATCCTTTGGGATTGATCCGAGCGTATCCCGGATCGTCCCAGTGCGACGGGAATTCAACTTCCTAAATTACCTACACCAAAGTACACAGAAAAAAACTACAGCAGTGTAAATTATCTTTCGAGAAACATTTCAAAAAATTAATTTAGAAACACGAACGCAATTTTCGATCTGTATGCTGGAGTTGCATTCCTGCTGCAAGAAAATAGACCAAACGCAAGGCCCCACTGCGTATATTGACTGGACTGGTTGCTAGCTTCAATATGGATCATGAAATCTGTGCTGAATGTACCCATTGCGCATGACAAATACCATTAACAAAACTTAGTAATGAATTCCGAGTATGTGACAGTTAATTGATCAACGCCAATTAGATTAAACGCCAAACGTCTCAAAAAGACGATAAACCACAATTTAAGATAACCTTGATGTACATCAAGCATTTGGGAAACAGGAAGTATAATTCCCGTCTGGTTTGTTTGCGCCGAAAATCCCTATAATAGAACAGATCATTTTACAGGTATGTATTTTGGGGGAGCCCAGTTGGTAGTCACGGAGCGATTTCGAAACTCGATTCAAACAAAGACCGTCGTGCACGTGGGGGACGTTAAATCTATCGTGGCCTCAAAGGTCCCCACGCTGTCGTGGTATGGAAGTTTGGAGAGAGGGCTTCCAGCTTAGGTCTTGATCTCGTCATCTGACCCTGGTTTAAAATGACGAGGGGTTGTCCTCGGATCTTTCCCTTCGTATTTGATCCCGGACCATCCCCAATATCCCGTTGGATTGCTCCAGTGCGAAGTACATTAAATTACCTACCAGATGTCTTTTGAGCGATTGGAAAAAACGCAAATTTATAATTTTTATTGGTGCTCAAATGTTGAAAATTGGAACCAACGGGCATATCCCAGGCTGGTTGGTTGTTTTCGGGTGTTATGGCGCAGTGGCCATAGATAGACAAGCTACTCCACTCACAAGGCAGAGAACATAATGATGGACTTTTGAACCACGTCCTTTTGAACCACGGTCAAATGACGGTCATAGAAAAGGTAAGGATCACTAGTGTACATCAGGTCCGTGCAGCCCGTACACACCTAAAGGAGATGAATCCCAGACTGGCACCAATAGACTGGAGAGGAGGTTGTGAATGACTGTCTTTGCTTCGTGTTGCCATAAATAATACCTATAAATCTAAGTAACTTTTGGATTTAAATTATGAAAAAATTTTGTAAAAAGTGATTTTGCTGGTTAGTTGTTTTCTGGTTTTACGGCGCAAGGGCCATATTTGGCCAAGCTGCGCCAAACACAAGACATGCAATATAATGAGGGAGGAAGGAAAAGCAGAAGGGTAGACACCTCGGGTTTGTGATGCTATTACACACCTAAAGGACATTTTCAAGGGCCTCGTGTCCCAGAATAACGAAGGCAGACAAATTTCGCCCATGTGAAATGTTCCACATAGCCAATCCGCCCATGTTAATGGGCACTCGAAAAACCGGCCTCGTCTTGCGCAGCCATCCCAACCCATGAGGACAAAAGCCGAGTTTCCTGCCTAAGAGAGTTATTTGCTCCGCGTTCCCAGGGCTTTAATGCCCCGTGAAGAGGCTGGCGAGAAGAGGAAGCGTGTAATAAGGTTTCATCTTCTTTCTCTGTATCGGTTGCCTTTGGATGTCTCGCGGATGAAGCTGTTGCGTAGGAGGACGCTAAGGAAGGGGCGCTCTTGATGGATGGACGGAAGAGCAAACCAATAAGAACCACAGTGCGAGTTTTCCTCCATCCGTCCCAGAAAGAAATCGGAAACAGCTTGGCGAAGTCTGATTGAAGTGCAGGGGATTCCTACATATACTGAATGTTTGCTTCAAATGGTTTCTAGGGAGCTTTTGTGAATACACTTAGGTATTTAATTAACGTCACACTGGAGCAACACAACGGGCTATTGGTGACGGTCCGGGAACAACCCCCGAAGCGAAAGATCCAGGGACAACACCACGTAACTTTGAACCATGATCAGATGACGACGTCTCACCTGAGATGGCACCCCACTCTCCAAACTTCAGCACCTCGCTGATACGAGGACATTTGAGGCTACGGCGGATTTAACGTGCACGAGCCCCTTTGTACACGACGGTCTTTGGTTGCATTCGAACTCGCAACCCCCTGTTGCTAGTCCGTTACTCTACCAACCGTGCAACCACGGCCCATTTTTGTATGTACACATAAACAAACTCGGTGGAAGGGCGGGATAAGAGTTCGATGGGTTTTATGGCGCATGTTTGGCCATGCTGCGCCAATGTCAAGTAATGGACTCAAGGAAAGTTTCACTGACACAGTAGAGGAAAATATACCGAGGGAGGAATCGAACCTACACCTCCTGCAACTCGCAGGTTGCTGGCTCAGTGGACATATTCGCTGAGCCAGCTACCGTTGGAAATTTATAACCGGTATAAATTTATTTTCTTCCCCCTACCGGTGGAAGAGAATAAATTTAAGTGAACCTTTTGAGGGCACTTGCAAAAAAAGTTTTAATTTGCTTTTCGACGAAATAAACTGTTTCGTAGGTAGTTAAATTAACGTCGCACTGGAGCAACCCATCTGGCTATAGGCGACTGCCCGAGATCCATCCCGAAGGGAAAAAACCGAGGACAACACCTCGTCATGTTGAATCTCGGCCAGATGACGAGAACAACACCTGAGCTGACACTCCACTCTCCAAAGTTCCACACCACGCCGTGAGGACGCCACGACAGACTTAACATGCACCAGCCCCACGTACAGAAATTTTCATCTTATTCTATACTGTAATTTCTAGTTGAACGCAAATACTTCCAGCCTGCTACGTCGTTCCCTTAGAGCAACAGGAGTAAAATCTAATACGGAACATTACGCAAGACCAATTTTTAATCAAACTCGAACCAACACAAAATGTCGAAAACAGTCTAGATCAGAGCGATCGGAAGATGAAAAAGCACAAGCACGAGAAGCGGACAGTTTTTTACTGCAAAGGCACTTAGACAAAGGAATCCATCAACAGCCTTGTAACCCCTTATGTGACACATGAAGTTAAAGCACCGAACCAAAAGAAAGGAAGTGGAGAGATCAACAAGATTCCAGTTGCTTTAAAAATTTATCTGGCCTTCAAATAGCGTGCATGGACGCCTTCCCCGATAAAAACCGATCATTCCGAACTTGCAAGCGACGAAGCTCCAAAAGCTGTCCAGCGACGCAACGAAAATGCTGAGGAAATAGAGGCGCTACTCAATTTGAATGTTCGGATAGGGAATTGAACGAATTACTTTCGTTAGAATTCGTCAGGTTTGAGATTAGAACTTATTACTTTAGGTGGAATATATAAACTGACATTCTGACTCATTGACGTTAATGACAGTTGACGTGGAGACTAAAGCAAGAAAAACTCTCCGGCGAAGTTGGGTAGTAAAGCTGGCTATTAAACGTTTTATACAAATTCCTTATGCTGATATTCCTTATTCAATTAATCTGCACAGAACAAATTACATGATAATGAACCACCAGAGATCAGAAGCTGGTTTTCACGATACTCCAGATATATACGTCTAATGAAATTTTAATGGCATTTTCGAAAATCTCTTAATTGATCGAATTAATGAAGACGTTAATGTGAGCTTGCAATGAAACGAAATTCGTGCTACGCTCCGATGGAAATGATTACGTACGAAATGGCGGAGTTGAGGATTAAAACTCGATTTGAATGTTCGGATAGGGAATTGAACGAATTACTTTCGTTAGAATTCGCAAGGTTGGAGATTAGAACTTATTATTTTAGGAGGAATATAAACTGACATTCTGACTCATTGACGTTAATGACAGTTGACGTGGAGACTCATCAGATCATTTTATCATCTAACTGGGATTCAAAATGACGAGGTGTTTTCCTGGGATCGTTCCCTTTGGGATGGATCCCATACCGTCGACAATAGTCCGTTGTGTTGCTCCACTGCGTCATTAATTAACTATCTATCAAATCATACTAATTCCGACTTCCACTTACAGATGGTCACAAGTATTTGTCCACCTCAAATTTATAACTGTTTTAACGATTTTTATAATGATGTAATTAAATTTATGACTGCAACTTTTGACATCCCTATTAAAGCTACGTCTCTATTTATTATTTATTAGTCTCATCAAAATAATCGATAATTATGATAAACTACCTTTTCTACCCTGCTTCATTCGTGTTTTCGATGCTTCAGAGAGCCTAGTCACGTCTGTTTCCTCAGAAGTTTTGTTGCATCGGCGAACAGCTTTTTGAGCTTTGTCCTCAGAAGTTTTGTTGCATCGGCGAACAGCTTTTTGAGCTTTGTCTGTTGCGCGTGCTTTCGTTGGACTCGTGACAGCTTTTCGCGTTTTGTGTTGATTCGAATTTGATTAAAAATTGGTTTCTTGTTGAGTAATGTTTAATATTAAATTTACTTATGGTTTTACGGTTAGAACTTAAGGTTACTTATTATGGATCTATGGATCTAAGAGAACTACGGCGAGAAATGAAAATAGTTGTGTTGATCTAGAAATTCCAGACAAAATAAGCTATGGAAATTTCATAACGCCAGAACTGCTGCTTCAGAAAAATTTCTGCAACTAATACTAAATAAAATTATAACATAGCCTACGAAATCAAGCACATAAAAGTATTTGTGCAACATTTAAAACGCAAAATTTGAGATTCAGTAATTATGTGCTAGTCACTGTTATTCATGTTTGAATGTTATTCATGTTTGTACGTAAGAATAAAATATCTTTCTGGTTTAATTAATTCAAGTATTCTCTTCTTTAACTCTTCTATTTTATTAATTAATAAAAGCAGTCAACTATTATTAATTAATTCTGGCTTTAATTAATTAAGTATGAGCTTAATACACAAGTATATATATACATACATGACAACTGCTGAATATTTTTGTGCTGAATATGTATGAAAATAGGTTTTCCCGGCATTGATGGAGGAATAGTTCGATTCGGTTTGTCACTACTGTCATTTTTTTGCTACATGAAGGCGGGCCGCGGTGGCCCGGTTGTAAGATTAGCGGATTTGCCACCGGAGGTTTGCAAGTTCGAAATTCGATCGAACCAAGGACCATCATGTGTATGGGGGCTGGTGCACCTTAAATCTGTCGTGGCCTCAAATGTCACTTTGGCATGGTGTCGAAGTTTGGAGAGTGAGGTGCCAGCTCAGGTGTTGACCATGTCATCTGACCTTGGTTCAAAATCACGGATCTTTCCCTTCGGGATCGATCCCGGACCTTTGCCAATAGCCCGCTGTGTTGCTCCCAATGCGACGTTAATTCAATTACCCACCTACCTACCCGTCATTTTAATCGTATGAACCACTTCAGTACTCAAAATCAAGTTTCAGAAATGCTTTCGATTTCTACAAATACAGGGAAAAGGAAAACGTTGCAAAATATATTTTAAACATCATCTATACATGCGTGAAAAGATGACATAAGCACTTTTATTTTAATACTGCATCCGCCTATGAGCTTAGATTCGATTTTCATCAGACCCAAACTAAGCTTTCCAGATAAATTGATTCTTGCAAATTAGAAGCTCGTAGAGGATTGATTTTAGCTAAAGCAATTACACTCCGATTTCGAGTCCCGAAGATACAAGGAGCGATCCATCACATTTTTAGTTATTTCCCATCGTTAACGTCGCGTTTCCCTGTGGCCGAAGCTGTGGCTTTCGTTTTATTTGAGAGTCGAGATTTCGGATTTGAATTACGTGGAGTGTTTCTCTTGGAATAAATCGATTGATATTTCCGTAAATCATGCTCTGATTTTAATCGCCACCGTGGAGTAAAGAATAAATTATCATCTGTTAACTGGCATTAAGTTGAGGTGTTGGATTCCTACTCGAGAGTCTTATCAGACGATAGCTTAATTCGATTTCCTCATGGATGTGTACATTTAAGTTTAATTAAGGTTTGGTAATCATCGATATTATTAACACCGGTAAATTACCAACAAAAGAATTCAATAAAACGGTTTTCATTCCTACTTAGGAGACGCTGAATTTAGACCCTATTAGATTGGTAGGTAGGTAGTTGAATTTACATAGCACAGGAGCAATGCAACGGGCTATTGGCGACAGTCCGGGATCCATCCAAAAGGAAAGATCCGATGACAACACCTCGTTATTTTGAACCAGATGGCGATGTCAGCAGCTAATCTGGAATCCCACTCTCCGAACTTCCACACCACGCCAACTTGAGGACATTTCAGGCCACGATAGATTTAACGTGCACCAGTCTCCACGTACACGACGGTCTTTGGTTGTGTCGAGTTTCGAACTCGCAACTTTCAGGTTGCTGATCCGCTACTCTTCCAACCGAACTACGACGGCCCCGAATAAACTATATAAAACGCTTATTCAACAAAAATATTTTCGTTTGAAGTCCCTTCTATATACAAAATATCCCAGATGCGCACCTAATGGGTGATCCGCCACTTTTGGTTTGGGCTTCGATGGCGTAAAGGCCGTATTTACCAACCTATGTCAGGTAAATAGACATACACATAAATTTCACCGACACAAGAGATAAATACACTCATGGAGGAATCGAATCTCCCTGCAGCTCTCAGGTTGCTAGCGCTGTGGGCAAACCCAGTGAGCTATGGCGACCCGCACCCCTGCCTATGGTCTCAACAAAACTATTTGCATTGATTAAACAAACTTCAGTATTAACTTTTGCAACATCAAGAACATTTACGGGGGGATGCCCGGTCCCCCACCCCCTCCGAATGCAGACAAACGATCAAGGGCACCGCGCTCTCCATATTTCAGGAAGAAAAACCCCGAACATCTGAAACGAAACGACCTGTGCTTCATTTCCCGTACCGCCCCATTCCCGTATCGATCCCAACAAAGAACTCCCCCACCGTTTTTTCTTGATTCCATTCGCTCCATCTTATTTCTCTCCCTCCAATGTGTGCACACAAGGCCTCCATATTTACAACAAACACGCGCCCGTCTCCGAGGCCGACATTTTGACATCGCTCCTCAAACAGGTCCTCCCCATCCAGAGATGCTTTTCCCGACATTGCTTCGTGCATATTAAATAAACTCCCCGTCGATAACCATTGTTTATAAAAGACAGCCAGCGGAACAAAAACGGCAGAGAAAGTAATTTCCTTTCCTCAGCCCCGATCAATATCCACAAACGTCAGCGCCACCTGGCGAGCAATTTTATGCCTCTTTTTTTCACTCTTTATTTATCGTAACGTAATGTGTTTCTGTGGGTCGTACATGCCCTCGAGAAAACTGAAGACAACCCGTTCTGAAATGTAACGATAGGGGCTTAATGTGTTTTTCCTGTTTTCCATTTCTTTTGGGGACTTTTTTGTCTTCCCTTCGCTGACAATAAGGACAGGAACAACTTTCTTAAGTAAACTATTATCCCATGATAAATTATGGTCCCTCGTCTTGGGAAAAGAAACTAGAGGATCGAGCGGTGGATGCAGAAGCTGATGGGAGGTTAACTATAAGTGGAATCATCGTGAGGATGTTTTAGAATTCGACTAACCAAGGGTTGGATTGTTGAATTAACGTCGCACTAGCGAAACACAACGGGCTATTGACGACGGTCTGGGATCCATCCCGAAGGCAAAGATCCGAGGAGTAGCCTTGTAATTTTGAAATATGATCAGATGACGAGAGGACTTGAGCTGGCACCCCACTCTTCACAATTCCACACCACGCCAACGTGAGGATATTTGAGGCCACGACAAACTTAACGTGTACCAGTCCCCACGTACACGACGGCCTTCGATTGGATCATTTCCAACTCGAAACCTCAGGTTGCCAATCAGCTACTCATCCAACCGGGCTATCGCTCAGCTAACCAGGAAAATGAAAGCATAATCTTGAGATGAAAATAAATGTTTGAGTATTTCTATGGATGATTATGGCTAGCGAATGAGTGAAACTGATTTCCCAGGGCCTTAAAAGTAGATTCCGAGAGTGGACAAATATCGAAAAATTGGTTTTGGGCTTTACAGCGCAAGGGCCATATTTGGCCAAGCTGTGCCAAACTCAAGACAGACGATGTCAAGTAATTTTGAAAAGAAAGGATGGAGAGAAGAAAGAAAGATCGCTTGGGCATCCTGGGGTCACGATCCCCATCTTTACCACAGCCAGTAAACCCCATGAGAAAAGAATACATCACTAAGGAACCTCGGGTTCATCAACGTACACACCTAAGAACGATGTGCTCTCGAGGGGAAAAATTTATAGGAATATGGTGAGCTAGGCAGTTGAATTAAAATCGCACTGGAACAACATAACGGGCTATTGGCGACGGTTCGGGTTCAATCCCCAAACGTTATTTTGAATCACGGTCAGATGACGAGGTCAAACCTGAGCTGGCACCCCACTCTCTAAACTTAGACACCACGCCAACACGTTTGAGGCCACGACATATTTAACGTGCACCAGCCCCCTTTGTATACGAGGGTCTTTGGTTGGATTCGAACTCGCAATCCGGTTGCTAATCAGTTACTCTTCCGACCAGGCTATCGCAGCCCTGGCTACGTTCCAGGACTACACCTCATAGTTTTGAACCACGCTCAGGTCAACACCTGACCAGGCCACCACTCTCCAAAGTTCCACAGAACGTCAAAGGAATATGATAGAGTTCCATATTTTCTGCTTTTTCGAGGTAGGTAGTTAATTAACGTCGCACTGAAGCAACACAACAACCTATTGGCGATGGTCCGGGATCAATCCCCGAGGGACAGATCCAAGCACAACGCCTTGTCATTTTGAACGACGGTCAGATGACGAGAACAACATCTGAGCTGGCACCCCATCTCCAAACTTCCATACTATGCTAACGTGAGGACATTTGAGGCCACAATAGATTTAACGTGCACCAACCCCGGTGCACACGACGGTGTTAGGCTGGACCTAGTTTTGAACTCGCAAACCTCCGGTTACTGATCCGTTGCCCTTCTAACTGGGTTACCGCGACCCATCTGCTTATTCGAATTAGTGTAGTTCGTTAACCAAAATGGGAATATCATTATCGGATAACTCAATAACCACACACATCATGAGTAATTGCTTTGATCTCCGTCATAGCAAAATTAAGGTACGTGAGACAGAGCATGAATGCAGATTCAGGCATGCATCCGGAAATTAATTTCGGAGGAGATCCATTCTTCTCTCTTATAGTCACGGACCCGAGGTACTTTAGCTGTCATTTTTCCCTTGGAGTTTACTGTCTGTAGTAAACACGGAGTCACGCTCCAGGGATAACCAAGCAATCTTTTTCTACTTGCATCGATCCCAATTCCCTTTCCCTCTTTCACTATCTTTTTTACTCTACGGTGTCTTATAATGTCAAATATACTCCATAAAACCTAAAAACAATCATCCATCTCTCTTACAGTATGTTTTACTTGTTTGGTTATCGAATCAACACGTCTCACGTATTGAAGAACTAAACTTCGATTTCCGAGAGGTCCAGGCACCTAAATATTACGAATAATACGAGTAACCAAAATATGCAGGATGACTCGATCACACTCATTTTATCGTTTGGCCGCTTAATCAGGAGATCGTGCACAAAGTCCTAGGGGTCCAGACACACCTAAGTATTACGAATAATATGAATAGCCAAATATGCAGGGCGATTCATTTTATGAATCGCCCTGAGGTGCCCTTCAGATCGATCACAAAGTCCTAGGGGTCTAGAATGACTAGGGTGACTCAATTTCACTCATTTGGTTAAGCTACTCAACTTGTTTTCAGTATGTACAAGTATAATCCTTGAATACGTCCCTGCGTCGAGTAAAAGAAACCACGGATGAAAATATTCTTTTCTTGCTTCCATTTTCCATTCAAAGACACTCACCTAGCACATACATGGCTGGTTGGTTTTGGAGTTTTTGTGGCGCAAGGACCATATGTGGTCATGCTGCTCCAGACACAAGATATGCTATATCCAATAATAGACATACACACACAATTAAAGTTTTACTGACACAGAAGAGAGAAATACACCCAGGGAGGAATGCACCTAACAGGAATCGAACCTGTGCCGCCTACAACTCGAAGGTTGTTAGCGCAGTGGGCATACCCACGACGACCCCAGCACATACATGGATTTTTCGTTACCTCCTGCAGGCCGATCATACTGCTACCCTTCTAAATGTGCACAGCACTGTTTTGTTAGCTTATACACTGTATAAAAAAAAACTGGTTGTGCCGTGACGGTAGTTTTCATTGAAAATTTTGCTGCTTCTGCAAAATTTGATATGAAGACGGCCCCTAATGCATTTTTTTTTTGCATTTGAATTTGTAGAGGACGTTATTCCCTATTGAATGATATCTTTGAATTTGCTCTACTATGAATAGTGCTCGAAATAAAGGGGGTGGTTCGTTTTTTTCCGTGACTGTACTACGTCAAGAGATAAAAAAAATGTTCCCATTATCTAATTCAGAGAACTCGTTTGTAATTGTAGAATTGCATCAAAAATGTGATAAATTAGTAAGTAGAAAAGTCCCTCTGGGAGGCGAAACATGACGATATACGTCTGGACATAGAGTACTTTAACCCATGTCTTGCGGTGAACATTTATTTGGATTGCAAGCACAAGAGAAAATGTCAGTATTTCTTTAGAATCAAGAGCTCAAAAAGGACCTTTCAACAGTTATCTTGAAATAGGTAAGCGATGGTAAAAGATTTGACCATCGCTTTTGAGTTCAACTTGTTGTTTTACACAATTTTTCATAAAAAATCCGTAATTAATACATAATTTGCCTTTTTATTTTTAATAGCCAAGTTTATATTTGTCCTCGCTATATCGCTTCCAGCAATATATCACACTTTTTCTTTCCTCCCAAGAAGGGGGACAGCATAAATGATAAATTACCGCATCGGTTATAAATGAAATCACGTTGAAATGATTGCGGAAAAAGAAAACTAGCATGTACTGCAAAATTCCGACTAAGAGTTAGGACCGCGGTAGCCCGGTTGGAAGAGTAGCGAATTAGCAACCGGATGGTTGCGAGTTCGAATCTCGATCCAACCAAAGACCGTCGTGTACGTGGTGATCCACATTAAATTTGTCGCGACCACAAATGTTCTCACGTTGGTGTGGAAGTTTGGAGAGTGGGGTGCCAGCTTATGTGCTGACCTCGTCATCTGACCGTGGTTCAAAATCACGAGGTGTTTTCCTCGGATCTTTCCCTTCGGGATAGATCTCGAATAGCAGCCCGTTGTGTTGCTCCAGTGCGACGTTTATTCTTAATAACCAACCTACCAAATACGAGTTACGTTTAAAAAACACGACTGCTTAAAATAAACTCACTATCAAAACGATGCTAAACCTTGTTAACTGGAAAATTAATTCTCTCCCTCGTTGCTTATTTCTTCAACTCACAAATGGGTGAGGAGAGAGGATAACAGCTCTCCCGGAGAGGAAAACACACGGCAAAAATAATTAACTTTACGACGTAATGTCTTTAATTATGATCCCTTTATCACAGAGAGAGAACTCTGCTCGTGTTTTATTTAGTTGTGTACACATGAACGGGGCTGTCGTGGCTCATTTAGCTGCCGCCTTATCTTTTCATTTGAATAAATAGTTTGGCAAACACACCAGGAGGTAGGGTTGAGTGGTCAGAGCTTCTTCAAGTAATTAACAATCTGAACTTCATTTTTAGGTAGGTAGTTGAAGTCACGTCGCAATGGAGCAATACAACGGGCTAACGGCTACAGTCCGGTAATGGTAATTAATTAATGTCACACTGGAGCAACACAAAGGGCTATGGGCGACGGTTCGGGTTCAATCCCCAAGCGTTATTTTGAATCACGGTCAGATGACGAGGTCAAACCTGAGCTGGCACCCCACTCTCTAAACTTAGACACCACGCCAACACGTTTGAGGCCACGACATATTTAACGTGCACCAGCCCCCTTTGTACACGAGGGTCTTTGGTTGGATTCGAACTCGCAACCCTCCGGTTGCTAATCAGTTACTCTTCCGACCAGGCTACCGCAGCCCTGGCTACGTTCCGGGATCCATCCCGATGGAAAAGATCCGACACCTCGTAATTTTGAACCACAGTCAAATGACTACGTCAACACCTGAGCTGGCAGCCCACTCTCCAAACGTACACACCACGCCAACGGGAGGACATTTGATACCATAGCAGATTTAACGTGCGCCAGCACCCACGTACATACGTGGTTGAATCGCGTTTCAAACTCGCTACTGTTCCAACGGGGTTACCGCGGTTCTATTTTCTGTCATGAGATTGACTGGAATAAAAGGATTTCGATAAACATGAAAATATTTTCTTAATGTTATTAAAGTATTTGGCGGAATACAATCATTTTAAAATGATTTCTGTTCTAGGATCATCTGAGATGCACCATTTTTATGCTTACATAATCTTCTTAAAACTAATCTACTGACTAAATATAAGTTCTAAACAGAAAATAGTGTAAGAAATATTATATTAAAATTCAGATCTAACTTTGAGTCCCAACCGAAATGAAATCCCAATCTATTGTGTCATTTTCTCAACATATTAAGTGTTCTTGTAAGGAAAACCGATTTACAGTTCTAAAAATAAACTACACTAAGAACTGTTAAAAGTACATCAGGTACTTAAATTGATTATAGGTATATGTATCACTAAGTGTATCCTTCCGCCACAAAAGTATAGTTTTCGAAGCAATCGATTGATCGTAGAACAAATGAACGTTGAATAAAATTTTGGATACAAGTGAAAGTATGGAATATTTGTTTATAAAATTATCTGTTTACATTTTTTACTCTATTTTTTTGTCTGTTCACGCCACAATATTTTCAGAACAAAATCTATCGCACGTGCGACGTATGTAGTGTGTGTTGCGAACGTAACATTTGGGCTCAACTTTTACCTGTCTGCACGGTGTTCTGTACTATCAAGCAAAGTTGACCTTAAGTATAGACATATTGTCACTCCGGAACACACAATAATAATCATAAGCAATTGATTATTATCATTATTTTAAACAATTTAAACAAATTATTGGTTTGATTTATAATAACGTATCTTTCCGTAATTCTCACTTAAACTTTCGGAAGGTAGGTAGTTGCATGAACGCCACACTGGAGCAACACAACGGGCTACTGGCAACGGTCCGCGATCCATCCCAAAGGGAAGATTCGAGGACAACACTTCGAAATTCTGAACCACGGTCAGGTGACGAGGTCAACATCTGAGCTGACACTCCACTCTCCGCACCACGTTAAAGTAAGAACATTTGAGGCCACGACGGATTTAACGTGCAACAGCCCAAACGTACAGGAAGGTTTTTGGTTTGATCGGGTTTCAAATTCACAACTCTCCTGTTGCTAATCCGCTACTCTTCTGACCTTGTAACCCCCCTGGTGGTTGTCTCGACGAGGTATTTCGCCATTAGCAAAACTGACCAGATCTTGATGGATGAGATAACTCGTCCCTAGAAAAAGGAACCTGCTCTTGATAGAAGAGATAACTCGTCCCTAGAAAAAGGAACCTGATCTTGATCTCGTCGTCATCATAAAACGGTAATATCTTTATCACTTGGAATTCTATCGGCATTCTTGATGACGAGGTATTTCGCCATTAGCAAAATTGGTCAGATCTTGATGGACGAGATGTCTCGCACTTTGAAAAAGGAATCTGATCTTGATCTCGTCATCATAAAACGGTAATATCTTTATCAATCGGAATTAAATCGCCATTCTTGAAGACGAGATATCACGCCAATAGCAAAATTGGTCAGATCTTGATGGAACGAGACATCACGTCCAAACCACTTGGAGGGTTAAGCCTTCGGAAGTATTATTCCCTCAACCCCTGCAATCTCCCTTTTCATCTCTTCCGGAGAGAACATTCCATTTCTCTTCCAAACACACAAACTCAGACGGAACCTCGTTCCACCACCGATTCGCGTTCCATCTCCAATCCAAAGAATGGGGAATCGAATTTTTCCAGGATTCCCATCCTCTCACCCCCACGAGGAAAGGGGGGGCCGCCAGAAAGAAAGGGGGGTGAGAGAGTTCGTGAAGAATGTGGTGGAAATAAATTCCCCAGTAGGATGTGTTTACGGCTTTGGAGAGCCCGGGCTCCGAAGCGTCGTGCATGCGGCAGCAGTAAACTGGTTCCAGAGTCAAGCCCCAGCTCTAAACCGCATTCCATCCTCCTCGGAATACTCGCGGATGGGGGGGGGGGTCGGTCTTCGTGGAATGGAATGAAAAGCCTATTACCTCCCCCGTCTCTCTTTTTCCCGAAATGCGCCTGCTCCCAAGAACATCGAAGTTTGTCTGTTCCGAGATGAATGAATCAGAAGCGATATTTATGCGCTCCTATTGTTGTTGGGATTTTGGTGAGGAAAATAAAATTCCCTCTCGGGAGCACCCCACTATCCCCCTTTGGATGATCCCGGGAGGCTGTTGAGTCATGCGGGGTAGGGTCTCAACAGCGTGACATCCGTGTGAGTTATTGCAGCGGAGGTCTTTACTTGGGTTTCGCAGGAACGGAATTCCTGCGGTGGAAGAGCGGATTTTGTGTTACCACAAAGCTAAAAGTGGAATTGGATTCTAGCGAAAAGAACATGTAGTGTTACCAAATCTGGTGTCAATGTAGTACCGTTCATGAGGTATTGTAACGTCCATAGTAATGGCTCGAGGTCGACACCTTAAGAACCACTGACCGCCCCGTCGTAAATATCGAACTATCTATTTGTGATAGATCGGGAAGATCATATTCCCATCCAGATGCATTAACTCTCTCCTGGTGGTTTATCTTCGTGTCGAAAACTGCCTTTTATTGACCAGCATCTGACGCAGAAACCGGTTCCAACTGGTCACCAGTTCTGGGCAAGGGATATTTTGTTTTTTTCCACTTCGATCTTCATTCCCTTGAAGCAGTGGTTCTTAACCTTTTTAGTGATCGACACTCCCTTGAATCTAAAAATAAATTCTCGCACCCCCTTGAAAAATGTGTTTCTATTTCTTTATTTAGGAAATTACTTCTATTGCAAGATTATTTATTTATTGAAAAATAAACATACATGTACATACGAAACTCAATTTTTAATGGCTATACTGTTGTTTATTCATAATACTTTTGAAGCTAGGCTCCTTTTTTGAGAGCCACGCGTAAGTCATCACTTGCATTTAAGCGATTTCTGGCTTTTGTTTTTATGTGCAAAAGTGATAAAAATCCCATTTCACATAGGTAAGCGGTGGCAAACGGTAAAAGTGTCTGAACTGCTGCTTTAACCAGCTGTGTATAAGGCTCTGTGTACACCAGAATTGTTCTAAGTCGTTTTTCAAATTCTATTTCAATACGTGCATTGGCTTATATTTCAATACGATTGTCTTTTACTAAATCGCTGTCGTCCATTGAAACTTCTCTCGCATGCCCAAGGGTGCACATACCCCAGGTTAAGAACCACTGTCTTGGAGTAATAGGGTAGTTTTATCTCGACGAGATATTTCGTCGTTAATAAAACGTCAGATCTTGATGGACAAGATATCCAATCGAAATGACTTGGAGGGTTAAGGGGTGCACAACACCCCCTCCCCCTATTATTTTTTAACTGTCCCCCAGTGTGAACTGGAACGACGAAAGAGGGGAGACGATTTCAAGAACTCAAACTAGTCAGACTTTTTTTTTTGGCTCAGTCGTCTGCCATTTGAGTCGATTCCATTTTCTCTTTTTGCACCCCCACAACCTAGAAACACAAAACCCTGAATTAATTGTGTAGATAGTATGCATTTATGTTAAATAAATAACTATTATCCTTGTATTTTGGTTGTGTCGTCTGTTTTTCGGTACATTATACGTGTACATACCCACTACATTACAGTATCGGCGTGCGAAAGAACCTCGATGAGCCTGATCACATCTTCAGAAACATTTGGCAGTCCAAAATAATTGCCCACATGCTTTCTGAATAGAAATTAAAAGCATATCACAGCGCAAAGACCAAACCTAACGTTTTGACAAAAGTTTCTTAAACAATTTCATCCTTTAACCCTGTTACGCAATGAAGTGGATAATTGTAAAAATGCATTATTCATAAATAAATTTAAGAATTCCATTTTTATAGTAATGAGTGTGAAATTCACATCACGTGCGCTCCGTTATACGGAAGTGATTTCACGTGAAGATGAAGGCTGGTGAAATGAATAAATTAATCAAAATTCAATAAACAAAATGTTAACTAGTCTACTATCGCGTGGCCTTAAAAAAATATGGTGGAAAAAAATACGTGGAAACGAAGGTCACAAAATGAATTAGGCGATTGTAGCTTTTTAAAGTTTAGTTTATAGAAGAGAGATTCGAAGGGTGGACGGTGCGATGTCCTTAGTCTGTCATGTACAATGCGTAATATACATGTATATATAGAAATATATCGTTGCCCCACGCCGAAGGCACCTGCAAAATTGACGTTTCTACAAAAACGCGTTCAAAGTTTTGATGCTTCGGGAAAATGACACGACTCTAAGGTTTTCTCATAAAAATCGGCATTTCCACTAAGAATCAAGATGATTCGTGGCCTTGACACAGTATAAAACATGAAATGGTGACTCGAAAAATGCAGTTTGGTGAAAATTGCCAAAAACGCAGATTCGTACCTTGGATGTGGTAGTAACGATATAAATGATTTATAGAAGAATTGCGGTCCTCTCTGTGCTCACCACAGTACCTCTAGACCAGATCTGCTACAATTAGTTTTAAGGATGTCCTAAAATGTACTACGCATTAAAAGAATGAATAAATGATTGCGTAACTAGGAATGAAAACGTCAAGCACGTCATAGATTCACAGCGATCTCATTCGCTAAAAAAAACCGCGACTAGTGGAGGATTAAATCTAGGTATTTTTTATTAACGTCACACTGGAACAACACAACGGACTATTGGTGACAGTCCAGGATCAATCCCAAAGGGAAAGACCCGAGGACAACACCACGTAATTTTGAACCACAGTCAGATGACGAGGCAACACCTGAGCTGGCACCCCACTCTCCAAACTTCCACACAACGCCAACGTGAGGACATTTGAGGCCACCAAGGGTTTAACGTGCTCCAGCCCCCTTTCTACACGACGGTCTTTGGTTGCATTCGAACTCGCAACCCTCTGGTTGCTAATCCGTTACTCTTCCAACCGGGCTACCGCGGCCGGATTAAAGCTAGGATATACCATACTAGCACTCAGGACTACTTCGGATTTCACCTTGCTAATTCAGGTCTTGTTTGTTTCAAGATACTTTGAAAAGCATCTTCTGCAATTGGGAGAACTGTTTTAGACATATTTTAACTTGACTATGTGACTTGCAATGCATTGTTCCTGTTTTACGACGTGAATACGTTTTTAAAATTGAAACAGTACAGGGGAGCATGCATGCAAAGTAGAGCGTTTCAATCGTTTTGTCAGAATTTCAGAACTAGATGAAACGCCCAAATGATAAATATAGCGTAGTGTACACAAAGGATATCCATACCTAATATGACCTTCGGACCAAATACCCAGGAACACTGAGGTCGGGGAAGGGGTCAGCAATATGTCGAAATTCTACGGTTCTGGGCGAGCTTTACGCCAGTGTAACTTTGGATTGCCGGAACTGCGTAAGTCGTGTCATTCGAAAGCTACAGAACTACAATCACAAGCCTTTAATCGGTAAAACTTTTCCTTCGATATTAATATCAAACTGCACTTCAATCGTTCAAACTGTAAATTAATTGTTGAATATTCACACAGTAAACAGTTGTTCAAACTTTTCATGTCTGCTTCATTCATTCCACAATCCAACATCAGGCCTGTGTATTCACGACAAAACTACGGTGGCACCACCAACTAATTTGTTGATAATTTTTTATGTATATTGCGTTTCATGTTTACACAAGACATCGTGATGTCGATGCCAATGCACAGGTACCAAGATGTAATATTTTCCTTTCTGCCATACCTTGTTTGCATGTAACGCAGTAATACTTAAATTCGTCATTTTTTTTTCTAGAATGTATGGCCACATTTCGCGGATGCATTTGTTTTATTTTTAATCGTTTTGATTTCAAGTCGGTAGCCCGTTTTTTCTAGATTAAATGTACATCACTCGGGTCAATTCAGAATATAATCGCCAAAAAGAGTTTTAATTACTCAAAAAGAGATACGACACGAAATCACAAATTAAGTTTCTCCGTCAATTTCCGAATCTGCAACAAAAATTCCATTTCGAAGCTGAAATATTCCAAGAAAAAGAATTCACCACATAATTCTCCCCACTGCTCACATCGTGTTCTACAACCCCACAAATATATTTATGCGCTGAATTTATATAACTACTTTTTCTCCTCTCTCCGTACCTAGTAAATTCGAATCAGGAATAATGCCGTTGTTGTGATTGTTACGAAACAATAGGAAATGATGTTCTTCCACTAAAAGTTCCGTTATTCGAGAGAACGAATGGTTCTGAAGAACCCTCGAATTCGAACGCCAAATTGCAGGGTCTGAACAGCGGAAAGATAATAACAAGCTTTGTTATCGTTCCGCAGATCCACGTGTTTGGAATAAAGAACGCAAAATGAAACAATGTACAGCGTTTCCACGCAAATAGCCAGCCTTTTCCATTTAATGATCCTTGAATAAGAGCAAGAGAAATGGAAATAGGCTTCACCAAGCTACCAGAGGATTATTAGCATGCAATATGTACACGTATATATGGAGATTTTCGAGCTCAGCTACCTTAAACAGCAGCCATTGTTTACCACCGCCGTACAAGAAAGTGGCGCCTTTTGTCCAGAGCTTAATCGGCTTAGCTGTTATGTAAAGACTTAAATTTCGGTGACCGAGATTATTTTTAGCTAATTTTAACGACGAATACAAATTTATGATAAGTAATTGCCAAACCAATCTTTCTTTGTGAGAGCGGCCCGGTGAAGCAGCGGATTAGCAACCGGAGGGTTGCAAGTTCGAAACTCGATCCAACCAGACCATCGTGTATGTGGGGGCTGGTGCATGTTAAATCTGCCGTGGCCTCAAATGTCCTCTCGTTGGCGTGGAAGTTTGGAGAATGGGGTGCCAACTCAGGTGTTGACCTCGCCATCTGATCATGGTTCAAAATTACGTGGTGTTGTCATCGGATCTTTTCGGATGAGGATGAGGGTTGATTCCGGACAGTCTCTAATAGTCCGTTGCGTTGCTCAAGTGCGACGCTAATTCAACTAGTACTACCAGTGCCTAGTACTGCACACACGCAAAGATAGAATCTGTCACAACCGGGGACTCACCAACGAAGGTGGACATGGGGACTTAAGCTACCCTGAAGACTCAAGAAAGCAAACTATCATTTAAATTGATTGATCTTAAAAGTCGTGTATGAGTATCTTTTCCACATTTTCGTCTTGTTTCAATTGAAGCCGTCATGGTTCAGTGGGTTTTCCCACTGCGCTAGCAACCTGGGAGTCTTAAGTGTATTTCTCTCATACTATACTCCTCTTAAGATTTTTTACGCATACAATCAATCTCATATTTAGCTCAGGTGTTGACTTCGTCATCTGACCGTGGTTCAAAATTACGAGGTGTTGGTCTCAGATATTTCCCTTCTGGATTGACCTCACCAAATAGTCAGTTGTGTTGCTCCAGTGACTTAATTACCAACTACTTAAATTCTCAAGTTTCAAGCTAGGTAGGTAATTATTTAACGTCGCACTGGAGCAGCATAACGGGCTACTAGTAATGGTCCCGGATCAATACCGAAAGGAAAGTTCCAAGGACAACGCCTCGTAATTTTGAAACACGGTCAGGTGACGGGAATAACACCTGAGCTGGCACCCCAATCTCCAAACTTCCACCCCACGCCAATCTCACGTTTCAAAGAAATAAATTTTAAAATAAGAAAATCATAACTCCTCTCACATTAATGGTACGCTTGGCCTTACGCAACTTAATCTCATCTCAAATTTATCCGCTGAAATAGAAAGCTTTCAATGCCAATATAAACCTCTCCGGGTTAATATCCTGCTCACAACCACATTGCGAGCATTTCTCTTGCCTTTAGACTGTTTATTTTCTCTTTTTAAAAAAGTAGCTTCTTTATTACTTATGAGGAGGTAAGCGAAATTCGGAATAGATGCCATTAAAGATAGAAAAAGTGCGCTTTTAGAAAACCCTGAAAGCTTTTCGTATTCAACAGAGCACTCATTCCCGAGCCTTAGCTTCTCGGAATTCGAAATCATGTACGTTCGAGAAAAAGAAAACACCCCTCTTAAAGGCAAAAACCTATATCCATCTAAAAAGCTGAATACACTTAATGGCATTATTAGCATACGAAATAAGCTTCTTTTGGAGACCAGTTTCTGGGCAGATCATTATTCTAAATGCGCACGTGAACTTCTGAGACAGACGGCAGAAAAAGGAACAAGGATGGACGTTTCAATCAACTGTCATTAAGAAAGTAACAACTTGGGTTGCATGTACCGGAGGGAAAACTTTGTGCTTTAACGATAATTGACTTAACTACTAAATAACGGAACTGTTTGTTTTCAAGCAATGAACTGGAAATAAGTATTGGAGATATTGGATTGAATCGCAGCTGGTTTTCTCCTTGGTCCATGCGTTGGCGCAAATTGTTCTGTTGTTTCTTATTTCGGAATGCTGCGTGAGTAAACCTTAACTGTTGTTCTTGGAAGTGGTTGACTTTGGCGCTGTTTGAGATTTTAATCCAACAAATGATTGTTTCGATTTTTATTTTTATCGAAGGCAATGTTAGCATCATTTTTAAAGATATGATCATGCTTTTAGATTGTCTAGTTAAATTGTTTTGCATTTTAAAGGCTGTTGTTTTCTGTACTCTATTATCTTCGACATCGCAGATTTTCTAGCGGTGTGCCTTACAGATGGTATAGAAAGGTAGTTGAATTAACGTCGTACTGGAGCAACACAACTGGTTATTGGCGACGGTCCGGGATTCATCCAGAAGGAAAAGATCCGAGGACAACATCTCGTCATTTTGAATCACGGTCAGATAACGAGAACAACACCTGGAACCCCACTCTCCAAACTTCCACACCGCGCCAGCGTGTTAAAAAAATTACTAGGTGTTTATCCTCGGATCTTTCCCTTCGAGATGGATCTCGGACCAATAGCCTGTTGTGTTGCTCCAGTGCGACGTTAATTAACTACCTACGAACCTCCCTAATCCGCAACTGGGCTATCGCAGAAATTTCAGTGGATGGAAATTCAATCAAAAAATTCCATCAAAAAAATATTTTATCTATCACGATTTCGTATGACAAATCTCTTTTAACGAACTTTTCATTCTAACATTTACCTCATTCGCTAACGGTTCGTAAAAAGGAGCATCGGCCATTAAAATAAAAAAGAAAACAAAGATTTTAATGAAAATGTGTAAAATATTAGATGAGGGCCGGTTAAAAACTTTCCACGGTAAATTTTGGAAGTCAGTCAGCCTTCGGAATCTTCCAAATAATAACTGTATGCCTGTACAATAATAACTATGCCTGTAGATGGATTGTTTGTCAGGGCAAAAGTCTCCTTCAAAAGAAAATAATTTATACTCCAGACATCAATGTTTCGACGGCATAATGAGCAATAAATAAATCCTACCGGCAAAAGGAAATGCGCTGTGTGCGACACCTTGCACTTTCTGGTTGAAAGTTTCCTCTCTTTCATTCCGTCAAATTATGTGCATTTTTGCCATTTCCTGCACCGTGATTCCATTGTGTGTTTATGACACAATGTATTGATTTTGAACATAGATGTGTTACATTATTATAAGTGCGTCGGAGCAAATACGTCGAGAACTGAATTTATTATTTAAGTAAATTACTGTGTAACATTATATATTTAAGTAAAGTACTCAGTGACGAATATAAGGTTAGGCAACATCCCCAATTGAATCTGCCCAAGCCCAATATCTGGAGGCGGCTTATCAAAAATATTTATTAAAAACTTGTGATTCCCTTGGGAAAATGGGCCGTGGCAGCCAAGTTGGTAGCGTCGCGGATTCACAACTGGAGGGTTGCGAGTTCGAAAGACGATCCAACCAAAGACCGCCGTGTACGTGAAGGCTGGTACACGTTAAATCCGTCGTGGCCTCTAATGTCCTCAAGTTGACGTGGAAATTTGGAGAGTTGGGTGCCAGCTTAGGTGTTGAGATCGTCCTCTGACTGTGGCGTTCAAAATGACGAGGAGTTGTCCTCGGATCTTTCTCTTCCGGATCGATCCCGGACCGTCGTAAGTAGCTCGTTAAGTTGTTCCAGTGCGACGTAAATTCAACTACCTACCTTTGGAAAAATGCTACAGAAATAAAAGCCCAATTTTGCTTCTGATACAAACCGATTTGTATAATTATTTAAATATACTTTATCTTTAAATACATTTTGTTTTGGTTTCAGATTGAACATGCACCAGCCCCCATGTACACGACAGTATTTGGTTGGACCTAGTTTCGAACTCGCAACCCTCCAGTTGCTGATCCGCTACTCCTCCAACCAGGCTACCACGGCGCCAGCGAAAAAGGGAAAATATAGATCTTCGACTTAATGTCAGAAACAAATATTTAATTTCAAATGATTTCAAGATTCAAGGTTTTCGTATCTATTTGAGTCGTTTCCAGGAATTATCACCCATCAAGAAGTTACCTATACACTGATGAGTTCAGAAGACATACGAATTCGATGATATGGACGGATCAATGAGGTTCATTTTGGACATTTCCTGAATTTAAATGGTCTCGAAATGATTCATCATTTTATTTTACTTGCAACCACTTACTGCCAATGCATGCGATCGAACCCTCAAGGAACATCATTTTATCACGATTTATTGTTCTCGTATTGTTATTGCCCAGAATTAAAGACGTCTCATTGATTTATAGAGGGAAATACTTTCGAGATTTTTATGCACCTGACCTACAAATTTATGGCTCATAAAATCGCTTTGTTTCCCTTTAATGCTTCTTCAAAATGAAAGTGATTGAAATATGATCGGTCAACCACAGAATATTACTATACTGACAGTTCAGTTCCTTATTATTTTACTATCACCATAAATTTATCAAGGGCTCTAAACATATGTATTTATTATAATTTTCTCAATGTTACTCCCCAGAAGATTTATTAACTGAATTAAAATGTTCGTATTTGTTCGCCTAGCAGATAACATACATTTCACATGCCATGAGTCTCACAATGCAGACAAAATATGTTGGTTAGAAATTTGAATTCAATATTTGTTATTTGCCATCCGTATTCTTGCCATTCACTATACCGTCATTCAAGGTTTCCGGATGGCAAATGGGGCCGCGGAAGCCCGGTTGTAAGAGTAACGGACTAGAAACCGGAGGGATGCGAGTTCGAATCCAACCAAAGACCGTCGTGTACAAAGGGGGCTGGTGCACGTTAAATCTCAAATGTCCTCACGCTGGCGTGATGTGGAAGTTTGGAGTGCCATCTCAGGTGTAACCTCGTCATCTGACCGTGGTTCAAAATTACGTGGTGTTGTCCTCGGATCTTTCCATTCGGGGGATGATCCCGGACCGTTGCCAATAGCCCGTTGTGTTGCTCTAGTGCGACGTTAATTAAATACCTACTCGATGGCCAATGAAATTGGCATCCAGTAGGTATTTAATGCCAAATTTTTCGCCAAAACAAAACGGCTCTATGCTTTGGTGATTAAGGTTGGCAAGCTAGCGGTTGGCGAGTAATCCTGTTTGGCTTTACTATTCGATATGATTTGGCGAGAAGAGCGCTTTGATTTTTCAAAGGGATGTTGCGAAGACCAAAGGGTATGAATGATATGCTTTCAAGGTCCACTCACAGGTACTGACCCACAAGTTGTTTGTTGTTTTTGGGGTCTTATGGCGCAAGGGCCATATTTGGCCATGCTGCGCCACCCATGTAAACAGGCTAATGGTAATTAATTAACGTCGTACTGGAGCAACACAACGGGCTATTGGCGAAGGTCAATCCCGAAAGGAAAGATCCAAGGACAACCACTGGTAATTTCGAACCACGGTCGGATGAAGAGAACACCTGAACTGGCACCCCACTCTCCAAACTTCCACACCACGCCGCCAACGTGAGGACATTTGAGACCGTGAGAGATTTAACGTGGACGAGCCCCCGTGTACACGAGGGCTGCGGTGGCCCGGTTGGAAGAGTAACGGACTAGCAACCGAAGGGTTGCGGGTTCGAATCCAGCCAAACACCGTCATGTACAAAGGGGGCTGGTGCACGTTAAATCTGTCGTGGCCTCAAATGTCCTCACGTTGGCGTGGTGTGGAAGTTTGGAGAGTGGGGTGCCAGCTCAGGTGTTGCCTCGTCATCTGACCGTGGTTCAAAATTACGTGGTGTTGTCCTCGGATCTTTCCCTTTGGGATTGATCCCGGACCGTCACCAATAGCCCATTGTGTTGCTCCAGTGTGACGTTAATTGAAATACCCCCCCGTGTACACGACTGTTATTGGTAGGTAGGTTTTTAATTAACGTTACACTGGAGCAACACAACGGACTATTGGCTACCCCTGAATACTGAGCTCTTTTTGGATTTATCATTAGATATGATGTGGGTTATCAGTACTATATTTCTAAAGGGAAACTGAGCCATCCAGCACTTTCACCCAATGCAGACAGCTTCAATCCTCCTCACACAAAGTCGATTATCCGAAGAAAAGAAATTGACGCGGAGATGAGGACGAAACAAAAGACGCGGGCCTCCTAGCTCCTATACATCCTAAGTCCCCTTTCGTGTCCTGGATTGGGGGAAGGGGAGGGCGAAAACAACATGGAATGAAGATTATGGAAGAAAAGCCGTAGGAAGAAGAAATCCTTAGAACCAAAGAAAGATAATGAGTGGGGATCCACTGCTGTCCTCGGAATCTAGGGCACGGCCCGAACGGCGCATGCGCGGAGGCGGCGGGATCGATTTTGTAATTATCTCCTTGCTGAGTCCCCTTCCTACGGGTAGTGGGGGTGGAGGAGATTGTTCCAAATTACGACAGCAGCTGCAGGGGGATAATTCCCCTCCCCCAGAGATGTGGGGAAGAGTCCAAAGTAGATGGGGGCAGGAAAGGGGCACGGTAATCAATGATTTCGGAGGGGGGTGGATGACGCGAGGGGGCTTATAGAATTCGGGCGTAGAGCTTAATAAAAGTTCTGGCTTTAGGGTTTGGCAAATGAAGTGATGTTGTACAATGAGAGAGAAGAAGCCAGCGCTTGGGGGATGTGATGTGAAAGGTCGGATAGGGGGGGTGCACGGCAAATAATCTATTATTTCACTAAATCCAATAGCGTGAAAAGGGTTTTAATTTTGATGTGTTTTTTGTGGGGGGATTTTTTTTTTGTTCTCGCATATTAACCGGTTTCGTTGGAGCGTTTTCGTATCGGCGAATCGATTGGGAATCGTTTAAGAGCTATCGATAGTTGCTTCGCAGCCGTGAAATGCTGTCAAAGGTTCAATGGCGACCGGGAAGAAAGTAATAAAAAAAGTTGGCAGAATTTTTGCCGTCAATCAATGAAATGCAATTGGCTGATCAAGTGAGCAAGGAAATTCCAAAAATAAAACACATTGGATCTTTTCTTATTTAATAAGGCTCACAAAACGGTTTTTGGGTGCCTGGTGACGGACAGGTTCAATAACGAATAAATTCGTAATGGTATACCTTTTGGAGTTTTGATGTCAGTTGAGTGATATTTATATAAACAGATTTGAAGTCAGTCTGCCATCTGCACCGTTTGACCAATATACGCGAAATTTTGTACGCTTATTCTTTAGAATCCTGCGGGAAACAGGCTGAATATTAAGACTGATTGATTTATCCAAGGAGTGGAAAGAAAACACAAATAGCCATATGAATAATATTGACTGAAAGACAGTTATTTAAAGAGAGGTGTGGTTGTCGTACACCCGTTAAAACTATCTGGTTGGCTGATTTGGGTTTAATGGCGTAAGGTCCAAAAGCGGACAAGCTGCGCCAAACACATTAAAAACCATCTGATCGGGAAAGAGATCTTCCCGATGAATATTTCGTGATTTACGACTGGCGGTCATTGGTGCAGATGTTGACCTCTGACCCCGTTATTATGGACATTACAACCTCTACTAGAACCTTGGAGTTTTCATAAAAAAAACAAGATAAAACTAGTCTTGCTATTTCGGAGGAATAATACAACCACCCTGATCAGGTACAAAAATCCTATTGCTTTTATTTCGGCCCTGATGATTGTATACTCTTCGTTCCTCCCCGAAACAGCTAGACTAGTTTTCATCATCCTTATTAGTCATTTGTCGAAGCTTTTAGACAATAGATTATTCATCCCTGATATTTGGGAAGGGCCCCCTAATCATGAAAATATTGGAAGGGGGTAAGGGTGTCCGGCCCTTGGGATTTATCGCCCATGTCTCTTGATATGGCGGTCATACGACCTAATGAATGAGGTAAGGATGCTCTGGATACTTGGGTATCCGCATTTCCTATATACTTGTAGTATCTAGTATACCTCCTGTTGGGAGAGTGTGGTGATAAAAATAATTGTGGGGTCGAGCTCTGTGGAGGCCACGGCGTAATGCAGTGATATTCAAAACTGCGACCACTCGATTGTCAATGGATCAACTTTTGTTTGTATATAGCCTTGATTGTATAAAAAAGGAAAGCCTAAGTTTGTTCGATCTGCATATCGTTAAGAGAATGTACCTTCTAACAATCTATCTTGTTCTAGCACGCAGAGAAGCCCGTTACACGACGTTTTTTATTCTTGTTCTGTGACATTTGCTATAGTTCCTGTTAAAATAATTGTTACCTCACAATAGGTCCGTTTCCTTACACCTTTAATAACATCACCAGAAGCTGATATATCTTAAAATAAAATCTACGAAATTGGAGTCATTTAAGTTATTAACAAGAGGTCAGCCAAGCGTCTTCCAAAAATGGTGACCCGAACGTGATTCGACAAAGCAAACTTCTGTCTGAAGCAGTGTGATAACAGATATTTTTCTATTCCTATCACGGCTTCATCCTTCGTTGGTACTCGGCCATGTCCTTTCTATTCACCCTGCGTTGCTCACTCGGCTGCTAAAGACAACACAGGAAAGTAAAATAGTCGCAATCATCCATTGCGCGACCTTAAATACGGATTAACACCTGTGATCATAATACAGCGATCACGGTCTATTGGCAATCTGTTAACTAATGGTAGCATCTATCAAATTTAGTCACTGTTAAATTCTGGTGGGGGAGTATTGTGGTGAACGTAGCCCACTACTGTAAAAATTTACTTACAATACAGTAGTATATATGAAACGATATCTAAAACTAACCCCTAAGTACAATTCTCACCAAAGATGAGTCCGTAACCGTTCCCCTTTCCTCCCAGGCTTTGTCTCCTTAGCCTAGTGGTCAATATATCTTGCCACCCCCTTTCACCTTCGAACTCAAGCCATCTCATTAACTTTGACCTCCCACGGACTCTCCTGCTTTCAAATCGCCTATGTAAGATCAAATAACTTCTTCGTTAAACCACCGACTTCTACCAATGAACTATCTTGATAGATCCCCTGGTCCAATAATCTTTTTCTTAATCCTTTATCCCTCTCTAGCGAGTTCATTGTAAACTATTCATTCTTTCAAGAGCCCCTTAGAATAAGGAGCTCACAGAACTTTTCAAAACACCCAACAACCAACAACTTCAAGCATTATGTCACCACCTGTTTGTTGTTGAAGTAGTAAAGAATTGTTATAGAACTTCCTGCCTCTCCATTTGTGGAATCAACATTACACTCAGTACCAATGGATCATTCTCTCAAGTTGCCTTATACTCTGCCACGACTGCAGGCTTATAATTTCTGTTATTATGACATATATACATAGAAGTTTAGCCTATCTCCATCACGAAATACTCTTTGGTAGACAAAGTTAGTCTTTCACACGTCTGTGTTGCTACAGTTTTTGATGCGAATAGTCTTTCTAATCGGAACAGTACTGGAGGAAAAGTCGAGTCTTACAGAAAACGTTACACAACTGTTTTGTCTTGTGATTTCAGAACTTGAAGAAACATCCAGAAGATACCGTCGTGTAGACAAAGGATGTCCGTACCTGACACACGACCTTCGGACCAAGTGCGCAGGTACACTGGGGTAGGAGGTCCACACTATGTCGAAATTCTAGTGCTGCGCGAGCTTTGGGCCAGTGTCATTTTGTGGATTGAGGACTGAGTAAGTGGTGTCATTCGAAAGCTACCGAACTACGCTACAATTAATATTGGACAACAATCTCTGCCTGTGGATTGGATCAATCAAGCTGCCTTTTAATTGTTCAAACTGTAAATTAATTGTTGAATATTCAGAATAAGCAACCGACTTCCCATCTGTGCTGCATTCATTTTAAAATCCCGAGTCTTCACGTCAAAAATACGGTTTGTGTCTCCGATATAACCTACCAATTTTTTCTTTACAAAACATGAACAATTTCCGAATAGTTCAATTATTTTCACAACCTGGGGATTAATTGAACCACATATCCTCAAAAGAATTCATGGGACACAGGTGTTTTTAATCTAGAGGTAACATTTGTATTTCTCTAGAGGATAGACGCTCATCTCACAAGGAAGAAGTCTAGACGGATTAATCTCGTGACTCATGCAGATAACAAGCAACGCATAGTTTATTACAGGTGCTCTTTACATCTAGGCGAAACGATAAAGAAAGTAAATAAGGCATATTAGCTCCCCTTACGTGATTTACGAACTTCGAAATAAATCTCTTTTATCGGGTTCTTTTCTTGTTTCTCGACATTCCGCATCGAAATGAGACGACACGACATGGGAAGAACATTTCCCCTCCTTTGTGTCAGTCTTATGTGGGTTTCGAATTGATAGGGAGCAATCTCACGCGTGAAAAGAAAGCGTGTGAATAAGAAAAGTGGGTCTGGGCACATGCGATTTGTAAATAACTACTCATTGAACTGCAGAGTAGGCTAATTGGAAAGATAAAGTCAAGTTCGGATAAGTTTAGAATGGTTTTCTGATTTGGGGGCAACTTACAACATTTGGGAGTTGAGAAGTTGAATTAACGTCGCACTCGAGCAACACACCGGGCTATTGGCGACGGTTCGGAATCAATCCATAGGGAAAATATGCGAGGCAACCTCGACATTTTGAATCATGGTCAGATGACGAGGTCAACACCTGAGCTGGCACCCCACTCTCCAAGCTTCCACACCATACCGACGTGAGAACATTTGAGACCACGACAGATTTAACGTGCACCATCCTACGAACACAATGGTCTTTGGTTGGATCGAATTTGGAACTCGGAATCTAACCCGCTAATCTACCAACCGGGCTACCGCGACCCCTTTGAACACCTAACCCTCCAGGTGGTTGTCTCGACGAGGTATTTATCGTTATTAGCAAAATTGACCACATCTTGATGGACGAGATATCTCGTCATTAGAAAATTAACTGACCTGGTCTTTATCTCGTCATCACAAAAAATCCGCAATATCTTGTTGACGAGATTTCTCGTCATTATGAAATAGGTCAGGTCTTGATGGACGAGATATCTCGTCGAAACCGCTTTGAGGGTTAAGATATGATTGAAGTTTCTTTTTGCTGTTCAGAAAACGAAAATTAATTTACGAAAAAGAGCAATTCAACGAATGATGGGATATAACGAGTGCTTAGATATCACTTTATCCCCATTTTTCAAAAACTCTTCAACTTATTCATCATCGTTTTTCTTTTTCATATGCATGCCAAGAAAACAAAAAAGTAAATGTCTTCCACACTTAGCCGTTTTCTTTGTCAATTCGAAGGAATTACTACCAAATCCTACCCATTTGAGCTCGATCTAAAACACAGTAGCATGAAAGCCACCCAGAAAAAAATAAACAAGTTCTTTCTTATGAATAATTTGATTCGCAAGTATTCTACAACGTGCATGCGTAAGTCAGGTGGAATGATTTATACTTGTCTCAATGTGTTTATAGTAATACAGGTTTTGGACATGGAAGAAAGTTATTTTTTTCCTTTCAACTTCGAAGGGAATTATGAGTTTAGAATGCCTTTGAAAACATTCTTTTCTTCTCGCTCCCCCTGAGGGAATGTTTTTTCGAGTTCCGCCCTCTCATTTTCTTTTCAAAGAATTATTTTCTGAAATTCTCTGAACTTTCGCGTCTTTGTGTTTTTTTGTCGGCTGTTGCCAGTCCGCTTTGTGTGGATCGGGTTATTGTACTGGTTTTATATAAAAAATGGGTATAAGCGTTTCACTGCTTTATTTCTTTTCTGCCTAGTGGAAGAATATCTTCGAAAAGGGGATTAAAATAAAAATTTCAAGGCTTTCTATTTACTCTCGGATCAGATTTTCGGGCTCTGAGTCGAAGAATTGTATGCTGCGATTCCTTTTATTTGGAAAAGATAAATTTTTTATTTCTTGTAAAATTGGATCGATTTTTCTTTACTTTTTCAGCATTTCATTTCAAAACAGTTCATGATTCATGTGGAGCTTTAAAAATTCGAGATGCTTTTTACAGCTGTCATTGTTGAGGTATGAGTGGACAGACAATTACAATCTACTAAATTTAGGGTTACCATAAGACTTGTGATTGTCACGGTTTGAAAGGCGAGTCTCCGTGTCCAGGCCGGAGGATCGTTTTGTCCCATCAGAAAAAAACATTGATTCCTCCTTCTTTTAGAATTAAAGTCCGGCTCCCGCAAGAAGACAGTGTGGAGTCACGTGTTTTTGGACGAATCCATTCTTTGAAATAGGTTGGAACGTAAACGAAGTGCTCCCACCAACTGGAGTTTTTGCAAGGATTGTGGTTCTGTTTATCGAAAGCGAGAGCAATGATAACGAGTTAACGGGGGTAACCACGCACGGCGATCTCCATTCATGTATTCGAGAATAGCAACCTTCCCCTAATCAGCATTCACACCTTTTCAGAAATCGAGGTGGAGTCACAGATCAGCAACCGGAGGGTTACGAGTTCGAAATTCAATTGAAACAAAGACCGTCGTGTACGTGGGGGCACGTTAAATCTGTCGTTACCGCAAATGCCCTCGCGTTGGCGTGGGAATTTGGAGAATGGGGTACCAGCTCAGGTGTTGACCGTCATCTAGTTCAAAATAATGAGCCGTTGTCCTCAGATCTTTCCCTTCGGGATGGATCCCGGACCATCGCTAATAGCCCGTAGTGATGCTCTGCGATGTAAATTTAACTACCTACCTACCTTTAATACAATCGATATAAATATTAAAATTTCTTTCTGATCTATTTTCCAACGTTTAGAGGTCCATGGTTTCCCCGCTGGACGTGCAAAGGATTAGCAACCGGAGGGTTGCGAGTTCGACGGTTCAACTAAACACCGCGGTGTATGCGGAGGCTGGTACATGTAAAATCTGTCGTGGCCTTCACGTTGGCGTGGTGTAGAAGCTTGAAGAGTGGGGTGCCAGCTTTGTTGACCTCATCATCTGACCGCCATTCAAAATGACGAGCTGGTGTGCTTCGATCATTTCCTTCGGGATTGATCCGGGACCGTCACCAATGGCCCGTTGTGTTGCTTCAATGCGGCGATAATTAACTACCTACCTACCTTCGAACAAAAAGATGCAGCATCGGAAAAATATATGTATATTGACAATTATCTAACATACCAAGCCTGAAATAAATTATCAATACTTTTCAAATTAAAATGTCTCACAAGTATTCCACTCAGTATTTGAGCTTAAATGGGACGCAAAAATTACCTCACGATCAAAGGAATTCTTTTTGTATCTTAAGCGCAAAGTGGTTGAAACTGCAATTTAATTTCTGCTTTAAGAGCAGGCGAATGTACAGTTTTATCGACAAAATAACTAATGTGCGACTATCACGCAGTTCTTGTTCGTCTTTGTATTTATAAAGTTCCAAAACACGTATCGATCTGCAGGCTGAAGATAAAAATGTAATTCTTCATTCATAAAGAAAGTACGTGAACGATAAATATTGTTTAGGATTTAAAAATTCCTAAAGTGAGCGATCTGAAGAAATTATCTAACCGTTAATTAGTCGATAAGTACCAGGTTCAAGTATCAGTTCCTAACTTTCGAAACTCTACAAAAAGTGCTTGCATCTTTTTGATGCAATCTTTGGGAAGGAGCTATAAATCTTTCACGGAAACAATCGCTATTCAGTCAATGCAACTCATTAGCAGTTTTTATTCTCAGCGAAGATGGACGCAAAGAGAAGCGTCTTTTACAAGCCACTTCGTACTCCCGAACACAACGCTGCCGCACAATGCTTCGAGGTTTCCGTTCCAAAAGAAATATATGTGGCATCCAATTACTTGCTTTCCGCATTATTAGAGTCACTAAACTCTTAACGCTGCCATAAATCGACCCTGGAACCGTTTTTTAAAAACAGCCGTAAATATCATTCGGAAAGAAAATGGCGTGGTTCTTTCTTTTTGTATTCAACATCGTTTATTTCACTCTGCCTGGATTCATAAATAAAAGAGAAAACAAAGAAAAATATCCCTAGAGAACAAAAGAAAAGAAACGTAATGGACATGACGATCGATACGTCTTCTTCATCACCCATCGTTAGACTTCACTTTCCAAAAGCCTTTCAAAAGAAAAGGAACTTCTCTCAGTTCCGAACAAAAGAAGGAAAGAGAGAAGAAAAGAAAAATAATTCTTCGCTTTCAGTGGAACGAAGAGTCTCCTGATGAGAGAAACTCCCGAAAAGAACACAAAATAATTCCAAAAAAAAAATGGCGCTACCATCCTTGGAAGTTACTGACTAAAAACAAAAGCCTTGTCTTTTCTGTGCTTGTGGAGGGATTCCATTGCACCCGGTGTTACTGGAACGAGGCAGTTTAAAAGAATGAAAATGGCGTCGTTCCTTTTATTGCCGGCCGACCTGCTATTCAAGATGTTTCTGAAGAATAGTCGTTCTTGTGAGATGTGTGCTGGGCGGACAAAAGCACCGGACCTCCTTTCTCATTTTGGTGTGTTTGTTTTTGTATTGGTGTTTCAGGTCACGCAGCAAATCTCCTTACCCTAGAATGGGCGAGGACAAAGAGGTTAAGAGAGGTTAACATTTTGGGTACGCGCATTATGCTGTTCTTCATTCCGAAGAGCCCATTTCGTCTAACATAGTTAAAGAGGTAAAACAAATGGTGTGAATGGTTTGTTTCGGTGTACGAAAGTCCACACATCCATTAAATATACAAAACTTCAAGCATTTATTTATTATACTTCTGTTTATTTTTGTGACACCAATAAAATTTCTGGAGTTGTACAGTCCGTTGAATATATACGTGACTGGTACATTGGTGCCAGGAGTTAGTACAGTTTGACATTAGCTGTACACTTCAGGGAATATTTCATCAGCCAACAATCAGGGACAATTTTAACAATCTTCAGTGCAGGAACTACTGCACAGCCCCTCCTATTATTATTGAGGTATTGAATCAAATGTATTCTTAGATATGAATAATGTTTTTTAAGTGTGTGCGGTTTTATGGGGTAAGGACCATATTTGGCTGTGCTGCGCCAAACCCAAGACAGACAAATTCAAGTACTGGACACACACAAGGTAGGTAGGTAGTTGAATTTACGTCGCACTGGAGCAACACACCGGACTATTGGTGACAATCGAGTATCAATCCAGAGGGGGAAAGATCCGAAGACATCTCCTAATATTGAACCACGGTCAGATGACCTGAACTGGTTCTACCCCACTCTCTTAACTTCTACACCACGCCAACATGAGGACATTTGAGGCTACAACAAATTGAACGTCCACCACGTACACGCCGGTTTTTGGTTGGATTGAGTTTCGAACTCACAACACTCAGGTTGGAAATCCTCTTCTCTACTGGCCCCTGCACACACAAGGAAAGTTCTACTGACACAGAAGAGAGAAAATACACCCATTTAGGAATTGCGCGCGAAACTGCGCCTATACTACAACTCGCAGGCTGCTAGTGCAGTGGTCAAAGCTAGTGAACCTCGACGGCCCTATGAAATCATGATTGCTTGTTTGCGGGTTTTATACTATATATAGGGTCATATTTGGTCAAGCTGCGCCAATCACAAGACAGACAGCACAATGAGAGATGAAGAAAGAGCAGAAAGGTATGCGAGGTAAGAACTAAAAGAACAAAAGACAACTCAGTTACTTCGGGGGTTGTGATGCCCTTACGCACCCACAGATGTACCCCTGAGGGCATGAAATCACGAGGTAGACAATGATATGAAGTACAAAAGCGTATACGAAAACACCATTTATAATTGAGATGGAAAGCAAAACGTGCAATTAATTGACAAGGCAGTAACATTTCGAAATAAGCTCATATGTATGGCATTATCTTCAAGACTGGGGAAAATCACTTCATTTCCACCTAGATACATTCATTCCACTATAATAGTTCCTTTTTAAAAGTTTAATCGAGGTAGGACGATATGTTTTGAGAAACTCTTGAAGAAAAAAAATGTGTTTATTGGAGAAAATTGCTTTCGGGATAAGATAATGTGGCGGAATGAAAACCGTGTAATTTTAAATGAGCAATGATCGCTTCCCCGAAAGCATTTTCCGCTAGACGCGGCACCGCTTTTAAAATTCCAACACTTTGTCCAGCGGTGATGGGGGTAGATTCAATTAATTCGGATTCCGCGGCTTGTAGCGGTAATGGTCACCCCTGCGCCACCTCCAGAAATTGAATTTCAGCTCATTTGCAATCCACACTGCCGGAAAGTAATCAACGGCAATTTGGCCGAAAGGAAACGGGTCGTAATAAATAACTGCAGATTACGCGCGCTCTTGCCTCCCCCCCTAACACGCAGAGGCAAAAAAGAAAGAAAATCCAACCGAGTATAAAAATAATTGCGCCGCCCAGCGACGACGGTGATAAGCAGGTAGGGAGAATGCTGGATGTGGAAAAAATAAAAACGATGCTGGAGGAAGGGGAAAAAACGGTTGTGACGTCATCGAGTAATGATGACGCATTGCACCTGGTAAAAATGGAGATGGAGTTTGGCAAGATTGTAGGTATGGGTGTGGGATCGAATGCTGAGGGACATTAGTCAGCCATGTTTGGACACTTCATCCTCAAATTTATGAAGGATTTTTTGCAGAAATTTATTAATAATTTTGGCGTTGAAAGAATAAAATATACTACTTTTCCTCGAGAACTGCTCCAGATGCATAGTCTGTGCCTGTGAAAACGAGAGCTAATTTTCTATAGGGGATTTTTGAAGCACGCGAGTCACATTGGCGGACATTGCGACAATTGGTCATCCTGCTAGGCTAGTGTTGGTCAAAATTTCAAGAAAACACATCCCAACCCTTCACACAGCCGTCCGTTTCCTCTACTGGGTTTTTTTTTCGGGACCGTCTTGGTTTAGTGCAGTGATTCTCAACCACTGTGCCGCGGCACTTTTGTGTGCAGCCAAATTCTTAGAGTGTGCCGCCAAATTTTAGAAATGTATATAGTAAAAATTATAATGTTTTTATTTTTTTATTATGAGTAAAGTTTGTTTAAATTAAAGAAAGGTACACTGTAAAAGAAAACTGTTGTTTTTACAGTTAAATACCATATTTTTAACTGTTTTTATCTTCGATAACTGTGACCTTTCATAAAGTGAAATATTCGCCCCAACGTGAAGAAATTTCAAGTGTTCCCAGTATCCCCACCTCCACCCCTCAATCAAATAATGTATAAAGGAAGTGAAAAAGAAGTATGAGAATAGTTTTATTTTCTCTTTTTACTAACAGAAATTATCAAAAACATCAAGCTCAAATTTCTCATTAAAAGTATTCTTATTATTACCTTGTAATTAATCCCTTAATAAACGTACTGTTGTTTTTGTAGTACATATTATATTATTTTATTTTACATTCACAATTATTATCATAAACTATTTTACACAGTGTATTATAGGTAAGTAAACAACTTTTAAACTTATCTTTTTCTTTGTGTGCCGCCAAATTTTGAAATCGTTAAAAGTGTGCCGCGACAAAAAAAAAGGTTGAGAATCACTGGTTTAGTGGGTATACCCACATACCCAAACCAGTGGCTCAGCATGGCCACATATGGCATTGCTGAGCCACTGGTTTCTTTGTACAGAGTAAGCTTGTTAATTAGTCTTCCTAATGGTTGTGAAGCAGCGATCGCACGTTTTGTTTTGTGGCTTCCTATATGTTTGTGAGGGGGCGTCTTGGCCCACTGCGCTGGCAACATACAGGTTGTACGAGGCACAGGTTCGATTCTTCCCTGGGAGTATTTTTTTCTTCTGTGTCAGTAAAACTTTTTTGTGTGTGCCTATTACTTGACGTTGCCTGCATTGTGTTTGGCATAGCATAGACTAATATGACCCTTCCGCCATAAAACCCAATAAGCCAACCAACCTACTGCGGGCACTTTGGGGTCGGGTCTGAGATTAAAATAAGGTTGATTTTTGACTCCACACTTCGGACCTCGACTCCTTCTAGAGTGGACCAATCAAAATAAATGTCCGTCTGCAGATTTCTATCACCGAAATTATCCTTTGGACTGTATAGTACTCTGTTAACGATTATTGTTCACTTTTAAAAGAAAAGAACCACATTTTAATTAATCTATTGAAAGAGAGATAAAATGATATGCAAGTTTAGATAGTTCGAGGTTTGATGAAACTGGGTTTGTGGGTGTGGTAATTTTCCCTAGGTGTAAAGGTTTAAGAAGGATGTAATATTGCTAAGGTACATTATGAGGAAGACAAGTTATACATGGTTTCACAGATATTATCTATGTTGTAGCGAAGATAATTTATGGTTTTTATTATTTGGCTCAGTGCTTTCACGTTCTTAGCAATCTTTGCACATCGAGCGCTAAGATTAGCATCTTGGTGTTTTTAAAGGCCATTTGGAAATGAGGGGACCGTTAGTTATATACTGAATTGTTGTGCCAATTTCACCGCAAACGCAATTAGGACTGATTTAATTTTAAATCTATTAAGATAATATGGGATGTGTCCATAGTTGGTGCAGGACCAATCTTTGGTGGTGACTTTCAATACTGTCGTTTTTCGGCGTGTATACGTCTTTAAAATCGGAACAGTACTGGGAGGAGCATGCATGAAAACTCGAGCGTCACACAAAAAGCGTTAAAACTGTTTTGGCTTATGATTTCAGAACTGGAAGAAATATCCAGAAGATAAATATAGCATTGTGTAGACAAAAGATGTCCGCACCTGTCATGACGAGTGCGCAGGTGCACTGGATTGTGTGAGTGATGTTATTCGAAAGCTACCGAATTACGATACAATCACAAGCCTTTAATCACAGTGAAATTATCCTTCAATTTTAATATTAAACTATAAAATAATCGTCGAATATCCAGAATAAGCAATCGTCAAAACTTCCTATGTCTGCTTCATTCATTCCACAATCCAACATCAGGCCCAAGTATTCACGTCAAAACTACGATTTGTGTTCTTGGCACAACCTACCAATTTTTAAATTGGAAAACGTGTTTTCCTTCTCATTCTGTTTATCATTCTTTCGCAATGATTAAAATGAGGTAGAAAAATTTTATAAAAATATGCTGCACGAGAACTGACGGACTGGTCCGCCTGGAAATTCCCGATAGGTCAGTGCCTGTAGGAGGCCGACATGCATTTCAATAAGAATTCAATAACAATTTGGCTTTAGACAACGACAATTTATTTCATACAGTATTTTAAGCGTTTCTCAAATCAGGCAGGTAGGTATTTTAATTAACGTCGCACTGGAGCGACACAACGGGCTATTGGCGACTGTCCGGGTCAATCCCGAAGGGAAAGAACCGAGGACAACACCACGTAATTTTGAACCACGGTCAGACGACGAGGTCACACCTGAACTAGCCACCAAACCTCCACACCACGCCAACGTGAGGAGATTTGAGGCCACGACAGATTTAACGTGCACCAGCCTGCTTTGTACACGACAGTCTTTGCGAGTTGGATTCCAACTCGCAATCTTTCGGTTGCTAATCCGCTGCTCTCCCAACCGGGCTACAGCAGCCATTTCTCAAAAGTTAACATGTTAGATGCGCAAAAAAATGTTAGACACGCAGCTAAAACTTAAATACCAAGATGCACAAGAAATGATCTATTCAGAAAGAGGAAGATATGAAAAAACAACAAGAATTGTTGAAAATGCCCCCTCTCTTTTTCTTGGCCTCATTACTCTACAAACAAAAGCCTTCAACTTCACCATGGAGGGGAATTATGTATAGGTCATAGTTGTTAATCTAAATTAAATCTATTAGGGCCTAAAAATCTCACTTGGAGCAACTTTTTTTAATGTCTTACGCTATCAATTATCGACAAATCAAAATTGTTTTTCAATTTGAGAACCATAACAGCATCTTCTTGAGACCGGATGGTTGTATTTCCCGGGTAAATCATCTTAGCCAGTCCGTCACTGTGTATAAGACAGCGTTTTTATTCATTAGACGTGCAATTCCATATTCTTGAGGGGGCCGCAGTAGCCCATTTGGTAGAGTCGCGGATTAGCAACCGGAGGCTTGCGAAATCCAAACTCGATTCAACCAAAAGCCGTCGGCGGCTGGTGCAAGTTAAATCTCTCCTGACCCCAAATGTCCTTACATTGTCGTGGTGTGGAAGTTTGGAGAGTGCGGTGCAAGCTCAGGTGTGGTTCAAAATGACAGGTGTTGTTCTCGGATATTTCCCTTCGGGATGGATACCGGAGCTAATAGCCCGTTGCGTTGCTGCAATGCGACGTTAAGTAACTACCTACCTACCTTCTAAATAGGTCCCTATCTTTTGAAAAATTTGTAGCACAAAAACTGGAATGATTCGCAAGGTTTATTCAAGTTCGATAACAGTTTGTAAAAAAAGAACTTCACATTTTCATTTGTCACTTTCATTGAGGTGTGTTCTAATTCAAGATCGCTGCAAAGATAACCCAGAGCACAGACGCAACAACGAGGGAAGTTATATCTTCGATCTTTATGCGCGTCGTGATGAAATTTTTTTATCGTCACTCAAAATGCATGTCGTGATGAAATTCGAATTTTTATATCCAGTTGCGCAGGGCTCACTCACACCGAACGTTGACTCCACAACCTTGACGGCTTCGTTCGCCCAGACATGTTTTCTCTCTTGTCGAACGTGCTTTTACGCTTTAATCGGCCAAACTTTTGAGAATGCCCACGCGTAGAGTTTAAAACTATTTTATTGTTCATTAGCTTCACTGCCCGGCCTCGCCCGGGTGTTTTTGTTGCTTCAGATAAACCAAATCGCGCCCGTTTCCTAGATCGACCTTCCAATGAAATAAATGTGCGCGAAGCTTCATGCTATTTCTTCCGATCGCACGGTTTGAAGATCTGTCACGTGGTTGTGGGAAAAAGCATGAACACTAATGTCCCGTAAGAAAACTTTCCATAGAATTCTGTAAAACTTTCCATAGAATTCTGTAATTTCAATAGAATTCTGTAAAACTTTCCATAGAATTCTGTAAAAATTTCCATAGAATTCTGTAAAAATTTCCATAGAATTCTGTAAAACTTTCCATAGAATTCTGCAAAAATTTCAATAGAATTCTGTAAAAATTTCTATAAAATTCTGTAAAAATATCTATAAAATGTGGTCTGTAGAATCCTGTAGAATTCTGGCTCGTTTTTCTATAAGCTCTATAGAGTAAACTCGATAGAAAGTCTACAGAACTCTATAGAATGTCGGTAGGTACCTCTATAGAATGTCGGTAGAAACCTCTATAGCAGCTTATTTCTTTTGTTTTACTACTTTACTTTTCTATAGAACATCTCTATGATACAGAGGCGCGACTTGTTTGTCTGTTTCGTTGTCAACGAACAGGGTTTTTTTAGTTTTGCCCGCTTCACGTTGTTTTTTTTCTCCTCCGATTTATCAACTCGTGGGAGCTTTTGACGTTTTGTATTGATTCAAATTAGATTCAAAAATGGTCTCTTACGCGATGTTCTACGAAATCAAATTTCAACCTCTATGGTTCAGACGGAACAACGTAGCGAACTGAAAATAGTTGCGCCGAGCTAGAAATTCCAGACGGAATAAATTGCAAATTTCACGACATCAGAGAGCAGCGTTCGAGTGTTTTCACTCCTTCAGACAGATTTTCTCATTAGTGTATATTGGAGACAAATTCCAGTTGATAAACGAAAATGGAGTTTCGAATTTCAGAAATTGTGAACTGCAAAATATTGTTTTCTGAAATAGGGGTTGGTTGTTTTCGGGGGTTTTGGCGCCAGGGCCATATTTCGCCAAGCTGCGCCAATCACAAGACAGGCAACACAGGGATGAAAAAAAGCAAAAAGCATAAGGGCAACGGTAAAAAAGAAAGAAAGAAAAGATAACTCCGGTACCTCGTGGTTGTGATGTCCGTACACACCTATAGAAGATGTGCCTCTAAGGGCTTTCGAAATGGGATTGAAGCTGTTACTTTTATTCAGAAATTGATTAATTTAATTTAAAATCAAGTCAGTTTAATTTTCTTCTGGATGCCCAAAGTGTCTTTACTTTTCATGTGACCTTCACCTGGATCATCCTCTTTTGACTCAACTGTGATAATCCGAAAACAGTCGGTCAGACACTTAGCCAGAGGGGGCAGACCTTTGAAAGGCCCGAGAGCACACCCCTTCACGAAAGCTTGGTTTCTGATTTATGAAATATATACCTCCACAAATAAAATGGCATGAATGCATATGCGTAAAATACTTTTCTATATCCTTAAAATAAATACCCAAGGTCAATCAGTACCTTCGACAGTTTTCTGCTCTACTCTATGCTTCATTTTGAGAGCAGCACGTTAGGCTTTATCGATTTTTATTTTATTTTTGCCTCGAATTTTATTTCCTTTATTGGGGGCTGCCGTGTCTCCATGGACGCGATGCCACTGAATAATATTCATGCAGCCACACACCAACTCCATCCGGCCCTCAGGGGCACATCTCCTTTAGGTGTGTACGAGCGTCATAGACCGGATGCCCTCTATTGATATTTTCTCTTCCCATGAGGTGTACTGTTTTTAGTAAACACAGGAGTCGCACTTCCCGGATTCCCGAGCGATCTTTTTCTGCCTTTCATCCTACTATTCTGTTCCTTATTCTCCCCTTTCACGTTTTTTTACGTGACGTTGTCATGTGTTTGGTCCAAATATGGCTGAGAATACGGTAGCCAAATTGGAAGAATACCGAATTAGCAACTGGAGGGCTGCGAGTTAGGAACTCAATCCAACAAAATACCGTCGTGTACGTGGGGGGCCGGTGCACGTTAAAACTTCCGTGGCCTCAAGTGTCCTCACGGTGGATTGGTGTGACAGTTTGGAGAGTGGGGTGCCAGCTCAGGTGTTGACCTCGCAATCTGAGCGTGGTTCGAAATTAAGATGTGTTGTCCTCGGATCTTTTCCTTCAGGATTGATCCCGGACAGTCCAGTGCGACGGAAATTCAACTACCTACCTACATACACGAATATGGCCTGTGCGCATAAAACACCAAAACAAGCAACTCCAACTGAATCAAAGCCGAGCAGGCGATAGAGAGAGTGTACAGAGGTCGTTGTGTAGAAGATACACGATGATGAAATGCGATGATGAAGATGGTTGATGACCCTGGGCATGAGAAGTGACCGGCGAGCCCATTCCGATGTGGTTGCGATATCATCATTAAGCGTTTCAATTTTCCTACGACGGTCTCACTTCTGGTAAACGGACGCATCGTTCATCATCATCCCCGAATGGGTAATTGAAACCTAGCCTCGCACAAGCAGATGAACTCTTGTGGATGGCATCCTCTGTTAATGGAATTCGTCAGGACTTTTCCAGTACTATTTCCTAAACACTTTACCTTCGATACTTTTTAAAAGTATTTCTTATTCAAATTTAATTTCTTGCATATTTCAATAAGTAGCCTAGCCAGGATTTAATTTCGAAGGGATCCAATACATTTTTTATGCCTTTATTATAATAAAATATACTTTTGTTTCACGCTTTCCACAAATTCTTGGCGCCACATTTCCCTTCAGTTTTGGATTTTCTACGTGTCGTCTATATATACCATAAAATCACCTGTTCCCGTTCTAAAATGTTTTTTCTCAGTTCCTAATAGTTTCCATGCAACTAAATCTTTCCATGGAACTTTTTAAACGAAGTTTACGTTTTTAATGTTCTTTCAAGCAACGAAAAACACTCACATATCCGTTTATTTCGGAAATTGAAGAAAAAACGACTCACAACATTTATCCGAAGCAATTCAAAACATGTAAAACAATATCTGTCGATATGCGGTTTTTGTGACATCAGATCACGCGACTATCATAGCTTACAGGGCCTTTAATTTCTGATGGACACGCTTTCACGTCTGGTTAAGATTTATATAAAGTATTGCAATAGAGAGTAAAAACCTTTTTAGTTTGCCACATAACTTCATTTCAATGATTTTCAAACGTGGAGTCAATTTACACAGAAATAGTTTCCAAAACTAAACATTGCGAGTTCGGAACTCGATCCAGCCAAAGACCGCCGTGTATGTGTGGGTTGGTGTACGTAAAATCAGTCGTGGCCTCAAATGTCCTTACGTTAGCGTGGTGTGGAATTTTCGAGAGTGGGGTGGCAGCTCAGGTGTTGTTTCTCGTCATCTGACCGTGGTTCAAAACGATGAGGCGTTGTCCTTCGATCTTTTCCTTCGGGATGGATCCCGGATCGTCACGAATTGCCCGTTGTATTGCTCCAGTGCGATGTTAATTAACTGCCTACCTGCCTACCCAAACTAAACAACTCAGAATAATTTTACTTTCTTGGCAGTCAGATTTTAATGAACAAAAAAATGGCAACAGTTAACTCGAGGTGAAATAATTTAAAAAAACCTCTTTATTTGTTTTTAATTCTAATTCATACGCCTTTTTAATGAGATTATGAAACTCGTTTGCTTCTCAAACTAGCGCGATTGTGAAATCCAGAGTCCTTACTTTAATCACATGGCAATTACTCTTTTCAAAAACCTCTTGCACGAGCGCTGCGAAATTGGAAATTTATGCTTACTTTCCCACCTTTTCTCCTTTCAAATAATGAAACACACTCAACCCGCTTCAACGTATCACAAACTGAATAAGATTTTAGGTCAAGACCGAAAGGGAAGGTTTAATTCCTTCGTGTAAACCTGGCTTTGTTTTGGTTTGGAAAAAAAAGGCAAACAAGAAAGAAACACCGGGTATCACAGTTAATTGTTCAATCTTTCTTACTTTGGCTTTTTCGCTGTCAGATGTTTCACCTTATTTTTTTCGCTGAGCGATTGTTAACGACGTATCAATTCATCGTTTCTAAGAAAACTTTCGAGGTCGATGCATTACTCAAACGTGAAAGCTTTTATTGCAAATAATTGTTTAGAATAATTAATATTCTTAACGCGCTGTACTATTTTATAATCATAGATTGCGGGTGCTAAAAAAGTGTAAAACACTGTAATTTGGAAGTCAGACGTAATTAATAAGTATCTAGTTTTTTGTTACAAATGGTTTTTCTCTTATCCTATCATTCGTCACAGTCAGCCTTTCTCAACACATGCGTCATCGCTTTTTATTTGTGTTAAGGATAAATAAGTTGCATTGTGTCAATTTACTATTTATGCTAGTTATGGATAGATGGGCGGCCATACATCTAGTTAGAAAAACGAAGTTTCGCAATCGTGTTAGTTCGAGAGTGTATAACTGTCACTTTTAACATTTTCTGATGCATTCTTCAGAAAAGTGAAACATTTCCAAAATGAAGATTCCTATTTTTAAAAACTCAGGTGTTGCCTCGTCACCTGACCGTGGTTCAAAATTACGTGTTGTCCTCGGTCTTTCCCTTTGGTATTGATCCCGGACCGTCACCAATAGCCTGTTGTGTTACTCCAAGTGTGATGTTAATTCCAACCCCCCTTATAAATAAACAAACTTACATTTCAAACTGTTAATATTTAAAAAACCTTGTTGCTTTGAATTATTTTTATTTTGTGTGACATAAATATGTTAACAAATTTTAAATAAATAGTTGGACACCCTGTTGGTTTCACAACCTATGATGTCGCTATTTTTACCCAAAATTCAGAACATACCTTTTTTGCACCATGGCTCCAATAATTTTATTACCCACTGTGCGTTGTACTGGAAACAGAATTCTACAGCATTTGTACATTGACGACGAATGGATATAAACAATGTAAAATTAACCACTGCAAGATTTGTCCAGTAAATTTAAATATGCTTGATTTGAGCCAGAGCTGCATAATATTGCTAAAACTCTTTGCAAGAACGCGTAGGTCTGACGAAACTTTCCATCAGTCTGATTACAGAAGGCAATGAGAAATCTTGAAGATAGAAATCACAGTAGAATAGAAAATGTGAGCGAACGTGGAAATAGGTATAGATGTTAAAAAACGATGAATCGCCTTGGTGACATGGATACATTTCAAGTGGACGTTCAGAAGCTAACTGTGCGAACATGTCTGAGTGTTCAGTTTTTGTCACGCACTTTATTGGAAGAGAGAATAAGTAAGATCAGTTAGAAGTACACGAAATGCTGCTTTATGTTTCTGATTAATTTTATTACTTTTGGAGGCTGCACATCGATGTTTGTATTCATTGTAAATTGATTTAATGTACATAGTATGGAATGTGCGTAACGAAACTGCCATCAATAGCTAGGTAGGTAGTTAATTAATGTCGCACTCAACACAACGGGCTATTTGCGACAGTTCGGAATCAATTCCGAAAGGAAAGATCCGAGGACAACGCCTCGTCATTTTGAGAAGTCAGATAACGAGGTCAACACCTGAGCTGGCACCCCACTCTCTAAACTTCCACACCATGCCAACGTGAGGACATTTGAGACCATCACAGATTTAACATGCACCAGCCTCCATGAACACGACGGTCTTTTCGTTGGAACAAGTTTTGAACTATCAACCCAGCAGTCGCTATTCCGCTACTCTTCCAACGGGCAACCCCTCAAAAAAACTTCGCTAATTTTGGACAACCCTGATTTAATGCTTCAACAGTTTTCAGATAGTTCTTTTAGTCTTTTGCGAGTTTTGTAAGATGCAATGAATTTGTCTTATATTGTTACTTATACAGCATACAAATTACTGTAATGAGCTTGTTAGGTTTGGTTTGTCGCTCTACTTCTCCTATTTCGGCTACACGAGCGATAACTAGAACCAATAAGCTTGGTAGAATGCAATTACCAGGTGAAAAAAAAACGTGAAAAAGAATGGTCTCTTATTTATTTTTCCTATTCGCGTGAAAACAGCTAATAGTGTTGTATCTTAATTTAATATTTATTTATGCACGTGCAAGCTGTTTCTGGTATCCTAATAATTTACTAGATGTCATTTAAATTATTCTTTAACTGCAACTTTAATGCAACGATAAACACTCTACATTTTGTATGCAGAAAAAATCGTTTGATACTACGTTACTCGTTAGTATGTTTTCTACCGAGTTACTCGATTAGATATTTCTGTGTGATTCGTCTAGAATATTCTATATCGAGTACATTATGTAGTTGTTAAGTAAACATACTACACAGAATCAATGAGATGTAGAAAATTTTAATTCAGAATTTAAGTTGAGATAAATAAGAAATTAATTCAATTTGTCTTAACTTACTTATTACCAAAGATGACAATAACTATTCCTACTCGATTTTAAAAGGCTATCGAATGTTTACAATCATAAAGTAAATTTCAATTTTTGTACATTAAATTGCAAAAGGTGAGTTAATTTGTAGAGATATAAAAAAAACATTCTTATTATGTAGAAAAACACCACCAGATGTTGTTTGCAGAAATTATTCCGAATAATCAGATCATTAGTTTGAATGAGATTTTTTTTTTCTGATAGTATACATTGCTTGTGTCGTGAACATTCGGTGTTTGTTTAGAAAATTGAAGTTTGTCTACAAATAAATTATCTTTGAAAGTATAAAATCAAATCAGTATTGAAAATCTTAACTGAAATTCATTTGTACTTTAAGAATACATCAAAGCTTGGAAAATACTCAAAAAGGATTTACAGATTTTAATGATGTTACTGTACTTATTTGTCTTTTTAATTCTTTAATACGACTGTGTTGTTTGGAATTCATTAAATAAATATTATAATTGTAACTTTGGAAATAATGAAAATAAACTTTCTTCAAATCCCGACAGATAACAAATATTTACTGAGATATTTTACAAAACGCCATCTTTGGAAAGCAGATATTAATTTTGCATTAATTTTTTAATAATTTGTTGCAAACCATATTAATTATTCAATACTCTTAATGAGATAAATATTCATATAAAACATGTGGGAAAATCATTTTTAAAGAAACATTTTATATCAAGAGTTATTTTGATTCTCTTGGTGATTGTCTTGACGAGGTATCACGTCATTAGCAAAACTGGCCAGATCTTGATCTCGTCATATAACAAACTTATAGCTTGATGACATCTCGTCATTTGCAAAATTGGTCAGATCTTGATTGACGAGATATCTCGTCGAAACCACCCGAAGGCTAAAAACAACTGATTTTGCAATTTATGAAGATCACAGTTTACCACCTAGACATAATATTTTCTTTACCAGTCCCGAAGTTATTAAAAATTTTGTCGTTGACTTTAAAAAACTTTATTTTTATTTATTGAATTTTTTTTTGAATGTTTGCTTTATTTTGAAGACTGAGTGAAAGTTGCTGTGAAATTAATTACCTATACGTGTTCAATATTGTTTTTATTCTATAAATATTTAGAATTTAATTTAATATTAACCGGTAACTCTGACCATCTCTCAGAAAAACTTCTGATTTTTATTTTATATCAATAGATATGCGCAGGAGCATGCGCACATGTACATTCTAGATGCGATAATATCTTTCACAGTTCATTGGTTATCTTTTCATGTGCTTTGTGCTTAGTTGTCTCCAGTTCGTTTTTGTATTTCGCTTTGTGTAATGGTGTGACTTGTTATTTTTATACTTTTTTTCCACTGTCATGTCATGAAATTTAATTTATCTGTACCAATACGAATAAATAAAAAACAAATATGAGGGATCTTTTCAGTGAAAACAAACCAGACGGAATACGAATATTTTTTCTGCAACAGAAATGCTCTCGCATGATTCCTTTCCGGGTTACCTTAAACTGTAGTTTATCGTCGTTTTGGCGTTTAAGCTAATTGACGTTGACCAACAAACTATCGTATACCAATTCGGAATTTATTTGGAATTTTTATTAGCGAAGTGCTGGATTCGTATTCACAAAACAAGCTAAACGACGTCATGTACGAAATACTGGAAATACATTCCCCGCAGAAACACTAATCGTTTAGGCGACATTTGGCTCTTAATCTAACTGACGTTGACCAACCAACTACCATATACCAATTCGGAATTCATTCTTTGGAATTTTTATAGGAAGTGCTGAAATCGTATTCACAAAATAAGACAAATGACGTCACGTTCGGAAAACGTACTGGAAATACATTCCGAAGTAGAAACACTACTGCAGCCTACATTTAACTTGACAGATAATATTTCTCACTCCATTGCTAGATTCTACTCAAAACTGTTGGACCGTGGTAGCCCAGTTGGAAGAACAACGAATTAGCAACCGGAGGGTTGCGAGTTCAAAACTCGATCCAGCCAAAGACCGTTGTGTACACGGGGGCTGGTTCACGTTAAATCTGTCGTGGCCTCAAATGTCCTCACGTTGGAGTGGTGTGGGAGTTTAGAGAGTGACGGCTCAGGTATTGTTCTCGTCATTTGACTGTGGTTCAAAGTGATGTTTTGTCCTTGGATTTTTTCCTTCGGGATTGATTCAGAACCGTCGCCAATAGCCCGTTGTGCCTGCTCCAGTGAGACGTAAATTAACTACCTACCCAAAACTTATTAAATGTCATTGAAAAGAGCTATAAATCTATTACTTGACCAGGAAAATTCATCAGAGAAATTCCCCTTTGCAAGAGAACATTATCTACTCCAAAGTAACATATCATTTCAGCATTCATTCGGCGAAAATAAAAATTATTGCGGAATTACGAATAAATAAATGCAAAGTATACTCTCTTCCCACTAACAGAGTTGCAATGTGAATCAACTAAGGTGAACCGGAATGTTCCTCTTGTAGGCAATTCCCTCATTTAAATATACGAGAAAGGCGTGGTTCTCATTAGGTCACATAGCAGACCGCGCCCATCTAATCCATATTCAAATGAGTAGGGACTGGAAAATTTTTTTCCTTCCCTCTCTCTCTTCCCTCCATATTCACTCCCTCTCTCTCAATCTGAAGCTTTTCCATTCCTCACTACTCTTCCCCTTTTTCGGTCCTCTTATAATTGCTTTTCCTTATTTCGTAACTTTTCGGAGGAAAAAAGAGATGGATAAAAAATCCCCTAATTCTAGATTGAAAAGTTACAATTCGCGAAGTCATTTAGGGGATGATTAATCGAGGGAGATATTACTCCCGGACGGTCACAGCTAAATGCTCTTGCGAGAAGAGGATTTTGGCTTTTTTTTCTTCTTTTCTGTTCCTAATGACGTCACGCGTTTTCGGAACAGTAATCTATCTGGACGAATTCTTTTCTTTTTGGTTGACTGATTGTGTAATATTCACTTGTCGCAACGTGTTCTTTTATTAATCACGGTTGACGGTTGAGATTAGTAGAAAGGTGATTTGTAAAAATTGGATTCTGTGAAGAACACGTATGTCCACCAAGGTTGAAAGGAAACTGAATCTTTGATTCTTGAACTTATAAAGTTATAATTTATTTCCAAAGCTATCTCTATGAGTGGGATTTTCAGAGCAAACAAACCAGACAGAATGCGAATATTTTACTTCTGATAACCAAATACTCTCGCACGATACATATTAGGATAACCTTGAAATGGAGTTCATCGCTGTTTGTCGTTTAATCTAATTGGGATTGATCGATCAACTTTCATATACAATTCGGAGTTCATTGTTTGTAATTTTTATCCGCGAAGTACTGATATCACATTAGAAAAACAAGTCAATTGACGTTACATTCGGAATACGTACAGGAAACACTTTCCGTAACAGAAACCCTAGCGCCCCTACATTTAGCTTGATAAAAATGCCCCTCATATGTTTCATTAACAAACGTGGCACAGAAATCGACATTATTTGTATATTGACGAATGGCAACAGACGAATATCTATATAAATAAGAATGGAGTGTTTGTACATTGAATATTTTCGACCCATTTCAAATTTTCTATCCGTTTTGGACCCTTCTGATGCAAAATCCGTCTCTTGCACGTTTGGTGTCTGTCTGTCCACCTGTCTGTCAGTATGTGTGTGTGTGCCCGTACTACGTCCAAACGGTTGCATATATTTTCATGAAACTTTGCATACTGTGAGTTCTTACATTCATTTAGTGACTGAACTTGGTTGCGTAAGTCTGTCCGTCTTCCGTTCTACATTCGATGTCGTGACTGTGTTTGTACAAGTATCACATAAGATTTGTTTAACATATTTTAATTTAATGTTTTATATTTGGTACACTACATTTTAGTATAGTGAGTGCATTATTTGAAATTTCTTTGTTTACATATTTAGGCAAGTTTCACGTTAAAAAAATCTGAGTAACTATACTTAAATCAACCATAATTTGGTAGTTTTGTAGTAGCTGGGATGCATATTTTTTATTATTCATTCGAATAGAATTTTTCATATTTTTAAATTTACTAGAATAGAATTTTCTGTTTTATATTATTTATTGGAATAGAATTTTTCATATTTTTAAAATTTACTAGAATAGAATTTTTTATGTTTTATATTATTTATTGGAATAGAATTTTTCATATTTTTAAAGCTTACTAGAATATAATTTTTCATGTTTTTATATTATTTAGTAGAATAGAATTTGTCATATTTTTATTATTTGCTGGAACAGAATGTTTCATATTTTTGTTATTTACTAGAATATAATTTTTGATATCTTTATAATTTACTAGAATCGAATTTTTGCTATTTTTGTTATTTACTAGAATAGAAATTTTCATATTTGTTATTATTTACTAGAATAGAATTTTTCATGTTTCCTTATTTAATAAAATACAATTTTTCATATTTTTATTATTTACTAGAATGAAAATTACTAACGGAATAAACGCAGTACGAAATAATTCATTCAGTATATTTTGTTATTATCATTATTTTCTGAGTATTCTGTGTCTCAATATACAATAAACACTTGTAATGCATTAAAAAATAACGATGTAACAAATAATCGCAGTTGCGAATTGAACCTAAAATATTTCCATTTCTTCACTTGCATTTATATTTATTACATTTGTTAACATTACTCTTCATGACGATTACAGAGTAAATATCAAAAACATTGAGAAAATATTTTTGAATTTGAAACGTTCTAAGCTGAAAACCTATGCAAACGGTTTTCTACGGAATGAGAAATTCTATATTTTTATCTTGTTTTGCGTAGGAGTAATGGGAAATTATCACAGAAAAGGCTTTCCTAGACGTAAGTTTTAAATATTATTAACAATCGAAAAAGAAATCGAAGCTTTAACGATATTAATTATTTTAATTAACCTCCAATGTTATTTCTATTTTTCATTTTAAATATACAGTGGGTAAAAAAGTTTCCGTACGGAAACGAAAACGGCGTATAAATTATAATTTCTAAAGAAATCTCATCAAAGATTCAGAAATTGCACAAGAAACTTATTTCACGTTAGAGAATGTGCTCGCAACAAAAATTCCTTAATTTTCACAAATAAAAAGTAATTAATTAAAACTGAGAAAAACATACAAAGTGCAAAGTTTCCGTACGCACTATGAAAATTGATTAGAACGTACAATCCAGCTGTCTCGCATTCACTTATCATAATTATCGAATGAAAAAGAACTTTAGTATAGTATAAGTAATAATTTCAAACGATTTTTATACCAGTGGATCTCTTAAATGGAATTCCGAAAGCTGTTCGCGTATTGGTGATAAAGTTGAGAGATGACGGTTTATCAATGAGGAAAATATTGGCGAAATTGCAAATAAATCTAAATCTACGGTAAAAATCATTGAAAGATATAATTGGGTAGAAACTGGTAACTAGGAACGGATCCGGAAGACCTCAGAAATTGAGTCATATACACCAGGAATATTCTGCGAAAAGTTCGAGAAAATCCACGAATTAGTACACCACAATTAGAATCCTTGTTTAAAACTGATTACAATCTTGAAATATAACCTCAGACTGTAAAAAATAAAACTGTAGAAAAGTAATAAAAGAAAGGTGGCTACTATGGACATATTGCACTCAAGAAACCACTCATTAACAAACTTAACAGAAGAAAGCGTCTTGAGTTTGCAAAACAGCATATAAGCCCTTAACTTTCTGGGATTTTGTACTTTTCAGGGATGAATCAAAATTTTGTCTCTATGATGGACGAGTTATGGCATGGAGAAAACCAAAGCATCAAATGCAAAAAAAAACGTATGTAGAATTGTAAAACACGGCGGAGGAAATGTAAAGGTATGGGGTTGCATGAGTTCTTCTGATGTGTATAATTTATGATTTGTTGAAGATAATATGGATAGCTATGTGTACCTAGACATTTTGAAATAAATGTCCTTGCTAGTGCTACGAAACTCTCTTGGAAGACCACTTACCTTCCAACAGGACAACGATTCAAAGCACACTGCAAAGTTCTGTAAAGAATGCCTTTACCATATGTCGCAGCAACTTCACACACTACCAGTCTCCTGATTTAAACCCCATGGAACACTTATGGAAAGAAATCGGTCATGAACTGAAAAATTATGATACCAGTAGCAAAGATAACCTGAAAAGTGCCATTTTTGACTTCGGGAATAAAATTACTCCAGAAACAACAAAAAAAAAAACTTGTGCGATTCATGCCTAAACTTCTGAGAGAAGTCATTAAAACAAAAGCAGGTTCAACTGACCATTAAACAATGAAACATGAGGGGGATAATATTTAATGAAATATTTTTCACCCTTTTTTTTGCTTTATATTTGCCACACTTTTGTATAATTGTGAATAATGCGTTAAATAATATCAATATTTTTTGTTTAAATGCAATAGAAACTTTCTATGCAATTATGCTCATCTGTTTTTCCATTTTTATTTCTTTAATATTATATTTATATTCTGCAAATAATAAAGCAATTTATTTCAAATAGTAAGTGCGTACTATTTGAAATAACTCACACTACTTTTTACTCACATTACTTTTTACTCACTGTACGTATTATACGTACGTATATCTTCAGAATCGGCGTAATGCTTATTCATTTACAGTAGAACACGTTTTATAATTGTAAGCGCAATACTTTCTAATTATACTTCATAATTTTATAATTACAGTAAAATGAAACATCAAACTCAAAATTTAAAAAGCACCTTTTAAGAATTTCATTTTTATGAGTTCAACCTTTTAGCCTTACATTTATCTTTTAAAATATTCTATTTTTAATTTGTGTATTTCACTTGAAAGCTTGCAACTTCTTTTCCCTTCATTGTTGTTGCCAATACTTTAAACTAAAACTTCAATAAATAATTATTCCTAGAAAAAACTTGGAGGAAACGAATTTTACAAATCGTTTGTATGCATTTTAAATGTCTCTTCATTCTAAATACAACAATATTCTAATTAAAACCGTGTAAAAGACATTATGTTATTAATTTCTCGGTAATTATTTATTACTTTCCGCCTTGGAATGACAAAACACAATTTATTTTCGTCGCGCTGATGGCAACGGTCGGCTATAATCTATGTCGTCTTTGAATACATTTATTCGAATAATTCAGTTCATCGAACGATCCATTACGACATAATTGAAGAAAATTCGTCCCATGACAATTCATTCCCTTCTTGAACGAGATATTCCACTGTGTACGAACGCTTAGGACAAGAACATCGGCTTTTTGAACACCCTTACTTCACTTCGCTTGTAACCCCCCCCCTTCCTATCGCTTTTCATTAAAAATCACTCCGACTTTATGTCTTCTGCAATTATAATCGCTTTCAGCTGTTTGAACAGTAAACGAAGCAGGCAGAATGCGATAATGCATCTGTTTCATGGAAAAGATGGCTATTGCAGCTGGTGTGTAAGCTGTCGTTGTTTGAAGAAAACACGAGTTTTAATATTTTCTATTTCCTGCTACTTTAGAAATTAAGTAACAAGGGTTATATTTTCTTTTCCCACAATTCTACTCGTGTGTTAATTTTTCCATTTCCTTTTTAATGACATGTAATTGCAGTTGAAAAATAACAAATACTTCGGTTCTCTAAATATTACATTTATGAGACCTACATTTATACGGCGTGAATAGATGGAGGACAAATTCTTAAAATTTGTTAGAAAACTCATAGAAACATTTTTATCAAAAAAGAAAAAAAATTGTGTTGTATGATTGTGTTTAGTATGATTAAGAGTTAAGTTCTCTATATTTACTCTTAATGTAAATTTAACAATCGGTGAACAATAATTTGAATAACATATACGGTGAATAATTGGCTCACTCATTCCATGATTAGATATTTTAAGAGCGAAAATGAAGTGACATCTGATAAAAAAGACGGGTTTGAGCTCGTTTAAATTATATGAATCTTAAAATATGTACACATTTTTTATCACAGTTATCACTAACTGCATTTTAAATTTATTTTCTGTTGCCATTAACTAGTTGAAAAATTAACTTCCGAAACATATTTTGTATTAAAAATGAAATATTTTGAAATTGTCATTATTTTCGAGGAAATGTATTTACCCTACGTATTAAGTGCCCTTGTAAGGAAAATTGATTTACAGTTGTTTAAAATAAACTCAACGTATTTTCTCAACATGTTAGGTGTCCATGTAAGGAAAATCGATTTACAGTTCTATAAAATAAACTACGTATATATCAAGAATTAGTAAAACTACATTGGGTAAACTCTTAACTTGGTCATATGTATTTGTACTTAAAAGTGTATCCTTCCTTCAGAAAAATATAATTCTTAAACACTAAAATCTTATCTGGAATAAATGAATGCGGAATAAAAATTTTCCCACAAATTGAAAATTTGGAATATTTTGAAATTAATTGCTTCACCGTTTTAATTATTCTTGTTGTCTTACTGACTGCCACGTCATAATATTTTCAACGAATAAAATCTTCCGCGCGTGTGACGTATCTACTGCGTGATTTCACTCTTAGCTAATCAGAACATCGCATTTACGATCATGAGACTTCATCATTACCTATTTTTGGGTATTCTGTACCATCAAGTTAACTTTTCTCTGAGTATAGTTTCTATTATTTTGTAACTATGATAATCCGATATTTTATTACATTCCTTGACAACAAACTGATGCATGATTTTGGTGATTAGCTTTCCCACTCTGATAGAAACAAGCACAAGAAACCCTTTCAAGAATATCATCACTCATTTAGTCCTCAAAGATTTACGACTTCCTGAATCAGTACATTGAATGAACAGCTTTCAAGGTGAACAAACGGAAAACGTCAGGTATATTAGCTAATAAAGTACCCCCTGAGCTGTTTGGAGCATTTTCGTCCTCTGAAATACCAAAAAACATGAATGAATTGCTCTCAGAAACCTTCATGTTAAAATTAATCAAAAAGAAATAACACATAATTCTGAAAGGGATATAACAGATGACGAAACATTTAATATTCAGGGTATGAGGGCATTATATAAGTTTCCGTATTCAAATTTTAAGAATTGTTAATTCATATTTTATTGAAGTTACTAGCTGAATCGTTGGATATATGTCATGCATAAAATCTTTCAACCTTTTTAAGTAGCTTAAATCATTCATCTTTCATTTCCTCTTTCTCACATCTCTTGTCAATCCTCTCATTTGAATATTACTGTCTCTCAACTATTTTTGTCACTTCTCCACTGCCAAGTAATTCCCGATAGCGAGATTAATCCATCCCACAAGTACTTTCCCATATTCTCTTCGTAATCGACCACACCCTCAGCCCGTAGTATATCGTGTTAAAATATGTTTTTTTCTGGCCATCACCACCATCGTCAGAAGCTCAGAGACGAGTAGTTGCGTAACGTAACAGGGAGTAAACCCATCACAACAATGTTTAACTCACGATTTCAAAACTAATTTATTTAATAAAAGGATACGCCGGATTATTTCTGGTTCGTTATAATGTATGGTGTCAATTGAAAAGAGCTTTTTAAGGTCTAACACGTTTATTTTCACAGTAGACGAGGACATCACAATTGCCTGAAGGTACAATCAGTATTTAATGAAACGAAAAGGTAAGGATAACATGACAGGATAAGGGACAATACGTTCACCACACCTCGAACAATAATAGGTTGGTTGGGTTTTTATGGCGCTAGGGCCATATTTGGCCATGCTGCTACAGACACAATATATGCTATATACAATAATAGACATATACACACGACGCTTTTACTGACACAGAAGAGAGAAATACACCTAGGGACGAATCGCGCCTGACAGGAATCGAACCTGCACCGCCTACAACTCGCAGGTTGCTCGAGCACAAATGGAAAATATCCTGATATTAAAAGTAAGAATAACATGACAGAAAAGAGGACAACACTAATTATTTAATAAAAGGATATGCCGAATTATTTCTGGTTCGTTATAATGTATGGTGTCAATTAAAAAGAGCTTTTAAGGTCTAACACGTTTATTTTCACAGTAGACGAGGACATCACAATTGCCTGAAAGTACAATCAGTATTTAATGAAACGAAACGGTAATGATGACAGGACAAGGGACAACACTATCACAAGGGACAACACTACTACTTCGAGCACTATATGGAAGTATCCCACTTCCCTCTGCACTCTTTTCTTCCCACAGCATCCCCTTCGGTTACAATTAAGGGATCTCACATGATATATTTAAAGTTTGCTCATGTATTGTGTCTTTAAGCATGATGCACATTCTGTAAATCTAAAAATATAAGGATTTTAACATCTATTTTCAAAACCTACGTTTTTTAACGACTTAGGCACTTGAAAGTTGTCCCTTTTTTGCGTGGCACTGCCATCAAACAGCATTTCTAGACTGTAGGTAGGTGAATTAACGTCGCACTGGAACAACACAGCGAGCTATTGACGACGGTCCGGGATCCATCCCGAAGGAAAAGATTCGAGGACAGCAACTCGTCATTTTGAACCATGGTCAGATGACGAGTTCACCACTCTTGAAGTGTCATCCCACTCTCCAAACGTCCATATCACCGTGAGGACATTTGAAGCCACCACAGATTTAACGTACATCACCCCTCCACACACACATGATGGTCAGTGGTTGGATCGAGTTTCGAATTAGCAACCCTCCGCTTAAGTCAGTAAGACTATACAATTTATAGCCGCAGACATTTTGTAGTGAAATACAATGTAGCAAAAACTAGCTTTTAACTTTTCCAACATATACATTCACATCAAATCTTTCAATCAAAGAGGACGCTGTTCCGAGCAGTTGAGACTGACCGTCTCACAGTTGAGAGGTTAGTCTCTAATAAACAAACACATCAACTCTTAACGGTTTCGAATAACACAGTTCCAATGACTACAACATCCCACCCACCCGTTAAAAACACTTCATTCTTCAGGACTGCAGTACTGATTATGTAGCATTGAACTGTTGTTAGAACTTGGGCAGTCTCATCAAACGGTGCAGAGCACTTTTCAGTTCCCTGGCTTTAACTCCATCAAGTTTCCATCAAATCGTAAATAGCAGGCTAAAGCACGCTCAATTTCACCCGAAAATGAGACTGATGACAATGGCAGGGCGATTCAGATCTTCAAAACTGCCGAGCCATGGAGATTTGCCATGTTGATGAGTTCCTCTCTCTTAGTTGGTGGAAGATGGGATACGAAACGGAAATCAGATTATTTTCGGCTGAACAGTATACTGCGAGCTTCTAGTGGTGAGAACTTTTAGCTTCGTTTACAAGCAGCTCATTTTGTACATTATTTATCTGAAGAGCCTAGTACCTACTTCGTTTCGATTTTGAGAAAAAGAAGTTTAACCCTCCTGGCTCGACGAGATATCTTGTCATAAGTAAAACTGACATGATCTTGATGGATGAGATATCTCGTCGAAACTACTCGGAGGGTTAATATTTTAACACAAAATTAATTATGGCCCATAAGTTAAAATTCTCCGTGTCAAATACAATTGCCATGAAGGTAGGTAGTTAAATTAGCGTCGCACTAGAGAAACACAACGGGCTATAGGCGACGGTCCGGGATCAATCCCGAAGGGAAAGTTGGAAGGCCGGATATTTTCGAAACACTCTTTTATCAAACTGTCCCGCGAATATGCTTACTCTAGAAGAATTTTCACCTCGTCTGCAATATTAACACAGGAGAAAATATATGAACATTCTTGTAGAAAAATACTACTCGGGAAATTCTTCAGATACCTTAGATACATTAGACACGACACCAACCACCAATCAATCAACGTCATCATAGCAATATTGCAACATCGTAGCCAGTGACTTTCACAAAAATAAGCATCGCGAACGAAATTTTCACTAGTAAGAATTTAATAAAAAAATAATTGATTTTCCTCTCTTCAACCAAATCAGATCGGGCTTATGTCTTAATTCTTCCGATTGCTCAAAATCGGCTGCATAATAAAGGAGTATATAAGATGCTCTAATACAGTGGTTCTTAAGCTTTCTAGAGATCGGCACCCCCTTGAATCCAAAAATAAGTTCTCGCACCCCCTTGAAAAATGTGTTTCTATTTCTTTATTTAGGAAATTACTTCAATTGCAAGATAATTTATTGAAAATAAACATACATTTGCATACAAAACAATATCTTAATTTTTAATGGCTACGTTGTTGTTTATTCATAATACTTTCGAAGCGAGGCTCCTTTTTTGAAAGTCACACGTAAGTCATCTCTTGCATTTAAGCGATTTGTGGCTTTTGTTTTTATGTGCAAAAGTGATGAAAATCCCATTTCACACAGATAGGTGGGTGGCAAATGGTAAAAGTGTCTGCAATGCTGCTTTTGACAGCTGTGGATAAGGTTCTAACTGTGCACAGTTTTTCAAATTTCATTTGAATACGTGCATTGGCTCGTATTTCAATAAGATAGTCTTTTATTAAATCGCTGTCGTCCATCGAAACTTCTCCCTGGAAATGCTTTCTCGCACCCCCCCCAGGAGTGCACACACCCCGGGTTAAGAACCACTGCTCTAATACATCACCAAAGCATTTGCTCTTTTTTAACCCTCTTGATTGTTGTCTCGTCCATCAAGATCTGGTCAGTTTTGCAAATGTCGAGATATTTCATCGAGACAACCACCAAGAGGGTTAAACCCTACACGGCTCATTTGGGAGCCGAGACAGTTTGAAAACCTCTTTTCCAAACAAAGAATTATAACACCAAAATCCTATTTTTTAAATGAAGGTCTTTCTCAACAGAATGACGGACGGATTCACGATAGTCCAAGTGATTGAATACTCTCCTCAACGTCGACAGCAATCATCCACAGACAAAGACGCTAATGGCGCGTTATCACGAGAATTTTTCCCATCGTCATGCCTCACTCAATTATTTTTCTATCTGAGACCATTTTTTCCCCTTGTTATTTCGATGTCAACGTGGCCACTTTGCTTACAATAATAACGGTAATTGCACATACCGAAATTTACATTTTTATTGGTCGCTTGTAAGTGCATCATTGGGTATAAAGTTGTAACAACGCTTCTGCGGGAAATTAAGTGACCGATTATGCAGCCAATTACTACTAAGTTTCGTGTCTTATAGACATGCCTATTGTAGTCGTTAAACATTTCTGTAAATGATTTCAGATCCATTTATTTTAATTGCAGTATCTTTTTCCCCCTTTATCCTTGTTCATGTAAGAACCCATTGCGTTAGAGATTTCATGGTCAGAAGCCTACACTGAATCGATATCGTTAGTACAAAATAGATGTCACGGATATTAATAATCGGTTTATAAGATAATCTATCTTTAGTAGTATCAGTAATAATCCGTCTATATATCTATATAATTATCTATCCTTCTATATAATTATGTATTAATCATTTACCAGACTTTTTCAACTTGTGATACTCAAACCACCGTTGCAGGACTGCAATAGCCAAAGAAAGCACTTGGGAAATAGTAGCATTAGTAGCATAAATTCTTAAAAATAGCAGCAAAAAAGTCCTCTCGAACACTATTGCAGAAACAATTTTAGTTGCTCAGATACAAAATGAATCGGTTAAAACACAAAATGTGCTGATTAAGTATGGAACAGACGTTGAAGCTCTCTACAAGAAATTGAAATTTTAAAATTAAAAAATTGGGCCGCGGTGACCCGGTTGGAAGCGTAACGGATTAGCAACCGGAGGGTTGCGAGTTCGAATCCAAAAGACCGACGTGTACAAAGGGGCTGGTGCACCTTAAATCCGTCATGGCCTCAAATGTCCTGGCGTTGTGTGGAAGTTTGGAGAGTGGGGTGCCAGCTCAGGTGTTGCCTCGTCATCTGACCGTGGTTCAAAATTAAGTGGTGTTGTCCTCGGATCTTTCCCTTTGGGATCGATCCCGGACCGTCACCAATAGCCCGTTGTGTTTGTTGCTCTAGTGTGACGTTAATTAAAATACCTATCTAAAATTAAAAACTAAATAATTCTTTTCACTACAATCTGGCAACCAGATTCCAATGTTTTTCTTTTATGGTTACCACGACTTGGCGCCAAAACTTCGAAATTGGCGTCCTTTGGAAAATTTTCTCTAGAAAAATCCGAAAAATATTTTTCCGTCCGCTGTTAGTTATAAAAGGGACTAAATTTTCGTTGACCTTTGGTGAATTTTCAAAAAAAAGTCGCCAAAATTTTTAAATTGGTAGCTTTTGAGACTTGTTTTAAAAGATACCCATAGTCATTAAAGTTGAAAATCACCCCAAAAAATCACCTTTTTGTCGCCTTTCTGTGTCAGTCTTGCAATGGTAGGTAAGTATCATGTAATACCTCCAAAATTCTACATTATTTGATATAGAGATGTTCCTGAATGGTGTGTTGGCCGTATACATGCCCGTCATCAGAAAAAATAGGAGGGCCAAATACTACTATGGTTATAGTTAGAATTCTTGATCAAAATGTAAAGGAAACATTTTCTGACATTTATTAGTTTTCATACTTTATTTGTCTATATTTTAGATTACTTTTGCGGCTTTAATAAGGCACTTATGAATCTATATATTATATTTAATTTACATTATAATATTGGGTTTCATGGCGCAAGGACCATATTTGGCCATGCTGCGGTAAATGCAAGACAAACATCAAGTAATGAACATACACACAAATAACGTTTTACTGACACAGAAGAAAGAAATTCATCAAGGAAGGAATCGATCCTACATTCTAAAAGGGAAATATCTTTAAAAAAATTAAACGCTTTTGTGAAGAGATATGTGGGTAGTTGAATTTACGTCAGACTAGATCAATACAAAGGGCTATAGGCGATCTTTCCCGAAGGAAAAGATCCGAGGACATCTCATCATTTTGAATCACGGTCAGATGACGAGGTCACACCTGAGATGGCACCTCACTCTCCAAACTTCCACACCATGCGAATCTGAGGACATTTGAGGTTACGACAGGTTTTAACGTACACCATTCTCCACTCCAGACCACGTACACAACGGTCTTTGGTTGGATCGAGTTTCGAACTCGTAATCCTCCGGTTGCTAATGCGTGACTCTACCAAGTGGGCTACCCTCGTTTTTGTAAAGAAGTGAGAGGTTTATTGAAGTTTATACAAGGGCATCTAACGTTTCAAAAATGGTCCTGACCATACCACGAGATTCTTTGTTGAAAATCAACCCGAAAAATTTATGTCCGTTTTTCGATAGGGCAAAATCGAAAAACATTTTTCGATCGAGAAGTTTGTTTCTTGTTTTCAGCACTGAAATTTCAAGCAAGTGACGTCATAAAACTTTCCATGCGAATATGCGACAAACTTTTTTACGTCAAAAGGTTTTGCAGAGTCAAAATTAAAATAAGAATTTATTGTTACTTATTTTTCCTGACTCTAGATTTTAGATTATATGTTCTATAACCGTGGTCCTTAGTTACAACTACGCCTACACAAAAATCGTTTGAACGTTCCGTTCTTTTAAGAACTCCTGTTCTAAACTATTGTTAAATTCGCATCTTTAATCCACAGCTCCTACCAATTAGAGTAAACAATACCCAAAACCAGGAATTATGTGAACATCATTACCCGTTTATTTATTTATTAGTTCCTTTTAATCAACTATGCTACCGACGTCTAAGTTCCAGGAAAAGGTTATTATCCCTCATTAAAATGAAAACGCATGTTATCTTATCGATACATAACCGCGATTTGCAGAACGATATGCAACGCTCATTAGAATTCAAACCAGAAGAGCTCTAAAACACGAACTGAGAGACAAAAGTCACCGCTAATAAATATAAATCACCCAGCAGAGAGAAACAAAACTTTCCTCGATCGCTAAACTCAACAAAACGGAGTTTAATTGTTTCAGACGAGAGAGATGATGCCTCGCCATTTTAACCTACATTAAAAACATCGTTTGTTCTTTTTTCTGGTTATTTTAAAAGAGCGATTAGGCTTCACACACACACACACACAGATGATCTGGGGTTGGGGAGTGGGTGGTCAGAGCCGAGTGTGCAGAAAGGAAAGAACAACACGCCCATCACAAGCTCTTTATGGTAAGACGCCTGTTCCCTGATAACCCTCAGGTTGAGCCCGATGTCCATTTTTTTCCACGCATGACTTCCCAACCGTCAACCCGCTACGCTTCCATAAATAACTCCAATGGACCAAGCAACTGATAAAGAGTGGTGAAAAAAACTTGTGAAATGGACTGTATGTGCGGTGCCATGGGATGTGGAATTGAATTTTCGGGACAAGGTTGTTGTTGAAAAAAAAAAGGTTTTATTTCTTTTTGGAATATTTTTTTTTATTTGGTCTTCTCCCTTCAAAGTCGGTGTACCGTGAAGAGGAACGATTTACGCTTGACGAGAGTGGACGAAACAAAAGAAGGCTTTTGGCGAAAGCCATCTGGCAGTTTGGCTTCCTGTGCTCTCGGAGTCGGAAGCGTTTCCTCTCTCCAGAGAAAAACTTCTTGTGGGGGAGTTGGCGATCTTTTCTTTTATTTCCCCCAAGTCCATTAGGGCGAAAACTTGCACGAATCCGTTTCAGTAATAACGGCTGAATTGAGATGTTCGGTGCGCCGAGATCTAGTCCATCTTAGTCATTGAAGTAAGATTCTGTGTTTTCGAAGAAGATGGGAAGTTAATTAACGGGCTCTTGGCGACGGTCCGAGATCAATCCCCAAGGGAAAGATCGCGGACAGCACCTCGTCATTTTGAACCACAGTCGGAAGACGAGGTCGATGCCCCTGAGCTGGCACCCCACTCTCCAAACTTCCATGCCAGAGGACATTTGATTTAACTTGCACCAACCCCTGTGTACACGACGGTCTTTGGCTGAACCTAGTTTCGAAAAATCATCGAGCCCATTATGTGAAAACCGGCACGAATCTGTTTGAGTAATACTATGCAGAACGGTTGAATTGAGATGTTAGGTACTGCCGAGATCTAGTCCATCTCAGTCCTTGGAGTCTTTCATCCGGATGAGGAGGAAAGAAGAGAACAATGGGGCTGAGGAAAGGGTACTCTAGTGATGGACACCTACGAGAAAGGACGTAGTCAGGGTCCTTCGTAGTCATATGAACGCTGTAAATATAAATATGTAAATAGCATGCTTGGTACCCTTTACGTATAAATAAATGTATAGAAAAGCACCCCGTAGAAGGCGTCATTCTTCGTGGTAGCCTATACAGGGGGTCCCAAAAAGGTTGTTCCGCAATTTATCTTTTTACCAATTGGAGATAGGTAGGCGATGTAAATTGCAAAAGTGCACCAAATAAGATAGGTAATTAAGATATGTGAATAAAATGATCACGTGATAACAATTTAAGAGGGATACAATTTTTAATTTGTATACAACCCCTCTAGATAAAAATCCGAGATAGCAGAAATGTTCCTTACTTGCATCCCTATCGTTAGCAGAAAACTACATTTCTGTAGGTTGAACAGTAACGGAGGTATAATGACGCAAAAAAGTTGACTTATACCGCTTGTGCCCAGCTGTTCAAGCAGTCAGATTAGGGACCGTATACACAATGCTAAAAAGCATTTCTTTTCGGTCAGAAAGTGCAACATTGTGCAAAGTAATGTAGTATTGCAACAGCAGATGAAAATCGCACTGAATAATAGTAGACAGTGTAATCTTCAATAAAAATATTGTAGAAAAAATGGTTTAAATAAAAATAAAAGGAAATTTACAACGCATGTTCAAAATGTTTTCCATCTGCAGCAATGCAGAACTTAGCTCTTCATTTTTGGCCATCGTTCTAAATTAGATACGGCCCCCTTAAAATGGAAACTTGTATCTCCGTTACTATTCAACCTACAGAAATATGGTTTTTTACTAACGATAGGGATATAGGTAAGGAATATTTTTGCTATCTCGGATTTTTATCTAGAGGGGTTGTATAGAAATTAAAAACTGTATCCGCTTAAATTGTTATCACGTGATAATTTTATTCACATATCTTAATTACTTACCTTATTTGGTGCACTTTTGCAATTTACATTGCCTACCTTTCTCCAAATGGTAAAAAGATAAATTGCGGAACAACCTTTTTGGGACACCCTGTATAGATGAAAAGAACCACGTGTTATGACAAATGAAACATAAGGAGCATGTGCGCTTAGCTTCATGTCATTTCTTCCGATCGCTCGGTTTGAAGATCTGTCACGTGATTGTGGGAAGGTTGTTTTAGGGTTTTGTGGCGCAAGGAAGATACGCCAAGCTGCGGCGAACAGAAGACAACAAGGGACGACGCAAAAGCAGAAGGGTAGGCGAGGACAGAAGAGAGGACAGATCATTCGAGTACCTCTGGGTTGTGATGCCCGTATACACATAAAGATGCGCCCCTGAGGGCGGTTGTGGGAAAGCATGAATCCTGATGTGGAATAAAGTTGGTAGGGTCACGGATTTGCAACCGAAGAGTTTGAAACTATCCAACCAGACTGTCGGGAGCTGGTGCACGTTAAATGTCTGCCGTGACCACAAACAAAATTCCCCACGATGGCGTGGAAGTTTGGAGAGTGGACTGCCAGCTTAGGTGTTGACCTCGTCATCTGACCATGTTTCAAAATGACGTGGTGTTTGTTGCCTTCGATCTTCCCCTTCGGGATTGATCCCCAACCGAGTCTAATAGCCCGTTGTGTTCCTCCAGTGAGACGTAGATTGAGCTACTTACCTAATCTCCAGTTGTCAATGTTACCGCCACGTTATCCTTATTTTCGAAGTGGTCACAATATATCGTCGGCTTAGAGCAGAAACCCATTAACGGACAAAAATAATTTTCTTGTATACTGGCTATTTAACCGACTAGTTATTAGTTTATAATTCAAAAATTAAAATTACAAATACTTTGATAGTGTTATATTTTTTAAAAAACAGATTGGAATATTGCTATGTATTTCTTATCATCATGGAAATAAGCATTTTGTGTCTCCGAAAAAATGTCAGCTAATGAGTTTCTGCTGAGGTTTGGTTTGTTAGGGTTTTATGGCTCAAGGGCAATATTTGGCCATGCTTCGCCATACGCAAGACATACAATATCAAATTTCTACTCTAAGCCGACGATATGTTCAAATGGGTACTTCAGTTCATGGTCACTAAACTGAAAAAAATATGAAAAAGAAAAAATCGATTGGGGCCACGGACACGTGACGTCACGGTTTGACGATTCATGAATTGGCAGGTACATAGGTAGTTGAATTATCGTCGCAATAGAAAAATACAACGGGATATTGGCGACGGTGCGGGATCAATCCCGAAGGGAAAATTCCCGAGGATACCTCGCAATTTAAAACCACGCTCAGATGACGAGATCGATACCCGAGTTGGCAGCCCACTCTCCAAACTTCCACACCACACCAATGTGAGGCCACGACGGATTTAACGTGCATCAGCCCCCAAGTACAGGTTGCTTTGGGGTTGGATCTAGTCTCGAACTCGCAACCCTTCTGTTGCTAATCCGCGACTCCACCAATTAGGCTACCACGGTCATCGATATGAAAGAGGGAAATGCCTTGCAGATAAGTAATTGAATTTCCGTCGCAGTGAGGTTACACAACGGACTATCGGCTACAGTCCGGAATCAATCCCGAAGGGAAAGATCAGAGGACAGCACCTAGTCATTTTGAATCACGGTCAGATGACACCTGATCTGGTACCCACTCCCCAAACTTCCTACGACCCCAAGAAAAGATGCAAGATCACAGAAATCGAGTAACAATACGTTTTCAATTCAGCTCTCGTCTGCAACCTTATCCACAATATGAGTAGGCACTTGTCTGGACTTATCGTTTGGAACTGAAAAAATTAAACGATAAAGAGGAAAGATGAAGACAGAAACGCCCGAGTGCAAATGTAACTCGAGGAAAACCATTCGAGCCAAATCCAAAACCATTTGCGCTTTTTATTTTTTCTGAAATCAGATCGACTTGTGCTCAAAAAGTCATTTATTTCTTTTCCGATAAGTGTCTCCAGTGTTTCCCCCATATAGTGAAAAGCACACACTCAGTTTTAATTGCCTTTGGCTCCATTCAACTCGAGATCGCTGTTTACTCAGTGCTTGACCTCTTCACTCGAGTGAGCGGCCTTCCCGTGCTCTGCAGAGTTCGGTTACATATTTCGTAACTTCAGACCCGAATCTAATCTCGCGTTTCTCTGTTAGTCGCTGAGGGCGGATGGATTTACGAGCGAGCCGCTGAAAGACAAAGGATTTAGTGATGTTGCAGATTGTTGGAATGAAGCGAAAGCATGTGCTTAGGGCTGGAGATGATGCGATAAGGGCGTTATGGGTTGTGAGGAAACCAGTGACTGATACGACGTGCCCTGGAAAGTTTTCAATAACACGAACGGTCCTGCTGCCCTCGCCCGACTGATTTTGTGACGTAATTTCTACATCGACCATTTACGAGCGACAGATTGGGAAACACTGTTGGCAGGGCTGCCAAATACTGGAATTTGCTAGACCGACAAATTAGGTAGGTAGGTATTTTAATTAACGTCGCACTAGGAGCAACACAACGGGATATTGACGACGGTCCGGGATCAATCCCCAAGAGAAAGATCCGAGGGAAAACCACGTGATTTTGAATCACGATATAATTGATAACGAGGGGTTTGAGAAGAACGGCATTGCCAAAAAAAATCGGATAGTGCTGTATTAATAGGTAATTAACGTCGCACTGGAGCAACATAAGGGGCTATTGGCGACAGTCAGATCAATCCCGGTGGGAAAGATCCGAGGATAACACCTCATCATTCTGAATCACGATCAAATGAAAGAGAGGGCCGTCGTGACAGTGAGTTCGATTCCTGTCAGGACCATTCCTTCCTGGGCGTATTTTTCTCTTCTGTGTCGTAAAACTTTCATTGTGTGTCTGTCTATTACTTGATATTGTATGTCGTGTCTGGCACAGCATGGCCAAATATGGCCCTTGCGCCATATTTGGCCCCAAACCAACCAACCAGATGAAAGAGATCACTCCTGAGATGGCGACCCAACTCTCCAAACCTCCGCAGATCAACGTGAGGACATTTGAGGACGTGAGATTTAAAGTGCACCAGACACCGCATTCACGACGGACTTTGGTGAATCGATACTCTCCCCAGCAGATGCTAATCCGATATCAAGGCGACGTGAACCACTGGTGAAAATATAGGGGGCAATGACAAGAAAATGAGGGGTACTATGCTGTGAAGCAAAAGGCCTTTTTGCTAGAATCGAATATCGATACATCATGGATCGATACGGTTTGTCCGATATTGTAGGTGTATCAATACTGCTTCCATAAGTATTAATCCTGAATACCGATACTTTGACCAAAAGTGCCCCCCATCCCTAGCTCCTCTCGTTCTTCCTGTTGACATCGAGGAACAGTCAATTAAAGAGGGCCACCGAGTCACCCCTGAAAACCATCTGGACAGGAAGTAGATCCTACAGGTGGTCGGCACATTCAAGATCAGTGGAAGACCTGCCGGTATTGACTCCTGACCAGAAGCTGTTGCGATATGGACTTTACACTGCATGCATTTCCATGCAGCCCCCCTTAAAAAGCCCAATAGCCCCGACACTAAAATGACTTCATCAGTACCTGGTGATAGTCCATCTCGTTTACGGCCTCTTCCAGTGTAAGTTCCAGCGCCGTTAATTTGACTTGGTACGCAGGTATTTAATTAACGTCGCACTGGAGCAACACAACGGGCTATTGGCGACTATCAAACACGAAGGGAAAGATTCGAGGACAACACCACGTAATTTTGAACCACGGTAAGATGACGAGGTCACAGCTGAGCTGGCACCTTACTCTCCAAACTGCCACACCACGCCAACGTGAGGACATTTGAAGCCACGACAGATTTAACGTGCACCAGCCCCCTTGCACACACCAAACAGCTTAGATTCGAACTCACAACTTTCCGGTTGCCAATCCGTTACTCCTCCAACCGGACTACCGCGGCCCCAAATAGACTTAGTACGGGGTCTTAGAGTAAAGTGGGAAACTTACATTTCATTCTTCTGGGTCATAATATCTATTCTCTTTTGGATGCCCTGGTATTTGTTAAAAGATAAATGTCTCCAAAATGTCACAATCCATACTATAATTTACAAATTCTTAAAACGAAGGGCCAGATTCAACTGAAACGTAATCGATCTCTTCGATCGACTGAAAGCACTACGATCGAGTTTTATTTTGGAATTCATTGCCCCCGAGGCCGTTAGGGTTTAGTAAGATGATTGCTCAAATGAGGTCACATGATCGTCAGTTGACCAATAAGAGAACGTGAAGTTGAATCATGTTTGTTTACCTATTTTTTGGCGGTTCAGTAAGTCGCTCTGAAAGTTCTACGAACGATATTGTGCAAGTTGGTAAAACCAATTCCTTAATTTCATTCTCCCAATTTTAAGCGTTAACTATCTTTTCACAATCTACTGATTTCATTCCACCTTCCTTTAACAATTATAGAATGAGCAAAGGAAGAAGTTTTGGTTGCCGTCTTAGAAGTCCGCCCGGACCTCTTGAGAGGAAAACTCGGCGGTGCTTATGCCACTTTAGACGAACAGCGGCAAGAATGGAACGAAATGGCCGTCGAGCTAAATTCTTGGGGGTATGGGCGGAATCGAAAGGATTAACTCGAACTCGTAAATATAGAGGAATTCTCCATCTTAAAAAATGAATTATATCCGCCATGTCCAGAAGGAAATGTAAAGAGAAAATGATCGCATCGAGCGAAATCACGACGCGAAGAGGAGTAGAATATGCTCGACCAGTGTGTGTGTGGGGGGGGAATCGAGTATACACGATCGAATCGTTTCAGTTGCATCGAAACATCGAGGTTAAGCAACGACCCATCGAGTTTCAAGGTGAAATGATCGAGGAATGTTGCAGTTGAATCTGGCCCTAATTTATGAGACATCGCTGAAAAAACAGATGGGTCGCATTGATCGGTCCATTAATGTATATTATTTCTTTCAGATGATCCGATGAATGGCTACAATTCATGATTGCCTCGCACTTCAATTGCACCGCATCGGAATTCTGGGCAACCCCTTCTGCCCTCTTTGCACGGGCGCTATGATTAAGCGTGCTAACTGGCACTCGTTCACTGCACTGGGTGCGGTAACCCGGTTGGAAGAGTAACGGACTAGCAACGGGAGGGTTGCGAATTCGAATCCAACCAAAGACCGTCGTGTACAAAGGGGACTGATGCATATAAAATCTGTCGTAGTCTCAAATGTCCTCACGTTGGCGTGGTATGGAAGTTTGGAAAGTGGGGTGCCAGCTCAGGTGTGACCTTGTCATCTGACCGTGCTTCAAGATTACATGATGCTGTTCTCGGATCTTTCCCTTTGGGAATGATCCCGGACCCAATAGCCCGTTGTGTTGCTCCAGTTAATTAAAATTTTCAATTCCAAATTCCTCGTTCACTGCACTGCTCTGTCCGGCAAATATGCTTTTTACTATTATTGGGTTGGTTGGGTTTTATAGCATTGTGCCAAACAAAAGTCAGAAAACGACAAGTAACGGATATACACGGTAGGTAGGTATTTTAATTAACGTCACACTGGAGCAATACAATGGGCTATTGGTGACGGTCCGGGATCAATCCCAAAGCGAGACTGAGGACAACACGTAATTTTGAACCACGGTCAGATGACGAGCAACACTTGAGCTGGCACCCCATTCTTCAAACTTCCACACCACGACAACGTGAGGACATTTGAAGCCACGATGGATTTAACGTGCACCAGCCCCTTTGTACACGACGGTCTTTGGTTGCTAATCCGTTGCTCTTCCAAGCGGGCTACCGTGGCCCGGACATACAAGGAAAGTTTAACTCATACTAGAAGAGAGAAATACACACAGCATAAGTTAACAGGAATAGAACATGCGCCGTCTACAGCTCGCATGTTGCTCTGCGGGCAAACCTACTGATCCACGACGACCCCTCACCTGAACCTCGGCAACCCAGTTGGTTGTGTCGCGGATTTGCAACCGAAGGGTTGCGAGTTTGAGACTCGATCCAACCAAAGACCGTCGTATACGTGGGGGCTCGTTAAATCTGCCTTGGTCTCGAATGTCCTAACGTTAGCCTGGTGTGGAAGTTTTGAGAGTGGGGTTCCAACTCAGGTGTTGACTTCATCTGATTCAAAATAACGCTCTTTCCCTTTGGGATGCATTCAACTACCTACCCGACTCCTCACCGTTATTGGGAAGGCAAAGCGTAAATATTTAGTGTCTAATCTGCCTTAGCGATTTTTTTACCTTTGAATTTTACCCATGCTTGAATTTTTGCATGTCCTTTAGGGCGCAGCTGCATTTGAAATGGAAAAAAAGTACGATCGAATGCTTCTTGAAAAAGACGGTAATCCCAACCTATACCAAAAGACTGATTCGCGAGACATTGCTATCCTACTGATCCACGCTATAAAAGCGGAGGCATTACACCCTCAAAAGACTATAAACCTTCCACACGTAAACTCACACAACTGGAAATGCATGACTTCTCATACAAAAGCCAAGCACATCGTGGAAAAGTTATTTCTCGGGCTAGTACATTTTGATTCATATCGCAGTCAGCAGAGAAGCGAGAATAAAACTTTTACGACTGCGGATTGTTTCCGACATGTCGCATGACTGCAACTCCTGACACTGCGCTCACGTGAGTGCTCACAACACTCAGCCGGATTTACGTCAGGAACGTAAATATTTATTCGAGCTTTCCAGAGAAAGAACCCCAAATAAAGAATCGCAAAGAATTACTTTCGATTCGCTGGATTTTGCGATGGGAATATTTCCAGAAAAGTTAGAATTCTTTAGTCTGGAACTGTACCTCCACAGTTCCAAAGAACGAATGACGTCAACAAGATAAGTTGGAAACACAATTATGTTGATGTTTCGAGTCCCGAATGCAATTTTCGGGGCCGCAGTAGCCCAGTTGGAAGAGTAACGGATGAAAAACCGAAGGGTTGGGAGTTCGAAACTAGGTCCAACCTAAGGGCGTCCTGTACACGGTATCCAGGACCGTTCCCAATACCCTTTTGTGCTGTTCAATGTGACATTAATTCAACGACATACCTAACTCACAAATGTCTGGTAAGTAGGTAGTTAATTGACGTCGCACTGGAGCAACACAACGGGTAATTGGCGACGGACCGGGATCAATCCGTAAGGGAAAGTACCCAGGACAACACCTCGTTATTTCGAATCACGATCTGATGACGAGGCCGACACCTGAACTGGCACCTCAATCTCCAAACTTCCACACCACGCCAACGAGAGGACATTTGAGGCCACGAAAGATTTAATGCGCACCAGCCCCGTATACACGACGCTCTTTGGCTGTGCCGAGTTTCGAACTCGCAACCCTCCGGTTGCTAATTCGTTGCTCTTTCACGATCCGGAGATCCATTGACAAAAATTAATTGTTAAGTTAGGAAAGTTAGTATTTTTTGTGGTAGATAGGATCTTATAGATAGGAATTTATATTGTACTGGAGCAACACAACTGGGCTATTAATTAGTATTGTGAACAATAATTTATTAAAATTATATCGATCAATCACTAGTTTACTCTAACCTGACTATTTAGTTCAACTTTTTAACTTTCTGTATGGTTACTGCCCGGTTGTTAGAGTAACGGATTAGCAAGCGGAGGGTTGCGATTTCGAATCCAGCCAAACACCATCGTGTACAAAGGAAGCTGGTGCACGTTAAATCTGTCGTGACCTCAAATGTCCTCGCGTTGGCGTGGTGCGGAAGTTTGGAGAGTAGGGTGCCAGCTCAGGTGTTGCCTCGTCATCTGACCGTGGTTCAAAATTACGTGGTGTTGTCCTCGGTCTTTCCCTTTGGGGGGGGGGTATTTCAATTAACGTCACACTGGAGCAACACAACGGGCTATTGGTGACGGTCCGGGATCAATCCCAAAGGGAAAGATCCGAGGACAACACCACGTAATTTTGAACCACGGTCAGATGACGAGGCAACACCTGAGCTGGTACCCCACTCTCCAAACTTCCATACCACGCCAACGTGAGGACATTTGAGGCCACGACAGATTTAACGTGCACCAGCCCCCTTTGTACACGACGGTGTTCGGCTGGATTCGAACCCGCAATCCTTCGGTTGCTAGTCTGTTACTCTTCCAACCGGGCCACCGCAGCCCTCTTTCCCTTTGGGATTGACCCCGGACCGTCACGAATAGCCCGTTCTGTTGCTCCAGTGTAACGTTAATTAATACCTACCTACCTTTTTCCCGTTATTTTTGTTTTTATTTCATTTAATAAAACAACGTGTCCTGTTGTTCGTACTTCTGTGTTTTATTGTTTGTCTGCACTAGCAATCTTCGAGTTGTAGGCAGTGCAGGTTCGATTCCTTCCAGGTGTATTTCTCTCCTCTGTGTCAGTAAAGCTTTCATTGTGTGGTGTGAATTACTTGATAGTGTTTTACATTTGGCGCAGCGTGGCCAAATATGGCCTTTGCGCCATAACCCCCCCCCCCCCCGAAAAAAAAAAACCAACCATCCCTTTCACGTAATTGAAGCAATCTGCTTGACAGTCTCTAAATAAATGTGGTATCCGAATTCTTTTTATCCCAATTATAAAAATAATATTATCTTCATTTTCAGAAAACAAATTCTGTTTTGAACGGCATTACACTAATTTGCTTCAGCTTCCAAAAAGCCCTTTTGTCTGTGCACTCAAGTAATCCTAAAACCCAAGTCACGATAATGACACGAATATTCCGATACAATGACAGCGGAATTTTAAGCCATCATCATCCCATTATCAGCGTTTTGATACCAGCCACGAAAAGTCGCCTGCAACACAGATTTATCGAATGGATCCAGGGGGAAGAATCCAATTACTGTTTACTTATGACATAATCAGCTTTAATCTTATTCATCCACACATCACGTACGCTCGGAGAATAAATGCATCGATAAGCGAAATTCGATGAGTTTCATCAAACATTCTGTATGCTTTCTCTGGGCCAAAAGAGCATTGAAATACCTCACAAAGGATTAAATAATTATGATGTACAGCCGTGTTTTATATATTCCCTTTTTTAAATTCATGAGCCGTGTTCAGAATAATAAACGGGGAAGCTAAACAAATAAAAAAAAGAAAGAAATAGGAAAGTGAAAGTCTAAAAAAAATAAAGCCGCAGATAAAAAATAGCCTTTTTTCATTCTTATAATTGCTTTTTCCCTCATTAAAGCGTTCGAAACAACAAAGGGAGAGAAGTAAAAATTATAATTAAGTAAAAGATATTTTTTTGCCTGTTAGCCTTGCTCTTGAAGCGAGCCTAATTTAAAAAAATTGGTCTCGGTTCCGCTGCTCTGCTAATTGCGAAGGAAATAATTAATGCTTTGCTAAATGTGAATCGATTTTTTTTGTTTTCGGATGGCGCACGGCATTTTAAAATTATTTATTAAAAGTGAATTTTTTGACACGATTATATTCATTTTAACTCAATATAGTCGTTAGGTGGCACAATAAGCTTCACCAAATCGGTCGCGTAAATATGTGCATATTAATTCGAGCAGTTAAACATGAATGGGGAAACTACACTTCCTAAAAATGATCGAATTTAAGTTATTGTAACGATTTTAAACACATATTTATGTTTGGAGGTGGAAATATGGTTTAAGGTAGGTGGGGTAGGTATTTTAATTAACGTCACACTGGAGCAACACAACGAGCTATTTATTGGTGACGGTCCGGGATCAATCCCAAAGGGAAATATTCGAGGACACCACCACGTGATATTGAATCACGGTCAGATTACGAGGCAACACCTGAGCTGGCACCCCACTCTCCAAATATGGTTTGAGAGCGTAGGTAGGGAGGGTAGGTATTTTAATTAACGTCACACTGGGAGCAACACAACGGTCTATTATTGAGAAGTAGGTAAGGGTAGTTAAAAAACGTCGCACTGGAGAAACACAACATGGTTTGAGGTAGGTAGGTATTTTAATTAACGTCGCACTGGAGCAACACAACGGGCTAGGCTATACATGATTTGAAGGAATTTAAATTTTATGTATTACTATCTTAGTAGTACATAATAGATATAAATCCTGTGGAATTTTTATATTTTGTCACGTGTTTTTAGTAAAATTCTACCTGCTACAATAAATAATTTTAGAAGGTAGGTAGTTAATTAACGCCGCACTGGAGCAACACAATGTGCTATTGGCAACGGTCCGCGATCAATTCCCAAGAATTTTAGGAGGGGGTATTTCAATTAACGTCACACTGGAGCAACACAATGGGCTATTGGTGACGGTCCGGGATCAATCCCAAAGGGAAAAATCCGAAGACAACACCACGTAATTTTGAACCATGGTCAGATGACGAGGCAACACCTGAGCTGGCACCCCAAAATTTTAGGAGGATATTAGGGCATTAAAATATGTTGCCGAAAAAAAAATTTCGATTTCGTTTCTTATCAGTAAATATTTCTATTTTTCTTTTTCATATTGACGTGGTATGGAAGTCATCTGATCGTGGTTCAAAATTACGAGGCGTTGTCTTTGGATCTTTCCGTTTGGGATTGAACCCGGACCGTTACCAATAGCCCATTCTGTTGCTCCAGTGCGACGTTAAATAACTAACAATCAACTAAATATTTTTCTTTTTTGATTTACACTCAGTGGAAGTAAAATCGTTTCTAGATTTTTTGTAACGCATTATAGAACTTGATGTTATAAAGATCCACCACTTCATTCATCCTACTCGTTTGATCTAGATAAAATTTGAAACCTTTTTAACAGATAGTTAAACACCGATTATGAATATTTATTAACTTAATTATTATTCTGATAGTGTTACAGCTTAAAATAGTCATTTTCGTCCAGATCATTTATGTGATAGAATTTCTGGTAAAGCGAACGTGACTAACTTGCAAACGATAATAAAAGTTGATGTTTGTTTATTAGAATGTTAAATAGCAGACATACTGCATTCATTCTTGTAGACGACATGGAGCATTTCGTTTTGTTTGTTGCTGTTAAGTATTTAATATTTTACATTTAAAGAAACGCTCATTTGCAATCCGATAGTATTTTCGAATTCAGAATTAGTCCACGAACCCGACGTGACAAATAGTGTCTTTTCAACGGGTCTCGATTGAAATTCACCGCCATGGCAAAAAATCTGAAAATGCACGAAAAAAAATGGCGGCATACAGTGAATGCCGTTTTCCTTATTTAAATTTTCGAGCTTCGTTTTTTCCTGTTCTGAGCCTTAATTGAAATCTCAGGCATTGACCTCCATTTTTATTTCATGGTTGTCGCGAAATTAGATGCATGGCGCATGTTTGTGTGCGTTTCAACCTCTGCCAAATAGCCATTTTCACGTCCTCATTCACATTAAGGCGAAGTGGACGGGGAAAGAAAAGATACATTAAAAAATGAGGTGACAAAATACTCACGGAAATACGATTATCGATGTTTCTTTTCGGCAGTTTTAACAACATTCTTTTGAGTAAGACTTAGCATCGTTATAATTCGGATCTTTCATATTCTGTTTGGAATTTTTTTCAAGTTACTTCCGTTTGGAGATTCGTCATCTGACCGTGGTTCAAAATTACGTGGTGTTGTCCTCGGATCTTTCCCTTTGGGATTGATCCCGAACCGTCACCAATAGCCCATTGTGTTGCTCCAGTGTGACGTTAATTGAAATACCCCCCGTTTGGAGATGGGTAAAACTGATATTTTACGATGGTAATGGTAATTAATTAACGTCGTACTAGAGCAACACAACAGGTACTGACGACGGTCCGGGATCAATCCCGAAGGGCAAGGTTCGAGGACAACACCACGTAATTTTGAATTACGGTCAGATGACGAGGTAACACCTGAGCTGTCACCCCACTCTCCAAACTTCCACACCACGCAACGTGGACATTTGAAGCCACGACAGATTTAACGTTCACCAGCCCTCTTTGTACACGACGGTCTTTAGTTGGATTCGAACTCGCAACCCTCCGGTTGCTAATCCGCTGCTCTTCCAACCGGGCTACCACGGCCCGGTCGGATCCGGCCTATTGGCGGTATGTCGTACACTCCTGACAAGAGAAAAACCCGAGATTAATTTGCTTGAAAGAAATCAAATCATTTTTGTAAAGAACTCTTACTAAGTTAAAAAGAAATTCTATTGTCTGCGATGTGTTCGAGGGAAATCTTTGTTACGATTTATACGTTTTAATGAAAATTTTGTATTCGATTTAATCGAGGAATTGCAATTAGGAGTGTTTTCTCCATGCGATCGAATTCAGCTTAGAATGGAATTGTCTGTTGCGAAATTCATTTCGAACTCATTAAATGAACGATAGCTCATTTTGCCAAGATTTAACATCACTGATTGATTTCGAATGTCTCACCCCACTGAAACTCAAAATAATCCAGCTCTTTTGGAAGAAAAGATTACTACTTTTGTTATAGTATTTTTATCAGTTTTGGTTGAAACTCCAAATAAAAAAAATCTCAATAAAATTTTTTTTTCATGAAAGGTTCAAAATATTTTATATAAAAGAAAATCCAATTAACACACTTCTTTACATACGATTCATTCCTTTTAATTACGATTTAATCTTAACGATCCGAAAAGCATTAGCGGCAGCCCTTTCGGAACAGTATCGAATTAGCAACCAGTGACGAGTTCGAAACTTGATCTAACCAAAGGCCATCGAGTACGTGGAGGTTGGTGCACGTTAAATCTCTCTGGTCCCCAAATGTCCTCACATTGGTGTGGTGTGGAAGTTTGGTACCAGCTCAGGTGTTGACCTCGTCATTGGGGCGTGATTCAAAATTACGAGGTGTTGTATTTCAACATCTCCCTTCGGGATTGACCTCGGATCGTCGCTAATAGCTCGTTGTGTTGCTTCAGCGCGACGTCAATTCATTACATATCACCATGAAGCACCCTCAGGTGGTTGGTTGGGTTTCCTATGGCTCAAGGACCATCATTGGCCAAGCTGCACCAAACATAAGACAGACACACAAAGTTTTACTGATACAGAAATACACCTAGGGAGGAATGGATGCGAAGTCCACAACTCAGTCATACCCACGACAGGTACTTTCAGGTGGACAAAGTCACACCGTCTTTCACACGTCTAGCAAAACATTAAACTTTTTTAAAAAATAACGCTCATTATTCTAGTATTCCACTGACAAAGACAGAACACTCCCAAAGTAGTATCATTTGGACAGGCGTGTAAGAACTTTACAGCATCCTCTTAGACTGCATTACCGCGAGCAAAGGTCAACCTCCAGTCGTGATTCGTCGGCCCATGCGCATCTTCACTTAATTTCAGAGTTCTAATGCTGCCGGGCCCATTATTTCCCAGAGGGCCCTTCCGCCCACTGGACCGCGGGCCGGAATCAGTTGACTCCCCTTCTCATTGAAGTTCGTGAAGCGTGCAGAAACGTTTCCTGTACACACGAACGGCGACGGTAATTGCGTAACAGACCGTTGGAGAGAGATCAGGGGTGAGAGAGAGAGAGGACCAGTTTTTTTTTTCTTCATCCCCTGTTATAATAACAAAGCCGGGGAAGAGAGAGTGCTGAAAGTTTGATTCCGCTTCGGTTGGGAGCGATGGATCAACAAAGAAGTTTGAATCGGTTTTGTGGGAAGGGGGTCTGAAGCGATCAGAAAGAGGGACAGAAATTAAATAAAGATGTGTTGTATAACAGGGGATGTTGCTTTAAGTTTACAGGGAAATTTGTAAACGGCTTTAAAATGCGATTTCAATTTCGCCTCATTAATTTCGATGTTGTCAGGTGTCCATTTCCGTAGGTGGAGGGTTGCGAGTTCGAATCTAACCAAACAGCGTCGTGTATAAAGAGGGGTGGTGCACGTTAAATCTGTCATAGCCTCAAATGTCTTCACGTTGGCGTGGTGTGGAAATTTGGAGAGTGGGGTGCCAGCTAAGGTGTTATCTCGTCATCTGACCATGGTTCAAAATTACGTGTCGTCCTCGATCTTCCCTTGGGGGATTGATCCCGGATCGTCAATAGCCCGTTGTGTTGCTCCAGTGCGAAGTTAATTAAAATACCTACCATTTCTGTTGGTAGTATCTACCTATCACTGTGAAGCTTAAGGTGCAGAATTACTGTGAAATTAAAAATGGGACCGATAAACAAAATGCTCCCATACTTGCCTTTCATTTCTACACGTAAGTGCAGGAATGGTAGGCAGGCAGTTGAATTAACATCGTTCATGAGCAACACAACGGGCCATTGGCGACAGTGCGAGATCAACCACGAAGAGAAAGATTCGAGGACACCTCTTCATTTTGAGAAGTTGAATTAACGTCGCACGGGTGCAATACAACGGGCAATTGGCGATGGTCCAGTATCAAGTCTTGTCATTTGAAGCTACGGACAGATGATGAGGTCGACACCTGAGTAGGTGCTGCACTCTCCACATCTCGCCAAAGTGAGGACATTTGAGGCCGACATATTTAACGTGCACCAGCCGGTGTACACGAAGGTCTATGGTTGGATCTAGTTTCGAACTCGCAACCCTCAGGTTGCTAGTATCCGCTACTCTTCCAACATCAGCCCCAGTACAGGAATGAAAAGACAGCAAGCACATAGTGGTTTCTAGCTTCCAAGTCTTTCTTACCCTGTAGCAGAGGTTTCCAAACTTTTCAGACCTAGGACTTCTTGAGATTCGTTGGCGTGGTGTGGAAGTTTGGAGAGTGGAATGCCTGCTCAGATGTTGACCTCTTTCAAAACAAAATCAGGTGTTGCCTTCGGAACTTTCCCTTCGGGATTGATCCAGGACCACCAATAGCCTGTTGTGCTGCTCCAGTGCAACGTAAATCTCGAGACAACCACCAAGGAAGGTTAAAGTTTATACGTAAGTTTGGAAACACTACCACTGCCTGTTTTTTCTGTAGCGTTTGAGGGCAGTGTACTTGGGCTTGTAGAAAGCTTTGGATGGATTTCGGTGAAAGCAGAGCCAATCAATCTTCGAGCGGAAATCACGTGACAGTTAGAAGCCTTATTGACATATTTCCGTTAGTTTAGACGAAATTCGCACTTCAGGCGATAAGGCTACATCGAAAGAAAAACCCAGCCATCGGGAGAGAAAATCATGACGGTTGTTTCACAAAAGCCAAGTGTCGCTTTTGTCGACATTAATTTATATATAAATTACTATTGAAGTTTACACAGGGTGAATCACATAACCTTCGGAATTTTAGTGTAATAGAAATTGAATAGGATAATAGGGTTCATACGGTTATATGAAGAATTGATCGATTGTTTTTAGGTTTTATGGTGCAAAAGTCATGAAATGAGGGATTGGGAATAGAGAAGTGGGACGAAATCAGAAAAAGGTCGCTTGAGCACCCCGACGACCCCCGTGGTGTGGGAAAAGGGATGACATAAGTTTTTAGACCCATCGGGGGGTCTGAAAACTTATTTGTATCTGGTGCTGGCTTCTAGATCGATATATTCCTGGTTCGAAACCGGCTTAAGGCAAGGATTTTTGTCTGCCCAGTCTGAGTGAATTGCCTCTCAACAAGCGGGTTGTGATTTGAATATGGTATGTATGTGACGTGCAACGTGAATCCACCCTGTGGTGTCCTTGTAGTGGTATGATGACTTTAGTACTTCTAACAAGATCAAATAGGCATAAAAAAAGTTTTTAGACCTTACAAATGTTCCACGTATATATCCATCGTTTATCGTTCGACTTCAAATGTCTATCGCGTAATCCAATTCGGGCTTACACTTGCTCTAGGTTTGCCTGGTCCATCTGATACTCGTGGAAATGCGTTGTTCCAGTTAAAAACAGGGCAACTGCACCAGATGTTTGGCAGAGGACGTGAAAGGATTCATGGTGGTGTTAAGCCTCGAGATTGAGGCGGCCAGGCAAGATGCCGTGAGCAGTGAATCCACCTCGGTAACTTCGCATTTAAATAGGCCCAAATGTTCTTTGGAAAGTTTAGATATTTCGTTTCATTTATGTAGAAGAGCTTTTACGTCATACGACTGACCTTACAAAATAAGTTTAATGTTTACAAAATAATGAATAATGAGCCTTACAAAATAAGTTTATATTTTCACATCAAAGTCAAGACACAATAAATTGAAACCTTTTACCGATGCATATTTATTTTCTCATAAAAATGCAACAATAAGACAACATTTTTATATAAAGAAACATTTTACATTCTTTACTTTTTCGAAGAACAATAAATATAACGGAAGAATAACAACAGCATTAGTTGAACACATTTCATCACATTGTATGTACAATAATTAACCCGTTGGCATAAGTATTGTAGTCGTTCAATATATGCACTATAAACATATGTACACCAATGCACACACATACACACAAATGCTTCGACTTTTGATTCCGAGGAAAAAGATACCAAGTTGCGTTAAATGAAGAAACGTTCTAGGGAATCAAAATGTCGAATCTTTAATAAATGACTAGCTCAACAAGGTCTTGTAACCCAACAAGGCATGGTTACTTGCTGTTAAGTAGACAGGTTAATGCATTTATTCTTTCACGAAAGGTTATACAAAATGGTGATTATTTAAGTTTTTAATCTCATCAAATTTAAAGGCTTATTTAATAGTGGTACAGCTTTCAATTTTTGCGAAACTGCTGTAAACTACATTTACGGGATCACACTCCATTTTCATGAAAAAAAAAAGACAAATATTAATCTGGCTATTAAGGTCCAATATTTTTCAAATAATTTCTCAACTCCTAAATTTCCTTTCAGTAGGCGTAGTGTGGAAGTTTGGAGTGGGGTGCCAGCTCATCTGACCGTGGTTCAAAATTACGTGTTGTTCTCAGATCTTTCCCTTCGGGACTGATCTCGGACAGTCGACAATAGCCCGCTGTGTTGCTCCAGTGACGTCGAATTTCCTTTTTGTGAAACAAAAAACTATATCTTGAAATGAATGTGTACCACTATTAAAATAACGCGTTCAATTCAATTCAACAAACAGGATGAACGTCAGGTTTTAATCTTAAATTATTTTTGACTATTTTGATCTGTATACTTTGGACTACTTTAATAGTTTTCACTCAAACAGGTTGATTTTTCTCAATCACTAGAATGTTCAATCTGCAGCCCATTCGGTCATTTAATTTGGTAATAGTACCTTTCTCTACGATACATTTTTCTACAGGATATTTCAAAACTTGCATCATAAGGGGTGGTAGGGAACATCGAATCAAATCGCATTCACGTGGAAATCATACCCGCAAGGGTACTTTTGGGACTCCATAGATTGCCACGTGGACCCGTCACCTGTCCACCACGATCTCCCGATTTATCATGAATTAATTTCTTCAACTCAAAGGCATCGTGGGGGCCGCTTCGGCTCAGTGGGTTTGCCCACTGCACTGCTGATGCCGACCAATGAGTGACGAGAACGGGAATGATTGAACCTGTCCATCATCCCTGTTCTCGTTGCTCATTGGTTCGACGGATTGAGTACAACTGCGAATGACACTTCCATGTGAATGCGGATCCCAATGTGAATACCGTTTAATTTTTTTAATTCTTATTTCAATCCGACGTTTCTTCTGAATTATGTTCTCTTACTTCCTCTTGAAAGTTCGTACAGGCAGTTTTGAAACGTCATATATATTTCTACTCAAATTATCTAATGCTATACCAAATGAACCTTCACATCAACTCTTTAACTCTTCAAGAGAACAAAATAGAGTGCATAGGGAGTGTTAGTAGCAATCCACCACATTGGAGCTGAAGCAAAAGAAAGAAAAGGGTTTTTCTTTACAATTTATACATTTTATTTTCTAATTTTTTGCAATCCGATAGCGATATTGATAGACAAATTTCTACTGGTCACCTAAGTTTATTGCAATCATCAAGTTATTCGGTACCAACTACAAGGGTATTCGGTACAAAATTTCCGATACAGGTCCAACTATATATTTCATAGGTAAGCCGCAAGTCCGTCTAGCCTAAGTCCTAAGAACACACAGACAAGCCATGACTCGCGAATGTATGTGAAAAAACTGCATTACTTGGAAAAGAAATTGCTTTCTGGTCAGTGTTTAGCAGAAAAGCATTTTACGGCCAATCGATAGCGAAACCAGCGTGCTTTTTTTTGCAGTCCATGTGGCGTTTCTTCTGCATTATGCTTCAGTTCAATCTTGAAGTAATTCGACATTATTGAACAATTAGTGTTAAGTATAGATGGTGGCACTAGAACCTAAACCACTGGTAAGTCGAAGTAATCACGTATACTTTACTTTCTGCCCCGCGTAAGAAATTTGTTCATTATAATATTGAAATGAAGCATATTAGAAAAAAGCCAACTGGACTGAGGAAAATTCATCGTTTTTAGTTGTATCGATTGGTTCTCTGCTTGTGAAACGCATCTTATTTTCTTAACTCCAGATAAAATAATTCCTTTCTCAAGCTATCGACACCAATACTGTTTTTCATAGATTTGCAGGATATGAATTGCACGTGTCGCAGAATACCATATTCAATTACTTAAACAGTTAGAGTTCATCCTCATTCAAGAAAACTCTAAACCGTTTTATTTTCAGGTCGATCATAAAGACCTGATTTAAAAACCGGCACCCTACGAAATTTAAGAGTTTAACCTCATGAAAGTTTTCTAAAATGTCCTTAGCAAGGCCAAGAATAAATTTATTGGACAGACACCAGTGCAGTTTTTTAATTATTATCGTACTATCATTTTTTTATAGTACGATAGATCCCCGGGTCTGATTAGACCGGGACCTGCGGCTTAGAGTACACCTGTGCATGATATAATTTATTTAAATTGAATTCTGAGTTGGTGCAAAATTAACAGGATATGAAACTGGCAAACGTACCAATGTTCTACCATGACGTGATTAGAATAAGGGTTATTTAAAAATGAAGTGCCAATTGGAGATGTAGGTTATAAGGCACATACAAGCAGTACATAAGTGGGATTCACACAAATACCAGGAAACTTACCTAAAAATATATGCCCTGTTTTATCGGTTAATATTTGGCCAGTAAACACACGTGCTGTGAACTTTTAAGCATATGAAATGAAAAGTTTAGGGACCACACTTGAGCACTGAGTGAACTGTAACAAGTAATGTAACCAACTTCCGAAGACGAAAGACGAACACAATCGCCTTCAGAACAGCTCGAGGCGGTTATCAGTTTTTGAGAAGAACACAGAGCCTGACGCAACGAACACTGAATTGGATTGTTCGCGATTGCGGAAATACCGTCCCATATGAAGTGGTAGTGCTGCTCTAGTGAGAAGGCAAATATTAATTGAAATATTGTTGGGAAGTTCATTTCAAACTCAACAGGGAAAAGGACTGACCATTCGAAAATCATGTAAGGCGATCGCCAAATTAGGTTATTTGTTTCGCCAACTCTCGTAATTAGAAATCAATTAATTAACGTCGCCCTAGAGCAACACAACGGGCTATTGACGGCGGTCCGGGATCAATCCCGAAAGAAAAGATCCGAGGACAGCACCACGTTATTTTGAATCACGGTCAGATGACGACTATCGCCAACTCCCGTAAACACGGTTATAGGTTCTGGCATCGAACGATAAACTCGGAGTCGGAATTCGCTCCGAAGAGGCCAATTGTAGGAACGCCTTATTTACGTTTAATCTGCACGTCAATTTAACGAATGCTCATTCAAAATTAAGCGTTGCCCAGTTGGAAGAGTAAAGGATTAGGAAATGGAGGGTTACGAGTTCAAAACTCGATCCAACCAAAGACCGCGTACGTGGGGGGCAGGTGCAGGTAAAATCTGTCGTGGTTTCAAATGTCCTCGTCATGACACATTGAAAATTACGAGATGTTGTCCTCAGATCTTTCCCTTTGGGATTTATCCCGGACAGTCGCCAATAGCCCGTTATGACTCGACAGAACCAGACTTTTGGTTTATTGTTCTATGATTATATTTTGCAACATGAGGCTGCTTGTGGTCGTCACAAAAACCGATAACCAATCGTATCGCTCCGAGCATTCCAAGCTGTTCGCGAGCCTTGTTCGGAAGGCGTACACACTAGCTGAGTTGATTACATGACATAAACAGTTCACTAGCACGAGGTTTTATCCTCTATTCTCAAGTGAAGTTCCATAGTTGAATTATGCATTTCCTGAAGCAAAATATAAAAAACATACACGAACGAAGTTTTAAAAATACATATACAAACACATTAACAAGCTCTAAATTATCAAAACGCCAAATTTTACGAACGGCCGACTCCTATAAAGTTGCAGGACATCCTTTTGAAAAAGGAGTAATGAAGGGAAGTATTATGTGTGTGTGAAAACTTATTCTCATCAAGGAGGTTTAATAAAGTGGTGATGGCACATCAAAGCTGTTTCGGCCATATTTGATAACCTAAATCTTTGTACTTGATGGAACTGGTACAGCTTTGGTATAAAAACTTTTTTTGTGGAAACGCTTTTGGCTTATTTTTGGCATGCATTTTGTAGCCAAGGAAGAATTTCTTAAAGCAGCGTTACAATTGAAAAATTAACAAAAATAATTTTGAAAATAGAAAAAAAATCCACAGAACTGATTATTCAAACTTCTAGGGAAGAATTAACTTTAATGAAAAAATCTTTACTTTTTCTGAAATATCGTTAAAGAAATTTTAACTCTAATGCAACCAAGGTATATAATATAAATGTTATAGAAGATCCATATTAATGCTAGCAAACTAGAGCTATTTAGTACGGTAAAATAAGATATAATGATTTACAAAAATTAATAAGATTCAAATAATCGCTAGGTTGCCATAATCCTAATTAAGCGGGCCAATATTGGGCCTGTCACCACTCGCTACAAAAAGCACGCCGAAAAACGAGCCAAAAGTGTTGCCACGAAAAGTCTTTATATCAAAGCTGTACCATGCAACTTTGTATTTTATGCATTCGATTTGTTGTCCGTCAATTACATTAATTTCATTCGCTTAACTTCGTCAAAAGATAAACGACTATTGTTTCAAATAAACCTAATTCTAGTGGCGAGGCGAAACCTCATTAGAAGGCATTTCTTCATTAAACCTCCGAGGATATTATAATTTGGAGGAAAAACAATCCATAGATAATTTTGTACATTAGCAAGTTAGTACAATTATAAAGACTGGTATGGGCATATTTGAATTACAAATAGACGAAATAGAAATTATTTTCCAATTTACAGTTCAAAGTGTATATTACAAATTAAACTAAAACGTTTTACAAGATTTTCACCCAAAGCGTCGCTTCAACAAAAACAATATTTCATAACATAGAAAAAATTTATACATTGCATAACTATTTTGTTCTAAAGAACATTTTCAAATCGTTGCATAGAAGAATCACTAAAATATCGAATGGAAATTCTAATTTTACATTAGTTAGGAGGTAACTTTGAAATCTACAAAATATTATTTGTACATTACGTTTAAACTTGCATATTTTTCATTTATTATCATTAAGAACGTATACTTAACAATTAAAGTGAGATCATTTCAATTTTAGAAGAATAAGACAATACATAAAAACGTTTTTACTTATATACACATTTTCACACATATATTCACATTCTACAAAGAGTTGCATAGCTCAGGAAAACTTTTACTGAAAGAATTTAGCAAAAAAAAAAGGTTTTTCGCCACTTACGTTTTTTCTTTCATTTCACATTATAAAGCATTCAGAACGCCAGTAGAAACAGGACTGTGGATCCAGCCACAGCATATGTAAATTTCCAAAACAGCGTGAAAACAGCTGCAACATTAAAACCTGAGGTTGATAGCGTTCTTTGTACGTAGGTTGGTCGCTCTTCGGTCATTGTTTTTTGCTAGACGAGGGTCAATTAGACCAAGACCTACTTTATACGTAAGATCGAGGTTCTTGGAATATGGTTACCTCTGTTTTGAATCGAATCCATGCAGTCAACTCGATCTATATTGGAATCGATTCTTACAGATGAAAATGATGTACCGTAATCCAGTACGGTAAACTTTAACGATGCAACTTGGAAACACTTCTCAGTTCATGTTCTTTTTTCTCATATTCGATATTCTAGAATAATAAAAAATGTCACGAATTTTTGAAACAAAGAAGCATGTTCAGTTCCACGCTTTTTGCAAACGATAAACGAAGTTGATCCGAAAAATTCTAGATCGATTCTTGAACTTCACACCCCATTTGCTGAGCGAGATTTCGTTTCACGCCAGTTCAGTTTTATAGGAAACCGATTTCGCCCAGTTTACATTCCACACTTCAAGTTGCATTGAGTTAATGTTCTGAATATCCACTTTTTCGATCAGTTCAGTATCGGTCGAGTATGCATTAGATTTTTACTAGGAATGTTTGCAATCCTGAATGCAAGAATTCGTTTACAAGTCTGTTACGATGAAGAATTATGGCCAGAATCTGGTGTTTCCAGCAGATGGCGTTGTTGGTGGTTTCACTTGCATCGGATGAATCGGTTTGCAGTCAACAGGAGGCGTTGCGCCGGGCGCAATAATAGCTGGAATATACAGGCCACAGAGATGAGAATCACAACATAAATAAGAGAAATACATAAAATAAAATACAGAAAGTGTTCATATAAAATGGCAAACAAAAATAGAAAATGTTATAGAGCGGCTTTGGTGAGAAAACAAATGACTTCGGTAAATCCACTTCTAAAAACGGTACTAAGTTAACAAGAGGAAATGCTGCCATACACAAAGTCATGCATAACAGTCGCCATTGATGATTTTGTTCGCCATGTCGTAAAACCAACATCACGTAAACTCGGTCAGAATTTGAGCTAGAGATATCAGTTGTGGAAGCGTATTGCTTACGTGTTTAATCTGTCCCCTAATTTAGTAAGTAGACTCGTCCAAAAACTCGTTTTTAAAAATTAATTATAAAAAACTCCCGAAAATATAAAACTAAGAGCAATTTAAAAAAAGGGCTAAAATTTCGGTTGGTTGTTTTGGGGTTTTATGGCGCAAGGGCCATATTTGGCCCTAAGAGCCATATTATATTAAAAATTCGAATTTTGAGTCAAATGTTTCTTTGATAGCGTCTTCAGAAGGAAAAAATATAGAGCAAAAGGAGTTAAGTTAAAGTTTCTTTACCACACTTTCAACTGCAACTACACAACCTACCACAATGAGGTTGTGGTAGGGTGCGTAGGGATCTCAATCAATTAGATTGAAAATTCGAGTAGGAAAAAAGTGGTTAAGAAGCACAATATTCTGAGCATAGTACGTAATCTGGGAAAAATGGGCAATTAAAAACCCACAAAATCCTGTTAATTCAGTGCCCCTGGGCTCAGAAGTTGTTCTACATGCAAAAACATGCGGAAAAAATATTTTATGCTTTTATTGTGTTTCTGGAAGAAATTGTCTCGGTGCATACTGAATTTTGTGACCTAGAATTTTGTAAATTTGATATTTAAAATTTATATTAAAAAAATAGCGAATATGGAATTGTTTTTAGCCCATGCTCTTAAATGTGTACTTCCTACAAAAAGCAAGTTCAAATTATATTTTGTTGCAGAGTTTTGGGCTCAATTTCTTCGTGGTGATACTCAATTTCGGGAACCACTGTTATTTCATTTTTTTTATAGTTCGTGGTTGGTTTTGGGGTTTTATGGCGTAAGGGCCATATTTGGCCATGCCTATTGTTCATGGAAATTGAACTTTTGAATTTGCTTATTCAGTGTCAGTACTGAATCAATTTTCTCGAGGTCAGTTCTCTGAACCTTCTGACCTCAAGAAATGACAACTCAAAAAGGAAATTTAATTTTTTCCAAAAAAATAAATTCTGAGGGTTTTTCTGAAAAGCTAAATACAGTCTTAGTTTTCTAGTAACCTCTTTTCTGACTTCGCATGTTACTAGAAAGCAATTTCAGCAATTCAAAAAACAAAAATCTTTTGTTGAAAGCATTACACACCAATTTCAGTTTGTATCAAAAATTAAACCAAACATTGCCAAAATGGCGACAAAACAAATTAGTTCTAAATTGGACGTTTTTTCTTCTCTGCGTAGTTTGTATTTACACTGAAAAATTATCAAACAGAAAAAAATCGAATCGAGAAATGAGCTACTTAAGTTTCTAATAAACATTTAAACGAATTCTAAAATTTCCCATTAAAAAGTAAAATATGCTTCAAGATTTTCAATCAGCTTTTGGCTTCTCTGTAAAATTTGCTTTTTTGAGTTGTATCAATATTCTTGAGAACGTGCGACTGGTAAAGCTTTTAAACAAAATTTAAAATTCTGGATACAGGCTCTCTTGACATCGCTGTTTTTTTAAATGTGACAAGAATTATTACAAATGAAAAGTATAGTTATTGAATCGCGTAACAATAAACCATAATTAGATATAATAATGGTGGTGGCAAATTTCGAAATCGAAGTACAGATAGAAATAATATTCGTGGATGATCAATCAGCGGTAGTTGAACAAATAATTGAAAGTTCAGTCGTTATATTAATTGCTAGTAATCAAAATATAAAGAAAATTTGAAAAATATAGTTCTTCAAACAATTTCGAAATTTCATTACCTCTACGGCGGAAAAATTATCTTCGACGCACGTCAATTATAATCGAAATCCTATTCAAATGATATTTCTTAAGCTTATAAAATAGTTTGCATATTTTCGTTTTGATTTATAAGGTATTTAATTTTTTAAGGGATTCTTGTTTCGCAAAATTATCATTGGTAGGTATTTTAATTAACGTCGCACTGGAGCAACACAATGGGCTCTTGACGACGGTCCGGGACCAATCCCACAGGGAAAGATCCGAGGACAACATCACGTCATTTTGAACCACGGTCAGATGACGAGGTCACACCTGAGCTGGCACCCCACTCTCCAAACTTCTCACTGAGAAAAAATATCCAAAAGCATCGAGGGCTACGGTAGCCCGGTTGGAAGAATAACGGATTTGCAAAAGGAGGGTTGCGAGTTCGAATCCAACCAAAGACCATCGTATACAAAGGGGGCTGGTGCACGTTAAATTCGTCGTGTCGTGGTTGTCCTCACGTTGGCATGGTGCGGAAGTTTGGAGAGTGGGGTGCCAGCTCAAGTGTTGCCTCGTCATCTGACCGTGGTTCAAAATTACGTGGTGTCTGGATCTTTCCCTTTGGGATTGATCCCGGACCGTCATCAATAGCCCGATGTGTTGCTCCAGTGTTGCGTTCATTAAAATACCTACCTACCAAAAGCATCGAGTGAACTTTAATTCTATCAAGCTAAAAGGTGGTGAGTGTTTCTGCGGCAGAATGTGTTTCCTGTGCGTATTTCAAAAGTGACGTCACTTGGCCAGTGTTCCAAATATGTCAGCATTTCGCCAATAAAATTTCCAACGCACGAATTGCGTATTGATATTTGACAGTTGATTGGTCAACGCCAACCGAGACTAAATATTAAGGTAACGTCTATATGTATTATGTGAAAACATTTGGGTAGCGGAAGTGAAATCTTCACATTCCGTCTTGTTTGTTAACTTTGAAAATCCCTTACAAAGATATTGTGGATGAACTTAACTTTTTGTGAACTTAAACGAACAATCGGACAAGAAAAAATATTTCCGGTTCGCAGTTTTAGCGAGTCCTTTTCAGCAAAGCTAAATGTAGATGACGCTAGTGTTTCGTGGTAGAACGTGTTTCCCGTAAGTATTCCAGAAGTGACCCGTCAATCGACTATATTTTCCTCTCGTAAGAGTGATCTTCAGTGCAAACAAACCGCTAGAAGATATGGATTTTCCTTCCAGGAACCAATTTTGCTCGGTATATAGATTACGAAGTTATTAAAATGTTGCCTAGTTAAGGCCCGGTGCACACATCCGATTTTTAAACGTACGGCGCAGCTGCGTCGCCAACTATGCACACACAACCGTGAAATGACGCCTGTTCTCATTTGACCGCCAGTTGCGATGGATGTCTATCGAAGGAAACGTGTTTGTTTCGCTTACTTGGTGTACAAAAAATATATTTTGAAACAAAATAGACGTTACTGGATACATCCATTTAGTGATTTAAGGCTTACAAGAGTAGATTTTATACCAACTTTTGCGGATTTACGAGAAAACCCAGATAAGTTTAAGCTGTTGAGTAAGGCCAGAGAAAGTCACGCCACGAAAAATGCAAACAAGAACATAAACAGAACAAGCATTCTGACTCCGAACCGAAATTCTTTGAAGCCGCTACGGAGTCAATCTTGCTGGAACGTTGAAAGAGGTCGGACTGTGGGATTCGTGCAGCCACTACAAACCAAACTCTAAATCACTTAATGAAATCTCTTGTAAAGAATGCAATTAAACCAGTTATAAATTATTATCTGGAGTTATTCTTTTGCGTTCAGCATTTTATTCTTGCCTCTCCATATCGTTTATCTGGGAAATAGAGTGCAATGCCCAATTCAATTAATAATCTATTCGTTTGCACATTCGATTCATATTCTTTGGTTTTTGAACTTAAACAACTATAAAAATATGATTAATTCATGTAAAATAATACGCCGCATTACTATAAAAATAACGGATGTGTGCACTGCTCAATACAGAACAAGGTATGTCCCGCATTTCCCCACGTATCCGCGGTCTCTCACTACTTTGTTCTCTATTGAGCGGTGCACACATCCGTTATTTTTAAAGTAAATACGGTAAATTTTGATATAGAACTGTTTATTGAAGTAAAAAGGTATATCGCTACAGCAAACTATCATGACCGAACAAAGAGGAGGGTTGGGTTGGTGTTTGTTTCCAATGGAGGTATGGAGACTCATCCAGGTATTTTGAGACAATCTTGTCAGTAAATTTTCCTGCAAGCTCGTCAAATGATCGAACACTCATTCGGAAGTAATTAAAAAACTTATCTGGGTTTTCTCGTAAATCCGCAAAAGTCTTAAATCAATAAATGGATGCATCCAGTAACGTCTATTTTATTTCAAAATATTTTTTTGTACACCAAGTAAGCGAAACAAACATGTTTCCTTCGATAGAAATCCATCGCAACTGGCGGCCAAATGAGTATAGGAGTCATTTCACGGTTGTGTGTACAGTTGGGGCTACGGCGACGTAGCGGCAAGGCACATTTAAAAATCGGAAGTGTGCACCGGGCCTAAATGTACAGTTGTTTCTTTACATTGAAATTCATCTTACGAGAGTAGTTATCACATGTAGCCATCGACTTTCTAATGAAATAGACGGATCATGTGGGTGGAGTCGGTGTCATAAGATCTCTGAAGGGTAAATCACAAATCGATTTAGCCAATTGGCTATGGAAGCGCAGACTAGTGTTCTTGATTACGGTGGATAATCACTTTTAACCAATTAATAATTTAGGATTCATGCTTTTACCCACAACCACGCGACAGATCTTCAAACCGAGCAACTGGAATAATATGAAGTTGCGGACGCATGCTCCGTCTATTTCATTTTAAGGTCCGATGCATGTAGCTAAGTGATGTCACTTCCGGAACATGTACAGGAAACACCTTCCACAAAAATACCAACGCCATCCACCCAGTTTGTAGAAAAAGGTTCATTCGCGACGTGCTGAAATTGTATTCGAGTAATGTGCCAAGTTACAATAGAAATTATCTAAAACTAGCGCCCTCTGCGTGAGTTTCCTCAAATACTTGCTTGAAGCCAGAATAATTAAAAGGCAGCGGAGCGGAACCAATACCGAAGGGACTCTCCAAACTTCTGCACCACGCCAACATAAGAACATTTGAGGAAACGAGATGTAATCTGCACCAGCCCCCACATACATGGCCGTGTTTGGTTGGATCGAATCTCGAATTCGCAACCCACGATTGCTAATCTGCAGCCTCCAAAGATGGCCGGGAGTATCATTTAAAGCTAACAGTAAATTGATATTTTTCTACTTCACGGCTGCCACAGCTTAAGTACTTGTAAAATTGTTGCTTTTGTAGCAACGTCTTAAAGAGCAAAATTAGTCTTATAAGGCTTATTTTAGAATCAGTTTTAGTTGCCCATATAAAAAATGAATCAGCCAAAACACAAATGTGCTAATCAAGTACGAAACATACATTGACTAGCTTGTAATGAAATACAACTGGGAAAATATTCATTTGCATAAAGATTGCGAATGAAAATTTTTCATGTTGAAATTGTACTTCAGTACATATATTTTCAATCTGAACATGGAAGTCAGTTCAGCCATCGGCTCTCGAGCTTTTTTTTCAATCCTTGCTTGATGGACTTTTCGCTTTAATTAGAGCAAAATTTTAGATTTCAATTTTTGTCACCGAGTCACTTCCAAATGACAACTATATACTAAAAAGAACGAAGCCACATTGTAATGGGGATTGAAATTTCCGGATTAGCATTCACTTGGCGATATTTTGTGAAAAAAGAACGGTATGTCACCAACGTGGCGAGATTTAGCGATCGCACCGTCACATCGAGTGGGGAATTTTCCGTAATAATTTCAATTTGACGTAATGCCGTAATCAAATGTGAAGATCCGAAACACTGGAAGAATCAGTAGTGTTCGGCATTTCTAAATTCGTGCCAAGACATTCAGCAAAATCAGTTCTAAATAATAACATTGAAACAATTTCTCGTGTATTCATACATATTACCTATTTCCGACAAAACAAGGGCAACTGTCTAGTAAATAGTTTGTGCTAGTTTATTCGCGTCAAAGCAATAAGTTTCCCGATTTAAAATGCATGCAGCAATTACTACTTTCGCTGTTATGCAAAATTAATGTAGCGCAACCCACGGCTGGAATTACTTGTCCTTGATTATTTGAATCTGTGTTTGCAAGAATTCCGAATGACACTAAATTAACTTGATTGAATTTTAAGTGGAGTTGCTGATATTTCGATTTCACAAGAACGAACGAATGGTTTATTTCGATTCGCAAAAATCAAGAACTGTTTTATCAGTATAAACAGTCGACCGACCGGAAGAAAAAGTTATTCCGGTTTAGAACTCTTCCCCTTTCTTGTATGCATAATAGAAAATGACATGTAACGGATTTACTTTAAAATTTGATTTATAACTGTTCGGCGTGAAGTATATTCGATACTAAATATTTCTTTAGGAAAATGAGTCGGACTAAGAGTAAATTTTTTTGTCACGTTAAATGAAGGTGAAGGTAATGTTTCTGCGGCGGAACATGTTTCCTGAACATATTCCGAATGTGACGTTACTTGGCTATTTTTCGAATACGATGATTTTCCCTTTTGGAATTTTTGTATTGAGCACAGCAAATTCTGTTGACATATAATCCCCCTAGCATATGGCAAAACAAAAATTTTGCCATTGATAACATGTTTTTTTACAAAGCAGAACAGTATCCGACTAATCACGAGTTCAAAATAAATTGTAAATAGTCGAACCACATTAAGGCGAACTCGCTTAATAAGAATTACTGATAACAAACTTCATTTCAATCCCCCGTCAAAATGTATATTCAAATGTTAATTCTTCGCTTAAGAATTCGGGTTATACTAGTCTCGGTCAGGTTAGAAACAAGTTAAGACGTTAAGAGGTCCCAGGTTAAGACGAACCAAGTTTCGAAACTTAAGGGCAAACGGATTCTTTTCAATCGTATCAGAATCATTAAGTGACTCCGAAATTATAAGACTTATCTGTGGAGAAGAAATAAATGCAGATTCTGATGAAGGAATAAGGCGTGCCTTCTTTAAAAGAAACTACTGATGGCTTAGAAATTGCTCTCCGCTTTTCGTTAGGTAGCGAAAATTCATCTACTCAATTAACGTTGACCATATAAACATTTTCTTAAAGAATGCACGAAAAAAACAAAAATCGATAACAGAACTATTTCAAGACAAAAAGTGAGTAATCAGGAAATATCTGTAAAGAATCATCTGTATAACCTTTGTGATGAAGAATATCATTTATCTGAACCAAGAAATTAATTCTACTATAAGTAATGTAAATACATTAATATTTCATTGTTGAAATAATGCTTTTCTGAATTCGAATAACCCCCAAACTACGCTTAATACGAATTTTTTTACGATTACGACGAGGTGAAATTCTTCTCAACAAGGTTTGATTTCGATAAGATTTTTTCAAACAATCCTATACCAAATGTGGTTATTGATTTGTAGCAAGCGAAACTACAAAAATTGAGGTTCCCAAATTAATTAGACTAGTATGTGTCTAATCTTAACTGCACAAATGTGTGAATATTTTAATCAAGATGTTAAGATAAAATAGCAAACATCTGAACTCCCCTAGCTGCTACCATTTTAAAAATCCTTACAAATAGACCACTTTCAAATTTTAGTTGAATACTTTTTCTTGTGAAATATACCAAAACCCCTGAATTTTGAGCTTTTTCTTTGAAGTTAATTATTTTATAACCTCTGTAATAAATAAAAACGAAATTTTGATCCAATGTCATACCAGAATAATATAAATCTGAATGTATTAGCTTGAAAATGATAGAAAAGGCTTTTTTTTAAATTAATAAAATTTAAAACATGTTTTTCTGAATTTGATTCATAAATTGTTAACATTAGGGGGGTGCACCCATATTTAGATGAATGGTAGCCAAATCAATGTTAATTGTTTTTCCAGGAAATCTTGCATACTTTTGAATTCATAATATAATAGGAGCAAGGACCTAAAAAGTCATACTGCATCAGTACCACAGAATCTTGCATATTTAGTTCGAACAAGTAAACAAAAAATTAATTAGTTTTATGTTAATTTTCCAAAAACCAAAAAAAGAGGGGACAATTAAGTTTCAAACCTTTTTTAAATAAGAAACTCACTTAAACAAAGAGAAGCAGCATAAGCATTTGTAATCATTTATTGCCTTTCTTACACATAATATACACATTGTGGTAGTTAATTCTGAACATATTTTTAACAGATAAATCATTATCAATCAGCAAAACAAATTGGTTCTAAATGCTGGCACAACATTTTCAAGCCATCAAAAGTATCTAGTACTTTAGAACACTTAATCAGGTTTGTGTCACTGATGACTAGCATTCGCCTCTGACTTCTGGAACAAGCAAGCACAGATCTGCGCTACAGTTAGAGTATCACAGGCCAAAAAACGACGAGTCAACATAGATTCCGAATCTTTTAGAACAGATGTTTCAAGAAACATCAACAGTCTTTCAATCACATGCGAGTAATGTTTATAAACTTTGGTGGGATATAAGAGTGCAGCATCCACTTTGATCAAAAGTCTATACTATGCATAAAAGGATCAACTACTACATATACACCAGGTAAATATGTAGAAAATAGCCCCACACAGTCCAATCCAGCTTTCTCTTGCGCTCGCATGCACTTTACACAAAGTCCACACATGCAACAATTTGGATGCGACTAAACTTTTTTAACTTCCATGTTCATGTGTACGTCTTTTGGGCAGCAACTGAAATACAAAAGTAGATTTCAAATTTTTGGCATTGGAATTTTTTTTAATGTACGCAGTTATAACGGTCAAAAGTATTTCTATAATCTATAAAACTTACTTCAAATTTATTGTGGTTGAAACTACTATCTACTATCCAGATTTATGCATGTTGATCAAATGTGACGTACACGCTCCATGAACATGCATAGTTCAGTGACTAATTATGCAATGCTTATCTAATCAGATGCATGATGCTGAACATTTACAAAACGCATTTAGAGGAAATTAACACAGGAGCTGTAGATACTGCTTTTCAAACCCTTTGTTAGAACGAAAAACATTTCAGGCATGCACACACATTCCAGGAACAGTTAATAAAAAATTGTTAGTGTTTTAGTGGAATTTGGCAAACAAACAGGGTCAGTACTTTAAGGACAAATTCATGCATGCAACAGCTTAAAGTATCTGAAGACAAATTACCATCAGTATTTATCAAGAGTAATTAATGAAACTAGTTGATAAAAATAAGCGCCAACCAAAAATTTATGATTAGAATGACAACGATGGCATCAAATTCCTCCAGTTCCGATTTGTATTGGTAGGGGTACATGGTCACTTTCTGCCACATGAGCAGAAACCACAGCATGTTTTAAGTTTCCCCTGCTGACTGCAAAACTTGTGAGTAACTGGAGGACTCTTGAATTAATATATAAAAAGTTGTAGCAGCTTCAAAAGTATACAAATCCAGCAAACTAAGTTAACTTGGAACAAAAAGCATCGACTTTGGTTTTGTATCTATACAATGCAAAAATAGCTATGTATACTTTAAATATAGATATATTTTATTTTATTTCTGATTTGTTTAGTTAAATACAAGAAAAGGTAAAGTATTCTTAAACTAAATCCCATAAAATAAAACATTTACGTGTAAGGAATATTTGAAGACAATTTTAATTTGTTATCCCTTGCTCCTGCAATATTTCAACAATATAGATTGCACGACAATAAAAATTAATTGAACTCAACAATAGATGACCCATTAGGTTAAATTTGAAAAGGTGTGTGACTTCAGCTTTTCAAGTCAGTGTACTACAAAACTTAATTTGAATCTAAATACATCATACCGACATTAATCAATTAGAAATACAGCCTGCATTTGTCAAGTAGCAGGACATCAATTTAAAGCGAGTATGCAGCCGCAATTAAAAATACACTTTTTCGATATAAAATACATTGAAAGCTTAAAATCTTATTAAACATAATAGTATGTTGAACTAAACTTATGAAGATTTCAAAGCTTCCATGCAATGAATTAATTCAAACTGGGTTTTGTAGAACTTTGGGGGATTCTGAGTAAAATGTTCAGGGATTCCACAACTTTTCAATAAAATTTGACTTTTGTCATTTTATTACGGAATTTTAAAATAAAGTTGTATTGCAAGGATGGCTTTAGAGGCAAAAAGTACAGATAACCTGCATTTCATTATACTTAGGATTTTGTTTTATGATTATAATCGTTAAAAGTAATCTACAGCCTACAATAACAAACATTCTTTGATAAAGCTTTCCCTAATTACTTCATAGGATTTTCTTTGATAAAGCTTTTCCTTATTATTTTGTAAGATTTTCTTTACCATTGGTGATAACAGATACCATAGCGACATTTTAGCGCGTCGGTACATAGGGACAGCTCAAAGGTTTTATTGCAATTGCAGTACTGTAGTAATGAATTTGAACTGTTTCTAAGTATTATTGTCAAAAATAAAATGTTAACTTCGATAAAAGCTAATTTAATTGTAAATACCCCTGTATCTTCATTACAAATATTTTACCTTGTATTTAAAAAAATCTGAGAACCAAGGTTCCAAGAACATACAATTTAAAGACTATGGTTTCAGCAACGTTAAAATGCGAACAATTCGAGTTATGTAGAAAAATAGTACGAAGTCGTAAGATTTTTTTATTACAAGAAAATCGCAACACTAAGAACTAAGACCAGAAACAAATTGATTTCAAAAGCAATTCAACCATTTATAATTTCTTACTTATGAAACTAACATTAAAGAAATCAGAAAAATATTTTCATTAAATCTATTAATTTTGGAAGTTACCTCAAAGAACAACTTTTGAAAAGATTTGATACTTCAATATTAAACGGGTTCTTTTACATGCACTAATACATAGGTATATGCAAAAAACAACGCATAAGCCAAATATTTGAGACTCAAAGTTGCTTCAAAGCAGCATTTCAAACATTCGGAACTATCAATTCTGTCACTCGTACATATTTTCTAATATTTTCGGTGAACTAGTATTTTTTCCCAAGAACCTGCACAGGCCAGTGGACCACAATTTAGGAAACACTGCTTCGCTTCCATTAACAATTCAAAGACCTAATACCATTATCAATGATTCACCCACTAATAAAAGACATACAAAGGATTTACTTACATTGAAGGGTAGGGTCAAGGATTGTTTGGCCTTAAAAGTTATCAGATGAGTCATTTGTAACGTGATTTTAGTAGAAATGAAGCCTCGAATGAGATTACAAGAGAATGCTTCAACAAAAACATGGCTCAAATTCAAGACAAAAATAAAAACATTTCGAAAAATGACCAAAAAGAAGTTTAAAATCTTAAAAACAGCCTAAAAATTAAAACACTGAAAAATGATCCAAAAACTACATATTTAAAATAAGGATATTTACAAACAGAATTTCTATCTACACGAGCATTGTCTACGAAGTAATTGATATTCCAACATGATCCAAGTCTTGTAGTAGTTATCAATGCATAGTGGAAGGAATTACAGCATGTCTCAGAATAAATATGTTCTGGGTTTACAACCGTATTTCAAAATATTGGCAACTCAGAAAATAACAAACATGTATAAACGACTACATTTTAATTTCCGAGTAGGTGGCAAAAAGTATTATTTCAAATAAACACATTGCGATATCTTTTACAAAGCCATATTTGTAAATAGGCTGTAGCCTAGAGCTGAAAATATTAGCGCCTTTGTGTGGCAGCAACTTCTAATAAAAGCAAAGACCCAACATAGTCGTTAATTTAACTAGCGTTAAATATTCCCACCAGAGGGCAAGTCATACTCACTTAATTAAAAAGGAGATTAATGTCTGACACTGGTGCACTAAGTCGGTTGTCAGTGGGTATGTTTCCATAGGCCTTGATATAAATCTGTAAACTTTATATATATAAATTTTGTGGGTACGAAAGTATTTTCGGTGTGCTGGATCCTTGAGACATAACCTGCCACTACATTTAACAGAGCATGGCCTTGATGAAAAATGATGACATTCCTTCTAGTTGTGATTGAATTAGAAAAGCTCTTAACTTAGCCTAACAGCGACAAAAGGCAAATCTGGTTACAACCCTAATGCTTTACCCCTAAGAATCACAGGATATTAGGAGCAAAGTAAGGAAATTATAAAAGAAACTCACCACCATAAGGATCATAGATAGGATAGCCTACACCGACATGAGTGTGATGATGGGTGTGCAAGTGCCGCTGCGTCGGTGGGGATCGAGAAGCATCGCGGGAGCCACCAACTTCCACCTTGGAAACTGCAACAACTGGCTCTGTTGTAGAGGTCTTGCCACTACCAGAGCTTGACGACGTTGATGGTGTAGATGAAGGTGTTGACGTAGGCGTCGGAGACATGATGGCGTGATCGGCAAGTTCGTGGATTTTATGTGTGGTCGTGTACTGCTGGGAAACCTGATGCAACAAGTCTAGAGCTTTGGCAGGTCCAGAGGGATGCATTTTGTTTCCCATTGGATCCGGAGGCTGGGGGTGCACTGGCAGTTCACAAGCTCCCGGAGCCACGTACCGGATTTGTGGATGCATGTAAGGAGAGTTTGCATAGTGCGGAGTCGACACAATCATGGGATTGATCCCGCCACGGTACATGGCGTGAGCTGGTTCAAAAGGCATATGGGCAAAATGAGGTGGTGGAGGCTGTAAGTAAGATGGGTGAAGATAAGCATAAGAGTTTGTGGGTGGAGGGGGAGGTCCAGTAGTTTCCATCGTGGGTTTCTGACCTTCCGATTCTACTTTTGGCTCCACTTTGGCTTTGTCTCCCTTCTTATCCTCCCTACTGGAGCTCTCCGACCTTTCAGAGCTCTTGCTCCCATCCTTTTTGCTAGAGCCTTCTCTGCCTTCCCGACCACTCGAAGAGCTCATGTAGTCTTTGGAACTACTGAGAGAAGAGTCTCTGTCTCTCGCGTTGCCTTTGGGACTAGATGTCGAGTTAGAGTGCAAATGTTTGATGTGATCCGACTTGGCGGGGGACACGACGGACGACCTCGTGCTGTCTCCGTAGTGATTAGACTTAGCGTGAATGGGAAGGGAACCAGAGAGATCGTCTTTCAGAGTTTTTAATGATGCAGAATATGAAGATGATTGCAGATGGCCATGAGATTGAATGGTTTGATGGTGATGCGTATGATGATGTATTCCAGGTTCCATTTTCTGCTGCTGTTGCTCGATGATCCTGTCTTGGTATGTGTAGAAACGCCGCATGTCCTCCTTGTGCCTTTCAAACAGCATTGCCATCTCGTACTGGTTTGCCTTATTCTTGCTTTCATCCATCTGAGACTTTAATTCTATGTTTTCTTTCAGAATCTGATGGTTTTCATTCTGCTTTTCTTTTAAAGCAGTAGCAGAGGCTGACGAAGCAGATGGATCAATGCGAGCTTGAGGGGGCAAAGAAGGCGGCCTCATCTCAATTTCCCGAATGTCCTGGTCCTTATTCGATGCCATGGAATTGGAGGAATGTTGAATTTTGTTAGAATGCTCGCTCATCATTCCACTATTTGACAACTTGTCCAGGCCGCCACTTCTATCCTTACTCTCTCTCGATCTTTCGCGCTCGTCTTTAACAGAATGATGCGATTTGCTCTGATGATGCGACTGATGTTGGGAATGATGATGGGCATGGTGTGCCTGTTGTTGGTGAGCCTGCTGCAACTGCTGCAGTTGCTGTTGTTGGTGATGATGTTGCTGCTCTTTGTACATTCGATTATGCTCATCGATATATTGTTTGTACTGTTGCTTATAATGAGGATCTGTTTCCAGCATGTGCATATGGTACGAGGATGTCTCCACAGGGTACGGATAGCCCTGAACGTAACCATATGGGTAAGGGTAATGTTGTGGAATAGGATACTCCTGAATGGGTACCCCACCAGCAGCAGGTGATGATAATGAATTGGAACTTTGTACATTTTCCTCCCTGGATTGCTTCTTATCTAACTCGTGGTGTTCCAGGTGCTGTCTTTCCCTGACATCAACACCAGGATTGCTCCAAGGCCTGTTCTCTTTAACACGTTCTTGGTCACCCTTCTTACTCAAATCTCCCTTTTCAATAATATTTTGACCCTGTGAACCAGACACAGCACTCTGAGGTGAAACAGAAGGTAGCAGATATGGCGGTTGACTATAGTATGGATACATTCCGTAAGCACTAATGTTCGTGGCAGGAGACTGTGATGCATCTGGAGTGGTTTTCCCAACCTTATCTTCCTTTTCCTTGCCAGACGGCACCTCCGATTCTAATACTGGTGCAGTGTCGTTTGCATCAGATATGTCTGAATATGCAGGACTCTGAATGTTTTCATTCATGGTGTCCTCGGGTAAGCTCATATCCATGGAAGTATCTGGAGGCTTAGACTGAGAGATGAGAGGGGACAAAGAAGGGTGCGGGGTTCCTGGAAGTGGCCCCGAAACAGCTTCTAAACTGGGATATGATGTCAATTCTAAAGCTTCACACTCTTCATTTGGATTCATTCCCATTTTGGTGGGAGTGAGAGGCAGAGAAGGAAGTTTCTTATCTCTTTCCTTATCCTTATCTTTACTCTTCTTCTTATGCTTACTTTTCTCTTTCTTCAAACTCTCAAGGGCTGGATTCACAGTATTTGGTTCACCAAGAATGGTGGGTTTTGGTTGTATAGGTTTCAATGCTGGATTAACACAATGGCTACCTATATTCATACCTGGGTGAGAGCCAGGCATGTTCGACGAAAGTGCAATCAATGGTGTTGGAGCAGGTACTATGGGCCTAATCGTCGAGGTTGCTGATGGTGATTTAGGTTTATACTTATCTGGCCTTTCCTGTTTGATTTTGTTTTTGTCCATCATGGGCATTGGGGTGGTTGGACTTGATATAGTTGTGCTTGCAATTGAGGAAATTGCTGCAAAAGTAGTAGTAACATTAGAAGATATACTATTCCTTGAAGGTGAAGAGCTAGAGCTATTACATACAACTGTTGAAGTGGTACAGGTAGTCGTGCTGTTGTTTGAACCCAACATACCCTGACTGAAGATAACATGAGGAGTTGGAATGTTCATAGTTACAGCTTGAGAGCTAGCAATGTTGTCCATAGAATTGGAAGATTGAATCACAGATGTTGTCACGGCTGATACAGCTGTAGACAAGCCTGTCCCTCCAACTGGAGGTGTAGATGCAACAGATAACACATCAGATAGAGATGCAGGGTTAGGGGATGAAATTGAAACAGGAATGGGAAGCACAGATGGTGGTATGACACTGTCTCCATCTGAATTCGCTAGAGATATATCCTGAGATGCAGTAGAATGTAGATTAGCAGACATGGGCCTTGATGAATTGCTGACCTTTTGCTCCGATGTCGAATCGCTTATAGCAACTGATGCCAAGGTTGACAAGTCTGTAGTTAGGCTATAAGGATCATTTTCTGGAAGACCACTCACACTGGAAGAGGAAGACGATGCAGTTTCACTATTAAGTAGATTTTTCCCATTCGATGAAGGTACAGAATTAGCAAAAGAGGGCGCAGGACTCGTGGATACACTAGCACTTTCCTGCAAGCTCTCTTCATTATCAGAACTATTCGTGACATCCTTGCTGTCTTCAGTAGTTGTGTCATCCATCTTGCTGCTATCAGAAGCACTGTGTGCATGTGCCCGATGGTACTTTAGTCCATTTGGATGCTTGTACCGTTTGCTGCAATTGGGCTCTGGACAAGTTATCAATTGTGGTGAGGACGGCTGGGGCAGTTCCGACGACCCAGTTGAGGCAGAAATAGGCATTGCACGGCTTTGAGTTCGACTTCGCTTCGAAGTTTTGCTCTCTGAAATAGGATTGCTCGTCTCAGGTTCATTGGGACGACTTTTCCGCTTGTTTGAAGTACTGTTGTCATTTTTCGCAGGACTGTTGGGAACAGTAAACCCCGAGCTCGAAGCGTTACTGTTTATAGTAGTCCGCCTGCCTTTTCCATTCCGCAATTTGCTCTGAACACAATTCCTTGTGTCAGTAAAGGAAATCTCACTAGCACTGTTATTGCCACCTCTGCCTCGTTTACCGCGACCCTTGGAGGTTTTGGAATCCACATCACTTGTAGGCGACTCACAAAACCTTGGAGGAGCCCAATCGTGCTTTGTACAATCCAATAAAGTACCAACATAAGTCTTTCCTCTCCATGTGACATTTACAACAAGAACACCTTAAAGAGAAAACAATTTAAATACCAAATGCATTCCTAAACTAAAGAACAAAGCTAAGGAACCAAAGAATTCGTTTTTCCGTGGTATTTTAAAATTAATCAATGTACTTACCACCTTCAGTTTCTTGCCAGACAATTCCTTCCAGCATTACACTGGTCCCAGGCTCACAGGGACCTAAACAGTCAGGTTCTGTAATAGTTCCAACAGATGTACAGGTACTAGTATCCTTCATTTCAGGAGAACCAGGTGAACCAGGGCAGTCACCCTTGGAAAAAATAATTTTATATTTAATGACGAGTATGAAATGGCAAGATGCTAGGCAAAAGCGATTACATATTTTAGAATAGCATCTTTTGTTATAATTAAACATAAATACAAAAATGATCATGAAAATTTTCTATGCAAATAAGCTTTTGATGTTTATTGATAGGATGGTTGAGTTTTATGGCTAAGGGCCATATTTGGCCCAGCTGCATTTATTGGTAGGAACTCCATAAAATAATTGCATATAAAAAACTACAAAGCTATCAACAGTTTTTACAACAAATTTTACTTGACATTTATAGAGCAAATACAACACATGAAGTTAATGAAATAAATGAATAAAATTGCAGTGAAAAAACCATTTTGAAATTCGAAAAATAAATATATAAAATGAAGGCATGACACAGAAAATACACAATTAAAAATAAAGTAAAATTACTGTTTTAGTAATCTCTAATTTACCTTGTCTTTCAACAGAACACAAATGAAGAAATAAACTTATTAGTTAATAGAGGAAACCATTTTCCAAATTTTATGTGCAATACTTCTATGCGACACTCATTTAGGACATAAGCAATATATAAGTGTACTACTGATGCTGGCAATGAAACTGGAATCCAGACTTAACAAAAATTTCTCAAGAATAACTAATTTGTGCACTTTATTCAAGTCAATCCAAAAGTCAAGAATTTTGAATTAGATAAAGCAGGGAGTGGTCATGAAATTTCATAACATGACATTACAGGGTTCCCACTCTTCAAGAAAAGCCTTTCAAAGGTTATTTTTCATCTTTAAAGCCACTGCAGAGAAGCCAACCTTCGGTTGTCCGTATCAGAAATGAGATCGATTTCAATAACGACACATAATTTCAGAAACAATTACAAAGTTGGTTGGTAGTTGAATTAACATCGCACTGGAGCAACACAACAGGCTATTAATCGTTGCAAAGTTAGGTTGTGATTACAGTTTTCAAAACGAACATTTAAAATAGTTAATCGCACCTTACCAGACATTGTGGTAGACAAATGGATGACAAAAATAGTGTATTCAGTCATAGAAATTTGCTACCAGTCGTTGACATACGAAACAAACGATTCAGTAAAAATGTGATTTATTATTTACATAAGCATACAATTTCAATCATCCATGCTTAACCTTGCAAATTATCCAGCTACTGACCACAATCAATATACAAAAATCCCAATATAGATACCAACCTGCGTGGTGAATACTCCCGCAGACATTCTTTGTAATTGCTCCACAGAAACCTCAACATATATAGCTCCGCAGAAACTGGACGGAAGCTGCGCACGATTATGAAAATTCATTGTTCGCTTTCGTTTCGAACGCCCTGCTGCAGTGTTCGTAATTCCGTTTAACGTAAGTAACGTATTTATGCTATCTTTTCATCAAATGTAAATGTTCATACATATTAAATTTTGCTTGTTTCATGAGCAAGTTGCCTAATTCTATATTTAATATTCTAATTCAACCAGTTTATCAGTGTACCGAGGCTCTGGACATATACTTTCGTTTGGCCCTCTACATGTACACACCATTTTGTCCGTCGAGCTGGAGGCAACCTTGACTCGTGGAATAGATAAAATTCAGAGCTTAATTTGTTAAAATGGCTGCAAAAAAGTTACAAAATTCTAAATTTAAATTAAATAATCAAACTGAACAAGACGTCAACTTAAATATTGATTCAGAAAACATATTCGGTAAAATCCAAGTATACGTTACACGCTTGGCGCGATTTTGAAAAATGTCGCAAACGCCGAAATAACCTTTTTTACGATTGTCGCCAAGAATTGGCGTAGGCAAAAACATAGAAAATCGTAACCTGAAAATGGCAAATACATAAACACCATGAAAAAAGCATATAAATCATAAATGAATAAGCATAACATGAAAAGACTGCGCGTTTTCCCTTGGATTCCAAAATCCAAAAAAATTTCGTATTTAAATATTCAGTCATCTTTAAGCTCACTAATTCACGCTCACGAATTTAAAAATCTCAAGCTCAACCGCAAAATCACACCATGAATTCCAAAATGCAAATTGGATAAAAAGCAATAACCCACCGAATCTCGCCAAATCTACAATCAAAGATTGCAAACTTTATCGCCCTCCCAAATGTCGCCAAATCCACCGTGTAACGTATACTAGGATTAAGCCACATATTCTTATTTAAAGAACATAAATCCGGAATTGTAAAACAAGAAAGCAATCTTGACGATTCTTATTTTGAGTTATGTCAATGCAAAGTTCAGACCGCGGAAGAACTAGATTCTAATTTCGAACGCTATTTTAATACAAAACGTCTTTTAAATATTGGCGCTAAACTTGAAGAATCACTTCATAAAAAAGCGACAATAAAGGTCAAATTCTAGAGTCCCCACAGAAACATTTCCCTCTAAATTCGAATGTTAATCTTCCTGCATTCGATGGCACGTTGTACAGTTGGTTTAGTTTTAAACAATTGTTTGTCACCACAATTCATGAAAATAATTTTGTAAATGACATTCAAAAATTACAATATTTGCAAGCTTCAGTAAAAGGTGAAGCAGCTAGACTAATCAAGGGTTTTCCAATAATCCCTTCTAACTATGCAGCAGCGTTCGAAACACTGAATAGATATAAGAAGCGAGAACTGGCATATGCTTTGTGTACTCAATTATTTGGCATAAAACCTATCAAAGTCGTATCCAAATCTCTACGAATTGCTAAATATTTGCAATGAAGCTATGCGCAATCTCAATTCATTGGGTCTAAAATCTGACCCTTTATCAGAAATATTCTTAGTGCATTTTCTTAAAAAGCGAATTGATGCAAACCTTTTAAATCAGTGGGAACTCGCGCTTGAAGATCAAGCTTTCCCTAGCTACGACAATTTCATCAGTTTCTTGGAAAAGCAAGCTAGAAGCATGCATTCAACTAAGATTTTCTTCAATTAGAAAAAAAGAGCAAAATTCAAAAAATTTGTTGCATACAAAACATGCGTTAACCAAACGGTACCGAACCAAATTGGGGTCAACAAGGCCACTTCCAAACCATACAAATGCGAGCTATGTAACTTAATCATCTATTATTTCAATGTCAATCTTTTACGACCATGAAGGTCAAAGAAAAGCTGAAATTCATTAAGAACGAGAAGCTGTGTGTAAATTGCCTTAGAAATCATACTGTTTACAAGTTACTTTAGACATGAAGTGTTTACAAGTGACTAAAACCACTTTCGCTGCAAGCTTTGCAAAAACAATCACACTTTACTACACGATGAACAAAAAGATATGGTTACCGATTCTAACTCCACACTTCAGTCAGACGAAGTCGTGTCTGCATCCGTGTCTCATTCAAATCTAAATAAAACTGCTACTAACATCCTGTTATCAACAGCGATCGTACAAGTTAAAGATGTATCCGGAAAATGGATTAAATGATGACCTCTTGTAGACAGTGCATCACAAGCATCTTTAATAACAGCGGAATGTTCAACCAAGTTGAAGCTAAAACAAAAAACAACAAATCGGGTTATACGAGGTACTGAAAACTGCATTGTAGAATCATCTAACTCCTCAGTCGAATTAAATTTCAAAAGTTGATTCGATTCGGAAATCTACAAAACTCGAGCTTTGGTAGCAACCAAACTTACTTCAATCTTCCAAACTTTCATATAAACAAAAATCAAAGTTTCCCACACTTAGTTAACTTAAATTTAGCTGACCCTGAATTTCAAACCACACTACCAGTGGATATAATATTGGGAGCAGATGTATTTATTGATCTTATTCTTTCCGAAAAAAGAATGGGTAGGGCCAATCAACCATTCGCTTTAAATTCAAATTTGGGTTGGTTATCAGAAAAAATCGAATCCACCTCAAATTCAAAATCTGAAGTGGAATTTCATGCAAATTTAGACGCCGTTCTAAAAGGATTTTGGGAATTGGAATCTATTCCTGCCGTCGATTCAAACAGATTCAGAAGACTCGTGTGAAACATTTTATAACTCTAATGAGAGATTCTAGAAGGTACACGGTAAAACTGCCTTTTAAGTAAGAAAATCCTTTGGGTGATTCCAGAAACCATGCAGTAAAGATTCTTAAATTTGGAGAATAAATTTAAACGAGATCAGGTCCTACACAATAGGTACAGAGAATTCATGCAGGAATATTTGAATCTAAGTCGCATGGAAAACATTCCTTACTCAGAAATCAACTTATCAAACCATTACTACATGCCTCGTCATGGGGTTATAAGAGAATCAAGTTTGGCAACAAAATTAAGAGTCGTATTCGATGCATCAGCAAAAAGTACTACAAGCATTTCTTTAAATGTTTATTACATACAGGACCTAAATTGCAAACAGATTTATTCTCAATTCGCATACGATTTCGTACTTATCCAATAGTAGCAACTGCAGACATAGAAAAGATGTACAGAAAAGTAAACATTTCACAGGAAGATATAAACTATCAAAGAATTGTTTGGCGTAACAATCCAGAAGAACCATAGTCAGATTATAGATTGCTGACCATAACATATGGCACAGCATGTGCCCCTTATTTAGCAATAAAAACTTTGCATCAACTCGCTGACGATGAGAAAGATTTTCCTGTGATGTATACAACTTAATAAAAACTAACATTTACGTTGATGATTTACTAACTGGGACATTACAATTGAGCAGGCAACTAAATTGGTTCACATCAGTGATCTCATGAATCGCGGTGGATTTAAGTTGAGAAAATGGGTATCAAATGAACCAAGTGTCATTTCATCATTGTCTTCTGAACTAAAATCACCAGTAGAAACAATAAACCTTGAATCAGAATATTCTATGAAACTTTTGGGATTGAAGTGGAATCCAAAACAAGATTCGTTAGGCATACAAATAAATGAATGTCAAGAAGTCATAACCAAAAGAGTTGCTTTCAAGTATCGCAAGAATTTTTGGCCCATTGGGTTTTCTATCGCCTGTAACAATTACAACTAAGATAATGATTCAGGAGTTGTGGGTCAGTCAAACACATCTTGGGATGAACCACTCAGTCCATCCATTCTAAAAAGGTGGGATACATTTTCCTCACAATTAAAATTCATTAAAATTCTAAGGTTTATCATGGACAACACCTCTGAAAGTATTGAAATACATGGCTTTTGTGATACATCCCAAAAAGCACATTCAGTAGTGGTATATTTAAGATCAAAATCAAAGCAATCAAACATCAATGTGAGTTTCGTTGCAGCTAAAACAAGAGTTGCACCTCTTAAGGGGGCACAGTACCTTTAAAACCTTAAAAAAATCGATTTTCCAATTTTGATCTATTTATAGTTTGAAATGTTCTGATTCTGGCAAAAAAAAACGCATGAAAAAATTCGCATTCGTTCGTTCGTAATGAGGATTTTTCGAACACACTATTTTTATTTCGAGCTGTTCGTTTGTTTACGTTTCTTAGTTTTGGTTATGAATTATGCTATTAATTTTTTGAATTAAGCTATTTATTTTTTTCGAAAATTTTAATAATATTTTTACTGTAACAAATATAAGCAGAATATGTACTACTCAACTCTTTCATTTCACAAATCTATTTGTTTACTTGAACGCACGTGAATGCTAAAAATAACCATTTCAACTTTAATTGCATTTATCTCAGAATGGTAATTTTCAAGTTTGCGCGCACTATAACTCTGCAACTAATGAACATAGACTCCTGAAATTTTGAATGAAAAATAGATTATCAAAAGGGCTTCAAAATGAAACCAAAATTTTACTCAAAAGCTAAAAATATGTTAAAAAATTTTGATATAGTATGAGTGAAAATTTGGAAAAATTAATGAAGTGAAATATTAATTGATTGTTATATTTATGTGTTACTAAACTACTATTTTTTGGTTTTAATTTAACATAAAAGAATTGTGTTACTTATCAGCCATTAGTTTTATAGAAAATGTACAGAATGACTCAGAATGTTGCGCACAAGTTATGCTTGTAAAAAAGTATGTTAAAAAATGACCATATGTAAATTCTAGTAAAATATTATTTCATTTTTAAAAATCAAACCAATTTTTCTGCATTGTGTAGTATAAAGTATAAATACACCCTGCAAAAAATTTCATTATGATACGCATAAAACTTTTGGTGATACATTTTATCGAAATTAGTCTATTTTACCTGCTGATTTGTATGCTTAAAGGTACTGTGCCCCCTTAAGGCTACTTCACTTCCCCGCCCTGAACTTTGTGGAGCATTATTGCTCAGTCAACTGTACAAAAACATAACTGATTCCTTTTCTTTACCTATAGCAAAAGCATACTTTTGGACAGATTCAGATATTCTTGGGGTGGATAAAATCTGATCCCTACAAATGGAAAAGAATAATCTCTAATAGGGTTGTGCAAGCTCACATCAACAGATACGTGATACCACATTAGATAACCCAGCAGACTGCGTCAGGCATGCCTTCTAAACTGCAAGGTAAAGAACTATGGTGGCAAGGTCCATCATTCCTTAAATCGCCACAACTAACAATTTCACAAGCAGAAATACATGTATGTGAAATCCTAATGTTGGAGGAGGTTGAAACTTATATTCACCACAAAGTTGAGCAATTCATTGATTTTGACAATTATTCAAGCTATACAAAGCTCATACGAATCATAGCATGGTGTAAGATTCATTTGCAACTGCAAAACTGTTCCAGCAAACAGAAAAACAACCCATCTTGATTCTTCTGAACTAAAATCTGCACTTTTTCAAATTGTCAAAATAATACAACACACCGAGTTCAGGTCAGAGATAAAATGCCTACAAACTTAAAGTTATCTTCCAATTAATTCTAAGCTTTTGTCTGAGTCTCTTTCTAAATTCAAATGAATTACTTTGAGTCGGTGGAAGACTCAAACAATATGATCTTCCCTATGAAAAGAAGCACCCAGCACTCCTGCCAAAGAATCACCCATTTACTGAACTCGTTATCCATCATAAAATGACTCTACATTCTGGTACACAAGTAGTACTGTCTCAAATTCAAGAAAGATTTTGGGTTGTATCTGGAAGAGATCAGGTAAGGAAATCCATTTTAAAATGCCTTATTTGTTTTTGTACTAAACCTGGTACTCTTAATCAATTAATGGGAGATCTTCCAAAGGATAGAGTTAACATTTCAAGACCATTTTCTAAGATAGTAATAGGTTTCACTGGACACTTTACAACTAAGTCCATGTTACCAAGAAGCAAGGTAACATTTAAATCATACATTGCATTATTTATTTGCTTCACAACTAAAGCCATTCACTTAGAAGTTGTGTTTAGCCTTACCACAGTGGCATTTATTGCCTGTCTAAGAAGATTCATGGCTAGAAGAGGCAAACTCTGAAATTTAGTGATAATGCCTCAAACTTTAAAGGAGCAAATAACTTCATAAAGGCTCAAATAGACATTTGTTATTCTGACAAAGTTCAAAATTTAGCCTCAAGAATCCATAAACTGGCATTTTATTCCTCCAGCAGGGCCTCATTTTGGCGGTTTATGGGAAGGTAATATCAAAACAATGAAAAATCATCTTTTGAAAACAAGCAAATCAGCAATTTTGAATTTTGAGCAACTTCTCTACTTTGGTGACACAGATTGAAGCTTGTTTAAACTCCAGACCTCTAACACAAATAGGATCAGATCCTAATGAGATTTGGAACTATCAGGACGCTTTCTAGCTGGCTCATCACTTTTGTCTTTCAGAAACACCAATTGACGATTTATCAGTTTCCTCTAGATGAAGTTGATTCAAACCCTAAGATCTCAGTTTTGGCAGAGCTGGAGTAGTGAATACTTAACTGAACTACAAGCAAAGGCAAAGTGGAAGAGTGTCAAACCAAACATCAGAATGAATCAACTCGTCCTTCTTAAGGAAGATAATCAACCGCCTCTTCATTGGTGCCTAGGACGAATAGTGAACGTGTATCCAGGAAAAGATGACTTGATTCGTGTCGTCGATGTCCACACAGCCAAGGGACAAGTTTGAAGGCCCATTGCCAAGGTCGCACGATTACCAATTGACGCAGAGTCCCTGGACCAGGGTCCAGCCACAGGGGGAGTATGGTGAATACTCCCACAGAACCATTCTTTGTAACTGCTCCCCAGAAACTTCAACATAAACAGCTCTGCAGAAACTGGATAGAAGCTGATTATGAAAACTGTCATTGTTCACTTTCATTTCGAACACGCTGCTGCATAGTGTTCGTAATTCCGTAATGTAAGTTACGTATTTATGTTATCTTTTCGACAAATGTAAATGTTTATGTATATATTAAATTTTGTTTGTTTCATGAGCTGGTTGCCTAATTCTTTTCTATATTTAATATTCTAATTCAACCAGTTTATCAGTGCACCGAAGCTCTGGACATATACTTTCGTTTGGCCCTTCATGTACACACCACTGATTGGATGCTTCATTAATCCGTAAAATGACTTAACCATAATATTGCATTATTAAACTTTTTCACAAATGTTACATTTTAATCAAGATTAAGGTAACTAAATAAAAAACATGAAATTATATAGTTAGCATTGGTGCTCTCCTATACAGAACTATTCTTAGAACAATTCAACTGCTATCAAATTATTTCAATATTCTTATACTACTGTTAGCTGTTTCGATTCAGATTTTCCATGGAACAGCTAGCTCTCTTAAAAGTAAATACAAACAGTAAAATCCATATTGTTTTTCCTATTTGAATACACTTTTTCTGAGAAACATTTCTTCACAACTTCAAATATTTTTAATAATTTTGAAAAGTGAAAAATTGCTTTGCTTGACTGCAAAAATCGAAAGTCAGGCAACAGTCAGTTAAGTGGTACACTGGCTCTTATAATGAAATACAACAAAAAAAATGCAGAATGCCATAACCAAAGAATTTGTTGAATTGTTGCTTTTGAGGATAAATTCTTAAAAATAGTAAAATAAGTTTAATCTTAAGGCTTGGAGATATGGTACAAAGAGTGATTTCACAGTAACAGTTCTAACCGTGACTGCTACAGAAGAATATCTGTGATTCTAAACTGACTGAATCCAATTGGTTGCTTGTAAAGTATCTCTTAGCGACTCGTAGCAACGGTATGCTCGTATTGATGTTTTAAAATCCTTTAGTAGATAATTTAATGCACAGCTGAGTTAGTAGCGTCACAGCTTACAACGCCAGGGAACCCAGTTCGAACCTAAGTTTTTCTTTACATTCAGAACAAATGAAATATCGTTTAATTTTTTAAAAATTAGTCAAACACAATACCACTCAATAAAAAATAAGTAATTTTTCTAAATCTCTGGTAACATCTGAATCCATTTGTGTTTATAACACTCAAATCTAAAGTTAACTATTTTCTTTTGCCAAAGCTAATATTGTTTCCTATAACTTTTATAAATTCATATGCATAAAATTTGTATAAGGGATTGTCTTCATATTAAATTGCATACAAACACCCAATTTTTGTGTAAAATTTAATCAAAATTTAGCCTCAAATGCCATATTTCAAGTCATTTAACCCAGTCGTTTCTGAATTATGAGTATTAAAATGTGGAGTTCCCTAATGACAAAAAGAACAACATATTTCTCACTTTTTTGTCGTCACGGAATTGGAAAGGACTCAACTTATAACATAGACAAAAATATTTAAGGATATATTTCTCTCGCTGTTGTGCAGAGTTCATTAGTACCGATTGAAATGGAAAAAGGTACTCTTATAAACAGGAGGGTAGATTTCAAAATTTTATGTCATGAAAAAAATGCCAGTTAATTATGCTATGACACAGAGTAATTTTTTAAAATTTAAATATAAATTTTTGTAGAAGAGGGGTTAGCAAAGTTAATCACATGATGGAGTAAATAAAACAGCACAACAAATGCCATACATAAGCAAAGTTTTCAAATCGGGTTTTCGAACGGCTTCGATTAGTTTGATTTTAACCTATAACCGGTGGCATGAAATGTTTTGGACCTAGGTAAATAAGGTTGGCAGGATTCCACTAACATATAAATTTTGTATAAAATTAATCAAAAATCAGATAAATTTCAGAATTCTTTTGCATTATTATTTATCATATATGAATAAAATACATAGAATTTCTCCAAGTTTTTTTATATAAAGTTTTTTATAAAAATTGGTTAAAGACTTGTTTTTGAGAAAAATCATGTGACCAATAGAAAATAAAAATAAGGAACTTGCAACAAAATTCATGAAAAATTCCTCTTATTAATATTTAGCTTACAAAAAAACACTTATTCGTGAAAGAAATTTTATTTGTGTTTATAGTAAAAAATGAGAAGACACGCACACACACTAAGGGTTTATACATAACATTCAAGAAAATTAAGCTTTTCTCTATGAACAGCATAGAATAAGTAATAACATTCCCCAGAACATGCCAATTCAGTGGAATCTTGAGCTTGCCATAAAAATTCATCATTACAATCATCATAATTATTAAAATAGCTTTCAGCTTCAATTCATAGTCTATTTAACATACTCAACTATCAGGTGGACGAATTAACTTCAAATTTCAAAACCATAAATACAGAATAGTTATGCTTACAGTGTAAAGATTTCCATGAATAAAACTCCCCCCAATTAAATTTAAATAAAAATTAATCAACATATTACACACAACAAACTGAAAATATTAAAATTTCCAATTATACAGATTTCTGGGCAAAATTGGAATGCTTTTGTGATTCTCAAGAAAACTTTATCATTGTGACCAAGTGTCTTTATGTAAATTTCAGAAGCCAATTGTCGGTTATCTGTTGCATATTATATTTTTGTCATAAATAAAGACATGCTTTTTCCTTATGTTGAGTATTTGCAATTTTTTACACTAAAAGTGCAAATTAAAAGCCGCATTTTCATAAAAATGCAATATAGTATGTGTATAAACTCAGCAGTTGAAATGGAGATATTAAAGGGTGAGTGATTACATATTTTTCAGCAGTAGGACAGCATTCAAAAACAATTTTTTTGATTTAAAGAGGTTTTAAATACTTACAAAAAATTAAAATAAAGTAAAAGGAAAATAACTAAAATATACTATAAAAATTATTTAAATTACCTAATGCTCAAACTCTGGATAATTATTCATTTCGTATTGTTATAGAAATTCCGAACCTTATTTCTTGTGAATAGGGAATTTCTTGTGGCATAGGACAGTATATTTTATCTAAACATTATCTACAGCTCTTACAACCATGAATGGTCTCGTTTACTCTTGTTTTCTTCCTGACATTCTTTTCCGTCCTTCAGATTTAACAGAGAATTAATTCGCATCAATCATATTTTGTTCATATGAAAAATGACGAATTTTTAAAATTATCATGATTGCATTTCAATCACATTACTTTCACACACTTTAAAAACTCTTTCTCTTCCCTTTGCTAATACCCATAATTCATCTTTGAATTCTAAAGCATGGCTACATGTAGGTAAAACTGAAGAGTGAAATTGTCTTACAGAATAAAAGAAATTTCTCAGTGTAAAAAATCAGCATGCAGTCATGTTCTTATTCTATTCACTAGCGAAATCAAATAATAATCTTCTGGCCCTCTGATTTAGATTCATTCAATGTATAAAGTCTTTCAGAAGCACCTACTTTTACACACATTATTCATTTTTTTAGAATTAAAAACAATTTACTAGAGGTTGAAAAGAAAATGTTTATGTTTTAACAAAACCAAAAAAATAGAAAACAAAATTTCTAGCTCTTGTGTTCTTTATAAAAATACAACTTAATAAATAATCAGAGGAAGTTGAAGAACAATAATTAATTTGTCATTTAAAATAGCGAATTTTAAATGACAAATTCTTTCTTCAGAACTTTCCTTTAAACTGTCGAGCTTATTTATTTAGCCAAATGCGCGGCAACCTGGTGTGTCATAAAGCCTCCTTTAGCATCCGGTTGAAAATCCTAATCCTCTAAAGAAACCCGATTCCGTCACAGGGCCCCTCACTCCATTCGAGGGAATCACCCCTACCAAATCACCGATACTCAGTCAGTTTTCACTGATACCTAATCACAGATCCCGCTCGCAGTAGCAGTATCGATATCAGCTAAATCACTGCTACCGAATCACAGATACTTTTGAATCACTGTTATTTTGATATTCCAGTAACAGGTAAGAACTGTGATTCAAAAGTATCTGTGATTGAGTAGCAGTTCTGTGATTCGCTTAACATCCCTAGCTTGGAGTAGCAGTTGGAAGAAACGTTTGGTTTGGGTTTTATGGCACAAGGTCCGTTAGCGGATCAGCTGCGCTAAACGCAAGAATACCCGATAAAAACAGCTAACAGACAGCCAATTATAAAAAAGAAGTTTAAAAGTTATGTTTTCAAACATTATAAAAAAGCTGTTAAAAAGATTTAAAATGTTGAAAAATGCAATACAGGATGATTCTTTGTGTTTTCAACAGTTTAAATGTTTTTAACTTAGCCATCAAATGAAGCACTTGGTGTAGCTCAGTTAACAGTTCACATTTTAAACAGAAAAATACTGTTACACGAACGCCGTGGAAGCGATCAGAATGTTTATATTTACCAACCGTTTTTGTTGCCATTACGATTGCAGTAGGCCAGTCATGAAAACATATTCCCAATGAAGAAGCAGAAAAAAATCGTGACTAAAACAAGGATTCGTGCTATTGCTCAAAAACGGACGTGATTTCCGTTGACCTATGGTGAATTTTCAAAACAGAAGTCGCTCTAACTTTGAAAACGGGAGCTTTTGAGACGAGTTTCCTCATAGATACTTTTGGTCGCCAAGAAGCCGCTGGAAATTTCTTTTTGAGCTTGAATTTTGTTTGGTTGGTTGTTTTATGACGCAAGGGCCATATTTGGCCAAGCTGCGCCAATCACAAGACAATGAGGATGAAGAACAAGCAGAAGAGGCGAGGGTAAAAGTGAGAGCTTAAATTTTGGTAAAATTCAAATTTAAGTTATGGCCTTATTTTATGAATCAGATTTTAATTTTTTTGCCGCCTAGCCACAACGAAATGTCAACAAAGGGCAGAAAAACACGCCTCATTGTAATACGGATAACATGGAATGGAATTTTCGGATTGCTATATAACGCCAACTAGGCGATTTTTTTTGTGGGGGAAAAAGGCACGATAAATTGCCAACATCGATTTTTTTTTTTCATTTCAAGTCAGATTTTTCGTAATTTCACTATTCGCTGTAGTTAAAGTAAACAATTACGGAAAATTTGTAATATAGTTGGCATCACTCGCATGTTAGAAAGATTGATGTGGATAAAATCCATCGCAAAAAAATGACCAAGAAAATTTTTCCCCGAAAAAATAGAAAAGAATGAAGTACCTACAAATTTACAAAAAGTATCAATGCACAAAAACGAAATTAAACTACAACTTTTTCGTCCAATTAATCGATCAGTACTTTAACTTTAAAACTGGAATTCTTTGACCTTTCCTTGAATATGCATGATTTCTCAAGTCTGAAGCTGCTTAAAAGATTGTAAATGGCGTTTCAGAGATATCGTTTGCCTGATTGTTTGCAAGATGGCTAAATGTTAGATGCCATGTCATTCAAGATGTGAAATCAGTTTCCTAGCAAACCTATGGTTTAACAATCAATCACAGGACAATCACAGGTTAGAGCTCCTGAAGAATATAAGGTCATAACATTTCAAGGAATTCATAACACTGGGATTTTTCCTTGCACCCACTAAAAACCAAGTTTGCAACAAAATAATCAAGAGATACTTTCCATGTGCCTGTAATACCCAATACAATTAAGAGTAGCAAATAGCAATGACAAAACAACACTACCCTTAGAAAATCTTAGTTCCACAGATTCTATAAATAAAATTTCGTTTCTATAGAAAGAATTCTAAATGTAAAACGAGCTGATTCTATACAAATGATATACATTTCTATAGAATCAGCTCGTTTTACATCTATAGAATTCTATAGAGAAGTTCTACAGAAAAAGAAAAGTCATGAAACAGGAAATTAGCTCCTAGAGGTTTCTACATAGATTTCTAGACTTTCAAGAGAAGTTACTTTATAGGGCTTATAGAAAAACAGGCCATAATTTTATAGAATTCTATAGGGGGGGTATTTCAATTAACGTCACACTGGAGCAACACAACGGGCTATTGGTGACGGTCCGGGATCAATCTCAAAGATAGAATTCTATAGAAATTTCTAAAGAATTCTATAGAAATTTTTAAAGAATTCTATAGAAATTTTGCGTAAGGGTATAATCAATAAATATCAAATAAATATATATTAAGTTAGAATTGCAAGAACTTACTTCTTCATTTACTTCCAGAGTTTCCATCTTTAATTTCTTCAGTGGAGGAGAAGAAGACCTGTCTTCAGTTTTCAGAACAACTGATGGGACCGAACACGACTGTGAAATGGGACTAGGAGCAAATTTGTTCTCCAACTTTAAAGTTAGATTAGGCATAGGAGGTGAGCTAGATGCACTGACTGTCTGACTTGGCAAGTTAATCAGTGTCGGCTGTGGTATTTCCTGAGCACAGTTACTAACTGGTGAGTTGGCAACACTCGGGCCCGTTGTGCTGCGAGCCATACTTGGAGAAGCTGCCGAAGAGTTGTTTGATGGCAATGGAGATGAGTTGGAGCTCAAAGACGGTGGAGCAGGGCTGGATATACTCACACTGCTGTTAGTAATCTTTAAAGGGGACATAACACTTAAAACACCGTTCACTTCAGTAGTGGGTAAAGATGAATTGTTTCGCACATTGGAGTTTTTGTCCTTGTCCCTGTTCTTTTCCTTTTTCTCCCGGTGACTGCTGTTCCTCCCCTTGCTTGAAGAATGTTTAGATTTTGGGGTGTCAGTCGATGCAGCGGGAGAATTCGAAGCAGAGGTCGAACTAGAGCAATTATTACTATTTGCAGAGTTAATGTTCTCAGACAGTGGGTGAGAGGAGGCAGTGGACTTAGTGTCAGACTGCACGATCTCGTGCTTGGCCTCGGAATACTTGTTTCCGACGGTCTTGCGCTTAATTTTCATTTTCAGTCCTTTGTCAACGGTTGCCTGATGCTCAAACGCCCCAGAGCCACCCGTCGTTCCGTTATTACTGCTGCCAGAGGTCGACACAACTCCAGTCCCAGCTACAGATCCGCCAGTTCCACTGCCGACACCACTATTTCCAGCTAAGCGTGGAGATTTAGAGTTTGACATGGCTGCCGCCAAGTTGTTATTGCAAGTTGTTTGGGTTCCCAAAAAATTAAAAGCAGAATTGGACGAGTTTGGAGAATCAACAATAGACGAGTTTCCGGTCGAACTGCTCCCAGGACTGGAGGCGGTGCCGTTTTGATGGTGGCTGTGACTGTGGTGATGATGATGGTGGTGGTGATGCCCGTGTTGAGAAGGAATACCCTGTTGTGTGTTGCCACCTCCGTTTCGTTCGTTGGTCTTTTCAATGTCCGCGTCTAAATCGATAATCAAGTCTCCGATGCCCAGTTCCCACTCGTTGTAGTCATCGTCGAAATTAGTAGCTGTGCTTCCGTCGTTGGCGTTAACTGTTGGTGTTGCTGTGGCTGGAGGGGTCTTCAGATCACACTTTATGCTGCTGCCGACAGTGTTATTCGTAGTGGAGCTGATCTGAGCGGCATTCCTCGTGGTGTCGGATAGAGCCACCTTTCCACGGTGGCCATCCAGCGAGTTGTCTTTCATTGGCCTCCGATGTCACGCCACCACAAACAAGGAGTGCACATTCCCAAAGTCGCAACTTGACACTCTCTTTTGGCTCCACCTCGACTAAATGAAGTTGTGACAAAGGCTGCAGTGGGGTGAATCGAAATTTATTTTTTCTGTGAAAGACAAGAAAACTTCAATTAACAAAAACATCCATAACTTCCTCTCAAATTTTGGATTAAAGCTTTGGCTTTTGACAAGGGATACAAACTTTTAAAAACCATCATTAAATGTGATTAAAAGAAACAAGAGTTTAGTATTATGACAATATTTTGATAAGTATAAATTATCAAATATTGTGTGTGTATAAACTGCGTGCTGAAAGTATCAACTTTTTGCAATTAGATATGAAATAGTTTAATATTGAGAGCAAACAGAAAACATTGAGAAATTATACATCAGATAATAATATTCAGAATAAAATTTTATATCAGGTGATGATAAAATCATCCTTACATTTTCTAATAGTGCAAGTCTTGATTTATGAGCATTCGAATGTTAGAAATGTCACAATTCATAAAGTAGATCTTAATGTAATCAAGAGTCCACATAAAAAAAGGTAAAACAATAAACAGGAAAAAATGAAAATACATTTTAAAATTATGATTAAAACTGTTCTTGGAAAATGAAACAAATCTAGCATGCAAAAAATATTGTCCTCGAGCTACTCAATGGAGTTTTCCCCAATAAAAATAACATGTTCCCCTTTGTCAATAAGGTGTCATTTATTTTCTACCATTTTGAATTCTCCTGCAAGGAAATACATAAGCAACTGTCTCTTTTCTTTTGGGTAACTCATATTTTTATTAAATTGACAAGTAGGAGAGAATGAATTTAACATTAAGTATTCCATATTATGCTAACTACTAGCACGTCTTCACAAATCAAAAAGTTGATTTTCAAAAAAAAAAAAAATTATAGTAAGGTAAATAAACATGTATCCCAACATCAATTTGTGATTTCTTCGGTGTAAGTTCAGTCTAATTGGAAGAAATTCTGCCTTATCCTTCCGTCTAGTAAAACACAAGTTGAAAGATAAAATCACTTAACATAACTAAATCTAAATTAAAAAGACTTACATTTTACACCAGCTACAATTTAACGTTAGCTATGCATATAAGCATCAAAACAAAAGTATGTATCAAAGAATTGAGGAAGAAATTATTAGTTTTAAGCCTTTCACTGACACATTCCACATCCATAAATGTTTATATACTAAGTATATAAAAGTTCTGGGTATATTATGGTGCTGAAGTATACGAATATTCTAGGTATGTACAGCGCTAAGGTGTATAAACATTTTGGGTATATATATGGTGCTGAGAAAAATTTAAATAAACTAGGTATGTTACGGCGCTACATAGTATATAACCATTCTGGATATATTACAGTGCAGAGGTATATAAATGTTCTGGGTATATTACAGCACTAAGGTACATGACAGAAATATTCTGGGTATATTATAGCACTGTGACGTATATAAACATTCTGGGTTTATTAGCACTAAGTATATAATATTCTGTGTATCTATTATATTCTGGGTATATTAGAGCCAAGGTACATACATATTTTGGGTATATTAGTGCTAAGGTACATAAATAATCTAGGTTTATTACATCACTGAAGTATAAATGTTCTCATTAGATATTCTGACGATCTAGGAGTGACTAGATGGGCAGTGAGATATAAGGGGTCCTCCCACCACCACTCAAAAAAACCTAAAAGTAACATTTGTTACGTACTTCCATCTAAAGGTTAGATTTATATCTCCACTTAACAAATATACAACAAAACACGAAAAAGGAGTTTTCTTGAGTGCGCAGCCTTTTGAAAGAACCTATCGTACCGAAAAGGGGAGACTGAAATTAATATGCAGAAAGCAAATACTGTATTTTCAAACAAGCAGCATGATTCCGTGTCGAAAATCAAAAACACATGCATCTTGTATGGAAACAACCCCAGTGCAACATTTGCAAGGAGGCCGTGAAAAGCGTTATCTATGATTTGTTTCCGCGGTTACTGCAGTCATCTAAATAATCGAGCGCAACTCTTCCGCGAATGCCGGCCAAGATCGATACCCCCAACAAGGATGGAAGACACGTAATTCCCTCTGGTATCCACCTCTCTCATTCACCCTCCAACTGGAACTGTAACTAGTCCAGGAAGCGGATTTCTAAACTCGCATCGATCGGGGTGCCAGGAAAGGACGCCCGATGTTGTTCGCCAGAAGTCCAATTTATAGATTTCCCGGAGCCCGTAAATTGAATTTGAGGGGATTTGAATTTCAATACAGCGGCTCCGAGTGGCAATATCTCTGCAGAATGGCAGTCCTCCGGAATGGTTGGTGGACTGGAATCATCGAAGCTTTCGATTCCGCCATTTTCTTCGCCTTTCAAGGCATGGTCGTAGGGTAGAACGTTTCAGATTGCTATTCCAAAAGCGGTGACAGTTGTGAAAAACGTCAATTTAGAGTCAAACCTCGCTTTTAACTGATCGAAAATCCCCAACGTATGCTGGGGATACTGAAAAAAAGGTTGGTTTTGTGTTTTATGGCGCAAGGGCCACACTTGGCTATACTGCGCCAAACACAACACATACAACATCAATAGACATACACACAAAGTAGGCAAGTAGTTGAATTAACGTCGCACTGGAGCAACAACGGGCTATTGGTCCGGGATCAACTCCGGAGGGTTAGATCCGAGGACAACACCTCGTCGTTTTGAATCGCATGACGAGGTGAGCTGAACACCTAAGCTAGCACCCCACTCCCCAAACTTCCACACCTCGATAACGTGAGGACATATGAAGCCATGACAGACTTTAATGTGTGCAAAGAGGGTCTTTGTTTGGATCGAGTTTCAAACTCGCAACTCTTCGGTTGCTATTCAGTTACTTTTCCAACAGGGCTATTGTGGCCCCTACACACAAAGCACGTTTTACTGACAAAAAAGAGCAATACACCTATGGAGGAATGAAACAAGTGCCGCCTACAACTAGCACGTAGCTAGCGCAGTAGGTATACCCACCGAGCCAAGACGGGCCCACTGGAAAAAAGGGGGAAACCGATATCCCGTGACTGCAAACTATTATACAGACGAATCATGCTCGAGAAAAAAAATTGGCATTGGACCTTAGACTTAAAAAAGTTTCAAGTAACATGTCCAACAAGTTCGTGGATGGACTTATTACGAGGTAGGTATTTTAATTAACGTCAACACTGGAGCATCACAACGGGCTATTCGTGACGGTCCAGGATCAATCCCAAAGCGAAAGATCCGGGACTTATTATGAACAAGTCCTCTTATAGTATGGCTATTTAAACAAAACGTGTACATAAAATTAAATGTTCACTCATAAAAGGTATTTTTTGTTTTCATCTCCAAACAATCAAAGAACAATCTCCAAAAAGTTCGGTTTTGTTGAATCTAGTCATACACACAGTACACAAAAACTTCAAGCGACCAACCTGAACGCAACATCGAGGACCTATGGGTACAAACCCGCACTCTGGTCAAAACAGAATTTAGTTTTCAGTAGTGTTTATTTTATTGATAAAGTATACTGAAACATCGGGACATTTGGAAGGGTCATTATTTACCGAGGTCGGGGATCGAAGGGATTTTACATCGCAACCTCCTGGCATCAGAAATTTCTGGCAAGGCCACTGACAATGATACTGTCTCAAAAGATATGCCAATACCAAAAGTTTAGACCATAATACACCCTTGCAAACAATATTCCTCAACTCGAAAACAGAATTCAGTAACTATCTCTGCATTTCGCAATTTAAATGTGCCAACCCGAAATCAATCTTCACAACTGGACTCAGCCGAAAGCAATGAACCGCATGACCTGCCCGGAAATTCTAATTCAACAGCTTTCTGCCACCAAATTTAAATAGAATTGTTTTCTTTACTTCCCAGGTCACTGGAGCAACGACCATTGTGCTAGTAAACACATGTCGCCTGTTATACAATGATATCAATTTGGCCACCATTTTGTCGCATCCTTGTTAACAGCGACTAACAACTGTCGCGGTATGTAGGTCGCTACCGTTTAGTCAAAGTAGCGGATGATGACACATAGTCGAAGGAATACATTACTTTACTCGCTACAGGCGTGTCGTATCCTTGAAAACTAGGCTACCTGGAAACAGAACACCGTGGTCTTCGCAGTTGATAGGAGAACGAATTCATTGACACACCCCAGGAAACAAAATTTCGTAGGTTTGTATGATTGCTTCACACAAACCGAGGATAACTTTCTTGCTCCTATCAAGCCAGACTAGTTAAGCAGTGCTGCAAAAGAGGTAGAATAAGTAGACATCGCACTGGAGCAACCTAACGGGCTATTGGCGACGGTCCGGGATCCATCCCGTAGTGAAAGATCCGAGGACAACATCTCGTCATTTTGAATCAAGGTCAGATGACGAGGTCGTAATATGAGCTGGTACCACACGCTAACGTGAGGACATTTGAGGCTACGACAGATTTAACGTGTATCAACCCCCACGTACACTTTGCTCTACGGTTGGATCGAGTTTCGAACTCGCAACCCTCCGGTTGCTAATCCGTTACTCTACCAACTGTGCTACCGCAGTAAAGTGGATTCAAAAGAAAACTCAAGCTGTTGTGGTACACTTGTAACATATTTGATAACATCAGTCCAAATTACAATTGCACTTTCTGGGACATTCTCTAGCCACTTAATGTTAAGGGAAGCTCCTTGACATCAGACAAATTACCGAACCTTCTTGCAGGAGAATCTTAATGCACACAGAATAAGTAATATATGCACAGAACATGTTCTTGTTTATCAAAAATTGTATTTCATTTTGTGAAAATTATTACATTTCTTTGGAAAATAATAATCGCACGAAGCTGCATTATTTTTCATTATATTAGTACCTAAATAGTTTTGCAATCCATTTGCATCCGAGTTTTTTCTATTTATTTTAATTTTCAAAAGAAATTTTTATGTTTGTTAATTTTCTAAAATCGGAGCGAATTTTCGGAGTATAGGCTCTTAAAAATCATTTTGGGCATGTTTTTAATTTTATTTTATTAAAAAATTTTCTTACGATTTTAAAATGGATTATGCCCAGCACCGTGCATGATTTTAAAAATACATTAGAACCTAAATCAGGATTTACAATCCATTTGCATTCATCTGAGTTTTTTTTATTTTCGTTATCATAAAGAACTTTTGTTTGTTAATTTTCTAATTAAATCGGGGTGCATTTTTGGAATAGGCTCTAATAATTCCTTTAGTGAATACATTGGTAATTTTATTTTACAAGTAAAAATGATCACTAACGATTGCAAAATGACTAATGCACAGCACATGAATCATTTAAAAATTATATTCGAACCTAAGCATGGTTTTACAATCCATTCTTAGGATATATATATATTATACCCATCTTGAGTTTTTTCTATTTGTTTTCCATTTTAAGAGGAACGTTTTTGTTCGTTAATTTACTAATTCTATCGGAGCACATTTTTCGAATATCGGCACTTATAAATAAATTTACGCGTTTAGAAAACTTGATTGTTTTACACATTTTTAAGTGTGAAAAATGTGAACAATAAAGCTTTCACGACAGCTAACTATCACCAAATAAAACAGTTACCCAATTTACTAACTAGTCATATGAGCTATAACAGCACTTTCCCCATTCTTAAAATATCAAATTCTTTTTGGCAAACAAGGCATTTTGCTTCATGGCAATCAGTTGAAGCTGCAATCCATTCTCGATACTTTTCATTTGTAGTCCATAAGCTGTTAAAAACACATTTCCCAGGCATACTTTTTTAACCCTCCAAGAGCTTCGACTCCGCATCGAAGTCTGACCAAAATTGCCACTCCTTATCAGCGGAATCAAGTTTTTCATTCCCCACGAAGCACCTAATGCAAACCCATCTGCCATGTATTTTGCTTGTGGGGACAACGTGGAAATAAAGATTGTTATTTATGTGCTTTTTCTTGGAAACTTTGTCATTGCGGAAACATCTGGGGAAAAGCCGATAAACGCGAGTACAGGAAGCATGAGCACATCTATCAATGGAAGTCACCGATCTCCCCAGACCCAATGAACTAAATGGTCATTACCCGCCAATCAACTTTGTGGGGTGCCCGCAGTCACACATCCCTTCGAAGGGTCAATCAGTGGTCCTCCGTATTCGTTTCTGAAGAGGGGAGGATAAACGTTCTCCCAGTGAAACCTGCCGCTTCCAAGATCGGACAATGAAGCTCGAAAACGGGAGAAATCGGAAAATGGCTCTGCCATCAGAAAAATTTAGTGTTCTAATTTTGGGAAAAATAAGAAGTTTTTAAGGACTCTTGATTTTAAAACAAAGGAGTTTTAAGGGCTCTCAGAAATCATAGCTAAAAATAAGGAGTTTCTAAGGAGCGTGGGAACCCTGCCAAGGGAAAGATCCGAGGACACCACTTAATTTTGAACCACGGTCCGCTAGGCAACACCTGAGCTGGCACCTAACTCTCCAAACTTCCACGCCAACGTGAGGACATTTGAGGCCACGAAAGATTCAACGTGCATCAGCCCGTGTACACGAGTCTGACTGGACTGTTTCAAACTCGTAACCCTCTGGTTGCTAATCAGCTGCTCTTCCAACCGGGCTACCGTGGCCCTTTGATAGGCGTGAAGTTGTTCGATAGGATAAAGATTAAACACGATAGAAATCAATTAAGATACAATTAGTAAACACTAGATATCGTTAAAGTAATATTAGTACATATTAGTGAACTACACGAAACAAATCCATCCGTAACAGGTTAATCGACTGGAATTGAAGGAAAATTTCTTAAAATTGGCGAAAGCAGCAAGCGATGGTTGGCTGGGTTTTAAGGTGCAAGGCAAAAAGCTGTGTCAAACACATTAAATAAAGCAGAACAAAAATCTAAATAAAAATTTGTAAAACCGACAATAAATTCGAAATTAAAAAAATCAATAAAAATACTAACAGCAGGTAAAAAAAGTCATAAAGGTAAAAACATTTTGAGATTCAAAAGTCCATTAACTATAGGAAGACATGAAGATTTTGAAAATCAAGTAAATATAACTGTACTAAAATACTCTCTAATAAAAACATAATACTAAAATAAAATATCAGTCGGCGTTCGAAATTAAGTCTTATTTCACAAACGTTAATTTTGCTTTGACGATCGAGAACATGGACTCGATCGTCATTTTGAAACAGAACTTTTGGAATAATTTTTCGCTTTCATAACGCGAATTTAGTCGAGCATCTATTTAGTTCCGTCAATGTAGTAGATTCAAGTGGGCAATAATTAAAACTTACTTGTTTACTGTATACTACGTTATTCTATGCACATTAACAGTGGCCCTGAAATAAAGATTCCATGCGGAGGAACAACATTTGCGCTAGCTATTTGTACAGCTATTCGAAGAATTCTCAACACGAAACAGTTCTAACTGACCTGAACAAATTCTATATTTTAAATGTTGCCACAACTGATCGCAAATGATTGACTGATCAACGATGTTCATGACTCGCCATCACATGTCGAAGAGCATTGTTCTAATGGGTGATTGGTTTGGTTTTATGGCACAAGATCTAGAACGCGGACAAACACAACATAAAACACCAAAGTCAATGAAAAGAGAAAACAGCCGCGAGACCTAAAAGTTCCCATAAAAACTTGTGTAAGAGGTATTTTCAGTGCAAACCAGACGATATGCGAAGATTCTATCGCAGCAACGTTTGCCGTTTTATCCAATTGGTTTTGATCAACCAAGTATCGTATATCGATTCGGAATTTTCATAGGCGACATGCTGAAATCTAATTAGAAAAACAAACCAAGTGACGGCACTATCAGAATACATACAAGAAACACTACAGCCACAGAAACACTACCGCCCCCTGCAAAACGCCTCTTTAGCAATACAAGCTTATTGAAACTTCCAATTTGTTCAGATAATTCTTTCCCGTGTATCAGGTAGGTAGTAAAGTAACTGTGGAGCAATATAATGGGTTATTGGCGGCGGTCCGGGATCCATCGCGAAGGGAAAGATCCGAGGACAACGCCTCGTAATTTTGAATCAGTCGGATAACGAAAACACCTGAGCTAGTACCCCACTCTCCAAACTTCCACACCACGCCAACGTGAGGACATTTGAGGCCACGACAGATTTAACGTGCCCCAGTCCCATGTACACGGTCTGGCTGGACCGAGTTTCAAACTCGCAATCCTACGGTTGCTCTTCCAACAGCCCCCGTATGTCAGGCATTATCTTCAACGAATTCAATTTTAGAAAAGAAGCACAGGTGCAGTTCAAGTCAACATTATTTTTCTATAACTTCAAGATTCCGACGAACAGGTGAAAAAAGATGCAGATAAATTCAAAGGGGATAACAAAATAAAACTCTTCAAAAACAAGAAACGCAATCTTCCAGTCCAAAGTGCAATTCCGAAAACGCTTGAATTGGATCCCCTCCTCTATAAAGGACCGTAAACTCGCGATAAATTACCGCAAGAAAAACGATTGCTCAACAAAGCGAATTCCCGAAACTCGTATCGTACACAAACAAGCGAAAATGGATGAATTACATCCAACAAGAAAGGGTAAAAAAAAAAACCCGCCGAAGCTATTTTTTCCCACAATAAATCAAGGGAGGGAATTACTCCAACCGGACGCCCGCGAAATGTTGAACACGCCGCCGCTCCAACAATGGATTAAACGAATCATTGACCCATTTCAAACAACACTTGAGCAGTTTTTCATTCTCCTCCAACGAGCCAGAACGGACGGCCACTGCACAACAAGCCGAAAGGATTTAGAGGACAATCCGTGCACAGAGAATGATACGCGGTTCAGGAAGATTAACCCTCCTGGTGGTTGTCTGGACGAGGTATCTGTTATTAGCAAAACTGACCAGATCTTGATGGATGCGATATCTTGTCATTAGAAGAAAACTGACCAGACCTTGATCTCGTCATCATAAAAAAAACCAGCAATATATTGATGACGAGGGATCTCGTCAAAAGCAAAATTGATCAGATCTTGATGGACGAGATACCTCGTCAAAACAACCACTTGGAGGGTTAAGAAGCTGAAGGAAAGCAAAGCTGAAATCACAAGCAATATGAAAAAGCTCCTTAGGGCGTTCACATGGACTTTTTCTAACGCGCGTTTTGATAAGACTTTTCGAGCGTTACCATATGAACACCTCTTGGGCGTTTCTCGAGGTTTCTGTTATGCATTAAATTGTGTTTTTTCTCCTAGTTCAAGTTTCTATCTTTTGAATGGTTAAAGATAGTCAAAATTTCAACGCATTTCAAATCAGCGTAAAATTTTACGTCAGATCGATACCAAACACATAATTTTCTTCGAAAAAAATATTTTTTTTATCAATAGTCGCAACTAATCTTTTTGTAGATATTCCTTTTATACTAAGCGGAAGTATTGCCTTGTTTATAAAGGGAATGTCACTTTAATAAGATATTGTGTAGCTCCTTTTCAACTGTTTTAATTTTACAGCCATTAAAAATAGGATGAAAATCTTTCTTTCTCAACCTAAAATTGATTTCCCTGTGTTCAGAAGAGCCTGGATTTGGTTAACTTAGAAATGTATAAAAATGACCAATAAAATGCCTATAATAATCTAAAAAATATTCAAAATGACGTAAAAATTTGATATTCTTTCGATTTGTAAAACATCCGTTCCCTAATTGCCTGTGAATCAAGTGTTTTCGAACTTCAATCTTTATACATAAATAAATGCAATATAATCGACTTGCTGACCAGAAGTGATAACCTAAGCAGGTAAATCTTTCGTAACGTATAGTATACGATGCGTTCCGGTGCAAGGCCAATGCCATCAACCTCGATTGTAAATTTTTGCACGTTAGCCTTTCGTACGTTTTTCAAAATTTTTCGAATGTCGGGGTTATTTTGGACCTAGGAACCGGTATGAGCCAGAGGATCAGAGAAACAGTGCTTTATGTAATTCAAATTGTGGCATTATTAAACATTTTCATTGACTCTAGAATCCTAAAGTATTCGTTTTTTACTGTCAAGATTGGAGACAAAACCCTATAACCTTCACTCTTCAGTGTCGATGATTCACCCACTAATAAAAAAATAGGACGGATTTGTTTTGTGTTAAGATCACGGATTTTTTGGACTCAAGAAGCTAGCAGATGAGTCATTTGTAATGTGTTTTATCGTAAAAGCGAAACTGCGTATGAACAATTGGAATATTTCTATAAAACTTTGATTAAAACGCGAAACTAACTGGAAAATGACCAAACAATTTCCTTAAAATTTTAAAATTAACAGTGTGAAGTAAAAATATATCCCCCCCAAAAAAACTACATTTCTAGAACCAGGAAATTGGAAACGGAATTTCTGTGTATATGGCATTGTCTACGAAGTACTATCAAAAGATGACACGTACACAAAATCCGGCATCCTTTCTTTTTTATGTTTTTTGCAGGTTTTATCGTGTTTCCTACGATATATAGCTAATTTGTATTTAATTTTCCTTCAAATAAATCTCTGTATTTTTTAAAACCTATCTCTAAACACATTTTAATGTATCAGCACAAACACATATATAACAATAATTAGTTTTTTAATTTTTAAACACAATTTTCCCCGACTGTCCGAAACGAAAACTAACCCTCCAACCTACCCTCTTTCAGGGGTTTTGTAGCACAAATGGTATAACGGCTGGGAAATATTTCAACTGAAATTTGATTAAAACCCACGATGAAACGAGAAAATTATGTTAAAACTAAAAAATCTCAAAGGAAAACCAAAAAACAGTACATTCGAAAAAACCAGGAGATTGATAATAGAATTTGCGTCTACACGTATATACAATATAAAAATTTTGATTAAAGTAGTAATAACACTAACTGCAAGATTAAAATATAAATTCTATGAAAAATAAGCTCACAGTAAATTAAGTTCAGTAAATCAGAAGTTCATTTTCAAAAGTGATATCGAGTTCAATGTAACACGAGGATGTGAAAAATGAATGAAAATTGAAACGTATCTTAAGCATTTCACGTTGAGGGCAAATAAAAAAATAACTTTAAAGTTTAGCTTTTAAATTGAATATTTAATTTTAGCTTTATTTTAAAGACGTTTGCCGCACATGAAAACTAGAACGGACAGTTGTCGGTATACGTTATTCTCGGAAATAAAATTACCCACTATCCCCTTTAGTTGTAAACTATCACATTTTTACAAGTTTTGTGTGAAAGCAGAGTAAATTTCTTCAATAAATCGAATACGATTAAATTTTCTCATCCTATTTTTAATGGCCATAAATATAAAGCAGTGGATTAAGACCAAAATACTCCAATCTTTTCTAATAAAAACGAGATGAATACGTACTTCCTTTTGTGTTCGTAATGAATATATTCGTCAAATGCGTATCGCGAAAATATTAAAAGTTACATTTGAAAAAATATTTATTTAAAGAAAATTACATTTTAGGTATCGATCTAGTGTAAAATTTTCCGCAGATTTCAAATCCGTTGAAATTTTCACTCTCTATCTTTAACGATCGCGAAGATAGGAACTTGGACTAGAGGAATAAAAAAGCCCTGACGGGCGTCAAAACGAGTGTCATGTGAAAGGTGCAGTACAATCCTATGTATCTCCAAGCGCCTTCTAATCGCTAGAACGACTGGAGATTGTTGAAGCTATCTAGCGCGAGGATTCTCGCGATTTCTACACGTGAACACTCCAGTAGAACTCTATATACTTTGGCTACCCGCGTTTTGTTTTAAAATAAAACGCGCTATAGAAAACGCCTCATGTGAACGGGGCCTTAGAATATTCTATTCTCTGGTAGTATAAAAACTCTTAATGATAGTACCAAATAAGCTATATCCGTCATATTTGTCAAAACTAAAATATAAGGATGTATAAATAACCTCATACTACCATTGTATTTATATATGGTAGTATGAAATGGTAGAAAAATTGGAAAATATTGTCTTAGTATAATAAACTTTTCACAATAAAAATACATTTTGTTTACAACCTAAAGCACAATCAAAGAGCTTGGCTACAAACCAACAGCAGTAGCCCTATTCAAATTGAACAATTACTTGGATGTCATGACGTTTCATGGAACCTGTTTAAATACTAAATGCAGACTTAAATATTTTCACCGCGATTGCGCCTGGCCTTGATTTCTGAATATCTCTTCGAACTCCTCTTATCAATGCCTACTTCTTTTCTTTCAAGCATGTGAACTTGGAGGTAACGTGCTTTCCGGTTACAATCACCGCTCAACGAATGACTGTTTTGAAATGCTTCAGTAAGCAAATACAGCGAATAGTGGGCAGTTTATGCAAACAGTAGTAATGTAGTATATGTACAACGAGAACATAAGGAACATCCAAACATATACACAGGCACAAATGTCAACATTTGTGAAGGCATATAATAGTGGTGTATGTGCTATGGGAGGAGAGCACATAGAACATTTTGAATACATAGACACAATGGTCAATATTAGACTGACCTAACGTTCATATTATATGAGTAAGACCACACATGCATCACTGTCATGATTACTGTGCGTAGCCAATGTATCTCAGCTTTTTACCCTTGAACATAAACATTGAACTCCGTAAAAGTTGAAAAAATCGGCCTCTGACTACATAACAAACACATTAAACATTCGGGATCATAAAAACGTAGTTTCTTTTACAGACAAATACAATTTATTCTTGGGCTCAAACTTTTCCAACGGCCAACACCGTGTCGCTATTTAGAGACAATCGAGGACATAAAAGTGTAGACAGACATAAATGCTTCAGTCACACGAAATGTTCGTACAGGTTGCCTTTTTAGTTTGTTGGGAGATGTTGATTCACCACAGTAAACTTAGAAAAGTCATGGCATGGTGGTTGGTTTGGGTTTTATGGCGCAAGATCCAGAAATGGATAAGCTATGCCCCAAACGCAATGCAATAAAATTCAATATAGATTTAAAAATTATCAAAATAGTAATCAGACCAGCATTAAAAGGGTGATAAAATAGTTAAGCAGACAACCTGAAAACGAAATAGAAACTTTGGTCCAAAGCATGAAAATGGTAAATATAGTAACTGCCACCTATAGGTAAAATGCAGAATTAAATTGCATTGATGTACAAATGACTTAAAATAGACGAAATTATGCAGTTTAAACGACATGGGTTACCCTTGAAAAAGCAAATGCTGAAAGTAAAAATCTCAAAAAGAATAACCCAAGGGGTATTAACGTCGCACTGTAGCACAACTACGGGCTATTGGCAACGGTCTGGGATCATCTTTTGAAAAACGATCGAATGACGAGGTCAACACCAGAACTCGCAACCCACTCTCCAAACTTCCACACCACGCTAACGTGAGGACCTTCGAAGCCCGACAGATTCAACGTGCACCAGCCCCCCCCCCCGCATACACGACGGTCTTTTGACTGGATCGAGTTTCGAACTCCCAACTCTTCCGTTGCTGATCCGCTACTCTTCCAACAGCAAGCTAGATGAAATTGGTGGATTACAGCTTCACGTTTCGAGAACCGCACAAAGGCAGAAAAGATGAATGAGTGAGCATAAAACAAACAGAGCAAATGAAGAGATCGACTTCTCGATGACAAGGGGTGGTAATTGAAATCCGTCATTTGCTGCTCGCATGATGATTTAACAACAGTGGCCCATCGTTGTCTGCCAAAATTAAAAGTTGGAATAAACATTCGACTTGTCACCGAGGTTTGTACTACCCCACTTTCAAGTGAAATTCACACAAGAGTGATGTAGAGCAGAACAAGAGTCACTTTCTTTTTGAATAAGAGCCGCACGCAATATTTAATCTCATTAAGACATGAAGTATTGCCATTTTCAAACACGCCGCGCTGCTTCGTGGAAGTTTGTAGTGGAATAAAATGTTCAACTGAGGAAGAAGAGTTAAAAAACATGTTGATCAACAAAACGAAAGAAATCACATCTTTAAGTTGTGCAGTTGTACAAAAAATATATGAAAATAATGAGTTGGTTTAAAACATGTTGATATGAAAATGATAGACATCCCAAAAGGACATCCTCAATTTTTCATTTGAACTATAAAAATGTCCTCCATTCACTTTTATTATGTCCTCGTTTTTAGTTTAAACTGCTGCCACATACGCAAAGGAACATCATACACATATCAAGAAAGACTAAAACTTATAGGATCGAAGACGTGAAGTATGGAAAAAATGTTGCTGTTAGAAAAAAGTCGTTAAACAACGTGATATAAAAAACATGAGTGATGTATATAAAAGTTATAATGGTATATTATGATATTTAAAAATACATATGGGAATGAAAACTCGAAAATTACGGAGTGGGGAATAAATGGAAATTGTTTTTACAACCTGAAATTTGCAAATTTCAGATGAAATGACCAACAACGGTTAACAGGGAAACAAATTGGGGAATAGTCAATTTTCAAATATATAAAAACGCTGACTTATTTTCTTACATTCCATCATTACTTGACTGGCAAACACACTTCTGTAAAAAGCAATCTCAACTGTAAGATCAGTGGGCACATAACAGTTAGTAAATCTGATCTACGTATGAAATAACACAAAGTCACGAACTATTGGTATTTGAGAGTACTCTTGCAACGATCGTCCACCATGAACCCTCAATTCTCAAGTTTCAAGAGCCCCCTCCCTGCTTTGAAAGCCAGTTGCTTGGGTAGTTAGGTAGGTAGTTCAACTTTCATCGCATTGGAGCAACACAACGGGCTATTGGCGACGGTCCGGGATCCATCCCGAAGGAAAAGATCCGAGGACGCCTCGTCATTTTGAACTGCGGTCAGACGAGGTCAACACCAGACTCGCATTCCACTCTCCAAACTTCCCCGCCAACGCGAGGACATTTGAGGTCACAGCAGATTTAACGTGCATCAGCACCCACGCACACGACGGTCTTTGGTTGGATCGAATTTTGAACTCGCAACCCTCCAGTTACTAATCCGCTACTCTTCCAACCAGGCTACCGCGGCCCAGTTACCGGTGACTCATACCGTCACAACCAGGTATCGAACCGGCATTCTTTCGAATCGGGTCGAACCGATTATACGAACTTTTCTTAGGAGATGCTAGTCCGATATCAAGGTGACGTGAACAGAAGGTGCAATTAAGGGGAGAGGGTAATGTGAAACAAAGCTTTTTTTGCTGGTATCGAATATAATCGATAATTTTCTTCGATATCGTAGGTGTATCGATACTACATGTATTGAAACGGATCGATCCAGGTGGTTTTTTGGAGATGAGTGGTTTGGCCAATAGCGTCTAGCAATCGTGTATCTTATCGGAAATTCGGATCGATCCTAGTTAGTGTATCCTAGTGTGTACTGTTAGTAATCCCTAGTGTGTAATGTCTTTCTATTACAACTGCACCACAAACTGGCATCCATTTTGAAACAGGTATCGTACGTTTTGATCGGGGATGTTTTGAAGATGAGTGGTTTGGCCAATAGCGCCTTGCAATCGTGTATCTTAGGGGCAATTGGCTTCTCCAGGGTGTTCATGCGATAGGTACGTCAATGCGACAAACTCAAATGCTTCGATAATTCCCAGCAGAAAAGGGGCAATGCCTCACTTCTACGGCAACACACATTGTCTGGAACAATTCTCGTGGTAGACAGCTCGTGACATGTCGCACATTGATCTCCCACCAAAAGTACAAATCAATAGCTAAACACAATCAAAACAAGATATTAGACATAATTTTCCAATAAACTGTCGAGCTTCGAAATTGCTCCCCAGCACCATCCACTTAACAAGACCCTCCAGTTACCAAGGGGGAAAGCCGGCCCATACACCACAGCCGGCATAAAAACAACTCGGCAATAACATCATCAAGAGGCAAGACAAGAAAGGAATAGATGGGAAGGGCTCCCAACCAAACTGGATTTTAATAACCAGTGTTGACAAGAGAGAAGGATCTCCATGATAATGCAATTGCTGGGATTAAGTCGCATGGCGCAGGAAACCGGTTTTTCGGCGAAACCCAAAACCATCCATTATCACACTTGAGGGTTCATTGTTTCTTCCTCTCCCTGCCGCAGGTATGCCGCTTTATTGAAAGCCCGCCGCCAACAACACAAAGAGAGCATTAGTGGAAAAGTGGAGAATGATATATTTATTAAATGGCTGGCGATTATCGCGGTTCGTGATTGGGAAGGAGTTCGTTATCTCGGAATTGACAAAGGTTCCGTTTCTTTTTTGTTCGACTAATCACTCGCAACTTTTCCACCCTTCGTTAGAAAAGCATCTCTATCTAATGCGAAGAGTGGTTCCGAATTCGTGAATTTTGCGAGAACTTCGAATACACAAGCGATCTTCGTTTTGCTTTCATCGCCACTTCACTATTTCCCCAAATCACGACATTCTTCACTCGGCGTTGTCTTCTGGGGTTTCGCGCAGCTTGGCCAAATATTGGCACTTGCGCCATAAAACCGATCGGTTCGAAATGCAGGTGTTTTTAAAAGTCAAGTTCTCACTACCGAACTGTAACGTGTAACGTAACATGTCGCAGTGTTCTGAGCTTGCTGTCGAACAGACGAACCAGCAGAAATGAAACTCCATTGAATTGCGATGAAGAGGCTATTCTAATTCGATTTGCGACTTTTGTATACAAGGCCTGCCGCAAATGGATCGGACATAGACAAGAACGTCCTACACGCGCATGGGTATACAGGAAACATGTCAGTACGCATGTGCAGCCTATCTAGTGTCACAGGACTAATGTATCAAGAGTGTGGCCTACCTATCGTCTGTCTACCACGAGAACGGCTCCCGACGTCTATTCTGGATGCTGTGGTCGCTATAGAAACATAGCTCGTTCCTTTTGAGTACGGCTGACTTAATTTTGTTTTTTTTTCAGGAATGTTGGTGAAGGAAATATCTAGTTCAAATATACTTCCAGTTTGTTATTAAGTGCGCCAATGTGGCAAACTTGAATCCATTTCAGGCATCCCTTACGAAAAATAGGATAGGTCCGTTGAACGGCAATAGACAGGGTAGACTTTCAGAGTTGCTATAGCCAAAGCACTTGTGAAACAGCAGCATCAATTTTTAAAAATAGCAAAAAGGTATCTTAATAGATCGGCTAAAGCACAACATGGACTAATTAAGAATGAAACAGACGTTTGAGATCTTGCCAAGAAATTTAAATTTTGAAGTTAAAAACTAAATATTTTCTTAATATCTAAATTTTTCTAGCAACCAGATTTCTGTTTTCCTTTCGTGGTTGCCACGGTTTCGGAAATGGCGCCCCTTGGAAAATTTTCTCCCAAAAGAAAAAACATTTTTCCGTCCGCTATTTGTAAAAAACGGGACTAAATTTTCGTTGACCTTCGGTGAATTTTCAGTCACCAAAAATTTGAAGATAAGAGCTTTTGAGGCGATTATGCCAGGATTCTCCTAGTAAGCAAGGTTGAAAAATAGTAGATAGATTGTAGATTTTTTTTTCAACCAGTCAGATATCGTTTCATACATCCCCCAATTGGCTCAACTTAAAATGTGCGCTAAGATGATAGCACTGACAGCATTGCCAGCCAAAAGACATTTAATAAACAATTTCTCACACTAGAGAAAAAAACTAATGAGACGTCCTTGAAAGGCTTTCATTCACGTTTCTTTTTGATTATTTTAACGCGGATTCTTAGTACACAATTTTCACGACACCCATTCCAAGTCAGAATATACATCACTTACGTAAGCTTTTCGCGCAGCCAAAAGAGAAACGTGAAAAGCTAAGTCAGAAAACCATCTAAGCGAATCCGACTCGGGAATCATCTTCCGGCTGTAAATATCACAGCGGTAACAAGCACTTAAAAAATCTGGAAGAAATCCAGGTGGAATAATCGCAGACAAAAAATCCAGGAGTACAACGCGGGACAGGATTTCAAATTGACACGTCATTTGTTCGTCAGCTATTCGCGTGTTTCCTTGCGACTCCTTTCGACTAAATGCTCGTTTACGCCATAGAGGAAATATAAAAGTAGAGTAAGCAATGGCAACCTTTTTGTGTGCCCAGGATCACGTGACCAAAACTAGTAGTAACGTGACCCTCAGACTACTTTTGTCTGGCGGGTGGAAACAAACATTTATCATCTGATTGGTCCATGCGACATAGTAATCGACATTGTCGCTTTCAGCATTTTTGTCGCCACTCTATAGAAATGCGCATTCACACACCTACCCTCTCATAAAATGTAAATCGCCAAACGAGGAGATAAGATACCAAATCAGTCAACCAAGTTCACTTTTCACCGAGCAGTCACGTGGCTACTAGTTGACAAGTGGGTCACATTTATGAAGTTTCTCTCAATAACAATGCTCAGTCTACTTATATTTCATGCCTACAACCCTTAAAGCTTACAGCAATGATCAGTATACGGAAAGCAGATTCGGAAAGCCGCACGAGTGTAAATGAGCCTCACCCCCCGTGCCTGGAGTCCAAGGACTCCGAACTGGATTGACTCCTTTAAGAGGGGCTACGACAAGAAGGCAGTTAAGTGCGAAAATGTGTAGGACTGCCATACGCAAAAATATATATACGATAAACTTCGAGCCAGAATCAACGCAGGACAGCACTAAGGAAGTGTAAGAAAAGAGATCCTTTACCAAAATAAAGAATACTTCAGGATTAAACTCCATTTCAATTGAAACACGCAAAACATCGCATCTACAAGTCAAGTTTTGCAATTGTATTGAGGAAAAGTCGACAGTAAATCTGATAGAATTTCGGATGTAACGCAATCCTTATGGATATGACTTCCTTATAAATTTTGATATGTTCGAGTACTTAATAGCAGGGCTACTACAGCCAAAGCACTTGTGAAATAGTAGCATAAATCCTTAAAAATAGCAGCAAGTCTCATCTTTTTAAAACCTTATTTTAGTTGCTCACATATAAAATGAATCGGCTAAGGACAAAACGTGCTAATTAAGAATGCACGTTGAAGATCGCGTCAAGAAATTTAAATTTTAAAATTAAAAAACTTAAATATTTTCAATAAGGTTATCACAATCGAGCAACCAGATTCCAATGTTTTTCTTTTATGGTTGCCACGATTTGGTGCCAAATCTTCGAAATTGACGTCCCAAAGAAAATTTTCTTAAAAAAATCCGAAAAATATTTCTTCCGTCCGCCATTAGTTTAAGGGTCTAAATTTTCTTTGACCTAGGGGAATTTAGAAAAGTGGCCAAAATTTTGAAAATACCTCGAGACAATCCTCTACCCCTGCTCGCAAAGGTTGATAAATAGTAGCAAAAAGTCGTCTGTAGCAGCCCTGTAATGAATAATGGACGTTTTTCAATGTAATCATATTTTTATAAATTATACTCGGCATTGCGTTATACCGACAAACAATGTTATACGCTCATTTTCTGCAACACAACAGCGAATTCAACAAGGATGGTGTATTCCAAACCATTATCAGGTCGAGATTAGAACCCAGTCTGATGGATCAAGAGCCAGAGCGTTAATCATACGGCCACCAGATCAAGTCTAGAAACCAATAAATCCAAGGACAGAAACTCAGAAATTTCTTCAGTTTACCTCTTAAAACCATTTCGACAAAATGCGTTTTTTTATATTTCCTACTCATTTATCAAGTTTTAATAGTTACTCAAATATAGAACATTTAATAAATTCAGACTGAAACATTTCTTTTGGCATGATTCGAGAGCAATTCTAAATCAGATTTCAAGATTGATCGACAATCTACATAACTTAGTATAAGGATTTTTCAGAGTTAAACATTAACTACAGAAAGGAAGACTTTTATTAAGAACTAATTTGATTTATCGCTGTTTTTACGATGTTTACTTTTAAATACAAGCAGCATTCGAGTAGCATGCCAAGTTTCGTCACAACTACGAAAGAGGAAACCAAACGCTAAGTGTCCTCTGTATTTAGCTTCACAGAAAAACTCATTGCAACACTCTACATCATTACGTGACTCATGAATTTTTGAAGTACAATGGTTAAAAGTAATCACTCCAGAGTTTGTACATAAGAACATTCTAACTGCTGGAGATAAATAGATGAGACGAGACGCTACAAATCCTTCAAACAAGAGATTTATTACAGAATTTACTATACATTTATTTCTATTTGCAGCATATTAAATACGCAGACATCACAATACATAGAAACTTAACTGATGCGAAGATTAATATCTTTCGAACATCCATATTTATAATTCATCAAGAACACGAGCGCGATTTCTAATCCGCAGTCGGGAGTTGCATACTCACTCGCTGGCATTGAAGGAATGGAATAATTCCGAAAATACTTCAGCCGAAAAATTGTCAATATCCAATAATAGTAGGGTTGCAAGTGACTCAGTGATGACTTATAATAAATCTTTGCGCTTGTTTCCAGTTCTGAGTCGATGTTTCTCGAGGAAAAAATGTTCTACAATTTAACGAGTTACCCTTCGCTAGTTTTCCCAATTAGTTACGCGCTAGGTGATCTCAATAGGCAATTGCTGCAGCAGAAATCACAATTACGAAATTGTTTTTTACGCTGGGAGACTTGTTTTTTAAGCAATCTGAGACGACGAGGAAGAAGTAGCCTGTAAACCATTAACAAGACAAAGGCAGGAACTTGTTTAAGGAGTGAAAAAATTTGGAAGAAAATGCTGCAGTAATACTAGTAATCAACAAATTTCTGTTCAAATTTGCGCTCTTTAAAAATTTCACTTCTATGAAATGAAAGAACATTTTTCAGAATCGTTCGTTGATGGAAATGGTTGACATCATTTGCATGGATATATGTTCCTAGTGAATAAAATTTGCAAGATTTTTTGGACGGAAGACCTAGAAAATCTAGATAAGTTCAACAGGCATTCCAGTGATTCGGTGAGAAAAATGTGAACCTCTGAGCAGTTTTGATTTAATAAAGGCACCTAACTTCAAAAATTAGCGCTCTACAAAGACATAATTTTTGAAAATCAAAAATGTGCAAGGAACATACGAATCCTGTATGGAGATCAAACAATTCACTCTTGTAAAATGGAATTTCTAATGGAAGAATAAAAGTCACATAACGCTCTTAAAGATGAAAACACCGCCATTCCAAATCATAGCTAAAATTACGCAATTGATGTTTTTCTGACAAAACAGAATTCTCAGCTTTTTATTATATACAATGAAAATATCCAGAATTCTTACCGGGGTTGCAATATCCTCAGAATAATTCACTATAAGAGATTTTTTGTCACACGGTCTATAAAATTGTTTTCTACATATAGTTGTATACCCGATACATTTTCTTAAATTGAAGAACTCACAACCCGAGTTGGAAATTAGGAGCTGAAAGTTATGCGTCAATGGTTGTTCCATGGTTGCCAAAATGTTCTGGATAGATTGCTAGAAAGATAGGTTGTTTTGGCGTTTTATGGCATAAAGGCCAAGCTGCGCCAAACACAAAACAACGTCAAGAAAAAAAGCTAGACGAAGAATGAAGCGTAAAAGTTCAGAAATATTAGGCGTCAAAAATGACGCCTTGGTTTCGTTTGAATTGAATACAATTATCGAGTTAACATGTTTCTCGAGAAGGGATATAAAATAAAAATAAAAATGAAACAAATTTGCAGTCAACATTTAAAATCCGTTAAAAAACATAACGCACAGTACGTTTTGCAGTTCTTGAAATAGACCGTATTTGCCGAAAAATACAAGTTCTGAGTTTTAGATTAACACCACAAAACCTAAAATTCTAAAAGTCTAAAACCTTATAAATAAGCACTAAATATTATTGCCAACAATGGCTCTCAAGGAAATAAAGCATGCTCAATTTATGACGCCGGTATTGATTTGTCGATGTACGGTAATTTTTTAGAACACGAGGGTTAATTACACCAATGCGGTAACGGGAAATACTGTTAATAAAAGAGCACGTCACTTCTCGAAATAAAATCTGAACAATTTCTGTTACGAGGCTATTGTCTATTACAAAATGCTACATCAAGGAAAAACCGGTCTTAAAACTTTATTAGTTTCATGATTAAAGTGTATTGAGATTATTTTCCTATTACATAAGAATTCCAGTCTTTTTTCTGCTGTTGTTCTTCCGGAAGCACTGTATCACGACTGTTTGTGGCTGTCCATTATCGTGATCTGCCCTAAAAGCAGCCACATGAAGTGTGTGGTAGACTGTACATCACTTCTCGAAAATATTTACGATAGAACAGCAATTGCGTTAGCAAATAAGAATGAAAATATAACATGAAGCACAACAAATTATCGGCCACGATAGATCGCAAAACACAAAAAACATAACTACACAACAATGCAAAAAACTCAGTTTCTTGTCAACGGGGACCGTAGACATACCACGGAATGCAAGTTCTGGAATAGAGAAGGTTGTAGATGTTTACCTCCTGCATGGAGACGGGTGGTTGGTTTAGGTTTTTAGGACATTAGTTAAGTTGCATTCATTCTACCCTAAGTGGGTAGTTAGTTTCAAATCATCCACCATAACATTTAGTAACAAAAACAAAACTATACAGGGTGGGTGGTGAATGCGAATGGAGTTGTTTGCATCCTGCTGTAGGAAATTACGTCATTACAGAAAATTAAGTACCTTCCATGGTTGGTTTGTCGCTCTTCTGTCATTTTTTGCAATACGAGGGCGGGATAATTAGACCTGTACCTGCGGCAGTGATTTCTGAACTACTATGAGCATCCAAGCTTAGACCAGGATTCGAACCCACAGCCTGATGGAAATGAGCGTTGTCCACTCGGTTACCAGTCCGGCGATATCTTACATGTTTCCAAAAAGAAAAACAATTCAACACCCACTGAAGTAGATCTAAAAATTAGTGATGACAAAGAAAAGAGTCGGTGTGGCCGCCGAAACTGTTTGGGTTCGGCAAGCAAAGATGCAAGTATATGATCTTTTCCTTTGGCGACATATACACGTAAGCGCGATTTTTTGAAACCCAACTTGAACGACACCCCATTGCAAGCAAGCTGAACTCGGAACGAAACGCAGGTGCTTGATAAAACTATTGCACAAGACTTGACTAAGATTCATGAATACTCGAGGGGAAAATTCCTCGCTTTACATGCGGGCATTCATTACTATGAATGGCAGGGACCTTCGAAGTAGATAGCGTGCGAAATGCTTGACCTTTTCCCGTTGATTACTAAGCGATCAATGCTCAAATTTGATTTTCACCATGATGGATCGCAGTAATAACGTTCATATTCCTGAATTCATTATATTTCGCTACGAATTTGATAATAAATGTTCTAAACGGATAAAAATGTTTACAGAAAGTCCACCTCTGAATTCAGTCATTAAGTGAATTACACGTTTAAGAAAATTACAAATGCAGAGAAGATACCTAGTACCATAACTGGAAATCAATTTCACTTTGGTATCCATTTTTCACTTAACATTCAACACCTTTGAAACCTCGGTGCTATAAAGTAAACCCACCGGCATTTTTTTATTTCCAAAGTCAGTCCTTTTCAATTTCAAATCTAGATTTTTACGGTACAATCTAGTTTAAAACAAAATTGAGTAGTGAGGACTATAGCAAGTTATTAAAAAAAATTCCATTCGTTCATTTCCAGTCAATTGAGTATACAATGGATTAGAAATCCCAAAAGAACGAATTTTCATGAACGACGCAACTCGATTCTTAAAAAACATCGAATTTTTAATCCAGTGTGTACATTCTAAATTTGTATACGACAAATATGTTAATAAAGTTTCGTTTTCGTTGCAAATTACATATTTGTAAACAATTGGCCTTGCCCTCTCCGGAGTGCTGACGTAAGTCATGATATGACGTCAGTCACGTGAGATAATTCTCAAATAATTAATGAAATTTTAACGAGTTCAGAATTTTTCAAAATTACCCATGAAGAAAAAAATTCGGCTCTAGTTTCTGGGTTAAAGTTTCTAGTTTCTGAAATAAATATAAAACAAGCAAAAATAACCTGTTCGAAAAGTCCTTAACTAGTGAAGTGACGTCATCAATGGTAAAAGAAAAAGCGGCTAAAATAGACACCTATCTCTTCCCATTCTTTTACTATAAAATGAGAGAAATTTGTGCAAGCCATTTTGAACAGGATTTGTAAAGCAAAAATTAAAAATTGGAAGAATTAAAATTGAAAAGACGTTATATATAAAAAAAAATGGGGAGAATTTCGAAGAAACAGTGAATTGAAATTTGTAACACGTGTTGAAACTTAAAGATAAATTAATCACAATTGGAATATACTACACCGACATTCAGATGATATAAACAATCCAGTAATGTCTGGATACTGCATGCTTCATTTAATTCCAAAACAAAACACAATATAATCCTTTCCACGGCTATTTGAAGAACAAATAAACAGATAGACATAACGATTCTAATAACGGTATAAATATATAGCTTTTACTGAATCGCATTCTGTCATTGTTTAATCTATTCGAAAGTAGAAAAATTCGATTTTACATTTTCACGGCCGATTAAGTTTTGATAACAAAATATAATAGCGCAGAACGAGATTTAAAATAGCCATCCGAGTTGTTTTTGATGCGATCAAGAATTTTTAAAGACCAATTACATAAAAAAAGTTAAAATTAACAAATGTCCATACCTCAATCGGAAGGTTCACCGCTTACTATTTCTAACTATAAAAAACAGAACTTCTAAAAAGAAATAATTTGTCTATACAATCTAAACATTTTCAACTGTTTTTTTTAATTATGATTGCTTCATCTCGCGATAGGTAATTATTATATTATAATCGTTAAAAGATGAATAAATTAAGTTTTCCGATTTCAATGCTAAGAAAGCTGTTTAGAGTTCGAATATTAGATAGAATGGTAAGTATAAATACTTATGAAAAAAAAAAGAAATATATCCCAGAGAAGTTGAAGAAAAAGAATCAGAATAAATTGCTTTTTGATGGTGTAAAAGGTATTTATTGAGTGGTGATACGGCAGTGCGTGAAAAATACCCGTTAGCATAAATTAACATCGATAAGCTTTCAATTAGTGTTCGAATACCGATACTTCTAATCTCATGAATCGAAATTTAGAGATTTCAACTATTTCTTCTATGAAAAATTTTCATTAGAGCAAAAAAATACATTTTTTGAAATGGAATTAGATAACTCCATTGGGTTACTATACTCCATAGGGTTTGCACACTATGACTATATCACGAATTACTGCAAGATCGTTAGGAACAGTTTCTCAAATATCAACATTTCTAAATTAGGTTTAATTTTTTAATTTGCTAAGGAACGCAATGCTCTAGGATTTATTTAACTTTTTCATGAGTTTGCAAATGAGTAAAAAAGTAAAATGAACTGGTTTGATTCATAGTATTTCCCCGCCTATATGCGATTGTTTATGAACGTGCGTTACCTTTTCAAGATGATTTTTAATCGTGGTGCATGGGAATTGTACTTTGCATGTGGAAAAAGCATAAAATACGTTATGAGGTAGGTAGTTAATCAGCGTCGCACTGGAGCAATACAATGGGCTATTAAATACAAAACAACCAATTTCCAAATAGTTCCGAATTGATTTTTCACTAACAATCGAATTTTTCACAATTCGGAAAAAAACTACATTTTATAAAACTGTACAAGACACGAAGAAAATGAAGATACTACCTCAACAAACGACAGAAAAGAAAACTTTTAAGCCTCCGTCCCATTTAACACACCACACGATAAATGGAAGAAAATAGGAAAACATCCATGCTCGTTCGTGATGTTTAATTCAGGGACGAAATCTCTTGACTAGAAGTCACGAAAAACAGAATTTGATGATTTTGAATAAATGCTTCAGAAAGGAAAATCAAAAGCAATAGTGAGAGGTTTCCTCGCGAAAACATCGTTGAAGGGTCAAACGTTTTCGTACACAATCCCAACATGCTCCCTTTTTTATCCCTTCGAAGCGACACCCACATCTGTCACGGGATTTAAAGAGCTTCCGAAAAGCGATTTAAAACCAACCCGCCCGGCATACAACGCACGCATTCTTTAATTTTTTTTCCTCTTCACTTATCCCCCCTAAGTGCGTTCAAAACCGTCTCTCTTTAAACTCGGGTTATAAATACTCCACGAGAGACTTCAAGAGGGAGAGAGAGAGCAGAAAAAAAATTTACGACGGGAAAAGCTCCTTGCAAACAGAATAAAAAAGGACGCCGTGGAAGAAAAGAAAAAAAGATGAGTCCGTACCAGACACGAGTGCTCGATGCTAACGGAACCAGGAGGAGCCAATCGATGAGCCGACTGTTCGATAGCAGCTTTTATCATGCAGCCACAGCTGCGACCTTTTATCTTTCGCTCTGTTCGGATTTCCTAGGTGGAACTATAGAAAGAGGGAAGCATTCGTAGGGCTCGACTTTCTGTGTAGCTCGCAAAGGGCGCGTTCGGGGATTGTAGGTTATGTGTATAAAAGAAGGAATAACAGCTGCTGTTTTTTATCGCCCCAAGTTCTCGAGATATTGTTACAAAGTAGCAAACACTGTGGGAGAACGATAAGGGCACCTCTGGAAAACCATCGGGGTAGGAATACGAGACGAATTTGATTTTTAAAATATTTTTGAATAGATCCATGAAGGAATAATTCTTTGGTTATTTTTTAAAAGCTTTCAAAGCACCGGTACTTATTGTACGGGCATGCAACACCAATGTACGTTTGTAATAATGGTAATTAATTAATGTCTCGCACTGGAGCAACACAACGGGCTATTGGCGACGGTCCGAGATCGATACGAGGACAACTCGTCATTTTGAATCACGGTCAGATGACGAGGTCACACCTGAGCTGGTTCCTCACTCTCCAAACTTACACACCAAGCCAACGTGAGGATATTTGAGGCCATGACAGATTTAACGTGCACCGCCACCGTGTACAGGACGGTCTTTGGTTGGACCGAGTTCGTTTAATAAATTCACTGAATTTGTGTAAGAAATGCGATGAATCTAGGTGTCCGAAAGACAACCGAATGGAGCAAGTTACGAAGCGTTTGTAAACAAAGCAGTTTTTCGAATACAAAATAGCATTCAAGAGAAAAATGAAAACGAAATGTAAATTTTATCCATATTTAATTCATGTAAATCAGAAAGCCAATGGAATTCAAGTGTAATTTTAATAGGCATACGGTAGTCTTGAAAATATGTTCAAGAATAAAAGCAATTTTGAAGCTGTCTTGCAAATACACATTCAAAATGGAAAGAACATTGAAAAGTTTAAGAATCGACAATTTACAAAAAAACAGTGTTGTACAAGTAAAATATTTACAGTAAAATTGGTTTGAAATAAATGATGAATTGCTCGATGAAATTTTCACGTTAAATTAACGTTTGAAACAAATTTTCAACAAACCTAACTTGAAACAAAAAAATTCAAACTAACGCAGTTGAGCAATTCAAATCTACTAAATACTTCCGTCATTAGGTACTATGACAAAAAATACTAAAAACACTGCAAATTAGTCCGCTTGAGTTCCGGTCAGAATATGCCAAATCATCGTTTCATGGAAAATTAATTCAGGGAAACAGACAGAATAGCAATGTAAATGTTTGTAATGGTGTGATCAAAATTTTTAATTCGGTTTTATTTCTTTTCTTTTGAATAATTCTTCGAAAACTATTCGATTGGTTGATTTTTATGACGCAAGAGCCTAAGTTTGGCTGAACGAAAGTGATTCGGGAAAAGGATAAAAAATCCAAATCTCTCAATGGCCCTTAACGAAGTTATTTGATTTCACGCATAACTGAATGACCGATATTTAAATTGCCACGCCTGTCAAGACAAATATATACGAGTACGAAAACTCAAAAACCTTGTGACGATATTCAAAGAATTGTTAATGAAAGAACGTTAATACTCTGGAAGAATCTCACACTATCGACACCCATATATCCACGAAATTATACTTGCAATCTCTTAACATGTGCGTTCTCTCAATTACGCAGTTGGGAGCTTAAACTGAAATAACAAGAACTTTAAACTGAAACAAACAAGGTCTAATTTGCTTACAGGGTTTTTCTGAGATAAAAATAAAAAAGGTAATTATCTAATACATTCAAGCTTATTGTTTACGAATCTCAAGGAATCGGAGGCAAAGTTTATAAAACCAGAAACGTTATATAAACTTTCTGTGTTTGCTCTGATAGATTCGGGATTTGACGACACTTCGTTAAAACGTGTGGGTTCGTAAAAGGGATTTCGTATGAACGAGTCGATTCGCTAGTGTAACTATTCGCAAAAAGATAATTGGTTAACAAATTCGCAGCAATTTTGGTCGCACTTTTTAAAGAGCAATGAATACAATTCAACGATTAATATAGCCATATTATTGAATATAATTACTGAAAATGCAGTCGATTTGTCTGAATCGTCATGCACACGAATGCTCCGTTTAATTTAAATGAAATTAAATTAATTTAAATGAGAACTTCAAAAGCATAGTTCAAGTAAAAGGATTTTAAAAACAAAAGTACACGTGAAAGAAATAATTTCTGATGTGCTTCAATGAATTACTTAAAAAATTGGTTTTCCATCCAGTTTTAAAATTCGTACGTTAAAGGGGAATTCTGATTTCATAAAACAATTCTAGTACATGACTATATTTAATCGAAAAGTAGTTTTAAAAATGAAGAGCCCGTTTCAAAATTTAGCAGAATGTTTTAGATCAAAAACATGCTTTTAAAATTGTATTCAGAAATTGAGCATAATCAAATCAAAATGCGCACATTTTTTATTGTTCTCGATAAGATTCTATACTCAGCATATCCGTCGATAGAAAACTTACATAAGGAAAAATTGCCTTTATAACAAGAATTGTTTGATAAAAATCAAAGACATTTCAGACTTATAAAAAGGAAGAATGAAAAATGGTTTTAAACTAATTCAAATATAAAAACAATTATGAACACAATGGATATCAATTGCAAGGAAAACATAAGAGACAATATAAATTTTGAATAACCAAAAGATGATATTTTAAAGGAACATTACCTGCTAAAGTTTCTTCAGCCCAAAGTTATGTAATCCACTTGAGGTATAAGATAAATACGCACGCTATAACAAAAATGACCTTCATCAGCGATGCACGTATGATGCAATGATAAAGCAAGATATATCATTTAGTCAGACTAATATCCGTACGAAAAATAACTCAGACGGATTATTACACAATAACCTTTCACTAGAAATTCTACAAATGCATTTCTGAGTTTCCGTTGATCTCTAATTTCGTTCATGGAAAAGGTACATAAAAACAAAATTGTTTTTAAACGTTAACTTTCGTTTCAGAATAAATTTAAATACGTTTCTCCTTCGATTTAAGTTGTATCTTACTTGCAATTAAACACCCTTCTTAATCCCATTCAAAGGAGCTACATTCCCAAGAACTAATAACGGTGTTAAAAATATGAATATAATTTTTTTCTGCATGAATAAAAAAATTGAATTCACTCTGCTAAAAATTAAATTAAAGTCGAGGCTCCTTCACGCGAATCTCAAGAATCCAGGAAAAATTCGTAAAATTGGGTTTTTGGGGTGCAAAGACAACGGTAAAATTGAAGTTGGTTAGAAAGTGTATAAACATTTGTTCTGCGGTATTTAGTCGCACAATAAAAGCGTTTGGTAAACCCAAATATACACTACACAAAAATTACAAACAATTTGGTCTGCATAGAAAATTATTGACTGGATATCGTTAAAAACTGAAATAGCGTCGATGCTTCTCAACGCCGAGAACTCCCAAGTATCGAATTCGACAAAATGGAAAATTCCTTAGAAAAGGAAATAAAATGTTCTGCGATGTTCGGTCGCGGAACAAAAAGTTGGGAACGAAAATAAAATAATAATGCATAAATAAAAGTATTGAATGGATACAGTAAAAAGTTTTAAAAAAGTCGACGTTCCTCTAACACCGATTAACAAGAACCGAAGGTTGGCTTGCGTTGAGTTTTACGGCGGTGCCTTAACACGTCAATCAAATAATGGACATACACACACAATGAAAGAACTTTCACAGGAGAAATCGAACCTGCGCCACCTCCAACTCGCAGATTGCTAGTATAGTGGGCATCCCCCACTGCGCCATGACGGCAGCAAGAAAACCGAAGGAAAACTGCGTAAAATGGGAAGTTCGTGAAACGGGAATCAAAATCTGTTCTGTGATATTTATTTAGTCAGGACTACAATCCATTTCGTTAAATCGTGTTAAGTCGTAAAATGGGAGTTCCTTGGGATAAAAACGCACAGCCAAAGGGACAATAAACGCGCCTGTGATCGGTTGGTTGTTTTGGAGTTTTATGGCGAAAGGGCCAAGCTTTGCCAAACACAAGATAACGTCAAGTAAAAAAAAATGTGAAAATGGGGTAAAAGGGCGATTGGGGAACAGAGTAGTGGGTGAAGGCAAAAGATTGCTTGGGTATCCCGTGAGCGACGCGCCTGTGATCGGAAATTAAAAATAATTCCACAAAAAAGTGTAAGGTAAGTCGAAAAACTAACTCTACCTTGGGCCAGGTTGGCACTGAATCAGATTTAACAAGCGTGGAAGGGAGATAAACCTCAAGCCAACTAACTATCCGGTTTTGAAAGAAAAAACAATTCGTCTCAAGCAAAACAAAATATCTTACTGGATACATCACCCTGTTCCGAGGCATTCACACCAAAAGTTTAAACTGCGATAGATTTCATTTTCAAATCACTTGTGGCAGAGGGTCTACGCATGTTCCGCCTCGATAAGAGAATCGTTAGATATGGAACCCCCACCGGAACACCGTAAATAAACTTCGGATGCACCACCCTTCTTCCAACATTGTTACAATCCATTTCCTCTTCCGATGCAGTTCTTCAAACGAGTAAAACGAATCTTTTAGGAAGACGGGTTTAGAAATTACAAACAGAAAGTCGGGCGTCAATGGCACTTGAATATTTTCTTCGGTTGTCAGGGCTGCCCCAGTCAAAGCACTTGTGAACTAGTAGCATATTTTAGGTAGGTATTTGGAAATTACGTCGCACTGGAGCAACACAACGAGCCATTGGCGACAGATCAGTAGCAATCCTGAAAGGAAAACCCTCGTCATTTTGAATCACGGTCAGATGACGAGGCAACACCTGAGCTGACACTCCACTTTCCAAACTTCCACACCAGGCCAACGTGAGGACATTTAACACATTTAACCCTCCTGGTGGTTGTCTCGACAAGGTATCTAATCAAAAACGCAATCATTAGCAAAACTGATCAGATCTTGATGAACGCGATACCCTCGTCATTAGAAAACTCTCCAGATCTTGATCTAAATCATCAAAAAATCGACTTAATGACGAGATACCTCATTATCATCAATTGGTCAGATCTTGATGGAAGATGTCTAGTCGAAACCAATTGAAGGGTTAATGTGCACCAGCTCCCACGTACACGACGGTCTTTGGTTGGATCCAGCAACCCTCTGGTTGCTAATCCGTTACTCTCTTGAACCGCGATAGCCCTGCTGAAAAAGATCCTAAGATAACACCTCGTCATTTTGAACCACAGTCACATGAGATGAGCACGGGTTGAGTTGGCCACCCTACTCTCCAGATTTTTTTTATATTCAAGAGAGACACAGTGGTGTGAAACAAAAGGCTTTTTGGTTGAAATCGAATATCGATACTTTTTAGTGTATCGATACTACCTAGATCGATCCCGGATATCGATTATTTACACCAAAAGTTCCCATCCCTAACAGGTAACCTGCGAAGACTGAGTCATACACGAAATTATTTCCCGAACAAGTGCCCAAACTGAAACAGAATAATTCGCTAGTTTTAAACGGTCCAAGACCATTGCAGTGGGAGCTCCAAAACAGACAATTCGATCGATATCATACCCAAAACACACTGGGGAGGAAAAATGCATCATTTCAAACACGATTCCAGCATTAAAAAGAATACGAAACCGTCGCTGTTAAGATTGTGATAAGTATCTACAAAACCTGACGCGCGCATCAATCGGCATACAAGTTACTTGTGCGTACATATTACAGAATAAAGTAAAAGATAACTGACACGAGAGCGGCTTTGGGCTAAGAAAAACAATGGAAGTGTCTCATAATCGGGAGATTGCACTTTCTGGAATCCAGCAATCCGAGAAGGTCACGCGTTTTGTTCTCTTGTTCTACCACTTCCCCCGGAGACCCATTTCTTGGAGGAAAAGCGCACGCCAGAGGAAATCTGCTAGAGGAGGCAGTCGAACGTGCCACCGAACAAAAGACCAACACGCTAAAAGATTTGGTAATCGAAAAGGTTCCGATTATTCTGCGACCGCGTGAGACATGCTATTTCGCCACCGGATCCCATTCAAATAAATCTATTAAGATTTTTTATCCGTCGGCCTTACGACATCGGTTTCTGCGCATGTCCTCCTTAAAAAGTTGAACAGGAATACTTTTTCGAATTCGGTGGTAACGCGATTTTTCGGTAGGTAATTGAATTTACGTCGCCTTGAAGCAACATAACGGGCTATTGGCGACGATCCGGTATCAATCCAGGAGAAAGGTCCAAGGAGTACGCCTCTTAATTTTGAGCCACGATCAGATGACGAGAACACCTGAGCTGGCGACACATTCTCCAAACTTCCACACCACGCCAACGTGAGAACATTTGAGGTCAAGATAGATTCAACGTGCACTAGCCCCCACGTACACAACGGTCTTTGGTTGGATCGAGTTTTCGAACTCGCAACCCTCCGGTTGCTAATCCGCGACTCTACCAACTGGGTAACCACCTCCCACAAAATAGAGGGAGAAAAGGTTTGATAACAAAAGTATGCATGAGTGTTAAGCGTATTTTCAAAGGTAATCCTCGTCATAAGTAATTTCCAAAAGTAATCCGTTCTCAACGGTAAATTTCAAAGGAATTGTTCGAATAACGTGGGAATTCTCGAATTAGTACATTTAAAATTATTTTTTATTCCCAATAGCTTCTTTATCACGTGCAGTTTAAAGCAGAGTATGCCGTTTTAAATCAGCTTGATTTAAATCATGAATTAAATCAAGTGATTTTTATTAAAAAATCCTTGATTTAAATCAAAATTTTATTTCATTTTCCTTTTAGTATTAAGTTATTATTAGTGAAATTGAAATGACTATGAACAAGATGCATGCTATTTTATTCAAATAAGTTAAGAACTATCAAATAAGGAACAGTGTTTATGAAAAAAATAACATTTAGTAACAATGAAAAAGTTTTCTGGAGTATCACAAAAGCATTCTAATTTTGCACATAAATCTTTATAACGGGGAAATTTAATAATTTCATTTTGTCTTGTGAAAAATATGTTGGTTAATTTTATTTAAATTCAATTCGGAAACTTTATGCATTGATCCCCAGGAATTCTTTACGCTGTTAGCATAACTATTCTGTTTTTATGGAATTGAAATTCGGATTGTAAAAGTTAATTCGTCCCTCTGATAATTGAGTGAGCATGTTAACAAAATAGATTATGTATTGAAGCAGAAAGCTATTTTAATGATTATGGTGGTTTTTTATTTCAAGCTCAAAATTCCACTCAATTGGCATGTTCTCGGGGAATGCTATTTCACTTATCCTATTCTGTTCATAGGGAAGCTTCACTTTCTTGTATGTTATGTATAAATCTTTTTTGTGTGCTTGGAATATAACTTGGAAATATTTATCAATGATCAGAGAAAATTTGAAAAATAGGCAGTTGATTTCAATTTATGTATATTTTCATGTCTTGTCTTATTTTTTACTATTTACTTAAAAATAACATTTTTTTCACAAATTTCTTTTTGCAAGCTTAATATTAATGAGAAGTAGGAATTTTTTCATGAATTTTATTGCAAGTTCCTTTTATTTTATTTTCTATTGGTGACATGATTTTTTCTGAAAAACAAGTCTAACCAATTAATTACTTTCTATAAAAATAACTAAAGAAATTCAATACATTTTATTCATGTATAACAAATATATTCTGAAATTTGTCTGATTTTTGATCAATTTTATGCATAATTTATAATATGGTGTTAGTGGACTCCTGGCAACCTTCTTTATCAAGGTCCAAAAAATTTCATACCTGTGTTAAAATCAAACTAATCTCAACTGCTCAAGAACCAGATGGGAAAACACTGCTTATGACATTTCTTGTACTGCTCTATTTACTCTATCATTTGATTAACTTTGCTAATTCCTATATCGTGTTTCGTTTTTAATTTTTCAAAAACTTACACTGCCATACTTCCAAAGGCATTAATGTAATTCAAAAATATTACTATTTAACAAATTAAAACTTATCTAGAAACTACACTGATAATTACGTGTCTGATGTCCAACAAGTTTAAACTTGTACGGGCAGGGATTAATTCAAATCATAAAAATCGGATTTAAATCAAACCGATTATGATTTTTTTAAAATCATGATTTGTTCATTACCCTGGATTAAAGAGTCTCACATTACAGCCCTAGTGGGTATTTGGGGAACCCTTAGGAAATCCGAAAATTGAAATACTTAAGATTTGCGAAGCGATTCACCATTGTTCCGAATTCTGCTCGGTTACTGTCTATGGTTGGGAGGAGAGGGTTCTTTCAGGAGCTGTTTATTTTGGGGGATTAACAATGCGACTCCAAGACCCACTTCTTTTCTTCCTACTTAAATTAGACACTTGGAAATTCACCCAATACGCTGCAGATTAATTGAGTAAACCCAACCCTCACCAACATAGAAATCACTGCAACTTTTCAGTCGAAACTACAGTACTATCCAGGAAGTAAAACAGGGTTCGTAGCTTTTTTCAGTTTAAATTAAGCACTTTCGAAATCTTTCGGGCACTGCGAAATCTGACTTCCCGCCACCAACTGAAGGCATTGAATAATGCCAAATAAAAATATAATAAGGGGGAAATGTCTTACAATTTCCACATCTTCCATTTTTTTGGGGGAAAAGGGGTTCGAGGTAGCCCAGTTGGCAGAGTAACGGAATATCAACCAGAGTTAGAAACTCGGTCCATACGAAGGACCGTCGTGTACGCGGAGGCTGGTGAATCTGTCGTGGCCACAAATGTCCTCACGTTGGCGTGCTGTGAAAGTTTGGAAAGAGGGGTGCCAACTCAGATGTTGTTCTCGTCATCTGACCGTTAAAAATTACGAGGCGTTGTCCTCGCATCTTTCACTTCGGAATTGATCACGAACTGTCGCCAATAGCCTGTTGTATTGCTCGAGGGTGACGGTAATTAACTACCTATACACCTAGAGAAAAACTTAAATCCTTCCGACCTGAAACTTACCCACACCAGAAAAAGCAAACCCACTCCAAACTGCTGTGTCACATGCTAGGGTGAAATTCGCATCGACCATATAATGAAATCGACAGAGCATATGGGCGAAGTGGCTGTCGTAAGGGAAAGTCGCAAGGGCTTAAGAATCGACTTGACAGACTAGTGTTAGTTACTCAGGATAACCACATTTTATCCTATCAATAATTAGTCCGCATTAGGATTCATGTTTTTCCCCAGTAACGTGCCAGATCTTCAAACCGAGCTATGAGAAATAGCGTGAAGCTGGAGCACATGCTCCGTCTACTTCATTAGGTCTATGCTAACATAAACGATCTGTAAATATTTATGCCTCATAAAGAAAAATCAGGATATTTTTCAGGTAAAAAGACGGGAAAATATGAATAGGTTCAAAGTTCTCGACTAGCGATTTGCTGAGAAAAAATGAATTTCGGCTGAATTTGATTTAAAAATATAACAGAAGTTTGCTTTAAAATCTGAAATCCGTAAGCATTCGATTATTTATTTTGAAATATGAAGTAAATTTTTGAACACCCGTGTCGAAATCATTCATTTTCGAAACAATTCCACAAATTATTTATTTTATACGAACAGGACAAAAGGCGCATAGCGAAAATCTAAAATGATTCACGCTTCTGCAGAAAACAGTATACCCATGAAAAATTGAAAAGCAGGTTAATAAAAACGAAAATAAAAATTTGCCTTCAAAAGGAATGACAAATGCGAACACAATTTACCAAGAATAATGTGAAAACAAAAGTCAATATGCATATTTCGCATAATGGTTTCGATTGATTGTTGGGTTTTATGGCGCAAGGTCCAAAAAAGAACAAGCTGTGCCATAAAATCATTTCGCATGATGGAGGTTCTTTCATACGTAGTACACTGTCGTTACGAAACAATTGTAAGAATACGGGACAAAAATATGGCAAAATATAGATCACTACAAAAAATGCGGAATCGTTTATATTAAAAATCATTCTACACATCGTCCAAAAGCGAAACCAAACAAAAAATAAATTGCAACATTCATTTAGGTTTCAACATACTATAACGTCATTATCTTATTCATAAATGCTATTATTCAATAAGCAAATAAAAGAAACTGAATCAAAAATAAGATATCAAAACGAGAAGTTTTTCGGAATAGAAAGTTTCAACATGCTTTTTGTAGCTATACGTAATTCCGTCATCAGTCATCGACATACCATAAAACTACGGACATTTCCGGAGTATTTGGTAGCAGTTCTGCCAACAATGCAGGCAGTCTCGGTCGACGATTCCAAGTATTTTTCCGGATTGTTTAGGGGTCTTATATTCAATTTACGAATTGTACCATGTAACCACTTTCATTCACCACATGTCCATTCGCCACTTGTCGCGAACAGATGAACAATGCTGTAGTGTGCAGAAAGGAATGAGGCAAAATACACTCTAGCTTACAGGGTCTACGATCCTTACAAGGCCTCGTGCTCCTCCCAGAAACTGCACTGGTCGGATAGCTTGTTCGAGAGCCTTGTTGGGAAGGTAAGTAATAGAATTAACGTCGCACTGGAGCAACACAATCTCCATTGGGTCCATTGTGTTGTTCCAGTGCGATGGACGAGGGTCTGGGATTCGTCCTGAGGGAAAGCTCCAAGGACAACACCACGTCATTTTGAACCACGGCCAGATGACATGGTCAACATCTGAGATGGCACCCCACTCCAAACTTCCACACCTCGCCAAAGTGAGCACATTTACGCCCGATTGATTTAACGAGCACCAGCCCAGCGAGGACATGGGAGGCCTCGACAGATTCAACGTGTACCAGTCCCTTTTATACACGACGGTTTTTGGTTGGATTCGAACTCTCAACCTTCCGGTTGCTAATCCGTTACTCTTCCAACCGGGCTACCTCGGTCAATGCTACCACGAATAACTAGTCATTGGCAAGGTGTTCAAACATGCAGGGTTTGTGTCAGAAGTCGAAAAACGAAAACTGACCAGGATTCTTTATTGAATTTATTTGAAAACGTAAATGACAGTGGATGTTCTATTCCTGACTTTAATGACTACATAGATGTCGATAGCAACATTGCAGTATATTCTCGAGCAACAATAAAAAATTTAACTGCGGAGTATTTAGAAGGAAAGCGCGCAGCTGCGAGTGATGAAAGCGTAGATGAGAAAATTCTTTCATCACCGAATAAACCACAAGTTCCTGAAGCTTCTTACCACTTTTTTTTAAATGGAACACGCCCTTTCCTTACAATTACCTACTCAAGCAACACGCTACATTTCGTAATCAGACGTAATTCCAAGTACTGTTGCCAAGGAACAAACACTAATCGTTAAAAACGTTAAGATGAAACATGTTACAAATGATAGTTAAAAAACCCATGAGACTAATTCCGAATCACGATTCAAATAAAATAAAACCACGAAATATGTGTAATTCGAATAACTATTTCACACGAAGCAGAAATCCAAGCGCCTTTCTGAAGATTGTGTCCTGAGAACAGAGCGATAAAGATTAATCTGTTCACGAATACAATGAAACTTAGATACGATGAAGTGGAACAAGAGAATTTAATAACAATTAAACGAATAAAAAAAATCAACGTAACACATTGTACAAGGATAACAATCGTCTTGGGTGTGCAAAAACAGTGTCAATCCACAGATAGTACCAATTCTTTGCTGGAGAACGAGACAACATACATTTCGTAACAATTAATTAGTTTGATAAAGGCTCGCGCTAATCTATTGGTATGTGTGTTTATTACTTTGAATTTTGTGTTGAGTTAACGTCTATCAGTATATATATTCAATTAAAGTATTATAGCATGTTCATACTTAGCACATTCATTTCAAATTCTTTTATCGATTAGAAGAAATATCGCCCCAAGGCTTTACCAATCTCGAATAAAGAAACAATGACCCCATACTTGTATGTGACATTTCACAAAGGAATTTGTAACGTTTCTAAAACGGTTGGTAGTTGAATGAGCAACCGAACGGACTATTGGCGAGGGTCGAGGATTAATCTCGAGGGAAAAGATCCGAAGACAACTAGTCATTTTGATCCATGGTCAGATGACGAGGCAAAACCTGAGCTGGCACCCCACTCTCCAAATATCCACACCAAGCCAACGTGAGGATATTTGAGATCCCAACAGATTTAACGTGCGCCAGCCCTTACGTACACGAGTCTGATTGAATCTAGTTTCGAACTCCGCAAACCTCCGGTGGATTATCCGCTATTCTACCAACCACGCTACCGTGGGCCCCCATTTGAAAACGGAGAGGCGCAATTGCTCCTCTCGAATCAGATAATAAAATTAAAAATTCTCAAATCAGATCTCAATTAGATGTGTTCTCGAATGCCATTTTCAATTAATTAAATAAATACCCCAAGCAAATCATGACGGCATAAATTAAAAAATGCAACAAATGTGAAAAGAAAAAATTATATTAGTAAATATATTGCACCAAAACAATGAAAGTTGGGAGAGTGGGGTGACCTCATCATCTGACCGTGATTCAAAAATACGTGATGTTGTCTTCGATCTTTCCCTTGGGTTTGATCCCGGACCATCGCCAACGGGCTATGTTGCTCCAGTGCGAGATCGATCCTACCAAAACAATGAAAAACCAAACTAAACAAAAAAATTCAAACGTGCAAACCATCCCACAATCTATTTTCCATAGTCAAAACATAGGTCACATCACATGACCCATGCCTAAATTAAAATTTAGCCATGTGACGGTTTCTCCACTGCCCTCAAAAAGCGACTATATTTTTCGGGACTACATATTGAATAATTATTCTATAAATAAATATTCAATATTACTTATTGAATAAAAAACCTTGGAAACGAAAATAAGCACATCTAATTGAAGACAAACTGCATCCGTTGTCTTCGACGAATGAAGAATCGTCATCATCAATAAAACCACAAACGAGTCGGTTTCCAATTGAATAAACTGATAAAAGAAACGATTAGACGATTATTTTTTCGCTGTCCCAAATCCGATCAGTACTTTCGATACAATTTTCCGTGGTTTTGCTAGGCTACGCATCCGTAATTCCGTAGTCAGATGTCGACAACGATCGATTCCGGAGAAGTTAAGCAAATATGAAGATTTGCGCGCTGAAGTGGAATGCCTAGGTAATATTACAGCTATAATTCTGTTTTTGCCATAAACACACTACTGGCATTCCATGTAATCGCCTTATTGTGGTATAAAGAAACGATCAAAAGGTTTAATAGATGGGTTGAACAAGTCTGTTCTTTAAAAAAATGGAAAACCCGTTCGAGCAAATTAGTCACTTGTGTGTTTATGTCTATTACTTGACGTTGTCCCTTGTGTTTAGAGCAGCATGGCCAAATAGGGACCTTGCGCCATAAAACCTCCTACCAAACAAAACTTAAACGTGGGAAAATGACGAATTTCGAACCCTGCAATGAATTACAGATAATTAAATTTCGCATCATCCAATTTTTAAATATCTCTCAAACCCAAAATAAGTCAATCTCGCAATTCGTCCAAGTAATAAATAAGCAAAAATATTTCACAGCTCATAAACTGCAACCACACCTTTTTCTTTTAATCACGCCGATCCTTTTAATCTTCACTCAAGCAGCATTCGCCACATTTCGTATTCACACATCAATATCAAGCACCGTTGCCAAGGGTTTACACACACGTCGCACATCATTATAAACGTTTAAAATGATGATACACGTTACAAATGATAGTTGAAAACGTGAGACAGCAATTCGGGGGTTGATCCCGGACCCTCGACAATAGCCCGCCGTTGTGTTGCTCCAGTGCGACGTTAATTAAATACCTACCACCCCTCAAAAAAACGTTCTAAACGTCAAGTGAGTCCCCCCCCCCCATATTGTTTTCAAAACGTATAACAAAAACCAGTTTTTAAAAGAACCCCCATTCTACGTATACTCACACTATTACGAAATTAAAATGGCAGTGAGACTTGTGGTAGGTAGGTAATTTTAATTATCATCGCACTGGAGCAACACAACGAGCTATTGGCGACGGTCCGGGATCAAACCCGAAGGGGGGGGTATTTCAATTAACGTCACACTGGAGCAACACAATGGGCTATTGGTGACGGTCCGGGATCAATCCCAAAGGGAAAGATCCGAGGACAACACCACGTAATTTTGAACCACGGTCAGATGACGAGGCAACACCTGAGCTGGCACCCCACTCTCCAAACTTCAAACCCGAAGGGAAAGATCCCAGAAATAAAAGAGGGTTGGTTGTTTTGGGTTTTATGGCGCAAGGGCCATATTTGGCCATGCTGCGCCAGACACAAGACAGACATCAAGTAATAGCCATTACACACAATGAAAGTTTTACTGACACAGAAGAGAGAAATACCCAGGGAGGAATGCTCCTAACAGGAATCGAACCTGTGAATAACCACTGACCCCGACAGCCTCGAAATAAAAGAGGGAGCAAACAAGGTTAGATATAAAATTTAAAAGGTTTAATTGGAGTAAGTTTGAGGTGTACCTCAATACCAACCAAATTGACTTTGTTGGGCCTGTAAAATGACGCATTATATTTATGTAGATTTGTGATAGCCTTAAAAGATGTGCGGAAGCACTGCTCTGAATAGAAATATTCTGCAAGATTCCATTGCTGAAAATTAAAATCTCCCTGAATGGTTGAAAAGTGAAAATCCACATACTGTAAACAAATGGTTCAACAAAATTTTGTGATTTAACGTGTCTTTTGGCAGTAGAGGCCTAATTTTGCTAAGCCTTCGACTTGGGTGGATTCTGTAACAGTACGAGCATCCATGGAGGAGGCAGTGGAATTAACGTCGCACTGGAGCAACACCACGGGCTATTGACGACAGTCCGGGATCCATCCCGAAGGGAAAGAACCGAGGATACCTCGTCATTTTGAACCAGTCAGATGAAGGGGTTAACACCTCAGGGCACCCCACTCTCCAAACTTTCTCACCACGCCAACGTGATGAGATTTGATGCCAGGATAGATTTAACGTGCACCAGCCCCCACGTATACAACAGTCTCTGGTTGGATCTAGTCTGGGAACTCGCAACTCCGCGTTTGCTAATCCGCAACTTCACCAACCGGGCCACCACGGCCAAGAGAATCCGTGGCAATTCTACTCCGTATGACAGTGCTGAGGCTATCGTTCTAAAGGGACGAGGTGCGTCCTCGGACCTTTCCCTTGGGGATCTATCCCGGACCGTCGCAAATAGCCCGCCGTTGTGTTGCTCCAGTGCGACGTTAATTCATTTAACGACCTAATTCTGAGGGATACGTATATTTTCCTACTGTAGTGCTGAACCACCGCCTTTCCTGTGAATATTTTCCTATAATAATTAATAGGAAGTAGTAATGCGCCATTGATAATAGGTCAGTGGCTTAATATTTACTAAACTGCATGCTATCCCAACTTGATCTTGAATTGAATTTTGATCCTTATATCAAAGCGGATTAAAATTCTTGTGAAGTTTAACGTTAATCTTGTTGCTAAACTTAACTGAAAGGAAATGCCATTAAAAACTAACGGGACGTCCCCCTAGAACAGTGTAACAATCTAAAAAACGTGCTACGGAAGGTAATTTAAATTACTTTGAGGGAAAGTGGCACAGTTTGCCTTATACACCAAGAATCGCGCTAACTATACTTCACAAATCAAGGATATTAAATCACAATAAGGTGTTTCATGTATTACTGAATTTTCGACAGTGTACGATAGGAATTTACACTCCTTTGCTCCATTCAGACAAATATCTCACTACTTCAGATAGTGAAATACTCGTCTCATGCACGATACCAGAAAAACACATCGCCTATCCAGCTTGTTCAAAGAAAATAACGCACAGAAATAATGCATATTATGTCTCAAGTGGACAACTAAACGTTTTTGTGCCAAACGAAAAGATTGACGACATTCCTGGAGCCAACTACAAAATTTTCAAACTCCAACATTCAAATGAAATAGACGGTTGATTGGTTGGTTTAGGGGTTTTATGGCGCAAGGGCCATATTTGGCCATACTGCGCCAGACACGACATGCAATATCAAGTAATAGACACACACAATAAACGTTTTACTGATACAGAAGAGAGAAACACGCAGGGAGGAATGTACCTGACAGGAATCAAACCTGCGCCGCCTACAACTCGAATGTTGCTAGCGCAGTGGGCATACCCACTGTGCTAGCAACCTTGGGCTACCACTGCGAGGGCGCTCACAGCTTCACTCGCTCGGTTGGAAGATCTCCAGATGGGGATCAAATGGTATTGGAAGAAAGCACGAATCCTAATGCAGGACTAATCAACGAGCGTGATTAGAAACAATAATTCCGAGTTTTGATAGCCAATCAACCCGTATTGATTCCCAAACCTACGTGACCGACGCTGAGATCTTGTGACATCGACTCCGCCCACATGCTTCGTCTATTTCATTTGTTGGTCGATGTTTTCATGGTGTTGTCGTAAGTAGAAAGAGTCAGAAAATCAGGACCACAAAACTAATTACGACAAATGTACTGCTCGTTAGCTCATTTAGGGCATATAGAGCACATAGCAAGTTCAATATTAACGAAAACTCATTAGAAACCGATAAAATCCATAATGGAAAGAAAAAGAATGAAATCACACAGCGAAATTCAAGTTCGTGGTACGTTGTATTCGTATTTCATCGACTTGTGGCCAAAGAAATAAATTCTTACGCAAGGAGATAGTTGAATAAAAGTTGCACGAAGGGTTATTGAAGACGGTCCGGGAACCATTCCGAAGGAAAAGATCCGAGGACAGCACCTCGTCATTTTGAATCACGGTCAGATGACTTGGTCAACGCAGGCAGCTCTATACATCAATACCACGCCAACGTGAGAACATTTGAGGTCACGACAGATTTAACATGCCTCCACGTACACGACGGTCTTTGGCTACAATTTCACATTGGTTACAATGACGTGAACTGCAGCATGGCCCAAAACCCAAATTCGCTACTATGCAAGACTTCCGATCAAAGTTCGCGAACTACGTCGCAACGCTCGGAGCTATCAGTGTGAGACAAGGATCTTGAACGAGGAATGTGTTCTCTTAAGTGCCGTAAGTTCCCCTTCACACTACCCCTCTACACGGCCGGGGTAGTCCAAGTTGGATTAGCAATGGGAGGCGAATTCGAAACTAGATCCAACCAGAAGACCGCCGTTTACCTTGAGAGCTGGTGCACGTTAAATCTGTCGTGGCCTCAAACACCCTCACGTTGGCGTTGTGAGGAAGTTTGCTCGAGTGGGGTGCCAGTTCAGGTGTTGACCTCGTCATCTGACCGTGGTTCACAATGACGAGGTATGGACCTCGGATCTTTCCCCTTGAGATTCCGCAGCGGGTATTAGCGACGTCCGGGATTGATCCCGGACGTCGCCAATAGCCCGTTGCTCCAGTGCGACGAATTTAATTTACCTTACCGACACCATAGACCTTCCAATGGAAAAGACGGAGTATGTGACCGCATCTCCACTCCATTTTGGTTTGGAGGTGCCACGTGATTGTGGGTAGGTAGTTAAAGTCGAACTGGAGCAACACAACGGACTATTACTTCCAAAGGGAAGACACCACCAGCAATTAGCAAGTAAAGATTTCAACACTCCCCAAACGAGTCGCCGTCCAAGCTTTTAAAGACGTGACGCAAGGCCGTGGACGGCCCAAACGGCACTACAAAACAGCGGCGACATGCTGTTCACGTCCTGCCCATTAATGCACGCGTAAAAACTTAACGAACACGCTGCCATCCAAACGAGTTTCCATTTCGCAAGCCTGGAATGCCGCCAGGGGCGTCATTTGGGGAGGATTGAGGGGGTTGGCAACACAAGAGCCATTGCCCTCTGCATCGCAGCGTGCCTCCTCGGGAGATTTTATTGCCGAAATCGGAGATCTCGCACAGCAAAACTCCACTCAAATAAAAACACTGGGTTTTCTAGAACACGTTGGCTTTATCTGACATTGCGCAAAGTATGTGGACGGACAAGTTCTTAATTGAAAAAGAATGCTGGAAGTAAATCTCAATGGGAAGCCCTCGAAAATTCTCAAGAAAGTTTCGCACTTTAACAATCTCGTTGATTGGTTTTTCCGGAGCAAGGGGCAATTTGGCCATTCGGCCAAACACCACGTCAAGAAATACACATACAGAAAGAAAGTTTTACTGATAAAGAAAAGAAGCGAGAAAGACTCCCAGAGAGGTATCGACTCGGGTTACTAGCGTAGCGGTGACTGAGCCATTGCGATCTCTAAACATATCTAATACTTAAACACATCACAGATAATTACCAACTGCGAACTTGAGTTTGCGGATTTCGAGCGTTTGATGCAATTACTTTTATTACATGCAGCCTTTCAACGGTCAATCATAAAAACTTGGAGCAGTCTAAACGAGCATATTGTTATAAACATGAACACAGTAGAAGCAATTTATTTCGCTTGGTTTTGTAGATCTTTTGGTACATGAGAGCTTATTAGACCTTATTGAGTTAAAGAGAAGATCTTAGCCAGTATGAAATGCTTTTCAATTTCAGAACAATATTATTCATTGGCGCTACGTTAAACTCATTTAGGGCCGCGGTAGCCCGGTTGGAAGGATAACGGATCAGCAACCGGAGGGTTGAGAGTTCGAATCCAACCAAAGACAGTCGTGTACTAAGGGGGCTGGTGCACGTTAAATCCGTCGTGGCCTCAAATGTCCTCACGTTGGCGTGATGTGGAAGTTTGGAAGCGCCAGCTCAGGTGTTGCCTCGTCATTTGACCGTGGTTCAAAATTAAGTGTTGTCCTCGGATCTTTCCATTCGGGATTGATCCCGGACCGTTGCCAATAGTCCGCTGTGTTGCTCCAGTGCGACGTTAATTAAAATACCTACCTACCTTTAATTTTTTTGTAAAAACATTCGATACCCTATCTTGAAAACGCTTCTTATACCTATATTTTTATAATAGTTTTCTCAATTCTATACGAAAATCGAGAATACATAATTTACTCTCCTTTCAGAAAAATTTTCTGTCATTGTTTAAAAAAGGGAACAAATTCGAAATTCACTCAACAAGGATTTTAACGCAGAAAACCGATCCTTCATAAACACAAAATAAATGCAAAGATTGTGGAGCAAAACGAGCTCCACAATCGCTATTTCATAAATTGTCTGCAGGTAGGTAGTTGAATTTACGTCGCATTGCAGCAACGCAACTGGTTTCTGGTGGCGGCCCGGGAAAACATCCCGAAGGGATATTCGAAGACAACACCACGCCATTTTCAACCACTGTCAGATGACGAGGTCAAAGCCTGAGAGCCACACTAAAACTTCCACATCACGCCAATGTGAGGATATTGGAGGCCACGATAGATTTAAGTCCCCATATACACGACGGTCTTTGGTTGGATCGAATTTCGAACTCGCAACCCTCCGGTTGCCAATCCGCTACTCTTCCAATTGGGCTACGGCGGCTCACCTAAGGAAATAGGTAGGTAGTTAATTAACGTCGCACTGGAGCAACACTTGAACCACTGTCAGATGACGTATCAGGAAATAGAAAGGATAGTAAATGGGTTTACTCATCAAACAAATAAGGAAATGGGATTCAATTGAAGTGGACGCGCGTCCAGCAGCTAATATGATTACATGACAGATGCGTACGTTTTGTCGTGCACTGCACTGTATTCAAAAATAAAAAACAATGTGCACATGAAATGCTACTTTATATTTGATTAACTTTTATTTCATTTGGAGGCATGAAATGTATATATATTCTCGTATTCGTTATAAATGGATATAAATAAGTTGTGAGATGTGAATAAGGACTGTCTAAATAAAAGCAATTAAGAAGTTTTAGCGCAAATGCTGAGTCTGCTTGCAACATAATTTAGCACTTACATAATAAGTTGCAGGCAACATAACTTTAGCGTTAACAGCTAATAAATCCTCGAAGGAATGAAGCCAAGATGTTTCTCTGCACAACCATTAACTTACCCAACCCCTCCTGTTTTTTCACGGCACAGAACAGAAACAAAAAAATAACATTTTACAGCAGAAATGTTTTTTCACCCTTGGCGAAATTTCGCAACAGAGAGAATAAGCGCCAAAATGACATCAGGCCAAACGATATCTCGAAAAGAATTTTTTTTTTCCAAAAAAGAAAACAGCTGAGAAGAGCACTTACGAACGAGTAAATTCAACACTCAGAACATACATTCCCGGTTTCTGGATAGCAGGTATGTGGAAAACGAGTAGGGTGTGAAAGATCGTCAATCTCAACGAAAACTACGCCAGTCCGTGCCTGAGTTCCGAGAACTGAAACGAAATAAAATACAAAATGGCCGACAGCCAATTTCGAACACGACGCCCAGCAAATTGCATCTCCAACGTCGACGCTAAACTGAAATGTTCGTCCTCCCTTGGCTGGGATAGAAAATCGTTCCCTGTTGAAATGTATGTAGTACCTGTTTACAAGCTCGGTTCACAATATTTACGCTAGTTAGAATTGGTAACACTGCAAATATTGAGAATAAGCGTTGAAGTTAATTAAACAGCACTCGACGATATCAAGTTTAATTATGAAGGCTGAATACGGACAAGTCAACAAAACTGCAAGATGTCCGGTCATAGTACAGCTCTCCTCAAACATACATAGCATTGGTAGGTAGTAGAAATCAACAGGCCGCCGAGAACCATTTTAAGAACAAAAGACCTTCATTAACAGCTATCACTGCACACGCTATTTACAAAGGCATCTTTTCATTTTTCAAACACACCGACTAACTCTTCGACCAATAACATTTCAGAAATAAATAAAGAAACCGACCAATAAATAAAGAAATAAAATCAGGCGATGTATGTATGATTCATCGCACCGGTTGTAAAAAAACATGCAAAACGGAAGTAAATGAGCCTATTTGTCTGAGAGCCTTAGACATTTTGGCCACACCAGGCCTAATTAGACCTGAACCTATGGCTTAAAGTAGATTCACAACTACTGCGGCATCCATGACCAGACCCGGATTCGAATCCAGAATTTGTTGTACGCAAGGCCAGAATTCTTTGTGAATCTTCACATGGACATAGATTCAAAACCCGAAAGTGGAGAAATTAGATGTTTTAGAATATCAAACGCGTTTATATAACGAAGTGTATCGTTAATATAAAATGAATCCTCATAAAAGTGTGTTGAAAGAGCTCACTCCAGATATAAAAGGGTCTCATCACACGCAAATCTGATATTGTTCTTATCGGAATATATAGAATCGATCTTGTCTGGAATAAGAATTATAGTCCATGGTATACCTACTTGGAAATCAAATCATATTATCGTTGGCTTAGAGCAAACCCATTTACTGACATTTTTTCGGGCATTAAATGCTTATTGAGAAATACATAATCATATACTGTTTAAAAGATACTATCAAAATGCTTGTCCTTTTTATTTTTTAACCGAAAAACTTAGTTAAAAACAGGTCGTATAGCAAAAATAAATTCGTCAGTTATTGAGTTTTTATTCTATTACAAGCGGGGCGTTGCATTTCAAAACTAGTAATTAGATTTCGTGCGTTTCTAAATATAACATTTAAAATACGTCAACTTTAATACATATGATCCACAAGTTCCATGAATGAAAACAGCGTCAGAATACGAAAGAAAATTGGTAATCTTATCAGTGTTTGTTGCATAAAACGATGGTAACGAGTATTGAAGATAAACAAGCATTTGTTAACATTGATTCGAAAAATGTTAATATTAAATAACATTGAGTATTATTACGATTGCCGTACACAACTCAGATTGTTCTACCAGTATTTCTGGGAAAAAAAAAAACAATTTTTTTTCAAAAAATTATATTTAAAGAATTTAAATTCTGATACTTGTTTGAACTTCTTCAAAATATATAAAATTAATAAATATTTGATTGATAATATAAGGATATTTAAAGTACCTAATTTTGCACAAATTAAATTTTGTAATAGGTAGGTAGAATAAGTCGCACTGGAGCAACGCAACGGGCTATTAGCGAAGGTCCGGGATCCATCCCCAAGGAAAGATCCCCGAGGACACCACCAAATTTTGAATCACGGTCAGATGACGAGGTCAACACCTGAGCTGGCACCCCCACTCTCCAAACTTCCACACCACGCCAACGTGAGGACATTTGAGGCCACGACAAGTCTAACATGCACCAGCCCCCTTGTACACGACGGTCTTTGGTTGGACCGAGTTTCGAACTCGCAACCCTCCGATTGCTAATCTGTTGCTCTTCCTCTGCGGCCCCAAAAATATATTTAAGACATCAAAATAACATCTAGAAATATGAAGTAAAAATTAATAAAATCGAGTCACCTGAAATTAAAATAAGACTTAGAATTTATTCACAAGAAAATGCAAAGTTGTTAAGTCCCAATCTTGATAAAACTTAATGATATGCAATTTAAAAACTCCACAAGAAAACAAGACAAAAACGTTTTCCAAAAGCCGAGGGCAAACTTGCAGGGAACGGAACACGTAAAAAAACTCAAGAGACCGAGCGGGCATAGTTGTCAACACCCTTCGCAAACAATCCACGCACAACCTAAACACAATGGTATTAGGCGATCGAGATATGGCCACAACACACAATTGTTATCAGCGAACCAGAAAGATAAACGCAACAAGAAAAATAAAAAAAGATGTTCTTTTCAACATAAAAGGCGGAGCGCTTGGCAAACAGTTTAATAACACGGTTACGCTTTGCTGACAACTCGCAAGCGGAAATATAATTAGCTACAGCCGGAGGCTTAAAAAGGGGAACGCACGAGACGGGGGAGAGCAAAAATCGTTTGCAGGAGGATAATGGTGGAGGGAGTGTGGAACAAAACATGCAAGGGAAGAGGCGGCGGCGTATGAAAGATTCCCACCGCAAAGCTTAATTGCGTTTATTGAAAATCCAGCACGGGGCTCCTGTAATAAGATACAAAATAATTCCTGCTTTTTGTTATTTTCGCCGAACGGTTTTATCACGGAGTAATTGGATTGAAAAGTAAGAAATGTGGCGGAAGCAATTTTTTTGTATTTTAAAACAAGATGAATAAAAAACATAAAATAAAAATGCACGCTGTGAGGATACGTAAATGCTTTTAAGGAAATTGCGTACACACTGATGTTCAAATTAATTGGGTTGTTTTTAAATAATTTCCTTCGTAGTATCGTCTGCCTCGGTTCAGAGACGTTGAGACAAATAACCTATAATTTAGAACAATAGAAGCTATTTCGAACTTAAAAACGTTGAAGAAAAATTGAGCCATTTAGTTTCAATGTTAAAATCAAAAGATAATTAAAATTCGCATCGACTTAAAAAAATATATAACAGACGTAGTGTCTCCTGTTTCGATCTGCTCTGAAAAATAGCACACCAAAAGTAAGTTGAGTTTAAAGCTAAAAAAGTTTAACTTGAGAATCGAGATTGAAATCCTCTACGTTTATTTTACTTCTGTTATAATTTATTGTATATTCTTTAACTGCAACTTTAATGGAACAATAAATACCTTGTTCTGAATGCAACAAAAACATCGTTTGCTACTGTGTTCTGTTTGTACATACTTCTGTGTGATCCATCTAGAATATTCCATATAGAACATTTCATGTAAAATTGATGTTGTTAAAAATAAACAGACTACAACTTCAGAATTTGAAATATGTAGAATTCGTTCATAATCTTCATTAAAATTGTAGTTGCCTATTCTCTGATTAGATTTCTATTTTTATTCGAGTTTATAAAATCAATTGAAAAAATATATCTTTGTTTTGAGTTCACTTTTCTCGAGGTGGGATATTGAAAGTTAAACATTCGACTTATCGATCCAAGAACTGATGCTGAAAAAGTATTGATTATAAAGCAAAAATGTAAAAGGCTTTCATAAGGTGAGTCAAACACCTAAACTTTACAGTCTGGATATTTGTGTGTGTCACAAGTTGTCTAATTAATGCGTCAACAGTGACATGTGAACATTATATTACAAGATATCTAAATAATCGTCATCCTGCTGCGATGTCTGCATCCTTACCTTAACGTATGTGACCTTAGCTTTCAATGACGTAATTGGATTGAAACGGAGTTTCGTCTGTGGAATAAAACCAGAAATTATTACTTTTCATAAAACCATAACAAAAATGTTGCAAATTCTTTTCATCGTGAAATTCGAAAACGCGTTGAGCATTTTTAGTATATTTTGAATTCATTTCAGCTATACCACAATTTTTCCACAAAAATAGAAATATCGCTGTAGGATTCAGTCAAGTTTGCTACTCAGTTTAAATATGCTTGGTTTGAGCTGCAGAGTTGTATAATATTGCTAAAACTCTAAAGAACAACTCCGACACCAATGAAATTCTCCAGCAGACGGCACTGAGAAATCTGGAAATCAGGCGGAAAAAATGTGAGCATAACTCGAAAATAGGTATAGCGTCAAAAGTCGTGTTTGAACAAAGGTAGGTGGGTCATTCCACGCAAAATGAGCAAATCGGCTGTGGCTGACATATCACCGATTTTAATGAAAATCAGTTTGTAAATAGATCACATAATAATGACCAACTGTAAAATATTAGGTTTCAGAAATCTATATTTTAATTATTGACATTTAAGTTCAAGGTCATAAATTTAGATTTTCTAGCACTAAAAATGGCCTGTTTGCGACCCTGTATTTCAATAAGTTATTGACACAAATTTAAAATTTTTATATAGTAACATTCTTCAGAAAAGGGTCTCTTAGGAAACGTCAGAATATAATTTAATAGCCGTCATTGCTGAATCTGAAAGATTGACGAAAATAGAAATTTTGGCAATTTGCTACAAATTTAAAATTGCTCTGGAATCTTAGAAATGGAAAGACAATATTAAAAATTATTCTTAATGAAGAGCCTTTCCTAACAAACAGCATGACGTGATTTGGTGATTGTATTTTTACTCCTTTATAAAGAAAAAATTATGGAAAAATACGATTTTTCAATTCTTAAAAATGCATATTTCACTATGAGGGAAAGCCTCAAGAACATCAAAACTTTTCAACATAAAAGAGAAAGATGTATGATATGTCCTGTGATTATTTTTGTCTCGGGAAAATTTTTAATTAGACGTAAATTTTACTTTTTTATCGCAGCTGATAATTTATAACCTCCAATAATATAAAAAATGCGATAAGAATGAAATATAACTATTATTATGGGGCACGTACACAATTTCACATGAAACTTCTTTTTAAAGTATTTTGCTTAATCCAAGTGTTTCCATCAGTGAAATAATTAGGCGGAAAATTAATTTTGTTAAAAGTCTTTTCGCTTTGCTTTTTAATTTGGAAACGCAAGTATTAAATACTACTACTTGTGAATATTAAATGCGTTTTGTAAATATTAAGCATTGTTAGTCAGGTAAACACTAATTTGAGAGTAAAAAAGAATTTAAACATCGTTGTTAAATTCGATTCTCACAAATGTACATAACTCACGAATCCTTTTTCCATATTTATCAATCACTAGTGAAATAAGTAAAGATTTCAAGAATTCGGCAGCACTAGGAAAATTTCAATTTAAGCAACTACGAAATTGAACAAGAGACCTTTATCAGATTGAAAGTGAATTTGAAGACAATCGAGTAAAGGTTTTAAATGTTTAAGCTTTTTCAATTGTGATTTGATGTACTTCCTGCTCTTAAAATTTCCTTCAAAAGTTAAAAAATAATTTGGTATTTTATTGTTGATTTGAGGTTTCATTGTTGCCATTTGAAATGAGTAATATGCATAGAATGGGAAGGAAATGCTATGATTGGCGATAATAAACATTTTCAGTTAGTGCGATACTGATGGAATATGGTAACACGTCGTAGAACATCCGAATAGACGTTTGGCAACGAAACTTTCAGTCGCCAATTTATTGGAACAGCAAGAACGTATTTTTGCGTTTTACTAATTTTGTTATTGTTGCTTTGGGACTTAAAATACAATCCTGAACTTTTTTTACACGTAATAAACATATTAAACTATATTTTTCCAAAATATAGTTTTCGTCAGAGCTGTCCTTCATTTCATTTTGTATGCCTATTTTAAATGGAAAACCGTCGTTTTATAACTTTTCTTTGCTGTTTGAAAGATGAAGGAAATAAAAGCTGACTTCCAAACTTCAGCAGTAGTTTTATCATTCCTAGCACTGTATCTGGCATGAATTTCAACGATGCATTTATTTCCTTTAGCCCATAGAAACCTTTTTAATTCTATCAAAATCGATCATTTTCCATTTTACGTTAGTCATTTTTAGCTTAAATATAATGTTTAAAATTGTTGTTTCCATGTGACGAAGCATCTTACACTCCTTTTCCCGGAGGTGTTCCTCTCCCCTTTCAGACTATGGAGGCGCCGATCAGCCCAGCAGCCATGGTTCGGTGCCGGGGCACAAAAGGTGAATGGGAACCGAAGCCCCTTCATCTCTGCCGACGCTCCCAGGGTTTTGAAGGAATTCGGGGACAGTTCGTCTCGGCGGCGCCCGAACATTCTGGAACTCATGAGAAAAAAAAAGAAAAATCCACCAGGAGGAGAATGACCAATGGGGGACGAGAGGACGTCCCCCACCGCCTTTTGCCGACCCGAGTCCGGGGAGGATGAAGGCAGACGACGCTAGAACTTCAACGGTGTTGGGAGTGTCTCTCAGAGGTCCCAGAAAGGGTACCGCCTTTAAGTCCCGTTGCGGGCAAATTTGTTTTCTGTACTGTACATATTTCATGTAACTGGAGATATTTCTTTGTTATTAAATAATCCAGAAAGCAGTACAACCATTAGTACTCATTTATACGATTTCCCACCACATAGCGTGAAGACGCTACACCAAATAGATAAAAAGATAATTCTTCATAGATTACAAATATTGTTGTCTACACTAAGTAGTTTTTGAGAAAGAGACCTTCAAACATGCAACATCAAGCGATTTTCACATCTGCTCTTCAAAGTTGCAAGTCCTTAAAATGCCTGAAACTTCCAAAATATTTCATTTTGAGCCAAAATATTTTGGATATCGTTGTTTATGCATAACCTTAACCCCTGTCGCAAATTTCATGAAAATCCGTCACCCTACGGCCACAGGTTTTTCCGATTTTTGCTCATTTCACATTTAATGACCCAGGTAGAAAATTAACGTCGTACTGGATCAACACGACGGGCTATTAGCGAAAGTACGGGATCGATCCCGAAGGGAAAGGTCTGAGGACACCTCGTCATTTTGAGTCATTATTCGAGTGTGTAAAAACTACAAACCTTCCACACAGCTCTGGAAACTTGTTCGAGTACCAATTATGTAAAAAAATTAGTTACCTTCCAAAAAAAAATCCATATCGCTCTGGAAGCTTCAAAGTTATTATTCGAGTATCAAGTATGAAAAAACTACAAACCCTCCACACAGCTCTGGAAACTTATGCGAGTACCAATTATCCAAAAACAAAACTAGTTACCTTCCAAAATCTATAACTCGGGAAACTTGGAAGATACGAGTAGTAATTATGTAAATATCAAAAAGAATTGTTTAGTATTTCAAAATCCATATAGATCGGGAACTCTGAACACACATAAGAAAAAATCGATACTAGTACACCACGACACTAGCATTGAGGGATTTGATTTCAAAACTTGTGTGACCCTCTGCAAAGAATGGAGCCTTTGCAAAAAGGATAGGTATACATGTCACAGAACTAAGATAATATCGGCTTAGTTCAGGATCAAACGATAATACAATGAAATATGCTCTCATATTGAAGTCGATAGTAAAATCCTAATGGAACTGACGAAACTGCTGTGATTTAGATTACACGAAATATTCACAAGGTTGCACGTTATATAGCATACCAATCAAAGTTTGAAATTAGGAGCAGAAAGTCAAGAGGCGTCAATGGAACCCAAATATTTCCCATCAGAAACCGAAATGTTGAGCTTGGGTTCAATTTTAAATTTATTTTTATGGAAGCGTTAACACAGCTATTCAACAGAAAAGATTGTTAGGAGGAAGAGGTAGGTATTTTGATTAACATCACACTGGAGCAACACAACGGGCTATTGGTGACGGTCCGGGATCAATCCCAAAGGGAAAGATTCGAGGACACAACGAAATTTTGAATCACGGTCAGATGACGAGGCAACACCGGAGCTGGCACCTCACTATCCAAACTTCCACACCACACCAACGTGAGGACATTTGAGACCACGACAGATTTAACCACTTAACGCATTTACCCGTGTCTTGCGCGGGCGAAAGTTACCGGCAAATTTGCACAAGCCCGTGTCTCACACGGGCGCTCTTGTATCTCGCGTTATTTTATTTCTAATGCCCCCCCCCCACAACTGAAATTGCAAAAAATAACTTACACTATACCTATATATTCATTTTCTGCCAAAAAAAAACTCAATCATTTTTTTACCAGTTTTTCCGAAAAAAACTCGTGCTTTAAGTGGTTAATGTGCACCAGCCCCCTTTGAACACGACGGTGTTTGGCTGGATTCGAACTCGTAACCCTCCGGTTGCTAATCCGTTGCTCTTACAACCGGGCCACCGCGGTTCCTGTTAGGAGGAAGAATCAACGAAATGTCGAAGATTCGCCGAATCGTACTTTCTACAGAAACTTTAAAATTCATTTTAAACAGTAAAAATCCAGAATTCCCACAAAATCAGATCAAAAAGTTCTCAGCAGTAAAACATTTCTTCCAACCTTTGCAAATTCCACATTTCACTTCAAAACCAAGAATTTTATCAACTACCGAATTAATTATTAAATAGCCTCAAAACGAACTATTCACAATTGTGATAAATAATCTCTTCCATGCTTATACCAAGGCGTTACGAATGAAAAATTGTATAAATAAAAACTGTTTAGTTTTGCTTTATGTATTTCGAGTTTCGTATGTCTTCAGATCTGTCATGGAATGTCGATTTGGTATTTTTACAGCTATTAGACCGCATGCGGCCCACGGATTAGTCAGCTCTAGTGATTGGATAAACACGTCAGATGTGGTAGTAAAGTCAAAAGGAAATGAATTAAATTTTCATGGGCACGTACACCTATTCTGAATGGATTGTGGTTATATCCGGTTCCTTCCATAAATAAACCAACCCAAGCAATTACACAATCCCTGCCACACCCAGTTTTTTATAGCTCTAATCTGTCGTGTTCCCTAATCGTTTGGGTCGTCGATCACATACAGCAACAAAGAGAGATCAAAGCAACCAATTCGCCATTTTGTTTCCTAATGCATTAAATGAGTTCATTAACACGAAACAATTGAATGACAAGGTGGTCGTTTGTAAGAATAAAAGCCAATAAGAATAAAATTTTTGTGAAATTTAAATTTTTCAGAATGTTCTATACTCGCGACTGGCCAACCAGCGTGTCGCATTAGCCCGCGATAAGTAGCCACGGAACAAAGTAAACAGAAATAAAGTAGACAAATGTAATAACCACTTTACCAAATCACAACTGATCAAATGATAATAGAATCGAAATACGTTGATGAAATCTAAACAGAAATTTTTGGACATAAAAGTAACATTTTGAAGCATTGGCTGTTTACAAACAGATTTTAAGCAAATTATTAAGTGTTGTGGAAACAATTTACAGAGATCCGAAGGAATTGTTCATTTTACTGCTGTTTTTATTGGTCTCGATTAGACAGAATTTAAGCGCTTTATTTTTTCAAAAGAAATTTTTTTAAGCGACTATTGAAGTGGACCTAAAAATTTGAAGTTGCAAGAAGGTAATTTTCATTTTGAACGATTAATTGCAGAAACAGTAGTTTTTAAAATATTTTAATTTGACAATCTACGGAAATCAATCTATACCAATAAAACGGATGGTAATGGTAATTAACGTCGCACTGACAGGCTATTGGCAACGGTCCGGGATCAATCCCCAAGGGAAAGATCTGACAAACACCACGTAATTTTGAACCACGGTTATTACAAGGCAGTATCCATGGGCGCCTCTCCTGTGTGAGCTGGCACCCCACTTTCCAAACTTCCACACCACGCCAAAGTGAAGACATTTGGGGCCATGTCAGATTTAAAGTGCACCAACTCCCATGTACACGATCTTAGGTTGTTCGGAGGGTTGCGAGTTTCGAACTCGCAAACCCTTCGATAGCTAATCCGTTACTCTTCCAACCGGGTATGGCAGCCTGATAAAACGGATGGAACTTTTTATAATGAATCAGAAAGATTAGACTAAATTCAGAACATATAACAGATAAATAAGTCAGTTAAATGGAGACAATTCGTGATATGAAACTAAATTTTAAGATTCATGCTAAACCTCAATTAAACAATTTTAGTTACCAACACAAAAATACCGTAAACAATTATGTTAGTCTATTACAAATGTCAATAAAAACGGAACTTTATATTTTACGGTTTCATGTATGGTTTGTATACGGCATGTATGGTTTGTGTACGGCATGTATGGTTTGTCACTGGTGTAATTTTTTGTTGCACATTAGACTGGGACCAACGGCTTCAAGTGGATTTCATGCCATAACCAGGATTCAAAACCAATCTGTTGAACTGAGGGCTAGAGCCCTATCACTCAGTTGGTTTAATTTTTTAAGTGCACACACACACACATAATGTGTTATCTACATAACTAACTAGACAATATCTACTTTCGTTTGATTTTTCAAAATGTGTTGTACAACCCCATCGTTAGAATTTTCCGAATTTTATTCAGCTCTGGTTTTGAAATAAAAATTCAATCTTTTAAATGAAAATTTACTTCTATTTACATCCCAGTTGGAAGTATAACGGATTAGTAACCGGGGGTAGTTCATTATCGTCGCACTGTAGCAACACAACGGGTTATTGGTTACGGTCCGGGATCAATCCCGAAGGGAAAGATTCAAGGACGCTTTTAATTTTGAATCACGGTCCTATGACGAGATCAACACCTGGGCAACTCCAAATTTCCACACCACGCCAACGTGAAAACATTTGAGGCCACAAGTATAACGTGCACCAGCCCCTTTGTACACGACGGTCTTTGGTTGGACCGAGTTTCGAACTCCGCAATCCTCCGGGTGGTAGTCCGTTACTCTCCCAACCGGGCTACCGCGGCTTTCATCTTTTCAAGGACACAACACGGCTGGAAGACGTGACAAATGTGTAACATAAATAGGATGAAAACCGTTGACGCAAAAGAGAATGTTGGATCCTAACACAATAATGTTCAACATAAAAATCAATAAACGAACGGTATCTGTTGAATTTTTAAAAACGGCAAAAGATCATAAACAGAATTTACACAAAAGGTGGCTCACTCTCCCTATCGTTTGCAGCAGTAAACGCTATTTTTATTGATAGTAACTTTAAAACCGCAGAACAATCTTTTAGAACAGTGCTCTTACAAAATAAAATCAAAACGTGTTCCGTTGAAGTGTTAATGGCGCTCAGCCAGCGGTTGCGTCAAGCTTCAACTCCAGTTTCAGGATACAATGGAGGGTAGGTCAGAACTTATCTTTTTTAACTTTTCAGAATAGAACAAAATTATAACAAGTTTTTTAGATGAAACAGAACCTTATCGGAAATGTTTCTTTTCTCGTTCGAATCAGTCGGTCAAAACAAGTTTTAAAAAATCATAAATGCTTAAAATGCTTAGAAAAATTATACGGCGACTGAAGAAAATCTTATTCGTGAAGTATAGAATTCTAACTCTAATTACCTACTCTAGAAAAATGAAGGAAACAATTTATTTCAAAGAAATCTTGTATTTTACTTTTTTTTGTAAAACTTTACGTTACAATACTTTGTAATGTTTCAATCTGCAAATCAAGGACCTTTCAGGGGATCTAGTAAGGCCATTTGGCTAGGGGCTTTTTAAAATTAAGTTTTTGGATAAAACTCAATTTGGATTGTTCACTAAATCCCTTGGGTCCTATCCCTAATTATTTCAAAACAAATAAAAACTTTTTAATTTCTTTTTCAATACACTGGTTGGTCTAAAAAAATGGAATTTTCGTCCACTGTTGGGGGCATTTGCAGAAATTCTGCGAACCCAATAAATCAATCCCGAACGCTCTGAATCATAAAACCGCGTTCTCCTAATTGTATACGGTCAAAAATCTAATAGAAATCAGAAACAAAGATTTATGAATACGATATATTCCAACTAGAGGATAAGCACTAATTTACAACTCGATTCAAACCTTTTTTTTTACCTTAATGCTTTGTTCTGTAGCAAGCGCTTGCCAAGATCAGGGCCTAGCCTACAGTGATGTCACCCACACAATAAATACCATACTACGAAAGCTAAAGGTTTTAGCCTTACAACTTAGATTTTAAAGGATGTGTGGAGATTGCGAGCATTCACAATACTAGAAAAAAATCGTTTGAAAACAATAAAGTCAAATCAGTCGCAAACATGTACGAAACGCAAGAACGAATTTGGATTTGTACATTCTGCGACATTCGGCGGCCGATGTTACATTCGAGAAACATGTTCGTTAAAAGAATGAGTGAAACAAGATTCGAAAATATAAGTTTTGAATGCTCTTTAGAAGATAGCAGCTTCATTTCCTTCGTTCACGATAATCACAAAATTTTCCCTCTCCCCCAACTGAACATGTTCAACATTACACACGCTCAAGCAGTGTTACTGTTTTCCAACTTCAGGGATTTTTGCTACACGAAATTTTCTAACAGGAAAAATGTTCTCATTGATAATTAGCGATATACACGGCCCATATGGCTTTGAATAAGCGCAAGACACCAAAAGAATCCATTAAAGTATACACATGGGAGGCAATATCCAAACCATCGTTTTAGATGGATAGGATATGGCAACCGATGTTGAAGATGAACGGAATTGGACACATTGAGATAAGCTAACAAAAGAACCGACAATATATTAAGCACAGGATGTATACAGAGAACAATGCCGTTGTTTAACATAATTAGGTGATACTACCTTTAAGACTAACTACTACGGCAGCATATTGAGAATCGATTAAGTGCAACAAAGCTTCCATCTAGTTAGTGAAAAACCGCCAAACACGAATTAATGAATGTGTGTTCTGAATATATAGTTGTTTCCGATCCAAAACGAGTTAGGTAAATTCTCAAAATTGAAATGCGCATGTATTCTTGTAGATCACGCGAATTCGTGCAATTTGAATACGCATTCCGTAATCGGCTCTTGTTTACGTAGCCCAGATATCCATATTCACAAAATCGGCAAAATGGGAGTCGGGACAAATTTCTCCATCTAGTTTGGGACGCGAATAAACAGACATTTCGAAAGCTGCAGGGCCTTTGAAATGCAAGTTTGGTATGCGAATTCGATAACGCTAGCGTGCTAAGCAACCATCTCGTCAGTTTGCCTGACTAGGGACGATAAATAACGCCAACTGCCTACTCTGGTTTTAGAATACGTGTTCGTACTTCGGAGGTGGACGGAATAGAGTACGTTTGGAGAATAGAGATAAGTTATTTTACTTCAAATAAGGTTCCATTATGGGTATGCATGATAAAGCGGGGGTAAAAGTTCAAGAATGTGGGCGTATGATACTCTCCACACAAAGATCACAATTCCAAATGTTGATATAGGACTCCGGTGTTAGCTTTATCCAGTTTGGGAAATTGGACAGCTGCGATAATTTTCGGGGTTCTAAGTATGTCAGATTAGCAAACAGAAGATAACGGATCAACATTTTCGAGTTCAAAACCCATGACTTGCTCATTGTCTTCCTTTTTGGAATTCTGTGTTAGTTGAAAAAGTAAACCTAGTGTACAGTTACGAATCTTCCATGAATGAGAACTTGAATAAACAGAAAAATTATGTACAAACCATTATCGAGGCCTGATTATAACTCCGCTCAACTAGGAGTCTCGTCTTTTCAAAAGTAACACAAATGTGGACTTAGGTTTATATTGCCGCTTTACAGTTCTTTTTTACTAAAAAAGGGGATGATCAGACAGACAAATGAGAAAATACATTTCTCCATTCACACAGGTAACAAGAAAATACTTTTCATTCGAAAGTGATTTTCTTGATCGTAAGCAAACATTCACCGAAATCGAAACATTTCGAGCCATACTTTCAGATCAAGTACGCTTGGAATGGAACAATTTAAGTAATATTTAAATCGATTACCCAACGGTAGAAAAGAAAATGGAACGAACCTAAAAAGGAAATTAACACAAAAACCAAGATAATTTATTGCACGATTGGGTTTTTCAAATAAAGCACTTGAATTTCATAATTCGTCCACTTAATATTTATTTTTCTAATCCGAAAAATATGAACTACGATCGCTAATCCTTTGACGAATTCTAAGGGCAACTGGAAAAGTTCGTAATATGAAGTTAAAAAAACCAAAAATTTGTTTATTGATATTTTTGCGAGATTTCTTCGAGTTCGCAAAATCGTATGGGTTAGTAAACTAAATGCGATAAAAGGCGCGTCGACTAAGTAATATTTGAGTTTTTCAGTTTTAAGAATACAAAAAGCAACTAAGGTAAATCTAAACGGGGTATAATAAATTACAACTGCTCAGCATGCACGATACCGCAATCAACCGGAATAGAATATTTTATTTAGAAGTAAATATCTCCTCATGAAACATTCAAAAGCGTTAAAGTTTTTGATAGAAGAATGGTAGGTAGTTAATTAACGTTGCACTGGAGCAACACAACGGACTATTACGAGATTTAAAGTAAGGTATTTTAATTAACGTCGTAACTGGAGCAACGCAACTATTGACGACGGTCCGGGAGCAAACCCGAAGTGAAAGATCCGGAGACACCACGTAATTTTGAACTACATATAAGATTGAAGATGAAAAACTATGATAAAACGCATTCGAAGACTTAAAATACAACATACAAACATTTGATTTTGAACAGAAATTATTTTGATTGTTAATCAAAAGCGTTAACTCAAGAGTTCGGACAATTCTATTTACGAAACGAAAAGTTGCATTAAATCAATAACTATGACTAACGTTACACTGGAGCAACACAAAGGGCTATTTAACTATGAGGGGCATTTTCTGACATATATAAATATAGGTGGCGGGTAGTTTTTCTGCGGCGATATGTACTTTCTGTAAGAGTATTCTGAAAGTGATGCTACTTGGGAGTAAAATCGCAGTTTTGCTTGTTTGTTTACACTGAAAATTCCTCATGCCCCCACAAAATAGTTTAAAAAACAAAATTTGAACTTAATTAATAAAAATAAATTTCATTTAAATTATTTGCGTTTAAGGTTTCGTCATCAACAAAAATTGAACTTTTTCTCTCATCGCAATCTGATTAAAATATGTTCCCTAAAACTTGTGTTATTTAACAATATTAATATTATAAACTTCCAAGGAACCTTACACTTTCAGTGAACAGTGCGAGAAACTTCGCTTTCAGAAGCAACTACGATTATAAAGCATTGTATTACAAACCTAATGGAAAATTAAATCATTGTCAAAATGGGGATAGAAATTAATTATTTTGTTTTCAAAATAAAAGGTAAAATTGTAATAAACTCGTTGGAGTTAGTTGGATCGGAGGATTTACTTTGACAATAGCTGCTAAGCCGTAAAACATAAATTTCACGCAAAATGTAAATCAAATTTAAAAAACATTAGTTTGAAATACTTATGCATATTAATTTACTCAATCATTACGATTTTTAAAAGATAAAATTAACACTTTACGGTGCTCTTTGGTCTTACAAGCGTCATTAGACGAATTAGCGAATAAGTAACACGAACGGTTAAACAGACAAGTCATATATGGAAATAAACGTCAACTCAAAGAGAAGTAATTGTTTGAATAAAGAAAAAATTTTATACATACCGATGTTAACTACCAGCCGGGTACAGCAGAGTCGATGGTTCTACCGATGATGAGTAACATCCAGAGCCCCTATTGCGGTAACTGGAAAGTAGAGGGGCAAGTTGAAAAACCTACAAGTGTGGTGCAAAAATCACATCCAAAATGCACACAAATAATTAATGCAATTTTTCCGTGCTCTACGTGTAACTAAATTGGATCTTCTCGATGGTCATCACAAATTATCACATCCATCAAAAGCCATATCCTGTGAATAAAGTGAACAAAATTCTAAGAGCAAAGAAATCCGCACAAAATAATCCAAATGGTTTCAAGCCGGTATTAAATTCCTCGATATTTCACGTTAGATTATTACCCACGGCAATATCCATGGTGATGATCAATGGCTTCATTGCGGTAGGCAGCACGAAAATTCCGCAGAAAACATTCATGAGTGCTTGAGTGAAAAAGGAACTTGCAAGGAAATGTAAACAATGGAAACACTCTGTTGAACTTGGAAAAACGAAAAACTGAACGCTATTCTGAAAAGCTTGAATTTTCACACTATGCTACGAGAAAAAACTCGTTTCAACCGCAAAATGAGAAATCGACTAGTAAAACGCAAACATTTCACTTCACTTTAATCCGTTTCTTCAAGTAAAACTATGGTCAGAGGTAAAAATTTCTTGTTCTTGCTTAAAATGAGTAAAATATTATTTCTTTTACCAGTCCCCGAATGGTGCCCTATTATCCAAGTTGATCTTCAGGAGCACTCTGAGTATACTAGCCGACTGGGAGAAGCTAGACTGAGGGTTGCCATAACAAACGACTCGATGAGAGAAAACATTTCTCGCCAATTCAGCCTAATGAGCTCGTTGTATCGCCAAATATGACGCCAAATGCCTTTTGTAGACGAAATGCCACACACATTAATTTTATTTTGCCAAAAACTGGTGAAATTATTTTACAGATTTGAAAAAATACTTTTTGTGAACGTTTTTTTACTTACAAGAGAATTTAAAAAGTCCGATTTGTCTGGAAAACAACGGGTTTTTTTATTTTCCATGTTAATGAGTTGAATTTTTAAAAATGTTTTTCGTTGGATTTAATAAATTTATTGCCTCCTTTAAATTTAAGCCAATCACTTTCAACGACAACAGGAAAAAATGATTTCGAATATAATATTTTATTGCTGTCCAACCTATCTTATAATTCTGACGTTGTTTTAAGTTCTTCAAAAACTACACTGGATTACATTACACCTCCCCATTTATAGAAATGTTTCAGAGATGATTGGATATACTTTTTAAAACAAACATTCTTGTATTCATTTGGTAAAACAAGTCTTACAAGATAAATTATTGTAGCCTCATAATTGAAAAATAAATTCTGAACTTTTCTTCGTTATAAGAATAATTTGAATAGTGGATTGACACGTAAAGCTATAATAATCTGCCTCTCCATTTGGATGGTTTGGTCGGTCGCTCTACAATCATTTTTTGCTACATGAGAACAATTAGATTGGGGGACATATATCTCCAATAAACTAACAAACACCAGATTATGCATACAAGAAGTGTCGAAAGCTTTGTTGTATTCCTTTGATTTTAGTATTTGGGTATCCTATTGTGTTTGCAACTTTCAAGTAGACTTTAGACATGCCGCACTTTCTTAAAAGTGGTACAACACAAAATTCCATCAAATATCTTTATAAAAAATACACCACATTTTCATGATTTGTTCAAGCTTAATTGGGAAACCATTCCAATTTTAAAAGATCAAATAAATTAAATTGGAATGGTTTCTCAATTGGCTTGAACAAATCATGAAAATGTGCCGTATTTTTTAAAAGATATATGATGGAATTCTACGAATTTCAAATTGAGAGGTAAAAATATTTAGATTTACAATAATTATTTAGATTTCCTGCGTAATTCACTTTTTTGAGTTGTGTCACAGACGGTGTGATGCAGAACTCAACTCAAAAATACTCTTAAATTGGAACGGAATACAAAGTTCAGAACATTCAATTCATGTTAAAGTTTCTTGTTCCAAAATCATTAAATAAAAAACGCGACACACAGACATTCTTAGCAATTATCTGGTTAATGCATTTTTGAGCAGAGTTCGACATGCCGGGAACAAATTTTATGAGGCTCGATTATTCTAACCTTTTTCTTTGTCGTTAATCACACATATTACGCCATTTTTATTGGATTGATAAGAGAATATTTGTATTCAAATACGCAATCCAGAACATTGTTTCTTTTGAAAATAAAAACACAAGCTCAAACCAAAATTATGAAGCAAAAACAATTTCCAAAATTCTAACTACATCCTTTTAAGGTGTGCGTATATACTAGAAGATTTTTTTTAATTTTAGCTTTAAAAATCCATTTTTCTACAATATGTCATTGGTTTGTGCTTAAACTCATTTCAGTGTGAAAAATTAAGATTAAGCTAATCATAAATTATCTAATTTGGATATAATTAGCTAGTTAACATGCCTTTTGAACAGTGATACCTTAAATTATAATTTGTTCAGAAAGACAATTCCTGTTGGAAATTATTCCTAATACTACTCTTCATGTTTTGACTTTCCATCAAGTGGCTAGAGTGTGAATAGGTTTATTTTTGCAATTTTTTTCATCAAGAAAGTCTAAAAAATCAAGTTTTTTCAGGAATTTTAACTATTAAAAATCAACTAAAAATTCATTTTTTAACTACTAACTTTGACTGAGGGTCAAAACATCCACTGTATTATATAGATTACAATGATACAAAAATAATTACAATAGATCAACTCATTGCTGAGTTATCACTGTTTGAACAATCATCCTATTGCAAAAACACCAGTTCTTCAGAAATTGAGCTTAACATTTTGGAAACATGTCTGTAATTGGTGATAGTACTCAACGAAAACCCTTGTAATTAGAAAAATATTATATGTACAAGATCTTGGTATCGTTTGAAAGCTAAGGAGTTGAAAAATACTCTGAAGCAGTAAAAAAAAGTATCGATATTCTGGTCGATTTTCGTAATTTCTGGTGTATACATACACCTTAATGTAAAGAAATGAATCGAATACATTTCATCCCTAGAATTGAAACTACATGGCGTCGGTCGAATTGGAAGGCAATGTGGATTTACCAAAAGCGCGATTTCTCGCCAAAGCTGCTGCGATGACGCTGTTGGCTGACGCCGTCCTAGGAGCTTGATGTGGGGAAATGGTGCGGGAGATTTAGAAAAGGACTCCCCTCACACACCCCACACAGTTTTTCATAGTCACGTGACTGCTTTTTACCCTATGGCACGAGTTGTGTGACTGATTACCAAGAGGACTGACTGCTTGACTGGTTTTAGCGAGAGGATAGGAAGAGAACAAATAAGCTGAAAAAAATTGCCCATGAAGTAAATAACTAAAAGGGAGTTATAGAAAAAAGAACTTTGAGCGTCGACCACAAACGAGAAGTCTGTATTTGACTGTCACGTCATCACAAGTGGGGACTAAAAAAGACTACTTTTTGCCCCTTTTTCAGTGTAGTTCCCTTGCTTTTGGAATTCGCTACGAGGAAAAAATTTGCCATTTCTCACTCACTCTCATTCGAAATACATCTGCTTCGTTTTTCTTTCCTCATTTTTGTTAAGGATTGGATCTTAATTGGGAATCTGCTTCTGTCTGCGTTATGTCTCAACGTTAGGCTTCCGACGGAATGCTGGTTCATTAATTCGAAATGAATTTTAATGTGTCAGATTAATATTCCGAATTAAGGTGAGATTTTGGTTAGTTAAAATTCCTTTCAGAGGTTTTGCTTTTTAAAAAAATTAGGCCAGAAATCCGAGAAATATTTCAACATATTTTGTGGATTGTAACACGGATAGAGTTCGTTTGAATCATCGCCCTGATAAACTAAAAACAAAAATATTCTTTCTTGAAGAATTTAAATTCGTTTTTTTTTACGAGAAAGGAAATACTTTTCAATTAAACTTGTTCTGAAAAGTTGTCTTGATGAATTAAAATAGTAATGTTTCATACTACTATTTCGAATTAAAGGTGGGGTAGCATACACATGTGAATTGGCAAACAAATTTTGGTCAGTTAAAACTCCTTTCATGACAGATGTCGTTTTACTCTTTTAGAAAATTGTCAGTTTTACAGCCGAGGATTCCACAAAATACTTCAACACATTTTGTGGGATAAACTAAAAACGAAAATATTCTTTCTTGGTATTCATATACAGAGAAGTGTTATTCATATATCGTCTCGAGAAAACTGACATCTCAAAATGTTGATTTACCGATGAAACTCTAGAGCGAATGGTGGAAATCAGATCAGGAAATTTGTGGCAATCTTTTATTAAAAGATATGAATGAATTTTACAAATTCCAAATTCAGAAATAAAATGTGCTTGGATGAATTCAATCTTTTGTCTCCTGTTAAATTTGCTATTTTATTTTCACTTCTTTGGGAGAAGATAAGAAAGGCATTGAATCTTGTGAGTTTTTCAGTGTAAACATAAGATACAGAATGAACTAATTTTCAGTTTATCGCCGTTTTGACGATGTCTGCCAACTTTTAATATAAGCGACATGATCGTTAATATGCCAGGTTATCAAAACACTAGCGCCATTTTATTTTTGGTTTTACAGGAAAGCCGTCTTGACATAAAATAAAAAAAATATCAAAAATATATTTACAATTCAAGCTTTGCAAACATTAGATAGTAAATCTCTTATGTGGGCGAAATAATTTTTCCCTTTGATTCTAAAATTAATTGGAAGGTTGGTTTCGATCGTAATATATTATTTATTTAGAATCTTTTTTCATTTCCCCTGGATTGTTCGATATAAGTACTATAATTAAATAGCACTTTTGAGGCGAAGGCATACTACCATCAAAATGAGCGTTGAGCTCATGATCACCATTAACATCACCGAAATTAAGTACGCCAATGATTCTACAGTCCGCAGATGTTCTTTTTCGGAATAAATTAAGCATTTATCCAATAGAAAAACTTTTTTTTTTTATTCTCTTTACCTCTATTCGTGCTCGTCAGTGAAGAAAGCTGTAAAACACCTGTAATGATAGTCGGTTTGTTCAGAACTGTTTCAACAATGGCTGCGTAGAAAGTTTTGCAGAGAAGAAAAATATTGGCCTTATTGCGAGACGCAGAAGGTCTAACTTCTTTTATACTATTTTTTACTTATCCGTGAATTCTATACTTGAATTGCTTTTTCCTTATTCGTATCATCTTCTTTCCTTCAACATCGTATATAAGACAAAGTTCTATTAAAATAACAATAACATTATATGTGCTATACAGCTCTATAATTTACAATATCAATTTGACTGGTAATGATGAACGAATTGATGAACATTTACTATACACAAACTTCCTTCACTTAAAATGACTTCCCTGTTCTATAAAAGTATGCGCACACAATGAAATAGACGAAAGTTTTAAAGCGATATATGTGCAGCTGCTGTTGTAAAAACGAATGAAATGTTTTAATTTGTCTTCAGTGAAATTGGTCATTCTCTCTCATCATCTTAAACAATAAGTATGCATGAGCTCTAGTTTCTGATAGTTCGTGATGTTTTGCGTTTCTTTATACACAAGCATTTGAATTACTTTTCTGGAATTTGAGAACAGACGTATGAAATTTACATCCGAATCAAGAATATCGGAACGATTTAAGTATTTATTTGTAGAGCCAGGATTAATTTAAACAAAACGGTTTGGCAACGTTTCTTTATGATTCTTGCTCACGTTAATCAAAACGTATATTTTCTAAACTATGAAGCCGAATAAAAAAAATATCTTTATAAGAAAAATATGTTCTTTTTAAACTTATTTTCTACTTGGATTAAAATAATTCTAGTTTGGAAAAGGTGTATGATTAAAAGACCTATTAACTTTTCGAATGTACTTTCCATATTGAGTTACCAAACAACCGGTAAAGTCTTGACAAGTTCGAAATTTGTGTACACGGCTCGTATTCCCATGACTATTATAAATTGTTGAGATTTTTCACAGACATCATGAATTCAATTCAAATGTATTGCTTGAATCTCTATGTACAAAAATATGTCCGTCGCTAACGGCTGTTCACGTAATTGTATGTGTCAAGTCAGATATTTTTATGTATGTGATATTTTGTTATTTGTAATACTATTGTACCTTGTTTATAACAATGTTTATTTGACCGTTTCAGTGTAAAATGTTTTTAACACTCCATCAATAGAGTTTTATCTCTCCGGTTTTTCCCTGAAATGTCAGGACTTTGTCAGGATCTTTCATTTTTATATCTGTGAACCCTAATTATTCATAACAAAATTGTAGGTTTTTAGAACGGGGACCTCTTATGTCTCACCACCCATCTAAAGCACATCTAGATTCAAATGATAGCATAGTATATGTATGTACCTAAGCAGTCTTAATAGCTTAGATTATCTACATACAGCGTATCAAAAAGGTATTGGAGCACAACCGACTACCGTTAATTTCTAAAAAATATGCGTATCTTTTCTTGCTACGAGATTCATACGCCAATTTTGCCGCTTCGTTTAAATATGCTTGATGCGAGCTATGGAACTGCATACTGTTGCTAGAACTACACGGAAGAGCTCTCGTCGCCATAATGAAATTCTACGGCAGTCTGATGACAGAGAGCAATGAGGAAACTGGGAGATAGAAAGCAGAGCAGATGAGAAAATATGAGCGAAAATAGGTTTAGTGTCAAAAATGCCGAATCGTCTTTAAACACGGAATGGGATGAAATGGAAGTGAAATTCAGAGTCCAACTGGTAACATGACAAGTCTGCTTTTTGTTATGTATTTTATGAGAAATAATTAGGTAACCAGTGTTGCGGCATCAGTTCTTTTATGCAAATATCGGCTCGTTCCTGTCAATCGAACAAGAGTAAATTTTGTTCCGTGTAGATGCGCATCGTATAAAATGAGTGACTTTGTCTACGTTCACTATCTTTCTTTGACCTTCCTGGTGGTCGTCTCGGTCGGGTATATCTTCATTACAAAACTGACCAGATCTTGATGGACGAGATATCTCGTCATAACAAAATTTCCCTAATCTTGATGGACGAGATCTCTCGTCGAAACCACTTGGAGGGTCAAGACAGCAATTGTCTGTTCTTGCATGCTGTGTTTGTGTTCATGGCACAGTAATGCCGTATGTTATTATGATTGAATAAATTGGATTTATTAATATTGGAATCTATGTTGATGTTATTTCCCTCTACAAAAGAACCTTGCCTCTCTAGCTGACTTTCTTGAAGTACTGTCGCAATACTAGGTATCCTGTAGTACTGAACAGTACTAGATACTGCTGCTAACTACATCTACATTAAAATCCTTCTGAGAATTTCAGACCTGAGGCATCAAGCCATCAGTAAAAGAAACGATATTCTGCTACATAGTTTTGTATAATTTTATTTCATTTAGATGTGTGAAATCCGTTTATGTGAATGCTATGCTCAGATAAGTTTAGTAGGTAGTTAATTATTGTCGCACTTGAGCAACACAAAGGCCTATTGGCGACGGTCCGGAATCAATCAAGGATATAGAAGGTAGGTAGGTGTTTAACGTCAACCTGGAGCAACAAAACGGTCCGAGATCAAACCCGAAAAGAAAGATCCGAGGACAAAATCAAGTAATTTTGAACCATGGTCAGATGACGAGGTCACACCAGAGCTGGCAGCCCACTCTCCAAACTTCGACACCACGCCAACGTGAGGACATTTGAGACCGCGACAGATTTTCCGTGCACCAGCCTCTTAGTACATGACGTCTTTGACTGGATTCGAACTCACAACCCTCCGGTTGCTAATCTGTTACTCTTCCAACCGGGCTACCGCGGCCCGGATATAAAAGGATTATAAAGGATATATACAGGGTGTCCCAAAAAGGTTGTTCCGCAATTTATCTTTTTACCATTTGGAGATAGGTAGGCAATGTAAATTGCGAAAGTGCACCAAATAAGGTAAGTAATTCAGATATGTGAATAAAATTATCACGTGATAACAATTTAAGGGGATACAGTTTTTAATTTCTATACAACCCCTCTAGATAAAAATCCGAGATAGCAAAAATGTTCCTTACCTGTATCCCTATCGTTAGTAAGAAACCATATTTCTGTAGGTTGAATAGTAACGGAGATACAAGAGTTTCCATTTTAAGGGGGCCGTATCTAATTTAGAACGATGGCCAAAAATGAAGAGCGAAGTTCTGCATTGCTGCAGATGGAAAACATTTTGAACATGCGTTGTAAATTTCCTTCTATTTTTATTTAAACCATTTTTTCTACAATATTTTTAATGAATAATTATTTTTAATTACATTGTCTACTATTATTCAGTGCGATTTTCATCTGCAGTTGCAATAATACATTACTTCGCACAATGTTGCACTTTCTGACCGAAAAAAATGCTTTTTAGCATTGTGTATACGGTCCCTAATCTGACTGCTTGAACAGCTGTGCACAAGCGGTATAAGTCAACTTTTTTGCGTCATTATGCCTCCGTTACTATTCAACCTACAGAAATATGGTTTTTACTAACGATAGGGATACAGGTAAGGAACATTTTTGCCATCTCGGATTTTTATCTAGAGGGGTTGTATACAAATTAAAAACTGTATCCGCTTAAATTGTTATCACGTGATAATTTTATTCACATATCTTAATTACTTACCTTATTTGGTGCACTTTTTCAATTTACATTGCCTACCTATCTCCAAATGGTAAAAAGATAAATTGCGGAACAGCCTTCTTGGGACACCCTGTATAGGAATATAAAGAGTATAAGGGCAGTATTATAAAAGGATTGTAATAAGAGGCGACTAGCTAAATAGATGTGACTAAGATTAATGAATCTTTGGCATTAATAGATATATAAGCAATTAAGAAAGTTTAGATGCTATGTACTGGTCTGCTAGTTAAGAAGAATCGACACTCCATCATTCATCTCAATCTCAGGGCAACAACAAGGAATGCTTTAATCGAATAATAGCCAAGTGATTCATTCCACTTTTGTGTGGCCGGACGGACACGCTGTTGGACATCGAGAACCTGTTCTGAAACCACGCGTCTCCGAAACATCCCTTTTCCTCTTGGAAATTGCCTCATAACGCCTCACAGGTTCGAGTTTAATTCACGGAGGATCGGTTCGAATACTAATAACAGGAACGGGCGTCTAACTAAATGCCGAACTGTTATCCGGGAAAGAAATCATTATAATCCACAATAACGACCCGTGAGTCACGGCAGTGAACAGCAGTTACATTGTCCGCCGATTTCCGCTGCGGCTGCTGCTACTTGCTAGTCAATGCAATCATGTCTGCTCATCGGTTTTGCGATTCTCTTCTTTTCCCAGAACAGACGCGTCTTTGGTAGCCGGAACACGTCTCGGCAATTCACGCTATTCTTGTTTTCAGCGTCTTTTTTATTCCAGACAGAAAAGTGGAGAATTGCCTGCTAATAAGAATACAGATTGCACATCGGTTCGATTTTCTGAAGATCGTTGCCCACCTCCGTGACGTTTCGTGTTCTAATCACTGATGTAATTCAAGGTTTGAGAAAGTTGTAACTAGCTACTGGATCTTGATCTGATATGCGAACATGTTTGAGTTTGTTTCGTTTCTTTCGAAATAGTTGTCGAATCTTCAGGATACCAAGATGGTTTGGAGAGTGGGGTGCCAGCTCAGGTGTAACCTCGTCGTCTGACGGTGATTCAAAATTATGTGTTGTCCTAGGGTTTTTCCCTTTGGGTTTGATCCCGGACCGTCGCCAATAACCCGTTGTGTTGCTCCAATGCGAAGTTAATCCGACTACCTACCCTTCTCATTCGAAAAACAAGCCAACTAACGTCGCATTCAGAATACGCACAGGAAACACGTTCGCCTCAGTAACACTACCGCACCAATAAAGGTAGATTAGAGTGAGCAGTAGTAACTTTTTTATGTGCCCAGGATCATGTGACCAAACTAGTAGTAACGTGACCCTTAGGTTCCACCCAGCAGACGAAAGTAGTATAACATTCACCATCTGATGGGTCCAAGGGATGGGAGACGACGCCCACCCATTGATTCATCATCTGATAGTAGGCTTTGACGATTCCATCACTTGTTTCCAATCTGGAAATGCTCATTCTTACACCTACTCTCGTGAGATGTTATATCGCCAAACAAGGCGATAAGATATCAAATCGGCCAACCAAATCAATTTTTCATAGGGCCGCCCCCCCCCCCCAAGTGACTTCTAGCCTACACGTTTGTCACACTTTTGAGGTAGGTAGGTAGGTTGTCAATCGAAATGCTCAGTCTACTTATATTTCAAGTCTATGACTGCCCAACTACCATTTAGCTTTGCAGACAATTCCTCTCATAAGAGTACCAGTTTGAAAAAAATATGGTTCTAATCACTTGTATAATTCAAGGTTTGAGAAGGTTGTTACTAGCCTATTGGATCTTGATATGATATGCAAACATGTTTGAGTTTGTTTCATGTCTTTTAAAATAGTTGTCAAATCTCCAGAATTCCGTTTCGACGGTTTGAGAAAATCGAATCTTAGAAAATTCGAAACCATTATGGAAAGAAAAGAAAAGTTAAGATACCGAGTTTCCACTTCAACCATCAACTTTTCAAAGGAAAAGATTATTAATTCTATTTTATAAACTTCAATGTGAGGTTAAATTCGAGTTTTGGTATGTGATTCTAAATGAAAGCTTCGGTTTCCTCACTTTTTGACGGACCGCGGTAGCCCGGTTGGAAGAGTAACGGATTGGATGGGTTCGAATCCAACTAAAGACTGTCGTGTACAAAGGGGGTTAAGTCAAATCTGCCGTGGCATCAAATGTCCTCACATTAGCGTGGTGTGGAAGTTTGAAGGGTGGAGTGCCAGCTCAGGTGTGACCTCATCTGACCGTGATTCAAAAATGAAGTGGTGTTGTTCCCGGATCTTTCCCTTCGGGTTTGCACCCGGACTGTCGTCAATAGCCCGTTGTGCTGCTCCAGTGCGACGTTAATTAAAATACCTGCCTACCATTCTCACTTTGATAATAAAACTATAACCCGGTGAATTCAAAAGTAAATTAAAATAAAAAAAATGTACCTAGAGTATTTCAACCATCGGACAGTTGTTGCGTTGGTCGTTCCACTACCTGATCTTGTTTCGACATGACGAGGTGTTATCCTCGGATCCTTCTCTTCGGAAGGGTCGACAATAGCTCCAAAGCGACGTAAATTCACCTACCTAAAATGTACCTAGAGTATTTCAACCATCGGACAGTTGTTGCGTTGGTCGTTCCACTATCTGATCTTGTTTCGATATGACGAGGTGTTATCCTCGGATCCTTCTCTTCGGAAGGGTCGACAATAGCTCCAAAGCGACGTAAATTCACCTACCTACCTATCTACAAACCTACCTCACCTACCTATCCACCTCTAAAATTTAAGTCCACGTCACTAACCAATGTATGGCTTGTTTTCTTCATTCCTATTGAAAAGTGACCCCCTCCCCAAGAGTCGACCCGTCCTGATCACACGTGATCCAATGTCCATCCCATCGCAATAGGCCTAACCATGTCCCCTTGTTTACGAGCGGGATTCGCCGGCCTTTAATTACGGCATAAGCAAGCCACGGAATGCGCTAACCACGGGGTGGCAGACAATCTTCCTCGCCATTTCCCATCCTGCTAGGGAGATGCTGAGGTTGGTTTCCGCACCCCCGCCCTGGATGGTGAACCTGCCTCAAAAGCCCGGTCGGAGTTAACGCCCAGGTTTATTCTGGGTGCGGTCGCAACCACGCTAAATTTATTTCCATCTCGATTTTTTTTATGCGCATGAAATATTCTTAGAAATGGGGAGCCGGACCACGAAGGGCTGCCGCATTCTGGTTGAGAGGTTGGGTGCTTTTTTTTTCATTGTACCTCGTGTCGAAGAAAGTTCTTTTGGGAAGAGAACTAAATTAGCATTGTTTGGGGGTGTTAGCTTGTTTTTTTGGAACAGCGGTCATATCTCGTCACTTGAAAGGGCCGCAGTAGCCCAGTCGGGCTACTGCGGCCTTCGATTTTCGGACACAACCCTCCCGTTGCTAATCAAGAGCAACGAATTAGCAACCTGAGGGTTTTGTACAGCCAAAGACCATCGTGTATGGTCGACGTTTGGTGCACGGACCAAAGTCGTCGGGGGGCTGGTGCACGTTGAATTTGTCGTGACCTCAAATGTCCGTACGTTGGCGGGGTGTGGAAGTTTGGGGAATGAGGTGCCAGCTCAAGTCGTCACTTGACTTCTTAACGTTCATTCATGTTGAATTGAATGTCTTTAAAATCAGACCAGTACTAGAGAGCTTGTACGGAAAGTTGAACGTTACAGAAACGAATAAATCGCCATGATATACTAAAAATTCCTTCTGAATTAGTTTGTGTTCTAGGTAGGTAGTTAATTAACGTCTATCTGGAGCAACACAACGGGCTGTTGGCGACTGTCCGGGATCAATCCCTTAGGGAAATATCCAAGGACAAAGTCTCGTAAATTTGGATCAAAGTCAGATGTTGAGGTCAACGCCTGATCTGGCACCTCATACTCCAAATTTCCACACCACGTCAACTTGAGGACATTTGAGGCCAAATACAGATTTAACGTCCCCCAGCCCCCGTGTACACTACGGTCTTCGGGTAGACCTAATTTTGAGCTCGCAGCCGTTCCGGTTGCTCTTCCAATCTGGCTACAAAATATCAAAAACAAGAATCTTCCGCCCAGGTGTGACCTCGTCATCTGACCGTGGTTCAAAATTACGTGGTGTTGTCCTCGAATCTTTTCCTTCAGGTTTGATCCCGGACCGTCGCCAATATCCCGTTGCCGTCCAGTGCAACGTTCATTAAAATACCTACTTATCTACATTAAAGCCAACAACTCCATTTAGAAATGTACTTCAAGTTCCATCCTATTTCCAATTGTTCATCGGATAAGTCAAGATTGAATAAACAGGAGTAACGCAAGTCACAGCCGTCCGTGATCATTTTCGAAAATCATTTCCCATCACAGGAACCCAAATGGACATGGAAAGCAGTCAGGCATCATTTTGAGGTCTCTATTGTTGGCGTCGAGTTGAAAACTGGTTTGTGACCACGTGGGGCATCATCCGCCAACCACCCTTCTTGAACAGATGCTCATTATAGCAAACGGCCCTTCGGATTTAATCCTCCAATTGAAAATGAAAACTGTTTGGGCTTTGCTTTGACAACTGACGGGATGATTTACTCCATTGGATACCATTAACAAGCAATCAGGAGCGCAATTAATTTTCGTGCAAGTGATTTCTTGTTCCTGCGCTACTTCGGAACAGGTTGCTTTCTCGCTGGGGTGGATGGAATAGAATGTAAACCTTTAAGATTTGTTGCCTGTTGTACTTCCCTTGGTGTTTATCCCCTCGGGGGAACATCGTTAGATATGGGCTTCACGAACCTGAAGTAACTAGTGATTCTTTCTTTCCTATTCTTTTCCCATGCGGTCTAAGGGCCGAGGTAGCCAGGTTGGGAGAATAGCGGATTAACAACCTGAGGGTTGGGAGTTCGAAACACAATCCAACCTCGTTAGATATGGGCTTCACGAACCTGAGGTAACTAGTGATTCTTTCTTTCCTGTTCTTTACCCATGCGGTCTAAGGGCCGAGGTAGTCAGGTTGGGAGAATAGCGGATTAACAACCTGAGGGTTGGGAGTTCGAAACGCAATCCAACCAAAGACGGTCGTGTATGTGGGGGCTGGTGCACGTTAAATCCACCGTGGCTTCAAATGTCCTCACGGTCGGCGGGGAAGTTTGGAGAGAGGGTGCCAGTTAGGGTATTCATATCGTCATCTGACTGTGATTCAGAATAATGAGGTCTTGTCCTCGGATCTTTTCCTTCCGAATAGATACCGGACCGTCGCCAATACCCCGTTGTGTTTATCCAGTGCGAGGTTAATTAACTGCCTACCTATTTTGGTTGGTTGAGTTGGGTTTTATGGCACAAGGGCCATATTTGGCCATACTGCGCCAAACACAAGACTGATCACAACAAGTAATGGACATACGCCGCCTACAACCCGAAGGTTGCTAGCGCAGTGGACATGCCCACTGAGCACTTCTTTTACAAGAATTCCCTGAATAATTATTCATAGCTAAATTCGGTATTGAATCTCGATGTTTCTCCCTTAAAAATGAAATTATTTTAATTCTTAAAAAAAAACGGAGTCGAAATTTTGGACCCGGACTAATTTAAATATTTCGGGAGATAACCACGAGCATAAAACTGCCATGAACAATTCATTTCATACATCGATTTCCTGCGTAATAAAAATGGCATGATGGGTTAAAATGGGTCTTGTACGAATACACATCCTATTCGAGAAACTTTTCATCGATAACTTCTGTTGGTCTTCAAGAACAGATTAAAAGGTAACTGAAAAAACTCTCTTCTCCTCGTTCTGTAATTAAATTAAATGAATTCAAGATTCCCTTTTCCTTTCTGAAGTACCTCTGAGTTAATCAAATCCTCCATGATTATGTGAAATAAATTGAAATGGGAAGAGTCGAGGGCTTATCGGTTACTAGAATTTTATTATTGGAGTCCCTTGAAACCCGGTTCAAATTTTAATGAAGATCCTAATGTCAATTTTCCTTCTTCAATTCGGGCGGCTTTTTGAAAATTCACTTAGAATTTCTTTAGCGTAATTCGGATAGCAATTAATACCGCGTAATACCCAATTCGCGTCCATTGCTTTGAAAGGGAAAATCGATGTATTTAATTTGAAATTTAATCGTGAATAGTGGTTTTTATAATTTAAATATATTCATCAATTCAGATAGATTCGGTTCCCTTTGGGATTGATCCCGGGCCGTCACCAATAGCCCGTCGTGTTGCCCCAGTGTGACGTTAATTAAAATACCTACCTACCTCAGATAGATTCGGTTGGTTGGTTTGGGGGTATCGTCGCAAGGGCCATATTTGGCCATGCTGCGCCAGACACAATCAAGTAACAGACATACACACAGTGAAAGTTTTTACTGACACAAAAGAGAGATACAAACAAGGAGGAATGCACTCGACAGGAATCGAACCTACGCTGTCAGATAGATTCGGTAGGTGTTTTAATTAACGTCGCACGGGATTAACACAGCGGACTATTGCCGACGATCGGGATCAAACTCGAAGGAAAAGATCCGAACACCACGTAATTTTGAATCGCGGTCAGATGACGAGATCACGCCTGAGCTGGCACCCCATTCTCCAAACTTCCACACAACGTCAACGTGAGGACATTTAAGGCCACGACAGATTTAACGTGCACCAGCCCCCTTTGTAGAAGATGGTCTTTTGGTTGGATTCGAACTCGCAACTCTCCGGTTGCTAATCCGAAGAGAATATCCGACGGATATAAACGGCTAAAACGTTCTTTTAGAGCAGTGTTTCTCAACCACTGGACCGCGGCATGATATCGGCGACAATTATACCCCACAGTGGTATGGTATTTGGTATTTTCAATTAACGTCACACTGGAGCAACACAACGGGCTATTGGTGACGGTCCGGGATCAATCCCAGGGGGAAAGGTCCGAGGACAACACCGCGTAATTTTGAACCACGGTCAGATGACGAGGCAACACCTGAGCTGGCACCCCACTCTCCAAACTTCCACACCACGCCAACGTGAGACCCCGCAATGGGAGATTCTGGAATTTGTCAGTTTAGTTTTCTGAGTATTTTTGTGATTAAGTAATTTAGTAGAAATACTCCGAGAATATGTGTGAATGCGTTAAAAAACTCAGACAAGAACGCCTGAATAACATCTCTGAAGCTGTCTCAATAACTATCTCAAGTTCTCACTGCAGTATGTGTTGTTTCGAAATCCGAGTGCCACGATATTTTTTAATGGGGTTAGTTAAATAATGGGGTTACAGATTCAAATTTTAATATGAATAAGGAACAAGGACTTTTCAAGCGTTTATATTCGTTCTGCAACCTGCAGTCTTCCCTTCTCGACTTCAGACCTTCATGACCAATAGAATCGTTCCTAGGATTCTTCCAATCAATGGACCTCATCTGACCGTGGTTCAAAATGACGGTGTTGTCTTCGGATCTTTTCCTTCGGAGTTGATCCCGACGAGTCGCCAATAGCCCGTTGTATTGCTGCAGTGCGAAGCTAATTCTACCTTCCAGGATGTGTAAAAGGAGGGGAAACTAGCAGCACACAGAACAAGTCTGCGTTTACTCCCAAGTAACGCGACTGCTACTTAAATTTGAGTAGGTAGGTATTTTAATTATCGTCGCATTGGAGCAACGCAATGGGCTATTGGCGACGGTCTGCCTTGAATTTGGGTTTCATTCAATGCCCTGACAGACCAATTGCCACTGCATCAATTTGAAATGAAGCTAAGAAGACAATGCCGTGACCTCACAAAGGTTGAGAGCCGCTGGTGAAGGGCCTTTTAAAGACTTGATACCTCATTGGATTTCGGTATTTGCTTTGAAAGAGCAAGAGGTATTCACATAACAGAACATCGTTGATCTCTGTAGTTCGGCTCCAACGAATTGGGCAGGCAAATTACGTGGTTTTGAACGAGCATTCTTTAAATTAGGTGGTAGGGCTGGAACGTAAACAAAGCTTTACCACCACTGGTGTCTTTAACACGGATTCTAGTTTTCAGTTTACGAGTGATAACGGGTTCGTAAGGGAAAGGAATCCACGGTGATCGTCCTTTATTCTTTTGCGTGTGGTAGCCTTCTACAAGGTTTCACGCCTTTTCAAAAATCGATTGACCCAAGAATCGATTGCCTTCTCATCGGAGCCGTTCTATTCTCTTTCTACCCTAATTCTATCCCATCTGGGATACTGTACTGGCTGCCTACCCCCGCAATACTGACAAGAGATGCATATCTCCCCTTTTCCATTATAGATCCCGCGTGAGTCTAAAGCGAATCTCTTCCTTTGCGGCCTCAAAAGTTGCGAGCGACATTTGAAAGCTTCACCTTCCAGGAGAGTCCCTTTCACCTGCAGGTCACATGAATGAAGCTTCTCAGCTGCACCAACCATCTCGTTACAATGGAGGCTTTTCTGCATTCATCCTTCCTTGTTGCCTTTTCTACCCTGCTTGCAACTAGCTCCAGCTCCACCTTGCTACATATTGGGGTTGGCGAAGGGGTCTTTTCCAGACGCAACAAAAGAGTCGGCCTCCCTCCCAAAGGATTCGATTCAGTAAGTAATCGCTGAATCGAAAGGGAGATGCACAGCGAACAGCCTTGACACTTTTTTGTCATGGGCGAGATCAATGTTTGCGGAACCACATCTGTAGCGTTCTAATTCAAGAGGTTCCGACAGGAATGAACCTTGTATTATTCGTTTTCTGAAGAAAATAAGTGGTTCCTTACTGTCGGCAATGGACATTTCGTCACTGGAAACAAAACAACGTAAAGATTTTCGTAGGGGATTTGGTAGTGGAAGTGTTGAGAAAGATTCTACGCCTCTTGATGAAGATTGGATTCCATATTAGTATGGACCTCCTGTAATAGTTTGCGTTCTGAAGGCAAATAAGTTATGGACGGCAGTAAATATTTCGTCACTGGAAACAAAACACAGAAAAGATGCCTGTACGGGCTTGGGTAGTGCAAGTGTTCAGAAAAATTCCGAGCCTCTAGTATAGGTAAAATTCCATATTACAAAGACCCTCTTCCAGACCCTCGCCACCCCAGCTCACCAAAAGGTTTAGAGCATTTAAATGGGGGCGGGGAAAAATGCACCTCCATACACTAGGAGGCACAACGGGCTCAGCCCCGGGCAGAAAAGGCACCCACCCACCAACAAAGACCCTCTTAGCTATCTGCTTTAAGGATTATAAGCCTCTTCTGAAGATCGGATTCCATATTCCAAAGTACCTTTTGCAGCTATTTGTTTTCTAAAGGCAAATAAGTTGTTTCTTATTGTCGCAGTGGACATTTCTTCTCTGGAAACAGCACCGAATAGACGCTCATACAGGATTTGTTAGTGGGAGCGTTCAAAAGGATTATAGGCCTCTTCTGAAGATCGGATTTCATATTCCAAAGACCCTCTTGGCTATCTGCTTTCTAAAGGCAAATAAGGTGTTTCTTATTGTCGCAGTGGATATTTCGTCTCTGGAAATAAAGCACCGAATAGACGCCCATACAGGATTTGTTAGTGGGAGCGTTCAAAAGGATCATAGGCCTGTTCTGAAGATTGGATTCCATATTCCAAAGTATCTCTTGTAGCTATTTGTTTTCTGAAGGTAAATAAGTTGTTTCTAAACAGCAATGCACATTTTGTCACTGAAACGAAACATCGAACATACTCCATGTACACATTTTACCGCTGCAAGCGTTTAGAAAATTAAATCGTATCGAAGAATCGGACAATAAATTCCACTGTGCTTGATACCGTTCATTTCCTTAAGGCAAATAAGTTACTCTTTGACTCACAGCATAAACATTTTGTCTCTGGAAATAAGACACCGAAAAGATACCGATAGGATTCGGTACCGCAAGCTTTCAGAAAGGTAGGTAGGTAGTTAATTAACGTCGCACTGCAGCAACACAATGGACTATTGGCGACGGTCCGGGATCAATCCCGAAAGGAGAGATCCGAGGACAACACGTAATTTTGAATCACAATCAGATGACGAGGTCACAACTGAGCTGGCACCACACTGTTGAAACTTCCCCACCACACCAACGTGAGAACACTTGAGGCCACTACAAATTTAACGTCCACCGGCCCCTTTGTACAGGATGGTCTTTGGTTGGATTCGAACTCGCAACCCTCCGGTTGCTAACCCGTTACTCTTCCAACCGGGCTACCCCCATTGGTATTTGGAATCCTATCTTCTATTTTTTTTCTCTTGTCATCGTCATCTGACTGTGGTTCGAAATTACGCGGTGTTGTCTTCGGATCTTTCCCTTTTGGGATTGATCCGGATCGCAGCCAATAGCCCGTTATGACTGTTTTCAGACATACTACAATTCCTACCTTTGCGATAAAAGTGCCTCCAGTGAGTTTGCCCACCGTGCTAGCAACTTGCAAGTTGTATGCGATGCAGGTTCTATTGCTCCCTGTGTGTCTCTCTTCTGTGTCAGTAAAAACTTTCGTTGTGTGTTTATGTCCGTTTACTTGACGTTGTTTGACCAAATCTGGACCTTGCGCCATAAAACGCAACCCAGCCAACCTTTGTGATAAATGAAACAATTTTGCCCCATTATATTATCTTCGGTGGGCACTCGATTGTTTCTTGATATTTAAAATATTTCGACTCGAGCCTTCTGGGAACCTTTTCTCTAAATACGTCCTTGATCCATTCTCTTAAACAAGAGATTTTTCTTGTCTTGTTCAATCCCTTCCTACTCAGTCACCTGACACACAGATGGATTATTCGCTTGCTTTAGAAACCGATTGAATCGCCTTTGTTACTAATCCCCTTGGTCAAGGTATAAACTAGACCAACCCCAAAAGACATCGAGTCGCCCATCGATCAATTCCCGATCATCCAGCTGTCCCATGAACCCGTCTTGGCTTAGTGGGTTTACCCGTTGTGTAGCAACCTGTGGTAGGCAGGTATTGAATTAACGCCGGACTGGAGCAACACAACGGGTTATTGGTGAGGGTCCGGTATCAAACCAGATCATGGACAACACCACGTAATTTTGAACCACGGTCAGATCAGCAACCTGTGAGTTGTCTGCCTTGTGTTGGCACGGCTTGGCCAAATATGCATCGATCTTCTCATGAAGTAGACAAAGAATATGGACGGAGTCGCTGTCGTAAGATCTCTGGTAAACCACGTGGGCCTACCAATCGACTTCAGTCGATTGGCTACCGACACGCAGGTTTTAAGAATCATGTGATAATAACTTCAACCAATCAATAATTTGTCTCACATTAGAGTCCATCCTTTCCCCCACAACCACGTGACAAATCTTCAAAGTGAGGTAAGTACTTGAATTAACGTCGCACTGGAGTCATGTAACGGGCTGTTGACGACGGTCCAGGATCCTTCCCGAAGAGAAAGATCCGAGAACAACGCCTCTTAATTTTGAACCACGGTCAGATGAAGCCATAGACCCGACCCCACTGTCCAAACTTCCACACTACGCCAACGTGAGGACATTTGAGGCTACGACACATTTAATATGCACCAGCCCGGTCTTTGGTTGGATCGAGTTTCGAACTCACGCTAATCCGCTGCTTTTCCAACCGCGCCACTTCAAACAGCGATGGGCAGAATAGCATGAAAAGCTGCCAGCGCATACTCCGTCTATTTCAGTAGAAGATCGATGCAAATATGACTCTTACGCCATAAAACGCCAACAGCCACCTTACAGAAACACCAATGCATTCTAGAATGTGTGAAGTTGCAAGAGTTGTGGGGCATGGACAAATTCTTTTATTGGACTAAATGAGCATAGTTTGCAGATACTTCTAGAGTATTTTCAATCTCGTCAACGGCTTTTCTTACTAATAGACTTAACAAAACTTCGTTGTACATCGATTAACCTTTCCATGTGGCTTTCTCGACGAGGTATCTCGTCATTACCAAAATTGACAAGATCTTGAAGGACGAGATATCTCGTCATCAAAAAAACTAACCTGAACTTGATCTCATCGTCATCAAAAAATGGCATTATCTTCATCATTTGGTAATCTTGATCAGATATCTCTTCTGAGGTTCTCCGGCTAGACACTGAGAAATGTTGGAATGAAGGAACCGTTTGGTCCCCTGGGGGGGGGGGGTCCTTGAACAGTCATCCGTGTGAGGGGAAAAAGTGAACAATGGAGGGTGGTGAACAAAGGGGACTCGAGTGGTGAACACCTGCGAAGAAAGACGTAAGGGTTGTAAGGTCCTTCGAGGATAGAATTGCCGTTTTTTTTGTAAACATTAAAATATGTAAATGGAATGTATGATATCCTTAATAAATGTTTTGGAAAGCATCTCGAATAAGCATCATTCATAGTAGCCTATAGATGAAAAGAACCACGTATTGTGATATCGTCCTTTGGCAAAATTGGTCAGATCTTCATGGACGAGATATGTCGTTGAAACCACTTGGAGGGTTATGCTAACTTCAGCATTTTTATAACATCAATAATATTTCTTGGGGTGCCCTATGCAGCATGCTACGCAACAACTATCCAATTTTCAAGAATTAGTGATGGGAGTATTCGAATATAAAAGTACTCGTGTACTCGATACTTAAAAGTATTCGTTGTACTCGATTCTTTGCCAAAGTATTCGAATTCTTACTCGATACTTGAAAGAACTCGAATACAAAGTATTCGATTCTCAAAAGAACTCAATTCTGCCCATCACTGGCAAGAACCAAACTGGGTAATAGTGTTTTTTCTCGACTAGGAGTACACACAGCAGAACATTCGTTCCCATGGCTTGTTCAATGCCGTATGGGTGCACAAAGTGGCGATGGCTTGTCATTTGATTGTAAGCGGGGGACAAAAGCAGAGGGGTCACCCGAATACGAAATCGATCATGTCAAACACAAAAAACCTCTCCTCTGAAGAGTGCAGTGGGTGCAAAATATATCACGTGCTGCCATACCCCCTCCCTGCTGTTTGAAAAAAAAAAGATTCGAACGAAATCGAACCTCAACAGAACCAGAGGGTTGGGGAGGGTTTGCGCACTCTCTGGGGGCTTGCAGACTGGTTCCAGTGGAAAAAAAGAACGAGGTCAGAGTTCAGACCAGTTCTAAATTATACCGGCTGAAGCTCATATTTCTTTGCCCCTGGAGCGGTTTGCCGGGGGGTTTGGAGTCCTTATCTCCCCCACGGTCGGTTGACTGAAATATTTCGGGCAAAATAACAATTGCGAAGAACACGCACTCATCCAAGGCTGAACTATTCGTGCTATCTGGCTGTCAGTGTGAATAAGAACTTTTCTCAGTGATTCTTTCTTGGAGTTTGTAGTTCCACTTATGGTGAAATCTGTGTCATTGCCAGATTTGTCCGAAACATATCGAATGTTAGTTTTCCCCTATTTGTCGTTTGGTCAATTCAGTGAAACTTCGTTTCTCTTTCGGCTGTCTTATTTTTCTTAACTGTCCATTCAAAAGTCTCCAGTATTATTTGACGCCCTCCGGGGCACATCTTAAGGTGTGTGCCAGGTTATCACAACCCCGAGTGTTCCGTCCTCCCTTTTTTTACCCTCGTCTACCCTTCTGCTTTTTGCTTTTTTAATTCCCTCGTAGATTATTCTATTCCTTCAATCCCCCTTCACTACATGTTTTATCTGAAGTTAGCTGCCTTGTGTTTGGCTCAGCTTAGCCAAATACCATGGGCTAATACCAATAAAATGGCTCTTACGCTATAAAACCCAAAACTAACCAACCTATCATTTGATGTACGAGCTGTGCTTTCTCAGAGTGGTTTACTACACTGCTGGCCAACGTAAATGCAACACCCTAAAGGAAGCATGCAAATAATATGAAATTTACAACATGCATTAGCGGAGGTGAGATATGCAAATGATTAGAATTTCAGCGCAGACGCACATCACGCGCGCCTGTGGCGCCACTTCAAAGCGCTATTTAAGGCTTGGAGATTTCGACGATTTCAAGTACGGCAATTGTGTTTTTCTTGTGGTTTTTTCAAAAAAAACGATCAATTATGCCTCGTAGAAAACAGCGATCATCTTTTGATCAAGTATCCGAGTTCGACAGAGGAAGGATAGTGGCCTACCGAGATTGTGGATTATCTTTCAGGGAAATCGGTAGTCGTGTTGGACGAAACCAAACAATTGTAATGCGGATATGTGATCGTTGGATGCAGGAGGGTACGACGGACCGACGTGTTCGATCGCATCCACCTCAGTGCACCACTTCACGTGATGACAGGCATATTGTGCGTATGGCAGTGACGGATCGCTCAGCCACATCACGAACCATAGCACAGCACATTCAGTCTGTACCGCATCATCCAGTGTCTGCGCGTACCATTCGACGCCGTTTACAGCAGAGTGGTCTGTCCGCAAGACGTCCATTGTTTGTCTACCCTTGACGCAGAACCACAGACGTTTCCGCCGCCAATGGTGCGATGAAAGAAGGATGTGGACGGCAGAATGGAATGAAATTGTCTTTACTGACGAGTCACGCTTCTGTCTGCAACACCACGATGGTCGGATTCGAGTCTGGAGACACCGTGGAGAGAGGATGCTGAACATCTGCGTTATGCACCGCCACACTGGTCCTGCACCGGGTATTATGGTATGGGGCGGTATTGGATATCACTCTCGCACTCCTCTAGTACGCATTGCCGGTACTTTAAACAGCCAGCGCTACATCTCCGAGGTGTTGGAGCCAGTTGTCCTTCCTTACCTTCAGGGCTTGCCCACAGCCATATTTCAACAGGATAATGCGCGACCACACGTGGCACGCATTGTCCAAGGGTTCTTCGTCAATCGCCAGATTGAATTGCTTCCCTGGCCAGCTCGCTCTCCGGATCTTTCGCCGATAGAAAACATGTGGTCCATGGTTGCTCAACGATTGACCCAGAATACATCCCCAGCTGCCACACCAGATCAACTTTGGCAACGTGTGGAAGCTGCTTGGTCTGCTGTACCCCAAGAACACATCCAAAGTCTCTTTGAATCAATGCCGAGGCGTGTGGCAGCGGTGATCTCCAACAATGGCGGCTACTCTGGCTACTGATTTTGGCAGGAACCACACTTCACAGAAGTCTATAAATTTAATCATTTGATACTTGGTCAACATGTTATCTACAAAATAAATTTTGTTGTGATATCTCTTGTCTTTCTTGGTGTTGCAATTTGGGTGGCCAGCAGTGTACATTTGGAGAACGATGTCTATCAAGGACAAAGGGCCGCGGTTGCCTTACTGGAAGAGTAGTAGTATAGCAACCGGAGGGTTGTGAGTCGGAAACTCGATTCAACTAAAGACCGGGAGTACGTGGGGAGGGTGCACGTTAAATCCTTCGATGCCTCAAATGTCCTCACGTTGGTGTGGCATGGGAGTTTGCAGAGTGCAGTACCAGCTCACAGTGCTGATCTCGTCATCTGACCGTGGTTCGAAACAACGAGGTGTTGCCCTCCGATCTTCCTCATCGGGATGGGTCCCGGACAGTCACCAATAGCCCGTTGTGTTGCGTCAGTGCGACGTTAATTCAACTGCCAACCATCCAACTTGGCGGTGAAAAACTGCCCGTACCCCTGTGTTCCAAACTGCGAGTCCGCGCAGCTGTTATTCAAGATATTATTTTCTAAGCAAAATTCAAACCGTTGCACATGCTCTTATCGAAAAGTAAGCTACTTGGGCAAAGATTACTTATGGGAAGAACTAGAGCATTTTGTGTTATTTCCCTGACTGGAATCCAGCGACAAAATATTTTTCTGTTATAATAAATATGAAACAAGCTTGTCCCATGACTATTCATTCTGAAACTTGCGTATTGAGTATTTAGTTTCGAAAACTATTTTTAATAAGTTAATGCAGTGTTCTTAAGGATAGAGGGATGCAGCCGAGCAAACTTTTCAGTTATTTTCCGATTATTGTGAAATTTGCATACTGTTTTTCTACAAAAAAAGGCTGTATAAAAAGTTTGGTTGAAAAGTATTAATACATTCGGACATACGACGTGATAAATCAGCAAATATTGATAGGTCCTATGAGCATAAATTTTCCATGTATTGTCAAAACTTTAATTCGCATAATAGTTTATGCATTTAAATCAAATTAACTCCTATTTGGTAAGTTCATCGCTCAACTGTAAAAAAAGAAATGCACTAAAACATCTAAAATTTTGCAAAATGAATTTTTTATATGAACTTATATGCGTACAATATACACTGCTGGCCACCCAAATTGCAACACCAAGAAAGACAAGAGATATCACAACAAAATTTATTTTGTAGATAACATGTTGACCAAGTATCAAATGATTAAATTTATAGACTTCTGTGAAGTGTGGTTCCTGCCAAAATCAGTAGCCAGAGTAGCCGCCATTGTTGGAGATCACCGCTGCCACACGCCTCGGCATTGATTTAAAGAAACTTTGGATGTGTTCTTGGGGTACAGCAGACCAAGCAGCTTCCACACGTTGCCAAAGTTGATCTGGTGTGGCAGCTGGGGATGTATTCTGGGTCAATCGTTGAGCAACCATGGACCACATGTTTTCTATCGGCGAAAGATCCGGAGAGCGAGCTGGCCAGGGAAGCAATTCAATCTGGCGATTGACGAAGAACCCTTGGACAATGCGTGCCACGTGTGGTCGCGCATTATCCTGTTGAAATATGGCTGTGGGCAAGCCCTGAAGGTAAGGAAGGACAACTGGCTCCAACACCTCGGAGATGTAGCGCTGGCTGTTTAAAGTACCGGCAATGCGTACTAGAGGAGTGCGAGAGTGATATCCAATACCGCCCCATACCATAATACCCGGTGCAGGACCAGTGTGGCGGTGCATAACGCAGCTGTTCAGCATCCTCTCTCGACGGTGTCTCCAGACTCGAATCCGACCATCGTGGTGTTGCAGACAGAAGCGTGACTCGGCAGTAAAGACAATTTCATTCCATTCTGCCGTCCACATCCTTCTTTCATCGCACCATTGGCGGCGGAAACGTCTGTGGTTCTGCGTCAAGGGTAGACGAAGCAATGGACGTCTTGCGGACAGACCGCTCTGCTGTAAACGGCGTCGAATGGTACGCGCAGACACTGGATGATGCGGTACACCACCACCAGTTGGGGGCGCAGCCCCCTCTACCCCGACATAAGCCATTATAGATTATCAGAGGCGGCCCCTGAAGATGATGCGGTACAGACTGAATGTGCTGTGCTATGGTTCGTGATGTGGCTGAGCGATCCGTCACTGCCATACGCACAATATGCCTGTCATCACGTGAAGTGGTGCACTGAGGTGGATGCGATCGAACCCGTCGGTCCGTCGTACCCTCCTGCATCCAACGATCACATATCCGCATTACAGTTGTTTGGTTTCGTCCAACACGACTACCGATTTCCCTGAAAGATAATCCACAATCTCGGTAGGCCACTATCCTTCCTCTGTCGAACTCGGATACTTGATCAAAAGATGATCGCTGTTTTCTAAGAGGCATAATTGATCGTTTTTTTTTTTGAAAAAACCACAAGAAAAACACAATTGCCGTACTTGAAATCGTCGAAATCTCCAAGCCTTAAAAAGCGCTTTGAAGTGGCGCCACAGGCGCGCGTGATGTGCGTCTGCGCTGAAATTCTAATCATTTGCATATCTCACCTCCGCTAATGCATGTTGTAAATTTCATATTATTTGCATGTTTCCTTCAGGGTGTTTGGTAGTAACTTACTGCATCTTTGCTGTTGTATATGTAAATCCGTCGAAACATCATAATTGAAAAATTATTTTTGCTATCTAGAGTTTCATGTCAATTAATTTTTAACGCCAATAATCGATTTTTCGATCATTTTGAAATACCACTGTCTCCTTAATTCATTCTCTAATACAGAAAAATAAGCTTGATGCACTTTTGAAAAAGCTAGAGCTGCGTATGATAAATGTACAAAATAATGTTCTTGGGGGGTCTTCTAATTTCTAACACATTTGTTCTGTAGATCAAATAGAAGAAAACTAGGTTCTTAAATCACTTTTCTGTTCTAAGGATGCAATTTTCTTTTGAACAATAGATAGCCATTGTGGCTTAGTGGGTATGCCCACTGCCCTAGCAACCTGCGAGTTATAGGCGGTGCAGGTTCTATTCCTCCCTGCGTGTATTTCTCCTTCAATTCCTCCCTGGGTGCCAGTAAAACTTTCCTTGTGTGTATGTCTATTACTTGAAATTTGCGCAGCATGGCCAAATATGGCCCTTGAGCCATATAAACCCAACCAACGTTTCAACAATCGCTATGACCATTATACCTACTAGGTGACCAAAAATGAATGTTCACATATCTTCTTAAGGCACTTTTTCCTTTTCAAATTGGAAGAGTAACGGATTAGCAACAGGAAGGTTGCTAGTTCGAAACTCAATCTAGCCAAAGACCGTTGTGTACCTGGGGGCTAGGCACGTTAAATCTGTCCTGGCCTCAAATGTCTTCACGTTGGCGTGGAAGTTTGGAGAGTGGAGTGCCAGCTCAGGTGTTGACCTCGTCATCTCACCGTGGTTCAAAATTAACGCGTTGTCCTGGGGTCTTTTCCCTGCGGGATTGATCCCGGATCGTCGCCAATGGCATGCGTGTTGGTCCAATGCGACGTAAATTAACTACTACCTACCTTTTAAAAGTAAAGTAGTCCAGTCTGTGACTCTTCTGTCACCTGCAAAGAGGCGTGGCCCACAGCTTGAGAACCGTAATGCGATCAGTTCCAGATAAGGGGCCTTTCAATGGTGAGGAACATTCGTTACGACGTCATTCATTGTGTAGACCACAATCCTGACGATGCCCCACGTGGCAGCTTCTCCAAACCGATATTTTCCAAGAAGTCTCGATCTTGACGGTCAGATTCAAAGAACTGGGCCGGTCGCTTCAAGACCCCCTACCGTACTCTTGTGGCCCACAATAGGCTTACTTACAAGTCTTTTGTAGAGCGTCGTAGTTGAAGGTCAAATTCAACCCTTCCTACACTGGCATTGAGCTGCACGTAGACTGGCTCCTCCCCCCTTTTGTGAGCGTCTTTACCCTATCATCCATCATGTCATCACTTCTATACCCTAAAGAGGGGACGCTGGATAACCCACCGTCTGGTTTCGACGAGATAATCTCGTTCAAGATCTGACCAGTTTTTGATAGTGGCGAGATATCTCGTCTTCAAGATACTGCCGATTGTTTGATGATGGCGCAATCAAGATCTGACGAGATATCTCGTCCATCAAGATCCGATCAGTTTTGCTAATGACGACATACTTCGTCATCAATCGATTTTTCGTGGAAGACATCAAAATCTGAGATATCTCGTCCATCAAGATCACACTGATTTGCGGATAATGTCGAGATATCTCGCCCATCAAGGTATTGCCGATTTTTTTATGATGACGAGATCTAGATCTGGTCAGTTTTCTTCTAATGACGGTCAGTTTTACGGTAAGATCTGGTCAGTTTTACTACTGACGAGATATCTCGTCGAGATAACCACCAGGAGATTGATCCTGCAAGTGTTCGACGAGATATATCGTCCATCTAGATCTGGTCAGTTTTGTTAACGACGAGATACCTCCGAGAGAAACTGTTCAATAAATCCAAAGGGAATGAAATCTCTAGTAGGAAAAACAAACTGTCCCTTGCCTAGAACTGGTAACAGTTTGGAACAGGTTTTTGCACCAGACTGGCAATTACAGGGCAGTTTTCGACGCGATATTAACCACCAGGAGGGTTAAGGAAGAAGCTCGATACGGTGTGGCAAAAAGATTGAACTTTAAGATACTACCAAACTCTATTCTTCGGTTAAAATCCAAGTTATCAGCAAATCACTCATCTCAATTAATAAACGAACGATTCATCCCTGGGCCGAGTCAAAGAAAAGAAAGACTACTCAGACTCCAACAGCGATACAGCAGGCAGATAGTCTTTATCTGCCGTTGCAAGCCTCTTTATTCTGCAATTGTCATCCACCGATATGCTTGGAGAGTAAAAAGATGATAAAGCCATTTCGTCATTACATGTTTTTGTGACTATTGTTCTCCTCTTATCATGATAAAACTCCCAAGAACCCTTCAGTTCTACGAGGCACAGAGGTGTAATGATAGGACAAGAGGGGGTGGAAAGAATGATTATCCTTTCTAATGGCAGCTGATATTATGGATGGACTCAGTGTGGGATAATCCTACTTTTATCCAAAGACCCCCCTCAGTGGGGTTGTTCTACCCTTCTTTGTTTAGGGATACTGAAATTTCAATTGAAGAACATTCTTTGCAGAATAGGCTCGGTTTTTCAATGCCAGCCCTGTTTCGCCTACCCTTGTGTGCTGTGCCCCTTAGTTGTGTGCCTCTTTGTTAAGTACGGAGTTGTCGCTTTGATTCCCCTTTTGTGACTTTTGACCGGTTAGATGGTATTGTACCAGGGAGATAGTGAGCAAAACTGGAACGTAGTGCCTCGGGAAAAAATGGGGGTTCTGGTGTTTGGCAATGTTGCTGGAAAGCATTATCTTCTCAGAACTATAAAAATTAGACATGGGCAGAACGAGTACGTTTAAGAATCGAATTATTGGTATTCAAGTAAGTATTCGAATATAAAATAATTAAATTGAATATAAATTAATATAAATATAAAATGGAATAGTTCTCGCATTTAAATAATCAAATTCGAATACAAGTTAATATACACTGCTGGCCACCGTAAATGCAACACCCTGAAGGAAGCATGCAAATAATATGAAATTTACAACATGCATTAGCGGAGGTGAGATATGCAAATGATTAGAATTTCAGCGCAGACGCACATCACGCGCGCCTGTGGCGCCACTTCAAAGCGCTATTTAAGGCTTGGAGATTTCGACGATTTCAAGTACGGCAATTGTGTTTTTCTTGTGGTTTTTTCAAAAAAAAACGATCAATTATGCCTCTTAGAAAACAGCGATCATCTTTTGATCAAGTATCCGAGTTCGACAGAGGAAGGATAGTGGCCTACCGAGATTGTGGATTATCTTTCAGGGAAATCGGTAGTCGTGTTGGACGAAACCAAACAACTGTAATGCGGATATGTGATCGTTGGATGCAGGAGGGTACGACGGACCGACGTGTTCGATCGCATCCACCTCAGTGCACCACTTCACGTGATGACAGGCATATTGTGCGTATGGCAGTGACGGATCGCTCAGCCACATCACGAACCATAGCACAACACATTCAGTCTGTACCGCATCATCCAGTGTCTGCGCGTACCATTCGACGCCGTTTACAGCAGAGTGGTCTGTCCGCAAGACGTCCATTGCTTCGTCTACCCTTGACGCAGAACCACAGACGTTTCCGCCGCCAATGGTGCGATGAAAGAAGGATGTGGACGGCAGAATGGAATGAAATTGTCTTTACTGACGAGTTACGCTTCTGTCTGTAACACCACGATGGTCGGATTCGAGTCTGGAGACACCGTGGAGAGAGTATGCTGAATAGCTGCGTTATGAACCGCCACACTGGTCCTGCACCTGGTATTATGGTATGGGGCGGTATTTGATATCACTCTCGCACTCCTCTAGTACGCATTGCCGGTACTTTAAACAGCCAGCGCTACATCTCCGAGGTGTTGGAGCCAGTTGTCCTTCCTTACCTTCAGGGCTTGCCCACAGCCATATTTCAACAGGATAATGCGCGACCACACGTGGCACGCATTGTCCAAGGGTTCTTCGTCAATCGCCAGATTGAATTGCTTCCCTGGCCAGCTCGCTCTCCGGATCTTTCGCCGATAGAAAACATGTGGTCCATGGTTGCTCAACGATTGACCCAGAATACATCCCCAGCTGCCACACCAGATCAACTTTGGCAACGTGTGGAAGCTGCTTGGTCTGCTGTACCCCAAGAACACATCCAAAGTTTCTTTGAATCAATGCCGAGGCGTGTGGCAGCGGTGATCTCCAACAATGGCGGCTACTCTGGCTACTGATTTTGGCAGGATTTCACAGAAGTCTATAAATTTAATCATTTGATACTTGGTCAACATGTTATCTACAAAATAAATTTTGTTGTGATATCTCTTGTCTTTCTTGGTGTTGCAATTTGGGTGGCCAGCAGTGTAAATATAAAATCGAATAGTTCTCGTATTTAAATAATCAAATTCAAACATAGATTAATAATCAAATTAGAATAGAATAAGAATATAAAAACGATTCATTGATAGTGAGACTCATCAACTGTGGTATAAGGCGAAGGTATAAAAATAACACTTTGTTCAGATTTTCCCAGCATTATCGTGTTGGTGCACCTGGAATTGTGATATAGTGTATCAAAGTTCGATCCCACTACAAGATGAAAAGAGTGGATCGTTACTGTGGTATCTGAATACTTTAGTATTCCAGTACTTTGGTATTTGAGTGCTTTGGTATTCGAATATTGTGCATAATAATTATAAAAACTAAAACATTAAAATTGAGTTAAACGGAAACTGTTTTATGCCTGACCCATGTGGAGAGGTAGAAATCCGTTTAAAATCTTATATATGCACACATTGTTTGAAAGTAAAATATTATGTTTACAATACTTCAATCCATATCTAATTCATTCAACCCCATCAATTCCAAGTATATTTAAATAATGCAAAATAAAATTTAGATAATGTGTTCACGAAAATTCCACTAGCTATTCCTGAACTGGAAAAGATTTAATATTTTTGGTGAAGAGTGTGTACTTTAGTTCAACCTTGAAATTATTCCATAAAGAAATTGCATGCACCAACTACAGTTCACGATATATCCCAACAGATTAGATTATGGCATGATTTATCATCTCATTTAATACACCGAATTTATCGTTTCAATTTATTACAGCATTCATTCGAAAGCTGTAATGAGAACGAATCTCCATACCGCTACAAATCCAAATAAAGTTCCATGAAACCGATTCGTTCAAAATTCCAATTTGCTTAGGTTCGAATCTCCCCAGCAGATTCTTATCTTTTGCCCTCCGTTAAGTTCTAGTCGATAAAATTATAAAGTTAAATTTCATCTTTCAAAACTCCACGGAGTATTTTCGGAATGTGGAGGTGGAATTTATTATGCAAAGTGCCCGAACAATTCAGATTTGGAGATGCCTTTGTCTGACCGTGAGATTTCAATTCCCGACGAGAAATGCATTCCCACTGGTTCTGTGCGAAAAGGGTACGCTGCGTTTTATATTTATATATTTCGTTTTATAATTCCTCCACTTGACAAACATCGCACTCAGCCGATGCGTAACAATTTATAGACCGTAAAACCATGATAGCCATTGAAGCATTTAGTTATTTGCCAGGCTTTTAAAGGCTGAAGCCGTTTTCCATTAATACACGCGAGAACACCCCTTTCCCGCTGTTGTTGGTGATGTTGATGCTTCATTACCTTCAACTGAGCCGGGGATCATCTATTGTTTATGGGACGTCGAAAAGCAGAAAAGAAACAATGGCAAAGTGATGTTATTTTTTGCTTCGGTTTCTTTGTTGTGCTGGGTCCTTTCTTTTGCATGCGAAACGCATTTGCATTACACGTTCCATTGCTTCGTCAATTCTTCGAAAAGTAGTAAGTATTTTGTTTGTCTTTACACGGGACATTTCGATGTCTTATTTCGTGAGTTGATATCCGATCTGTTGTTTGATATTCCCGTGCACGATTTTAGTTTCTCTCCGTTTAAATAAAGTATTTACCCCCCTGTGGGGTTTTCACACATAATTCCACATTGGAACCTGCAATCTTCTATGCATGACTTCGGACCAATTTTGGCCTTTGTGACCAATAGACTCTTCCAAATTGACCAATAGATTTCCATTTTAAGGACAGCAGGGAGAATTATCTTGGTCCACCATAAGATCTGTTCTTAATTAGAAATGCAGGAAAGAATGGGCAGAATCGAATACTTTGGATGAGTAATGCTGTATTCGAATAAAATGAGAAAGAATCGAGCACAACGAATGCTTTTAAGAATCGAGTACAGTACTTTTGTATTCAAACACAAAAAAGAATCGAGTACAGTACTTTTGTATTCAAACACAAAAAATAATCGAGTACAGTACTTTTGTATTCAAACACAAAAAAGAATCGAGTTCAACCGTTACCACCGAGATAACAAGGCCAGACCGCTGTGACGTTTCGATCACGTGACTCGCTTACTAGTAGTCATAACAAACATCGCCGCATGGCCGACTACTTGTGGATTACCTTTAATGTAGCGTAAGAAATTAGGGTTTTTTATACTATTTTACCGGAAAGCAAGTGCAGCTGCAGTTAAATATTGTTATAGAACATTTGTGGAACATTACAGTGTCAAGGTGTTAAAGGCTTTCGTCAAACAACACGTTTAACGTGTGTCCAGACCGATTTCTTTAGGCTTAACCACGAGGCTATCCAAAATGCCCTTTAGATGCTGTGTACCTACTTGCTCTGGAAATTATAGATATGGTGATGCACCAAATATGGCGGTTCTCTCCTTTCCAGAGGATAAAAATATTAGAAAAAGATGGCTCAGGGCGATTCCACGAGCCGACTTTACACCATCAAAACGCAGCTAAGTCTGCGAACTTCATTTTCAAAACGATGATATCGTCCGGAATGTATCGAAATTCAACAAAAAAAACTGGTGAGTGTTCTACCTTTTCCATGAAACGTCTCCGTTTAAAAGTTGGTACTATACCAAGTATATTTCCGAATTGCCCTAAATATCTCTCGAAAACTTGTCCCACCGTTCGTAAAAGCAGGGAAGATAAAATTCGTGAAACTGATCAATTCAATTTATTGAGAGCTATCAACGAAAGCAAATCTGAGTTCATTGCTCATCATGAATCTATTTCTTTTCAAAATTTTAATAGAAATTCTGGATTCATTACCCCATAAACAAAATTGGTTTAAACTAATTGAGGAGTCGAAAGTTACTTTTTTCAAAATTTGTTTTAATCCAGGACCTGCAACAAATTACACTGTTGTAATACATTCAAATCTGAAAATGGAAACATTTATATGGCCAAGAAATTTCTGTTTAGATAACAATCAAATCAAAACACCCTGTCACGTTAATAATTTGGAAATTATTGAAAATTGTTTGAATTTTATAAATGAAATATCAATGAAAAATTCTTCAGCCAACTATGATAATAATCGCTTCAATTGCTTTGATTTCCCATTTTTACAGATTTAATGATGAAGAAAACATTAATTAGATTTCTTTAGACTGAGAAAGGGTTTTCTTTTCTTTTTGATTTATGGTCGCATTTGAGAAACTATGATATTGGGCGGTATTAAGCTTGATTGACGTGTGTATTTTAGTTAATAAAAGTCATAAGCGAGTTTTTCGCTATTTTTTAATTGAATTTACGATATAATTTTGGCTGGTTTTTTAATAAGTTATTGCTTTTACTATTTACGCACACTCTCTGTTATCGTTAGTAAATAAGGAAGAAAGACGCGAGGGTGTAAAAGTTTCATTCTGAGATTATCATAGTTTTGACTAGGGAAAAACCATATTTACAAACTGCTATAATAATTTGCAATAACGTATAACAATATTTTCCTGTGGTCTCGACGTATATAGAATATATTATGTATCGTTGTAGACAGATTTCACTGTATTAGGCTTTGAATATTCCAATACGGCGGTGGTCGTTCGTATCGCACGTATGACTACTAGGGAGACGCCATGACGGCAGCGGTCAGGCCTTGTTATCTCGGTGGTAACGGTTCAACGCATGGTTTAAGAATGGGGTACGGGTGTACATTTGTATTCGAACACTCCCATCGGTTCCTTTGTCAATACTTGACGAAAAGGCTAAGCAGAAAAGAAAAGCCGAAGAAAATCTCCACGCCTCTCCTTAATAAATTTGTTCATAGCCCAAGGAAAGAGGCGGGACAGCACCCCATGATGGATAGGACCACTTGCCATCTCTTCCAACCTACCAACCATCCACGCTGCAGAACTCTACCCCGGTTGCCACGATGGTATTGAGTTTCTTCTCCGATGCAGACCCCGGCTTCAAGGGTCTTTGTGGGGAGGCAAAGAAGCTTCGTCCCCTAAATTGGCTCCGGGTTTTGAATTTCAGAATCGTGGCGCCAGTGGTGGGCGCTGATTGGCATGCACCCCCCTCCACGAATCCTTTCTGTGCTGGGGCGAATTCCAGAAGATGACCACGTTTCCGGTCCCTGCTCATGTTTCAGAGAAGCCAATCTGCAAAAATAATAGCCCTTGTGGCTTCTCTGGCCATGTGTCCACACTGTCAACTAGACAAGGCTGTTTAGAATACTGGAGCTGTTATTGTGTTTCGGAGATCAACCACAGGTGATTATTTTCAGATGGCCAACTGCAATCAAACCGCGATTGTAACTACAAATGCATTCATGGGGGTAGTTGAAATAAAATCGCACTGGAGCAACACAACGGGCTTTTTGCGACTGTCCGGGATCAATACCGAGGGGAAAGATCCGAGGACAACACGTCGTAGGGGCCGTCGTGACGCAATGGGTATGCCCTGCAAGTTGTAAGGCCTAGCAGATTCGATTCCTCACTAGGTATATTTCTGTCTTCTGTGTCAGTAAAATTTTCCTTGATTGTGTTGGTCCATTATTTGGCCCTTGCACCATAAAAAACACCAACCTACACCTCGTACTTTTGAAGCACTGTCACATGACGATGCCACACGATGTGCTAGAACACCACTCCAAACTTCCACATCACGCCAAAGTGAGTACATTCGAGACCAAGACAGATTTAACTTGCATCAGTCCCTCTGTACACGACTGTCTTAGGATGGATGAGTTCACAACCCTCTGGTTGCTGATCCGTTGCTCTTCCAACTGGGCTGCGGTTGATCTTCCGTCGGGTTTAGATCAACCGCAGGTGATTATTTTCCGATGGCCGATTATAATTACACATATATTCGTAATAAAGGCATTTTTTGTGTAGCTAAACAGACATAGGAGTCACTAGACTTTCTCGAGACCTGGGCGAATGATGCTGATACCGCCCTTCGTCCGATACAAATTTTTTTATTAAAAATGTAAATAGTAAATTAATAAAATAATTTGGATATAAAATAACGTAATAAGTACTATAAATTTTTATTTAATAAATTATTATTCACAATTTTATTTACTGATTCCATTCGATTGGACAAAACACCATTCGATTGGAACAAAACGCCATTCGATTGGGAACAAAACGCCATTCGATTGAGAACAAAGCACCATTCAATTGGAACAAAACACCATTCGATTGGAACAAAACACCAGAGGAGAAGATTGGGGGATTTTTTTTTAATTACGAACTGGATTCACGCATGATACGATGGAACTAATATTCCGGGGTTATTTCTTTTTCTATATTTGGAAATGCGAACCGGAAAAATTGTTTTGCGTGTTCAAAACTTGATTAGATTATGACAATATCAATATTTGTAACAGTAAGTTTCTTTTGTAGTTATATGGTGCACAAGACAAATCAAGCTAATTTGCGCATTAAAGGAAAATTATGCAGCTACTTATCACTGGAACCATTATTCAACCGAATAATTCATATTATTAACTGTTTCCGATAAAAAATTGCCAATTATTTATCATGCACGTTAGTATCGACACGTGATTATGGAGAAATGAGATAGCACTTTTTTCTGAGAAAGGACGTTGGCACCGGAAGCAATTTCTATTTGCCTCACGGCATGTCATCGTGTGTACTTCCAGATTTGTGGTTATCGCCTTTCTCCATTGAACGATGCCAAATTCTGTCGATAGACGTTAGGAAACAAGGAGGCATGAAAAGATCTCATTGTGGTTGGATTGATTAGAATTCGACACCGTGTCCATCGTTCTTTTTATAGAGCTTACCCTTCAGTCTGTGCATTTCCTTTCTTTTTAAAGGCCCTTTGAGATCACAGATGTACTCCCGCATACTCCTACCCACCCGAAATGTTCCTGATGTCAAAAAAAAAATTAGTGCTGTACTTGGCTTTCTGTGTAAACCGAAATTTTGTTAGACCTGTTTGTCGAAAGTTGAAATAGTCAAAAATATCTGCAAACCCAAATGCTAGTTTTTTACATCAAAAGTTGTTTTGATATGGCCACTACCATTTTCTATGTCGACATTTTTTTGTTTTAATTTTCGAACTTTTACCAATTGCAGAATTTGGTCGAGTGATGATCATCCCAATCCGAAGATCCGCAGTTGCACATACCAACCATAGACGTGAAATATAAGTTGACTGATCATTGCTATTGAGAGGAGATTCGAAAAGTGTGACCAACATCTCGACTAGTAGTCACGTGACTGCTCAGTGGAGAATTGACGGGGTTAGCCGATTCGGTATCTTATCTCCTCGTTTGACGATATAACATCGTATGCCAGGGTATGTGTGTGAATGCGCATTTCTATTGAGTGACAACTAAAAGGGTTATATAAGATACACCAGTTTTTATTATAATCACGATTGTTTTTTAGGAAGGGCCATTGTAGCGCCGGCTTCGTCTATGTAAACCGGCATAGTGCCGGTCGTCTTCTTTTAAAATATTTGTTGGACCCTGTTGGTCCGTTTACATGTAATTTTTTATTGAAAAAACATAAATGGTGGTGCCCTGGATTTCGGAGCGTACGCGCCGGAGTCTGGGTATGCCCTCTCTGTGCGGGGGGGGGGGGGGCTGGTTTTCCCGGCGTGCCTTTTTTGTGCTTGTGGTGATTATCCTCTCCCTCCTCCCACTAAAAAACTCTCTAAACCTAGTGGTGAGTTGCGAGGATGTGAGTCTAGAACTAAAAGGGGTTGAATCTCCAAAGTCTACTATTGTGTCGCGTGGATCAATCAGAGATGGCTGGTGCACGTAAAATCTGTTTTGGCCTCAAATATCCTCACCTGAGCTGGTTCGCCTCACCGACTTTCGAACTCTCAACCCTCCTGTTGCTAATGTGCTACTCTTCCAACGGGTCTACCGCGGCCCCATCTTATGATGGGATAGGTGTGTGAATGCGCATTTCTATAGAGCGGTGACAAAAGTGGTAAAATTGCCAAAGTCTACTATTATTAGATGATCAATCAATTGATGAATCAATGGATGGGCGTCTTTTCTTGTCTCGTGGACCTATTAGATGATGAATGTTCGGGAAGATAAATGACTGCGGCAGACGAAAGCAGTCTAGGGGTCACGTTACTACTAGTTTTGGTCACATGATCCTAGGCACGGAAATGTTAACATTGCTCACTATATGAAAAATATCACCGACCCTTCGTATGGGCGGAGAGGGAAGGAGAGATGCAATTTTACGACAAATGGGGGGGGTATTTCAATTAACGTCACACTGGAGCAACACAATGGGCTATTGGTGACGGTTACGACAAATGAAGGAAGTTTTGTAATTGTAGTCTTAACAAGTTTAAAAATGTGCAAAAGTTAACATTGTGTACTTGAAATCGTATGTTTTTCACGAAGAGCTGTGTTACTAGGGACCATCATTTAACCTGGTATCATGACCTGGAGTGCAAATGTGGTCCTGATTTGTACGGCATACTATCTCTCAAAGTCGAGAATTGCTAAGGCCACAAAGCCTGCGCAGAAATGGACCTCATACTATTTCCCACCGAGGATACTTGAAGAAACGTATTCAAGTTTGGTGGCACTTCATGACTAAATGGAAATATATTTGTTATGGTTTTTACTTGTTGCACGATCATTAAGAGATGTCCTCGGATCTTTCCCCTCGGGATGAATCCCAGACCGTCGCCAATAGCCCGTTGTGTTAGAGTAACCAATACAACATAATTCAATTGTAACCAGTGCGACGTTAATTCAAATACCACTCTTAATGGGGCCCCACAAAACATTAAAGAAAAATAATTGATCAAATGATGCTTTTTGAAATGAAGTGAATTGGGTAATTGATAGTAGAAAACATCTTTAAAGTAAAAATAATCGTTTAAGTGCGTAGTTAAATAATTACGGGATAAAATTATTTAATAATTTATGCATTTTTTCCCAGTCCCATTAAGGGCCGTCGTGGCTCAGTGGGTATGCCTATTGCACTAATAAATTGCCAGTTACAGGCCGAGAAGGTTCGATTCTTCTTTGGGTGTATTTTTTTGTGTTAGAAAACTTCGATTTTATGTGGGTATGGTCCATTACTTGATGTGTTTAGCGCAGCATGGCCAAATATGACCCATGTGCCACATGAAGGTTGTTGGTTGGGCCATGAAATCCAATTCAATCCATTGATGTCGGGGACCTTGGAATGTGTGAGGTCCAATTAGGGGAATCAGCCCAGGGCTGGCCCTGCGTTTCTGTGGTAACACAAACTGCGGCTGACAGCAGTTCTCGTGGTAAGCAGACAGTAACTTCTTCCATCGGAGCCATTAATCCGAATCCGCAAATGCGATTACTCTACTCCCTCTACAAAACAACGCCGTGCCATTTTCGAGACCCGACCACCAGACACCCCGGAGAGTACCTGCCGCCTCTGGCGTCCACTTATGTTCTCGCACCTGAAATTGCACCCGCAGATCCCACATCACCGATCCTCCGACTCGCACAATAACAGGTTGCTAAAACAGAGAATCCACTGCGTAAATAACACTTTGAATAGCTGCCCTCGGCGACGGGCTTCAGCCAGCGACGGGAATTCCAGAGAAGCCAAGCAGCAAGAGCAGGTTTTCGGAGGTGTAATCATTAAGGTTCCAAGAGAATAAATACAGTTATAGGAGTCATTCGGGTGTTTATACCAAACTAGCTGAATTACCCGGCGTTGCTCGTGTTGAATTGTTTATCGTAATACTTAATATTATTACTATTAGGATTTCGAATTGTTTTTAGCCCCCCTGCAGATCCAGGACAAATCGAACGGGGTTAATATATAACCTAAGTGTCCCGCAGAATTCTACAGGATGAATGTACCAAATTTAGTGTGCATTGGTCTGACATTAATCGTATAAATACGCAATGTTATTCCTATGAGGATTTCGAATTGTCTTTCCTGTACCATATCGACGATAAAAAAGACCACTTTCTATAAAAATGATCTTACATTAGCCTAAAAATTTACATTCGAATAATAAAACTACAGTTTAAGAATTTACAGACGGGATACATAAACGATATGATGCTGATTTCCAGCGCACCAACCGGGAGAGAGCGCCCCCTAGCAAGTCCCCTAGCTGTCCAGGATGACCGGACGTTACTCACCTCTGCACACTCAAGACAAATAGAATGGTGTTAATATGTAGTCTACGTTACCCGCAGGGTTAAAAAAATAAGTTTACTAAATTTGGTGTAGATGGGTGAAACGGTGTAGAGTTGTGTAGAGAACAGACAGACAGATCGCAACTCTTCCTTAAATGTATGGATGTTCGGAGGATTGGTTTTGTGGAGCAAGGGCCATAATATATGGCCAAGCTTCGCCAAACACAAAACAATGTTAAGTAATTGTGAAAAGAAGGGATGGAGAAGAAAGTAGAGAAATATTGCATAGCAGAATTACTAGCGCACGGTCTCATAACAAAACTCTTTCCTGCTGTCAAGCACTACGCTGATTTTTTTTTAATTTATCAGCAACAAGCGGAATAATTCTTTGGAATTGTTTTGTTATGTGCGTTCTTGTGTAAAAAGTAAAGAAATTTATTTTGAAAATTGACTAATATTTTTGAATCAATTCAACTTTGGAAGACATGGACCGAAGACGATAGATAAACAAGTGTCCATCTGAAATCAAATCTCATCACTAAAAATCCTCAGGGGCATGCTTCAGGTGTGTACAATCTTCACGAACCCGAGGTCTACTAGTGATGTATTCTTTTCCCATGGATTTACTGCCTCTGGTAAACATGGGGATCGCGACCCCAGAATGCCCAAACGATCTTTCTCTACTTTTTCTCTTCGTCCTTTTTTTTCACAATTACTTCACATTGTCTTGTGTTTGACGTAGCTTGGCCAAATATGGCCCTTGCGCCATAAAACCCAAAAGCAACCAACCGCACGCAAATTCCGGACATATGGTAACCCAAACCACAACAGCAATTGCTGTCATTCCGTAAATAAGCCTAAAAAAGATTGCTAATGAAAAAACTAGAACTGAAAACTGGTATTGAGAATTCCCGTCGGTAACTTATCAATACTGAGAAAGCCGGTAATTTGTAAATCCTAGGCACCACACTGATAAGGAGGTGTCCACGGGATTTTGAATTTGCGGAATGCGCCTGCAGTCCTGCTGCTCTTTTCCAAATCCTAAAACTCGCTACCTTTTTATCAATTTGCCGCGTGTACGACAGCGGTAAGATTGTCCAGGGCTCAGCCAAGAGCACTTATTTATTCAAATTCTGCGTGTTTACCCAGCTGTCGCCAGACGCGAGATAAAAAGCTCATACTCGAGTGAAGTGCTCGAGTTTCAGCTTCGGGTCAAAAGGGGGAGAAAGTAAATGTTTTTCAGCAAAATGTGGTAAATTGAGGAATGCGAGTTCTCGAAATTCTGCCGACGGCAGTGGCTGGCCTGTTCGAGGAAATCCAGTGTCCAGTGGTGCCCATTCTGATTTTCGGTGCTGCGAAACCAATCCCGAGATACCCCCATGGCAGTTTTCGTTGCCTATCTCTCACTTTTATCTCTTCTTAAGAGCCTGGTCTTATTTCATGCTCGGATTATCTCGACAGAAGCCATAAAAGTCAACTCCGCTTTTCCTTCGCTGTTTTTCTTTTAGAGCTGAGATTAGATACCGCAGGAAGTATATGCGAAATTAGCTTCTGTTTTGCAAGAAAGGTACGGACGGTATTCTGCATGTTCTTTGGAAACTGTGCTTGAGTGCACCCCCACACATCTGCAGTCCTGGTCCCAGTAATAAGTTAGATGAAGGTTCCCAGTTTCAGTTTTCATGGAAGAGCACTAGTGCAAAATCAAATTAAGGGTCCTAGTACATTAGATGAATGGCCTTAGTAGGAGGTTAGAGGAAGGGTCCCAGAACCGGATTAAATGAAGGGTCCCAGTAAGAGATCCCAGTACCAGTTTACATGAAGACCCCAGTACTAAGTTAAATGAAGGTTCCCAGTATATGAAAGGACCCTCATAAAAAATTTTAATGTGTATTTCAAGTACTCAATGTTCAATAAACACAAATGTAACTTGTTTCTTCGCACACTAGCATACACAACGGAAATGAAGCAGACAATTCAACCCAAATGCAGTTCAAAAACGTTTTTCACATTTTGCAGGGCCCAGTAACATGGTACTGCGACCCTCCTCTTGTGGGGGGGTCTTGCTTGAGTGTACCTCACAAAGAGAATGATACCTAGATATCACACTCCCGGGATAGTGTGTAGCAATTAAAAATTTGTTTCTTTGTTTATCTTCAGTAGCGTTGGAACAGAAGCTTCCCCAGCCTTAACCTACATCTTCGCACTTACCGGATTATTAATCAGACACCAATAATGCATTCGACCAATCCGCGAATGCTTCCACTCAGACTTGGGTACCAGAAACGCAACAAAAAAGTACCTTCCCTCTGAAAATTGTCTCAATTTTTTCCTTCTGTAACAACCTCGCTTTCCAAAACCTCAACGATTCTCCCCAAACCTCGTGGCCCCACACAAACTTCTCTCCCCAGAAAAAGAAAAAAAAGAACTTCTTGTGCAGTCTTCTCTTTCAACTGTACATCCCTTTTCTTCTCCCTCCCTCTTGATTCTTTTTTTTCGTTTCCAGCCCTCCAACCTCGGGCAGTTCCTGTAATTTCGCGTGATGGTAGGGGGGCTGCCTGCCTTTCTCTCCCCCCTTTTCAAAAGGCTTGTTCAATCTTGGGCTGCCATCTTTACAACCTGCAGGGTTGCCCGAATCCGCCTTTCTCCCCAAAGCGTTTTTTACGACTTTTGTGGGTAATGTCACTTCGCCAAACACGTGAAAGAATTGGAAAGAGAAGGAAAAAAAATTAGCGAGTCGGAGTTTTGCTTTTATTTCTGGCTGGGGGTGGGTTTGGGTTTTGTTGTTACCGTCGTGTGAGTGGTGTTTTTTGTTCTGTCTGAATTCTATAGATTGTGAGATTTAGTGGATAGTTTTTGGGTTGTGTTGTCTTTCTCCCCGAACAAAGGGAATGTGTTTATGATAGCTGCTGGAACAGATGAGTGTCTGACAAGACATTAGCTTGATTTTATTTCTGTAAAAGCGTTCAGGATCTCTCGGATCTTCCTCTCCAAGATTGATCACAAATACCACGTTGTGTTGCTTCAGTGCGACGTTAATTTAACTACCTACCGTTCAGGATTTCAAGACCTTTCTCTTTCAGAAAGGGCCGTGGTAGCCCGGTTGGAAGAGCAGCGGATTGGTAACCAGAGGGTTGCGAGTTCGAGACTCGATCCAACACAAGACCGTCGTGTATGTGGAGGCTGGTGCACGTTTAATCGGTCGTGGTCTCAAATGTCCTCACGTTGGCGTGATGTGGAAGTTTAGGGAGTGGGGTGCCAGCTCAGTGACCTCGTCCTCTGATCGTGACTCAAAATAACGAGTTTTGTCCTCTGATGTTCCCTTCGGGATGGATCCGGACCGTTGCCGATAACCCGTTGTGCTGCTCCAGTGCGATGGGAATTCAACTACCAACTACCTACCTTTCTGTCTCGGTTTTAGAGCAAAGTTAAGTACGATAATTTTTTTAAGTTTCCAATCACAAGTCATTATTTAAGTCATCCCCTTTTGAGTAATTGAAAGATGGTGGTAGTGCTTCTGCGGCGACACGTGTTTCCTGTACGCATTCCGAACCTGAAACCCGTCGACTGGTTTTTCGAATACCATTTCAGCACTTCGCCAATAAAATATTCGAAAGAACAAATGCCAAATTGAAAAACGACAGTTGATTGGACAACACCAATTAGATTAAACACCAAGCGTTTCCAAAACTGCGATAAAACAACATTTTATAGTAGTCCCAATATCTATCATGCAGGAGCATTTGGACAGCAGAAATAAAATCTCCGCAAACCGTCTGGTTTGTTTGTTTCACCGAAAATCCCTCTCATAGTGGTCAAAGCGTTCGTCTGTCACCCAGAAGGTCCAGGGGTTCGAATCCTGGTTTGCAAGCACATGGATGTTAGTGATTGTCCGTGTTAGTTGTAGCGGCTGCGACTCACCTACTGGGTGTTCCTTCACAATTAGCCGTCAGTTCGACCCTTGTAGTGCCGAAGAGGTTTGATCGGACAATAGAAATAAAATACTTGGTCAGAATCGTTCATGGAGAAAAGCAATTTACGATGCTGCATTAGACCAACTCGATTTTTACGTTTTCTCAGATAACAAAAATTGGCAATTTCTGTTTTCCCTAGGCACATGATATTGTATCCATCAATATTCCCCCCACTAAATATCGAATGAGAAAGGTTCGTGGGAATCAATGCCTAAGAGCTTGGACGCCCCCAATAATTTTAGGAAGCCCCTCCCTTCAATTCAAACGGGAGAGGTAAAATTTAAAAATAACAAATAATTAAACATATAATATTATAAATTGAGTAATCAACTAAATTGTTTCACCAAAACACTTACTTTAGGGGGCGCCAAATCCTAGGGGATCCCAAATATTTTTATGGTTGTAGGCCAGGATTCCCAAGATTTATTTTTGAAAGACAACACAGGATATATAACAGAATCACTAGAATGAATAACATTGAAAGAATAAATATCGTTAGGCTATAAGAAAGTTCTATGGTGCCATAAGATAAATTAATTTTTTTTATTAAATTCAACCAAAAGACCAGTTGAGGTTTTGAACTCTTTTTTTATTTATCGTTTGCCCACTGGCAATATTTTAAAAACATAAGAAAAGAATGTAATCAATTATTCCCAAAATCTAATGAAATAAAATATATTGCATTCGTGTAATAACATACTCAAATACTATTTTGAAATTTCTACGCTGTTTTATCGTCAGTGATCATTGATTTCAAATAACAAGTCAGAGATCTGACAAATTTTCGTGCTATCGAAAATAAACAACATGAAATGAATATACACATTACTGAAGATCTTTCGTTTCAAATACGAAAAAGACCTCGAAAAAAATAATTTTATTCCTGGATTTATTGTTCAATTTTAACGATAACTAAACAAATAAAAGCCCAGCATAGCATAGAACTGAGTTAAAGATTGCACTGGATCTATTTGTACACCATCAGAAGTTTTCCAAACGACTTCTATTCAAAGCTTCTACAAGTGCATGACGAAACGAAAAAGTCACTCATTTAAAGTATAGTTATAATGAGTCAACTATGGAAATGTGTGTGATAAAAGAAATCCTAGCTAATGAGAGTACCTAACATTCAAGAACCTATTTAATTGATGAATCGATATAAAGTACTTTAAAACACTTTCCAGACAAGAGAATTTCCAAGTCATTAAGATGAAAGCAGTCATTTAACTGAGTAACTTTAACTGAAAGAAATAATATTAACAAAGAGCTATTGTTAAAAACATTTTCATAAGCTAACGAGTTGCTATTCTGTTTTTGGGTTAGCTCGCCAAACAAAGATTCTAGTTCTTTTCCGTTGATTCTTAAGCTGCTTGTGATTTATTTTATTTGAAAAAAATTCAAGTAGGAAGTACTTTTCATCTATTACAAATATTTTAAAATATAAATTAAAAATTATTTTCAATCTATAAAAAATACTTTATCCGTTATTATTCGTAAACCTAACGAGTTACTATTCTATTTTTGGTTTAAGTCGCCGAAGTATTCTAGTTCTTTTTTTCATTTATTAGTGTGCTGTGATTTATTTAGTGTTTTTAATCTATTAAAGATATTTTAAAATGTCAATTATAAAAATTCCTTTTAATGTAATAAAAATACATTATCCAACAGGGAAAAAATAAAAATGTGTTCAGATGTAAAAATATTTAGAATTTTAATAAAGTTTCTTATAAAGGGAAGATATTCTAATTCTTTTTGATCATCCGTAAGAATGTTCTTACAAAATGCAAGAATTCGAAAAAGAATTTTTTTCATTCGAATTACAAACATCGAAGAAATAAATAAAACAATTTAATCTGAAACAAAAAATATTTTTCTTCTAGTCTAGTATATATTCCAAATATTTAACTTGCATAAATTCGTCATTCCACACATGAACTATTCATAAACAATGAAAAGATTTACACCATCTTAAACTTTAAACAGACTACCCACTGCAACAAAAAAAACTTTCTTCTAGAAATCTAGTTTCCTTTAATTCATCTAAGGAATTACGAAGTATTTTATATCATCCATTTCAATGCTTTCTCTAAACCAAACTTATCTGTGAATCACCATTATAACAATAGATAAATAATGAAGCCAAAGTAATGATAACGCGCCAAATCTAGTACACCTGTACTTGAGGGAGGGTGAGCGTTGGGGGAACAATGGTCATAAATTCACCTATTCTCTAACTGCTCTCCCGTTCCACCAATCACTGTACGCTATTACTCTACACAATGGAACTCGTTCCATTACTCTACATAAAACGCTCTTTTCTCTACAAATATATTTTTTACATCAACTGACTTCTGGTGGTGCGGCTTGTGATAACCCTGGCACAAAGACGCACGGAAGAAAAGCTTCTGCAACTTTTGTGGTGGCGGATGATTGTCAATGAGTTGATTTACATCCCGATACGTCTGCTGCAGAAGCAGAAACGACCCTCAGAGGGTGTTAACTTTTTTCATAAAGGTCTTCACAGCAGGTGGTCGTGGAAATACTTTTGTAGAATCGCAATTCGAGTGTGAAGTTCCTTGGAGTACCTTTCCTTGCTATAAAGGCAGTGCCAAAACACTTGACCACCAGGACAAATACTTAATTGAGCTCCCAGGGCCCCCAAAAGAGGAGGGGGTCGCCTGTACACGGGTATGCGAATTGAGGGGACCCTAGTACTATGAAAGTTTTTTACTGCAATGTGCAGTCTGTATTTTAAGGTTTAAGGAGGTGTAAATCTTTTCATCGTATTTATAAACATTTCATGTGTGGAAGGATGAGTTTATGTAATTCAAATGGTTAAGCAACCGGAGGGTTTCGAGTTCGAATCCAGCCAAACACCATCGTGTACAAAGGGGGCTGGTGCACGTCAAACCTGTCGTGGCCTCAAATGTCCTCACGTTGGCGTGGTGTAGAAGTTTGGAGAGTGGAATGCCGGCTCAGGTGTTGCCTCGTCATCTGACCGTGATTCAAAATACGAGGTTTCATCCCCGGATCTTTCTATTGGGATGGATCCTAGACCTTCGCTAGTAGCCCGTTGTCCAGTGTAATGCTTATTCAACTACTTACCGAGGATAACACCTCGTCATTTTGAACCACGGTCAGATGATGAGTTCAACCACTTCCCAAACTTCAACACCACGCCCACGTGAAGACATTTGAACCCACGACAGGTTTAACGTATATCAGCCCCGCGTACACAACGGTCTTTGGACCGAGTTTCGAACTCACAGCCCTCCGGTTGCTAATCGGTTATTCTTCCAACCGGGCTACCGAAGGCCAATTTGCTAGTAAAAACCCCTAATTAACTTCCCTTTCAAAGTGGTATCTGTTGTTTCTTGCTTGCTTTATCTTAGATAAAACACTAATCGGCTATTGTTTAGATCAGTGGTTAACCTGGAGGGGTGAGAGAGAAGTTTCGATGGACGAAAGCGATTTAATAAAAGACTATCTTATTGAAATACGAGCCAATGCACGTATTCAAACGGAATCTGAAAAACTGGACTTAGAACAATTCTAGTGTACACTTAGAAATTATACAGCTGGAAATTACCACCTACCTGTATGAAATGGGATTTTCATCACTTTTGCACATAAAAACAAAAGCCAGAAATCGCTTAAATGCAAGTGATGACTTACACGTGGCTCTTTCGAAAAAGGAGCCTCACTTCAAAAGTATTATGAATAGATAACAACGTACCCAGTAAAAATTGAGATATTGTTTTGTATGTATATGTAAATGTATGTTTATTTTTCAATAAATAAATTATCCTGCAGTAGAAGTAATTTCCTAAATAAAGAAACAGAAACACATTTTTCAAGGGGGTGCGAGAACTTATTTTTAGATTCAAGGGGATGCCGATCACTAAAAAGGTTATCCACTGGTTTAGATCAACAAATCCGGATAATGGAGATAACCTATTTGGGTAGGTGATATTTTCACTGCCGTGAAATGCATATGTGTAATGAGCCACCAGGTGTGTTTATAACTCATACATCACCATTTTCAGAAAATGTTTGCATCTGTCAGTTGCAGATAAAAGCCAGCATTTGCTTTGCCTTATCGAAAATTTCTGGTTTTGCATGAACAGTCCAGTACCTCATACAGGGAAGATTAAACAAAGGATGAGGCTGTCGTACATACAGATGTCAGTTTGGTGGTCGTCACTGTTTTCTTGATCAACACGCAAGATAATGACAGTACGAGTAAGATCTGTTGACCCTCATCGCATTGTCTGCGTTGACTCTTCCTAAATACATAGGAAAATGACAAATTTAACGAAGTGAATAAATTTCCAATGTCTGTATCTGGAGACATCTGCACTCGTCTCAGAAACAATGATTTAATCGTTTCACGACAGCGCCCTCTAGTGTCGACATGAATAATAAGTATCCATTAACTCTCCTGGTGGTTGTCTCGACGAGGTATCTCGTCATTAAAAGAAAATTGACAAGATCTTGATGGACGAGATATCTCGTCATAATCAAAAGTGGTTAGATCTTGATGAATGAGATATCTCATCGAAACCAATTGGAGGGTCAAGAAAAGCAAAAATGAAGACTACTTCATGCGATTCTAGTCAATTGGAACTATAACCCCGATTTTACTGTATATGTTACTGCGAAAGACCGATATCTGGCAAATGTCGATATTCTCCGGTGAATGTCAGCATTCACATAATCGCTTGGTGTATGTCCGAAATATTTGCTAAATATCATTATTTCTTACTTACACCGGCAAATGTCGACATTCAGCATGCACTGATGGTGAACGTTGTATATGTCGCAAAAATGCAACTTTTTAAATCATACTTTATTACTAAAACATAATATATGTCAAAATAGGAGAAAGCTTAGGTAACAGAACATGTAAATAAACTGTTGAACCTAAAACGAACAGCACATTCTAAATGAGAAAAGAAAATAATAAACTTACAAATGTGATTAATTATGTCATTAACGTTATACAATCTTATTTATTGCAACAACTTAAACTGAAGGCGGCCTCTCTGGCTGTGGCCTCTCCGCCATCTCGTTTGACCCCCATCAGAGCTTATCTGTGCTTATCGACATACACCATCGATGGTCCGAATGTATAATATAACCAAATATTCGGTCTTCCACCCGACGTATTTGGTGTGTGTCGACATTCACCGGAGAATATTGACATTCTCTAATTTCGGTCTTTCACCGACGTATTTGGAATGTGTGTCGACATTCACCGGAGAATATTGACATTCTCTAATTTCGGTCTTTCACGGTAACATATACTGAGTCTCATTTCATAGTTCTTTGCACTATTCGCCGATTTCTGTTACTTGTACAAATAAAAATATTAATTTTCAAGCCCTATAAACACTTAGTCATTCCAAAGTATTAGAAATGGAAAACTTGGAAGTTATTTCTTGGTATTTCCTACAGTATTCTGTTTCCTGTACTCTTAAATTATCATTCGAAGTATACGTTTCGTATCGTGTCAGGAGAGGCCTTAGGAAGTGCGTGACTTTGTGTGAAATATGCATCTCGTTGGATAAAAAGTGAGGCTAAAAATAAATTTTTGCCCAATGATTCAAGTTTGTCTTGAATCATTGGGCAAGCCTGCCGTGATGTGAATGTCTTCGATAAATAATAAGTGGATAGAGCCTAAGTAACTAGGCAGAATTTTGAGCATGTTGTTAAAACTAGAATGTAGATAATCTTGGTTCATCTCGATGCACCAGGCAACGTCATAATTATGTAACGTGCTCGAATCTCTTACGTAAAGCTATCTTATGTAGCGAAAATTGTCGACATTTAGAATATTATTCAAAGATAATAGAGCTTTGTTATTGTGATTGTGCGATATCACAATGCATAACATGTGGAGGATTAAGTAATCAAATCTGACAGCTAGAGCAAATTCATATTTCCACTTATGCATTATGCCAAAAACGACGTTTTCTGAAAAATGACGAAAAGAAAATCTTTTATCTCACATTTGTAGATTTTCGTAGAAGTGCTTTATCTAACATTTCGAAAATCTTATCTAAAGTGCTCTCAAAAGCAATGCAAACGGAAAACAGCATTTTGATTCTCCAGTAATACATGGGATTTTGTAGATACAAAGTTTAAGGTTAGATAACGAATCGTTTTTATTAGATGTAATCTCGAATATAATATGTCGAACTGAAAAGATTTGCCTCGAAAAACGAGGTTAGACTGAAATTTCTTACTCGATAGAACCTAGTTTACAATGAACCGATTGAAGAATTCTGGTATTTTGCCCCAAGGGAATCTAACATATCGATTTGGTACTAAAGCATATTAGAGCCATGAATCTGAACTGTAAAATAATGCTATACATAAAGAATGTTTCGTTCTTGTATAGCAGGGATACACAGACTGCTGCCAGCGGGCCTCATGCGGCCCTCCGTTGAGTTTCTGACAGCCCGCTACACCATGTGTCATGTTAACTTTAACAAATCACGATTGGTAGTTCGCGTTGGAACTTCGTTGTTAGACAATGCATTAAAATGCGCAAGCTTCCTTGGGTCAACATGTGTGAACTTTTTCAGTCATGAATATTAACAAAACGAAAAATAGGAACCGCTTGAGTACTGAAAATTTAGAACAAATTTTGCTCTTGTCTACTACAAAAGACGAACCAAATATTAAGAATTAAACCAATGCAATGTCAAGCAAATTAAATTTTTTATTTACTTTTATTATCTTTGTTTTTTAAAAAACAATGTAACGAATAGATAATATAAGTTAGATGGTTTCATGTTTCTTTTTGGACAGCCCTCCCATAAGTCAGTGAATCTACGTGGCCCTTGGTCTTAACAAGTTTGTACACCCGAGTCTCATAGCAAACATTGATCGCAGAGCGACGTAGCAAAAACTTCTATCTTCCCGTTTATTATGTTCTGAGTTGTCATGACTGAATAGTTATTAGGTAGTTAATTAACGTCGCACAGGAGCAACACAACAGGCTATTGCTGAGGGTCCGGGATCCACCCCGAAGGGAAAGTTACGAGGACAACACTTCGTCATTTTGAACTACGGTCAGATGACAAGGTGAACATCTGAGCTTCCACCCCACTCTCCAAACTTCCACACCCCGCCAAAGTGAGGGCATTTGAGGCCTCGACAGATTGAAAGGTCACTAGCCTCCGGCTTTGGTTCTTTTTGGACGGTCTTTCGGTTAGGCTGAGTTTCGAGCCCTAAGGGGCATCTTTAGGTGTGTGTACGGGCTTCACGGACTCGAGGTACTCTAGAGATCTTTTCTATTCACAAAGGGTTTACTGTCTTTAGAAAACACGGAGTCGCGCTCCAGGTATACCCCAAGCGATCTTTTTCTGTTTCATCCCACTATATTCTCCAATCCCTCTTTTTTCCTTTTCGTGACATTTTTTACTTGACGTTGGTCTGTCTTCTGTTTGGCGTAGCTTGACCAAATGTAGCCCTTGCGCCATAAAACCCTAAATCAACCAATCAAACCAGTTTCGAACTCGCAACCCTCAGGTTACTAATCCGTTACTCTGCCAACTGAGCTACCGTGGCACAGTGATGGGTTTGAGCAAGAAAAATTTAAAGGGGATGAAATAATTTAAAAACGTTATCCTTCAATGCCTATTACTCAAACTAGGGGTAATAATTTGGAAATGTTAGATTTGAATTGGTTAAGTTTAAAACGACCGTTTATTCTAAATATGCACTTTCTAAAAACGGAATATACGAATTCGAAGCATTAATCACATTTGCGGTAAAATTAGAGTAGAAATCGGAAAATATTTTTTCCATTCCTTGAAAAAACAGAAAAAATACGATATACGTAAATTAACTCAGATATTACAAAACCAGAAAAATCACGATAAATATACGAATTCCAAGTATTAATCACATTTACGGTGAAATTATTTTAGAATCGGAAAATGTTTTTTTCTATCGCTTAAAAAACAAAAAATAAGGTAAAACGTAAATTTCCTCGGAATATTGCAAAACCAGAGAAATAAATTATTCAGAAATGTAACAGAGTAATATATTTCCGAATATATTAAACTTTCTTCTGAAAATTTCTTCAGGATACATACTTAGAAATATAATAATCACAGGGAAATATATATTCGAGTACATAATACTCAGAAAATATATTCAGATAATATAATTCTCAGAATTCTATCATAATACCACTCAGAATATTCTCAGAAAACCTTCCCCAACGCAACAAAAAGATCAAACTTGAACTCTACAGTATATTCCTCCGCAATGTTCGCATCCTACGAATATTCAAACAATTTCTCGTGTTTCAAACAAATCCTATTTGAATATTGTAATAAGTCCGCCGTGTTTCCACTGCGTGTGTCCGAAATGGCTCACCTGAAAGCTTCTGCATTGCACCAGCTGCACAACTGCCCGAACGAGGAATTGAAACAGCATTAATTGATTGATTCGATTGGATTTAACCTGAAGCATGATTAAAAAGAATCCGAACGCCTCGAAATATGTCCAAAACGCACTGGCGGAGGCTTTCCGAATCGTGTAGAAAGTGGTAACGAACGTTGCGTTATGGCGTCTTAACCAATTCCGCTTCAATTAAGTTCCGGTCTGTTCGGAATTGGGGACCGTTTGAATATGGCCGTGGGGAATTCTTTGAGGAAGCTAATTTTGACGGTGTCTTATTAATAGCAATTTCGCAATTCGGAAATAATTCCGACTCTTGTTATAGGAGATCCAGAGAAATTATGTAAGAATTTCTTGGCTAAAATGTAACGGTTATGGAATCGATCGAATTCTACGATCTCGCACTTATTCATAGGGTGTTGGAGCGTGCGAGTTCGAGCTCGATGTTTCAATTTGTTTTCAATTTAATATTGTTCGTGAAACATTCACGCGCAATTCTGATTTTATCTTTAACCCGAATTGGAATTCTGATTTGGAAAACGAGTTTTCAGAACAGTTTCAGTTCAACGGTGGGCGTCATGCAAATGTAGTTTTGAACCCCAATGTAACTTCTGCATCTCTATTTCGCAATAGTCCACTTTAGACATTTGTAGGATACTTGGGTCTTTAATTAAAATCAACGACCGAGATAGGGTAAGGCTTTGTAATATTTCCTAGAATCATGAGGGCCGCTGTAGTCCAGTTAGAAGAGTAACGGGTTAGGTTTCGAGTTCGAATCCAATCAAAGACCGCCATCAAAGAGGGTTGGTGCATGTTAAATCTGTCGTGGCCGCAAATATCCTCGCGTTGGCGTGGTGTGGAAGTTTGGAGTGGGATGCCAGCTCAGGTGTAACCTCATCATCTGACCTGGTTCAAAATTATGTGGTGTTCCTTCGGAATTGATCCCGGACCGTCTCCAATAACCCTCTGTTTTGCTCCAGTGTGACGTTAATTAAATACTTACCTACCTAGAATCATGTTATTGCATACTTAGTTGAGGGTTTGAAGAAAAGGTAGTCCGAATGATGAGGCCTGGGAGTTTCAATAAAAGAAAACACTATTGTAACAGAAGCGATATTATGGCATATACATGGTGAACTGTGGAGATCTGTGAGCAGAGGAGCTTAACAGATGAAAGGGGTGACGTCATATAGATAGCTACATCGACCTAATAAAATAGACAGAGCATGTGGGCGGACTCACTGTCGTAAATCACGTGGGCTTGCGAATGGACTTAGAAGATTGGTTATCGAAGCGCAGACTGGTGTTTATGATCACGGTAGACGATCACTTTAACCAATCAATAATTTAGGATTCGTGCTTTTACGCACAACCACATGACAGATCTTCAGAGTGACTGGAAGAAATAACATAAAGCTATGCGGCACATTCTCCGTCTATTTTATTAGAAGGTCGATCAATTCCAAAGGGGGGGGGGGTATTTCAATTAACGTCACACTGGAGCAACACAATGGGCTATTGGTGACGGTCCGGGATCAATCCCAAAGGGAAAGATCCGCTAAATTGAGCGTAATGTCCTTGCGAATATTATTAAATTTATGTCACGTTTTAGTCGATAATGCAAACAATGCCTTTCTGACTGAAAGGATTTAGTACATTGAAATACCCCTTATTGTTATTTAATACTATATTAATATTTTCTCATCGTCATGTTTGTTGATTTTATATGAAATAAATGTTTTTCATGTTTCATTTGTTTGCATTCTATTAATTCATAGCTAGAATCTTTACTAGTTTACAAATGTTTTGAAATCTTTATTTACGGATAAATACGTAATGTTTATTTACTTACAAACGATGCTAATATAAGGATGTAACAATATTTACTATTGTAACACGGACAAGCTAAAGAGCATCTTATGCTTCAATATATTTTTTAAACATCAATTATTTCGACGGATATTGATGTGAATGCTAAATTCTATGCTCTATATATTGTGCCTTATGGTTCATTTACACTTGAACGTCTATCCGAATACGTTCTTCGTTTTCGGAGTTCGGATTGGTTCGTTGAACCAATGATCTACGGGAATGCTTGGCAGGTTTAGTCATTTACATCTCGTTTATTGGTTGGACAGATACGAATACAGAGAGCGTATTTGTACAGATGAACAAGTGTAAATAAGTTTTTACTGTATAGATTTGGTATTTTCTTTAAATTAACGTCTCACTGGAGCAACACAACAGACTCCTTTACTGTATAGAAGAATCATCTATTATACTGTCTTAGTAAGAACACAACTTCGACACTTAACATTTTACCATTAGATCAGAATTAATAATTAATGATGCATGGCAAGTGTTTAGAAAAACAGACTTTTTAAAGAAAAATGAAACTTATTACATATGCAAAGCTTACGCTTCTGCCCGAGAAACAACCGTAAATAAGAAAACAGTTGTACTTCAGTGAAGCTAAACTCGATTACAAGGCTCCTGGTAATCGTTTAATTCACGTCGCACTGGATCAACACAATGGGCTATTAGTGACGGTCCGGAATCAAACCTGAAGGGAGAGATCCGAGGACAACACCACGTAATTTTGAACCGCGGTCAGATGACGAAATCACACCTGAGCTAACACCCCGCTCTCCAAACTTCCACACCACGCCAACGTGAGAACATTTCAGGCCACGACAGATTTAACGTGCACCAACTCTCTTTGTACACGACGGTCTTTGGTTGGATTCGAACTCGCAACCCTTCGGTTGCTATTCCGTTACTCTTCCAACCGGGCTACCACGGCCCTACAAGTCTCCTGATATTGTACTAATGGGAGTAGGTTTCGAATGACAGGGATGATGTAAGGACAATCCTGATTTTTGTGGGAACCCTGATGTTCCTAATGTGTTTTTCTGTCCTGATGAATTACGTGGTGTTGTCCTCGTATCTTTCCCTTCGGGTTTGATCCCGGACCGTCGCCAATAGCCGTTGTGTTGCTCCAGTTCAACGTTAATTAAAATTCCTACCTACCTGTATCCTGATGAAACACAAATCAATCTCAATAACTTAAACCGGTGCAATAGTTTAGATTTAGTTTCAAATACAGCAATCATTACTATGCCTTTTAGGTCCAATTTTTCTTCAAAATGTATTTTTACTAATGATAGCATCCTTGCACCTGTGAATAGCCCGTTGTGTTGCTCCAGTGTGACGTTAATTGAAAATACCAGTACCAATACCAATACCTTGCACCTGTGGACTTAAATTACTGCGGCCATCAACAACAGTAGGATTGGTATTGGTATTTTCAATTAACGTCACACTGGAGCAACACAACGGGCTAAAACAACAACAGTGGGAATCTTTGAAAGATTGATTAACAAATGAATCATACTTCGCATCAGTTTGAAGTAACTAAGGTCTTCCTGTACTAACATGTCCGTTCCGATCACTGAAAAGGAGTTAAGTTATAAGTTAAGTTAAAAGGAACAAGTTAAGTAAACTAAATGTAATGGAGATTGTTCCTGTGGACATTTTTCTCCTGCACTTTTTCCTTCTCTTATCTGGGCAGCTGTAGGTCATCTGACCGTGGTTCAAAAATTACGTGGTGTTGTCCTCGGATCTTTCCCTCTGGGATTGATCCCGGACCGTCACCAATAGCCCGTTGTGTTGCTCCAGTGTGACGTTAATTGAAAATACCAATACCAATACCTGGGCAGCTGTAGCCCAGTTGGAGGTAGGTAGGTAGGTATTTTAATAAACGTCGCACTGAAGCAACACAACGGGCTATTTGCGAATTGAAATACCCCTGACTTTTAGCAGCTTTATTAGTGTTAGTTACTTATGTCGGTAGGTATTTTACTTAACATCGGACTGGAGAACAACACAACTTGCTATTAGAGACGGTCCGGGATCAATCCCAAAGGGAAAGACCCGAGGACAACACCACGTAATTTTGAACCACGCTAAAAGTCAGATGAGACATAACATTTTTGTAAGAGAAACAAGACTAATATTTCAAAAATGCCCTTTAGGCATTGCTCCCCCTTTAACTACGCATCTGGACAGTGTGAATGTTTGAAAATCAAAACTTTTAGTTGGTTTTAAGGTTTTATGAAGCAAGGGCCATATTTAATACGTCATTAAATATCTAATGACAACATTAATTAAAAAATGCCATGAAAGAGTAAACAAGAGGAATTGGGGAAGAGAATTGAGGGGATGAAAGTAGAAAAAGATCACTTGGGTACCCCGTACGCACCTAATGGAGATGTGCTCCCTGAAGACATCAAAACCTTTCTTAGGTAGTTAGGTAGAATTAACGTAGCACTGGAGCAACACAACGGGCTGTTGGAGACAGCGGGATCGATCACGAAGGAAAGGATCCGAGGACAACACCTCGTTATTTTGAATCACGGTCAGGTTGGTTGGTAGTTGAATTAACGTTGCACTGGAGCAACACAACGGGCGATTGGCGACGGTCCGGGATCGATACCGAAGGGAAAGATTGGAAGACATCACCACGTAATTTTGTACCACGGTCAGATCACGGTCAACACCTGAGCTGGCACCCCACTCTCCAAACTTTCACACCACGCCAACGTGAGGACACGACAGACTTAACACGCACCGGCCTCCACATACAAAACTGTCCTTGGGTGGATCGAGTTTCGTACTCACAAACCTCCCGTTGCTAATCCGCTACTCTTAAAATTGAGCTACCACGGCCTCTGAACCACGGTTAGATGACGAGGTCAACACCTGAGCTGATACCTCCAAGCTTCCACACAACGTCAACTTGAGGACATTAGATGCCACGACAGATTTAACGTGTCCCAGCCCCCAGGTACACAACGGTCTTTTGGATGCGAACTCTCAACCCTCCGGTTGCTAATCCGTTACGCCTCCAACCGGGCCACCGCGGCCCAATTTTTTAATTTTAAAATTTTAATTTCTTGTAGAGAGCTTTAACGTCTGTTCCATACTTAATCAGCACATTTTGTGTTTTAGCCGATTGATTTTGTACACGTACACGACGGTTTTGGGTTGGACCGAGTTTCGAACACGTAACCCTCCGGTTGCTAATCACGAGGTGTCTTTGGATGTTTCCCTTCGAGATTGATCCCGGACCGTCGCCATTATCCCGCTGTGTTGCTAAATGCGACGTTAATTAACTACCTGCAGGTTGCTAATCCGCTACTCTTCCAACTAGGCTACCGGGGCCGTCTCAAACCTTTTAGAGCTGAAAGAACGAATTTTTCTGAACCAGATTCTAGGCGCATTGATTGTTCGTCATCCAGGAATTTCGACAGCTCGAACAAAATATTCAACTAAGCTGAGCATATTAGTTAATCGCTTCACATCCAACTCGATGATCAGCAACCAATTAGAGCGAATTGAATCACGCCGTATGGAACGACAAGACCGTAAACGAGCAAACTGAACTGCACAATCGCGCAAATGCGTACGAACAATAAACATTCAGTCGGCGGCCATAAGACACGCCCTATTTGTTCCCCCCATCAGTTTTAATCCGCGCACTTCTGAATGGAATTTCGCATTCGGGACAAAATGGCCGCGGGAGCGGAAAGGGAATAAGACGCGATCATCCCGGCCGATTACCGCTTTGTTCTTGGACGTCGTTACGGGAGGTTCGCGCTCCGGCGGTTCGCATAAAAGGAATTACCTTTTATCCGTCGTCCGCACTCTCCAGAGAGAAACGGGGAGGCCATTCGTTTTCCGAACTGGTCACGCCATGATCGCTGCTGCGGTTGGGGATCGGCCGCAAACGTCGGAACTGATACTTTTGCCCTGCGAGGGCTGACACGCATAATTCCGCATTGCAATCTGCTGTTTTCTCTGCATGACTTCAGACTAATTCTGCCAAATATCGCCCATTGCGCCATAAAATCAAAGGATTCTCTTCCAAGGAAATGAGCAATAATCTTTTCAAAGGGTCCTATTCTAAGGAAAGAATCCTTCCAAAGGGCTCAATTCATAGGAAAGTAGCAATAGAATCTTTCCAAAGAATTCTATTCCAAGGAAAAGAACAATACAATCTTTGCAAAGGGCTCTAATCCAAGGAAAGTAGCAATACAATCTTTCCAAACTATTCTGTTCAAAGGAAATGAGTAATAGAAACTTTGCAAAGGATTCTATTCAAAGTAAATGAATAACAGAATCTTTCCAAAGGATTGTATTCTAAGGAAATGAGCAATGCAGTTTTCCAAGGAAAAGAACAATAGAATCTTTCCGAAGGATTCCGCTCCAAGGAAATGAGCAATAGAATTTTCCAAAAGATTTTGTTTCAATGAAAGGAACAATAGGGGATAATTACCCAGATCTATCTGAAAGGCCTTTGGTCTTTTTGCTGCGTTTGCCAATCATGAAATAACTAGGCTTTACGTGTGCCAAATACAATATAGTAAGTAAAAATCTATGAATAATTTGTTGCTAAAACATTATATAAAATGTATGACACTAAACTATAGAATTATACAACAAAAGTTATTTTTACTTAAAAATATAAAAAATGTTATTAAAAGATAACACAGAACGTAAAACCCCATATGACGCCTTTCCGTTATGTACTTCTGTAAAAACAAAATGTTTAAAGTCTGAAACAGTTAAAAAACTGCATCAATATAGCATTATGTAAAGCCATTTAGCAATACGGTCACTATGTTGCTAACGTTGAGATAAAATGATCGACTGTTTAAAGATTACATTGTATGTACACTGCTACATTGTGTATGAATATCGATTTGCTCGAACAGACTTAGAAAAGGTGAACACAGTAACGAGTCTGGCGGAACCAAAGTGAGTTAATTCATTTTGGTGAAAAGTGTTTTCTTTCGATGTTTATATAAAAGCACACACACAAACCTCTATATTTTTATTTCCTTTAACAGCGCAATTGTACTCTATTGCCTTTCCTCCATAATCTACATGATTGTAATTCGAAAATGGTTGAAAAAGATGGAGGTATGAATTAGTAGATTCCTCCTTTATATTTTTGTGAAAAGTACTATATATGTGAAGGCGTTATTTAGAATAGTGTATAATTCTACTCTGTGAAATTGCTGTCAATCACATTTTCGGGATGGCATTTCATTTCCCCGAACTAAAACAATGGACAGAACATTAATCTCTGCCAAGTAGAGTTCATTATTTTTCAAATATTTCACCTGAATTTTCTGGTTCTTTTTAACTCAGTAACTCTTAACTTAAAATATCAGTGCTTGGAAATCGCTCTCTTATCGATTTCATTTATTGCATCTTCTCTTTTAATATTGGTTTGGTTATTTTTCCGATGTCCTTTGAAATGTATTCTACTGAATTTTATTGTCTAGTGTTTGGCGCAGCTTATCCATCCTTGGATCTTGCTCCATAAAACTATGTTGTATGTATAAAAAAACTATACCCAAATCAATCATCTATTTAAGCATCGACCTTCTAATGAAATGGACGAATCAAGTGAGCGGAGTTACTGTCACGAGTCTCAGAAGTGTAAGTCACATGGGCTTGGGAATCGACTTGGTCCCTACTGGCTATCGAAGCGCAAACTAGGGTTTTTCATCACGTTAGTCAATTAATCTACATTAGGATTCGTGCTATGGCCCAATCCCACGTGACATATCTTCAGAATGAGCGATCGGAGAAATAACATGAAGCTGCCCACACAAGTGGGCCAAGTCGGTCCAGATTGTCTATTCTGCCGATTTGCAGTCATGCCTATCGAAATGGTTCAGCTCCTCAGGGCTCATCTTCTTTAGGTGTATACGGGCTTCACAAACCCGAGGTACCCTAGATATATATTCTTTTCCCATGGGTTTTACTTCCTCTGGTAAACATGGGGGTCGCAACCCCAGTATGACCAAGCGATCTTTACTTCTCTCCATCCTTTCCTTTTACAATCACTTAACATTGTATTGTGTTTGGAGCAGCTTGACCAAATATGACCCTTGAGCCAAAAAACCCAAACCAACCAAATGGTTCAGTTACTTGACGTTATCTGTCTTATATTTGGCACAGCTTGGCCAAATATGGCCCTTGCGCCATAAAACTCAATGCAACCAACCTACCAAATGGTTCAGTGCCATTCGGTGATTGCTACTGAGGTATATGCTGGTGTTCGTCAGAAACAGAACGTGCACACAAATTTAAAAAAAATGCCTCACGCGTGGTTTTTAGTTTGTGCACGATCCCCCGAATCACATGAGGCGATCAGACATCGCAAACAAATGAATTCCAGCTCCGTCTGAGCGGATGTCCGATAAGGTTCATAATGTTCGGACTAATCATTATCCTTAATTCGTCAGAAGTGATTTGTTCACACCGATCTCCACATGGGCAAAGGAACGGTGGTGCGATTAATTCGATTACATGCAATATTCTCCATTCTATGGACTCCGCACCGAAACTTGTTTCAAAGATAGGAGAAAATGGCCGAAGGGATTTTCACACAAAACCATCACGCCTTAAATTCGCATTCACTTATCGCTGGCTCGAAGCGAAGCCATTGTGGACTCGGGAATAAGGGGTGTTTCGGAAAAATAGATCGCTGGGAATGTACTCTGAAGGCCTGGATTTTCGGAATTAAAGAGAGTATAATGTGTACTTGTTTGGGGTGTCATAATAGTTGTATGGTCAGACTGATGTTTATGAGTACAACAGACGATGGTAAAATAATCCACCAAAAGGATTTATGATTGGGCTTCTGTAATCTCTATGTATAAAGCAGAGTTGGCGTCTGTCCGTTCTCTATGCAAATCCACACCAAATTCGGTACTCTTATTCTTCAGAACAACGAGGGTAACGTAAGTTACATATTAACCCCCGTTCTGTTTGTCTTGGGTGTACAGAGGGGATAAAAACAATTCGAAATCACCATACAAATAACAGTGAGTATTTTTACGATCACTGCCAGACCAAATCACACCAAATTTGGTACAGTCATTCCTTAGATTCCTGCGGGAAACATAGGCTATACAGGGTGAGTCTAAATTGTTTTTACAAAATAAGAGGGGTGATAGTACCCATCCAACGAGCAATAATTACCATGGAACATAGGGTCGCATTCCACTCTGAGAGGCAGAAAAGAGTAAAGTCGAAACGCGTCGAGCATGAACAAGTTTTGTCTGACGTCGTTTTGTGCCTGCCTTCGTAGCATATCTCCTAAGCAAGATGGCCTGGTCGGTAGCGGACGTGGTGGACCTGTGGCTTGGCCTCCTCGCTCACCGGACCTCAACCCACTGGACTTTTTCTTTTTGGGGCACATGAAATCTTTAGTGTACCAGACGCCTGTGGAGTCGGCTGAAGATCTCGTAGCGAGAATCGGTGTTGCCGCAGACAAAATTAACACAACACCAGGAATCTTCGAGAGGATGCGGCATTCATTCCTTCGCCGGTGTGAACTGTGCAACGACACGCGTGGCCGCCACTTTGAGCACTTGCTGTGAGTTTTTCTCTGATCAATCAATCAGATTGTGCAACTTTTGGTATCGTTCATTCGCTTTCCCAACACTGTTGTAAGCTCATGTTGAAATTCTAATTTGACTCTTTTCTGCCTCTCAGAGTGGAATGCGACCCTATGTTCCATGGTAATTATTGCTCGTCTGGATGGGTACTATCACCCCTCTTATTTTGTAAAAACGATTTAGACTCACCCTGTATATTAACCACGTTCGATTTGTCCTGGGTTTGTAGAGCGGACTAAAAACAATTCGAAATCCCCATAAGAATAACATTGAGTAACATTACGATGAATTGCAAACAATTCAACCAGAGCAACGCAGGGTAATTCAGCTAGTACTACTGTACTCTAAATTTGTTTTCGTAGTGGGGTGGCTAAGTTCACCACAAAAGCCTGCTACGTGAAGTACTAAACCCAATAATTTGTTTCGATGTCGGTTATTGGTTGTGAATTCGGGATCATTTTGGAGATAATTTCGGATTCATTGATTTTTTTTTACCTTTGGTTTTACGTAATTCGAAGTTCAATTGCTTTAGGTACGATAATGTAGTCTTACAAGTCATTGAGGCATGATATGTAGTTATGATTTTGTAAATGTTCGGGGTTCGTAAAAACGATGGAAGAGCTTTTTGGCACGACACATTTATTAAACATCCCATAACGGCACACACGAAGAATAATACAATACGACACACAAAAAGCAAAAACACACGATGCTACATGCTCGACAAGTTCAACACTGATGAAATCGTTGATGACTGCGCGGTTTTTCACACACGAAGGACCACCGGTACCCATTTTTTTCCTTCGCAGAGGAATCGTCGCATGTCATGCGGGAAAGAATATCCGAACTTCACAGATATCTTACAAGTCATTTAGGTATGATATATAGTCCATGATATGCTTAGAAGTCATTTGAGTATGATATTTAGTCTTACAAGTCAGTTAAGTATAATATGTAGTTATCATATAAGTCACTAGCTGAATTACCTCGCATTGCTAGGGTTGAATTATTTATAATTCATCGTAATATACCAATATTATTTCTGTGGAAATTTCGAATTGTTTTTAGCTCCCTGCAGACTCAGGACAAATCGAACCGGGTTAATATATAGCCTATGTGTTCCATAGAATTCTACTGGATGAATATACCACATTTAGTGTGAATTGGTCTGACATTAATCGTATAAATACGCAATGTTATTCCTATGAGGATTTCGAATTGTCTTTCCTGTACCATATCAACGATAAAAAAGACCACTTTCTATAAAAATGATCTTACATTAGCCTAAAAATTTACATTCGAATAATAAAGCTACAGTTTAAGAATTTACAGACGGGATACATAAACGATATGATGCTGAGCGATTTTCAGCACAACCGCACCCATCTCGATTGCACCGTACTCGAAGATTCTAAAAACCTTCAAGGTCATCTTGAGTCGACTCATTGTAGATGTTCTGACGTAATCTGCACAGCCAGACCGGTAGAGAGCGCCCTCTAGCAAGTGCTCTGTCCAGGATGACGAGACATTACATACCCAAGACAAATAGAACGACAGTTAATATGTAGCCTACGTTATTCGCAAGGTTCCAAAGAATAAGTGTACCAAATTTGGTGTAGATTGGACAAACGGTGTAGATTTGTATAGAGAGCAGGCAGACAGAAAGACAGCCAGATGCCAACTCTGCTTTATATGTATAGATTTATGCATGATATGTACTAGATCGGAGTAGTAGGTTTTGAGTTTACTTCTCACCTTCTAATGAACACGAATTTAGATGGATTGATTTTTGTTAGCTGCCGAGTACATTGGAGAGCAAAATCACACACATGATCAAAACATGGGAATTGCACGAAAGCTGTTTTTTCTTCGAAGACCAGCTTAAAATGACATTTTAATCTTTTATTTTTGCATATACAAGCATTAAAACAGTGTAAACAATGGCATACAGCTGGAAATTAACAAGGGAAGGGCCGCGGTAGCCCGATTGGTAGAGTATAGGATTAGCAACCGGAGGGCTACGAGTTAGAAACTCGATCCTACCTAAGACCGCCGCGTTCGTGGGAGTTGGAGCACGTTCAATCTGCCGAGACTTCAAATGTCCTCACGTTGGCGTGGTGTGGAAGTTTGGAGAGAGGGGTGCCAGCTCAGGTGTTCTCGTCATCTGACAGTGTTTCAAAATTACGCGATGTTGTCCTCGGATCTTTCCTTTCGGGATTGATTCCGGACCGTCGCCAATAGCCCGTGGCGTTGCTCCAGTGCGACGTTACTTAACTACCTCCATCCAAAGTCATCACTGCTACTGATAGATTTATATCATTAATAAAGCTCTCTGCGAAGTGATCTCCCCTACAACAGAAACATTTGCCCTTATTCCGCAAACACAGAAGACGAATTTCGGTTCGGATACAATCAACGCCGCAGTTTACTTAACACTGAGTAATGTTTCAAATTAAGGAATTCCTTTATTCGCAACGACGCTCAAAGCAGCTAATTCCTTTCCTTCCAAGCAAACGCACGGAGTATTTAAGTTCCAGGTTTCACCTCCAATAAATGCCGCTTATCAAGAACACCGCCGACCTTCTGACACGAGAAAGAGAATGAAAAAAAAAAAAGGCGTAATTACAGAACCGATTCGAATTGCTCTCTTCATCGCGAAGAAAAAGAGCAGGAGGGTGTTCCGAAATACCGGTAACAGTTCCGAAAATGAGAGGGGGAGGGTTCTAAAGGGCAAAAGGAGCGATTGTTCTACCTCCCTCCCCCTCTGGAACAATCCCCCCAGCTCATTTCGAGTGGGATTGTCGGACGTTATGAAGATCATAATCCTCGTAACCCGTTCGTTAATATGGGTGTTCGAGTGGAACTAATCACGCTCTTGCTGCTGCTGCGACGAGGGGAAATGGAAAATCGTTTGGAGAGTAGATTCGAAAGAGGGGGGATTGGAACACTCGCGCTCAGTTTTGTGATGATAATTGCTTCGTTTTTATTTTCCGGTTGCAGCTTTCGTTCTTTATTTCGTCTGTTCTGTTTGATGCGATAAAGCTTTCTACTTCTACTACTGGAAATATTTGAGTGCAATCGGTTGGTTGGGTAAAATGGCGCAAGGGACATGCTGCACCAAACACAAGACAGACGACATCGAATAATGGACATACACGCGAAGAAAGTTTTACTGACACAGATGAGAGAAATGCATGCACCCAGGGAGGAATCTAACCTGCGCCGCCTACAACTCGCAGACATACAATCATATAGATTGTTGGCTGTTTTCGGGTTTTGTGGTGAAAGGGCCATATTTGGCCAAGCTGTGCCAATCACAAGACAGACAACATAATGAGGGAAGGAAAAAGCAGACGGGCAAGCGAGGGTTAAAATGAAGGGAGGAAATATCACTCGGGTACCTCCGGGTTGTGATGCTCGTACACACCTAAAAAAGCCCCTGAGTGCGCAAACACAGAGGAAATATAAAAGTAGAGTGAGCAATGGTAATCTTTTTATGTGTCCAGGATCATGTGACCAAAACTAATAGTAACGTGACCCTTAGACTACTTTCGTCTGCTGGTGGAAACGAGCGTTCATCATCTGATTGGTCCACGGAACGGGAGAAGACGCCCATCCATTGATTCATCATTTGATTGGTCCACACGAATAGTAGAGTTTGGCAATTCGACCATTCTTGTCGCTACTCTAAAGAAATGCACACTCACACATCTGCCCTGTCATTAGATGTTATATCGCCAAACGAGGCGATAAGATGCCAAGTCGGCCAACCCCGTCAATTTTTCACAGAGCAGTCACGTGACTGCTAGTCTAACACGTTGGTCACACTTTTTTGTGCTCCTCTCAATAGTGCTCAGTCTATTTATATTTCACGTTCATGCATGCAATAGGAATTTTCGAACAAAACATTTAGAGAACATCAATAAACTCTTAACTAGTCCCTCGAAAATAAAATAAAATAAATTCATCTATCTCATTCCTAGAAAAATAATATTACAACTCAAAATATACGCTTACTTTACGCTGACCATTTGAAGGGCATATGCTAAAAATGTGTTTTCAACGCTTTGTCAAAACTTATGGTGAAAACAAACTATTTTAATTAGAATTTTCTTTTCCTCCTGTAAATTTGTTGTCACTGGTAATTTTTCGCTGTTATAGATGGGACGTAATATGTTATCTAACCAAATGGTGCATGAAATTTAACAACCGTGACTTCGAAACATTAGCAATTTTTTTTATAGATAATCATTGAAAGATTTGCCAATATTATATATCTTTAGCAAATGCAAACAGCATTAGGTCTTGTGTAAAATAAGTGATTGCTTGCGGCAATTTTCCGATTGAAAAATAAAAATAAAAAATGTTTTTTATTCTACACTTCATTTTTTTATTTCGAAATTAAATACTACAAGAAATAATACCCCCAATGTGTACTAAACCGAAAAGTAAGAGAATAAGATTCATTAATATAATGAGAAAAGCACAAAATAAAAATTGCTTTTAAAAGAATAAAATGTCTTCTATCATTAACAAAACAAGTTAATCGGAAAATAAGATTTGAAGAAAAACTTAGGATTTATATGAAACAAAATAATAGTCTGAAACGAAAAAGAAGCTTCTCTCTTTATTGCTATTATTGAATTTGCTTTTTGAATTTATCGAATTCGTTTTGCGAATGAAACAAAAAATAAAACGTATCTATGAGATCCATAATTAGATTCTTAAAAATGGTTGGTTTGACATCTTGTTCAAATTGCATGAAAAGATATAATGGGTGCACATTTCAGAAACCTAATTTGACGAATGCTTTTTGTTTTGTCTTGGAGGCATTTATTTGACTTTCGAGTGCCAATTGGGGTATTTTATTTTGTCACATATCAAGTTAACCGGTTTCCATGGCAACGTTCGATAGTAATTCAAGTTTCGCGTGACCGTGCTTAACAATATTCATGTTCGAAGATTATCACATTAATTCTTTTTCAGAAGCACTAAACGGTGGTTGGGTGTGTTTGGGACACGTTAATTTTCACTTAGGAGTACAACTTTGTTTTCCCCGAACAACTCCATAACTTCAGATGTGAGCATTCAGTTAATTTGTTGGTTTTGTTTCTTGTCCTTATATGAGGCCGGAGTAGCCCGTTTGGAAGAGTAGCAGGTTAGCAACCGCAGGATTGCGAGTTCGAGACTCGATACAACCAAAGACCGTCATGTAAACGGGGGCTAGTGCACGTGAAATCTGACGTGGCCTCAAATGTCCTCACGTTGGCGTGGTGAGGAAGTTTGGAAAGTGGGTTGCCAGCTCAGGAGTTGATCTCGTCATATGATCGCGGTTCAAAATGACGAGGTGTTGTCCTCGGATCTTTCCCTTCGCGATGAATTCCAAGCCGTCAAGAATAACCCGTTGTGTTGCTCCAGTGCGACGTTGATTAACTACCTACCTACCTTACCCTTATTAGCTATTGATTTGAATATTTTTTGCAATTAAACATTATTTAATTTCATGGATAATAGAATTAAGTGTAATTTTGTCATCCATAAGAGTTGGTAAAACAGATCATAAGAATAAATAAAAAAAATTTGAAAAAGGTTTTCTTGGCAATAAGCAATGGTAGTTATGTAATAGAATTAACGTCGTACTGGAGCAACACAACGGGTTATCGGCTACATCGGGATCTATCCCGTAGGGAAAGATCCGAGCATGAGAAAGTGTAAAAGTAGTGTCACCAATGGTAACCTGTTTATATGCCCAGGATCATGTGACCAAAACTAGTAGTAACGTGACCATTACTTCGTCTACTGTAACCTAAGATTCATCATCTGATTTGTCCACGGGACGGGAGAGTACGCACATCAATTAGTTTATGATCTGATTGGTCCATTGATCATCTGATAGTAGTAGACTAGCAATTTCAACACTTTTGTCGCCTCTCTATAGAAATGCACATTCACAAACTTTACCCTGTCATACGTTGTTATATCGCCAAACGATACCATATCGGCCAACCAAGTCAATTTTTCGCAGAGCACTCACAGTTTTGGAAGCCCCTCTCAATAGCAATGGTGAGTCTACTTATATTTCATGTCTATGGATCAGAGGTAGGTATCTTAATCACCTTCGCACTGGGAGCAACACAACGGGCTATTGGCGACGGTCCGGGATCAACACCCGAAGGGAAAGATCCGAGGTTGGTTTGTTGGGCCATATTTGGCCATGGAAAGATCCGAGGACAACACCACGTAATTTTGAACTACAGTCGGATGACGAGGTGAGCTGGCACCCCAAACTTCCACACCACGACAACATTAGGACATTGGAGACCACGATAGATTTAACGTGCACCAAACTCCTTGTACATGACGGTCTTTGGTTGGATCAAGTTTCGATCCGTCAATCCGTCGGCCAAATATGGCCCAATCCGCTACTCTTTCAACCGGCTCATCATCTGAACTTGATTCAAAATTAAGGCGTTGTCCTTGGATCTTTCCCATCGGGATTGATCCCGAACCGTCGCCAATAGCTCGTTGTGCTGCTCCAGTGCACCATTAACTACCTACCCTTAGAGATTGATCCCGGACCATCACCAATAGTCCGTTGTGTTGCTCCAGTGCAACGTTTATTCAACTACCTATCTCAACCTGGGCTACCACGGCCTACGAAAAAAAGCAATGAATAGACTATGCGCATGCGCGCCACCTTATTTTCTGTAGTCGAAATACCAATCGGAAACCTTAAAAACAAAAATTCAGAAAAGTGAAAACATTTCATATGAAGCTCGCCATTCTTAGAATAGAATGGCAATAACCTGGTTCTGAAAATTGAACCAAGAATATTAAACCAGTAGAATGATTTTTCATTTAAATGATGATCGAGAACAAATATGCCTTAGACTTCATTTTCAGAATTATTTCGAAGAATCATTGAAAATTCAGCTTACATTGCTAACACTAAACATCAATTTTCCCCGTGCTGTATAAACAAGTTATTTTTGAGATTCGCAATTCCTCTACGAAAGTGGTTTTCAGGGTAAATAGAAACAAACTGCAACGAGAAAAATATAAATTTTAGGTTGAGAACGAATTTTTGATTTATCGCCATTTTGTCGATGTTTGGCGTTCATTTTAAAAATAAACTCTACATCCTGAACCTGCCAATCGTGTAATAAACTAAAATAGAGCACTCGTAACATAAAGATATTACCAAAACGCTAGCGCCCTATTTACTTGGCTTTTCGTTGATACAGTTATATAAATATGCAGAAAACGGGTATTACGGTTGAGAAATATATTCTGTGTTCATAAATACACGTCCTTATTCTTTTAATGGCGCAAAAGCAGAAATTCTATTCGTATTTCGCTTCAAAGGGGGAAAAGTTCGCAAACAGAACTCAAGAACTCGCGTGGCAAGTAAACATTCGTAAAAATCTAACAGTGAAAAGATTAAATCTCGAAACACTCCATGATTATTTTCGAGCGAGAGGTCTGGCTTATTTAAGAATATCATTCAATTTCTTCGGTGTTTTAACTCTATATGGAGGGGCTCAAATTAATTTCCTCTTCATTTTTATCTTCGCTTCCTTAAATTAATTTACACCGTCGCCGCAACAGCTGTGGCGAGGATTTTTCTTCACTCTTTCATGTTAAGCAAATTAACGAAGGGGATTATGTATCAAATAAAAAAGAATTCTGAAGGGCGTTTTTATTCTTTTGTCGCTCGGTTTCTTTATACGTGTAATTGGATTTCCTAGAACGTGCTGCCAAATAAAAGTGATTATTCGCTTCTCTCAAAGGATTCCCCAATCGCATTCTTTACTGAATTATGTTGGATTAAATTGGGAAAAAATAATATAATTCCGAGTCAGAATTTGAAAGTGACAGAAATGAACAGTTTTAAAAAGTATTTTTGCATTTCACGGATAAATGTTTGTCTTTTTTGTTATATTAAGGGTGAATGAATTTCATTATTTTTAATAAGCGTCTAATCTTTCGTTTTTATTGTTCGATTAAATCTATAGAATGAATTAGAAATTGTTGCAGTTCAATAAAGCAAAAAGGGATAAAGATATCATCGTTAAAGTCTTAAAAGTTCTCACTTCGTTTAATCTGCAAGCTATTAGTTTTGTAACAAAGTCGGAATTGAGCGACGCCATTTTGTTTCGTTTTCCATTTTCACTGAATAAATCATAAATTAGTTCAAATTATCTCGTATCAAGTTTTAATCACGTTGGCGTGGTGTGGAAGTTTGGAGAGTGGGGTGCCAGCTCAGGTGTTGCCTCGTCATCTGACCGTGGTTCAAAATTACGTGGTGTTGTCCTCGGATCTTTCCCTTTGGGATTGATCCCGGACCGTCACCAATAGCCCGTTGTGTTGCTCCAGTGTGACGTTAATTGAAATACCCCCCCCCCGTATCAAGTTTTAAAGGTTTTTTTTCTTTTGCGGTCAGAAGTTGATTGTCGCAAGGGTTCAATGGTTATAGCACTCGATTTGGTAGGTATTCTAATTAACGTCGCACTAGAGCAACACAACTGGCTAAAGCACTCGATTTGGTGAGTCAGTAAGTGGTGCACTAAGCCACCACCTACAAAATCAACTTACAATATAAGAAGCAATGCAGCCAATCTCAACCATGACGTACTTTCTTGGCAGATTGAGGTTGTACTATCTTTCCGCGTAATTTGCTCATTGGTGACGCGTCATATTGGTGACTGCATCGACCTTCTAATGAAATAGACGGAGTATGTGAGCGGAGCCGAAGTCGTAAGTGTAAATTACGTGGACATAGGAATCGACTTAGCCGATTGACTGTCGAATCGCAGACTTGTGTTTTTGATCACGGTGGATAATCACTTTAACCGATCAATAATTTAGAATTCATGCTTTTACCCACAACCACGTGACAGATTTTCTAACCGAGCAGGCCGCGGTGGCCCGGTTGGAAGAGTAACGGACTTGCAACCGAAGGGTTGCGAGTTCGAATCCAGCCAAACACCGTCGTGTACAAAGGGGGCTGGTGCACGTTAAATCTGTCGTGGCCTCAAATGTCCTCACGTTGGCGTGGTGTGGAAGTTTGGAGAGTGGGGTGCCAGCTCAGGTGTTGCCTCGTCATCTGACCGTGGTTCAAAATTACGTGGTGTTGTCCTCGGATCTTTCCCTTTGGGATTGATCCCGGACCGTCACCAATAGCCCATTGTGTTGCTCCAGTGTGACGTTAATTGAAATACCCCCCCCCCTCTAACCGAGCAACTGAAAGAAATAACATTGAAGCTGCACGCTCGTGCTCCGTCTATTTTGTTAGAAGGTCGATGCAACTCAAGCAATAAATTTTGGAAGCCGGTGCTGTGCCAGCTCAGGTGTGACCTCGTCATCTGACCGTGGTTCAATAAATATTACGTGGTGTTGTCCTCGGATCTTTGATCCCGGACCGTCGCCAATAGTCCGTTGTGTTGTTCCAGTGCGACGTTAATTAAAATACCTACCTACCACGTTCTTACTCATTTAGACTAGTGGTGCATCTATTCATCACTAAATTCTATGGGGATAGTACTGCAGTGAACACTTAGACACAAATTTCAATTGGTAGGTAGTTGAATTAACATCCCACTGGAGCAACACAGCGAGATATTGATGACGGTCAGGGAACCATCCTGAATGATCTGAGGACATTACCTCGTCATTTTGAACCGTGGTCAGATGACAAGGACAACACCTAAGCTGGCAATCCACTCTCCAAACTTCTACACCACGCCAACCTCAGAACATTTGAGGTAACGACAGATTTAACATGCTTCACACCCACGTACATGATGCTGGTTGGTGCATGTTAAATCTGTTGTGGCCTCAAATGTCCTCACGTTGTTGTGGAAGTTTGGAAAGTGGTGTACTATCTCAGTTAACTTCGTCAACTGACCATGGTACAAAATTACGAGGTTAGGAAAATCCTCGGATCTTTTCCGAGGACGACGAGGTTTTATCCTTGGATCTTCCCGGACTGTCGCTAATAGCCCGTTGTGTTGCTCCAGTGCGATGTGAATTCAACTACCTACCTCTAATGTATTTGGGGGGTATTTCAATTAACGTCACACTGGAGCAACACAACGGGCTATTGGTGACGGTCCGGGATCAATCCTAAAGGGAAAGATCGAGGACAACACCACGTAATTTTGAACCACGGTCAGATGACGAGGCAACACCTGAGCTGGCACCCCACTCTCCAAACTTCCACACCACGCCAACGTGAGGACATTTGAGGCCACGACAGATTTAACGTGCACCAGCCCCCTTTGTACACGACGGTGTTTAGCTGGATTCGAACTCGCAACCCTTCGGTTGCAAGTCCGTTACTCTTCCAACCGGGCCACCGCGGCCCAATGTATTTGGGGAATATGTCCAGTTTGTATTTAGTTTTCCTATAAATATGTGAAAACACAATAGTGATAGCAAGAAGCTCTTCACATGAAAAAAATGTCGATTGTTTCATGGGCAAGCCTTTTCTCCAAAATCATTCAGAGAAAAATTATTCTCTGAATGATTTCTCAAGACAATGATAACCAGTTTCCGATGAAACTTATGTGCGTTCGGTTTCTCAAGTAGCATTCTTTCTTCGAAGCATTTTGAAAGACCAGCAGTTGTCCAAACACTTATTCCTAGCTCATGTTTATGGAAAGAAACAAAAACACGAAACGTACGATTTCGTCCCCAAGTATTGCATCACCCTTAACCACGCATGAATTTGGAGCGCTGACTTGGCGTAAAAACCACCTGCATTCTCAGCTGCTGCAGACTATGTCAAAAAAGGAGTCATCATTCGAGAAATTATACTCATATAGGGTTGCCAAATGTCCCCGGGTTTCCGGCTGCTTGGTCGTTTCGTCCCGGTCAGAAAAACAAACGTTGAGGCCAAGTTCTTCTGGATACAGCAAGTCAAAAAAGTATTGGGGCACAATAAATATTCAAGGTAGGTAGGTATTTTAATTAACGTCGCACTGGGAGCAATGCAACGGACTATTGGCGACTGTCCGGGATCAAACCCGAAGGGAAAGATCCGAGGACAACACCACGTAATTTTAAATCACGTTCAGATGACGCCAATAAATATTCAAGCATTTAATTGAAAACCTGAAACTGTTATAAACTATTTGGAGCCGCGGTAGCCAGTTGGAAGAACAACGGATTGCGAGTTCGAAACTCGGTCCAGCCAAAGATCATCATGTACAAGAGGGGTGCAGGTTAAATCTGTCGTAGCCTTAAATGTCCACACGTTGGAGTGGTGTGGAAGTTTGGAGAGTGGAGTGTCAGTTCAGGTGTCGTGCTCGTCATCTGACCGAGTTCAAAATGACGAGGCGTTGTCCTCTGATCTTTCCCTTCAGAATTAATTCCGTGCCGTTACCAATAGCCCGTTGCTCCAGTGCAACGTTACTTCAACCACATACCCTTCTCACTTGAAAATCAAGTCAACTAACGTCACGTTCAGGTAGATAGGTAGGTAGTTAATTAACGCTATTAGTTAACTAGTTAATTAACACAACGGGCTATTGGCGATGGTCCGGGATGATCAAAGGGAAAAATCCGATATGATCCGACACTAACGACACGTTTAGAGTACTGACTTTAAACACGTATCGCCGCAGAAACACTGCCGCCACAATAGAGGAAATATAACAGTAGAATTGAATGAGCAATAGTAACCTTTTACCTTCCCATGTGACCAAAACTAATACAGTGCAACTTGGATAAAACGAACGTCTCTAATTCGAAATCGTCGTTAATTCGAAGATTTCTCTTAGTCCCTTGAACTTCTCATTAAATCAATGTTAAAAAATCGTGGATAATTCGAAGTTCAACTTCCTTAATTCGAAGTTTATATAAGTACAGTACATGTAAAGTTAAGTAAGCTACAGTACATGTAATATGTACTGTGACGAATTAATCCAAACCTTTTTTGGACATTAAAAAATAACATTTATTTTTAGACAAAACATGGGTTGACAATGGACGCGCGAAACAAAATGCGAAATTTCATATTAAATTTTATCTGAATTGCTACGAAGACGTCTCAACTAGACGGAGTCCGTGAGCTAATTGTTTTTTTATCCTCTTCACAGGCGCAAGCGCAGTAGTGAAGGACTCTTAACAGGAAACTTCCGGTCTGCAGCCCGCCATCCTAGACTCTTGGGTGTTAAGATGTCACAGTACTGTAGCTTACGTAATGTAAATCTTACTTTGTTTACATACATATAATGTTTAAGTCTTCATACCATGATCTTTCTGAATAAATATTTTCTTATTGACAGGATAATCTTTTCAAGCATTCAGTGGATCTGAAATTCAAGTTAAAAGATGTAACTTTTTTAATTCGAAGGTTTGGATAATTCGAATTTTTTTAGTGGTCCCTTCAGCTTCGAATTATCCAAGTTGCACTGTAGTAACGTGACCCTTAGGTTCCACCCAGCAGACGAAAGTAGTCTAACATTCACCATCTGATGGGTTCACGTGATGGGAGAATACACCCACCCATCGATTCATCATCTGATTGGCCCATTATCTCACATAGTAGACTTTGGCGATTTCACCACTTTTGTTGCCACTCTGTAGAAATGCTCATTCTTACACCTACTCTATCACAAGATATTATATCGTCAAACGAGGTGATAATATATCAAATCGGCCAAACAAATGAATTTTCACAGGGCCGTCACGTGACTTTTAGCCGACACGTTGAGCACACTTTTGAAGCTTCTCTCAATAGCAATGCTCAGTCTACTTATATTTCACGTCTATGTCCGCAACCTACATTTAGCTTGGCAGAAAATGCCTCTCATAAAAGTCCCAGTTTGAATAAAAAATATGTTGAGCCTACTTAAAAATGTCCCGGTTTGAAAGCAAAATCGTATGGTAACCCTATACTCTGCATCACAACCACACAGGTTTGGCGTCTTTTTTACTACATACCATAAACCCCATAATAAAAACAGAGCATCGACATATAAATAAATTTGACTGCATTTCCCCAATACTCGATAAAAAGAGGCATTGTATTGTGATATAAAATCCAGTCCGAGACGACAGGTATATAAAATTCTGTCATTAAATGTCATTGAATCTTTCGAATTCAGTTTATGTCTGCATGAAATGATTTTGCGTGTGGAGGGTTGTTTTTGCCTTGTGTGTGTGACAAGAGTATTGCCTCTTGTGGTGTGTACTAAAAATAAAATTTCGTTCTGAAACAATGAGTTCTGTTTCTTACTGGAACTGGACGATGATTCCTTCTGGGGTCATGGAGGACGCACGATTCGTTTCTTATTTGAATTCCTCCGGAAACTTTCTATGCATGACCGAAAACTTTCTTTGTCTACTCGTTTGTGTCATTTTGGTGTGTAAAAGGTGAGTGATTCAGCATCTTTTTTGTGGATTGGTAGGTAGGCATTTTAGTTAACGTCGCACTGCGAGCAACACAGCGGGCTATTGGCGACTGTCGGGATTAATCCCGTAGGAAAATATTCGAGGACAACACCTCGTTATTTTAAACCGCAGTCAGGTTGGTTGGTAGTTGAGTTAACGTCAGACTGGAACAACACAGAGGGCTATTCGCGACTGTCTGTGATTAATCCCGTAGAGAAATATCAGAGGACAACACCACATATCTTTGAATCACGGTCAGATGAAGATGTCACACCTGAGCTGGCACCTCCTCACCAAATTCCCACACCACGCATGAGGATATTTGAAGCCGCGACAGATTTAACGTGCAGAGCCCCCGTGAACACGGCGATCTTTGGTTGAACCGAGTTTCGAACTCTCAACCCTCCGGTTGCTAATCCGTTACTCTTCCAACTGGGCTACCACGGCGGGACCATAGAGGAAATATAACAGTAGAGAGGAGGGCAAAGGTAACCTTTTCATGTGCTCAGGATCATGTGACGAAAACAAGAAATAACGTGACTTAGACTACTTTCGTCTGCTTGGTGGGACCTAACATTCACCATATGATTGGTCCACGGATTCATCATATGATTGGTCCATTGATTGATCATCTGGTAGCAGTAGACTTTGGCGATGTCACCACTTTTGTCGCTACTCTATAGAAATGAGCATTCACACACCTACCCTATCATAAGATAGGTCCGCGGTTGAAAGAGTAACGGATTAGCGATCGGAGGGTTGCGAGTTCGAAATTTGATCGAACCAAAGACCGTCGTGTACGCTGAGGAATGTTGAATCTGTCGTAGCCTCAAGTGTCCTCACATTAGCGTGGTGTTGAAATTCAGAGAATGGTTATACAAGCTCAGATGTTTACCTCATCATCTGACCGAGATTCAAAATGATGAGATGTTGTAATTAGTTCTTTCTCCTTCGGGATTAATTCAATTACAAAACCTCAACACTGAATCATCGCCAATAGTCCGTTGTGTTTGTCCAGTGTGATTAACTACCTACCCATTGTCAGATGAAGAGTTCAACACCTTAGATGGTACTCCATTCTACAAACTTCCACACCACGCCAACATGAGGCCACTACAGATTTAACATGCCGCCGTGTACACGACGATATTTGGTCGGATCGAGTTTCGAACTCCCAACCCTCCGGTTGCTAATTCCCGACTCTACCAATTGGGATACACAAGCGATCTTTTTCTGTGTTCACTCCGTAATTCTATTCTTCCTTCACAACACTTTTTGTTTGAAGTTGTTTGTTTTGTGTTTGGCGCAGCTGGCCCAATATGGTAGGCAGGTAGGTAAGTCGAATTAATTTCGCACTGGAGCAACGTAACGGGCTGTTGGCGACTGTCTGGGATCCATTTGGATGGGAAAAGTCCGAGGAAAACACTACTTAAATTTGAACCACGGACGAGGTGAGCACCTGAGCTGGCTTCCAACAATCCAAACTTCCACTCCAACGTGAGGACATTGGAGGCCAAGACAGATTTAACTAGCACTATCTCTATGTACACGACTGTCTTACGCTGTGCCGAGTTTCGAACTCGCAACCCTCCGGTTGCTAATTCGTTACTCTTCCAACCGCGCTACAGCGGCCCATCTTATGTTAGGGTAGGTGTGTGAATGCGCATTTCTATAGAGTAGCGACAAAAGTGTTGACATCGCCAAAGTCTACTGCTACCAGATGATCAATCAATGGACCAATCAGATGATGAATCCGTGGACCAATCATATGATGAATGTAGTTTCCACCAAGCAGACGAAAGTAGTCTAAGAGTCACGTTATTTCTTGTTTTCGTCACATGATCCTGAGCACATGAAAAGGTTACCTTTTCCCATAAAACCTCGAAACAACCAACCAACTGGTCTACCCCGCACCTCCGCACTTACGTCCCCGTGAAACGATTTACATCAACTTCCGCATTTGCTTCCGATAGACGAAGAACATTCTTGGGGCCACACGGGACCCCGCCATCTCTTCGAGGGATTTAAGAAATAAACCGCCAGCAATCCAACAGTCCCACTCCTCCCTTGGGAACAGATTCGATTGAAAACTTGGCCACGAGTTCCTCGGAGCCATCTCCCTCTCGACCCTTATCTCGGGGTACTGGGGGGGGGGGGGTTGCGTTCGCCATTTCCTCCTCCTTCGGAATTAAATAAGGATCGATTTCCGATGCGCCGGATATCACCCGTCAAGAGCCCGTATCCGTGGTGGGTCTGTGAGAGTCTGGCCTCTTTTAAACTTTGCGATACTTGCCGGAGATTGTGTGTGGGGGAGTGACGAAAATAAATATCTCCTTGAGCGCTGTTTGGCTCTTTTTGAAACGACGAGCCGTGAGCAAATATGTGTTTTGTGCTTATTGAAGAGTGGAAATTTCGGTGTTTTTGGCTGGTGTTTTTGTTTTAGGGGGTGAGAATTATTGGAGAAAAATGGGCGTGTTCACCAGGCCACCGGAGAAATTATTCAGGGTGAGGTTAGTTGAGATTTTATGGCGCAGTGGTCATATTTGGCCAATGCTGCACCAGACACACCGTATCAAGTAATAGACATACACTCCCAGGAACGTTCATCTTTCGGAAGCGAATGCGGAAGTTGGCGTTAATCGTTTCTCGAGGCCGTAAGTACGGAGGCTGCGGTAGACATAGACATACATTTTACTGATACAGAAGAGACATACGTCCAAGATAGGAATTCACCTGACAGGAACCGATCCTACACCGCCTACAACTCACTGGTTGCTAGAGCAATGGCATACCCACTGAGCCACGACGGCCCCCTATTCAGAGGGAGGAATCACGGGGTTCAAACCCCCTCCCCAAAAATTGTGTTTAAACGCCAAAATAATGTTAAATTCTGAAGCTACAGTTTTGTGGTGAATTTTGGTTGGTTGGGTTTTAATGGCGCAAGGGCCATATTTGGCCAAAACCTCAGGGGCGCATCTCCTTTAAGTGTGAGACAGCGGTAGCCCAGCTGAAAGAGATGAATTAGCAATCGGAGGGTTCCGAGTTCGAAACTCGGTCCAGTCAAAGACCGTCGTGAACATGTGGCTGGTGCACGTAAAATGTACTCACGTTGGGAAGATGAATGTTTACGTTGAGAAGTGTGGAAGTTTGGAGAGTGGGTACCAGCTCAGGTGTTGACCTCGTCAACTGACAGTGGTTCAAAATGATGAGGTGTCTTTAAATCTCTCCCTTCGGGAAGGATCCCGGACCGTCGCCAGTAGTCCGTTGTGTTGCTCCAGTGCGAGGTAAATTCAATTACCTACCTAGTATTGCTTGTCTCGTTTGGCCAAATATGAGCTTTACGCCATAAAACCCAATCAACCGACCTCTCCATCTACTCTACAAACCAATCTGTTGGGAACTTCTCCAAAGGAGTATAAACTCAGGAATCCCCTAATTCTATATAGAATTAGGGCATGCAGGTACGGATTTTCGTTTCTCCTTGATTTGGTGGAGCGTAATTAGCAATCCCATAACTTTCACCAGGGTCTTGTGAACCAGGTTACATGTAAAATAGAAAGAACGCAAGGTTAAGACATTCTCCATTACAGATATAGCCCCGAGCAGACACTAATTCATGTCTAAAAATGATTCTAATCGAAAATTTCAGCTGCATGCAATTGCTGAAAGCGCCTCTTAACTCAGCCGATTGCATCATTACCCTACGTAAGTGCACAACTAGTAATGATGGTTCAATGTCTAAAATCATAATTCCTATTCATAAATTTCAGAGGCATGCAATTTCTATACACGCTTCCTTCCATTTGATACAGCTGATTGCATAATCGCTTTACGTAAGTGCACAACAATTAAGGATGGTTACGTGCTTGCGTCAAACTGAATTCATCATAGCTTTATGATACCTAAAACAAAACAGGATAAATAAATATGACAACACATGACACAATAGTAAGGAGTGAGATTTACGCACTATCACTCATGTTGATACAGCTGAAGGTTGATGATGTGTACAAACTCCGACTTCTTCACCAGTATTCAGTACTGAAGCTATTCACATTTTCAAGCAGGTCTTTTTCAAGCCCTCAGGAGCACATCTCCCTTAGGTGTGTACGGGTTTCACGAACTCAAGGTACTCGAGTGTTCTTTACTTTTCACGCGGGGCTTAACTGTCTTTAGTAAACACGGGTGCTTCACTCACAGGATACACAACCCATCTTTATCTGCTTTCATTCCACTACTCTGTTCCCAAATCCCACCTTTTTAAACTTTCGCAACATTTTCACTTGAAGTTGTCTGCCTTGTGTTTGGAGCAACTTGGCCAAATATGGCCCCTTGCGCCATAAAACCCCAAACCAATCCCCTTTCTCAATCAAGTAACTGATTAAAGTACCATTGAAGCGTTATAGAATGAGAAAAGGACAAATATGGTTTTGTGTTATTGCATGGAAGAGTTTTGCTCTTTTAAGATTGGTTGGTTTTGGGGTTTTATGGCGCAGAGGACATATTTGGTCATGCTGTGCCAGACACGACATACCATATCAAGTAATAGACACACACAATGAAATTTTTACTGACACAGAAGAGAGAAATACACCCAGGGAGGAATGCAGTTTCTCCGCCTACAACTCGAAGGTTGCTAGCGCAGTGGGCATACCCACTGAGCCACGACGCTCTTTTAAGAAGTCTACGATACAGTCCATGAATGTCTGGAAATCTACATATTTTAGCAATCTAACAATGAAATCTACCCTGTACATCATAATACGACACTATCATTAGTTGAAAGAAGCATGATTGATCGTAATTGAATCAAGCCGTCAGATTTTTCTAGAAGTCTTGTATTAAAATGAGTTGTAGATAAGAAAATCATATGAAAGTATATTTATTATTTGTATTCTTTATACACATAAACGGGATGTAAATATCCCTGTCTTTCGCAAGATATCTTTGCATTTTTAAACAATACTCTGAAAAACTCTTATATGCACTATTTATTCCCATTCGTATTAAAAGGAATCAAGGGATTCAGTTTTGAACTTTGTATGGAAGTCTAGTTTTGGGATTCAGAGTACTTTCAACTAAGATCAACTTTCAAATGAGACATACAAGTGTTTACCCAAGAACACAATTTCATCGAAAAGGAATAAAGTACTGCAGAGATTAAAAAGAAAGAAGCAATTGTTTTGTTAGCATCAATGAGATGAGTGATTTAGTTGATATTTATGAACTGTTTGTTATCTGCAATACCGGCAGCGTTATTTTTAGTATTTTCGTTCGTCAACGCTATCAATCGATTGATCTTCGATCTGTCAATTGCCAAGCAGGATTCAATTCATCATCAGTTTACATTCAGAATGATAACGTTGAGAAGCTATCATATACTCAACGCAGCAGTTAGGGAGATGCTCAGATGATCCGTCCAGGAAAATCTACTGGTACCAGGTGGGGTTGATTGGTTGGTTGTTTTGGGGTTTTATGGCGCAAAGGGTCATATTTGGCCAAACTGCGCCGGACACAAGACAATGTCAAGCAAAATATGTGAAAGGAAAAAGAGGGTAGGTATTTTAATTAACGTCGCACTGAAGCAACACAACGGACTATTGGCGACGGTCCGGGATCAATCCCCGATGGAAAATATCCGAGGACAAAACTTAATTTTGAACCACGGTCAGAAGACGAGATCACACCTGAACTGGCATCCCACTCTCCAAACTCCAACACCACGCCAACGTGAGGACATTTGAAGCCACGGCGGATTTAACGTGCATCAGCCCCCTTTGTACACGACGGTCTTTGGCTGGAATTCGAACTCGCAATCCTCCGGTTGCTAATCCGTTGCTCTTCCAACCGCGGCCCCCCAACCCTCTTGATATAATTTATAACGCGGCCCCATTAATTCAAGAAAAACACATCTTTTCGATTCTTATCCCGCCCGAAAAATGTTTATTTTAGTGAAATAAACCCATTCAATATCAACAAAGACGAAACGAAATCAATCCAAATTAAATTTTAAGACCAGGGATGGGTTTTATGAAATGTGAATTATTCTATGTACGTCATTATGTTCAACACAAACGGGCTTTTGGCCACGGTCCGGGATCTGTACCGAAAGGAAAGATTCGAGGACAACACCTCGTCATTTTGAATCAGATGACGAGGTCAACAACTGAGCTGGCAACCCACTCTCCAAACTTTTACACTACGCCTACGTGAGGATATTTGAGGCTACGACGGATTGAACGTGCACTACCCCCCATACACGAAGGTCTTGGGTTGGATCGACTTTTGATCTCTCAAACCCTCCAGTTGCTATTCCGTGACTCTACCTACTGGGCTATCGCGGCCCATAATTATAATAAATAAAGGATAATAGTTTAAGGATTTAAGCTATAAAAAGGGTAAGGTTTTAGGCATGGAATATATACTGAAAATTTACCCTTTTGTTCAAATATTTAAATTATGAGTAACTTGTTTCTGTGTCCTTAGGGTAAAGAAATATATTTTTTAATTTGGGATTGTTGGATGCGCAAAATTATCTCATCTTTTTGTTTGTCATCTCTATCATTCATTCTAATACCTCCCAGTCACCTAAATACTTAAGGGTCATGAAGGTTGCATTTCAGACATGCCGACATGATAGTTTCACCAACTTTTTCTCCGGGAACTTATTTTACTAATCTGGGGTTGATGGATTGGTTCGATTGGTCGCTCTATGATCATTCCTTGCTACACAAGTGCCAATTTGACGAATTTGGAGAATGTTGTCGAAAATGTAATCACCTCCTGTTGCAAATCTCACCAGTACTTTCCTCGACCTACTGATGATAATGATGGATTTAACGGATCGCATTGCACTTGCCACATCATGTATGGAGTCAAGAACTGCTTCTTTGATAGTCTGTCAGTTATATTCGCAACTACTTTAATCTGAAAATGAGTGATCGCTTTTTAGCCATAAAAATGTTTTAGCAACATGTCTCGAGATTATTTTTCAATTTTTTTTCTTAATTTAATCGAGAATTGTCCCATTTAGGTAATCAGCATCCACTCATCATCTTATAGATTACATTTCTTTAACTCTTCAAGTGGTTTCGACGAGATATCTTGTCTTCTATCAAGATCTGACCAATTTTGCTAATGACGAGATATATCGTCATCAAGATATTGTCAATTTTTTTATAATGACGAGATCAAAACCCGTGCAAATTTCTCCTAATACGAGATATCTCGTGCACCAAGATCTGCTAATGGTTTTGCTAATGACGAGATATCTCCTCCATCAAGATCTGGTCAGTTTTGCTAATGTCGATTAGTTGTTTTGGGGTTTTATGGCGCAAGGGCCATATATGGCCAGACACAAGACACACAACATCAAGTAATAGACATACACACGCAATGAAAATTTTACTCACACAGAAGAGAGAAATACACCCAGGGAGGAATGCACCTGACAGGAATCGAACCTGAGTTGCCTACAACTCGAAGGTTGCTAGCGCAATGGACATACCCACTGATCCACGACCCCTGGTAATGACGATATACCTCGTCGAGACAATCACCAGGAATATCCCGTTATGTTGCTCAAGAGTGAGACGCCAATTAAAATACTTATTTACCTACAATCACCAGGAGGGTTAAGTTTTTAATGATAACCTAAGATGAGGTTACCTCACCCAGTCTTCATTTTCTCGAATCTTAATCTCGAGTTATCAGGTTTTATAAGCCTTCATAATTTTTTTTCCAAGAGTGATGTTCTTGTCTTTGTACGTTTTATCTTTTACCCTGCACCTTTTATGTCATTTAAGCTGTTTCACGTCACCTTTTTAACAAACACATATTTTCAAATCTACTTTTTATATTTGGTTAAAGGCTGTGTGTTAGCTTTTATCTTTTTTTTATTGGGTCGTATTATGTCTTGGGTCTGGCGTAGGACGGTTTTCCGACCTTGTGCTATAAAACCCGAACCAACCAATCCAATTAGGGGAAAGAGTTTTACGGATTTTCAGAAATTCAAACACAATCTTTTCTGCTACTGGCACACTGTTCTTATAAGCTATTTGAGAAATAATTGTTCGCTGCAGAATCAAGTTTAGCAGCCCGTCAGACCAAAAACCGTACGCGTAAGGTAAAGCAAACCACATAGGACCTTTCTGATAGGTTTACCCGGTCCACAGGCCAGTTATGACCCTCCAAATCTTTTTCATAAGGCCAAAAACGAGATACCACCTGATGAATAATTTTATCGGCCTACATACCACATGCGCCCTTCCAGATAGGTTTAACCGACCCTCAGATACGGCCCCCCCCCATAGACAGTTCATCCCTCCGGTCAGCAAAATAGGACCCTCCTAAATTGTTTACACCTCCAGTCTGCATATACGGCCCATCTAAAGGATTTACGCAGACCGCCGGCCAAATAAGGCCCTCCGAAAAGGGGTTTTCCAGTCTACTGGCCAGATACGGTCTACCAAATAGGTCTACCGGGCGGGCAGATCAGGTACGGATACCAGATATTCCTAGAGTATAATCACTCATAAAAATAAACATTAAAAAGTAAGAAATCGGAGCCTAGCATTATTTCGCAAATAGCTACGTCAAAATTCACGCAAGCAGGTTTATATGTATATTCTTGTTCAGATTTTGCGCCATACCAATCAACCTATATCGGAAAAAAGCTATTTGCTGAAACATCATCACGCTTCAGATTTTTAATTCACGACAGACCTCATTCCGAATGACGCACTATATTTGAAACTCTTGCAGGGGCCACGCTACAAAAAAAAGTACCTTCTCTACTCACAGCTTGCGAGGAAAAGGCGTATATCACTTACGCAAATGCTTTGCAGCGAAAAATACGCGCACACTTTCTTACAAAACTCCGAGTAAGCCTTTTAGCTTCGCAGAAACGGATAAGTCCAAAAAACTACTTTGTATAAGAAAATTTTCCGAAGCATCATTCAGCACCATCGAACCCGATTCAATTTCAAATTTAGCCTCTACATTCCCGAACAGGGGCAAAAATTCCAGCAATAATGTTGCCTTTCCAGAAACCTTCCTTGGATCCCCGACCCTCATGTAGAGGAGAGAAGGCAAACTACTTTCCGGAGTAGAGAGGGAGCGGTAGGAACGCATTCCTGAGTTCCGTTCCCATAGCAACGGCCCGGAAAATCGATGAAGTTCCGCCGCACGCCCAAAGGCCCCGGCCGACCGCACTCTGCTTGCTTACACATTCCTCCACTCTCCCGCTTGTTTGGTTTGCTCTTTCTGTTCTGTTACCCCTTCACCCCACAGAATTCTCTGGAAAGGAACCTGCAGAACACACTTTACCTTCCCCATTAATTCCATTAATTGCTGGGCAGCAGTGGTAGAGTAGTCGATTAGGAGTCCGAAATTCGACCCTACCACACACAGTCGTGTACGTGGGGGCTGGAGACGTTAAATTGCCGTGGCCTCAAATGTTTTGGGGTGGTGTGGTTGGTAGGCATTTTAATTAATGTCGAACTGGAGCAACACAGAGGGCTATTTGTGACGGTCCAGGAACCATCCCGAAGGAAAAAAATCAGAGGACATCTCGTCATTTTGAACCATGGTCAGATGACGAGGTCGACACCCGACTCTGCAAACTTCCACACTACGCCAACGTGAGGACATTTGAGGTCACGACAGATTTAATATGCACCTAAAATTACGAGGTGTTATCCTAGGATATTTCCTTTCGAGATTGATTCAGGACCGTCGCCAATAGCCAATGGGGGAACAGTAATTGGCTCAATATGAACTTTGAAGATTTTGGGATCGCACTTGCCCAACCTAACTCTTTTGAGAATTGTCTTCAATTTCCATCAATTTTTATCTGATAAACTTATTTGGGATAGAGGTCAATAATAAGAAAGAGGGAGTGCTAGGAAGCCCTCTAGTTCTTTTTAGAAAACATGCCTGTATCAACTTACTATTATTAGGTTAACTCACCAGTTGGTTTCGACGAGATATCTCGTCCATCAAGATCTGGCCAATTTTGCTGATCAAGAGATATCTTGTCATCAAGATATTGCCGATTTTTTTTATGATAGCGAGATCAAGGTCTGGTTAGCTTTATGCTAATGACGAGATATCTCGTTCATGGAGATCTGGTCAGTTTTGTTAATGACGAGATACCTCATTGTGACCACCAACAGGTGGGTGAAGCCGACAAATTTCCCAGATTCTTTTTAAAACAGGAGAGCATTTATGATATCTATCTGGAGGGAGATAGATTGGTATTGAAAACTCTATTTTGAGGTATTTGCAGATGATTGAAACAGAGCTAAGTGAATCACATGAAGGTGTGTGATTTTAAACTTAAATTTGTGTATTTGAAGTATAGACAGTTTCAGAGTGTGCATCATAAGACAAGTTTTGACGCGTGAACTCCAAGACTCAAGAAGCTGTATTGAATGAGAAAGATGATTATTAGATTATTATTAATGGACAATCCATACATATAAAGCAGAGTTGGCATCTGTCTGTTCTGTATACAAATCTATACCGTTTGACCAATCCACACCAAATTTAGCACATTTATTCTTTGGAACCCTGCGGGTAACGTAGGCTACATATTAACCCCGTTCTATTTGTCTTGGGTGTGTGTGCAGAGGGGTGTAACATCTCGTCATCATAGACAGAGCACTTGCTAGGGGGCGCTCTCTCCCGGTCTGGCTGTACAGATGACGTCAGAGTTAACATCTAAAGGAGTCGCCTCTCAAGATGACCTTGGAGGTTTTTAGAATCTTAGAGTATGGTGAGGATGGGTGCGGTTGCGCTGAAAATCGCTCGGTATCATATCGTTTATAGGGTAAAGTAGGCTACATATTAACAACTCGAGAAATGCCGGGTAAATTCAGCTAGTATGAAATCTCTATATATAAAGCAGAGTTGGCGGTCTGTCTGTCTGTATGTTCTCTATACAAATCTACACCGTTTGACCAATCCACATCAAATTTAGTAAACTTATACTTTGGAACCCTGAGAGTAACGGAAGCTACATATTAACCCCCTTCTCTTTAACCTAGGTGGGGCTAAATCAATTCGAAATTGCCATAGGAAAAACATTGAACATAAAATGATTGCGGTATGCAGCTCAGTTTGTTTTACCAGTATTGATCGAAAATCAAATTTTCTAATAAAATTGGTTTTACCAGTATTTCTCGAAAAACGATTTTTTCTGAAACGTTATATTTAAACACTTTAAAATTGTAATTAGTTTGAACTGATTTTTTACTTCTTTCCACAATATATATATAATTTAGGAATATTTGAATGATGAAAAATGGGTATTTAAAATACTTAGTTTTACACAACTTACATTTTGTAATGGAACACCGAAATGCCAAAACAAAAAAACTCATTGATCATAAAAGCGTAATTTTGCAATTCGGTATCTGATAACGCAGAATTAATGTTTTATTTTATAAATTAGATTTATAATTCCGTGTTTGTGGATTTGAGTTAAAACAGAAATGTTGCAGTCATATTTGAGCATTTCTAAGTTTTGTAAATTTGTGTTCTTTTTGTAAATTCATTATTGTCTATCAATATTTTTCAAGCGTCTTTTTCGAATTTATCTATTTCAGAATATTCTCATGCCGTCGAAATCCGACACGCTTGCTCAGATCTTTCGTTTTTCAGAGTTCGACATTTTTCAATGGCTAGAATTTTGTTTCTGTTTGCATTTATGTGTTCCATTACTTTCCATATTACAGATATATTATTTAGGAGTTAAATTGTAATGAATTATTTTTATTTTCTACCAAATACCACTAGACATGGGTAATTTCTTGGTGGTATATATATATTTCGACGTACTTCCCTTAAGTCTTTGGTTAAATACGTTATAGTTTGTAGAATTCTGTTTCATAAAAATAAATGTAAAACTTTTATATAAGGTGTATAACTTCTTATTTTAAAATGACTGGTAAAGTTAAAATAAAGTTATTCTAAAAATAAGATATAATATGTAAATCTAAAGGGGTAGCCATACGTTGTAGTACAAAGATATTTCTAAATTTTGACATATTTTCATTACAAGACGATTAAAATCAATTAAATTTACATTTGTTTTTCATGTTTCATGGGTATTATTGAAAGCTGTACTCCATAGTCAAGTATCACTACATCTATCATTCTAATCTTGGAATAATATAGTAAGGAAGTATGTAAACTAGGACTGTTGAAAAATAGAAATTTTTTGTCTTAAGTGGCAGAAGGTCGAGTTGCTTACTTGAAGTTGAAATTGTTCGTATACAACTTAGGTACCTATGAAACATTCATTGAAAGCAGTGATTTTGTAAAAAGTGTAATCGATTGAGTTTGCTTTGTCTACACTGATGACATTTGTTTTAAACAAGCTCCGTTATTCCACTTGCGGCTGAACAGAATTTTCAAGAAAAAAAAATGTGTTCTTCAAAATAAATTAACCAAGAATGCCGTAACAGTTTAATTTGCCATCCTCTCACAATGATAATGTAATTCGAAAACATCGAATCCATGGTGCAAGAAATAAAAAATATTGATATTACACACAAATAATAAATATTGATTAGAAAACTGAGTGCAAGACTATACGGCTGAAAGTTCCTCAGTTTTACTGAAAATGAACTTAATGGCATTCGTAATCACTCCAAAACTCAAAATCGACTTCTGAAGGAGTCATCTCAGAAAAAGCTTTTGTAGTTTGTCTGACAGCAAGAGTGTGATGAACATGAAATGGATTATATGGATAGATATATTATATATACATATTTGCGTCCGAAGTAAATCGTAGAAGCTATGAAAAAGTTAAAACGATGTTAAAAAATATTTTCTGTACACATAAATGATGCTTGCATTTTTCCATAAAATAGAATCGACATTTAACCAATTCAACCCGAGCATCGCCGGGTGATTCTGCTAGCATTATTTAAATGTTTATATTATTTTATTCAGCCTTTGTAGGTGTAAATAAGGTATGTAACAATAATGGATAAATATTTGTTGGATAGAAAATCAATGGATATTTGTTGATCGAAGCAGGAAGGAATGGTCAAAAGCCTTTTTGTACAGACGATTTTTAAAGATATCAGTTAATATCAACTAATGCTATTTGGCTTTTTTAAGGTTTAGGAGGAGCTTAAGCTTTGATAGTCCCTTCGTAAGTGCACCCATTCTTTCTAATCTGCCCTCAAGGGCACATTTCCTTTAAGTGTGTACGAGCTTCAGGTACTCTAGTAATCTTTTATTTTCCCATGGGGTCCATTGTCTTTAGTAAATACGGGGGTCGCTCTCTTGGAATACCCAAGCAATTCTTTTCGTTTTCATACTATTATTCTATCTCCCTCTATCCCTCTTTTTTTCTGGTCGCGGTAGCCCGGTTGGAAGAGTAACGGATTAGCAACCGGGGGGTTACTCGTTCGAATCCAACCAAAGACCGTCGTGTACAAAGGGGCTGGTGCACGTTAAATATATCGTGGCCTCAAACTTCCCTACGTTGGTGTGGTAGTTTGAAGAGTGGGGTGCCAGTTCAGGTGTGAATTCGTCATATGACCGTGGTTCAAAATTACGAGGTGTTGTCCTCGGATCTTTCCCTTCAGGTTTGATCTCGGACCGTCGCCAATAGCCCGTTGTGTTGCTACAATGCGACGTTAATTAGAAATACGAAGTACCCTTTTTTTTCTCTTTTATGACATCTTTTACTTGAAGTTGTTCGTATAGTGTTTGTCGCAGATTGTCCAAATATAACCCTTGCGCCATAACCCCCAAACAACCAATCTTTCTCCTCTATTTCGTTTAATTTCTTTTTATGTTTCGTTCTAAACAATTTTCGCTCTTGATTTTTACTCTACTTCCTTTTAATGTTAATCCAACCAAAGACCGTCGTGTATAAAGGGTTGTGGTGCTCGTAAATCCGTAGTGGCCTCAAATGTCCTCACGTTTGCGTGGTGTGGAAGTTTGGAGAGTGGGCTGCCAGCTCAAGTTTTGCCTCGTCATCTGACCATGTTTCAAAATTACTAGGTGTCGTCCTCGGTTCTTTCCCTTTGGAATTGATCCCGGACCGCCACCAATAGCCCGCTGTGTTGCTGCAGTGACGTTAATTAAAATATCTACCTACATACAAACCTAACTTTTAATGTTTTGTATTGTTTTTATTATTTTGTCTTGCGCTTGGCGTCAGCATGTCCGTTTTTGGACCCCAGACCAACCAAACCATCTAAACTATATGGCCAAAAGTATTTGAACACTGCACGTTTTTCAGAAAAAGTGCCTTATTATTCTATTTAGTAACGGGTAGGCCCTCCTTTTGCTTGTATTACAGCTGCAACACGTCGAGGCATACTTTCCACGAGTTCTCTATAAGTCTGGGCAGGAATAGCTCGTCATGCCTCTAGTAAGGCTGTGAGAAGAGATTGTTGTGAAGATGGGCATACGTGGCGGTGTCGTCCCACAAGTGCTCGATCGGATTGAGATCGGGGCTCTGAGCAGGCCAGTCAAGCAAATTCACCTCATTTTCAGGAAACCAGTCCATCACACGTTTTGCAGTATGACATGGAGCTCGATCCTTGTCATACTGCAATGGATGGATACGATGATCGTTGGAAGAAACAACCATCATCACCGTAGTATTGCCATAGTGTAGGCGATGATGGCAATATTACTGAATACTACGGCAATACTACTAAATTATCCATAGCGTCGAGGTACACGTCAGCTTTCATGGTACCAGGTATATAAAGCAATGGGCCGAGTCCTAACCAGGAAAAGCAACCTGATTTTCTGCAGTGTCCAAATACTTTTGTCCATATAGTGTATATAATCTATTTCATTTCATCGTGAAATATACATTCCATCTCCCCAACACCGGCATTCAGTTGAGTCTCAAGCTCAACTCGAATGTATCGCAGCATCCGCCTCCATAATTGATGACCTACTCCATGTTAATGGATACTACATCAACGACATCACCGGAACATCTGGACACGATAGCATCGAATGCGGGCGACTTTAAAATCCGAATCCGTCGGAACACGCGGCGTCTTTAATTAATTACACGTGCTTGGGACGTGTCGCTAAGGACAGCAATGGAATGGGGCCGAGCAATCCCTCATCCAGGATGGACTCGGTAATCTTTTAATTGGACAAACAAGGATGGGAAAAGAAAGAAACGTACCCGGCGGTCCCATTTGTCAAGACTGCCTGACACAAAGTCAATACTCTCGCTTGGAGACAGGAGTAGGCGTTCATCGAGTGATATCCGCAGCAGGAGATGGGATCTTATTCTGATAGCAGTTTAAATAAATCGCACATTAACAGTCGGCAACTGTTGTTGGAAATATTAACAGCAATTGATGAACGTTATCGGTAGGTAGGTATTTTAATTAACGTCACACTGGAACACCTCAACGGATTATTGGCGACGGTCCTGGATCAATCCCAAAGAGGAAGATCCCAGGTCGGTTCGTTGGATTTGGGATTTTATGGCGCAATAGCCATACAGCCGCAAAATGCAATATTAAGTAATAAACACACACACATTTGAAGTTTTACTGACACGGAAGAGAGGAATACACTCTGGGTAGAATGCACCTGAAAAGAATCGAAGCTGCGCCGATCCCAGGAAAACGCCTCATAATTTTGAACCACGGTCAGATGACGAGGTCACACCTGAGCTGGCACCCCACTCTACAATCTTCTACACCACGCCAACGTGAGGACATTTGAGGCCACCCAAGACTTAACATGCACCCCCATGTACGCGACGATCTTTGGTTGGATTCAAACTTCCAACCCTCCGGTTGCTAATACGTTACTCTTCTAAACGGGCTACTGAGGCCCGATAAATGTTATCGAGACATTGAAGAATGACTTTTAAAGTAATTAAACTAATAAATTCATTCGGGCAGGTAGCTAGTTGAATTAACGTCGCACTGGAGCAAGACAATGGGCTGTTGGCGACGGTCCGGGATTCATCCCGAAGGGAAAGATCAGAGGACAACTCGTCATTTTAAACCACGGTCAGGAGACCACTTCAACATTTGAACTCCACTTTCGAAACTTTCATACCACGTCAATGTGAGGATATTTGAGGCCTAGACATATTAACGTGCACCAACCCTCGACGGTCTTTGGCTGGAGCGAGTTTCGAACTCGCAACCCTCTGATTTCTAATCCGCAACTCTTCCACCCTGGCTACAGCGGCGCCAAAATTCATTCGGGCAAGTATTGAGAAAGTAATTTCGAAGGGGTGATTGTGGGAATCTTCTTTCTCGGTTTTCTATTCTAATCGAATGGCCTTAATGCTAAAAGACCATTGTTTAAGGATTTTTGTGATTGTTTTCAGACATATTCGATTGTATTTTACGCTAAAACTAATTTCCTCTGATTAAATTTGCTTCAGGTAATTTTTTTCTATTTTAACGTTCTAAATATTTTGGGGAGGAGACCCGACGAGGGGACTTGCTCTGAATCCGAAATTGGTCGTTCACGTCCAGTCCTCTGAGCGGATCACACGCATATATCCGTTCGATAACTTGTACTTTTCCCTGCATGATTTCCAACCAGTTTTATCTTTCTTGACCAACATAATCTTTTCAAAGGATTCAATTCGAAAGAAATGAGTGATAGAATCTTTCCAAAGGATTCTATTCGAAAGAAATGTGATAGAAATAATTCTATTCGAAAGAAAGAACCAACAGAATCTTTCCAAAAGATTCTATTCGAAAAAAAGAATCGACAGAATCTTTCCAATGGATTCTATTCGAAAGAAAGAATCAACAGAATCTTTCCAATGAATTCAATTCTAAAGAAATGAGTGATAGAATCTTTTTAAAGGATTTTATTCTAAAAAATGGGCAACGGAATAGTTCTAAAGGATTTTATTCCAAAGAATTTAACGATAGAATCTTTCCGTAGGATTCTATTCTAAAGAACCAACAAAATCTTTCCAAAGAATTTAGCTATAGAATCTTTCCAAAGGATTCCATTCTATAGAAATGAGGGATAGAATCTTTCCAAAGGAATTCTATTAGGAAAAGACCAATGGAACCTTTCTGAAGGTTCCGTCAATCAATAGATGTGATTAATTAGTCATTATGTGTGTTGTAGGGTAAAGGCAATTTGACACGACTATCAGAAAAACAAATTGCATATGCAATTTTCTTGTTTTTTGGCTTTTTTTAATTGACAAATTGACAAACAAACAAACTTACATTCAGTTTGGTAGCGTTACAATAACCTAAATTGTTCGTTTTTTCACACGGGAATGCTCAGATTTTTCTTGTTTATGTTCCTCTTTTTCAAACAAAAATGTTTACAAATAATGTAATCAAAAGGTCTTATCGTTCTTTTAAGGGAATCTTTTGGGTCATAAATACACTTTTACAGAAATTTTTCTGTCATCAAAATCCTAGCCCTAATACTAACTTAAAAATATCCACTGTTAGTGTGATAGCCATTAACTGTTAAAACTGTTATTATCAGTAATATATGTTATCGAAGCTATCAGCAATCGTGAACACAGTATATATCGTTCAAAACAGTTTGAGTTATCTCTATCCTCAGCCATCTGCGATTGGAGAGGCGTAAGGGCAGAGGGCATGGACTGGCAGTGTTTGTGAGCGGTTGAGGAGATAAAAAACCAGAAATGGAGATTGGGACGAGAATTGTGATCGGGATTCCAGATTAGGATCAGATGCCTCGTCGGGCGATGCGGGGATTGAACTTTTCATAAAGTTCTTGTTCCATTAAAATCGATTCCCACGAAAGAAATCGCGAATTAGCAACCGGTGAGTTAAAACTTCGAAACTCGATCCAATCAAAGACCGTCGAAGGCTGGTGCATGTTTAATCTGTCGTAGCCTCAAATGTCCCCACGTTGGCGTGGTGTGGAGAGTGGGGTGCCAGCTTGGATGCTGACCTCTTCATCTGACCGTGTTCAAAATAACGAGGCGTTGTCCTCTTTCCCCTTCGAGATGGATCCCTCACCATCGTCAATAGCTCGTTGTGTTGCTCCAGTGCGATGTTAATTCAACTACCCCCTCCCTCGATTTACGCTTCAGTTTGTAATTTTGATTGATTCTCTAATTAATTAAAATTTTAATCAGTTTAAATATTTCGGGAAGGGCTTTAGGCCTTCCTCTAAATACGTCCTTGGTCACAGTCTAGGTGAATAGGCGAGATTTTTCTCGTTCAGTCCCGAAGGATTCTTCTCTTGCCTTAGCAACCGATCAAATTGCTATACTACTTAATGAACATTCCTTATTTTTCAAATATAGTAGAGGCTAGATTAACCGAACTCCGACTAACCAATATATGTTATTTGAGCTAAATTTGATATCGAGTTTCCCTGACGAGAGATACCTCGTCATTAGCAAAACTGATCTAATATGGATCAGTTTTGATGATCTAATCCATATTTCAGATCTAATATAGATTTGTTTCAGTCCCTAAACTGATTTAATACGGATTCTAATAATCTGCTACTCACCAGGAGAGTTAAGAATTATATTTTTCAGTTTTGAGGCTCTTCTATAAAAAAAAATTCCGAAGGCGCTCGGCCTTGATAGACAAGAAGAGGTTACTTATCCAAATCCGGAGTATTCTATTTTACATACAATTCTATGAGCAAAACGTACGTTCCTCGATGGGATAAAGCTCTCAGGGGTTGATTGGTGTGTACGTGCTTCAGGGATCCGAGGTACTTTAGGGATCTTCTTTTCCCATGCGGTTTACTATTATGATTTACCTTTTATTTGTTTATTTGTGCACGCGCAATATGTTCCTATTCTAATAATCTGCTAAATGTATTTTAATTTATTATTTAACTGCTTTACTCGCTCGTATATGTTTTTCTACTGTAACTCGTTTTGCACATATTCCTGTGTGATCAATCAGAACATTCCACTTAGAACATTCCATCTGGAATATTCAATCTAGAACATCCAATGTAAAATGAAAATGTGTGTGTTGTGTGTATAGTAAAATAAATCACTTCGACTACAACTTCTTTAGTGAATACGGGGGTCGCGATCCTGAAATACCCAAGCTATCTTTTCCTGCTTTCATTCCATTACTCCCCCCCCCCCATTCCACGTATCTCTCTTCTTTTCCCTTTCACATTTTTGCTTGACGTTGTCTTGTGTTTGGCGCAGCTTGGCCAAATATGGCCCTGATAAAACCCCAAACAACCACCCAACCAGTCGATGAGATAAAAGAACCATAAGCAACCAACATGGCGGCTATCAGTGTTCAGTCCGACACTTTTTATATCAGAGGGGCAGTTCTCACTACATTTTTTTTTGTCTCAAAATGCATTTGAATCCAACACCCTCCCAGAAAAGAACAAGAACACGCGAGAACGCAACGCTTTCAAAATTGTGTACAATACTTTCGTGAAACTCCCGTAGTATCCGAAAAACAGGTACCGCGTCCCAAAAACCCGGAAGAAAATGGCTCTGGGTATTGTAAGTAAAGCAAAACAAAACGTACTTGGAAAGGAAAGGGAAAGACCTAAAAAAAGAAAGCGTACTTCCAGAAGAGTTTTTCCAACCATCCCCTTCGATATGCGCTGGAAAAAGGGGTTGTGGATGGATGGAACGTTCTCAGGAAACGAACGAAGGAGGATAGAAACTCGGAAGAATTTTAGATTCGGAACTAGGAAGTGCGATTGCTCTGTGAAGATTTGAGGAGAGGAGGGAGGAGTGTTGGAACTATCGAAATGTAAAATAAGGAATCCGGGTTGTAGGGGTAAAAAAAAAATAGTAGAGGGGCGCTTTATGGAATAAAGGCAAGGGCGGAGCTCTCCTAACATTGGCCTAAATTCAAATCTCACTGTTTATACATATATGAAAGGAGTTTTGCTCGCTTTTTTAGTCGCACTCTGGAACTTCGTTTAGTCCAGGGGGTTGGCTACCTGTTGCGGATGGGATCGCAGACTGGTCGCATTCCACCTTGAAGAACTGATTGTACGAACCAAAGCTTTTTTTATTTGTATTAACCCGGGAAAGCCGTGCGGTACAGTTTTGTACCAGTGAAAATGGATTCAGAAATTTACGATTTCCTCCTATGAATATCATTTTTTTTTCAAGTTTTATAGTAGCTGTCGTATTATAAGAGAAAGACTGTAGGTAGGTTTTTAAATTAACGTCACACTGGAGCAACACAATGGGCTATTGGTGACGGTCCGGGATCAATCCCAAAGGGACGTATGCTAATTATTATTCGTGTATTCACAACAAAAATTGGCTTTTACTACATTAACAGCATAAAAACAATATATACTAAAAGGAAATTGAAATTTGAAAGAAAAAAATTCCGACTTTCTTCCTCCTGGTGGTTGTTTCAACGAGATATCTCGTCGTTAACCCTTCTGGTGGTTGTCTCGACGAGGTATCTCATCTTTATCAAAACTGACCAGATCTTGAAAGACGAGATATCTCGTGATTGGGTGAGGAAATATTTCGTCATTAGAAGGAAACTGACCAGATCTTGTGTCATCATTGAAACACGATAATATCTTGAGGACGATGTTTCTCGTCATTAGCAAAATTGATCATATCTTGAAGGACGAGATATCTCGTCGAAACCACGTGGAGGGTTCAGAGGGAGCGGGCAATCCCCAAAATGTTGTTGATGTTACATAAGTTAACTAAATCGATAGTTTTGTTGAGTCCATTAGCAGAGAAAAAAAAAAAATCTAAGCTTCATGAGAAGAAAAAAAATCAATTGTAGACTCAACCAGTCTAGTCCTAGAAAAGCTAACCGAAAAGCTGAAATCGGGTAGACTGTCGGTAGGTGGGGTAGGTAGTTGAACTAACGTCGCAGTGGAGCAACACAACGGGCTATCGGTGAAGGTCCATCATCGATTCCGAAGGGAAAGATCCGAGAGCAACACCACGAAATCTTGAATCACTGTCAGATGACGAGGCAACACCTGAGCTGGCACCCCACACTCCAATTTTTCACACCACGAC